>OY728121.1:448774021-451400688 GCA_963277665.1 Viscum album
CTTCATTTAGTGGAATCAATACCCATAAGGTATAAAGAATTTCCACTGGAAGGTTATGTTCATCCTTGCATTGATAGATGATCATAGATTGATCTGGAATATGAAATGTGACTTCCCTTCTTTGGCAATTGATATGAGATCCATATAAAGAAAGCCAATCCATGCCAAGAACCACATCAAATTCCACTATAGGAAGGATCACAAGATTTGCAGGAAGCACTTTCCCACAAACTTCAATCGGAGAAGAATTATAAACTTTTGATGCAACTGTTGTGCCATTAGGTGTTGTCACAGATAACTCAACATCTAATTGTTGAGGTAATATGGTGATACCCTTAGAAAATTCTTCAGAAATAAAAGAGTGGGTGGATCCAGAATCAAATAAAACATTTTCTACTTTAGAGTGGATGTTAAGTGTACCATTCACCACATCGTTATCGTACTCCACATCGCTGATAGAAATTTCATGTGACTTTCCTTTGTCTTTAGCCTTAAGAGTTTGTTGATGTCGACCATCATCATCAACCCTTGGATTAGGGCATTTATTGACATAATGTCCCATCTCCTTGCACTTGAAACATTGAGGTATAGTAGGTTAATTCTGTGTATCCCTTCCTTTGTTTGCATCATTAGACATCTTCTTCCCATCATCACGGCATTCAAATGCCCGATGTCCTTCCTTTCCACATTTGAAACATTTACTTGTCCCTTTAAGACAACTCTCTCCATGTTTCTTTCCACACTTTGAGTATAAGGGAAATATCATCTTCTTTTTAGTGTGCTCTTTAGATTTTCGTTTGAATTCCATTTTCCTCTTCTTATCAAACCCATATGACTAATGGGTTAGTCCAATCTCCATCTCAACTTTGAGAGCACATCGAATGATTTCCTCGTAGCTATTGAAGTCCCTTATGGCTAAGGCCCTTTGAAGACTTGGTTTTAAGCCACTAAAGAATCGATCGATCTTACTCTCAAGTTGGATAATAATACTAGAAGCGTACCTTGTAAGTCTTGTAAAATTTGATTCATAGGTACCAATAGATTCATCATCCTTTTGCTCCAGTTCAAGAAACTCTTTCTCCATATTTGTTCGGATAATACGAGGGAAGTACTTATTGAAAAATAAGTTCTTGAACTCATCCCATTCCATGGACTCAATTTCATCCCTTTGCCTCATATTCTTAATAAGATTCCACCATTGATCAGCATCACCTTCCAAATGATACACTGCTAAAATGACTTTATCATGCTCAGAACATTGAAGAACTGAAAATATCTTTTCAGTAGTACTAATCCATTGTTCAGCAACTAATGGATCAGTAGACCCGGTGAATGAAGGTGGACACTGTCTCATGAAGGATTCAACAGAATGTTGCTCCTTCCTTTGCTCGTTTGGAAGTCCTGCATGATTCATAGCTTGAGAAAGTTGTGTGATCATGGCTACAAGATTTTTCATTCCATATCCTATAACGTTTGGTTGCTCAGGGGGACAATCATTACATTGACCATCGCATTCCGCATTAACACAGTTCCTTCGGGTTCCAGCCATTGAATAAAACCAAGAATAATAGTGTGAGCAACACAAATTATAATAGGAAAACCACATAATCAAGAATAAAATTCCACACTTAAGGTCTTATCCTAGGTTATTCATGGCCATTTCTAAAATACTAAGATTGTGTTCTAAGCTTAGACTTATCCTTAGGGTTCTTACTAAGGATTTCACATCCTAGTTTCCAAAGGTTGACTATACCTTTCCCCTGATACCAACTATAACGAACCATACTTTACATACATTGTTAATACTTCAAAATTGAAGCATACTTATTACAACATATAACAAAACCACGAAAGGACCGTATATGTATAGTGTCTTTAGAAACTAAGAAACATAAACAACTGGTTCATAAAGCGTCTACACTGTCTCCCATTTATTTCATCATATCTATAGTCCCTTTTGGCATATCTTACTTAATAACCTTCTTCCTGACCTGGGGAAAGAAAACATACAAAAGGGTGAGCTCAAATTCTCAGTAAGGGTAAACAAAAGAAATATCAATCACATCATATTCATAAGAACATAACTTTCGGAAATCTTAACCTGCAAAAGAGAGCATAATTTCATAACATGTGATAAATCATAGTAGTGAAATGGAATCCCAATAATCATAACATAAAACATGAAACTTTGTGTCATACACACATAATCATAGAGAATCATTTCTTATTAGTCAAGACTCATTTCCAAGACTATCTTAGTAGACAAAGTCCATTTCTGAACCGAGTTCACTCCTCGTTTCAGTCTTGTTTCACTGAACCGATATAACCTACCGTTCCAGCCATGTCTATCTCATGAGATATAAAATATTTACCTAATGAATTGGAGGGAGATATAGGTCCCACCCATCTCATAATGATACCATTCTTATGTGTGCCACAAAATCAGAAACCATACATCATAGCATAACCCATGTAATAAAAATGAGAATCTTAAACATCGTGACATCATAAACCAATTCATATAAGTTAAAGTAATTCATAAAAATATAATTCCATCACAACATAATCAAATCAATGTAATAATAGGGATAGAAACATAACCCTTTATTATCTTAGATGGAAAAAATTTTTGATAAAACACTTGAACTCCATTCTTTAGGAAAATATCTTTCTGCTTTAAAAACACTTTTTTCTTTCTTAACATGTCGTACAATTCTAAACTAAAAGAAGTTGATTAAAAATAAACTTGAAAACTTGTAAAGGAAGCTTCTTGGAAATAATGTTTTAAAAATCCATTCATGCCGTATAAGTTAAAAAAAACATTCTTCTCGTACTTTTGTCAGAAAAGTCAAAAAGTACTTCGTATGAAAAACGACAAAAGATTCCTTTCGTATCTTTTACTAAAAACTCACCGAAGGGTAAAATTGGATTTAAACAATTGTAGGAGGATATAAATAATATTACATATTGAGGAAACATGGATGTGGATGATAAAATTCACCCAAGTAAATTTCAAAGTATAAACAATCTCGGATAAAAATGAAATTGTGATATTTCCCTTACCTTAGGTCCAATTTGCTTCATAAATGTCCGAACCTCATGTATAATGATTTAAATAATGTTATTGACTTATTCCAGAATCATACTTATTGTTATGATATCATATATGGTCATATTCTTAGCTTTTTATTAGTAATATTTCATTACTACTTGTTATTCAGGTGTTTATTACTTTTTGTTCTTATGCGTGTTTTGTCGAATAAATTCTTATTCTTATCTTTAGGTTATAGATACCTCATTTCCAGAATGGTATTAGTGTAATATATATCATATTAATTCTTTCAATTCATTTATATAATCATTATGAAATGAAGATCATGTAGAACGAGTCACATCACATCGTGGAGACGATATTCCGTACGTACACACGAGTGATGATATCGTTCCTATAATCGTGGAATTGTATTGGAGTGTATGTATACTATTTAAGAATCAATATAACTTTATAATAGTAATATATAGTTATTATTTACTCCATTATACCCATCCAAGTAAGGTGGTGGTGGAAAATAGATTACACCACGGCGTGGAGACAGTATTCCGTACGTACGCACGCGCGGTGATTTCTTTTTCCATAGGATGGATAGATGGTGAAATAGGGTTGTTTCATACTTATAATAACATATCAGTATATTAGTGATACTGATGATATTACTTCATAATGAAACAACTAAATAAGAAGAAGTGGAAGAATAAATAAAGATGAAAGAATCGGTAACAGATATTAACTCTTCTTTGAAGTGCTTCTTTGATACCTCCTTTTAGGGCACTAAAATAGGTCTTTGAAGAAGACAAGAACCTCTAGGATGTTTCTAGGGAAGTGTAGAAGAGAAATTGGCAGGGGTTGTCCGAGCTTGAAGGCTCAAAGTGGTGTGAGGAAGAGGGGGAAGAGGTGCCCTTTTATAATGGAGGAGAGGGGCACCTTTGGAATAACTAAAACTATTATTTTATTATAAAGTCAAATTCGGTTTTAAATAGCTCCAAATTGATTTATTTCGAAGATAAGGTGGGGATGGGTCGATGTCCTCTAATCCAATATAATTTAGACAAGTTTAGGTTCCTATTTTAACCTTATCATTTAGATTTAACATTAAGTTAAATAATTTTACTTTTACCGTGTCTTCTTGTGTTCTTATACTATAAGGTTAATAAACTTACTATAAGCAGCCAAACAAACCCCAAGTTGTTTATTATTAATATATATAACCTTATCTAAGTCATTTGGACGAACCTTAGATTTTTAGGAATAAAATAACAATTACTAATATAATATTGTTTTTAAAAACAATTTTTTGTCAATTTTGACACTATTTAGTTATTGATTTTTGTGAAAATCATTACAGAATGATTAGTTCGAAAAAAGTTAATTAAATCAATACTAAAATGTCATAGTAACCTAGGAAATCAGTGTAATTCATAAAAAGTCTCAAATTAAATTTATTTGGGTATTTATAACATCAATGATGTCAATATTTCATTAAAAAGATAATTACTGTATCATCGTTGTGTCATAAATAAATTAATTTATTTAATGTCTAAAAATTATAAATAAAATACAATTATGTAGAAAATATTTTTATCTTTATAATGAATATTTATAGTCGATTTTATCTTATGTATAACCCTATATTAAAAATTATTTTCTTATTAAACTTTGATTTTAACTATTTTAACCCTTCTTTAAATAAATTAATAATAAATGTCCTAATCTAATCCAAGTGGGCCTAAATGGTCATATTTTATTCCTAAGGTTGTTTTTGGTCGAATTAAACTTCTCAAATAGAATTAGGACATGTTTTAAGGTAATAATAATATCATTTTTACCCTTAATTACCCAATTTACTTTTAACCGTGGTAAAAAAAGTAAAAAGTTACTATTCACCAAAAAATTATTTTCATCTCATTGAACCACATTTTACTTACTTACATCAACCGTGTCTCTCGGAGTTTTGAAATTTCACTCACAGAAGCGGTAAAATTAAGTTTTATGAAAAATTCAGTTTTTTAACTACCGCTTAGTGGTTTCACTATTCATCAAAAATTGAAAGTTTTCAGAAAAATACCAACATTTCACCCTAGGCTAATTTCGATATTCCGAATCCAAAAATGAAGTCCATTTTGAAAAATAAAATTTATAAAATTTCAAAAAGTGGTTATTACTATTCATAACGGCTAGTTTTAATAATATTTTAATAGCATATCATTGTTTAGTGAAACTCGATATTGCGTACGACACAAGCTATCGAGGAAGGCTGCGGTTGTGTGTAAAGCAAGCCAAGCTAGTGTTGTGTGTAGTGAAATATTCCTTTGATGATTTATATAACATAAAAACAAAATATTTCACATAAAAGTCTCGGTTGTTACATCCCTTCTAGTAATGATGGTTTGGAAGCCATTTGAAAAAGAATTGACATTTCAATATCCAGGGTTATTCCCATATCCATCTTTACTAGATCCATGAAAATAGGATCCCTTTCAACCCTCATCTTGTTCAAAACTCCATGATCCTTTCTACTCAAAGCATCTGCCACCTTATTTTCCTTCTCCATGTGGTAGTGTATCGTACAATCATAATCCTTGAGTAGTTCAAGACATATCCTTTTCCTCATGTTGAGTTCCTTCTGAGAGAAAATATACTTCAAAGTCTTGTGACCAGTATAAATCTCAAATTTTCAATATAGAGATAGTGTCTCCAAATATTCAAAGCAAATATTACAACTGCTAACTCAGTATCATGAGTAGGATTGTTCTTCTCATGAATTTTCAGCTGTCGTGATGAATAGGGAATAACTCTATCAATTTGCACAAGGATATAACCATTTCCTTTCTTTGAGGCATCACTATAAATAACAAACCCATCATTCCCCGATGGTAGAGTCAATATAAAAGAATTGACTAATATTCTCCTCAGTTCTTCAAAACATTATTCAAACTCTTTTTTTCCAAACAAATTTAACCCCTTTAAGTGTGTGCTTCGTTAATATGTTAGCCAATTAGGGAAAATTCTGGATGAAAATGTCAATAATAAACTGCTAAAAGAATAAAACTGCGTACGTCAGTTATACTTGTTGGTGCTCTCCATTCTTGGATTGCCTTTTTCTTAGAAGGGTCAACAGAGATTCCATCCATAGAGACAATATAGCCAAGAAAATAAATCTCTTGAATCCAAAATTCACACTTACTAAAATTCCTATATAGTTCATTTCTTCTGAGAGTTTTCAGAATAGTGTGTAAGTGATTTTCATGATCTTATTAGATTTTGGAATATACTAGGATATCATAAATAAATACAACTAAAAATTCATCAAAATATTCCTTGAAAACTCTGTTCATTAGATCCATGAAAACAGATGGTGTATTAGTCAGCCCAAAAGGCATTACTGTAAACTCATAATGCCCGTACCTGGTTCGAAATGATTTTTTCAGAATGTCTTCCATCATCAAACACAACTGATGATATCCAGATCAAAGATCAATCTTTGAAAAATATTGAGCTCCATGAAGTTGGATGAATAAATCATCAATGTGAGGTAGGGGATACATGTTCTTTATTGTTACGACATTGATCTCCCTGTAGTCAATGCACAACCTCATAGATCCATCATTCTTCTTAACAAAAAGAACAGGGGCTCCCCATGGAGAAACACTAGGTAGAATAAATCCCTTATTACTCAATTACTCTAGTTGTTTCTTTAGTTACACAAATTACACAGTGGCCATTCTATTAGAGGTCTTCGATATGGGACTTGAACCAGGAATTAAATCAATGGAAAACTGAATTTCTCGTTCTGGAGGATGTCTAGGTAAATCCTCTAAAAACACATCAACCTATTTTTTCACAATAGGTACATCCTCTATTTGAACATTGTTTTCTTCACCCATATTTATTACATTATCCTCCTCCCCAATAATTAAATTTAGTTGAGCTACTGGGGGTGGATCTAGATAAGAATGAGGTGGGTACCTTTTCTCTCTAATGATAAGGTACTCCTTATCATCATCGAAAATTGTAACCTCTTTATTTTTACAAAACATTTTCCAATCATGGACCAAAATCCAATCCATTTCTAGAATTATATTAAATTCAATCTTGGGTATGACGATGAGACTGGGAGATAAAGAACATTTATATGCCCTAATGGGAACTGATTCACAAAACATTGTTGCAATGATACATCCCTTAGGAGTTCTGACTAACAACTCCTTTGATAAATCAAATTGGAAGTATCTAATTTTACTAGAAATCTCGGAAGATATGATACAATGAGATGATCTAGAATAAAATAAAGAATTGGCTAAACTTGAGGTAACCATTAAATTACCAACCACCACATCATTCGAAGCTTCAACCTCAGTAGTAGTGATAACATAAGCATGGCCCTGATCCATAGGGATTTTCTAAGGTAGTTTTCCTTGACGGATTGGACATTCATTAGCATAATGTCCCATCTCCCTGCAATTGTAGCATTGAACATTGGTATAATCTTTATTTACCATACAATCACAAGAAATATGACGCTTCTATCCACATTTGTATCATACTTCTTTTCCTTTTAGATAAACACCAGGGTGCTTCCTTCCACAATTATCATAGGGGGAAAATTTAATTCTTCCCTTCTTCCTTGTTTCCTTATTTCTTTTCCCAGAGTGTTCTGCAGATCTCTTCTTCACAGGATTTTCTTTAAAGTCATAAGACATAGAGAATTTCTTTTTCTATCTTGATAGCACACGGGAAAATATCTTTGTACGATGAGAAGGATTTTGATATGTAATTATCAACAGAGAAATGGTTTTAACCCATCAAAAAATGGTCAATCTTACTTCTTGGATAACATATATAATCTACAGCATGCCCTTCTAACCTTGTAATGTTAGCTTCATACTTTACGACATTCTCATCCTCTTTTTTCCTCAGACTTAGAAATTGACTTTCTATATCCACTTGATGGCCACGGGAAAAGTATTTTTCTAGGAATAGATCTTTAAACTCCCTATATTCCATTCTAGAAACTACTTTATCTTCCATTGTGTTTTGAATCAATGACCACCATTGATCCTCATCACTAGTAAGGTGATAAACATCCATGAAAACGTTTTCCCTTTCGCTACTCCCTAAAGCATGAAATATTTTCTCTAAGGAATTTATCCATTGCTTAGCCACAAATGGATTTTTACTCCCATTGAATGTTGGTTATTGTTTCCTCATGAAGTGGTCAAATACTCTTCCTCTTTGTTGTGGAATAGAGTTGTCCATATGGGTATGGTTATTATTCAAAACCTGTGTGAGTTGTCCTAGTATGTTGATAAGCTGATCAGCACCAGTTGCATCACTACCTCCTCTATAATTATCTTGAGTAGGATGGAAATATCTACATGTATTACATTCTTTGATATGGTTTCCATTCCTTCCTTAAGGCACCATTTCTAAAAAATGGCATATAGTAGATTAGTTTATGAATAGCAAAACATAAATCCAAAACTTGTAAGACACTTAACACAAATTGAACAGTTTATGGATATAATACATAATTATAAAAAAGTTTTCATTGAGGAAGTATATACTCAAAAACCCTTCAAAATTTTTTTTAAGGAAAATTATAATTATCCTATGCATATCCCTGTGGAGTGTCGTAACCAAGAGTACATCAAGGACCGTTGTTGTGAACCAGTTCCTGTTCGAGTCTATCTCAAAGCAGTGTTTTTGGTTTTTACCCCTAGGTACATTTGTGCCAAAGCTGCCTCTACCTTCTTGTATCTAGACAAGGATGTATTTCTTAGAAAACTCACAAAGTCTCTATAGTATGAAAAATAAAGGAATTTCTTCTATACTAATCCTCAAAGGATATCTTAGGGCTACATGATCTAATTCATGTTCATCTAAATCAAGTTTTGATGGTTTTTACTAAACATTCTATAATACCAACTATAATTCCCTGAACCTAGTTAGCTAGAGTCAGTGAATTCTTAAATAACATTGGAATGATCGCAAGGAAATCATGTCCTGAAAGACCGATCAGTTCTATATTATTGCAGACAAAATTCATACAGAAGTTCAAATTTACAACTTGATTAGAAATAAAGAACTAATTTATTCCATTAGAAATATCCATTCCTACTAGATTATGTATGCAAGTCACTCATAAATAACTTCTTTATATCCTGGGAAAATGATACATCAGAAAGAGGTGAGCTCAAACTTTCAGTAAGGGTATGCAATACAATGGAAGATAACATAAATATTAAGCATGGTGAATAATTAAAAACACATGCCTTTAACAATAATAAACATTAACACTTTTAAGTAATGAATATGAGATGAGTAAATAATTCCATAATAAAACATAATCTTGGGTATTCTACTAGTTGAATTACCACTTGAACCGTCAATATTATTTTCATAATTAGGGAATGTATAATGCCAGACATTCTGAAACATTTTGTCAAGTCCACGTCCAAGACGTCAAAAAATGATTAAGGGCTCGGCTAAAACCATAAATCAAATTGGGAAATGCCTCAGCCAATTCCATGTCTAGTTGTCCCATGAGACCTACCGATTCATTGAAGAGCTATAACGAGGTCCACTCATCACTTACTAAGTCCAATACATTCCTCATATGAAAATATATAAATATAACATAATCATTCGTATTAAAACTAGCATATGAAATATCAATACTTTAACCATAAACCATGGATGGTATACAAATAACACATCCACATTCATAAATATTGAAAAAACTTCAATACAATATGGGAGATTTTTATCATAATGATTCATCTTCCAATAAGTATAAAATTCATCAATGGATGTTGACACAGATGAAATCAAAACTATTTGAGCGAAATATCACCTTTTTTTTGAAATCATTTAAGGTTACATATTTATAAAAGAAAAAATTTATTTTGAAAATATTCTTATAAACTTGTAAGGGAAGCTTTGATGATGTTATAACGGTGGAGAATAACTGCACCCATCGTATAAGTTAAAAAATACATTCTTACCATAGTTTTGTCGAAAAAGGTCAAAAGGTATCTTGTTTAGAAAATGAATGAAATATTCCTTTCAAAACATATTTGTTCAAATAATTTCATAAATTACATAAACCCATTATCTATTAAATATTAAAATTGTTTTGAAATACATTTTTAAGAAACATGGATGTGGATGATAAAGAGGTCCCAGTATAAAATTACTAAAAAACAACCTCGGATAATAAAGAGATTGTAGAATTAACCCTTACCTTGTACTTTTCATTGGTTGAGGGTAGGTTAAACACCTGTATAATGGTGAAATAATTGTTAATAAATTATACAATAACCATATACATTCATAGGATATCATATATGATCATTTCTTTGTTAATAATATTTTAGTATTATCATCGTTTCAGATGTTAACTGATTCATTTTCCTTTATATGATTTATTATGTTTGTAATATTTTTTATGGATAGGATGTATTTTACTCATATTCATAATTATATTAAGTCTTAAAACAATATTTTAATCATAAAATGAAAATTAGTATTGAATGAATACAATGGGGAATGAATCTCATCGTGTTCGTGGAGATGGTAATCTATACGTACGCCCGAGCGAAAATATCATTATTTTTATATTAAAATCATATAAAATTGGATGGTATATCATACAAAAAGAATCATTATAATTTTATATTTATTATTTACATCAATTATACATCATTATTATACCCATCCAAATAATAATGTATTGAAAAACAACTACACCACGACGTGGAGATGGTAAGCCGTACGTACGAATGTATGGTGACATGTCATTCAAAGAATGGATAGAATAATGAATATGGATGTACCATATTTATTATAAAATCACAGTTTATAGAATATACTGGAGTTATTATTTTAGAACTGAAATAACAAGGAATGAAAAAGTGGAAGAAGAATAAACATGAAAGTGGTGATGAAATATTTACCTCTTCTCCAGGTTCTTCCTTTTGATTTGATCAAAAGGGCTCCATAGGTTGGCTTTCTAAATAATTTATGGAATCTAGGATGAAGTGAGGATAGTGGAGAGGATATTTTGGTAATTATTGGCTGGGCCAAATGGCTTTGAAGGTGTGAATGTGAGATAAGGGGATGTTACCTTTTATAAGAGGGGTGAGGGGAACTATAGGAAAAGATTGAAATTTTATTTTATAATAAACTAATTTTGAAATTATAATGGATAAAAAATGATTTATTTGGAGGATAAGGTGGGGATGAGAATAAATACTCTCAAAAAATAGGTTTTATACATGTTTAGGTCACCATTTTAACCTTAATATTTAGATTTAACTCGTAGTTAAATAGTTTGACATTTACCATGTCTCTTTGTATTTTCATATTATATGTTTAATAAACTTACTATAAACATCCATGAAAACCCCAAGTCGTTCATTATTAATATATATATCATTATCTAAGTCATTTGGCCGAACATTAGATATTTAGTAATATTATATCAATTAATAATATAATATATGTTTTAAAAACTATTTTATGTCAATTTTGACACTATTTGGTATTTGTTTTTTTTAAATTCATAACAGCATTATTAATTCTAAAATAATTCATTTAATAAACCATAACATCTAATATTAACCTAGAAAATTATTTTAATTCATAAAAAGTCTAAAAGTAAATTTATATGGGTATTTATAATATCAATTATTTTTATATTTAATTTATAAGGTAATTACTACATCATCATTGTTTCATAAATAAATTAAATTATTTAATGTCTAAAAATAATAAATAAACTACAATTATGCTGGAAACATTTTTAGCTTTCTAATGAATATTTATAGACAAATTTATCTTATGTAAATCCCTATATTTAAAATGTTTTAGTTATTAAACATTCATTTTAACACTCTTAACTCTTCTTTGAATTAAATAATAATAAATGTCCAAATATATTCCAAGTGGACCTAAATGATCATATTTTATTCCTAAGGTTGTTTTTGGTCGAATTAAATTTATTTAATAGACTTAGGACATGTGTTAGGGAAATAATAATATCATTTTTACCCTTAATTACCCTATTTACTTTTAACCGTGGTAAATAAAAGGCAAAAGTTACTATTCACCAAAAAAATATTATCTTGTTGAATGAAATTTTACTTACCGATATCAACCGTTTATCTTAGATTTTGGAAATTTAATTCACAGAAACTTTAAAATTATGTTTTATGAAAATTTTCAAATGCATCTAAGAGGTTTGTAAAAGACAGTAAGAAGTTCGGTAAATTTTTTTTTATATCTAAAATTATTATAAAATAAATCCAATGTAAAACATTGAACTTATATAGGTATTATTTTTATATTTTTACCTAAAATAAATTTAAATAAATAAATAAATATTTAAATAAAAAGTCGGGTTTAAACTATAACTATGTGTTTTTCACTATTCATCAAAAATTGAATGTTTTCAGAAAAATAAAAAAAATAACCTTAGGCCAATTTCGATATTCTGAATCCAAAAATTAAGTCCATTTTGAAAAATAAAATTTATAAAATTTCAAAAAGTGGGTATTACTTTTCATAACGGCTAGTTTGATTGGTCATGGTGTGTTAGAATCTCGAAGTTGCGTACAATGCAAGCTATTGCATTATTCAAAGGGAAACGTACTATAGAAGTTGGGGGTGTTACATTCTCCTCTCCATCAAATAATTTCACCATAGAAATTTCAAGAATATTACTGCATAAAATGATTCAGGTGGTCCTTCATCATAAGTTCCTCGAGTTCCAATGTTTCCCCTTCCATTTTATGGTTTCTCCATAGAACTTTTACCAGACGAGTCATCCAGTTTCTCAAAACTTGTTCTCTTGTATCAAGAAACTTAACAGGATCTTCATAATAAGACAGATCGGGTTCCAGTTCTAATTACTTATAGTTGAGCCCAAGTGTTGGGTCATGCATGTATTTTTTTCAACAGTGATATGTGGAACACATCATGAACTTTGGAGAGACTTGGTGGAATTGCCAAACGATAAGCTACAACCCCAATTTTTTCTAGAATTTCGGAAGGACTGATGTTCCTGGGACTTAATTGACTCTTCTTACCAAATCGTATAACTCCCTTCCATGGTGATACCTTCTTGAAAACATCATCTCCTACCTGAAATTACAAATCCTTCCTTCAGTTATCAGCATAGCTCTTCTTCCTACATTGAGCTGCTTTGATGTGGGTTTGGATAACCTTCACCTTATCCATCATTTCCTTGACAATTTCTGGGCCTATGAGTATTCTTTCACCAACATCATCCCAACAAGTTGGTGTGCGACATCTCTTTCAATATAACGATTCATATGGTTTCATCTGAATACTTGAATGGAAGCTATTATTATAGGAAAATTATACCAGAGGTAAATATTGATCCCACATACCATGAAAGTCATGAGATTAGGATCTCAACATGTCTTCTATGGTTTTAATAGTACATTCTGATTGTCCATCAGTTTGGGGGTGGTAGGTAGTGCTCAAACAAAGTTTAGTATCCAAGGATTTCTAAAGACTTTTCTAGAATATTGATGTAAAACTAGTATCAGGATCAGAATCAATCTATAGGGGTACTCCATGAAGTCTTACTACTTCATTAATATAAAGTCTTTCTAAACATTCAGGTGGTAAATCTTCTCTTATTGAAAGAAAATGTGTTGACTTGGTATGACGATCAAAAATGAATCATATTGCATCATTCCTTCAAGGAGTCATTGGTAGTCCATTGACAAATTCCATCGTAATATTATCACATTTGCAATCAGGTATAGGAAGAGGTTGCATGACTCCTCCATGATGTTACTATCTAGCATTAATTTATTGAAAAACCATAAATCTTGACACAAATTCTGCAATATCCCTCTTTATATTGTCCCACCAAAAATGTTCCTTCAAATATCTATAGATCTTGGTGCTCCCAGGGTGTATAGGGAAATTGGAGCTATGAGCATCATCTAACAATTCCCATTTCAAATCAGGTATATTGGGAACATAATATGTCTTTCAAAATTACAAAATCTCATCTTCATATACGAATTCGATCATTTTCCCATCGTTCACATATTTAATCATCTTTTGAAATTCCTCCTCATCATCCTAATAACTTTTTGTCCTTTCTAGTAATGATGGTTTGGCAACCATCTGAGAAAGAATTTTTGTTTCAACTTCCATGGTTATTCGCATATCCATATTTACTAGATCTATGAAAATAGGTTCCCTTTCAACTCTCATCTTGTTCAAATATCCATTATCCTTTCTGCTCAACGCATCTGCCTTCTTATTTGACTTCCTAGGGTGGTAGTGTATCGTGCAATCATAATCCTTGAGAAGTTCAAGGAATCTCTTTTGCCTCATGTTTTTTAAATTTTAAAAATTAGGAGCTTCTTTCTGTAACATTTAATAGTATTCTAAATTCATATAAGGAGGATAGATATGAAAAAATTTCCAATATAAATGATATATAATATTTTGGGAGATAGTAAAATATCAGTAATCTACTAAGCTAAATGATATGTATTATATCATAAATATATATAATATACAATCCTTTGAAAAATATAAATATTTTAAAATTGATATGAAGCTTTAAAATTCAATTAATTTTAATATATAACCCAAATATCTAACTATTAGTAATGAAAATATTGTATTTTGATCTAAAAAATATGAGTTTCAAGGAATCATGTAATGATATATTTAGTATCCTTAATTGTTTAATCAAGAATCACATGGGGATTGATATTTTTTGGGGTGTTTTAATAGATTCATTTGAATGAGATAATGAATTTTATTGATCACCACATTGAGATCTGGGATGTGAATCTTATAGGTGCTAACTACGAATAATTGTATTGACATATACAACTTATTCATTGAACAAATTTTAATTTAAAGGGTATTTGATGATTGAACAAAAAAATGGGAAGGATCATTGTTATTTTAACGGATTGATCAAGATTTTCCTCTTAGAGTAAGATGAATCATGTGGATAGGACAAATATTGAAAGATATGATTTTTTTCTTCCATCCATTTTTTTTTCTTAAAGTATTCAAGATATGGATGTTTTGTAGTATACTAAATTGAAAATTATTTATGGTGAATTTTTTTTCCTATAATATTTTTTTTTCAAAATAACTTTATTTACTTCAATATTTAAAAATATTCAGATTTTGGTTCCTCATCTTCTTCCTTATCCATAAATTTAATCAAGGAATAAATTTTTTTATTCCAAATAGGATGATATTTATTAATAATTAGAAAATTTTAAAACTCATTCTTTATAAATAACATCTGATAAGAATTATTTGAATCTTTAAGACTTTAAAAATATGATCAAATAATAATATAATATTGGGGAATATTGTGTAATTATTTTCACATTAAATTTGAGTTATTCTACTGAAAAATTATAATTTAATCATTTTGAAGTCAAAATCATAATGGAGTTCATTAGATTCAATTCAATGATTTAAATTCTAGTTTTATCTCATTTTTTCATGAATTAAATAATATGTTTATGTGAAAAGTATATCAAAATTATAGTTTCATATTACTCACTTGTTTCTATTAATTATTAATTTATTTTATTTTTTACCTTATTCATTAATACATACATTTAAATCTCGTTTTACATCATCCATTTATTCAATTCATCCAGATATAATCACCCTTAAATATTCTTGTCATATCCATTACCCTACCATATTCATTTAATCATTATATATTTGTATTTTTCCTTTATTTTGGCATATTTATTTTTAGACTTTACACATAGTTCTTCCATATGGGTTTGACCCTTATTTCCTCTACTAGGTAGATAATGCAAAAAATTATTTGTGTTCTATAATGACTAATCAAACAAAATATTTACCCTAATGGTTGTTTTTCAAAAGGACTATGTTGTATGTATATTTCTATATATCCATTTATATAAACCATATATATCTAAATGTATTTCGTGGTGTTTAATCACATAAATATTAAATTTATAGTGGGATTTGTTATCTATTTAATTGCAAATATTGAGAAACAAAACTAAGAGGCCATGAAGTGGATTACCCATTATATAAAATGATTGGAAGATATAACCTATGATTCAATAAATATTATCTATTACTATGGGTTATAGATTAAAAACAAAGGGTTCATTCAAATTCATCGATTATAATAGTCAGCTATGAGATCACATTCAGATTAATGGTAATTAAATTGATGTTAAGGATATAACCGATAATAGCATTGTTGAAAAAAAGTATAATATATATTCAAAAAATAAGTATGAAAATAATTTATATGTTTGATATGTTTGTTGATGGATCTTTTGAGAATCCATGAATGTGATTTTTTGAAAAATGATTGAAGAAGTGAAATATATTTTTAAAATAATATAGTGTTACATGAAAAAAATAGTGAACATAAATATCATTTCACTAAAAATATGTTGGGGTTAAATATCATGAAGAGTATAAGATAATAAGGGTAAAAAATCAAAAATTATTTTCAACAAATGGTATATCCTTTGAATGTATGAGCCACCAATCTGCCTTTGTGGGACTATAGTAAGTTTAATGTTGTGGATACATTGATTGTTTTGAAATGTTGGATGGTTTTGTTTTCATCCAATGTGTTAGAGAATTATATAGATTCATTAAATCATTTTTCAATTGGGATATTTTTATGAATGTTATGTTAGTTTTTCTATTTAGATGACTATAAAGATGTGGTATTGGTGCTAAAATAATCATAGTCTAATAATTACAATATAAGAATCTAATGGTGGTGGGAATTTTGGAAGTTATGTTAGTATAACGATTGTGTAGTAGACTGTTTTATGAAAATTTTGAAATGAATTTATGGAAATGTAATTCCTTATGGCTAAGTTATAATGGATGTAATAGTAGAGTAACATGTAAAATTATTTATCATATTAAGGTTTTATCTTGGCATGATATAGGAAATTGTTATAAAACATTCTAATTTTGTGGACATCTTGAAAATATGAAGTCAGTTAAACCATTTGAAAGGATGTGGCCAACAATTATTGTGTGGAATAACATATACATGTGAAATGATATGATTATGAGATTACATGTAGTTATTTAACAAATATTTTATTCTTCTAAAGTGATTTTAATTTATGTAATAATCGAATAATAAAATTCAACAATGTTCACTTTTAAATGTAGGAACTAGTGTCTGAACTATATAAATTTTTATTTCATAATATATTTATATAATTTCACTATAAATGTTATTTTTCATGATAATGTGTTATATTTGACTTACGTCAATCATATAGGAAGATATTTTTTCTTAATATATTCCCACACACATATAGATTAAAGTTATCTTCTTTAAAAATAACTCAAAAAAATTGTTCAATTAGCTAGTAGTTTCAATTGTTTAATCATCTAATGATTAGTGGTGTTATTCAACCAAAAAAAATATTTCCATTTTAAAACATAAGAAAATTTATTTAATTTTTAATATAATATGATACTACTAAATAATTTATCATAACCATCAACAACAACAAAATTATTTCATCATCCATGTTGGTCGGTAAACAATCCAAAACAAGGAAATCCAACAATCTATAGATGACTATGATTATGAAATGTTATAATTATAATTAATTATTTAAAATATATAAAGGAATTATTTTTATCATATAAAATAAATAAATAATGTAGAAAATTTGTGATGATGTGAAATTAAATCAAAATAAATGACAATAATCTATTACATAGAAAGAATGAAATCGTATATTTACATAGAAATCATATTAATTTTTATGTATTTGTGATTTCCTATTTGGAATAAAAAACAGTTAATGGGTTAATATTAGAATTAAAATGGGAAATTTATTAGGAGGGTGTAATGAATCATATCATTAAAAGTTATTAAATTCATAATAAATATAAATGATGAATTTTAGAGTAAATTTTTATTAGAGAATTTATTTTAAAATTGGGATTCCAAGCATCTGAACATCTCATGGATGTGTAATTGGATTGTTTTTAAAACTATCATGTTGTTTCATGAGTCCTAAATAGATAATAATACTATTTTTTTAGAGTATTTTTTAAATAATCGATGATGGGTGATAGATGATAATGCAACCATGGGGTGTTCTTTTTTTTTTCATGTGTTTCATGATTTTAATTTTAATAATTAGTGAGAGGGTTTTAGAGAGAATAAAGTGGATCATTTCCCAATCATAATAAATAATATTAAATTTATTGATCATTGATAGATCACATCACAATCAAGTGTTTTATTTCATGATGTTTTCTAGTAGGGGTGACATCAAGCTATAATGCTTGGGTTTTTCTATAGAGGGTTATCTAGAGGTAGGGGTATTGACCAATACTAGTGGATGATCATGTCACATAGCCTTTGGATTCCAAATACAGTTTGATGGGAGTTGGAAGTACATCATGAAGAAATGGGTACTGTTATATTCAAACCCTATATAAGAGACATTTCTCTTTGATCGCATTTGTTAATGGCACAATTAGAAAATATTATATTTATTTAAAATACAATAAAAGCATCTTTTTATAGTTTTCATACAGTCTTGATTTATTAGGGAAATGGTTTGCATGTAGGGCTAATTGGAAGACTATTCCCCTCCTTCCTTATCTGTAGGATCTCCCATTCTAGGGTTTTCTATGTATTGAACACCCATTATGTCGTGGATGTATAGTTTCTTCCTTATCCTTTTTTCCTTATTAATTTTTATTGGAAAATGGTTTTAGTTAATCTTGTATATGTTTATAGTAATTATTATATAATATAACCATGAAATCATCATGAGTAATTTATATTTTTCATAAAGTGCTTGGAAGATATCATGGTATGATGAATTCATATCATTTTGCATTGTTTTAGTTTATGAATGGTTCCTAATGAAATTATATAATGAGTTTATTTTAATTTATAAAATGTTTTGGAGAAATTTTTGTTGGATAATATGAATTTTTTTCATGGAGGTGTTGGGGACTACTATATACTATTTAAACGTGCTTAGGTTCATCTTCAGGGGTACAATGTTAAAATTTATTTTTAGGTGATTATGTTTCATTTCGATAAATAATATAATTTATTATAAAATGTTGTAATTAATTAAATTTTTATTGTGGATGTAAAGTGGGATATTATTTTCTTGGTTGTATGAATGGTTTTTAGGTGGATTGTAAAAGGATGAGTGGAGCATGAAACAAGAGTAACTCCATGTATGACGTATGTGGTCTCTATTATAATTAACCATATTCACCTTTATTTTTTATTTTTCATACATCAATGGGGTTTTATGTTCTTGTTAAATGTACATAGACAGAGAGTTAACTTATTATAAATGTTCTGTGGAATAATATCTACTATATATGAATAATTTTATCCATTTAATACTGAGTTGTATTAGTTTTGTTAATGTTTATTTCTCTTTGGGAAATGAATGATAACTAAAATTGGAAATTTCTAGAATTGTTGTCAGGGTTTTTGATGGGTTGTTCGTGGAGTATATTTGTTATTACTATAAATAGTGTGAAAGGAATGTGGTTAGTAGGCCTATGGAAATTGGGTGAGTTTTATATAAATCTCAATTTTTTTTGGAATTCACTATTGTGGGTGTATTGGAATCATAATGTGTACAAAATTATGGATAATTCCTCTTGGGATAGATGTAGTGCATCATGGACGTTTTCCTTGAGGTAATGATCTTCAGTTATCTCCTAATGGATATATGGTATGAGACCAATGTAGAGGTCATGATAATTATCCTCATGGATGGAAATTGAGTCTCTAAGAGACCATTAGGGCTTGGGCTTGGCATGGTTATAGGACTTTTGGATTAAGACATTGATTTCAAAACATGTATAGGATTTATATGATACTCATGATTCATGTAATGGATTCCTATAATGGGATATGGAATCACCATTTGGTAATTATTTTCAGTTTCTATCTAGGAGTATACAATATCTTGGGTTTTGAAACATATTAGTCCACATTATGGGAGATATATGGGATGAATGGTGAGTTCAATGATCCATATCCTTTATAATTTACTTGTGGAATCTAACAATGATCAATATAGAGGGATATTATACAATTATATTGAAATAACCAGAATAGTGAAAGATCAATGAAAGCGTGGGGTGAATTAGTGTTCACAAATTTTCCTTTTTACAAATTTCATCCTTTGACAATTCCACCTCTGTGGCTAGTTAAGGCCTTGTAAAAAAAATCACATAACACAAGGATTTACTGGGTTCATTGTAAAGACGTACTCTTTTTAGTGTTGTTTCTTCTCCCTAACATGGATTCTTCAGTATATAAGAAGATTATTACAAATAGTAATTGGTTTGAACCCCCAATTATACTTTGGTTAACCCCCCCAAACTTCTCTTCACCTTCATTTACTACTAGAAACTGGTTATAATCCCCAGTTTCATCTTCTTCCTTCACATGGATTGATAGTCTTCCTTTTTTTCAAGTAGATTCAACAAACTATGATTTAATCTGTTGGTCTTTCTCAAATATTATGATCAACAATAATGATCTATTGCCTCAATTATATAAATTCTCTTGCTAAAAATTCTTTCTTCTGATAGGATTCATGGATGAATGGTATTAAAAAATTTTTCCACTTTTTTTTCTTCATTCATGATTCTACAAATATACCTCCTCATATGCAAGGGAATTCATATGTTCTTGTGTGTTTTTTTGGTGAACCACTTCCAAACACTAGGTTAATTTTGTTTTCCTTTTATACCAACTGTTTATTAATGTTTCTTTAGCACAATACAAGGTTGGATTGTGTATGTCTTCTTATGGACAAACCCAAATGGGTAAAGGGTGTCCATGGATCCTCATTCTCCAAAGGAAGTGTATATGTACACTGTATTAATGGGTCTCTCTAAACCCATGAACCAAGGATGATTTTTTGGTTTATGGTGTGTTGCTTAAACGAGGGAGGTGCAAACCACAATCCCTGTATTGCTTCATATTCCTAGTTCATGACAAGGAAACTCAGGAGTTCAAATAACTTTTTGGGTTCTTATGGAATCCATCTTCTTTGTGTATGGTTACCATGAGGTGGCATTCATTCAACTTTCAAGCCACATCTGCGCAGAACACTCATTTTCATGGTTGCACGATTCACTGCTCCACCGGATAGAGGATTTCACCTTTTTTATTCCAAAGGAAAAAATGATTCATGGTCTACTTCCTTTTATAGGATGAGGCATGACATTGCACTAAGTTAAAATACCCTATGAGATATGGTGGGTATCAAATCATTTAATGGTTAACATGGTTGGATTTTAATATTTTAAAGGCTGGTCAAAGATATTACATGAAACTCAGTTTGTTTATATTCAACATGGGATCCTAATATTCGGTGTAATCATCACGTGCATGTGTTTATGAACACTTGAAAAAATCTTCTTGGTGAACATTGAATGGAACAACCTCAGTAGCCTTGCATTGTCTTATCCAAGATGTGTAACATTGAGTTTATGTACGCATGAAAATGTTAATTCATGCATGTGTTTATTTTTCTTTAGGTGATCTAGATGAGCTTGGAGTGATCTAAAATGGTGGTCAGAGTAATGAGATAGGTGTCTGGAATCATAACTGGTTCATGTGTGCAGTGGTGATAGCCATAGGATGCTGATAACAATAATTAATAGATCAGATGGTGCAAGTTGAGTTGAAAAGTTGGCGATTAGATGAATTTTTTTTTTTGTGTTGGATCGATAGAGCGATGATCAAACAGAAGACCTTGTGTCTACGATGCATCAGAGGACTGAGATAAGTTCTTGAGAATTTTCCGTCATCACACATCGATTTGGTGATGTGTGGGGAACCCTCATTTATAATACTCAGTGCTCCAGCCCCTCTTTAGAATTATCCTTCCTCTTCTCTAAGTGCATCCCCTCACCGATGTTCTACGGGTGCACTTCTGCTCCCACCTATTCTCCTCCAGCACGTTCTTGGTGCCAACTATGAACCCTTTCTACACGGGTTAATAACCATATGTGCTGATGTGGTCTTATACACACTCCAAACTCATTCCTCATGTAGGGATGGCTTTGAGACTTTCCTCAGGCATGGTTTTTCAGGACCCATCCCCTGAGGCATGTGACGTGACTACCCCAAGACTACCTTTAATAGGAAAACGGCTTGAAACTATCACCAAAAAGGAGTATCCCTATAATGGGAATGGATAACCATTAAACCGGTCCAAACACACAATCCAAGAACACGATAAGAAGAAACCAAGAAGTGAAATTCCATAGTAAAAAGTGTACTTAAAGTAAAGGGGCCGGAATAAAAACCCAACAGAAAAGTACAACTACAACTACAAAGAAAATACAGCTCCTAGATTATCCACCAGGGATCCTACCTGAAGGGTAGGTACATCTTATGATCAATAGTCACTGAATCATGTCACCTAAAATATTATAACTTTGAGCATCATCCAGTCCAAGATCTCTTATCCTCGATTAACATTCTCTTTCATCAGCCCAAGACATAGCAAGGTGCGGGCATAGCCCATTCAGGGGTGTGTATAACAATACTCAGTAGGGACCCTGAGACCCCCAAAGGTCTCCCAGTGTTCCACAAAGAGTGACCTCAAACAAAAAGGATGAAGCAGTCATCAACTCTCCTTATATATATTCCCATACATATAACAAATATATTATGATATACATGTATCATATATGAGGAAACATAAGGCTCCATCTTTTAAGTGTTTTTCACAACTGATCCATGAGATAAGAATAAAACAAAGGTAACACCACGAAGGTAACACCATGAAGGTAACACCAAAATTGGAAAAGTACAACAATGGTAATAACATGAAGGAAACACCATGAAGGTAAAAGAACCACAATGGTAACACCATGAACATAATGCCATGAAGGTAAAAAAATCAGCTCAAACCATGTATATAACTCAAGTACATAATTACATATGATTAGTCATAAATCTAGATAACATTATTCTGTCGAGAGGCTCTACTACTGATAGACATAGGATCGATAGATGTTGACCGACATATGAACGCAAAGAACTTACCCACACAAGATCAATAGATACTAACATACACAGGATTGGTATTCATTGACCCAAAAAGGATCAATAGATGGTGACTAACAAAGGATTGATGTTCATTCTTCATGTTAAAACTATCCGCAAGAATCTCTCACTATGAATGCTTGATTCTAGGAGGATCCTCTCCTCATTTTCTTATTCATATCTCTACTTCCACAAAGTTACATGAAAATGTATCCCAGAGGACCACCATGTTTTAAGGGTTCTAACATGAAAAATGATGTGTCAATCATACGCTCGGTCTGCCATTTATTGGAAATTTAATGGTGAGGGCCTAGTTGGATGCAGGATCGATCTAATCGTGGCATAATCCTACTTCCTCAAGAACTCATGTGAAGTATACTGAATGGACTGTCTCGCTACAAGGATCATGTCACTATAGATTGTTCCTAAAATAGATGTACGGTTCACAAGTTATGGCTCTTTTAGCGAAAATGGGCCTGGAAGAGTCTGGGTCTGGTCTGACTTGGGCCGAATCAGTGTGGGCAGACCCAACTCGGTTTGGGATGGACCCGGCCCTGCTCGAACTAGCCCGGGCCATGGCAGTCTCGGTCTATTGGGTGGGGGCAGCCTTGTCCACGAAGGGGAACGACCCACCAGAGCTGGGCCTTCCTGAGATGGAATAGGGGGCGTTTTCCCCCATTTGGAGTCGAAGCGGTAGAACCATGGGGTTCCCCCAAGTCGGTTGTAGGACCCACAAGGAATGAGTCATAGCCTTCCATTGCATCTTCCAATTCACAGACAGCTTTAGCCATGTGCGATGGTGTACCGATCACCTCTATCCATGGTCGGATGATGCCGGCCTCCGCGCCTATATGTCACAGCCCCATTCTCTGGCGGTGCACAACAGTGGTCCCCCATCTCCGGCCCCACAGGCAGAAGCCAGCTTCCATCTTTACCCGCTAAAGCCTTCTCAGCCAGAAGTGCACGACGGTGCACCGCCCTCAACTCTTCCCTATGTACTGGTTGTCGACAGTCTTCCCCAGGTCACCAGGTGAGCTTCAGTGGCATGTAGTTCTATATGATGGTGCTAACATACTCCCTGGGACACCCTCTTCATCTCTAAATCCATTGTTATAGGTTCTATCCAACACGAATAAATCTCTCATGATGAACGTGTTAAATTTCAACAAAAGGTGGAGGGTTCGGGCATTTTTTTTGGGCCATGCCCTATGCATTATCTTGATAGAAAGAGGGTCGTATACTGATTCAATGTCTCCTAAATTTAGACAAGAAAGTAACCCTAACTCATGATCGTTGGAAAACATCCACATTTTTGGAAGAGTTAGTGTTTGTTGTTCAGGATTCAGTGGTGTGAATCACCACTCGCTGGAATCGGTTCATTCCTCCAAGTGGTTGGTGTCGCAGTACATTGGTAGATGTTCATCACTTCGTGAATCCATATCAACACTCCCCCTCGATCACCAAATAAATATAAGAGTGGGAGAGTGAGTATTGCTGTTGGGAATTTATGAGGATCATTTAATTATTGAACCTCTCAAATTCCAATGGTGTTGTTACAAAGATTGGTGAGTCAAGCCAATTAATGGATTGACATGTCATTGGTCCAACCACTGCCGCTTGTCCTTTGGAGGAAAATGAAAAATAAAAATAAAATAACTTTTTCATTATACTATTCTTTTAAATGCCAAAAATCTATCTTTTTCTCCCAACCTATTCCGGTCGATGTGAAGTCATCCTTAAATGAATCTCAATACTACGGATTCAATGGTGCTCTTGGATTTTTAATCTGAGCACCTGTTCAAATGTTAGAAAACAACACTCATCCATTTACTGAATGAACATTAAAAAAAGTTCAGAAATTCATTCCAGACAAAAGATCCTGGAATCATGGGCCTCCAATTTTTGTAGAATCGTAATAATTTCATATAATTTAAAAATATACATTGAAAATCCAGGTCTGGATATTTTCCACACCTTAGGGATTTTCATCCCCGAAATCCACAACATAAACTAAGGAAACCAATGAGCGTACTAAGCATGAATGTGATCCTACCTCTCCCAAGTACTTTCCTGGAGTTTCCCATACTGCCAGCAAACGTGCACCAGAATGATTGATTTTCCATGAAGGACCCTCTCATTTCGATCCTCAATCTCCACTAGAACCTCATTAAATTTCACCCCATCGTCGATTTCTAGCTTTCCCAAGTCGATGACATGTGTTTTATCATGCACGTACCTCCTCAAATATGACACATGGAAAACTTCATGCACTCAGTGCATCTGTGGGGGAATATCCAGGAGATACGCCACCTCGCCACCTCTACTGAGATCCAAAAAAGGACTTATGAACCTTGAAGTTAACATGCTTCCTAGGCCAAATATATGTAAACCTCAGTGAGATGAGACCTATAGGAATGCATGGTCTCCATCCTCAAACTCCAAAGGTCTCTGTCTCCTGTCATTATAAGACTTTTGTCTGCTCTGTGCAGTCTTCATCGACTCCTAGATGATATTCACCATCTAAATGGTAGCCTGAATTAACTCTGGTCCCTTATATGCAGACTCCCCTAGGTCTATTCAGCATAGCGGTGATGTACATGGTTGACGTACATAGCCTAAATTGGTTCCATACCAATGATGGAGTGATAGTTAGTGTTGTATGAGAACTCCTTCAAGGGAATGTGATCCTCCCAACCATGGCCAAAATATGGGACCTAAGCATGACGAATTTCCTCATGTGTCTGTATGGTCTACTTCCTATAACCATATGTCGAAGGATGAAAGGTAGTGCTCAAAAATAGCTGAGTCCCGAACACTTCCTATAATCCCTTCCATAATCTGGATGTAAAATGTGCATCACAGTCAGAAACAATCGTTGATTTCACCCCATGAAGTCATACAATCTCTTGTACGTAGAGGCGTCTCAGACCCTCTACTGATCCCTTCTCTCAGATGGGTAAGATGTGGGATGACTTGGTGAGTTGGTCAATGATCACCCAGATGGAATCATGTCCCTTGGATGTACATTTATGCCATGTCACAAAGTCCATTAAGATACCAACCCACTTCCACTTCGGCACCACTTGTGGCTGTGCTATGACTACTGGTACCTGATTCTTGGCCTTCAGTTGCTAACAAGTGAGGCATCATGAATCAAACTCTGCCACTACCTTATTCATCCCTAGAAACTAGTGCTGACAACAGATGTCCTGGTACATCTTCACCACAGCAGGATATACCGCCAGATGGGACATGTGGAAATACCTCAACACCTCCTCACGTAGCGCCACAGGTAACATGGTGTGTCCTCTGAAGAGGATGATGTGAAACCCACCTTCATAGAATCTATAATGTGTCTATCCTAAGGATCTCTAAGAACATCGAGCCTCATTGTTAATGTCACCAAGATGTGCCTCCGACACTCACTGGAGAAGTGAGGGAGTGATAGTCATATACTATAGGTAAGCTTCTCCAACTCTATCCACAAAATATATCATCAACACAACTAGCAGATCTGTCACATAACCGAGCAGTTATAAACCAGACCCCCTACTGAGTGCGCCTACCACTACGTTCGCCTTCTCAGGAGTTTATACTATCTCAAAGTCATAGTCCTAGAGAACTCTATCCAAAATTGATATCTTAGGTTCAGTTCCTTCTCTGTGAAGATATTCCTAAGACTCTTGTGATCAGAATAGACTTTAAACCATTCAGCCATAATGTAGTGTCACCAAATTTTCAAGGCGAAGACCACTACATCTAACTCCAGGTCATGGGTAGCGTAGTTCTTCTCATTCTGTCTCAACTGTTGTGAACCATAAAAGATCAATTCTCTCTTTGGCTTCAAGACACATCCATGTTTGGTCCCTGACGTGTCACAATAGACTACATACCCATCCCCCTCTTTTGGTAGCCTCATAATGGGGGCACTCATCAGTCTCTGCCCACCTCTTGAAAACTCCACTGGAATATCTCTCACCTTTACTGAACGTACCTTAAAAAATATTTACAAATTCATTCTGAGAACACCGGGCCTCGGAATCATGAGACTTCAATTTTTGCAGACTCATAATAATTCCATATAATTAAAAAAATACATAAAAAATTTGGGTCTTCAGATGGTTGATCCTTTGGTCTCGCATGTTCATGTAGTCGAGGACCTCGGTTGGCCCTCATGGTTGGCTCTATTTTTTGACAAAGTATTATAAAAAATTATAACATTAATGTTAACAAAAAATAAGATTCATGGAAACCACAAATCTTTAAAGGCCTCCCCTCTTCTCCTTTTATCCATCCACCATCATTCATTCTTTTCTTTTTAGATCATGCATCAAATTATCATCATTACATTCCTTTAATCCAATCATGGTTGATGTGTGGATCATTTATTCAGTCCTTATGCATTAAATCATAATACATGTCCTTCTAGTTGTGATGGATGTGTTTTCTATTAAAAACTTTCTGGGACATTGAGGATCATCTCATAAAATCATCTTCCATGATTCACAACCTTTATCCAATTAGAATCCATTGGATGGATCATCCACTTTCATCCTGCAATTGAGTATTGCATAATGTTCTTCAAGATGGTGTAAACATGTATCACTTTGATACAAGTCATTGTAAGATAATTCTATCTCAATCATTCATCTGATTTATGTATTCTCCAAAATCATTACATCAACCATTCATTCATTAGGCACATATTGACATGTTATTGAAAACCAATGCAATAATTGGGCTCAACAATCTCCCCCATTGTATTTTATTGTCAATTTCTCTTAAGAACACTCTGGTAGAGTCAATATGCTTGATATGATGTTTTCTACCCCTTATTTCCTAAAAAATGCAAAGGGATGATATCACATGGTTCACATAGCAAAGAGCCTTTAGTTAATCAACTATAAGTCTATATGGTCTAACCCGATGTTGAAAACATGAGACATATAAACAAGGGTTTCAATCAAATCAATATACAACCATATATGTGAAATAATTCTAAGAATGTATAAACTCATATTTGTGGGGATATAAATATAAAGATTCTTCACTGAACTGTAATAAACCTGCACAATCATCAAAAAACAATACTCACCCTCAATTGATGCATTCATCTCCTTCAGTTCCGTATAGATAAATAAAAATTCATGTATATAGATTTAGGGAATAAAATGTACCTTTTTTTCTTCAAGTTGGAGGAGAAGTTTGAACATTAAGTTTCATATTTAGCTCAATAAAACTCTCTATTGGCATTTCTTTGGTGAAAATATTTGTAACCTGATCAATAGTAGAAATGTATTCTAGCTTGATATATCCACCTTACAACTTTTCTTTGATAAAATTATATTTGATGTCAATTTGATTGGATCTTGAATGTTTTATAAGATTCACATAGAATATAATGGAACTATTATTATCACATAAAATTAATAATGGTCCCTTAGTTTCATCTCTCAAATCCACTAGTTACACTTGTATCTAAATAATATGTGTACATGCATGTGTAGATTCCATATACTCGACCTCAAATATGATAAAATTTAAAGAATTGGGTTTCTAACTAAACAAACTAACATATCATTCTCATAGAAATAAGGATCCACTGGATGTAGATCTCATGTTAGCAGAAACACCAGCCAATCAACATCTATAAATCACCAAAACATCATGTGTGTACTGTGTTTGTATAAAATAACATAGTTCAGAATTCCTTTCATATATATCAATATTTTTTATTTGTTGATTAGTGAGACTCTTTTGGATCACTCTTCAATATGGCACCTATAGTCATTGTACAAGTGATGTGTGGTCTTGTTGATGTGATATAAATTTGGATTCCAATGAATCTTATAAAATATTTCCGATCAACATTTTTTCTAATTTCATCCTTTCTTAATTTGGATCCAATGGAAATGGGTGTTGAAACATTTTTTAATTTTCCATTCTGAACTTTTTCACCAATTCCATAGAATACTTCTCCTGTGATATAAATCTTGAATTTTTTTGTTCAACCTGAAGTCCAAGAAAATATTTTATTTTACCATGAATGGACATTTCATATTTTCTCTTCATCTAATCAGAAAATTCTTCACATATAACTTCCTTGTCATCAGAAAAGTTGTTGTCATTCACATATATAATAACTATGAGAGTAACAGTGGGAATTTCTCTGACATAATGATTATTGCAAACTTTACCATTGAAAAACATCCTATCCCTTAGACAACCATCTAATTTGGAGTACCGTGCTCTAGGTGCCTATTTTAAACCATACTGATCTTTTCTCAACCTGCATACCATGCTGCTATACTTTTCTAAAACAAAACCATCTTGTTGTTTGTTATATAAAACATCTTCAAGATCTCCATTTAAAAATATATATTTCCAATCTATTTGATATAAAATACAATTCATGTGTCTTGAAACTACCAAGAACATTATAACGGTTTCATGTCTTGATACTGGAGAAAAAGATTCTTAAAATTAAATTCCTTACATTTGATAATATCCCTTTCATACTAACCTAGACTTGTTTCATGAAACACTCCATTTATCATTTATCTTATTTCTGAAAACCCACTTGGTTCCAAAAAATGATTTTCCTTTGTCTTGACACATGATCCTAAGTAGAATTATTTTATATTTTATTAGGATACCCTTGAATAGCTTGTATCCATTCCTCATGATCAGCTACCTCATCCAATGTATGAGGTTCAAAAAGAGAAATGTGTGTAGTTTGATATTTAATTCCCAATATTATTCTTGTTATAACTGGATATTGTATATTAAAAATGAAAATTTTTATCTTAACATGATTCATTAATTTTTTTGTGCCATTTTCTTTTATTTGAATCAGCTTCTTCTTCATCGCTTGTATGTTCGTAATTGATGTCAATACTATTTTGTTTTTTCCCAACTGCTTCATCATTATTTTGTTCCATAGTCATGTCATTTTCCACTAAATCATTTGAATCACCATTTTCAATAATATTTGATTTGATATTGTTTTCAATAATTTTGACATCATAGTAATCAACCAACTTGTTTAGTCTTTTGTTCCAACATCTCTATCGTTTACCATTAGGATTGTATCCCATGAAGATACCATCCTCTTACTTTTATTTAAATTTTCCCAAATTATTGTTCTCAATATTTTTGATGTAGGGACTTCCAGAAAATGAAAACTATTTAACTGCTGGTTTTTTGTTGTACCTCATTTTAGAAGTAGTTATTTTTGTTTCTGGTCTGAGAAGACATATGTTCTTTTTATGTATGGTTGTGAATATAGCTTCTCTCTAGAAAAGCCTCGAGATGTTATGTTCATCCAAAATAGTTCTTCTGATTTCATCATTGCTTTTGTTCTTTCATTCATCTAATCCATTTTGTTGTGGTGTATATGGTGTGTGGTATATATTCTTGATTCCATGCTTGAAAATAATGATTTCAAAAGCATCACAAATATACTCTTTACCATTGTCTAATTACACTTTCTTAATATAGAGACCAAACTCATTATCTATCCATCTAATTGTTTTGAACATTGTGGTTTCCTCTGAATTATGTTTAATAAACATGACATTAGTCATTCGAGTGCACTCATTAATAAGTGTTATGAAATAAATATCACCTCTTGTATAATCTTGTCTCATTGGCCAACATATGTCTATATTAATAAGTTCATGGGGACTAGTTGATATGATATCCACTCTTTTGTTTGAACTTTGTGTTAATTTTCCTTTCTAACATGTTTCACAAATTTCATCCCTTTCCCTATGAAATTTGGGATGATCTCTCACAATGTCATACTTTATGATTTTTATTATTCTTCCTTTGACCAATATGGAAATTGTTTCTATTCTAGAGGTTGTTTTCATCCTTGGAACTCAAATATTATGAATTAAAATAATGACCAATTTGAAATAGATATCCAGTGGTCCTTTTTCCTGAGTGATGATTTTCCCATCCATTGATCTATTGAGGATACCAAAATCCTTTTTGAACAACACCTCATCTAAATCATACCAAATATGGCTCACATTAAGCATGTTATGGATTAATCCTTTGGGAAATAACACATCATTGAACTTTAGATTTTCAGCTTCAATCATTTCCTTTCTAATTCCCATGATCATCAGAGAATAATAATTCTAATGATAACAGTTCCTCCTTTATTATTTTCTATGTTTCCTAAAATATTTGTATTAATAGTAATGTGTGATGAACATCTACCATCAATAATCCATGAATTGGTTTTACTACTGGATTTTTAAGAATATTTATAAAAACATGAGTCCTCTTCATTCATTTTTTGAATTCCTTTTTCATTCATAATATTGAGTGTTTGTTCAAGAAGAATACTCATCACTTTTCAAAACTATGGAATTATTTATAAAATCCTCCATAGACATCCTTTAAGAAGTTAAATTTGTTCTGAGTTGGAAAATCAAATGAAACTTTCAATATTTGTTTCTTTTTTGTATTGCTCTTGTCTTTAAAAAATTTCTCCCCCTGGGATTGTGCCTCATTTTTGGTAGGTAGATGTTTTACCAAAATGATAATACTTTTTTTCACAAAAACTCCACAAAACCATCAATATCTTCTAATCCTCAAGATTCCCCACTAATAAAATCATTTTCTGGAAGATCATTGTTGTTTTCCTTCCAAAGCCTATTTTTTTTTTCTGGGGGAAAAATATTTTTTGGACAACGTCCCAATTCCTTTATATTAGAAGAAGATTTCTCACTAGAATTTTTCCACCAAACTCATATCATATTTAATTTTGATCCCACATTGTTATAAATAACATATGTATCTTGTGATTTGATGAGTTTTGAATTGAAATTCTTCTATGATCCCATCATTTGTCTAGTGTAATGATTCTTCCTTGACATCAACAGACTTGTTGAAATATTCTCTGATCTTTTTCAAGATATTTTTCATTCTTAGTAAATTATTCAATTTCATCATTTATCTTTTTTTATTCTTTTGGTAATACTCTATAATCTTTTTTTAGTTTTCTATTTTGATTAATTCTAGCTTTTAGTTCTTTCATCAACATGTTTTCACAATCTTTTTGTTCACTGACATCCACTTCACTGCTTGAAGAATCAAAGATATTTTCCACATGAGCCATTAAATTAGTTTCATCTCCTATTTATCTACCTGATGTAGAGTATTCATATTATTATTTTCTCACATAGCTTCTTCTTTAACCTAGAAATAACTTTTTCTTTATTCCAATTTTTTTTATTGAATCTTTCGAACGTCTATGTCATTTCTTTTTCTGTGGTTTTTCTTCATTGGTCTCAGGTGTAACAAACCTTTTCTTAGGAAAAATTATAGAAATGTTTCCAATGTCATTCTAGTTGTAACATCTTCTTGGGGTTTTCCCTTTAACCATAATCATTCCTTTTATAAATATCTTTGATATAAGGGAAATGATTCTACTGCATTCTTCATCTTTATCTTCATCGTCATATTCACATGATTCTGAAACATCATCATCATTGATTTTGAGATTTCTTAAAACCTCAAAATCCATCTCATCATTGATCATCCTCTTGAAAACTTGGATCTTTCACATTTCATATGCAATGAGAATGTGGTTTAATTAATCAAGAGAATGATCATCTCTATCTTCAAAAGCTGACACATTGGTATCAAACCTGTCAGGGACATTTCTCATTATATTTTTCCAATACTATAATTTTCCAACTTTTCTACAAATTTATGATTTTTAGTGACAATCTATTCGACTCTTGTGAAATAATCATCTATGGTTACTTCATCACCAATAATGATATCATTGAATTTGCACCTCCAAATTTTTAATTTGGATTCCTTGAATTTCATGTTTCCTACATAGATACATTCCAATTTGTCCCAAATTTCAATGGAATTTTTTATTCCCATTTCCTTCATGTGCACAATTTTCTAAAGAGACATAAAAATTGAATTTTGAGCATTTCCATCGACATCCATATTTCATTTCTCAGTTAAAGTCATAACAGCTTCATCAGTAATAGGAGGGAAACCAAATGTAGTTGCATCACTAACTTCAAGGCCATGTGATAGATGAGAGGGTAACATTGTGTTCATCCAACTATGACAATTCTTTCCCTCAAAGGTATGAACACCCCTATTATTGATAAAATTCATATTTTCCATCTTATCAATGTAGTAGATCCTTATGAAGAGAACCTATATCTAATACCAATAGAAATAATGAGAATATTTCAAGATCACTTATAGGGGGGGTGAATTAGTGATACCATTTTTTGATTCCCCTTTTTACGAATTGGATAGTTTATCAACTCAACCTATATGGATTGTTAAGGACATTATCCACTCTTCATATGATTTTTTGAAACAAAATAACAGAACACGTAGATTCACAATGTTCGGTAACAATTCCTACTCCATTCCATGTTGGTTATTCACCACTGCACGAATTCATTACTATATCAGAGGATGATTAAAAATAGTAATTTCATAGACCCATCCAATTACATGTTAATTTAACCCACCAACTTCTTTGCACCTTCTTATTCATCTATAAACTGGTTATACCACCCATTTTTAACTTCTTCCTTCAACTAGATTGATATCCTTCCTTCCGATTAAGTATATTCAACATACACTGATTGAATATGTCAGTTTTTCTCAAATATTCTGATAACCAATAATGATCATTTTCCTCAATGTAATAAATTATCAGGATTAAAAGTCTTCCTTCTGACAGATGTCCTGGTCTCACATATACCTGTGAAAGTGGTGCACACATCTTCCTTCAAAATATTATTATAAAATAATGGGTTTACATAATTTGTACAATTTTGTTTCTTCTTTCTTGATTCATCAAATCTATCTCATCATGTTCATGGGAATTCAAATCTTAATGTATGTATGATTTATGTAACATTTCAAAAACATTTGTTATATTTTATTCTCCTTTTAAACCCAATTTCTATTAATGTTTCTTTGGAAAAATTCAATGGTGGATTTTGTATGTCTTCTTATGTGAAAAAATGAATGGGAAAAGGGTTTCCATGGGGCCTCCTTCTAATGAGGCAGTGTATATGTACACTATCCTCACATGATTCTCAAATCCCATGACCCGCAGAGGATTTGTGGTTCTAGGTGTGTTTCACAAACACGAGAAGATCAATGTACTGTCCCTATATGTATTCATGTTCCAGGTACATCAATAAGAAAATCAAGAGTGTAAATCATTTTTTGGGTGCCCCTATAATCCTTCCACATTGCGTTGGGTTACCATGAGGTGGCGTTCCTTCTGCGTTCAAGCAAGAGCTGTGAAAAACACTCATTTACGTTCTTGCACGATGCACTACTCCACCAGTAAGGGGATTTCTCCTTTTTTTATTCCAACAGAAAAAATGATTCATGGTGTTCTTCCACTTCTTGGAAGAGGTAGTGTGTTGTACTGAGTTCAAATCCCCATTGATATGCCTTGATTTTGAAGTATTGTAATGGTCGAGATCTTCAACTTTGAATATTTCAAATGCATATCAATGATATGTCGTGAAACATGGTTTTTTTCTGTTCAATCCAAGCTCCTCATTTTTGATGTAATCCTCATGTGCATGTGTTTTTGAATGCATGTTGACAACTTCTTCATGAGCATCCAATGCCTTGACCTTGGTAGGCATGAATTTTCTCATCCAAGACGTGTTTCTTGGAGTTTGTACATGCATGAATATATTAATGGATGCACGTGTTTCCTTTTCTTTAAAACGATTAAGATGAGCTTGAAATGATCCCAAATTGACGAAGTTATGAAATAGGTGTATGGGATCATCACTGGTTCGTGGGTGTATTGGGGGTGGTCGGAGGATGATGATAGCTCAGAAGAGATCATATTGATTATGTTGAATCGTAAATCATGCGATCAGATGAATGACTTAGATGTGTTGGATCGATGGCTTGACTATTGGACAAAAGACTTTGTGTCTATGATTCATCAGATGGCTGAGATCTCTTCCCAAGAATATTTTGTCATGCCACATTGATTTGGTGATGCGTGGGAACTCCACTATATAATCAGGACTAATAATTCCCCTCATCCATATTCTCATTCCCTCTATCCCGTTTTTGCTCTGCACTGTTGTTCTGCAGGTGCACTTTTGTTCCAAGATATGCTCCGCAGGAATGTTCCTAGCACCCACTATATAACCTTTCTGCACGGGTTGACCACCATGTTTTCTCATGTGGGAAATACATTTCCCACACTCATGCCTCCTCATGTAGGGTTGTATCCTAGGCTTCCCTCAGTTCTGGATGACCATGGGGTCCCACATGTTCATGTGGTCGAGGACCTCAGCTGTCCCTCTTGGTTGGCTTTAGTTTTTGACAATGTATCATAAAAAATGTTACCATAAATTTAAACATAAAATATGATGCATGGACACCATAAAATGTTTCAAGGCCTCTCTCTCTTCTAATTTTCATCGTTCACCATCATTCATTCCATTCATTTTAGATCATGCATCCCAAATATGTTTAATACATTCCTTTAATCCAATCATAGATGATGCACGGATCATTTTTTCATTCCTCATGCATTTAATAATAATTAATGGCCTTATTATTGTGAGGGATGTGTTTTCCATTAACACATATCTTGTAAATTGAGGATAATCTAAATTTTTTTTTAATTTGATTCACAACATTCATCCAATTAGAAGTCATTTGATGGGTCTTCCACATTCATCACGGAATATAATATTTCAAGGGGTTCATCAAGACGGTGTAAACATGTATCACATTGATAAAATTATTTGGAACATAGGAATACCTCAATAAATAATTTAATTTAAGGATAATGTAATCAAAATTACTTTAACAATTAACTCTTTAGGTACATAGTGACATGTTCTTGACAAAAAATGAAATCTCTAGGCTCAACAGATATTATTGTTGTGGGTTAGTACCTATGAATTTTCTATGTGAGTTATAAGGTCCCTATTATTCTGTTCCCTCACTGCATTCATGTTTTTAAGATAGTATATGATTATGATATACATCTATTTTTATAGGGGGATGTCAATATAATGTGTAATAAGACAATATATTGGGACTAAAAAATTGAAAATGTGTTGTTAAGGACCATAATAACTGAGATGGTATTTTTCTATTATGATGATTCATGGGAACTATTTTAGTTACTTGGTTCTAGAATAAGTCACACTATTTGAAAATTAATTATTATATGTTGTGATTATGATATACACCATTAGTGACAGTGGCGTAGATGTTGTGATTTGGAATAGAAATTTATTTTGGGACTCACCTTCAGTTAGATGATGTTGCAATGACAGAGGGATTTTTCTAAAACGAAGATGGAGGTGGGGCCTTTTTATTTGTATTTTATATTTTTTACTAAATAAAATCATCACATACATTGTGAGGGGTATCAATTGTTGTTCTATCCTTTGGTTGATATTTATATATTGAACTGTGAATAATCAATAGCGAAAACCAAGGTTTATTTACGTGGTTTTCATCCTATGGATGAATACACCCTGGTACATTTTTATTATTATCCCAAATTAAAAAAATCTTTCTTAATATTAATAAAAGAGGAATCATGGGGTTTGACCTATTTGTCATTAACCCAGAACCAACAATGTACATTGAATTACTATCATATATTTTATTAAAAATTTAATTTTCAAATTTAATTTTTATAATGAGAAAATTTTATTTATATTTAGATAAAAATCATTTATTTTAGAAACATACCAGTAATTCTAAACATGTAATACATTTTCGGGAATTATACTCAATAACTATATTCATTTAATATTAGTCAATAAAAGGATATATTACCCCAATTCCATTATTTAAATTCATTCCATTTTGACTACTCAAATTAAATTTTTTATTCCTAAAAAATTTCTTCTTGATTTTATTAATTTCTATCATTATTCATGATGTATTTATCCTTGTTCGTTTAGGTGCATAGTCAGTGATAAAAAATTATGGTGAAGATCCATTGGATTTAATAAATGAAATATAATATTCAATAATATATTTATCTAATTTTATATTATAAATTATAATGGGATATAATATAAGTTATGCATTACTATATTTCTTGTACCTTTATTCTATTATTCTATTATATGTGAATAATTTGTTGTTAAATTAAATGGTATATCTGATGTTTTATTATAAAATCAATTTAGAGGCAACAAAATGTGTAAAATAGGTAAATAAAATGAATATTAAAATATAAAATATTAGTGAATCATCAATGATGATGTTGTATTCTAGTTAGATAATTGAATATGTGTACCACCATTGCTGAAGTGGAAGAGGGAATTTAAGGGTGAATATCATAAAATATATTTCACTATACTCTATTGTATAACTAAAATTTATACTTACTTAAGAGAACACTTATGGTTGGATAACATAGAGAGAGATATTGCAGAATATGTGTTGTGATGCATGGTAAAAAATAACTAAGAGACAACATAAACATGTGTGATAAAGAATCTCTCAAAAAAATAAAGAATTTGAAAAATATCAATATTGGTTTGGTTACAATGATTGCTTTGAAAACTATGTGGAATGATATATTAAGGATTAATAAGGATCACATTACGAGTTTTTTATATTTTTTATAATTAATGGGTGGTTAATATTTTTCCATGATTAGTTTAATATTATGTATTATTTAAGGTTTCAACGTGCACTACTATCAATTATATCTCTAATGATCCTCATTTAAAAAAATGGTATAAATATTTCATTAGAAGAATTTAAACAATGTGATATATTCAAGATGTGACTATCATTAGTAACCTAATTAGAATACTGAATTTACAATTTAAATATTAATGGCGTTGTTATGTTATTGTTCATTCAATATCCCAAGAGAATGGTATAATTATCTACGTCTGGCTAAATTCACATATAATAGTAGATATAACTCTAAGATAAATATTTCACCATATAATTTTTTATATGAAACTATTTAATATGTTACATACTAGGATGATGTTGGAAAATGAGGTTAATGATTCTAGATATTTTTTTTCATAATTTATAAAATATGAGAAATAAAAAAATTATTTAGACATATCATCTTAGATAAAATAATCAATAATAATAATTTAGGTAATAACATTAATAATCAAGGAAGGGATCCCAAATTCTCAATTGAATCGCCATGAAAAGGAGATATAACATCTTCCATGAATGAGAATATATGTTCAAAATAAATAAGAGATTATACAGAATTTGGAGAAAATTATAGTTTTCCATTGTTGTTTTGAAATTACATTTAATCTATTTGATGTATATTAAATCTTCCATATATCACTATTTGGGAATGCATGAAAAACCCAACATAGGACCTCACTACTAAAGGGATAATGATAGTGCCCTAATGTTTATAATAATGAAGATGATGTCCAAATTAATTATATTAGATAGTCACAGTTTCTTAATCATAAATCATAGGCACCATAATTCTTTATTTGAATCATATGTAGGAGGAAGTGACGGGGGAGAATGATGATGTATTGATGAATAATTACACACAATTATGCATTCCTTAATGTGTAACAAATATTTGGAGAATGGTTTTATTTAAGGGTGTACATTTTATGAATTGAAATTCCTATATAATCAACAAATCATTTCATTATATATTTCACCACACCACACAGGTCGTTTAATATCATAATAGAATATAAATACACAATAGAGTGTAATAATCACCAAACAACTATATGTTATGTCACCGAATATATACCTATTGAGGGAAAAATCGAATCTCAATGGCCATGGGATTAAATTTGGAAAATAATAACATGAATAAAAAATACACCTAAATTATGGTGAAATAAATATATAATGAATGGGAAATTACTGACAAACTAAGAGACAAATAAAAATTAATTTATATGTAATATTTTAATGTTGTGTAATATGACCATTATAATGAAAAAATGGACATTATTGTAATAAGAAAATATTTAAAATCTTAAAGATACCACTATAGTAAATATAAATGATTAATATAAAATGAATAATATCAAATTGTTATATCCAAATTATTAATAAAAATAATGTGAATTAATTAATGAATTAGAATTAATTATGTATAATATAATAAATATTAACTAATTTTTTTATTATTAAATATCTATTACTGAATGAATGAATTTAAAATAAAATAAATATTCACATTTAATTATAAATGGTCACATATATAGGAATGTAATTTCTATAATAGTATATAAAATTAAAATTAAAATTCTCAAAAAAATATTAACGGTGAATTTATGTGATATTCAAACACTATTTATTATTTTGGTGAAAAATCAAATATATTAGGATATATTTTATATTCTATTTCTATATGTAACTATAGAAATGATGTAATATATATTATATATTAATAATATACATAAAAAATGTTTAATAATTTAAAAAATGTATTTAAATATTAAAATAAATTATAAAGATGTAGAATGATGTTTAAAAAATTTAATTTTTATTGTGTTATTTTAAATTAATTGTTCATATTTAAAATATAAAACATAATGATTTAAAAACATAGAAAAGTAATTGCACTAATTTTCTATAATTAAAATTTTTAAATCCAAAATCAATTCTTATAAAACCACAATACCTTATTTTCTATAAATACTCACCTATTCTGTTCACAATATTACCTCCAAAATCATTTATCATTTTGGTCCTCTATATTTAAATATTTGGATTATTTTCAAGAACTACATAATGTTCACTATGAGTAATTTTTAAACTTTTTGAATGATATCTAAAATTTTTAGTGATTTTTATTTCTTATATACTTTTACTTTTTTTATCCCTTCTAATTCTATTTAATTTTTAGGTCAACTCTGTTTATTATTAAATATTCTAAATACATTTTTTTAATTTTAAATAGAAATAACTATTCTTGATCATTATAGTATCATTATATGTTATTATAAAGAAAAATTATTTCCATATCTATCAACCTCAATATCCAAATACCTATTTATGAAATGTAATCATGGTATTAGTGATATTTTTTTCTATGAATGGTATATTTTCAGATTAATGAAGATGGTCATATAGGTGGTTCTAACTCTATCGGTTGAAAGATTCATTAAAAATAATTCATTGAGGAGAATGATTTTTATCAAAACAAATTGAAAAAAAAATTTATACATAAGGACATTTTGTATCCTTTAAGTTCAAAATATCATCTTGACATACTCTAAATATTTATCAGGTGTTTTATTTGTTTAATTTTTTATCATAAAACCATTAAAAATATTTCAATCATTAATTAAAATTTATTGATATCCTTATAAATGTAAATAACCCATCCTTCTTCCTTGAAAACTATTCTTTCATTAATTATACTTTTGATTGATGTATTAATACAATATAGCATAAAATTTAATAAATAGATATTCAAATATGTATCTATATTTTTCCTTTAACTAGTGAATCCATAAAAATAAATATATATGCAATTTCACTATTGTCAAATAATGCCTATTTAAATATGTTTATATATGTAGTTAATTTGGGTACATTATTATTTGTATTTTTCCTCTCTGTTCATATATTTGATTTAATAGACATATTATCTAATAAATGTTGTCTATGATTATATAGCCCCTCGACGTATAAGAATATCTCATGAGAGAAACTAGATACAAAATTAAGTGAATATATATCATTTTCTACATGAGGTAAAAAAATTGAGGTCTTAACAGTTTGGTTATGATTACCAACATATTATATTCCATCAATATGAGAATATTTATATTTATACAAGTCATTTTTTATTTTCATTTTTTGACATCGATGGTTCTTTTTTTCTCATGTTATTATTTATATAAAATCAATTATTTATTTACTCCTAACATTAAATGAAGTCATATCTATTAAATAATAGATATAGTTTTACACTACCCCTTTATAGAGTGACTAAGATAAATGTTAATATTATTTTTTATTTTCCCTAGAAATCATAAATAATATTACAACTTACATAAGGAAAATAAGTGATAAATATTAATGTTTAATGTATTATTATGATTTAAATGAAGATTCCATTATATGGTAATGTTTATTTAAATAAATAGTGTCTTCAGACTACTATACCATTATATCATATGTAATGTTATTTTATATATTATACAGTATTATAACAAATATATATCTAATATGGGTTTTTGGGGATGAAGTTGTCACATATAATATTCATTTAACACTTATTTCCCATGATATACCTGAACCGTGATTTATTTTACTAGGATATAATTAAATAATTTATTACAATATGAGGAATATACTGATTAAAATTAGAAGTTGTTGTTTTAAGATGTGTGTTGTTATGCGAGGTGTTTTCAATAATTCAATTGAGGAATATGTTTATAAAAAACCTGTGATTTGTTTTGGGGGAGGTATTTACATGAAAATAGTGATTGCAATCATTCATAATATTTGCTTTATCATTGAGTGGTCATTATTTTTTGTGAGTGGAATCATGGAGGATATTTTGTGGCACATTTGAAAATTATTGGATAACAATCAATACCACACAGTTTTTAAAAACAAAATTTCATGTTATTTACATTTTATTAAAAAAAATATTTGCAATGGTTGAAGATGTACAAAATGTGCTTATGTATGTTTTAAAAACAAGGATATGGAGCATGGAACATCAGGAGGATGTAATGTTCTTAAATGAGTGTTCTAAGGTTTAGTGAAAAGTTAGACCTGATATCAGAAAAGATCATGGTGTATGAAATTTTCCAGAAAATGGTTATATAAAAAATTAGAATAGAAATTGGGATATTTTTAATTGAATTTCGTATACATAAATTAATGTATTTACTTCTGATTTAAAAGTTGATTGAATAAATAAGTTATGATAATGATTAATAAATTCCCTTGAATTATAGATATTATATATGATATAAAGAATATGAAGGCTAAAAAACAAGAGAACAAAGAAGACACAATTTTGTAGGATTTGAGCGGTTTTATTCCTAAATAAAATCATAAGATAATGTTTTGATAATGAATACACATAATTTTTATTAATTACATGTTCTGTAATACATTTTTATTGATTTTTATTATAAAATATGGTTACTTGAGATTTCAGTTGGTTCCCATTGAGTGAGAGTGAAATTTATTCCCAAAATTGTGAGTTTTAAAAAAAATGGTAAGTGAGTCTACTTCAAAATGTGAATAATCAATTCAAATTATTTTAATAATTCACATTAATAGAATAGTATCTATGTGATAATTGATTATGTTTATGTGTGGGTAATACATGTAAAATTTTTTATGACTCATTTTTAGAAATAATTTTCATACAAAGAGTGAACAAATGTTTTGTTTTGAGTAAACAATAAAAAAAATTTGGACGGGGTTTCTTGAAATTGGAATTTCCCGAGCCATTACTTTAACACTCTCATATTTTAATATAATACTATTTTTTATAGAGTATACAACATGAAACGCCAATATGTAATAAACCGTAATATATATTTAATAGTATTATTTAAACATGGCCATTATAACCTAGCTATTATACATTGAAGAATTAACATGAATTTCAATAATTTTCTTAAATTAATTATAATGGTTTTAAATAAATAATATATGTTGATAAATATGTGCTTAATTTTTTAAAAAACATTATATACAAGAAAAAATCACTTCTTTTCAAAAACTTATATTCATTACACTAAGAAAAAAATAATAAAATTAAAATATTTAATTTAATCAAATTTATTTTTTGAAATTAATTTATTTTTTTATTAAAAATATTAAAATTATCTTCTAGTGATTTTTTGAGAGGTTTTTTAAGAATATATTTTTTGTGAATATTAATAAATAATGATTTTTGTTAAAACAACTATTTTATATGATGTATTTTAAAAAGAAAATATTATTTTAGAAAATTTTATTTAAAAAATATTTAAATTTAATTTTGGTGAATTTAATCTATGTTATTTTAGTTAATTTCATATTCAATTCTGATACAGAAAATTTCTATACTTTATAATTATTTTTCAATAGAGAATAATTTTCTCATAGTGTATGTGATTTAAATTTTATTTAAAATTCTACCACTTCAGTGAAATGAATTTGAAAAATTGGATTCCTTAATTAAAATCTATGTAATTAATATTATATAATATGGTCAGCTTAATTTTTATATTAATGAATAGTAAAAATTGAAAAAATTAATTATCGTGGCTAAGGTTAAAATGGATTTATATGAGGGTTACCATAATCGATAAGGATTAAAATGAAATAAAATATTTTGTAATTACAATTTTATGGAAATATTGTTCCAATATATAATATAATTTTATAAATGGGTTAATTTTTTCCTTTTTTCATGTGTAAAATGGGGGTATATGTAGATCTTTTCATAATTTCACATATGTTATCTCCCCTACTTATTAAAGGCTGTCACATATTCTCTAAATTAAACACCTCAAAAGCCCAGTGGTTAAAACATTATCTTCCCAAATACATTCCATAAATCCCTACACATTTCTTAGATCCCTTAGTTTGATCCTAAATCCATTCAAGGGAGGATTTAGGTATAATCCTAAAGAGGCGGTCTGGAGAAGAGGTATCATTATTAACAAATAATTTTTTTTCTAGTTCTTCATCCACCTATTTTGAACATGAATAAAAAATTATGTTATAATAACATTATTTTATAGAATATACTATTGTATTATAATTTCAAGGGTATAACAAAAATCAATCTACTTTTCCATTAAATGGAAAATAATACCCTAGTTCATGTGTATTGTGGACTACCAACTCTTGAACTGATGTAACTAATTTTCAATCATAACCTCTCACAGTAGTTCATCATAGTGGAAATTTTGTTTAAATATTATATTAATAATATATTTCTCATTTAATATATTTAAAATATCATATAACTACATACCCCACCAACAGTTGAAAAATGTTAATGTTGTCCCTTTGTAGGGTGGACAATCACCTCACAAAGCATTTTGATTCATATTATAACATTGTTTCAACAATATATATATATATATGTGTGTGTGTTTATATATATATTTAAAAAAATTATATGATATTTCTGATATAATGAGCATTATAGAATGATAAAATAACACTTAAATTTTTTTTCATCCTGATCATTGAAAATTAGAATCTCTACACATGAGTATATAAATCCTACCAACTCTATGATTATGAAGTAGTTATTTTTTATAATAAAAATTCATAGTTATTATTAAAAATACAATATATACATACTACTTATAATTATTCAATGATTACTCTTCCTGACATAATGGAACAATGATCACTGAAACATTGTCAACACATTGATGTATTTTAAATTTAAAAAGTAAACATCCTTTATATAAAAAATTTAAACAAAATCAATCAAGTAATTAAATATGAAAATAAAATAAATGATTTAAATATTTTTTGTATAAGGGATTACTCAATGAAAAGTGTCTTCAGAAAAAAATAATTGAAATAATTTTATGATTATAGAGACATTGACCCATATATCCCGATTCTAGTTTATACACTATTATATTTAATAATATTCAAGGAATTGTATCCCTAAATAATGTATAGTTTAAATCTATTGGTAAACTATATATATACATGATTCCCTTATTCTATTTGAATAAAATTAGAACATAATTTTTTTTTCAACAATAGAACTATTCCCTCTAGAATATCCTTTTATTTAATTCTTTTTACAGTTCATAGATTAATGTGAAATAGGACCATACAATGTTGAGAATAAATAATCATTAAGAGTTATATAAATTTTAATCTATCATGGGTAAATTAAAAATAATAAATAATCCATAATTCATATGGAATGATTTATATATGAGAAAAAAATCCATTTAATCACTATCATGACTATCATGGTTAGAAAATGAATAATCCATATGGAAAGGTAGATAATTGAAAACCCATTCTATGTAATCAATAAATAGAAAATGAAATGTATCAAGATATTATATTATTACAAAAATATCATGGATAAAAAAATTGAATTCTTCATAAAAAATGATTATTTATTGGATGTCTTGATCTCATTCATCATGGTACCTCTCCTATCAAGACCTTTTCCAATACTATTGTAAATTTATCTTATGATATAAAAAAAAACCATTTAACAATTATAAGAAATTAATTCACCTCATAAGAGTACTGTTGTAAGACCCCAATTATTTAGAGATAAATTTATATACAATGTAATGAACACATTACTGAGTCTTTTCAAAACAATAAATTGCTATTATAATTATTTTAAAAAAATAACTATAATATGGCCATTAATCATAATTTTTCCACTTATGTTATTTGAATTTTGAAAAACGGACATACACAGTTGTGATCAGTAAGATATTTGGAATCCGATAATTACAACATTATTTTCTGGTGAATAGTAACTTGACACTTTTTAATAGTATTGTACCCATATGAATACTAATATGACCCTTATGAATATTAAATCGAGAAAATTAATAGTAACGTAATCCATAAGAGTATAAATAATATTTAGTCACCTTATAAAGGAATGCATGATATAATTATATAATAGTACAAGTAGGTGAATATTTTAAAAATTGATAATTATGTGTTGAAATTTTTATGATTAATAAATATTTAATTACAATATTATAATTAAAAAAATTATTTAATAGAAAATTATTTTTCATAAAAATAATTTATAAGTAAATATTTTATTTTATTATGAATTTTGGATAATATAATAATACCATTGATAAATTTTTAGGGTGTTATAAAATCAGTTTTTTAACTTTAGAGAAATGTAATTATCAATTAAATGATGATTTTAAATAAATAAAATTTATCATATTTTGAATATTATTTTCATAAAATTGAGTTCAGTTTTGTATTCGATTAGTTAAAAATGGTTAGGGTGAATTTTTTGAATTTTTCAGAAACTCTTGAATTTTTAGTGAATATTAAAATACAGTAATTTATAGTTAAAATACATTATATGAAAAATAAACTATTCCTTGAGTCATGGATGACATTACCACCCATGGTTAAAAATAATATAGAAACATTAATAAATTCAGTCACATGAATCGACACTATTGGTTTTCTTGAGAAAAATGATAAAATAAGGAATAAAATAATGAGAAATCACCCCACTCATCCACTATAAAAACCTCCCCTTACCCCCTATTCTCCTCACTCCTCTAAGTCGTAGAATATTTTTAAATATATACCCAAATCAACTTCCCTAGTATCTCAACATGTTCAAGAGCTCTTTTTCTTAACAAAATACAAAAAACCCATTTTCTTACGGAGGTTCTCTTGGGGGAGAATTCAAGAGGTTAAATCATCTCCTTTTCAATTTATTTTATTTTTATGTTATTTATTTTATTATAATCACCTCACAAACCCTATAAAAAAGAAAAATATAACACCATTATCATCTATATATTTTAATTATATCATGATAATGTAATATTCATCATCAACTTCATTACTCTCACTATTTTATTTAAAAAAATGAAATCATCGCCCGAGAGGTACCGATTTACAACCTTCGTAGGAGGCATATTTTCATTCTTCAATTTAATCTTAAAATATGGAAATGATTTTTTTTATAATTATAGAAGAAAATAATATGTGTATTATAACCTAATTATTATTTTGTATCCAGTATATTTATACAATACTACATATTACAAAACTAGTTCATGATGTTAACAAACCGCCAAATTAATCTAAATAATTATCCCTAATGTTTAGTCTAATAAATCATACTCATACCATATAACAAAATGAATTATAAAACCATTTAATATTATGAATTCTAATTATTATAATATTAAATAAATTCTGTAGAATTATATACATTTCACATGAACTCCATTACTTATAAAAAAGAGAACCAATCATGAAAACTAGGAAAATGAATGATCTAGAATGGTGAAATTAAACTCTATAACTCATCAATGTAAACATAAATGGACCTAATAAAAGTATAATGATTCTAATAAATGTATAAAGGGTTCAAAAAATAATCAATTAATGTATTTTATTTAATTATCTATGAAATTATGGTCATGTGAAGAGCGCATTCATACATAAGTTAATGGGTTTTTAATCTCACTTTTATTCCCATGAAATTTCCATTATAAACCAATAATATATTATATGTGGTGTTTGTATACTTCCTATATATATATATTCTATATCATTAATTTATTTATCTTCATGATAATACATTTCTTATTTTATTATAACTAATTTTATGGTGTATATGAATTGTTTGATTACAAAGCGGTAAGGGTTTTCTTCTCAGAACTCCATTTGTTGTCAGGTTATGCTTTCTTCCACAGTACAATAATGAAAGTATTCATTATTTTTTTTATAATTCTCATAATATATATATATGTTCCAAAATAAAAATTATATATCATTCATTATTCTTTATGGGATAATAAATGTTTTACAAATTACATTTTTGATTCTTCCTGATAAACACACAAAATTAAAGGGACCTTATTGAATTATTACCGAATTTCAAGTTCACTCTATAATATTTTTAAGAAATAATTAATTTTATAAAATAAAACATTTTATCATGAAAACCCAATTTTGTTTAATTTCTAGTTTTATGAAAACAAACATTCTTTTTTTGCTTCAAAATCACTTTAATATTTTCTTTAAACTGCACTAAATTGCTTTAGTATTAAGGTTTCTTAAAAACTATTGTGACATGATTTCAAATCAATGTGACATAATTTAGTCCTAAAATATAATTTCAATGTCCTTAACTTTACTTTTATGTTATATAATTTTTTTAATCTAATTTTAAGACAAATAAAAACGATTTTCAAAAATAAATCTTCTTTCCAAAGTAAAAAATGATATTTCTCATCTCACTTTTACTTCATTGAGATAAATTCCTTATTGAACACTATTTCTTTATGTGTGGTTTATATTATATCTTAAATTATATTTTTATATTTATAATATAAATTTAATTTAATGTCTTAAATCATTACGATTAAAATGTTTCAAGGTGGTTTTGGACACTTTGGGATGACTAAAGATTATTTAACTCAATATTTCCCACATATTTTATTAAAATAATTTCAAATATTATATTTAAAAGTGACGGAAGATTATATTATTTAAGGATATAATTTTATTTAACATATTAAGAATGAATTTTACTTAGTATTTGATTGGTGGTTTTCATTATAGCATCTTGATGCATTAGTAGGACTCTTGAGGGAAAAAATGGATTTTGGACAAGCCCTTAACCATTTATTTTCAGAAGTCATGGCTAAGACCTCGAAGACCATTTTATGATTTATAATATATTAATTACCAAATAATGATATCAGTAATAGATAAATAATGTGATTATTTTACTAGTATAATATACATGTTAATGAATAAAGTGATTATTTATATGGAATTTTTTATTTAGATTTTATTACTTCCATATTATGCTCAATATTATGTTTTAATAACTGGTGTTATTATTTAATCATCAAGACTATATTTTCATATTATAGATTCCAATAAATTTCTTACCCTTATAGATCTTCTCAGATCAAAACTTTCATATGATTCTATTCTCCAGGATTCCGAGAGGTACATTATGAGAGACTTACAGAGTTATTTAAAGAGTTACTTGGATTTATCAACATAGTTTCACTTTTTTTATTTTAAATCTATATTGTGAACATAATTTATATAATTTGGTTTCCAAAACTACTAAATTACTGAGTCTGTCAGTGTGTGATTCCTTATAAACATACCATTTTATTAGTAAAAGGTAGAGACTATTAGTAACTGGGGTTTGGGTATTTATATTTGGTATTAGAGGATGTTTAGTAAACATAATGGAAACTAGATATAGAAAACATAGATTATGGAACCAAACCCTAGAATATAATTTTGGATAAGTATACGAGAACATCCTAGAATTTTGTAACGTTATATTTTATGCGGACCTTATTAAAAAATAAATCCCTGACAAGATATTACATGTGGATATGGTTCTGGCAGATATGTACCTAGAAGTAAAAACACTGACAATGTGTTCTGGGCCTGACTCGAGGTATCCTGGAACAAGATAACAAGCCTAGCTAGGAACCTAGTTTTACCATCTATAGAGATATGCATTAGATAATTAATATTTTCATAATAATCAATTATGAGGGATTTAAAAGTATGTATGTTCGTAAAGAAATCGTGTTTCTGATTAAGAGATTATCTATGCATAAAAAATTCAATTTATTTTATATATTTCTGTAGTTTTGGTATTATAAATTATGTTTCATAAAATTATGATTTATTCTATAGTATTAATTTTTTTTATAAATGGTGCCTACAAAAATAATGGATAACTAAATGAATACACATAATACAAATAAAATAACGATTGTTTTATCGATGGGATTAAGCTACTCTTTCAAAGGGAACTAGCTGCTCAATCATTCACATCATATGATAAGATAATATCATGTCCTAACAATAAAGGGACACATTTTTTGTGTATCATGAAATCAGAATGGATAAAAATAAGAATATGAAAACTAGGAATAAGATAGATATAGGGAATAAGGGAATGAATTATTTTCGCACATGTGATAATTATGGAAGGAATCATATTGGTATATGCTTGAATGGAATGGGAGTTTTGAAAATGTGTTTAAAGAATGGCCACCATTATTGTGATTGAATGTGTAAGAATTTTTTTCCCAATATTTAATGTTTCAACTTTAAAAATAATGGACACTACTAAAGTCAATGCCCTATGCATAAAAGAAATATACCCCAAATGAAAAAAGTGGATCATTGTCAAAATTATGATACTAACACATATGAAGTGGAATGATTAATTTCATTTGTTTTCATTAAATAATTATTTCAATTGAGTAGTTTATCAATGATGTACATATTATAAGAACTATAGAAAATATAATTATTTTATTGTAGTATAATTTCATTTAGTATTTGAGGTCGTATGATGAATGGTTTGAAGGAAAAGATACTCAGTAGAAAGTTAAATATTGGAAAAATATATGTTTGAGGGAAAAAAACCAATAATATGTTCCTGATACTGTGATATCTATTTTGGAATATAGAGATGATTTATTTTGATAACATAAATTGGATGACACTTACTATCTAGGATATAAATAATGGATTTTCAATTAAGTGGTTTATACTCTAATTAGTAGAGTCTAAAATGTCTTGTATTTAAGTAATATATCATATTTCTAATATTTCATATAATGAATAAGGAAGCATGGATGTATTCAAAAAGGTATAAATAGACTATTACATTTAATATATAAGAAATTTTGTGAAAATGGCTTTAAATATTTTAAAAATCATAATTAATTAATAATTTGTTAATTTTCATCGATTAAAAATAATTTCATAACAATTTGAAGAAACAAAAAATCATAAAAAATAATAAAAGATCTAAAATAAGTTGAAAATGTAACTCAATCATCAAAAGACCATAAATTTTTATCCGGGTGTTCGTTTGAGCTCTATAGCATATCAAATCAAATCCTGTGACAATCTCTACGCAATATTAATTGTAGCATAACTTCTGTCAAATTTTTAGAGGCCAAAAAAGGCCTAGAAGGCCTCCAAAACTGAGTTTTTAGTCAGAATTCCTAGATTTTTTAACCTTAAAATAAATATATCTTATGATCTAGATATCTATTAGGCCTGTAACACATATCATATTGAATATTCTTTAATATTATTCTATTTTACTGGTGGTGGAGTTGAAAAAGGCTTCTAGATTAGAAGTTATGGTCGTTTTAACATTCTATAGATTTTCAATTATACACATATATATGTATTTATTCTTAAATATATATGTGTGTGTGTGTGAGACTTTGTGTGTGTTGTATATATTTGTGTATGTATTTTTTTTATAAACACACATAAAAAATATATTTTATAAATGTATTTAGAAATAATTTTATAAATGTATATTATTATACAAACAAATATATGGATAAAAATTATAACTAAATAAATAAATAAATAAATATATATAAATTAATATATGAATAAATATATATAGTAGTATTTTAATAAATATATTTATATTAATATAATTAAATATATTTATATTAATATGAACCTATATTATTATACGAATAAATATAACTATATATATATAAATAAATATAAATATATATTAATATATGAATAAATATATATGTATTAATATAACTAAATATATTTATATTAACATGAATCTATATTAATATAACAATAAATATGACTATATATAAAAATAAATAGATATATCATTAAATAGAAAAAACGAAATGGCTTAGTGTTAATGGTGTAGGAGCGCAAGGGGGAGGTCATGGGTTCATGTTCTGGTGGAAGCAAGGAGGTGCGTAGGGGGGGGGCATGTGTCTGACATGTAGGCAAGGGCAGTGTGCTGGAGTGTTCCACCTAGTGATGATAAAGGGGGTCAAGTGATGTTAAAAGATTCCCCCGAGAATTATATATTCTTTTTTTTATTTTTTATTTTGACATTTATCAATGCTTTTTAAAAGCGCTCATAAAAGGGACCCCCTATCATCGCCACGATTAACAGCACTTTTTTAGCACAATTAATGAACTTTTCTAGCACTGATAAAATCCATATTTTTAGTAGTGTTAAGAGTCATTGAATGTTGAATCATATGTTCATTATGGATATTTAGTGACCCTATTTTTAACGTTTTAGATAATGATATTTTGGAATAGTCAATGATTTATAAAATGGTTGAATTTGATCATTGTATTTGGTTCTTCCGATTATTTCACCCTATGTTAAAACTTATTCCATGATACAATGTAGAAATACATAAATTCACAACCGAAGGATAAGATAGTATTTATAAAAATGTATCATATACTCATATTTCTATACATTATTATAGTGTTAATTAATTTCTCAACATTAGTGAAAGGATCTTATAAGAAAATTATCCATGTACTTCATTTTCCAATTTGTGTTTTCCATAAGGGTATTTTTTAGTATCAACCATTGTTTTTAATTTTTTTTGATGTGAAATTTCACATTGTGAGGTAAAATTTATTAACGGAGGGGAGAGCGTAACACCATATTTATTTATAATTAAATTTAATATAAAATTTAATTAAAAAATAACTCTCTCATTTTGATAAAAAATATTATAATTTATAATTAGTTAAAATGATAGTTATTACATACAAATTAAAAATAATTTTTCTATTTCTGTGATTTAAATTTTGAAAAAATGATATAAATGGTTGCCATTATAAATATATTTTGTGTCAAATTATATAAACATAATTTATTGGTGAATAATAACTTGATCATTTGGAATAGTAATGTACCTTTACATATAGTAATATGACCCTTATAAATAATAAATCATCCAAATGTATAATAAAATCATCCATGAGAGTATTAATAACATTTAATCACCTAATAAATGAATGTATGATATTATTACGACCTAGTACGGGAATGTGAATATTTTAAAAATTATTAATTAAGTATCGGTATTTTTATGAGTAAAAAAAATTTAATTAAAATTTTATACATAATAAATTGATTTAAAAGAATATTTATTTTGGTAAAATGTATTCATAAGTAAATATTTTTTTTTTCAGTTTTTGGATAATCTTGAACAATTTTTCTAAAATTTTTAGGGTGTTAAAAAATAAGTTTTAACTTTATAAACATTATTTTTTGAGTAAATGATTAATTTAATAAAAAATTAAATTTATCATATATAGAATTTTTTTTTCATAAAATGGAGTTTATGTATGGATTCTACACCTTAAAAAATAGTTAGGGTTAAATATTTGGGATTTGGTGAAAATACATGAATTTTTTGGTAAACAGTAAAATACGTTAATTTATAGTATAAACACATTATAAGATAAATACCTTATTCCAAGAGTCATGGATGATTTTATAACCCTTGGTTTTAACACACATGTACTTATTAATATACTTAGTAACAATAATTAACACTATTGTTTGTCTTGAGAAAAATAATAGTATTATGAATAAAATAATGTGAAATCACTCCTCTTCTCTATTATAAAAAACTACCGCTAATCCCTTCTTCGCTCCACTACTCTATGCCTTGAATCATGTAACGTTTCATGCCAAATTATATTCCCTAGTCTCTCCCCACATCTAAGAGCTCATAGTATTATCAAAATACAAAAACCCCTTTCATTAAGGAGGTTCTCAATGATGATAATTCAAGAGGTGAAATCCCCATCCTTTTCATTTTATTTTAATTTCAAGTTATTTCTTTTTTATACTATCCTAACAACCTATATAAAAATGATCATTATAAATATAGGATCATCTATACATTTTAATGATCTAATTATAATGTAATTTCCATTATCAATATCTTTACACACTATCATTTATTTTAAAAAATTGGAATCATCATCCGAGAGGTCCGGATTTACAACATTCATAGAAGATGAACATTCATTCACCAATTTTGTTCATCAATGGTGGTTATGATACCATATTTAGGGTTAAAATATACTATAATATGGGTATTATAATCAATTTAATATTCTGGAAGCATTATTTATATATAAGACTACATTATATGACAAATCTAGTTTGGGATGATCATAAAACACCAAAATAATCTAAATTATTATTACTAATGTTTTATCTATTAACTCATCCTCATACAATGCATCCAAAATAATGATATAATATTTTAATCATATTTAATTTCATTAGTATCATATAAAATCAATTATTGTTAATTATATCCATTTTACATGAACTCCATTACTTAAAAACAAGCATACAGATCAAGAAAACCAAGAAGAGGAATGCTCTATAATGATAAAATTAAACTCTATAAATCATAAATAAGGACATAAATTAACTAAATAAAACAATAATTATTATAATACATGTATAATGATTAATTAATTAATTAATTATTTTATTTATTTTATTTTCTAGTAAATTAGGGTCAAGGGAAGAATACATTCGGACATATGGTAAGGGGTTTCTTATCTAACATTTATTTTCTTGAGACTTCCATTTTCACCCCTTATTTATTATATGTGGGGTATGTATATTTTAAATTGATTTTATATATCATTGATCTATTTAAATTCATTTTATTACATATATTATTATTTTTTCATTAATTTAATGGGCCATATGGTTCAATTGATTACAAAGTGGTAAGGATTTTTATCCCGAATCTCTATTTTAATTCAGGATATGCTATCTTCCACTATAAACCAATTTTATTCCACAATATTATTATATAATTATTTTAAATTATATATATATATGTTCAAAAATCATATTTCTATATCATTTCATCATTCTTGATTAGATAATATATGTTTTGCAAGGTTCCCATCTCAATTATTACTCATAAACAAGCCCCACAAAATTAAAATTCTAGAATTCATACCCATTTTCATGTGAACTATATATTATATATTAATCCATAATTATGTTTCTAAGATAACCATTTTTTATAATTAAAAAATAGTTTTGGTTCATATCTGATTTCACGAAAACAAAAAATCCTTGATGCTTTAAAATCTATTTATTATTTTCCTAAAACAACACTAAAATGTTTTATTACTAAAGATTATTACCAAAAAATTTAACATGATTTCAATTCAATGAGACACAATTTATGACTAAAATATAATTTCAATGTACTTCAATTTTCTTTTCGGGGATATTTTTTTAATATAATTGTAATCACCTATATTTTCACTGAGCCATTCCTTTGGGAAAATCCAGTGGTCCTTGTGTTTGCAGAGATCAAAGTGGCTTGCTCCGGGTGTTTTCCAAAAACAAGATTTCACCAAATGGTTCTAGCAAAACAGTTTCACTATTATAGTCATACCGTTACGGTGGCACTAGTTACAGTGGAACAGTCACAATCGTACGGTCACAGTCGCACCGTTCAGGGTCACACAGTCATGGTTGCATCGTTATGGTCGCACCGTTTATGGTGGTACCACTATAGTGGCACCATTACAGTTGCACCATTTATGGTGGAACTGTTTTGCTGTCTCACCAAACTGTGTCACACCGCCTTTCCCAGTTATCTTAGTATTCCCATTTTCACACTTGTTTCATTTTTATATCCATTTAATGTTAATTTATCAACTCACAGCCTTCCACTGGTCTATATCCTCCATTTTATAGGGGAATTATTAAATATGAATTAATTGTAATGTGTGAAACCACCAATCCCCATGATCAAACCATGATCCAACTTTTACATACATCGAAATAGTCTCCCGGGTTTTAGGATCCGACCACTTCTTAAGCCGATATCCCCTCTTCCTTCGTACTTTTTATTTCACTTGGTGCACCTACAGACTTCCTTCATAGACAAGTCATGTTCTTGTGTTAGAGCCCTTCCCGCTCATCCTTTGTGGAGTTATTCCTAAGGGTCTTTCCATCCCCAATTCTTTGCGAAAGAAGGAACATCAATCATTGATCATCAAATTATGGATTTTATTTTTCTCCTATTTAATTGTGCATCATGTGCGTTGGGTATATTAATGGTTCCTTGTATGGAATGGCTAGATACAGTTATTGGAACATGAAATACATGAGATTTTAATATGATGAAATGATATATACCAAAAATAAAATAATTTCCAGGGTGTAGTTTGATGTTAGTCACATGTTTAATTTTTTTATCTTTTTTTCATTAATGGTTGTTGTGGTTGTATGCCTTCTAAATATCACAATCATTTTTGGTCATTCCTTTTGAACATGTGTTCAGTTTAGTTTTGTTTTTTTGATGTACATATATAACACAAAACTGAATAGTCACGTACACTAAGTAAAAAATGATTCCCAAGATCAGAAATGTTCTATGATCACCCCGGTTATATTAAAGAGGAAATTTAATAACCCATATCAGTTAAATTTGAACATTCTTGGTTTGATGGTTGTGTTTATGTGATGTGTGTTTGGTATGGGTTCTATGGGCTTGGTATATAGGGTGGTAAATGGGGTATGTTTGTTTCTCATTCTGAGAGATTGATTGAATGTGGAATGTATTAACTTGTAGGAAGTCGAACTACCTTTCTGTTGTGTTGTGGCCATGAAGTAACATCGAGTAGTGGGACTATGGTGTGGTTAGGGACTCATTAAATAGTGTGAGTTCATTGGGGATTTTTTTGGGTAGTGAGGCTATAGGGCTAGTTCTTGAGATATGGGATGGGTGGTATCACATTAAAAAAATATAATTGATAGTAGATGAATGTGGATGTGTAGTGGGACTGCAAGTCTAGTTTTTTGATGTTATGTATTGGGATGGCAGTTCAGTTTTTTTCATTGATTAGTGTGGTTACAGTTGTTAGTTTCTCAATAGTGTTGGAAAATTTATACTAAAAGCCCTTAAATAAATAGATGGCTGCTAAAGAAGAAGTGGGTTGGGTTTATGCTTTGGCAGTGGGTGTTGTTTAGTTGTACACGTAGGAATAGCTACAAAAGTTGTGTTGGTGTAGGATAATATTATATTTTTGTGAAACCCATAAATTGGGGATGAGTGTTTGTTTACCTATATACATATATATATATTAGTTCATTGTGATTTCTATACACACTTCACCCTTGTTGAGAACCATGTGTGGAACACATCCATTTTTTGGGGGAGGGTGTCTTTCCCAACATCTATGTGGGAGGATGGATGGCTATTTACTAATTTTATTCCTCACACCTTCTTTCAGATCATTCTGATTGGGTGTATCCTAGAATGCTGTAATGGATTGAGGATTACCATAATCTAAGATTTTTCTAGTAATGTTTTGGTTTGGACGAGGTGCTCATGTGTTTGCGGGCAAGGATTTTTTTACCAAGTATATTTGGGATGCGGATCAGGAGAATTTGGGAGTGGTGAATTGTTGTAGATGCCCATGTTTCTTCAAATGTGGCATTGGTTGTTGTTTCTTAGGTGTCTACGACTGTTGTTATGTGAAGTTTGGTGCCCATGTTTGTGTAGGCAGGTTGAGGTAGTGGGAATGCATGTGGGAAGAGTGGAAACATCAAGATTTCATTTAATTAGGAATGATTAGTTACCTAGTGGGACTATAGTGTGGGGTTCCCAAATATTTTTCTGTATATATTAATACTTTACCTGACTTGTGTTACATGGGTAAGTCTGCCTTGGGGAGGATGTGCTGGTTAGTATTCCTTTGTATGTTCTTGAGGTTATACTGTTTTCACATATGGGAATTAGTATGTTCCCTCACTTGTGCACAATAAAGAATAGTTTTCCTATTAAGTTTACTTATATTATCACCCTATGTATATAATTTTTTTTTCATGTTTCCAAGAGGACTTTGAGGACTATGCGATACATTAATAGATTGGGTGTCCAAATACTTCTATTTCTGTTTAGTTTCCTTTCATTGGTACATTATTTTTGATGTTTTTCCTACCTTTTATAGGTTTTACATTTTAATATAAATGTGGGAATATAATAATGGATTTACATTTACCTTTTTTCATGGTTTTTCTAGGATTTAACATTTTATGTCCTGATCTTATTATATTAAAATGGTAACACCTTCCATTTATGTGAGATTATATACCCATGGTGCTTGTTGCCACTTTGGGACCAACTGAAGATAGGACTCGGGGGTCATTATCTCTCCTTCACCATTAGGATGGAAGGGCATATAACTTTTACATCCCTTCCCTTAACTTGGAGAAGGTAGTTAATGACAGTATGGTATCAAAGGTGATGGTTGAGATCTTGGATGGATTTTGGGGTTAGGCATAGTGAGGATTTCATGGGATGGTAGGGAAATAATGATATGAAATCTGGTTTCATGATGTAGGAGAAGCAAGACAGACTAAGACATAGGATTTTAGGGACTCCCATGACCTGATACAATTAATCCAGACCTACTAAATGGCCATGTGGGGCTACACTGATTGTTTTGTAGATACCTTTGGAAATGTATATGTATCATAATGACTTATCTTGTCATTTTCCTTGGTTATTATTGTAATTTATTATAAATAAAGAGTTTAAATATAATTTAAAAATGAATTTTCCACACTGCCTAGACGTAGGATATTGTTGTTTTATTTTTTATCTATGGAACTCGGACGTCATCCACAGGTGTTATGAGTAGGGAAGGCCCATCAGAATGACATGGTTTATCATCAGTGGGATGATTGAGAGGAGGATGATGAACATTGGAATAATATGCTTCGTGCATTCCAACGGAAAACCCATAGAATATACGAATAAATCATCTTAGTCATGGAGGAAGGGAGCTAGATTGAGGATTTGGTGATCGCTTTCAGCTATATCTAGGATCAAATAGAGTACTAGGTTCCTCAGGATGTGATCTTGAGGATACGAGCAACATGTCAATGGTGGCCACTTTACCTCGAAGAGAAGTAGGAAACTAAGCATTTTTTGGAAAGACTTTGAGAATGAGTTCCTGGATGAATTCCTATCTTCCACGATGGAGGAGGAAATGAGGCAATAAATTCTATCCCTACAATAATGAAGTATGTTGGTAAGGGTGTTTGGGATCAAGTTCATGTGTCCCTTCATTTTGATCAATATATCTTTATTCAAGAGGAGTCCCAATAATGAAGATTATAATTGGCACTCTAACCTTCTCTTCAACATGTTATTACTCCCTTCGTTATATTGACGTACATGAAGGTTTAGATGAAGGATAAAGTAGTGGTGAGAATGAACACACTTGGATGTGTTCCATGAGAGGGGAGCCATCCATGATTGTCAAAGGGGAAGGTCTTCAGTGGAAGGTCACCAGCATCGGGGCCTTCTAGGATTTGGACTGTGTGGAGTAGGACTCAATAGTTACAGTTATGATCTTATGGTAAATTTCATTTCTCCATGGGCCTAGGAACTAGGTGCTTAATCTATGGAATTCATGGGAATCTTCAGAATTAGTGCCCTCTTCGAGTGTAGTATAGTGGTGGTAGGAAGGTTCAGCGCCCACCTAAGCCGCATCAGTTGCTATCTAGGACCTTCAATTAGTAGGAGTAGTGAGATCCCAATCCACCAAGGGTGGACAGTGTCCAACGATCCCAAATTCAGGTCACTCCTTAGGGACCTCGATTAGGACGTGGTTGAAGAGGCGGTCAAAAACTGTGCGGAAGAGGGGATGGGTGTGGGCATTGGCACATCGTAAGGATTCCAGTTCTAGCGGTTCTAGAAGTCATTAGAAGTAAAATCAGAATTTTTAGTACACTTTCATGTTCCTTTTTTTATTAAGTATTTTTTCATACCTTTGTAGCACCCAATGTATCCAATTCCTTGGGTCTAGATTTAGAGATATTTTTCATGGCCCTGTGGTTGAGGATGCCATTTGGAGGTTTGAAAAGATGATTTTTTATTTTTAGAGGATGTAGAATAATGTTGGGGCCATATCAGTCAAGTGGTGATCTTCTTCTGCTACAAATGCATCCATATGATGTCATCCTAGGAATCGAATGGTTGTTTTCTATGCACACTGTTATCAATTACTTCCGGATAAGGGTCGTGCTCTCAAATATGGGAGGCCAGTGTGTGGATTTCGTTGCTGAGTGGAGATTACAAGAGGGAAGCCAGCGTGTAGAGCCCCTTCATTCCTGGTTAGAAATAATGTATATAGAATCAACAAACTTAGTGATGGTGGATGTTCCGGGGAATTTTATTGTGTTCCTGAACATCTCTTCCAAAGAGGTTTTAACATTACCCCCTTGACACAATGTTCAATTTGGGGTAGAATTACAACCCGGTGCCCATCTGATTTCAATTGATCCCTATCATATGGTGCCTTATGAGTTGCAAGAGTTTCAGATTATTGTTGAGGACCCGATGAATAAGTGTTTTATCCAGCCACATGTGCCACCATGTGGTGATCTAGTCCTATTTGCAATGATGGAATATATTGGTCTAAGGTTGTGCATAGACTAACGAAGACTAAATCAGGTGATGGTAAAGAACCATTAACCCCTCCCAATGATAGATGACCTTATTTATCAGTTGAAAGGAGTATGACGGTTTTATACGATTGAATTTCTATCTAGATATCACAAGTTGATGGCGAAAGAGGGTGAAAAACTGAAGACTGATTTCTTGTGTAGGTATTGGAACATTGAGTTTGTGGTCATGTCGTTCGGCATTACGAATGCACCCGCTATTTTAATGGAACTTATGAACTCTATCATCCACAAGAATCTATATAGGTTTGAGTTCATGTTCATCATTGTTGTCCTGATCTCATCGATATCAGAGGATGATCACGTCAAGAATTTAAGGACAGTTTTGGAGGTCCTCCAACAATACCATCTATATGGGAAGATTTCCAAGATAATGTTCTGGACACCAGAGGTGAAAATACATGGGCACGTGGTGTCCTAGATGGTAATTTTAGTGGACCCATCGATGGATGATGTTTTTTTATATTAGGAAGCACCCAATAACATGGAACATGCTCATAGTTTCCTGGGTCTCGAAAGTTACTAATGGAGGATCATACCTAACTTCCTTAGAGTAGTGGCTTAGTTGAAGGCTTTAACCAAAAAAGAATATCCTTTCGTATGGATTGTGAAATTCTAGAAATATTTTAGTAATCTGAAGGGGAAACTGCTCAGTGCCCCAGTGCTAAGGTTTCCATAAGAAGGGGTGACATTCGAAGTGTTCTATGATGATTTTAGTCTAGTATTAGGGAGTGTGATGATTCATGAGTGAGGATATATATCTTGTGGTTATAAACAGTTAATTCCTCATGAATGTAACGATGCCAACCATGACCTGGAGCTTTCAGTGGTCATGTTTAAACTGACTTTGTGGGGGAATTACCTCATCAGGGAACACCTCATGGTCTTCACAGATCACAATAATTGATGTATATCTTCTCCCTGTGAGACCTAAACTAGAGGCAGTAATGGTGGATGAAGTTACTTTAGGAAAACTACTTCTAAATCTACTACACCTCAGTAAGGGGAGCTTAGGGGCCAATTCCTTGAGTAGATTGTCACAGAATGCTTTATTTTGGTATTCTGTTGGGTCTTAGAAGTAAATATAGGAGTTGGTTGCCTTACATATGGGCTATAGAGTGGATGATGGTAGAGGTTTTCTGTTTTAGATGAAAATGTATTCTACCTTAGTACGATGGGTGGAGGAGTCTTAGTGGGTAGACTCAGAGGCTGATGTGAGGCGTGATCACATTATCTAGGGTGATACTCCGGAGGTATGGTCAGATGATAGTCAGAATCAGATATTGTTCGATTGGAATATTTTTGTCTCTGTGGAGATGCACGAGGTAGTTATCAATGTGTTACATATCTCACCCTTAGCGGTATATACAAGGGTCTACAAGTTGTACTGTGATTTGAGAGGATAGTTTTGCTTGACCGGAGTGAAGTAGGCAACAACAATGTTTATGGAAAGGTGCCTCGTGTGTCATTAGATTATGGATGAGCACTGTGTTTTTAGAGGACTGTTGAATCCCTTAGTCATTCACCCATGGAAGTGGGATGACATCTCAATGGATTTCTTCATAGGACTACCCGGGGATGAGGGATGTTTTGTTTCCATTTGTGTGGTGGTGGATCGATTGACGAATTCAGCTCACATCATAGAATTTAAGGATATTAGCACAGTGGATGCCTTAGAATAGAGGAATGTGGGTGAACTGATAAGGATACATTGAGTTCCTAAATTGTTAAACCCCGAGATTTTATGAAAATTATTCTTTTTAATTTCATTAATGTCTTGTGTTGTACACTACACCAAAAGGATCTTTCATAACATGCATCCCTGACTTGGTTTTCATTACATGCAATCGCGACCTTCCACAATAGCTTGTGTTGTACGCAGTACCGAGTTTCTCTAAACAATGATATGTTATATAAACTAGCCGTTATGAATATTAATACCCACTTTTTAAAATTTTATAAATTTTATCTTTCAAAATGGAATTAATTTTTGGATTCGGAATATCGAAATTATCCTAGGGTGAATTTTTGGTATTTTTCTGAAAACTTTCAATTTTTGATGAATAGTGAAAACACTGGGTTACTTTTTAAAAACAGACTTTTTATTTAAATAATTAATTATTTTTTTAAAATTTATTTTAGGTAAAAATTGATATATAATACCTATATAAGTTCAATGTAATTCATTGGGGTCATTTCATAATAATTTTAGATATATAGAAATTTTATTGAACTTTTCACCGTCTTTTACCCACCTCCTAGGAGAATTTGGAAATTCACATAAAACTTAATTTTACTGCTTCTGTGAGTGGAAGTTCAAAAATCCGAGAGACACGGTTAATATGAAGGACTAAAATGTGGTTCAATGAGATGAAATTTATTTTTGATGAATAGTAACTTTTTACTTTTATTTACCAAGGTTAAAAGTAAATAGGGTAATTAAGGGTAAAAATGATATTATTATTAACCTAACACATGACCTAATTCTATTGGATAAGTGTAATTCGACTAAAAACAACCTTAGGAATAAAATATGACCATTTAGGTCCACTTGGATTAGATTAGGACATTAATTATTAATTTATTTAAAGAAGGGTTAAAATAGTTAAAATCAATGTTTAATAACTAAATAATTTTTAATATTGGGTTATACATAAGATAAATTATACTATAAATATTAATTAGAAAGATAAAAATATTTCCTATATAATGTTATTTTATTTATAATTTTTGGACATTAAATAATTTAATTTATTCATGACACAGTGATGATGCAGTAATTATCTTATTAATGAAATATTAACATAATTGATGTTACAAATACCCAAATAAATTTAATATGAGACTTTTTATGAATTAGACTAATTGTATAGGTTAATATGACATGTTAGTATTGATTTAATTTACTTTGTTCGAACTAATCATTCTGTTATGATTTTCACAAAAATCAATTACCAAATTGTGTCTAAATTGACATAAAATAGTTTTTAAAAGAAATATTATATGATTAATTGTTATTATATTCCTAAAAATCAAAGGTTCGACCACGATACTTATCTCACGATAGGTGTATTATTAATGGACCACTTGGGGGTATCTTGGATGTATATGGTAAGTTTATTAACTAAATAAAATATAAAAATGCAAAGTTACATGGTAAGTGTCAATCTAATTAACTAAGAGTTAACACTAAAAGATAAGGTTAATATAATAACCCAAACCTGTGTAAAATCTATTTGTTGAGAGTATGTCTACCCATAACAACCTTATCTTCGAAATAAATAAATTTTTAGCTATTAAAAACCGAATATGACTTTATTATAAAATAATATTTTAAGTTTTTCCAAAGGTGCTCCTCTCCTCCCTTATAAAAAGGGCACCCCTTCCCTCTTATCTTCACACCCTTTTAAGCCTTGATTCTCGGAAAAACCCTGACCATTTATCTTCTCCACTTCCCTAGAAACATTATGGAGGTTTTGGTTTTCTCAAAATACCAACTCTACCTCCATACGAGGAAGCTTAAAGAAGGTGCGTTGAAGAAGAGGTAATCTCTTCTAACGATTCTTTCAAGTTTCTTTCTTCTTCATCTTCTTCTTATTTAGTTGTTTCATTATAAATTAATAACATAAGTATATATAATATACTCAAATGTTATTATAAATATGAAACAACCCTATTTCACCTTCTATCCATCCTACGGAAAATGAAATCACCACGCATGCGTACGTCAGGAATACCGTCTCCACGCCGTGGTGTAATCTGTTTTTCCACCACCAACTTACTTGGATGGGTATAATGGTGTAAAGAATAACAATATATGATTATTATAACATCATAATGATTCTAAGATATTATATCATCCCCTCTAATTCCATTCAATAAATATGGGAATGATATAATCGCTCGTGCATACGTACGGATTACTGTCTCCATGATGCGATGAGATTTATTTTCCATGTTAGCAACTCAAGAATGATTATAAAGTATATATAATAAGTAATCATGAAATATATGACATAATAATTCTACTGGATTTATGTATATATATATGTATGTCATCTACTTAATTCAATAAGGAAACAAAAAATAGCGTTCATGCGTACGTACGGCCTACCGTCTCCATGAACAGTGTATTTCATTTCATTTATCTATATATTATATATATATATTTACTGAATATATATATGACATATAAATCATGATTTACATTCTGGAAGTAAATAAATCATGATATAATTAATAATAATATCACGAACAACAAGTCCAAACACATACGATAAATAAAATGATTTTACCCAAAACGCTGCTTTAACATGGAATTTACAAAAGAACGGGTAATATAAAGTCATAAGTGAACCATATATGATATCATAAAAATGAATATGATTCTTTAATAAGTAAATGACATTATTTAAATCATTATACATGAGGTTCAGATACGTACGAAGCATATCGGACCTAAGGTAAGGGATAAGTTTTCCAATCTCGCTTTTTTTATCCAAGATTGCTTATACGAAATTATTTACTGGGGTTATATTTATCATCCATGTCCCTATTTTATATAAATGGTTTCCTGTAATTTTAAAGTCCTTTTTTCCCATTTTTTACTTTTACTACATGGTATGTAAGGAATCTTTCTTTTACGAGGTATTTTTTGACTTTTACGGCAAAAGTACGAGAAAAATGTTTTTTTAACTTATACAACATGAAAGGATTTTTATGGTTTTATAAATAATTATTTTCATGAAGCTTCCTCCAAAATATTTTATTTTCAAAAAAAATCATTTTCTTTTAAAATTTCATGTCATTTTGTGAAAAGAAAATGATTTTGAAGAAGAAAGGATATTTTCCTCAAGAATTTATTTCAAGTGTTTTTTCAAAACCATTTTCCTTCTAAGATGACATTATTTCATATGTGTATGTTTCATGTTTAATGTCTCTATGATTTATATGGTTTCACTTTTCTTATGATGAAATGATATCCATTTGTTTTATATGGATTATGTTATGATGGAATGATGTATATGAAACCCAATTTATTCTTTGGGTTATGATGAATGATTTATGATTGTTTTGTGGCACAAGTAAGAATGATTTAATTATGAGATGGGTGGGACCTATATCTCCTTATAATGCATTGGGTAAAGATTTATATCTCATGAGATAGACATGGATGGAATGATACGTTAATCTGGTTCAGTGTTACATGACTAGAATGAGGAGTGAACTCGATTCAGAAAGGGACTTTGTCCACTATGATGGTTTTGGCAGCAATGCCCTGGCTACTATGGAAATCATAACATGTTCTTAATGGATTCCACAATTATATGTTTTATTCCCATGCTAGTTTATCATGATTAATGTTAATTTATGATCTATTCCTTATGTACTTCCATGATTTATGTCTTTGCTCAATATTTTAATGTTTAGACTTTATGTTCATGTCTTTGCATTCAAATTTTTATTGATTGTTTTATGTTCTCTATGCTTACCCTTAATGAGAATATGAGATCACCCTTTATATGTTTTCTTTTCCCCAGAATTTAATGAAAGGTTTTAGGTAAGAAAACTAAAGGGGAAGATCTTTATGGGAGATGTTGAAGATCTTTCTCCACGATTAGAAGATTATTTTCCGAGTTTCAAAAGACACTAAACTCTTACGGTCCTTGTGTGTCTGTTTTTGTTATGAATTAAGTATTCCACAAAAGTAATATAATGTCCATGTACGTCAAGGTTTGGGTCTCTACAGTTTGTATCAGAGGAAATGTTTATTTAACCATTGGAAACTAGGATGCGAAGACTTTAGTGAGATCCCTAGAGATATTTCTAAGGTATGTCTAGGGATGTCCCAAAGGTTATGTATAAGTATAGGTTATAGTGTTATAATTATGGTAACAATATTAGAATTAAACATATGATGTTAGATATTGAAGGTACTCCCCCTTTATTATGTTTTTTTCCTAGCATGATTTTTGCCTCTCACACTGTTCTTTTTGGATTTAGACGATGGCTGGAACCCGAAGGAACCGTGTTGATCAATGTAATGGATAATGCAATGATTGTCCTCTTGAGCAACAAAATGTGATGGGAGATGGAGTGAAAAATCTTATTACTATACTTACACAAGATATGAATCATTCTGGATTTCCAAATGATCAGAGAAGGGAACAATATTCTATTGAGTCCTTCATGAGGCAACATCCACCGTCTTTCAATGGGTCTTCTGATCCACTTGTTACTGAACAATGGATCAGTACCATTGAAAATATATTTTCCATACTTCGCTGTTCAGAAAATGAAAAAGTCATTTTAGCTATTGATCGTTTAGAAGGTGAAGCAGACCAGTGGTGGACTATAATTTAGAATACAAGGCCTCAAGATGAAATTGAGTCCATGGAATGGGACGAGTTCAAGAACTTATTTTTCAATAAGTACTTCCATCATATTCTTAGAACAATGATGGAGAAAGAGTTTTTTTGAACTAATGAAAAAGGATGATGAATCTGTTGGTATATACGAAGTGAATTTTACAAGGCTTGCAAGGTATGCATCTGGATTTATCATCCAACCTGAAATTAAAGTTGATCGATTCTTCAGTGGCTTAAAACCATGTCTTCTAAGGGCATTAGCTATAAGAGACTTTAGTAGCTATGATGAAATTGTGTGTTGTTCTATCAAGGTAAAAATGGAAGTTGGTGTTACATATCCATCTCAGGGTTTTGACAAGAAAAGAAAGATGGAGTTCAAGGAGAAATCTCATAATAATGGTGAAAAGTAGATGAATGTTTCCTTATGCTCAAAGTGTGGAAATAATCATGTTGGAGATTGTCTTAAAGGGACTAGAAAATGTTTTAAGTGTGGAAAATAAGGTCATCGAGGAGCTGAGTATTGAAGTAATGGAAAAAGGGTTGCTAATGATGTGAATAAAGAAAAGACTGTAGAGAACACACCACCAACACTTTAATTCTTCAAGTGCTATGAAAGGGGGAATTATACTAATCAATTCCCTAATCCAAGGGTTAATGATGATCGACATGAGCAACCACTTAAGGCAAAAGAAAAAGGGAAGTCACATGCGATCACTATGGGCGATGTTGAATATGAAAACGATGTAGTGGAATGATTAAGTGTTTATGTAATGGGATTCCAAAATAATGTTGTATATAGTATCATGGAATATTTGAATATTTATGTATTGGTATATTGTGGTTTTAAATAATTTTATGGTACCGGTAACCATGGAAAAAGATTGATATATTTTTGGAAAGAAGATGATATGCAAATAATGAAGGGATAAGGATAAAATGAAATTTTTGAAAATATTCATGAGCTCATGACTGATATAAGGAAAAAGTAATATCATGGTTTGAGTATATAGAATTTTGGGGTTTTGGTATGTGGAAAGAGTTAACTTTTGACAGCACTCAGGTTTTCACTAAGGTTCAATGGGTATTCATTTTCCAAGATAATACATGATTAAGGCCTTCTAATGTTTGGAATGTGACCAACAAGACATATCTTATGATATATGGGGATCAAAGATGGTATTAACATGCTTGTTATATTAACTCTCTATTAATCATTTTCACTATAATATTAGAATGAACAACAGTATTTTGGATAAGCCAAAAGATTGGAATGGATTATGTTGGACAGAAGTTTGTATTGTTTAAGGCTAGATCCTTTTCAATATTATTGATGGAAAGTTATAATATTTCATTTTTAGAAAAAAAGGACAACCTGCAGGACGGGTGACAACCCGTCACGTCGGACATGGATGTGGGAATCATACCCACATCCAAAGTGCGACAGGCCTTTATTTCCTACCATTGGCCTACAGGAAGTCCCTGGTTAATAGAAATTAGTTTTATTTTATTATAAAGGATGATAGATGAAGTATAAGTCCATTTTGGAACCATATATGATTAATCTCACCATATATGGAATTATGTATATAACTTTTTCTAACTTATGTTTGAGATAGATGTAATGACCTATCATTCTATTGCATGATCTGTTAAAACTTTGCGAAAGACAAATTCAACTTCATTTCTTAAATAGATGAAGTGGAAATTGTTAAAGGAACGAACAACGGTGAGATTATACCAAAATAATGTAAATATTTCTTCTAATTCAAATTCTTCAACTTTAGGGAAATGATCTTCAAAACCAAAAATATTGTCCTAGTGCCCTTATATCCGATGAATCAGATGGTACCATAGATCATCAAAAATTTATGGCTTTGTGATTGTTGTATTTTTCATAGCCATGTTCTCTACCACTCTCTATCAGAACATGACAGTTAGATTTCTCTTCCATATCCATATTTTCACCTATGTTCTCCTATGTAGAAACCCGGTGATTAGTTAATTTGGGTTACCATTAAATTTCATACTTTAGTTTTAAAAGTCATGTTTTGGTATTTCTTTTTACGATGTGGGTTTCTATTAAAGAAACTTTCGAGTAGTAAACCATTTATAACCCCGACGAATTTCGAGGGTGAAATTCATTTTAAGGGGGGTAGAATGTAACACCCCGAGATTTTATGAAAAATATTCTTTTTAATTTCATTAATGTCTTGTGTTATACGCTACACCAAAAGGAGCTTTCAAAACATGCATCCCTGACTTGTCTTGCATTACATGCAATCACGACCTTCCACGATAGCGTGTGTTGTAGGCAATACCGAGTTTCGCTAAACAACGATATGTTATATAAACTAGCAGTTATGAATAGTAATACCAACTTATTAAAATTTTATAAATTTTATCTTTCGAAATAGAATTCATTTTTGGATTTGTAATATCAAAATTAGCCTGGGGTGAATTTTTGGCATATTTTTGAAAAATTTCAATTTTTTATGAATAGTGAAAACACTGGGTTACTATTTAAAAACTGACATTTTATTTAAATAATTATTTATTTTATTTAAATTTATTTTAGGTCAAAATTGATACATAATACCTATACAAGATCAATGTAATTCATTGGAGTCATTTTATAATAATTTTAGATATATAAAAATTTTATTGAACTTTTCACCGTCTTTTACCCACCTCTTAGGAGAATCTGGAAATTCAAATAAAAATTAATTTTGCCGCTTCTATGAGTGGAATTTCAAAAATCCGAGAGACACAGTTAATATCAAGGACTAAAATTTGGTTCAATGAGATTAAAATAATTTTTGGTGAATAGTAACTTTTTACTTTTATTTACCACGATTAAAAGTAAATAGGGTAATTAAGGATAAAAATGATATTATTATTACCCTAACACAAGTCCTAATTCTATTGGATAAGTGTATGTAGACCAGAAACAACCTTAGGAATAAAATATTACCATTTAGGTCCACTTGGATTAGATTAGGACATTTATTATTAATTTATTTAAAGAATGGTTAAAATAGTTAAAATCAAGGTTTAATAACTAAATAATTTTTAATATAGGGTTATACATAAGATAAATTAGACTATAAATATTCATTAGAGAGATAAAAATATTTCCTACATAATGGTATTTTATTTATAATTTTTAGACACTAAATAATTTAATTTATTTATGACACAATGATGATGCAGTAATTATCTTATTAATGAAATATTAACATAATTGATGTTATAAATACCAAATAAATGTAATATGAGACTTTTTATGAATTAAACTAATTTTAGAGGTTAATATTACATGTTATTATTGAGTTAATTAACTTTTTTCTAACTAATAATGTTTTTATAATTTTCACAAAAATCAATTACCAAATAGTGTCTAAATTGACATAAAATAGTTTTTAAAACAAATATTATATTATTAATTGTTATTATATTCCTAAAAATCTACGGATCGGCCAAGATACTTATCTAATGATAGTTGTATTAGTAATGGACCTCTTGGGGGTAGCTTGGATGTATATTGTGAGTTTATTAACTATAAAATATAAAAATACAAAGTTACATGGTAAATGTCAATCTAATTAACTAAGAGTTAAAACTAAAAGATAAGGTTAATATAATGACCCAAGCCTGTCTAAATTCTATTGGTTAAGAGGATTTAGACCCATAACAACCTTATATTCGAAATAAATCAAATTTAATCTATTAAAAACATAATATGACTTTATTATAAAATAATATTTTATGTTTTTCCAAAGGTTCCCCTCTCCTCCCTTATAAAATGGGCACCCCTTCCCTTTTCTCTTTATACTTTTCCGAGCCTTGATGATCGGACAAACCCTGACCATTTATCTTCTACACTTCCCTAGAAACATTATAGAGGTTTTGGTTTTCTCAAAAGAACAACTCTACCTCCATAAGAGGAAGCTTAAAGGAGGTGCGTCGAAGAAGAGGTAATATCATCTAACGATTCTTTCAAGTTTATTTCACCTTCAAAATCTTATCATTTAGTTGTTTCATTATAAATTAATAACATTAGTATCTATAATATACTAATATGTTATTATAAATATTAAACAAACCTATTTCACCTTCTATCCATCCTACGGAAAACGAAATCACCGTGCGTGCGTACGTACAGAATACCGTCTCCACGCCGTGGTGTAATCTGTTTTTCCACCACCACCTTACTTGGATGGGTATAATGGTGTAAAGATTAACTATATACAATTATTATAACATAATACAGATTCTAATATATTATATCATCCCCTCTAATTCCATTCAATAAATATAGGAACAATATCATCGCTCGTGCGTACGTACGGATTACCGTCTCCACGACGCGATGAGATTCATTTTCCATGTTAACAATTCAAGAATGATTATAAAGTATATATAATAATTAATCATGAAATATATGACATAATAATTCTACTGTATTTATGTATATATATATGTATGTCATCTACTTAATTCAATAAGGAAACAAAAAACAACGTTCATGCGTACGTACGGCCTACCGTCTCCATGAATGGTGTATTTCATTTCATTTATCTCTCTATTATATATATACATATATATATTTACTGAATATATATATGATATATAAATCATGATTTAAATTCTGGAAGTAATTAAATCATGATATAAGTAATAATAATATCACTAACAATAAGTCCAAACATATACGATAAATAAAACAATTTTACCCAAAACGCTGCTTTAACATGGAATTTACAAAAGATCGGGTAATATAAAGTCATAAGTGAACCATATATGATATCATAACAATTAATATGATTCTGTAATAAGTCAATGAAATTATTTTAATCATTATATAGTAGGTTCAGATACGTACGAAGCATATCGGACCTAAGGTAATGGATAACTTTTCCAATCTCGCCTTTTTTATCCGAGAGTGCTTATACGTAAGTATTTACTGGGGTTATATTTATCATTCATGTACCTACTTTCTATTAATGGTTTCATGTATTTTTAATGTCCTTTTTAACCATTTTTGACATTTAATACATGGTATGTAAGGAATCTTTCTTTTACGAGGTACTTTTTGACTTTTCCGGAAAAAGTAAGAGAAGAATGTTTTTTTAAATTATATGGCATGAAAGGATTTTTACGGTTTTATAAACCCTTATTTTCATGAAGCTTCCTCAAAAAGATTTCATTTTCAAAAAAATCCTTTTTTTTAAAATTTCATGACATTTTGTGAAAAGAAAATGATTTTGAAGAAGAAAAGATATTTTCCTCAAGAATTTATTTCAAGTGTTTTATCAAAACCATTTTCCTTCTAAGATGACATTATTTCATATGTGTATGTTTCAAGTTTAACGTCTCTATGATTTATTTGGTTTCACTTTTCTTATGATGAAATTATATCCATTTGTTTTATATGGATTATTTTATGATGGAATGATGTATATGAATCCCAATTTATTCTTTGGGTTATGATGAATGATTTATGATTGTTTTGTGGAACAAGTAAGAATGATTTCATTATGAGATGGGTGGGACCTATATATCCCTCCAATGCGTTGGGTAAAGATTTATATCTCATGAGATAGACATGGCTGGAATGGTAAGTTAATCCGGTTCTGTGTTATAGGATAGGAACTAGGAGTGAACTCGATTTAGAATGGGACTTTGTCCACTAATATTGTCTTGGCAGCAATGACTTTGCTACTATGGAAACCATAACATGTGCTTAGTGGATGCCACACTTACATGTTTTATTCCCATGCTATTTTAGCATGATTTATGTTCCTTTATGATCTATGCCTTATGTACTTCCATGATTTATGTCTTTGCTCCAGATTTTGATGTTTATATTTTATGTTCAAATTTTTGCATTCAAATTTTTATGGATTGTTTTATGTTCTCTATGATTACCCTTACTGAGCATTTGAGCTCACCCTTTATATGTTTTATTTTACCCAGGATTTAAAGAATGGTTTTAGGTAAGAAAACAAAAGGGGAAGATCTTTTTGGGAGATGTTGAAGATCTTTCACCACGATTAGAAGATTATTTTCCGAGTTTACAAAGACACGAAACTATTACGGTCCTTGTGTGTTTGTTTTTCTTATGAATTAAGTATTCCGCAAAAGTAATTTAATGTCCATGTACGTCAAGATTCGGGTCTCTACATAAATACCACATTTCAGATTGGTATACATGCTTTACTTAATGAGTCCAGAAGGGATTATTGTGTTATTTTTTCTCCCAGCTATGCCATAGCACTGATTTCCACCATCAGATGGACGGGCAGATACAGAAGTCCATATAGATGTTGAAGGATATGTTGGGACCCTGTGTTCCAGACTTCGAAGGATTGTGGGTATGCATTTACCCTTGGTGGAGTTTTCCTACAATAATATCTATCACTCCAATATTTTCATGGAAATATTCGAATACTTGTACGGATGACCGGGTCATTCACACGTGTGCTGGAAAAAAGTTGGGGCATGTTTTTTTTCCTAATAGTGGTGCAGAGCATGAAAAAAAAGGTTTATCTTGTATGTTAGAAGATGAAGGTAGCTCATGATTGGAAGAAGTCATGTACCGATCATAGTAGGATACTCTTGGAGTTCAAGGTTGGGGACCAACTATTCTTAAAGGAATCCCCTCAGTGTGGAAAGTGGAGGATTGGAAGGGGGAGTAAGACTTCTCCCATGTTCGTTAGACCTATTGAGATGTTGGGATGACTTGGCGAGTGGGCATACCAGTTTTCATTACCACCGCTATTGAAGAGGATCTACTATGTCATTCATGTCTCTCATCTCTGTTAGTATCTACATGATGGCTCCTATGACCAAGAAAAGGGAGAGTTGGATTTTGAGGATGATGTGATGTTCATGGAGTGACCGGTGAGAATTGAGGATCGTAAGGAGAAGGTGATTCATTAACATGCCATTCCCTTGGTTCATGTGCACTGTAGGAATGGTGGCCTCTAGGAGAGTACCTAAAAATGGGTGGCATAGATGTGTTCCCAGGGCCCATAGATTTTTTTTGAGATTTCCACTTATTTTTTTCTTTTGTTCCTTGTTTATGGTTGATTCTTGACCATGTTTTCTATGAGATGAGTTGTTTCCCTTATTCTATAAATATGTGTGAAATGTCCAGACATGTGCGATGGGAGAACTAGATCCAAAATCAAGACACATTAATGTGGAAGTAATTAATCTGGTGGGGGAATGACATTACTTCCAAAAGAGGATAGTATATTGACCAGGGTTAGGAGCTCCCAGATCTATGTTTCTAGATAGTGTTACCTTGGGTGTTGGTGTGTTTTCATGGGGATGTTGAGCCTTATTGTCTCCCTAGTTCTTCACGAGATAGATGTCCAGGTAGTTTCCTTGGATGTTGAGGTTTCCCATACACTTTTAAATATAGGGTAGTTTATCCCTGAGAGATATATTGAGAGTTGGTTGTTTAAACTCTATTTATTTTGGATTGGTTTTGGATTCTTGAGGATGAGAATTGTTTGAGAGGTATCAGATGTAATGACCAAGAATTTCCCAAGGACGTTCCTTTTTGAAAATCCAGTTGTCCTAGTGTTCGTAGGGAGAAAATTGGATTGATCAAGGAGTTTTCAAAAAACTCAGTTCCACTAAATGGTTCCACCGAAACAGTGGAACAGTTACGGTGGAATTTCCATGGTCACACTATTCATAGTCTCACCGTTCATAGTCACACCGTCATGATTGTACCATTCCTGGTAACACTGTCACAATCTCACCATTTATGGGGCCACTGGTACAGTGGAACCAATACCATGGAACCATTATGGTAGCACCATTTATGGTGGCACTGTTATGGTGTCTCTCCAATCAGTGTCTCACCTCCTGTCCAATTTTTCAACTTTTCCTAGTTTCCCACCAATTGGATTTTTTTCTCCGTTAAAATTAAATCTATCATCTCAGATCCATTTTCTTGTATATTTCCACCATTTAAGTGGGGAATTATTAAATCATAATTAATTCTAACATGTTAAACCACCAAGCCCTATGGTCAAACCACGATCCATGTTTTAAGTATATCTAAATGCTAAACTTGATTTTATGATCTTTCATCTTATTAATATGATATCCTCTCTTATTTATTCCATTTAATTTCTCATGGTGCAACCAGAGACTTACCCCCAAGATGATTCAAGCACCCGTGTTGGAGCCCTTTCTTTTCAAACTTTGTGGGGATCTTCCAGCAAGTTGTGACATCCCCTGTTCTTGGCCTATGAAGGATCATCGATCTTGGATCATCCATATATGGATTTTCTTTTTCACATCTTTATGTTTGCATCATGCGAGTTTGGTATATTAATTTTTTTATGTAAGGAATGGATAGATACACTTCTTGAAAAAACACGTAAATGAGGATTTAATTTTATCAAAAGATAACTCATGTAAATATAATAATTGGTATGGAGTAGTTTGATTTTGGCTGCCTATATTATTTTGTTATCATTGATCCTTTTATAACTTGTGTGATTTTATGCCTTCTGAAAACCACGACAGTTTGTTGTCTTTTCTTGAGCACTGGAGTTTAGTTTTGTTGTGATTTTTTAATGCCTATATATAACATGAAATATGACTAATTTTATACACTTGGTTTAATAAAAGGATGATTCATGATAAAACCTATTATTTGATCACCCAAGTTATATTAAATGCGAAATTATAGAACCCTTATTAGGTAAATTTGAACACCTTAGGTTTGATGGTTGTGGCTATTTGTTATGTGTTCGGGTCTTGGTTCTATGAGCTTGGTATGTGGGGTGGTATAGGGGGTGGGTATGTTGGTGTATCAGTCTAATAGATTAATTTAATGTGGTATGGATGAACATGTAGGTTTACGAATTTCCTTTCTGGTGAGTTCTGTTTGTGAAGAAACATTGAGCCGTGGGACTATGGTGTGGTTTGGGACTAGTTATGTAGTGGGACTGCGTTGGGGAATGGTTTCGGCAGTGGGGAACCATGGTTGGGTTGTGAGAGAAGGAATGGGGGTATCAAATTAATGAAATATAATTGATAGTAGTTAAAAGGGGATGTCCAACCACACTACAAGTGTAGTTTTGGGATATTGTGTATGGGACTGCTGTTTGATTTTTCACATTTCTTTGTCTGTTTATATTTGTTAGTTTCCCAGTAGAATTGGAATAATTTAAATTTTACCTCATTAAATAAATAAATGGTCACTGAACAAGAAGGTGGTTGGGTTTTTTCATTAGAAGTAGATATTATGTGGTTGTGCATGTAGGTGTAGCAGCAAAAGTGGTTCCGGTGTGGGCTTATTGTTTGTTCATGTGATACCCGTAGCTTGGGGCTAAGGATTTTTTCACCTATATATATATATATATTTTATTTCCTTGTCATTTATATATGCACCTCACCCTTGTTGATCCCCATGTTCCAAAAAACAACATTTCATTGGGGAGGGTTTCATTCCCAACATCTCAGTGGGGGATGGATGGATAGTTACTATTTTTCTTCCTTGCACCCTCTTATGAATCATGCTGCTCGTGCATATCTTGACATGATTTAATGTCTTGAGACTTACAATAGTCTAATATTCTCCTAGAAATTGTTTGTTTTGAATGAGTAGATCTGGTGTTTGTGGGCCTAGTTTTTCCCAAGTATCATATGTATGAGGTCCATGTGTCTTCAGCCGTGGTGTGTGGTTGATGAGGCCCAGGTGACTTCAGTTAAGGTGGTGGTCATTGGGTTCTTGGTATTTTCAAGTGTGTATGAGTGCGGTTTGAGGCCCAGGTGTGTGTGGGTAGGTTGCAGCAGTGGGACTATGTGTGGGAATAGTGGAAATGTCAAGACGTCAGATCGTTGGGAATGAGAATTTAACCAATGGGAAAGTGTTGTGGGGTACCCAAATATCATTGTGATTATATTATTAGTTTACAATACATGTGTTACAAGGGTGATTGTGCATTGGTGAGGTTGGGTTGGTTACTATGCCATTGTATGTGCTTCAGGTTCTAGTTTTTTCACACAGATGCATTAGTATGTTCCCTCACTTGTGCACGAGCAGCTTTAGTTTCCCTACAGACTATACTTGTAAGTTCACCATACATATATAAAAAAATTTCCAGTTTCCAAGAAGAAATTTAGGACCGTGATGGACCTTTCTAGCTCGTGGATTGGGATAGTTTCTATTTTTATTTTGTTTCTTTTCATTAGAACATTATTTCTTTGTTTTTTCATACTTTGTATCAATTTATATTTTGAACAAGCATGATGGAAAGGATTCATTTCATTAATTTTACCTTCATTTTTAGCGTTTCTACGATTTACCATCTTATACCCCAATCTTGTTCTATAAAAAGGGTAGTGACTTCTATTTATGTGAGATTCCATACCCTTGGTGTTAGTCTCTATTCTATTTCCATCTGATGGATGGACTCAGGGTTCATTTTCTCTCCTTCACGTTGAGTTAGGAAGTGTAGGGAACATTTAAATCCATTACCTTATCTTAGAGAAGGAGGGTTGTGGAAATTATTTTGTGTAAAATACAAATCATTTTTTAATATAACTCTTATTTCAAAAGTACAAAGGATTTTTCCCGTCTCAGTTTTACTTCTATGAGATATATGACTTGTTCAATAATATTTCTTTATGTGTGGTGTATGTACTTATCATTGATATATTATATCATCAATTATATTATTATCATGATATTCAAAATATTATTTAATGTTAAAAGGGATTATGATTTAAAATTTTCAAGTGGGTTTGAGATAGTTAGGAATGTTTCATGACTATTTTTCTTGATAATTTCTAAATGATTTTATTAGTGTAATTTTATATATGGTACTTCAATATGGTATGGGTAACTTTTATTTTATGATTTAATTTTTTTGATATGAGGAATTCATTGGACTTAATATATAATGGGTGGAGCCCATTATAGCCTCTCAATGCATCGGTAGGTCCCATGAGAAAAAACAGAAATGGATTTTGGCTGAGGCCTTAACCATTAACTTTCAGAAGTCATGGTTGAGGATTTAATGACAGTTTTATGTTGTTATATTATTTATTCCCTCATTAAGATATTAGTAATTAATTAATCATGCCATTATTCGACTAGTAGAATATCTCTGGTGATGTTTTTTATTATTTATATGGAATTATTTATTCAGATTTAATTCTTGTCATATTATGCAAGATTATGTTTTAACAGCATGTGTTATTGTTTATTCATCGTGACTTACTATTTATTTTATTTCTTCCACTTTATTGCCTACCTATATTGAGAATTTCTTCTCACCTATTTAATATACCTATTTTTTAAAGGATTCTGAGAGGTAAAATACGAATTACTTGTAGGTTAAATAATGGAGTTCATGGATGTATCAAATAGATTTTCTATGTTATTTTTCTTTTTAATATGTAATGTGAAGATCATGTATGTAATATGGCATCAAAAACTGCAACATTATTTCCACATTTGGGATGAGATTCTTTCTAAATATAACAATTTATTAATATAAGGCAGTGAATCTAAGAAACTAGGGTAATGATCCTTAGAACTGATTTATCAAGGGGCTGTCTATAACCTAGGCCAAACCATATATTCATATCCAAATCATTCCTCATATATTAAATAATATAACCAAATCTTGAACAATATCCCTTATCAAAAATATTTTATATCAGGTAAGGAATACATATTAACCATAATATTCCAAGTCATTTGTGTAACATTAATTGTATTATAACATATTTATAATTGATATATGGTTTATATAAAAATTTTATACTTGATAAATAATATGGATATTGTTTATGGAAATGTAATAATCAATATTGTCTTGAAAGATAATTCTTCATGTAATAGTTTATGATTACAATAATAACTCATGAAATATAATTTTGACACTTTCCTTAGTAAAAATGTATTAAAAAAAGATAATGATATAAATCTATGGTATAAATAAAACATATCTACAGTGGATCAGAATAAAAAATATTTTTTATTGATGCTTATGAATAAAAATACAATAATAATTAATCTAAAAACATTCATAAAGAAAATATAATTTTCACATTGAAGGTTTTTATATTTTAAATATTAATTGAAAATATATTTTGAAAAAAATTTGTTTGAAGATAAAAAGTTCATATTATAATGAATACGTTAAAATATTGAGGGGTAATGATGCTTTAAATTTCTGTTCTAGCTGTACATTTTAAAAACAATTTCTTTCAACTATTTCAGTATAAGCTAAACATACCATGTTTGGAAAATGTTTGGAATCTTCCTCTTAATGTTTCTGAAAAAACACCACCATGGGAAAAAATGCTATAAAATGTATTTTTAATAATGATAAAAACTGTCACGAACCAGCCCAAGTCGACCCTTAACCGGTCACCCAGGCCAGCCCGCAACAAGTCCCGAGATGCGTTCCCGATCCTCCCGGGATGGTGACAAGCACCAAGGGAATCAATAGAGTACACAAGGGAACAATTTTGCCCATATATAAAAAATAAAACAAACAGTGGAAATAAACGGACAACCCAAAATTAATTAATATAAAAATTGAACTAAATATTATTTGTACAAAAACTAAAATTAGAACAAAACCAACAACTCAACTGAATAATCCCAATGAACAACTAAATCCATGTGAAACTTCTGGTCACTCTCCAACACAATGATAAAATGTCGCCCAAGGTGATCGAACTAAATATGAAACCTGCACAAGGGCTAAAAAAAGAAGAAGACTATAGGTGTGAGTATTAAAAATCAGCAGGTTAGCCCAATATTCTATTCCCAATGCACATTCCTTTAAAATAAAAGAAACATCAATTTATAGTTTTAAATTCAATATTTGAAAGTATGTTTTTCAAATGAGGTTCCATGCTATAATAATTATCAGAAAAAACATGCATGTTTAATAAACAAAAATGCAAGTAACAATTCTTTTCAAAGAGGTGAAACTTCAAAATGAAAATAATTTTCAAGAGGGATAATTTAAAAAAAATTTAAAATTAAAATAAATAACACATACTACTGAATTTAGCAACCAAACACACCGTATGCCGATGGTGAGTACAAAATAGCCAATGAGCACTAGTCACGGGAATACCCCTAGGCACTAGTTAGTTGTGAGCCCCAAGTACGTCGTATCTCGGTGAAAGTAACCAGAATAAATATCCATTCTCATGCATGAGCCACTAGTAGGGAACATACCCATAACCTAGTGGTCCCCAATCATCATCATCATCATAGTTTAATTAGTGTTGTTATCGTCAAACTTGCTACGTGAAACAGAGGCCAACCCCCATAGAATCACAAGCATACTAGTACACGTCCTCCCACCTAGATACCTGGGATTCCCTTTAGTGCTCAATCAAGTTACACATATTATCAAATACACATTTCATATCCACATTCCATTCCAAAACCATAAAAACACAAACAACCCATAATCTTTATTCACATTTCTTACACTAATCAAAAAACCGCTAAATATTTTGGTAAAACAATTTCATGAAGTGTATTGAGGCTTTGCACATAAAACTCTTTCAAAATCACTCTTTCAATTATAAAAACACATCAAAACCAAACCAAATAATATTTGGCAGCCCAATAAACATTTAATAAATTCATTTAATGGACCATAAAACAATCCCAATTGCACAACTTGTTATATACAAGTAAAACACTCCTTCATTTCTAGGAAATGCCAAACGGGCCTTTAAACATTTTCTCAAAGCTAACCTTTGAGGAAGGTATGCATTTTAATTTTATTAAGGATCTGTACAAACACCATTTATAGAAGAAAACCACATTCATAAATCTCTTATAATACCCAGGTTACATATTCAAAACACAACCATTTTCATAAAGATGTGAAACAGTCCATTATTAGGCAACTCGGGCCAAAATATGTTGTAAATCAAAACCCACTTGATTGTAAAAACAAATACAAATAGGAAATCCATATAAGTACCCAAAAATACCATTTATCGTTCTTCCAATTCCTTTATAAATCCAAATAAATAACTTTTAAATCACACATCACACATAAAAGCCAACCGGGAAATATACCGAACACATGACATGCCCTTTTTAAACAAAAAAATTTATTTTAAGTACATGAAAAGGAATAAAAAACCGATTGAAATCCATATTTTCATTAAAGATACTGTAACATGTTAAAAAAACCATAAACCAGATTATAAACCTCACAAAATATTTTCAAAAGATAACGGAACATTTAAACAAACACTTGTTGAGCACTTTCATGGAAAAACAACACTACCTTTCACAAAACAGTGATTAAACAACCACTTTGGACACCAAGAAAATTATCCAAAGGCTTAAAAACAATAATGATCATTAATATCAGTTTAGGAAAATATTAAAATGATGAAACATGAATGTTAAAGGAATGTGCAGGGGATATCCAACCTCAAATCTTTGGCGTAATTGAAACGCACACCTGAAATCACCCGCTGCGAGTTTATAAACCATAAAACTATAAATATCAGACCTAAACAAACAGAAACCCCATAAAAAACATTTTATGACAAAACCTTTGGTCGATCACGACTAGGGTACAATATAAAACCAATAAATAATGAAAGGAGGGGGAAGAGGAAGAAGAAAGGAGAAGGAATCTCACCTTTCATCCTAGAAAACTCTTCATCTTCCATTAGATCTGAAGCCCTAGAGAAAAATGAATGGATTGAAAATTCTTGGAGAGACTCCTATGGTCTGGACGAACCAGAGGAAGAATATTGGTGGCTAAAATAGTACGAATTGATTGATTTATGAATTATAAAAGTTACCTTGGAAATTCTGGGCGATTTGAGGTTTCCTGAGAATTTTCACCCTAATCCGCGACACAAATGAGCTCCAAAGAGGTAAAATAGATTATTATGGTTAGTCTAGTGTTATTGGCTTCGAGGGGGAGGTGTAATCACTGAAAAATAGTAAAAATTGTAAAAGATATAAATGAAACGACTTATTTTTTTAAAACAGGAAATGGGCCCATGGGCTGGCCCAATACCTAAATAAGTAACCCAAATTCACCCAGCTTTTGAATTTATAATGGGTCCAAAAGGATAAATAAATTTTAATATATCAGTATAGGACAAGTGAGAAGTTGAATGGGTTAAAAAGTATGAAAAACAAAAGAGTTATAAAGAAACAAATTCAGTTTTTAAAACTGGGAATGGGCTCACTGTTGGCCCAAATCATGAAGTAACCACCCTTTCTTCAAAAACTCCTAAACAAGCAATGAGGATCCCAAATTATGGTGGTTAGAAATATATGAAAATTCAAAACTCAATATTAATCTCATCAAATACCCATGAAAAGGATCGGGATTTCTAATGGGCCGGGTCAATACAAAGACAGAAAAAAAACCGTGTGTGACAATTCTCCCCACCATTAAAGCTTTCCGCCCCCGGAAAGCCATAACACTTTCCGGCTGAAAAAAACAACACCTATGGATTCCAGAATGTACTCCCCACCATTAAGAATCAACTAGCACTATATATTTTCTTAGGATGAAAATCTAGGAGACCCATGGTGGGTCTCCCCACCATTGGAAACCAACTAGCAATGAGTAGACAAGAATTGAACATGAGCTAGAGTTGGGACTCACTCACACAAACCCAAAAAAAACCCTCCTACAAAAACCTACTATACCAAGTTAATAGAGTTAAAACATGAACATATAAACCACCCACTCCCGAATGGAGGGGACAATAACTTGGTCGACACATTCAGCACAATTCTGGACCCCCGTCACTTGGGGATGGGAGGGAAGGGGACCCAATAATTTGGCCACTGAAACAACAAAAGAAACAAAGAAACTACCCAAAAATCTCCCCCTATGAATAGGTAACACCAAGACTGCACCTAATTTTTACAGGCAGTCTACACAGGGACATTGATTGAAAACCCACATCCATGAAGTAATAACCATAGACACTGTGTGAGGGGTTAAGTCCACCACGCTTGTTGCGAAAAAGGGAAATTCATAGAAATGAAAAACCAAAACATTGACATAGAAAATAACTTAACAAAATAGAGGAGTAAGGATCCTAATCGAGAAATCCACACCTCTGTTGATTTTCTGACTGCGTGAAAAGCTTCACTCCGAGGCCTATGGCTGGAGCACTGATTCTGGAAGCATTTGCTGCACCGCAGTCAGGTGATAAGGATCACACCACTCAAAAAAAACCACACTTGATCACCAAACAAAAACCTTCATCTAAATAGGAACTCATAGATACACATCAAAATTCTCTCTCACTCCAAATGATGGGAAGAATGGACAAGGAATATGATGAAACACATCAACATCACCGAACACAATTGCTCTGTCCAAAAGAATTATCATGACCTAGAAGCACTTTTAATAGATCCCAAACAGCTCTCTATTCCAACAAACAAGTTGAGGCATCATCAAAAGAGGTGGATTTAAAATTTGAAAGGAATCCTTCGGTTGATCAGCAGGAAATATTTCCAATGCAGAACTATCCATGGCCACATCACAACATCAAACACATTTTTAGAAACCCAATAAAACTTACTCCAAAAATGAGCCACCAATAAGATCTCATCACTAGATAGAACAATAGTATGAATTCTAGATCACGTGGAAGCTATCCCAATAAAAAAATCTTCTAAGACATAGAAAAATCAAGCCACATAACAATTGGTTTTAAAAAAAGGCCACAATTTTCAGCTCAAAACAATTTTGAAAAATCAAACTAACTTGGTGGGTTTCCACATTCACCAATGGTGTTTCATCAAGTATCACCCACATGCACATTTCCATGCCACCCCTGGCACCAAACCACCATACCATATAGGCAATACTTCCAGATATAAATAAAACCTTGCATGTGAGCACCCATGAAAACACCAAAGGCTAAAATTAAACATCATAATTCAAAAAAACAATTTACCTTCAAAAGGAACACCAACCACCAAGTCAAAAAACATTTTCATGTTTCACAAAAAAAACCACAATTAATTAAGAACCATTTTCTTGAAAACATATCTCTTTTCATTTTTAAAAACTTTTAAATAACCATGCCACTCCAAACAACCCCTTCCCATTATTTTTTTAAAAAAAAAATCAACAATGTATATTTTCATAATCTGAGGTCCATTGAGACCAATAACATTTCTAATAAAACACCAACTGATCAAAACTAATTTCCAAAACTAATTTATCCGATTCAAAAACTTTATATCATCCTAAAATACCCCATTTAAAAAAAAACATCCAAAATCACTTTAAAATGATTCACAATTTCAAAACTTTTTATTTCAACAAACCACAAGTTTAGATTATGGATAATCCAATCCGTTTAAATCATTTCTTCTTCCCTCCATTTTTTTTCACAAAAACACAACCTTCCAAAACCATTCTTATATTTAATTATTGAAAACCCCATTTTTTTCAATTTTCAAAATATAATCCTTACATTAAAACCCATTTCCACAATTCTCACACAAGGATTTTAAAAAAAAATTCAGAATTCATGAAAGGATCAAGAGACCCAAAAAAAAGGGAACTAGTGTCGGTGGGTGACCTGACCATATGGTTGGCGGCCATATGCCAAACACAAAACCAACACAGAGAGACTTATTAGGACCATTCCCCAGCTCCACATGGCTTGCCAGGCCCTGTGAGCTCACGAAGGCCATTGGTCAGACTCCCCTTGTCATATCCCAATACCAAACAATCAACTAGAACAATGGACACTAATAAAACCGGAATTCCATGGAAACCTGAGGATCAGAACAAGAAAGAGTTCGCGACGCTCTTCTTGAACTTACTCCTCAAGTCCCAAAAATCCTACTCCATCTACATTGACATCCCCAAAATTACAAGGGCGCTCTAAAAAGAAAGGTCCGCTAATAGCAGACCTCCTCTGATACCATTTTGTCACGAACCAGCCCGAGTCGACCCTGAACCGGTCACCCAGGCCAGCCCGCGACAAGTCCCGAGAGGCGTTCCCGATCCTCCCGAGATGGTGACAAGAACCAAGGGCATCAATAGAGTACACAAGGGAATGATTTCACCCATATATAAACAATCAAACAAACAGCGGAAATAAACGGACAACCCAAAATGAATTTATATAAAAATTGAACTAAATATTATTTGTACAAGAAACTAAAATTAGAACAAAACCAACAACTCAACTTAACAATCCCGATGAACAACTAACTCCATGTGAAACTTCTGGTCACTCTCCAACACAATGATAAAATGTCGCCCAAGGTGATCGAACTAAAGATGAAACCTGCACAAGGGCTAGAAAAAGAAGAAGACTATAGGCATGAGTATTAAAACTTAGTAGGTTAGCCCGATATTCTATTCCCAATGCACATTCCTTTAAAATAAAAGAAACATCAATTTATAGCTTTAAATTCAAGATTTGAAAGTATGTATTTCAAATGAGGTTCCATGCTATAATAATTATCAGACAAAAACATTCATGTTTAATAAACAAAAATGCAAGTAACAATTATTTTCAAAGAGGTGAAACTTCAAAATGAAAATAGTTTTCAAGAGGGCTAATTTAAAAAAAAAATTAACATTCAAATAAATAACACATACTACTGAATTTACCAACCAAACACACCATATGCCTACGGTGAGTACAAAATAGCCAATGAGCACTAGTCACGAGAATACCCCTAGGCACTAGTTAGTTGTGAGCCCCAGGTACCTCGTATCTCAGTTAAAGTAACCATAATAAATATCCATTCTCGTGCACGAGCCACTAGTAGGGAACATACCCATAACCGAGTGGTCCCCAATCATCATCATCATCATAGTTTAGTTAGTGTTGTCATCGTCAAACTTTCTACGTGAAACAGAGGCCAACCCCCTATAGAATCACTAGCATACTAGTACACGTCCGCCCACCTAGATACCCGAGATTCCCTTTAGTGCTCAATCAAGTTACACATATTATCAAATACAAATTTCATATCCACATTCCATTACGAAACCATAAAAACAAAAACAACCCATAATCTTTATTCACATTTCTTACACTAATCAACAAACCACTAAATATTTTGGTAAAACAATTTCATGAAGTGTATTGAGGCTTCGCACATAAAAATCTTTCAAAATAACTCTTTAAATTATAAACACACATAAAAACCAAACCAAATAATATTTGGAAGACCAATAAACATTTAATAAATTCATTTAATGGACCATAAAACAATCCCAATTGCACAACTTGTTATATACAAGTAAAACACTCCTTCATTTCTAGGAAATGCCAAACGGGCCTTTAAACATTTTCTCAAAACTAACCTTTGAGGAAGGTATGCATTTTAATTTTATTAAGGATATTTATAAACACCATTTACATAAGAAAACCACATTCATATATCTCTTATAATACTCAGGTTACATATTCAAAACACAACCATTTTCCTAAAGATGTGAAACAGTCCATTTTTGGGCAACTCGGGCCAAAATATGTTGTAAATAAAAACCCACTTGATTGTAAAAACAAATACAAATAGGAAATCCATATAAGTAACCAAAAATACCATTTATCATTCTTACAATTCCTTTATAAATCCAAACAGATAACTTTTAAATCACACATCACACATAAAAGCCAACCGGGCAATTTACCGAACACATGACATGCCCTTTCTAAACAAAACAATTTATTTTAAGTACATGAAAAGGAATAAAACACCGATTGAAAGACATATTTTCATTCAATATACTGTAACATGTTAAAAATACCATAAACCAGATTATAAACCTCACAAAATATTTTCAAAAGATAACGGAACATTTAAACAAACACTTATTGAGAACTTTCATGAAAAAACAACACTACCTTTCACAAAACAATGATTAAACAACCACTTTGGACACCAAGAAAATTATCCAAAGGATTAAAAACAATAATTAACATTTATATCAGTTTAGGAAAATATTAAAATGATGAAAATTGAATGATAAAGGCTTGTGCAATGGATATACTACCTCAAATCTTTGGCGTAATTGAAACGCACACCTGAAATCACCCGCCGTGGGTTTATAAACCATAAAACTATAAAGATCAGACCTAAAAAAACAGACACCCCATCAAAAAACATTTTATAACAAAACCTTAGGTCGATCAAGACTAGGGTACAATATAAAACCAAGAAATAATGAAAGGAGGGGGAAGAGGAAGAAAAAAGGAGAAGGAATCTCACCTTTCATCCTAGAAAACTCTTCGTCTTCCATTAGATTTGAAGCCCTAGAGAAAAGGGAATGGATTGAAAATTCTTGGAGAGACTCCTAAGGTCTGGAAGAACCAGGGGAAGAATATTGGTAGCCAAAATAGTACGAATTGATTGATTTATGAATGATAAAATTTACCTTGGAAATTATGGGCGATTTGAGGTTTCCTGAGAATTTTCGCCCTAATCCGCGACCCACATGAGCTCCAAAAAGGTAAAATAGATTATGAGGGTTAGGATAGGGTTATTGTATTAGAGGGGGAGGTGGAATCACCGAAAAATAGTAAAAATTGAAAAATATATAAATGAAACGACTTATTGTTTTAAAACAGGAAATGAGCCCATGGGCTGGCCCAATACCTAAATAAGTAACCCAAATTCACCCGGCTTATGAATTTATAATGGGTACAAAAGGATAAATAAATTTTAATATATCTGTATAGGACAAGTGGGAAGTTTAATGGGTGAAAAAGGATGAAAAACAAAAGAGTAATAAAAGAAACAAATTCAGTTTTTAAAACTGGGAATGGGCTCATGGTTGGCCCAAATCATGAAGTAACCACCCTTTCTTCAAAAACTCCTAAACAAGCCATGGGGATCCCAAATTATGGTGGTTAGACATATATGAAACGTAAAAATAAATGGTTTTATTATACAATGATAATTTAATATCCTTCAATGTAAATTCATGCAGAAATAATAGTCATTAAAATGAGATGGTGAAGTATCCCAATATTATGATCATAACATTGAATTGAGAATTTTTCAATGACATTATAATGTATATAAACTATATATCGATATAAAATAATAATTAAATATATAATAATATTTTAAAATAATTACAAACATAATCATATAATTTCATTTACAATTAATATGTAACATAACCCAATAAAAAATTGAGTTATGAAATTCACTAAAACATGGTAATTTTTATGTTAAATCCCATTTGATGAAATAACTAATATTAAATATTTAAATACCATGAATTATTAATGATTAATTATATTACATAAAAATTTTGTTGAATATACACCATATAAAATAAACTAGATTTATATCATTACAATATGACTCAATAAAATATTTACTTCAGATTTTTAATAATATTTCATTAATTATAATGCTTCGGGTGTTAATTGTCTTGTTTTCTCATTTGTTTTTTGTCATGAATGTTATAGTACATTAGTATATTATATTGTTAAATAAATAATATAATTATTTTAGTGTTATAATTATCCTTTTTATTTCATTATCGACATGTTTAAAGTCATTATTTTAATTGAACATATTGAATGGATCACATTGCTTTATGGAGATGGTAGGTTGTAAGTAGAGACTACACATCAACATTACCTTAAAGGGTGAACTGTTATAGATTTGGGTGATGTTTTATTTTACCAGAATAAATATCATGAAATATAAATATATATATATATATATCACATTTAATCATTAAATGTTTACTAATTACATTTTATGTATAGAAAATGTGAAAATAGAATCACATTGCTTTATGAGGCGGTAATATGCTTTATACATGAGTGTCATTATCAACATGTCAATATCATGTATAGTAATTGATATTTATGATATTATAATTTTATATAGGTAAAATAATTTCATAAATATCATATTAATATGTAAAATTTATCATTATATGTAGAATATAGTTGTTGTGTAGGAAAACAAATTACATCAATTCACGAGGTGATAATGTGTCGTAGACACGATCTTTGTTTTGGTTTCCCATTTGTAGGAAGAGAAGATGGATATTCATAAAAAAAATTTACATCATAATGTTTATGTATATGGAATATGATTATTATGTTATATAATAATTTTTCTATAAAATTTTTAATAGGTGGGTCAAGAATCAATAAAAAATATCTTTTATGAACGTTATCTCTTATTCAAACTAATTTTTAAGGATTCCCTAAAATACATTGAAAATTACATTTACTATTAAACCAATGCTAATATGATATTTTAATAGGATTGATGAAATTTTTATTGTAGGTATTTCTTGATACAATTGACTTTTGATGTGTGAAGTTTGAGCGAGAGAGGGGGTGACCTTTTAGAAGGGGTAAGAGGATACACATGGAATTTATAAACAAAATCAAGTGTACACAAATTTTTATCATAACAGAAGCCACAAATGTTTTTAAATCTATAAACCGAGATGTTATAGGGTCTAAATATGGCCCATAATCTGGTCTACCCAATTTTTGAGGTCATTTATTAATTATATTTTTAGATTAACCCATTATAATTCGGTTTTTTTCTCGAAATTATATAATATATTTTTTATTCTTTTATTAATTATAATGTTAAAAAATAATTTGAAAATAATAAATAATGTAATTTATTTCTTTTCTAACTATGGAATACATTTTACCAAACTAAAATAATGGAATTTGAAAATTCCAATTTAAAATTATTCCATCAAACGTTATGAAAAAGAGTGGTTCTAAAGAAAAATTTATCACAAGTAAATATGTTTTTAAAAAAATAAATTATGCATGAAATTGATAAAAATTAAATAATTTTGATTAACTATAATATAACAGAAATAATTATTATTAATTTTTTTATCAATATCAGACATGTAAATGAATTAGTCTAAATAGTAGTTTTAAACAAAAATCTCTTTCTTAATATTAATTTAAATATGAATCTTTTATGAAAAATATCAAACATTAACCCAAATATAATAGTTACATGAATACATAAGAAATAAAAATAATTTTTTCAAAAATTATTTCTAAAATTTTTAAATATTAATTCAAATTTATGTGTGCTTTGCACGATTAAACCATCATTTAGAAAAATATATTTTTTATGAAAACATTCCTTTTTTCTAATGATTTTTATTTTATTTCATCTCAATATATAACTTATGAAATTTTTATTCTAGTCTATACAATTTAACTTTCATAAATTATTTTTACTATTTCTACCCACCAATTTAATGGATAGGTAATAATGCTATTATATTCTTTAGTTCATTTTGATATGGGATTATGTGTTCCGCAAGCTATTTAGAGATTCAACTTATTTAAAAATAATAATATAATAACATCTTGGTGTGTTACAATATCATATAATCTATTTATTTCATGGAATACAATCAATAAAACCCACCCTTATTCATTTAAAATCATATAGTTTTACATTCTCCGAAACATCAATAAATTTCTTCCTCACAATTTAAACATGATTTTTGTGTTCCCGTTTCTAACAATTTTGAAAAACACAGATCATAAAAGTGTAAATTAAGAATCCTACCATTTCGAGAGAAAGGGAAATTATAATATCATCGAGAATAACACATAATAAGGTTTCCATGTCATAAAACAATGGTGGGACTTGATGATATTGACTTTGAAGAATGAATTAAATAATTATAGTGAGTGATACAGATTATTGATCAGAGGAAATTGAATGATCAATAAAAATGTAATGAAATCAATAAGATAAATCAATAATGATTTTAAATACCATTTGATTCATTTTATATTAATGTAAAAGAATAACAATTTTATCAACATCCTTTTTATAATGTTGATGAATTAATTTACAATATTAGAATATAAATAATTATACTTGCATGACATATTAATATTTCATATGTACAAATAACACATTGTGTTTATGCATCACTAAATATCCACTTCATATCATACTCTAGTAATTGAATATCCAAAATAAATACTTACTGATACATAAAAAATAATAATTTAATTGATCATATGATCCATAAAATAGTAAAGAGGCATTTTGAATATATCTAAATATTTTAAAAAATCAATATGGTTAAAAGATTTTATAATACTCTAAGCCTCATTAGTAACACCACTATTCTATTAAAGATATTTAGTAACAAAATAACTAATGTAAAGGAAATTACATATTAACCATAATATCACATATTCCAATGATAGGTGATTAAACCATATCATCCTCTAGTTATGGGTTGAATACCAATAATCATCAACATGTGAAAACTTTTCCACCCATTATAAAGATTTTTATTTTTGTAAAACCATAATAATATAATTTCAATAACAATATCAGTGTTAAATAACATGTAATTAACTCAACATAAAATAAATGATAAACCCTATTGGTTATAAATGACTTTTATATTATTACACCAATAAGAAAGTGAATTCTTAATAAAAAACTTTTTCACTAAAACATATACAAAACTGGAGGGGATTATTTAAATAAATGTCACAAAAAATATCTGTAATAATGGTATAATACCATCACATAAAACCATAAAATGGAAGTTTAATACATTGAACATATGGCCATTATTAAACTCTTAGAACCACTATATTATCCATAACATTTATGTAAATGAATATATTTATAATTTTAATAATTATCACAATATAGATATATTTCATGTCTATTATATCTATAATTACATTGATAAAAATTATTCAACAATTTAATAATTTAATACCAATATATAAACACATACACCATTTTTTTCATCATATGTCCTTCCTTGTTTTACGGGTTAACCTTTATTACTGTGTATTGACTCTGATAATTTCTAGGTTCTCTGCATTTAATAAAATGATCTCTAAATTGATATCTACGAAATATATTTTATTCCATTATACACTTCATTTTCACTCATGAATTTATTTTTATATTACATTGTCATCCACATTTAATACATTTTACCATTCCATTAAAACTCCTACCTAGTTATCCATTTCAGATTTTATCATAGTAAGGAAATCTGTCCTTTTTCCCTCCATAGTTTCCACCAATTTAACTCTTAGTGATATTTTCCTTCTCAACATTGGTGATTTCTATAGATAATTGAGTTATGTCATTTTAAAAATAAGTTTAGATAAATTATTAAGCATAATAACAATATAATCCACATTTATAATTATCTTAATTGGTTTCCTAGATTCACCACATTGTCCTTCATGTACAATATCAACTAGGCTCCTTGAGGTTCTAGCCATTGAATAAATATAAAGCCACATTGTGAGAAAAAACTCATTGTGGGAAACTACGTAATCATGATGAATCATATATATATGATTTCAAAACCAGGAATCCTTATTTTCAATCTATGATACCATAAATTTTACATACATCATTAATTATAATAATCTAATCATATCTGTCATTATGGTTGGTAAATAAAATCTGAATTATCCAAATCTTATCTTTGTGGAGGGTAAAACCATGTGTGTAAAAAGGAATGTTTTTTATACTAGGTAACACTTGAGTAACAAAATATGGGTATTTTATTGATTTATTACCCCTAGGTACAACTATTACAAAACCACATCAACATTTATTATCCCTACATATATGTATTTCGAAGAAAAACCGCATAATCTAATACATACGAGAACTTTAGGATAATCATATATACCTAATCTCAAAATATATTATCTAATTATATTCCCAAATATTTGTTTCTAAAATCAAGTTCTCATGGTTTATACTATGTTCTAACTAGTACAAATTTTAGTGAACCCAACCCTATTATCCTAGAGCACATGTATACATTATTACAGCGTAAAACGATACAAGGAATCACTTACCGAATGGATGTATAGATTATTTGTCTTGTTAAACTATATACACACATGATTCCCATATTTTTCTAAAAACAAAAATTAGAAAATAATTTTCCAGCTATATAATTATCACCTTTTGAATATCCTTTTTTATTTTTTATAGTACACATCATGTATTATTTGGAATGAAAAAACGAGTGACCTCAAAATCACAGTAGGCGTTACATAAAGTTGAAGTAATCTTGGGTAAATTAATAATAATAAACAAAGAATAATCAATATGTAAAGGTAAATATTTGAACACAGTTTCCATTTAATTAATTACTTGACAATCATGATTGATAAATAACAATAAATATATAGTGGTAAATAAAAGAAAACATATTCAATTTAATTAATAATGTTACAAATAAATCCATTGAGAGATAATATAATTTTAGAAATATCTCAAATAATAATAGATATACTATTTTTTTATTTAAATATTTAATGATATGACATTATTATCTGAGGAATCATGACAACTATATTATCATGTTCTTTTAGAACATAATGTAATAATACTAAGTATGTATACCCCACGATCCTGTTAAATAACCATAGGTAACTGATTCATCTCATTAGAATAATGATTCCTTGATGATATATCTATAACTAGGACTCACCCAGATATTCATGTCTAAATAATTCCTCATATATCCAAAAATAGACTTAATTCAGGAAAACTAATCTTTATAAAAAAAGTTTTGTATTGAGTACGGAATATAGATTAAAAACAATTTCCATAATAAATTATATAAATTTCAAAGAAAAAGTAGATATATAGATTTCATATATGGTTTATGTAATAAATATATCCATTATAACTAATAAGAAATTTATGGGAAATTCAATGTCTGATGGTGACTAAAATATATAAATTTCAAGGGAATGTTAGTGATTACATAAAAACTATAAAGAAATGTATTTTAATAAATTAAACTATAAAAATGATTGTTATCTCTCCATAAAAATAAAAATGATATTATCATTAAACCATATCTTTAGTGGATAATATGTATATTGAGGGATGATATCATTTATGAATTTTGATAAAATAAAAATTTCAATAAAAAAATATTAAAAAAAATTCATTTTACCTTGATAAAATTCTTATTATAAAAAAATGAAACCTCAAAAAAATTCAAAATACATTTATGTTAAAATAACCATTGAAAATTATAAAATAATATTTAATAAATTCATTACTTTTTACAATATTAAATTTCTTTCATGTTGTACATGTTAAATATAAAATTTTTGGACTTTCTTGGTGAAGGTCACAGTAGACATGTATGGAAAATGACATTAATAATATTCAAAAAATATTTTTTAAACTGCAATTATTCTGTAAACATCCATTAAATAATCATTATGATAATGTTTAAAAACATAATTTAATGAATATTTAGAAAAAATGAATTTTAATATAAATTGATTTTTGACCGATGAATGAAATATATTTGGATATTCATTGATGAAAATTATCCATAATATTAAGTACCAAATAGTGGGAAATATTAATAATACATTGAAATATAATGAATAACCATAGTAAAAGAAAACTAAATTGTTTTATTAGACACTGATCAATTAATATCCTTTAATGGAAATTCATTCATAATCAATCACGATTAAGATGAGATTATTAAATAAACCCTTCAATATTTCATATCATTGAAATGAGAATTATTCAATTAATTAATAATTTGTACATAATTTAAATCCTAAAAAGATATTAAATATATCATAATGTAGTAAATATTATTTACCCACATTATCTTATATTTTCAATGAAAATGAATCATGAATAATACCTAATGGAAATAAATTGTGCTTTAAATTTTTTTCAAACATAGTAATTATCTTGTAAGTTCTCGTAGATAAAAAAATTAGAATAAAAACATAAAATACCATTAATTTAATTATTCATGATGTTAAATTAATATGTTTAGAATATACACCATATTAATTATATTATATTCTTATCATTACAATATTCCTTAAATAAGGTAAATTGAGATGATGCACCATACCTCATGCTTACATATAGGGGAATATTAATTATCCCAATAAATAATGATTTTAATAATGCTATTAATTTATTCCAGAAATGTCATTATATTTATAATATCTTTAATTATCCTTTTATAACATTTTATTACCCTGTTATTAGTAATATTACAATACTTTCATTGCTTCAGGTGTTAATTGCATTGATTCTCATTTGTGTCTTGTCATCAATGTTATTGTTTATTTGAATATTATATAGTTACATAATATCCGGAATTAATTTAATTTTATAAATTTAATTTTTTTATTAGATACTAATTTAGAATCTTTATTAAAATTTAACATGGAGAATGGATCACATCATATATTGGAGACGGAAGACCGTACATACACACGAGCAAAGTTATTATTTACATAATGGGTGAAATGGTAAAGAAGTAAATAATATATTTGTTTCTAATAAGAAATATCATTTCATACATATCACATATATTAATTGATTTTATCTTGATTAATTTACATATATTTTGAAAGTGAAAATTGAAACATACGACTTCATGGGTGGTAGTATTCCTTACACCATATTGATGTTATCTTATTTTAAAAGAAAAGTAAATTTAAAAGGTATATGTGATATTATAATTCCAAAATATTAATAATTTAGTAAATATAATATAAATATTTTAAATCCATCCTTATATCCATCCTTGGAAGGTAGAGACATAAAAAATATTCATTAGCTCGTTAGATGGTAGGCAGTTGTACACACAATAGTCAGTTTGGTATTCCATCTGATGGAAGATGAGATAAATATTTTTTGTGAAATTATTATAATACAATATCAGTATAATTATTATAATATTATTACTCTATAATCATGGTTTCTTAATACAATAAGGAATTTTAAGAAGAAAATAATTAAAACTCTCATTAGGAATGTTACCACTATTTCAGACAACTAATTTAGGTTAGAAACAAAATCCATACTTAGATGGATTTATTTTTAAAAAATTATTATAGGATGTTTTTATAAGAATATTTATGGTATTTGAGTATGTATTTCATGATCCAATTAGTTTTTATCATGAATATGGGTGTATAGGGGTGGGATTTTAGAAATGGGGGAGTGGACACACATGGAATTTTATTAAAAATTCAATTACAACCACATTTTTTATCATTCCCAATGACTAAAATATTGTTCAGTATCAACTATTATAGGTTATGAGTTATAAATATGTCTAGAAAACTTTTTTTTGTTATGTTTTTATTTCATTTTAACCCTTATATTTTTAGATTACCCCTCCAGTAAATAGAATTTTACATTAAAATTAACAATTAATTTTTAGTCCTCTTACTATTCATAATGGTAAAAACTTATGTTGAAAATATTATATAATATCATTACTATGATTATAGGAATTTAATTAATTTTTCCTAATTCAATTCACTGATGTGGAAATCCAATTTAAAATTATAGTAGCAAACACGATGAAAATGTAGGTTTCCAAAGAAAAATTATTATAACTAAAGGACATTTCAATAAATAAATTAGCAATTGATTCAAATAGAATGAGATTAATTATATTAATTATAATATAATTAAACTAATATTTCTTTTTAAAAAAATCAATATAATTTGATATGTTATTATTTATACTATAATCTGGTTTGTAACAAAAATAAGTATTTGTAACTATTCTAAAAAATGAAGTATTTTAGAACAATAAAAAAAAACAAAAGATTATATTGACCTGATTATTTTAAAAATTATGTAAAATTTTACAAAATATTTTAAAAAAATAGAAACTAATTAATTTTAATTTTTTTTTGTGAAAACAAAACTAAACTGTATTTTAAAAAATAACTTTTTGGAAAAGATTTATTTTTCATTCAAATTATTCATATTTTATTTATAATAAATAGTTTAGAAATTAATTTTCATAAGAATGTATAACCCACATAATTTTCATAATTTAATTTTTAATATTAATACACTCTAATTTAACTATAATGTTATATTAGTAAAATATTTTACAAATCATTTGGACATGGGGTTGTGTGTTCTTCAAGCCATCGATGGTTTGAAATTTATATAAAAATAAATATATATTAACATATAAGGGTGTTAAGATCTCATATATCCACCATTTTCTTGTAATATATTATAACAAAACCAAATTTATTCTTCTAAAATATCTAGATGTTATAATTATAAAGGTGAATATTGATATACATGGCATATCTATACCCGAGGTACTATATTTATAGACTCTCTTTTATTTTAATGATAATTGTAAAATATTCACAAGTTGTTCTTTTTTTGTTGAATATATTACCCATTTCATATGTCATATCCCAATTAATGGTCTTATTTATATATCTAATGTTTATTTTGATGTAAATTATATTAAGGGGTTGTAATTTATAAGTTACCAAAATTGTAAGGGACGTTCTTACTTTAAAGAAATTCCCTTTTAATGATTCCCTTAAAAATAATTATTTCAGATTCATGTTTTTCAAAATCTTTCAAGAAAATTTTTATTTATTGTTAAATGGTTGTAAAATTTTATTTAATATGATTTACTCTTTCAATTAATTTTTTAAAATGTAATATTTTAATAGTTTTATGTAAAGGTTGCATTACATTAAATAACTCATTTAAATTATTTTAATGATATATTTTAAAAATATTTTTCCATTATGAGTATATTATTACATTTTTTTCTTCATATGTACATAAATGAATTAAAATTTAATTTTTCATTATTTACATATTCAATGGTTTTAAAAAGGAATATATTTTCATATTTTATCAATAACATTTTGAATTTATTTGAAAAAAACAAAAGGAATTTTCTATTAAAATATATGGAACTAAAAAAATTTCACCATAATAATTACTTTATATTTTTAATTTCTTTATATGTATCAACATTTTATTTAATGAAAAATCAACTTTAACACTTTTCTTTGTATTTTCAAAAATGGGTCTTAAATGGTATAACTATTATGATATCTGGAATTTTTTCACTTATAATTGTAAGTGAACTCTCTAAACCACCCATTTCATTATGTCAGGATTATTTCCAAAATTATAAATTTCTATAACTTTAATGTTATGAAATTATTCAGTATTAATTAAATATTTTTGTCAAATATACTGCAAGAACAGTCTTATTTCCATTGACATGGTAATTCATGCCTTATTTTCATCTATCATATTCATTAATTGTATAATTTACAAGGATTATGATATGAGAAAACATTATGTAACCCATTTTATTTCCATGGGTAGTTATTTTTCTTATTCCTAATGATGTAATTCCTTTTTATGGAACACATATTCTTGGATATGGTACGATGGGTGCGGCTAGAAAGAAATCTAATGCATTGGGTGAATCTTTTGTTTCATTAGACATAATGAATGGAAATAAAGGGTAAAGATAATATATAATGGGAATTTGTTTCCATGTGATAATTTTTAGGTAAATAATATTGAACCTTTTTTATTTCATGTTATATGATTCTACAACATTTCACATATTAACATTATTTTGTGATACAATTTTATTTATGTTATAATTCCATGTGATTACTCATGTGGATTATATTATATGATATCATATTATAAATTTTACTCACTTTCTATGTTTCTTTATCATGTTTACTCCCTTAATTGTCTTTTTAGAACAACCTCTTATTTTTTTAATTCTTTAGGATAACATATACAGTTTTAGTAGCTCATATATATTTAGGAGCTCATAAAGGGGGAAAGAAATATATTATGTTTTAGTTTCTTTTGATGTTACAATACGTAGTCTTCCTAATACACTACTCCTCACATTATTTAGTATGTTAATAATGGATGTTTTTTTAATATTTTTAATAATATTTCTTAATGTTTTAGTTCAATATCGTTGGTATTTTAGAAACTTCTAATTATTCTTATTGGATTTGTAGTATAATAATATTGTTATAATAACCAGGATATATATTATGATAAGGATATTTATATAAAAAACTATCCTAGAATATTGGTGAACTATAGAGTGGTTGAGATCAATGAAATTATATTACTGTCTATATCCTACAAGTGAATGTGGCTCTCAAATATACTTACATAAGGGTAATAAACCTAAAAATGGAACATTTTTCATGACACAGTCAACACATACAGTATGGATACAAACATTAAATGACACCTATTTTCACATTCCTATGGGATATGTATGGGAAATTCCTGAACCCTTTATGTGCCATTAAGAAAGAATTGATCAACTTTTTAGGAATGAAAACATAATAGGAAATGTTTCTAGGGATTACATATATTGAACCAAGAGACACAAAAGACAGGTTATACATATCATTTATAAGTTATTTCATCAATGATTATAAGTTTCTTCCATCTCATTTTTATTAATTATAATCATATTTCATTTATTAGTTTTTGTTAATGGTAATAAATTTGTCTTGTAGTTAAAATAATCTATATGATTGGAAATGTAATTATTTCCATAAAAGGTATCTAACTTAAGGGGAATGTCATTTAAATATATTTTAAAAATTCAAAATGAGATGTCTTGAATTATGATTAAAAACTCGTTCACATTTGAATTTCCAAAAATCTCAAAGTGTATAAAGCTATATCTCCATGTAAGTTCATGTGTTAAAGTTAATAATGAAAACGTGATTAAATTTTATATATGTAAAAAATGGGTGATGTGGTACCATGGAAATTAACACCATGGAACTAGGAGATGATTTATTATTTGGAATATAGGTCATAATGTAGCTAATTTGTTATTATGACCCTCCTTCCTCAAGATGAGGGAACAGACCTCAATGTTCCGCTCCCTTCCATCTTCAAGATGAAAGATACATGTCCTCAATAATACATAGAGTGAAAACAAGCACCAATGGTATATAAAATCAAACAAAATGTAAGGAACTACCATTTTTAATGAAAACGTGATCAATAAATAAGACTGTAAAAAATCCCCCACAACACTAAACTATTAAATACTGGAACCAAAAATTCAACACATGCCATTTTAATGTAAACTATGAGAAAAATTACAACCAAAGAACTATAGAAAGTACCGAAATAAAGAGACCAATCCACAACACAATAACCATCCCTATTCCTGAGGTAGTAAGGTCCAGTATGGTCCTCCAAGTACAGCTGGATACTTGAATGTTGTTTTACAGACATATGGTGAGTCTATAAGTATACCCAATTTTAAAAAATAAAGCCACTCAAGATCAATTAGGGGAAACATAGTAATTTTTCTATGATAAAATAGTATAACCACAATGAACCTACCCACGATTACTACCCATCCCATCCTCAGTAATGTATACTCACCAAATAACACTAGTCAAGTAAGGTACTGGTATAAGAACATCGACATTCGAGTACCTCACACTAATTTCCCCCAAGATAACTGCTCATTTCTAATGGATAATGTCTTGATGCTACCACGCTTAAAAAACATACTCTCAAAGCCACAACCTTCCCACAAAAACCTTGGTATCAAAATACAAACAAATCCTTTCTACAGACACCTAGGCCACAACAACCACGCCTCTCTCCCAAACACACATGGACCTCATTGTGAAGACCATTGGGAAATCAATCCAAGACCAAAAACACCTAGGACCCTTATCCACAAGAAATACATGTCCGTAGATTGTTGGACTAAGGTAGACCTCAATCCATTAGAGCTTGCTCGAATATGCTTGAGGGGTAAGAACCTGGAAGATGTTGCATGAAAAAATGATAGTAACCAGTCATCCATCAACCCATTAGGTTATTGGGAATGACAACCTCCTATGGGAAATGAGGATGGTCAGAATATGGTTATCCAAAAGGGTGGGGTGTGTATAGAAACCACAAGAAACTAAAATTTATACAAACAAGTAAAAAAACACTGAAACCAGCCTATAGGTCCCAAAAAAATAACCTGGCCACCAAAACCATATTTGATGCTACCCCTAAATGCACAACCACATAGGATGACACAATAAAACACAAGCCTATACCATTTTCAATTATCCACATTCCATCCATTAATTAGGGGTTTCTCTTTAATTTATTCCATAACAACCCAGGAATCTACTAAGCACAACATTTTCAACAGTTCGGAGAAGGATAAGAGACCGATTAATTAAACACACAACAACCAACCCACTTCATTCTTGAATACATAAAGTATTGAACAATAGGAAGAGGTTCCAAGTTAAATTATTTCCATTTTGGCACCTATTTATATAAAATCATACAAAATCAACCTGGAGTCCCATTGAACACCCCCATTTTCCTTATAAAACCATTCAACCACTATCAATTATCCTTCTTCAATGTTGTCTCGTTCAATGATGTCCCCAAAACCAAACCTGGACACCACACTGCACAACAACACCACACCCAAAAAACCCATAAACATGAAGTCATGAAACAACCCAGTCATACATCCCTACTGCCCAAACACTTCTCAGATGTAGTCCCACTACATGAAAAGTCCATAACAATATTGAATTCCCACTTTCATGTGTCGCTCGATGACCACAATACTATCAAAGATAGTCCCAATACCTATAAGTTCATCAATTACACAATCAATATGTATCTTAAAATGAGATAACAACACAACACCCATACCGCCACACATAAAAATCCCATTAAATGACCATTAAACCACTTCCTCACTCCACAGACATCCCACACCCATCTCATAGATCCCACTCCTTTGTCCACCCATTCACCCATAACTGTACTCCCTACAACAGTACTACAAAACCCACACAATGTAAAAAACCCCAATATAACACATCACACAACCAAACCTATTAAATATGATGTATTCATGTTTGGTAAACACTATTCTATAAATCAAATTTTATAACAAGGGGTGATCACACAAGGGTTTCCATACAAGGGCATCCATTTCTTTTAACCAGGTATTTGTGATTAATTATATTGATATTTACACTAATTATTCTTTAGGATATAACAACCAATAAAGAGTCACATATTCACTTACAAATACCACAGATAACCATTATTTTTTGAATACATATGACCACAAAAGATCACATAATCAATAAGGATAACAAATAAAGTAGGCAATCAACATCTACTTTCTTAAATCCCCTACCTATTATCTTTAATCATCACATCACTATCGATATTTTTTACTCTATTAATAAAGTATCAAACCCTTATTCACAATGAATTATCAGTATACCTATCCATCATGATACAAAAATTAATATAGGTAGATGAATACCTTCTTGAAACAACAGGTGACAAAAACTCTTCTTTGTTCTAAAAGAGGGGATCATGCAAGAAGTTGGAAACACCATGAAAAAAATACGAAGGGGACTCTAGCACTGGAACAAGACTCATATATAGATTAAGGATTTAGGCGCACCAAGATATAATGGAAAACAAACTGGGAAGAGAATATTACGAGTTTGAAGAGAGAGATTATATATGAAAGGAAGAATAGTTTCAAAATCCATTTACGTGGGATCATGCTCTAGATCATGTGGTATGATTATCTCAATGTCGCCAGTGTGTTAGGATATTAAATATAAAATTAATATTATTTGAAACGGCCTTATAAATTTCCCAAACTACGTATTAAACTTGGTTTACATCAAATAAGATGTCATAGGGGTTAAAAAAAGAAACTAATGAAACTAGAAATTTTTAAAATAATGAGACACCATTTGTTGTACCACCATATCTATGTGGCACCCTCATAGTGCCACCATTTTTGTGAAAAAGGTTTTTTTTGGAAAATTCCCAAAACAGAACACTGTAACCCCTAGGAACACCTCATCCAAAGGATTTTCAAAAAGGAATGACCTAATGAAATACAAGTCATTACATCAGATACATCTCAAACTATTATCATCTACACGAATTTAATACCAAACTCCTAAAATGAGGGGGCCAAACAACTACCCCGTTAGATACCTCTCATGGATGGACAACCCTGAATTGTTTGAAAACTGAAGAGAAAACCTTGAAATCCAAGAACTTCTTCGAGACATCTATCTCCTGAAAAACAATACAAACACTATGCCCCATTTCCTCATAATATGGATAATGGAGTTTCTTCCTCTATTCCAAGATATTATCCAATATTAGTGGCACTAACTCACCCTCTCGGGTTTAATTGCATCCACTTTAATGCATCATTATTAGTTATTTGGTCCTCCCCTTCCCACAGTCGGGAATTACAAAACACATTAATAGAATTGGTAAACTACTCATCTGATAACGAACAAGTTAATACATTACATCATAAGAAAATAAAAAAGAAAAACACAATAGAAAATCCAAAAATAGATCTCGGTACTCAGCACACATATGTGCCTCCCACTCCCAAGTACATTCCTCATGGCTATCATTCCTCCATTACAAACTAACCAATGGAATGGTACATCCATGAAGAACATACTCATTATGATCCAAGATTATTACTTGTCTCTAAACACAATTTATGTCATCCTTTACATCCAACTCTCCCTAGTCAATGATGTGAGAGTCATCATGTAAATATAGATGGAGATAAGATACATAGAAGACAACATGGATCCTCTCCAACTATAGTGGAAACACCATCTGATATTCCACCATGATAAATCATTCCAACACCTCGAAAGGTCTGATGAACCTCAGAGGAATATTTCTCCCTATTCCAAACCTCTTCTACCCATGTCAAGTGGAAACATTCATGAAATCATGGTCCCATACCTCAAACTCCATAGGCCTTCTCCTATGATTGGTGTATGAATTCTCTGTGACCTATCAGGCCTCCATCCTTTCACATACAAGATGAAACTTTTCTATCATACTCTACACCATATCTAGTCCAAGGATAGCTCCCCTAATGTCTTTCACACAATAATTCCAATGTCACGACCTCCCGTAGAGAGATTATAATGGAAACATAATAATTGAAGAGTGATGTGTATTATTGTAAGAAAACTATACTAATGACAAATATCACACCCTAGACCCACAAAATTCATGAATACATGCCTTTAATATTTCCTCCAATGTCTAAATGACCTCTCAATTTTTCCATCCATCTGTTAATGGAAAGAAGTGCTGAGACATAACTGAGTGCTAAAGTCATTCTACAATCACATCCAGACTCATGGAATGAAACATGTATCTTGATCCAAGAAAATGAATCTTAGAACCCCATGCAACCGCAAAACGTCATCCACAAACCTCTGTGCTAGGGAATCCAATGTGCTTGACAACTTGATTGCTATGAAGTTATCTGATTTCATAAACTAATCCACTACTACCCAAAGAGCATCACATCATCCTTGATTCCTATGTAATTGTTTGATGAAATACATCGAGTTGTCATCCAACTTCCACTTGGGAACCTCTAAGTCTGCAATAGACTATTGGGATCCCGATTCTTAGCCTCCACATACTAACACATTAGGAACCTAGCCAAAAAACTCTGCTACTTACCACTTCACCCGGATCCACCAAATCTATTCCATCTAGCCTTGATACATTTTAGAAACTCCTGGATGGACCGCTAGGGGTTTGTTATGGATCTCAAATAGAAATTCCTCACCAATTTCTATAGGTAAAAACAATATCCCATGGATCAAAATCTGACTCTAACTATCATCTAACCATCTCTATAGAGCATCACCCTAGAAAATGTGATCACGAATCACATCATTCTTCGTGTCTCCCCACCGAGAGTCCTCCACATTCCGCACAAAGGAGGACCACATAATCCTTTCAATAGAATTCCTCTACTACCATCCACTCTCACATATAAATGAAATGCATCAAACTTCTCCATTTCCTTTCAATAATCCAAGGATTCCCAAATGACCTCCTTTTATGACATCCATCTTATGGAATTGGCCACCACATTCCCCTTTACTAATGTGTAAGAGATATCAATATCTTAGTCCTAGAGATACTACATCCACTTTTGTTGTTGCAGGTTCAGATATCATTGGGAGAATATATATCTCAAGATCTTTTAAACCGTGAAGACCGTAAATCACTCCCCGATGAGTTAATGTCTCAAAAACATCGACACAAATACAACTACTACAAGATCCAGATGATGGGAGGAATTGTTACGTTCATGTAGACGTAACTTCCTAGATCAATAAGAGATCACTCCCCACTACTGCATCATCACACAACCCAGTCATACAGACTCACTGTCAAAAAAATTTCCATATACAGGTCCCAATGCATAACATGTATGTAACCAGATTGCAGTGCCACTTCCCAACGTTCCTCGATGGCCACAAAACAAACAAAGGTATTCCCACTTCCTATAATTACATCCATTTCACAATCAATTACTCTCTAAAACTGATATTACCACACACCACATGTACCACCCCACACACAAAACCCATATTAACCACCATTAAACCATAGCCTGGAATCACACACACACCACACCATTCCCATAGAACCAGCTCCTCTGTCCACCTTTGTACCCATATCTATGCACCCAACAACATCACCACACAACGCACCCAATGTTATAATCCCAAGAATAATAGAGCACATAGCTATAACATTCAAATCAGATTTATTCAGATTTGGCAATCACTATTCATAAAATCCACTTTTATAAATGTGGGTGATCACACAAGGGTTTTTATGCGAGGTCATCAATTTCATTTAACCAGGTTTACATGATTAATCATATTTATATTTACAACAATTATTCAAAAGGAAACAATCAAAATTTTAAAGCATCACCTATGAATTGGAAAATACTACAAACAAATATGATTTTTAAAATCCATATGGTCACAAAAAATCAGATCATCAACAAAGATATCAAATAAAACAGGCGCTCAACAACTTCAATATTCAATTTCCTACCCGATATCTTTTTATCAAAATATCCATGTTGTTATTTATTACTCATTTGTGAAAGTATTCACCATTACGACATAAATATTCATTAATAAACCAACCCAACATGATACAAAAACAAATATATAAATTATAATCCCAACATTAATAAAAGAGAGACCAAAACTCCTCTTTTCACCAAAACAAGGGATTCACATGAAGAGCTGGAAACTACAAAAAAACATAATGGAGGGGGATCTAACACAAGAATATGACTCCTCTATAGAGTAATTATTTAGGAACACAAATAGGGAATATAAAACACAGTGGGAAGAGATTATATCACCATTGAGGATCCAGATCCTATTTAAAAGGATGAACTATTTCAAAAGCCATTAAAATGGGATCATGTTCAAGATCACCTGGTTTGAAAATATCATATTCATCAGCACATTATGGTAATAAAGATATACTTAATATCATTTTAAATTCCCTAAAAAACACCACAAAAAGGATTCCTACTCAATTTATGTCACATAAGTCATGGGAGGGGTGAAACTAGAAAAACATTAGAAACTAGAAATTTGGAAAAGGGAGAGACATTGTTTAGTGTGACACCATTTTGGTGTGACACCATTATGATGCCACCATTATTGAGCCACTATGGTGTAGCCACCATTTCGATGTGCCTCCATTTTAGAGTTCCACCATTTTGGGTTGCCACCATTATAGTGACACCATTTTGGGGAAAGAGTTTGGTGAAACTGTATTTTTTTAGAATTCCAAAAACAGACCATAGTGACCCCCATCATCACAAAAATCACATTATTTTCACAAAATAATGGCTTGGGGGTATTGAGGTCATTATATTTCTAATGTATAATGATCAAATAGTTAATAACAGACTAGAAAAAATTTACAACCTAAGGGACTACTGACAGTGCAATATTATAGATATGGATTACATTGTTTTTATTTGAGTCATTTCCATTATACATGGAATAATTATTAATGGCCTATGTTATTATAATCATTGATTTGGTATTATAAAAGTGTTACTCAGTTGGAAATTGAGATTCAAATTGTATGAGTATGTTTATTAATACTATTATTGTTATAATTATAATGAACCCTTTAATGATTGTTCAATATTAGAAATTCATTATGAATTTTCATAAATTGGTTGACATGTTCTAATGAAATAATAACGTTTTATCATATTATTTTGGTATTTTTATGATAAAAACGATTGGAAAAATCATAATATTTAATTTTTTCTTGATGTTGAGGTAATGCAGTCCAATAAGAGTTTTTATTTAAGAAAAATAATTAGAGGTTTAAAGAAACCTAGTTTTAAATAATAGTTATATAACATCCATATTTTATGTATTATCACCATATTTATGTGAACATAATAGAATAAAGAAAAATTATCAATTTTATTTCTAATTGATTTAGAAAAAGGACAAGCCATAAGTTGTGAGAGAACATGTCACATCAAAAAATATTGTAGAAAATGAACCCACAATCAAATGGGGAACGAGGTGGAATTCCTACCACTAGACAACAGGACAATATGGTTAGTATAAAATTCGTTTTACTGATATTATTTGGTTTATAAATATTAATATGATTTATGGAAATATCATTTATGGTCATTATTTATTTATTTATAATTTTGTGGTGATTAATGATTTTTAGGTAAATTTTCATTAGGTTGTGGCATATATAACCCCAATGTGAAATTTTTTATTTTACATCAATGATTATATTGTAATTAAACAGTTGAATCCTTTAATTTTGAGTTCATTTGGTATTTAGAATTATTTGTTTATTGAATTAATTAATTTTTTCATTGGATTATAATATTAATATGTTATTTTTTTAATTAAACTAATGATCATATGTTGTGAAAAAAATATTTTTTATTGGTTTATGTATTGAGAAAAATGGAATATCATGACATCATATTCAAGAATAACATGATCTTTTAGAAATTAATAATTGTTTTTAAATAAATAATAATAATTTTGGTATACTTATAGTTTGGTGTAAGCCATTAATGAAATTTTTTATTTCGAGACACTTTTAAAAAATATTCAATGATCAAGTTAGAAATTTTACCTTTTTAATTACTAATTATAGTATAATATATCTTTTGAATAACATCTTATAAAAAACATAATACTTATTAAACCATGAGTATGATAGATTGTTCAATATTTTGAATAAGAAACCAAAAGGCATATATTCAAAAAAATGTCTTCAAGAGTCCATAAAATATCCATTGGTTCATATTGGTTAATAAAAAATCATCCATTAAAATTATTTATAGTTTTAGGGTAATTTTACAATACTATTATATTACTTTTACCATTACTTATCAAATTTACCCGTAATTATTATAATTAAAAAATACTAATGTTACTATAAATATTTTTAACAAAATAATGGGTATAATTTACTAAATTTGAACCTTAAAATTATGAATATATAATCCATCATTAATAATATAAAATAGAAAACAAGAAAAAATTAATTTAATATAAATCTCAATGATTGATTGACTAAATGACTATTTAATGAGAAAACATTCAACAGATTGAAAAGTTTTTATATCCAAATTCAATGTAAAATTGATTACAATGACCCAGAAAAGATAAAATGTTATCAAATTTATCTAATAATAAATTAAATCTAATTAAATATATAGGATTACATTATAAATTATTTAGATGAAATTTCTATTTTCAATTAAAATATTATATTTTATAAATATACATCAAAACATGAAACTTATCAGAAAAAATATAGAAACTAAATCTAATTAGATTTTTATGTTTCTCATTAACATTATTAGTTTTTGGGTAAAATATGATTTTGTTAAACATTAAAATATAGATTTAAAGTAATAACACCATCAAATGGTTGTAAAACCCTCTTTTTATAAAAATACGTCTTTTATAATTAACATTGGTTGTTTTCTTATATAATGTCTATAAAATACATAGTATGAATGGTAAAAAATTAATTAAATAATATATATATATATATCATTAAAATAATCCAAAAAGTGTGATTTGATTAATTTATTAGTATAAGAAACATTTTTGAGATTTTAAATAGTTTTTATGAAAAGTATTTTATAATATAAATTTCTTATACTTATTTTTAATTAATCGATGAGCAAGGAATTCAATAATATATTCTTATAAGTTAGTTAATTTATTCATAAAAACCAATTTGACATCTAAGGGATTGTTTAATTTTAAATAATTTTAATAGTATATCATGGTTCGTTTGAGATCTGCGTCACATGAAACGTAAGTTAAAAAAGATATTGAATTTAAAAAGATACATACCATAAAATGACGAGGTGTTTCACTATCCCCACCATTAAAAAATATCTTCCTCGAAATTTTATATTTCACATAAAAAATATTTTTTTGATACATGAAAAATAATTTTTTTGGATAACCACTTTGGAGTTAGTGTTAATAAAACATCCTCCTTATAATAGGGCCATGGATACATGAAGGTCACCAAGAAATTAGGCTTTCAAATATTATAATATTAGGGGAACATAAAAAATGGTGCACAGAAGTGAAATAAAACAATAATGTTATAATATATAGTGTAATAGAAAATGATCATCAAAATGTGAACATTCACAAAATCATCAATATATGATAGGTTAAAGAGGACATTGATTAATCATTCAGAAAATTTAAGGAAAATGTTTTCATTCGAAATTAATTTACTGTAGTTGTGGGATTATTTCATCCATTCCAATAATAACATGATAAAAAAATATTACATGATTTCAATCCATGTTATAAGCATGATATTAACCTTTAATTGTGCTTTGATCTATCTACACATAATTTCAAAACCTAAGAGTTTCATATTAATGATTAATTTTAGGCCTAGAACACCTTTATCAAAATATCCATATGTCGTTCCATCAACCATTAAATACAATAAAAAACAAAATGTTTTGTATAGTTTATACAATATTATAAATAATAATTTAATATTTGGAAAATATATACAAATTTCAACATAACATTATATTCTCCAAACATAATTTACCTCTTAATCTAACATACCTAAAATATCAATACCTTTATCACCTTAAAACCTTAACTGAAACATGCGTGATTCCAAATCTATAAAGAATAAAAACTGTATAAAAATTAATATATACCTCATTATTCTTATAACTGTAATATCATTACATAATTATTCAATCCAAAAAAAACTTTAATTATTCATCTTCATCTATAGTAACATCATAAAATTGAGCATGATCTCTTTTCTTCTTCAAATATATATTTCCTTGAATCTTGGGATATTCATTTGAGTATATCCCTATATATTTATAGGTGATACATTTAACATTTATAGATTCTTTATTTTCATTATAATCACAATACTGGTGATTATTATTTCATCCCTTGTAACAATCTCACCTTCCCTTCAGGCATGAACCATTGTATTTCATTACACCATTATCACATGTCAGAAAATCCATCCTTCTATTTTCCCATTGTTTTTACCATAATCCACCGTTAACTTATTCTCTTGGTATCCAACATACTCATAATAAATAGACAATTCATTCACTGTGTTCAAAGAAAAGGAGACTATATCATTGTATGATGTGAATGTTTGGGAGACCAATGCCATTTGCAGGAACAATTTTAACCCATCAATGAGATGATAAATCTTACTTTTTGGGTTGTGTATATATTCTGAAAGATTATATTCTAAACATGTAAATATGGAATCATATATAGAAACACTATTATCTTGTTTTTGTCTTAGAATTAAAAAAATATCTCCATATCCTCTCTCAGTTTTCAATGAACGTATGTTTCCATGAAAATTTCATTAAATTGTTAAATTACATGTTTTCTATTTATTCAACCACCTTCATGTTTTGAATCAATGACAATCATTGATCAAAAAATATTAATATATTATAAAATTATACGACCAATTTCACTTTTAATTTACTTCCCAAACTACTATATAACTACTTTATGAAACATATCCATTTCCCGACTACACCAAGATTTTTATTTATTTTCAATGATGGAGGTTCTCTCCTCTTGATGTGGTCTAAAATTGTTCCTCCTAATTCTGGATCCGGATTATCTATATAGGTAAGTTAATTTCTCATAACATGAGTTTTTTGTCCCTGTATAGTTATTAGTTGTTTATGAATAGTTCCATCTCCAATTGCAACATTATTATCTTATATAAGAGTATAATCTATAGATGTATTATGTGAATTAACACAGTTTCCATTCCTCCTACTTGGTTACATTTCTAAATGATGGAATAAAGTAGATTAGATCATAAAATTATGAAACATAATGTATAATCTCAAAACTAGTTAATCACATTACCTAAACTAAAAATTTAGGTATGAATAATCTATAAATCCTAATCTTAGATAATTTATATTTATTTACAAATTCTTTTATCAATTTTAATTGAATAAAAAATCTAGTTCTCATGGTTTCTATTAAACTTCCTCAGATACCTACTATAAATACACTGACCCCAATGGTCTAGAGTTAGTGGTTACTTTATTATATTGGAATAATATACTAGTGATCACATCCTAAAGGAACGAATAGTGTATCAGTTTTTGGAAAATAGATACATAATTTAAACATACATTACAACTGAAATTATAAAATGAAACTTATTGATTCCATTGACAAAAAAACTATTCATATAGATTTTCCCAAAATTGAAGTCATAATATACACCTTGGAATTCTGAGAAAAGAAAATAAAGGGGTGAGCTCAGATGATTAGTAAGGGAATGTGTGAAACATATTCTATCATAAATAAATAAACATCAACATTTTGGAAAGGTTAATAAATCATTAAAAATACACTTAAACATAATAATGATCATAATATTGGAATAATAATAAAAATATTCCATATAAATAATCACATCGATATTCTACTAATCGAACAATCACATGGAATATCAATAACTAATTTCATAATGAGGTATTGCATAATGTTGGTAATCACAAACATATCATCAAGGCTTCATAAAAAAAACAATATATAAATGAGTAAGGCATTACCAATAAGCAAACTAGTTTTTCTCATGAGACCTACCAATTAAATTAGGGGATATATAGGGAAACACTGATCACTTAATAAGTCTAATTCATTCCTCATATGAAAATGGGTAATCACAACCAATATAAACACTCATATTGGAAAACAAGAAAACAATATGTGAATATAATAACAATAAACCATGAATGGTATCAAACTAGAACCTGTAATGTAAAAATAATTAGAAAAAATTTCCTAAAATATGGTATATTTTATCATAAAATATTAACCTCAATCAATAATAATACACAACAAAGATGTTGACATATTTGGAAATAGACAAATAAAATCATTAAGAATTTCATCATTGAAAAAACCCTTTTATGTTCAAATCATTTTAATAGGGATCACTATTTTAAATAAAATAATAATTTGAAAAAACATCTACACTTCTAAATTAAATTTAAATACATTAAGGTTTAATGATAGTATCAACATTTTCTCATCCTGTATAAGTTAAAAAAACATTCCTTATGTATTTTTTCTGAAAACTTTATGTTCCACATTTTTGGAATGAATAAGGATTCATTTAAAAGCATTTTATAAAAAGGATAAAATGGATAAAAATATATTCCACATTTTTTGGTTATTTTTAATACACATTTTTAAAACATTTCAAGAAACCAAAGACATAGAAGAAAAATATTCCACAGTGGAGACCATAACATAAACAATCATTAATAATAATGAGATCACAAAATAAGACTTACCACTTTTCAGTCAATTGAATTTTATTCCCCATAACATAAACTGAAACGTTAAATACCATTATGATAGGTAAAATCATAATATTATATTAAAGGGTCAATACATACACCATAAAAAATTATTAAGTGGGAAATAAGGAATGAATCCCATAAAAATAATATTGAGATGAATATATCTTACCATACGCTTCCTTTAGTGGAGCATGATTTAACCTCCATTATAATGGTTTTAATCATGTTATTAAATTTGACCACAAACTTATTCATTTTTATGATATCATATATCATTTTATTATATTATTTTTCACCTTTTTATTGATTATATTTCGTTCTTACCCTTGTTTCAGGCATTAACTATTTTATTTCTCTATTCATGTTTTATCATGATTATCATGGTTCATTTAAAAATTTTATAGATTTAACTACTATAGAATGATCTTAATTTTATAAATATATAATTTAATAATTAAAAATGAAATTATAGAAACATTCTTTTATGTTGGATATGGAAAATGAATCTTGTAGCATTGTGGATATAGTAGACCATATGTACTCATAAGTATTGGTATCATTACCTTATTGGTGAAAATTTAGGGATGTTAATGGTATATTAATTTTTTAAGAATCAATATCATTTCATTTTTAATATATATACATAAATTATTTGCAAAATTATACCCATCCTAGAAAATTGGGGATGAAAATAAATTACACCACAACCTTGGAGATATTAAGTCGTGTGTACGCACTCGTGATGAATTTTTTCATAGGATGGATAAAATATGGTATATGGTTATACAATAATCAGAATAAAACCTCAAGATAAATTTTATATTATATTTTTTACTTAATAATGGAATCAGCATAAGAAAATTATTTAGAAGAATAAATGAACTTGAATGAGTTTGTAAAAACAACTACCTCTTCTTTGTGGGACTTAATTTAGATCCTTTTTTAATGGATATAGGGTTGGTTATTTGGAAGAATGAAAACATCCATATCATTTATATGGATATTGGAATCATAAATTGGAACAACTTTGTTGAGTTATTACTCTATAATTGGTGTGAGTAATTGAGGGAGGAGGTTCCCTTTTATAATGGAGGTGAGGGGAACTTTTGAATCAACCAAAAAATTAAATAAATATAAATTAATTTACAATTCCCAATGGATAAAAATTGAGTTACACTAAACATAAGATGAGTATGGTTAGATGTTCATGAAAAAAATAATTTATGACCTATTTATGTCACATTATTACCCTTATAAATTATTTATAACCCTTAGTTAAATAGTTTAACTCTTTCCTTTACAACATGGATTTTTACAATTTAAGGGTTAATATAGTTTCAATAATATTACAAATGAACCGAAAATAAGTAATGTGTTAAATTTTAAACATTTTAAAACTAATTTAGGCTATATATATAATTATATTAATTTCATATCCCATAATAATGTATTTTTTATATTAAAAATCTTTAATGTCATGTTTGACACAATTAATTACTTAACTTTTCAAAAAATACCAATACTCAATATAACATAGAAACTAAAAAATTAATACATCCATAATATTCCTAGATAGTCTTAAATTTTATTCAATGATATTACATATCTCAAAATACAATTATTTAAATATATTTAATAATAGTTATTTGATATATCTATTAATTAAACTATTACTACATAGGCATTGTGTAAGACTTTTAGGTAAATATTTGTTTCTTAATAATTAAAAATAAAACTCCATGATGAAGGTTAAAAAAATTATTTTCATATTAATATTTTTATATGAATATTACTTCCCAATGACCACATATAAAAAAATTTATACCTATTAAAAACATTAGTATGACATATTGGTCATTACTTATGATAAAATACTAAAAAAATCTTAAAGTCTTTCAAGTGGCTCCAAGAGGCCATAAAATCTGTAAAGGACTATTTTGGTCAGAAATAACTAATATAATTAAATTAGGATAATTTTTAGGGTAATATTATAAAAATTATCATATTTTCCATCCTTAATTACTTTATTTTCCCCTACACTTGGTAATTAATAAAAACAATAATGTTATTATTCATTTGGTTTAAATAAAAAAGGTAAAATTTAAATAATTTATGAAATTATAAATAAAAATTTGGAATCCATTTATTAAAATTGAACAAATATAACTGGATAAATATTAATTTAAATTAATCTCATTGAAGGGATAAAAAATCTCGTTTTCAAATTTAGAACATTCAAAAAAATGAAATATTTTTTATATCAATATTCAATATGAATTTGAACTCAATGACCTATATTAAATTAAATTATAATTAAATTTCTACTTATAATTTGATCCCAATTAAAAATATAACTTAATAATATATATTATTTAGTTGAAAAAAAAATTCAATTAAAATAAAATATTTTACCACAATTCCTAAAAACATGAAGCATAACAAGAAAAGACAAAAAATAAAACAAAGTGAATTTTTATATTCTAATTAAAAATAAGAAGTTTTTTTAATATATTATTTATAAATCTATGAGAAATGTATTTAAAATAAAATTTCCATCCAAATGTTGAAAAACTATTATATTATAAAAAAAAGGTCTTTTATATAGATAATTTGATTTGTTCTTATATCATGACTATAAAACCCATGGGATGAATGCTAAAAATTTTATTGAATATTATATATAAATATATTTCTTTAATATTATTCAAAAAATATTCATTTTTTTATATTATTGGTATAAAACATGCTTGTGAGCATTTAAACAGTTTTTATGAAAACATTTCCTTTATATTAAATTTGTTTTTATGTTTATTTATAACTTATTAGTAAACAATGAATTAAAAAATATATTTTCATAATATAGTTAATCATATTCCTAAAATACAATTCAATTTCAAGGAGGTAATTTCATTTTAATAAAATATAAAAGTATATCATGGTTTTTATAAGATCGTTGTTTCATTAAATGGAAACAATCGAAGTGAGTAATTTTAGAGAGGTATATACCATAAAATTAGGGGGTGTTAAATTACACGCTCCTTCAAAAAATATTTTCTTCTTAATTAAAAATTTCAACAAAAAAATATGTTTGATACATAAATTTTTTGGGAAACACACGTCTGAAATATGGATCGTAAAACATCCTCATAATATGAGGGAATGGGAAATGTAAAGTTCATTAGAAAATGAGGCATTAGAATAGGATAATATTAGTTGAAAGTTAAAACCGGGACATAGAAGTAAAATTAAACCATCATTTTATAATAGAGAGTGTTAGAGAACACGGTCATTAGAATGTTTGGAGTCACAAAAAACATAAATTTGTGATTGGTTAATGAGGCCCTTCATTTCTCATTAATACAGTTATAAAAGTTTTATTTTAATTATAAATTAATTTAATATAGTTGAGTGATTATTTCATTCCATATTATTAGAATAAACTTGTCCTTTGTTTGTGCTTTGACCAATCTATGATTCATTAGATAAACCATGAGTTGGATATTCAATATGAATATTTTGCATAAAACACATTTATCAAATAAACCACATGTCATTAATTCAACCCTAAAATACAGTAATAAAATAGATATCACAAGGTATCAAATATGAAATATTATATAATAACCTGAATCATTATTATCAATATATTAACTTAAATTAGATTCTCTAAACAATAATGTACCTCTTAATCCCATATCACAAATATATGAATTAATTTATCTATTTAAAACCATAATTAATACATGTATTCTTCTGAAATCCGTAAAGAATATGTATTGTAGTAAAATACATATATATCTCATTATTATATATCTATATAATCTTGAAAAAATTATTGAATCCAAAAAACAAAAATCCTTTAATTATTCCACTTCAAATGTAGTAATATCATAAGAATAAGCTTGATTCTTTTTCTTATTTTAAGAGATATTTCCTTGAAAGTTGGTATATTTATTTTCCAAGTTCCCAATATCTTTATAGTTTAAAAATTTCACATTTATAACTTCTTTCTTTCCCATACAATCATGTTACTGGTTTCCTCTCTCTCTACACTTATATCAAACTCCCTTCTCTTTTAGGCATGTATAAGGGTGTTTCTTCCCAAAATTATCACATGTGGGTAAACCCTTTATTTCATTTTCCCTTTATCAATATCTTTCTCCTCCAATATATTTTTCTCTTACATTCACTTAATGTTGTAGGACTTATAGAATTCATTCTCCATCCTGATAGAACAAGATAATTTGAAGCCATATGATGATAATGATTGGGAAACCAATTCTTTTCTAAATAATGGATTTAACCCATAAATGAAATGATAAATATTACTTCTTGGATTACATATATAGTATAAAACATTACGTTATAACCTTTTTAATTTGGATTCATGTTATATAACTTTATCATACTCCTTTTGTCTCAGATTAAATAATTTTATCTCCATATATACTCTCTGTTCATGAGGGAATTATTTTTGGATAAATGTATCATGACAATAATTACATTCTAAATTTCCTCTTTATTTTTCACCCTTCTTGGTTTTAATAAATGACCTCCATTACTCCAAATTTCAAAAGAGATGATGAACATCCATGACCACTATCTCCATTTTGTTACATCTCATACCAAAAAATATTTCTTCTATGGAACTTTTAAATTAATCAACTACCAATGGATTTATAGTCCCATTTAATTATGGTGGATTTTTTTGTCATAAATAGACCTAACATTATTTTTATTCATTGTGGATTAGAATACACAATTCAGATATGGTTATTACTGATAACTTGAGTGAGTTGTCTCATTATATTTATAATTTGTTCAGCACCAATTCCAATTATAACTCCACCATAATTATCATCTCTAGGTGGTCATTCCCTACATGGATTACTTGTGATGATACAATTTGTTTTCCTTCTGATAGGTGGAATTTCTAAACAATGGGATACACTATATTAGATCATAACATTAGGAAATATAATTAATAATACTAAAATAAGTGAATCCCAAAAACTAAATTGTAAATTTTTGTACAACTTATCTCTAAACAATAAGATTATTTTATTGGGCTATATTTCCAAACTATATAGTTGGGTTTCATTCTATAATGAATATAGTTCCCAATTTTTCTACTAAATGTCCACTAATACAAACTATAAATAACCTGGGTGAGTTTTCAAAAGTCAGATGTTACATCTTCATATTATAATAATATACAATTGATAAAACCCCATTAGACAAAACTATTTATTAGTTTTGTAAAACTAGATATATACGTGAAATATATATTAAAATTAAAAATGAAACATAATGATTCCTTTATGAAAACCCTATTGTCCATGATTATCCCTACTTTTTAAGAATTTTATACACCATGGAATCCGGGGATAAATAAAATATAAGAATGGGTTGGGATAAAATAAATTGTAAGGTTATGCGTATAGTATTAGTTATCATGAATAAATATTAATAAACAATAAAGAAAGGTGTTTACCTAAAACAAATTAATTTTAAACATATCCTTGAGGATAATATAGAAAAAATTACTAAATAATTCCATATAAATATTCACATGAATATTATAATAATTGTATAGTCACAAGGATTGTCAATAAGTTATCGCATATTGAAGGATTTCATAATGTTGAAAATCATAAACATATCATCAAGTCTTAAACCAATACACTATACATAAATATTTAAGGCCTCGTCAAATACCCAAAAAAGATATTTTTAAGAGACATACCAATGCATCGAGTGGATATATACAGCCCCACACATCACATAATAAGTATATTTTGTACTTAACATAATAAGGGGGATTCATAATCCACATAAACACTGATATTGAAAAACTTCCATATGAAATTTGAATAATTTAATCAAAAACCATGAATTTTATAAAAAATATCACATCCATATTAAAATTATTCATAATAACACCACTAAAATATGGTAGATGGTATCATAAGAGACCAACATCTGTCATGAATTATAACCACATAATGATGTAACATATATAAAAATATTCTAATAAAATCATTTAAAATTTCTTGAGTTAAATAACCCATTTTTCATTGAAATAATTTATTTAAAAGGTTATGTAATTTTAAAATAAGTCCTTTTCATTTAATTTAATGTCATAAACATGTAATGTATTTATCATGACCATAATGTTTCATGATAGAGGAGAAATTCTCTAATATCATATAAGCTATAAAACATTCCCTATGTATTTGGGTTGTAAAGAAATAAAGTACCTCATCTTAATAATGAAAAAAGGCACCTTTCAATATTTTTTGAAAAAATTAAAACAAGATTCAAAATATTCAATGAAATTTTTGGATAAAAAAAATAAATCTTGAAAACATTTTTAAAAACATTGACATTGAATAAAAATGTTCCCTAGTGGATATGTCAACTTAAATAGTCCCTAATAAAAATGAGATTGTTAAATAACACATAAAAAATTTTAATAAGTTAAAACAAACTCCCAATAACATAAAATGAAACATTAAATAACATTAATATATGTAATGTAACGATATTATATTTAAGGGTGTGTAAATATACCACAGAAAATAAATAAATGATGAATAAGGAATTCATCCAAAAAGTGAGACAAAAATCACTTACCTTACGCTTTATTATTTTGAAAATTTTTTTAAACTAAACTATAATGGTTTTAAGATTGTTATTAACATATATTTTAACATTATTTATATTTTTGATTTAATATGTTATCTTATTTTATTATATCTTCACTAGTTTGTTGAAAATATTTCGTTATTAATTGTGTTTTGGGTGTTAACAACTATGTTTTCCTATCATTTTTTTTCTGGAGTGTCTCTATTATTTTTTATAGGATATATATCTGAAATATATAGATTAATATTAATGTTATAAATATAATACTTAACCATTACATACTTTTTTAGATAAATTCTTGAATTATGGTTATGGAAAATGTGTCGTATCGCATCATGGAGACGAAATGTCATAAGTACGCATGTGCGATGGTACCATTCCCTTATTGGTGAAATAGTAAGGAAGTGGATGGTAAATAAATTTTCCAAGAATAAATATCTGGAAATTTTTAATATATATAAATACACATTATTCCCATCATTATACACATAAATATAAAGTGGTGATGAAAATATATTACACCATGATTTGGAGACCGAAAGTCGTACGTACACACGGGCAGTTCTTTCATTTCTTATAGGTTGGATAAAAGGTTTAATAAAGTTTTTCCATATTCATAAAAAAATATTAGTATATATGATAATGTATTTATTAATTTATAATGGAAAAACACATGAATAATATATATAAGATGAAATCAAAATGAATGAGTTGGAAAAACGATTACCTCTTTATTGGTGGACATACATTAGATATCATCTTATTATATATAGGGTATTACTTTTGGAAGAAAAAACGTCCAAATCTTGTACTAGGATATTGGGAAGATAAATGGTCATTTTTGTGGATATATAAGGACCAATGTGCAATGAATATGTGAGGGGTAAAGTTCAAATTTATAAATTAAGTGAGGTTCACTATTGGAAACTCTCAAAATATTAAATTACTAAAAATAAATTTCTTATTGGAAATACATAAAAAGTGAGTTATTAAGAATATAATATGATATTGGTTCTAAATAATCATGGAAAGTAATTATTATTCATGATTAACTTACATTCTGAACCTTAAATTTTGTTATTATCCCTTAATTAAACCTTTTAACTCTTACGATGAAAACATGCATTTTTACTATTTAAGGGACAATATAGTTACTATAAAATGACAAAAGAACCAAAAATGAATCATGTGTGATGTTTCTAACTTTATTTGAATAGTTTGGATTAATTTTATATTTTTATAAACTTTATATTATTTAATAATATATTATTTATTTCAAAATATCATTAATTTCATTTTTGACATATTTTATTGCATTCCTTTTAAAAAAATATCAATAAATTAGATAACTTCAAATAAAAAACATTAATGTATCCATAATATATAATTTTAATCTATAAAATTCATTTATCTTATTAATTATCTAAAATTATATTTATATTAATATTTTTAATATCATTTATATGATAATTCTATTAATTAAACAATTATTATATCCACATTATATAGGCCTTTAAAGAAATTATTTATTTCTCAAAATTAAAAATATATCAAAATGATGAAAAAAATATATTTCTAATTACTGTTTATATTCCAATATATATTTTTAATAACCACATATAAAAAATGAAATACTTATTAAAAATAGGAGTATTAAAAATTGGAATTTCCATTGATAAAAATACTAAAAATTTCATAAATCATACATATGGCTCAATGATGCCAAAAAATCAATTCATGGATGATAAATTTCTATAAAAAATAATAAAATAAAATTATTTAATGGTTTAATGTAATTTTATAATACATAATACATTATTTTTACGCTTAATTTCCCTTTTTTCACATGACCATGGTTATCAATAAAATATTAATGTTAATATTCATGGTTTCAAAAAAGGAAATGGAAAATTTTAATAAATTCTGACATTTTAATTCAAAATATGTATTCCATTTTTCAAAATTCAAGACTCATAATTAGATAAAATTAAATTCAAATATTTTTCATTGAGGGAATGAGAAAATTGGTTTTTAAAGAGAAAATATTCACTCGATTGAAGTGTTTTTATATCTAAATTTAATTTTAAATTGATTACAATGAACCAAATTAGATAAAATGAAAAAATTTAATATTAATATACATTAACCAAAATTATAAATATATTTTTATTCTTTGAAATATTTAGATAAAAATGTTTTTTTCAATTAAAATACTATATTTTATCACTATCCATCAAAACGTGATACTTATAAAAAAATGAAAAATATACAATTGAGGTAAATTTTTATATTATTCCCTAGTAGAATACATATATTTTTTCAAATTTTATTTATAAAAGTTTCAAAATATTGATTTAAAACAAGTGGTTCATCAAATGGCGGTAAACCTGTCTTTTTATAAAAATACATCCTTTATGAGTAAAATTCGATTTATTCTTATATCATATATAGAAAGAAAATTGGATGAATAATAAAAATTTTGTTGAATATTATATATATATAATTAATATAATCCAAAAAATTGTTATTTTATTATATTATTTGAATGAAACACACTTGTGTGCATTTAAATAGATTTGATAAAATCATTTCATTTCAATTAAATTTGTTTTTATTTTTATTTCAAACTTATTGGTAACTAGTTAATAAAATAGTATATTTTCCTAACTTATTTAATCATATTCATAAAAAAAAATTATAAATAACATATTTCTTCATTTTAAATAACATTAACAGAATAACAGGGTTCGTTTAAGCTTGTTATTGCATGCAATATAAGCTATTGAAATGATTAAATTTAAAAGGACACATACCCTAAAATCATTTATTTTTAAAATGAATCAATGGTGTAAATGTTTATTAAATCCTAGTGGTGAAATTTTTTTAATGGAATTTTTTATTTTTGGAGAGTTTTCCTTTACCTTAAAAATTTATCTATACAATCAAATGCGTTGAGGTTATTCAAATTACATTATAAGTGAAATATCATAACACAAACTATATATATATGTATATATATATATAATATTTTGTCCACTCTAACATTATGTAAAATATATTAAATATCATTTTGGGATATTTGAGGAGAAAATATTACTTTTATAAATTCCTATACCAGGAAGTTTTTTAGGTATATTAAAGGGTGTGAAAATGTGGAATGATAAATAGATATATGAATATATTCCAATGATAAAATTTATGGGATATATATATATATGTTACAACTCTAGATAGATTTAACTCGATTATAACATACAAATTTCATCCATAGCATGTCATATTTAAATGGATAAATTTTATTATAGATTATTGATGTAGATATCGATAAATATTTGGAAAGATAGATGATATAAGATTCATGATCCATGTGAGATATAATTTGGATACATTTATATAATAAATTATAACATAGAAGTTGGAAGAGGATTAGTAACATCTAATGTCTAATCTTGGTCGAAGATTAATGTGTAATGATTGAAGAGAGAGAGGAAGGAAGAGGATCTAAACTGACTACAGAGGATCTAAAATAGTTAGGAATTTTTTTTCCTTTTAAATTTTGGGTTTTTAATCATGTAAGTATTATTTTATTAAAAAAATATCAAATTTACTGATTCAAATTTACTCAATTAATTTTTTAATTCCCTCTTCTACAACTCTAAGATATTTATTGTTTGAAAAATTGGTTATGAGTGTATAGGTCTTATAAGAGGAATTCAATTTGTTGAATAGGTAAGTATGATATGTTCTTAATAATTTTTTTTTATTTTGGGTTTTATATATTAATTTAAAATTACATTATTATTAATTAATCCCATAGTCCCTAGTTAAATAGTCAATATGAGGGTGATTAGGGGGCTATAACTGGAGTAGATAAACGGTGTTGGGTAGTGATTGGTGACATTTACTCAATATTTATTTTTGGAGAAAGAGATTGAATTCACATATGTTGGTTATAAATTGCCTATATAGTGATATCAACATTCATAGTTAGTTATATATGAGGATTAGTGTAAAAGAATTTAACCTAATGATGTTGGGAATCTAATGATATGATTTGGTCCCCAAGTGAGATTGAGTTATTCCAGATTTATTATAAACCATACCCAGATACTAATTATATTCATTTATTCATTTTTATTTTGAAGTGTAGCACAACATGTTTTAAAAAAATTTAAAATGAATGAAACTCTATTGTAACAAGATATTTATAACTATACTTTAATCTTATTTTTTCCTCTTCAATGATTAGAATTTCAAAAAAAAACAGTCATCTATGGTTTTGATCACTAAGATATTTGGATTCTAATTGAACCAATATGATTTTTTAGTGAATAGTAACAAACCCTTATAAATATTAACATGAATATTAATATGACCATCATTAAGATTAAATTTTATTATTATTTTATTAACTTGAGGATTTAAGATAATTACATCTTGATTCATTTTTCCAGTGGATATAAAATGTGTAATAGTTTTGAAATTATTATTTTTGAATAAATAATAATTTTATATAAAAATTAAATTAATAATATTTAAAAAATTATTTATAAAAAATTGAGTTCATTTTTTTATTCAACATGTAAAGAAATGGTTAAGGTGATTTTTTTAGGATTTTTCAAAAATTTCTATCTTTTTGATGAATAATGAAATACAATAAAATACTATATATTCAAATTATTATTTGAATAAAGTATTTATGACCTCATATCTAATGTAAGCCCACATGTATCGAACTCATAGCCAGTTTTTACTATTTTGGGATACATTTAATAAGACTATTCATAGTCTTGAGGAAATATATCAAACTGATGATTAAAATAAAGTAAAATCACTTCTTTCCTCCAATATAAATACCACCATCATGCCCCTCATCATATCTAACCTCCCAAGCCCTAGCCATTGTCAAGGTTCTGATAAATCCCCTACCCAAGGATCTTCCCCACGTTCACGACCTTCTGGTGTCACTATATGGCCAAAACCCAAGCCATTTAGAAGGATCATAGGGAGAAGAGATCAAGAGGTAAAATCATCCTTGGTTTTCATTCTATTCTTTTCATTTTATTTTCAATTATTATTATTTCCTCACCTCCCATTATCCAAGAGGAATGAGTGATATATTATCTTACATATAATATAATTAATCATGTTTATGGAAGATTCACCTTTGTACTATTTCTCATCTCCCACTTATTAAAGAAATTAAAACAAAGTCCCTAATGTGTCGATTTACCGACATTGTGGATGATGTGATTTAAATTTATATTACATCCATCAATAGTAGTCAAGATACAATTTTTATGGTTGAACCATACTATTATTTATTTATTATATATTATATATATTACTAGAATCATTTTTTACACATGTTATTAAATTATAAAATAGAATGAGTTAATTGTAATCGAAGATTAGCGAAAATGACCTAAAAGAATATCAATAATGTTTTAACTTATGATTCATTATTGTGTAAGAATTCATATGGATAAATGTATTAATTTATTGTTCTAGAAATATGGAAATACCATTCCTTTCCAATTCTAGTGTTTTACTTCCAATAGAAAATAATATCCATCCTGAAAAGATCATGGAAATCATTTAAAGAACGCACCCAAAACAATGGAAGAAATGAAATAGTTTTAATTAAAGGGTGAAATGATGTTATGAAGTAATAATATAGGGTGTTATAAACATGAATGTTTTCTTTAAGATATTAGTAAAACTCTTTTAACCAATACGCAAGTTTTTTAAATGATTTGTAATTAAGACAAACCCGAGGTAATGGAATTCATTACTTGATTTCCAATCATTGGTTTAAAATTAAAATTCATTATTTATGTGGTATTAAAAAATTTTGTGGGATTAATTTTTTTATATTAGGTTGAATTAGGTTTATTTATAGTTTATATAAGTATTCTATCCACACTGTTAAGTCTCACCTCAATTATATGTTATTTGTAAGAGAATTTTCTTTTAAAAAATTCTTTTAAAATTATTGTTTACAAATTTAAAAATAAATATTTTTATGAAATTATTCATGTTTTATGATTATATTATAGTTGTTGTAAATTTTTTATGATTAATGGAGGACCTATATCTCCCTCTAATTAATTGGGTATGTGTATTTTGGAGGTCATCTGTATGTTTACTCTAAGTGTAACTGTTATGGTAACAAAAATTATAATGTAGTCATGAGTGTTACAAATAATAAGGTAGCTGAGAGTATCAAAAGGTTATGTAAGTAATTCCCTAAGATACCTTCATGGTTCTATATATGTTCTTTATGTTTTGTGGGAATATTTTGGAAATATAATGTTTCAAAAAGTAAGTATATATGGGTGACAATTATGTCTTTTTGAAAATGATTTCATACGTTACAAGTATTCATGTACTAATGTGTTCTTTCCATATTTCAATATCTCATACTGTGATTTTTTTAATCATCCAATGTTTTTAAATGATTTTACCATGTTGTAAATATATGTAAGAAAATGAATAAATCCATGTTAAATGTTATGATGATTTGTCAAAGAAATCATGTTTTATTTGAAAAGTTTTATATTTTGGAAGAAATGAATATTGTTATTATGGTATCCACTCTGTATTAATGTGGAATGTTATGAATTTATTATTTCCCTATTATATAAATCTATAAACAAGTAATGATCCTAAATGTGAAAGGATTTCAGTTCTTGAATAAATTAAATATTTCGTAATGTAATAAGGGTGGGTTATTATAGTAGGGTTTCGAGGATGGTTTAGATTACATTAGGGGTTAGAAATATGTTAATAGAATAACATAAATGATTTTTTATATGTTTAATTTCAAATGATATATAATTTAAATATTACCATTATACTTTGACTAAGCTATGTTTAATTATAATGATTTTCCAAAGAAGAAATTGGGAAGCAGGAGAGGAGAACCATTGACATAATTATATCCTTCTGAATATGTAGCCCAGATTCATTGTGATTGGAACTGAATAGTTTTTGAAAGTAAACGTTCAATTGATGCAGGAAATACATGGTGGCGGCAAAAATTCATGTTAAAAACCATAGGTAACACAATAGAACATGAATATAGTAGAACATTTTATGAGACAACACCATCCTTCTTTCATTGGATCATCTTACCTAGTAGTGGCTAAAGGATGGATTAAGGACCTCGAAAAGATATTTGATGTTATACATTATTCAGATAATCAAAAGATAAGTATTTAGAATTATCTTTTTCAAGGTGAAGCTGATCAATGGGGGTCAATGGTCAAGAACATTAAGGTTATAGAGGATATTTATGCTTTAGTGTGGGATGAATTTAAAAGACATTTCCTTGAAAACTGTTTTCCTATTGTGGTGTGACATAGGATGGAGAGTAAATTCCTTGAATTGAAGCAAAATGGGGAAGATTCAATGGATGTGAATGAAGAGAACATCACATGTGTGGAAAGGTATACTATGAATATAATTCTGGTTATTGTTTAAAAATCAACTTCTTTTACTCAGGATAGAAGACAGGGTATCGAAGGGTATTGGCCTCCTGTATATTCAAATGATATGAGAAACTATTCTGATGTGCTAACATGGTAGAGATAGATTCTGATGATGATCAAGTGAACTTTGAAAACTTGGGGAAGAAGAGGTCAAACTGGAAAGAGATGGGTAATAATAAACCAATGAAATATGATGATAATATAATCTTGTTTCTAGTTTGCAAACATTGTGGAAAAATGATCCTCGGGGAATTACATACCATAACTAGGTTTTGTTCTCAATGTGGTATGTTTGGACATATGGACTTTGATTGTAATGAAAATGATCTTAATAATAATCATGATAATAAAAATATAATGAGTTTTAAATGTATATATATGGGTCATTATGAAAATTTATTCCCAAATAGAGATCAGAATGATGTAATGAATCCATACAATAAGTAATAAGGTGCAGTGAGATCCTTTGAAACTTTGTCTACGGATTTCGGGAAATCCAATGAAGCTGTATTAGGTACCTTTTTTGTTTACTTATATTTTTCAAATGTTATTTTATATTGGGTCTACTTATTACTTTATTTCTAAGTAATAATTATGGTAAATTTAAAAATCTCACCTCAACCAATGAGACATGAACATATTGTTAAAACAATAGTGGGAAATATTATAGAAAAGATGAATTATAAGAATTGTTTATTATTATCTTGGGAAAGACATTACATGAAAACCTTGTCCTTTTTTCTTCAGTATAGTTTGATGTCATGTTGGGAATGGATTGAATTTATATTTAACATGATAAGATTGATTATATATATAAAGATGTTTTTTTCAGAACGAGTTTCCATATTTATACAGGAATGAAAAAATAAAATTGATTACATATCATGATGTTGAGAAACTATTGAAAGATGGAAATTAATGTTATATTGTTCATATTGTTGAATACAGGGGAACTATTAAGATTAATTATGTGGCAGAGGTAAATTTATACCTTGGTGTTTTTCATGATGAGTTTCTCTAGTATCATACCTAGCCGAGAATTTGAATTCACAATTGACTTATATCCTTATGCTAATCCAATTTAAAAACCCCAATAAGGAATGGATCAAATATAACTTCTCATATTTGAAAATTAGTTGCAGGATTTTGTTGAAAAAGGATTCATTCATCCTTGGACTTCACTATGGGGTGCCCCTATTATGATCATTAAAATGAAAGATTGTTTCATAAGACATTGCATTGATTGTAGAGCATTGAATAACATAAATTTTTAAGACAAGTATATTTTGCCTCATAACAATTACTTGTTTGATAAGCTCTAGGGAGATCAGTATTTTTCCTAGATTGACTTGAGATCATGTTTCCATCAGATGAAGGTGTAGGAAAATTACATCCCAAAAACATCGTTTTATACTAGATATCGTCATCATGAATATGTTCTTAAGACATATGGGATTACTAATTCACCTTCTATATTCATGGATCTTATGAATATAATATTTAATGAGTTTAGTGATAAGTTTATAGCTCTGTATATTAATTAAAATCTCATATTTACTAAGAGTAACGATGAAAAGGAAAAACATCTAATGGTTGTTTTGAAAAACATAAAGTAAACAAGACTGTGTGGAAAATTTAGAAAATGTGATTTTTGAATAAAATAGATTTCTTTTCTTGGGAATATTTTAAATTGTGATGGAGTTATAGTTGATCCTTCTAAAACAAAAGTGCTATATGAATGTCTAAGACCTACAAATGTTACACAGATTCCTAGTTTTATTCGATTAGTAGGATGTTTCTGATTTTTTCTTAAAAACATTGCATGTTAACCTTACCCCCTAACAAGTTAATGCGAAAAGGGGTTAAAATTTTTTGAATAGAATAATGTGATTTTTTAGGAACTAAGGAAGATATTAGTGAATGCTCTGGTTTGGACCTTTTCTTTCCATAATGGTGTGTTGGTCATCAATAATGATTCTTCACTGAAGGGGCTTAGTTATCTTCTTGATGTTGAATGATTAGGTAATTTGTTATGCTATAAGTCAAATAAAACCTCATGTGTTAAATAATCCCACACATTATTTGGAATTGGATGCTAGGGTTTTTTATTTTAAATTTTGGGGGAGACATTTATACAAAGCCAAATGTCAAATATATACTGACCATAAATGTCTGAAGTATATATTCACTCAGAATAAATATAACATGAGGCAAAGTAGATGGATTGAATTGATAAAGGATTATGATTTCATGATAAATTACCATCTGGGAAAATTATGCAATGTGAAGGATGCATAGATTCAAAAACATCATGCATTATTAACCATGTTAAGTTTGAAACATGATCCCTTTATCAATGATTTGATGAATTTTGGCTTTGAAGTTGTTGGTTCAAGAAATACATATATATTGATTCATGATTCAGTGTTTTCATTGTTATTAGATAAAATTAAATATTTATATAATGAAGACACTGAGATAGAGAAAAAATTAGAAATGGTTGAAATGGATAAGTTTACATAAATTAACCTTGACTATAATTGTGTTTTTAGATTTAGAAGAATATTATTTGTGCCTTGTGAATCCCATTTGAAGAATGATTTTTAAGTGAAGCTCATAGTTCTACATTTTTTGTTCTTCCTAATAGTAATAATATGATCAGAGTCCTTCAGGAATATTATTGGTGGGATGGAATGAAAATGGATATTGTATAATTTACTATGAAATGATTGACATGACAACAAGTTAATGAAGAGAAGTAGGTATCGAAGGGGAGGCATCATCTTTTTCAAGTGCTAGAGTGGAAATGGTAGATTATTTCTAGGTAATTCATGGTGGTACTACCTAAAACCTATATGGGAAATAATGTAATTTGGGTTATTGTTGATCGACTAAAAAATTTACCCATTTTTTCAATTCAATATTCAATGTCATTAGATCAGATTTCTTGATTGTACCTAAAAGAGATTGTCATGATACATGATGTTCCACATTACATTTTATCTTATAGGGATCCTACGGTCATATATAAATTGTGGATGGTACTTTAGACGTTGTTGGGGACAAAATTAAATTTTGGTATAGCTTGTCAACCTCAATCAGATGGGCAGTCGGAACGAATGATGCAGACTTCGCAGGATATGTTTCAAGCTTGTTCAACGGACTACCAGAGAATTTTGGATCAACATATTTATTTAGTTGAGTTCTTCTTATAATAATATTTCTCATTCTATTATATAGACATCACCTTTGGGGAATTGTATGGGATGTGATGTAGAACTCCATATTTTTGAAATGATGTTAGGGAAAAGAAGTTGATGGGACTAGAATTAGTCTAGAAAGTAGATGAGAATGTGAAGACGATCCAACAACACATGAGGATAGCTCTGATAAAACAAAATAATTATGAATAATACATGAGGAATAACTTTTCTTTCAAGTTATATTATCTTGTTTTCTTAGAATCTCACCTGGGAATAGTTTTATGCATTTTGGTAATAGAGGAAAGCTAAATCCATGGTACATTGTAGCTTATGAGCTCCTAGAGAAGGTTGGACCAGTTTCCTACAAATAGGTTTTTCTCTGAGTTTATCTTAGATACACAATGTTTGTCATGTCTTGATGATGATACATTATGTTCCAAATTTATCTCATGTTTTGTGCCATGAAAAAGTTCAGCTGGAAGAGAACCATTATTTTTAATAGAATCCAATTTAGATTCCAGATCGAAGAGAACATGTATTTCAGAATAATGTAATCAACCAGATAATGGTTTTGAAGAGAAACCAAATGGTTGAAGAAGTAACATGGGAGTCTAAAAATTATATGAGGTTATGGTACCCACACTTTTTTAATAATTAAATAAAATTGTTAGGACACAATTTCTGAAACGTGTGGATAATATAACACCCCATGTTTTTAAAAAATAAATTGAAACCCATGAAACATTGTTTTGAGTAGATATTTATAACTATCCTTTAAACAAAATTTTTCCTCTTCTATGATTTGAATTTCCAAGAATCATTCATCTACAGTTTTGATCAGTAAGTTATTTGGAGTCTGATGTAACCAAATTGATTTTTTGTGAATAGTAACAAAAGCTTATGAATAGTAATATGAATAATAATTTTACCCCAATGAATAATAAATTTTATTATTATTTTATCTTCATAAGAATTTAAGATAATGAAACTTTGATAAATGTTTCAAGGTGATATAAAATAATTTATTATTTTAATACTGTTATTTTTTAATAAATTATAAATTTCTTTAAAAATTTTAAATATATTTTCAAAAAATGGAGTTCATTCATTAATTATATACATCAAATGTTTTTTTGGTGAATTTTTTGGATATTTCTGTTTTTTTAATTTTCGGTGAATAGTGAAATACATAAAAATACCATATATTCAAATTATCAGTTGAATACACTATTTATAACATAATAACTATTGTTAACCCAAATGGTTCAAACTAAATTGAAATATTTACTATTTTAGGTCACATAAATCATGAATATTCATAGTCTTGTGAAATAATACAATGCAAATGCTTAATATAATGTAAAATCCCACCTCTCCTCTACAATAAATACCACTCTCATTCCCCTCCTCCTCTTAGACATCCCAATCCACGATCATTGTGATTGTTCGACCAAATACCATCCTAAAGGATTGGTCCCATGTCTATGACCCACTTTCCTCACTAAAATGAAAAAACTAATGTCTTTAAGGAGGATCTCAAGGAGAAGTGGTCAAGGTGTAAACTTACTCTTCTATTTTCATTCTTTTCTTTTCATTTTCTTTTCTATTGTTCTTCTTTCCTCACCTCCTTTTATCCAAGAGGCATGAATGATCCAATATCATAAATATTTAGGATTTGATTTTTTATGGAAGATTTGGCATTATTATTATTCTCCTCTCCCATTTATTAAATAAATTAAAACACCGTCCGTGATGTGTCGATTTACCGACATCATGGATGATGTGACATCAATTTATTTTTCATTCTTCAAAACATAACATGGAACCATTTTTATGGTTGAACCAGATTATAATTTATAGATTGTATCTTATATAAGTTAATGGAATCGTTTTTTTCATGTTATTAACTTATAAAACAAAATGAGTTCATTATAATCAAATAATTGCTAAAATGATCTACCAGAATTTTAATAATGTTATCATTTAAGTATCATCAAAATGTCATAATTCAAAATGATAAATGTTATAATTTATTTTTTTGGAAATATGTAAATACCAATCCATTCCAATCCTAGAGATTCACTTCCAATTGAAAAAAATATCCATCACGAACCGATCATGGAAATAATGTAAATAACGCACACAAAACTATGGAAGGTACAAAATAGTAATAATCAAAGGGTGAAATTATGTTATTATGTGATCAAAAAAGGTGTTATAATCATGAATATGTTTATGTAAGATATTAATAACAATATTTTAAACATTATACATGTGGTTCAAATGATTTTTAATTAAGACAAACCCGAGGTAAGGGAATTCAAAAACTAATTTCCCTTTATAGAGTTAACATTCTACTTGATTATTTATGTTGTAATAAAAATGATTTTCAGATGAATTTGGAAAATATTTTTTTTAAAATATGTGAACTTATATTATATATACATATTCCATCCACTCAATCTCAGTTATATTATATTTGTAATGGTTTTTTCTTTTAAAACCCACTTTTAAATTTTTGATCTGAAAAATTCAAAAGAAATGTTTCTATGTAATATTTCATGTCGTAGGATTATGTTCTGGTTCAAGGGAAATATTTATGATGATTTTTGGTAGATATATTACATTCTGATGAATTGGATATGTGTATGATGGAGGTCGATTGTATGGTTACTCCAAGTGTAACTGAGATTGTTTCAGAAATTTTAAGGTAGTCATGAGGGTTACAAATTATAAGGTAGGCGAGAGGGATACATGATAATGTAATTAAAGAATAAATATTACTTTATGGTTATATTTATTTTATTTATTTTTTGTGGGATTCATTTTTAAAACTCATATTTCATAAAGTATATATTGGTGACAAGTATGTCTTTTTGAACTTGATTTCATAATTTACAAGTATTCATAGACTAATGTTTTCATTGCTTCTTTTTATATCCATATTGAGATTTTTGTAATACTCCCATGTTTTTAATTGATTTCAATAGGTTATAAGGAAGTGTGAGACAAAGAAGGAATCCATGTTAAATGTTATGAAATTTTTTCAAATAAATCATATTTTACATAAAAAAATTATATTTTGGAAAGATAAATACTGTTTTTAAGGAATCCAATCTGTATTAATCTAGATTGTTATGAATTTATTATGTCCCAATTATAGAAATCTAAAAACATGAAAATACACTCAATGTTAAAGGAATTGAGTTCTTGTCTAAATTCAATATTATATAATTTAATAAGGTCTTGTTCTTATAGTTGGTATTAGAGGGTTGTTAAGATTAATTTAGGGGTTAGGATGAAGATAATAGAATTACATAAATAATTTTTACACTATGGTTAATTTGAAATGAAATATAATTTAAATATTACCATGTTTCATTGAATAAGATATCTATTTTCATAATAGTATTCTACAAAATAAAGAGGCACGCTGGATAGAAGAGGCAATGATATAATGATATCCTCTTGAATCTGTATCCCGGAATGTCAGGGATTGGAACCAGGATTATTTTGAAAGAAATGGATCAGATGACCCATGAAATAAATGGTGGTGTAATCCATGAAAGAGAACAAATAGAAGTACCACAATGGAACATGATGATAGTGGAACATTTTATGAGACAACACCCTCCTTCTTTCAATGGGTCTTCTGGCCTAGTAGCGGCTAAAAGATGTATTAAAGCCCCTGAAAATATATTCGATGTTATGGGATGTTTAGATAATCAAAAGGTTTGTCCTGACATTTCTCATTTTGGAGGGGAAGCTGATAAGTGTTGGACAATGCTTATGAATATTATGGATATAGAGGAGATTGATGTGTTAGAGTGGGATGTATTTAAATGTATTTTCTTTTAAAAATATTTCCCTAAGGTGGTGCGACTTGGTATGGAGAAACAATTCTTTGAGTTGATGAAAAAGGAAGAAGATACAGTGGGTTTTTGAAAAGAAAACCTCACTCGGTTTGTGAGTTATGCTACAAATCTATTTATGGATCTTGATTGAAAGGTCAACGACTTTAATATTGGAATGAAGTAGAGGTATCGAAGGGAATTAGCCTCCTGTGAATTAAAATGTTATGAGGAATGTATTAGATGTGATGAGATAGTAGAGATGGATTTTACTGATGATGAAGTGAACTATGAAAATAAAGAGAATAAGAGGTACATAGGACATGGAATGGGTAAGAATCAACCAATGAATTATGATGTTAAGAAATTACAGTTTCAAGTTTTTGAAAAGTAGGGAAAACACCCTAGGGTATGAATTACCCAATCTAAGAATTGTTTTTGGTGTTGTATGTTTGGAAATATATCCTGAGATTGTAATGAAAATTATCCTATGAATAATCTTTATAACTAAGGTATACAGTGTTTTAAATGTGGGGAGATTGTTCATTTTACAAATGGCTTCCCAAAGAGATATCCTAATGATGCAAATAATCCAGAATATAAGTAGAACGGTGTTGTGAGATTCTTTAAGACTACATCGGCATATGTTAGGATATTCTATGTAGTTGTATCAGGAACCTTGTTTGTTTACTCATATTCTTCTAATGTTTTCTTTGATATGGGGTCTACACATTGAATTATTTTTGAGTAATGTTTTGGTAAATTAGAAATATCACAACAACCAACGATTTCAGAACACATTTTCAAAACACAATGGAGAAATATGATAGAAAAGAGGAATTATAAAAATATTTCTATTATGTTATGTGCAAATAATTTATATGCAAACATTGTTTTTTTCCTTTTTAGAGTTTGATGTTATTTTTGGAATGGATTTACATTATTCTTATTAAACTAATATTTATTATAGAGATAATGAAGACGTATTTATGAAAGTGTTGTATTTTTTATACATGAATAAACCCATAGAACTGATAACATATCAGGATGCTGAGAAAATTTTGTTTGATGGAAATAAAGGTCATCATGATCATATTTTTTAATTCAAGGTAACTATTCATATTAATGGTGTGTCAATGGTAAATGAATACCTTAATGTTTTTTCTTATTAGTTACCTTGTGTTATACCTGATCAGGAAGTCAAATTCACAATTAATTTAGTTCATGATGCAATTTCAATATAAAAACCCACATATCAAATGGTTCCAATAGAAATTCTTGAATTGAAAAATAATTTGTAGGATTTTCATGATAAAGGATCCATTATTCCTAGAACATTACTATGGGGTTACATTTTTTGTTCGTTAAAAATAATGATGGTTCCATGATACTTTTTAATGATTACCGATCTTTAAATAAATCATTTTAAAAAATAAGTATCTTTTTCCTCATATCGTTAACTTGTTTATTTAGCTCTAGGGAGCATAGTATTTTTTCAAGATTGACTTGAGATCTAGATACCATCAGCTAACAGTGAAGGAGGATGACATCACAAATACATCTTTTCATACTAGATAAGGCCATTATGAATTTGTAGTTATGCAATTTGGGTTAACTAATGCACAAAAAATTTTAAAATATCTTATGAAAAGAATATTTCATGTATTATTGGATAAGTTTGGAGTTTTTTTTGTTGATGAAATTCTGGTATTTTCTATGAGTAAAGAGGATCATGAAAAAAATCTATGCATTTTTTTGGAAACCTTAAAGGTAAATAATCTTAATGGAAAATTTAGAAAGTGTGATGTTTGGTTACAATTAATTTTTTTTCTTGGACCCAATATATAAAATTATGGAATAACAATTCATCCTTCCTAAACAAGTGGAAGATGAATGGACAATAACTAGAAATGTTAATGATATTCATAGTTTTTTTGGATTAGAAGGTCATTTCTAACGGTTTGTCAATAACTTTTCATAGTTATCTATCCCACTAACTATGATAACGTGAAAAGGGTTATTATTATTTTGACAAAATAAAGTGATTATTTTTTTTGAACTGGAAAATAGATTGGTGAATGCTCCAATTTTGGCTTTGGCATCCCGTAATGGGATGTTTGTCATTTTCAGTGATGCTTAATTGAAGGGGCTTGGTTGTCTTTAAATAAAGAATGATCATAAAATTTCTTATGATCCAATACAACAAAAAACTCATGAGTTCTCACATATGATTTGGAATTGGCTATTTTGGATTTTATCATTGAAAATTTGGAGGCATCATTTACATGTAGCCAAATTTAAAATATATAATAACTATGAAATTGATGAAGTATATATTAACTAATAATGAATTAATCATGAGGAAAAGAAAATGTCATGAATTGATAAAATATTATGATCTCAGGATCAATCACAATCCGGGAAAAGCATAAATTATGGTAGATACCTTGAGTCGAAAAAATCATGCATCATTAACAATGTAATGTTTAGAACATGATCCATTGATTAATGATATGATGAATTTTGGATTATAAGTTGTGGCTGCAGGAAATAATTTTTTTTTTCAGGTTTCAGTGTAGTCATAATTATTAAATATAATTAAAAAAGCATATATGGATGATTGTTAGCAACATAAAAAAGGTATATTTGGTTAAAATTTGTATGTTTCCAGAATTTAACTATAACAAAAACAGTTTTTTGAGATTCAAAAAATGATTGTGTGTGACTGGTGATTCTCTGTTGAAGAAATTTTTGTTGTGTGAAGATCATAGTTCTCCATTTTCAGTTTATCCTAAAAGTACTAGGATATATTTGGACCATTGGAAATATAATAATGGGGATGGAATGAAAGGGGAGATTACAGAAATTACATTGAAATGTTTGAGATGTCATCATGTTAATGAAGAGTGGAAGTTTTCGAATGAATGCATCATCCTTTACCAATGCCAGAGTAGAAATGGTAGAATATATACATGGAAATCGTGTTGAGAAAACCTATGTATTATCGAGGTAATAATTTGATTTGGGATATTGTTGATCGACTGAAAAAATCTGCACAATTTCATTCTATTCAAGATACAATGTTGTTGGATCAGCTATCTCGATTTTTCCTAAAATAGATTTCCTGGTTACATAGATTTCCACTTTCCACTGTAGTTGGACAGGATCCTAAGTACACGTCTAACATTTTTAAGGGCCTTATGAAGTCATTGGGAACATAAATAAATTTCTGTATAATAATTCATTCTCAATCATATTGGCAGTCAGAATGAACGATTTTGACTTTTGAGGATATTCGTAGATCTTGTTCAATGGATGGCCTTGGAAGATGGGTTTGACATAATTCATTACTTGAGTTTTCTTATAATAATATTTTTCATTCCAGTATACAGATGGAACCTTTTAAGGCCTTGTAGGGGAAGTGATGTTGAACTCCAGCCTTTTTGGAAGATGTTTGGGAAAGGAAGATGGTGGGACCCGAATTAGGAGAGGAAGTGGATGATAAAGTGAATATGATCTAGAAACACTTTATGACATCTCAAAGTAGACAAAAAAAGTTATGTAGATAACAGGAGGAATGAATTTTCTTTTGATATTGGTGATCATGTTTTTCATATAATCTTATCATGAAAGAGTTTTATACATTTTCGTAAGAAAGGAAACCTGAGTCAACAATTCATTAGACATTATAAAATCTTGGAGAAGGTTATATTAATTGCTAAAGAGTAGTTGTGCCTTTGAGTTTGTCTCATGTACAGAATGATTTTCATGCTTCGTTGTTGAGAAATTATGTGCTAGATTTATATCATGTTATGAGCCCAAAAGTACATCCGTTGGAATAGATCCATTCTTATGAAGATATGCTAGTTGAGATTCTTGATCGAAGGGAACAAGCATTAGAGAATAATGTAAACTAAAAGGTAATGGTTTTGTGGGGAAATGACATGGTTTATGAAGAAACATGGGTGTCTTAAAATTCTGTGAGGGAAAGGTAATTTCATTTATTTAATAATTAAATAAAATTGCAAGAATGCAATTTCTGGAAGGTGGGGATAATGCAACACCCCATATTTTGGAAACATAAAGTGAAATTCATGAATCATTGTTTTAATTAGATTTTCATAACTATCCTTTTACCATAATATTTATTCCTTTATGATTTTAATTAAAAAAACTGTTATCTACAGTTGACATTAGTATGTTATTGGAGTTTGATGGAACCAACTTAATTTTTTGGTTGAGTATTAAAAAACCATTATGAATAGCAATATGAATAGTTATATGTAAATAATTAATATTAAATTTTATTATTATATTATTTTCTTAAGGATTTATAATAATAAAATCTTGATTAATTTTTCAATGGGATATAAAATGAATTATAGTTTTAAATTTGTTATTTTTGAATAAAATATTATTTTATTAAAAATTGTAAAAAATTATTTTCAAATAATGGAGTTCATTTTTTAATTATAATTTTTGAAATTGAATAGTGTGAATAATTGATATTTTTCATTAATTTTTGATTTTTAATGAATACTGAAATACGTTAAAATAGTGTATATTCAAATAATCAGTTAAATACTCTATTTATGACATTGTTACTGATTTAAGACCACATGGTTTAAAATCACTTGAATTTTTTTCCATTTTGGGTCACATGAATCGTTACTATTCATAGTCTTGGGCAAAAATAATAAACTAATGATTAAAATAATGTAAAATGCATCATCTGCTCCACTATAAATACCACCCTCATTCCCCTCTTCCTATCACACCCCCCAATACCCGATCATTGTGAAAATTCTACCAAATACCATCCACATGGATCTTCCCAACTTCCAAGACCATCTGGTCTCACAAAAAGGCCAAAAACAAAGGCCTTTAAAATGATTTCATGGAGAAGAGAGCAAGGGGTGAACATCATCTTTTTCTTTATTTCTTTTCTTTTCATTTTATTTTATATTTTACTTCTTACATCACATCCCCTTATCCAAGAGTCATGAAATATCTAGTATCTTACATATTAGATAGGTCATCATGTTTATGGATGATTCACCTCTATACTTCATCTCTTCTCTCACTTATTAAGAAAATTTAAACACCGTCCGTGATGTGTTGATTTACCGACATCGTGGACTATGTGATTTCAATTTATTTTATATCCTTAAATAATTGTCAGGATACCATTTTTATGGTTGAACTAGAATATAATGTATGTATTATTTCCTATATATGTTTCTAGAATCATTTTTTACACATTTTATTAATTTATTAACCTAAATGATTTCATTACAGTCAAAAAATAGCCAAATTGACCTAAATGAATATCAATAATGTTTTAAATTATGAATCATCCTCATGTCAGGATAAAAAATGATAAATGGTATAATTTATGGATTTGGAAATATTTAAATATCATTCCATTCCAATTCTATATTTTCACTTCCAATCGATAAAAATATCCATCATGAACTGATAATGGAAATCATGTAAAGAACACACACACAAAAACTAAAAGAAAAATATACTAATAGTTAAAGGATGAAATTATGTTATGAAATGATTATATAAGGTGTTATAAAAAACAAAATTTTTCTTTAAGATATTAATAACATTTTTTGACAATTATACAGGTATTTCAATTGAGTTTTAAAAAAGACAAACCTGATGTAATGGAATTCATAACCTGATTTCGAATCATTTGGTTAACATTTTACTTATTTATTTATGTGGTATTAAAATTATTTGTGATATAAATATTTTTTATATTTTTTTAATAATGAGTATATATAGGGTATATAAATATTCCATCCACCCTAATAAGTCTCACCTAAATTATATTATATTTTAAGGGACCTTTCTATTAAAACCCTATTTTAAAATTCTATTCTATAAAATTAAAAAGAAAGGATTTTATAGAATTATTCATGTTTTATGATTTTTTTATAGTTATTGGGAATTTTTTAGGATGAATTTGGGACATTTATCTTTCTCCAATGCACTGGATGTGTGTGTGTGGGAGGTCTGATTTATGGTTACTCCATGTGTAACTATGATGGTTACACAAATTTTAAGGTAGAAGTGAGGGTTACAAATTATAAGGTATCCAACTGGGCTAAAAGATTTTTTATTAAATTCCCCAATATACATTTATGGTTCTATATACTTTCTTTATGTTTTTTGGGTATATTGTGGAAATAATTTTTTTTAGAAAGTAAATATATATGATTGACAAGTATTTCTTTTTGAAAATGAATTCATATGTTACAATTACTCATAGAATAATGATTTATTTCCTTCTTTTTTATCCCTTATTGGGATTTTTTATCATCACATGATTTTAAAATATTCTAAAATATTATAATGATTTTTATGTAAAATATGTAATCCACGTTAAATTTTATGAGGATTTTTCATAGAAATCATGTTTTATTTGAAAATTGTTAAATTTTGGAAGAAGTGAATAATGTTTTTATGGTATCCACTCTATATTAATGTGGAATGTGATGAATAAATTATTTCAAAATTCTCTGAAGATCTATACTTGAAAATATCCAAAATGTGAAATGAAGTGAGTTCTTGACTTAATTAAATATTATGTAATGTAATAAGACTAGGTCATAATAGTTGGTGGCTATGGATAGTTTAGATATTGTTATGGGTTTGGATGATGATAGTAGAGTACCAAAAATGATTTTTAGTCTATGATTAATTTTAAATGATATAAAATTTAATGAATACCATGTTTCTTTGATTATGATAAGTTTTTTTTGGAATGGTTTTCCGTAGAAGAAACAGTGAAGCTGATGTTGGGAGTCACTAATAGAATGTTATCCTTATAAATGTGAAGCCTTGAATGTTAGGGATTGGAACAGAGTTATTTTTGGTAGAAATGGTTCAACTGACACCTACAATAAAGGGTGGTGTAATCCATGGAAGAGAATAACTATAGGTACCACAACAGACATGATGATAATGGAACATTTTATGAGACAACACACTCCTTCATTCAATGGTTCTTTTGACCAAATATCGGCTGATGGATGGATTAATGCGCTTGAAAATATATTCAATGTTATTGGTTTTTTAGATAATTAGAAGGTATTTCTTTCCATTTATTTTTTTGAAGTATAAATTGATCACTGAGGGTCAATGGTCAAGAATATCAAGGATAAATAAGGGATTTATTCTTTACACAGTGATGAATTTGAAATTCATTTCCTAGAAATATATTTTCAAATGGTTATGAGATATAGGATAGAGAATCAATTCCTTGAACTGAATCAAAAGGAGGAAGATTCAGTAGCTTTGTATGAATCTAATTTCACACCACTAAAGAGGTATTATTTATATATAAATTTGGATCCTCAGAGAAAAATCAACCTCTTTTACTCTTCAGTCAAGCCAAGGTATCGAAGTGAATTGGTCTCCCATGAACTAAAATTTTAGGAGAATATTTTGTGATTTGCTGAGAGGGTAGAGATGGAGTTTTCTGTAGATCACATGATCTTTTAAAACAAGGACATTAAGATACCCCAATGGAAAAAAATGGTTAATAATCAACCAATGGAATCTGATGGTAAGAAATTCTAGTTTCCATTTTGTGAAAAGTGTGGAAAAAAGTACCATTGGAATGCCTTACCAAAACTGATGAGGTATTTTTGGAAATATCGCCTGGGAATGTAATGAAAATGATCATAATACTAATCCTAATACGAAAACTATAAAGTGTTTTAAATTTGGAGAGATGGTTCATTATGAAAATGTCTTCTCAAAGAGAGATCTGAATGATGCAAAGAATCTAGAAAATAAGTAAAAACGTGTTGTGATATACTTTCCAACTTTTTCAAGAGAAATCGTGTCGTCCAATGAAGTGGTATTATGTACATTCCTTGTTTATTCATTTTTTCCTCATGTTTTTTTGATACAGGCTCTTCACTTTCTATTCTTTCTGGTAAACGTTCTAGTAAATTGGAATCCTCACCTCAACTAATGAGACATGAACATATTTTTAAAACCCCATGGGTAATTATTATAGAAAATATGAATTATAAGAATCATTATATTATGTTATATAGGAATAATTATCTTGATATCCTTGTTGTTTATACATTAGTAGATGTTAATGTAATTCTAGGAATGGATTGGATTTCTATTTATGATGCTAATATTGACTGAAGAGCTAAAAAATATTTTTTTAGAAAGAGTTTCACTTTGTATACAAGAATAAACCCATAAAATTGATAAAATATCATGATGTTGAGAAACTGTTAATAGATAGGAATTAATGTTAATTTTCACATATATTACAATAGAAGACAATTGTTCATATTAATGATGTTCCACTGTTAAATGAATACATTTATGTTTTTTTGATGAGTTACCCAGTTTAATACCTAACTCGGAAGTCGAATTCACAATTGACTTAGTTAATGATGCTAAGACAATATCAAAACCCCCATATATAATGGCTCAAATGGAAATTCGTGAATTGAAAAATCAGTTCCAGGATTTTCATGATTAAGGATTCATTTATCATAACACTTTATCATGGGATGGTCTTGATTTTACCATTAAAAATAAATATGGTTCTATTATACGTTTCATTGATTATTGATCTTTGAATAACATTACTGTTAAAAATTAGTATCTTTTGCCTCATATCGATGAATCATTTGATAAACTCTAGGGAGTATAGTATTTTTTCCATGATTGACTTGAGATCCAAAAACCATGAACTAAAGGTAAAAGAGGATGACATCTCAAAAATATATTTTCATACTAATTATGGGAATTATGAATTTTATGTTATGGAATTTGGGTTAACAAATGCACCTACTATATTCATGGATCTTATGTATTTAATAATTCATGACTACTTGGATAAGTTTTTAGTTGTGTTAATTTATAATATTCTGGTGTTTTGTAAGAGTAAATGGGTGAATGAAAAACATATATGGGTTTTTTTGGAAAACATAGAGGATAATCAACTATATGGAAAATTAATAAACTATTATATTTGGTTACATAAGATTAATTTTCATGGGAAAATTGTAAATAAGGATTGAATAATAGGTGATAATTCTAAAACAAAAGTGGTAGATGAATGGCCAAGACCATGAAATGTTATGGAGATTCATAGTTATATTGGATAAGTAGGATATTTACTGAGGGTTTGTTAAAAAAATTACATAGTTATCTCAATCGCTAACTATATTAATTATAGAAGGGGTTAAATTCATTTTCTCATAAGAATGTGATGTTTGTTTTCAGGAACTGAATAAGGTATTGGTGAATGCTCTTGTTTTGGAATTTCCTTCCCGTATTGTTGAGTTTTTCATCTATAGTGATGCTTCATTGAATATAATTTGTTGTGTTCTGATTCAAAATGATTATTTAATTTCTTATTATTCAATACAAATAAAACATCATGAGTTAATTTATCCCACACATGATTTGGAATTTCCTTATATGGTTTTTTCTTTCAAAATTTGGTGGTATCATTCATATAGATTCAAATCTCAAATATATTCAATATATAAAAGTATAAAGCATATATTCACTTATATGAAATTAATAATGAGGTAGAGATGATGGATTTAACTAATAATGGATTATAATTGAATGATCAATTACAATATGAGAAAATCTATCAATGTGGTGGATTCCTTGAGTCGAAAATATCATGCATCATTAAATTACAGAGGTCATGGTCATGAAAAGTTTATTGTGAAATGTTTAATATGTCAACATGTTAAATTATAGTCAAAGTTACCAAAGGGGATGCTCCATCCTTTTACTATTCCAACTTGGAAATAGTAGAATATATCTATGGAATTCAGGGTAGGACTACCTAACAATTATTGAGGAAACAATTTTATTTGGTGTATTGTTGACCGGCTGAAAAAATCATTGCATTTTAATTCTATTTGAGATCAAATGTTAATGGATTACATTTCTCGATTGTACCTCAAAGTGATTGTTAGGTTATATAGATTTCCTTTTTCCTTTGTATCTGATTGGGATCCTATGTTCACTTATATCTTTTGTAAGGTTCTTCAGAAGTCATTGGGAAAAAAATTAAATTTCAAAACAAAATTTCATTCTCAATCAATTTGGACGTTAGAATGACCAATTCAAGCTTTGGAGGATTTTCCACGAGTGTGTTCAATGGAAAAATAGGGAGGTTGGAATCAACATCTTTCTTTAGATAAGTTTTCTGATAATAATAGTTTTCATTCTATTATACTGATGGAACCTTTTGAGGAATTGTATGGGAAGTGGTGTCAAACTCTATTTTTTTGATGATGTTGGGAATAGGAATATGATAGGACCAAAATTACTATAGGATGTGTATGATAAAGTTAATATGATCTAATGAAACAAGAAGACAACTCAAAGTAGATAGAAGAAATATGCAGAAAACTTGAGGATTGATTTTTTCTTTCGAGGTAGGTGATCTTATTTTTTATAGAATCACATCATGGAAGAGTGTTATGCATTTTGGAAAGAAATGAGATCTAAGTCTAAAATTCATTAGATGTTATGACATCTTGGTGATGGTTGGACTAGTTTCCTACTGAGTAATGTTCCCTCTTAGTTCTTATCAGGTAGACATTGTTTTTCTTGTTTTGATGTTGACAAATTTTTGTGCTATATTCAACTCATGTTTTGAGCACAAAAGTAGTTCACCTTGAAGAGTACATTTTTTATGAATAGAAAGAAGTTCGTATTATTGATCTAAGGGAAAAAGTGTTGTAGAATAAATATATCCATCAATTAATGGTTTTATGGAGAAATCACATGTTTGATAAAGCAACATGGGAGCCTGAAGATGATATGAGGAAAGGGTACCCTCACTTGATGAATAAATAAATTAAATTGCGTGGATGCAATTTTTAGAAGGTTGGGATTTTGTAAAACCTTTTGTTTTAAAAAAATAAATTGAAATGCTTGAAAATTTGTTTTATGATGATATTAATAACTTGGCTTTAAACACAATTTTTTCTATTCATGGATTTGAATTTCCAAAAAAAAGAGTCATCTACGGTTTTGATAAGTAATTTAATTGGAATCTAATGGATCCAACATAATTTTTTAGTGATTTTTAAGAAACCCTTATAAATATTAATATGAATAGTAATATGACCCTAATGAATAGAAAATTATATTATTAATTTTTTTATTAAGGATTTAATATATTGACATAATAATTATTTTTTCATGGTGATATAAAATGAGTTATAGTTTTATAATTTTTATTTTTGAATAAATTATGATTTTATTTAAAAATTATACAAAATAATGTTCAAAAAATGGAGATCGTTTTTGAATTTTACATGTCAAAAAATGGTTATGGTGAATTTTTGCGATTTTTCTGAATGTTTGGATTTTTTTTGTATTGTAAAATACAGTAAAATATCGTATATTCATATTATCATCTAAATATACTATTTATTACATCAGAACTTATGTAAGACCACATAGTTCAAACTCACATGACATTTTTACTATTTTGGGTCACATGAATCAAGACAATGAAGTTTTTAGAGAAAAAATATTTTTCTAAGGATTAAAATAATGTAAAATTTCTCCTCTCTTTCACTATGAAAAACACCCAGATTCCCCTCTTCCTCTCACAACAAAAAATCCTTGATCATTGTCAATGTTATGCCAAATACCCTCCCCAAGTCTCTTATATACATCCATAACTTGCTGGTCTCACAAAAAGGCAAAAACCATAAACCATAAAAAGGATCTAAAGGAGAAGAGATCAAGAGGTAAACATCCTCTTTTGTTTTCATTCATTTCATTTCATTTTCACTTCAATTTTTCTTATTTTTTAACCTAATTCTTAAAAAAAATTAATTATCTAGTATCTTACATAGTCTTAATGTCATAATGTTTTTGTGATATTCAATAATTTTTTCATGACTCGTCCCCTGAGGCCCGTGCCGTGACTACCCCAAGCCCACCTTCCATAGGCCAGGGGCTGACGACTAGCACCGAAAGGCGTGTTCCTTAAAACCAAGAAGGCATTGCCTTTATATCCTATAAACACACAAAACCAAGAACAAAGAAAAATATGAACACAAATTAACTGTATAGTAAAAATAGTGGGTACAGTAAGAAAAAGGGGCCATAATACAAGCCCAAAAAGAAATTTCAAGAAAACTGAAAATTACAAGTAAACTGAAATAGATCATGTGAATGCCCACCAAGGACCCTACCTGAATGGTAGGTAGAGCTCTCGAATAAACTTCACTGCAGTACACCTCATCTACTATCCACCTCCGAGCTACCTCCAGTCCTGTTACCCTCTTCCTCCATCTGTGTTGTTCGTCGTCTGCACCAAACACAACAAGGTGCGGGAGTAGCCAGTGCATGGGTGACTATAACGATACTCATTAGGGACCTATAGACCCTAAAATGTCTCACAAAATCCACAAAGGATAAACGACAAATCCTGGAAACAACATTCAACACTACTTTGGTATATTCCCATAAATATACCTAAGTTATCATGTATACCCATCTCATTCATGAGGAAACACAAGGTCCAACTGAAAATCCCAAAGTTCAACTATTACACAAGGGATGGAATACCATGAATGTAACAACACAAAGGAATGTACCACCAAGGTTATGTCACAACAAAGAATACCAAAAAAGTATCACCACAAAGTTATGTACCACAATGGTAACGCAACAAAGAAGAATTCAACAAAGGTATCAACACAAAGGTTGGTACCACAAAGGTATGACACATAGAAGAATACAACAATGATAAGTACCAAAAAGATACGCCACACAGAAGAATATCATAAATTTTATGACTTAGCTCATACCATGTATAAAATATGTATGGTAGAAAAGATGATTAGATGTAACTATTGAATCATCTTACTCTGTTAACAGGCAGACCCACATAGGATACTAAATCATCATACCCACATAGGATCCTAGTACAAAGAGACCCATGTAGGAACCTATTATAGAAGACCCACATAAGATCCGAGAGTAGTCCCACATGGATTCCTAGAGTGGATCCATGTTGGATCCTCAAACACCGACCAATGTAGGATCCCAAAGTACATACCCACATAGGATCCCTTTCTAATGTTATAGCCAACTACCAGGTTCCTGCACTAATCTTGAATTATTTCGGGAAGCTCCACTCCTCAGGAAAAAATTCGATACTAAAACTTCGAAAAAGTTCCACAAATAAGTATCCCAGAGGACCATCTAGTAATAGGGGTCTCAATGCAACATACGGTGCGTCATTCAGACACCCGGTCTATATGTTATTGGCCTTTTAGTCTCAAGGGCCCAGATGGATTCTTATTCGATCCAACCTGGTCATATCCCAACTTTATTAAAAAAAAAGTGGGGTATACCAAAATAACCATCCCGATCCAAGGATTTTGGTACCCCATACGGTTCATCAATCGAATGTGCGTACCTCAAGATATGGCCGGAAGTGTGAAAATGGTCGAAGTTGGTCCAGGTACGGTCTGACCCGGTCAGACCGACCCAGCCTGGCCCACGAGATCTGGCCCAGCACAATTGGCCGGCGCGGCCCAGCCCCCTGGGTTGGTGTGGCCCACATTATGGAATCCTGCGCTAGGCTCGTAGTTGGCCGGACGGCCAGACTTCTCCGCCTCGCGGTGCGGTCGCGCGTCGCTCCTCCACCGGTGGCCGGTTCAGCGGACCACCCTCCCTTCGTCGCAATGGCACAAGATCACAGCTCCTACATTCCAGGCGGTGCGTACATGCATCACTGTCCGCATCGTGCGTCCGGTCGGAGTGTCAGCCGTTTCCCTTGCTCTTCCGCAGCATACAGGCCTGGACCCTTCTCCTGCGGCGCGATCACGCCGCCGCCTTCGTCGCGGCCAATCGAAGTGTGGGTCGCCGCTGTCGAGTCCCACTAGTGTCCTTCCTTAGATCACCAGGCACGCCCCAGTGGCCCGTTATTTATTCCGATGATCTCCACAAATGTCTCGGAATATCTCCACTCTATCAAGCCCATCAAATTTCACTAGGGTTGCAGAGAGGTCGGGCCGTGTTTGTTTGGCCCGCTCTCTCCGCATTAGAACAGTAGAAATCGACTTATTTTTTCTTTAATCATGTAGAATGACAAGAAATATTGAGGGTATTCAAAACAAAAATAAACCCTACCTAAAAGGATCGTTGATGTGACATGAGATAAAATAGGTGAAGGCGAAGCGGGTTCTGACGATCATTGCATCCACAACACACTTCTGAAGATGGGCTTGAGGTATGTTCCTCGTTCTTCACTGGATAGGAGATCTCTGTTGGAGAAGAAGAGTTCTTCCCAAAATCCCTCCCCTAAACTCCTGTCCCTTTTCCAATGATTTCCCAACCATGAATTGAGGATCCAATATTCATTAAAATAAGTTTAACAATTAATTAAGGTTGACACAATTAATTAATCGTAGATGGATCCATTAATTTAATTGAGGAGTTTAGGGGGTTTTCCCCATTAGAAGGGGGTTTGGTGGTCCCCACCACCAAGAATTCAAATCGAGAGTTTCAAAGATCAGGTGTTCCCCACCTCTTAAACTCATATAGCAGGGTTTCAAAATAAAAATGTTAAATAATTTTATTTTTCTTCTCCCACAAAATAGTGAAAAACTAACTTCCACCCTCGACCTACTACCTTTGAGGTGAAGGTATATATAAGAGAATATCGGCCCAAGAAGTTCAACAGTTCCCACTAATTTCAATTCCGAGCACCGTTTCAAAAGATACAGAACCCCGCTCGCACGTTTACTGAACGTACTTAAAAAAATTTCAGAAATTTATTTTGGGCTCTCCAGGCTTCAGAATCATACGCCGTCAATTTTTGTAGACTCATAAAATTCCCATATAATTAAAAACAATTAATTGGAAATTCTAGGAATTTTAATTCTCCCCACCTCAGGGCTTTCAATCCCCAAAATCCACATCACAAAAACTAGGAAAACAAGTGGGGGTACTGAGCATGAATTTGATCCTCCCGCTCCCACGTGCTCTCCTGGAGGTTCCCGTGGTGCCAACGCATGGGTAACAAAGGTATCTACCACCCATGAAGGACTCACTCCTGTCGATTATCAATCTCTATTGGAACCTCCATAAATTTCACCCCATCGTCTATGTCCATCTCGTCGTGGTCGATGATGTGTGATGGGTCATGAACATATATCCTCAGTTGGGATACATGGAAAACGTCATGCACCAGGTTCAACTAAGGGGGAAGTTCTAGGCAGTAAGCCACCTCACCAACTCTGCTAGGGACCTGAAATGGTCTGATGATCCTCAAAGATAACTTTCCACCCTGTCAAAATCTCTGAAATCCTTGTCAGGGTGAAGCCAGTAGAAAGAGGTGGTCACCATCCTCAAACTCTAGAGGTCTCTGCCTCTTGTCGGCATAATACTTCTTCATATTCTGTACAATCTTCATCCACTCCTGGATGATCTACACCTTCTCCGTGGTAGCCCATAACATATCTTGTCCCATGAGTGCTACCTCCTCATTTTCATTCCAGCACAATGGTTATCTGCAAGGTCGGCCGTACAATGCCTTGAAAGGTGCCACCCCAACGGTGGAGTGATAGCTGTTGTTTTATGTAAACTCTACCAAAATCAAGTGATCCTCCTAGATATGACTGAAGTTGATGGAGAAAGCATGAATCATGTCCTCGAGGGTTAGAATGGTCTTCTCAGTCTATCCATCTGTCTGAGGAAGGAAGGAGGAGCTCAAATGAAGCTGTGTCCCAAAAGCCTCATGCAACCCCTTCTATAGTCGGGAAGTTAAACAAGCATCTCGATTAGAGACAATCGTTGAGGGTACTCCATATAGTCACAAAATCTTTGGAACATAGAGGAATCCCAAGCTCTCTACTGAACCCTGCTCTCTGATTGGTAGAAATCAGGTTGACATGGTGTGTCGGTCGACAATCAACCATATAGAATCAAGACATCTGGATGTACGCGGAAGTACGTGGAAGTCCTGTAAAAATGTCCATGGATGTCCCATCCCACTTCCATTCTAGGACCTCTAAAAACTAATCTAAGCCTGCTGGTACCTGATTCTCTGCCTTCACTTGCTGAGAAGTGAGGCACTGAGAGACGAACTATGCTACTAATTTTTTCATTCCTAGTCACCAGAGCTATCATCAGAGATCCAGATACATCTTCACCTCTCCTGGATGTACCACTAAAGGGGATCTATGGAACTGCCTCAAAACATCCTCCTAAAGTGACACTGGTACCATGGTACATACCCTCAAGAGAGATGACGTGCTCCCCACCTTCATAAAATTCTTTAGGTGCCTGTTTTGTGGATATATTAGCACTTCGTTCCTCATAGTCAGTGTCCCCATGTTGTGACTCCATGAAAATCTGAAGAGGTGGGTGAGTGAATGTAAGAGACTGAAGAAAATATGCTTCATCTCGATCCACAAAGGATATCTTCAAAGTGGATAGCTTATCTGTCTCCTCACCTAGCAGCTGTATACGAGATCTTCTGCTGAGTGCCTCAACTAAAACTTTCCCCTTCCAAGGAGTATAGACTATCTCAAAGTCATATTTCTGGAGGAACACAAGAAAACCCCGCTATCTTAGGTTTAGGTTCATCTGAGATAAGATATACCTTAAGACTCCTGTGATCAGAGTACACTATAAAACATTATACCATCAAGCAATGTCGCCACATCTTCAAGGAAAAGACCACTGCTACTAACTCCATCTCATAGGTAGAGTAGTTCTACTCATGTTGTCTTAGTTTCCGAGAACCATATGCGATAACTACTTGCTCCTGCATCAGGACACATCCAGCCCGATCCTTGATGCATTGTAGTAGACTACGTACCCCATGCCCTCCTCTGGAAGCCTCAAGATGGGGGCACTAGTCGGCATCTTCCTGAGCTCCTGAATACTCCACTGGAATCTCTCCAACCACACGAAGGGTTTCCCCATCTTCTTCAACACTGATAAAGGTATTGCAACATTGTAGAAATATGAAAAAAACCTTCAGTAATAACTGACCAAAACCTAGAAACTCTGTACCTCCATCACACTCTTGGTTGGATCCCAAGAAAGTACCACCTCAATCTTCACTGGATCCATAGCTACTCTAGACTCCAAGATGACATGTCCCATAAAGTGAACCTCTCAGATTCAGAATAGGCTCATCAAGAGCATACCATAGAGCTTGTTCTCTCAGAGTGTATCCAGAAATATCTGCCAAAGATAGGAATTCTCCTCCTCAATAGCCAAGTAGATAAGAATGCCGTCGATGAAGACTACTATAAAGAAATCATTGTATGGCTGGAAGATCATGTTCATGAGTCCCATGATCACTGTTGGTGTTTTGGTCACGCCGAACGGTAAAACAAAAAACTCATAATGGCCATACCGACATCTGAAAGTTGTCTTCTACACATCCTCATCTTGCACTTTGAGCTGATGATAGCCTGATCTAAGGTCTATCTTTGAGAACCATCATGCTCTCTTCAGCTGATCAAAGAGGACGTCAATCCTCAGGAGTGGGTACTTGTTCTTCACGGTCACCTGGTTAAAGAACCGATCATCAACACAAATACTGAAGATCCCATCTGCATTCATGGCGAAAGAAATCAGGGCTTCCCAAGGAGAAACACTACGCTAGATGAACCCCTTCCCCAGTAAGTCCTCCAACTGTACTCGCAACTCTCAAAGCTCTATTAGAGACATCTGATATGATAGTGTAGATATTGGTGTCGTCCCTGGGTACAAGTCAATGTAAAGGTCCACCTATCTACAAGGTGATAGACCTGGAATATCATTAGGGGAGACATCCTCCTACTGGTCCACCACTATTGGACATCTCGGACATTCCACACCAACCGCTCCGAGGGTAAGGCTAGCCAACTCATTAGTGATCGTCTGTAATCCCCTCCAGGTAAGTCCATAATGTGCTTCAAAGGCTCCCTTTTCATCGGTGAAGGTAAACCTAGTACCATTAGTAAGTACATACCTCACATTGTGCCTAATACAGTCAATCTGTGCATGGACTTTGGATAACTAGTCCATACCCAAGATGACGTCGTAAGTCCTTGAAGCCACTTCTAAGAGATCCCTGCCGAAGATCTCGCCTCCTAAATTAAACTCACACTGTGGGCATCAGTGCGTAATCGTTGAATCCTCTCCCATAAGAGTATCTAGCCATAAGGATCAAGACAACATCTCCACTGTAATCTATGATCTCTGAACGAGGGTAGTGGCAACAAAATAATGACTGGAACCTTTGTCTATAAGTAATGCCGCTAAGGTAGAGTAGAAACATATCATACCTTGTATCGCCAACAGAGCACCATGATCGTAGACCTCAGCTGCCTTGAGCTAAGATCGCCCCTGTCTACTTGCTCCCTGTGGTAGGGGTGGACCACCTAGTGGTGGTGGCGGTAACATCTCAAATAGTTTCCCACCGCCAACAACATGACCAACTACTCTGCCACATCCGCCTGCTCCTTTGGGGCCTCCTTGATCGAATTCATGTCTCTACCTGGATGGTCCATCGACCATATGCTGATCATCTGTATGACGGGTCGGGAAGTCACAAGCCATGTGACCCTGCCTGCCGCATGTGCAACACTGCATGCTCCTCACATGACTGTCTCTATCTCCGATGCCCCGCAAAACCAACCCTGAATCCTAAGATCATACTCCTATAGGTCTGGCCCTCTTGGACCTATGTGCATCTATCTACTTCCAGCTACGGAAGACTTCACTACATGATTCCCAATGGTGGGTCTCGCTACTGGCGATTGCCCATCATGAAAACTCTTCACTAAGAGGGTCATTTTAACACCACCGACTGTTTCGGGATGCTGAGTGAAATCATCAAAGACCAGATCTTCCACCTTAGTCCCTGCTCGAAGGTATGGGCCCTAAAGAATGTTTCTCGCACTATATCAGTGGAGTATCATGAGTGGTCAGTGAACCTCGCTGAGTATTGAGCCTCAATCATGTTACCCTGCTGTTGATGAAGAAGCTCCTGTATGCGCACTTCGTGAAGGATCGCTGTGTCAAAAATCTACCAAAATAGGCTCACGAAGTCTGCCCCGAGATGTTTCACATCATCATCGACCTATAGCATCAAGCTCCACCATCTGCATGCTGCTTCATATAGAAGACTGGCGGTAGGGATCACCATGAGATTAGCTGGTGTCCCAACCAGTTGAAAGACTCTCTCCACGGCCTCCATCCAATCCTTAGCCGCATGTGGGTCTTCCTCGCCCCAAAACCTCAGTGGACTTTGGTATTGGAACTCATGAAACATGCTCCAGTGACATGCACTCTCAGTTGATGGGGCATGTGCCATTAGTATCCCAATGGGTAATGGTACTGGTGGTGCCTCCGCTAGTGCCTCTTTTGATAAAGGGCCCGACACCGAGGCCTCATCGCTCGGTGGGTTATCATCGCATACTATACTCGGAACCCTAGCTCGATGTCTCTGTGGAGGCATACTAAATGTAAACAAGTGTTCTACGGTCAATAAGTTATACCTAGTTAGCTAACTCAAAAATATCATAGAGAAAACTTTTCAAAACACACACACAATCAGTGTTTTCGTGCAATGAGTCAGAAATCCGAAGTCAGGGTCATGGTGTATGGATAACTCAATTGCCGCACCAATACTGGATTCCCTAAAGAGGTAACAACATTCACCTCACATAACAGTATTTCCATTAATATGATCACATTCCAATGTTCTATGTTACAACCATGTCCTATGATACCAATTTGTCCCGACCAGTCCCCCTGGGCCCATGCCATGACTACCCCAAGCCCGCCATCCATAGGACAGGGGCTGGTGACTAGCATTGAATAGAATATTCCTTAAAACCAGGAAGGCATTGTCATTATATCCTATAAATGCACACAACCAATCACACAGAAAAATACGAACACAAGTAAATTGTATAGTAAATAGAGTGGGTACTGTAAGAAAAAGGGGCTAGAAAAGTACAAGAAAACTAAAAAGTACAAGTAAACTGAAATATATCCTATGAAAGCCCGACAAGGACCCTACCTAAAGGGTAGGTATAGCTCTCGAATGATGTTCCATGTAGTACGCCTAATCTACTATCTACCTCCTAGTTACGTCCAATTCTGGTACCCTTGTCCTCCTCCATTATTGTCCGTCGTCTGCACCAAACCCAACAAGGTGTGGTCGTAACCCGTGTAGGGGTGAGTATAATGATACTACATAAGGACCCCAAGACCCTAAAAAGTCTAAAAAATCCCCATAGGATAAACGAAACTGCATGGAAACAAAATTAAACCCTACTTGGGTATATTCCCACACATATACCTAAGTTATCAAGTATACCCATCTCATTCATGAGCAAACAAAAGGTCCAACTCAAAATCCCAAAGCTCAAATGTTCCACAAAGTAAGGAATACAACAAAGGTAACACCACAAAAGAAAGTACCACAAAGGTGTCACCACACAGAATAATACCACAAAGGTCTAAACACGAAAGTAAATACCACAAAGGTAACACCACATAGAATAATACCAAAAAGGTATCACTACAAAGGTAAGTACCACAAAGGTATGCCACACAGAAGAATACCACAATGTTATGCCACATAGAAGAATACCACAAATGCAAGGACTCAAATCACATCGGGTATAACATAATTATTGTAGAAAAGATGATTAGATTTAACTACAAAATCATCTTACTCTGTTAAGAGGCTGACCCATGTAGGATCCTAAATCATCAAACCCACATAGTATCCTAGTACAGAAAACCCACGTAGGATACTAGTATAGCAGACCCACATAGGATCCTAGAGTTGCCCCACATGTATTCCTAGAGAGGATCCAGGTGCGATCCTTAAACACAGACCCAAGTAGGATCCCAAAGCACCGACCCACATAGAATCCCTTTCTTATGATACCTCAAGCTATAGGGTTCCCGCACTAAGATCGCTTGATTCTTGGAGGGTCTGCTCCTCAAGCCATAGGTTGATACTCCAACTACCACGAAGTCAATGTAGAAGTATAACAAAGGACCACCATGTAATAGGTCTCTCAACGTAAGAGACAGTGCATAAATCAGACTCCCGATCTTTATGTTATTGGACTTTTATTACTGAGGGCATAGTTGGATTCTTGTTCAATCCAACCCAGTCATACCCCACCATTATAAAAAAATCATGTGGGGTATTCAAAAAGGACTATCTCAATCCAAGGTTTTTGTCTCCATAGACAGTTTGTCAAACAGATGTTCATTGCTCAAGATATGGCCTAAAGATTGAAAATGGTCGAAGTTGGTCTAGGTCTGATCCGACTCGGCCTGATACGGCCTGGGCCAACCTAACCCGGTTCGGGTTGAATCGTTACATCCCGCAGGCATGGACTAGCCTACTGGGTTGGCGCAACCCTCTAGTCCAGCAGGGATCGGCCCGCAGGTGTGGCCCATGCTGGGCTCACGGCTGGACGGATGACCGGCCTCCACCGCCGCGCAACGCAGTCGTGCACTGCGCCTACACTGGTGGCCGGTTTGGCTGGCCGCCCTCCCTTCGATGTCGCGGAAGAAGACCGTGGCTCCTACACACTGGGCGGCATAGAAACATGCTTCTATCCCCATTATGTGGTCGACTAGAGTTCCGGCCTCCGCCCTTACTCCTCCGTGGCTGACGTGTCGCGCCCCTTCTCCGGCGGCACAGTCACGCCACCGCCTTCGTTACAGCTGACTAGATTGTCGACCGCTACTCCTAAGTCCCACCAGTGTCATTTATTTTGTCATCGGGTGCACCCCCAGTGGCCCGTTATTTGTTCTGAATATCTCTGCACTTGTCTCGGGATGTCTCCATCATCTAGAACACATAAAATTTCACAAGGGTTGCGGAGAGGTCTGGCCATCTTTGTTTGGCCCGCTCTCTCTGCATTAGAACGATATCAATTCGGTTATTTGATATTGAATCATGTAGAATGTCAATAACGATTATAGTTATTCAAAACCACAATAAACCCTACAACGAAGGTTCATTTATGTGTTGTGAGATGAAATCTTTGAAGGCAAAGAGGGTGCCAACGATCATCACTTCTGTAACACGCTTCTGAAGTCAGGCTCGGGGATAGTTCTTCATTCTTCATTAGAGAAGAAGAGTTCCTCCCGAAATCTCTCACCTAAACTCCTCTCCTTTTTTCAAAAATTTCCCAACGATGAAGTGAGGAGCCAATATTCATTAAAATAAGTTTAACAATTAACTAAAGTTGACACACTTAATTAATTGTAAATTGATCCATTAATTTAATTGAGAAGTTGAGGCGTTTCCCCCCCTTAATAGGGGTTCGGGTGTTCCCCAACACCAAAAAATAAAATCAAGAGTTTCATATCTCGGTTGGTCCCCACCTCCATAACACATATAAATGGGTTTAAAAAGAAAAAGAAAAATGTTAAATAATTTTATTTTCCCTCTCCCACAAATAAGTGAAAAACTAACATCCAACTGAAACCTACTATGGTCTAGGTGATGGTCTCTTTAAAAAAATATTGGAATTGTGAGTTCAACAGTGCCCTCAGATTTTAATTTTATGCACCGGTTCAAAATATACAAAATCATACTCGCACGTTTATAAAATGTACTTAAAAAAAGTTCAGAAATTCATTACATGCTCTCCGGGCCTCTGAATCATGCACCATCAATTTTCGCGGACTCATAATATTCCCATATAATTAAAAAAAATTACAATGAAATTCTGGGTATTTACATATATATTTATTCACATATCCACTTATTTAAGATATTAAAACACCATTTGTGATGTGTCGCTTTACAAACATCATGGACAGTGTGATTTCAATTTATTTGAAATACTTCAATACCAGTCACGATACCATTTTTATGGTTGAAAAATATTATAATTTATGTATTATATCTTATATAAAGTTCTATAATTATTTTTTACACATGTTATTATTTTATAAAATAGAATGAGTTCAGTATAATTGAATAATTTCCAAAATTTCCTAAAAAAATATCAGTAATGTTTTAACTTATATATCATCCACACATCAGAATTAAAAATGATAAATGGTATAATTATGGGTTTTTAAAAATTTAAATACCACTATATTACAATTATAGGGTTTCACTACCAATAGACAAGACTATCCATCGTTAACCGATCATTGAAATCATGTAAAGAACGCACCAAAAACAATGGAAGGAACAAAATACTAAATATTAATAGGTGAAATAATGTTATGGAATGATCATATGAGATGATATAAACATAAATTTATTTCTTTAATATATTAATAACACTTTTTTAACCACTATAAATTTGGTTTAACTGAGTTTTAAGTATGAAAAACCTAATGTAAGGTAATTCATAACCGGATTTCCATTCACTAGGTACACATTATAATTCATTAATTATGTTGTATTAAACTTTTTATGAGATGATTTTATATTGTTTAATTATTTTTAGTTATTGTATCTATACATATTACATTAAATCTAATAAGTCTGACCTCAATTATATTGTATTTTTAATGGACATTCCAATGAAAAAATGCATTTAAAATTCAGTTTTATAAAATTCAATGCGATGTTCGTATGCAATTATTATTTTTGTATGATTATGTAATTGTTCTCGGTAAATATTTATGTTTATTGGTGGGACCTATATATCATTATAATTCATTGGATATGTGTATTTTAGTGGTCGGTTGTATGGTTACTCCATGTTTAACTACGATGTTTACAAAATTTCAAATGTGATTGTGAGGATTACAATTTATAAGGTAGCTGATAGGGTTTCAAGATTATTTTATTAATGACCCAAGATATTTTTATGGTTCTATTTATGTTATTTCTGTTTTGTGGAAATTTTCTCGAATGGTTATGTTTCACAAAGTAAGTATATATAGAGGAAAAATATGTCTTTTTGAAAATGATATCATACATAACATGTATTCATGGACGAATGGGTTCATTCCTACTTTTTTATCCCTTACTGAGATTTTTGTTCACATCCCATGTTTTGAAATGATTTTATTGGTTATAAGTTTTTCTAATACAAATAATGATTCCTTGTTAAATCTTATGATGTTTTTTCAAATAAATCATGTTTTTTTTTGTAAAATTTTATATTTTGGAATAAATGAATAGAATTTTAATGGAATCCACTCTGTATTAATGTGGAATGTTATGAATGTATTATTTACTAATTGTATAATGATATAAACATGAAAATATACTAAATGTGAAAGTAAGTGAGATATTGACTAAATTTATGATTATGTAATGTAATAAGATCAGGTCCTTATAGTCGGAATCATAGGATGGATTAGATAACATTAGGGGTTAGGATGATGGAAATAAAATAACGTAAATGATTTTTACTATATGGTTAATTTGAAATGATATAGTATTTTAATATTAAAATGTTTCTTCGTCTAAGATATATTTGTTCAGAATGGTTTTACACAGAAGAAACAATGATGTTGAAGTGGGGAGGCCCCAACCAAATTTTATATCCTTAGGAATCGACAGCCCCGAATGGTAGGGATTGGAACTGAGCAGTTAGTGAAAGTAATGGATCAACTGTAAAAAGAAATAAATGGTGGTGTAATCCATACATGAGAAAAACCATAGGTACCACTATGAAAGATAATGATAGTGGAACATTTTATAAGACAACTCCCTCCTGCTTTCAATGGATCTTCAGTCCCAGTAGAGGATGAAAGATAGATTAAGGTCCTTGAAAAGATATTTAATGTTATAGTTTGTTGAACTTATAAAAAGATATGTTTTTCCATATATTGTTATGAAGTTGAATTAGATCAGTGGTCATAAATGGTCAAGAATATAATGGATAGTGTAGATATTGATGATTTATAGTGGGATGAATTTAAAATTCATTTCCATGAAAAATATTTTCATAAGGTGGTTCGACATAGGATGGGGAAGAAATTCATTGAATTGTAGAAAAAGGATTAATATTTAGATGATATGTATGAATTGAACATCACCCAACTGGCTAGGTATGCTATGAATATAATTTTGGATCTGGATAAAAAATAAACTACTTTTACTCATGATTGAACACAAGGTGTCGAAGGACATTTGCCTCTTGGGAATTCAAATTTTATGAGATTATTTTCTAATGTGATAAGAGGGTACAGATTGATTTTTCTGATGATCATGTGAACTTTGAAAATTAGGAGAAGAAGAGGTGTAGATGGAATGTAATGGGTAACAACCAACCAACGAAATCTGATGGTAAGAAATTTTAGTTTCCGGCTTCTGAAAAGTGTGGAAAAAGCACCTTAGGGAATTCCATTCCAAAATTGGGAAGTTTTTTAGATGTGGGAAGTTCATAATTATGGCCTAAGATTGTAATTAATTTTATCCAATGAATAATATTGATAATAAAACAATAATGTTTTTTATCTATGGAGATATGGTTCATTATGAAAATTTCTACCCAAAGAGGGATCTAAATGATGCAATGAAGCTAGAAAATAAGTAGAAAGTTGTAGTGAGATCCTTTACGACTAAATTAGTGGATGTTAGTCCATCCAATGAAGTACTATCTCGTACCTTGTTTTATTACTAAGATATTTCTAATGATTTGTTTGATACTATCTCTACACATTCCTTTCTTTCTAAGGAATTTTCTGGTGAATTGGAAAAATCACCTCAACCATTGACACAAGAACATATTGTTAAAAAAATATGGGGGAATATTATAGAAAAGTGGAACTATAATAATCTTCTTATTATGGTTTATGGGGAGACTTTACATGAAAACGTAGTTGTTTATACCTTGGTAGATTTTTATGTCATTCTACGAATGGATTTTATTTCTATTTATAATGCAACGGTTGACTGAATAGCTAAAAAAGTTGTCTTTTAGAAAAATATTAAGTTTTTTATAATGAATGAAACCATAAAATTGATAAAATATCAATAATCTAAGAAGATATTAAAATATGTAAATAAAAGTTAACTTTCTCATATTTTAGAATACATGGGAAATGTTCATATTATTTATGTTCCAGTGGTAAATGAGTATAATTATTTACTTCCTAATGAGTTACCTAGTGTCATACCTGATCTAGAAGTCAAATTCACAATTGACTTACTTATTTATGCTAATCCAAAAACAAAACCCACATATTGAATGGATTAAATAAAACTTCTTGAATTGAAAAAACAATTGTATTATTATCTTGATAGAGGATTCATTCATCCTAGAACATTACCATGGAGTGCTCTTGATCTGTTCATTAAAAATAATTAATGCTCCATGAGACTTTTCATTGATTATATATCTTTGAATAACTTCACTCTTAAAAACAAGTACATTTTCCTCATATCTATGACTTGTTTGATTAGCTCTAGGGAGCTACATATTTTTCCAAGATTTAACTGACATCTATATACCATCAACTAAAGTTGAAGGAGGATGTCTTCCTGAAAACTAATTTTTTTACTAGATATGAGCATTATGAATTTTTTGTAATGTTGTTTGTTTTAACTAATTCACCTGTTTTAATCATGGATCTTATGAATATAAAATTCCATGACATCTTGTATATGTATTTTGTTTTGTTTATTAATGAGATTATAGATTTTCTGTGAGTAAATTGGATCCTGAAAAACTTCTAAGGGTTTTTTTTCAAACCATAAAGGAAGAGAAACTGTATGGAAAATTTGGTAAGTTTGAGTATTTTTACAATAGATTTATTATCTTTGGAAATATATAAATAAGGATAGAATAAAAGTTGATCCTTCCATAACAAAAGTTGTATATGAATGTCCATGACCTATAAATGTTATCTAGATTCTTAGTATTGGTATATTAGTAAATTTTTACCAATAGTTTGTTAAAAACAATACATGGTTATCTAGAATTCTAACTATGTTGACGCAAAAAGGGGTTATATTTATATGGATTAAAGAATGATAATTTTTTAGGAACTGAAGAAGATATTGTTGAATTCTATAGTTTTTTCCATGCCTTCCCCTAATTGGGATTTTATCATCTAAATTGGTGCTTTATTGATGGAGATTGGTTTTGTTCTAACATAGTATTATTAGGTAATTTCTTAAGCTTCAGAACAAAAAAAATCCCCATTAGTTAAATTATCCCACACATGATTTGGAATTGGATGTGTTGGTCTTTTATTTGAAAATTGGGAGTAATAATTTATACAGAGCCAAAAATAAAATATATACTAACGATAAAATTATGAACTATATATTAAATCAAAAGAAATTAAACACGAGGAAAAGAATACAGCTTGACTAATAAAGTATTAATATTTCATGATCAATTACAATCCAAGAAAATAAAATAATGTTTAGGTTTCCTTGATTCGAAAACCTCAGGCAACATTAACCATGTTGCATTTGGAATATGATCCCATGATTATTGATTTGATAAATTTTGGCTTAGATGTTTTTGGGGCAGGAAATGAATCTATTTTTTTAGGTTATAGTGTAGTCATTGTTATCTGACGGAATTAAAAAATTACAAAAGGAAGACTATGAGCTTCAAAAAAATATAGAATTGGTTTAAATGGGAATGTTTCTAGAATTTAACCTGGTACAAAATTGTGTTTTAATATTAACATTTGATTGTGTGTGTCGTAGGATTCCCATTTGAAGGTTTTTTTTGTGTGAAGCTCATAATTCCCCATTTTGAGTTCATCTTGATAGTACATTGATGTACAGTGACCTTTGGGAGTATTACAGGTCGGATGGAATGAAAAGGGATATTTCAGAATTTACTATGAAATGTTTAACATTTCCAAATGTTCATAAAGAGAAGTTGTTACTGAAGGGGGTGTTATAGCCATTTCCAGTTCTAGAGTGGAAATTGGATAATATATCATTTGACTTTATTATGGTATTACTAGTGAATTATCTAGGTAACATTGAGATTTGGGTTATTCTTGATCAACGTACAAAATGTACTTATTTTCTTTCTATTTGAGATAAATGACTTTCGATCATGTTTCTCAATTGTACCTCAAAGATATTTTCAGGTCACAAGGAGTTCCTCTTTTCATTTTATCAGATAGGGATACTATGTTCACTTATATATATTGGAATGGCCATCAAAAATCAATGGAAACATGATTAAATTTCAGTATATCTTTTCATCCATAATTATATTTGTATCCAGAATGAATGATTTATACTTTAGAGAATATGATTCGAGCTTGTTAAAATGACTACTAGTGAATTTGGGATCAAAATCATTATTTTTTGATTTGTCATATAAGAATATTTTTCATTCTAGTATATATATGGCACATTTTGATGCTTTTTATAGGAAGCAGTGTCGAAATCCATCTTTAGGGGATGAAGTTAAGTAAAAGAAGTTGATGAGACCAGAATTAGTAGTGGATGTGGTAGAGAATGTGAAGATGATCCAAAACAAATGTGGATGGATCAGAGTATATTTATATGTTATGCATGCAATAGGAGGAAAGACTTTTCTTTAGAGGTTAGTGATCATGTTTTTCATAGAATCACATCATGGAAGAGTGTTGTGCATTTTGGTAAGAATGGAATGTTATGTACACATTTCATTGGTCCATATGATATCCTGGAGAAGGATAGAACAGTCACCTACCGAGTATATTTTCCTCTATGTTTTTCTCAGGCACAATTTTTTTTTCATGTTTCGATGTTGATAAAGTATGTTCCAGATTCATCTGATGTTTTGAGCCCAAAAGTAGTTCAGCTAGAAGAGAACCTTTCTTTTGAAGATAAACCAGTTTAGATTCTTGATCGAAGGGAACTTGTATTGGTTAATAAGTTTATCCACCATGTAAAGGTTTTTTTGAGAAAAAACATGGTTGATGAAGCAACATGGGAGTCTGAAAATGCTATGAGGCAAAGGTGCCTTCACCTGTTTAATAATTAAATAAAATTGTGATGATGCAATTTCCAGTAAGTTGGGATAATGTTACACCCCAAGTCATTCAAAAATAAATTGAAATGAAATAAAAAAAAATTAATTATAAATTTATAACTATCAATTTAATATAATTTTTACTCTTCTATTATTTGAATTTCCCAAAAAACTGTTAGCCACAATTGTGATCAGTATGTTTTTTTAGTCTGATTGAAACAAATTGATTTTTTGGTGAACAACAACAAACCCCAATGAATAGTAATTTGATTAGTAATATGTCCCTAATGAATATTAAATTTTAGCATTATTTTATTTTATTAAGGATTTAATATAATTAAATATATATTAATTAGTCAAGGTGATATAAAATGAGATATAGTTTCAAAAAAAGTTATTGTTGAATAAATAATGATTTTATTTAAAAACGTAATTAATGATATTTTAAAAATTATTTTCAAAAAGTGGAGTTCATTTTTGAATTTTATACTTCTAAAAATGGTTGGGGTGAATTTTTTGTATTTTTATGAAATGTTTTAATTTTTGATGAATAGTGAAATATGGTAAAATACCATATATTCAAATTATAAGTTAAATATGCGATTTATGACATTATAACCGATGTAAGCCCCCATGGTTCAAATGTACATGAAATATTTACAATTTTGGGTTACATGAATCCTGAAAATTCATAGTCATGAGAAAAAATATTGAACTAATGATTAAAATATTGTATAATCTATCCTCTCCTCCATTATAAATACATCCCTCATTCCCCTCTTGCTCTCACAGCTACCAAGAATTTATAATTGTCAAAGATCAACCAAATAACCTCTTCAAGTCCCTTTTCTATGTAAAATACCTTTTGTTCTCACGAAAAGGCAAAAACTAATGCCCTTAATATGGATCTCAAGGGGAGAGATCAAGTGGTAAATATCCTATTTTGTTTTCTTTATTTTTTCATTTTGTTTTATTTTCTATTATTCTTTCCTCCCGTACTCTTATCAAATAGGAATGATTGATCTTGTATCATACATATTATTTATTTCATCATATTTAAGGATGACTCACCATTATACATCTTCTCCTCTCCCAATTATTTAATAAATTAAAACACCATAAGTGATGTGTCGATTAAACAACATCATGGATGATGTGATGTCAATTTTTTTTCTTTATTCAATAATGGTCACGAATTGAATTTTATGGTTTAATCAATTTTCTTTTATGTATTATAACCTATATAAGTTTACGGTATCATTTTTTATATAATTATTAATTCATAAAACAATATTAGTTAATTCTAATAGAAGAATCACCAAAATGACCCAAAAGAATATCAATAGTGTTTTAACTTATAAATCATCCTAATGTCAGAATTGAAAATGATAAATGGTATAATTTATGGAATTTGAAATATTTTAATACTGTTCTATTCCAGTTATGTAGTTTTACTTCCAATTTAAACGAGTATCCATCTTGAACCGATCATGGAAATCATGTAAAGAACGCTCCCAAACTAAAGGTAGGAACAAAATAAAAATAATTGACGGGGAAAATGATGTTATGAAATGATAATATAAGTTGTTTTAAAAGGGAATATGTTTCTGTATGATATTAATAACATAATTTTAACTATTAAATTTGTTTTTTAATTAGTTTGAAGTACGAAAAACCTGATGTAATGGAATTCATAACCCGATTTCCATTCTTTGGGTTACCATTATACTTCATTATGTATGTTTTTATTAATTTTTTTTGATATATATTTTGTTTATTATATGTTTAATTAGGTTTAGTTTCATTTTAGATACATATTCCATCCACTATAGTAAGTCACACCTCAATTATATGATAATATTTAGTGTCTTTTCTTTTAAAAACCACTTTTAAAATTTTATTTTATGAATTTAAAAATCCATGTTTCTATGAAATTATTCATGCCATATGATTATGTTATTGTTTTTGTAAATTATTTTGGATGAAGGGTATGACATATATCTCAATCCAATGTTATGGGTATGTGTATGTTTCAGGTTGGCTATAAGGTTACTCCAAGTGTAACTATGATGGTTAAAATAATTGTATGGTAGCCATGAGGGTTAAAAATTAAAATGTAGTTAAGTGGGATAAAATATTATGTATGTAATGAACCGAAATATATTTATGGTCCTATTAATGTAATTTATGTTTTGTGTGAATCTTTTGGAAATCTCTTGTTTTACAAAGTATATATATATGGGTGAAATTATGTCTTTTTGAAAACGATTTCATACGTTACAAGTATTCATGGACTAATGTGTTATTTCCTTCTTTTTATTTACCTTAATGATCCTTTTTCGAAATACCATGCCTTTAAATGATTTTCCATGGTTATGAGTATGTGTAATAAAAAAACGAATCCATGTTTAATGTTATGAATATTTTTTATTGAAAAAGTGTTTTATTTGAAATATTTTATATTTTTGAAGTAATGAATACTATTTTTTTGGTATCCACTCTATATTAATGTGGAATGTTTTAATTTTTTTATGTCCCAAATCATTAATGATATAAAAATCAAAAGATCCTCAATGTGAAATTATTTATGTTATTGACTAAATTAATTATTATGTATTGTAATAAGGTCGGGTCCTTATAGTTGGTATAAGATGATAGGTTAGATTACATTTGGGGTTTGGATAACAATAATAGAATAAACTAAAAGATTTTTACTCTATAGATAATTTAAAATTTTATATCATTTATATATTACCATGTTTCTTTGATTAAGATTTGTTAGTTCAGAATGGTTTTCTTCAGAAGTAAAAAAGGAAGTTGAAGAGGAGAGGCACTGACAGAATGATATCCTTTTGAATCTACAACATGGAGTGGTAGGTATTGAAAATGAGCAGTTTGTGACAATAATCGATCAGCTGAATAAGGAAATAAATGGTGGCATCATCTTTGCAGGAGAAAAACCAGAGGTACCACAACAGAACAAGATGATAATGGAACATTTTATGGGTCAGAACCCTCCTACTTTCAATGGATCTTCTTACCAAGTAGCTACTGAATGATAGATTAAGACCCTTGAAAAGATATTCGATGTTATGGGACATTCAAATAATCAAACATAAAGTAATTAAATTTATCATTTTAATGGAGAATTTGTTCAGTTGTGGTCAATGGCCAATAATATCAGAGATAGAGAGGACATTGATGATTTATTGTGTGATGAATTTAAAATTATATTCGTTGAAAAATATTTTCTTACGGTCGTGTGACTCATTATGGAGAATGAATTCCATGAAATAAAAAAAATGAAGAAGATTTAGTGGTTTTTTATGATGAAAAATTCACACAAATTTCACGGTGAGCTGCAAATATAATTTTGGATCTAGAAAAAAAAATCAACCTCCTTTACTTAGGATTAAAGCCAAATTATCGAAGGGCATTGGCCTCCCATGAATTCAAAAGTTATGATAAACTTATCGGATGTTCTAAGATTGTAGTGATGGATTTTTTGGATTGTCACATGAACATTGAAAATAGGGACAGAAATAGGTCTAGATGGAATTAGATGGGTATGAATCAACCAAAAAATATGATGGTATGAAATTCTAGTTTCCATTTTGTGAAATGTGAGGTAAAATGCACCTTGGGGAATGCCTTTACAAAATTGGAAAGAGTTTTTGAAGTGTTATGTTTGGAAATATGGCCCCATATTTTTATTAAAATGATCTTAAGACTAATAATTATTATAAAACTATAATGTGTTTTAAATTTGGAGCAATGGTCATTGTAACACCCTGAGATTTGGTGAAAAATATTCTTTTAATTTCATTGATGTATTGTGTTGTACGTTACACCAAAATTAGCTTGTGCTATATGAAAAACCGTATTAGCTTATATTATACTCAAAAACTATTCCTGGATTGCGTTACATGCAATTGCAACCTTCCTAGATAGCGTGTGTAGTACGCAATACCAGGTTTCACTAAACAAGATATTATTATAATATTATTATGAACTAGCCATTATGAATAGTAATACCCACTTTTTGAAATTTTATAAATTTAATCATTCAAAATGGACTTCATTTTTGGATTCATAATATCAAAATTATCCTAGGGTGAATTTTTGGTATTTTTATGAAAACATTCAAATTTTGATGAATAGTGAAAACACTAGGTTACTATTTAAAAACCGAATTTTTATTTAAATAATTATTTATTTTATTTAAATTTTTTTAGGTAAAAATTGATACATAATACCTATATAAGTTTAATTTAATTCATTGGAGTCATTTTATAATAATTTTAGATATATAAAAATTTTATTGAACTTTTCACCTTCTTTTACCCACCTCCTAGGAGAATTTGAAAATTTACATAAAACAAAATTTTACCGCTTCTGGGAGTGTAATTTTAAACATCCGAGAGACATAGTTAATATCATGGAGTAAAATGTGGTTTAATAAGATAAAAATAATTTTTGGTGAATAGTAACTTTTTACTTTTATTTACCAAGGTTAAAAATAAATAGGGTAATTAAGGGTAAAAATGATATTATTATTACCCTAACACATGTATTAATTCTATTGGATAAGTGTAATTCAACCAAAAAGAACCTATGAATTAAAATATGACCCCTTAGGTCCACTTGGATTAGATTAGGACATTTATTATTTTTTATTTAAAGAAGAGTTAAAAGAGTTAAAATCAATGCTTAATAACTAAAACATTTTTAATATAGGGTTATACATAAAATAAATTCGACTATAAATATTTATTAAAAAGATAAAATGATTTCATACATATTGGGGTTTTATTTATTATTTATAGACATTTAATAATTTAAATTATTGATGACAAAATGATGATGCAGTAATTAACTTATTAATGAAATATTAACATAATTGATGTTATAAATACCCAATTAAATGTAATTTGAGACTTTTAATGAATTAAAATAATTTTATTGGTTAATATGACATGTTAGTATTTATTTAATTAACTTTATTTGAACTAATCATCCGGTTATAATTTTTACAACAATCAATTAGCAAATAGTGTCAAAATTGACATAAAATAGTTTTTAAAACAAATATTATATTATTAATTGTTATTATATTTCTAAACATATATGGTTCAGAAAAATGACTTATATAAGGTTATATATATTAATAATGAACCACTTGGAGTTATTTTGGCTTGAAATAGTATGTTTATTAACCTTATAGTGTAAGAAAAAAAGAAGACATGGAAAAAGTTAAATTAATTAACTTAGAGTTAAATCAAAATCAAAAGGTTAAAATAGTAACCTAAACTGGTCCAAAACATATTGTTATAGATTATTTCGACCCATCCCCACATTATCTTTGAAATAAATCAATTTTGAGCTATTATAAACCGAATATGACTTTATTATAAAATAATATTTTATGTTTTCCCTAAGGTGCCCCTCTCCTCCCTTATAAAAGGGAAGATCCTCCCCCTTCTCTTTACAAAATTTTGAGCTTCCAAGCTCGGCCAAACCCTTCCCATTTCCCTTCTCAACTTCCCTAGAAGCATTATAGATGTTTTGGTCTCCTCAAAAGACCAACTCTAGTGTCTTAAGTGGAAGCTTAAGAGGTGCGTCGAAGAAGAGGTAATCTCTTCTACCGATTCTTTCATGTTTTCTTTCTTCTTCAACTTCTACTTATTTAGTTGTTTAATTATAAAGTAATAACATCAGTAGCATTAATACACTGATATGTTATTATAAATAGGAAACAACCCCATTTCACTTTCTATACATCCTACGAAAAACGAAATCACCGCTCGTGCGTACGTACGGAATACCGTCTCCACGCCGTGGTGTAATCTATTTTTCCACGACCACCTTACTTGGATGGGTATAATGGTATAAAGAATAACTATAAATAGTTATTATAACATCATACTGATTCTGATATATTATATCATCGACTCCAATTCAATTCAATAATTATGGGAAATATATCATCGCTCGTGCGTACGTTCGGATTACCGTCTCCACGACACGATGAGATTCATTCTCCATATTAACAACTCAAGAATGATTATAAATTATATATAATGAATAATAATGAAATATATGACATGATAAAGCTACAGGATTTATTTATATATATATATATATATACGTCATCTACTTACATCCATTCAAGTCAATAAGTAAAGGAAAACAGTGTTCATGTGTACGTACGACCTACCGTCACTCTGAACGGTGTATTTCATTTAATTTATCTATCTATTATATATACGTATACTGAATATATATGATATATAAATCATGATTTACATTCTAAAAGTAATTAAATCCTGATATAAGTAATAATAATATCAAGAACAAGAATTCCAAACAAGTACGATAAATAAAACGATTTTACCTAAAACGCTGCTTTAACATGGAATTTGTAAAAGAACGAGTAATATAACATCATAAGTGAACCATATATGATATCATAACAATGAATATGATTCTTTAATAAGTCAATGACATTATTTAAATCATTATACAGAAGGTTTGGATATGTTTGAAGCATATCAGACCTAAGGTAAGCGATAATTATTCCAATCTCATTCTTATCCGAGATTGTTTATTCGTAAGTATTTACTTGGGTTATTGTTATCATCCATGTCCATGTTTTCTAAAACTGTTTTCATGTATGTTTAAATTCCTTTTGACCCATTTTTTACTTTTACTACATGGTATGTAAGGAATCTTTCTTTTGTTTACCATAAGAGGTACTTTTTGACTTTTCCGGCAAAAGTGCGAGAAGAATGTCTTTTTAACTTATATGGCATGAACAGATTTTTAAGATTTCATAATGACTAATTTTCATGAAGTTTACTCTACAAGATTTTATGTCTATTTTTAACAATGTTCTTTTCTTTTAAAATTGAATGGAATTTTTTGAAAATAAAATGATTTTCAAGAAGAATGGATATTTTCCTCAAGAATTCATTTCAAGAGTTTTGTCAAAACTATTTTCCATCTAAGATGACATTATTTAGTATGATTATATTTAGTGTATAATGTCTTTTTTATTTACATGGTTTAATTATTCTTATGATGAAATGATATCCATTTTTTTATGGATTATGTTATAATGGGATGACATTTATGAAACACAATTTATTCTTTGGGTTATGATGAATGATTTATGTTTATTTTGTGGCACATGTAAGAATGATTTCCTTATGAGATGGGTGTGACCTATATCTCCATACAATGCATTGGGTAAAGATTTATATCTCATGATATAGACATGGCTGGAATGGTAAGTTAATCTGGTTCAGTGATACGAGACTGGAATGAAGAGTGCACTCGATTCAGAAAGGGACTTTGTCCACTAAGATGGTATTGGAAGCAATGCCATGGCTACTATAAAAATCATAAAATGTGCTTAATGGTTACCACAATTACATGTTTTATTCCCATTCTATTTTATCATGATTAATGTTTCATTAAGATCTATTCCTTACGTACTGCCATGTTTTATGTCATTGCTCAAGATTTTGAAGTTTAAACATTATGTTCATGTTTTTTTAGTTAAAATGAATATGATTTGTTTTATTTACTCTATTCTTACCCTTAATGAGAATTTGAGCTCACCCTTTATATGTTTTCTTTTCCCAAGGATATAAAGATAGGTTTTAGGTTAAAAAAAGGAAGATCTTTATGGGAGATGTTGAAGATCTTTCACCAAGTTTAGAATATTATGTTCCGAGTTTCCAAAGATACTAAACCATTACAATCCGTTGGTGCCAATTTTTTTATGTATTATGTATTCCGAAAAAGTAATGTAATGTCTATGTGATACATGTTTGGGTCTTTACAGTTGGTATCATAGGAAAGGTTTAGTTAACCTTGGGAAACTAGGATGCAAAAAAAATAGTGAAATCCCTAAAAAAAATCTAAGGTATTTCTAGGGATGTATCTAAGGATAGGTATAAGTATAGGTTACAGTCCTAGAATTATGATAACTATCATGAATAACCTAGGATTAAACCAATGATGTTAGATATTGAATGTACAACCCTTGATTACATTGTTTTCCTAGCATGATTTTTTCCTCTCACACTATTCTTTTTGGGTTTTAGAAAATGGCTGGAAATAGGAAGATTCATGTTAATGGAGTATATGATGGACAATGGAATGATATTCTTCCTGATCAAGCAAATGAAATGTGATTTGGAAGGAAAAAAATCATTATTATTCCTAATCAGTAATATCATAATATGATCAACAATCTCAACTATGGTAAGTTTCCTGACTCAGTTAATAAGAGAAAGAAGGAGTTTTATAATGATAATAGAGGAAAGAAAGTTAAATTTTCCTCATGTAAATCATGCGGGAAGAGACATCATGGAGAGTGTTTCAAAGGAACTGGAAGATGTTTTGGTGTGGAAAAGAAGGACACAAGGCCAGTAACTTCAAATGAAAAGGGTCAGTCAAAACCATGGACAAGGATAACGGTATAGCTAAGACATCAACAATGGTTAAATGTTTTAAATGTTTAATGTACGAGCATTATGAAAACCAATGCCCTAAGGGAAAGTCTCTTGAAGAGAATAAGAATGGTCCTATGGGTATTATTTATGATGATGATGATGAAGAGACTATAAATGATATGTGAGATGAAAGAATTATTGAAGCTCGGTCAATGGTTTAAGAAGGTAGTGGAATGAATTATTTTTATCAAGAGTTATGTTGTATAGGTAATGGTATTATTGAATAAAGACACATCTAAGGATTTTTACACTATTGTTTTTTCTAAAATATTTGAAAGTATATGTTGAATGGTACCGGTAACCATGAAAGGTTATTCAGATATTTTTGGAAATTATATGATATGCACATAATGAATCCATAAGGAGAAAATAATATGTTTGATAGTATTTATGATCTCATTATTGATATAAGGACTAAGTGATATCATGGTTTGAGTATATAGAATTTTTGGGATTTTGGTATGTGGAAAGTGTTAACTTTTAACAACATTCATGTTATTAGTAAGGTTCAACGGGTATTCATTTTTCAAGAGAATGGAAGATTAAGTTATTCACATGTTTGGAATGTGACCAACAAGATATATAATAAGATATATGGGGGATAAATGATGGTATTCACATGCTCGGTAGAGAACATTTCTAGTAATTGTTTTCTTTATACTATGAGAATGGATAGAAGTATTTTGGATAAGCCTAAAGATTGGAATTATTTATGTTATACATAAGATAGTATTGTTTAAGGCTATAATTTTTTTGATATTATTATACGAATTTTATAATAATATAATTTTAGAAAAAGGGACAACCTGTAGGATGGGCAACAACCCGTCGTGTTGGACAAGGTTGCGGGAATCGAACCCACAACCAAAGTGCGACATGCCTTTATCGCATACCACTGGCCTACATGAAGTCACTGGTTAGTATAAATTAGTTTCAATTTATTATGTGGTATGATATATGAAGTATAAGTTCCTTTTAGGAACCATATAAGATTAATCTCACCATAGATGGACTTATGTATATTTAAGAACTTTTTCTAACCTTTTAATTGAGATAGATAGAATGACCCACCGTTCTATCACATGATCTGCTAAGGCATCATGAATGACAAATTCAACATCATTTCTTTAAGAGATGAAGTGGAAATTGTTCAAGGCACGAACAATGGTGATATTGTACCAAAATCAAGTAAGTATTTATTTTTATTCAACAATTCTTCAACATTAGGGAAATGATCTAGAAAACAAAAAAATGTTGTCCTAGTGTCCTTATATCCGATGAATCAGATGGTACCTTAGATCATCACAAATTTATGTCTTTGTGATAGTTGGATTTTTCATAGTCATGTTATCTACCACTATCCATTAGAACTTGATGGTTAGATATCTCTTCCATGTCCATATTTTCACTTATGTTCTCCTATGTGGAAACCCAGTGATTAGTTAATTTGGGTAACCATTATGTTTCAAAATTTAGTTTTTGAAGTTCAGTTTTGGTATTCCTTTTTACAATGTGGGTTTCTATTAAAGAAAATTTCAAGTATTAAACCATTTATAACCCCGATGAATTTCGAGGGCAAAATTCATTTTAAGGGGGGTAGAATTCCACACCCAGAGAATTTATGAAAAATAATCTTTAATTTCATTGATGTATTGTGTTGTACGTTACACCAAAATTATCTTGTGCAATACGAAATAATGTATTAGATTATATTACACTCAAACACTATTCTTGGCTTGCGTTACACGCAATCACAGCCTTCCTCGATAGCGTGTGTAGTACGCAATACCGGGTTTCACTAAACGAGATATTATTATAATATTATTATGAACTAGCCACTATGTGTAGTAATACACACTTTTTCAAATTTTATAAATTTAATCTTTAGAAATGGACTTCATTTTTGGATTCAGAATATCAAAATAATCCTAGGCTGAATTTTTTGTATTTTTCTGAAAACATTCAATTTTTGATGAATACAGAAAACACTGGGTTACTATTTAAAAATAGAATTTTTATTTAAATAATTATTTATTTTATTTAAATTTATTTTAGGTCAAAATTGATACATAATACCTATATAAGTTCAATTTAATTCATTGGAGTCATTTTATAATAATTTTAGATATATAAAAATTTTATTGAACTTTTCACCGTCTTTTACCCACCTCCTAGGAGAATTTGAAAATTTTCATAAAACATAATTTTACCGCTTCTGTGAATGGAGTTTCAAAAATCCGAGAGAAACGGTTAATATCAAGGAGTAAAATGTGATTCAATAAGATAAAAATAATTTTAGGTGAATAGTAACTTTTTACTTTTATTTAGCACAGTTAAAAATAAGTAGGGCAATTAAGGGTAAAAATGATATTATTATTACCCAAACACATGTCCTAAATCTATTGGATAAGTGTAATTAGACCAAAAACAACCTTAGGATTAAAATATTACCCTTTAGGTCCACTTGGATAGATTAGGACATTTATTAGTATTTTATTTAAAGAAGAGTTAAAAGAGTTAAAATCAATGTTTAATAACTAAAACATTTTTAATATAGGGTTATAAATAAGATAAATTCAACTATAAATTTTCATTATAAAGATAAAATTATTTCCTACATATTGGTGTTTTATTTATAATTTTTATAAATTAAATAATTTAAATTTTTTTATGACACAATGATGATGCAGTAATTACCTTATTAATGAAATATTCACATTATTGATGTTATAAATACCCAAATAAATGTAATTTGAGACTTTTTATGAATTAAACTAATTTTATAGGTTAATATGACATTATTTTATTTATTTAATTAACTTTATTAGAACAAATCATGATGTTATAATTTTTACAAAAATCAATTACCAAAAAGTGTCAAAATTGACATAAAATAGTTTTTAAAACAAATATTATATTATTAATTGTTATTATATTCCTAAAAATAATATTTTCATCCAAATAACATAGATAAGGTTCTATATATTAATAATGAACCACTCGGGGTTCGTTTTTCTTGTTATAGTAAGTTTATTATCCTTATAGTGTAAGAAAACAAGAAGACACGGTAAAAGTTAAATTATTTAACTTAGAGTTAAATCAAAATTATATGTTTAAAATAGTAACCTAAAATTTTATAAAACCTATTGTTTGAGAGGATTTCTACCCATCCCCACTTTATCATCGAAATAAATCAATTTGGAGCTATTATAAACCGAATATGAGTTTATTATAAAATAATAGTTTATGTTTTTCCTATGGTGCCCCTCTCCTCCCTTATAAAAGGGAACCTCCTACCTATTCTCTTTACACAATTTTGAGCTTTAAAGCTTGGAAAACCCCTGCCCATTTCCATTATCAACTTCCCTAGAAACATTACAGAGGTTCTGGTCTCCTCAAAAGACCAACCCTAGTGTCTTAAGTGGAAGCTTAAAAGAGGTGCGTCGAAGAAGAGGTAATATCTTCTACCGATTCTTTCAAGTTTTCTTTATTCTTCAACTTATTCTTATTTGGTTGTTTCATTATAAATTAATAACATAAGTATCATTAATATAATTAAATGTTATTATAAATATTAAAAAACCCCATTTCACCTTCTATCCATCCTACAGAAATCGAAATCACCGCGCGTGCGTACGTACGGAATACCGTCTCCATGTCATGGTGTAATCTGTTTCTCCACGAACACCTTACGTGGATGGGTATAATGGTATAAAGAATAACTATATATAGTTATTATAAAATAATACTGATTATTAGATATTATATCATCCACTCCAATTCAATTCAATAATTATGGGAATGATATCATTGCTCGTGCGTACGTACGAATTACCGTCTCCACGATGCGATGAGATTTATTCTCCATGTTAACCACTCAAGAATGATTATATAGTATATATAATGAATAATAATGAAATATATGACATGATAATGATACTATATTTATGTATATATATATATATATTTCATCTAATTATTCCATTAAAGTCAATAAGGAAAGGAAAACAACGTTCATGCTTACGTACGGCCTACCGTCTCCATGAACGGTGTATTTCATTTCATTTATCTATCTATTATATATATGTATACTGAATATATATGATATATAAATCATGATTTTAATTTTGGATGTAATTATATAATTATATAAGTAATAATAATATCAACAACAACAATTCCAAACACGTACGATAAATAAAACGATTTTACCCAAAATGCTGCTTTAACATGGAATTTACAAAAGAATTGGTAATATAAATTCATAAGTGAACCATATATGATATCATAACAATAAATATGATTCTTTAATAATTCAATGACATTATTTAAATCATTATATAGGAGGTTTGGACATGTAAGAAGCATATCAGACCTAAGGTAAGGGATAATTATTCCGATCTTGTTCGTATCTGAGATTGTTTATTCTTAAGTATTTACTGGGGTTGTTGTTATCATCCATGTACATGTTTTCTAAAACTGTTTTCATGTATGTTTAAAGTCCTTTTTACCAATTTTTGTCTTTTACTACGTGGTATGTAAGGAATATTTCATTTTTTTACCATACGAGGTACTTTTTGACTTTTCCAGCAAAAGTGTGAGAAGAATGTTGGTTTAACTTATACAACATGAACAGATTTTTACAGTTTCATAACGCCTAATTTTTATGAAGTTTCCTATAAAATATTTCATAACTATTTTTTAACAAAATCCTTTTCTTTTAAAATTGAATGTCATTTTGTGAAAAGAAAATGATTTTCAAGATGAATGTATATTTTCCTCAAAAATTCATTTCAAGTGTTTTGCCAAAACTATTTTCCATATAAGATGACATTATTTAGTATAATTATATTTAAAGTATATTGTCTCTATTATTTACATGGTTTAATTCTTCTTATGATGAAATGATATCCATTTGTTTTATATGGATTATTTTATGATGGGATGATGTTTATGAAACCCAATTTATTCTTTGGGTTATGATAAATGATATATGTTTATTTTGTAGCACACGTAAGAATGATTTCATTATGAGATCGGTGGAACCTATATCTCCATCCAATGAATTGGGTAAAGATTTATATCTCATGAGATAGACATGGCTGGAATAGTAAGTTAATCCAGTTCAGTGATACAGGACTGGAACGAGGAGTGAACTCAATTCAGAAAGGGACTTTGTCCACTAAGATGGTCTTGGCAGAAATGCCTTGGCTACTATAGAAATCATAACCTATGCTTAATGGTTTCCACAATTACATGTTTTATTCCCATGATATTTTATCATGATTAATGTTTCTTTATGATATATTCCCTATATACTACCATGTTTTATGTCATTGCTCAAGATTTTGATCTTTAAACATTATGTTCATGTTTTTAATGTTCAAATGTATATGATTTGTTTTATTTTCTCCATACTTACCCTTAATGATCATTTGAGCTCACCCTTTATATGTTTTATTTTCCCCAAGATATAAAGAAAGGTTTTAGGCTTAAAAAAGGTAATATCTTTATGGGAGATGTTGAAGATCTTTCAGCAAGATTAGAAGATTATGTTCCGAGTTTCAAAAGACACTAAACTATTACGGTCATTTGGTGTCTGTTTTTTTGTTATGTATTAAGTATTCCGAAAAATTAATGTAATGTCCATGTGCTTCATGTTTGGGTCTTTACAGTCATTATGAAAATCTCTTCCCAAAGAGAGATCTGAATAATGAAAAGAAGCTAGACTATAAGCATAAATTTGTAGTGATATCCATTGCAACATAGTCAGTGGATGCCGGGCCATCCAATATAGTTGTATCCAGTACCTTATTTGTTTACTCAAGTTTTTCTAATGTTTTGTTTTGATACGAGGTCTACCCATTTCAATATTTCTAAATAAATTTCTGGTAAAAGGGAAATCTATCCTCACCTAATGTGACCAGAACTTAATGTTAAAACACCATGGGGAAATATTATAGAAAATATTAATTATAAGAATCTTGATATAATTGTCTGTGGAAATACTTTACCTAAAAACCATGTTGTTTTACCTTAATAGTGTTAGATTTCATTCACAGAATGGATTGGTTTTCAATATATCACGGTATTATTTATTATAGAGAAAAATTTGTTGTTTCCCAGAATGAGTTTTAGTATGAATATAAGAATGAACCCATACAATTGATAAAATATTAGGCATATGAGAAACATTTATTATATGGAATTGAAATTTATCTTGCTCATATTTTTGAATACAAGGGAACTATAGAGATTAATTATCTTCCAATGGTAAATGAATACCTTGATGTTTTCCTGATAAGTTACCTGGTGTCATAAGTGATTGGGAAGTATAATTCACAATTGAAATAGTTCCTAATGATATGAAAATTTCAAAAAACCCATATAAAATTGATCAAATGGAACATCAAGAATTGAATAATTAGTTACAAGATTTTTTTGATAAGTCTTCATTCATCCTTGAACATCACCATAGGGTGCTTCTATTTTGTTTGTTAAAAAAATATTGTTCCATAAAAATTTTCATTGATTATAGATCTTTTAATTACATAACTATTAAAAAACGAATAATTTTCCACATAGCTATGACAAGTATGCTCAGATCATGGGTTTACAATATATTTCCAAGATTGAATTCAGATTCAGATAAAATTTGCTAAATGTGAAGGTGGATGATGTCTTGAAAGTATATTTTTGTTCTAGATATAAGAATTTTGAATTTTTTTATGTCTTTTGGTTAACAATTCACCTTCAATATTTTTGGATCTTATGAATAGAATATTTCATGAGTTCATGGATAACATTATATTTGTTTTTATTGATGATATTTTGGTATTTTCTAAGAGTAAATAAGAGCACAAATGTCATCCATGGGATGTTTTTCAAACCTTAATGGAAAAGAAAATATATGATAAATTCAGAAAGTGTGATTTTTTTGTTACAATATAATTATTTTCATGGGAACATTTTAAATAAGGATGGAATAACAGTTAATCCTTCCAAAACAAAATTAGTATATGAATGTCCATGACCTTAAAATGTTTTAGATATTTATAGTTTTGTTGGATTATCAGGTTTTTACCGATTGTTGGTTAAATACATTGCACGATTAACTCACTCGTAAAACATCATAACACAAAACTGGGTAAAATTTATTTAGTCATATGAATGTGATGTTTTTTTCAGGAACTAAAGAAGAGATTGGTGAATTATCTTTTTTTTTCTTTGACTTCCTATAAGGTTGTGTTTGTCATCTACAATTATTCTTCAATGAAGGGACTTGGTTGTGTTATGGTGTAGAGTGATAAATTAATTACTTATGCTTCAAGATAACTAAAAAATAATGAGTTGAATTTTCCCACATAATGATTGGGAATTAGATGCTGTGTTTTTTTCTTTGAAAATTTAGAATCATCATTTATAGAGTACTAAATGTCAAATATATGCTGACCATAAAATTATGAAGTATATATTCACATAGGAGGAATTAAACATGAGGCAGAGAAGATGGATGGAACTAATATTGGATTAGGATTGTAGGATTAATAACCATCTGGGGAATGAAAATAAAGTGATGGATTATGGGATAAAAACATCATGCATCATTTACCATGTTACATTTGGAACATGATCCTTTGATTAATGATTGGATGAATTTTGGATTAGAATTTTTTGGTGCATGAAATACATCTATTTTGTATTATGTTTTAGTGTAGTCATCATTAACAGAAAGAATTAAACAAGAATAGAAGGAAGACTGTCAGCTACAAAAATGGTAGAATTGGTTAAAATGGTTACGTTACTAGAATTTAACATAGATAGAAATTGTGTTTTGGGATTTAGAAAAACATTCTATGTGCCTTGTCATTCCTAGTTGAAGAATGATTTATTTATTAAGTTCAACGTTATCCATTTTCAGTTCATCATGGAGATACTAATATGTTATGAGTCTATCGGGAGTATTACTGGTGGGATGGAATAAAAAGGGATATTGTAGAATTTTCCTTGAAATGTTTGACATGTCAATAGGTTAATGAATAGATGCAGTTATCGAAGGGGATTCTTAAACCTTATCCAGTACCAGAGTGACAATGGGTGAATATATCCATAGAAATTATGGTGGTACTGCCTAAGACATATAATGGTGACAATTAAATTTGTGATATAGTTGATCGGCTGAAAAAATGTGAACATTTTCATTATATTTGAGATACAATGTCTTTGAACCAAATTTCTAGATTTTACCTCAAAGATATTATAGTTTTAGTTCGAGTTCCACTTCAAATTTTATCTGACTCGGATCATAGGTTCACTTCTAATTTTTTTAAAGGCCTTCCAATGTTTTTTGGCGCATAATTAAATTTTAGTACAAATTTTCACCATCAATCAGATGGGAAGTCCAAACAAACGATTCCGACGTTGGAGAATATTCTTCAAGCTTGTTCAATAGACTACCAGGGATGTTGGGATCAATATCTTCCTTTAGTTGATTTTTCATATAATAATAGTTTTAATTACAGTATACAGATGAAACCTTTTGAGGCATTGTATGGGAAGTGGTGTTGAATTCAATATTTTTGGGATGAAGTTGGGGAAAGTAAGATAATGGGACCATGATTAGTAAGGTAAGTAGATGAGGAAGTGAAGATGATCTAGCAACACATGAGGATAGCTCAGAGCAGATAGAAAATTTATCTATAAAATAGAAGGAATGAATTTTTTTTCATGGTAGGTGATCATGTTTTTCATAGAATTACACCAAGAAAGAGAGTTATGCATTTTTGTATGAAATGAATGTTAAGACAATGGTTAGTTGGACCTTTTGAAATCTGGGAGAAGGTTGGACCATTTTCCTACTTAGTAGATTTTCCTCCGAGTTTGTTTTAGGTAAATATTTTTTTTCATGTTTCGGTGTTTTGAATGTATGTTCTAGATTCATCTCATGTTTTTAGCCCTGAATTAGGTCAATGGAATGAGAACCTTTTTTATGAAGAGAAACCAATTCAGATTCTTGATCAAAGGGAACAAGTATTGGAAAATGTGGTAATCCACCAGGTAATTTTTTTTAGAGAAACCACATGGTTGAAGAAGAAACATTGGAGTCAGAAAATGCTCTAAAGGAAATGTACACTCATTTGTTTACTAATTAAATAAAATTGTGGGAATGAATTTTTTGGAAGGTGTGGATAATCTAACACCCACTGTTATTAAAAAATAAATTGAAAGGTATGAATTTTCTTTTATGTGGATATTTATAAGTAGATTTTAAAAATAATTTTTCATATTCTATGATTTTAATTAAAATAATAGTATTCTATGGTTGTGATAAGTGTGTTATTTATAGTCTAATAGAACCAACATAATTTTTTGATGAATAGTGAAAATCCCTTAAGAATAGTAACATGAATAGTAAAATGAACATAATGAATAGTATATATTATTATTATTTCATTTTTTTAATGATTTAAGATAATTACATCTTGATTAAATTATCTTATGGATATAAAATGAGTTATAGTTTTAAAATTGTTTTTTAAAGAAATTATGATTTTATTGAAAAGATAAATTAATAATATTTAGAAAATTAATTTCAAAAAATGGAGTTCATTTTTCAATTATCCTTGCTGAAAATAGTTAGGCTGAATTTTTGAGGATTTTTCTAAATTTTTTGAATTATTGATGAATAGGGAAATATTGTAAAATACAGTATATTAAAATTATCAGTTAAATATAGTATTTATGACATAATAACTAATTTAATCCCACATGGTTCGAATTGACATGCAATTTTTACTATTTTTGGTCACTTGAATAATTAATATTCATAGTCCTGAGAAAAAATATTAAACTAGTTTTAAAAATAATATAAAATCCCTCCTCTCCACCACTATAAATACCACCCTCATTCTCCTCTTCCTCTCACACCTCCCAAAAAATTAACATTATCAAATTTCTATCAAATACCCTGACCATGTCTCTTCCCCACATACAAGACCAAACCGTCTCACCAATATTCCAAGCCAAAGTCCATAAGAATGATCTCAAGAAAAATATATCAATAAGTAAACATCCCCTTCTGTTTTCATTCTTTACTTTTCATTTTATTTTCTATTCATATTCATTCCTAACCTCCACTTATCCAAGAGGAATGAAAGATCTAGTATCTTACATATTATGGATTTCATCATGTTATTGAAGATTCAAAAACATAAATCTTCTCCTCTCACATATATTCAAGAAATTAAAATGCCATCAATGATGTGTCGATTTACCGACATCGTCGATGGCATTATTTAAATTTATTTTACATACTTTAATATTGGTCATGAAACCGTTTATATGGTTGAAAAATATTATAATTTATATATTATATCTTATATAAGGTTCTATAATCATTTTGTAGACATGATTTAAATTTATAAATCAAAATAATTTAATTACAATCGAAGAATCTCCCAAATAAACTAAACGAATATCAATATTTTTTTAACTTGTGAATTATCCTCATATCAAAAATAAAAACGATAAATGGTATAATTTATGGTTAAGGAAATATTTAAATTTGATTCCATTCCAATTCAGGAGGATCACTTCAAATCAATAAGAATATCAATCATGTCATGATCATGGAAATCTTGTGAAGAACATACCCAAAACAATGGAAGGAACAAAATAAAAAAAATTAAAGGGTGTAATGATGTTAGTAAATGATCATATAAGGTGTTATAACCATAAATATATTTCTTTAATATATTAATAACATTTTTTTAACAATTATAAATGTGGTTTCATTGATTTTTATTTAAGAAAAACCCAAGGTAAGGGAATTTAAAACCTGATTTTCATTCATTGGATTAGCAATCAACTTCATTATTTATGGGTTCTTGGAATTGTTTGTTAAATAGTTTTTTATATGATTTAAAATTATGTGTATTTACAGTGTATAGACATGTTCAATACAATATATTAATTCTAAACAATATTATATGATATTTTTATGGGACTTTTCTTTTAAAAATCTCTTTTAAAATTGTGTTTTACAAAAATCAAAAGAAATGTTTTTATGAAATTATTCATGTTTTATTATTATGATATTGTTATTTGGAATTGATCATGATGAATGGTTCCACCTATATATCCCTCCAATTCATTGGTTATGTGTATGATGATGGTCGGTTGTTTGGTAACTCTATGTGTAATTGTGATGATTACACAAATTTTAATGTGTCCATGAGGGTTGCAAATTATAAAGCATCCTAGAGGGTTACAAGATTATGTATGTAATGGACCAAGATACCATTATATTTATATTTATGTTCAATATGTTTTATTTATATATTGGTTAAATATAATGTTTCTCATGATATGTATATATGAGTGACATGTATGTTTTTTTAAAATGATTTTATACGTTACAAAAATTCATTGAAAAATGTATTCTTTCATTATTTTTATATCCCTTACTATGATATTTGTGCTCATCCTGTGTTTAAAAATATTTTTTGCTGGGACCAAGATGATGATGAAGGAGATAAAAGTTTCAAGAGTTGTCTTTCGTTGTTAAGGTATGTTTTGATGAATGAAAATCACTACACATTGTTTTGTGGAAACAAATGTTTTGTGTTTGTTTATAAAGGAATCGGACCCATGTTAATTGAGAAGATTATTTTCTGGTTTTAATTTCATATAAATCATGTGTTGATGTGAAAAAATGTGATGAAATCTTGACCGAAGAATGGTGGAGTGGAAGATATGATTGAAATTGAAAAATAATTTCATTTAGATTGTTTGTAAATACAATCATAAAAGAAATTAGTGGTGCATTTTTTTCAAAACAATCAGAAAAGAATGCAGTGGTTTCTATTGTTTAAAAAAATAAATTAAATTAGTGGTTCATATTGTTTTTAAAAAAATCATAAAATAAAGCAGTGGTGCCTATTGTTTTTCAAAACTATTAGAAAAAAATCGTATCCATATTGTATTGATTGTATTTAAAAACAATCATATCTATATTGTATTGAATATGTAATTTTGGTTCAAAATGGTGATTCTGATTGGAAAGGTGATGCCGATTGAAGATGAGACACCGATTGTTTTCCAAAAAAATCATTTTCAAGAATTTGAAAAGGAATTAGATAGTGTTGTTTGATAATGAATCATATTCAGATTGTTTTGTATTGTATCTGGGATAATATTTTTCTTTATATTGTATTTGATCTTGTCCTGCAATTGTATCCAGGATGATCATATCCAGAATGATCATAAATAGAATGATAGTTATCACATTGATAGTATTGAGCATTATAATAACTATAATAATTGTATCCAGATCAATTTTAATAGGGATGATCATTTACCGCATGACTTTAATCAGAATGATTGTATCCAGAATGATACAAATCAGAATAATCATATTTAGCATGATTGTATCCTGAATGATCATAACTAGAATGATCGTAACCAGTAATCATAACCATCAATCGTATCCAGAATGATTGTATTTAGGATAATAGTATCCATACCATTTGTATTTATAACAGATCATGCTCGGGTTGAGATGAAAAGAATAAAGCAGGAATGAATGTAAAGTTATAATACATTCCAACAAAATTCAGACAATGTTAAAGCTAATCCTCAATGATTTCAATGTTATGAAGGCAGTCTTTATACAATCAAATGTTGGTGAATGAAGAGTGTTTTCTTATGAGGGTAAAGGGAAAAGTAAATACAAGGAGACTGATGAATGAATTGTCAAAGGGGGGGCATTTCATTTCAAAAGAGTGATTATATATCAAGTGGATATGTGTATTTCTAAAAACACAATCAATTTTTATTATATCAAGCATTGAATTGAATAAATCAGTATGAGAGAATCGGTTTTAGACCCAGGTTTTTCTCATCAATAGTAATAGTAATGACATTTGAAATGGGAGTCTCAAAAAGAAGAGATGATAATTGTTGATGATTTGAGATGAATCAAGAAGCATTGACGAAGTAAAAATCTATATGATATTTAAGGAGAAATTTATATATCGGTGAATTAATGTGAGTGGAAAAATCTTTTGGGATTCCCTCCTAAACATGTTTTGGGTCACCTATAAAAGGTGTGAACTACATTGTACTTCTGTGACTTTTAGAATAGAGATATGCTCTTGGTTTTTAGAGATAAGAAGGGATCAATTCAATTCAGATTGAATTTTTTTTAGTTTTTTCTGATGCATTCATATTATACATGGCATGACAATTGTATTCAAGAATTAAAGTGGTGTCGATTCAACTCTATTTCATTATATCTGAAATTAGGATTGGGAACATGGACTTAAAAAAATCATACTAGGTACTTGGATGTGAAAGAATCATAATGGGAGCATTATATTGAAAAAAAAGACTGGGTGCCTGGTTTTGAAAAAAAAATAATGGGAACATTGTATTGAAATAATCAAACTACGATCATTGTATTTAATAAATAAGACAGTGAGCTTTGTATTGAAAGAATCAGACTGTGAGATATGTGTTGAACTAATCAGACTAGCATCTTTCTTTTGAATGAATCGTACTTAGAGGAATCAGACTCAGTGATTCATAACAATGTCCAGTTAGTTCTTACCTTTCTTCTAGGAAAGTAATTCATGAATTGTATTACAATGTGAATACATTTGTTGAATTGAAAATAAGCACATGTAACATGAGTTGTTACAAAACAATTGTATTACTCTAATGTGCTAAGATGGTTCACACACCCTAGTGGTATTATTTCATAGAGTTTCATGATTGTAAGAGTATATCCTACTCATTGTAATCCAAATATTCCGTTCTTAGTGGATTTTATGGAATTGGATCATTTATAAACCATACCAAGGATGTAACTAATCTTATTGAATGTTGAACCTTGTAAATATTTTTTACCGTTGGATGTGTTTAGAGTTCCATTTCAGCTTGGAATTGAAAAATCTAATAGGAATAAAATGTTGTTTTAATTGAAAATATACCTAAAAGAAAAAGAGTATCATTGATTCACCCCTCCCCCTCCCAGTGATTCATTACATTGACTGGGCACTTTCAATTGATATCAGAGCCAGGATTCCTTCACTATTCTTTGCTGATGGAGAATGTAAAATATATGAATAATAAAGGTATTCTAGTTTTTTTATGGAAAGAACTATCATATCTTTAGTGTTATAATATTTTCGTATCTTATTTCTATCTGTTATGATGTTCTTGAAGCTGCAACAGTTGGGTTCCCTCCAATTGATGATATCTCTCCAAGTACAACGATTGAAAATTTGTTTCTTGAGAATGATTGAAGGGACAAATATTTTATATTATCATCGCATTCTGATAGTTAGATCTTGAAATTTTAATGTGTTTCTACAGCTAATGGTATATGGGATAAATTGAAAAATAATATATGAAGGAAATTAAAATGTGAAAAATGAAATGTTTAAATTATGAAGATTCAAGTATGAATATTTGAAAAAGGGTCATCATGAATCTGTTGGGAAATTATTTACCTTGCAGAATGAAATTTTTACTACGACAATATGTTATAGTGAAATTATGAAGGATTCTATAGCTTTTGAAAATATATTTAGAATCTTACCTAAAAAAGTCATGAAAAATATTCTTTATTATAAGACATAGATCCTGAAACATTAACTATTGATGATTTATATAACACTCTTATCAACTAATAAATTGGAAGAGAGAATGAAATGAAGAGAAAAAAAAGGTTGATAGAGAAATTAATTTCAAGGCTATGAAGAAAGACAAGTAAAATAAGAATGTTATTGAAGATGAATATGGTGATTCTAACTTTCAAAATTAGGTATTTAAAAATATCAAAGAGTTACTATACTAGTTTTCTAAAAATATGAAGAGAGGTATAGGGAAATAAAAAGTTAAACTTCCCTTGAAATGTTTTGAATGTGTAGGTGTTGGTCACTTTGTGGATAATTTTACTCAAATAATGAAAAAAGATTATAGTGACATAGAAGAAACAAAGATAAAGATATCATGTATGAAAAAGAAACACAAAGCAAAAGAATAGAAATTTATGAAATCAGAAAATATTTATTTTCATGTCCAGTGACGATGAAGAAGAAGAGAGTGATGCTGAATCCAAAAAATCCACTAAGTATGGAAATGAAAATAATTTCAATGCAATATTAAATGATGAAGAATTCATAAAAAGTAGTTCTAAAGAAGAATAAACTCAGCATAAAATCAATCTGAAATAAGAATTGAAAGTATTTCCAAGAATGATAAGAAATATTGGACAGAAAAAAATAAATATAGAATATGAATGTTCAATCAACCAAGAATGTTTTTCTAGTGAGAAAGAAAAGATGAATAAATAGATAAATGATTTGAAGAAATCTCTGGTAGAAGAAAATAATCATAATGAGCATTTGGAGTGGAATCTAACGGTAAAAGAAGAATAATTGGAACTTATCCAACAAAATAATTATAAATACGAAAAGAATATTTAATGTTTCCCAAAATCGATCACTGAAGTTGTTGAATTTTATTGTAATGAGAAACATGAGAAGCATCAGAAAAAGTTACCTTCAAAGGGTTACAAGAAGAATGTAATTGTTTTTTAAATGAAGAATGTTGGGAATGTTATGTATGTGGCCTAGACCAACAAGGTTGGGAATGTTTTGAAACATTCTGAATCTAGAAAAGTTTCCAAAGCATCTAGTTCTGATAATTCAGAAAAGAAGATAATAAATCTGATTAATGATAAAAACGTTTTTAAATCGAAAAACAAAGAGAATAAGGGGGCTGAGAAACACATTAAAATTCTAATCAGTATGGAGGTTTCAAAGGAAAATACACTTTCTATTAGTATTGCTGAAATTGTGGGGGATTGAGGCACACAAGAAGTTTGTGTTGGTTCAATCAACAACATTGCTATTATCTCACAGGTTAGGAAAGGAAGAGATTCAGGTGGAGTTAATATCTTTAAATGATGAAAAATTGGCAAGGTTGTCTTGAAAAAATATGAAATTAATGACGTGAAGATTGAAAATAGGTTCCAACCCATAGAAACTATTTGTAAAAGATATGAACAACCTTGGAACCTTTTAAAAGGATGTCTTGTTTTTCTACCATCTTAGAAAATGATTCTCAATTATCAAAAGATTAAGGTGAATAATGAATATAATGAACACAAATCACTTATTAATGAAGCCTCAATGAAATACATGAAAGGAGAACGACCCTGGATACCTGATAGTGGGTGTTACTCTCACATGAGAGGAGACATGAAATTTTTGAATGATGTGAAAGATTTTAAATAAGGCACAATGACATTTGTAAATGATCAATAAATGAAAATAAATTTTTTTGGTTCATTAATCATTGGAAAAGAAAAGAAAAAAATCTAAGAAAAAATTGTATGTTAATGGGAGGAAACACAATCTTCAAAGTGTTTCACAATTTTGTGATGAGGGTCACAATGTTATCTTCAAGAAATATGGATTTATTATAAAGAGTGGAGAAGATGGAAATATTCTTATAAGAGGCCCACATATGAAAGGAAACTTTATTCAAGTTGGTGATTCACAAAAATCTTGTTACATAAGTATGGTGGAAGGGAATCAGTTATGGCATAATGGCTTGGGAATATCTATCCAAGATACATGAAAATTTTATATAAAATTGTAAAGACCCAAAATTGACACACATGGACATTACATTACTTTTGCGGAATACATAATACATAACAAAAAATAGAAACTAAAGGACCGTAATAGTTTAGTGTCTTTGGAAACTCGGAACATAATATTCTAATCTTGTTGAAAGATCTTCAAGATCTCCCATAAAGATCTTCCCTTTTTTTAACCTAAAAACTTTATTTATATCCTGGGGAAACGAAAACATATAAAGGGTGAGCTCAAATTCTCAGTAAGGTTAAGCATGGAGAAAATAAAACAAATCATATACATGTGAACTTAAAAAAACATGAACATAATGTTTAAACATAAAAATCTTTAGCAATGACATAAAACATGGCAGTACATAGGGAATAGATCATAAAGAAACATTAATCATGATAAAATATCATGGGAATAAAACAATTAATTTTGGAAACCATTAAGTACATGTTATTATTTCCATAGTATCCAAGGCATTGCTGCCAAGACCATCTTAGTGGACAAATACCTTTCTGAATCGAGTTCACTCCTCGTTCCAGTCCTGTATCACTGAACCAGATTAACTTACCATTCTAGCCACATCTATCTCATGAGATATAAATCTTTACCCAATGCATTGGAGGGAGATATAGGTACCACCCATCTCATAATGAAATCATTCTTACGTGTGACACAACATAAACAAAAATCATTCATCATAACCCAAAGAGTAAAATGGGTTTCATAAACATCATCCCATCAAAACATAATCCATATAAAACAAATGGAAATCATTTCATCATATGAAAATTGAAACCATGTAAATCATAGAGACATTATACTTGAAACATAATCATACTTAATAATGTCATCTTATATGGGAAATAGTTTTGATAAAACAGTTGAAATGAATTTTTGAGGAAAATATCCTTTCTTACTCAAAATCATTTTCTTTTCACAAAATGCCATGAAATTTTAAAAGAAAAGGATTTTTTTTGAAAATTTTCATTAAATATTGTAGAGTAATATTCATGAAAATAAGGTGTTATGAAACTGTAAAAATCCATTCATGTCGTATAAGTTAAAAAACATTCTTCTCGTACTTTTTCCGGAAAAGTCAAAAAGGTACCTCGTAAAGTGAACAAAAGAAATATTCCCTACGTACCTTATAGTAAAACTCAAAATAGGTAAAAAGGAATTTAAACATACATGAACCCATTTTTAAAAAATAGGTACATGGATGATAAATATAACCCCAGTAAATACTTACGAGTAAAAAATCTCGGATAAAAACAAGATTGGAAAAGTTATCCCTTACCTTAGGTCCAATATGCTTCGTACGTGTCTGAACCTCCTGTATAATGATTTAAATAATTTCATTGACTTATTACAGATTTATATTCATTGTTATGATATCATATATGGTTCACTTATGACTCTATATTACCCGTTATTTTGTAAATTCCCTATTAAAGAAGCATTTTGGGTAAAATCTTTTTATTTATCGTACGTGCTTGAACTTGTTGTTCTTGAAATTATTATTACTTATATCATAATTTAATTACTTCTAGAATGTAAATAATGATTTATATATCATATATATTCAGTATACATATATATAATAGATAGATAAATGAAATTAAATACACCGTTCATGGAGACGGTAGTTCATACGTACGCATTAACATTGTTTTCCTTTCCTTATTGACTTGAATCAAAGTACATAGATGACACACACACACACACACATAGATATATATATATATATATATATATATATAAATCCTGTAGCTTTATCATGTCATATATTTCATTATTATTCATTATATATACTGTATAATCATTCTTGAGTGGTTAACATGGGGAATAATTTTCATCACGTCGTGGAGACGGTGATCCATACGTACACACGAGCGATGAAATCGCTCCCATAATTATTGAATTGAATTGGAGTGGATGATATAATAAATCAGAATCATTATGATGTTATAATAACTATATAGAGTTATTTTTTATACCATTATACCCATCCAAGTTAGGTGGTCGTGGGAAAATAGATTACACCACAGTGTGGAGACGGTATTCTGTACGTACGCAGGCGTGGTGATTTCGTTTTCCGTAGGATGGATAGAAGGTGAAATGGGGATGTTTAATATTTATAATAACATATAAGTATATTAATAATACTGATTTTATTACTTTATAATGAAACAACTAAAGAAGAATAAGTTGAAGAAGAAAGAAAACTTAAAAGAATCGGTAGAAGAGATTACCTCTTCTTCGACGCACATCTTTTAAGATTCCTATTTAGACACTAGAGTTGGTCTTTTGAGGAGTACATAACCTATATAATGTTTCAAGGTAAGTTTATAAGGGAAATGGGCAGGGGTTGTATGATATTTAAAGCTCAAAATTGTGTAAAGAGAAGAGGGAGGAGGTTCCCTTTTATAAGGGAGGAGAGGGGCACCTTAGGAAAAACTTAAAATATAATTTTATAATAATGCCATATTCAGTTTATAATAGCTCCAATTTAATTTATTTTGAAGCTAAAGTGGTTATGGGTAGAAATACTCTCAACCAATAGGTTTTAGACAAGTTTAGATTACAATTTTAACCTTATCATTTAGATTTAACTCTATGTTAAATAATTTGACTTTTACCGTGTCTTCTTGGTTTCTTACACTATAAGGTTAATAAACTTGCTATAACAAGACAAAAGAACCCCAAGTGATTAATTATTAAAATATATAACCTTATATAAGTCAATTGGCCAAACCATAGAATTTTAAGAATATAATAACAATTAATAATATAATATTTGTTTTAAAAAATATTTTATGTCAATTTTGACACTATTTGATAATTGATTTTTTAAAACTTATGACAGAATTATTAGTTCGAATAAACTTAATTAAATAACTACTAACATGTCATATTAACCTATAAAATTAGTGGAATTCCTAAAAAGTCTCAAATTACATTTATTTGGGTATTTATAACATCAAATATGTTAATATTTCATTAATAAGGTAATTACTGAAACATCAGTGTGTCATAGATAAATTAAATTATGTAATGTATAAAAATTAAAAATAAAACTCCATTATGTAGGAAATAATTTTATCTTTCTAATGAATATTTATAGTCGAATTTATCTTATGTATTACCCTATATAAAAATGTTTTAGTTATTAAACTTCGATTTTAACTCTTTTAACTCTTTTTAAATTAAATAATAATAAATGTCCTAATCTAATCCAAGTAGCCTTAAAGTGTCATATTTTAATCCTAAGGTTGTTTTTGGTCGAATTAAAATTATCCAATAGAATTAGGATATGTTTTAGGTTAATAATAATATCATTTGTACCCTTAATTACCCTATTTACTTTTAACCGTGGAAAATAAAAGTAAAAAGTTACTGTTCACCAAAAATTATTTTTATCTTATTGAACCACATTTTACTCCTTGATATTAACCGCGACTCATAGAGTTTTGAAATTCCACTCACAGAAGCAGTTAAAATTTGTTTTATGTAAATTTTCAAATTCTCTTATGAGGTGTGTAAAAGACGGTGAGAAGTTCAATAAACTTTTTATATATCTACAATTATTATAAAATGACTCCAATGAATTACATTGAACTTATATAGAAATTATGTATCAATTTTGAAATAAAATAAATTTAAATAAAATAAATAATTATTTAAATAAAAAGTCGGGTTTTAAATAGTAACCTAGTGGTTTCACTATTCATCAAAAATCGAATGTTTTCAGAAAAATACGAAAAATTCACCATAGGCTAATTTAGATATTCCGAATCGAAAAATGAAGTCCATTTTGAAATATTAAATTTATAAAATTTCAAAAAGTGGGTATTACTATTCATATTAGCTAGTTCATTATAATATTATAATAATATCTCATTTAGTGAATCCCGGTATTGCGTACTACCCATGCTATCGAGGAAGGTCGCGATTGAGTGTAACAAAATCCATGAATAGTGTTGCAGTATAATTTAATCTAATACAGTGTTGCATATAGAACAAACTAATTTTGGTGTAACATATAACACAATACATCAATGAAATTAAAAGAATATTTTTTCATTAAATCTCGGGGTGTTACATTCTACCCCCTTAAAATGAATTTCACCCTCGAAATTCATCGGGGTTATAAATGGTTTACTACATGATATTTTCTTTAATAGAAACCCACATTGTAAAGAGGAATGTCAAAACTGAACTTCAAAAACTAAATTATGAAACGTAATGGTTACCCTAATTAACTAATCATTGGGTTTCCACATAAGAGAACATAGGTGAAAATATCTATATGGAAGAGAAATATAACCATCATGTTCTGAGGGAGAGTGGTAGAGAAAATGGATATGAAAATGCTAAATATAACAAAACCATTAATTTGTAATGATCTAAGGTACCATCAGATTCATCATATATAATGACACTAGGACAACATTTTTTTTGTTTTCAATATCATTTCCCTATAGTTAAATAATTGTTGAGTTTAAAAAAATACTTACTTGATTTTGGTACAATCTCAACGTTGTTCGTGCCATGAACAATTTACACTTCATCACTTAAAGAAATTATGTTGAATTTTTCATTCATGAAGAATTAGAAGATCATGTGATAGAACGGTGGGTCACTCTATCTATCTCAAATAACTTGTTAGAAAAAGTTATTAAATATATATAAGTCCATCTATGGTGAGATTAATCATATATGGTTCCTAAAATGGACTAATACTTCGTATATCATACCACATAATAAATTGATACTAATTTATACTAACCAGGGACTTCCTGTAGGCCAGTGGTCTGTGATAAAGGCCTGCCGCACTTCGGTTGTGGGTTCGGTTCCCGCAACCTTGTCCGACGCGACGGGTTGTGCCCCGTCCTACAGGTTGTCCCTTTTTCTAAAACTAAATTATTATAACATTCCTGCAATAATATCGAAAAAATTTATAGCCTTAAACAATACTATCTTATGTCTAACATAATTCATTCCAATCTTTATGCTTATCAAAAATACTTCTATCCATGCTCATAGTACAAAGAAAATAATTACTAGAAATGTCATCTACAGAGGATGTGAATACCATAATTTATCCCCCATATATCATATGATATATCTTGTTGGTCACATTACAAACATGTGAATACCTTAACATGTATTCTCTTGAAAAATGAATACCTGTTGAACCTTAGTGAAAACATGAATGCAGTTGAAAGTTAACACTTTCCACATACCCAAATCCCAAAAATTCTATATACTCAATCCATGACATCACTTAGTCCTTATACCAATCATGAGCTCATGAATATTATCAAACATAATATTTTATCCTTATCCATTCATTATGCGCATATCATATACTTTCCAAAAATATCTGAATAGCCTTTCATGGTTACCGGTACCATTCAACATATACTTTCAAATACATTTGAAAAAACAATAGTGTAACAATCCTTAGATGTGTCTTTATTCCACAATACCATTACCTATACAACATAACTCTTGATAAACATAAATCATTCCACTACCTTCTTAAAACATTGACGGAGCTTCAACAATTCTTTCATCTCGCATATCATTTGTAGTCTCTTCATCATCATCAACATAAATACTACTCATATGACCATGCTGATTCTCTTCATGAGACTTTCCCTTAGGGCATTGGTCTGTATAATGCCCGTAAATTCCATATTTAAAACATTTAACCGTTGTTGATGTCTTAGTAATACCATTATCCTTGTCCATGGTGTTAACTGAACCTTTTACTTTTCAATTACTGGCCTTGTGTCCTTCTTTTCCACATCCAAAGAATCTTCCAGTTCCTTTGAAACACTCTCCTTGATGTCTCTTCCCACATGATTCACATGAGGAAAATTGAACTTTATTTCCTCTATGATCATCATGAAACTCCTTCGTTCTCTTAATAACTGAGTCAGGAAACTTACCAAAGTTGATATTATTGATCATATTTTGAGATTACCGATTAGGCATAATAACATTGTTTGGCCTTCCAAATCCCATTTCATTTTCTTGATCATGAAGAATATCATTCCATTTTCTATCATATTATCCATTAACATGAATCTTTCAATTTCTAGCCATTTTCTAAAACCCAAAAAGAATAGTGTGGGAGGCAAAAATCATGATAGGAAAACAACATAATCAAGGGGAGTACTTTCAATCTCTAACATCATTGGTTTAATCCTAGGTTATTCATAATCGTTATCAAAATTCTAGGATTGTAACCTATACTTATACCTAACCATAGACACATCCCTAGATATACCTTAGAAATATATCTAGGGATTCCACTAATGCTTTTGCATCCTAGTTTCCAAAGGGTGACAAAACCTTTCCTCTGATACCAACTGTAAAGACCCAAACATGACGAACATGGAAATTACATTACTTTTGTGGAATACTTAATACATAACAAAAAACAGACACCAAAGGACCGTAATAGTTTAGTGTCTTTGGAAACTCGGAACATAATCTTCTAATCTTGGTTAAAGATTTTCAACATCTCCCATAAAGATCTTCCCTTTTTTTAACATAAAACCTTTCTTTATATCTTGGGGAAAAGAAACATATAAAGGGTGAGCTGAAATGCTCTGTAAGGGTAAGAATGGAGAAAATAAAACAAATCATATACATTTGAACTTAAAAAAACATAAACATAATGTTTAAACATCAAAATCTTGAGCAATGACCTAAAACATGGAAGTACGTAGGGAATAGATCATAAAGAAACATTAATCATGATAAAATAGCATGGGAATAAAAAATGTAATTGTGGAAACCATTAAACACATGTTATTATTTCCATAGTAGCCAAGGCATTGCTGCCAAGACCATCTTAGTGGACAAAGTCCCTTTCTGAATCGAGTTCACTCCGCATTCTGGTCATGTATCACTGAACCAGATTAACTTACCATCCCATCCATGTCTATCTCATGGGATATAAATCTTTACTGAGTGCATTGGAGGGAGATATAGTTCCCACCCATCTCATAATGAAATCATTCTTACGTGTGCCACAATATAAACATAAATCATTCATCATAACCCAAGAATAAAATGGGTTTCATAAACATCATCCCATAATAATATAATCCATATAAAACAAATGGATATAATTTCATCATAAGAAAAGTGAAACCATGTAAATCATTGAGACATTATACTTGAAACATAATCATACTGAATAATGTCATCTTAGATGTGAAATTGTTTTGTTAAAACACTTTGAATGAATTCTTGAGGAAAATATCCATTCTTCTTCAAAATAATTTTATTTTCAAAAAATTCCATGAAATTTTAAAAGAAAAGGATTTTATGAAAATAGTCATTAAATTTTGTAGAGTAAGATTCATGAAAATAAGGATTTATGAAACCGTAAAAATCTATTCATGCCGTATAAGTTAAAAAGCATTCTTCTCATACTTTTGATGGAAAAGTCAAAAAGGTACCTCATAACGTAAACAAAATAAAGATTCCTTACATACCATGTAGTAAAAGTAAAAAATGGGTAAAAAGGACATTAAATATACATGAAAAAAATTTTAGAAAATAGAGACATGGACGATAAATATAACCCTAGTAAATACTTACGAGTAAACAATCTCAGATAAAAACAAGATTGGAAAAGTTATTCCTTACCTTAGGTCCGATATGCTTCGTACGTGTCCAAACCTCCTGTATAATGATTTAAATAATGTCATTGAATTATTACAGAATCATATTAATTGTTATGATGTCATATATGGTTCACTTATGACTTTATATTACCTATTCTTTTGTAAATTTCATGTTAAAGTAGCGTTTTGGGTAAAATCGTTTCATTTATCGTACGTGTTTGGACTTGTTGTTCTTGATATTATTATTACATATATCATAATTTAATTACTTCCAGAATGTAAATCATGATTTTTATATCATATATATTCAGTATACATATATATATAAGATAGATAAATGAAATGAAATACACCGTTCATGGAGACGGTAGGCCGTACGTACGCATGAACGATGTTTTCCATTCCTTATTGACTTGAATTGAAGTAAGTAGATGACATATATATATACATAAATCCAGTAGCTTTATAATGTCATATATTTCATTATTATTCATTATATATACTTTATATTCATTCTTGAGTGGTTAACATGGAGAATGAATATCATCACGTTGTGGAGACGGTAATCCGTACGTACGCACAAGTGATGATATCATTCCCATAATTATTGAATTGAATTTGAGTGGATGATATAATATTTCAGAATCATTATGAAGATATAATAACTATATATAATTATTATTTATACCATTATACCCATCCAAGTAAGGTGGTCGTGTAAAAATAGATTACACCCCGGCGTGGAGACGGTTTTCCGTACGCACGCACGCGCGGTGATTTTGTTTTTCGTTGGATGGATAGAAGGTGAAATCGGGTTGTTTCATATTTATAATAACATAAAAATATATTACAGATACTGATCTTATTACATTATAATGGAACAACTAAATAAGAAGATGTTGAAAAGGAAATAAAACTTGAAAGAATCGGTAGAAGAGATTACCTCTTCCTTGACGCACCACTTTTAAGCATCCTCTTAAGAAAATAGAGTTGGTCTTCTGAGGAGAACAGAACCTCTATAATGTTTCTCGGGAAGTTGAGAAGGGAAATGGGCATGGTTTGGCCAAGCTTTAAAGTTAAAAATTTTGTAAATAGAAGAGGGAGGAGGTGCCCTTTTATAATGGAGGAGAGGGGCACCTTAAGAAAAACATTAAATATTATTTTATAATAAAGTCATATTCGGTTTATAATAGCTCCAAATTGTTTTCTTTCAAAGATAAAGTGGGGATTGGATGAAATCCTCTCATCCAATAGGTTTTAGACAGGTTTAGGTTACTATTTTAACCTTATCATTTAGATTTAACTCTAAATTAAATAATTTAACTTTTACTATGTCTTCTTGTTTTCTTACACTATAAGGTTAATAAGCTTTCTATAACAAGCCAAAAGAACCCCAAGTGGTTCATTATTAATATATATAACCTTATCTAAGTCATTTGGAAGAACCTTAGATTTTTAGGAATATAATAACAATTAATAATATAATATCTTTTTAAAAACTATTTTATGTCAATTTTGACACTCTTTGGTAATTGATTTTTGTAAAACTTATAACATCATGATTAGTTCTAAGAATGTTTATTAAATAAATACTAACATGTCATATTAACTTATAAAATTAGTGTAATTCATAAAAAGTCTCAAATGAGATTCATTTGGGTATTTATAACATCAATTATGTTAATATTTCATTAATAAGGTAATTACTGCATCATCATTGTTTCATAAATAAAATAAATTATATAATTTATAAAAATTATAAATAAAACACCCTTATATAGGAAATCATTTTATCTTTCTAATTAATATTTATAGTTGAATTTATCTTATCTATAACCCTATATTGAATCTGTTTTATTTATGAAACATTGATTTTAACTCTTTTAACTCTTCTTTAAATAAAATAATAATAAATGTCCTAATCTAATCCAAGTGGATATAAAGGGTCATATTTTAATACTAAGTTTTTTTGGTTGAATTAAACTTCTCCAATAGAATTAGTACATGTGTTAGGGCAATAATAAAATCATTTTTACCCTTAATTATCCTATTTACTTTTAACCGTGGTAAATAAAAGTAAAAAGTTACTATTCACAAAAATTTATTTTTATCTTATTGAACCACATTTTACTCCTTGATATTAACTGTGTCTCTCAAATTTTCGAAATTCCACTCACAGAAGAGGTAAAATTTTGTTTTATGTAAATTTTCATATTCTCCTAGGTGGTGGGTAAAAGACGGTGAAAAGTTCAACAAAATTTTATATATCTAAAATTATTATAAAATGACTCCAATGAATGAAATTGAACTTATATAGGTATTATGTATCAATTTTTATTTAAAATAAATTTAAAGAAAACAAATAATTATTTAAATAAAAAGTCGGTTTTTAAATAGTAACCCAGTGTTTTAACTATTCATAAAAAATTGAATGTTTTTAGAAAAATTCCAAAAATTCACCCTAGGCTAATTTGGATATTCCTAATCCAAAAATGAAGTCCATTTTTAAAGATTAAATTTATAAAATTTCAAAAAGTGGGTATTACTATTCATAATGGCTAGTTCATAATAATATTATAATAATATCTCATTTAGTGAAACCCGGTATTGCGTACTACACACGCTATCGAGGAAGGTCGTGATTGCGTGTAATTCCAGCCAAGAATAGTGTTTGAGTATAATATATGCTAATACGGTGTTGCGTATAACACAAGCTAATTTTGGTGTAACGTATAACACAAGACATCAATGAAATTAAAAGAATATTTTCCATAAAATCTCGGGGTGTTACAAAAATAGATATTGTTCGATACATTATTGATTTGTAAAGTGGTAGAGATTTATGATTCTCTATTTTGAAGAAAGGACTGATTACAAATGTTGCACATAAGAAAGATGATATTTGTTCAAAACAAGCCCTGGAGGAGATCCATTCTGATATATGTGGTTCAATGAAAAAACAATCAACCAATGGAGATAAGTACTTCATTACAATCAATGATGATGTTACATGCATTACTTGTGTTATGTATATTAAACACAAATCATATCCTTTGAAAATGTTTAAAAGTATCAAAATAAAAGAAGAGAAAAAATGTCAGTATTCTGTGAAGAAGATGAGAACTGATAATGATGGTGAATACTAAGTGAGGAGTTTGAAAACTATATTGAGAAGAATGGATTTTGGAATGAGTATAGAACTCCACACACTCCCCAAAAAAATTGTGGATGATTAATGAAAAAATAGGATCCTGGAGGAAATGTGAAGAACCATGTGACTTGAGCATGGCCTTTCTCATTACTTTTGGAGGCAAGCCATGAGTACTGTTTTTTATATTTAGAACTATTTTTTCAATAGGACCTAATCAGGTATAACACCCTTTGAATTGTTTTATATCAAAAATCTAAGTTCAAGTCACTTTATAGTTTCTGGGAGTCCTTTTATTATAACGATCAATGGTGGAAACTATGGTATGTTTCAAAAAAAAGGTAAGGATGGAATCATTCTCAGCTACTCTCCATAAATAAGAGGATAAATATTCTATAACAAAGAAAAAATAATAATTGTTGATTTAGATTATGTAAAAGTGATTTATGTATCTAATAAAGATAGACATGTTCAGGAAAAAAAATGAATTTTAGCAATTTGAAGAAAACAATTCTGATAAGGATACAAACAAGTGTATTCATTCTCATGAAAAATAATCAAACCCGACTATTTGAAGTGATGAAGACAATTGAAAATATTATACAAGGTTGAAGAAACAAGTGGAAGTACTGAATATAATTTGTAATCAATAATATATGTTTCAAACAAGATGAACAACCTATTCTATTACACATAGTTCATTGTATTCAAAAGTTTAACCGAATGATGTGAGAAAAGCATTTGAGAATCTAGAATGGGTTCAAGATATTAATGAAGATTTGGATCATATTTAAATGAATGATACATGTGAACTCATTCCCATGCTTGAAAACAAAAACATCATTGGAACAAAATGGGTTTTCAGAAAGAAGATGAATGTAGAAGTTGAGGTAATAATGAACAAAGAGAGATTGTTGTGAAAAGGGTACTCACGGATTAAGGGTATTGATTTTCATGAAACCATTTCTCCTATGGAAAGACTTGAAACAATCATAATCTTTCTTGGTATTTTCTCACAATTAGGCTACATGATCGTTTAATTGGATGTTTAATCTACATTCCAAAATGGTGATCTTGAAGAAGAGGTTTAAATTGAAAAACCATATGGATTTGTTGTAGGAAAAGATGATGGTTATGTGTGCAGATTAAAAAAAGGAATTTTATGGACTAAAATAATATCTGAGGGAATATTATTCCCAATTGGATTCATGTTTATGAAAGATGAATTTTAACAAATGAAGAGTGGATAATAATATTTACATCATAAAAAGTCAAGTCTATTCTCTCATTTTAGTTGTTTATGTGGATGATATTATCTTAGCTATGAATTATTGAAGATATTGTGAATTATTATATGAATAAATGAATAAGGAATTTTAAATTTCCATTATTAGAGAAATGAAATACTTTCTTGGGTTACAAATCCAGCAAAAGAAAGAATACATTTTCCTCTCCCAAGAAAACTATTCCACGAAACTCCTCAAGAAGTTTGGCATGGAAAATTCAAAACATGTTTCCACACACATATCATTGGGAACAAAACTGAGTAATGATGGAGATGGAAAATAATTTGATCATAATGGGTACCAAAATATTATTGTAAGTCAATTGAGTTTGACTACCTCAAGACTTTGACATTGTTTATGCTGATACCTTATGTGAAATATTTTAGAGTGCTCAAAGTGAATCACATCTTATTAATGGGAATAGAATTATCAAATACATAAGTGGAAAAAAATTCAGAATCAGGAATTGAATCTCAGATAGTATTGATTTATTTGGGTATTATGATTCAAATTTGGAAGGAAATTTTGATGATAGAAGATCTACATCTAGTGGTGTATTCTATTTGAGAAATAATTGTTTATGTTTTAATTTGAATAAACAAAATTATGTAACTCTCAGTATCGTTTATGATGAGTATGTTGCTTCTACTGAAGCTTCTACTCAACTTATGAGGATGAAAACAAAATTAGAAGACTTTCTTTTTGAAGTGATGTTACCCTTTTCTTGGGTTGTGGAAATCAAATTACAATAAATCTCACTATAAATCCAGTGAAACATTCTAATTCAAAACATATTTATATCAAATTTATTTTCATTAAAAAACATGTGGAGAATATTTAATTGAAGCTATAGTATGTTCTAACATTGGAACATGTTGCTGATATCTTCAAAAAACTATTATCGAAGGATTTATTCTAAAAATGAGGTTGAACATGGTTTCCCAACTTCATTCTCTTAAAGGTTGAGGTATGTGTATATGTCCCCTTGATCATATCACCATTGGATTGTATTGTCAAGGGGAGAATTTTGTTTCATAAATCTATTGCACAAAAGAGAGTGTTTTGGGTAAACTGTGAATTCAATATTGTTTAGTGTGTGAACTATTTTAACTATTTTTTGAAGTGGTTTTAGGATAAGAAATTGAATTGTTTTCCATGTTTATTTATTAAAAGAAGGAGGTGGTCATGATCACTATTTTGAATATAATGGTTTGGATATTAATGATTCATGTATCCTATAATGATTAATCTCACATAGGATTAAAATGGATGATATGTATTCCATTTCTTGATTTTACAAAGATCGATGATTTATGAAACATTGTTGACAACAAAATCCAAATGGGGAGACTATTGGGACTAAGCTGATGAAGAAGGTGATAACAGTATCACAGGTTGTCTTTTCTTCTCTAGGTATGTTTTGATGATAATAAATCACTTCAATTTGTTTTTTGGAAAGAATTATTTTGGGTTTATTTTGAAAGGAATCATCCCCATTTTAATTGTGATGATGCTTTTTCAGTTTGTTTTTCATATAAATCATGAGTTGATATGGGAACATCCGATGCAAGGTTGATATAATATAGTTGGATTTAAAGCGATGATATCAATCAAAAAATAATTGTATTTACATTTTTCCAAAAAAAAATAAGATAAGAAAGCATTGATGCCTATTTTTTTTAAATAATAAGAAAATAAAGTGGTGGTGCCTATTGTTTTTCAAAACAATCAAAAAAGAAATCAGCGGTGTGTAGTTTTTTGAAAAAAAAACAGAATAGATAGAAGTAGTACCTATTATTTTTGAAAAAAATAAGTAATAAAAAACATATCTAGATTATATCAAATCTCTTTCCAAACAATCGTATCGAGATTATAACGATTTCTATGGAAAAAAATTGGATACTGAGTGGAAGTAAAATTTCATACAGATTGAATTGGTAATGCTGGATGAAATGGGTCATGGCAGTGGGAAATGTGACGCCGAAGGAAGATGAGACACTAATATTTTTTCAAAACAATCATATTCCAGTAGAAGAAACTAAATAAGATGTTGTCAATTGAGAATGAATCATATTCATATTGTTTAGTGTCATATCAGGACAGTTCTCTTTCTTTTGATTGTATTTGATCATGTCCATCAATAGTAACCAAGATTATCGTATATAGAATGATCATAACCTGGATGATCGTAGTCAGAATGATTGTATCTAGAATGATGGTTTCCATAATGATCATGTCTAGAATGATTGTAATCAGAATGATCGTAGCCCGCGTGATCATATACAGAATGATCGAAACCAGTATGATTGTAACCAGAAATTAAAAAAAGAGATCTTATCTAGAATGATTGTATTCAAGATAATAGTATCCAAAGAATTTTTATTCAGAAAAGGTTATGCTTGGGATGAGATGAAAAGAAATAATCTAGATTAAATGGAATGTTACAATGCATTCCATCTAAATTTAGAAGATGCTAAAGCTGGTCTGCAATGATTTCAATGTCATGAAGGTAGTCATGATACAAGAACATATTGGTGAATGAAGGTTGTTTTCTCATGTGGGTATAAGGAAAATTAAATAGAAGGATACTGATGAATGATTCATCAAAGGGAGAGCCTTTCCTTTCAATAGAGTGATTGTATCTCAATTGGAGAAAGGAATTTATTCAAACAAATTCAATAGGAATGGTATCAAGAATTGTTTGGAAGAAATAAATATGAGATAATTTGTTTTGGACCCATTAATTTCTCCTCAATCATATTTTTATTGACCTTTGAAATTTGTGTCTCGAAAAGAAGAGATAAATGTTGTAAAAGATTTGAGAAGAATCGAGAAGCGTTGATGAAGTAATAATCGCTCTGAGATTTCAGGAGAAATTCAGATTTTAGTGAATTTAAGGGAGAGGGAAAGTGTTTTGGGATTCCCACCTAAAAATGTTTTGGGTCACCTATAAAATTCATGATGTATATTGTACTTGTGTGACTTGTAGAAGAGAGAGAAGCTCTAGGTTTCTAGAGAGAAGAAGAGACCAATTCCTTTTGGATTATCAATTTTTTGGGTGGTTCTGTTTCATTCATATTATATTAGGCATGAAAATTGTAATTGGAAATTTATATGGTTCTTAATCAACTCTATTTTTTCTATCTGAAAATCAGATTGGGTGCTTTGTATTGATAAAATCAGAATGGGGGATTGGTTTTTATAGAATAATATGGGGAGTATTGTTTTGAAAAAAAAACGGGTTGGTGCTTCGTTTTGAAAGAATTGTAATGGGAGATTCATATTGAAAAAATCAGTCTGTGAACATTTTATTGAAATAACCAGACTAGGATCATTGTATGGAATAAATCAGGCTGCGAGCATTGTAATGAAAACATTGGACTAGGATATTTGTTTTGATAGAATCATACTCAGAGGAATCAGAATCAGTTTTTCATATCCTAGTCCAGGTATTTCATACATTTCTTCTAGGAATGGAATTGATGAATTTTATTATAATTTGAATACATTTTATGATTTGAAAATAATCACAGGTAACATGAGTTCTTACAAAACAATTGCATTACATTATTTTGCTAATTAGTTTCACACGCACAAGTGGGATTGTATCATAGTTTTGCACGAGTGTATGGGTATATGCTACCCGTTGAATCCAATAATTTTTTTCAAAGTGGATTATATGGTATCAGATCATTTCCAAAACATACCAAAGACGTAGCTATTCTTATTGAATAGTGATACTTTTAAATCTTTATGTTCCATCGGATGTGTGTTGAGTTTGTTTTCAGCACGCAATTGAAATATTTAATAGGGGGAGATGGTTGTTTCAATTGAGAAGAATCATAAAAGAAAAGGAGTATCAGTGATTCAACACCTCCCCATCTTGGTGATACATTACACCAACTTGGCACATTCAATTTTCAAAGGTTATAAGGTTGTGTAAGACAAAGAAGGAATCCATTTGAAATGTTATTAAGACATGTCAGAGAAAACAGTTTTTATTTGAAAACATTTCAATTTTGGAATAAATTAATATTATTTTTATGGTATTATCCCTATATTAATGAGGAATGTTACGAATGTATTATAACCCAGTATTCTAAAGCTCTAAACATTAAAATATACTCAATATGAAAGGAAGCAAGTTATTGACTAAAATCAATATTATGTAATGTAATTAGGTTGGGTCCTTATAGTTGGTGTCATAGGAATATTATGTTTCTTTTGAGGAACTGAATAAGATACTAGTGAATGCTCTATTTTTGGCTTTGACATCCCATAAAGGTGTGATTTTCATCTTCAATGATTGTTCATTGAAGGGACATGGTTTTTTTAGATAAAGAATTATCAGGTAATTTATTGTTCTTAAATACAACAAAAACCTCCTAAGTTAAATTTTCCCACACATGATTTGGAATTTTCTTCTATGGTTTTTGTATTGAAAACTTGGAGGCATCATTTATTTGGAGACAAATGTCAAATATATACTAACCAAAATTGTTTAAATTTTATATTCACTAATAAGTCATTAGACATGATGTATAGAATATTTCTTTAACTGATACAGGATTATGATTTCATGATCAATTACCCTCCATGAAAAGAAAACTGAGGGGCATATGCCTTGAGTCAAAAACATAATGCATCACTAACCAAGATACCTTAAGAACATGATCCCTTGATTAGGGATTTTATGAATTTTGGATTCGAAGTTGTTGATGCCGGAAATAAATCTATTTTGTTTCAGGTTTTAGTGCAGTCATTGTTATCAGACATAATTAAACAAGCATAGAAGGAAGATCGTGAGCTATAGAAAAAGGTAGAATTGGTCTAAATGGGTAAATTTATAGAATTTAACATTGATAAAAATTGTGTTTTTAGATTTAGAAAAATATCGTTTGTAACTTGTGATTATCAATTAAAAATGATTTATTGCATGAAACTCATATTTACCTATTTTCAGTTCATCCTAGTAGTAATAAGATGTACAAAGACCTTCAAAAGTATTACTGGTGGGATGGAATGAAAAGGGATATTGTAGAATTTACTGTGAAATGTTTGATATTTCAATAGGTTAAAGAAGAGTGGAAGTCAACAAAGGGGATTCTTAATCCATTTCTAGTTTCAGATTGGAAATGGGGGAATATATATTTTGACTATTTTTTGGGAATAACTAATAAATACTGAGTTAACAATGTGATTTGGGGTTATTGGTGACCGTTTAAAAAATTCTGCACACTATATTTCTATTCGAGAAACAATGCCTTTGGATCAACTTTTTTGATTTTAAATCATAGATCTTTTCAGGTTAAATGTTTTTAATATTTCCATCATATCAAAACAGGATCCTAGTTTTACGTATGACTTTGGAAGGGTCTTTAGAAGTCATTGGGAATAGAACTAAATTTCAGTATAACTTCTCATACACAATCAGATTGGCAGTCAGAACGAATGATTCAGAATTTGGAATATATTATTTGAGCATGTTAAATTGACTACCAGGTATGTTGGAATCATAATCATTATTTAGTTTTGTTATCATATGATAACATTTTTTATAACATTATACAAATGGATCCTTTTGAGTAATAGTATAGGAAGCGGTGTTGAACACTGTATTTTTGGGATGATTATGGGGAATAGAAGTTGATGGGACCCAAATTGGTTGTGTATATGGTTTAGAAAGTGATGATGATCCAACAACACCTAAGGACATCTCAGATAATATATAAAAGTTACACAAAAAATAGGATAAATACTTTTATTTCGAGGTAGGTGATCATGTATTTCTTACAATCCCACAATGGAAGATTGTTATGCATTTTGGTAAGAATGGAAAGCTAATTCCATGGTTCATTGGAACATAAGACATAATGGATAAGGATGGAACAATTTCCTACCAAGTAGCATTTACTCTGTTTTTTCCTCTAGTTCATAATGTTTGTCAGGTTTCGATATTGAGGAAGTATGTTATAGACTAATCTCATGTTTTCTGCCCAGAAGCAGTTCAGCTAGTAGATAACATTTCTTATGAAGATACCCTATTTAATATTTTTTATTGAAGGGAACCATTAATATATATATTTTTAATAAACTATTTAATGGTTTTGGGGAGAAACCACATGGATGAAGAAAAAAATGAGGGAGTCTAAAAATGCTATGAGATAAATATACCATCACTTGTTTAATAATTAAATAAAATCATGATGAAAAAATTTCTGAAAGGTGTGGATAATGTAAAAAAACATTCTTTTTAAAAATAAATTTTATTGAATGAATCATTCTTCTATGTAAATATTTATAAATAGCCTTTAAACATAATCTTGCCTTTACTTTGATTTCAATTTAAAAAAAAAGTCATCTACAGTTGTGATCAGTATTTTATTTGGAGTCTGATGGAACCAACTTGATTGTTATTATGAATATAAATAATCCCATATGAATAGAAATTGGATTAGTAATATGACCCTAATGAATATTAAATTAAATTATTATTTTATTTTCTTAAATAATTAAGATAATGGCATCTTGATAAAAATTTCAAGGTGATTTAAAATGAGTTATAGTTTTAAAGATATTATTTTATAATAAATTATGATTAATTTAAAATTTTAATTAAAAATACATATACAATTTATTTTAAAAATGGAGTACATTTTTTAATTCTACATGTCAAAAAAATGGTCAGAGTTGACTTTTGGGATTTTTATCAAATTTTTGATGAATAGTTAAATACGGTAAAATACGACTTATTCAAATTATCAGGTAAATATACTTTTTATGACCTAATAACTAATGTAATCCCACATATTTTTAACTCACATGAAATATTTACTATTTATTATTACATTAATGAAGACTATTCATAGTCTAGAGAAAAAAATATTAAACTAATGATTAATATAATGTAAAATCCCTCTTATCCTCCACTATATTTTCCACCCTCGTTCACCTCTTCCTCTCACACCTCAAACGCCTTGAGAATTTCCTAGGATTAAAAAAATCGCATCCCTACTTCCAATACCTTCTGGTCTCACCAAAAGGACAAAACAAAAGGCATTAAGAAGGATCTCAAAGAGAAGAGATCAGGAGGTAAACACCATCATTTATTTTCTTTCTTTTGTTTTCACTTTCTTTTCTATTATTCTTCTTTCCATATGTCCCCTTTATCTAAGTGGAATGAATTACCTATTATCATACATATTATTTATTTCATCATTTTTATAAAAGATTCAAAATTATACTTCTTCTCTTCTCCCACTTAATCAAGATGTTAAAAAAACATCCGCAATGTATTAATTTAACGACATCATGGACGATGTGATTTTAATTTCTCTTAAATCATAAAATACATGTAATGAAACCATTTTTATGGTTGAACTAGTTTATAATAATTATACTATATATTATATAAGGTTTGCAAATCCTTTTGTACACATTTTACAAATTTATCAAACAAAATGAGTTTATTACAATAGAAGAATTTCCAAAATGACCGAAACAAATATCAATATTGTTTTAACTTAAGAATCATCCTCATTTTAGAATTTAGAAATATAAATGGTATAATTTATGGTTATATAAATATGTAAATACCATTCAATTCCAATTCTACAATTTTATGCTTTATTGATAAGAATATCCATCAAGAACTGATCATGGAAATCATGTAAAGATCGCACCCAAAACAATGGAAGGAACAAAATACTAATAAGTAATGGGTGAAATGATTTTTTGAAATGATCCTATAAGGTTTTATAATCATTAATATGTTTACTTATGAAATTAATAACACTATTTTAACCATTATATATGTCTTTTAAACATATTTGAAGTAAGACAATCCTGAGGTGAGGGAATTCATAACCCGATTTTCATTCTTTTGGATTACATTCTACTTCATTATTTATGGGGTATTAAAATATTTTAATAGATTTATTTATTTTTATTATGTTTAATTAAGTTTATTTATAGTGTATATAAATATTACATACAATCTATTAGTTATCACCTCAATTATATGATATTTGTATAGGACCTTTATATAAAAACCTCTTTTAAAATTCTGTTTTAAAAAATTCAAATGCAATGTTTTTATGAAATTATTCATGTTGTATGATTATTTTATGGTTCTTGGGAATTTTTTATGATTATGGGTGGCACATATATCTCTGTCAAATGAATTGGGTATTTGTATGTTATAGTTATGTCATATGGTTACTCCATGTTTAATAGAAATGGTTACAGAAATTGTAATGTAGTGGCGCGGGTTACAAATTTTAAGGTAGCTGAGAGGGATACAAAATATTTAAGTAATTCTCAAATATACCTTTATAGTTCTATTAATTCTATTTATGTTTTGTGGGAATTGTTGGGAAATATCTTGTTTCACAATATAAGTATATATGGGTGATAAGTAAGTCTTTTTAAAATGATTTCACCAGTTACAAGTATTCATGGATTAATGTATTGTATACATCTTTTTATATATCATATTGAGACTTTTGTGATCATACAATGTTATTAAATTATTTTCCTAGGTTATAAGGATGTGTAAGACATAGAAGGAGGACTAGTTAAATGTTAAGAATATTTGTCAATGAAATCATTTTTTATTTGAAATGTTTTATATTTTGGAAGAAATGAGTACTGTTTTTATAGTATCCACTCCATATTTATATGGAATGTTATGAATTAATTATGTAATAATTATCTAAGGTACTAAACATGAAATGATCCTTAATGTGAAATGATTTCTATTCTTGACTAAATTCAAGATTATGTAATGTAATAAGGTCGAGTCCATATAGGTAGTTTTGTCTAGAAAATTACCCTTCCTCTTATTTAGTTTAGATTTGTTTTATAAATTTACTATAAATATAATTTTTAATTTATACTAAATTCTTATTCATTATGGATCAATCTTAAAAAAATTAACATTATATACTATTTATTTATGGTTTTAGTGATTCTTTGTTTTTCTGTTTGTAAAATCACTAATGATTTCTAGCTTATGAATATAATGTCACACGTATCACTGATAAAGTTTTCATCATACTTTACAGGGACTACACTCACAAAAATTCAATTTTATATAGTAATTTTTACTCCCCCTTATATCATTAATTAATTTAAAGTGGTTTCTTTTATTGTATCCTATATTCATGGAAGTTATTTATTTTTCATATCTTGTAAATTAATGATAAATGACCAAAAGAAATTGGTAGTTAAACAATATAATATTTCCATGTAAATTTATATTTACAAGGAGAAGATAAATTTTAAGGAATTGGAGTGAAACAATCACCTATGAGTAGGGAAAATACATTCAAATCTAGATTATTAAAACCAAATCATGGATAATAAATTCTATGAGGGATTGAAAATATAAGATATAATGGATAAAAAAATAAATTTAATAAAGGTCAATAATGATAGAAGGAGATGAATATGAAGAATTACATAACAAGAGCTCTATAAATGTCCATAAATTCATGTCTAGATTTGAGGGAAATCCAAAATATGATATAATGTTTGAAATTTCAATTCAAGGAACCAATATATCCTTTGTAGAGAAGGAAAAAATATGAATAAGTACCATCCAATGGAAAAATTAAAAAAAAGATGATGAAAGAGATAGATTTAGTGGAAAATGTGAAGTGGTATGATGTCAGGATGGTAAATGATTATTTTTGACTTTGTTTATCCACAAATTAACTCTTTCCTTGAAAAAGTTCATAATATGATTGATGATGCGACAGAGGATAGATACATATGATGAAATTCAATTTCACATATACCTATAATTTATAAAATTAAATCCTAATAATAATCTTATTAAGTGACCCAATGAGGTAAAGTAAATCATTCCAACCCTAATAAAATAATTTTTCTATTTGTAATATGATATTTTTTTTCTTCCAAGGACATTAAATTTCTATGAATATTTTAGGATGTTGTGTCAATTTTATTTAATCAAATTGATGTTTAATTAAATTATCTTATGATTTCACTTTTCATTATCCCTAATAGGTACATAAAGTAAAGTAAAAGATAATAAAAACATGTACTAATAGTGCTTCATGAGTACATGTATGTATTTTATTTATTAATTTTTACCACCCATTTATTTGAAATATTTTATTTTGAGCATTAATTTTAAAAAAAATCATCTCACATACATCAGTATTTGTTATTTTTTGATCAATGGAAGGAAAATCATGATTTCATATTTTTTATTTAAATGTTTATATGAATGAATGGGTAACATGGGGGATGAATGATTATAGATAATCAGGAAGATTCTAAATTGTGGAATAATTACTTGGGCAGTCTTACTGATTAATTTATTTGCAATTTCTAAAATCATTTTCATTATTTAAATTTATGATTTTTTTCTTGATTAAAATTTTATTAGTCATTCCAATAATGATTGAAAATTATCATATTTTACCATTCCCTATAGGGTTCTAAATAAATATTTTATATTGTTTCTTATACCATATTACTTGAGAGATAATTGGACATGGTTTCATAATTTAAAATGAATTAATTTATAATTAAAGCTATGATATTAAATAGTATATTTTCATATAACTGAGGTTTTTTAGATAAATTCCATATCATTAATACCAAACATGACATTTTTATATTTTTTTTAAACTCATTGAATCAATTAATGACTATGTAAGATAATATCCACATCACAAGAATATATTATCATTTCAAACACTTAATTTTTTTTTTATTTTTAAATATTATCAATGGATCAATTGTCGGGGATAAGATGATAATTGGGAAATTGAATGATTTACATTTATTTCAAGTTGGTATTGTTTTTTTCCATGGATTATAGGGAAGGATCATGGAAATAAATCATAGTAATTTATTGTTTACATCTATTGAAAAAAACATAGAAAATATTGTTCCAAAAATAATTATTATTATAAATAAATGGGTTGTGTAATTAGATGGAAAATATAACTATTTCTATCCAAGTGATGATGACCATTTTGTGTTCGATTAATTATTTGAGTATTTTTTTATGATTTTTTAAAAAATAGGAAAAGGTTAGTACATTGAAAAAATAAGAGAAAATGAATCCATGTGATTATTTTAATTCAAAAACCTACAATAGCTTTTGAATATGGGAGATGTCACATTGAAAAATAATATTTCACAGTAATTTAATTTCATTCTTGATTCAATTTTCTTAATATTTAAACAAATTTTTTTATAATTACATATTTTTACCCCATTTTTCCAACTACCCTTATCCTAAAAGTGATATGATACATAATGATAAGACATCATGCTTATATTGGATAACTATATTTATGAGGTGGAAGTGTGAGATTCAATTAAATCATATGGTTAGGTTAATTTAAATGAGGTATGATTGTATGTAAATTTACATAGTTACCTTGATTGATGAGTGAAAATTAATATTGCAGTAAATCACAATTTGTAACGAATATTAACATTAAATTGAGAAACATGAATGAATGTTTATAGAATAACATATATTCCAAAAGGGGGAATGTATAATTCAGGATTAATGAGATTAACTGAAAACTAATGAATAAAAATTATATTCTTTTTATGTGATTATTGTAAATTTATTATCCCCATTAATTGTTGTTTAATTTAATTACATTGAATTTTTTGTATTGGGAGTAGGGGATCCCTTCATTATTTATGTTGAGATATCATAGTTGTGCACAAGAGTGTTTTATGTTTGGAGGATTTTATGAAAAGAAATTATATATACATTGTGAAATATAAATCAATTGTCTTTTTAGATTAATTAAAAATCCATATACCTGATTTTCATTATTCATTATAATTTTGGGAAGGGATCACTTATTTGAATTCAAGTGAAGATTAATGAGAAAAAATAAAAATCAAATTTTGAGGATGATTATGGGTTAGGATTCCTCATTAAACCATTAAGAGAAATTAAAGTGACAGATATATGGTTTAGTAATTTATATCATTTTTGAGGTTCAAAATTTTCAAGTGGATCATGTTTTTATGAAGATTTTCACTATTTTATAATATTTTTCACACCACACAACATGAGTTAAAGGAATTATGATTACCCATCAAGAATAATATCAAGTGGAAGCCTGAAGATATAAAATATATATTAAATTATGGTCACTCATTATTTCTCAAGAATATATTGCATATATTTCGGAGAGGAATTAATATACATATTCAGATGGAGAAATCCTTATATCTAGTGGTTGTGGCGACTTATTCCGGTGATCCAAGAATTAAGGATTTTTTTAGGGATATATCTTATTACAAATGATATGTATATATGGATTAAAAATTGGATATATGTGAAGAGATATATTATTAGATTACCACATCTAGATCATAGGAATACATAGTGGTATGTAAATAGATTATGAATTACAATGATACATGTGGTACATATGGATAAATATTTGGAAATATTAATGATATAAGATACACGTTACATCATAGATATTACTGGGATTATTTTAATATAAATAAATTGGATTTGTGAAAGTTAAAGGTTATTGAAAAACACCCATGGTTAATCCCATTGAATGATAATAGTACAAAAAAAAGAAAGGTTGGAAAGAGGTGGAACTATGTTGACTAACAGTGTTCCAAAGTGTTTAGGAATTTGTTTTTCATTTTGTTTTTATTTTTGAAATAGAGTAATTATTATATGATTGTGAAGTAAAATAAATGTATGTGAATAATCATTACTAAAAATATAATAATATTATATATTCAAAAACACTACTTTATTTCATTTTTTGAAAATCTACTATTTGTGGATTGGTTTTATAGGATGGGGTGGAAATTTTTAATGGGGGTTTTCATGAAATTTTATTAATTTTTCTTCTTCTCTTGTGTTCATATATGTTTTGATATTCATTGTTAATAATTCATATATTATTCCATAGTTCCCTATCTAGAGTGCGGGTGATTTAGGGATGAACCATGGTGTAGATTAGAGAAGTGGGGGGAGATAAAAGACATTTAATTTAGCTTATACTTTTGAGATATATCACTAATGAGAATAATTTTGTTTTATATTAACTATATATAGGGATTGAAATTACCATGTATTAATAGTTGAGTCTAGGAGGTAAAGGTATTTACCCTTTGTAGTCTCATAGATTACGGTATGATTTCATCCCCAAGTTAGATTTAGGTTTTCCAATTTAATGAGAATACATATCTAGATAGTGATTCTTTTCCCCTTTTCATTTATATTTGTCCATTGAATTAGTAAATGTATACTTCCAGAAATTTATCTTAGATTATTTTCAAGCATTTTTTGAAAAATTCCCTTATATTAAATTCTAATTATCCATTCATCATGGATTTAACATCTTGATAATCAATAAGTATAAAATTTATTGGAATTTTAATTTATACTTCATCTTATATTTATCATTCGTAAATTGAATTTAGTCCCTATGATGGAGGGTCATAGAATCACCATGTCAGTCAAAAAATGTTATATCTACTATGTTGGGTAGAATTTAGTAAGTATTATTTAGTGGGTTCATCTATTCTGCAAGAAATAAAATTAAAATATTATATGATTTGTTTATTTTTAATACCTTAGAGTTTATTTAAATATTATTTCACTAAATAGTATAATACATTATAGTTTTTGATGATCCCTGATGGTTGGTATATTCATGGCTATCTAATAATGTTATTATTTTTTCAATGTTTGTTAAACGTTTTAGCATTAATAAGTAGATCTAGATTTTTCACATAACAGAATTCATTACGATGTAAGTTAATATCTATTTATAATGAATTATTTTTTTATTTGTTTAAGAACTAACTTCATAATACAAACCATGTTATTGTAATGATTTGGATTTGGAACATGATTCATTTTTTATAAAACAAAAAAAAAATTAATTAACCAAAAAAATGATTTGAATGTACTATATTCCATTGGTATCAAGTATTTGGTGGATTGGATTAGAATATCATTAAACATGAATGTGATAATCAAAAAAGTGGAAGAAATAACCTCACAGATTTTTTGATAAATGGAAATTATAGTGATATTAGTGAAAAGAAATCTATTTGGAATTAAAACTGTAACACACTAAATATAATTAATATATATTTTTATTCGTGCTTATTTGATATATTACTTTCCATGGAGTTTGAAATTTAAACTTGATGTTTTTAGGGGATTTAAGGTTTAAATTTTCGGTTTTATTATCTCATAATTAAAATAAAAGAGACATATATGATGAAAATATTTTTAGAATACTTTCAATGTTAAAATTAATTATTTGTATAATTTATAATTATATCCATTCATTTTATTAAAATTTTAATTTTTTTCCTGCCTAAATAAGATTTAAACCAGTAAATGTCTTATTCGTCACCCTATTATATTGGATTCCTCTAGGAATTGGACTCATTATTCACTCATCAACTCCATGTTTTCAATTAGGATTATTTCATATAGTTTTTTATATTCAGTATGTGAGGAGACACCATATCATTTCCATAATTTTTCCCCTTCTTGTTCATCTATAATCATTACATTTTTTTATAAAAGGTTAATGATTCATGGTGGATAAAAATTTATTTTTATTTTCATAATTATAGTTCTTTTAATCAAAATCTAATAACAAAATTTCTTTGTTCATTGTGTTTTAATAATTTATATCAATAATGACATCAATTTTTGAGTTTTGTTTCTATACAAATCAATTTATTAAAAAATACATTACTTAGTGGAAGTTTAAATTTCTTTCATTGAAGTATAATGTATATTTAATTTGAAAAATGTATTTTTTATTATTTTTTATAATATACCCTTAAATTTAATTTATAATATAATGTGTTAACATTGGAAATACATATAATATTTTAATATAATTATATAATACAAAATTTCTTCAGTGATATTTAAAATTTAGTTTTTATTAACTAATTTACATTTAATTTCTAATATGTTTTTAATGTGTTATAATGAAATGGTATAATTATTTTACTAATTCGTTTGTAGAAATATTGTTTTCATGATGTGGAATATAATAATTATTTTTATATTTTTTACCACTAAATTATCCACAAGTTATTACTTTCCTAAATAAATAATCAAACTTCGAAAAATATTAAATATTTATATAAAAACTGATATTTATTTTGATGGTTTTTGGTGATAACATGTGTAATTTTTTTTTCATATTTAAATTACAAATTAAATTGGTTTTCAAAATATTTATGTAAATAAATAGATAGATATATTGGAATATAAATATAATTAAAGTGTTATGATATGATTAAAAATACCTAGACTAAATGAATGTGAGTGTGATTGCAATTTGTATTGGGCTTACTTTTTTATGATTAACCCACTATTATTTCCATAGAATATATTCCCAATTGTTTAATATTATTATCTATATAGTGTCTTTTATATTATTTCAGTTTCATAACATGAGTAATGGGTTTCAAGAAATTAGTAGTTATTCATGAGGATTATGTGTTCACATCTAACACCTAGAATTAGTTTTCCATTATGCCTAATGATACAACACAATTTATTAATATAGTTTTAATTTCATTGTATCTACATGGTCCATGATAATTTTGATTTTAAAAAAATTATACTTAATTTAAAATAAAAATTTAAATGTGATAATATCTTGTTATTTTATATAATAAAAATAAAAGGTATGTTTTTGTTTTTATTTTAAAATTGTAATTTCAAGGATAATTTTTAAAATTTATTGGTATAATATATTCATTGTTATCAAATGGGAAATCTTTCTTATCTACTATATACATACATTTTGAGTGTGTAGACTCGGTTTTATAAAATGTATGTAATGTAAATGGTTACAAATGTAATTTTGGATGATCATATAGATCATTCAATCATGTCGGGGTTCTGAAGTGATGTATTCTCATTTTTATCAATTTTATTTCTTCTTTTCTATTAATTTTGGATCAATTAATTTGTATATCCCATATAGGGTCATTATTTAAGGATTATTATTCCCTTTGATTGTCATTAATTTTCATATTTTTAGTTGTTGAATATAAATTTTATAATAGAATAAATGTTTATCTCTTAAATTCTAATGTATCATGTTTATTTTAATTTATTATATTCTAATTGTAACACATTTTTATGGTTTTTATTTAAATTATTATGTTTTTATGTGTTATTTGTCTAATGTTTATATTTTTTGGGGAATATTTTTGTGGGAATATTATTTTTTATTAATTTTAAATTGGGAATTTTTTTCCAAAAATCATGTTTTATTTATTTGAAAAATATTTTCATTCTATGGAAATCGAGAATATACTTTCATCTATATCGTGGGTTAACTCAAGTATTAAATTGAGTAGCTTGTCTTTATTAATTATTGTTCTTCCTACAAAATCTGAATAATGATTGAATATTATATAGGTAAAATACATTCTTAACTTTCCAATTGATATTAAATTAAAAAAATTTAAGTCATTCACTACTTAATCATGATGATAATGTTTCTAAATTATCACGAAATCAAAAACATGAGAGTAGTAAAATTATATTTCAAAGAATATGGTTGACTCCAAACACTATTGTTTCTATTATTGAAAATACATAGGGTCACTCATACCAATTTGATAGAAAATTTGTTCTCTATTTTAATGTTTATAAGAATAAACACTTCAATAGGGTTATAATCATGAATTGACTTGGTAAACATTTTAATGTGTTAAAATATTTAGAGATTCAATTTCAGTTAACGAATAAAAATTTGATCAGAAAGACCCACTGATAAAAAAAGTAAATCCCATTTTTAGATCCAAGGGTATGACTTTTAATGGACTTCAAAAAAAACATATTAGGTTAAAAAATTTAATTATAACATATAAGTTGATAAGAAATCAAATCAATTCTGTCATTTTACAAAAGACAATCAAATGGACCAATCAATTCATATCAATTAGAAAAGAGATAATTCATGGATAAATAACATAAATTATATTCAAAAAAATTAATTTATATATTTTAATAAAATTATAATTTATTTATTATGATTTTATCAGAATATTATTCAGTCACATTTTCCAGTTAAAATTAATGAATCACACAACTATTTTAATAAAAAATACCATCCAAAGAGGTTACCAAGGAATACGTTTTCTTTTTTAATGATATTAACCACATAACAAATGGAATATAGAGATCCTTATTTAGTAGTTTTTGACATCATTCATTGTCAATAAATTTTTTATTGTTATATATCTATGGTTGGAGGTTCCATTCCAAAACATTTATGATTCACTTAATTTTTTTATTTCTAAAAGTGGGTTTCCTTTTTCATTTGATAAATTTTATAGCAATATATTTTCCAAATTTTTAATTAAAACAAAAACTAAAATTCCTTTTATATTATTAAATCTCATTGAGAACTCATTATCGTATTAACAATAATCTATATTAAATTGGATTATCAACATCATAGAAAATGTTATCATTGATTTCGAGTGTTTACATCACCTGGGTTAGAAACATAATGCCTAAATAATTTTAATAATGGTTTATATTTATATTGATTTTGAAATTGATCATTTTTCTTTTTATACAATCATTTTTAGATAATTGGTTTCTCTTAAAAGTTCAATATAATAATATTTTGGTGTTTTAAATACCCATACATTTCAATTAAATTCATTTAAAAAATATATGATTGTCTTAAAAATAAAAAAGCTTCATGTCATAGAGATCCAATATCCTCATTACACATTGTTATTTAATCATAATCTCAATCCAAAAATCAAAATTACAGAAATTAAACTTGATAAAAATGATCATATGTGGTTTTTTGGTAATATATTAATCTTCTACAATAATAATCACAATTATCACAAACATTATTTTATGAATTTAGATAAATAAAAACAATCCTTATTCAATTATTTCATTTGAAAAAAAAATATAAAATCAGATTCTTCATCATTATTAATATAGTAAAAAGAGTATCAGAACATTCATAAAATACATTTAAAAACATAATAAACCATACATGAAATTATTTTGCGGTAAGTTCAATGTAATAATTGAGTAATATTATACAAAAATAAGAGATATAATAAATAAAAATCTTTATTTTTTGACAATGAAATTGGTCTCTATATGGGGAAGGTTGATATGGATTTTGTAAGACCTTTTGTCTATCTATATTCACATCCTAATCATCTTTAAAACATTAGAAGATTAAAAAAATAGTTATGTGTATGAATTATTTTTGGGACTATATATTGCTTAAATGGAAGAAACATTAGAAAATTGGATAGGAACATGTCACTTGATTGAGAAAAATGGACTAGAATCAGACAATATCGATACACTGGATAAGAATTTATCATATTATATGTAATTTAATTCCAAATTAATATTAAAATTTTGTTTTATTATAAAAATATATATATATAATTCTAGTATATAGTTTTTTTGTTATTACACAAAAACATATATCAAAGGACTAATATATTTATCCATCTATATGTATTAATATAGAATACACCATATAAATAAATTGTTATATATAATTTTATAAAAATATAAAATGAAAAATATTATATTATAGTATCTAAGGGATTTTGTTTTGGAAAAATAATGACTGTTTATAAGGTTTTATTCTGTCATAATATTATTTTTAGATGGTGTTTCATCCTTCTCAAAATAGTACAATATAATCGTTAGTATATAATTACTATTTATTCATACATTTAATGTTCTAATATAAAGATCATTAGTTTACTCATAAAAATTAAAATTACAAAATATATAATTATTTTTTATATAGTCTGGAAATTAGAAATCCAAAAGAGGATTTTTTATGCTTTATGATGTTTTATTTTCTAGATTCAAGACAAATCTTTCAATTATAAGATAGTTACATATATAATGAAGAATATTCTAATTTAGAATCATTATTAATTATAAATTAGAATATTCTATAATATTAAATAAATTTATAACCCCTCTAAATTTAGAAGGATTTTTATCTATAATATTATGGAAATTTCAACCACATCCCCCTTTTATTTTCATTAAATTGACAATATAATGACCCGACTATACACATTACATAATCATGAGTTATATCAATAATTGAAATTATATATCTTTTTAAGACTATAGTTTTAATGAATTAGTCTATAATTCATACATAATATCCCTCATTCATAGAATCTGGGTAAAATAAAAATAGTATCCACTTTTTCCAAAATATAAATCTTTTTAAAGTAAACATGATTTCTATTTTCAAAAAATATCATAACATTCATCTTGGAATCCTACATTCTATTACCCAAACTTATACCCTATGAAAAACATTTTAAATGTTAGTATAAGCATAAAAATCTTTTTATGGGACATAACAGAAGTAAAGAAAACATTAGTTTATGAATATTATAAACTCATGAAATCATTTTCACATAATCATAATTATCACCCACAAAAAAAAATCATTAGCTAACCTCAATGAATAATGATACTCATATGAAATGCAATAGTAATCATAAATTATAAATGTAAATTATGTCATCCATATCATTCTTAAAATGTATCTTTCATGGCCCAAAAAGTATTAAAATTCATGGTTACATTTAGAATACCCTTCATGATATATTCCCAAAATCTCTCAGGAGATACCCAACCGACTAGCTCTATCTCATTACCCAATACATTGGAGCGATATAATAGGTTCACCCACTCACATTTTATTAGAAAATCACCCATATTAATAATCATTTCCCATAAACCATAACAAAATAATAACACATAAAATAATCATGAAGGAAAAATAACATTTCGACTTTGAAACCACATTTCAAATTTACAAAGTCATCCACTCATTAATGGAAACTAATTATTTTAAAATAAAATTGTAAACATGTAAAATAAGAATATTAAAATTAAAGTTACATGAAATAAATAAATTTCATTAATGATATACATGTTATAAAGATATTCCTCTAGGTCTCGTAAAAATAGTTAAAAGACTAACTTTTATAGAGGTTTTAAAAATAAAGTCAAACATTCTGTATAGAAATCATTAAAATAATCCATTTTGAAAACCATTAAATGAAATTAATAGTAGGAATAAATTTTATTTTAAAAAATTTATACCAATAAAATTTAATATTTAGTATACTATCGAGTATATTGAAAAGGGAAAAAATATCGAATAATTAAACCTTTAAAAATTCGATGTGTCCCATAAAACTTTGACCATTTAAATAATAATATCCATGAAGGAATAACCCTGAAAAAAACATTAATTAACCAACTTATAGATAAAATATGGATATTAAATTTAATTTAATTTTTATATACACTTTATTAAATAATAACGGTTCATGTCATTAACAAATTCCTCAATGAAAGGAGATTGATGGAAAATATAATACATTGAGTCTGAATCGTCTGTACAATCATTATCTTCCAAAAAAACAAGGATTAATTAATTAATTACATCCTTATGAACCTTTTTAAATTTTATTATTCATTTTATCTGATTTATTATTATTTTACAAAAATTTTTTAATTATTTAGTTTCACATCAGGCATATTGTCGATATTCGGTACTCGACTCCAAGAAGACATTGAAAGAGTGTTTATAGAATAACAATTCAAGATTTCATCAACAAAAGATTAATATTAATTACATAATATTAACATTTTAAATCAATTATAATTTTAAATAAACCCATATATGAATGTCTATGAAAAATGAACAATGATATAATCATTGAGAGGGTCAGTATTACATATGCATGAGTAACGTTTCCATTTTTAATTGATCATTTTGGAAATAAGGTAATAATAAATTATCTTAAAAATTATCATAATATCATTAGTATCATATTAATCATTAAAATATACTAATATATATCATTCATTTTATGTGGTCAGGAAATATGAATCACATCACTCTATGGTGGTGATAATTAAAATATACGCACGAATGACCTTATCATTTTTATATTCATGGAATGATATAAAATAAATGGTATATTTATATTTTAAACTGATAAATATGTAATTAATATCATATATAATCATTAATACCATTAATATTACAATTATTTAGATATTTTGTTGGAAAACGAATTATATCAGTTCGTAAGGTGGTAGATCATTGTACACACGAATGAATAATTTATTTCCAATTTGAAAAAATTACAGTTGGATTAAGGTTACAATATTGACATAATAAAATATCAGTATTTGTATGATTATTTATTTATTATTTCTTCATGGTTGAATAATATTATAAGAAATTGGAAGAGAAATAAAAAAACACTTAAAACCAATACATTTCGATTAGAAAATACCTATAGATTAACACCTCTATCAAGGGTGTTCTGGCTAATATAAGGCATCCAAAGAGTGGGTATGGGTTATAATAATGTATTTTTTCATACATTTACCAAACTATAATGGTTTTGAGCTATGTATAATAGGGAAGAATGAGTCCCTTTATAGGATAGGGGCAGGGCACTCATGGAAATCTTTAAAATATTTATATAAACTAATATTCAATTCCAAATTAAGATAAATTGATTCATATAGAAGATAGTATTATATTGGATTGAATCTCCTTCATCAAATGAAAAATATTAAATTTTTTATTATTATTTAATAATAATCTTTTTATTTTAAACTTAAATTAACCCTTTTATCTTTTACCATTAAATCTTGTAATTTAATCATTGAGATTAAATATAATTACTATAACATGAAAAAGACTAATAAATGAGTCAATAATGTCATTAGAATAATTTTCCCAAATAGTTGGATGAATTTTATATTTTTAAAAATTCTATATCATTTAATAAAGTATTTTAAACATTAAAATATCATTAATTTCAATTTTGCTACTATTCAATATTTGCCTTTTGAAAAATATCAGAAACGGTGATATCTTCGAAAAAATCATTAAAAATCCCTAACATGTAAATTCCATTAAAAAAAATTGGGGATGGAATAATTATATCAAAATATATATACTTTAACATTTTTAATACAATGTATTTCATCAATTAATGATGCAATTTTTTCATTACAATTGTGTAACCATTTAATTCAATTATTTATTCCCTAGAAATTATAAATAATTTACTATTATATAGGTAATAATTATGTAATTTTAAATAATATTTATAGTTCATGATACCCCTTGTATAACCCCATATTAAAAACAATTTACCTTGTTAAAAACAATGTGCAACAAAATTTGTCTTCTCATTGAATATAATTTTATAAATGTCTTTCTCACACCAAAGTGTCTTCAAAAGGGTATAAATTCGAACCAAAGATGATTTATTTTGAAAAACACTAATCCAATGAATTTTGGAATTGTGTTAGAGTGATTTTATTTTATTTATAATATTATGTTTACCTTTAATTTCATGACTTACCCATAACTCTAGTAATAAAAATAATTACTAAAGTTACTATTCATAATTTTTAAAAGTTATTTTCTTCCTATTAGTTCAAAAATTTCGAACTTATTACAACCATTTATACTGCTTATGAAAATTCTTAAAAATAAGGGGCCAAAAATAATTAAAATTAATTCTATTGACAAAATGAGAAAATGGGTGTTTAAAGAAAAATGTTCAAAATTTCACATAGTTTTTATATCCATTTTGAATATGAAATTGATTCCAATGACCAAAATATGAATAAATTATAGAAAAATATAAATATTATTTAAAAATAATTATATTGATAATCTGAATATATAAAAAAATTAGATGAAAAAGTAGTTTTGAATTAAAATGTAGTATTTTTCACAATTCATTAAAATATAAAATTTATCGAAAAAATACAAATAATTCAACTATAGTAATTCACGATATTAAACATTCAAGGAATACGTGTATTTTGGTCAAATAAAATTAATCAATGTAGAAAAAACTGTATTTAAATCATGTACGCCATTAATTGGTGATAAAATAGATTTTTAGAATAATATTGCTTCTAACCATAAAACTAGTTTTATCATAAATGATAAGGAACATTTTGTCTCTTTTAATTAAAATTAATTTAATAAATATTAATTAATATAAAAATGACTTCCTCTTTCATTACCAGGTTTTCTACATTCTTCCCACATTTTGGAAATTACATCCCCTTAATATTATTCACTTATTAAATAAGTGGGGATATCAATCTCTCATAACATTTTCAGATTCCCATGTTTCATATTCATCCATATGGGTTTTCCATAAAACCATAACCTAATGAATCAACTTATTCCACAACAACTTCTCTTGATGGTCCATAACCAGAACTGGTTATTACCTGTAAGAAATTTTTTATTTCAACTAAACTACCTCTAGACCAAAAACATGAGAAGGATATGACATTTAATTTCATCACATTGAAACAAGAAAAACATTTTGTTCCTGGGATAAAATATGAGGAAAATCCACTAGGTATGCAACTGATACAACATTATCTAGTATTTCAAATGGTCTAATGAACCATGGAAATATCATTCACGCTTTACCAAAACATATTACACTTCTCCATGGGAAAACATTGAGAAAGACATGATCATGAACAACAAAATAATGATACATACTCAGGTTATCCACATTACTTTTCTACCTCCAATGAGTTATTCTGATATGTCTCTTAATCGACAAATCATTCTCTGTAGTTTCCTCTACAATCTCTAGTCTCATCAATATTCTTTCCCGATATTCCACTCAAAAAGTTGTAGTTCTGCACTACATTCGGCATAATACCTCAAATGGATCCATCTGCATGCTGGAATTAAAATTGTTATTATAAGAAAAAATCAACCATTTAAATATGTTTTTCCTTACATCCCTGATAATCCATTGAACAAGAACATATTATATCCTCCAAGGATTGAATTGTTTGTTCTGACTTCCCATCTGATTGAGGATGAAAAGCTATACTAAAATTCAATCTAGTTCCCAATGACATCTAAAGGCCTTTCTAAATGTTAAAAGTGAACATGTGATTGCAATATAGTACAATACAGTGTGTAACATTGGGTAACTTGATGATCTCTTTATGATACTACCTTGAAATTTTATCAAGATATACATTGTCTCAAATAGAATGAAAATCAATATACTTAGTCAATCGATCAACAATAACCCATTTCACATTCTCACCATGAGAAGTCTTCGAGAATCCCACAATTAAGTCCCTAGATATATTATATAATTTCCTCTATGGCACTATAAAATGATAAAACATCCCTTTCGGTAGCCTCCTCTCTCCATTAATTAGTTCCCAATTTAAATATCTCAGGGTGTAGTAAGAAATATCTTTTTTCATTCTATCCCACCAGTAATACTCTCGATGGTCTCGGAACATTTGAGTACTACTATGATGAACTGAAAACAGAGGACTATGGGCTTCACCTAATAATTTTTTTTCAACAATAAATCACATGGCACACATATTCTCTTCCCCTATCTCAAAAAACATTATTTTTCTATATTAAATTAAGGAAACATACCCTTTTCCACTATGGGAAAAAGGACTTTTTACAACGGACTTCTTGTGACGAGAATAAATCTCGTCCGAAAATGTCCATCCAAGAGGTTATTTGCGACGGGGGTAACGACCTGTCACAAATAACCAATTATTTGCGATGGGATTTCGTCTCCTGTCGCAAAAGGTTTGGCATGGGTTGCGCGTCAAACCGCATAAAGGTTATTTGCCATGGTGGGATCCCACCGTCACAAATAGTGAGTTATTTGCGGCGGTCCCTGTCGCAAATACCTGGCGGCGGTAAATAGATTTTTGCGACGGGATGTCGCCCCATCGCAAAAGGTGTGTCGGCAGGGACTATTTGTGACGGGTCGCATCGTAAATATCTTTTTAACCACCGACAGTAATTAATGCGGGCGTAGGTATTTGTGACGGGCCCCATCGAAAAAGATACTATTTGCGATGGGTCATGTCGGAAAAGATACTATTCACGCTAGGATACCCATCACAAATTGTCCCGTCGCAAATAATCTTACCTATATATACCTCCATCCGTTTTTCCTATCATTCCTCTCAATTCCTAGAAACTGTTTCTCTCTGAACTCTGATTTTAGAGGGAATGTTTTTCAAAGTTAATTTTTTTGTTCACAAAAAAGTTGTGAAACCGTTTACATCAATAGAAAATCATGCTTAAAGGAATTTATGTTTTATTTAATTTATTATTTATTTCATTTTTTATGTTAATTTTTATTATTGTTGATTAGTTGTAATTAAATTAAATTTAAATTGTTTTGTCTTTAGTATTTAGTTGTACTAATAAATTGAAATTTTTAGTACTAATTTTTAATAATTAGTAGTAATTAATAATTATTAACAATAATTAGAAATGAATATAATTAATTTGTAGTAATAAAAAATAATTGGTAATAAATAATAATAAAAAATAAAAATTAGTAATAAATATTAATAATTATTAATAAATAGTAATAAATATTAATAATGAGAAAATACATAGTAATAATGAGTAATAAATACTAATAAATTGTCATAAATAGTAAAAAATAGTTATAATTAGTAATAAATTGTAATAATTAGAAATAAATTGTAACAATTAGTAATAAATTGTAATAATTAGTAATAAATTTTATACATTAGAAATAAATTGTAATAATGAGTAGTAAATAGTAATAAATTGTATTAATTTGTAATAAATTGTAATAATTAGCAATAAATTGTAATAATTAGTAATAAATTGTAATAATTAGTAATAAATTGTAATAATTACTAATAAATTTTCATAAATTGTAATAAATTGTAATAAATTGTAATAAATTGTAATATTTAGTAGTAATTTTAATAATTACTAATAAATTGTAATAATTACTAATAATTAGTAATAAATTCTGATAATTAGTAATAAATTGCAATAATTAGTAATAAATTGTAATAATTAGTAATAAACTATAATAATTAGTAATAAACTGTAATAATTACTGATAAATTGTAATAATTAGTAATAATTAGTTATATTTATTAATAAATTCTAATAATTAGTAATAATTTGTAATAACGAGTAATAAATACAGATAATTAGTAATAATTAATAATAATTGGTTATAATTGGTAATAATTAGTAAAATTAGTAATAATTAGTAATAATTAGTAATAATTAGTAATATTTAGTAAAAAATAGTAATAATTAGTAATAAATTGTAAAGATTAGTAATAAATTACAATAATTAGTAATAAATTGTAATAATTAGTAATATATTGTAATAATTAATAAAAAATTGTAAAAATTAGTAATAAATGTTAATAATTAGTAATAAATTGTAATAATTAGTAATAAATTGTAAAAATTAGTAATAAATTGTAATAATTACTAATAATTAGTAATAATTACTAATTAATTGTAATGATTAGAAATAAATTGTAATAATTAGTAATAAATACTAATAATTATTAATAAATACTAATAATTAGGAATAATTACTATTTATTAGAAATAATTAGCAATAATTAGGAATAATTAGCAATAATTATTAATAAATAGCAGTAAATAGCAATAATTACGAATAAATAGCAATAATTAGTAATAAAAAACTATAATTAGTAATAAATAACAATAATTATAAATAAATAGGAATAATTAGTAATAATTAGGAACAATTAGGAATAATTAGTAATAAATAGGAATAATTAGTAATAAATAGTGATAATTAGTAATAAATATGAATAATTCTTAATAATTATTAATAATTGATAAAAATTAGTAATAAATTATAATAATTATTAATAAATACTAATAAATACTAATAATTACTAAGAAATACTAATAATTAGCAATAATTAGCAATAATTAGGAACAATTAGCAATAATTAGAAATAAATAGCAATAATTATCAATAATTAGCAATAATTAGGAATAATTAGAAATAATTAGCAATAATTATCAATAATTAGCAATAAGTAGCAATAATTAGTAATAAATAACAATAATTAGCAATCATTAGTAATAAATAGCAATAATTAATAATAAATTACAACAAATAGTAATAAATAGGAATAATTAGTAGTAATTAAGAATAATTTTGAATAATTAGTAATAATTAGGAATAATGGGTAATAATTAGTAATAAATAGGAGTAATTAGTAATAATTAAAAATAATTAGAAATAATTAGGAATAATTAGCAATAATTAGGAATAATTTGGAATAAATTATAATAATTAGTAATAAATAGCAATAATTAGTAATAAATAGCAATAATTTGTAATAAATTGTATTAAATAGTAATAAATAGGAATAATTAGTAATAATTAGGAATAATTGGAAATAATTAGGAATAATTAGTAATAATTAAAAACAATTAGTAATAATTAGTAATAATTAGTAATAATTAGGAATAATTATTAATAATTAGTAATAATTAGTAATAATAAGTAATAATTACTAATAATTAGTAATAATTAGTAATAATTCGTAATAATTGTTAATAATTATTAATAATTAGTAATAAATAAGAATAAATAAGAATATATAAGAATAAATAAGAATAAATAAGAATAAATAAGAATAAATAAGAATAAATTGGAATAAATTGGAATAAATTGGAATAAATAGGGATAAATATGAATAAATAGTAATATTTAATAATAAATAGTAATAGTTAGTAATAAGTAACAATAATTAGGAATAAATAGAAATAGTTAGTAATAAATATGAATGGTTAGTAATAAATATGAATAATTAGTAATAAATATAAATAATTAGAAATAAATATGAATAATTAGTTATAAATAGGGATAATTATTAATAAATACGAATAATTAGTAATTAAAAGTAATAATTAGTAATAAATAGAAATAATTAGCGATAAATATGAACCGTTAGTAATAAATAAAAATAGTTAGTAATACATAGGAATAGTTAGAAATAAATAGGAATAACCAGTAATAAATAATAATATTTAGTTAGGAACAGTTAGAAACAGTTAGAAATAAATTTTAATAAATTTTAATACATTTTATGAACAAGGCCTAATTTCTAGTGGATTGACTACACTCCTTTTGCTCAATGAATTTTCTCCATTCAACTCTGAATGACTCAAAACATTATGAAAAATGTACTGCTACATAGGCATATTGAATCTCGTATGCATAAGATTGGATCTGCATTTGTAGGATCATATTCTTTATAATGTTTTCAGGTGGTGACAGTTGGAAGAAGATGATTCATCGACTAAAAGGGGGCTCTTTTTTCCGACGCCTCATTAACATGCATCTTTCTCACACTCAAATCACAATGAAGAATCTGGTCGGAGATATGAATATTCATTCTCATGCATACGAGAATGAATAAGGGTACCTCTAAACAGATATTTCATTATGATTTTAGTGTGAGAAAGATGCAAGTAAATGAGGCGTCGGACAAAAGAGTAGGCATCAATCCACTGGAGTTTAAGAACGATGGCTTTCAGATGATGAACATCACAGAGCTCATACATATTTTCTCCTCAAAAATAATGAAATGACCGTATTTTTATTGTGAGTGCTTCTATCACATATTCTATAATTTCTATTACAGTATGTAAACTTATTTTATTTGTAAGTTATATGATAATCATATCAAGAAACAACTTTCACAAATTATAGCAACTGCTCTAGAAGAATGCAGACAAAAAAAAATCTCAATGGTTTCAAAAACTGGTAACATAAATTACTGTTGTTATAATATCAATTCAATTTACTATTTGTTATATTGATAATTGTTTAAAAAAATTTCAAGTGTCTCAACATGCTGATAAAATTGATAAGCGACTATGTATATTGAGTAACCCACCATCCAAAATGGTTAAATCTTATAATGCATATGTGGTGAATGGTTTTCGATTTCATACATGTGCATATGGGGAATCAAAATAACAATGAACAGTGGATATTATTTGAGAGGATCGCATCATAGAGAAATTGAAGTTGACTTTTACTACATTCTGGATGAAATTATTGAGCTATGTTATCTTGGACAGAATTACATAATGATGTTTAAATGCCAGTGGTTGGATACTGAGAGAGGTTTGTGTGTTCATCCGACTCATGGATTCGTTGATATTAAATATAAAATTCTTTTTGTAGTAAATTAACCATTTTTACTAGCTCAACAGGAACATCAAATTTATTACACAAAGAATTGTGCTACTTCAAGAGACCTGAGTGATTTGTGGACATAATAAAAAACAAATCTTGGGAAAATCAATTTACTCAAACTGAATGTGGTTACGCTAAAATGGAAGGAATTGAAATTTTTCAAGAGACTACTCAAAATCCATCTTTTTCACAAAGAAACGTGAATATTGATGATGAAACCCCACATATAAGGGTCGATGGTGATGAAGATTTTAATGATGTTACAAATGAATTTGAAATGACAAGGGATGGTGAAAGTGAAACTCATATGGATATTAATGTTGTCGAGGAGCAATATAAAGACATTGACATCGTCAGATATGAAGATGATGATGATGGTGAACATTGTCATAATTAAATGCTGGTTATTTTGATAACTAATATATATCTATATATAATAGTTATTTTCAACTATCTGCTAACAAAAATCATTTTCTGTTTTAGATAGACTCTGGTCTATTTTTTGAGTTAGAGGAGGCTGAGCTACCTTTGGATGAGGGGGGTGTGGGATCATCTGACCCTCAACCTACTGAAGGTTTTTGAGGTACGCAGAGGTGGCATGGTCTTGCGTGACTGATGATTCATGGCTCTATCACTTAGAGATTTCCACGTCATGGCTTCGATCCACGCACACAGAGGTATGGTAACCAGTATATTTTAGTTAGCATTCATTAATTTATTTATATATATACTAATTTTTTTTTTATTTATTATTTTTTCACAGTTTTTCCCATGTAGATGTTTGAAAGGGGAGTGCTATCTTGAACAATTATTTTTCTCAACCATGGATCACATGGGAACAGATTCCCGTTGATGTGCAGCTCGACATGTAAAATTATTGGCTGGTATGTAAACAAATAATATTTATTTTGTAATTTATTTTATTAATAACTTGATATTATAAATTATTTTTAGGGTTTAAGGTATCCCATCAATGATAGCATGCATAACGCTATCCATGCAGCATGTGAGGTGGCTATGAATGAGTGTTTACGACATTTTTTTCACAATTTGAGACAAACGACCATTAAGAAAGCAAGAGAGACAGAATTTGATTAGTCGTGTAGAGCCCACCGACCAGAGTAAATTTCATCTTAGGTTTGGGATGGATTATGTGCACACTGATTGGGTGGTGGATTTTAGAGGAGGTCTTCATTGGGTCAGCATAACTAGGGGTGACAGGAGACTTCACATCGAGCTGGTAGTTGTACATTCAGTACGCATAGAGAGCATCTGGTAATTATTTTTTTAATATTTTATATAAAATCAAATATAAAAAGAATATTTTATATTCATATAGGCTGTTGAGAATCCCGATATTACAGAGTATGATGTTTATCGGTGGATGTACAATGATCCAGCCACCTGAGAGATTAGAGGTGATTGCCAGTGTCAGATTGTGGTTAGTCTTATTTTTTCTAGTTTTACAATTAACTGCATATAATATTTTCACAATTTTAATTTCAAATTGGAATTGAAGGACTGATATGAGGTTGTGACCCCTCAGACATAGGATGAGGGTTAGGACGAGGTGATTGATCAGATCAGTGCCAACTATTTCAACTAGGCGGCATGGATGCAGGAGACTAAGTATGGCATTTAGAAGGGCCGAGTAGTTGGTATTGGCTCTCATGTGACTCTGGGTACTTATTTTGTTACTGCAGCAATGTCAGTATCTATCTCGAGATGAGCTCATGGAGAGGCATCATCTTCTACCTCACAGTATCAGGAGCAGTTCCGAGCAAAGAATGACCTTATAGAGAGTTTGCAGAATAAGATGAAGTGATGTGTTATCAGCAGCAGCAGTAGAAGTAGCAGCACAAGGAGGAGATTCGTCGATGGCAGCACCAGCATCACAAGAAGATGGATTACATGCACCGTCTGACTTGTAGTTTAGGGATGTAGTTTCCTCCACCATCTCCTTCACCTCATCCACTTCATCTAGAAGATGACCCCCAATGATTTTTTTATGTTAAAAACATTTGAATTTAAGATTTTTTATAATATGAACTATTTAAAGTTTCTATCCTTTATATCATTGTGAATATTATATAATTTAATTTGTAATATTTTATGATTTTTTTGTGAAAATTGATAATTTTAATAATTTTTATTTTTTTATTATTTTAATAATATTAAAATTATTGTTTTATTAATCATAATTTTGTTAAATATATTTTTTCAGTATTATATTTTTTAATGTTTGTTTATTTTACTAATAATAATAATAATAATAATATTTTATGATTTTTTTTATTTTTTTGTGAATATTGAGAATTTTAATAAATATATTTTTATTATTTTAATAATATTAAATGTAATTTTTCAATAATCATAATTTTATTTAATTTTATTTAAAAACTTATTTATTATTTACGACGGGTTCTCATCACAAATAGCCTAAAAACTTTTTTTTAAACAAGTATTTGTGATGGGATTATGAGCCTGTCGTAAAAAGTATTTGAGGCGGGCCCATCAAAAATAGTATAAATAAATATTTTCAAAAAAGTATTTGCAATTGGCCCATTGCAAAAAATTTTATATATATAATGTATATAATCGGAGACTTATTTGTGATGGTGAAGCTGCCCATCGCAAGAAATTATTATTTGCGATGGGACCGTCACAAATAATAGTTTTTGCGACGACGTTATCTGCAACATGCTATTTTTGATGGGACCCCATAGCTAAAGGTTATTAGTGACGGGATACCATCACAAATTACCCTTCACAAATACCTAGAATTCTACTAGTGTTCAACAAATTATATCTTTTTCTTTAACTCACAATCTTCCTTCTCTACATGGTTAATTCTTTTAGATAGTGATGATTTCAATGATAGATAAAAAATTGATTAATTTCTATAAAAACAACATCCAACGAAAAATTTATCAAATCATTATCTAGTCACATTCTAAATGTAAAATGGTTAAAGTAGCCTAGATTTTTTGACTCAAAGCATCAACCCCATTATTTGATTTTTAGGATGGTGATAGATTTTAAAATTTTAATCCATGATTAGTTCCAATTATATTCTTTTTCTCATTTTCAATTCTTTATAATTGAATATATACTTCAAAATTTTTCGATTAATATATAGTTCACACTATACTCCTTAAAAATGGTCCCTCCTAATGTTTAATTCAAATATAATAGCGGCAAATCCCAAATAATGTGTAAGGTATTTTAACTAATGAGGTTTCATCTGATGTGGAGCATAAGAAATTACCTGATAATTCTTCATCAGGACACAACAAATTCTTTTCAACGAAGTGTTACTATAGCTAACAAATTCACAATTCCTATATAGTAGGTCCTGAACTAGAGAATTCACCAATCTTATTTTCAATTCTTGAAAACAATCATCATGTTCTTTAGTGAAAATAAACATATAACCTTTTCTTGTTAACATAATCAGTGAACTTGATAACCTTGAATTTTTTTTAAAACCCATTAGTAATACATGATAACACTAATGTAATTGGAGGATATATAAAAGAATGTTTTTGTAGGTTCCGAGCATATCGGAAGCACGTTGGTGGGAGTGCACAACTTTAATTTTAGCGTTAAACAACATTCAAACCAAGATCCGTCACGATATAAAATGATGGATCTTCGAAATAAAACGAAGAATGAAAAACAAAAGAGGGAGTCCTAGAACCATAGAGATAGTATCATCATATGTTGGTTATAATTAATTTAATTATTTCACAATAATTACCTTGGTGGAATTATTTCTTTTTTGATGTCTCGTATCACGATCTGATGTGATCCATCATTGCGTCGTATAATCCCAGTGCAGGATTCCTCTAGAGGTGATCCACACGTGCTCCATTTATCTCTGGACGTCGCCGAAGGGATCTCCGGGTGCTAGCATGGAAGAACCTTCGCCTGTGATGCCTGCCTTAGATCTCCTTGATTCAATGGAGAGGATCTCTCTCAGTCTTGATAGAATTCTTGGAGGAAGTTGTTCCTTCGGCCTTGAAATAATTCTCCATAATTATTTGCACAATGATTGGGGAAACGTTTTGGGGCTGTGATGATATTTATAATCGAGTTTGAGGTTATAGAGTTATGAAAATAAATAAACGTGTTATTTGTTTTATTTATTTCCTTAACTCTTATTGAAAACCCTCATATTGAATTATTAATTCCTTGACATGAACCCATGATGATTATAATAAATGTAATTTAATAAAACAATATTATATCCTCATAATCCGGACTGAAAAAACTACACGGTGTGTAATAATTAATAAATTGCGTGTACTCGTTTCCCATAAAACTACATAGCATGTACATTTAATATACACGATGTGTAATTTTATTTTCCATTTGTATTTATTTCCACCACCACATTTATTAGACCTTGAGTAATGACTATTTTTTTCTTAAATAAATCTAACTACATTACTCACTAAAAAATATATTATTTCTCCCGCAATATATTTTATCGAATAACTAGTGTCGAAATAAATTCAATCAGGCATCCATAAATAATTATTAAACCACAACTGGGAATAATATTTATTTAACTTGTTAAATTAATATTTAACTGAGATGCATGTACACACTTAGTGTGTGACCCTCTAGGACCCTTTCTCAGTGGCATTAGGTGGAGCCTGCCTAAAGTCCAAGGTTAGTGTCTCGCAACACGCCAAGGAACCCATAGAGAAATAAGATAACTCTGCAATGATGTGTCACCTCCTATGAATGTTTACCGTGTAATATAATCCCTTTGTCAATATATCTTGAATCAAGCGGGTTGCTTGCAAGGGACATCAACCCATGTGCTCGATTATTCTTTCTTTGACTTTCGAGAAGTAAACTTTCCCATACCTTACCATGGCCATGGATTTATTTAGGATATCTCAATTACATAAAAGGGCCTAATATATCTACTTCTGTTATGGAACAGAAGGGACAAATCCTTTCTCGCATTATCTATTAATTCAGTATTACTTGTGACACTCCCAACGTATCCTACCTCGCTGCGAAAAGTGTGTCGTCACAGTTTTCTTCAACACATCTAAATGCGCGAGTTGTAATACACATTAATAATAATCATAAAGTCTAAGGACTAATACGCACGTCTGTAGATAGGAACATCCAATGAAACAATGAATTGTGGATTTCCTACATGCAGGTCTCGTTCTCAAAATATCCTCCTAAATATTACCTAGGGCACACACTATGAGAAGGTGCCTCAATGTTTTACGAGTCCTCACAAATAATGGCATGTATTATTTGTGTCCCTCAAATAACCTCATCTAACCATTGAACATATATTCATGAACAATGTTATGGAACTTCCGGGTTCTCAAAATAGCAGGGATCCGCTATGACCCTATAATGCAATAGCAATCCTGTGGATATTATCAAAATCATTGTCATGCAGAAGAACAATCAAGATGTGATAAGGTATTTATTAATAAATAAAGTACAAAGTAGTTGGTTCTAGGCCACCAACTCCAACAGACTCCCACTTGGACTAGAGACAACTGGTAAAAACCTTTAACCCACTAGCTCTCACATGATATTCATGTTTCTACTGAGACATGCCTTTAGTCATTGGGTCCACCACAATCTCTTCCTTGGACACTCTGCTCACTATGAATTCACCCCTCGGATAGAAATCCCGCAAGAGGTGATACTTCCAAAGTATGTTCTTTGTCCGTTGATGTGACCTTGGTTGTTTTGAAAGATCCATCATTGCAGTATTATCACAATTCAATGTGATAGGGTCTTTAATTCTAGGAACCAGATCAAGATCCTAGACAAAGTTCTGAATCCAGACGGCTTCCTCGACTGCATCAGAGGCCACTATATATTCAGATTCTGCTGTAAAATTGGCAACAACTGGCTTCTTTGAACTCTTCCAGCTCACAGCTCCTCCATTAAGAAAGAAAACATATCCCGATTGCGACTTCAGATCATTCTGATCTGTAGGAAAACAAGCATTAGCATACCCTCTGATGAAAATCTCCTCATCTCCTCTATACACCAGGATCATATTCTTAGTTCTTCACAAATACTTAAGGACAGTCTTAACAATTGTCCAATACTGTTCTCCTATATCTTCTTAATATCTTCCTTCCATGCTCAGTGCATAGGCAACGTCAAGCCCGGTCCATAATATGTCATAAATGATGGAACCTATTGCCGAAGCCTATGGGATTTTACTAATTCTATCTTCCTCATGTTGTGTCTGTGGAAAAAGTTTCTTAGAATGATTTAGGCCATGTGACACTGGAACTAATCCCATCTTGGATTGTTCCATACTAAATCTCTTTAGTATCTGGTCAATTTATGTAACCTAACATAGTCCAAGTAGCCTCTTGGATCTATCATGAATGATCTTGATCCCTAGAATGTAGGCTGCTTCACCCAAGTCCTTCATGGAGAAACACTTGTTCAACTAGTCCTTAACTAACTGTAAGAATGGTACATCGTTTCCAATAATCAATATGTCGTCAACACATACTACTAGGATAACAATCGTATTCCCATTAAACTGCTTATAAACACATGGCTCACATTCGTTCTTAATGAAACAAAATTCCTTTACAGCTTCATCAAATCGAATGTTCCATGACCTAGATTCTTTCATTAATACATAAATGGATATCTACAACTTGAAAACCTGTTTGGATTCACCTGGTTTCACAAACCCTTCTGGTTGTGTCATATAGACATCTTCCTGAAGGTTCCCGTTATGGAATGTTGTTTTTAAATCCATTGAACAGATCCCGTAGTCGTGGTAAGATGCTATGGAATGTACGATTATTATGGATTTAAACATGGAAACTAGAGAGAAGGTTTCATAATAGTCAATTCCTTGATGATGTATGAATCCTTTAGCCACTAGCCTTGCTTTATAGGTGCCAACTTGAACTTCCATGTCCATTTTTCTCTTGAATATCCATTTGAATCCAACAAGAATTACATCAACTGGCTCATCGACCAGAACCCAGACTTGGTTCTGATATATGGAATCCATCTCAGAATTCATAGCTTCTAGCCATCTTGCAGCTTCTGATCTTTCTAATTATTCATTGTAGGAGAGAGGTTCATCATTGTCCAACAATAATGATTCACTATCCTCAGTGACTAGGAAACCAAATCTCTCTGGTTCCCTTACCACTCTTGAGATCTTACGGAGTACTCGTGTTTCTGGAACATCTTCTATAAGGACATGTGGAACTTCTTCCTGCACCAACTCCTGTGTATCTTGGGCATCAACTTTGATGAAGTAAATCTTTCTCCCACTATCCTTTTTAAGGACGTGCTCCCTCTTGAGAAATACGGCTTGTTTGGTGATAGTCACTTTCTTGTCTGAAGGGTTATATAGGTAATATCATTTAGTTTCCTTGGGATATCCTATAAAGGTACACTTCGTTCCTCAGGATGCTAGTTTGTTTCCTGAGATGGCCTTAACAAATGCCTCGCATCCCCATACACGTGTGTGTGACAAAATGGGTCTCTTTCCATTCCATAACTCAGAAGGAATTCCATTTTCTTCCATAGTTGGTACTCGGTTTAATGTTTATACTACATTTTTTAATTCATATCCCCAAAAAGATAATGGAAGATCTGCATGATTCATCATCAACCTCACCATGTCCAACAAGGTGTGGTTCCTCCTTTCACTAAAACTATTCTACTGTGGTTTATAAGGAGAAGTGAGCTGAGATAGAATCACATACTCCCGTAGAAGATCAATGAACTCTTGGTTCAGATATTCTCCACCTCGATCCGATCGAATTTTCTTTATCTTCTTAACATGTGGATTCTCTACTTAATTCTTGAATTCCTTAAATTTCACTAAGGCCTCTGACTTATACCTCATTAATTAGACATAGCCATGTCTACTCAAATCATCAGTAAAAGTAATGAAGTAAGAATATCCACCTCTAGCTTCTACTGGAAATGGTCGACATACATCCATGTGTACCAATCCTAGAAGCTATGTGGCCCTTTCACCCTATCCACCAAAAGGTGGATTGGTCATTCTTCCTTATAAACAAGTGTGAAATATATTATGTGGTTTTAGATCTGTAGATTCTAAATCGCCATCTTGGTAGAGCTCTGTCAATAACTTCTCGTTTACATGATCGAGATAGTGATGCCACAACTGGGTGATGTATGAGTCATGTGAGTTTGTTTCATTATCGATTTCAAACACCTGGTTTTCATAATTTAATACATACAAACCATTATATAAATGTGCCATACCATAACATATGTTGTTCTTATAAAAGAGACTACCCTTTTTTCCAAACATGAAAATAAATCCATCCATATCCAAACAAGATACATAAATTATGTTCTTGATAACAATAGGCACATAATAATTCTTTTGTACTACCAAAATCATACCAGTTGCCAATGAGAGGTGGTAATCGCCAATAGACACTGTAGCCAGCCTTGCGACATTGGCAGATCAAAGATCCACCTCTCCTCTAGAAATATTTTAAATTCTACATGGTTCATGCATTTGAATACCGATGTGAGCCCCACAAGCTGTATCTAATACCCAATGTGTAGAAATCGAAACATTACACTTGATAAAGAAGTCACCTTTATCATCCCCACACTTCTGGGTGCTATTCCTATTCCAGTGGCCTTGCTTGCCACATGCAAACCACACCGCCTCTCGTTCTTTTCCATGCCTCTGGATCTTCCCCTTCTTGGAGGGAGGACGCTCAGGGGCTTCAGATTGTTTATAAGACTTTCGCCCCTTTTGCCTTGTCCTTCCCTTTCCTATTCACTATAAGGACTTCAGGTTTGTCATGCCCCATGTACTTATCTACTTGGAGAATCAAGGTCAGAAGTTCTGATAGAATCTTCTAATTGTTTTTCTTTTTTAGTTGATAATAAATCTAGATAAGGTCTTGGGCAGTGATGATAGGATGATATCTGTACCCAACTCATCCGGGAACTTAAACCCTAAGATGTCCAAGCATTCAATGTAGCCAATAACCTTGACTACATGATTCCCAACTGGTGTAGACACTCTAATCTTATCTGTAAACAAATAATTGGAGATCTCATACCTCTCTTGGTAGAGATCCTTAAGGTGAGAGATCTTGCTATATGCGTCCATTTTTTCATGTTGCTTCAAGAGCTCATTAGACATAGATGATAGCATGAAACATTGGACATCTGTGGCATCATCCATATGTTTCATATAACGAGATTGTTCCCCATCATTGGCCTTAATTCTAGGCCCAACTAGAATAGCCTCTTCCAGCACATACAATTTCCTCTCGTGGCGAAGGATGACACGTAAACACCTCTACCGTTCATGGAAATTTGTGCTAGTGAAAATGTTTTCCTTATCAAGTATAGTTCAAAAAGATATATTTGAAGTCATTTTTTCCATTTCTTCAAATTAAAATAAGCCAAGGATCAATACTTTATTATAAAAACCGAGACAAATAAATAATTTAATGCTTATTAGTCTCCAACTATTTTATCGAAATCCAATAGCCCTCACCATTGACTTCAGAATATTCTGTTGCCTGAATATTATAGTGGCAAGGATCCATATTTACCTTCTCATTACCCAAACTAGGGTTGGTAAAGCAACTTGAAGGGGTTTTGTTCAACATTCTAAATGCCAATTGCATTAACTTGTAGCTCCTTGATCCACTGAGTGGACTCCCCAATCCCAAAATCCATTAATTTTGGATCTCCTCAACCTTTTCCTCTTGGTCACACCAAGTCTTGCTGTGGTAGTCAACCCTTGATGTGAACCAATTCAGGTCAACCAAAAACCTTGAATTATTATTCCTTGATAATTGAAATCACCCCAACTAGGGTTGGTCAAGCACTTTGAACTATGGTTCGATTCTAACCATGATTATGGATGGCTATACCGACATAATATTTCATTGAGGAATTTTATCCTTATACATAACTTTCCATTTTATTATCGTTGATTACATTCTTGTTAATATTAAGTGTGATATACTTAAGTGATTAACTATGTCAACTAATATTTCCACATAAGCCGGTCTTATTTTAGTTCCATCTTGCATGCTTGTTTAATTCATTAATTGTGTGATCGTGAAAATACACCATTAATAAATTAACCATGAATCTGACAGAAGTAAAATAAATGGAATGATCATGATATTTTTTTTGGTTAGTTTATCTATTTGTTGATAAACTAACCTATGACCTAGGGGAGAAACACCTTGAACCTTTCGGGTTCGTGTTTATAGCTTTCCACATTTCCACCTTTGTATCTCTTTGGATTTTTTTTACCTTGGATACTAACTTGAGCTACCTCCACTAGCTTGGGAGCTCCATACATTACATATGCATTTATCTCTCATGCATGTGAGGGGTAAAAGGGGTTTTTACATAAAAAAATCATTGGTCACACAAGCCCTACAAATTAATGAGGAGAAGGCTCACAGGCCCAAAAATTTAATTTAAATAAATAATTTAAAATAAACAATTAACATACAAAGGTCTTGGTCTAGCTCATGATCATCCATACATGCAATGATATTTGTGGAAAAATAAAACTAGCATTCAATTCTTTAATCATTCTAGTTTAAGACAAATCATGATCAAATCAATAAATTATCTTTAATTAATCAATCATTTTATCTTAAACCGTTTTCCTGAAATTCCATTAGATTCTCATCCATCATAATTTTAAGTAAATTAAAATTATCCTTGTACATAACTTGTACATTGGAAGAAACCCATTGAATTCTCATTCATTACGTAGATGTTAAATAAAACACATATATATAAAACACCTATCACGTGTTGTGCCTCGGCTTTACGCCTACACCATGGTACACAACACAAGGGTTTGCATAATATAATAATAAATTGTAATAAATCTATGTAATTTGGGTGAGTACACTGTATGTAGTTCCGACTACACAGCGTGTACTTTTCTTCACCGTCCATCCGAAGTACACGCCCAGGGACATGGCGTGTTAATTTACATCAGGAATTTTCAGAGTACACGGCGTGTTCAGTGGGACACATGCCGTGTAGTTTCTGCATTACACGATTTCCAGCCGGGAAATCCGTGTACCGGGAACACGGTCTAACCCTAACCCGAAGGGACATCACACCATGTTCTATTGGACCACACGACATGTAATCAGTTAACCGTGTGCCACCTATTCCTGGTCAAGACACAGTGTCATAAATGACTTAGATAGGATCAATACATGACCTGATTTGGCAGACCAGCCTGATGCAAGAACCTAGACTACACGACGTGTACTTCCGAATACACACTGTGTATTCTCATGTTGTACGTCTAGGAATGTTTGGCTCCACCGGATGAGATCCTCTATTTTATTTTAATCAAATATTAAAAGAAAAGTTCATTTCTGTATGGTGAACAAGAAACCATAGAGGATGAACAAATCTCGAGATTCAGATTTAAAGAACGATTAACTTGAATTGAAACAACTAAATTATTAAATGCGCAAATCACCAATGAAAAAATAAATAATTATAATCATCAATATGACTGCTCTAATACAACTTTTAGGTTCCGGGCGCAGCGGAAGTGCATTGGTGGGTGTTCCAAACTTTAATTTTAGCATTAAACAACGTTCAAACTGAGATCCTTCACGATATAAATCACCGCATCTTCAGAATAGAATGAAGAATGAAAAAAAGAGGGTGTCCCAGAACCATAGAGATTGGATCATCATATGTTTTTTATAATTAATTAAATTAATTCACAAGAATTATCTTGGTGGAATTCATTCTTTTTTGATGTCTCCGGTCACGATCTGATGTCATCCATCATTGCGTCGTAGAATCCAAGTGTAGGATTCCTCTAGCGGTGATCCACACATGCTCCACATATCTCTAGATGTCACTGAAGGGATATCTAGGTGCTAGCACAAAAGAACCTTTTCTTTCGATGTCCGCCTTCGATCACCTTGATCTGTTGGAGGAGGATCTCTCTCAGCCTTGAGAGCGTTCTTGGAAGAAGTAGTTCTTTCTGCATTGAAAAAATTCTCCAAAATTGTTGTGCACAACGATTGGGGAAAAGTGTTGGGGTTGTGAGGATATTTATAATCGGGTTCGAGGTCATAGAGTTAGGACAATAAATATACATTTTACGCATTATATTTATTTCATTAACTCTTATTAAAAACCCCCATGTCGAATTATTAATTCCTTGACATGAGCCCACACAGATTATAATAAATATCATTTAAAAAAACAATATTATATCTTCAAAACCCTGATTTGAAAAACTACATGGCGTGTAATCATTAATACATTGTGTGTACTAATTTTCCATAAAAATTCATGGCGTGTATATTTAATATACACCGCATGTACTTTTATTTTCTATTTTTCTTAATTTCCTCTACCACATTCAATAGACCTTGAGTAATGGATATTTAATTCTTAAATAAATGTAACTATATTACTCGAAAATAAATATATTATTTTTCCCACAATATATTCTCTCGAATAACTAGTGTCGAAATAAATTCAATCAGGCATCCTTAAATAATTATTAAACCATAGTCAGGAATAATATTTATCTAACTTGTCAAATTAATATTTAACTGAGATACAAGGAAACACTTAGTGTGTGACCCTCTAGGCCCAATTCTCAGTGGCATTCGGTAGAGCCTACCTGAAGCCCAAGGTTAGTGTCTACCAACATGCCAAGGCACCCATAGAGAAAGAAGTTAATACCACAATGATGTGTCACCTCCTACGAATTTTACAGTGTAATATAATCCATTTGTCACGATATCTCGAATCAAGTGGGTTACATGCTAGTCCCATAAACCCATGTACTCGATTATTCTTTCTTTAACTTTCCGGAAATGAACTCGTCCATACCTTACCATGGCGATGGATTTATTTAGGCTATATCAATTCCATAAAAGGGCCTGAGATATCTACTTCCGTTATGGAACAAAAGGGACAAATCCTTTCTCAAATTATCTATTAATGCAGTATTACTCGTGACACACCCAATGTATCCTACCTCACAACGAATAGTGTGTCATCACAGTTTTTTTAAACACATCTAAGTGCAAGAGTTCTAATACCCTTTAATAATAATCTTAATGTCTAAGGGCCAATACACACGTCCCCTGATAGAAACATCCAATGACACTATGAAATGAGGATTTCCTACTGGCGGGTCTCATTCTCATAATATCATCCTAGATATTACCAAGGGCGCACACCATGAGAAGGTGCCCCCAAGTTTTATGAGTCCTCACCCCTAAAGGCATGTGTTATTTGTGTCCCTAAAATAACATCATCTGGCCATAGAACATATATTCAAGAATAGTGTTACGACACTTCCTGGTTCTCATCATAGCATGGATCTGCTATGACCTTTAAATGAAATAGTTGTACTTTGGACATTATCACATGCATTGTCACGCAGAAGAATAATCAAGATGTGATAAGGTATTTATTAATGAATAAAGTACAAATTAGTTGGTTATAGGCACCCAACTCCAACAGTTGTCCCGCGGTTTTCATAAACCATTGGAATAGGGGTCCTTACCCAATATTTTCACTAAACTATTGGAATAGAACTTTATTGATAACTTTAACCCAATGTTTTTATAAAAAATTGGGACAAATGAGTTTTAGATGACTTCTACCAAATGGTTTGATAAAAATGTTGGGATATATTACATTTAGGAAGGCTTTACCAATAGTTTTTTTAATGTTTTGGTAAATATTACCTTCCACAATGGTTTTAAAAAACAGTTGGGAATGCTTTCCCCTAAATTTCTAGTAGACCCAATCACCCATCCATGTGATTTCTAGCCAAAATCAAAGACCTAATAGCTCTATGGATTGAAAAATTATTCCACCAAATCCATCATCAATCAGAAAATAGTGTTTCTCTACACTTTAAATCATTATCTCATACCATAGGTTTAATGTTTTGCATCTTTTTTATTTTTTGTTTTTATTTGCCCTAAACCCGTGGTCCGTGCAGAATTCTATACCCAACTAATGAAATTTTATTTGTTTTATGTTTTTGTTATAAATTAAACGGTCATGATTGTGGGAACCAACATTATTTGAAGTGGTGGGTTTAGGTGGTGGGGGTGTAGTGGGTGGGGGGAGGGGGTGCACAGGTGAGGGGATGTGTAGTGGGTGAAGGGGGATTTTCATGTGGGGGGTGTAGTGGGAGGGAGTTAGTTTGGTGTGGGGTGGGGTGGGGGTGAATAAGTTGGGGTGGGGTGGGGCGAGGAGGGTTGTGCTAGTGGGGGGTGTATAAGTGGGTGGGGGAATGTGTAGTTTGGGGGAGGGGTGGGCTGGTACTGTGGGAGTCTATTGAGGGTGAGGTCGGGGTGGGGTGGGGTGTATAGGTGGGGGTGTGCTGGTGGGGGGGGGGGGGGGGGTTGTGCAAGTGGGGGTGTCGGTCGGGGGGGGGGGGGGTGAAGTGGGTGGATGGGAGGGGGCAGTGTAGGGGGAGTCAGCTGGGGTGAGGTGGGGAGGGGGCTATGTAGGTGGGAAGTCATCACTTCCATAGTTCACCAATAAGAACTGAAAAAATCATCTCTTCTAGAGATGGGGATAGGTCTGAGGCCTCTTTGGTTATGGTTCCTCTCTAGTCATCTTGATGGGTAAGGAATCACATGATCTAAAAGTGACATCAACAATATAAGATGAATTCCTTCTCCCAAAACACATTTTTATAGAATGAATATATCCTTGGAAGGTCGTGGGATCCTTTTAGAATCCTTTCATAAAGAGACTAGTGGTGGAAAATCTCTTTATATATCCACCTAGACCAGGGACATACTACCATATAAACATCCCATATTAATAAGACTGCCTCTACATGTATTAAATGAATAATGATTTTATATAGACTTCACCTTCTAATGACACTAATGACATATTAAATTTAATTCATGTCATGATGAAAAAAATATCAGGGAATACATACAACTTCCTGTAAGAAAACACCCTTAATCATCATGCCATGATGATGAAAATCCTTACAAACTCATTACCGTTCGTCATTTCATTCCTAATAACCCCTATAGATATTCAGAAACCCTTATTCCTTCCCCCAAAATCTAATGCCCCAACATTTTACAAATTTATAAATTGATACCATCATGTTATCAAGTCAGCAATCCTACCAAATTGGTTTTCACTAAAAAATACTAATCTAATCCTTAACCCCCATAGTTTGTTTTTCATAACATGAATAAAAACCCAATTAAATATCATAGCTCTCCATGACAGTCACACCCCCAAAGACAGCCAGTACCCCCCGTACTACCCCCACCCCCATGGACAGCCCGCCAACCCCCTGGACACCCTCACACCCCGGACACCCCCATCCTCTCGGACACCCTGACCCCCTGGACATCCCCCAACCCCTAGATATCCCCCACCCCTAGACACCTCCCCCCAACCCAGTGGACACACCCCCATGACTGTAGACACCCCCCCCCCCCCACTTTGGATAGCCCACCCTCTCCCTAGAAACCCCCTCCCCCTTGGACGCCCTGCCACCCCCCGTGGATAGCCCACCAACCCCCTGGACACTCTGTACCCACCTAGACAACCCCACCACCCCTTTGGAAAGCCCACCCATCCCCTAGACACCCGCTACCACACCAGACAGCCCCCAACCCTGTGGAAAACCCCACTAGACACCCCCAACCCCCAGACACCCCCCATTCCTGCCAGACACCCCATCCCCCATGGACACACTGTACCCCCATGGAAAGCCCCCCCCCCCACCACAACTGTGGATAGACCACCCAACCCTAGACACCCCCTACCCTTGGGGACAACCCTGCCTCCCCTTCGGAAATTCCCCCAATAATGTGGATAACCCGCCCACCCCCCTAAACACCCCCTACCCCTGGAAAGCCACGCCACCCCTGTGGACATCCCTCCCACCCCATGGACTCCTTGTACCCCCGGGACAACACTACCACCCCCGTGGACATCCCTCCCACCCCTGGACACCGTTACCTCACCGAAAATCCCCCAACCCCGTGGATGGCCCGCCCACCCCTTGGACACCCCCTGATACCCCCACCCCCTGGACACCCCAACCCCCTACACACCCTATACCTACCTGTACTGCCCCCCATGTGGAAATCCCTCCAACCCCATAGATACCCCTACCCTCTGGAAAAACCCTCCACCCCTATGGACAGCCCCGCCACCCTCGTGGACTGCTCGCCCACCGCATAGACACCCCCGACCCACTGGGAAACCCCCCCCCCACCCCCAGGACATCCCCCACCCCCTGGACAGCCCCTAACCCCTAGACACCCCACCCCCTTAGACAATGAATGTGATCACTCAAACAATCTACTAAAATATTAATTTTTTTGATCTAAAATTTAATCAACTCCTGAATAATTCTACTTCACAAGTGTACATGATCATGTATACTCTTGTATATTTCTTCAAATATATTTTGTTATAAATATATTATTTTGTTTTTTTTATATTATTATTCTCTTATAGAGTAGTGTTTTAGTTATGGATTCATATAAAGTGAAAAAATTTCTTTTACTTAAATATATTTTCAATGAAACTTCAATATTATTGAATTTATTTTGAAGAAATGACTTATAAAAATTGTTTTTAAAGAATGGATAGAATTTGAATGTATAAAACTGATCAGATATCAAGCAATTTTCAATAAAATTTGGAGATATTTTTAGATTTTTCATTTCAAAATGATTCAAATAGTGGTAACATACACTACCACTGTTACAATTGTGTTGGAAGACCTTGGCTGAGCCATAAAGAAGGCACATACAACATAACCAAATATGGATTTAAAGAAAACTACTCTATGTGGTATCAAAATGGGGAGAAAATGAAATATAAAAATGTTGATGAACCAAATGAGAGGACTGGATTGGAGAATTTGTTATATGACCGGTTTCTGTTTATTCGTTATCTTAAAAAGAAAAGGATTCTGACCCAAGATGATTTCGATATGAACATATATGATGGGTATAACGAAAATTATGATGTTTTCAGGGTGAAAAAAATTAATGTTGCAGCCACGACTTTAGTATATCGACATTACGGTAAAATGAAAAAATGGATTTTTTATTGGATTGTCTCATAGGAAAAATATGTATGGGATATCTAATACTTCCATCTATTATATTCAAAACATCTTGAAGGAATTACTCCTAGATTATGAAGATATTCCCCCGAACCACTATATTTCATGGATGTTAGTTTAGGAACTTAGATTTTCAAGAAACAAAATTCATGCTTTCCCAAAAGATTACAGTTTATTCTAAGAGGAAACAACTGAATGAAATAATTGTATAAAATGTGGCACATCCAGCTAGAAGCCAAAATCTGATGGAACACCATCCTATGTGCCACATAAAGTAATGTGGAACTTTCTATTGATCCCCAAACTATAGATTCTTTTTAGGTTTGATGAAATATCAATAAATATGTGACGGCATGATACCGAGATAAAGAAGACTAATGATGAGTTAGTTCACCCAGTAGATGGATTTTCATGGTAGATATTTGATGCCCGATATCTTGATTTTGTAGCTAATGTGCATAATGTGAGGTTGAGTCTTTCATGTGATGGTTTTAATCTGAGTGGGCAAATTCATATGTTTCACCACACATGGCTGGTTTTTATACAAATTTATAATCATCCCCCATTGTTGTGTATGAAAAAACAGTTCACTTTAATAAATATATTCATATCTGGCCCTTTTGATCCCGACAATGATATAGACATATACATACAACCTTTAATGAAATAGTTGAAACTTCTTTGGGATGTGGGTGTACGCACATTTGATGCATGTTCAACAGTCATATTTCAGATGTGTGCTGCACTTATGTGGATGATCAATGATTTTCCTACTTATGTAATGATTTTTGGATGGAGCACGAAGGAAAAACTATCATGTCCTATTTGTATGAATAATACACGATCCAGAAGTCTGAAACATCATTGTAGTATCAGTTTTTTTGGACATTGACGATTATTTCCAATGGACCATCCATATAGAAATAATCATCGAATATTTGAAAATACATTGGAGACCGATGATCCACCTTAGTGTACATTTTGAACTGATGTTCTTAATTAATTGAAAGATTTCAGTTTTTTATTTGGGAATGGAAAAATGAAATATGGAAAGAGAAATAATGTTTCCACTAAAACCTATTACAATTGGATGAAGATAAGTATCTTCTTTCATTTTCAATATTGGTTAACCAATTTTTTACGTCGTTGAGTAGATGTAATTCACATTGAAAAAAATATGCAAAATGCTAATTTTGATTCTTCTAAATGTTATGGGAAAGGCAAAATATGGTTTATGGTTTCGGCGTAACTTGGTGGATTGGGGCATCAGACTATAATTGCATCATGTGCATATCAGGGAAAATAAATGGAATGTTTCATGTGATTCTTAGGTGATGACACATATAGTGAAAAATAAATTTTAGAAGTACAAGAGACTATTTATGTTCCTAATGGCTATTCAAGAAACATATATAAATGGGTCAACAGAAGATATTTAAAGATAAAATCATTGAAGATTCATGATTATCGCATCATTCTACATGAGTTTATTCTAATTGAAATTGAAATTCAGTATCCTTTCTCCAATAATGTATGGGTGGATTTATTAGGTTGTTCTATTTGTTTAGAGAACTTTTTTCTATGAGGTTTTCCTAGTCTTTATTGCATAAAATGTAGGTAGATTCCCCATTAATGTTTTGTGAGTTAGAGAAAATATTTCATCCATCATTTTTCACATCACATCTGACTGTACATATTACAACGGAAATACTTCTAGGAGGTCCTATATCATTTTTTGGGATGTATCCAACTGAAATAAATATTAACATATTAATGTATTATGTCCGTAACAGGAATCATCCTGAAGGTTCTATCATGAACGGTTACTTGGATTAAGAAAGTATGGATTTCAGATCAATGTATTTTTCTGATCTTACTACAAGAATGAACAAACCAATGAGAAATATAGAATAATAGTATGAGAAAATTGAACCCATTTTTACATCACTTCCTCAAATTTGAGGAACTCCTAGATCATATACATTGACGAAATTAAGCCTTAAAGAGTGGGAGATGGCACATCACACAGTTTTGTTCAACTGTGAATTGTTTGATGACTACATCTTGTATGTAAATTTAATATGTAAATGTTATATATATAAATATATACATATCTGTTAAAATATTCATATTTTTATCTATAAGGAACATAATGTGATGACAAATAGAAATAATTGTTCTTTATCTTTGAGAATGAGGGAGACTTTGAATAGAAATGATTTTTTTTCTTAGATAAAATTGAAGGTAATAATATTACTATTTAGAATAATTAATAGAATAATTAATTAAGTTTAATATTGATTTATATTTCAGGTATTGAGTTTGTCTACTGACTCTATTTCTAAGGAAATACGAGATTTTCCTTTTGGTCTAAATACTATGGTTCATGACTGTAAATCAATTGTTACCAATGGGTAAGATATATTATCACTAAATGAGAAAAGAAAATGATATAAAAACATGATAGTGTTATAGTTTCTACCACAACATACTATTATTCACGTGCATCAAATATGAGACCATGATATGAAAATGTAAGTTATAATGGAGTGGTTGATAATATAATAATATTTGATTATTATTCTCATGGACAAGTCACGATGATGAAATGCTAGTGGGTTGATTCGATGACAATGAAAAGAACATTTATTGATGATTGTGGATTTTGATTAATTGATATGACTCGCACTCTTGCGATCGATGAACCATATATATTGGTATCAATAGAGAAACAAGTTTTTTATGTCAAAGACCATCTTCAACGTGAATTTGGTGTCATTGTTGAAGTAATTACAAGAAATATTTTTGATAATGGTGATGATGGAATTGACATCATCCCTGCTTCCATTGGAAATGATCCATTTATTAATTTTGATGACTCCTACAGCTCAATTGTTAGAGTTGACTTTGAACCTGAAGTTGTGGTGGGAAAAATATAAAATCATCCATTCATGTTCTCAATTCATTTGGTTTACCTCGACATGGGATGTTAAGGTTCATACTATTAAAACTGATTTAATATTGATTACAAATATTTTATATCTAACTTGAATGTTATGTAAATTTTTAATGATTATTGGTTGTAATTTTATTTGAATTGCATTTTCTAATTTCGAATTGAACTGTATTCAAAACTACGAAGCTAAAATTTATAACTTGGTTAACAGTTCAATTCTTCGATTGTGATTTTTATAAAATTTTTATAACTCTAAGACCTCTCTTTAACATTTTAGCAAGTAACAAACATGAAAGTTTGTATTGTTCTGCAGAACATGTATTGAAACCTGCATCATTAGCCTGGGCTAAAGAAATTAACTTTTTCCTCAATTTTGACAACTGCTTTACCCCTTATGAATTCGGTAGAATCAATGTTACATGGTTTCAATAGACTGATGAAACATAGTATGTAACCATCCTACTAAAAATTAAATTTCTTTATTACATCTTGTATGATTTATTGACTTTATTATATAGATTTTCAAGCTCTCCTAAAGAAATGGATAGTAAAATTATCCCTGAATCTCCTTATTCCCTCTAATTTATTTTTTTGTGTTTCACAATAGTTATCATTTTATATTTACAAAAATATATGTTTTAAAATGCAAGAAATGAACCCAATTCAAAAGAGGTGATGAAAACAGATTATGTAAAAAAATCATCGCTTGACTGATATGGAAATTCCACCACAAGTTCCTATAGTGAGTATTTTATTTCAAATATATATATTTAAATAATATAAAATTTCAAGTAATGATTATTTTTTAAACATTTTTGTAGGATCCATATATTATGCTACATTTATTTGATGAGTATCCTAGATGTCTTCCTAGTACTTAGGGTGTTTGTATGAGGGGCGGTGGTATGAGAGCTAGACGATCTGTTCGGCATACCTGATTAGACCTTTCCCCTCCCACTGACATACCATCCATTCCACATTCTGATCTTGGGGTGTTTTTGAGGACACAAGATATATTTTGGCCTCCCATGTATTCCCAGCCCTTTATATATGAGCCTCCTCGCCAATATGTAACATATCCGATGATGATTCCTGCTCTCCATCCAACATTCATCCAGAAATCTATGTCATCTTCTTTTACTTATGCTTCATTCTATCTGGGCTATTATATTCCATCTTCATCGACTCCTGCTCCACCAGATTCTGTCCCTATAAAGAATACATTAGGACCCACTCCATCTGTACAATGTGTTCCTTTAGTTTCTTCTAATCTAGTAGTGCCCATTGAGAAGACTACCACATTTATACTTATACAACCCTAAAAAAATTTTACGCCATTATTTATTTTCATTATTACATGTGTTGATAAAATATTTTTTTTATTTCATAAAAGTTACATCTTCTGATAGGAGGTGGGAGAGGGGGAATACACACATGAGTGCAGTGTAGAACCACCACACACAGTTGATGGCTGACAATAATGAAGATAGTTAAATGATTGAAAAATCAGGGTAGCAATGTCAATGTTTTTTGGCGACACTTTCCAAATACTTTGACATCATTCCTATCGGTCCGCTATCAAGGAGACAACTGCCATATGAATGCAAGGATAAAGCATGGGAAAAGATATGGGTAAAAAAATATGTTTTCTTTAATGAAATATATTTTTATTTTTATTTTTATTAATTAATATTTTGGTGTCATCTACTGTTTAATTTCCCGATGGTGATGGTTCATAGCCAAGACATCTAAAGGATTTAACCAAGGTTTGGAGAGCTTAAAAGCACGAGTTATGCATTGGTTGGCATGTTAGAGTGGGAACAGAGTTAGAGGCAGTCCCTTTAGTAGATGATTGTCCATTAGAATAGTATCAACATATGATTATTCATTGGAAGACTATCCAAATTAAGGTATTAATCACATTAGAGGGATTTAAATGAAAATTTTCATGCCTTTATTTGATACTTATTATTGTATTTTATATTGGTTTCATCAGGAAGAAATAAAAAAACATTGATACTAAAAAATTCATCCACACAATGGGACATAATACAATGCCAGATCAAGAAAGGTAGCGGTTATGACCGTTTAAAATTTCTATTTACAAATTGCAATTTCTATTGCTTCCTCCATAATTTCTTCGATTGATAAAGTTGTTATATAATTTCAGTTCTGTAATTAATTATGGTTATTCTATTTTTATTTATGTTTTCCAAAATTCAATGTCATTTTAGATGCATAAATTTAATATAGAATGATGTGTTCCTCAAGAAAAATTGTTTTTCTCGAGTTGAAGGATGAAATATGGAAGTACGGTTAATGAACCGACTCAAAAATATATTTTAAGTTTTAATTTATATTTTTAAAATTATATTCATTATTTTTTAACTTAATAATAAGTTTATATTTGTAAAAGGCTACTTTAGAGGCCCTTGTTACCTAGGAACCTGCAAACTTTGGGCCAAATGATCACTTACATCAGCTGTTGCAAGATGAGTACCCTGGTAAAGTACATTGTCAACCGGGGAAGATTATAGTTTTGACAAGGTATTGGACCTACTCAGGTATGAGTTGTAGTGCCACCGAGTTCCAGAAGATTATGGAATGGTCAGAATATGTGGAAAAAGGGTCATAGAGACGACAGAACAGTTTCCTAGGGAAAACACTACATTTATGAAACTAAAGGAAGTATTACGTCCAACACATCTACCAGAGGACTTCATAGGTTGTGATGAATACATGTCGTCGATGTGTTCTATATATTATGAAATAGGCAGATTTTTTAGTGGTGTTCAAGAAAATGGTGAGGAGTAGGCTGAGGCGAAGGAAGAGGAGGGTGAGGAGGAGGCCGATGTGGAAGAGGAGGGCGAGGAGGAGGCCGATGCGGAGGAGGAGGGCGATGAGGAGGTTGAGGATAAGTATGGGGCCGAGGAGGAGGTCATTGAGGAGGGAAGGGATGGATGATGATTAGGAAGTGGTTGAGTATGTTGATGGCGGTGATAATAGTGATGGCGGTGAGGGAAAGATTGATCTGTTACATTTTTTTACTGATATTACTGACCTCTGATGTTTATAGATTTGTTATGCACGAATATATGTGTGATTACATTGGTAAAATTATCTTTTTTATCTATTAATAATAAAACATGACTTGATGATTTTTTGTGACTGATTCACCCCTCCCCTATACACACCCACCCTCGTGGAAATTCCACCCACCCCCTGGACACCCCGTACCCCCCGGGACAGCCCTGTCACCCCCGTGGATGGCCTGCCCACCCCACTAGACAACCCCTCCCCCTGTGGACAACCCCCACCCCATGGACATCCCCTCCATCTGTGGATATCCCCCAAACCCATGGACTCCCCGCCCACCCCTATGGATACCCCCCACCTACATGGATAGCCTGCCCGCCCCTAGACAACCCCTCCCCCCATTGGCACCATGTACCCCCCAGACTGCCTCACCCACCCCCTAGACACCTCGTACCCCGTAAATAGCCCCCACCCCGTGGATAGACCGCCACCCCCATGGATAGGCCATCCACCCCCTTGGACACCCTATACCCCCTGGACAGCCCTGTCACCCTCGTGGACAACCCACCGACCGCCTGGACACCACATACCCCGCTAGACAGCCCCCCGGGAAAACCCCTCCACATGTGGACAACCCCCACCCCCGTGGACTACCCCTCCCCTTGGGGACATCCCCCACCCCCGTGGACATCATACCCATAACCATGGAGAGCCCCTCCCCCCTCCCAATTGGATAGCCTACCCACCCCCATGACACCACGTCCCAACTAGACATCCACTCCCACCCCCTGGACACCCCGTACCGCCTGGACAGCCCCGCCCACCCCTTCGAGAGCCCCACCCACCCCCCTAGACAGCCCGCCCACCCCCTGGACAGGCCACCCAGCCCATGGAAACCACGTACCCCCTTGGATAGCCCCCTTCCCACGTGGACACCCCACCCACACCAATGTATATACTGCCCACCCCCTTGGATACTCCATACCCCCTGGATAGCCCACCACCCTCATGGACAGCCCACCCACCCCCTGGACACCACATACCCCCTGGACATCCCCACCCCCGTGGACAGCCCGCCCACCCCCTGTAAACCCTACACCCCTCGACAGCCATGCCACCCCTGTGGACAGCCCCTCCGCCTATGGACCCCCCCCCCCACCCACCTCTGTGGGAAACCCTCCCACCCTAGTGGACAAAACCACCCCTGTGGATAGCCTTCCCACCCCTGGACACCCCGTACCCCCATAAAAGCATCACCCACCCCCTTGGACACCCACTTCCCCCTAGATATCCATGACCACCCCCTTGGACAGCCTTCCCACCCCCTAGAGAGCTCCTCCCCCGTGGACACCCTGTACCCCCTGGACAGCCTCGCCCACCCCCTGGACACCACGTTCCCCATTAAACACCCCCACCCCCGTGGACAGTCCACCCACCCCTGTGGACTACCCGCTCTCCCCCATGGATTCATCGTACCCCCTGGACAGGCCTGCCACCCTCATGGATATCCCACCTACCCCATGGACCCCCCGTACCCCAAGACATCCCCCTCCGCCCCACCCCCGTAGACAGCCCGCCCACCCCTTGTGGAAATCCAACCCACCCTCATGAATGCCCCTACCCCCCTAGATAGCCCCACTACCCCCCGTGGATAGCCTTACCACCCACTCTGGACACCCCTCCTCCTATGGACATCCCCCCACCCCCATGGATAGCCCACCGACCCCCCCCCCCCCAAAGACCCCCTACCCCCTAGACAGTCCTGCCACCCCCGTGGACAGCACGCCCACCCCCACCCCCCTCAAACCCCCTAGACAACACTAGCCACCCTATAGACACCCCGTACCCCCTAGACAACCCCTACCCTTGTGGACATCCCCACCCACCCCCTGGACACCAAACCCCCTTTGGACAGCCCTACCACCACCATGGAGATCCCCCCACCCCCTCGACTACCCCTACCCCCTTGGACTTCCCACCCACCCCAGTAGATAGGCCATCGACCCCCGTGGATAGCCCTCCCACCACCATGGATAGCACGCCCACCCCCTTGTACATCCTGTACCCCCTGGACAGCCCCACCACCCTCATGGATACCCCACCCACCCAATTGGACACCTCGTTCCGCCTAGACTGCCCCCCCCCACCACCACCGTGAAAAGCTTTCCCACCACCCCTGGACACCCCTAGACACCCCCAACCCCCCTCGACAACCCCGCCACCCTCATGGATAGGCCGCACACCCACTGGAAACCCCCCGGACAGCGATACCCCTCGTGGATAGCCCACCCACCCCGCGTGACACCCCCTACCACCTGGACAACCCTTCCACCCCTGTGGGTAGCCCGACCACCCCCCCTGGACACCTCCTTCCCCCCAGGACAGCCCTATGGCCCCCATGGACAACCGACCCACCCCATGGACAGCCCGTACACCCAGGACAACCTCTCCCACCACCTAGACATCCCATTAATCCTAGATACCCACTTCGTTGCCTCCTAATATCCTTTATCACCAATAAAAAATAGTGGATGGAATTTTAGAAACTGCCCTTCATAACAAATGATCTGATAAGAACGTGTATATTCAACTTCCATAAGAGTTTGAATAGAGACCCAGACTAGGAAGACAATAGCTGGATCAAAATAATGACTAACTGAGATATCCCCTTTAAGGTTCCATTTCAAAAATCATATAATATTATGGTCCCACAATAAAAATGTAACCCATTTCTTAATAACCAAATCCCCTTCCTACCATACACACCAAAAGATTTCATTTGATCCTAAAGAAATGCACACTATTGAAATAAAAACTGTTTTGAAACCATTTTAAAAATACCAATGATCTCAAAATATGCGATATTCATTCCATTAAAACCATTAAATCCCCCCAACCCTAGACACCACCCCACCCCCTAGACACCCCCATGGACACCCCCCGACCACCTTGGACACCCCAAACCCCTGAACACCCCACACCCCCTGGATGGCCCCAACCCCTCATAGACACCACCCCACAACCTGGACACCCCTCCCCCTAGACACCCCCACCCTCATGGATAACCACCTCCACCCCCTGGACACCACCACACCAACTGGACACCACCCACCCCCTGGACACCCCACCCCCTAGAAAAAACCACCCTAAACCCCATGGACACTAGCCCACACCCATAGACACCCCCATAGATAGCCCCCCACCACCACCATAAACACCCCCCATAGACAACCCAACCCCTGGTACACCCCCACCGCTCATATACACCACCCCACCACCAAGACAACCCCACCCCCTAGACACCCCCACCCCCATGGACTACCACCCCCACCCCTTGGACACCACCCCCACCGCCTGGACACCACCCCACCCCCTAGACACCCCCACCCCCAGGACACCCCACCCATGGAAAGCTCCCCAACCCCCTGGACACCACCCCATCCACCCTGGACACCACCCCACCCCACCCCCCCAGACACCCACATGGATAGCCCCCCCACCATGGATAGCCCCCCCTCCCCCACCCCCTGTACAACCCCAACCTCCTGACACCCACACCCCTCCTAGACACCACCCCACCACTTAGACACCCCCACCCACTGGACACCACCACCCCCATTCAGAGCCACTCCACCCCTGGACACTACCCCACCCCTTGGACAACCCCCAACCCCTGGACCTTCCCCCAACCCATGGATACCACCCCACCCCCTGGACACCCCCCGCTAGAACACCCCCAACCCCCTGGACACCACACCACCCCCCTGGACACCACCAACCCCCTGGAAACCCCCATCCCCCCGAAAACCCCCACCCCCGGGACACCCCTACCCCCTGGACAGCCACCACACACCCCTGAACGACCCCTCCAACCCCCTAAATTCTGAATTGAATTGTTGATGTATTTAATTAAATTTTTAATTATGTATTAATGGTGTATGGTTATACTTGTTTTATGGGTATAATTGTTTTATGTGTATACTTTATGTAATTACCTTATGAATTATGTGTTAATTCTGTATGTGTGTAGAGTGTAATTATATAGAGAATTGTAGGTATTTAGAATTTGGTATGAATTATGTGATCTTTGAATTCTGTATGAATTCATACAGAATTATGTATTTATTATGATTTTATAATTGTTAATGGTGTGTTGAGTTACTTTTTTTGTGTGTATGTATTATGAAGGTATTCTAGTGTGTATGAATTTTGCAAGCTTGCTAGTGGAATTGTTGCAGCTGCATAGGGGGAGGCCATCAAGCAGGCTTACGGATACAGGTACAAAAAGAATATGCCAACGGTTTACAACTTTTGGCATATGTTTAAAACTAGAACTTATACCAATAGTTTTATGTAAACCGTTGGAATATATTATTTTAACTGATATCTACAAACAATTTGTGGAAAATTGTTGGAAAAAGTCTATACCAATGGTTGGGTAAACTGTTGGTATATAGATAATTCTTACTATTACCCATGGTTTAAAACTGTTGGCAAAAATTTATACCAACGGTTTATTGGAACCGTTGGTATATAATAGATTTTCAGACATATCCCAATGGTTCACATAGAACCATTAGGATATGTCTATCTCCACGGCTCAACAACCAATGGTTTGGAAAATCATTGGTAGAGTTTATACCAATGGTTGTTTAGCCTTTATCAATGGTTTGGACAATTGTTGTTATAGTTTATACCAATGGTTATCTAGATGTTACCAATGGTTTTAAAGCTTTGGTAAAGCTAAAATTTCCAGTACTATAAACTAAGAAAACTAAGAATCACTTTTATATTTGTGGTTCTTGTTCATTCTTCAAAAACATTACTTCTATAAGGATCAAAATGTATTCCATCATTACAAACAATGTGATGAAGAAAATAATTTTTTTTTCAACCAAAATTCAAATATACTGAAGTTCCCTTAACATTATTATTATTTTAAGGTTTCTAAAACAACCCTTATATGTCATTAATATTGCTAATTTCCTCTAGAATAAACAATGATTTAATCAATAAACCCAAAAAAATAAAAATCCATGAACTGAAGAAATATTATATACATAAGATCCATTAATATTGAAGGTTATTTGGTTAAAAGAAATGAAATAACTACAAATTAAAAATTCACATATCCAGTTTGAAATGAAGTAATTAGTATATCTATTTCCTTTAAATTTATCTAATGGAAACTAGACAGTAGATAAAAATTTGAAAAATATTTTGCTCCCTAGAGCTGATAAAAAAATCATTGATATGAGGAAAAGGATACTTGTTGTTAATAGTGATGTTATTGAAGGCTCCATAATCAATGAAAAGTCACCTAAAAATTAACATTCTTTTTAATAAACAAGATAGGATCACCCCATGGTGAAGTGCCTGGTCAAAGAAATTTTTATTTAATGAATCATACAATTTGTTTTTCAACTCTAAAATTTCATTTTGAGTTATTCATTAAGGGTGTTTAAAAATTAGATTAGCATCAGGATATAAGTCAATAAAAACTTATTCTTCCCAATCTAGAATAATAATGGGAATATCTTCAAAAAAATCATTAAAATACTCAATTACCATTGAATAATTATTAACCTGAATATATCAATTGTTTTCAATAATATCTGCAAGATAACATTCATTTCCATATTTTAACAGTTTATAATATTCATGATATATTATTAATTGAATGGGATTATTCATGTATACAAAATGAAACTATTTATAAAAATAATCTTCATTATCTCTACAATCTATATTATCATGGTAAAAAATCAAATCCATACCCATAATAACATCAGACTCTATTAGAGGAAAAAATAAGTATTTGCAGTAAATTGTTTCCATAAACAATGACATGATGATTTTTATAATTTATTTTTACTTCAATGTTTACCCCATGTTTTTTCCATAACATCTAGATTCATTTAATGATGTTCAATTTCAAACTTACTAGAAAATTAGTCATAAATCAAAGAATTTGTATACCCTAAATCAATCAACAATTGAAATAGTCTGAATAAACAAATAATATACTTGATACCAAATCATTTGATTGACCATGATTTTATAAATTAGTTTTAATGGATTAAACCACACCTCTCTTCTTATTTTATGATACCTTTCAATCATTATTGTTCTTACTAGGATACTCTTTTGAACAATGACCCATCTCATTTCACATAAAACATTTTACTAACGATAAATAATATTTTTTCTTACTACGACCATTTTCATTTTCATTATAGTTACTAACTTTATGAAACATTTTACCCCATTTGAAACACTTACCAGAAGTTAGAAGGAATTGCCCAATTTCTATTATTTCACAATTTTCAAAAACAATAAACTTAATTATCTAATCCCAATTTTTTTGGACGATTTCTTCCCATTCCCCTATGCCTTTTGCCTAATTTTCTTCTGGGTTTCAAAGCAATCATGATTATCAGTAGACTCAATTTCCACCTTCAACTCACATTGAAAAGGTTTTTCAAATCTTTTTAATTCATGATAATCCAATGCCATTAAATATTTGTATTTAATCCGGAGTTAAAATGATTCATAACAATATCATGTTCCAAGATTATATTTAGATCAAACATTGCATGTCGAGTAATTATTTCTATGTATACAGCCACTGAATCCTCATATATCTTCAATTCCAGGAATTTGTTCCCATCCTATACCATACTAACTAAAGAAAATATTTCTCATGAAAAATATTTTTGAATTCATCCCTCTCAAGAGCATAAATATCCTCTCTATCCTATATATTCATAACCATAAAAATACTTTCATCAACTTCACCTTCAAAATGATAGACAACAAGACTAAAATTATGATTTTATGAACACCCCATGACATTAAAAATAATATTTTTTTATTTAATCCACCATTTTGATATCATGTGGTAAGATGATACTCTAAATGATAGAAGATTTTGTCTCATGAAACTATCCACTACCAACATCTCCCTAAATGGTTAATAAGATTGATCTCATTAATGGATTCCCCATCTATTTAGAGCCTATGCCAATTTTTCAATTACTATGACAAACAATTCAGTTATAATTCTGATTATCTCAGGTTGATATTATGGAATGTTTGTTTCCTCTAGATTCCATCCCAGCAAAGATTCCATTATTCATCTACAAAAAATCATTCTAAACATAAATTTAATAGATTAATGATACTTGTAATATTCATATGTTATATCAATATTTGATAACCATATATTAAAAAAAATATGGATATTCTTTTATGAAATATCCAAAACCCCATTTTTATCTAAATATTACATTCATAATAACTATAAGGATCCAATCGTAAACATAAAAAAACGCGAGTTATATAAATTAATCACATTGAGTGTATTTTTTTCATAATAGTGTTTGGTATAATTAATTCATCATTCCAATATAAGAACACCCATTCATACAATGTGGGCACTACTAAAAAATATCCACTTTTTCCAAATAAATATAAATATTCTGAAAGTAAACATGATTCTTGTTTCTTGATAAAATTTATCATAACATTCATATTGACATCCCCCTTTATCTTAACTATTCTAATAACCTATTGAAAACATTTTATAAATTTTTATGATAAAACAGATCATTCAGGGTCATAAAATATCGAAAGAAAATATTAGTCTATTAAAATTTTAAGGTCATTAAAACATTTTCACAAAATCATACTCTTAACCCATAAAACAATAACCCTGCAGTTTACCCCATGAAATAATATGATTTTGATAAACCTCTATAGGAATCATAAATCATAAAGGTAAATTTTGTAATCCATTCCAATCATATATTTTATATTTTACATCTACATAGGTAGTAACCTTTGTGGTTACTTTTGGAATATCCTTCACGGTATATTTCATAAATATCTTAGGAGAAACCAAACTGTTTAACTCCATATCATTACAAAATTCATTTAAGAGATATCATGGGTTCACACACCTTTGGTTTATCATGGAACCAGATATACTAAAAAACAATTCCCAAGAACCAAAAATTAATCATAAAACATAAAATAGACATAAAGGAAAAACATTTCCATTTTGAAAACAAATTTCAATCTTACAATGTGACGTACTCAGAAATCGAAACACATTATTTGGAAATAAAAAGGAAAACATGTGAAGGAAGCATAAAAACATTAAAGAGACATGAAAAGTGATAAATTAAATTCATTACATATTTTTTATATAACATTATTTTGTTGTTTATAATAATAGATTAATGATTAACTTTTATAACGGTTTATAAAATAATGTCAGATATTTTTTATTGAAAACATAAATTGATTATTTTTAAAAAAAATTGAATGTAATTAAAAAATTATATAAAATGTCCATTATAATCCTTTTATACCCTTATAAATAAATATGTAAAATAATAGGAAGAATATTCATAGGGAGAAAATGTTATAATAATTAAATCAGTAAACATTCAATGTATGTCATTCCACATCGAACATTTAAATAGTAATATCAATGAAATAATAAATCTAAAAAAACATTAATTTAGAATATTATATATTTAATATGAATATTAAATGTCATTGTAGTTATATATACAACTTATAAATGTAGAAAGGTGCATATTGTCAAGGAATGCCTCAATGAAAGTATATTGAGATAAATTTTTTAACTTTAGTCCGAATAATCAGGTAAAATCATTATCAACTTAAATAATAAACATTGGTTAATTTTTTTACATCATTTAGAAGTTTTTTTATAGTTTATTATTAATTTTATTTGATTTATTGTTAGGTAATGACAATTTCTTACTAATTTATGTTCACATTGTGCATTTTTTTGATATTTGGTACTAAATTTGAAAATGACATTATAATGGTGTTTATAGTCAAAATGGTTAAGATAAAATCATATGAATAATAATATTCATGATAGAATAACCACTTTTATACATAAATTAAACTTTTAAATCACCACATTTGTGTATAGTTATGTAGAATTCTCAATTTTATAATCATGGAGATGGTTGGCCTCACGTATGCATGAGTTGTATTTCCATTTTTCAATGATCATTTATGAATGAAGGTAGTTATAATTTTATAATTATATAATGATCATAATATCATTGATTTCATATGAATTATTTAAACAAACAAACATATATATATATATATATATATATATATCCTCTATTTTATGTGTTGAATAAAAACGAATCACAACGATTTGTGTTGGTGATAGTCCATGCATGTAAACAAACGACACTATCATTTATATGTTCATGGAAAGATAAGAAAATTAACAATATATTAAAATTTAATAATGATTAATATATCATGAATATCATATGTAAATATAAATTCCATAATTTTGTCCAATATTGGGATATGGTGATTGATAAAAGATTATGTTGGTTCATGAGGTGGCAGTTCACCGTACACATGAACAGATAAATCATTAAACTTTTTATGGAATTTCAGAAGTATTTAGGTGATAATGTTAGCATAATAAAATAACCATGTATTTAACACTTAAAATGATATTTTTTCTTTGTATAATCTCCTTTGATTAACTTCTTAACACCACTTATGAGTCGGTATTTCCTAATATAACAGATCGTGAATTTGGGGAGGAATTCTTGTTAGGTGATTGGGTAGATATTGGTCGAACCAGAAAGGTTTTGAGGTTTTAAAAATATAGAATAATGGGTTCCCTCTTATAAGAAATGGGAGGGGAAATCATGGAAATATTTAAAGCGATCATATAAATTAATATTATATTAAAATTACGTCCAAATTGATATATTTCTATGATAAGTTGATTTTTGGTAAAATACCCTTCATCAAATAAAAATCAGGAATGTTTTATTTTTTTTTGACTATATATCATTTTTAAAAAAATTAATTGACCCTTTTAAGTCCTTCTATAATATCATGTTATTTACAATTTGAGGGTAAATATAATTACTATAACATGAAAAACAAATAATAATTGAGTTATTTATGACATTATGAGACTTAACCAAAATAGTTTCCAACTATTCTATTTTTATAAATTGAATATCATTTTATAAATGTTTTTATATTTTAAAATATCATTAGTGTCAATTTTTACACTGTTCAATATTTGAGTTTTTTAAAATAACATAATAACACGATATCCTAGAAAAATTCCATTAACATATAACTAAAATGTTATATTCATCCTCAAAATTTTGGGGTCGGAATGAATTATATCAAATTATATATTGTTTAACATTTTTAAAACAATATATTTGGTTCTTACATTAATGAAAAAAAAATTTCATCATAATTTTGTCACCATTTATTTTCAATATTTGGTCCCTAAAATTTATAAATAAATTACCATGATTTAACTGAAAATTAAATAGTTATAATAAATATTTATATATCAAGATATCATTTTTATAAGCCCACATTAAAAACACTTTACATTTCTAAAAACAAGGGTGTGAAAAAAATTTCTTCTCATTGAATATAATATTATAATTGTCTTTATAACACCCAATATGATTCCAATTTGTAAAACATCCACACAAGGATGGTTTTCATGAAACATAATCACCTAATTAAATTAATAAAAGTGTTAGGGTGATTTATATTATCTATAAAAATATTTTATCCTTTAATTACTGATTTACCTTTAAATATTATAATAAAAATAATTACTAAATATACAATTCATAATTTAAAAAATTATTTTGATCCTATTATATGATAATGTTCACATTTATTACAACGTTCTATGTCTATTTTCCGAAATTCAAAACCCAATTGTGGCTGAAATTAAATAAAATTTAAAATCATTGAAGGAATGAGAAAACATGTTTTTAAAATGAAATGTTTAGAAGTTCACATTGTTTTTATATCCAATTATTATATGAAATTGATTCTAATAACCTAAGGTTGATTAAAATTTAAAAATATAATCTAATTATAAATTAAATAAAATTAAAAGAAATATTTACCTATTTAAATAAATTTGAATAAAAGTAGTATTGAATTAAAATGCAGTAATTCTCACTATTCATTAAAATATAAAATTTATCAGAAAAATACAAAACATCTAACCAAAGTAAATTTTAATATTACAATTTCCAATAATATTTTTATTTAGGTCAAGTGGAAGTCATAAGAGTTGCAAATACTATATTTAAATAAAGTCCCCATCAAAAGGTGGTGAAATTTATTTTTTGAAAAATAATGTTTCTAACCATAAAAATAGATCTATTATATACGTTGTTGAAAATATTTTCAAATATAATTACAATATAATTATAAAAAATTACTAAATATGAAAATTATTTATTATATCGTTATCTGGGTTGTTACTGATAGTGTTTAAGATCTCAAAAAATAAATAAATGAATTCAATATAAATTTAATAATTAGAATGTTTAAAATCTACAGTGGTGGTGTCTAGGTGATAATATAATTATATAAATTATTGATTTTAAAATTTTAATTTTTTTTCTATATAAAAGATTTAGAAGAATGGGGATCATAATTTGATCAATGGTTTTGGAAAAAAATTTCTTCAAGGGAAGATACATTCATCATTATGTTCAAATATTAATATCAGTGTTGGGAATGGATGGATAATTATTCTATTAATGTGTAAAAAATTAGTAAACCTTAATATATCAACATAGAAACAAGTAATTATTAAAATTACATGTTATAAACTTAGGGTTAGGTTAGGAGATCATTGAATTTTAGTGAACAACAATATATAGGCAGCCAATACAAATTGGGCAGTATTATTATAGAAAAGGGAAGCAATATATGTAGTAATAAATAAGTGCGTATCTATTGAACCATGTATATACATATGTTGATACTTTACACATTAATATAAAATATCCAATAATGTTGATGGATGACCAAATCAGGCATATAAGACACAATATAATATTTAAAATTGATTATAAACTATAGGTTTTCATATAGAGATCAAAACTAATGTAAGAATTGTAATAAAGCATTCCATAACATTTATTAATGAAACATAGTGGTGATTTATTTTCATAGTTTACCATATCTATAAGAATAATTAAATATTTATATATTTGATAGAAATATATACAATCCAAACAACCTTTTATAAATGTGTTTTTTTAGTTTAAATTTTTGAAAATTATTTTTGTGGGTTTGACCTAACTAGAATTAGACAATTATACCACCTATATGTTTTTACACATATTTGGAAAAAGTAATATGGTTTTAAATATTTTAATTTTGTTTTAAAATAATAAAATTGGATAACATGATTTTGGCTATTTGAAAATAATCAAATTAAAACTCATTTTATTCATTAATGAGCAGTATTTATATACATAAAATAATAATATTTAAAAATATTGTGTTTTTAAAATAATACACATAGGTTCTTATAATAGATATTTTATTTTTCACAGTAACACCGTTATACTGTGGAATTATTCTATTTGGAAATATTTTTTATATTATTTTATTATAAGTTGATTGAAAATAATGATATGAACTTGTATCTCGATGGTCAATCATTATATTAATTATTAGATGGTTTTTATTGATTTTAATAAGGTTTAAAATATCACATGGAATTAAATATTATGATTAAAATAACTACTTTATTATTGGTAAATTAATCAATAGGAATGGTTTAATAATATTTCTGTACATTAATTTCTGTTTTTATAGCTATGGAATCATCTTTATATACTAACTATGGAAGTACGATTGTTTAAACAAAATTTAATATTTTTTCATTTATTTTTTTTCCTATATGATATATATTTATTATTAATTATCTAGATTTCAAAAAAGATATATTTGGAATTAATTTGATAGTTTCTTCAAAATGTGCATAGTGAGTGTTAAAATGTTACACAATCTAAGATAAGTCTTCCAAAAGATAAATTATTTTACATCATAATATATAAGAGAATATTTTATAAGGATAAGTATTCTCTTTCCATAGTGTGAAAATTATCCATCTGTTTGATATATAAAATTTTCTTTTAGTTGGTAGTTATTTATTATACATATGTTATTATTTATATTAATTATTTTTTTATTATCAAATAACTGACCAATATCATGGAGAGTTTACATGTCCCAATCATATAAATTAAATTTGAAATTAAATGTGTTACACTGAAATTCATATCATAAATTACAACTATATTTATTTTCATGCTATATTTAAAAGGGATAGTTATTCCTTGTTATTTTTTCAAAATTACAAGGATATTATTATCTTCTAGAATTTGTTATAATACTATCAAAATTCATACACCATGTACTCTTACAACTCGTATTTGTTAAATTATCCTGAAAACTATATTACTAATTTCAATGACATGGAATTTCCATGTAAAATGATTTTCAATTAAATGGGAATTTTTCGAGTCTGAGAAAATTGACGGCGTGTGATTCTGAGACAAGAAGTGCCTGGAATGAATTTCATAACTTTTTATCAGATACGTTCAGTGAAAGTTTGAGCGGGTTTTTATAAATTTTTAACCGGTGCTCGGAATTGAAATCTGAGGGCACCGTTGAACTCACAGCGCCGATATTCGATTAAGGAGACTCTAACATCGACGATAGTTGGTTGAGGCTGAAAGTTAGATTTTGGGTTTTTCGTCGAAATAATAGAATAAAATATACACATGTTTTATTTTATATAATCTATTGTAAACCACCATGTGGGAGTTGAATTGTGGGGACCACCCTACCTTAACCTCCCATGGGAGGTTTTGGAGGTGGGGCCCACCCAAACCTAACCTCCCAAGAGAGGCTATGGCATTGGGGACCACCCAATACTAAAACCCCCATTTTATTTAGGAAAACCACTCAACTCCCTCATAAATAAGGGACAGTCTCTTGACCTCCTCCACCTTAACTGTGCCAATGAACATGCCATTAATTGTGCCAACTATTCCTTATCCAATTTAAACCATTTGGAATATTATGCGAACCACTTAATGGATTTTATTATCTATTATCTTGGGTTGCCTATTCTTTTGTTGACAAATGAGGAAAGAGCTTTTGAGATAAAATCCCTAGCCCATGAAAGAACTTCTCCTTAGAATGAAGAAGGTGTTCCTCCTTTGAAAAATGACCTCGACTTCGACTTTCTTTCTCGGTGCTTCCTCCGACGTAGTACGTGTTCGTCTACAACGAATAGATGTCTGCATTTTCGCACCAACATTGATGAACAACAAACAAGGAAGGGATTTTATTTATGTGTGATTTTATTTTTCCTTGTTTGATTCCTTCTAAAACAAATAATGCGTATCAACTTATTATCATGTTGATCCACGAATGGTTTCCTTGTGGGTTGGGAATTTTTATTTGCAGGAATATATGGGGTGATTGATTGATTTTCTACTCTCTTCTATTCTTGATAATTCATTGAAATTCAAGATGGAATTGAACCTCTTGCTACCATCCTAAATGTGGAGGGTGTGGGCCAATCCAACACGGCCCGACCCCTCCATTGTTATCCTTTGATTAGCGGGGTTCTTCAAGATAGATGAAGGAAATGATGGTGACAAAGGCAACGAAGGAAATGGTCACGCCAACCGTGGCCTCCGTGGCCCACGCCGCCCCCGTGGCGTTCCACGCTTCTACCGGGTGTGCTCCCTCATGGCGCCCCGGCTGAACCTCCCTCGTGGTTTCCGCACTTCTGGCCGAGCTACCCCATGTCGGGCCAAGATGCTCTAGCCGCGCCGTCCGCCAGACGAACCGGCCCCGGCCATCCCGGCCTCCCGGACCGACCAGCACCCGGCCACGCCGACCAACTGTGCTTCCCCGGCCTTGTTGTGCACCGGCCGAATCGGCCAAGGCCATCCCGGCCTCCCATCAGAATAGGCCTAGGCCGCGCAGCGCCCCAGGCACGCCGCCCATCCCCACTGGAATCCAAATCCCTCGGTCGAACCCGCACCCTCACAGCGCCCTGGCCGAAGCGGCCTGCACCCTTGCGGCGCCACGGCCAAACCGGCCCCTCATTATGCCCTCCGGGCCATGCCACCGTCATTGCGCCCTCCTGGCAGAGCCACCCTCACACTGAATCGTGGCCAGTCTGTACCCTCACGGCCTACTGGGCTGGGCTGAGCGGGTTGTGCCAAACCTAACAGGCTGGACCGCCCAATGGGCTAGGCCAAACTCAACGGGTCTGGCCGGGTCGACCAGATCTTGGTAGGCCCAAACCGGGTCGGGCCAGATTTGTCCGACCTGGTCAGATAGGACCTAGGCCCATTTCGACCCTTTACTTTCTTTTGGCTATATCATTGGCACCAGACATCCGTTTGATGAACCGTCAGTGCCCCTGGTAATATTGGAGCATTAATGTCTCGTGGATTATACCCCACTGATGTTTGGGGTATAGTTGATATATGGTCAGGTTTGATCATGCATGAATCCAACAGGGCCCCCGAGACTAAAAGTCTAATAACTGACAGACTAGGCGTCTGATTGGCGCATCGTCTATTGTGTTGATACCCCTATGACATGGATGACCTTTGAGATACTTCTTTGTGGGACTTTGTGATAGTTGGAGTATTCACTAGTAGCTTGTGGAGCAGATCCTTCCAGTGACGAGGGAGCAGAGTGTGGAGACCGAGTAGCTGGCTGAGACATAAAGACTTCTAACTATTTGACTCAGAGTGACTCTACAAGCCCAGTGGGGGGGGGTGCCTAGTTATAGCGGAAGACCCATGGTGGAGGAGCGCACTTGGTGACATGGCAGACCCACAGTACTTGAAAGGCGAAGTACCTCAGTAGGCTATGAGGTGGAGCGCCTGTCTGTGGAAGCAGTCCTGTGGTGGGGAGCACCTCTATGTGACGCAGCAGACCCACAAAACTTGATAGGAGGATTACATTAACAGTACATGGTTAGTGGGATGTGCCTCTATGTGATGCGGAAGGCCCACTATACTCGATAGAGGAGGAGTTCTCCAGTAGCCGAGGATTCGACAAATGTGACTGGGGATGTTACATGATACAACCCCTAGAATAAAATCTTGGGTGATCTAAGTCAGTACTTTTGTGTTTTTCCCATGATTGAGACGGATTACTCAATAAAATAGGTATATGTATGGGAATATACGTAAGTAGGGCAATCTGTTGATTCTTTACTTTGCGGTTTATCCTTGGTGGATTTGGGAGACAATTAGGTTCTCGATATCCCTACGGAGTATCGTTATACTCACCCATGCATGGACTATGCCCGCACCTTGTTGTGTTGGATGCAGACGACGGACAACGCTGACTGAGGATGAGAGTAACAGGACTGGATAATACCTATAGGTGGACCTTATGACGTGTCTTTAACGACCCGAAATTTTGAGTAAATCTTGTTTCCTAATTTTGTGTGTTATTTTATTTTTATTATACTCAGCGAAACTGTTTCATTGGATAACATGAGTATAATTAAAATGAGACTATTGGGTTTTGACTGTGATATGACCATTGGTCAATATGACCACTAGAAACTAAACATTTCGATATCTTTCTCTAAATACAAGTGATCTTGGTTAATTAATATAGAAAGAATATTTGATGGCCTCACCCAGTAGTCATGGACCGATTGAAGCCCATCTAACAGAACTTGGCTAGGAGGTAGCACCACTGGGCTTTGCTCTAGACCAAACCCAAGCCTAACTTCATCGTGTGAAGTTAGAATGGAATTGCCTTCTTGAGAAGTTCAAACTGATAAAAATTGCTACTTGTGCGATGTTGGTTGAGCCTCCCCCAGATTCTCTCACAATAGCACACCTTACACTTAGGTCCTATGCTTGTGTGATAAGGGGCTATGTAAGGAGACCGTAACAGCCTTGTGTAATTCATTGTTTTAAATAAAAATTTTTATTTCTTCTTATGATGAAGTTTATGAATTTTCAAATGTCCAGATAAATATAGTATGCATATTTTTGGTGAACTTTAGAGAATGTATATTTTAAAAAAAATTTATGTAAACGTTAAATAATTTAAATTTTGTAACGATTTTCAAAAAATGGTCTTCTATAATTATGTTCAATACAAAATTTAGAGTCTAATAAGATCAACTTAATTTTTTATGAATAGTAAATTATGAATAGTGATTTTATGCTTAGGATTAGTAATGTGACCAAATGGATTAGTAATCTCACTTTAATAAAGCATTAATATAATCTAGGCACCTTGATTAAGAAATGTGATTCAATAAAATGGTTAAATAACGGTTTCCTAAATTATTAGTCAAGTATTTGTTTTTTCGGGTGAATAGAGTTTTTTTAATTAAAAAATTAATTAAACATATTTAGAAAATTATTTTTATAAAATGGATTTAATTTTTAAACTCAGAGCATCTATATTATGTTAAGGTAATTTTTGGGGATTTTTCTGAAAAAAATGAATTTTCGGTCAATAGTGTATTTATTTAAAAATTTAATTAAAAATATTTAGAAAATTATCTTTATAAAATGGTGTTCATTTTTGAAATCAGAGCATCGATATTTGGTTAAAGTGAAATTTTGGTATTTTCATGAGAAGGTTGAATTTTCGATGAATAGTAAAAATACAGTTTTTATGTTACGGGTGTTTAATGACATCATTAAATGATATATTAAGTATGTAAACAATATGGTAGACTTATGAATAGTAAGATAAGATATTAGGTGTCCCAAGTTTCCAATACCATGGTAAAATACCATGGGAAAGCCCATGGTTTTGCCAAAACCACTAATGAGGTGTCCCTTGGCCATTAATGCCTTGTCCCCTCACTTTCCCTATAAATACCAAGCCATCCTCTCATCCATTCGACTGCCAACTCTCCCCCAACTAAGCTCTGGTCTCATTACCTCCGAAGGAGTCCTCCAATGGTTCCCCAAGCCCTCAAGGTCCCAACCTTTGAGTTTTAAGGGTTACGTTTTAAGGTAAGGGATCCTACCTCTCTCTTTCTTTCTAAGTACTCTCTTTTATGTCATATCTTTTATGCTCCATGTTTTTATATTGGTGGATGTTATTTTATATTCATCCTAATGTTCCTTTTATGTACATTTGATGAGATACCCCCTATTTCTCTCATCATTTCATTTTAATAATGTTATAGTGGTGGCGTTAGGCTGCCGAATTTTTAAGGGATTCTTTCACCATTCTCAAGTTCTACTTTCATGTCAAGTATTTCAAGTTCCTTTTTATTTTGTTGGGAAATGATCTCTAAATCTATCATACTGATGTTTTATGTTCATATGATGAATTACCCTATTTTATCTCTTCAATTCAGTATTTTGAAGTTTTAAGTGGCACCGTTAGGCTGTCGAATTTTTAAGGGATTCATTCACCTTTCTCATTTTTCAAAGTTCTACTTTCATTTCAAGTATTTTAAGTTACTTTTTATTTTGTTGGGATATGATCTCTATATATATCATACTGATATTTTATGTTCATATGATGAGAGACCCTATTTGATCTCTTCATTTCAGTATTTTGAAGTTTTAAGTGGCGTCGTTAGGCTGCCGAATTTTTATAAGAGAAATCTTATTTTTGTCTTCCTTTCTTTTTCTTCATTTCATATGATATATATTTAAAATTTCATTATAATGTTCATATATACTTCATATTCTTTCCCTATACTGTTTTATGGGTCATTTATTAATGTTTGACCCATGTCCCCTCTCTTTTCAATGTTTTCTGAAACCCCGAAACATAGTCGTTATGCTGCAGAATTTCTGTCTCAAAATGTCTCTCTCTTTGTTCTAATGTTCTTTTATTTTATTAATTTAATACCCAAATATCTCTATTCTATTGGGGTATTCACATATATACCAAAATTTTCTAATTTAAATTCTGGGATTTACATACATGAGACCCACCTTCCTTTTCGGTGGATTTTAAAGTGACACAAAGATCATGTCTTTAAAGCAGTTTTTAAAATGTTATGATTATGAAATGAAACCCATTTATTTTATTCTATATGGGTTGTTTATGAAAGTATTGATGATGATATATGTGGACCACATGATAATAATAGAAAATTTAAGGGTGCGCCCGGATAGCACTCCAATGCATTTGGTAAAGGCTTAATTTCTAGAGATGACCATTTAGACTGATACCTTTGTGAATAACCTTGGTAATATTTATTGACACCTTGGGGATGGACCATGGTGAAACGGAAATGATTGTCTTTGTAAAATGTTTTAGCCACATCTTAAAGTTATTAAAAACATTATTTTTATTATGATATGCCTCATGATTTCTTTCTCATGCCTTAATGTTCTTTTCATGACCTTATTGAAGTATCTCAAGTTCACATGTAAAATGTTTCTCTTGTTTCCCTTACTGGGCCTTCTGCTCACCCTTTCTTTTGATGTATGTCCATAGGTTATGAGATGCAGTAATGAACCTAGGATTAACATAAGGAGAATCATTTCAAGTGTTTACGAGGAATGTTTTTTTTGTTTCTTGTATTATGTTCCTAGTTTCCAAGACACTAAACCTTAAAGATCCTCAATTTTGTATAATGTAATGAAAGTTTATGTGATAAAAAGGCGGGATGCTATAGTTGGTATCAAAGTATGGTTTAGTTATTTGCAGAAATTAGGATGTGAAAACTTTAGGAAGAACCCTATATAAAAGTTTAAATATAGGAAACCTTCCTGGTATTTTGGTCAGTATTGAGTATGGGGTTTCCAAGCAAATACATCCTTGTCTAGATACGAGCAGGTAGAGGTGGCTCTAGCACAGATGTACATAGGGGTAAAACCCGAAAACACCACTTTGAGCTAGACTCAAACGGGAACTGGAACACGATAACGGTCCTTGCTGCACTCTTGGTTATGACACTCCCGAGGGAAATGCTTTGGTAAATTCATAAGCTTAGTATGATCCATTATTGAAGAAACAAAGATAAGTTAAAATAAAGATTCACATAAGAATATATTATCATGGATAACATAGATTGGTACCTAGGGGATCACAAGTTAGGGTATACTTTTATTCTATAAGTTTATCCTTCTATGCTTTAATTTTCCTATTAATGATTATTGGCTATGTATTTAAGACCCTAATTGTACTTTCTTTCCTTAGTTAATGGAGGGAAATGGAAGAACATGTACCAATAACCAATGTGATAGGAAATGTGACGATTACCGTATTAATATGACAGAGATCATTAGGGGATTAAAAGATGATTATTATTTTGGAAGACATTCAGTATTTTGGGAACCCTATTTGATTGAGGTAAATAGATTACTACGGTATTTTCTTTGAGGAGTAAAGGTTGAATTATATTTTGAATAATCGATGAATTTAAGGTGAACTTATGGTATTATAGGTTACTTATGGAAATGATTGACCTATCTTAGGGAAAATATGTTTAGGTTAGTTACTATTGTTATAAGATGTTAGGAGTGGTTGATGTTCTTTAGAGATGAATGACAAAGTTTATCTTGGAAGACTATGTTATCAAGTCCTTCTTGTCTTTGGGTCTCAATCTTAGTTTGGGTTATTTTGAGGAATTTTAAGGACAGTTATTTCTGGAATGGTCTATGATGAACTCTGGGTAGTACCGTGGAAATTTGAAGATTTAAAATTAGTTTTCCTTCCTATGAGATTGTTTCTTTTTGAAGAGTTGTTTTATATTACCCTTTCTATTTTTGGGATAATGTTTAAAGATAGAAGAAATATATAGCTTATCTTTGGTGGATTATGTGATTCTCTGTAAGACGATTCTTGTGCTTTGATGAGACAAAGTAGTTTTGAATGCTCATCGTTTGGAGAAAAGATTAGTTTTGGTAGAAATTTATTAAAGGATGAAACTCTACTTAAAGGTAGGTATATCTCCTTATGTTTTTATTCTATGTAGTAAATGAATTCCTCAAAACTATGAAAAAGAACGTAAAACAAAAACCTTGTCTGTTAACGTTTCCAACTGGGTAATTAAAGACCGTTTATACACATCATAAGTTTGTGATTTTCTTGTTGTTAAATTTATCCTAAACATGTTTTCTATCACTCACCCTTAGAACGTGACCATTTGATTTTTCCTCCATGTCCATGTTTTCTGACATGGAATCCTAGAATGGGTTAACTCGGGTGACCTTTTTACTTCCCTTTCGTTATTTTAAAGTAATAGTTTTACTGACTTGTTTTCTGATGTGGGAGTTTCAATGAAATTTCAAAACCCAGTTTTAAAAATTGTGAGGAAGAAATTTCTTAAGGGGGGAAGATTGTAACGACCCAAAATTTTTAATAAATATTGTTTCCTAATTTTGTGTGTTATTTTATTTTTTTTATACTCAACAAAACTGTTTCATTGGATAACATGAGTATAATTAAAATGAGACTGTTGGGTTTTGACTGTTATATGATCATTGGTCAATATGAACACTGGAAACTAAACATTTCGATATTTGTCTCTAAATACAAGTGATCTTCATTAATTAATATAGAAAGAAGACTTGATGGCCTCACCCAGTAGTCTTGGACCGATCGAAGCCCATATCACAGAACTTGAGAAGGAGGTAGCACCACTGGGCTTCGCTCTGGACCAAACCCAAGCCGAACTTAATCGTGTCAAGCTAGAATGGAATCACCTTTGCGAGAAGTACAAAGTATTAGAAATTACTACTCGTGCGATGTTGGCTGAGCCTCTGTTGGATTCTCTCACCTTAGCACACCTTACACTTAGGTCCTATGCTGGTGTCATAAGGGGCTATGTAAGGAGACCGTAACTTCCTTATGTAATCCTTCGTTTTAAATAAAAAATTTGATTTCCTCTTATGATGATGTTTATGAATTATCAAATATCCCGATAAATATAGTATGCATATTTTTGGTGAATTTTAGAGAAAGGATATTTAAAAAAAATGTTTATGTAAACCTTAAATAATTAAAAATGTGAAATGATTTTCAAAAAATGGCCTTCTACAATTATGTTCAGTATGATATTTAGAGTCTAATAAGATCAACTTAATTTTTGATGAATAGTAAATTATGAATAGTTATTTGATGCTTAGGATTAGTAATGTGACCAAATGGATTAGTAATCTCACTTAAATAAAGCATTAATATAATATAGGCACCTTGATTAAGTAATGTGATTCAATAAAATGGTTAAATAACGGTTTCTTAAATTATTAGTGAAGTATTAGTTTTTTCGGACGAATAGTGTTTTTTTAATTAAAAATTTAATTAAACATATTTGGAAAATTATTTTTATAAAATGGATTTCATTTTTTTACTCAGAGCATCGATATTATGTTATGGTAATTTTTGGGGATTTTTTTGAAAACAATAAATTTTCAGTGAATAGTGTATTTATTTATAAATTAAATTAAAATTATTTAGAAATTTTTTTTTATAAAATGGAGTTCATTTTTTAAATCAGAGCATCAATATTTGGTTAAGGTGAAGTTTTGGGATTTTTCTAAGAAAGTTGAATTTATGATGAATAGTGAAAATATAGTTTTTATGTTACGTGTGTTTAATGACATCATTAAATGATATATTAAGAATGTAATCAATATGGTCGACTTATGAATAGTAATATAAGATATGAGGTGTCCCAAGTGCCCAATATTATGGGAAAATACCATGGGAAAGCCCATGGTTTTGCCAAAACCACTAATAAGGTGTCCCTTGGCCATTAATGCCTTGTCCCCTCACTTCCCCTATAAATACCAAGCCATCCTCTCATCCATTCGACTCCCAACTCTCCCACAACGAAGCTCTAGTATCATTACTTCCCAAGGAGTCCTCCCAAGGTGCCCCCAAGCCCTCAAGGTCCAAACCTTTGAGTTTTAAGAGTAACGTTTTAAGGTAAGGGATCCTACCTCTCTCTTTCTTTCCAAGTACTATCTTTTATGTCATATCTTTTATGCTCCATCTTCTTATGTGGGAGGATGTTGTTTTATGTTAATCCTACTATTAATTTAATGTTCATATGATGAGAGACCCCCTCTTTCTCTCATCATTTCATTTTATGAATTTTAAAGTGGTGCCATTAGGCTGCCGAATTTTTAAGGGATACTTTCACCCTTCTCAAGTTCTACTTTCTTGTCAAGTATTTCAAGTTCCTTTTTATTTTGTTGGGATATGATCTCTAAATCTATCATAAGTATCTTTTATGTTAATATTATGAGATACCCTATTTTATCTCTTCAATTCAGTGTTTCGAAGTTTTAATTGGCGCCATTAGGCTGCCGGATTTTTAAGGGATTCATCCACCTTTCTCAATTTTCAAAGTTCTACATTCATGTCAAGTATTTTAAGTTTCTTTTTATTTATTTAGGGTATGATCTATATATCTATCATACTGATATTTTATGTTCATATGATGAGAGACCCTATTTTATCTCTTCAATTCAATATTTTGAATTTTTAAGTGGCGCTGTTAGGCTGCCAAATTTTTATAAGAGAAATCTTATTTTTGTCTTCCTTTCTTGTTCATCATTTCATATGATATATCTTTGAAATATCATTACCATGTTCATATATCCTTTATATTCTTTCCCTCTATTGTTTTATGGGTCATTTATGAATGTTTGACCCATGTCCCCTCTCTTTTCAATGTTTTCTAAAACCCCGAAACATAGTGAGACCCAAATTTTTAAAATGTTATGATTATGAAATGAAACCCATTCTGGGATTTACATACATGAGACCCACCTTCCTTTTCCGGGATTTACATACATGAGACCCACCTTCCTTTTCTGTGGGTTTTAAATTGACACAAATATCATGTCTTTAAAGCAGTTTTTAAAACGTTATGATTATGAAATGAAACCCATTTCTTTTATGCTATATGGGTTGTTTATGAAATGATTGATGATGATATATGTGGCTCACATGATAATAAAGTAAAATTTAAGGGTGCGCCCTGATAGCGCTCCAATGAATTGGGTAAATACTTAATCTCTAGAGATGACCATTTAGACTGATACCATGGTGAATAACCTTGGTAATTTTTATTGACACCTTGGGGATTGTCCTTGGTGAAACGGAAATGATTTTCTTTGTAAAATGTTGTAGGCACATCTTAAAGCTATTAAAAATGTTATTTTTATTATGATATGCCTCATGATTTCTTTCTCATACCTTAAAGTTCTTTTCATGACCTTATTGAAGTATATCAAGTTCACATGTAAAATGTTTCTCTTGTTTCCCTTACTGGGCCTTCTGCTCACACTTTCTTTTGATGTATATCCCCAGGTTATGAGATGCAGTAACGAACCTAGGATGAACATAAGGAGTAGCCTTTCAAGTGTTTAAGAAGAATGTTTTTTTGGTTTCATGTATTAAGTTCCTGGTTTCCAAGCCACTAAACCTTAATGATCCTCAGTTTTGTATAATGTAATGAATGTTTATGTGATAAAAAGGCGAGATGATATAGTGTCGGTACATGGAGGAGACTGATGGACGTGGATTGCTGAGGAGGATATCTATATCTACCCTTCATGTAGAAATACTGGAGGACGACCCAACAACTGTTTTTCCTTTCCCCAGTTGTACTTCAACTTCCAGTTCCTTTTACTTTATAGTTGGTCTTGTCTTTTCGGCCCCATTTACTTTTCAACACTCTTTTGTTATACAGTTTACCTAGTGTTTTCCATCCAGATGAGTGATCTTTTGTGTGAGTTTATAGGTTATAAAAGAAATTTCTTCCCTGTTTTAGGTAATTACGCCTTTGGTTCTAGTCTCCAGCCCCTGGCCTATGGAAGGCGGGCTTGGGGTAGTCACGGCACGAGCCCTGGGGGACAGGTCAGGAAAAATTGATATTAGAGGAGTCAGTTCAACCACAGAACATAAGACTCTAATATTTTCTGTAAAGTAATATTGTTTAGTTTAGTGAGTGTGGTTTTCAGTTGAGGGAGTCCAGTGTCGGTGCGGTGGATGACATATCCATACACTAGGACCCTGAGTTCTTATTTTTAACTTAGTCCACAAAAACACTGATTTTGTGTGTGTTTTCTAAAGTTTTATTTAAGTCATATCACATGTTCATCTCACTAGGGATACTTTTTTTAACCATAACACATTTTATTCCTTTTAGGATGCCTCCACGCAGACAACTGACTAGTGTTCTGAGATTCGTATGCAATGATATCCCATCGAGGGACGATGCATCAGTGTCGGGCCCTTTTCCAGCGGAGGCCCCAGTGGTACCATTTCCCATTAGGCCACCGATGCCACAATATCCAATACCAAATGGTGCATTCCACTTGAGCATGTTTCACGAGTTCCAATGCTAGAGGTCACCCTGTTCCAGGGGAGAGATAGACCCACTGGCAGATAAGGATTGGCTGGAGGATGTGGTGAGAGTCTACCAACTTGTAAGGACACAAGCCGACCTCATGGTGATACATGCTACCGACCTTATACTGGAACCATCGGGAAGATGGTGGAGATTGATGCTCCAGGTCCATGACAAGGTGATGTTTCTCTGGGCACACTTTGAGAGCCTATTTTGGTCAGATTTTGTCCCAGCGAATCATTGTGATGTGCATATACAAGAGCTACTTCATCTGCAGCAGGGTAGAATGATTGTTGCTCAGTACTCAGTGAGGTTCACAGACCTCTCATGCTACACCACCGATATGTTGTGGGCCCCATTCTTCAGGGCCTGGGCTATATAACATGGACTCAAGCAGAAGATTCAGGGCTTTAGTGATCTCACTCAGCATCCTGACACTGGCATGGCTATTAGAGAGAGCCCGCATAGTGGAGAGTTTCCTTGTTGAGTAGTCTCAAACAGTGAGATCCACCACCAGTCGACACATAGTGGAGTATTATGAAAATAGAAGCAGACAGATGTCACAGAGGTCCAAGATGACTATTCCAACAGGTGGATGACCGCATGACTCAGGATTGGTTTGGTGGGGCACCCGAAGTGGAGATAAACATGCCAGGTGTGGAAAGTGTTACACAAGTGGCGGGCAAGGTCACAGGGATCATGACTGCCCAACCCGCCATTCAGATGATCAGTAGATGGTTGAAGGACCTCCCAGGCAGAGATAGATATTCGATCGAGGCAGTTTGTAGGGAGCAGGAGGACGTGGAAGAGGAGTTGTCCGTGCAGCTGGCGGTCGACGATGATTCGAGGTGTTTCCGCCACCACCACCAGGAGGTCCACCCTTACCACATGGAGTAGGAGGATAGGGGAGAGTTCATCTCCAGGCAGTAGAGCCATATGATCATGGTGCTCCAGAGATGATTTGAGGTACGATACGTACTTACTCCACCATAGATGCAGTACTTCTAGACATAGGTGCTAGACACTCCTTCATTGTCACTTCCCTTTTTTGGAGCACAAAGATTCTGATGGAGCCATTGTCTTGATCCATATGGATAGAGACTCCTACAATAGTGGATTCGACGATTACGCAATAGTTCCGGCAGTGTGAGCTTACTATTGGAGGTGAGAGCTTTGGTTGTGATCTCATAATAGCAGCGTTGAGGCCTTACGATGTCATCTTGGGTATGGACTTGTTATCTACAGTCCATGCTCAGATTGACTATATTAGGCACAAAGTGGGGTGTGTCCATAGGGATGGGACCAGTTTTACCTTCACCAGCAAGAAGGGAGCCTTTGCAGTAATGGATGGACTCGCTTGGAAGCGAGTGCAGCCAATCACTCATTAGTTGGTTTGACTTACCCTCATAGCGGTTGATGTGAAGAGTCTGAGCTAGCCTGTAGTGGTAGACCGGTATGTGGATGTCTTCCCTGATGATGTTCTGGGTATACCCCCATGTAGAGAGTAGGACTTTTACATTGAATATTACCCTAGTACGACACAGATATCTACACTAGCATATAGGATGGCTCCTGCAGAGCATCACGATCTATGGGTACAGCTAGAGGACTTGCTGGGGAAGGGATTCTTCAGGCCCAATGTTTCTCCCTGGGTAGCCCCAATTCTATTTGTGCAGAAGGTGGAAGGGAGCATGTGGCGTTGTGTTGACTATTGGCACTTGATCCAGGTGACCGTGAAGAACAAGTTCCCACCCCCGAGGATTGATGAACTCTTTGATCAACTAAAGGGAGCACGAGGGTTCTCGAAGATAGACCTCATATCAGGCTATCACCAGCTAAGAGTTCGAGATGAGGATGTGCAGAAGACTTCTTTAAGATGTCGGTACAGACTCTATGAGTTCTTGGTTATTCCATTCGACGTAACCAACGGTCCAGCAGTGTTCATGGGGCTCATGAACATGATCTTTTATCCATACCTTGATCTCTTTGTGATAGTCTTCATCGACGACATTCTGATCTACTCGACTACTGAGGAGGATCATGCCTATCACTTGCGGGTAGTACTGGATATTCTTTGAGAGCACCAGCTTTATGGTAAACTCTCTAAGTGCCAGTTTGGATCCGAGAGGTTCAATTTCTAGGTCATGTCATCTCTGAGGCTGGAGTTGCAGTAGATCCAGCAAATATTGAGGCGATACATCCTTGGGAACCACCTAGGAGTGTGACAGAGGTATGGAATTTCCTAGGCTTAACCGGTTACTACCAGAGGTTGGTACCAAACTTCTCCAGAGATGCAGAACCACTATCATCCTTGAAGAAGATTGGGAAAGCCTTCGTGTGGTCGGAGAGATGCCAGCAGAGCTTTCAGGAGCTGAGGCAGAGGATGACTAGTGCCCCCATCATGAGTAATCCATAAGAAGGCATAGGGACGTAGACTACTACAAGGCATCAGGGACCGATCTCGAATTTGTCTTGATGTAGGAGCATGTAGTGATCGCATATGGTTCATGGCAGTTGAGACAGCCTGAGTAGAACAATTCTTCCCATGACCTAGAGTTTGCAGTAGTGGTCTTCACCTTGAAGATGTGGCGACACTATCTGATAGGTGAGTGTTTTATCGTGTACTCTGATCACAAGAGTCTCATGTATATCTTATCTCAAAAGGACCTGAGCCTAATACAGTGACGTTGGATTGAATTCCTCCAGGACTAGGACTTCAAGATAGTCTATACTCCAAGTAAGGGGAACGTTGTTGCAGATGCACTCAGTAGGAGATCTAGTAAATAGCTCCGAGGCGAGGTGACAGAGCAGCTGGCTGATTTACAGATATCCTTTGTTGATAGAGATAGAGCAGCCTTCCTTCAGTCTCTTATAGTCACTCCCCCACTTCATCAGCGATTTTGGGAGGAAAAACATGGGGATGCTGACTGCAAGACACGACGTGCTCAGATATCCACAGGGTTGGCACCTGATGGATTTTCTGAAGGTGGGGATCACGTCATCCTCTTTAGAGCATGTACTATGGTACCAGTTTCACTTCAAGTGAAAGTGTTGAGGGAGTTCCACACAGCCCATCTAGTGGTACCTCCAGGAGTAGCGAAGATGTACCAGGATCTTCGACGACAACACTTGGGGCCGAAAATGAAGAAGGAAGTTGTAGACTTTGTTTCTCAGGGCCTCACTTGTCAGCAAGTGAAGGCAGATCACCAGGTACCAGCACAGATGGTTCAGCCTTTAGAGGTGCCAGAGTGGAATTCAGATGGTATATCCATGGACTTAATGACAGGACTTCAATGTACATCCCGAGGACATGACTCTATTTGGATAATCGTCGATCGACTCACCAAGTCGGCCCACTTCCTGTAGATCAGAGAGCAAGGTCATGTTTAGATTATGGGATGCCTCAATGTGTAGGAGATTGTATGGATACATGGAGTACCCATAATGATTTTCTTGGATCGTGATACACATTTTACTTCTCGTCTATAGAAAGTATTGCTGGAGGCTTTCGAAACGCAGCTTCGTTTAAGCACTGCCTTCCATCCTTAGACGGATAGCCAGACTGAGCAGACCATTCAGACCCTCGAGAACATGATGTATGCTGGTGTCCTTGACCTTGGTCGTAGCATGGAGGATCACATAACTGTGATTGAGTTTTCATACAACAGCTATCACTACACCATTGGAATGGAACCTTCTAAGACGTTATACGGGTGACCTTATAGATCACAATTGTGCTGGACTTACCTAGGCGAGTCTACACTAGTGGGACCATAGATGGTATGGCCTACCATAGAGAATGTGTAGATCATCTAGGAGCAGATGAATACTGCATAGATTAGGCAGTAGCCATATGCTTACATGATATGGAGACCTCTAGAATTCGAGGATGCCGACCACGTCTCTCTACGGGTCTCAACCCGATGAGGTCTACAGAGATTTGGCCAAGGAAGAATGTTTTCTCTAAGATTCATCAGACCATTTTAGGTCCTCAGAAGAGTTGGCAAGGTGGATTACCTCTTTTCTCTTCCACCTCAGTTGCACCGGGTGCACGAAATCTTCTACGTATCCCAACTGAGGAGATACGTTCACGAACCTTCCCACATCATCATCCATGGCGAGTTGGACGTTGATGATGGGGATAATTTTATGGAGGTTCCAATAGAGATTGAAGATAGATATGATCAGGTCCTTTTTGGATAGTTGATACCTCTGGTGTGCATTTTTTGGCCGCTCAAGAACCTCCAAGAGAGCATATGGGAGAGGGAGGCTCAGATAATTGCTCAGTACCCTCACTTGTTCTTTTAGTTTGAATTGTAGCTCATGGGGATGTAAAGCCCTGAGGTGGGGAGAATGTAAAGAACCAAAACTTACATGTAATAATTTTTAACTAAATGAGAATTTTACGAGTCCCAGAAAATTGACGGCATGTGATTTTGAGGCACGAAGTGCCCAAAATGAATATCTGAACTTTTTATCGAGTACGTTCATTGAATGTTCGAGTGAGTTTTTATAACTTTTGAACCGGTTCTCGGAATAGAAATATGAGGGAACTATTTAACTCACAACACTGGTATTCTCTTAATGAGACTTTCACCTCGATGACAGTTGGTTGAGGGTGAAATTTATTTTTTGGGTTTTTTTGGAAATAATAAATTAAAAGAAACACATGTTTTATTTTATTTTATCTGTTTTAAACCTCCATGTGGGAGTTGAAGTGTGGGGACCACCCAACCTTAAACTCCCAGGAGTGGTTATGGTGGTGGGGCCCACCCGAACCTAACCTCCCATGAGAGGTTATGGTGGTGGGGACCACTCAGGATTAAAACCCCTATTTAATTGAGGAAAACCTCTCAACTCCCTCATAAATGAGGGAGAGCCTCTTGACCTTCCCACCTTAAATGTGCTAACACACTTTCCATTAATTGGGCCAACTATTTCTTAATAAATTTAAACCATTTTGAATATTATGCCAACAACTTTATAGATTTTATAATCAATTATCTTGGGAATCCTACTCTTTTGTTAGAAAAGGAGGAAGGAGATTTTGAGTGATCACTCTTGCCAACGAAATAACATTTCTTTAGAACGAAGAACGTGTTCCTCCTACGAAGAATGACCTCGATACACAGAGCTTCCTCCGACATAGGACGTGTTCATCTACAATGAACCGACGTCCCCCTTTTCACACCAATATCGACGAACAAAAAAAGGTATGGATTTTATTTAAGTATGATTTTATTTTCCCTTGTTTCATTCCTTCTAAAACAAAGAATATGGATCAACTTATTATCATGTTGATCCAGAGATGTTTTCATTGCCGGTTGGGATTTTTTATTTTTGGGTATATGTGTGGTGATTGATGGATTTTATAATCTCATATATTATTGATAATTCTTCGAAATTCAAGAAATAATTGAACTGCTTGCTACTGCTCTAAACGCGGAGGGTGAGAGCCAGACCAACATGGTCTAACCCCTCTGTTGTTCTCCTTTGATTAGAGATGTTCTTTGACACAGAGGAAGGCGAAAAAGGAGACAAATGCGACAAAGGAAGTTATCACACCACACATGACCTGAACCGCCCCCGCGACATTCTCTACCACTTCCGGCCAAACTGGTCATGCGCCCTTGTGGTGCCCCAGCTGAATTGATCCCACGATCTCCGCCCTTCTGGCCGAGCAGCCCTGGGTTGGGCCGAGCCACCCCGACCGCGCCATCTGTTGAAAAAACCAGCCCCGGCCGAACCGGTTCATGGCCACGCCGGCCTCCCGAGCCGCCCCAACTGCGTTGTCCAATCAATGAACCAGCCCCAGTCATTCTAGCCTCCCAATCGAACCGGCACGGGCAGCGCCGCACCACGACCATGCCACCATGGCCCACCAGTTTTCCTAGCCCCTGGCCGAACCCGCGCCTTCATTGCGCCCCGACCAAACCGGCCCACGACCTCTCGGTTCTGCCGCTGAACTGACCCATCGAGGCACCCTCTAGGCCAAGCCGCCATTGCACTGACCCGTGACCGGTCTGTTCCCTAGTGACTGGTCCGCTCCCTCATGGCCCTCTGTGACCCCGCATGGCTTATAGAGTGGGGCCTAGTGGGTCGGGCCAAACCTAATGGGCAGCCCCTCCCAACGGGCCGGGCTAGACCCAACGGGTCAACTCGGGTCGACCCAAACTGGGTCGGACCAGACACGATCCCACATTGATCCTTCAATTCCTTTTGGCCATATCATTTGCACCGGCTATCCGTTTGATGAACTGCCAGTGCCCCTGATAATATTGATGCATGACGGTACCTTTGAGTATACCCCACTGGGGTTTGGGGTATAGTTGAGATACGGTCAGGTTGGATCGTCCACAAATCCAATCGGGACCCTGGGACTAAAAGTCTAATAACTCACAGACTGGGGATATGATTGACGCGTCATTTGTTGCATTGGGACCCCTACAATGTGGCTGACCTTTGTGATACTTCTTTGTGGGACTTCGTGACAGTGGGAGTATTTACCAATAGCTCATGGAGCGGATCCTTCTAGTGTTGGGCAAGCATAGAGCTAAGACCTAGTAGTTTGCTGAGACCTGACGACTGCTGACCGTTTTACTCGGAGTGGCTCTACTTGCCAGTGGGGAGATCCATGTTGTGGCGGGAAACCCACGGTGGAGGAGCGTGATTGGTGATGTGGTAGACCCATTGTACTCAACAATAGTGGTACCTCAGCAGGCTACGAGGGGGAGCGTATGGGTGTGGCAGTAGACCCATAGTGGGGAGTGCCTCTGTGTGACACAGCAGACCAATGGTACTCGACATGAGGAGTACCTCAGCAGTCCAAGGTTCATGGGAAGCACCTCTGTGTGACGCGGCATGCCCACTGTACTCGATAGAGGAGGAGTTCTCCAACAGCAGTGGTTTCGAAAATGTGATTGTGTATGTTACTTGATACTACCCCTAGAATAAAATCCTGGTTGATCTGAGTCAATACTTTTGCGTTTTCCTCATGATTGAGACAGATTACTTAATAACATAGATATATGTATGGGCATATACCTAAGTAGGGTTATCTATTGATTCCTTAATTTGTGGTTTATCCTTGGTGGATTTGTGAGACCATGGGGGTATCAGGGTCCCTACTGAGTATTGTTATACTCACCCCTGCACGAGCTATGCCCACACCTTGTTGTGTTGGACGCAGACGATGGACAATACTGACTAAGGTTGAGTGTACAAGGATAAGACGGTACCCGGAGGTGGATCTTATGACGAGTCGGTACAGGGAGGAAACTGACAGATGTGGAGTGCTGAGGAGGCTATCTATAGCTGCCCTTTAGGTAGGAATCCTAGAGGATGACCCAACAACTATTTTTCCTTTCTTCAGTTTTATTTGTACTTCCAGTTGCTTGCACTTTACAGGTGGGCTTGTATTTCTGGCCCCTTTTACTTTTCAGCACTCTTTTGTTATATTGTTTACCTAGTGTTTTGTACCCAGTTGTGTACTCTGTTTTGTTAGTTTACAGGTTATAAAGGCAATGACTTCCCTGTTTTGGGGAATTATGCCTTAGGTGCTAGTCTCTAGCCCTAGGCCTATGGAATACGAGCTTGGGGTAGTCATGAAACGGGCCCCGAGGGATGGGTCATGACACTAATGATATTAGTACACAAATATTCTTTTATCTGGATATATGAAGAATTTAATCATTATGAACCTATGAAATATTCATCCTCCAATGTTATGTATAAGTTAAGTGCCCTAAAATAAAAAATTACTCATTTATAATGAAATATTTCTTATTTATTGAATATAGAGTGTCATTGTTTCATTTATCCATGTAATGTTTTTAATATGAAATCATAAAATTTTGAGCGATTTCTCTATAAATGAAAAAATTAGGGTCCTTGAATAAATTTTAATAGGAAATAGTGTTTGACCCAATTTAATTTTTAAAATTTTTTAATCATTAAATTTATGTCATTTTATCTTGGCCCTTATGAGCATCCATATATTTTATAGTCTACTTGAGATTCTCATTCTAAGTTATCTTATAAATAAATAATCAACACTTGCCCTAAATTCAAAGCATTAGTTGTTGTTATAATTGAGTGAGGACCTAAGAATACAACACATATGATCTAATTTTATGTAGTCTTGAGATACTAGATACACAATACAATATTTCACATTATTTGGAACCTAAAATACATTTTGGAAACACATAAATCATTATTAATTCACCTTTTATATCCTTATATAATATATAATAATATCAATTGTTTACTAAGGAATTTTGGAAATCACATAAATGGGTGAGCTCAATCCTTCTATAAGGGGTGGCATACAATGAAATATTCCACAAAATAAACAAGTGATAACTAATTAAAAAGGAAAAAATATTCACATTTAAAATTATAATTTCTACCATAATGATGCAATGCATAAATCATAAAATCATAACCATCATGGAAAAATCATGGATATCATATTTAAATGTATAGCTATATTCTAAATACCCATGATATTCTGTTGCATGAGACATAAAAAAAACCTGGGGAAATATAAACCTAATCCCCATCCATTACAATGTTAGACCAATATATCCATTATGTGAATAAATTTTTTAATGATATATATCAAATTTTTCTCTTGATAAACTCACTCATAATCATAGATATGTAGTACATAGTTATCTATATTGAAATAATTGATATATGGATTTTAAATATTTTCAAATTCAATGGAATTAAATAGATATCATTGAAAATATCCATTAATTCAATATGATTATAAAATATATTCATAGTGAAATGGAAATTATCATTATCAAATGGATGATAATGAAGTGGTTGGGTATAATAATATATCATATAAGTATATCAATAATAATTATCCATTGGATACATTATTTAACAATTATATGGGTCCAAATACTATATAAATTAATCACCTCTAAAAATTTGGAGAATATAACACACAAATTTTATATTCATTGGTGATTAAAACATTTCTATAAAGAGATACATTCATGTTATTATGATTTTTTAAAAAATTATTACATATAATGAAATATATTTTAATCCATTCATGATATAATAGTGGTTCCATCAGCTAAATATAAATTATATAACAACAAAAAACACCTCCCACAGATAAAATAAAAATATAAAAATAGTTATACATTTCCTACCTATCAACTGGTTTATTTAATTTTTAATCTATTTGAATAATATAAAAATATATAATATATGAATGTGGTAAATGATGTATAATTATAATATCCTTTCATAATGTCAATGATACATTTTTTTAAAGAAGTTCATTAACATATTTCAATTTTTATGGAAAGGGAATTGGAAATGTATAAAAAATAAAGGAGGAGACATGATTTAGTGATCTATCCATTATATGTGGATTACTGGACAATGAGAATGAAATATTATGATCCCCTAGATCTCATTGGGAATAATTATTATATGTAAAGGTATAGTATAAACATTGTTAAATTGTTTTTAGTGTGGAGGAATTGGAGGATATGTGGGTATTAATATCAATAGTGGGATAATTTTTTAAAAAAAAATTGGGACATATGATTTGGAAATATTTGTTTTGGAAAATTAAACACCATGTGTTTATAAAATAGTGTTTTAAATTTACTTCATTTGTTTTAAAATATATAAATTTTTATTTTGAATCCAATCATTAATATTATTTTTTACTAGAAATTAATATTATTAATAAATAAATATTTTCGAACCATAATTTATATTTCAGACATTTCAATGTCCATTAAAATATTTAAAATTAATTATAAGATTCTAAATTCATTATTTTATTATGTAATATTTTTTTCTATGATTAATCTCACATAATAATTATCATTACATATTTACATTATACTAATGTAATAAAACATTTTTTATATTCAAAGCATATTTTTCTATATATCTGAAAATTTTATTAGCTCAAAAAATATTGAAACATTCCTCGATGGATTATGTTGGAATGATGGTTCATAATATTATGAAATTTTTAATAAAATAGTTTTCTATGAATATGTGTCATAAAAAATGATTTTTTCTCATTTTAATATAATGTGTTTGGCACCAAATATTTTTAAGACTCCTTTTTAATAATTTTTAAATGTGATATAAAATATAAGTATTTTTTCATATACTTTTTCATTGATAAATATAAATTAATACTAATTGGCCATTATAATATTACCAAACAACGTTATATATTTTTTAGAAAAAATTTAGTCACACAAATGTGTCTAAGTACTACTATAAAGGCCATATTACTATTCCAAAGATGTCATTCCCAATTTCCAAATTCAAATGGAAATATTTCTATTGAAACAAGTTCACATCATAATTTCCTCTAAAATTATAAATGAAATGTTACTATGTTCTAAAATATACATTTTTTGAATTATTTCTTTCTTAAAATGTGATTGAACAATTTTTTCTAATTGATAATTTTAAAATATGATCTTCTAAATTTTATCATTCTGGGGATGTCATATATTTTTGTCTATTTAGAAATACATGTTATAACTCTTAAGTCAATGTAATTTTCTTATTTTTTGTTTCTATGTTATTATGATGTTATGAGGCATAAATTATATAATGGTTATTATAAGAATTTATTCTTACATATTTTTTATAATCATGTCACATACATTCCCCTCCCCTAAGATAAATAATTCCCAATTTTTTTTGGAATACATATTTACATTATCAAATGTGGAAAAATATTCATCACATATTCATAAGGATTAAATATTTTTACCTCCAACATGTCATTCCACCTAATTTTATTTAGTAAAAATGTAGTCTGATTCCATAAAACATGAACTCTAGTATAAGAAATATATATTGAATATTTATTATTGGAAAATTAATCCTCTATCCAACTTTCATTAATGTTGAGTACATACATAGGTTTGAAAATATAAATCCTTAACAATGATACATGGGATAGAAAACTCAATTTTCAGTGGTATTGTGTAATAATCAACTAATAATCCACTATTATAATTCTACATATAATATCAACATGTCCTTTATACTATGGATCTAGCTTCACTTTATTAGCATACTATATAACATCCTTAAATGGATTTGTATTTAAGAAAATATTATTCCCTCCATTAAATTCCAGGTCCATTAGATAATTAGTATATATTTTTACCTTCTTTAATCTAAATTAATATTATTTTGGAAGATTTAATTTTCCCTTCTTATCTCTATAATGATTTCAAGAAACTTTAGTCTCATTACCCAAACATTATCCTAGAATGTTAAAGGGAAACTTCTTTTCCCACATACATCATTCAATATTTATATTTCTATACTTCTGTGAAATTTTATGTTCTAGGAAAATTAAAAAATTTGTAGGTATTGGTCTTATTTTCAACCAAATTTAGGTTATTAGGACCTCATCATGTCAACTAAGATTTTTATAGTCCTTTCTGACATCCAATGTGATTGAGTATGATAGGAGTTCCCCATTTGTATCTCATTGTTCATAGTTTTATGAAGATACCTCTATGATTTTTTTTTTCAGAACGAGGATATTGATCTCAAAAAATTTATGTTGGTGCCTGATGTGTACCTACATATGTACATTTAGGATAAATAATTTTCATAAGACTATAAATAATAATATAAACTATTTTATTCATTAAAATAATAATATTTAATTTCTCAGTCAAAAGGAATACACATTATTTTTAACCAATTGCGTTTTCCTATATAATTTTTTATATAAAACCTAATTTAGAAATATTATAATTTTAATTTTAACTAAATATTTTAATTCTTGATGTAATCATGTCAAATTTTAATATGTTTATTTTTTATACTTTTCAGAAAGAAAAATCTAATGAATAATGAAAGATAATTATTTTAATCAAAAACTTTTATTTTTTAAAAGTATTTTTTTTGTAAAATTATACTTTTAATAACTTTTAAATTTCATTATTTCTATTTAATTATAGATAATATAATAATATTAAATTAAATATTTCAATACTTCATTTACTTATAAATATTGTTTTATACTAATAAGTCATTTTTTGGAAACACCATTCTTCATTCATTTTTTTGTTTTATTTTTAAATTAAATTATTAAATTATTTTTAATTTAATAATAAAAAATGGATTCCATATTTTAAATAAATTTTTACCATATTTTTTTATATATGTCCCTTTTATTTTTGAACATTATGAATCATATCTGGGGTAATTTCTTTTACTAGGATCAAGGGAAAATATGGTAATTAAATTAAAATACGATAATGACTAAAAAATGACCTGAGAAAATAACTTAAGTATATTTGGTGATTATATATATTATATGAATCATCCATAATGATAATATATGGTCGGTTTCCCACATGGACATGAATTTGACCATTAAATTGTTTTATAAATTGAAAAGTCAAAACTTCCATTCTCATTATGTTATTATCATCAAATTATTTTAATAAGGATAAATAGATGATATAATTAACTCTAAATACTAATATTAAGTGTAAATGATTTTTTCTATAATTTTAATTATTTATAAATTTTATTAATGTTATAATTACAATAGACATTTATGAAACACTCACATGTTGTTTATTACCATAGTAGAAAGGACAATAAAATGAATTCAGAAAAAATTAAAATAATTTTATATTATTAATTTATAGTTTGAAAATATTTTTCTGATACGTATAACATATTTTAGGTACATTAAAATTTTATAATTTAATTGCACAATTGTTTTGGTGTTCTTGATGTACAATTAAATAAATTGTGTTAAAAATTTAATTAATGACATTATATTTTAAATAATGTTTTATTAAATTATTTAAAGTTCAAAATATTCTTATATTTTTAAAATTAATGATATATTGGTGTTTAAATCAACCATGTTTCATTTATGGTCTATTTTCCATTTTATAATAAATTTATTGATAAGTGAAGTGTAAAAAAACATTTTTATTGTGGTGATCGTCAAAAGGGATAATGGGGGATTAATAAAATAAGATTATAAACCCCATCCTAAACATGTAAAAATTTTATTTTCTAAGTCTATTTCAACCCATACTCACTGTATAATTGAAACAAATAATTTTTAATCTATTTGTATGAAAAAATTAATTTATCCTAATATATTACTATATGTAATTCCAAGAGTGACCATCATCTCCTATTTTCATAAAATTAAAATTTATTTTGGTTTAGAGAATACCTTCCCAAATATATTACTTACATACCTAAACTTTCCATAGAGATGTTCTTTTATTGGAACTCCAATTAATTAAATCATTTACATTAAAAATTAAGAGGCTTTCGGAAGAAGAGGTATAGTTGTAAACCAAATGTTTTCATTTTGTATCTTTTCAAAAATATTTAAAATATTATTCTACTATAGTAAAACAATAAATCTATTTCATACCACATATTCATATTTTTTTATATTAATTCATTAACTTATTATCCATATCCTCCTTCATCAAATGGGAAACAAACTCATCTTTTGTGTGTACAGAGGACAACTGCCTAACAAACCGACAAAATTTATTTTCACAAATTTTTCTTTTGAATTATTATAAAGATTGATTTAATATAAATATATATATATATATATATATATATTTTATTCATGACATATTTATAATTTTATTATTTAATATATCCTATACATTCATAACATTCCATCCCTAAAATAATTATAACATTGTTCATATGTACACTTGGACAACCACTCGAACATCCAATAATTTTTATTAGGTATTCCTAAACCATGATTTTTATATTTATTTAATTAGGATTCATTTAAGGTTTTTTCAGGTGATGCATTTGGAATTTATGATTTTTTATAGGTTGTGTATATTTGGGAATGGTTTTTCGTAACCATACTCCCAACTAGTTGAAACTATGTAAACTAATGTGGTGTGGTTTTCCACGGTTGGTACAAGGTTTGACAAGTCGTTCACCAGCCTACTAGAAACCCAAAAAACTATTAAAAGGGATTTATATCTAGGGATGATGATTTATCTAAACTGTGCATCATTTCCATAGATAACTAGGAATATGGATGTTTTTAAAATGAAATATTATATAAAAATTATTGAAACCATTATTTCAGGACCTAGAAAGGCCATTATCAACCCATATCATTTTATTTTTCTATATAGGATCCCAAAAGCTGATCTTTAATACTCTACACCCTTAAAAAATTTCATCAAATCTAGGAGAAGGAAATGTTATCTTGTCTTGGTTAATTTCCTCTTCTCATCACCTTTCTTATGCTCCCTCCAAATTACTCCCTATGGGTTTTATAGATCTCCATAATCATAGATAATCTAATATAATCTATTTTATATCACTAATATTGAAGTGATACATGTATCATTGTTTCTATTTTTCTTCATAATATTTCCAAGATAGGGTTTGGTGTTTTTAGATCCCGTGTTTTCGTGGTAGGTGGTTCTATTATAATGGCCAATTTTTATGACCCAAATTTTCTTTAATTATATTCAATTGTTTCATTACATTTTAATTTATGGATTTGTTTCATTAAACTAAATTATTTTAAAAAAATTTGTAATGAATATTCAAATTTTCATTTTAAATTGGGTTTTTTCAATAACATTGGTTATAATCCAACTTACAATGAATTTTTGATTTGTTGTGAAATTAGATAGAAAATGTTTAAATTAAATTACGGAATTAAATTGTGGAATTTTGATTGTGAGATTATTTTTATGAAATTTATTTGAAACTGATATGTGTTATGAAAATGGTGTAAAATGGTCTCTATAGAAACACTTGGATTTTATCTTGGAAAAAGGAATTATTTTATTAAAAACTTGTCTATTTGATTTTAAATGGAAAATTTTAATATTTTAAATAGAGAATGGGAATAAGTTAATTATTAATAGTTTTAAAATAATTTTTTCATCCTTGAATGTATTAGGGAACATGGAAGCCTTTTTATTTAGTGAGTTATTGGTATAACCCTCTTTTGACTCTATAACAATACTACAAAAGATATTATAATAGGTCACATAACTAATGGAATGGTGATGAGTCAACATTGGTTATTATCGAAGTGATGTTTGTATACACATATTTCTATGATTCACCATCACCTATGAGATGGTCCTGTATTTTAGAACCATCGAACCTATTGGAATATGCCTAATTTTCACACTTATTTTTATTTGAAATATATTCCACTTTGGTTTTAATTATTTTACTTAACATCTGAATATACATAAACTATTTTATATTAAATTATTATTAAAAATTTGTTTAAATTATTTTCCATCATTTTAAAAGTAAAGAATAACGTGTTATAAGAATTATTTTTTAATTATAATATTATTAACTTAAATTTGAAAAAACATTTTGGTAAATTAAATAATGGAATATATGATAGTATCCTAGGGGATACCCTCCAATTATTTTAGTTCACAACCTAAATGTTCCTTCAGGTGTTTCTAGATTTTTATCATCCTAGTTTGAGAAAGGGTAATGCGCCACATAGAGGTGGTATTATCTACTGATCCTTTAGATTGTAGAGTTGAATCTATCGGGACATATGATTTTATCCTATTTTTTCGAACATTTCTATTATACATTTATGGGTTTTTACTATTTTACTTCTTGTGTACTTATCACTATAGGGTTTCTTTTGTATACATATTGAATTGTTTATCTTGCTTACACTATGCAGGTCAAAAATTCATTCCCAGTTTAAAATTGTATGATGTGAGATTCTAGTTTCCAGCTCATGGGGATCAATAATTACCCTTGGGATATTTTAGAGGCAGATTAGTTATAAGGTTACCTAGGTATCTAGGTTGGTATGTGAAAAACTGGTATCAAAGGTGATGGTTTTGCATCTTTCCTAAATGTCAGTATGATGTTGTGTAATTCTTCTGGGACATAAGAGGTAGTTACGATAGAGTTCCTATACATCTCTCTCAACAATGAACCTTTCATCACTAGGGGTTGTTTTTTAATGTTGCCTTGATGATTTGTTCTTGTCATCTCCTAGATTTTTATTTGGATAGATTGAAATACAATTATTGTTCGTCTCTTTATTGGGATTAATTTTAGTTATTTCTCAGTTTAACTATTAAATATAATGTCCTCAATGTTTTATGATGATGTCGTATAGATTCATTTCTCTAAGAAGGCGTATGAATCAAATCTAGGATTAATCAATTGTTGGTCCACAGAAATAAATTCCACTCATAGACCAAAGTTTTTTATGTTCTTTTGTGTATTTCCCAAACTCTAGGACATACTTGAACAGTAGTTCAGGTTATGGCTATAGATCTGTAGCTTCAAATGGATGATCTATAAATTTTTTTGCAACAAAACCTTATATATAAATAAAAATCATTCAAACTATCAAATGACACTCTTGTGGATGAGGAATGCTAGAGTAGGATGGAGAGTTATTTTGGGTTCTAAGAGACACTTGATGAAATCATGGTGATGTGTTCTACCTTCATTCTTAAAGGACCATGGAAAAGATGGTTTGACATAATGGTTATGGTGAATAAAAATGATTTCTTGGAGTAGAAAGACATCAATAATCTTTTCATATACTATTTTGATCCACATGTCATGGTTTTGGCCAAGGCTTCTGAGTATTTTAATCATAAAGAGGCTGACAAGGCCATTAAAAAGTATAAAAACTAGTTTTTAGAGATTTTTAATTTTGAAGTTGTGATTGATTCTAATGAGAAGTTGAATAATGGATGTTTTAATTTGGGTCTTAAATATGATGTTCACTCTTGTGATTTATTACTGAAGATTCTTTCTTATGCTGAGGTGTTGTATAGAACACTGGTGGTTGAAAGGGACCTTGCTATAAATTTTGTGTTGTCCAGAGTCTCTTTTTCTCACAGTGGCTGTGTAAATTAATCTATATAGATGAAAATGCATGATTATTCTCATAGAGTTTCTCGATAACATGGTTTTTCTAAACAACCTACAATTCTTGGATGAGGCCCTCTGATTTTCTACCAATGTGATATCCCTAGTATTTCTATGTGATTTTTAATCAATACACCCATGACTTGTGTCTCATATGGAAGCCCGAACCACCTTTATAAGATCTACATTGTATTTTATACTCTTGCTAGTATAACATGATATTCCACACAAAAAAATTCTACGGTTCAATTTGAAGCATTACTAATAATGGTTTTTAAGCCAGAGGAATCTAAAATGATTCTTTTTCAGGCAGTGTAAGAGTCTCAAGAGGAATTAGATAGAAATCCAATGACTGTGAATGTTACTGTTACCATATCTTCATCATCAATGGCTACTATATTTGATAATGGTGCATCTTATTCATTTATTTAAACCTTTATTGTTGAACATCAAAATATTCATAGATATATTTTTCCTTCTGTTATGGATATTACTACACCCCTTGGAACAAAAAGAGAGCATGGTCTCTATTGTCCTGCTTTTTTCACCTGATCCAATGTTGAGATTTCATGGAGTTTTCTGGTTCTCGAAATGAAACCATTTTATGTCATGTTGGTGATGGATATCCTCATTTATGATAATACCCTTATTGATTTTAATTTTATATGAGTATCCTTTACTACACCTGATGGTGTATGTCATATCATTTATGGTTAATGAGACCAAAGGTTAAGTATAGTTGGAACTTCTTATCCATATTTGGGGAAAGTGATATATGAGTTTACATTTTAACTAGGGAAATAATATTTGAGCGATGTTCTCCCTCCAGTTTTCTTCATTTTTACCAGTGTATTCCCTTCATACTTCTATAGTTTTTCATAGGTAATAGAGGAATAATTTTTTATTGATTTAGTTTCTAGTGATCAACCAGTTTCTATTCCCACATACAAAATGAAACATACTGAAATTAATGAGTTAACATCATAATTAGATGATCTTATTTGGAAAAGATTTATACACCCATGGATGTCACCATGGGTGCAGCACGTTATCTTTTATTATAAGGCTGATGTTTCACCTCAAATTTGTATGGATTACAGAAAAATATGTCGAGTTATGGTAAAGAAACAATAATTGTATCCAGGGATTCATTATCTATTTGACATGTGGAATGGGGATATGTGGCTCTTGATGATTGATCTTCGATCTAGTTTCCATCAGTTGATTATAAATGAATATTACATTCCAAATATCACCTTTCATAAAATTTAAATCAATTATGAGAACCTTGTCATTCCATTTGGTCTAACCAATGATCTTGAAGTCATTACAGATTTAATGAATAATATTTTACACATGTACCTTGATAACATTTTGGTAGTGTTGGTGGGTGAAATAATTGTTTAATATAAGTACCATGAAGATCATGGGCATTATGTGAGAGGATTTTTGGAATATTTGATAAATCATTGACTTTATACCATGATTTCAAATTTATATTTATTGACCTCGTAAGTGATATTTATGGAAAACAATTTTTCCTAACATGGTATTTTAGTTTATCATGAAAAGATAAGTTCTACTATTACCTGGGAATACAATGAAATATTTTTGAGATTTTGAGCTTCATGGGGTTTTCTTGGAATTTTCACAAGTTCATCTAGGAATTCTCAATGTTGGATTTTCTAATGACATTCCTATCACGGAAGGGAGTAATTTTTTTAGGGGATAAAAAATTTCAAAATTATTTTTCTATGTAGAAAATTATTTTGACCGATGTCGACTCTTCAATTGGTAAGGTAGGGCCCTATGGTTTCTCTGTTTCATTATGATGATGTTTTGGACACATTATTATACAGGGTTTTCATGTCATTCCATACTACTCTAACTGGCTTAGGCCACAAGAGAAGAACTATCAGACCTATGATCATGAACTAACAGTTGTGATAGATTCACATAAAAGATGAAGGAATTAACTTTCTCTAGAAATTTTTACAATGTATTCAAATAGTAAAATGTAGAATCATATCTTATCTCAAAATTATTTGAATCTCCTACAATGTATTTGGGTGGAATAATTGAAATATTTTGACATTTACATCATATATATCCTGGTGAATGGAAATGTCATCTCAAATGCATTGAGATGGAAACTACTAACCCAGATATTGAAATAGTAATCTAAAGAGTGGTAAATAATGGATATCGTGGTATAGTTTCATATCAGAGTCTAGTAATCAAGGGTTGAGGTCTCATTGCCGAGGGATTAGATGACATATTCTCTTATTGAGATGATACTTCAGGAACAACATCTTGGTGATGAATTATGTTTCATTGAAGACTCTCTTTATTGTGGGAAGATCATGCATGAAATGTAATTATCTATCAATGGTATTCTATGTTATCAAAATATCCTTATTTTACCATTAGATGTAAGTAATGATGTGATGAGGGATCTCCATAACTCTTAGTGGGTAGTGAAACTAGTAACCATAATAATGTTATATGACATGTGGTGATGATTCTAGTTTCCTATTATGCGGTGAGGGATTTCTAAATTTTTCTCTCAATATTATATGTTCAAACATGTCCTTTACAATAAATAGAAATCTTTAAGATTTCTTCAACCACATAGAGTGTGGACATGAAAGTGGGATAAGATCTCTAGGGACTCTGTGATTGGGTTTCCTATAAATTGAGAATGATGAATGTGATATGGGTTTCTATTGATTAGATGATTGAATTTTTTTACATTATACCCATTCGATATAAAACTAAAGCTGATGATTTTGGGAATATTTGTGTGAAGGATGTTACTTGATTTCACTAAGTTCCTTTTTATATATAATTTCATAGGGATCATCAGTTCACTTTTCGCTTTTGAAGAGGCCTTGATGAGGCACTAGGATAGTACGCCCATTTGATTATGGCATGCCATCTATAGTTAGATGGTAAGATAGAAAGATCTATATATATTCTTGAGGATTTTCTTTGTACCTACATTTTTTGACTTTGGGGGGGATTTCTATGACCATATGGTGCATATTTAGTTTTAATATAACAATAGTTACCCGTCAAAGATCAAAATGGATCCTTTTGAGGTCTTGTATTGATAGAATTGTATATATTTTTTGTGTTGGTAGAGATTGGGGAAAGTTCATTGGATGGACCAACCTTGTTTAAGAGATGATAGAAAAGACTCAGTTTGTTCATTTAAATGTGTTTATGGCATAAAAAAAGAAAAAATATTATACCAATCATCATCAAAATCTTTTAAAAATTTTATTTTGTGACCAGGTGATCATGAATGTTTACCCTAGTTGTGTAATCAACAATTTGGTAGGAAGGGGTATATGATCCTAATTTTATGGGACTATTGATGTTATTGGGAAAGTGGAGAATCTGTCTTATCAGTGTGAACTTCCACTGTAGATAATGTAGATACATATTGTGTTCAATTTATCTCAGTTACGAATGTATCTATTAGACCCATCTTATGCTCTGAGATGGATTGATCTTGAAGTTGAAGTTGATTTATCCTTGATAGAATATCGATTCAGGATAATTCACTCTAATACCATGGTACTTCATGTGAGCTTAGTACTATTTGGTCTTTATTTATGCATGAAAAAGTTTTTGTATCATAAGATGTGGTAGAGGGAGGCACTGATGACAGTGTAGTGGGATCATATTTTTAACATGGAAGCTTCTTTGTATTCTTTCTATGGATAGAAGGTTTATATTAAGAGGATGATATAACATCCTATTATTGTATTTATTTATTCCTAATCATAAATTTTAATCATTAATTTTATGGTTTCTTTTGTGGTTGTTTTGGGGGAAAAACTGAATTTTTTTAATGTTTTTGGGCTTTTAATGGTTGGTTCACAGTTTTACCAAACCATGTTCCCTACTAGATATAACTATGCAAACCGATGTAGTGAGGATTTTAACAGTTGGAACACGGTTTGATAGATGGTTCACGCGCATAGGAAAAATGTGAAACCTAATAAAAGGATATTATGAATAGGTTGTATGGTTTTTCTAAACAATATGTCCCTTCCAAGATGTCAATGCATACGGTATTTTTTTATCTATAATTTTATGTTAAATTTTTCAAAAACAACCTTTTATATCCTCGATGGTCTTGTATGACCCCATATCATTTTCTCTTTTCGTAGACCCAAATGGTTATTTTGGACCCACAACACTCTTCCAGAAGAGGATCAAAGCTAGGGGTATGATGTTCTATATCCTCCTGGTTAGTTTCCTCATCTCATCCTATCTCTCCCACTCTTTCATCTCTCCTCCCTATGGTTTTTAAGATCTCTAGGTTGTTAGAGAATCTGATATCCTCTATTTATATCTTTAATCGAGAATTTATTCAATAATATGCATTGAGGGTATTCTTCGTAGGATTTATTGGCTATGGTTTGGCATTTGGAGATCTCGAGTATCCAAGGTATATGGATTTAGTTTGATGTCCAATTATTATTAACCCTAATTGTCCTGATTTAAATTCATTTTTTATTTAAATTAAATTTCGTGATAATTATTTTAACATTGTATTATTGAAAACCCTGTTATATTAAATTGGTGGATTTGTATTTGAAATTTTATTTTGGCATAAAATTTGGAAAAACCCCAATTAAATTGATGTAAGGATTTATTTAGAAATTTAATGGATTTTTTTAAATTAAATTTAGAAATATAATTTTTTAAATTGAATTGGTAAATTAATTTGATGAATTTTATTTCATGTTTTTGTTTAAGAAAAAAATTAGTAAAATGGGTTTGATAAATATATTAGTGTTTTATCATTGAAAAAAATATTTTATTAAAAAACCATATGTTTTTTTTAAATTGGAAATTTTACACCCCAAGCCTCTATGATACATTTCCCTTGGAATAATGCAAATGCTTGGGTTGTACGCAACTTCAAGATTCTTACGCACCACGACCAATCAAACTATCCGTTATGAATAGTAATACACACTTTTTAAAATTTTAAAAATTTTGTTTTTCAAAATGGACTACATTTTTGGATTCATAATATCAAAATTCACATAGGGTGAATTTTTTATACTTTTCTGAACACTTTCAATTTCTGATGAATAGTGAAAATACAAAATTTTAATTAAATACAAATTTTTTAATCAAAATAATTTATAGTGTTAAATTATACATTTAAGTGGTTTTAAATTATCATGAGATTATATTGTTATCATTTAATATAATTTCTATCCTTGGATATAATTTCACATTTAAACTTGACATAAGAAGTGTCAATCTTTTGAAATTTATTATTTCTTAAAAATATGCTTTTTGTTTTGACAACCAAAATTAATTTTAAATTAATTTCTGGATATTATGTGTTTTGAATTTCAAAAAGTGGATTCCATATATGGAATCAAGAAGCCCAAATTGTGTAAATAGGTAACTTTAATTTTTAGACATTATGAATATTTATTTTAGTAAATACTTTATTTATCATGGTTAAAGGGTAAATCTGGTAAATAAGGGTAAACAAATATTATAATAAGAATATTTAATTACCCTATCTTGTGTCATTATTTCTATTGGTTGATAGATGTCTGACCATGGAAATACTTGGGATGATTTTTCTACCCCATGGAGCCACATGAGAGTGATAATGACACTTTATGTTAATTAATTTAAAGTAAAGAGATAAATTATATAAACATATATCTTTTAGTAAAATAATTTTACAGGGGGTTATATAAGTTATAGTTTCGAATATAAATACTAATTTTAAATCTAAAAAGAATGTATAAATCATGGTATTTTCTTTATAATTATTATACATTTAAGAAATAAAATTATTTATGACACAATAATGATGCAGTGTTTACCTCATTATTGAATGATTTATATAAATGAGATTATAAAATCATACAATATATCCAAAACAGATAAAATTTTTATTGCTTTATCTAATTTAAAACATTACACATCTTATCTTCAACTTTAATGTGTTTTGGAGCTTTATAATCCTAAAATAATTATATAATAAAATAAAAAATTTAAACATTCCTAAGAGCCCCTCCTCCCCCTTATAAAAAGCCCTCCCCTCTTACGCATTACTCACACCTATAAAGCCTCTTGGCTCATCCAAAATCTGCCCAGTTAATCTACCTACATCGTTATATTCCTCTTATAATCCCTACCTTAGGTATAAGGCACATCAAATAAGCAATTTGGTTTAAACCAAAGGGAGTTACCTAATTTAAAGGTAACATCTCTTCATAAGTTATTTCCTTTTATTTTACTTGTCCAACCCCCTCTACACTCTTTATTCAATTATTTCATAACATACCTAGTATAATCAACATCATAGGTTGTTTTTATGAGAATTATTTGAACTACACATACACACACCTCCATCAAATGGGTATAGGACATAATGTTTCTTTGGACAGTGAACTACTGCCTCATGAAACGATGAGTGTTTAATCTTCTACTACGACCTCTTATAGTGACCATTATGATGGAACTGTAATTATATATTATATTTAAGATATTTATATTATCTATAATCATATGTAATTCTATTTTATATTAGACCTTTATTCTTTTCATGTTGTATATATACGATAATTTCTTATGTATAAGTGTAGACTACCGCCCTCTCAAAGTGATGTCACTCGTTCATGCCATATGTAGAACATATAAAGGATGATGTTAATAAACTTAAGTAATGTATATAAAATAGTATATTATACTGGAATAATAATATACCTATGTATCATTTGTTCTTCTGTCCTTTTAAAATAAAAAATGAAATTGAAATAGCTTTCATGCGAACATATGGATTACCGTCTCCACAAACGTGATGAGATTCATTCCCCCATCATATGCATTCAAAAATATTTCTCATTTTATTATTAAAAATAATATTTAGAAACATTATATTATTCTTGATATTGATCAAATATATTCTATCCTTAACAAACATGAATTACATAACAAAAAATATAAAGAAAAATGAACGAGTTAACACCCGAAACAATGATAATACTAAAATATTATTAACAAATAAATATTATAATATCATATATGATATCATATTTATGTATTTGGTTCATGTATAATTTAAAAATAATTATTTAAATATTATACCAGAGCTTAACATACCCTTATCCATGGAACGTACAAGGTAAGATTTAATTTCACAATCTCTTTATAATCTGAGGTTGTTTTTACATAAGTGTCTACCGAGACCTCTTTATCATCCACATACATTTTTCATCAAAATTTATTTTGAAAAATAATAATTAATTAGATTATGGGTTAATTTCATTTATACCCATTTTTGACTTTTTATAAAATGGTTTGAAAGGAATCTTTCTGTTATTTTCCAAATAAGGTACTTTAGGACCTTTTCGATAAATTAAGGTAAGATTTTTTTATCTCATATGGAGGGTGAAATTATTCTCCTCCAATACAAAACCTTTTAAGGTTCGCTTACAAGCTTATCAAAATATTTTACAAATAAATGTTTTCTTTTATAATTACATGACTTTTAAATGATTTCAGAATAGGAAGTGATACTTCTCTAAAATAATTTTGATTTTATCTATGTCAACATCCATAAATAGATTTTATACTTCTATAAAGTTGATTTATTATGATACAAATATTCCATATTATATTGATGGTTTTGTGATATGATTGACTGTGGATGTTTTATTTTTATACCATTCATGGTTTATGGTTAATATTTTTATGCTAGTTTTAAAACAAATGTTTATGTTATGTTTCAACCTTTTCATAGGAGAAATGAATTGGACTTAGTAAGTGACGGTTGGAGCCCTCTATAGATCCTTGATGCATACATAGGTATCATGAGATAAACTAGTGTCCAATCACAAGGCCTTGACAAAATATTATTTGTACTATTGGCACGAGGCTTTGAGTATGTGGTTATGATGCCTGACATTTTGAATTCTGTCATTATGAAATGAGATATTGATATTAAATGTCATTATATAACTATTAGAATATCCCTGTGAATAAGTAAATGATAGTATTTGATTTATCTTTTCTATATTATTCAGAAGTTTATGTTTAAAAGGCATTTTTTAGTTTTATACACGACCTTAAATATTTATGCTTATTTATAATGATTCTTCTATATTATTATCCTTAATGATATTTGAGCTCACCCAATTCTATGCTTTATTTTTCCCAGGATATGAAGAATTATTTTATAGTTGACCTGTAGGGATAATCTAGGGGATATAAGTGTGTTCAAAGGAGACAAAATGTTGTTGTTGTTTTAATCTCATGATGTAATGTAAAACTTATGTACGTTTCTAGTACTTCCAAAGTTACAAAACTAATCGATATTATGGGACATGATTCATTGTATCATGCCAATGTTATGTAATAATGCACTGACTGTAGGTAACGAGGGTCAAGGAATTACATTTGGTATTAGTGAAATTTTAGTAAAAACTAGGGAAACTAAATTTATATAAACTTTAATTAGATCACGTTACCCTAAGATAGAACTTGAGTGTTAGTATAGAAGAACATCCTAGAATTTTGGTATTGTAGAGATTTTGGGTACATTACAAGAAATATATCCCTGTCTAGATATGAGTAGGTAGAGGCGACATATGCACAGATGTACCTAGGAGTGAAAACTCCAACAAGAAGTATCAGGCTTGACTCGGGTATCCTAGTACATGACAACGTGCCTTACTGAACTTTTGGTTACGACACTCCCAGGGGATATGCTTAGGACAATTCAGGTTTTCATTACAAACCATTATGAAGGATTTAGGAGTATATACCTCCTCAAATAAAACATTTATATGATTAAGGATTATATCTATAAACATTTCAATTTATGTAAAGCGTTTTACAAGTTCGGACTTATGTATTGTGATTCGTAATCTAATTTAATGTATTCAATTTTTTAGAAATTTTTCCTAGGGGAAGGAATGAAAACTGTATCAACGCACATAATCCATGTGGAGATTTCCCTCCAACTCAAGATATTTATAGTAGATCTAGTGATGCGACTGGTGGTGATCAGCTTATCACCATACTAGGAAAACTCACTCAAGTTATGATTAATAACCTTACTCGTATGGTTCACCATGATCCATGACGTGGAGGTTCAATATTAGACCTATTTATGAGGAAACAACCACCAACATTCAATGGGACTACAAATCCATTTTTATCTGAGAAATGGATAAGTTCCATAGCGAAAATATTCCATTATTTGTGGAGTGGTGGAAGGGAAAATGTTGTCATGTCAGTTTATCACATCATGGGAGATGCACATCAATATTGGTTATTAATTAAAAACACAAAGGAAGATTAAGAATTATAAAATATTAAATGGAGGATGTTTAAAGTGATTTTCTTAGAAAAATACTTTCCTCGTGATCATCGTGAAGATATGGAAAGACAATTTCTGAGTCTAAGACAAAAGGAGGAAGATAATGTCGCTAAGTTTGAGGCTAACATTACAAGTTTAGAAAGGCATATAACACATTATTTATCCAACCTAAGGAGTAAGATCGATCGATTCTATGATGAGTTAAAACCATTTCTCCATTGAACATTAGTCTCAAAATCAGTCTAATCATAAGAATATATTGTCTCATGTGCTATCAAGATAGGAATGAAATTCTCTAGGTCTTATGACTTTAAAGAAAAGCCATAGATGGAGAGATTAGATAGACACTCTATAAATGGAAATAAAGGGAAGAAGGGAAAAGTTGAATATCCATCCTATGGTAAATGTGAGAAGATACACCTTGGTACTTTCCTAAAGGAAATGGGAGACTATTACAAGTGTGGTGAAAATGGTTTCCAAGCTTGTGATTTCAAGGGAAAGAAAGAGGTTGTCAATGTTGAATACTACAATTTGTAAATAAATGGATAATTATGCAAATTTATGTCATATGTGACAAGGAAACTTACCTCAGAAAAGGCCCTATGAGAAATTACAAGCTTATGAAATCACTAATGCTAATGTTGATTCTCCAAAAGACATGGTGGTAGTTAATTTAATGGTTTCCTCAAGTTTATTAAATAGTTTATTTGATTTTTGATCATCAAATTGTTTCATATCTTCCCAGTTTTCTAAGAAAATTAGATATTTCAGATTTTATTTAAGAAGTGAGTTATCAGTCAAAACTGTTAAGGGAAGTATCATTGCAATAAAATTTTGTGAATAAGTCCCCATTAGGGCATATAAATGTTCTTTATCCACTGATCTCATCATCATACCCAATGATTGAATTTGATATAATCCTCGGTATGGATTTTCCATCAGACCATGATGTGAAAATTTATTGTATGAAGAAGGAGGTTACATTTTTTGATGATGATAAAGAATACCTTATCTTTACAGCAGAAACGTCACCCTTTGATTCTTTTCTATATCCACCCCATATAGATCTACTAAATTTACTTATTGGGGAGGAAGAGAGTGAAATAACTATGGCTAAGGAAAGGAACGTTCAAATAGAGGATGTACCTATTGTACAAGAAAATTTTGATGTATTTCTTGAGTATTACTAGGACATCCTCCAGAATGAGAAATTGAGTTTTCCGTTGATTTAATTCCATGTTCAGGCCCTATATCAATGACCTCTTATAGAATGGCCACTTTGGAATTCATGGAGAAAAATAAAAAACTATAGGAGTTGACTAATAAATGATTTATTTTCCCTAGTGTTTCTCCATGGGGAGCCCCTGTTATTTTTGTTAAGAATAAAGATGGATCTATGAAGTTGCACATTGACTACAGGGAGATCAATGCTATAATAATAAATAACTAGTATCCCATACCTTGCATTGATGATTTATTGGATCATATTCTTAGAGTTAAATATTTTTCAAAGATTGAACTTCGATCTGGATATCATCATTTGTGTGTGGAGAAGGAAGAAATTCCAAAGACAACATTTCAAACCGGGTACAAGAATTTCGAGTTTAAGGTAATTCCTTTTGGACAGACTAATTAACCCTCTATCTTCTTGGATCTAATGAACATAGATTTCATGGAATAAATTGATGACGTGGTAATTATATTTATTGATGATATCTTGGTATACTCCAAAATCTATGAAGACCATGAAAATTACTTGCACACTATTCTAACAAATCTTAGATGAAATGAATTATATGGGATGTTTAGAAAGGGTGAATTTTGGCTTCATGAGATTTCATTTCATATCCATATTGTCTTTAAGGATATAATCTCTATTCATCCTTCAAAGACCATGGAAATCCAAAAATGGCCAGCACCGACAAGTATAACTGTGGTACGCAATTTTATTAGTTTAGCAAGTTATTATCGGCATTTCGTCCAAATTTTTTCCCAATTGGCTAACCTAATTACCAAGCTCACACATAAAGTGGATTAATTTTTTTGGAAAAAAGATGGTGAATAATGTTTTGAATAACTGAAGAGAAGATTAGTCAATTCTTCTATATTGACTTTACTATGTGGGAATGATGGGTTTTTTATTTATAGTGATTCGTCAAAGAAAGGACTTGGTTGTGTCCTTATGCATAATGATAGGGTCATTTACTATGCATCGCGACGGTTAAAAATTCATGAAAAGAACTATCTCACTCATTATCTTGACTTATCAACTGTAATATTTGTTCTGAAGATATGGAGACACTATCTCTATAGTGAAAAATGTGAGATTTATACTGATCACAAGAGTTTGAAGTATATTTTCTCACAAAAACAACTCAACATGAGGCAATAGAGATGGATCTAACTTCTGAAAGACTATAATTTCACCATACACTACCAGTCGAGGAAGGAAAATATGGTGGAAGATGACTTGTGTAGAAAGGATCATGGAGTTTTGAACAAGATGATAGTTGAAAGGGATCCCATATTCATGGATCTTGTAAATATGGTTACAGGAATTATCATAGATGGAGAAACATCAATACTTAATTAATTGGTTCCTAAACTAGCTTTACTAGAATTGATAGAAAGTTCTAAGACTAAGGATGATTAGATTAAAAATAAAAATAAAGCTGTGAACAATGGGATATTAATCGACTTCATATATGAAGATGAGATTTTGAAATTTGGGAAGAGACATTGTGTTCCTGACATACCTGATCTAAAAAGGGTATTGTTGGATGATGCTCATAACTCAAATTTCCCTATACACCCTGGTAGCACTAATATGTATAGAGATTTGAAGGATCATGTTTGTAGGACAACATGAAGTGAGAGATTGTAGATTATGTGTCAAGATGTATGGCTTGTCAACAAGTGAATGTTGGAAGACAACATCCTAGAGGAGTCATGAATCCTCTTTCCATATCTGAGTGGAAATGGGATGATATTACGATTGACATTGTTGTGGAACTACCAAAGACTCCTAGAAAGAATAATGCAATACAGGTCATTATTGATCATCTTACCAAGTTAGCTCATTTTATTGCTGTAAGAGAAGATTTACCACTTGAACATCTAGAAATACTATATATTAATGATGTTTTAAGACTTAATGGAGTACCCCTATTGATTGTTTCTGATCATGATCCCAGTTTTACATCATGATTATAGAAGAGTCTTCATAAGGCCTTGGATAATGAACATCATTTGTGCAATGCCTACCACCCCCAAACTGATGGACAATCAAAATGTACTATTCAATCTTTAGAAATCATGTTGAGATCTTTCTCACTTGAATTTAAAGGTATGTGTGATCAATATTTACCTCCAGTATAATTTTCCTATTATAATAGTTTCCATTCAAGTATTCAGATGGCACCATATGAAGCATTATATGGAAATAGATGTCACACACCAACATGTTTGGATGATGTTGGTGAAATAAAACTTGTAGGCCCATAACATGATGATGATTCAATGGAAAAGGTGAAGGTTATCCAAACCCACATCAAACAGGATCAAGAGTAGAAAAAGAGCTATGTCGATAAACGAAAGAATGATTTGGAATTTCAAGTAAGAGATCATGTTTTATTGAAGGTATCATTATTGTATGGAGTTACAAAATTCGGTAAGAAGGGTGAATTATGTCTTAGGTACATCAGACCCTTCGAAATTCTAGAAAAAATTGGGGTTTTGGCTTACTATTTGGAAATGCCACCAAGTCTATCCAATGTTCATGATTTTTTCCACGTATCACTTTTGAGAAAATACATGCCCGAACCAATGCATGTACTCACCTATAATAAAAAAAAACTGGAACATGATCATTCTTATTGGGAATATCCTATCATAATTGTTGATACTAGAGAACAAGTGTTGAGAAACTGGACGACTCATCTGGTGAAATATCTATGGAGATATTATAATATGGAAGAGACAACATGGGAACCCGAGGAATATATGATGAAGTACCACCAGAATCTATTAATGTAGTAATATTCTTGAAATTTCAAGGATGGAATTATTTTAAGGAAGGAGGAATGTAAAACCCCAATCATTCACGGTACATTTACCTTTAAATAATGCAATAACATGCGTTGTACGCAACTTCGAGATTCTAACACTCTACGAATAATCTAATTAGTCGTTAAGAATAGTAATACCCAAGTTTTGAAATATTATAAATTTTATTTTTCAAAATGGACTTCATTTTTGGATTCAGAATATCAAAATTAGCTTAGGATGAATTTTTTTTCTTTTCTGAAAACATTCAATGTTTGTTGAATAGTGAAAAATACTAAATTTTAATTAAATTTTTTTTAATCGAAATAATTTATAGTTTTAAATTATACATATGGGTGGTTTTAAAATATCATTAGATTATATTTTTATCATTTAATATAATTTGGGTCATTGGATGTAATTTCCCATTTAAACTGGACATAAAAAAATGTAAATCTTTTGATAGTTATTATTTCACAAAAACACGTTTTTTGTTTTGACAACGAGAATTTATTTTAAATTAATTTCTGCCACTTCAATGTTTTAAATTTGGAAAATGGATTCCATATTTTTAATCATGAGGTCCATAATTTTTAAATAGGGAACTTTTATATTTAGACATTAGGAAGATTTACATCAGAAAATACTTTATTTAGAATGGTTAAACGGTAAATCTAGAAAATAAGGGTAACAAATATTATTATTATAATATTAAATTACACTAAAATGTGTCCTATTCCTTTTGGTTGATAAATTTCTGACCATGGGCATCTTTGGATCGATTTTGGGACCCCATGGAGTCACATGAGTAGGATAATTCCCCTTTATATTAATTAATTTAAAGTAAAAACAAAAATGACATAAACATATATCTATTAGTAAAATAAATTTTACAAGGGGTTATATATGTTCTCTCTTCGACAATAAATATTCCTTTAAAATATAATATTATTTCTTACATCATGGTATTTGTTTTATAATTTTTAGACAACAACAAAAATAAAATTAATTAGGACACAATAATGATACAGTGTTTACCTCATTAATGAATTATTTAAATAAATGAGATTTTAAAAATTAAAACAATATCCAAAACCTATCCAATTATTATTGTATGATTTTATTTCTAACATTAGTCTTCTTATCTTCTACTTTAATGAGTTTAGGACTTTTTGAAATCGAAAATCATTACATAATAAAATAATATTTTCAAGCATTCCTAATAAGACCCTCTTCCCCCTAATAAAAATATCTCACCTCTAACCCATTACTCACACCTCTCAATCACCTTGGATCATCCAACCTCATTACAATTAATCTTCCAACATCTATGTCTTCCTATTACAAGCTTTAACTTATTCATAAGACACTTCAGGAAAGCCTTTTTGTTCAAACCAAAGGGAGTTACCCGATTTAAAGGTAACATCTCCTCTTAAGTTATTATCTTTTATTTTACTTCTCCAACCCCCTAAACTCTTTTTATTCCTTTAATTCATAACAACACCAGTATCCTCAATATAAAAGGATGTAGTTATGAGTAGTATTTGAAATAAATATACACTCACCTCCATCTAATGGGTATAGAGCATAATGTTTATGTGGATGACGAACTACTGCCGCACAAAACGATGATTGTTCAATCTTCTACTACCACCTCTTATGGTGGCCATTATAATGAAACTATAATTATATTTCATATTTATGATATTTATTTTATCTATAATATTATTTAATTCTATTTTATTGCATAATATTATTGTAGATGGAAAAAAAACACTCATGTGCGGAAGAAGGTTTCAATACGACAAACCGAAGTCACATTCGTATCCGGGGACCTAGTCCGGGGGCCCCGGAGGAGTAGTGCAAAAAAAAATCCCAAGTGCACGAAAAAATTATTCCCCACATGGAATGTTCCAATATTAATGAGAGTTATATGGCATGGGTGTTAAATATTTCATTCCCATGCCCCGCATGGCAGAAAATTCACACTGCCACCCTCGGCACGCAATTATTTCACGCCGACCTATTTTCCGCACCCCCGATTTCCTATAAATAGAAGTCAACCAATTCGACATTCGGGCTAAAGAATCCAAACAGGTTCTCTTGTGCGAAATACGCCTTCCGTGTGTGCATAGATGGACTTCAGGTACGGTTATTTTTGTGCCATGTTGCCTCGGGGTCCACCTTCGCGTGAGATCCCCTTGATTTAAGACTAAATTCCAATCCCTCCGGGGTCCTCCCCTTGTGTGAAATCCCTTCAACTTGCGTGTAGTCCAGCAGATTTCACGCAATCCCCTTTGATTGCACACACCCTAGGCATTGCACGCAATCCCCTTCCATTGCGTGCAATTCATACTCCTTGAACACAATCCCTTCTATTTGCATGGAAAACCTATACTCCCTTTACGCACGATCCTCACTGATTTTGCGCCAGCTCGGTGTTTTTCACACAGGGTTACTTATTTCACGCGGAAGCTGCAAAGGTTGTGTGGAACTCTCTGGGACCCCTCACCTCGATGTTCTTAGGCTACCTCTTCACTCACGCTCCTCACGCCCTGGGCATCCATATCATGCACCGTTTTCCCATACGACCTTCTAGGATCGTACGAAGTAACATCAAAGTCCCTTGGATGATTCTTCCCATTGCTTTGCTTAGCCATTTGTTTCTTCACATAATCACACTAACAACTATTGATTTTTCGCATAGGCATGATACTGTGGAACCCTCGACGGTTCTCTCCATGACCCCCACTCGCCACGGAGTTTCTGATCCTTTCCCTTCCACAAGGAGGAGAGGGTGCCGGTAATGTAAGCCATAGGGGTACAGAGTGAACCCACCTCATCCGAGGTGCAGGATGTTGAACTGTCAAGCACCCTCGTCCTCAGCACATGACGTTATGCTGTGACCTCACCTCGTGCATCCCAAGCAGGGTCCCCTATCTTGGACATTCTCCATGCCCTCTCGTCTCCACAAGGATGGGATCACCCCTCACAAGGGATGATATCCTCCTTATCGGAGTGGTGTTTGTCCGTGGGGAAAGGGCAATCACCTTGGTGTAAGCCCCTGCCTTTTCCTGAAGGATGAAACATCCCTACTTCTGCTTTCATCTTCGGTCCCCAGGGCCAGCAAAGGGCGTGGTGGGAAACAGTGCTCCTCCTTTTTTTGATCCCAAATCCCTCTCCCGCTGCACTTTGTCACCCTCGGGCCTCCATCCTGGAGTAAGTCACAACCCCTTTGGGCTGCAGACCATGCATAAGCCCCTGATTCCTCTTTGGGATACACCAGGTGTAAGCCCCACCTTTCTTCCCATGGATGCACCTCTCGCGACGTTATTGTCAGGTCTCTACTGCCTTGTGTTTCTCATACCGAGCATGACTCACATGAGCTAAGAGTAACCACCAACCCTGGAATTCAACACCTTGGGCCGACTCAGAGTGTAAGCCCCATAACATCCTGATCTATGAGGACTTTGATCCATGTCATGGAATGGTACGTAGGAATCCTCCATGAGTTTCAAGCCCAACAACCATTGGCCTCGACCGTCTTCGTGTCGATGTTCCAAGACACTTCCCCAAACTATGAAAACATTGATCCATGTCAAGGAATGGTACATATGAAGCCTCCCTGAGGTTCAAGCCCAACAACCATTGGCCCCGACCATCTCCGTGTCGGTGTGCCAGGCCCATCCCGAACTACAGGGACATTGATCCATGTCAAGGTATGGTACATAGGAAGCCTCCATGTGGTTCAAGCCCCACAACCCACCACCTTGGGCTGCCTCAGAATGTAAGCCCCAAACATCATCCTGAACTATGAGGACATTGATCCATGTAAAGGCATAGTAGGTAGGAAGCCTCCACGAGGTTCAAGCACACCACCCGGTTTTTCCGAATATCCTCAGGTCAGTTCACAAACACATTGGGCCGCCTCAGAGTGTAAGCCCCAACCCACCCCGAGCTACGAGGACTTTGATCCATGTGAAGGCATGCTATGTTGGAAGCCTCCAAGAGGGTCATACCCCACAACCCACCACATTGGGCCGCCTCAGAGTGTAATCCCCAAACATCATCCTGAACTACATGGACATTGATCCATGTCAAGGCAAGGTACATATGAAGCATCCAAGAGGTTCAAGCCCCACAACCCACCACCTTGGGACGCCTCTGATTGTAAGCCTCAAAAATCATCTCGAACTATGGGGACTTTGATCCATGTCAAGGAATTGTACATTGAAAGCCTCCATGAGGTTGAAGCCCACCACCTGATCGTTCATACAATCATCACATCAGTTCACCACCACCTTGGGCCTGCTCAGAGTGTAAGACCCAACCCATTCCGAAAAATAGAGACTTTGATCCATGTCATGGCATGGTACGTAGGAAGCCTCGATGAGGCTCTATCCCACCACTCAGTCATTCCGACTGCCTTCATGTCAGGTTCACCCCCATCCTGTATGACAATAAACATTATCCATCATACTGAACTATGAGTACATTGATCCATATCAAAGCATGGTAAGTAGGAAGCCTCCCAAAGGTTCAATCCAACCATCCATCAGGACCCAGGTCCACCATCGCATCGGTTTACCGACCCCATGGGCTGCCTCAGAGCGTACGCCCCAATTACCTCATAAACTACATGGACTTTGATTCCCCACCACAGGGATATGTAGGAAGCCTCCATGAGGTTCGAGCCTATCACACTAGTCTCATTATGATCTATCCCTCGAGCCTATGAGTCTCGGGAAGATCATGCCCCAGCCCAGATGTTCCACTTCTTTTTGGTCCCATCCATGGGTCTATTCTCAGGGTTCGCCTCCCCAGGTGTCCCATCATCTCACCGAACTAAACAAACATTGATTCCCCTCCACGGGGATACGTTGGAATCATCTTTGAGACTCAAGCCCAACTTCACCATCTCACTTGCAATGGACATATTCCATTCCCCTTCACTTTATCACCCATCCTAATTCTTACCCGGGCCACCACATCTCGGTTGAATCCGGCCACACCATTCCCTGTTCCTTTTAACAGCATTTGGAAAGACACCCACATGATGACCCCATTATCGGCGTTCCCCCCAGGGGGATCCTCCATCAGATCCACTCTAATTAGTCCTCCGATCAGTCTGATCTATCAATGTTGGATGTTAAACTTTCTCCATTCCATGAGTAAAACATTGGAAGCTGAGGAAAACCTCATATACATGACCATGACATATGGTTCCCCGCATTCGATGTGGGATGCCTCAGGCTTTCGTGCCCTCGAGAAGCCCTATAATAAGGGACAGAAGACAGACATTCCAATCCCCCAGTATTAATACACGCTAGTGATTCCCAACGTGACAACTCCCATAACTGAAGGTTGTTCCCCTAACCAAACCCCTTGGATTTTCTTGACAAAAGCAGTGTAATTAACTGGTGTCTATGAAGATATGGCACTGAGAAGAGTTTCACCAACAATGTCTTAAATCTATGGGGGAGACCCTAACTAGGTGACAAGATCTGAGGAGTAATCCACATAAGGATGATTCAACATCCCATCATCCCATTTAGATCAATGAGTAGACGTTCCTGAATAAGGAGCGGATGCTACCTGCCATTGGAAAGTGGGAATGCGGGGCATCATCTATGCGTCCTCTACGTGACAGATGCGCGCACCCCAGTTAAAGCGTCTAAAATAGAAATGGTGAACCCGACGTAATGGTATTCTCCTCAATATAGAGACTAGTAGTGTTCGAGGCATCAGTGGATTAGCATGTCATCAGACCCCGTCATCTAGTACTAAGTCCTGCCAAGCAAATAGAAGGCCTGACGTGAAACTTTCCAGAAGTTGGGACAGTCAGGATGTTGAGCATTCCATTATGTGATGTTGTCAGCGGGGATCCTCTTACCGTCCATAGAAGATGGAACAATGATGGGGCACTGGTTGTCAATTTCTTTTCCTATTTGTATTAATGAGTTCATCTCCCTGCTTCTAGGAACCAAGTTGACGCATCCAGAACTCAATCACCACATGCCCACCAGTGTAAGGGAAGGGGAAATACCGGTGTGGCCACCCCGCACGATTATTCCACTTCCATGATGTCCTCAACTTCCATGACTGCTGGGCGCCCACGCCCCCACTCCCCTTTGGAAATTATCCAGTGAAGGGTAATTAATGACCTTGTATGAAGGTATGAGGAGGAAGGGATCATCTCCACCAGGGATATGAACCACATAGATATAGAGGTGGCCACGCCTCACCATCAATGATTTCCCCAAGGGCCACATAGAGAGCTGCTTCTCTTCACCCCAATATTCAATCGTTTCGGGATTTTTTCCCCAGAACGCCATGAAAACTCACTGCCCTATGCCAAAGAGGAAGAGGATCAGGTCAGCCCGATCAGAGTCCCGCTAAAAGGGCTCCCAGCAAGGGGTCCCACTAGGCTACGTCAGCACCACCACCCAGTTCCCTGAGCCATGGAAGAGATAAGCCCCACGTTTGCACAACAGGCTCCAGTTCATCTGACTCGACACGAGCGTCGGGTGAAAATGGAAGAGGATGCCCGCCGTGGGGTGTCATCGTCAGTGACTACTGTGGATCGAGCCACCACTGACTCATATCCCAAACTCCATGCATACATTATTTAAGGGTAGTTATACCATGATCGAGGCCCTAACCTCCCCCCTGGTAGGATGGGTCAACTCTCCCAGTCGCTGACACAGGTGATGGCCGCTACGGACCAATCCGCTACAATGCCACCCAGTGTAAAGGGCCACTCCCTACTGCCCCTATGGAAGGTGAGGGCCCTCCCTGCTTCATACCTCGGCTTGGACGTCTGCCTCGTGCCACCCTCAACCCATGTGAGGGCCTTCCTCGTGACATCAACACTCTGTATGGGGGTCTCTATCGCGCTCACTACACTGGGTACGAGGTCACTCCCCTACCGTATACCATAGGTATGGAGACATTGCATGTCCATTCACTCTCCAACATGGAGTTCCTCTCCATGTCCCTGTGCCAGTTGTCAAAGGTCCTCCTTTCCCCAACAATCGGAGAGGTGGAGGCTGACTTCACTACACCATCACCCATCACGGAGGTCCTCTGCGTGTCTCTTTCGACATCTGCCCTGGTACTCCTCGCACCGCGGCCCAACCTGGAGGGAGATCTCTCCACCCCAGCACCAGTATGGCCAAAGGAACTCCTCGTGCCGAAAGTGGGACCTACCCCAAAGATCCACCCAAGTGCAGGAGAGCAGGTGTTCGCTGCCACAAGAGGAATTCTGGGGAGGGCCAGATAGGGATCAGACTAGTCTTCTTCTCAGACTCCGAGGTGGAGTACAACTCACTATTGGAGTCCTCTCCTCAGTCCTCTGAGTCAAGGGCTAGGGCAGGAAGGGGGAGGATCAGCCTCGTACTCATGGAATGAGAGGCCCATAGGATCCCTGTCTCCCACCAAATGTATATCCAAGAGGACAAGAACATAGAATTTCCCTGGGGACAAACCACGCAGTCACCACTATCATCTCCTGAAGCACCCCTGTCTCGTCTAGAGACTACAGAGAGCTGTTTTGGGGGTCCATGGTGGATGAGTCATGACATAGCTCACCCTCTGCAGTTTCCAGTGAAATGTCAGGATCAATGGGATCTTGTCCATCCTATCATGATATAGCGTCCAAGTCATTACAATCTTCAGATTACATCCCTTGATTCAGCAGCTAGTCCGCCCACTAGTCGTATTCTCCGACGGCCAGCCCGCCGTCCCGACCGTCTGCCTCAGTGCCACTACCAGTTCCACAAACACCCTCTATTGATGAGTTGAGAAATCAAGGGCCGGACCTTGAATCTGAGATGAGGAGCTTCTAGCCCATCCATGCAGCAGGCCACTTCGCTGAGAAGATTTGGCTGGTGGTAGGACCAAATTTTGGTGCGCCGGGATCTCTCACCCATGAGGAGTTTGAGTGTTTCTGCCAGAACCTCTGGGCGACTCACTTCCGTCTTTTCCACCAACGAGTGACCTATCCCGGGATCCATGTGCACCTTGAAGTCATCATCGAACAATGTCGTCTAGTTGACCTGGCCACACTCCCTGTGGTCCAGCACCACGAGTCACCTCGTCACCACAGGGCCCTCCAATAGCAATGGATTCAGAGTTTCCAAGTACTCCATAAGGTTATTAAGGAGGCTACCCCCCATGCGCAAGTATGTGGATTGGGGCAGTACACTACCCTCCTCTTCAGTGTTATTCACGGGTAGCCTGACTCACTTGGAGACATTGAGGACATGCCTCCGAGAAGAGTTGCGGTCAACATGACCGATCTTCCAGGAGGGGAATATGAGCTAGAACTCATTGATGGGAACATCCTCCCTGAGGACGTTCCCACACTATTGGACCCATCAGGTAGGATTACATGTCAACTGAGGAACCTACTAGGTCTCCGTCTGCCCACTAAGGCATTGGTACTCATCCAAAATTCCAGTAAGGGCAAAGAAAACGTTGGATCTGTCAATCACTCTGACCCATCAGCTTCTATGCAAAAGATGGAGGAGGACCCCGAGAAGGCCATATTGCGACAAAAACTTGTAGAGCAAAGGTAGTTGGTCGAATAACTCCTAGATGAACATGTTGTAGAGTTACGACCCGACTACGGTGATCCTAGGACGGGTAATAGGGGGCAGGAATAGCTTCCCCTTGGTGAGATTTCCCTAGAAAACCCTGATCATACCGCACTTGCTGATTGGGCGGAAGCCGGAGCTCACAGTAAGAGGGAACGGTATGTATTTACAAACCCTCTTGAATGGCGAGTCAATCCATGGAACCCCACTCAGGATCCCCCGGCCACCCCAAGGGTCGCTCCACTAGCCGCCCTACGAGCCGCTGAGCTAGTCTACCGCATTGAAGATCCCAACAACGCGCTCGTGGTTAAGGATCCCCATCAAAATAGGGACCCCCATATAGAAGATCCAATGTCAGCACTTATTTCCTGCCTATAGGAATTGGAAACGTGATAAGTGGCCATCCCATCCAATGGAAATCCATACCCATCATGGGTGGATGATTTTTGAGCAACCCCGGGATTCAGGAATCCCACCTTCTCTCTCATCAACGTGATGGGGGACCCGCTGCAGCACCTAGCCCACTTCAACATAAGGTGTGGGACTATGTTGGGGACCCTAGCACAGCAGGAGGCCACTAAGCACCGCTGTTTTATTCAGACACTGGAGGGGTCAACATTCGTTTGGTATAGCCAGCTCCCCATCGGATTCGTGACCAGCTGGGAGGACCTTTGTAGGAAGTTCCTTTACTAGTTCAGCTCTACCACCCAGAAAACGAGCATCACAGACCACTTAAAGTGTAGAAAAAGGCTTGATGAGCAAGTCATGGACTTTATCGCCCAGTGGAAGGGGCTCACACACTCCCTTGACATGCCACTGACTCAGGATAAATTACTGAATATGTGCTTGGGGAATGTCAAGACGGAACTGGTTCCCTCCATGAACACTTAGAACTATCTCGGAGGGTTCCGAGACTTCTCTAATAAGGCCTAGTGCCTCAAAAATCCCTGCAACAGGCCAGCCAGGCACGTCTGTTACCCCTATAATCCCAGCAAGGAGGACTGCAGGGCCGAGCCCACCGGGGTGGCCCCGATAGATGCCCCCAAGAAGATATAATTGCTTCCAATGGAGCCATATCTACAGCCCTAAAGAGGTCCACCACCACGGGCACAGCTTCCAGCCTACCAATGACCACTTTAGAATCGGCATGCGCCTCCTCGGCAGGCTCCTCCACATAACGCGCCACCACTGCCTAGGTGGGACAATCAGGGTCCGCCTCCCCAGGAGGCTCCACCAGCCCCTTGTCAAGGCCAGGATCCTGGATCCCCCTATCCAGATTGAAGAAATTGGACATACTCGTTCAATGAGTATCAGGTCTTTGGTTACTTCCTCAGCGCCTTAGATTAGGAAATTGTATGACTGCCAGAGTGAAGAAAGCAGAAGAGGAAAATCTCAACGATCGCCCCAACTACTGCCCCTATCACCAAATCATTGGGCACACCCTCATGTAATGATATGTGTTCAAGGACTGGTTCCAAAACCATATTGACAATTACATAATCAGGATGGGCCTGGCCCAGGCACCAGTGGCGGGTGTCTTTGTAAGGCTAGATAGCTGTAGCGACAGCGAAGGCGAGTGGCCGCAGGTTTCTGACCGCGGGTCCCAGAAGTATGATGAATGGATGGCTTGCAAGATGGTCTCTCATGCCCATGGAATTATCTGTGCATGCATGAATCAAAAAGTTCCTTCAGAATCCCTGACCTCCACTTCTGTATCATCATCACAGTCAGCCTCTTCCCCGAAGAGCAAGCATCAGCAGCGCAAGAAAAAGCAATGCACCCTGCCAATGCCATCATCGTCCCGCACTCTCGGTGACTTCATGTCCCCTGAGATGGGGATCCCTCCCAGAATCCACCCATTATTGGATGAATCTTCAAGTGAATGTCATGGGTTTGCTTCGGTTAACACCACAGATTTGGTAAACCCCTATATGACTCCTGATGAGGGGGAGCGCCATGCGAACCTCCCCAATGTCCCCAGCCGACACCAACGTCATCGGAGCCACAAACATGTGGGTCATCGGGGTACTTCAGTTGGAACCTCTAGGCATGCCGTGCATGCCACTAAGACTAGACAGCAGGCCCAATGCAGAACTCAGCAGCACGAGTAGCCTCTTCATCTGGTGTCGGCAGGACCGCCTCCACCACTGTTTGTGCTACTGGATCAGGAAGAACCACTTCAGCCATGCCACAACCAGCTTCTCCCCACTCCAGGAAGATTTGAACCATCTGGTCCAAATCTGGTAGCTACTCTCCAGGATTCGACTAGTGAGCAGGGGATATACCAAGTACCAGTCAGCCGTCAATCCGGCCGGTAGGGGCCGCCATGCCTTCTATCACAGAGCGGCTCCGTACAAGCAGAAGTTCATGCTTGAAATGGAAATATGATGTTCTCAACCACCTCACCAACATCCCAGTGAGGCTTTCCATCCTTGAAGCCCTTCTCCAGTCAACAAATATGAGTGAAGCACACGTCAAGTCTTTAAGGATCCCCCTCCAGTTTGAGACGGAGGTAGTAGCTTCAGAGGATTTCCACGCTAAAGTCTTCAAGAATTCTGAATGACAGGACATAATTTCATTTGATGGAGAGGACGAAGGATCCCCCAAATAGGGGCACATTCGTCCACTGTACATCACCGTCCAATTTAACATCATGGAAGTTCATCGATGTCTCGTTGACACCGGCTCTGGGATTAACCTTATCCCGACATGGACACTATGAAAGCTAGGGTTATCTGAAGATGACTAGACTCCATCTGATTTATGGATCCAGGGATTCGAAAAGATAGAATAGACCCCAGTCAGCAAGATCCATTTAAATACCCAGTTCGGCAGCCTAGTTTCCAGAACCGAGTTTATGGTTGTCTCTCAGGACACCACGTATAATGCATTGATGGGAAGGCCATGGCTCCACCTAGACGCAGAAGTCCTTTTATCGTATTACCAATGGCTCAAGTACTCCCTTAATGGTCGAGTGGGAATAATTCAAGGTGATCCATATCCTTTCACTTCTTTTGAAGCCTGATACTTGGACGCTGACTATTACAATAGCAAGGATAAACAACTCCAGGCAAGTGAAGTTGAGCCCGTCACTGCAACGACCAACCCTTGGGAAGGACTGAATGACGCCTACGTCTTCCAGATCCATCGGTTGGAGGCCACAACCCAAAATATGGGGCAATGTTTTTTCATTTATGGGACCAGGGGTAACCATTCTCCCTAATATTGGTGGTGTTGGATGATCGCCATGTATTATTATACGAATCAGGCCCCAGGGATCCCGGAGCCTTCCACTCCAATCAGGTATCGGGCCATCCGGATCCTGGAAAATGCAGTACATCATACTTTTCTATTTTTCCTGGTTGGAATATTCCAGCTCCGGACAACGTACCACCACTGCTTTGATATTATCAAGCGTGGTCCCATGGGCTTAAGATCAGATGGGATCGGGTCGGCAACCTTCGTCGCTATGGTCTCGGCAGTGCCAGAGTTCCCCAATGCAATAACCACTTCCGCACAAGCTGGTACCAGCCTCCCATTAGGGTCTGGTAACTCAGAAGAAACTTCCCCCATGGAGTATCCCTCCATAATTGGAGAAGAGGATATAGAGGATTCCCCTGCCTTTCAAGAAGGCGTCTCCGGCACGGTAGACGAGTTGGTACAGGTGAACCTCGGATGTGAGGAAAACCCGGGAACCACATTGATCAGTTCCACCATGCCCCCCGAGGAGCAGTAGAGGTACGTGGACTTCCTTAAACAGAACTGTGACGTGTTTTCATGGAGCTATGATGATATTCCAAGACTAGATCCTCAGGTAGTCATCGACCACCTCGGTCTTTCGACCAATCATCGTGGGTTCAAACAACCTCCTAGAATGATTCACCTTTCTCATGGTGCCATGGTCGAGGCCAAAGTTGAAAAGTTCACCGAGGCCATCCTCGTTAAGGAGGTACAGTGCCCCAAATTTATGGCCAACATTGTACTAGTCAGGAAGAAGAACAGACAGATCAGAGTCTGTATCGACTTCTGCATTCTCAATCGCCATTGTCTGAAGGATTATTTTCTACTTCCAGTGATAGAATTGTTGATCTACGCCATGACTGGGTTCCAAGAACTCTCCTTCATGGATTTTTACTTTGGATATAACCAGATATAGATGTCCCCTGAGGATGAAGAGTACATATCTTTCAGGTCACCCCATGGTACTTTCAGTTACCAGGTTATGCCCTTCATCCTAAATAATGCAAGTTCCACCAATCAGCGAGTCATGCATCTCATATTCAAGCCAATCCTCAGGGAATTGGTGGAATTCTATGTGGACGATCTTGTGGTCATATATCACCAGTACCAAGACCATCTTATGGACCTCGAGAAAGTGTTCAGTGTCCTCCATTCCCACCACATGAAAATGAACCCATTGAAGTGTGCTTTTGGGGTCACCAATGGAATGTTTCTTGGATTTTTTTTCTAGGTACCAAGGCATCGAGATCGACAATTAGAAGATCAAGGCCATTATCCAGATGCCTCCCCCGTGTAATATTCAACAGCTTCGAGGATTACAAGGCCACTTGGCCTACATACACCAATTAATTGCGAATTTGGATGGCAAGTGTATGCCCTTCTCCCAGATTTTGAAGAAGGGTATCACTTACAAGTGGAATGAGGAGTGCGAGACCACCTTTGAGGAGATCAAGAAATATCTTCACCAACCTCCAGTCTTGATGCCACCCATCTCCGGGAAGCTGATAGTCGTCTATGTCACCATCCTGGAATGGTCCCTCAGCACCCTTCTCACCAAGAATAACAATGAGGGGATAGAGAATAGCCTCTACTACCTCAGCTATATTCTCCTCGATATGGAGACCAGATACTCCCCCATCGAGAAGCTATGCCTTGCGCTCGTGTTTGCCGTATAGAAATTGTGGCATTACCTACAGCACCACGAGGTACAACTGGTGTCGAGAGTAGACCTGTTTAAGTACATCTTATGTCGTACCATGTTGATTGGACGACTATCGCGGTGGGCAGTAATCCTCCAATAGTAAGACATCCGGTTCATGCCTGAGAAGGCTATCAAGGGACAAGCATTGGTCGATTTCCTTGCTTCCCATCCAACTCCTGATCACAGGCCCTTGGACATGGATTTTCCTGGTGAGGCAATCCTCCCAATCGATCAAGCTATCCCGTGTTGGGAAAAACAGTTTTATCGCACCTCCAGGAGTCCCACCGGTATGAGGCTCAATGATCCTAGAATCAATAGAGTAGGCATCGGTATCGTTTTTATTACCTCGATGCAAGCCATTCTACCATATTCATTCCCACTGTCAGAAGGCTGCACCGACAATGAGGCGGACTATTAGGCCCTCATTACTAGCTTCGAGCTGGCACTTGAGATCGACGTGCCCCATTTTCATGTAAAAGGGGACTCTAAGCTAGTCATTAAGGAGGTCAACGACGACTATGTTGTTAGTAAAACAGATCTCATAACATTGTTGGTGCACACCCTCCTACTATTTTACTAGTTCCCTTCTCGACCAGAGGTTAACCATGTCCCTTAATCACAGAATGGTTAAGAAGATGCCTTGGTAAGCATACATGAATCACTTTCAGAGCCCGAACAGGATGATCTGATTATCCATGTGGCACATCGGAGATTCATAGCTCCTGTTACCCCAGATAGAGATAACGGCCCATAGGTAAGCCATATTATTGTAGGATCCTCCACGTTAGGTCCCCCGGGTCATCGAGTTGTGGTAATAAAAATAATGCTCGATTGGAGTAAACCCCTAGTTGAATACTTGCATCACGGTAATCTCCCATCAGACTGGGCTGAGCATGAGAAAATTAGACACCACGTGCTAGAGATTACCCTCCAGAGTGGTCCCAACCTTGAGCCAATTCTCTATAACACATGTTTTATGGTGTTCTACTCCGTTGTATTCATGGGGTTGAGATTCCCTAGGTCATGCGAGAGCTTCACGCCGGTTCCTGTGGTTCTAATAAGGCTGGTCCAAAATTGTCTCACCAGATCTGTAGATTAGGGTATTCTTCACACTCTATGATCCATGACTTCATCGAGATCTCCAAGAAGTTCCATGCATTCCATGTTCATGCTAAATTTGTGCATCAGCCACCAGAGCCTCTCCACACTACCCAGTACTCTTGGCCCATTGCAGTCTGGGGATTAGATGTCGTAGGACCATACCCACCTTCATAGGCCCACCAATTCCAGTTCATTTTGACTGCTACAGATTTATTTTCCATGTGGGCAGAGGCAGTTCCGCTCATGGATGTTAAAGCTCATTCTATCATTGACTTTGTGAATTCCAATATCATTCAACAGTTTGGAGTTCCTCACACTTTCCTCACTGATAACGGAACAAACTTCTGAGCAGTTGAGTTGAAAAGTTATATTCCAAGTACAACATCCGCTCAAACCATACCTCCCTCTATCACGTGCAATAAAATGGGTAGATTGAGGCATTCAAAAAACCCTCTCTAACATTTTGCAGAAGATGGTTGCCCATAAAAAGAAGAGTTGGCCAGATAAGATCCCCAACGCCCTCTGGGCTTATCGGACGATGACTTGTAATTCCACCAAGGTGACCCCATATTCCATGGTGTATGGAACTAAGTCCATTCTGCCCATCGAGATTCTATTACCCTCATTGCGTACAGCCGTCTATGATGAGAAAGCACTGGATAGAGTGGATGAAATCCGTCTAGCTAAATTGGAAGCACTTGACGAGAATAGGCTTCATTCCCTACACTATCTAGAAAGGAATCAGAGCCGGATGGCTCGATATTTCAACAAGAAGGTTTTATTCCTCTCTTTCCTGCAAGGCGACTTGGTGCTGGCTCTGAGAATGCCAATGATACCTTGTAGGAAGCCACCCATGTTGGAGCCCAAATGGGAAGGACATTTCAATGTTCATAAGTTTTTCCCAAATGAAGCATACTCCCTGGTGACTATGGATGGTGAGCGTATAAATCCTCCCACCAATGCCAAGTACATCAATATATACTTTTCCTGAGCATCTTGGTCCAACACGACCTTAAAATATTCGTCCCACATGACATTCAACTCTATGTCATCCTGCATGACGTTAAACTGTTTGTTGTCCCGCATGAAGTTAAACGTATGTCTTCCCACATGATATTAAACTACAACATCAATAACTATGTGTGGCTTGATTCCCATTCTTATGGGATATGTAGGACCACCCTAATTTATATATTTATGGTCCATCCCCTCTCAGGTTTATCCCCTCGACCCTTTGTAGTGGCTCGCTGATGTGTCCAAGAGTACTCTGGTTTAGGACCTTGAATGTCATATTCAATTTGGGCAGGTTCCATTCACTTGTTAAGCTTCTTATTCCCCTTCATTTGGACCCCTATATCTTTCACACCAAAAGGGACCCCCAAAACAGCATAGATGCTAGGACTATGGGCTCTAAAACCATAATGGGCCAATGCCCCTGTGGGTTCTGGACATCAAATTGATACAAGTCCTATGTTGCGAACATGGTCAACGGTCGATGCTCATTTGTTTTTCCCCATTTCAGGCTAAATTTCAGGATGATGTGTTGCGAACATGGTCAGTAGTAATCCTCTTTCACCACGTCAGCCCCTTCATGCCTTGAATATTGGTTAAATGATTCAAATTATCTTCCACCCCATCATGTCCAGGAAGAATTTCGACACTATTGGAACTATCCCTCAGTGAACCTTCACATGACAGGGGGGAAAAGCTATAATACGGCGTCCTTCGGGGCTCCCACGGTTTGAGATTCACGACTATAAACTGAGATATTCTTTAAGAGCTATGTTCGGCTTGATCCTCATCTTTATGGGATACGTAGGATCACTACGACATCGTGTTTCAAGGTCCATCTCAGCAAGGATCCAGCTTCTCCTGCCCCTTATCCTCTGAACCTTACTAGCCTCTTGGCCCGAGGCTCCTTTACTGGAGTTGCGCACAGTGATGATGTCGACCTCATCCTTAGTTGGGTGTGCTTTATCACATCGTTCACATTCATTCATGTCCAAGCCATATGACTTTAAACTGTGCTATCTGGTCCTATCACATGACTGTAAACTGTGATAATATCGTCCCGGCCGCACAACGAAAAACAACACTGCATTTTGATAACCTTATCATAGGGGACATCATGTTGGGTATCAGTTATCCACCATACCATTTGTCAATGCCTGTATATGACTCGATTCATGTTACGATGTCGAGAATTTCTACCCTAGGCCTATCGCTTCACAAAAAATCCACTCACCTTGAAGGAAAAACAAGATACATCAAATACCGCTTTTTTTGGTGTGAGGGCCAAACCTGCATGCCCCTTTCATCCTTTTCAATGGTACCTTACCATGCCACCCCCAGAACTATGTATGGATTGATTCTCATTCTAATGAGATACGTAGGAAATCTCGGGCACTAGCCCATGGGCCCAGCCAAACTTTCGTGTTACGTACTGTGACCTAAACCCATCCCCAAGTAACATGTGGTAATCTGGACATATTCCCTCATTCATGTCAGGTTTCATAATCATCTTACCATGTGTCCACTGCATTCCTTACAATTCCCTCGTCTATGTTCTAAGACCTTAATCTAAGGCCCTTACCAGAACTACGTATGGCTTCATTCCCATCCGTATGGGATACGTAGGAACGTCTAGAAATTTCGTCTTGGGTGCAGTCCCAGGAATCACAATTCCCATCCTTTCTAACCGTTGGTCCCTTGGCCTGACCCCTCAAGGAGTTGTGTAACTGCATCATTTTCCCTAAAAATGTTTGGGATGCCCCATAGTTACATTTTAGAGTGACAAATACCTCACCAAAGAGGTCCTATCTCAATGTAGGAATGATCCATGATCAGATTAATGTGCCCACCTAATGTGAATACACCACGATGATGTAATTTCAATAGTGTTGGATTCTGTTCGAACAAACCACCACTTCACCTTCCACGCTTTGCAAGCCCTTTATTCAGACCCTCATCCTATTTCACATCTGAAGGGTCCCCCTAACATTATTGATGCTCGAATTATGGTCTTCCAGCTATCCTGGGCCAATGTTCTAGAAGACAGATGGATGATATTTTGAGATAGGTCCCATGTTTCGAACATGGTCAGCAGTCGACCCTCATTTGTTGTCCCCATTTCTGGCCAACGCGATAAGGATGATGTGTTTCGAACATGGTCAATGGTTTTCCTTTATTGTCATGCCCCTCCCATAGGGTTCCAAATTTTGGGTAACGTGATTCACATTTTTCATTCCCCTATGTTTGGACTAATTCCAATGCCCCTGGCATTGCCCCGCTCATGCGCTTGAGCATGTTGAGAAAACGATACATCAATCAGTCTGAGGTCCTCTTCCTTTTATCAGGGCCTCCCTCTTCTCCTTGGGAATCCAGATTCAAATCTCGAATGCCTGAAGCTTGGTTGACACTACCATGATAAAACTAAGTGATAGTATGAGCATCCATTGTTTCTCACATCAGGTACGGCCCACGGGAGCTAAGAAATGGGTTACTATTTATTTTGGGATTATGGTTGAGTGTGTTAAACGAAGGGGACAAGTAAATAAATTTTCCTATAAATATAGTTAAAAATAATAAGCTGTATGGAGAAATAAGTTTATGGGTTCGGCCAAAACATAGCCCTTACGGGGTTGAATTCTTGGATGGATCATTCCAATGCTACTACATTTTGGATGGTGGCCTTTAGGACTGCTTCCCACCCCCTGAGGTCCCTCTCTTCATCAAACCTGGTGGAGCACAGTTCACTGACCCTGGCCAGCACCCGCGTCTGTTCAGTTTGAAGTTCAGTGATATAGTGACTCGCCTCCCCCAGTTTTTCATGGGTGTTTTCCAGCTGGGCCCTCAACTGCTCCACGAGCTTAGAAAATTTTGCAATGAATATATCCTTTTATTTCTCCTGTACTTCGAGGTGTCAGACCACCCGCTCGGCCTTCAAAAATGCTCTGGTACTCCCCAAATCCTCACGACACTAGGTGACGTCGGAGCGCTGGCTGCTCTCACGCATTTTCCCGTCCATGTAATCAAAGACCTTCAAGTGAATGTGTTGATAATATACCCCTCCAACACACAGGAAATGCAGCTAGGTGTGGAGTGATCCCATCTGCTTCAGACATTCCATCTGAGACTGACCGAGAAAACGCCGGATGCACTTTCACCCTTTGTACCGCATCATCTGGCTCACCTCAGCTGCTTCCAAGTCCAAAACATAAATTTACTCAGGATTAGTGGGCTGATAGATAGGGATAACAGCCAATAGGCTAGCAGTAGCAACTTTCTCGGATGTTCCCCCTTTGGGGTTAGGCTTTTCAGCGTCAGAGCGACCAAACTCTCTCGCCTCGACCCTAGTGGCACCTTCTTCAGCTTCTGGCCCTGCCCTGACATCAGTGCCACTGATGTCCACTACTCTCTTCTCACCAATTGTTGGGGCCGACTCGGTTTGGGAGGCATGTCCTGGATAGGGTAGTATGTTTTCCATTGACTCACTCTAGGATGGCCCGGGTTCAGCAGCCCAACAAGCCTCCAATGTCGTGATCACTATACAGACATGGAGCACCCTAATCAATTGAGTCCTCCAACAGTAAGTACCGGTATCGATGAAAGGAACTTACATGAACCCAAGGCACTAGCCACCAGTGTTTTGGCCGCTATAGGAGCTATCATAGAGGGATATCCCTCAGTTCTTGTCAATTCGATAATGGGTGTTGGTGCCCCACCATGTTCCATTGGCGCTCCCCCCCCTCCTTCGACTGGTGACTCTTGATTAGCACTAATATTCCCCCTGATTAAGATAAAAAGGGTGGATTAAGGATTGTAGAAGAGAGTGTACAGTGGAGGAGTATAGATAAGGGTTGAAGCATACCTCGAGTAGCTCAATCACATCTATATCAAAGCCGACTATCTTGCCTCTATCCCGGAGACTCCCTTAGTGGGACACCCCCTGATACCCTTCACCTTTGGCCTCCTCTTATCCTTCACCTTCTCCTTCAACTTCTCCTTCTTCCTCCTCCGCTTCTATCTCGCAGCCCTCCGACTCATCATTGCTGTCATCATCCCCCAACGACATCTTTTCAAGATCATGTTCCTGACCGAGCAACACTTTCACCGAGAAAGGTGGCTCCACACATTGACCCTGTTGGCGTGCGTACATGTACATGTCTATCATATATGCATGTCATCGATGGAAGTTCACTCTGTTGACAATCCATACAAGCCCAGCTTCTGGATGCTAGATTCTGTCTCGCACTATCTTCTTCCATAGTGCTTCGGTACATACCAACTGCCGCATGGTTAGCCAGGCCGACCACAGTGCAGAGAAAATTGCATCTTGAGAAGGTTGAAGTAGATATATTATTTTCTTCCTGGTAAGTTCTCTAGTCTCTCTATGGGACCCCCCACTCTAGGAGACGAGGGCGTGGCCACGCCATATGATGTCCCCGCTACTAAGGTCCCAGCCTATGTGGGCCCCGTTGTCCGACGTGATTCTTATCTTCCCCCTCTAGTGGAACTCTTCCTGCTCTCTCGCCGCCCGAGATCTACACTAGAGAGCTTGAGTTTCCAAAATCGCTTCCTCAAAAGCCCCTCAGGGTATGCTATAGCCCAATGTTCAGCATACTCAGTTGAGAAGCCAATTTCAACTCTGGTGGGAGGAAAGGTGATGACATTTCCAGAGCCATAGGTCGTAAACATCATCCACAATTGACGAAGAACACACTGATTCCTTTCTTCTCGGACATCTGTGTTTAATTTTTTTGGCATTCGCTGGAGGCACCCAAACTGTCTAGCTAACCTGGATAGCACATAAGGCTTACAGAAGATCTTCCCATCAATATAGGCCATAAGCACCCCACCTCTAATGCTCTAGATGTACTCCCTCTACTACAGCGTGCCTTTCCCATTGACTATCATCTAACCAGTTGGTGTCGGGAATGGGATGGAGGTGAAGTTGGCATGGTTACCAATTATGATCCTTACTCCCTCCCCATTGAGCATCAGCATCATGACCCCAGAAATGTTAAGAAGGGATTGTCAGAGGCCATTGCCTAGGGGACCGATGACATTTGGGGTGGTATATCAGACGCAATGAGCTGCAACCTATCCATAGAAGAACTGGAAGGGGCCATTGATTTTCCTAGGTGTCCCCCCTCTCGAGATGCATCCCAAAATGGCGTATAGATGAGACATCACGATGTCCCCCAGATTGAATCTTTTGATTGTATCCATGATGCCAGCCATCACCAGAGTCATTGGACGGACTCCCATGTTTGCGTCCCTCAACGGAAAGAGCCAGACACTTAGGAATGTGGCATGAAATCTAGCGTACCGAACATTCGGGTCCCGAACCTCGATTATGCTATATCCCCATGACTGGTAGTGCCCCACCTTTAGGATCATCTAGTATGATCCGCTCTTGATCCTCTCTGCCACGGTTGGACACCGTCTCCCTCGCACTGGAATCTTGACTGCCAGATCCCTGTCCATGAACAGGCTAAAGAATTCCTTGTAACCGATGTCCTTTAGGAATCCCTTGACCCCCATCCTCTCATTCGCCAGCTCCAGTAAGTGTCATGTCAGCATGGGGGTTCTTGATTCGTCTCCCTAGGTGCTCATTAGAGGAAGGAAATCATCATATTTTTGGCCCTCCAAAGGGATACCCCCGATGCAGTGAACGTCCCAGAGACTGATACCGACTTCCCCGTGATAGAGACGGAAGTTATTGGAATCAGGGGACCACCGGGTGAATAGCTCTGGCCCAAGCTCGTGCTAGCGGTATAAGTGAAATTGAAATGTAAACTCTGCCTCGAATAATACAATATGTCATATCTCAGCCCAAAATTGGTCACATGTATGGAGAAACCAGTACACCCAGGCCCATTCATTGGTGAAGTTGCCTCCAGACCGTAGGTCCCAGTCCTGCAGCTATCCTTTAGCCACATTAGTGATGCTCTGATAGAAGGTTCTTGTGTATAGGTCTGGGGAGATCTCTACAATAGGTTCACCCCCCAACAATGGTCATAGTCATCTGATTAAAGACGTAAACGTCCATGTGCCTGGTTTCTCTGGCAGGATAACTGTTGTTGGGGATGTTTTATCGAGGGAGATCGTCCTCATGGGTCACCCATGATCTTGGGATATCCACCTCAAAACCCGACGAAAGGACCTCCTTCAAGAGTCTGAAGTCTCATAGAGGCAGATTGTTGGATAGGGCGTACTCATTTGGGATGGGGTTAGAATATTTAAATGTGTATGGTTATTGGAGACAATCCTTTTGGTGCCATAAACCTCTAGGTTGGCGACCATTTCAGCCCTACGAGTAGTAGATTCTCCCTCATCATCCTGGTTTGCAGCCATCTTCTTCCAACAAGTGTCTGAGTATATGGCACGCAATATGAGAGGGTGGCGAGTTAAATTAGCATTCGTCGCGAAATATCCAACTGCAGTGCGAAAAACCCCGGGTTTGCACGTAAAACAATGCCTGATCATGGTGGAATTGTGCTGAGCCGGAGCAGTTTTTCATCAAGGTCTGGATAAATTTTTGCATGCAAGAGCTCGAAACTTGTCGCGCGTGGAAATGTTTATAGAACATGGGACCCTAGAATGTTTTATAGGTAAATCCTACTCTACGCGCATGCGTGAAAGGTGGATTCTGCACCCCTTGGGTTTTGCGCACTACTCCATGTGCTTTGCATGCATGGACCCCACAGAGTTCTTCATTTCAGCATTTCCCTCAGAATCCAACTGTTGCGACCCCTCGCCAATCCAATTCTATGGGGGGGGGGGAATTTGTAGATGTTGAAAAACACTGATGTGCTGAAGAAGGTTTCAAAATGAAAAAGTGAAGTCAAATTGGGATTTGGGGACCCAGTCCGGGGGCTTGGAGGTGTCACCGGAAAAAAAAATGTCTAAGTGCGTGAAAAAATTATGCCCCATGCGGAATGTTTCGGGATTCATGGGTGTTCTATGGCATCAGTGTGAAATATTTCATGCCCCAACCCCCGTGGTAGATATTTTGTTCCTCCACCCTTGGCGTGCAATTATTTCACACCGACCTATTTTTTGTGCCCCCAAATGCCTATAAATAGAAGTAGACCCCTTCTACATCCTGGCTAATGAATATGAATTGGATCCCTTGCATGAAATCTGCCTTCTACGCGTGCAAATTTGGCCTTCAAGTATGGTTAATTTCATGAAAAGTCTCCTCGGGGTCTGCCTTTGAGTAAGATCCCTTAGTTTAAGACTGAATTCCAATCCCTTCGGGGTCCCCCCCTTGCGTACACTCCCTTCAACTTGCGCGCATGTTTACCAATTGAGCGCAATCCCCTTCAATTGTGTCCACCCCAGGCATTGTGCACAATCCCCATCCATTGCGTGCACCCCAGTCATTGCGCACAGCCTCTCCCAATTGCATGCAATTCGTACTCCTTGCACACAATCCTTTCTATTTGCATGCAAAGCCTATGCTCCATTTATGCGTGATCCACACTGATTTCGTACCAGACCAATGTTTTTCATGAAGGCTTACTTATTTCATGTGCAATCCTCAAAGGTTCCATGCAACTCTCCGGGACCCCTCACCTTGGTGTTCCTCAGCTACCTCTTCACTCATGCTCCACAGGACCTGGGCATCCAAATCATGCATCGTTTTCCTGGACGACCTTCTACGCACGTATGAAGTAACATAAAAGTCCCTTGGAAAATTCTTCTCATTGCATTTCTTTGCCTTAGGTTCCTTGGCATAGGCACGCTAACAGCTATTTCTTCTTCACATAGCCACTATAATGTGGACCCCTCGACAGTTCTCTTTATCACACCCCTCGCCATGGTGTTGCCAATGCCTTCCATTCCACAAGGAGAAGAGGGTACCAGTTATGTAAGCCCTAGGGGTGCGGAGTGAACCCACCTCATCCAAGCTGGAGGATGTTAAATAGCCAAGCACCCTCGTCCTTAACGCATGATGTTAAACTGTAACCTCGCCTCCTTCTTTGTACGCAAGGTCCCCCACCTTGGAAATTCTCCACACCCACTCGTATCCATGGGGATGGGATCACCCCTCACAGGGGATGATATCCTACTTCTCAGAGTGGCATTTTTCCGTGTGGAAAGGGAAACCACCTTGGTGTAAGTGCCTATATTTTCCTGCAGGAGGCAACATCCATGCTTCTCCTTTCATCTTCAGTCCTTAGGGCCAGTGAAGGGCATATAGGTAAACAATGCTCCTCCTTTCTTTGGTCCCAAATCCTTCTCCCTCTATGCTTTATCGCCCTCGGGCCTCCATCCTAGATTAAGTCCCAACCACATTAGCCTGTGGACTATGGATAATCCCATGATTCCTCTTTGGGCTGCTCCACACATAAGCCCCACCCCACTTCTCACAGACACACCTTTCACGATGTGATCATCAGGTCTCTGCTGCCTCTTGTTTCTCACACTGAGAATGAATCAAGTGAGATTAGAGTAAGCACCAACCCTAGAATCCAACACCTTGGGACGCTTATGAGTTTAATCCCTATACCATCCCAAACGATGAAGACTTTGATCCATGTCAAGGCATGGAACGTAGGAAGCCTCCCTGAGGATCATGCACAACAACCATTGTACCCAACCGTCTCTGTGTCGGTGTTCCATGCCCCTTTCCCGAACTACAACGACTTTAATCCATGTCGAGGCATGGTACGTATGAAGCCTCCCTGAGGTTCAAGACCAACAACCATTGGCCCCGACCGTCTCCGTGTTTGTGTGGCAATCCCATCCCAAACTATGGGTACTTTGATCCATGTCAAGGCATGGTATGTAGGAAGTCTCCATGAGGTTCAAGCCCCCACAACCCACCACCTTGGGCCGCTTCAGAGTGTAAGCCCCAAAAATCATCCAAAACTATGAGGACTTAGTTCAATGTCAAGGCATGGAACATAGGAAGCCGCCATGAGGTTGAAGCCCACCACCCGATCATTCAGACCATCCTCACGTCGCTTCACCAACACCTTGGACCGCCTCTGAGTGTAATCCCCAACCCATCCCAAACCACAGGGACCTTGATCCATGTCAAGGCATGGTACGCAGGAAGTCCCCATGAGGTTCAAGCCCAACAACGCACCACCTTTGGCCACCTCAGAGTGTAAGCCCCAATCATCATCTATAAATACAGGGACGTTGATCCATGTCAAGGCGTGGTATGTAGGAAACCTCAATGAGGTTCAATCCCACAACCCAGTCATTTTGAAAATCCTCATGTCGGTTCACCACCACCTTAGGCTGCCTCAGAGTGTAAGCCACAACCCATCCCAAACTATGATGACTTTGATCCATGTCACAACATGGTATATAGGGGGCCTCCATGAGGCTCAAGCACACCACCCGGTCAATCTGACTACCTTCACATCAGGTTCTCCCCTGTCTCGCATGATAATAAACTGTATCCACCACCCCGAAATATGAAGACTTTGATCCATGTCAAGGCATGGTATGTAGGAAGCCTTTCTGAGGTTCAATCCCACCATACATTAGGACCCCAGGTCCACCTTCACATTGGTTTACCGACCCCATGGGCCGCCTTAGTGCGTAATCCCCAAATGATGCCAGAACTACGTGGACTCTGATTCCCCACCACAAGGATACGTAGGAATCCTCCATGAGGTTCGAGGCCATCACTCCCGTCTCATCCGGATATCTCCCTCGATCCTATGTGTCTCAAGAAGCTCATTCCCCAACCTATAGGTTCCACTTCTTCTAGGTCCCATCCATGCGTCCATTCTCATAGGTCACCTCCCCAGGTGTCCCATCGTCTCACCGAACTATGCGGACTTTGATTCCCCGCCACGGGGATACGTAGGAAGCCTCTTAAAGACTCAACCCCAAATTCACCATCACCCTTGCAATGGTCATATTCCATTCCCCTTTACTTTATCACCCATCCTGATTCATATCTGGGCCGCCACATCCTAGTGGAATCATGCCACCCCATTCCCTGTTCCATTTAACAACATTCGGGAAGCCACCCACGTGTTGGCCCCAATATCGGCATTCCCTCCAGGGGTTCCTCCACCTGATCCACTCTAATTAGTGTTTTTATTAGTCCAATACATCTCTTCTAGACGTTCAATATGCGACATACCCTGTGTTATACATGTGAAGCTAAGGAAAACCTCAGATACATGCCCATGGAATACGGTTCCCCACATTTGATGTGGGATTCCTCGGGCTTCTGTGACCTCAAGAAGACATATAATAAGGGAAAGAATACAGACACGCCAATCCCCCAACGTCAAGACACGCTAGTGATTCCCAACGTGACTACTCCTCTAACCGAAGCTTGCTTCCCTGACCGAACCCCTTGGAATGTCCTGACAGAAGCAGTGTAATTAACACGTGTCCATGAAGATATGGAACCATAAAGAGTTTCCGGAAAAATGTCTTTAATCTATGAGGGAGACCCGGACTAGGTGACGAGCTCCGAGGAGGAATCCAGGGAAGGAAGAACTGACATTCCATCATCCAGTTTCGATCAAGGATCAAACCTCCCTGAATAAGGAGCGGATGCCGCCCGCCATTGGAAAGCGGGAATGAGGGGAAATAGCTGCACGTCCTCTACATGACGGATGTGTGCACCCCAAATAAAGCGTCAAAAACAATTATTCTTTTCATGTTTTATATAAATGTTAATTTCATTTGAAGATGTGCGGACTACTGCCCCCTCAAAGTGATGTGACACATTCATACCATACATGGAACGTATAAAGGATGGTGTTAATGAAAAAACATAACATATATAAAATATTATATTGTAATTGAATAATAATATACCTATGTATCATTTTGTATTATTTCCTTTTAAAATAAAAAAAATGAAATGGAAGTAGCGTTCATGCGTACGTATGGATTACCGTCTCCAAAAACACGGTGAGATTCATTTCCCATCGTAACCATTCAAGAATAATTTTCATTTTATTATTAAAAATAATATTTAAGAACATTATATTATTATGGATATGAATCAAATACATCTTAACCATAAAAAAAATGACTTAGATAACAAAACATATAAAGGAAAATGAATCAGTTAACGACTGAAACAATGATACAAATAAAATATTACAATCATAGAAATATAAGAAGATCATATATAATATCATATTTATGTATGCGGTTCTTGTATAATTTAATAACAATTATTTTAATATAATAAATGAGGTTTGCGTACCCTCATCCAAGGAAATGTACAAGGTAACGTTTAATTTCCCAATCGCTTTATTATCTGAGGTTGTTTTTAGGTAAGTGTCTACTGGGACGTCATTATCATCCACATCCATCTTTCATAAAAATGTATTTCAAAACATTTTTACTATTTTCTAGAATATGGGTCAATTTAATTTATACCCTTTTTTAACATTTTATAAAATGGTTTTAAAGAAATCATTTTGTCATTTTCCAAACAAGGTACATTATGACGTTTTCAAAAAATTAAGGAAAGAATTTTTTTTACTTATAAAGACGGTGCAATTATTCTACTCCATTATAACACCTTTGAAGCTTCCCTTAAAATCTTATAATAATATTTTAAAAATTAATTTTTTTTATAACTACATGACATTTAAATTAATTCAAAATAGAATGAGATATTTCTCTCAAATATTTTTGATTGCATCTATGTCAACATCCTTTAATTGATTTTATACGTGTTTGAAGTTGATTTATTATGATAAAAATATTATATATTGTATTGAAGGTTTTGTGATATGTTTGACTCTGGGTGTGTTATTTTTATACATTTTGTGGTTTATGGTTAATATTTCTTATTCTAGTTTTAATACGATTGTTTATGTTAGGTTTCAACCTTTTTATACGTGGAATTCATTGGTCTTAGTAAGTGACGGTTGGAGCCCTCTATAGATCCTTGATGCATCGGTAGGTCTCAAGAGAAAAACTAGTGTCTGGGAACAAGGCCATGAGAAAATCTTATTTGTAGTCTGGGCACGGGGCCATGACTATGTAGTTTTGATATCCGGCATTATGAATTCCATCATTATGAAATTAGCTATTGATATTACATGTGATTATTTTACTAATAGAATGTCCATGTGAATAAGTAAATGGAATTATTTGATTTATATTTGCCATATTATGTTGTAGTTTAATTTTAATGTCTTTTGTTTTAGTTTTATACATTTCCGTAGATGTTTATGCTTATTTATAAAGTTTCTGGTGTATTTTTATCCACACTGAGCATCTAAGCTAACCCCTTTCTATGTTTTATTTTTCTCTATATATGAAGAAGTATTTTATAGTTGACATGCATGGATAGGATAAGGGATTTAAGTGTGTTCAATGGGTATAAAATGTTGTTGTTTATTTATCTCATGATGTAATGTAAATCTTATGTTTGTATCTAGTAGCTTCAAGGATACTAAACTAATCGGTCATTAAAGAAATGATTTTTTATTATTCCAATGTTATGTAATAATGAACCAAATCTGGGTAACTAGGGTAGGGGCGTTTTAAAAAATTATAATATTTGAAATGGAGAATATGATGAATTTAATTTTTTAATTGTTTCAAAATGAATTTCCCATTATTGATTGTATTAGATAACATATAATCATATGATGTTTTTTTGATATTCCGATAGAACACTTCCGATGTTGTGAAACTGAAATTTAACATAGTGCATAATGTCATACCCATGACGAGATTGTTATGAGTCCTCTTTGGTCAGTATTGAAGTGTTGTGTGAATAGAAATACCTTAGTGATTCACCTTCATATGAGTGAGGATCTCATATAGTGGAACTATCATCCCATTTGGAATATGAAATTTCTTTCCCTTGTTTTTATTTTAAACATATTCCATTATTGTTGTAAATTATTTTGAATTCCATCTAAATTTATATAAAATGTTTATTAATAAATTTTTGTAATTTATTTTCCAAAATTTTATATGTAATTAACTAACTCTTTTAATAAGTATTTTTAAATTCCCAATCTCTTTATTTAAAAGTTATTTTATCTGTGGTTAATTAAATATTATCATCTGTTATAGAATCCTTCATGAGACCCTACATGGATTTTAAATCAAACCATACTTGTGCCTTTAAGGGTTTATAGATTATATTCTTCCATGTTTGAGAAAGGTTATGGATCCACTTAGAGTTGGTAGTATATGTTTAACTTTGGGATTAGAGAGTTTTATTTTTTGGTACATAGGCTTTCATCATTTTTCTGGTAATATTCTTTGGTACCTTTGTGTTTTTTACATGTTTAACTTCTTATACACTTCTCCGTGTGATGTTTCTTTTGTATGCATACTGACTTGTTCTAAATTCTTATACAATGTTTTGGGAAAAATCATTCATGCATTCATATTTTATAATTATATGTTCTAGTTTCCTAACCATGGGTTTCAGGAACACCGCTCAGGCTATTTATGAGCGGACCTCATCATCAGGTTACCAAGGTATATGGGATAGTTTAGGACAACCACCTCCACAAAGTGATGTGATTTTTTTCATCACCTCACCACATAAGATATATGTAAAACTATATTTAAATAATTAATATGGTTTTTTATATAATTATAATTTTGTAAATATAAAATAAAATTTACCTTCATTCCATATTGATTGTTGAATAATATAAATGTTACTAGAGTGTACATACATCCTACCATCTCCATGATTATAATGTAGTTCATTTTTTATAGAAAACATTAATTGTTGGTATTAAAATAATAAATATTTTATAAAAATTATCAATATATCATGATTAATATTATCGATATTCTTGAATGATTATCTATTTAAAAATAGAAAACCTAATGAAGTAATTTTAGATATGTGTGCCAAATATAATCAAGTTATCTAATGTGAATATAATTTATTGTGTTATTCTACAATAAATGTTATTAAATAAAGTATTATTTATAATAATGTTGAAAAAGGATCTTAAATAATTAAATTATTAACTTTTTTGGTTACTCCGGAATATAAATATTGTACTTGATGATTAAGACTCATGGTAAGGGAAAATGAATAAAAAATACTATTTTTGTGTTTCTATAAAAATATTTTCCTTCCATGTCCACATTTTCAAAATTATCATTTAGATGTATCTATATTTGAATAAATGAAATATTGATGAACATTTATGTATAATTTTTACTATCTTTAAAAGGTTCTCAATCGAACTGTTTTTCAAATTCTATGTGGAATGTGTTGACATTCTTTAAAAAAAGGAATGTTATATTTTAACATATATGGTGAAAAATATTTTTCCCACCACCATAACCATTATTTAATTTTGGAAATAAATTAATATATTACATGTTTTATTAAAATAAAATCACAACATTACTATGTTATAGTTGTCTTAAAAATGGGTTTCATAGTTGACAATATATTACAATATATGATATTTATTTATTAGTGAAGGAATATATCTATCAATGTAATGTTTGATATTTAAATATTTTATATTTTAGTAATATGTAATGTTTTATGAAAATGTTTATGATGAAATGTGGTTCAATTATACACCATCTAAGAATGGTTCCTTTATAAAATAAAGATTGGTGGTTTCATAATAAGCTAATGACGGGTAGGTATGTGATTTCCAAACTGTTCATTTTGTATGGATGTTGACAATATTAGTTATTCCATTTATATGTGTGATATGGAATATTATGTCCCATGTTAAATAAATTATTTATCTATGATCGAAATGTTTTTTAATAGAAATAATATTATTTCCCAAGGTAAGAAAATGATATTATGTTTTAATGGAATGTGTACATAACTTATTAAGTATCAAAAGTATAACTTTGTGAAATAATTTCATTTTTTAATAATTGAAAAGAAACCATTATGATTTTTAATTTTCTATTTTATAGGATTGTGAAATTTTGTTAATGTATTTTGAAAAATTAGTTGATTTCAGGGGTAAAAAATATAATTTCAAAACCAATGTTTACATTCATAAAAGGAAAACATCTATAAATATTGAATTATTAATGCTTTATTTCATTCCTTTTGTGTATTTAAATGAATATTCTACGAACATCCCACATTTTAGAAATTTTTCATGGAGTTTTAAATATGAGTAGGAAGAAGTATGAGGTCATGATGAAACTTTTGAAGATATGTCATGAAAATAAAACATTTTATATCTTAAAATTGATATTTTTTAAAAAATGGAGACTAAATTGATATTCCAACTTTGTAATATAGGGTTTTTTATATAAGTATTCTAAACTAACTCTCGAAATCAATAACTCATTTTCATATTTGGGAAATAAATATAATTTATTCTTGTCTAATGATTCTAGAATATTTATTTTACATTTTCAAATCATTATAGTTGGCTTCTAACAAAAGATTCGATTAATTTATTTTCTAAGATGATGATAATGGATTACCAATAATATATTTGAAATTTTATTACAATGAAAATATATATAATTTAAATAATTCTAGTTATTTTTTATATTCAATTTCACTTCATATTTTTTTCCTTAGGGGAAATAGGGGTGTTGAAGTATGAAGACGCCCCTTAGAATATATACTTTTGAATCAGAAACCTGAAATAGTGAAAATTGTAAAAGAAGAGTTTTTTCATTCCTTGATCAGTTGATGCAAGATAAAAATGGTGGTGAAGTAAATTTTAGATGGAATCCATATCTATAACTAAAGAACATTAAGTTATTTAATCATTATATTAGATAACTATTATGTCGTTCATTGGATCTTCAAACCTAGTGGTATAAGGTGGATATATTAATTTTTTGAAAATATTATTCAAATTATTTTGTTTTTTAGAACCTAAAAATTCAAATCAATTTATTTACCATGTTTAATGTGAAGATGAGTAGTTGTGGTCAATGTTTTGGAATATTAAATAAATATATGTTATATATTCCTTGTATGGGATGAATTTCACAAACTTTTACATTATAAATATCTTCCTATGGTTGATTTACATAAGATGGTAAAACCATTCCATGAATTTAGATATAAGGTGGATGATTAACAACCCATGTATGAATAAAACTTCCCCCGATTGGAATGGTATATTTTAATTTTGATTTGGTATCATGGTAGTAAATTGTATTGATTTTATAAATTAATTAAACCAATTTATCAATGTTCATTGGATTCCATGGAATTCGAAATTTTTAAGAAATATAGAAAATGTGATGAGACGACTGAAATTGATATTATAGTTGTTTATGTATCACATGATAGAAATCACTAGAAAAGGTCCAAATGGAATTCAACAGGAATGAATCCATCAATGAAATGCAAGGACAGAAAACATGATTCCAGTGTTTGATAGGTGTTGTAAAAATAAAAATATGGAATGTCCTAAAAAACATTAGAACACCTTATGATGTCATAATTATTTTCATACGGAATGGTAATACAATGTAATGATTCTTAATAAATCCACGAACTAGGTATCAAATATCATACTAATGGTGATATTTTTTAATTTCATGGAGTTTGAGAATTATTATAACATGTGTCTAATGTTTTTCACTTAGGGTATAAAACATCATAAATGAAGGAAGATAGTTGTTTCAAAATAATTTTCAACTAAATTAGATATTGGGACATCCTGTGGAGTGGTGACATGTATGTTAGGTGTAAATTAGAATTTTTCCCATACTTGTTTTGACTCTAGATCATCACATTACTTCATTTTTATGAAATTTCAATGTAAAATGTGAATATAACCACTAGAGAATAAGATAAAAATTTTATAAAAACATTATGTTGAAATATTGAAGAATCAATGTCCTATGTGAACCATCTTATTATTATTAGTGATATTTTATTTATTTCAAGATTATTTTAAACATCCTAGAATAATTTTTTTATTATTTTGGTTATGGATTATATTTTAGTTTGTCATTATAATATTGATTTCAATTTTTGAAAATTTATATTTAATTATTTCATGCAATGGATAAAAAATGTGTTTTGAAACTGAATATATATGGTATGGATTGTTACCTTGAACACATTTCTGAAAAAAATAAATTTGTAAAATGTGTGATATTTCAATAGAGAGTAAATATTTTGAATTTTCTCCTAATGAATTTCCTAGGGTTATTTATAGTTTTAAATTTGAATTAACTGAAGATGTTTTGATTATTACTATGAAAATTTAATACCCACTTACTAAATGTTTCATTTAGAAAATATATAACATAAAAATAATTTTCAATATTTAATTAAAAAAAGGTTTCACTTATCCTATAACTTCGCCCTATTTTAAGACCTTTTTTTAAAGAATTAATGATATTTCAATGAATATTTTAATTGATTATAGATCCTTTATTAGAGTCACTACTATGAATAAGTATCATCATCCTCATATAATGATTTTTTAGATTAGTCACAGGGTGGGATATATGTTTTGAAGATTGATCATAGAATAGGGTACTGTAAAATGAATGTTTTGTTGGATGAGTTTACCAAAACAATGTTTCAAACTAGATAAATGATTTTTTTTGTTATTTATGCACTTTGTTATTGTATAATGAATCTTCAATATTTATGGACATTATGAAAATATTTTACCATGATTTCATTCATATTTTTGTGGTTCTGATTATTTATAATATAGTGGAACATATTAAAATTCATGAGGAACATGAACGAAAAATAATTAGTCACTAAAAGTGGCTAATATTCATTGTTAATATATTTATATTCATTGTTCCAATGTCCATAAACATTGTTTTTAGTGCATTACATAAATAGAACTTCATTTATCATCTTAAATGCAATTCATGTTTAAAAGGAAAATTTGGGCCCAATAATTCATCTATTTGTGGAAAACACTATATTCATTTTATGAATTTACTATTTTGGGATATGATTGATCACTTTGTTTGGAACATTTTATCTTTTAGGTCTGATGGATGAATCCCAAGGGAAGATGGATATTTTCGCGCCCGAATGCAGAACTTTGCTGGAGAAAGCATAATGGGCCTAAGGCCCATCAAACAAATGTGGGGCCCACAAACCAAACCCAATGAAGCTAAAATTTATACAGTTGAAATAACAGAATATGAGGATCATTTTAATCAACTGTGGCCAGAGCTAATTCTGATTTTTTCATGATGATAAGGGGATCTGAAGTTGAGATTTAAATGGTGGACCCGACATTAATGCATAGAAATACGTCCCACCATTTCAACCATAAATTCCAAACGGAGAAGGGAAATTTCCTGAAATTTTTACATATCATATAGGACATATGGACGAAGGTATTTATCTTCTACAACCCCTCCTGATTCTGCTTTCGTCAATTACAAATGCACACGTCAATATGGTGGATGAATCTAGACAATTTTCCAGGTCAAATTCAAAACGTCAATTTTCTTTTGATTATTCACCTTCCTTTTGACTCTATTAATTGTTGGGGGGTGAATTAATTGTTGGTGGATGTACCTAAGGCTCCTAATATGCCTATATAAGGAGCTAGTGGTAATGGGAATACGAGTGGATATTTTTCTTATCATCTTTTGTTGCTTGTTTCATTGTAAGGTTATGCTTCCAAATTTCCTTTGTAATGTTTTCCATTTCCATGTAAGTTTCTTTTTTGTATTTTTATGTTCTTAATAAACTTCATTCAATTATATATTTTCCATTTCATTTATTAAAACTTTATTATCACAAAGCACAATGATATGTCTGTGTTTTTGTGAATTATTTCACACATAGGTGTGAATTTCATTCACACACACGGAGGAGTGCTCGTTATTTCTGCGGTTTTAATTTCTTCAATCCAATTCTTGTTAGTCATCTTCCGCCCACCAATGAGAGTATACCACAAATGGAGGGCTAACACTTTAATGGGTTGATCTTAGGAGGATGAAATGGCTGGATTGAATGTTATTTTATGAACGAATTGTTGTTAATTGGATAATTAATTTAAGACATCCATTCTTCAGTTATTTCTACTCTTCATCTTTACTATGTCTGAGAAAACTAAATTCAATTACTAAATGACCATATACCTCTGAGAGATCATGAATTTGGTTCTCTATGTGTATAGGGGATTAGTAATTTTGTTTTGTAATCACCAAACCAGAAAATGATGAAGGTAGTGTTATTTTTGAAGAATGCATTAATCAAGAATTAATAAAACCAAAATTGTCTAAAGAAGTAAAATTCATTCAATCCCCCCCGAGCATAATCCTAGAACAACCAATTTTCATTGAATTGAATTCATGTAGGTTTCTTAGTGTTATTTAAACCATCCAAAATCTAACCCAATGTTGGCTACTTCAAAGCCCATCCTTCACCAAATCATAGCGTCTCAAGGTTACGTCTTTGGTCCCTGTGGAGTCGACCCCTACATGTACTACATCGACCGCTTTTACAAGTAAGGTAAATTTGGGCGCAACCAAATTTTGGAACCGTTTCTGGGTACCCAATTAAGTACCTTAGACACTCATCTTCTTTTCTCACCCCAATTTCACTATTCTCACCCTAATTTCTCTTCTCTATTACCCTTTCTGTTTCGGCGTGTCTAAGATTCCCAAAACCAACTTTCAATCAACTCCAATGGATTATCTTCAAAAATACCCATTAATATACCAAGACTATAATCAACTGGAAAATCAATATTTTTAATCACCTCACATAGAAAATTTCATTGACCAAACCATGATTGAATACACCACACCAGATGAGATGTGCAATCAATGGGATGATGATTGTTTAAATGATAAATTTCCATAACTCTTGAGGTTGATTGAAGAGATCAATCATAATGAAGTTCATGATGTACAAACATCTATAAATCCTAATTCTGAAAAAATTCATTAACATTTGTGTGAAAAAATGGATAAAATGAATTCATATGTTTCGTCTTTAAGAGTAGAACAACAAAGCATTGAAATGGTTGTGGAACCCATTCCCACTCAGGATGTCTCTTCCTCATCACTAATAAAAGAATCTTGTCTCCCAGAAACCTCAAATTAACTTATAGAATAACCAACCATTGGATTTGGGATAGTTGAAGATAATCAAGGAATTGTTGATGGGTTCTTAAATCAAGAGGAAGCTGATTTTTTGTATTCACAAGAGGGAAACTTGACATTGTGGATGGAGAGTCTTGAATATTTCTCCAATGATGATTTTTCAATAACAAAAATCCCTGAACAATTGGGAGAAATACCAAACATTGAGCCCATACCCACACCTCAAATTCAACTAGACACTTTTGGGGATGAATCATATTTTAAAACGGAACCAATTATTTCTAAATGTTTTGGAGAAGAAAATGAATTTCATTCAAATTGCCTATCTTTATTAGGAAATTACAATTGACCAGAACTCAAAATCATTATCCTTCCTTCCCCAGACAAGATTTCCATCATAGGTGATAAAAAAGACCTTAATGTTTATTTCATTCATCTAAAGAAGCCAATAATTTTGGAATGGTCATTGATGTCTTAGGAAAGAATATAAGTTCAACTCAATCAACCATTTTATATATTCCTTGGATTTTACCAATCATTATAGAAAATAAGATTTTACATGAAACAAATTTCAAAAAAGTAATCAATCTCAATATTATTGAAGTGGAAAAGGATGGGTTAATTAAAATGTAGAAAGTTGGAATTGGATAAGTTGGGGGGTATAAGTCGGGCTAACGACGTTTAACAAAAGCGCTGCATGGGAGGCAACCCGTGGTTTTCATGTTTCCAATATTTTTGGAATCATATTCAATTTTAAAATAGGATTAATAAATCCTTTTGATATTTTAAAAATATAATAAATTAATATATACTATTGACCTATTATTATTTTATGAGTAAGGATGGGTATGAAAAGGGAGCACCGTATTCATCCGTGTCACGTGGTGTGATCCCTGAGTAATACCTTACCCAGAAAATATAAAGAAGACAATGTATCATCAATTTATTTTATTTATGTTTTTGTAGGTAAAGAAAAATTAGACTCTTGACCTGTTCTTCTTTTATGAGTATGAATGGGTATAAAAGGGGAGCCCCGTATTCATCCATGTCACGCGGTGTGATCCCTGAGTAATACCTTACCCAGAAATTTAAAAGAAGACAATGTATCATTAGATTGATTTAAAAAAACATGAAAAACCATAAAAATGATGATAATTGGAATTAAATCCTTGTGTTGTTTGTTTTGTCTACTTTTTCCTTCTTTTTATGGTTTAGGAACTATTTTTGGTGATGCATGTTCAATCAAGGAGGTGCCTACATCACCCAAGTGATCAAAGGAGTAATCTGGAGCATCATGAACTTCAAATTCAAAAACTAGGTGAATTTGTTCCATGTTTATCATTCATAATTTTATCTTTTAACTCCTATCCCACCCCTTCTAACTGTTCTTTTCTTTAAACACTGGGGACAGTGTTATTCTAAGTTGGTGGGAGATAAAAAATGATTTTATTTTATTTTGTGAATAAAAACATGCATGAAAAGAAATATTCCATTAACCATAAACATGATAACACACATTGAAAACTCTAAAATTGGATATCAAATAAATTTTTCATTCCTTGATTCTAATTTTAATGCATGTTTAAGTTAATGAGCATAGTTTTTGGAAAGTGCGGTTGTCCGATGTGATTTTTCAATGTTTACATTTTCATCCTCTTAATAAAAATGCCACAATGCACATCTACTGGATCGTGGGTGTAAATATGATTTCTTGGGTCCCTTTCATTATAGCATAGGGTTCTGGGGTTACTTTTAGTTTAATTTGAGTATCCAAAAAAAAAACAAAAAAAAAACAAAAAAAAAACAAAAAAAAAACAAAACAAAATGACCACATAGAGCAATGATTTGTCCAAATGCGTGGTGTCTGGCACTTGGGGATCATGACTCCATAGTTGTCTTGCCCAGAGTTAGTCTTTATATCTCTATTGTAGAGCATGAAATTTAAAATATGTGTGGCATCCAACACATGGGGATCGTGACTCCATTGTTGTCTTTCCCAGAGTTAGTCTTTTAATATCTATTGTGGTTAAAAAAATTAAATAAAAAAAAATGGATACTCATCTTAAGGTTTAATGTGATTCCCACTTAGCGCTTCCATTTTTCCCCTTGAACAGTAAAATGGGCCTCATATCTTTTATGATGCACAACACTTTATCATGGTTAATTGGAATTGGATGAAATGTGGAGATGAATTTGAACAAAGGAATGGGCTTGGGATTAGGATATGCTTATGGAACTAGCTTGTTTTAAATGATTTTTATGGGTTCCATAATTTTTTTGGTATGAGATATTTGGGTGAGCAATGTGTATTTAAATGTTTTTGGAAAAGGGGATTTGAATTTCATATTTGTAATATATTTTGCTCGAGACTAGAAAAACTCAAGTTGGGGGGTTTGATTAGTCACCAAAAGTGGCTAATATTCATTGTTAATATCTTTATATTAATTGTTCCAATGTCCATGAACATTGTTTTTAGTGCATTACATAAATTGAACTTCATTTCTCATCTTAAATGCAATTCATGTTTAAAATGAAAATTTGGGCCCAATAATTCATCTATTTATGGACAACACTATATTAATTTTCTGAATTTGATATTTTGGGATATGATTGATCAATTTGTTTGGAACATTTTATCTTTTAGGTCCGATGGATGAATCCCAAGTGAAGATGGATATTTTTGCACCCGAATGCAGAACTTTGATGGAGAAAGCATAATGGGCCTAAGGCCCATCAAACAAATGTGGGGCCCAAAAACCAAACTAAATGAATCTCAAATTTATATAGTAGAAAGATAAAAATATGAGGATCATTTTATTCAACTGTGGCTGGAGCAAATTATGATGTTTCCATGATGATAAATGGATCTGATGTTGAGATTTAAATGGTGGACCCATGATTAATGCACAGAAATACATCCCAACATTTCGACCATAACATCCAAACGGCTAAGGGAAATTTCCTGAAATTTTTAAAGCTCATATAGGATAGATGGGAGAAGATAGTTCTCTTCTAAAACTCCTTCATATTCGGCTTTCTTCAATTACAAATGCACACGTCAATATGGTGGACGAAACTGGACAGCTTTCCGAGTCAAATTCGAAACGTCAATTTTCTTTTGATTATTCACCATCCTTTTGACTCTATTAATTGTTGGGGGGAGAATTAATTGTTGGGGTATGTACCTAAGGCTCCTAATATGCCTATATAAGGAGATATCCGTGAAGGGAATAGGGGTGGATATTTTTCTTATCATCTTTTGTTTCTTGTTTCATTGTAAGGTTATGCTTCTAAATTTCCATTGTAATGTTTTCCATTTCCATGTATGTTTATTTTTTTTATCTTTATGTTATTAATCAACTTATTTCACATATATATTTTCCATTTCATTTATTAAAACTTTATTATCACAAAGAACAGTGATATCTCTATGTTGTTGTGAATTAGTTCACACATAGGTGTGAATTTCATTCACACACATGGAGGACTGCTCGTTATTTCCGCAGTTTTAATTTCTTCAATCCAATTATTTTTAGTCATATTCCATCCACCATTGAGAGTATACCATCAATGGAGGTATAAAATATTAATGGGTTGATCTTAGGAGGATGCAAAGGATGGATTGAATGTTATTTTATGAACGAATTGTTGTTAATTGGTTAATTAATTTAAGACATCCATTCTTCAGTTATTTCTACTCTTCATCTTTACTGTGTTTGAGCAAACTAAATTAAATTACTAAATGACCATATACCTCTGAGAGTTCATGAATTTGGTTCTCTAAGTGTATAGGGGATTATTAATTGTGTTTAGTAAGCACCAAACCAGAAAATGATTAAGGTAGTGTTATTTTTGAAGAATGGATTCATCAAGAATTAATAAAACCAAAATTGTCTAAAGAAGTAAAATTCATTCAATCCACCCCGATCATAATCCCAGATCAACCCATTTTCATTGAATTGAATTCACATAGGTTTCTTAGTGTTATTTAAACCATCCAAAATCGAACCCAATGTTGGCTACTTCAAAGCCCATCCTTCACAAAATCATAGCATCTCAAGGTTACTTCTTTGGTCCCTGTGGATTCGACCCCTACATGTACTACATCAACCGCTTTTACCAGTAGGGTAAATTTGGGCGCAACCAACAACTAATGATTATTTTTTATAACACTAATAAAAAAATTTTATACGGAAATTTTAGTATATGTAAATTTTAATTGCAACACATTTAATTCTTAGGGTATATGTTTTTTAATATTGGAATAATGGTTAACCATGATTAAAATAAATAATGTGAAATGCCTATGAATTTCCATGATATTTATAGTTTTATTTTTTTATCATGTTACTACTAATGTTTTTATTTCAGAATATCATGGTTCTCTATCCTACTAACTAGGTTAACATCAAATGGTGTTAAATTAATGGTAATTAAAAAATATAATTAATTTTTTTAGGACTATATATAATATTGGTGAATTGTATTAATTTTTTTTATTACTTATTGAAATAGAGATTTTTCATTTACTATGATTCTTTTTTAGTGGATTTTATGATTTTTATGAGGATTGATCAGGTAATTTTTGACATTAATTCAACTAAAAACTAGGAAATAAATTATACTAAACATGATATGTAATTTTCATATATGATTTTATGGTTTAAAAATTTGGTGGAATCATTTATATGGTGTAAAGTGTAAAATATATATTGATATTAAAATATTGTAGCATATATTTAATCACAAACGGTTGAACATGATTGAAATGTTATTAATGTAATTGATTAATGATTATAACTGCATAATTAATTTCCATCATTGAAATGAAAAAAGTAACAAATAATTTGAGTTGAAAAAATTAAAAATAATAAACATATTTATATACTGAAAATTACCCTATGATTAATGATATAATTATTTTTTTCCTTGAAGTTGTGGTTTAAAGAAAATTTTAACATCCCAGGTAAATAAAGAACATGAAATTTTTTATATTTATTAATATTTGGGGATTAAATGTTAATTATACTTTAAACGGTATTCTATGTTCGATGGCATACCCGATACACAATAATGAGTTTCATTGAAATCTTACATTGCACACTAATAATATAATAATATTATTTTAAATGCTAGTTAACACCTAGCTGTTTTATTGGTTGGAATGAATATAAATAAATAAAATATGATTATACATGTTTGTTTAATATTTTTACATTTATCCAATAATATTTAGAGGCTTAAAATAAGTAAAGAATTCGATTTTAGGCATAAATACTGTAATATTCACTAAAAGGTCGATTTACAGCCATTTAATGGTGAACCCTCTTTTAATCTAGTTTTTATCACTTTTATATATTCTATTTGACAAAATCAAAAAAATTTATTTAGAATTTTGACACCAAAATTAACTTTGGATGAAATTTTGGTATTTTTCTGATAATGTTCATTTTTTAACGAATAATGAAAAATATTGTATTTTAATTCAAATGTGACTTTTAATCTAATTTATTTGTATTGTTATATTATCTTTTTAATTTGTTTTAAAGTGTAATTAGAATATATTTTTACCATTTAATCTAATTTTGGTCACTCTATGTAATTTCATTTTGAAATTGGGCATAAACAAGTGTCAATTTTTTGATAGTTATAATTTTCTTAAAAACAAACTATTTGTTTTAACAGCGGGAATTAATTTTAAATTAATTTCTACCACTTCTGTGTTTTGAATTTGTGAAATATATTCCATATTTGGAATCAATAGGTCAAAATTGTGTAAACATGTAACTTTTTTATTGACATTTTAAATATTTACCTGAGTAAATATTGTATTTACCATGATTTAAGGGTAAATATAGTAAATAAGAGTAAAATATAATATTATAATAATATTAAATTACCCTAACATGTGTCTTAACACTATGTTTTGATACATATCCAACCATGGGAATCCTTGGGTTGAATTTGGTACCCCATGGAGCCACATGGGAGTAATATTGACCATTTATATAAATTAATTTAATGTAAGGACAAAAATGACATAAAAAATATCTTTTAGTAAATAAATTTTCACATGGGGTTATATAAGTTATCATTTCGACTGTAAATATAATTTGGAAAGAGAAAAATATTTCCTACGTCATGGAATTTTTTATAATTTTTTGACATCAAAGAAATTAAATTATTTATGACACAACAATGATGTCATTTTTACCTCATTAATAAATGATTTAAATAATTAAGATTATAAGTATTAAAACAATATTAAAATCCTGTCCAATTATTATTTGATTATTTTATTTCTGAAATTAGTCATCTTAAAATTTATTTTAACGAATATTTGACCTTTGTAAACTGAAGATGAGGTTATAATAAAATAATTGATTAAAAATTTCCTAAAGAGCCTCTCCACTCCCTTAAAAAAATCCCTCCCTTCTAACCCATTTCTCACACTTCTCAAGCCTTTGGCTCGAGAAAACTATACTCCAATAAGCTCCCAATATCCCCCTATTAATCCTAGAAGAATTACCTTAGGTAGGAAACACTTCAAGAAACCATTTTGGTTCACATAAAAGGGTGTTACCAGATTTAAAGGTAACATCTTCTCTTAAGTTCTTTGGTATTATTTTACTTCTCCAACCCCCTAAATTATTTTTATTACTTTATTTTATAAAAACACAAGTATCCTCAATATTCTAGGATGTTTTTACGAGATTTATTCGAACTAAAATTACACACACCTCCATCTAATGGGTAAATAACATAATGTTTCTGTGGATGGAAAACTAACGCCTCACGAAGCAATGATTGTTCAATTAACTCCTACCGCCTCTCATGGTGGCCTTTAAAGTGGCACTATATTTATATATTTTATATATATTTTATATATATATTATGTTTATGTTATTTTTGTTCTTCTATATTTTTTATTCATAGCATACTTTTATGGTTTCTAAAATGGGTAAACGCGATAATTTCATTTTAAGAAGTGCGGTCTACTGCCCCCTCAAAGTGATATGACACATTAATTCCTTATGTGGGATGTATAAATTATGGAGTTAATGTCATTATATATTATATTATATTGTAATTATAATATAAATATTTGTCATTAATTTTTCATTCAATTAAATATTAAATAGAAATGAAAGTAGTGTTCACGCGTACGCACAACTTACTGTCTCCATGAACGGTGCAATTCATTTCTTATCTCCAAATATTATGTACTAAAATAAATATATTTATATACTAGATATATACGATATTAATGATATATATATCATTAATATCATTCTGGTGATAATTGATAATTGACCACATGGACAAATTGTAATTATCACAAGTTCATTTTGAACTCAGATTCTGAACTTCAACAAAATATCCGATATGAACTCAAATAATTAGATAACTATTATTTCAAGGTAATAAGTGATATAAAAGTAATAATAAACTTTAAAACTGATATGAATAAAGTATAAATTAACTTATGTTTATTATTTAGGAAGAACTAGGAACATACGAATCAAGTTGGACACGAGGTAAAGGATTTCTTATCTCACATTTAATTCTATGAGATTTCCACTGTTCACCACTTATTTATTTCATGTGGTGTATTGTGTACTACCATTTGATATATATTATCATGATTCTACTTAAATTCATGGTATTCAATAATTAATTTTGTGGTTATTAACTTTTTCTCATATGACTCGGTTGACTACAACATGGTAAGGATTTTTCATCTCACTTTTTATTCACGTGAGATTCATCCTATATTAGACACTATTTCCTTTTGTGTGGTGGATGTACTACCCATGATTGTATTCTTTGTTTAATATACTATACTTTATGGGTATTTACATATTCATTGTGTGATATTTCTTTCATGGGTTGTATGTTTCGTATGTAACCCAAATCGGTAAGGGAACCTTTCACCCTTCTCTTTTTAAAAGACTTATTTTTGTTATGTCTTTTAATTTACATCTAATTATGTTGGGATATGTTATTATATATCCTAATTGATGTAAATTTTATGTCTAAGTGATGATATATCATTTTCTCTCTCATTAAATTATTTTTTTAATTTTATATTGACGTCCTTAGGCTGTCGAATTTCTGTAAGAAAACTTCATAACCCAATTTCGATTTTTTTGTTAAACATGTACTTCTTGATTATGTAATTCTATAAATATGTGTGAATAAAATCTGATTGTTTTAAACATAATATCCACATGTATTGGGTGTATTTATATTTTTCACACATAATTATGAAATTTATTTATCCTTAATATAAGGATACCGTCTTTTTAAGGGATTTTGTCTCAATTTACATTCCATTGAGACTTCTTTGTTGATATGAACCTATTCACTATTATATGGTGTATATACTATAATTTGGAATATTATATCATGAATAACTTTATTCTCATGATATTATTAAGTTCATATTAAATATTATTACTCAATTATTTGTATTCTAGGGTCTCTGATTTTGTTAAAAACTCTTTAACTAAAATATCATTTTAAATGTTTTAAAGTTTTATTCTTCTAACTCTTTCACATCAATTTCCATGTTTTAAAAATGGTTTTAAGGATTTATTCATATGGACATGAATGTTTTGAAATTGAAATTTCTTTAAAATTCTTCAATTTTGTATGGGACACTTTGATTCAAAAATCTCTTTATTTAATATTTTAAATGGTCTTGAAAATGGTTTCATAAAAGCTTTGATTTTGTCAATATTGTGAAATGATATATTGTGATTGCAATATGGAAATGTTATCTTTACTTTTTGTTTATTTTATTTTTAGTGAATATGTTATGGATATTGGGCATTGTTTACAAATACAGGTGGTTTTGTGATAAACCTATGGAGGGTGATCCCGAGAGAGCTCTCCAATGCATTGGGTTACGTGATAGAGGAAAACGTGAATGTTTTTCCAAAGAGATTTAGGGAATATACTATGGTGGCTAATCCAAATGTGAATCTCTACGTAGCTGTGATATCTAAAATGTATGTTTGATATGGATTCCACAAGTTACCTTTATGGTTTTTTATTTCTGTGTGTTACTCAAAAATCTTATGATTTCATGATGTATGTTATGATTGAAAGTATAGTTTTATTTTTTTGTATTTATTTATGGGATAGTGTTTTAATTATTTATTTTATATCCCTTACTGAGCTTTTTATGCTCATCCCATGTTTTTGAAATGTTTTACACAAGAATAAATATGAATAAGTGTTAAGTATGGGATTAAGGAAAAGTCATACTGTCAAAAACACTGAACTAGACATTACTGTTTTTTTAAAGAGTTTTTATTTTATGAAAAATTGGATACTGAGTAGAATTGTATACATGTTATATTCATGTTGTTAAGTAAATGTTATTACCTAATTCACTAAAACTCTAAACCTGAAATGATACTCAATATGAATTATCCGTTTAATTCATTATTACATAATGTTTAAGGACGGGTCCTTACTGTTGGTATTAGAGGTTGGTTTAGACAACATTAGGGAATAGAAGTTTTCGTTAAACACATGGTTAGTCCCAATGTCAACTATTTTAGTTAAATCCTTGTTTTATAAATTATTTCACATCAAGGAAAGTATGTTACAAATTGAAGGAGGAAGATCTCAAACAATATTCCTATCTCTTCCTGATGACATACTTGCAATAATTATTGCAATGTCGTGTTCGAATGATTGTGAAACTTTTTCTAACAAACAACTCACTTTCAAGAAATTGTTTGTGACATCAAACACCTCCATTATACCCCGATATAATCATAGATCAAGGGGTGTATTTAATCAAATCCTATTTTGACAATATTATCATATTTTCAAGAAAGGTAAATATTTTCAAGTAATTTTCAAATATTTTACCTTATCACAAGATTTTGAAGCATATTATTATTTTGAAAAAGGTGCTAAAGAAGGTGACCCTTGCGCAACCTATTTATTTTTTCTTTTACAATATAGTCTCTCATAACATACTTATGGTATTTTAAAAGAACCGTTAATTGAATGTTTCCACTCAAATTTGGTCCGAATATTTTATAGAAAACACGTTTTATCAGATGTTTTGAAATTATATGTCATGCTTGTTTTTTCTACAAACATATTTTCCTATGAACACCCATATGACCCAAGTTGTACAAGGTGTATTTGGATGAAGGAAGAAAATGATTTTGACGGATCCCTAAATCATTGTTGCAATGCATGGACCTTCTACCTATATGAAAAAGGTAACGATTAATCCAAGTGGACACCATGATCAAGGTATGATGTTCTTTATTCTTGGGATCATTTCATTTTATGATATAGTGGAGAAATTAAAAATAAATTAAAATATATATAAGTCATCAAGAATTAAGATGTATAGATCATAATGATTTGGGATGAAAATGAGTGGTATAAGGAAACCATTGAGGTTAAAACATGTTAGGGTTATTTTTGAGTATAAAAAAAACGACAACCTGAAGGATGGGTGACAACCCATCACGTCCGGCAAGGCCATAGGAATTGAACCCACAACCAAAGGGCGTCAAGGGTGCATCACCTACCACTATCCTACATGAAGACCCTGGTCAGTATAACTTATTGTTTTAAGTTAAATAGATTTATAGATCATGAATAAGTTGATTTTGGGATGTTATGTTTTATCAAATGGATATCCTTAGTATAGGAAACTGAATTGGTGATTAAGTGATAACAGTTATTTTGGAAGATGTTATATCTTTTAAGGAAAAACTATATTCTAAAGGAGAATAGAATACTATGGGATTTATTTGTGGAGTAATGATTGAAAATTTATTTTGGAAGAATATATTTTTTGTACATTTAGATATTTGGGTTATTTTTTGAAATTATTAACCTATCATAGAGAATATGTGATTTGGTTAATTATGCTTCAGTATGTAGACTAAATAGTAGTCTATGTTTTTGGAGTTAAATGTTATGACTTATTATAGATGATTATGTGATAAAAATTCATATGAGTTGGATGTATCATTCTTAGTTTTAATTATTTTGAATAATTTTAAGAGAAATTAGTTATTGAATCGTCTATGTTGAACATTGGATACTTTTTTTGAATTTTGGAGATTAAGAGTAGTAATTGTTTTATAAATTATTATCATTTTTTGGGGATTAATTATCACGTACGAAAATTTTTGGTTTTAGATGATGTCTAAATATAAGGGAAATATATAGTTCTTCTTTTGTGGATAGTGTGATTATCTAGAATATGATTCTTGTTCTTTTGATGTGACCAAGTCTTTTTGAATGCTCATTGTTTGGAGAAAAGATTAGTTTTTAGTAGAAACTTATTAAAGGATGAAACTCTACTGGAAGGTAATTATATTTCATTATGTTCTTATTCTATATAGTAAATGAATTCCAAAAAATTATGAAAAAGAATGTAAAACAAAAATATTGTTGGTTTACATATCATACTGGGCAATCAAATACCATTTAACACATCATAATATTGTTATTTTATGGTGGTTAACTTTCTCATTATCTTGTTTTCTACCACTCTCCATCAGAACTTGACCGTTTGTTCTCTCTTCCATATCCATGTTTTCCTACCTGGAATCCGAGTATTGGTTATCTCAGGTGACCTTAGTACTTATCTTTAATTATATTAAAGTGATAGTTTTACTGACTCTTTTCTGATTTGGTACATTTAATGAAGCTTCCAATCCCAGTTTTAAAATTGGGGGGACACAATTCCCAAAAGGGGGGAAGGATGTAACATCCCAGGTTAATAAAGAAAATGAAAATTTTCATATTTATTAATATTTGTAAATTAAATATTAATTATACTTTAAAGGGGATGCTATGTTCGATGGCATACCTAATACACATCAATGGGTTTCTTTGAAATCTTACATTACACACTAATAATATAATATTATTATTTTAAATAATAGTTAACACCTAGATGTTGTGTTGGTGGGAATGAATAGAACTAACTACCACATGATTATACATGTTTGTTGAATATTTTTACATTTATACAATAAAATATAGATGCTTAAAATAAGTAAAGAGTTCGATTTTAAGCATAAATACTATAATATTCACTAAAAGGTCGATTTACTGCCTTTTAATGGAGAAGCCTCTTTAAATCTAGTTTTTTTCACTCTTATAAGTTCTATTTGAAAAAATAAAATTGTTATTTAGAATAAGGACACCAAAATTTACTTTGGATGAAATTTTTTTATTTTTCTGATAATGTTCACTTTTTAATGAATAGTGAAAAATACTGTATTTTAATTCAAAAGGTCCATTTAATCTAATTTATTTATATAGTTATATAATCTTATTAATTGGTTTTAAAGTTTAATTAGAATATGTTTTTTACCATTTAATGTAATTATGGTCATTGGAAGTAATTTCATTTTGAAATTGGACATAAACAAGTGGTAATCTTTTGATAGTTATTATTTCTTAAAAACATGCTATTTGTTTTAACAACGAGAATTAATTTTATATTAATTTATACCACTTATTTGTTTTGAATTTGGAAAAATGGATTCCATATTTGGAATAATTAGGTCCAAATTGTGTAAATAGGGAACTTTAATTTTTAGACATTTTAAATATTTACTTCAGTAAATATTTTAGTTACCATGATTAAAAGGTAAATATAGTAAATAATGGTAAAATATAATATTATAATAATATTAAATTACTCTAACATGTGTCCTAATCCAATTGGCTGATACATAGCCGACCATGGGCCTCCTAGGGTAAAATTTGGGACCCCATGGAGCCATAGGGGAGTAATAATGGCAATATATATTAATTAATATAAAGTAAAGACACAAATGACATAAACAAATATTATTTAGTAAATAAATTTTTACATGGGGTTATATAAGTTATATTTTCTACTATAAATATTTTTTTGAAAGATAAAACTATTTCCTAAATCATAGTATTTGTTTTATAATATTTGGAAATCAAATAAATTAAATTATTTATGACACAATAATGATGGCATATTTACCTCATTAATACAAGAATTAAATAAATAAGATTATAAACAATAAAAATATATCCAAATCATTTCCAATTCTTATTGGATTACATTATTTCTACCATGAGTCATCTTAACATTGATTTTAATGAATACTTGACCCTTTTAAACTGAAGATGAGGTTACAACAAAATAATTGTTTCAAACAATATTAAAGAGCCCCTCCTCTCCCTTATAAAAAGTCCTCACTTCTAACACATTTATCACACTTCTCAAGCGTTTTTCTCGTGAAACCTATTCTCCAATAATCTCCCAAGATCCCTCTCTTCATCCTAGAAGCCTTACCTTAGGCAGGAAACAATTCCAGAAACCCTTTTGGTTCAAACAAAAGTGAGTTTCCCGATTTAAAGGCAATGTCTTCTCTTAAGTTCTTTTGTATTCTTTTACTTCTCCAACACCATAAAATATATTTATTACTTTATTTTATAACAAACCAAGAATCCTCAAAATACTAGGATGTTTTTATGAGAAATATTCGAACTACACTTACACACACATCCATCTAATGGGTAAAGAACATAATTTTTCTGTGGAAGGAAAACTAACGCCTCACGAAACAGTGATTGTTCAATTAACTCATACCGCCTCTCATGGTGGCCATTATGATGGAAATGTATTTATATATGACATATATTATGTTTATGTTTTTTTATTCTTTATTTTTAATTTATAGCATACCATTATGGTTTCCCTAATTGGTAAACGCTATAATTTCATTTTAGGTAGTGCAGACTACCACCCCTTCAAAGTGATATGACTTGTTAATGCCTTATGTGGGATGTATAAAGGATAGAGTTAATGATATTATAAATGATATTATTCTATAATTATAATATACCTATTTATAATTAAGTTTTCATTCCATTAAATATTAAATATAAATGAAAGTAGCGTTCATGCGTGCACTATTGGAAATTTAGGCTATAGCCAAAGTTTCAAACAGTGGATATAAGTCCCAAAACCGTGGCTATACGTTATAGCCACGGTTCGTTGAACCGTGGATGGTAATGGCATGGATATAGGGAAAGACATATAGCCACGGTTCCAAACCATGTCTATAAGGTATATCCACGGTTTGGTGCCGTGGCAGAACATGAAGCCGCACAGAGCCTATAGCCACGGTTCAAAACCATGGCTATATAGCTTTAGCCACGGTTTAAACTGTGGATTTAAGTTTGTAGCCACGGTTTAAACTGTGGCTATAGGGCTTGACATTTATTAAAAAAAACCCATAGCCCCCCCCCCTGAATAGCCCCCTGTACAGCCCTTGCACCCCCTAGACAGCCCCCCATGCCCCCTGGACAACCTCCTTGCACCCCCCCTCATGCAGACCCCCAACACACCCCCACCCCACCATGCACACCCTCCATGGATAGCCCCCTTTCACCCCCTTGGACATCCCCTTGCACCCCCTGGACAGCCCTTGCACCCCCCCTAGACAGCCCCCTGCACCCCCCCATGCCCCCTGGACAGCACCCTTGCACCCCCCCCCAACTCCTACAGTAGCCCACAACCCCACCCCCTCCCTACAGCCCCCCGAGAGATGAGTGGAGAAGACCCTTGAGAAGATACCAGACTAATTTATTCCATGAAAATCTAGAATTTATGGAAAGTTCTTGAAAAAATCATTGATGAGGCATGCATTTCACTCATCCCTGTTAATGACCAAATAAAGTCTGATATTAAGGGGGAGAAATTGAATTAATCAATGACAAGAAGTTGAGGAAATTTGAGATCTCAAGGTTGATTTCTAAATCCTTCTACATGTACTTGAATGTTTTCAACATGTGTATTGAGATGAGTGAAAGATCTCAATTTTTAAATGAGTAAGAAAAGTTGTTTCATTCCAATATGCAGATGGTAAATTCCATGAAAGTTCGTTGGAGTACCCAAGAATATTGATGAGACAATTTGGAGCTGGACAGCTTAGAAGGGAGTTGGAAGTTCCCAAGCTTGTTCAGGAGGAATTTGAAGTTCTCAAGAAAAGGTGTTAGTATGCGAATCATAAAGCCACCCATGCACCCCTCTCCCTTCAGCACCCCTATTGTGGAATCACCGGTAGACACAACGACAGAAATGAGAAAAATGAAAGAAAAAAAGAAATGGACACAACGATTTACGTGGTTCGGGAATAATCCCTACGTCCACGAGAGAGGAAAAATATTTCACTATTCAGTACCACAAATTACAGAGGGTTTTTTTAGTAGTAAACCCTAGCCCGAAATGGGCTACATATGAAGAAGACGGTCCACTGTTCCAAAAATAGTAAGTTCTCATTGCAATAGTGATCGGTGGCCAACTTAGTCAAAAGCGCTACAGTGTCTGTTGGCTGGAAGTCAAAAGTGCTACAGTGAAGTTGACCACAAAGTCCGCACCGCTATAGTGCATGTCGATGTCGGTCGGTCAGCTCTACTATAGTGTCGCATTGCTACAGTGCCTAAAAAATTGGTCCGAGGCCTTCAGCCCCCAAACCCCTGGAGCTGGGGCACGTTTCCCCCTGCAACAGCCAACGAGCTCACCGTGGACCTCGACAGTTGCGGGACACAAGCATTCGGCCCCATAGGATCGGGTAACAACAATCCAACACCCTCGTCCCACCTTGGACCGACCCAACTCACCCCCCTGGACTGACCCCCCCTCCTGGAAACCCCCTAGACAGACCCCCCCTACTGGAAACCCCCCAGGACAATCTCGCCCGGTCAGCAGCCCCCCCTGGACAGAACCCCACCCCCCTGGACAACCCCATCCGAACAACCCCCCCTGAACATCATCCCCCATTGGACCCCCCCCCCCTCATGGACACCCCCCTCCTTCCTAGACAACCACCTAGACAACCCCACAGAGACAGCAGCCCCCCCTCCACCCCCCTGAACAGAACCCCCCTCATGGAAACCCACCTAGACAGACCCCCCCCAGGACCACCCCACCCAGATAGAACCCCTACAGGACTCCCCCCATCCCTCCTGGAAACCCCCTTGGACCACCCCACCCGGACAGTATCCCCCCCCCCTCCTGGAAACCCTATACTGTTGTGCTACATTTGGGTCTATTGTGGGTTTTTGGTGCTGGACTTATCCATTAGAAAGGGATAGGAATGTAGAATGTATTTTTGGCTGGTTCTTATCTTGTGTGGGTCATGCAGGCGATGTTCTTGTGGGGGTTCTTGTTGCTATTATGGTGTTGGGTGGGTGTGGGATGTTTATAGTGCAAGGATCCTATACAGAGGATGCCTGATTTTAGTGTGTGGGGATGATTCTAGAGGGGCTTCTAGTTTGGTACGGATTGAGTCACATGTTATTATTCTTGGTATTGTTGTAGAGTATAGGGTTCATGGTGTGGGTGATTCAAGTGGGGATTTCTAGTTTTTGGTTGATTGGTTTCATTTTGGGTTGTGGTTTTCCTGCTAGTTGGCTTCATGTAGGGGATGCCAATGAAGGAAAATTACAAAAACACACCAATCTATAATGGAGATGGGAGTATCGGTCTTTGATCTCTGGGATGAGCACTAAGGATGTGGCATAATACACCCATAGTAAGCCACCTCCTCGAAAGATGTCTTGAATTGCAGTGATACTATTTCATTTAACCACTTTCCTAGAGCCCAAGTAGAATGAGCCTAGGAAGCTGTCGGGGCTCAGACTGCTCTCTGGGTTGAGCCTCATCATGGTGTTATAAACCTATTCATCTCCTGGGATCCCTACCATTACTTCATTTTCATGGACTGAGACAAGGGTTGGAACCTCTCCCTAGAACTCCACACGCCCTTCCGGATGGACATTAGGCATGGTCGTGCTTGGACTGACCAGGATGTCATTGAAGAACTTGTGCTCAATCTTCCAAAACACATCACCATCATTAGTATATGTTCCGTCTTCTAGGGAAATATTTGGTTTGATAGGCCATCTTTTCTCCTTGATGGAAGCATGGAAATAAGAAGTGTTTTTGTTACCTTCATGAAGCTATTTGATCTCTGATCTCTCCCTTTTCTTGTGTTCTTGGGCGAGTACCAAGTTAGCCAAATAATTCTTCTTATCTTAGAGATCAGAAAAAACAGTGTGTTCTCAGTCCACCTCCAAGCTGGATTCCATGACCTCCACCTCCCTTTTGAGCTCATCCATATTCTGGTCATTAGGAGGAAGGTCCCTTGTCCACAATTTCATCCCATGTTTCAGCCTCCTCATCTGGTTGTGAATGGCCACCCAAGTGTGGTCCTGGGTTGGTTCCCCCACATCACCCTAACCAACTGCTGGTATCCTAGTTCACTACTCCACTGAATCATAAACTTGAATCTTTTATGAGTGGCCTGTATTGGATATAAAGAAAGCAGTAACGGGGAATGGTCAGAAATTCTGTGGAGTATGTGTCTAAACTTGTCATTTGGAAACATTGAGAGGGTGTGGATATTAGAGAGACAATGGTCCAGCCGACTCCAGCAACTTATGATCCCACGTTGGTTACTGCACCATGTGAATCGGTCGCCCGAATATCCCATATATAGTAAGCCTTTTCCACCCATGAAATTGGCAAAGTCCAAGCTAGCCATTTGAGGGAAATCCACTCTTCCCTTCTTCATTGCGGGTTTTTAACCACACTGAAGTCGACCCCTATGATCCATGGAAGGTCCCTTGAGTCGAACACACTGATCTCTGGCCATAGGACCTCCTACCCCTACATATCACAACCATAGAAAAAGGACACCAAAATAGTTCTTGTTCCTTGAGTAACTCTTTTCGTGGTGTATTGATACCCTGCCAAGACAAATACAACCAAATTATCCCTACCCTAGAAAACCCATATGTCCTTGTTGATGGGGTTGGCATGAATGGATGCATGAATCCTTGTTCTTTGGGTGAACTCGTAAATTTTTTCTGGATTCCGTTTGTGTTCATGTATGGAAACAATATGAGCATTTCACTTCCTTGATTCAGAGGATATGATATCTGTTTTAACCCATGCACTAATGCCACAGGCATTCCATATGAGGATCAGTATCACTGTGAAAAGGTGAGACCGGCATTGGCCCATTATTCTTAATCTTTTTGAAACAGGAGGAACTCTCCTTAATCTGATTTTACTTCAACTTCAGTCATGTACACATCCCCATGCTCTACTTATATGACTTCAGAGTTAACTAATGCGAACAAGAAGAGGATTTGGGGGGATTCCCCCTAACTGTTCTTGGCGGGGATGGATCATTAGGCCTTGACTTTATGGCGAGTTGGTCCACTAGAGGTCCTTTCTTTACACCCTTGGAAATACTGGCCAACTCATTTGAACAAACCTCTTTCAGAGCTGGGGAGACATAAAACTCTTCGGTTCTTCCTGTTAGGGCCTGAAATCCAACACATGGGCCAGGGGGTGTCTCTGCGAAGGAGATAACGAGAGAGGGGGTCCTTGGGGACCCAATGAAGGATCATAGGAACCGCTCTAGTGAACCATCTGAGATCCACTGAGAGGGGCCACTGAGACAGGTTACAGAATTATGGAGCCCTAGAAAAGGGGATCGCTTGCTGAGGGGAACAATATCTAGGCTGGGGTGTTCCACCCCGGCCCATCAAGGGGATGGCGCCCCGCCGGGGGCTGGGGGATCCAAACCTGATCCTGCAGAAGATGTTGGCTGGCCTGGGGGAAAAAGAACCCGACCACATTATGCCGGAGACGAGGGTTTAGCTTGAGGTTCTTCCTGGTCCGGTATAGTAGGATGCCCCTCGAGCTGGGGAGGGGGAGTATCGCATCCTGGGGCTCCTCGAGAAATTTTCTGTTGAGAATAAACGGGCCGTTTCTGGCATTTTTTCCAAGCATGACCCTGGAGTGGATAGGTCGAACTGTACCAGGGAAAAACTGGTTAGTCTACGTTCAGATCCCAATAAAAAAATCCATCACCTTTGGGGATATCTTTTCGGAATGGGAAGCCATAAATCTAAATCTATATAGATCTGTGCCACTGATGTTTCCTATCCCTTGTAGGTGCGGTCATCTGCACACAGAAAACCACCCAAGGAATCACCGACTGGCTTTAGGAAGGCATCGTTCTAGAAGGGGAGTAGAAGGATTGTGATGCTGATCTAGACCGCAACATGCATACTCTCTTTCCGCTTGTGTTCCTCCATGGACCACCATGCCAAGATGAAGCACCAGCAACCCCAGATATGAGGGGATATGCACCAAGGGTGGACGAAGTCCGCTTTCGACACAAAAACTAGGTAGAAAGAGTTTCTATAAATGGTGGAAAGTGTTTCTAGGAGAACCCCTGCCCCCTCCAACCTGCCCCCCGTCCCCCATCCCCCTGCAACCTTCCCCCTACCCCCTGCCCCCCTGCACCCCTCCACCCTGCACACTGCACGCTGCCCGCTGCCCCCCTTCACCATCCCCCCTACCCCCCTCCACCAAAAAATCAAAAAGTCCCTAATTAAAATTGGTCCAAAGAATAAAAATGGAATAAACCCTACCCAAATCTTGAACTCATTGCCCCCTGCCTGGACAGCACCCCCCTCCCTCTATCCTAAACACCACTCCCCCCCTGCCTGGACAACACCACCCCTGTTGGATAATGTAGGATACTAAATGGTTGGTCAGTAGAGACTCCACTCATAGTTTCTAGAACACCTTCTGGTAGGATCAGCCCTTGCATTAATGAATGTACCATCTTAAGTTGCTTCATTGTCAATCTTGGGTTTTCTCTCATATCATATTTAACATGATTTTAATATTTATGACTATGTGTTGTCTCAAGATAATAATTATGCGTTTATGGATTGTGAAACACTGATTTGGATTCATAGTAGGATTGGGATTTTTGACCCCAAAGAGTTTTACATGATTACATGTGGAGGTACTGAACACGCCCCAACCTGGGTTATGAAGTTCAGGGCTCCATTCATTCGGCCATCCCAGTTTCTCCTTCTTTGAATAATCTAGAAAAATAGACTTTCCACCACTGCAAATTTGAAGTGAGTTGGATATCAGATGACCTCCTAGTGTGCCTTATGTAGGGCTACAGAAGACACCCCACAACATGTGTTTATGGAGTACGGCCAAGCCTGGAAAATCTGGAGTTATTTGGGAATGCTGTTTGTGCTTGCGGTGGACTCTGAAATTCTGCTTATGGGTCGGATGCCTGGTCTGCTGCATATGCACTGCAGTGAGCAGTTGGGAAACCTCCTCACTGCTACTATTATGGCGGTCATTATGTCCTTGTGGGATTCGAGGATCATGGCTCTATTTGATGTTGCACATGATGTTGTCCGGAAGGGAATGATCTCAATCCACAGCGACGTGTATGTTGCGTCAGTGGTCCAGGATGGTGAGACGTCTAACACCATTTCTGACCTACAAAATCTTAGGTTTCTTGGAGTTTCGAGCTGACCACACAGACCTCAGATGCTAATTTATATCAGATGGATACCACTAATTACCATAAAGGACTCCCCGTGGTCGCACCGCGAGGCCGACGGCCGCTGCCCCTGTATCTGCACAGTAGATCCGTTTTATAAAATACAATATCCCCCTTTATTATTCCCCCTTCCAAACAACATCTCATAGCAGCGTAGAGACATGTCATTCAGGTTAGTTATGAAGTTATAAATGTAATAAAGGTTCTCTAAGAGCCCCCTAAATTCATTAAGAATCCAAGGGAGTGAAATTGATAAAACTGAACTTGTTTTTTCAGATTCAAACTCAATTTCATGGTATCACACCACAAATCTATTGAATTTCCCTACCGTTACCTAAAAACACATTTTACCATATTAATGTTTAGGTTGTGTTACTGCAAATTGTTAATTATTGTTTAAAGTTCTTTGAAATAATCACATCACTATTGAGATTTAATAACCATGTCATTACCAAAATCATTCATCTATTATTTTTGAGAAGGTATTAATGTTATAATGTGTGTAGTTTTGGTATGTAGTGTCATCACTATTTAATACAAAGGGCATGACCTAAATGGTGCGGGATGGATTGCAGGTGGATGGGGGCTGGTGAGGGCTCGAATGGAGGTGGAAGGGGGCTGGAATGCTAGTGGAAGGGGGTTGGTTGCAGGTGTTGGGGGGACGGTACGGGCTGATTCAAAGGTGGCAGGGGGCTGTTGCGGGCTGGAATGCTGGTGGAAGCGGGCTGATATGAAGGTGGAAGAGGGCTGGTGTGGGATGGATGTGGCTGGAGCAGGGCCAAATCAAAGCATTACCACGGCATGACCACAGCTTGACCATGACATCACCACGACTTGACCGCGGCGTGACTGCGGCTTGACCGCAGCGTGACCGCGGCTTGACCGCAGCATGACCGCGGCTTGACTACAGAGTGACCATGGCGTGTTGGCCCGGTCCAGCGACATCTGTGAGGCAGCATCTTCCGACCATGAGCGAACTGAACGAGAGGAGGCGGTGCAACATTCCAGTCATTGCACCACTGACAAAAATTGTGATTAGTCAGTCTCAAAATTGATCACAAGACTCATGGAATACTATCACTGTGAACCACCGCAGGGTGTCGTTCTGGAGCAGGGCCAAATCACAAGGTGACCGCGGTGTGACCGCGGCTTGACCGTGGTGTGACCGCGGCGTGACCGCTGTGTGACCACGGCGTGACTGGGGCGTGACTGCAGCGTGACCGCGGTGGGACTGTGGCATGACTGCGGCGTGACCGCGGCGTGACCGCATCCTAAGCGCGGCGCGACCACAGTGTGTTTTCCTAGTCTAGTGACATCTACTGGGCAAAATCATCCACTTAGATTCAAATATGATGATATGGATGGAATGAGAGGATGTTTTTTAATAATATTTAATGGAATTACTGTTAATCTGTGATGACTAGAGGATTGGATGACCCCTGATATACCTAATTCGGTGAGGGCTCGAATGTAGGTGGAAGGGGGATGGAATGCCGGTGGAAGGGGGCTGGTTGCAGGTGCTAGGGGGATGGTGCGGGCAGATTCGAAGGTGGAAGGGGGTAGTTGCGGGCTGGAATGCTGGTGGAAGCGGGCTGAAATGAAGGTGGAAGGGGGCTGGTGTGGGCTGGATGTGGCTAGAGTAGGGCCAAATCGTGGCATTACCGCAGCGTGACCGCGGCGTGACCGTGGTGTGACTGCGGTGTGACCGCAACATGTTGGCCCATTCCAACGACATCCGTGGGGCAGCATCTTCCACTTAATTTCAAATATGATGATATGGATGGCATGAATGGATGTTTTCTAAGAATATTTAAAGAAATGAATTCTAATATGTGATTACTAGAGGATTGGATGACCCCTGACATACCTAATTCGGTGAGGGCTCGAATACAAGTGAAAGGGGACTGGAATGCTAGTGGAAGGGGGCTGGTTGCAGGTGCTGGGGGATGGTGTGGGCTGATTCGAAGGTGGCAGGGGGGCTATTGCGGGCAAGAATACTGGTGGCAGCGGGCTGAAATGAATGTGGAAGGGGGCTGGTGCGGGATGGATGTGGCTGGAGCAGGGCCAAATCACGGCATTACCGCAGCGTTCCCACGGCGTGACAGCGGCGGGACCGCGACGTGACTGCGGCGTGCGGCGTGACCGGAGTGTGACCGCGGCGTGGCCGCGGCATGACCGAGGCGTGGCCGTGGCATGACTACGGCATGACCGCGGCGTGACCGCACTGTGACCACGGCGTGACCACGTGGTGACCGTGGCATGACCGCGGCATGACCACAGTGTGACCGCGGGGTGACTGCAGCGTGACCGCAACGTGACCGCGGCGTGACCGCAACATGACCGCGACATTACTGCTGCCTGTTGGACCGGTCCAGCAACATCCGCGGGGCACCATCTTCCACTTAGTTTCAAATATGATGATATGGATGGCATGAGTGGATGTTTTATAAGAATATTTAAAGAAATGAATGCTAATCTGTGATGACTAGAGTATTGGATGACCCCTAATATACCTAATTCGGTGAGGTTTGGAGATCTAGAAATGTGTAAGAATACCTAGAGGAATACCCCATGGGATCAGGAAAATCACAGGATACATAACATGTAATCGGACATTACTAGTACTGTAGGACCCCTGGGCTGTGTAACTGGGATTTTTGTTGGATTTAAATATCACATGCCATGTGACATAGTCACACAACATGGGACTCATCTTAAAAGTCTAACGGCACTTAAAGAGTTTCATGGTTCAAACAACCATTTTAATAAAAAGATGGAAACCTCCTACAGGGATATAAAAAGTGTCAACTACGATGTGTGATTTATGACTAACAATGACATAAAGTATAAGGAAAAAATCAATGCAATAATGTTAAGTAGGGTATACCATTATGAGTTTTCGGAGACAGCGCACCTCCGTTGGAGGGGTTTTATTACAAAACCATGACTTATTTATCAAACAAAACCATTATCTTATCTAACACTTATTCAAGAATTTCAATTTAATATAGACATGCAAAATTAAGAAGGCAACTAAATGAAATTTAAAACATTCTTGAATTAAATAGTCTCGGAGAGGGGCCCTACCTCAACCTCAAGGCGCGTTTTCTTTCGAGGACGACAACTCGAATCTTCCTTTTTTCTGCTTGCACACATATGCAACTTAACATATATATAAGGAAACCTAGCCCCTATGTACATATTTTCTTGGCCAAATATGCACAAGGGGGTCCTTAGATATATGTTTACACATGCATATACCCCTTTACACTTACACGCGTATGCATTTTTCATATCTATATATAAGCACACCTATCCCCAATATATATATTCATACTTCCATTAGTGAATATATATAAAATGGGAACTTATATATGCATATTCCTTCCTATTAATACACATGTATGCCTTCATCAATGGAGACTCAAATCCACCTCAATGAAATCCAAAACACACAACCAAAATATAAGGAACCCATAAATCAAAAAAGCCCTAATTACAATTGGACCAAAGAATAAAAACGGAATAAACCTTACACAAATCTTGAACTCATTGTCTTCGATGGTGGTGGATAGAACCGGTATTATCATAAGAAACCACCTATAAGAAAATAGTTGGAAAAGAAATGAGATATAACAACTTCTTATATATATGTTATCAGTATGTCAACTGTACATGATAAATGATACATGAATCCAGAAACAACAATGAACAAATAATATTCAAATTGATATGTACATCCCAATACTAAATAACATGATCATTAATAAAGCTCATTATTTTTCAAGCATCACCTTCAATTTCCTTTTCAAAAATCAAAAATCACCAAAATATGAGAATAAATTAAACCTCCATCATAACTTAAAAGCGAGAAATAGGGATTAGACATTGTTCTTAACCTATGAAAATTCATTCCTTGAATGTATAAAATACCTAAAACTCTTCATGCCTATATACGTCTTAATTTTCTAGATTGAAGCCTCATTTTTAGCATATTCATCTTCTGGAATTTACCTTTATTCTTAGTTTATATAGTTTTATCAATTTTATAAAGTAGATAATTTTCCTTATTTTATTCTTACTTAATCCACTTGGAATTTTCAAACCGGTTTTCTAATATGATTAGACAATATTTTGCTGCATGATCTTCCTTCTTCTTGATTGTATATTCCTTCTTTGTAGAAACTATTTTCAAACATGCGATAATTGGTTCTTTTCTTTTATCTTTCAACAATTATTATTATTATGGAATCTATGTCATAAATTCTTAACAATTTGGACTACTTGGTTTCCCTTCCACACACACTTTCAACAGCCCTTACAGTCCCTTTTTAGGCTCTCATTCAAACTCCAAACTAGAATTGTCAAGCACTATCCCACTATAATATCATATATTGATACTTAACCCAACACATTTATCTGAATGACATCTTAGAAATACAGAATCTCTAAATAGCATATTTACCAATATAACCTCCTCATAATTAACTGAACACACTGACTATACCAACAAATATAGGTAAATCATTAATTTTGGTGTGGTCTTGGAACAAAATATGGTTCATCCAACATCCATCTCTAGACACTAAATTCATCCTCATCTCCACTAGCATGGATACAACTCATGAACCTCTCTCTGGGAAGGTCTCTCCCTCTTCCATATGATGGTAATGGTGCAATTGAAGTCCAACTCCTTGCATCCTTTAGCATCGAGAGACTAGGAAATTTAGAAGACAATGAGCATGAAATTATATGTTCATCGGGACTTAAATAAATGTTCCCATAAAAACCATTCACAATATGAAAATAAAATGAACTATAGATCATTTTCATGAGAGAAAAATTTGGACCCATGATAATCAGAATCAGTGAGTACATTTCACATTGATTAATTAATGAATAACGAATCAGTTTCATGGGTCTATAATAAGAATATATCATAGGAATATTAGTTATGATGAGATACTGCAACAAAAAGGTATTGATGTTTTTGATCAGTAGTACTAGAAAATAGGGGCATTCACCAGCATAAGTGGTTGTTATCGGCGAAAAATACACTCAGTGTATAAATATTGTAATATGATCAATATACAATCTAAAAAAATGCAATATTGTTTTTCTCCGCAATCTGTATACACAACACAGTAAGAAAATTATTAACCTATGTTTAAACAAAATACAATAAGGTTTAATTCAACAGACTTACCCTTTTAAACCCTAGGAATTGAATAGAAGTGTGAGTAACAATGGAAAAGAAATACCTATACAGAAAAACATGAACACGGTTATGTATATGAAATAAATGTATTTTTAAAAATTGACACATTTTTAGTTGGGAAAAGAACCTTGAAAACCACAATCGGCTGCAGAGGTATGGTCGAACGATCATTGGAGATAGTATGAATTGCTTCGGAAAGCAGCTGTCATGAAGGAGTAACCACAAAAATCTTCATAGAAAGTGTAGGGGTCGACTCACATGGATCCTTCTCATAGAAGGTGTTGGTTCAGATGACGCACTGATTGGAGGAGGAATTCTAGATGAAGGGGGTGGAGGAGAGGGATGCGCAATGAAGGGGATGAGAGGGCTCGCACGAGGGAGGGAGGAACTGAATGGAGAATCTAACGAGGATCGACCGAGGGAGAATCGACCAGTCAATGGTGAGGGAGGAGGGTTTTGAGGGTGGGAGATGAGTCGCAATGAGGGAGGGGATTGCGGGTGGGAGATGAGATTATATGCGATGAGGGAGGGGATTGTGTGTGGGATATGAGTTAGGGTGAGGGAGATGAGTGGAGATGAGTCGCGATGAGGGAGATGAGTCGCGATGATGGAGGTATCACTGGTTCCACATGGTATTTTTTCTCATGGATTTATCTTTTCTAAAACCACAATTTTCTACTAATCATGGCTATATCTTAACCTATAGCCCCAGACCAACTAAACTGTGGCTATAGGTTCGTGGCTATAGGTTATTTTTCTAGTAGTGGTACGTACAACTTACCATCTCCATGAACGGTGAATTTCATTTCATATCTCCAAATTTTATGTACTGATATAAATAGATATATATATATAGGATATATATTTTATATATATATGATATCTACATCATTAATATCATTATGGAGATAATGATGTATTGACCACATGGACAAATTGTAATTATAACAAGTTCATTTTAAACTATAATTCTGAACATCGACAAAATGTCTGATATGAACTAAAATAATTAACTAACTATTATTACAAGGTAATAAGTTATATAAAAGTAATAATAAACATTAAAAAGGTTAATAATCAAGTAGAAATTAAATTAAGTTTATTATTCATGATGATCAAGGAACATACGAGTCAAGTTGGACACGGGGTAAAAGGTTTATTATCTCACTATTAATTCCATGAGATTTCCATTGTTCACCACTTATTTATTGCATGTTGTGAATTGTGTAATGACATTTGATATATATTATCATGATTATATTTATATTAATTGTATTCTATAATTCATTTGGTGGTTTAAATTTTTCTCATATGACTCCATTGATTACGATGTGGTATGGAATTTTCATCTCACTTTTTATTCCTGTGAGATTCATGCTATATTAGCCACTATTTCCTTTTGTGTGGTGACTGTACTACCCATTATTGTATTCTTTGGGTAATATAATGTAATTTATGGGTATTTACAAATTCATTGTGTGATCTTTATTTCATGGGGTGTATGTTACGTAAGTTACCCAAATCATTAAGGGAACCTTTCACCATCGTCTTTTAAAAAGATTTATTTTTGTTATGTGTTTTAATTTACATCTTATTATGTTGGGATATGTTGTTGTATAGACCCGAAATTCCCATGGAATTTTTTTAAATACATGGTAATTTTATAAGTCCGCCGTTGCAGACGACGCTTGATTTTGAGGCCTGATGTGCCCAGAATCATTTTCTGAAGTTCTGTTCAGGTACATTTAGTAAACGTTCGAGCGGGTTTTTATAACTTTTGAACCGGTGATTGGAATTGAAATCTGAGGTCACCATTGTGCTCGCAACGTCAGTAATTTCATAGTGACACCTTTACCACATTTTCATTTTACCGAAAGTGGAAGGCAGTTTTGGGGGGTTTTTTATTTAATTGAATAAAGTTAAAGTTTTAACATTATTTTATTTTGGTGGTTAAAAGCTCCAAGGGGAGGTTAGTGATGGGGCCACCACACTATAACCTCCCATGAGAGGTTATGGTGGTGGGGACCACCCACACATAACCTCCCTTGGGAGGATTATTAGGTGGGGCCCACACGATCTTTAAACCTCTTCTAAACCCCCAATTAATTTGGGGAAACTCTTTACCTTCACCCTTCATTTAATGATCCAACTCCTCCAAATTAATTAAGCATAGTAACTTAATTAATTTGGAATCTTTTTGAATTCTTGAATTCATTACGCCAACATTATAATATGTGATGTATTATTATGGTGGGGGGTTGGAATAATCCTTGTTGGGAGAATTGATAGGACTTCATCCTATCAATGAAGATCGCAAAAAAATTCCCACCACCACTGAAGAACGATGAGCACTATCTTCTCCCTCTTCAAACGGGGAAATTATAGGAAACACTTCCACCCACGAAGTACACCAATGACGTCATCTCAACTCGTCTTCCCCCGAATCCTTCCTCCTCGACTTCTTCATCATCTACCCGACGTCAATGTAACAACGTCTGCTTCCCGGGACTTCGTCAACGAGCGACAATCAAGGTAATGGTTATTTTTATGATTGAATATTACCCTCCGTACCCCATCGTATGATGTGTACTTTGAGAAACAATTGATATCACTGTAAAGAGGAGGATTCAGACCGAACGAACATGGCCCAACCCTCCCCAATTGTTCGTTCTTGTTTGATGACGACAGAGGCGGTACACGCGGCGACTGACAATGAGCCAGCCGTGATGAAAGCTGGCGGCGCAAGGCCTTTGGGTCGCCACAAGGGTACGACACCGCCGGGATACACAAGGAACTGAGCCACGGAGAAAGGGGCGATAGCTAGGAGGGGCGTGGCAGTTATACGAGGTGTGGTGCCGTCACACCGCGCCAGTGGTGCTGGAACGCGGCCTTAAGCCATGGCGAACATGAAAGGGCGGCCGGTGGGACCCTTCGGGTCCCGTAGTTACCAGGAGTTCACGCCTTGTACCAGTCGTTTCGGTCAAAGGGGGGCATGACACCCCCTCCCAAGCGTGGCCAACCAGGCCATGTTGGCCGCCAGCCGCCGAGGCCTCACAGGCCACCAGCCGGCCAGGCCATGCGGGCTGCCACCTGGCCACGCGGGCCATCGGGAAGGGCCACCCTTTGGGTCCGGCCGTACCTTTGGGCCAGGCCGCCAATTTGGGATGGGTGACCCCTTCGTGTCAGGTTAGATTCACTTCTGGGTCGGGTCAGTCCAACTGAGTGAGACCGGACCCAATCCCGTCAGACCTGTTTACACCTTTTCACCCATATCTTGGGATACGAGCATCCATTTGATGAAACATCAGTGGTGCCAACATTCTTGTAAGGAATTAGTCCCACTGAGAATACCCCAGGGGAGTTCAGGGTATATTCGAGATACAGTCAGGATGGTTCATACATGAAACCAAACGGGACCCTATGAATAAAAAGCTAATAACGCACAGACCGGGCGTCCGATTGACACGCCGTCTGTTGCATTGAGACAAATTTGACTTGGAGGTCCTTTTAGATACTTACACATGAGACTTAGTGACACTTGGAGTATCAACCAGTAGCTCATGGAGTAGATCCTCCCAAAGATGAGCGTACAATGTGCAGAGAGCTAGTAGTTGACAGACCCGATGACTGCTTGATCGATTCGACTCGGAGTGATTTGACTAGCCTAGTGGGGACTCCCAATATTTGGAGGAAACCCCATGGAGGATGGAGCGCCTAGTATTTGGCGGCAGACCCATGGTACTCAAAAAGAGGAGTACCTCTATGGGCTATTAGAGGGAGCGCCCGATATTTTGCGGCAGACCCACAACAGACAGAACACCCGATATTTGGCAGCAGACCCGCGATACTCGACAGGAAGTGTACCTTAGCATTCCAAGGTTAGTGAAAAGTGCCTGGGTGTCATGAAATTCCCACTGTACTCAATAGAGGAGGAGTTCTCCAGTAGCTGTGGTTTCGATAATGAAAATCCTGGTTTGAGTTGAGTCAACGACCTTTGTGTTTTCCTCATGATTGAGATGGGTTACTTGATAACTTAGGTATATGTATGGGCATATACCTAAGTAATGGTTATCCGTTGAAATCATTCTATGTGGTTTATCATTGTTGGATTTTGTGAGACCTTGAGGGTGTCAAGGCCCCTACTGAGTATTGTTATACTCACCCCTGTATGGGCTATTCCCGCACCTCGTTGTGTTGGATGCAGACGACAGACAACGCTGACCGAGGCATAGTGTATGAGGACTGGACGGTACCTGGAGGTGGACCTCATGAACAGTCGGTACCCGGAGGAGACGGACTGACATGGATCACTGAGGAGGATATTTATACATACCCTTCAGGTAGGATCCATGGTGGACGATCCAGGAGCTACTAGACACCTTCCATCTATTTTTCTTTTTAGCTGTACATGTTTTTCCTTTCCTTGTACATTACTGTTGGGCTTGTATTTTGGACCCCTTTACTTTCAGCATACTTTTCATACAGTTTTTACTTATTATTTGATTCCTCTTGTACTATGTTTGTGCGTGTTTACTTTTTATAAAGGCAATTCCTTCCGCGCTTAGGGATTTACGCCATTGGTGCGATTCGCCCACACTTGGACGATGGAAGGTAGGATTGGGGTAGTCCCGGCATAGGTCCCGAGGATGATTCTTGAAAAATTGGTATTAGAGGAGTCATATATATAGAAGAACATATGACTCTGATAATTCTTTTCTGTGAATAAATAGTGTTAAGGGTACATCGTGTGGTTTTCAGTTTAGGGAGTCCAGTGTTGGTGCGGCGGCCAACGTATCCATACACCAGGACCCTGAATACTAATTTCTGACTTAGTACATGAAAACACTGATTGCGTGTGTGTTTCAAAAGTTTTATTTATGTCAGTTCAAACCAGGTCAGCTCACCAGGTAAAATGTTTTTACCATGTCATATCTGTTTCTTTCAGGATGCCTCCCCATGGAAGACTAGTCAGAGCCCCAAGAATTGTACGCACTAACAGCCCTCGAAGCAACGAGGCTTCAGTGCAGGGCCCCCTTCTATTTGAGGAACCTGTGGAGGCACTAGCGGTACTACCCCCAGTTGGGCCACTGATTCCACTAGCCCCAACAACAGACGATGCACACTGCTTGAGCGTGTTGCATGAGTTACAGCTCCAGAGGCCACCCATGTTTCGGGGTGAGACGGACCCACAGGTGCCTAAGGATTGGCTGGAGGCTGTGGATAGAGTCTTTAGACTAGTAGGGCCACCAACAGACTTCATGGTGGTCCTTGCAGCCATCTTATTTTAAGAAGCAGTAGGTAGATGGTGAAGCCTGATGCTCCAGGTCCATGATGAGGTATCTCTACTCTGGACAGACTTTGAGAGCCTGTTCTGGGTGGAGTTGGTACCATCCAACCTTCAAGTGGTTCGGATACATGAGATACTTCATCTGTAGTAGGGAAGCATGAGTATAGCTCAATACTTAGTGAGGTTCACTGACCTCTCATGCTACTCCACTGATATGGTATGAGACCCATTCTTGAGGGCCCAAACCTTTGAGCAGGGACTAAGGCGAAGCTTCAATTATCTCCCACAGCATCCCGACACAGGCAGGGGTGTTGGAGAATTCCCTCACAGTGGAGAGTTTCCTTGCTGAGTAGTATCTTGTAGCGAAACCCCCCACTATTCGACTTACTGCTGACTCTTAAGTAGCTGGATGTAGATAAATGATGCAGAGGTACAAGAGGACCAGACCCATAGATGGTTGTCTGCACGACTCAGGATCAGTTGTGTGGGGCACGTAGAGTTGAGACAGAGCTAGACATGCTAGGAGCGTATAGTGTCACTCTTGCGGCAGTCTTGGTCACATGGAACATGACTATCCAAACCACCGTACTGACAATCAACAGTCAGTTGAGGGACCTTTCAAGCTTTGGGATAGGTGCGATCGAGGCGGTCCGTAGTGAGATGGAAGACGTGGCTGAGGAGCTGGTCGAGCAGGTGGTGGTGGACGGCGTTTTGAGGTGTTTCCACCACCACCACCAGGAGGTCCACCCTGACCGCAGGGAGTGGGTGGACAGGGGAGAGCTCAGCTTCATGCAGCTGAGGCATATGACAATGGCACTCCAGAGATGATACGAGTTATGATTTGTGTCTACTTCAGCTTAGCTTCAGTTCTTATTGACAAAGGTGCTAGTCACTCTTACATTGCGACTGACCTCGTTCGGAACTCTGAGATTCTGACAGAGCCGTTTGCTCAATCTTTATGGATAGAGACTCCTACTAGAGCATACTCAATGATTACGTACTATTGACGGTAGTGTGAGCTTACTCTAGGAGGAGAGAGCTTCAGCTAGGATCTCCTCGTAGTGGCGTCAAGGCCTTACGATGTCATCTTGGGTATGGACTGGTTATCTATAGTCCATGCTCTGATTGAATGTGTTAGGTGAAAAGTGAGGTGTTTCCACATGGATGGTACCAGGTTCACCTTCACCGGTGATAAGGGATACTTTGTAGCACAGGAAGGACTTACTCGGATGAGGGGGCAGACAATCACTCACTAGTTGGCTTGCCTCACCCTCGGAGCAGTTGATGTGGGGAGTCTGACTTATCCTGTAGTGGTGGACAAGTACTCAGATGTTTTCCATGATGATGTTCCAAGACTACCTCCATGTAGAGAGGTGGAATTATACATTGACATGTACCCTGGGATGACACCGATATCTACTATAGCATATTTGTTGGCTCCTACTGTGCTTTGCGAGCTGAGGGTAAAACTGGAGGACTTGTAGGGGAAGTGATTCATCTGGACCAGTGTTTCTCCCTAGGAAGCCCCGATTCTGTTTTCCATTAAGTTGGATGGGATCTTGAGGCTCTGTGTCGACTACCGTCGCCTGAACCAGGTGACCGTGAAGAACAATTACCCACTTCTGAGGATTGAGGACCTCTTTGATTAGCTCAAGGGAGCATGTTGTTTCTTAAAGATAGATCTCAGATAAGGCTATCACCAGCTGAGAGTTCGATATGAGGATGTGTAGAGGACGGCCTTCTGGTGTCGTTTTGACTATTACTAGTTATTGGTTATGCCCTTTAGTGTAACCAACGCTCCAGTAGTGTTCATGAGTCTCATGAACATGATCTTTCAGCCTTACCTCAGTCTCTTTGTCCTTGTCTTCATCGACGAAATTCTGATCTGATCATCTACTGAGTAGGAGCATGCCTACCATTTTCATGTAGTACTGGACACACTCCGAGAGTTCCAGCTTTATGGTAAGCTCTAGAAGTTCCATTTTTGGATTCTTGGGGTTCACATCTTGGGACACGTCATCTAGGAGGCTGGAGTGGCAGTAGATCCAGTGATGATTGAGGCGATACTTGCTTGGGAGCCACCTAGGAGTGTGACGGAGGTACGAAGTTTCTTGGGTTTTTATGGATACTATTTGAGATTATTTCTAGACTTCTCTTGGTTTCCAGCACCTCTATCATCCTTGACGAAGAAGGGGAAATGCTTCGTGTGGTTGGAGAGATGCCAACAGAGCTTTCAAGAGTTGTGGAAGAGGCTGAATAGTGCCTCCATCATGAGGCTTCTAGTGGAAGGAATAGTGTACATAGTATACTGTGATGCATCAGGGACCAGACTTGGGTGTGTCTTGATGCAGGAGTGAGCAGTGATCACATATGGTTCTCGGTAGCTGAGAAAAATAAGAAGAACTACGCTACCCATGACCTAGAGTTTGCAGTAGTGGTCTTCGCCTTGAATATGTGGTGGCACTATCTGATGGGCTAATGTTTTACTGTGTACTCTGGTCACAAGAGTCCTAGGTATATCTTCTCTCAAAAGGACCTGAATCTGAGATAGCGGTGAGGGCTTGAGTTCCTTCCGGACTATGACTTCAAGATAGTCTATACTCTTGGAAGGGAAATGTTGTTGCAGATGTGCCCAACAAGAGTACTGGTATACATCTGATAGGAGAGGCGACATAGCCATTGGATGCCTTACAGATATCCTTTATTGATAGAGATGGAGCAGTGTATCTACAGTCTCTTACAATCGCTCCCCCAATTCTTCACCATGTTAGGGAGGTGCAACATGGGGACGATGACTACGAGACGCAACATGATCAGATATCCATATGGCAGACACCTGATGAAATTTCTAAAGGTGGGGAGCACGTCATCCTCTTCAGAGGACAAACCATGGTACCCATTGCACTTCAGGAGGAAGTGTTGAGGGAGTTATATACTTCCCCTCTTGTGGTACATCCAGGTGTGGCAAAGATGTACCGGGACCTTCGACAACAGCATTGGTGGCCAAGTATGAAGAAGGCGGTAACAGAGTTTGTTTAATGATGCCTCACTTGTCAGCAAGTGAAGGCAGAGCACTGGGTACCTGTATGCTTCGTTCATCCCTTAGAGGTCCCGAAGTGGAACTGGGATGGGATATCAATGGAATTCGTGACGAGTCTTCCACATAAATCCAAGATTCATAACTCGATTTGGGTGATCATCAAATGACTCACCAAGTTGGCCCACTTCCTACCAATCAGGGAGAAGGGTTCAGTAGATAGCATGGCACGCCTCTATGTGCATGAGATAGTGTGTTTTCATGGATTATCTTCTACTATTGTCTCTAACCATGATGCACAATTTACTTCCCGACTATGGAAGGGGTTGCAGGAAGCTTTCAGGACACAGCTTCACTTGAGCACTGCCTTCCATCATCAGAAATACGGTCAGACCGAGAGGGCCATCCAGACCCTTGAGTACATGCTTCGTGCATGCATCCTCAACTTCGGTCACATCTGGGGGATCACTTGCCTTTGGTGGAGTTTCCCTACAACAACAGTTGTCACTCCACTATCGGTATGGCACCTTTTGAGGCCTTGTATGGACGACCTTGCAGATCACCACTGTGCTGGACAGACCCAGGGGAGTCAGCACTAGTGGGACCATAGATGGTACAAGCTACCATAGAGAAGGTGAAGATCATTCAGGAGCGGATAAAGACTGTATAGAGTAGGAAGAAGTCATATGCTGACAGAAGACGAAGACCTATGGAGTTCGAGGATGGATACCACGTCTTCCTACGAGTCTCACCACGATGAGGTCTACAAATATTTGTCCAAGGCGACAAGTTATCTCCACGATTCATTGGAACTTTTTAGGTCCTCAGAAGAGTAAGCGAGGTGGATTAACACTCATCTCTTTCACCTTAGTTGCATCGGGTGTACGACGTCTTCTACGTATCACAACTGAGGAGATACGTGCATGACCTGTCCCACACCATCGACCATGGAGAGCTGACATCGATGATGGGGCAACATTCATAGAGGTTCCAGTGGAGATTGAGGATCGGCAGGAGCAGGTTCTATGTGGACGGTCGGTACCTCTGGTGCCCGTTTGTTGGAAGCATGGGAACCTTCAGGAGAGCACATGGGAGCGAGAGGCTCAGATGCGTGCTCAGTACCCCCATTTGATTCCATAGTTCGATTTGCAGCTTATGGGGATGTAAAGCCCTGAGTTTTGGAGAATGTAATGACCCAGAATTCCAGTGGATTTTTTTAAAAATACATGGGAATTATACAAGTCCATAGTTTCTGATAGCGCTTGATTTCGAGGCCTGGTGTGCCCGAAATCATTTTCTAATGTTTTTTTAGGTACGTTCTGTAAATGTACAAGCGTGTTTTTATAACTTTTGAATTGGTGCTTAGAATTGAAATCCGAGGGCACTATTGAGCTCACAACATCAGTGATTTCTTAGTGAGACCTTCAACACTATTGCATTTTTTGAGAGTGGATGGTAGTTTTTGGGGTTTTTAATTAAATTGAATAAAGTTAAAGTTTTGAATTTATTTTTTTTGGTGGTTAAAACTTCTAATGGGAGGTTAGTGGTGGGGGCCACCACACCATAACCTCGCATGAGTGGTTATGGTGGTGGGGCCCACCCGAACATAACCTTCCTTGGGAGGATTATTAGGTGGGGCCCACCCGAGCTTCAAACCTCCTCTAAACCCCCAATTAATTTGGTGAAACTCTTTACCTTCTCCCTTCATTTAAGGAGCCAACTCCTTCAAATTAATTATGTATAGTAACTTAATTAATTTGGAATATTTTTGAATTCATGAATTCATTATGAAAAAATTATAATATGTGATGTATTATTATGCCGGGGGGTTGGCATAATCCTTGTTGGGAGAATTGAGAGGACATCATCCTCTCAACTAAGAATGCGAAGAACACCCATCACCATCGAAGAAAGAAGAGCACCATCTTATCCCTCTTCAACTGGGGAAAGTAGAGGAAACACCTCCACCCACAAATAACACCGACGACGTCATCTCCACTCGTCTTCCCTGAATCCTTCTTCTTCGACTTCTTTGTCTTCTACCCGACATCAACGAAATGATGTCTATATCCCACGACTTTGTCAACAAGCAACAATGGAGGTAGGGGTTATTTTTACGATTGAATATTAACCTCTATACCCCATCGTATGATGTGTGCTTTGAGAACCGAACGATTTCACCATAATAAGGAGGGTTCGGACCGCACGAACATGGACCAAACCTCTAATTTTTTTGGTTCTTGTTTGATGATGACAGAGGAGGTACATGCGACGACCGACAATGAGCTGGTTGCGATGAAATCTAGTAGCTCAAGGCCGCCGGGTCACCACAAGGGTGCGACACCGCCATGCTGCGGAAAGAACCAAGCAGCGGCCAGGTGGGCCACGGCGGTTCTAGAGAGGCGTGGTGCTATCGCACTGCCCCAGAAGATTGGGGATGCAGCCAGGAGGGTCGCTGAAGTCAGATGGGGGTGCGGCGCTATCACTTGACGTGAAGCAGTAGAGAGTCGTGACCAGGGAGGGCCATGGTGGAGGGGCGAGGCACTTTTGCGCCGCACTGGTGGTGTAGGACCATGGCGTTAGGACACGACACACAAGAGAGGGCGGCCGGCTGATCCGGCTGCCGGTGTGCACTAGGCGGGACACTTTGGGTCCCGCGGTTACCAAGGGCCGATGCCTCACACCAACTGTTTTGGTCAAACGGGGGCGCGACACCCCCTCCAACAGGTTTCCATCCAAGCCACATAGGCCGCTAGCTGGCTAGGCCACGCGAGCCACCACCTGGCCATGCGGGCCGCCCCCGCGGGACAGGCCGTACCTTCAGGCTAGGCCACCCCATCGGGCTGGGCTGACCCTTCATGTCGGGTTAGATTCACGTCCGGGTTGGGTCAGCCCAACTGAGTTGGACCGAACCCAAACCCGTCAGACCCATTTATACCTTTTCGCCCATATCTTGGGCTACGACCGTCCTTTTGACAAACCGTCAGTGCCACCGATATTATTGGAATGAATACGTCCCATTGAGAATACCCATGAGAGTTTAGGGTATAGTTGAGATATGATTAGGTTGGTTCATACATGAAACCAACTGGGACCCCGGGACTAAAAGGCTAATAACTCAAAGACCGGGCATCCGATTGAAGTGTCGTATGTTGTGTTGTGACCCCTATGACGTGGTGGTACTTTGAGATACTTATATGTGAGACTTAATGACACTTGGAGTATCTACCAGTAGCCCGTGGAGCGGATCCTCCTGGAGATGAGCGTACAGAGTGCAGATACCTAGTAGCTAACAGACCTGACGACTGCTTGACCGATTCGACTCGATGTGATTCGACTAGCCCAGTGGGGATCTCCCGATATTTGGCAGTAGAACCATGGAGGATGGAGAACCTGGTATTTGGACGTAGACATATGTTACTCAACAGGAGGAGTACCTCTGTAGGATATTAGGGGCAGTGCTCGGTATTTGGCGGCAGACCCACAACAGACAGAGGTCCCGATATTTTGCAGAAGACCCACAATACATTACAGGAGGAGTACCTCAACAGTCCAAGGTTAGTGTGAAGAACCTCAGTGTCACGACAAGCCCATTGTACTCTATTGAGGAGGAGTTCCCCTGCAGCCGTGGTTTCGATAATGAAAATTCTGGTTTAAGATGGGTCAATGACCTTTCTATTTTCCTCTGATTGAGATGAGTTACTTGATAACTTAGGTATATGTATGGGTATATACCTAAGTAATTGTTATCCATTGAATTTATTCTATGTGGTTTATTCTTGTCGGATTATGTGAGACATTGAGGGTATCGGGGTCCCTAATGTGTATCGTTGTACTCACCCCTACATGGGTTATGCCCACACCTCGTTGTGTTGGATGCAGACGACGGACAACGCTGATCGAGGCAGATTGTACAAGGGTTGGACGGTACCCAGAGGTAGACCTCATGACTAGTCGGTATCCGGAGGAGACGGATGGACGTGGAGCACTGAGGAGGCTATATGTACCTAACCTTTAGGTAGGATCCGTGGTGGACGATCCTGGAGCTGCTAGACACCTTCCAGCTATTTGTCTTTTTAGTTGTACCTATTTTCCTTCCCTTGATCTTTACTGTTGGGCTTGTATTTCTGGCCCCTTTACTTTCAGCATACTTGTCATACAGTTTTAACATAGTGTTTTCTTCCTCTTGTACTCTATTTGTGTGTATTTACTTTATTATAAAGGTAATGTCTTCCCAGCTTAGGGATTTACTCCCTTGGTGCTAGTCGCCAACCCCTAGCCTATGGAATGCAGGCTTGGGGTAGTCACGACATAGGTCCCAAGGATGAGTCGTGACAGTTCTTCTATATAATTATTGATTTTAATTTTATGTCCAAGTGATGAGATATCCTTTTCTCTCTCATCAACATATTTTCTGAATTTTAAAGTGACGCTTTTAGGCTGTCAAATTTCTGTAAGAAAACTTCTTAACCCAATTTCAATTTTTGGGTTGAACATCCACTTCCTGATTATATCATGGTATAAATATGTGTGAATAACATCTGATTATTTTATACTTAATATCATCTTATATTGGGTATATTTATTTTTCTCACACATAATTATGTAATTGATATTTTCTTAATCTGAGGATACTGTCTTTATAAGGGATTTCGTCTCAATTTACATTTCCATAGAGACTTCTTTGTTGATATGCACAAATTTAATATTATATGGTGTATATACTATCCTTTGGATTATTATATCATGAATATATTTATTCTCATGATATTATTAAGTTTGTATTAAATGTTTTTCCTCAATTATTTGTATTCTAGGGTCTCTCATTTTGTTAAAAATTCTATAACTAAAATATCCTTTTAAATGTTTTAAAGTTTTATTCTATAACTCTTTCACATTAATGTCCATGTTTTAAAAATGATTTTAAGGATTTATCCACATGGACATGAATGTTTTGAAATTTGAATTTTGTTCAAAAGCTTCAATGTGGTATGGGACACTTTGATTCAAAAATCTCTTTATTTAATATTTTAAATGGTTTCAAAAATAGTTTGATAAAAGCTTTGATTTTTTCAATATTTCAAAATGGTATATTGTGATTGAAATATGGAAATGCTATCTTTCATTTATCTTTATTTTATGTGTTATGAATATGTTATTGATATTGGGATTTGTTTATGTATACGGGTGGTTCCATGATAAACCTAGGGCAGGTGGGCCCGAGATAGCTGTCTAATTCATTGGGTAACGTGATAGAGGTAAACATGAATATTTCTCCTAAGATATTTAGGGAATATACTATGATGGGTATTTCAAATGTGACTCCCTATGTAGTTGTGATAGCTACACTATAAGTATGATATGGATTCCACAAGTCACCTTATTATTTATGATTTCTGTGTGTTATTCATAAATCTTATGATTTCATGAGGTATGTTATGATTGAAAGTATGGTTTCGTTGTTTTGTATCTATTGATGGGATAATGATTTAATTCATTATTTCATATCCCTTGCTGATATTTTTATGCTCATCCCATGTTTTTAAAAAGTTTTCCACATGACTTAAAGATGAATAAGGGTCATGGATGAGATCGAGGAAAAGTCACGCTGTCTAAAACATGGAACTAAACATGACTCTTTTTTTAAGAGTTTTTATTTTATGAAAAAATTGACACTGAGTAGAATTGTCTACAGGTAATATTCATGTTGTTATGTAAATGTTATGACATAACTCTCTAAAACTATAAACATGAAAAGATCCTCATCATTAATTATCCATTTAATTCAAGTTTATGTAATGTTTAAGGATGGTTCCTTACAAACATCGTCTATTTTATATAATGATTTAGTACAATAATCACAATCATAAATAATTTACAACATCAAAAGTATGATAGTGATTTACAAGAAAAGGTAGAATATTTTATGAAAGGTGTGTTGCAAGAGGCTAATGATTATGCAGATGTTGTTTCCGTATTATGAAAGTGATTATGTGTTCCTTGTGATTACCAGTTGAAGATAGTATTGTTATGAAAAGATCAGAGTTCTATGATTTCCATTCATCCAAGAATGGATAATATATACAAACACCATTGAGATTATTTTTAGTTGGATGGAATGAAAATAGGTATTTATTAATTTACAAAGAGATATTTTAATTTTCAATATTTTAAATTAGTATATCATTTACTAAATGGGGTTCTTTATAATTTTCTAGATGTGTATTGGAATTGGGAAAAAATATCCAAATAATTCATGGTTGGATTTCTATGTAAATCAAGTGGTAATAATGTGATTTTTTTATTATTGATAGAGTAAATAAGTCTACACATTTCTATCCAACTCAAAATACTATCACTTTATATTATCATTCATCATTGTACATCAAATAGATAATAAGATCACATAGAAATCCACCTCTATTGTATCTAACATTAATCTGAAGCTCGCTTCATTTTTTTAAATGACATCATAATTCAATGGGAAATATTTTAAATTTCATTATATAATTTCAACCGAATATAATGGATAGTCTATGAAAATGATTTAGTCCTTAGATTTACTACTCTATACTTCTTCAATGGAATACAAGGGAATTTGGAATGATTGTCTTTTATTATATTAGTTTTATAATAATAATAATGTCTATTCTAGTATAAAGAGGGCACATTTTGAAAGATTATATAAAAATTGGCCTTTGACACCAACTTTTTAGAATGTAGTGGTTTTATGGAAGTTGATGGGACCATATTTAGTAGAGGAAATGGTAGAGATTTTAATGATGATCCAAAAACATATAAGGATATATCAATATAGAAAAAAACTAAATGTAGGTAACTAGAGGAGTGCTCATTCTTTAAATGTATGTGATATTGATTTAATTATGGTATCTCCAAGGAATATTGTTTTGTGTTTAGGTAAAATTTAGAAGTCCAGTGTGTGGTTCATTGGAAAATATGAAAATATAGAGAAATTTGGATCAATTTCCTTCTGAGTGGTAAAATCCTCAAGTATTTCCTAAGTACACAAAATATTTCATGGTTTCATATTAAGAAATTATGTGTTAGATACATCTCAGGTTTTTAGCTTATAATTAGATAATTTGGAATATAACCTTCCTTTTGAGGAACTATATATTCATGTTCATCAACATATTGAATTTTTTTTGTAGAAGTTGATAATTTATAATGTTATGTTTTTATAGAAGAAGAATATGTTTGAATAAGAATTATGGGGATTTGAAAATTCTAGGACGGAAATATATCCCTATTTGTTTAATAAGTGAATAAATTTGTAATGAAAAAATTTCCAAAATAGGAAAGAAAGTAACAACCTAGTTAATTTTAAAATAAATAATTTTAATATATTTATTAATTATATTTTATAATATTTATATTCACCATAATAATATTGGGAAATCTCAAATTCAAAATCAAATAGCCTTATTTCTAATCAAATGGTGTCTTTAGACATTATATGGTTTTATTTAAATAAATTATTTCAGAAATATAAAACACTCATTCCATAAAATTACAATATTTTTTAATTAAAAATTTTCAAACTATCTATTGTTTATTTTTTATAATTTTTTGAAAATACTAATTTTTCAATGAATGGGATAAATGAAATATTTTAAATAAAACCCAATTTATTTTAAATTATTTAGACATAATCCAACATTTTGGATTAGTAATAAAATTTAATTTGTTACTTTTTACAAATAATAATTAAAATAAATTCATTGAAATTGATTTTAAATATGATTTTGGTGTAAAAAACTGTGTAATAAAAAACCCTTTTCCAAAAATAACATTTTTTTCACGTTTTTGGGATAAATATTCTGTTATATTCTCCAAAATATGTGATCAGTGCTTTAAAAAATTGATTAAATATGTTGAATAGGGTAATCCAAATTTGATAAATAGATCTTTTTTTAAAATTTTATCAATAATAACCTTACTAATTATTATCACCATGGTAATATAAACAATTGGGAAATTGTTGTAAAAAATGATATAAACTAAAAATTGAACATAGCATATGACATAATTATATTATATTATTTTTTATCATACTTAACCATACAGAATTTTTATATATGTCATTTTTTTCATTTTCCATGATTTTGACCGTTATATTATGTTATATAATAAAAAATCCATAAGTCATTCTCTTGGATTAATAATTTATATATTTTTGACATATAGATAATTAGAGGATATATTATGTTTTATATATTAATTTTAAATATATTTTTTCATCATGGTAAATTATTTATAATTTTTGGTGATCAAATGATTACCTGATATGCTTATGAGACAATAACATAATGATTGTGTAAGAAGAGTAAAAATAAATAAAATGATTTTAAAAATCTAAAAAAATATTATTTGTATGTGTTATAGAATCCCTAGAATATTTTATATAAATATAATATATCTTAGGTGTTTTAAAATTTTATATTTGAATTAATTCATTTTCATGTTTTTTTATGTAAAATTAAATGTATACTTCCAAACTGATATTAATCATATTATATATTAAATAATTTTTTTATTAAGTGATTTTATATTAATAAAAAAGATATTATTGTCCATGTGAAAGTTATATGGTTTACTACATCAACCATTGTCCATTTTTTCAGTTTATTTTTTATAGCAACATTATTTACCCTTATATAGTAATCAACATTGTTATAGAGATAATCATAATAATGGAGATTGACGATTAAAACACAAATACATGGATATATATATATATATATATATATATATTACAAAAACCTATAAAAATTATTATTTGTGATTATTTTGACATATATGAACCCTAGTTTATAAATAAATCATCTTGGAGCTATTGGGACATAAAAATTAATTAATATTATTTTAATACTATAAGTAATTCCAATTGTTCACCACTCTTCAAATATATAAGGGAACCTTATATCCTCATTTACTCACCCTATTAAATCTTATTTTTGGGCCAATACATACAAAAATATCTTTTAAAAATCCCTCTTCATTTCCTAGAGGCCTCATTTTGATCATAAAAGAAACATAGGAAACTTGTTACAGTAATCCTTCAGAGGTTCTCTATTAAAGAGATATAGTACTTAACCAAGCATTTTCATTTTGTTTCATTTTATATCTTCATAAAATCATCATCCATCATGTTTAAATAAAATAGTTTCTAAAATATTTTGTGATGTTATTATTTTATATTTTTAACGTATATCCAACTAATCTTCCATAAAAATAGAAGTGAAATATTCATTCGTGTGTACAGATTACTATCGACTCACAAAATGATGAAATTAATTTCCCACAATCACATCTCATGGATGAGTATAATGGTGTTTTTAATGTAAATATATTATATACAAAAAATATATATCATTATAAAAATTAAATATATCATACTATTTCATAACATATCATCAATTGAAAAATGAAAATATCGCTCATCGCGTACGTGTACACTACCATCTCCACGGAGATATGTGATTCAATTTTCATCATCAAATCACATGGATTATATATATATTTATATTTAATTAAATAATACTATATTTATGATATAATTATTATTATATAAAGATTAATTAATTTATGTATTCTTTCTATAATGCTCATTTAAAAATGGAAACGTTAGTCATTTTTATGTATCACTTGCCTTTTCCATGATTGAAATGTAGTTCATTTTTCAAAACCATCATTCCTAGTTACTTTAAAATAAAAATGGATAATTAAAAATTATAATTATTTCATGATTATTATTCTGGATTTGATTTTATAATGACCAATTTGACTATAGATATCCAATTGATGTCATTTTAGACATATGAATAGAACCTATTCAAAGCTTCTGAGATGAACATAGTTGACTAAATATTTGGAAATTTATTTAAGAAAAAAGAAAAAAAAACATGAATAAATAAAAACAAGAAACACCAAAAAATAATAATGTATGGTTATGGTGAAAAAGAACAAAATCCAATGCAACAAGAAACACCCATTGAAAAAGGGTGGGCTCTGGATGTCATGTAGAAGATTCTGCATAAGGAAGCCCTCAACAGAAGGCTTCAGGTACACACCCTCTTCCTTAGAAAAGACTTCATAACTCCAAACAATGAATATACCTATGAGCCCCCAAAAATGGCATTAAATGACTTCAATGGATCATGCACTACTCCCACGAGATAATATAGATCCTAATAATAGAAACAATGCAGTCCACCCCAGGCTGACACTCCATGAAAGATTCACCCAAAGAATCTCATCTTGAAAACCAGTGAATAAAATAACAGAGAACAGAAGGCCTGCTACTTCATACCTATAGAAAAAATAGAATCAAACCACTCTAAAGAAGAATAAATAAGAAAACTAAGCTAACAGACCCCAATGAAATAAATTAGAAAACAAGGATGAAAAAAACCTTTCAAAACAACCTCAAAAAGAGATAAGAGATAGTTTAAAGAAGTCTAGAAATATGAGACATGTCACAATATTTTTTATGAAAAGGAAGGAGATCATTATGAACTTGATCATACCAAACAAAATCAACTCCTTTAACACCATTATTTTCAATCCCATCAGCAATAGAATTAGCTTCCCTATAAATGTGAGTGATAATATGATTCATAGAAAATATAGTCTCCAAAAAATTAATCGAACTATTGTTTAGATTCCAGGACAAGTGAGAAAGACACATCCTTATGGCAGAAACAACAACAATAGAGTCACTCTCGATCTATAAATTATCCAAACCACGCTTTACAACATGATCCATAACAATGATAATGCCAAGAATTTCAGCCTCAAGTGAAGAGGCAAAGCCACAAGGACCATGAAAACACCCAAGGACATCCCCTTTATGATTTCCAAAAACATAACCATAACCAAAAAGCCCCAGATTACCCATAGAATCTCCATCCAAATTAACATTTAACCAACCAAAAATAGGTTCCTTCCAATGAACTTTTATAGTACCATGCACAGGCTTGATGTTTCCCTTAACACCTATATGATTCAGAACAGACAAATTATGAACCGAGTGGAAGCAAAAACATCTTCCTTGGAATATCAACATTATGCATAACAACAAGAATAGCTAATAAAAACCCACTTACCGAGAAGGAAAATATATCATGAATCACCTTATTCTGAGCAAACCAAATAAAATGAAGGAGTTCAGTAGCAGCGACCCAAAAAAGATCCAGCAATTGAGGAGAAAGAGAAATAGAATGCCAGCCTTGAAGGAAATGACGAATTGAAGACATATCAGGCGTATGGATTTCAAAAATATCATAAACAACCTTCCACATTGAAGTGGAATTAACACAAATATGATAAAAATGATCAATATATTCCCTATATTGATGAAAAAACACACATGAAGAACATAGAGAGATGCAACATTTTTTAAGGTAACAATCAGTTGGAAGCTTCCCATGAGCCACTCTCCAAGAAAATGTTGTCAGATAAGGCCTAATAATGTTCATATGAAGATCCCTCGTCCACTTAAAACCTATATTTCAAGATAGAGAATTACTATAAATTTTTTTAAAAGTCAACAAGCCATTTATAGCAGGTTCCCAATCCCAAAAATCATCTCTGTTAGAGAAGCAATATCTATTGATAATAATAAAAATATAATTACAGAGACCCCCCATATTATCAAGAAAATCATTAATTGAAACATCTAGATCAACATTAAAATCATCATTCACCAATGAATCAGCTAGGGGACATCTAGTCCAGTTTTCCTTCCAAAAGGATAAAGATGAGTTCCTTGAAACAAGCCATATAGAATGAGAGTCAATAGAAGAAAAAGTGGATTTAAAAGTAGGCCAAATAGAAGAATCAAGATGATTAAAAACTCCATTATTGAACATATCCCAACATTTGTTACGAAGAACGTCAAGAGACTCAGAATTACTACTGTCAATCCTCCAAACGAATGAAGACTATAAGAAATCATTAAACACATCAATAGTTTTGATACCAAGACCCCCGACATCATATGGATTACAACAATTACTCCATTAGACCACTGATAATTTCCTCTCCAAAATATTACCACTCCAAATGACATTTTTAATAGAAAAATTAAGGCTCTTGATGAGAGAGATTGACCACTTATAGACCATGAAAGAATAAACAATCTTAGAAATGATCACATCCCTAACCACGCAAACACAACCCGCCAAGGAGAGTGAATTACCCTTCTAGGGAGAAAGATGCCCTTTGATTTTACAAAGAATATCAGAAAAATAACAAGCTTTAGGCCTCCCCCAAAACATAGGAATACCCAAATATTTAAAGGGAAAAACACTTTCATGAATACCCAAATCCCTAATAATGCACGTCTTCCTAGAAATAGGAAACTTCCTACCAAAATAAACAAATTAATTATTCCAACTAATCTCATGCCCAAAGACTTTTTCATAATGCAAAAGGGAATTCTTAATATTTAAAATATTTCTCTTATCCCCTTTAGAGAATAGAATAATATCATCAGTATACAACAAGTGAGTGGGATAAAAATACTTCAAATAGCACTAATAGACTTCAGTTTCCCATTGCCAGCCATAATAGATAGTAATCTACTAACATGATCCTTTGAAATAGAAAAAATAATGGCCAAGAGAGGGTCAAATTGTGTGACAACTCTAGAACAAGCAAAGCAGCCCTCAGGGGATCCATTAACAAGGATAGAGATACAAGCTGACTCAAAAATGATTTTAACCCAATTAATTAAAACATCATCAAAACCAAAAAATGCAGATCCTTATAAATGAAATATAAATTTATAGTATCAAAATCTTTCCTAATGTCCAACATGAGAGTAATATTACCTTCGCTTGTGCATTTCTTAAGAAGGTTAACACATTATGAGGCAGTAATAAGATAATCATGAATAGACCTACCCTTAATAATGACAAAATAATTAGGAGAAATAATCTTACTGGAAATAGAGGAAAAACTCATGGCCAAGATTTTGCAAATAATTTTAAACATTTTATTTATCAGGGAAAATGGTATGAACAAATGAATCTCATTAGAATTCTCCATCTTTGGAATGAGGGAAAGGAATTGAGCATTCAAGCCCTGAGTAAGAGAACCACCTTTAAAAACAATTAACCAACCTGTAAACATCATCATGAATGACGTCACGATATGTCTGAAAGTAAAATTTCATAAAACCATCTGGGCCAGGGGAGCTATCAGAATTTATACTAAAGGCTGCTTCCTTGATTTCAAAGTCCAAAGGGATAGATGTAAGGATGGAATTATCCACTTTATTAACAAGGGTCGGAATAATACTCTCTCTTGGATCAACAAGAGGGACATGACCGGTAAAGAGATCCTTAAAATAAGTAACAACATTCTCAAAAAGATCCTTTCAATTGTCGAAGACATTATTCCCATTTCTAACCAATGAGAGAGGCATTGAGACTTTCTAAATTCCCTTAATGAATTGAAACATTTAGAATTTCTATCCCCATCTCTCAACCAATTAGCCTTAAAATTGTCTCTTTGTAAAGCATCATAGATATTAAACAAATTATTAATCATGGAAACCTGATGATTCTCACCCAAAAAATCATTAGAGAAGTCATTTGAAGAATTATTCTCCTGAATTTGTTGAAGAGATTCCTCAAGAGAGGAAATTTCAGAATCAGGGGAATTGAAACGAAATTTACTCAATAATTTCAAATTTCTTTTAAGGAGTTTGAACTTGATGACACAAGAAAAATCATTGACCCTACCCTTTCGAGAACTCCATGTTCGCTCAAAAATAGTTATACATTCTGGATGATTATCCCAAGCATTATTAAATCTAAAAGGAAAAGGAGGTTTGAGATCCTTACTCACTTGGTCAACCAAAATATGATGATGACCAGAGTTAATTCTAGAAAGATTCATACAAGAAATAGAACCCCAGAAATCAAGATAAGACTCATTGAAAAAATCCCTATCAATTCTACTAGAAAGAAACCTATCGAAACCATTATTTTACAATCTATTATTAGCCCTAACAAGATTAATTATATATAAATAAATTAATTTTGGAGTAAAAATTATATAAAACTTTACATACCTTCTATGGAATTCTAGAGGAATATTTATTAGTATTTTCAACATAATGTTAAAACGTTAATTACAAAATAAATAATGGAATGTTCTATATTAAGGAATACAATGATAATAAAATTTCCCACCACCATAATCATTATTTTCCATTTGAAATACCATAAAATATTTCTATGTTTCATTAAAATAAAAACACTCCTATCAAATTTTTTAGGTATATTAAAAATGATTGTTAAAATGGAATAGATAATCCAAAATCAGAAAATGATATCTTAATGATTAAAAGAATAATTGAATCAGTTTAATGTTGTAATATTCGTGTAATTATATGAATGGATTATATTAATGATATTTTAAAGTAATATGATTTTGGGGTATCATAATATTAAACAATGAAATTTTGTTCTTTCATAAACAAAGGATGGGTGCATTCATAATATACCAATGATGGATGGGTCTATAATTTCCTTCAAATTCTTTAGGTATGGAAGTTGACAGTATTGGTTATTCCATATATAAGATTGATATGGAAAATGATATCCATATCACCATGATGATTTATATTGTCTTTCATTAGGTTTTAATAGAAATATTAATATTTTTTAAAGTAATATATTGATCTTTGGTTTTAATGAAATTAATATGAATATTCTAATGGGTGATAAGTCTATCATTATTAAAATCATTTAATTAGATTTTCATGATTTCAAAGAAACATTAAAGTAATTTTATTTGAGTTAAATTCATAAAAAAGTTTTGAAGAAAATATTTTTAAAGGGAATTTGAATTTCTTTGTAATTAAATAATTATTTTTAAAATATGAAAATTATGAGAAGTATTTGTAGATTGAAAGTTAAATTTTTACAATAATTAACCTTAATATTATTTTTGTTCTCATCTCAATATTTAAAATTTTTTAATAGGGTTTTATGAATTATTATGGAATATGATTCCATTATGATGAAAATTATGAACATATTTCCAAGAATGAAAACAAGTAACATCATAAATGTTTGGTTCTCATTGAATCATTGCTAATGAATACAAGTTGTAACATTGTAATTTATGGGTTTTTTTTCTGAAATTTTTAGGAAAAATATCTATAAAACAATAATCCTTATGTATCTTTGAGAAAAAAGATAAATAATTATTTTCTAATGAAACAAAAATATGTATTGTTTATTTCTGGGTCCTTATATGATGGATCCTAACAACCTATAAATACAAAAATGTTCATAATGACCAAGGGGTAGATCATCCCTTATTTCTAGTCAATGTATAGACATTGTATGGTGATATAAAATTACCAATACTAAAATATTATAAATAGATTTCTATGCACTGATTATAATTGAAACTATTATTATTTTATATAATTTAATTATTACAATTGATAATTGTTCCTTACCACTGTTTGTAAGTTATCTATCATCCCTTACATATTTTAATAACATGTATACTGAGACATGGTCACGCTTTTATCACAAAATGTGGTACAATAAAAATTTACTATTAAATAATTATACATCATGGTTCATAACGGTTTATAGATAAATTTGAGCTATAAGGATCATCAAGTAATTCACTCTCCATATAGAGTTCTAGTAGGACACAGATCTTATTCCCGTTATATAAGAGTTAATAATATACACATAGCATCTAACTGCATAGTTAATTTCCACCAATATCCCATCATTAAAGGCATTAATCTATTTTTAACCCATTTTATCTAATTAAGACTCAATTAACTACCCTAGTAATTTTGGATAGAATATTTATTATTAAATTAATAATATTACCTTTTACTACATTTTAGCCTATATTACATTATATTATACACGTGTATTGGTTCCTCATTCATCATTACCATATTTGGAACTCAATTATCTTTTATACTAAATGAATCTACCACTTATTTTTTTCTTTTCATGTGTGGTAGGATATCACACAGTCTGGGGTCATTTATTTTTTCTAGCCATCTTATTAATCACATATTTAGATCACTCTATATAGATATATATTTCCTACTATATTCATCCATATATTTTTACATCAATTAACATAATGATAAGATAACCATATATTATATGAAATGAACATAACCTCCCATTAAACATCATTATTATTTTTTTACTCATGTTTCATCAAATGGATTAATATATAAGAAACAACTCCCTGATTTTTTTTAATTTCACACCATAGTCATTTCCTTCATATATCCCTATATATTAGATATACTTCCTTTCCCGATGATAATATTAATACTAGTGGAATGATTACTCAATTATTTACATACAAGAAATTTTCATTTCATTATGTTGACCATGTAAAATTGAACCCTTTATACGTCAACCTGGTTCACGAGTTAGCTAATCAGAGAAATTTTTATTTAAATACATAATAATAACTACTTAAAAATTTAATAATATCTATCTCATTTATATTTTAGTTTTTGATCCATTTACTAACAAACATGAACATTTATGCTTTAATAATAATTATAAATTTGGAAATGATATGGGAAATAATTAAAACATTATGGATCTACAATTACCACTTATCGAGTTCCTTAGATAACCCCTTATCTATGTTATTTTCATGAACAATTAATAAATTTTTATCATGGAAATTATATCATTTAGAATCTATTAATATATCATCTATAAATTCAATAAAATATTTCTAATATATTTCACGAATAATATAATAATCATATCTATAGATATATAGGGTTCATCTATTAAATAAAAAGTAATTACTATGAAATAACAATTCAGATACCTCATATGAAATGAAATTTTATATATCATCTGTTGAAATATTAATTAATAATATGTTAATTTAATATGAATAAATGAAAACTATTTTTCCTATATAATTGGTTATATAGATAATAAATATTTGATATAATAAATTTGTTTTAAGAAATGATCTAATTGATTTCCCAATATTCGAATCACAACCATATAGATCCATGCTTCTTATTTAGATATTGAACATCTGATCCAAATTTTTTGACACTTGGGTGTATTAATATGTTATAAAAATTATTTTAGTTGATTTATTAATCTATGAAACATCAATTGATCAATTTTATAGGGTGTCTTAGATATCAGTGTTTCATCATAGATAAGGTTAATAGATAATTTTTCTTCACGATCAGGGGAATATTAATTTAATTCATTATAGAAATAAATTAATATAGTCATGAAAAATATAAATATTATTGGTCAGAGAATATCCTAAATATTTATTGATTTTATTTTGACTTCTCATCCTCTAATAATTTCATCAACAGGAGAGATTACAAGTGGTACTATGTTAAGTTTAGGAAATAAAGTCTCTTCTAAAAAAATGTATTATATTCTATCCTCAGATATTATAATATCATTAACTCATAAATAAACCCATGGGTTATAAATTTATATCGAATCAATCACATAAATTTTGAACAAAAACTACCATTAGTACAGAGACCATAATTTTAACTAGGAAACATTCACTTTATCTAATAGAGAAAACCCACCCGATTATTTACCATAAATATTTACACTATGATTTTTATCTAAAAAAATCCTTATTTTATTATTTATATGAAAATTTAATGTTATTTAAAAATAAGAATTTTAAAATAGCATAGAGTCTAATCGAATACATTATTAGAAAACCATTAGTTTATGATCAATGTTCCTACTATAACATAATTTGGAGCCAACAATTCGATAATTGCAATTTAATAATATCAGTTATTTCCCTTATACTATTTTTAAGAGTTTTCCATCTCCTTAAGAATATATTTTTTTACATTCATAGATTGTTTCTTTAATTATCACTCATACACCTGATATTATTCATCTTTAAGCATGTAACAAACTCTATATCGCCTCCTTAAGGCCCGATGGTATTTTAATTTTTAATTTTAATATATTTGAAATTATTCATCTCTATTCTTCCCCATTACTAAATTTCAGTATATATAGATGTAAATCCTCATTGTATTCTCATATATTTGACATTTAAAATGTAATTTTTAGAGATTATTTTCATACTAATGATAACACTATTAACTATAAACTTATATAATTTTTTTGAGATATAATTCCTTATTAAGGAATTTATTTATCCCATTAATTATGTAACTGATATTTTATACATTATTATTTAAATCTATATCATTTACTTTAATTTTTATAATTAATGTCCCATAGAAAAATAATTTTCCACTTCATTTTTTGAAAAAAAATATTGAATTTCCCTTCCTTATTATCCATTTACTATTGACGAAAATTATTTTCCAATAGTATCAACTTAAAATTTTTATATTCCATATATTTAATATCTTCGTATATTTTAGTTTTTTTAATTAAGGTCCAATATTTGTTAAAATATAATATTAATGATATACATACATGATAACCATACTCCCTTCAATAGAACATAAATTTAGTAATATCAATTATAAATACATCCTATATTTCTCTACAACTAATGAATTATTCATTTCATTAAGAGAGGGGGAATTATGCCTCATGTGAAGTTCCAATGTTGTTAATCCTCATATAGTGGAAACTCCTCTCATAACATCTCAAATCTCTAGAAAACATGAACAATTTATTTTTCATATAAAATTTTGTAAAACATAATATATAAATCCTTAGGTAAATGTCCTTTGGGAGATTATATATATAATATTTGAACATAAAATAAAATATATTAGATCTATTTTTATCTATATAATTATGTAAAATGTACATTAATTATTTTTATTTATACAAATTAAATCATGTGTATATAATTATTGAAAATTACGAGTTGTAATACCAAGTATGAGAAGAAAAATGATAATAAATTAAAAGAATATGAGACAAGAGGGGAAATATGATATAATAAAATATGATATTAATATGTAATCACATGGAAAATGGAATTAATATGAAAAAATCATAAGATAATTTAATTATATGAATTTTTGAATAACATAAAATTATAAACATATGTAAAGTATCACTAGCAAATAATATAACATATTGTGCTTGGCTTCATGCCTGTGAAACACACATATTTTATCATGTGATAAAAATATTATGTGATGAATTGAGGGACTATATAATTCTAGATCCATAAAAAATATATAAATATGAGAATGAATATATGTGAAACAAATGTAAAATAAATCATATATAAAACATATCCAAGGAAAAAAACTAGGATTACAAAATGTGTTATATAATCATATCCAAATGATTAACCGAATTTTATATCATAATCATTCAAAATTAAATGTTAGATTTATATTAATTGGATTTTAACAAATTAATAAATAAATTAATTGAATATTTTGTTCATTTGAGATGAAATTTTAAAAAAATTACTATATATGTTGTTATAGAAATGAAGTATAAAACCATGTTTTATGAAATGAGTAAAATAAATTTAACTAATATAAGAAATTACTGTATTCCATAATCCAAAATAATATCATGTTTAGATTTCCTAAAAATTGATGTTCTTTTGGGAAATATTATGAGGGAAAATAAACTAAAATAGTGACATAGTAAATTGAATAAGTTTTTGAAATTTTCAAATTATTCTGGATTTCATTAATGAAAATTTTGAGAACAGATCATGAAAAATATTTATTTCCCCAGAAAACATGAGGAATATGAAATACATACATATAGAATGAACATAAATAGAGAATATAGATAAATATAGTAGAGAAATATAGAGATAGTGTGAGGTATAGAGTGAGAAAAATAACATAAAACTAAGGGAGGATTGTGAAATACCTTCACATAAGTACAGAATCACTTGGTATATAAATAGAACCTCCTAAATAATCGAAGTAAATTTATTAAATACTTTCTTCATAACTATGTTATTATATTGTTTTATTATTCCTTTAGGTTATTTAGTTTACTTTTTATTTGGAAATTATGTTCATGTTCACCATGCCGATGACATTTGTTATATGGTTCGAAGGCCTCATTGTTCTATTGAAAATGTTGGTTATTTCTTCAATTGAGTCCTAATATCTAGAATTTTTAGAATTATAGATTATTATTACTTCAATAAATTAATGTTTTTTAAAATAAAAAAAATCATTCTTATGCATGTTTCATTTAGTATAAAATTAGTCATTTAATGGTTATTTAATTTAAGTTGTTTTTCTAACCATGTTCAACATAATTAATGTAACATAATCATTAGGACTATTTTAGAAATATAGAATATGAATTAAAATAACATATATATATAAATATATTTCAACCATATTTAATCTTAATATTATTATAATAAAAATCCATGCATGTAGTAATGAAAAATGAAATATGGTACCCTTGGAGGTGGGGAGAAGATTATAATATGGGTTATTTTTTCATTCTAGATTAAATAAATGGAAGGTAAATAATTATTAGTATATTAATATATTATAAAAATCTGGTAACCATAATATTTATTTCATTATATTTGGATTTTATGCTTATATTTGGTGGGATAAGATGAAGAAAATAATATAAATGTTATCTATTGAGATATTTAACCCTTTCTTTTGATGTAATCCTTTGATGCCAAATAGGGTCCCACAGAATATAATTTTAGGATTATTAATACAATATATTTTTATGTTGGGAATGTATTTTTATAGGTAATTTTCATGGTAAATAAAATATTGTGTAGTGATTTGTTGGGTAGTGATGGTTAGTATTAAATAGGAGGATAGGGGTTGTTTATAATAAAATATGAATTAAAAAATTATTTATTCATAAGACATCCATTATTGATGAATCAAGTGAATTTAAATAATAATTAAATCATGTGAGGGTAGGATAATGATTTCTTACATCATATAATATAGAATTAATTGTTTATTTATCTAGTAATGTAAAATTTTGTATCATTTCATATTTTTTTAATCAATATTGTTTCAAATTTTGAAGAAAAATAATAAAACAGTACTCCTTAAAATAATATTAATATTATGATTCCAAAAATGTTATTCACATTTTCAAAATGTGTTTTAAAATATAACAATATTTTTTTTTAAAAAAATAATTACTTTGTAGAAAATACTATTTTTTATGATACGATGAAATTTATGAACCAAATAATATTTACATTTATATTCAAAAAATTATATTATCTCATTTAGGAAAAATTGTTATGTTTAAATTTTATGAAATTACACATTAATATTTAATGTTTAAATTAAACATAAAAATTATTTTATTGAAAATGAATCATATCTGATTTAAATACAAATTAAACTACAGTTTCCTTTTACGGAATAATTGTTTTTTCATAATTATGTCTTTTATTTATTTTCCTTATTATATAAATTCATTATATTTTTATTTTCTATGTTACTCAAATACTTATTTACTAATACAATATTTTCGATATTATTATTATAGTCATGTTATTATTCTTAATAATCATGTTAATATTATGATGATCATATAGGTTTTGTAATTATTATAAATACCTCAAATTTCATTTACAAATAATTTTATTCAATTTATATTAATATTATATTTTATTATTTTAAAAATACTAATTACATTACTAATGTTTTATTTCTATTTTTACTGACTATCACATGTATGATTCTTCTTGGAGAACAAAGTGATGATAATTATCCTATTCATGTCATTTATATGTATGATTATTACCTTTTAGTGAAGTTACATACATTATTGGGTATATTAATCCTCTAAACATAATGTGTAATTTTGATATAAAAATTTATTAATAGTTTTTAAATTTTGGTGGTGTTATTTTATTTTATATTCTATAATATTACATGTTTTCATAAGTAAGAATCTCTTAAAATGTTTCGGTAATTGAAAATGAATTCCCAAAGAAATTTCATCCTTGAATTATCCTTTCAAACACTAAAATGAACATATAAAAGGGTACATCTGTTTCATTACATCCTCAGGTTCCATTGTTCCCTCTTATAACTTACATATTCTCTAAAGTACATTGATAACGTGATTTGACAAGATGTATAGAACAATTTACCTTACAAGAAATATTTTCACTCACTCATGATAAGGGACACTATGATAAAAATGTACAACCATTTTATTTAGTACATTTGATGGGTATTGAATGTAAATACACATGGGGGATATATAGATTACGTCATTCACTTATGGTACGTTTTGTGGGGGTGATTGTCGATAGTCCATGACTCCAATTAAATAACTAATTTCAAAGTGGAAATTATATTTTATTAATAAAATTCCCTTTATCCAATATTTGAAGTCTATCTTCTATTGGGATATAGTATTGAACACTTTATCACCACCCTCAAACCTCAGGTCACAACACTGAGTATAAAAATTGATTGTTATCAACTATATGATCGTAAAATATTTTTTATGAATCTCATTAACATTATATACCATTTCATTGACCAATTCTACACCCAATATAATATTTTCTTTAGCTTTATCCAAATATGTTAGAGTTATAAATTAATTTTAATATATATGTTAAGAAAGATCCATACAAATAATCATGTGGAATATATTTTCATATGAGAACTATACAATATAAATATATTCATCATAGTCCTATTTTAAATCCATCTAACATGCTCTCAACATATCCTCATATATCTAGATAGTTAATTATGATTATATAGAAATTTGGTGGTCAAAAACCACACTAATATTCAACTGCATGTTTAATGATTACTAAATACTTTTAGAAAACATTGATGTAAATCTTAGATCAGGATCAAAAAAAAATTATAGTGGTATTCCATTATTCATCAATAATTATCTATCACATTTTATTTAATGTCAATCAAGTGATAATTACTTTATAATAGTGATGATGTGAGATGAATTTATAAGACAATATATTATAAACAATATGGAATTATTTCATTTGGATGCCTTCAAAATCAAATGAAAAATGTGCAGTGATTTTCTATCATATTGTTGTTGGTATGGGTTACCGGTTCATCAAACCTTGACTCTTTTCTTTCTTTATTAACATAATGTCATCTCTAGAACATTAATGTAAATTAAAATATGTCTATAGTCATTATTCCCCATCATTAGTGCTATCTTATATCTTCTAACATCTATGTACTCCGTGGGAGGATAGGGAATGATAAACTATAACTATAATCTATTAAATCCTCTACTACCATAAGCATTTATTTTATTTATAATAATGCCAAAAATATAAAAACACTATATTTATCCATGTTGAACTCTGGTTATTTTTCATTCTTCATTACATGAATATTTTTTTTCTCTGTATAACCTATATCTGAAAATTATTTATCATATCCATAATGTATGCTTGAGTTATAATTATTAATTCATAGCATATTGTTTGGTCATTTATTATTCACTTGTGTATCTGTTACATGTATAAGAAGATCATATATTTAACAATCCATTCCATGGATATAGATTTATGATCTTATCTATATAGAGAATTTTTCAATTTGATTACATTCATTAGATGGTAATGTATTGAGGAATCATTTTTCTAGACCATCTATAACCATATTAATTAGTTCACATTTATATCCTTATGTGTGAGTATATATATATTTGGTTTTAGTAATCCATTTATATATAACACTTACTTCCATATAAATAATTCATCTACATTATTAATGAAATGAATACATTAAAGATATGTAGATCCAATAGTTGGAAATTTTATTTTATAGTCCTTCATTTATATTGATAAATAATTTATTATTTATCATTTTTATGTTTACACAACAAATGACCATCAATTTTCTTTATTATATATATTTTTCCTTCCATACTAATGGGTTTTTTGAGTACATTTTCAATAATTAAATCCATGTTTATACCTCAGATCTCTATTCGCACTCACCATTCTGACTATAATGGACTCCCTTCAAAGTTATTTTCATTATTGGGTCTGAAAATCATGAAACATTACAAAAAATATTATTCAATGTACATTGAAAATTAATTGAAATAATGATCTCAATTATAAATGTTAGAATTGACCATTCCTCAGTTTCCTTTCTCTATACTGGATCAGTAAATATCCCCTTTCATTTGAAAAAATTAACCATTAATGTTTCATAACCTATAAAAAAATAAAATTTTCTATACATCAAAAATTAATTTTACATTCTCGAAATATTAATAATAATATGAAATTTTAAACAATGTTCCTCATTTGTTTTATAGTATATGAGAATATCATCTTAAAATCCCACCAAATGTTTTTTATTTAATCTCTAAACAGACTATTAATATGTTCAATAAATGTTTTTGGATAATTTGTGAACATAAATGGAATCACTATGCAGTCATTATTTATATAATATATAAAGAAGGATTTCAGGGGAATATCCAGTTTAATATCAAAAAATGAATGATATAGAAATAAAAAATCAACATTAGAGAAGTACTAAACCCCTCATAGATGATTAAACAAGAACCCAATTTATAGTAAGAGATAATTGTTTTTTTCATGATCTTTTTGAGTTTATGATAATAAATAAATAGTTTCATTATATAATCCTTATAAATGAAAATTTGTAAACATAACCCACATGGTTTAGAACATTGGAATTTCAAGTCCATCACCAGATTCAATAGTATTCTCTTATTTACATTTTTTGGTTAAATGTGGTTTATTTCAAAGTGACACTTCAATTTTGGGTATGCTCTGAGTATAATTTTAATAGATTACTAAATCATTTATACAGGAGGAATATCATGAATAAATTCATAAAAATAATTAGTATAATACATTATATTCAGAACCACATCAAGATTGATTCCTTAATTTTATTCCTTAATTTGAGAAAGTTGTGTTTATTGTGAGGGTAATAATATCCATCACTACCAAGGATTTAGATATTGATATTTATAACTATACATGAATTTTTTATATAAATTGAGGATGATTTTTGATATAGAAAGAAAATTAACTCTCATATAAGTTGACATTTTTTCAATATTTAGATATACAGTTTATCCCAGGAACAATATCAGACTCCACCAATGGGAGTATAATATTTTTTTGGGTAAACTATTTGGATAATGGTATCTAGGGAATAAATATATGATTTTAATTCAGTAATTTCCCCACAATGATTTTCCCCGATATGATATCATCAATATCTGGAGGTATTGTTTGAATATTTAAAATTAACATGCATGATGTAAAATAATACGAGGTACTGTAATACGGTAAGACATTAAGAGATAATGAAGTGATGATCAGTGTACCTATTCCCATTTTCATTGGGTTATAAAATTTTACAAAAAATATAACAATGTTATGAATGTGAAGACTAAATTTATTAGCACATGAAATGAAAACATGTGAACAACAAAAGAATAGATCATAAATAGAATGTATATGTTAACCTATGGATATATATGTTTGGATCTATATTATTGATGGTCTCTTTCTAATTAGGTTCTCTAAATTAATGATTAATAATAATTATACCTTTCATTAACACCAATTATAACAACCCAAATCCCAAAAACATATTAATACATCATTTTGACAATAAAATGCATTCAAAACCTATATATATTGTTCAAATTTCATTTTTTAAATAGATATAAAATAAATTGACTAAAAAATAACCAAATTCATATTTATACTCTTGTCTATAATGTGTTCTAAATTCCTTTTTTTGATAAATCAAATGATATCATACAACCATATAGAAAGAATAAGGAATTGTATAAATCTTCACAAGGGAACAAGTATATTTTAATGTATAATTTATAATTCTGGATGCAAAATATTTTATCATAAATTTGGTGGATAATTTATAACCACATTGAATCATTACCTAAATAAGATGATATCAAAAGATCATGGAATTATAATAATTTTTTAACAATATAGATAATGTAATAATTATCATAAGTTATAGATAACATACTATAAAAATTATACTGGTGGCCAAAGATTATTTCCAATAAACCATATAGTGTATCTAATGAGATTAAAACATTACCAAATGCATTGTGAAATTGAGTAATTTTAAGCCCTATTATCATTTAATAATGTGTACATGTCTATGTGTTCCATAAATCAAAAATCATTAATAAATCATAAGCATGTGAAAATAAATTGAGTGGGATATGAGATAAAAAATTATTCCACAATGAATAACCAAATGGTATATCATAATTTTTTATAATAAACGAGGGGACTAAATATTTTAGTATGTTTATAATGAAATAGAAATTATAGGACATGAATATGGATTTTACAAGAATAAAAATTCATAAAAATATGAGTAAATAGGTATAGAAATGAAACTATAATATAAAATATGAATCCAATGGCTATAAAGAAGTTATATAATGTAATAAAATTTCATTTTCCCAAATAAGTAAAATTAACATTACTTGTTTTAATTAATTTATTTATTATTTTTTCAATTCATCCAATCAAAAAAAATTTAATAGAGTAAACCATGAAAATTAATATTGAATAGAAAATGATTATTAAACTGTATTTTCATAATAAAATATATTGATAAGGGAAGGTAATATCCTGTGATATTAAAAATATAGTTTATATCATAATAGATATGGAACACCAATGAATAATGAAATATGAAATGTATTTTTAAATTTGACCGATATAACCTACCTATTAAATATGAGGGTATGAAAATGACTAAAAATTTATAAAATAAATTTAAAGATCCTTCTAAATATAAATTTATTTAAATAATAATGAAAATAATAACACAATTATTAGGAATGTGGTTTTATTCATCAAAAAACTTTGTTTTCTTCGAAAATTAATTTTATTCCATTTTATTAATGAATATTATTAATAATATATATTAGTTCTAGAAAGTAAATATGAAAAAAGTAATCTCATTTTTAAATTCATAATTCCAAAATAATAATAATTTTTTTTCAAAATATTCATAAATGATTTTTTAATGAATATTACAAATTTTGATTTTTATTTAAATTTTTATTTATCATTTTATGATTTTTGGAAATAAAATACAATTTTGTATTAGAAAAAAATTTAATGAGTTAATTTTGATTTAAAATAAATCAATTATGGGTTTTAAATTGATTCTATAATTTTAAATTTGCATGATTACATTTTATAATTAAAAGTTCATTTTTATGTAAAACTATTTGTCATCATGTTTTTCATATTAAATCTTAAATTAAATTCATTCTCTTTTGTTTTTTGAATTTTTTAAGGTAGATTCCATTTTTTGAATCATAATGTCTAAATTTAGTAAAGTGTCCTCTTTTATTTTTTGTCAATATGTGTAGTTACCTACTTAATTTTTGTTACCACAATAAATTGTAATATAGGAAATTTAAGATAATAATAAAATTATAATCTCTACAAAATGACCATAAAACATAAAATAATGTTATTTTACTATTCCATTTCTGGTATAAAAATTCAATATTTTTTTATATGTAATGTAATTATAATTTTTACAAGATTAAGTCTTTTATAGTATTTTATTTCATGAAATGTCAAACATGACACACTATTATTTTTAATCAATATATTATTTTTAATATAAGGTTATCTAGAGAAAATGATAAAATATAATTAGTATTTTTAAAAGGTAAATTATTTATCTTCCTAATGATAATTTATTTTTTACTTTTTGGAGATTAAAAAGTTACATTAAATTCATAGATGATATTGATGTGGTAATTTATCAATTTATGAAAAAATAATAAAAAGTATATTAAAAATACTAAATTTATTTTAATAAGATATAATTTATCTCATCCAATAATTTTATCATACAACATGACATGTTATATATGTATTAAAATATTTTCTGATTTTTTGTTGTTTTCTTGAATTTATTAAATGAAATGTTATTAATTATGTCAATATTTACAATAATGATATTAGATGAAAAAGATATATTATTTAAAAAAATTAAAAAAATTAAAAATAAAATAATGACCAATGGAATAATATATGTTCAAATATTTCCTCCCATATACATTTTTATTCCATTTGTAATCATTTGGGTCTATAATAGTCTTATCAAATTTTAATCATTTTAGAAATTTCAAATGTGGCACTCATCTAAATTATAAAAGAACACATCCTCCCTCTCTTCTTTACATACCATGGAGCCTTAGAGATCGTCCATTACAAATAAGTAAATCCATAAAAATCACCTAAACACATTTTATATGTATTGGTCTTCTCAAATAACCCACCCTGCAACCCTTTTAGATCTGATATAAGCGAGTTTTCTCAAAGAAGAGACAATCTCCTTGACCGATCATGTTCTTTTTAATTATTAATTTTTTTCATATAAATTTATTATATTATAAAAAAATTAAAACGGTTGTAATACTAATTATAACTAAATTATATTAATATTATTAAACCACCATTTCCACCCTCATTCCATCCAATGGTTAATGAAATTACCAATAGTACATTCATACATATTACTATCTTCACATAATAATACAATTAATTTTCCCTCACTTTCATTCAAGTTTTGTTACTATTAAGGATTTAAATATTATATACTATATTTATTAGTAAATTATTCTTCTATAAATAAAATATCATATCATACATCATCCCTTCTAAAGCGTTTTAAAATGATAACGTTGCCCATGCGTACTTGGGTACTACCCCCTCCACAAAGCGATGTGATTGGGTTTTCAATTAAATATTACTTAGATGGTAAAGAGGATGTGTTTTATTAATATATAAGATATATATGAAATAAAAATTATTCTTTAATGGATAAATAATTATTTATCATAATTTCATTCAATGCATTAAAAAATGATAACAAAATTTTTGCATACGTATGGCCTACTGTCTCCATGAACGATGTAATTCGGGTTTTTATATCTGAAATTTTTAAATGACTCAAAAAAATTATATACTATGAATAACTATATATATATATAATGATTAAAATAGTTTATATGATGGAACCATGATCAATGTAAAAGGATCACCACTACCAGACCAAAACATATGTGAAAATGGAAGTAGATATCAGCAAGAATAGTGATTTTAATATGGAATTGATAACAAACAGGTGATAAAAGGAAAGAAGTAAAACATATATGGTAGATATATATTATTATTAATATATAATAGATAATTAATAAATTTATATTTATTATTAAGTACTTTCCAACATATATAATGAAATTCAGACATAAGGTATGTGATTTCAGTCTCATTTTGATTGTTTTGGGACATATGATATGTTATACTCTAATGTTCTATTATGAGGTGGATCTACTACACAATTTAAAATATATATAATTAATAAAATTCCTTTTATTATATATAAATTTATCATTTTATTTATTATTTATTGGGGATTATGAAATATATTTTACCAATCTTCCAAGTATTTTATGTTACAATATCTTCATTTACTTGGATTGATTATGATTGTGATTCCATTTATATAATATTTTTAACTATCACTCCATAAAATCATATATATTGTTATTCTCCCACTATTAAATAAAATTTTCATGTAATAGTTAACATTTTCATTTCTTTTGTAGTCAAAATAGATTGAGAAGTAATTTTTATAGATATTCTACTTTATTTCACTCTTCAGACATAAAACATTTTCCTTCCAAAACCATCTTTTCTAGAAATTTGTTAAAAACATTTTTAATATTCTCCAATAATATTTCAATTAATTTTGTATACATTTTTTAATTTTTTAATTTTTAGGGGAATTATCATGTTATTCAAAAAAAAGTGTTGCCTTTTTAAATTTATGATAAAAATATGGAGGGAATATTTTTTAACATCTAGGATATGAAAATATTTTCCAGCATTCATTAAAAATTTTTTATGTAATAAATCCTTTGAGTATTCAAAAGTATCATTTCAATGAAATTGTTTTAATTTTAATATCTGAATATTTTCATAGATATTTGATTTGAAAATTAAAATTTTAATTTCTTCATAAATATTTTTAATTACATTTAATGTTATTTAATTTCTCCAAAGTCAACAAGAATTGATTTCACCTATATTTTATTAGATATATAATCCAAGGATAACATTTTTTTTCTATATTTATGGTTTATGGTTTATATGGAATGATGATTTTTAAACATTTTTCTTTTGTTTTATTTATGCTATGATGGAATGTTTAATAAACAAATTTCTTTTTATTGGTTCTAATATGATGAATGTTTTATGGTCATGGGGCTTATATATTTATAGTTTCATTATGTGATTTAGATTTATTTATATCACTATGAAATTCATAGGGTAATGTATTATATCTTCTGAGAAAGTTATGTAAAACATGTTAATGTGGTTGATCCAATATGGAAACAGGATGAAGTGCTTGATATTTTGTGGGATGCAAGATGATGTTCTTGATATACCATAGTAAGAGGGTGTTGATGTCTGATCTAGTGGTATTGGAAGTTAAATTTCAGATATTAAATGTTTTATATAATGATTATAGTACCTCACATATTTATGATATGAACTTGTGGTCCATGATTAAGTTATGATGAATTCTACTTCTATTAATTCATGTATTTGTAAATACTACATTTTTATTCCATACCAAATGTTTATGATCTTTATTAGATTCGTTTATAGATTTTTATTTTTTGGTGATGATATTATAACTTTATTATTCTCTCATTTTTTCGTTTGATCATCGATTAGTATCCCCTATGTTTTCTCTAAATGACCATATGATATAACCCTTACATTTTTCCTTTTCACATGCTATGAAAAATGATTGCAAATATATTTTTTAGAATGGATTAATATGCGGTAAATTTTATGGGATAACATATTGATTAGACATGGAATATGAAAAGATATGTATATTTATAGTTTTGTTTATCTTTAGGAACTAGTTTTTTATTATCCATAATGGGTATGTTTTTTTCAAAATTCCATGAAACCCTAAACCTGAATGCTCTGTGGGTATATAAGTTATAAAATACTTCCATTTGACTTTAAATGTTTATGATGGGAATAATTAGCTCAATTTTTTTTGAATATATTCGAAAAAAAGTTATGTTTTTTAGTTTTTCATTAGATTTGAGAGTGATAATATTGGAATATTACATATTTTATCAGAGTAGGGTATATAAATATTAATGTATTTGTTTTTCTATGATAAGTTATTCTAAGAGTTATGGATAATGTAATGGGTATGTATGTTTAAGGATGAACCGAAATTCAAAGTCTTAGACACCCCTTTTGGGGATTATTTTGATGGAAATTTATGGAGGGTAATGATATTTTAGAAAATGAATATATAACACTTAGGATTAATATGAATTTTTATATTTATAAGAATGTATTTAATATTTTTGTAAATATTTTTTAATTTAATTTATAATCATTAGGGTTTAAATTATAAAACATTTTGAGGTAATTATGGGTTAGTATATTTGGGGGATTTTAAATGAAAGCTATAAGATAGAGTTGGATTTTCATAAGGTCTATAATAATATAGTTTATGAATAAATACAACTCATTGGTTAGGTAAAAACAAATCACATCTGGAAATGTAATGAGGCCTAAACCCATAATCGAAGAGTGACAAGGGTGAAGTGTGTACCACCAAAAAATGTGATATTTGGTTATTATGAATTGGTTTCCGATAATATAAATTATCATCTTGAAAATAATTATGTTCATTTTTTGGAAAATATTCTTTATCATGAAGATAACCATAATATTAGGAATTTATTTTTTGTTAAGGTATTATTATTATTTTGGATGCCTCTCACCATTTTGGGAACCATATATGATTAAATGAAAATTAGTATTATGTAGTTTTATCTAAGGAATAATAGATTAATTTTATTTTGGAAGCACATTTCATTTCATTTGTAATCTATGATTATTAGGATTATTTATTGAGGTTCTTAGTGTATCAAAGAGATCATATGTTGATGAATTGTACATTTTGGGAAATGAAAGATAATTTTTTATTCAAAGATGATGTGGTCCAATCATTTTGATAATTGGGACTGAATACTATTTTGAAATATTTTCATTATTTTAAAAGATAACTATATACTAAACCATCAATGTTGATCATTGGTTACAACTATTGAATTTGGGAGACTAATACAACTTTTATTCATTTAAGGGGTTTAGTAATACTGTGAATCAGTGTATATTATCTTATTAATTTTATTTTCTAATATAAAATGATTGTGGGAATATATTTTTATTCTTTTTTGGAGTACGAGATTCATTGGGAGTTGACACTCGTGCTTTATGCATGAAAAAATGGTCTTAAATAATCATTATTTGGACAAAAGATGACACTATGGAGGAAATTGAATAAAGTATGAAAATATAAATGTCAATAAAGTAAATTTCATCATGTTCATATAATATTCAACAATGTTATTTCATAACTCTTGAAAAAAGATCATTAAATAAAATCAATATCCATTACTTTTCATAATGATATATTAATGGCCTTTTATCCGATATTAGATTTATGTTATTATGATGGTCAAATTTCTCAAAGGAATATACTCTACGAATATATATCTATATTTTGGCATTACTTTTCACTTTTATATCCATGTTTTCACCCACAAAATAATGTTTACAAACATCTAAAACTAGTTATGTGTCATTTCCGATGACCTTTGTACTTCCCTTTCTCTCCTTGTAAGGGGATACTTTATTAACCCTTTTTATGATGTGGTATTTGAATAAAGGTATTTTGAAAAGCATAAACCCTAGATATCAAGACTATGTTAAAATTATATGGTTACAATTTATTAATTTGGGGATAATGTAGCATCCTAATATTTTAAAAATAAATTCTATAGATTACATGATTTGTAAAACCAAGGTAAAACGTAAAACTGAATATAATTATTTAAATTTTTTCATTATAATATTTTCATTAAATATGATGGTATGACATGGATTAAAATACTCATAAAATAAAAATAATGTAATAAGATAATATAAATATATTTAAAATTTCATAGAATCAAATCAAATAATTTTTATTAACGTCATGTTATTCTTCAAAAAAACGTCAAGTTATTCTTCAAAAATTATATTATCTTCAAAAAATAATTTTAATCCATTTTATGAGTGAAAATTTAAATTAATTTAAGATTTCACAGAAAATGTATTTCAAAAATTTATTATATTTTGAAATTTTTAATTTTTAATTTTTTTCCAAATTTTCCAAAATGATTGATTTCCAATGAATGGTGAAATTATTGATTTTTATTGAAAACATTATTTTTCATTTATTTATCTGAAATTAAAATTATATTTTTATGTGTTGTTAATTTTTAATTATTTTATTTTGATTTAATATTATATAATTATGGTTTTGGAATTTATTTTATACATGAATGTTGCAACAATATATTATATATATAAAAGATCATTTTTTAGAAAAAAAACTATCTTAATCGTATTTTATAGTTAAATAATAAATTAAATTTAAAAAATTGATTGTTTTTAATTTTTAAAAATAGATTACTTATTTTTAATCAGAAGTAAATATCCATTAAATATGTCTCCTTTATTTTTGGTCAATATGAATAGATACATTTGTGTTTTTTATCACGATAAAAGGTAATTTCGATAATTATAGATTAATGTATAATTATAAGAACACTTAAATGAAAAAACCATTTATTAATAATATTTTATGTTTCCATTTCATCCATAATCATCAATTATTTTTTATATGAAATTTTATGGCTATATAAAAATGACTATTACATTTATATTATATTATTTAAAGAGAACCCAAACATGTCATACACTTTTTTGACAACTATAATATTTTTAATGTATGGATAAATAAATTATCTATTTGAATATAAATAATATTTTTAAAGATAAAATTTTTATCTTCATCATGGTAATTTATTTTTAATTTTTTGAAACGAGATAATAACCTTAAATTCCAACAAATGATTGAATGAAAACTTATTCACAATAGGAAAAGTAAAAAAATTATATTAGAAATATTAAAATTATTATGATTATAGATCATTTAAGTGATCCATGGATTTTATAGATGGGAAATACAATGTTACAGTTTTACTAAAGTATTTGGTATGAATTTAAATATTTTCATTATTTTATTAACTTCAATGTAATGATTAAAGTCAAAATTGACACTAATTTTACTTTATAAAAGTAATATTGTATAGAATTCATCAAATTCATAAAAATTTTAGAATAATTTAAAGGATATATTACATTGTCTAAAATTTAAACCCCTAATCATTTATAGTCCATTTCTAAGCATTTGGATCGAGAATATTCTTATAATATTTTAATAATTTTGAGAAATTTCAAATGTTCCCCTCACCTCAATAAAAAAAGAGAACATCCTCCCATGCTTCTATACACTACATTGATTATTCTTTAACTACCTTACCATGAAAAATATCCTCTAAAAATCATTATAAAAACTCTATATGTGATTTTATTCTCATTAGATCAACCCTTGATCCTTTATTTGGAAATATAATGTAGTTTTCCCACAAAATAGGTATTCGTCAAAACCAATCACTTTATTTTGTATTCTTCTTTTATATCTTATAAATAATTTATATCATTAATTAAAAAATAAACTAATTTTAATTTATATCATGAAATTATATAATTATTTTGAAACCACCATTATCTATCCTTATTCCATATAATGTGAAGTTAAATTATTACTCACTTGTGTGTACGTCTTACCATCTCCACGTAGAGATACAATTCCTTTTCTAACAACATATTTCATTGATGGAAAATATGTATGGTTAAGTGTTTATATATTATATTTAAACATAATTATACTTAAGTAATTAAAATATCATATCTACCTTCTTAACATATGAACAATTTGAAATTGATATAATTGCTCATGCGTACATGTGGACTACCACCACTAGGATGCGATGTGATTAATTTTTTCGTTTCTATCATGAATTTATTATGAAGATGAAGAATTTTATGAATATATAAGATAAATATTATATTATGAATACTTTTTAAAGGGCTAAATATTATTTTTATTACTTTCATTATATCAATTAAAAATTAAAAAAAACCACCTTTTGTACATAAGACGTACTTGCACCATGAATGACGTAATTCATTTTTTCTCTATCAATGTTTTATTAATGTCTCATAATATTATATGTTATGAATATATTTGAAATTTATATAATTATTGATATTATTTATATTATGTATCAATTATTAATGTACAAATACCAAAACTACCAAAAGTGAATCATATGTGACAAACAATGTAGATATCACCCAATATAGTGATTTCATTAAAAATTTGATAAGGAAGCGATGATAAAAGGATTAAAGTAAATAATATACATTATAATGTATATTATAATGGTTGAATAATATATTTATTCTAATTTTTTAATTATTATAAAGTATTTTCCATCATTTAAGAAGGATGCCATATATAAGGTAATGGAATTCTGTCTCAAATGTATTTTGAAGATATGTTATGTTATAAACATGCCTTCATTAATAAGGTGTATAAAATTCCCCTATAACAATATATATAATTAATATAATTTAAATAATTAAATTTAAATTTTTCATTTGATGTTATTATTTCATGGCTAATATGACATAAATGTTATATAAGTGTTTATGATTTAATGTTATAGTCTCATCCTTTATAATGATCATCTATGTCTATGATTTTGTTGAAAAAATAATATTATATATCTATTAATAAACTAATTTATTTTATTCTCAATATGTTATCCATTAAAATTTTCGTGTATTAATATTATTTACCTCAATTGTTTACTTAAATTCATTGAAAATATAATTTCAAGTAGAATATAAATGATTTCACTCTTTTGTCGAAAAACATTTTTCATTGAAAATCATGTTTTATAATAATTTCTTAACTTTTTTAAATATTATCCTATAATTGTTTGAAATTATTTTTATCTTTTTTACTTTTTTCTAAATGGTTTGAAATGATTCATTTTTTTAATTCTCTAAATAGGGTAGTTTCTGACCATCCCGACAATAATACATAAATAATGTTATTTTAACTTATTCTACATGGAAGAAATTTCCCACCATCATGAATAATTTATCATTTTAATAATTCCATACATGTTCATCATGATCTGTTGACAGAACCTATTTTCATTATTATTTGTCTATTGTTTTTAAATATGTGATTTCAAAATGAAAATGTTATTTTCCTCAGGAATTTATTTAATCATATTTTATTTATATTTGAGTTAATCAATGAAAATAATGTTGTATTTCACCTATATATTACTTGGGACATAATTCATGGTTTCAATTATAGTTCATTCTCAATATGGGTTATGTTTCTTATAGAAATATTATTATGAATCCCATTTATTTTCAATGTCTTATGTTATGATATAATGTTAATGAAAAACATTTCATTTAATATATTTTGATATGATAAATGTTTTAAGATCCTATTTAACACATATGTATAATTTTTGATATGTTAGGTGTGGGACACATATCTCCTTATAATGCATTGGGTAAATAATTATATATCATTATATTATTATGAGAAACAAGTCAATGTTCTCGATATTTTATGGGAAATAAGTTCAAGTGCTAGATTAGGTATGGGATTAAGTAAATTTTCTAGATCTACAATGAGAAAAAAGTGTTCATTCATGATCCAATGGTCTTTATAGTTAATAATGAAATATTAAATGTCTTATATAGTTATGATGGTCCCACACACGTTTATGAAATTAATCTATGGTTCAGGATTGAGTTATAATTATTTCACATTCTTCTGATTCATGACTTTTTAAATTAAAATAATTTAGGCCATAACTCCTTTTTATGATCTTTTTCAAATTCATAATGAATATTTTATGCTATCATTATGATATTATACCATTGATTTTGTCCAATGATATCATATGACCACTGATTGATATCTCTCACTCTTAAACATAGTAAGAATATGATCTCACCCTTTCTAATGTTTCCTTTTCTCTGCCTATACTGAATGATTATAAATTAGTTGTGTTTAAAAAGGTCTCATAAATTATTAATAATATGGGAGATATTGAAGACATAAATTGGAATATGTAAAGGGAGTTATAGTGGGAGATGATGTTTCAATTTATGTACTAGTTTTTTATTATCCCATGATTCTAAAAGTATGTCTGAATTCACAAAAATAGTAAACCAAAATTTTCCTTAGGTTTGTATGTTGTCAAATATTTCCTTTTGATGACTTTTTTTGATTTGAATAAATGGGACCCATTTATCTTTATTAGAGCTAGAAATAAGAGGATTAATATTTTCACACCAGATCAACGAGTGAGGATATCAGGCTATTACCTAGAGCCTGACAACATTTATATCCTTAGAAAAATGGAAATTAAATTAGATATTGAGACATAGTATAAGTCCCAGGTTGTAACGTCCCTGTTCTGAAAGTCACCCAGAGGTTCCCCATACCTGGTTAGTCACATGGCCTCAAATTCATTTTCCCAAACGTCAGATGTTGCTGACTAGCTGTGAGGGCCTTGGGTGTGATAGTGGGGAAACAATTCCCTCATTGGCAGTGTTCATTGCAGAAGTAAACAACGCATACAATATCGGAAGCATTACATATCCAAAAATAGAAAATTGTGGAAGACTAAAACAATAAACAACTTGAGCACACACACATATATATGAAATGATACATGATACATATGTCTAGGAAAGCATCCAAACAAGTCACAATGCTGAATACAGTACTAAACCAAAGTATTAAAGAAAACAAATAAGAATCTCCTCAGAATCACATGCGTCACCTTGGTCCCATTCTTTCCTACTCCAATCCAAGTCAAGTACCTGAAGTGGAAGGGTGATTTCCCTTATCTATACCTGCAACAATATAATCTATATTTTCCCAAAAGCATGACCCAAACAGGGTGTGAGACTAAATCCTAGTAGGAAACCACTCGACGATCTGTGCCTAATATTTAGTGAGTATATGGCAGGTAATAGTATAGTAAGCATTAACAGTAAGCAGTAAACATGATGATATACAATAGTAAACAATCCACAGATCAACAAGCAGTAGTGAAGCAAACAACTAACCACAAACAGGAAACCCTCTAGGACTTACTCACAGCCATCCCCTCTTGTCATATCCTAGAAGTACCAACAACCCTCTGGGTAGTACACTCAACCTAACCCCTCTAGTTTGGTCATAAGAATTTATAAGACTCTCTATGGAAGCACGCTCATTAAATTCCCATTATAGTTTAAGGTAGGCCGTGAATCTCTAAGGAAGTTCACGTGGTCAATTCCCCTTACAACCCCAAGGTCTAGAGACTCTCTGAGGAATATCACTTGGTCAATTCCTCCTATAACCTAAGGTCGATCATAGACTCTCTGAGGAAGCTCACTCGGTCAATTCCTCATATAACTTTGATTGGTTTAAGGAAATTCAAACAAAACAAGACTCTTTGAGGATTCTCAATCTGTCTATCCCTTTATAATCTATAATGATAAAGGCATTCTGAGGAAGCTCACTCAGTCTATCCTCCAATGGTCTATAATTTCCAAGACTCTCTGGGATGCTCACTCGGTATATCCCCTATAGTTTATAATTTCTGAGACCCTCTAAGGAAGCTCACTCGGTCTATGTCCTTATAGTCTATAGAACAAGGTTCTGATGGTCCCATGCCATCCGGTGCATAATAATTCAATAAGTCCTATGTAAACCTATAGAGCTACTTGGATAACCATTCTACAATATAACAAGCATTCCAGGGAACATCACTCCATCCTACGGTCATAAGGCATGGAAAACAGGTATAGCGGCCAATAGAATGAACAATAACAAATGGTTGTAAACAAAACAAGGCATGGTAAAAACATCCAAGAATATCAATTATCCTCATACACAACCAAATTACTTCTACACAAGCATACAAGCAAGGCTGGAAAACAACAGGGGAAAAACAGTAAACACACATTATCCCGTTCAAGGGTAGTGGTGGAATTTGCACATAAAACACAATGACATTGAACGGAAAGTCACAAACCACCTACCTTGATCCTAGGAGATCGATATAATTGAACCTAGAATCTTGATTATCCTTGTAACATCGTAGATCTAATAAAATGCCCAAAATTCTCAAACCAAGATAACTTGAGAAATATGAGGATTTGGAATACAATGCTCTAGGAGAAGGAAGAACTTACTGCTGCGGTATCAACACAATTGACAGTGGTCGATTCGGAGAAAGGACGGAGGATCGGAGGGTCAGAGGATATTCATGGTCGTATGGGATGCTCTCGGTCAAATAAATTGGAGAAGAAGTGTGTTCTGGCGATTAAACGTGACCCCAGTCCGTTTAATGAAAAAAAAGAACACGACATGTACTTTTGGATTACATGACGTTTACTTGGATTTTCTGTAATCCACTTTAAGTGGCCTCCACATCACCCCTACATGGCTGTGTGTGTGGCCTAGACATGGCCAGCACACGGCCTCACGCAGCATGGGAGCACACGACGTGTACTTATAAATTACACGACGTGTACTTAAAAAATTTCCAGAAACTCCACTTTTCTCAAAAACTCCAAAAAAAAAGGAAAAACATACATGAAAAGATGGTCTGGGTTCTTACAAACATCCCCCCTTATATAAACTCGTCCACAAATTTCCCTAGCGTTGCGTAAAAGAAGAAACCGCGAACAGCTCTATCCACTGAGATCGTACATCGCCCTCCCTCTCCAAAGTATCATCCTGTACTCGCCCATGCTTCCATAGAACCCGTACCATAGGAACATACTGACCATGGAGAACCTTTGTACTGTGATCGAATATCTGGATAAGATGCTTATCAAATGATGCGTCTGTTTTGAGCGCAACCTCCTCAGGTTGAAAGACTTGAGAAAGGTATGAAAAGTAACGTCAGAGCTGAGAAACGTGGAAGACGTCATGCATAGTCCGATAACTCTAAGGTAACTGCAACCAATAGACAACCAGACCAACTATCTCGAACACCTCACATGGCCCAACGTACCATGGTGAAAGCTTACCCTATATCTGAATCCTTCGGTGTCCCAACCTTAGTATGACACGAATGAAAACCTGATCCCCGAACTCGAACTCAAGAGGTCGTCTTCACCGATCATCATAATACTTCTGTCGAGATTGTGCCATAGTAATCCTCTACTAAATCGACTCTATATAGTCTGAGGTATCCTGAACAAGACGAGGTCCCAGAAAAGCTGCCTCTCCTACCTCCAGCCACCATAAAGGTGATTGGCATGGCCTACCATACAAAGCCTCGTAAGGTGCCATCTGAATAGTCTTCTGAAAACTGTTGTTGTAGGCCAAATCCACAAGAGGTATATGCTTCTCCCAAGAACCTCCAAAGTTTAGAATGAATGCTCGGAGAATATCCTCAATCACCTGAATTGTACACTCGGACATGCAATCTATCTGCGGATGGTAAGCTATACTCAAAAGTACCTGTGTACCCAAAGCCTTATGAAGTCCCTAACAAAACCAAGAAGTAAAACACAATACCTATCTAAAATAATGGAGTGTGGAACTCCATATAGATGTAAAATCTCTTAAATGTACAACCACCCCATATCATAAACACTGATGGTCTCCTTGATCAGAATGAAGTGGGAAACCTTCGTGAGTTGGTCAATGACAACCCATACTGTGTCGTTCCCTCGAAGAGACCTCGGAAAACCGGTCAGGAATTCCATCGCGACGTTGTTCCACTTCCACTCGGGAGTGGGTAACTGTTGTAAAATCCTTGCTGGTCGTTGATGCCCCGCCTTCACCTGCTGACAAGTGGAACACCTCGTTAAGAAACCAGCAACATCTCTCTTTACACCTGACCACCAATACTTGTGGTGTAGATCATGATACATCTTGGTGATGCTAGGATGAACTCCCTAAATAGAGGAATGAAAATCCCGTATCAGCTACTCGCATATGTCTACTGGCACCCACATGCATCCCTGGAAATGCAAGATACCATCCTCACCCACTGTCTATCTAGGAAGAGGGTCCTATCCGGACACACTCTCCCACAGGACTAGGCCTTATGAGTCTGATAGATGCCTCATCCGTTCCCGATTAGGACGAACAGAGGTAACAGCTTCAGAAGTTATAAAATTTTGCCTATGTCCGTCGTGCATCTCCAAATTCTTATCAATGAATAGGGCCATAAGCTTCCATTCCATACTGGCCTCTTGAACTACTTGTATCTATGTTCTCCTACTCAACATGTCAGCCTCTGCGTTTCCCTTCCCAGGTGTATAGGAAAGCTCAAATTCAAAGTTCTGGAGGTACTCAACCCACCTGTGCTGTCTTAGAATTATATCATGATGAGTGAAGATGTACTTGAGACTCTTATGGTCGGTAAACACCACAAAGGTCTCTCCCAGATGATAATTTCCCCAACATTGTAAGGCATGAACAACAACTACCTACTCCAGATCATGCGTCAGGTAATTCCTCCCATGTGGCCTCAACTGCCAAGACTCGTACGCAACGACTCCATCTCCCTGCATAAGAACAGCTCCCAGCCCAATACCTGAAGCATCATAATAAATGGTATAACTTTTTACCTTCTCTGGAAAGATGAGTATTGGTGCTGATGTCATCCTCCCTTTCAGCTCCTGAAATGATGACTCCTAAGAATCTGACCATAATAACTTTTCCCCTTTCTTGGTCAGACCTGTCCGTGGTGCGACTAGGTGTGAAAAGTCTTGTATGAAACATCTATAGTATCAAGACAACCCTAGAAAACCTAAACCTCAAGGAAGTTCTTCAGATGATCCTAGGAAACTACTATCCTCACATTCTCTAGGTCTACTGATACTTCTGTCTCTGAGAAAACATGACCCAAGAAGTGAATTTGATCCTTCCAAAAGTGGCATTTCGAGAGCTTACAATATAACTGATGCTCTCTCAGTGTACTCATAATGACCTCAAGATGGGTAGCATGGTCGTCTCGAGTGTAAGAGTACACCAAGATATCATCCATGAAAACCTCCACCAAGGAATCCATGTATAGATGGAACACTCAGTTCAACAGTTCCCTAAAAACTGCAGGCGCGTTCGTGAGACCGAACGACATAAACAAATACTTGTATAGACCATACCAACATCTAAAGGCTGTATGAGGTATATCAGATGGTCTAACGTGCATCTGATATTAACTGGATCTCAAATAAATCTTCAAGAAGACCCAGGCTCCTCGAATCTGATTGAAGAGATCATCGATCCTTGGTATGGGATATCGGTTCTTTACCGTCAACTGGTTTAGCATCCGATAATCCACAAAATGCCTGAGGGTACTATCTGCCTTCTTCAAAAATAGAATAGGAAAACCCCAAGGAGGAGTACTGGGTTGGATGAAACCCTTCACCTACAACTCCTCCAACTACTTCTTGAGCTCCTGTAACTCATGTGTAGCCATCCTATTAGGAGGAATGGACACCGATGTCACTCCCGACATGAGCTCAATAAAACTTTCTACCTCACGATCTGGAGGAAAATCTGAAAATTCCTTGGGAAATACATCTCTTAAATGATCCTCCACTGGAGGAAATTATAACTGTGAAGTCCCCTGGTCATCCCGATATAGACTAGCAATCTGAGCTGTAACTCCTCATAGCCCTTGATTCTCAGGTCCTAGTCGACTCACCAAGACATCCCACTCGCCTCTATGAATAAAGGATCCACCCTCTCGTGATACAAAACTCACCCTGCGATGATAGAAATCGATGAATAATTGGAAGGGGACTAACTAGTCCCTTCTGAGAATGACATCATAGCTCGTCATCTTTAGGGCATAGAGGTCCGATAAGAAGAGACACCCTGCAAAATCAAGGGGGAACTATCTGCACTGACGTACACTAACTACTCTAGTCCCCAACTGTGTGTCTAGAGTCAATGTATTGGAAGAGGAGAAGATGAAAAGACTAAGGTTCTCCACAACAGAAATGGAGATAAATCTATTCAAAGCACCAGAATTGAAATGAGTTGAAGATAAAAATGAGGCTACTAAGTTCATACCTTGAACTGTAGAAGGGCCGCGATCCTACTCTTGATGGGTCTACTCCATTGCAAAATTCTGGCTTTTACCGCTGCCCTGTGACACTGCTTTACCACTCCGAGCTAATCTATTTTTCTTTCATTGGTAGCTTGGTGACCGACCACCACGGCTGCGACCTCCACCTCAGCCCGAACAACCAGAAGAACTCCAGTTCCCAGACTTCTGTGAAAATGGCGATGGATCCCCTGTACGCGAGGTCATAGAAGAACCCCTACCCGCATATGTAGGCGACAAGAACTGAAAAAAAAGCTAAAGATGGCTCATATTGCTGCAAGATCGGCACTCCATCGGGTCTCTCTAAAAATGAGGCCTTGTATGCCTGCTCCTCCCGCATTGGTTGCACACTACATGGCTGCCCGAAGATACTTTCCTCCTTCTCTAATCTCCTCGAGAAGACTCCCTACAACGCTTTATTCTATTAGTAGGAGGAACACTGACTCTGGATGTCGAACCGCCTTGGATCCCTACTTCTGAATCCCTTAGATTTCACTCTATGATTGGGGCTTGGTTGACGATAGAGGATATCAAAGTCAACTTGAAGTTGTTCACCTACGAAAGGATGTTGTGCCTTAGACCATGCTTGATATTCCATGATAGGAACAACTCATCACCTCCAGGAATAGGTGTGAAATGCTGCAGCTCAGTAAAGTGAGATGAGTAGTCTATAATAAAAAGAGTAACATGCTCCATTCTCATAAACTCTCAGGCTCGATCAGCTCTCAAGGTCTCTGGGTAGAAGTAATTGTAGAAGATGCGCCAAAACTCATCACAAATCATACTCTGATAGCGTCCTGACTGTGAGATCACCTCCCACCACCTCTTGGTGGAGTCTCAGATCATATAGGTTGTGAGCATCACCATCTTCTCTGGAGGTATCTCTAGATTCTCTAAAAGTGTCAGCGTGGCCCCTAGCCATGACTGTGCAACCTGAGGTCCTCCATCCCTTGATAAAGTAAGAGGATGCTGTTGCTGGGAAACCTGCATCAACTCTTCCATCGACGGGGTAGGAGGCAGTGCTACCTAGAAGGTCAGCATCATCCTCATAAAGTCTTCCCTAAACTGTGCATCAGTACCTGCAACTGGTATAACTGCTGGTGCCCAGGCTGGTAGAGCAGGAGGATCTGCAAGAGGTCCCTGATCGGCCATTTCCAGTGTCTGATCACCGTCTGGAAACTAACGTACAAACAGAGGATGTCTCTGTGGCATAGCTCTGAAATGTCAAAATCACACATTATATCAGGATTATCAATGACTGAGAACACAAGAGTACAAGACAAGAACCGGAAAATGAAACATTCAAGTTTTAAAAAACACGACTATACGGCATGTATAAAAACTTCTCGGTCTGTTCTTTTAAGCCATTCACGTGGGCGTGTACTTCTGCCAAAACTGGTCATGTAACGCCCCAACCACATGACATGTTGTCCCCAAACACGGCATGTACCATAACTCTATCCCCTACACGATTCTCCTTACACGACTAACCCACATGTTGCACTTAATCCTAGAATACATGGAGTGTTCACGAAGGACACAACATATACTAGACAACAATTCAATCACCCGTGTTTTTTGTTACACGGCCGGCTACATGGTTCAATCTTACATGGCATACTCCCTGATAACACAGCATGTACTTGAAGGTTTTCCCCGACCCATGGTGTCCGTGACATGACCTGGTACTTAAGTTACAAGGCATAGTGTGTGATTATAGGACACGGTGTGTAAAGTCAATGTTTCATCCATTTTTGTCATTATCCACATGGGTAGACACACGGTCACTTCAACACAGTGTGTACATACCATACATGGGGTGTTCCTGAAGATTTTTCAAAACCCCATGTTTCTTCCCACACAGTCATTGAAACATTTTAAAAACTACACGGCGTGTATTAATAAAGTACACGCCCTGTATTCTGGGTTTTTCATGGAAATAGCTCAGAAACTGCTCTAAAGCACATAAAACACAGAAAACAAGTGTTATGGAGCCTAATTCCGATCTATGAGGGCCCATACTTCCCACGAATCAATTCTTGTCATCTTATACAAGTTATAACCAAGAAACCAGGAAATGATCCACTATATTCCTATCCATTTGGGCCTATAACACCTCAAGAACCAATGTTTGGCATCCATCTAAGAAAAGTACTCTACAAAAAAATTCTCTATCAAATAGTAAAGATTCTATCAAAGCATCTATGACAACAACATGCATAATATACACAACGTCTATCACAACAACAAGTAATCTCTAATGCACCCTAGATGGAATGGCAGGAATGTATGGCATGCTATTTCTAATAAGTGCTTGTATGATGCAGGAGATGGAACACCCTTATCTCATCAGGTTGCGACAGAGATAGAACCCCAATAACAACAATAGTAAAAACACAAAGCATGTGAATCACCCAACGGTAAAATCAAATCAATGGTAAAAGTGAAAACTAGTGAAACAACAATAAACGAGGTAGTATTGCTTTTCCATGTACACGAGTTAGCTACTCCCGGGACAAAACATTACCAAGTACATATTCTGTCTTATCCCTAACTATAGGCTACAAATAGTAAGTCATGAGAAAAGAATCCCCCTGACACCACATTGTAACATCCATGTTTTGGAATCCACCTAGAGGCACCCCGTACACTGTTGGTCACATGGCCTCAAGTGCATTTCCTCGATCGCCAGAGGCTACTGATTAGCAGTGAGGGCCTTGGGTGTGATAGTGGGGAAAAAATTCCCTCATTGGTAGAGTATATAGCAGAAGTAAACAACACATACAATAGAAAACACAGTAAATATCCAACAGCATTAAAAATCGAAAGACAAAAAAATAAACAACTGGAGCACACACGTATATATGAAATTATGCATGATACATATGTCAAGGAAAGCATCCAAACATGTCACAATGCTGAATATAATACTAAAACAAAGTAAAAAAGAAAACAAATAAGCATCTCCTTAGCATTGAAAGCCTCGGCTTGGTCCCATGCTCTCCTTCTCCAATGAATATAAAGTACCTAAAGTGGAAGGGTTCTTGACATTATCTATACCTGCAACAACATAATCTATTTGGGCCAAAAAGCATGACCCAAACAGGGTGTGAGACTAAATCCATGTACGAACCCACCCGAGGATCTGTGCCTAATAGTCAATGAGTATATGGTAGGTAATAGTACAATAAGAAGAAATAGTAAGTAGAAAACATGATGATACACAACAGTAAACAAAACATAGATCAAAAATCCGCAGTGAAGGAAATAGCTAAGCAGAAATAGGAATCCCTCTGGGAAGTACTCACAGCCATCCCCTCGGGTCCTATCCAAGAATTACCAACAACCCTCTCGGTAGTACACTCAACCTAACCCCTCTAGTTTGGTCATACGAATTTATAAGTCTCTATGAGTAAGTACACTCAGTAAATTCCCCTTATAGTCTAAGGTAGTCAGGGACTCTCTGAGGAAGATAACACGATCAATTCCCCTTATAGCCCCTAGGTCTAGAGACTCTGTGAGGAATATCACTCGGTCAATTCCTCCAATACCCTCAGGTCGATCATAGACTCTCTAAGGAAGTTCAACTAGTCAATTCCTCCTATAGCCTAGAGTGGTTTATGGAAATTCAAACAAAACAAGACTCTCTGAGGAAGCTCACTCGGTATATCCCCTTATAGTATATAAACCTCTACACTCTCATAGAATGGTCACTCAGTCTATCCTCCCGTGGACTATAATATCCAAGATTCTCTGAAAAGCTCACTCGGTCTATCCCCTAAAGTCTATAATGTCCAAGAATCTATGAGAAAGATCACTCAGTCAATACATTTATAGTTTATAGCACCATGTTCTCACAGTCCCATGTCAGTAAATGAATAATAATAAAATAAGGACAAAGTAAACTTACAGAGCTACTTGGATAACTATTTTGCAGCATAACAAGCATGCCAGGGAATAGCATTCCATCCTACGGTCAAAAGGCATGGAAAACAGGTATAAAGGCCAATAGGCTGAACAAGACAAAAAGGTCCTAAACAGAACAAGGAAGGGTAAAAACATCAAATAATATCAATTATCCTCATACATTACCAAATTACTTCTACATAAGAATACAAGCAAGGAAGGAAAACAACATGGGGAAAATAGTAAACACACAATACCCCGTTCTAGTGTATTGGTGGAATTTATGCATAAAACTCAATGACATTGAACAGAAAGGCACAAACCACCTACCTTGATTATAGTAGACTGATATAATTGAACCTAGAAGCTTGATTCTCCTTGGAAATTCATATATCTAAGAAAATGTCAAAAAACGATCAACCCACGATAACTTGAGAAAGAGGAGAAATTGGGAAACAAATCCCAATGAGAAGGAAGAGTTTCTATGGTTCAAATGCAATCGACGGAGGTCGATTCAGAGAATGGATGGAGGCTCGGAGGAAATTTTCGGCCGTACGGGATGCTCTCAGTTCAAGAAGTCGGAGATGAAGAATGTTCTGGCAATTAGAAGTGACCCCTGTCCATTTAATGAAAAAAGAAAGTACACAACATATACTTTTGGAGTACACTGCGTGTACTAGGCTTTTTCATACTCCACATTATGAATCCTATACATCACCCCTATATGGCCATATGTCTGGCCCAAACACGGCCAGCAAACGACCTAATGTGGCAAGGGAGTAAATGACATGTACTTAAAAAATTTCCAGAAACTCATCTTTTCTCAAAAACTCCAGAAAAAAGAAAAACATACCTAAAAAGAAGGGTTGGGTTATTACATAGGTATGTCTATTTTTGAGTTTTATTTAATTGTTTAATTGATATTAGTATTCTTGGCATATAGAATATGGAAAACTCATATATTTTGAGAAACATGTCATGGTGAATGATTAGTGCATAATTAGTAAAACCCATGTGTCTATGCATGTGAGAGGTATATCTGAAGTACAATGTAGATATTCACGATTTCATTGTTTAAAAAAAAAACATTTAAAAAATTTAAGGCCACATATTTGTGTAGATAGTGGTTCCACAACTATTTTTCTATCCATCAGAGATGTCTATGTAATTAATTTTTTTAGTATTTTATAAAAATTTCCTTGTATTAGTTTAACCAAAATAAAATATTTTCATCCACAATCATTCATTCTTCCTCTCTTTATGATTAGTAATTCTCCCCCATTTATTTTAGCTGATCTCCCTCAATATTTGGTGTGTTTTCTTGACTTTTTATTGTTTTAAATTTGTTTATTCACCCTCACCACTTCCATTCAACTGAAAATCCAATTCTTAATCGAATTGAGATATCATATATTTCTATGTGGTTGATCTTATGGTTTTGGATAGGGGTTAATGTGTTTTAATATTTGGTTTAGGTTATTGAATACACTTCATCATTGATTCATTGTTTTATTAACAAACCTGACATGATTTGACTTTTCTCATGAATTGTGGGTTTTTAAGGGTTCTTTTCCATGGATTTCATTTAGTTATTTTTTTTGGATTATCAAATTTCGATTAAATTTTTTTATTGATTACTGGTTATCAATTTTTTTTATTTTTGATTTTTTTCATTGGATTTGATGGTTTAAAATAGTATTTATAAAATAGGTGATTTAAATTAATACAATGTTTATAGAATTTGAACATATTATAGCTAACGTGATTGGAATTTTATAGAACTTGTGATAAAATAGGTGTGTTTTTGTGTCAATTACATAGAAATTTAAATCCTTAAATTTCTTCAAGAAAAAGATAGAGTGTGTTACCTTGGGGCTTAATGAGCCCATGGATATGTTCTTCGCATGTGGACTGATAGTTCCTAGGAATATAATGTCACCCATGTTTATTAGGATTTACCATGTATGGATTGTTGGTATCAGTGAAGACTATGTGATCATACAAACAAGTTTACTCACTTAGTCGACAATAAAACCAAGTATTATATTATCTCATAATCAATCCAATTAGCTTGAGCTGCTGATTATTATTCTGTTTTCCTTTTTGGATTTGAAGGTTGTCGTGTTTTTCATAGAAAAAACATTTTACTGTATATATGATTTCATTCATTATTATTTTTATCCCTTGTTTGGGTGAGTATGATTGATTATTTTATAAGAATTCTCTTCCAGCATCTTGTTCCTTGTTTAATTTTTATTGGAAATATGGGTTTTAAAAAAAACTGTATGAATTTACAAATCAATTTTCAATGTGAAATATTTTAAAATATTTTTTTTATAATAGATTTAAAGGTTTTCCTTGAAGAAGAAAATAATTAGTTTCCTTATTGTAACAAACATTGGTTTTTTCTCACATGTTTCATATTCCATTTGTATTATATAAAAAAATTGATAGAAAAAAATCAAGGTAATCACACCATATAAATCATCATCTCTTATTGGTTTCATTCATGGCTCGTTAAGATGGTAGAGACAACAATATCATATAGATTAGCTCTTATAGAGCAGTTTTTAGATATTAGTTTATATCAACAAAATATATCAACCACCTTATCATTTTACCTATATTTATATTTTTCTTATATTGACTATATATATCATTTATATTCTATTTTAAATTGTAAAATGGTGATTTTGATGATAACTATTTGTTTTCATTTATGTGTATGATCATATTGGATATTTATATCTATTATTTTTTAAGATTGGAAGTCTATCGTATTTATGGTTCAATATTATTTTCTCTTCAGTGAATACTTTCCCAAATTATTCATTTGTATTCCATGGTCCTTTTATCCAATCCATATTTATCGATTATTTATATTAGGACTCATGGGATATTAGTTTGGGGGTTGTGTCAAGTCAACTTTAAGCAGTTCAACAACAAATGGTTTCAAACACCCATTTAAGTTGATGTTCAATAATTAAAAGAATATGAGATCATTGAGGCTAAAAGGTAGTTTTGAAAAAGTTTATGTATATCTCTCCATTGTGTTAAACCTCATGTTTTCTTAGTTGGGTGGGAGTTATGTTTTAAAATTTAACCTGATTATTAATTTTATAAAGTGACTTGATGTCTTTCATTATAAATTTTGTGTTTTTAGAAGATCCTATGTGTAATTTAGATAATGATTGATTTTTTTTCAAACTATGGCTGAATGATTAGGTGACCATTTATTATTAACCATGCAGGTCCCACGGGACCGGGTCTTCCATCAAATGTGTGATATTTTTTGTTTAATTTTTGTTTAATGGTATTCATATTTATTTTGAATTAGCATGTGGCTTTTGTTTTGTAATCAATGACACTTAGAAAGGAATCACATAAGAAAATATATGTTTTTACGTTCATGTTACCCATGTACCCATATGTTTGTTCCATAATTTTTAAACTTAGGGACACAAAATATTCAGTTATTTTTCTATGAGGGTCAAAGAGGTCATTCATAGACAATAAACCATTCTTATGAATTTACATTGTAAAATACCATGGTATTCCATAGAGAATATGGAATATAGGATCCTAATTGATTGATCAGAGTGATTGAGATTATAATTCACTCTATGATGTCCCATGAGACCTCTAATCATGACTTTGAGATATACATGTTAAAAGGGATAGATATAAAGTGGTGGAAATACATATTTCATGATAACTTCCAAAAGTACCTCACAATGAAAAAATATAAAAATTATTTAAATCATATGTACTATCATGTCATATTGATGTTAGAGAATACCCTTGATTTCAATACTATAGATAAGTGACATCTTTTTGTGCTGTATTATTATATCAGGTTCACCGTGATGATTTTTTCCTCCTGATATCATTATAAAAACATTCTCAAAGAAAGAGGCATTGAAATTGACATGGTGGATGAGATTCAACTGATGAATATTTTCATATTCCTAATGAATTATATTGATGTATGGGAAACTATTACTAGGGATTTGGTAGTGTTACATGGGTTGATAGGTATCAATGGGTCTTCTTTAATTGTCAATGGTAGATAGAGATCTTTTTATTTCTTGAAAAGAATCTGGGATGAAACTCTTTGATATAGTTGAAATGGTTCTCATTAGTCCTCACATTCATTGAAAATGGATTACTCATGGAATAATATTTTTTATTTTTATCATTTTTTGATGTTTATATATACAATAAATGATAATGTATATGTATCAAGGATAAATCCCTAGTGTTGGAATTCTGGTCATCTCCAGCACATCTATAAGACTCCCTAAAGGGGATTAGACTTAGTGCTTATATTTATAATGTATATAAGGATATATATATGGATTTCATTGTTATATGATATAATCCTCATGAAATAAGAGTTTATTATCATTATATGAAGGATTAAGAAGTTACTAGTTACGATTAATTTTTTCGCATGAGATGGAACCAGAGGACTCTAATTAAAGTTCATCCACCGTGGGAGGTATGATGTTTATTTATTTTTATATGTATTTTTATTTTTATGGTATTGGTGGTTCAAATTCATTATAGCTTTAATGATTCAAAATTTATTGTTTCATAATATTGGATGTGATATAATTAATTTTGGATCTACTTACACCATTATGAAGGATGAAGGATCAGGGGTTTATATTTCTTGATTATTATGTATTAGTTGATGATGTGGAGTTGTGTGGGGTTTCTATGTATTGGAAAAATACCTTTTATATTATATAATTTGTATTGATGGGATCTTCATATTCAAATACAATATTTTATTTCATTATCACAAGGCCTTTTTATATCTCATGGTGGGAGTACTCCACCATTCAAGATTGAGTTGGTCCTAAGGCTTGTTGGTGGGGCCAATTCAATAAGTTGTGGGATTTATTTTTTCTTAAAAATATTGTTTAATCTTTGATTTTACTAACTGGTACTTATATTTTCATCTTATAGTGGGTTTCTATAAATTATTTTTCGTGTTTTGGGTTAGTTTCTCAGTTTTCATCCCATTGAGTTGTTTAGCTTACTATTTCTCTGCTTCTCAGGATGAGATCTATTTTTTTAACCAACCTACCAAATGAAATTTCTTGAGTTGAAGGAGTTATATTCATTTTTACATGACATTAAAAGTATATATTTTATTCTTCTATTCAATAAATTCTCTGTTTCATTGTCACTTTGAATCAATGTATCTAAATGGTATTATCTGACATTGTATATATTTGAACAAGTCAAACATGGTGACACGTAAGAATAAATATATTTTCCCCCAATCAATATATTTTTTATTAGGTCATATGATACAAATATTTATTTAAAATAAACCTAAGATCAAGGTATTGAATGTTGTGGATCTAAGAATATGATTACTTTGAGACAACCTTTAGGAGACATTATAAGAATTTTCATTGTCATGTTATGCCATGTGGACATAAATATACTCACATAGACATTATGGATATGATGAGGAAGATATTATATCACTTTTTAGACATTTCACAGTTTTTTTGTTGATTATATCTTGGTGTATTTCCATATGGTTGAGTTTTGGTTCGTTTTTGGAGAATTTATAGATAATCTACATTATTTTACGAAACTATAATGCCAATTATATATCCATGGTGAAATTTTATTACATTATATGATATTTGATAATTGTATTATTCTAATTACTATTAATTTCCTAGTATTCATGTCATGGGATAAATAAAAAATGTGTTTGAGATTTGGATATTTTTGGATCTGACTTGATATTATAAGATCTTTGTTCAAGATTTATTTAAGATACCTTCACTATATAAAACCAGGAACTACAAATAGGGTAAATTTGAGTGGATTTAAAATTTCAACATATATTTTGGGGTGTTTAATATTAACATACATTAGATATATTTTTTATTCATATAAAGCCCCTAAATTGATATGATGTGTATTTTTACACATTAGGTATGGGGACAATGATTAATATTATAAATAATAATCATGTGGTGGCATATGGATATCATTATTTATGTTATTTCTATAATTTAACCATTTTTAAATTACTTGAAATATAGAAAATATTCAATTAAAAATATTCTTATTACCTTTTAGGTTTAAAACATTATAGAATAATGATAAATCATTACATAATAAAACATATATGTTTATCAAATAATTGAAATACTTACACTATATTAGGAACTAATTAATATAATATAATTCATCAATATGTCCCAAAAATTATCCTAACATTCTATTTTCTTTTAGATATATCCATTGTAATACATTCTTCAAAACATGATGAAATCAAAATGTATGAAATGTGATCTAAAACAGTTGGTAGGAGAATGTTTATACTAGAATAAATAATAGGATATAAAGGTAATGACTAATATGGAATGGAATTAATAATCATAATAATTTCAAAAATCCAATAGAATTGGATTATATATCAGGGGATCAAAATTCTAATAAAGATATCACTTGGATAATAATTACTATTTGAATAGTGTTGGAAAAAATAGTTTTAGAAATCAAAATTCTAACATTAATATTATGAGATGATATATTAAAAATAAATTTAAGGAATAAATCGAATCCGTCATAAAAATAAAGTCAGATAATAATTGTAAGGCATTATAAATAATATGATACACATATAATAAATTCCTTGCCTATATTTTTTTATGAGACCAACTGATGCATCATTGTGCTATATTAGCCCCAATCATTCACAAACTAAGTCCATTACATTGATAATGTGATATAAATTAATTAAAATACATTATATATTCAAAATTACTTGTTAATAATAAAAATATATATTAAAATGATAATAATATGTATGTTCAATATTTCCCCAATAAATTAATGGAATATCATTCTATGTAAGAATCCCTAAAGAAAAACATCCTATAGAGTGATATTTTAGGGTTGAAAATTTATTTTCATAAATCGAATCAGGAATGGTTTTAATGGTTAATTTGTGTAAATCTATGGAATGGATAATATGGTATTCACAATTTAAATACCTTGAATGAATAATAATGCCTATATGGAGTAGACAATTTTGTAAGGCAAAATAAGTATATCATTTTCTAAATGCTTAGTCTCCAAATAGAAAAAAGTACGAGGGAATTTCAATGCTAATTCATGAAACATAACTCATAATGATATAAAAACATTAATCCTAATTAGGAAAAATGAATAGAAGTTATAAAATTTATTTTCTATAAAAAATAAAAAAGGAATTAAAATAGTATGTTAAAATTCACATTCTAAGTGAATTTTTAAAATAAATGATCTAAAATTATTGAATGATGCTAATTTTATAATGAATAATCAATACTAATAACTGAAAAATAATAGTGGGTTCTTTGAGAAAAGATAGTGTGGAAAATGAAAATAAAAATTGTATAGGGAAAATATTTTTAGATACATTAAAATACATTTAGTAGAAATATAACATCTGAGAGATTATTTGTGATATTTATTGTGTAGTATGGTACACATACAATTAAAAAAAATGAAAAAGACGTTAATTATTTATTGAAAATAATTAAATTTTCTAAAAATTAAACTAATGAAAATATACAAAAATGTATGTGGAAAATAGAAAAACTATGAATGGAAAATATTGATCATCATGAACTTCTAGAATCATCTCTCCCACAAATCACACACTAGAATGGAAATAATATTTTTTAAACTCTTTTAAATCATGGAAGAGGAAAATTTGTTACAATTAGTGGAATGGAAGTGAATATTGAATGATGGATTAAAGTGGTATTAATATGAGGTAATATGACTATTGGAATAGTAATTTTACTACTAGAATAGTAACTTATTCATTTGGAATAATATACACGATTTAGCGAATAATAAAATGACCATTACGAATAGTAATTATGCCGTAAAAAATATAAAAATATTTAAAAATTATCTAAAATTATTAAAATTAAAATTTCTCATCGGTGTTTTCCCTCAGTATAATTTTGATAATTCCATAAATAAATTTAAAATAAAAACGCAATGAAACTATAATAGAATTATTAATAGTCTCTATTTTAATGGTTTTAATAAACATAATAAATTTTTTAAAATTAATAATTAACATTAACTATATAAGAACATAATTTGTATAAAATGATTTTGAAATTCGGAATTATTTAATTTAAATATTATATGGTTGATTCTATTTAGAAAATTTAAAAAATATTTCAATTCTTCAGTGAAAATACATATATATTTTTTTCATAGTCGGCGTCTTTTAAATTACATAAATTATGATGTAATAATTTTTAATTAAATATATAATTGATATATGGAAAAAATATACACAATGAGATAAATGAGTTAGTAAAATACAATGAAATTGTTTTCTGAACCTAAAAACTATCTTCTAATCTCCAATGTATAAAAAATTACCCTTGAAATAAATTATTCCATAGATGTCCATTTTAAATAAACTAATGAATTATGTTGATAGTGGGATTAAATTTATTAAAATATATTCTTATTAAAAGGATTAATAATGTCAAAAAAATAAATATTATAATGTTTTTATTAGAAATCATATTTTTTTCAACATTATATCCTTGCATTTACCATCTCCCCAAGTATAAAAAAACCCTCCCCTTCCCTTAGAAATCCTTAATAATTACATTTAATGAATAAATAATTATTCTCAATTAACATCTTAAAGGCCACTTCACGTCATCATATATCATCTTGAGAAATAAAACTCTCCTAATTTATGATGTTAAGGGACACTAGAAATGAACCGCAATGAGAAATGAGAAAAGCATTTGCATATTTTTATTTAATTTTATTTCTATAATTCCTTATCCATCATTTATATTCGTATAAAAAACAACATAAATAAATAAAATTCTATTTTTATATGATCTTGAAAAACATAATATCCTCTAAAATTTATTTATAATTTTCAAATTTTTTATATATCATCCACCTCCACATTTGAAAATTTTTAATTAACAGTCAGTAAATCACATAAGTGGATGTTACCAAAAATTTTCTAAATAAACCATATGGATGGTAGTAATAAATTATTTATTATATATAAAAATTATCATTATATCCTTTTTTAAGAATTTGATATCAATTTTATTTATGTAGAAATTTCCATTAACAAAAATGAATCATTCAAAACAAGATGAGATATTATCAAGGAAATATGATATAAATAAATAACACCTTAATCTATAGTAAACATGGAATATAATCCAATGCTTCTTGTGACTTCAAATTATTTGGACCAACAAAAATTCTAAGGGAATTGTAACATTAATGATTGGAGGATATGCCATTTTGATGGCTTAATTCGAAGTGTATATCAGTGATTTCATACATTTATATATGTTTTTTGGTACATTATTAATTTCCCAAGTTATTATTGTGTGTTCCATTGTGTTTCTTGAGAATTGGGCCCCATAAACTCATGATTTGTTTGATATCATAAGGGTGTATAATTCCTTTGGAACAGTGTGTCCTGCCTCATCAATCTATTTGGATGATTTAGTGGAGCTAAGGGTATCAAAATTTTTTGTCTAATATATTGATAAGACTCATATCCTCATGTGACTTTTGAAGGCCTCATAAAAATGTATAATTTCATAGTTTTCACACTATTTTTGAAAACATACACTTGAACCATGTGACCCCCTTCACATGTAGTAGTTCATTTACATTTGGAGTACAATTTAGATCACCATGAATCAAAATTATATTCTTCAAATAGGAAGATATAATGATCATTTTCCCCTATTTTTCTATTAATCAGCTTCCCTATATTTCACATCCCATCCATGTGTAACACCTGCCTTCAGGGAATTCCATCTTCTTCTCATCCTTAATTGGATAGATCTCCCTCATCTAGCCCCTGTATTGATTATCATTTATTACATTTTATTATAATTCAAATGTATATAACTCCTCCTTTACTCCTTTCATTATTTCTCTTATTATCTATTGTGATACATTTTTCAAGCAAATCCACTACATTTTTTTCGTAATTTTTCCATTTCTTCAATTTCAATTGAACCATCTCTACTCAAGACTTGATTTTATACCAACAGGGAATCCTTAATATAAGGTAGGTGGTCTATAGACCCTCCCATATATTCCATCTCATTTATTAAATACATAATTTTTTCACACACCATATTGTCTGTGCATCATCATTATATTTTATAATTATATATATATAACCTAGTTAAGTAAATTAAATTACCTTTATGAATTAAATTGCACTAGGATAGGATTCTCACCTCATCCCAAACCACCCCTTTGGGTGCGATTAATTTATTCATATGACCTATTTCGCATCATGGTAATTAGTTTACCCTGGTCATTGATGTTTCTCATAATCATATTTATAATGCTTTTATTCCCCAATAACACATTTTCTTGTGTGAAAAATAATCCCTCATGTAAGTAATAATTTCTAGAAATAGATGAATTGAAATGGTGAGTTATCCTAGTCATAATGATTAATCCAATTATGGGATTTGTGGCCCTCATTAATGGAACTTGTGAATGAATGGTATACTTTAATTGATATGTATCATGCTTATGTATATGGACTTCCTCTAAAATTTAAAAAATGATATGAATAATTGTAATATAAGGAATTTTTATACATGAGTTGTGATGAAATTTTTACGAATACAGCCGCTTCTATAAATGATCACAAATAGTTAAATAAACTATGTACTCCTTGAGCAAAAAATTAGTTCATATTCGTATAATTAAAACGGAGGGATTATAGGTTTACTAATTTACATTATTCATATTTTGGATCATTTATTACAAATTCATAATTCCATGGATGGGCTATTAGATGGATTTTTTGAATTTTCATCCAGTGATACTTGGATTACCAATTAGGAATTCCTTTTCTAATTTGATGGCTGATATTAGTACCCATTGAGCGATATTAGTAACCTAGGGGAGATACCTTGGATATACGTAGTGTAATTATTGTAAAAAATTCCATGATGGGTCTTAGTACGCTATGTATGATACATGCATTGAGATTAGTGTATTATGCCTCTATATCATACTATGGTTGATGCTTTAGATTCCTTTTTATAGATATCCATGGAGAGTATCTTATGGTAATGGGTAATTATAGTGATATTAGTGTGATATATGGGAGTCCTATTCATATTTTTTTTAAGGGAATAGGATTCCTTTTTACTAAGAACGTTAATGTCTCTTATTTAATTGTATATAACTTTCATGTTTATCAAATTTAGGGACTCGTATTCCTAGCCTAAGACCAATAATGGATTCAATACTTTATGTATTCATCCCATATTATCATCCTAGTTTTGTTCCCTTTTGAATACTCCCAATAATTATATAAATAGATTATATCATCATTGGCTGAAAAATGTTCATAATTAATATTTCTTAATCTAATGAAGGTATGTTCTTCTAGATTTCCTTGAGAAACATGATCCCAATACATTTATATTTTATTATTTTTTCCAATAATAAATTATTAGATTTACTTATACACAACATTATTTTATATTCATGGGTATAATTGTACTTTAGAAACCAGTGGTGGTTGAATATTTTGAGTATCTTACACCCTTCTTGATCATCCACTACATTGGGTTACCCAAGATATCTGCATGTTTATTGGTTTATGGTTTATTCTTGTGCTATAATGATTATACCTAGGAGTTGGGAATAGAGAACTGAACCAAAGATTTTTATACTCATAGATGTCACCCTTGGAAATTTTCTTGTTTTAAATTATACATGTAGATATCCCATATTATATTTCCAACTATATTTTTATTGATTTAAATTATATCATCTTATGGACATACATCCCTAGTTGTATTTTGATTTATCCATGATTTTTTAGTCTATTATATTCTTCCAATGAATTTTATTTTTTTCTGATAAAGGTTATATTGATGATTTATTTATTCAATATTATATCACAATGGTTATATTATCTTGAGGATATATTTTCCCCACCATAACACCATTGAACCCACTTAGGTAATCAGATGTCTATGGTGTATGGAGTGTAACACTTGACACCATGTGGTGACTAGTCCAACTATGTGTTTTATAGTAAGTTTGGTTAGTAAGTTACAAAGTCGTATAAATGATTTTCATTTTATTTTTTATTACTATTTTAATCTAGATGATATTAGAATAGAAATTTTTTCACCATTCACAAATTGGAAAAATGGGAAGTGGTTACCCCATGAACAATGAAAATGACAAGTGGACTAGGATGGGAGTCCTTATCATATTGTTAATTTTTACGGTATATTAATATTTCTTGATGTTTTATTAGTTAAAATTTGTTTTTTATATATTTTGAGATTATATTTTTTCCCCTTGGGTAAATAAGTCAAGGAATTAACATTACATGCATCATTTTAGGCACATTGGGATTCACATGACATGCATATTCCATGCCATGTAGTAACATTTATAGTTGTTCCATGTGTGGTTATTTAGAATACTTGTGTGTATAATATGATGTGTTTTTATTGGCATGAATTCTTGTACAACAAGTATTTATTATTATATTTCAGTGTTTATCATTTTTTTGATGAACATTTCTAGACCGTTATGCCCACAATGTGGGATTTTTCTAACGTGCAATTCTATATAGCTTTTTTCGAGTATTTTTGTTCCAATTTTCATGTTTATTTAAAATGTTTCTCTACTTACCATAATTTCGTAATTAAATTACTTTTTTATAATATTTTTATCATGAAATAGTATGACCAGTTGAAATTTAGAGTCACGACTCAACCCAACAAGGCTCGAGTCGTGACTCCCCAAGCCTGCCACTAATAGGACAGGGGGTGGAGACTACCTCCGAGTAGGATATCACAAACATGGGAGGCATTAGCTTAAGGTACCTGTACACACACACCCACACACACCTCCAAACAACAGTGTAGAGTTATATATAAAAACTGAAAAGAAATGCATGCATACATCTAACCCACAACTAGAGTGCAATAGAAGTACAAAAGGGGAAAAATGACCCACCATAAGAAAACTACAAAAGTGACCAACCTTCTCAGAAGAATGGGTACACTACTAAAAGCACCACTGGAAAGCTCCTCGGCACAACTCCGGTAAGACTCCAATGTCAGTCCCGCTCACTCAGCTCCACCTGCTATGGGTCATCCAGGGACTCCATAAAAAGGACTATGGTCTACACAAGACACAAGTATGTGTGGGAAAAGCCTGTGAAGGGGTGAGTATAACAATACTCAGTAGGCACCCCAAAAAACCAAAACAAAAGGGGGCAACTGAAAAGCAACAGTCCGCTCATCCCAGCCAGAGGGAACCCGGACGAGAGAGAAACTCCATCTAATGACCATCCTCAGCTAAACACAACTAGTCAACTCTGCTCAAGTATATTCCAATACATACACCATCAACATCCGCTCAGGTATATACCCAAACATATACCATGTTAATTCCAGATATAATCAAACACGCACCAAACCTCATGATGATCGGACCTCATAACTTTCGACATTTACGTGATTAGGAGAACACACCACACGAGCTCATTCATCCCATATGAAACTCGTCCAAGAGATATACACTCATTGAATATCGTTAGTGAGAACCTCACGTGGAAATAGATGAAACACCAAACTACTCGGATAGGGGATCACTCCTAGGGTCTGCTTGTGGATACAAAAAACCACTTCTGTAAATCGTAGTTCTCGCAGATAGGGGATCACTCCCAGGATCCGTTGGGGGATACCACAACCCGATCTAGTATTCCACAGATCAAGTCACTCAGATAGAGGATCATCACTTGTGTGAAGATGATAACGATGATGCTAGAAACCCCATCTGGTATAACTCGCAATGTAGGGGATCAAACCGACAATTCATCAACCCTACCTAAACTATATTCTAATTAGGGGATTGCATAACCAATGATGTCGCAACCCTACTATAAACTACATGGTGTGTAGGGGATCGTATAACCAATAATTCCACAACCCTACTATGCATGACCCAATACATAGGGGATCATATTCCTGATTATGCCTCAAATCGTATCAGATTAACCTCCTAGATAAGGGATCACTACACGTGGATAAGCGGTCATAGTGACACCAAGAACCTGATCTAGGGAAGCCAAGCTAGAGGATCCCACTCCGAAACCGCAGGAGGGATTCCTTAACTCTAAAATAAATTAATCCTATCAGGGGGATCACAAACCTATACTAATGTAGTAATGCCACACGAACCCTAATAGGAACGAACCAAGGGAGTACACTCAACCACAACTGGTCAAAACAACTCTAACCCGAGAAACCAGAATCGTCACCAAATTACGCACCTCCTAGGCCTATACCGAGGCCATCATAGCAATCTACACTGGAAAACATGCAATCTAGGATATTTATTTTCCCTAAATGGTCTTACAAATCATAAGTCGTAAAAACGTAGCATACGCTCGATAGACGCCTCGTGGGGCCCATGCCTTTACCACAAATTTAGTCAGGCATATTGCACCATGAAATTCCCTCGGATAAACATGCAAAAACGAGTGATCAAACACTTCAAATAGATGATGGGTGAAAAAGTGTCATTTCATTGTAAAACGTGTAAACCGAGCCTTGTGGGGCCCACACCCTACCTTAAACATGAAAACTGAAAGGATCATCTCAAAAGTCTATAGGAGATCTAGGATCATGCTACCACTGATGGTGCATCGATCAGATGTCTGATTCACAAGGTATGTCCACTGTAAGAATTAATAATAATTTAATATTATTAAATAAAAGCATTTTGGGTCACCCATCTTTGGGACCAACAATCAAAAACCCCGAAACCCACGGCAAAAGGTCCATCTTGCTAACACGAACCTGTGTCCATAGACGACACATCAAATGGGCACGATGTTTACGAGTTGCGCCCCTTTGAACACAAGGGGGGCCCAATCGGGCTGGTCCACCCCAGCCGGCCCGGTACAGACCGTCGGCCCGCGACCTCGCCGTTGGTCCAACATAGTTTGCCACGGCCCACTGGCTATGGACTGCTCCACCTCCACCGAGACATGTAGCCCGGTTCTTCCACCCAGACCAGCCGTGCGACCGATCACTTTCTTCACGCTGCACCAACAGGACTCGCCGAACATGGGTCCTTGTCCGCAGCTCCGCCCGAGTGTAGTTCCTTGGGTTCCTCCTACATGCTGAGCATGACAGGCCCACCACCTAGACCTCAGGCGCTGCACCACCCGACACTGCCGCTCCCGCCTGTATTGTGCATTGCTGCGACGCCGGCCCCCCGCACCGCCTCTTCGCCCCTCTATCTGCTCCCCTGAAGCCGCGTCGTCCACGCCAGCCACACATGAAGCTGTGGTACCATTCCAAAGCCCCGACTACCCCTCACCTGAGTTCTGCACTCGTGGCCTCCCCGCCTGATGCCCTAACCCCTCCGAAATCCGCTCATCCACCAGCTGCTGCACACCGTCCCTCTGAGCTCTGCCTTGGACTAGCGCACCGCGACGAACACCTCTGGTCACTGCCACCACCCAGCAGTGTGCCACTTTCTAGAGCTGCACCCCCTGGCCGTCTCCACCACTGTGCCACCCTGATCATCGGTCATCGCCCTTGCTAGAGCCGGGGCTTCCATCAGCCGCCAGAACCACTTTTGGATCCCGATTTCAAAACCAAAGTCGGATTAGTGATCCTCAAGACAAGGCCTTCACTGCACCTACCCTCGATCGATGATCCATCAAGGTTTTGGAACATCCTAAATTTTGGTCGAAGAATGACAAAGAACGCGTCAAACACGAGATTTAGAACTGGACTCAGATGGTGGACTTGTTCCTTCAGCCATCATCCCAATTATAAATTAATATATTTAAAATGACGAATTTTACAAAAACTGAAGAATTCAACAAAGTAATGGAAAATAAACAGAAATCTTACCTCGATCCTGTTGTTCTTCATTGGTGACACACCTCATGCGATCCCACTTCGATCCGCTGGAGTTCCCTATTCAATCTGGTGAAGAACAGTGATGAACGCCAAAAAATGCCGAAGAACGTTGAAGAACACTCGAGGGAGAGAGAGAGAGAGAAGGGAAAATGGATTCTCCCCTTAATTCCACACATAAGTGGAATTTATAAACACTCTAAGACTCTGCCAATGGGTGCGGTTTCCGAAACTTCTTTGCCTGCCAATTTTATATGACGCCAGGGTAAAACACTCTATTTCAAACTCAACAAAAGTCTCGTATTTCCATTCAGAGAATTCTTTTGAAAGGTATTCAAAAAGAATTAGAATGATAAAAACAACTATTTCATTATTTCAAAATGAGTATTTTTCCCCTGGATGACATCTCTTACAGAAGGCCCATGGCCATAACGTTTACACCCCGCTTAGAGTAAATGGCATGATCCGAACACCACCATTCCCTTAGATTTTTGATCCGAGCTACATTTTAGAAGAGAAAAAACCCCACCACATGAATAGTATATAAATACATAATATTTTTATAAAATTAATTCCGGGTACACTGGGCCTCGGAATCACACGCCGTCTTTGTGCCTAGCTTTGAAATTATTCATTGGAATATTCCAAAGTCCAAGAAGGCCAAAACCCGAGTTGCTACATCCTCCCCACCTTATAACTTTTTATCCCCTAAAATTCATAAGCACAAGGAAAGAAACTGGACTCTCAACAGGGTCTCCCATGCCTGCAACTTCTCCAACAAACACCCATGCCCAAACACATATGTCATAGGGAATCATCCACTACAGCTCAACACTATCCTTTTTGGGTGGAACTAACTTTCCCGCTTGGTTTTTATTGCGTCACAAAAACACGTCTCGGTGGGGGAATGATCCCTCTTCTTCATGCATCCATAGCATGCTGAACAACACCCACATATGGTCTTACCAATACCCTGAACAAAAATCGAGCAAGAAACAGAAAGGGAAGAGTACCGCTAAATAGTGCCTATCAAAACTACTGTAGAAATTAGAAAGGACAAAAGGCGTACCTCTATCCATACACGGAGCCTCTAGGTCAATAGACTATTGGGAATGTAGCTATCCTCAACCTCACCCTCTGGTTCCCAGTGCTCTGTGTGGACCACGTGGGGGTGGTGGTGATGGCATCTGATACCGCCAACCAACTCCTTCTACTGCACCAGCTCTGTCCCCACATTCGCCGCCCTATGGACCTCCAAACTCAAGATGTTGCCGCTACCAAGGAGGCCTATAGACCAGCTCTTACTCAGTAGCACGACGGGTTGGACAATATCGATCAACATGTCACGGACCATCATAAGAAAAACACCACCTCTCCTGTTGCTGACCAAAACTGGCCTATGAGCCCTGACCCACAGATCCTCCATCCTAGGGTTGCCTACCGAAACATCGGCCATGTCCAGAACCTTGCGCCTGCAGTCGACTACCAGTTGTTGATGACTCTACTGCCACAATCCCAACAATTAAGTGTTGAATCTTCTCAGCCAGAAAGCTCTCCACCACCAAGGCTCACTCCAGCACTCCAACATAGGTGGGAAGACATAAAGAATCCACACCAGCCCAGATGTCTCTGCATAGGCCCTGATCAAAATCCCATGCCCAAAAGAATGGGTCTCAAACCATATCTAGGGAGTAGCGCGACAGGTCTGTAAACCTCACAGAGTACTCCGACACAGTCATGCATTTCTGCCAAACCTGCAGAAGCTCCTGATTTTTCACAGAACTCAGCGTCACTAGATAGAACTCTTCCCCGAAGAGCAGCTCAAACTATGACCATGTGAGCATATCCTCATCGTGGGATTGCATCACCAAACTCCACCATCGCCCGGTCAAACGATGCAGATGGCTCACTGCTTGGACCACCATCTAATCTAGGGGTGTGCTTACTAGGCAGAAAACTCAGGTGACTACTTTGATCCATTCATCTTCTGCCTGAGGTTCTGGATCACTACAAAACCACATAGGTTGCTGCCTCTGGAACTCGCGCAGTGCACTCAGCCTGCACACAACCTAATCCGGCAGTACCGGAACAACCAGCTGCCCGAAAGGTGGTGGCTCAACTAGTGGACCACCTGGAGGTGCTGCATCAGAACCTGTGCCCTGGTCAACAGCCTCTACACAGGGCGTATCATCACCACAATCTCGTTGCGGAACTCTCGCAGGTTGTTGTCATGGAGGCATCTTTAAATACAATCAAGATGCACCATAGTCAAATAGTATATCTGGAGAACCGACTCAAGAAGAAAAAGGGAAACCCAAAAAACATAGTCCAATATGATGCATGTACTGTTATGTCCATTCGACTAGTGTCCAAACATCCCAAGTCAAAAAGAAGGTTATCACAGTCCTTTTGAATGGATACGTCGGCCGCTGCACCAACAATGGAGTCCCTGGCCTGAAATCTGAACTCGAAACATCTTGACACTACCGCTATGCAACCCAAACCAAACTCACAGCTAGACTAGCTATGCTATGAGATCCCATTGGTTGAACCTCCTTTGATACCACTCTGTCATGACCCGATCCAATGGGGACAAGACATGACTCCCCAAGCCCTCCTCCAATAGGCCAGGGGTGGCGACTAGTGCCAAGTAGCCTATCACACACATGGGAGGTATTAGCCTAGGGTAATTGTACACAAGAACCCACATACAACTCCAATCAACGGTGTAGATATATATATATAAACTGAAAATAAATGAATGCATATATCTAACCCACAACCAGAGTGCAACAAAAGTACATAAGGGAAAAATAGGTCCCATGAAAAGAAAACTAAAAAAGCGACCAAACTGCTCGGAATAAGTGGTACGCTGCCAAAAGCACCATTGGAAAGCTCTTCGGCACAGCTCCAGTAAGACTCCATGGTCATTACCACTCAATTAGCTCTGCCTTTTCCATGTCCTACTAGGATTCCATTGAAGGGAATGTGGTCTGCACCAGACAAAAATATGTGCGGGAAAAGCCCATGCAGGGGTGAGTATAGAAAAATCAGAAGGCACCCCAAAAACCCAAAACAAAAGAGGGAAATTGAAAGGAAACAGTCTGCTCATCCCACCCAGAGGGAACCCAGATAAGAGAGAAACTCCATCTTGTGACCATCCTCAGCTAAACAAAACTAGTCAACTCAATTTAGGTGTTGGCCCATATATACACCATGAACATCCGCTCAGGTATATACCCAAACATATACCTTGTGCAATCCAGATATACTTAAACACGCACCAAGACTCATGAGGTTCTGACCTCATAACATGCCACAGGTATATAACTAGGAGAACACACTCCATGTGCTCTGTCATCCCAGATGACTCTCATCCGAGAGATATATGCTCATCGAGTATTGTCACTGAGAACCTCATGCTGAAACAGTGGAAATACCAAACTCCTCAGATAGGGGATCACTCTTAGGGCCTGCTAGGGGATACATAAACCCACTCCGATAACTCGTAGAGCTCACAGATAGGGGATCACTCCCAGGATCCACTGAGGGATACCACAACCCGATTTGGTGCTCCATAGATCACCTCACTCAGATAGAGGATCGTCACATGTGCGAATATGGCCACGATGATTCTGGAAACCCCATCTTGTATAACTCACGATGTAGGGAATCAAACTGAAGATGCACCAACCCTACCGAAACTATATTTCATGTAGGGGATCATATAACCAATGATGCTGCAACCCAAATATAAACCACATGCTGAGTAGGGGATCGTAAAACCATTGATGCCACAACCCTACTATGCACGACCAACTACATATGGGATCATATTCCCGATGATGCCTCAAACCCTATGGGATTAACTAGAAAGATAGGGGATCATCGCCATTGGATAAGCGGTCACTGTGATACCAATAACCTGATGTAGTGAAGCGAATCTAGAGGAACCCGATCCGAACCCACCGGAGGGATGCCACAACTATAACAGAAATTCATCCTATCGAGGGGATCACAAACCTATACTGAGGTAGTAATTCCACACAAACCCTCATAGGAAAAAACCAAGGGAGTAAACTCTACCACTACAGGTCCAAAAGTCACTAACCTGAACAACCAGCATCATTGCCAAATTGCGCACCTTCTAGGCCTATACTGAGGACACCATCGCGATCTAAATGGAAAAAATGCAAGGTAGGCTATTCATTTTCCCCGAACGGACTTACAAAGCGTAATTCATAAAAACACAGCATATGAACGGTAGCCGCCTTGTGGGGCCCATGCCTTGACCAAAAATTTACTCAGGCAGATTGCATCGTTGAAATCCCCTTGGATAAACACGCTGAAACGAGTGTTCAAACACTCCAAATGGATGTCAGGTGAAATACATCATTTCATCGCAAATCTTGAAAACTGGGCCCTGTGGGTCCCGCACAATATATTAAACCCGAACAATGAAAGGAGAATCTCAAAGTGTCTGCACAAGAATTAGGATCATGATTCCGCTGAAGGCGCATCAATCGATCGTCCAGTTCGCGAGGTACGTCCATTGAAAGCTTTAATAATAATTTGATATTATTAAATTAAAGTGTTTTGTGTCACCCGCCTTTGGGAGTTGCACTCAAAAACCCCAAAACATACTTCATAAGGTCAATCCTGCTCACCCAGACCTATTTCCATAGACGGCACATCAAACAGACGCGTCGTTTAGGGGTTCTGCCCCTTTGAACACAATGAGCCTGACTCGGCCGGTCCACCACGGCCAGCCCAGTCCAGACCATCGACCCACAACCCAGCTCGCCGTAGCCCACTCCACCTCCACCGGGCCACATGGACTGGTTCTTCCACCAAGACCATTCATGTGGCTGGTCTCTTTATGTACGCCGCACCAACAGGACCCGCTGAACGCGAGTCCTTGTCCACACCTTCCCCAGAGGTCAGAGCCTTGGGTTCCCCCTCTCTGCTGAGTGCGATATGCAGACTGCATGGACTGGCTGGCGCTGCATTGCCCGATGCCACCGCTCCCAACTGCAGGTCGCACCAGCATGACGCCGGATTCCCGAGCCACCTCTTTGCCACTCCACCGGCATCCTGATGCCGCCTTATCCGCACCAGCAGCACTTGACACCATCGTTCCGCTCTGAAGCCCCGAACACACCTCTCATGAGTACCGCGCTCCCGGCCACCCCTCCTGACGCGCTAACCAATCTGGAATCCACTCATCTGCTGGCCTCCACACACAGACCCTTCGAGCTCCACCTCATCCTACCGCACTATGACAAATGCCTCTGGTCGACACCACCGTCCAACTATTTTCCCCGTGCTGCCACTGCACCCTCCGTCCGGCTCCAGTGCTATGCCACCCTGATCGTCAGCCACCGCCCTTTCCAGAGCCAGGGCTTCCATCGGCTGCCAAAACCACTCCTGCGACCCAATTTATAAACCAAAGGCAGACTAGGGATCCTCTAGATGAGGCCTTCACAATGCCTACCCTCGATCAACAAACCATCAAGGATTTGGCGTGTCCGGAATTTCGGTCAATGAACAATGAAGATCGCGTCGAACATGGGATTTAGAACAGGACTCGGACGGTGGCTGTGTTCGTTCGACCATCGTCCCAATTCAAAAATTATATAATTAAACTGACAGATATGAAAAAAACTCAAGAATTCAACGACGGAGAGGAAAATCAACATAAAGCATACCTTGATCCGGTCATTCGTCATTGGTGATGAACCTACTGCGATACCAATTCGATCTTCCAGAGTTCGTTCCTCAACCTAGTGAAGAATAGTGAAGAACGTGGAAGAAAGTCGAAGAACATTCGAGAGAGAGAGAGAGAGGAATAAGGGTTCTCCCCTTAATTACACACTTAAGTGGAATTTATAAACTCTCTAAGACTCTACCGACGAGCGCGGATTCTGAAACCTCTGTGCCTGCCTATTTTATATCACACCTAGGTAAAACACCTCATTTTGAAATCAATGGAAGTCTTAGATTTCCATTCCAAGAATTTATTAGAAAATTATTTGAAAAGAACCCCAGTGTTAAAAATCACTAAGTCATTATTTCAAAATGACAATTTTTCCCCTAGGTGACGTCTCTCACAGCAGGCCTGTGCCCGCAATGTTTACGCCCTACCTATGGTAAACAACACACTCCGAACACAACCTTACCATCAAATTATATATCCGAGCTACTGTTTCGGAGAAAACACAACCACGCCATATGAAAAGTATAAAAATACATAATATTTTTATAAAATTAATTCTGGGCACACCGGGCCTCAGAATCGCACACCGTCTTCATGCCTAACTCTATAATTATTCATGGGAATATTCCAATGTATAACAGGGCCAAAACCCGAGTCACTACATTTACATATAAAATTGGATATTAATTTCACAACATCAACCTAATTATTGTTTTCTCTCATGGATTGATTGTGAAACATTAACAAAAAAATACTGACATTTTTGAGACACGAATCATTACTTACAGAAGATGGAATATGCTATTTCCAGTTTAATGAGAGCTAATATTAAATTTATAATGTGTATGGGAACTTTATTAATTTGAAAATGATAAACCTTGTAATATAACCTTGGTAATGACCATGATATGCCCAGATATCACTGTATAAAAATAAATTTAGTTAAATTATGATTTTATTAGATTTGGATGACTTTATAAATGAATTTACCTCAATGAATTTTTCATGAGGACCCTCATAAAAAAATTCATATATTCATAAATGGACCCAAGTAGGTTATTTGGGGGATGTTGTGTATGCGATTGACCTAAATCATCCAAAGAAGGTTATCTGTTGTGCCTTTTATTCTATTTGGAACCCACTAAGCGTACAATTTAATCTTTGAATAATTGACCAAACCCTCATATGTTGCCTTTTAAAAAAATTTATTCATATTACATTACACCATGAGTTATGTCAATGATATATGGGGATGGTTAGTCAATGTGTGTGAATCCTCTTATATGGTTCACAAATAGACTTTTGGTGGTATCTTACATGATCACCACCATTATTAATAAATAAGAGATATATTCTCCTCATTTGATCATTATTATATATGAGGCCACTATTAATTAACATTCCAATTACATCCCTACGAGTATTTACACTATAGAATATAATTTAGATTTTATTTAAATAATCCCAATAAAGATAAAATTTTGGAGAAAAATTGATTAATTTATTTCGGTGATTTTTTTTGGAAATATGACATAATGTGAAACAAATTAATTTTCGATGGAATTTTTATAAAATATTATTATGTTCCCTATGGATACAGCTAAATAAAGTACCCAATAATTTTACCATATGTCCAGTAATATTTTTTCATTAAATCATATCCGAAATCTAATAAAAGAAATACATTATAATTACATTAATTCAATAACAAATTGATCAATTAAGGTGTTTATATCATGACCATCATGTATGTGTAATTTAAATGTTTCCATGAGATGTTTCCCTGAAATTTTAATGTGATTATTACCCATAGGATCCTTCCTCTATAACTCGAACTAAAATGATAGGACCTTAATCCTAGTTAATTTTCATGTGTGTGCCCCTTGTAGGGTAAATGTTTTATGTTTAGGTAAGGGGCTCTCTTGATGTAGGTAACTCCCTTTAAAATTTATATTGTCTCAAAAATCTTTTGAACCATTTTTGAAATTTGATTCTATTTCGGTGATATTTGTACTGGGTAAGACTTTCATTTCAAAAATGACACTAATGTTTCAGAAAATTCCATTTAATGTTTAGACCCTCACTACAAGAATGAGAATCATGTAATGATCAGATTTTGTGGGTTAGACATGCCTAGGGCATGGCCAGCTGCAAAATAGTTCTTGTGACCCAACCAATTATTCTTCTTTTTCTTCTTATTATTTAGTTATGGGTGACCTGTTATATCAAAATCCAAATTTACAATCATAATGAACAATTAATTTTGGGATAAAACATTCATAGGGGCCATCAAATACTGGTATTCGTTAAGATTATAATCCTATGGATGTTATTAATGATTTTCTATTTTGTTGATATAATATTTGAGTAGTGCTTTTTGATACATGTGGCACACATCAGGTTGGTAAAATGGTACAATGATATTTCTCTGATTGGTGGTAATTGTTAATGCATTGAGATTTTAAAATATGTTAACAGATCATATATATACCATAGTGACGTGAGTATTAATGGAAAATATTCTCTTTTGATATCATGGGATGATTTCATAAATGGATTAAGTGTCTTGACATGTTTTTCAGTTGGTATTTTTATGCAAGATTATATTTCCCATGTTGATGTAACATAGGAGGAGTTTCACACATATAATGATTATCCGGTATTGTTCGCTTATAAGAATATATATTTTATATCATATTAGTTTAATTCTTTCTAATGCATTTTGGACATTTTTAGAACCTGTATTAAATGGAAGAAGGTGTGTGTTCCAAATAATCTGTTTTCAATCTCATTTAATCTGACTAGGATGCTATTAGGGTAAGGAGCATTATATTGATTAAATTTGGACAAATCATTCCAAGTAGAGTGAGTGAAGATATTATAAGAACATTTGGAATTGGTCATCACTTATTTTGAATTCCTATAGGGCTAGTGAGTTTCCAATAATTCGATATATTGGAGGAAGCATGATGATTTTCAAATTTTTCAATATACATAACCCTTGAAATAATTGTTGTTCATGGGTAGAATTTAGTTGTTATTCTTGAGTATTCATGAGATTCATGAAGTAGTAATGGAATATTATTTGGATATTCAAAATGTGTTGGTAGGTGTTGTTGATCTCTTTTAAAAGAATTCGAGTAGTAGTGGTTTGACTTATATTAATTTTGGTATTTGGGTATGGTTGGTTGAGAAACCAAGATTAGAACTACATCTTACTATTATCAGATGTTTAATTGGTCAACCCAGTAATTCATGTAATCTTCTTAATGTACTCCTGTCTTAGTGATAAGAATGTACCCTATTATTTCATCATCCAGGGTTCCCTAATGGAGTGTCGATTATACCTCTTATTATCTTAAATTCCACTAGACTTGGTAAACAGACTCTTTATGGGTAGAACTATAGTAGCATGTTTGTTATAGAGTCATGGTTAGTTCTTATTGAAACCTATGATTTTAAGTTAAAATTACTTAGATATACTCATGGAAACCATCTAGTTCTTTTCATGACTGTAGTTTGGCTCAATCAGTGCTCCTGGAATATAAACACTTGGTCTTTTTACTAGTATATTTTTTTGGAAATGATGTTGTATGGATTACCATGGATGATCTCTTTAGACTCTACATAATGAATCTAAGGATACATCAATTTTCATTCCAAATAAGATGAGTGGTTTCATGGTTTATGATCCATGCATTATGGATTCGGTATAAAATCATATTTTTGTTAATACATGAAACCAAATAGTGTAAATTTAGGGTTCAGAAATCATTGGATGTTAGAAAAGAGATTTCTTTGGAATTTTATATGTAAACCCAGGGTATCCTGGGAGAATTAATCATGTTTCTTAGGGTATATGATAGCCTTCGATGATGATTTTTTTTAAAAATAGTATGCAGAAAGTGGATTGACTTACATTAAAATTTTAATTAATATGTTCTTCGGGGACATGTTTATAATACATAAACATGATGGGGTTAGTGTAGGGTTATTTGGGTGAATATTTTAGGAAAATATTGCTTTAACTTGATAACTTTTGTTGAATGGTATTCGAGTGTTCATTTTTTTAGGACCATTCCATGAGGGTTGATATAATTCATTGGTTATTTTATTTTTGTAATTCATAATAGTGGATATACCATGACATATAATCAACTGTTAAATGAAAGAATATATGATGTGGAGTTCTATAGGAAAGGTAAATATAGAGAATATGATGTTATCACGTGACTAGTTTATTATGTTTCTGTAAAAAAACATCACAATGTTTTAATTTTAAATTCGATCATTTACTCAATTTTACATGGCTAATGTACCATATGCTTAATGTGATAGTTTCCGATGTGTTGGTAATATAAAATTAAATCAACCTATTTAAATGAAACCTCACAAGGAATGTATTTTGTATATTTTTTTTAGTTTTTCTCCATGGATTCAGTGGAATGAGAAGTTCTACATTAGAGAGGATAAAACATCCCATTGTATGGAATTATTAACCATTCAAAGAAAATTTGAACATTACCAGTTGGTTTATGGGATGTTAATTAAACCAATATTTTGAGTGTAAATCCACACAATATAATACATACATTTTTTAATGTTTGAGTTGGATAAATCCCTCAAGAGGATTCTTATATGTTCTGTCACATTTCAAGAGTCATAGGCCCCAAATAATCATGGTTAGGAGGAACTGGAAGGGGAGAACTGTATTTTTGAAATAATGTGTCCAGCCATGTGAAACTGGGTGGCTAATCACTAGGATCTTAGTGTCTTATACAGTTTCATTTAACCATGTGAGAGGAGTAACTTGGTTTTTCAACTGTTGAAGGCCTCTTAACATGGGATATCTTCACAATTTTTTATGTCTTATCAAACAATGAATATGAACCATGTGATCCCCCATCATATGTTGTAGACCATCCAAGATTTTCACACAGTTTTTACAAACATATGGCCATAACATGAGACTCATCTAATAACAATTAAATGAAATTTTTTCCTATGATTTATTTTAAATATATAACCTTCATTTCTCTCCTCATGAATATTGTGAAACACCCCTCGGTGGGTTCCCTCCTCCTCTCCTCCATCCATGGATAGATCTCCATTATAAATCCAAAAATTTTAAAGATGTTCATCATTTTAGAAGAGTATAAGTAAATTTATGAATCCTCCTTCATTTATTCATTTAACTTCTCATCTCTTATTCTATTTTCATGAAATAATATTCACACTTTTTTGGGGGGTTTTTTTATTATTTTCATCATGTTCTATCAAATTTGATCAATTCAAGCATAAATGTTGGAAAGGTCAGAAGACCTTAATTGAAGGTAGGCAATATATATAACTTATGCTATTGTATTTCATATTTTTTAAATATTTTGTTGTTCCACATGAAATATTCTTCATGTGATAACAATAAATTGATGAATTAATTATGTATAACCAATTGTTTAAAATTAAATTTTTGATATGTATTGATTTGAATTAGGAGAGGATTATCACCTTGACTTGAACCACACTTTTGGTGTGATGCATTAATTTATATAACCTATTCTTATTCAATGTAATTAGTTCACCAATATCATGGACGATTTCATGATCATATTTAAAATCCTTTTCATACCCTAAAACTCTTCTTGAGGTGTGATAAATAATCCTTTATGCACAAATTAATTACTTGAACTACATAAATCCTAATTATGATCTCTCCCAACCTAATGAATCAATAGTTTATGAAATGTGTGGCCACCCTTATTGAAATTGGGGAATGAATGGGATATTTGAATGGATATGTGGCATGCTAAAGTACATGTCCTATATAATTTATTTTATTATTGAACTGAATAATCATTATGGCCCCCTTTTGTATACATGAGTCGTGATGGATTTTTTATGAATATGTGATGTTTTTTAAATGAGCATAAATGGTTAAATTAATTGTGTACACCATGAACAATACTTCGGTCCCACTTTATAGAACACCATGGAAGGGATCATTGGTTTTATAATTTAAATTATGACTCACGTGATACATGGATTACCCTATATGGATTCTATAAATATATTATTTGGGAATGTTTCTTGGTTTCCCCTAAGTGGTACTCAAATTCCCAGTTAAGAATTCTATGTACATGCTCTTTGGATGATTGAGATTATAACCCCCATGAGTGACAATAGTACCGTAGGGGAGATACCTTGGTCATTCATTGAATTAAGGTGGTTAAACTATTTCAATGTGATAAATGGTCACCTATGTGTGATACTTGGGACATTATTATTGGGTTTTACCATTATACCATAGAGAGGGACATACATTGGTTTCCTCTCTAGATATTACCTCGGACAGACTCTTATGGTGATGAGAAATTAGTGTTCTCTTGTTGTGATACTTGGGATTCCTCGTAATTGATTTCCATGGACAGACTATGGATACCTTTTTACTATGAACTAGAAATCCACTTTTCTAAATTTCATATATATGATTGTTTATCATATTTAAGGATGTGTCCCCGAATCCAAATAACATTCTTGGGTTTAGTACATGTTATATTTAAAACATATGATTGGCCTGATTATGCTACCATGTGAATTTTTATAGTAATTATTTCAATATATTTTATCTTCATAGGTTTCTTAAAGTTTAGATATAATCCATATTTTGTCGATGCATGTATGGTAAGTCGGGTTACCATGAGGAATCTGAGCCTGACATGTGTATATTTGATTATTTGTTTTACTTTATTCCTTAATAGATTTACCATCACAATTTTTTTATTATATATATTTATTTGATTATGATTTATACCCCATTAGTGGTGGTGTACTGAGTACATCTCACACCCTTATTGGTCCTCCATTACATTAGGTCACCAAATTAAACACCAGGATTTAAGGTCTATGGTTTGTGTTTGTGTTTTTAAGATTTTACTTTGGATATAAGATAATATGACTAATCTGTAGCTCATATTTCTCATGGAGATAACCCTTTGGGATTTACTTCATTATCTGTAAGATTACATGTCCCATACTGTATTGTCGACTATATCTTTAATGTTTTATATTTTATAATCTTATGGACAAGCATTCATGGTTTTATATTACATTGTGTATGTTTATTATTTATATTATTTTATTCTACTACTTGTACATTAATTTATATTTTATTGGTTATTAAATGAACTATCCATCATTATAAAATTGTGATATTGTGATCTTTAGGGTATAGTCTCCATATAAAACCATCATCAGACCCTCACTACTAGTCGAAAACCTCTATTGTATGGGGAGGCATGCTTGAGGCCTTGTGTAGACTAATATGGATACTAGTTTCATAGATATTTGTGACAGGAAATTATATTTATAATTTATCATTATTAAAGTAAATGATTATAATTTACTTTTGGTTCCCTGAGTTAATAATTCAATTATTATTGTAGATGAGTTGGAAATTAATAACATAAATTAAGAATTTTCTTATGGGGATACTCTAACCAAACTATTTCTTTCATATTATCTCCAATTTGAATTTTTTTTCAATTAGTATATTCCCCTAATATCCATAAAACGTCTTTTAAATTTTCTATCCCTCATACTTCCAATTATGTACATTTTCTAAACCTATCAAACTAATTTCTATGGAAATTAAATTGCTTTTTTGAAAAGGGAATTTTTTTAAAAAATAAATCTTTGAATTTCATTAAGTAGTTTCATAATCAATGTAAATGATAATTTTTTTTCAAAATATGATCTCCCTAAATATGTTCATTCCCTCAAAGGCTATATCTTAATTTATGAATTGTTACAAAATTATGAAACCCATTACATTCCATTATTTCATTTTATGAAAATTATTGTTATATGATTTCTTTCCATGTATAATGAATGATTATTATAATTTTATAATGTGATGGGTGGGATAAAAATTATATATCCCTACAATTAATTTGGTAATGTGATATTTCTCAATTTATTTTCTATCATATGTGTATAAATTATTTTATAATTGTTTTAAATTACAATTTTATGATTTATATGTATTTGTTTTTCAGGAAAATGTGGTTGTCATTGTTAACAACATTTTTTTGTATTTTTCCACTATGTAATGTTGTTTCATAGATATATATAATCCACATTCCATTACCTTTTCAAATTATTCCCTCGTTCTTATGATGATTTTTCTATGATGATGATATTATTATTCTAATTATTCTAATCCATGTAGAATTTAATCATGACTCTAATTCCTTCATTGTTATCCTTCCCCATACTGGGCTATTATATGACCCCATTATTTGAAATATTTCATCCAAGTAAATTTTTATAGTGATTTAATTTATTAGAAAATTTATGTGAAAGTCATTTATGAAGTTTCTAGTATCTTTTGTTTGTATCATAGAATTTTTAAAATAATTTAGTATGTAGTACAATAATACATCAGTGAAGAACCTAGATTAAATTTTCAGTTTTAACAGAAATATCTTTATGTTTTGGTAATGTATATTATATTTTGGTTTGGGGGTAATGAAGTCAATATTAAGACACATCAAGTTGATTTGAATCTATCCTAGGTCCACCCAAGTGTATTAAAATCAAAATGTCATATTGGGTATTAAGTCAATTTACTCCTAGTTCACAATAAAGAGGCATTACATTTCAACTAGTTCGGTACTCCCTGTGGATATTCTTCTATTAGTCACATGATATATTACAAAATTATAAAGGATATATAGAGAAAGAAATTTTTTATTTTGAAGTTAGAAATGAATGAAATACATGATCGTATAAACAGTCTTTTTAGAAAAAAGGAAAAACTTTTAGATACAATAAGGTATGGATTTATAATTAATTTTCACATGGGAATAAATTATCCACTCATGATTTATTGACTTATGTTTTTCATATAACTTTTTCTACATTCCAAAATGGGGGGATCTAGGAGAAACAATGCCAATAAACCTTATGATAGATAAGAAAAATATTAATATTAAATAGATTCCCAATGTAATTAATGTTTCATCTCATAATTCATAAGGATTTTAACCATATATATAAGGAATTGAGTAATAAAATGATACTTTTGTGACATGTATAATAACACAATAAGTATAAACTGTCCATAAATTTTTTATATTGAAATGATAATTAATATTTATCCCTACTTATGGTCCACTTTTCACAAAATAATGGGTTAAATCAATTGAGATTTATATTTTTGGGCTATATTGTTCATAGAAAGTGAAAGATACCTTAGTTTTATGTAACATAGAATTAGATGATGATAATGTGTGGTAATTGATAAATAATAAAAATATGTTATATGAAATAATTGAAATATAGAGGGAATAAATTAATAGGAAAATTATAAATATTTATTCCACTCATACACTTAAAAACGACTAAGAGATAATTCATAAATATGAAAAACATTGGCGGGTGAATATATAATCAGAGACAAGGGAAATTTCAAAAGACTTCAATATATGAATCCAGATATATTATCATCAGTGATTATAAAATTGATAAATTTATTAGTGGATTCAAACAATAAATCTGAATGAAAATATCCATTTGAGACATTTGATGTTAAGAATAATTATTTTATGTGCTATTAGTATAGAGATAGAGTTTGTAGAATGGTCCCATGTTCATGGATATAAGAAGAGAATAATGGAGTTTTAAGAGGGTGGATTGAATGAAAAAGGTGGAAATAAAATAAATCCACCCACATTTCTATGATTTGATATGAAGAATAGTGGTGATTTCCTCACATTGTTTAAGAAATGTTTTAAAAGGGGGGAGAAGGTCCATATAATCACGAATATTGAAGTGGTATGGAGAATCCTAACAATGACATGTTTGAAAGGATGAAAATTACAAATGCATCACCAATGGTGAAATGATTCAAGTATAAGGATAATGGGAATAATATATGCCAGTTCACTAAACCAAGATTCCTTGGTTGTAAAAAACATTAACAACCACCTGAAGATTATGAAAAATGGGAAGGCATATTCCATCCACATTGATGATGTCGATCTAGAAAATGATTTCATACAAGGTTCACATTATGTTCACAAATAAAGGTAAGTGGTTTTATTTCATTCGAGTTCTACACATTCCCTTTTGTATACATGTTTTCTATGACATATTGATCACAACATTGGTACATTGATGTAGATATATCTATAAAAAACTACCAGTGGGATTATTGAAATCCATGTGTTGGACTCTTATCAATTTGTAATCATTAGTATTTTTGTCCAATGAATTGAATAATCCATTTTTTTGGATTTTGGTTCTATACTATGTATAGATTTGATATTGTTATATAGATTTCACATCAACTATCATGAAAAATAAAATCTCTTTCTATATTCCAACCAATCCCATAAACATGTATAAATTCAAGTAAGATCAAGTATATCCTTTCTAAAATACCTTGATATAGTTGGTCTTGATACCCACGTAGAAGAATTCCATTTACAAATGGTTGTATTGATGGATTGTATCAACCTTGATGATATGCATATTTTCATGGAATAAACTAATGTACATCCCGCTAAATTTCATGTAATTTCATCTAGATAATGAGGTATAGTTCTCCATTAATCATATATATATTTTTAATCTAATACATAAATTCCCCATTAAAATGTTCTTGATATAACTAGAGGCATTAATAATGTTTGCAAGAGAATTTATACAAAGGGTTCACATTCCCTAGTGTATCACCTTGAGTTTTTATAAAACACATTTTCATGAATAAGTATATATCATTGAGTTTGTCCGTCAATTACCATAATCACATCAATATAACTATAATGAATAGGCATTCTCTCTCAAGGAGTGATGACTTTGTCAATCAACATAAAAATATCAATATTTCTGAATTGTTGATTGTTAATCTATAAACCATTATCTAAAGGTAATGGTGTAAGATATAATTAAGAGAATATTCCATACAACATATGGACACATTGTGTTCATAATTATTCCCTTACATATTAATAATTCCTCTTTGATCTTCATTAATTTTTTGAAATGAATCTTTAGATACTACCCTAATAATTTTTATGTAATATTTATTAATGATATTATCATTTAATCTATGTTCATGGAGTTATTAATAGATAGTCTAAGGATTATATTTTCAAGTTTATGGAATGATAAAATGTATGCTATATTTAAGAAGTGTCACTTCTGGATGTATCAAATCACAATCTTGGGGAAAAATATAAAATAATATAGAATTTTTAAACCCTTCTAAGACTAAGGAAATTGATGAATAGCCCCAAACCTTAGGTTTTAGGGAAATATTCAGTATTCTCTTTTTATCAAGGTACTATCGACATTTTATATGAAAATTCTCATGATTAAATATCAGACTAACTATGTTGAAACCGAAATAGGTAATTAATTTATAGATGGAAGAAGCTGACAAAAATATTATAGAGCTCATGAAGAAGACATTCATAACACCTATACTAAAACTACCCCATGAGGATAAGGGATTTTGATATATATATATATTATTCATTGAATGTTATATGTTTTTTACTAATAGATAATGAAAATCATAAATCCTACACCAGATGAAAGATAATGATCCATATGAAAACGGCAGGTCACATGATCGAGATTAAGTTGTTGTAATCTATTCATTGATGATTTTTTTAAAACTATCTCTATAGTGGGAAGTTTTACATAAATATAGATCAAAATAGTGTAATCCATACATTGATATAAAAAACCATCGATATGATTTAGTTATGATAGTTAAATCTGATGAAGGACTACGATTTCTAAATTCACTTCCATCCAGAAAAGGAAAACAAGTTAATTATTGATCTCATTAGAGATAAACCTACTATTATATCCATGATGTGGATTGAGATATACCCTATCATCCTGGATTACCTATGGATGGATTGAAAATAATTATTGTAGGGGATAAATCCCACATTTATAAAAATATTTCATCAACCATATACGGAGGAGAACATCTAGGAGGCACATGACTTTGATGTAGATAATAAAAAGAATGTGAAATAAGTAAAGTCAAAAATATTCATGAATTTTATATTGATGAAGACGGAGTCAATTGATTTGGAACTAGAAATTTTATGCTAAAATAACCTACTATATATAATGTTTTATTGGTTTATGATCATAGAACATCCTTCTCCAGACATCTTGGAAGTACCAAAATTTATATCGATCTTCTAGAGTTATACTTGTGGGAAAAAATGAAGAATGTGACTGTTGAGTACAACCAAAAGTGAGTAGAATGTAAAAAAATTAGAGTATAGTGAATGATTTCTAAGGTAATGTTGCATCCTATACCCATAGATAGATGAGAATGGAAGCTAATCTCCGTATAGTTTTTCACCAGTCTCCGAGTGATATTAAAATAAGAAATGTGACATGGTTTATGATGGATTGACTCACAACAATTTCCCATTTAATAATAATTATAAATGATTTCCCTCGTGAAAAAAGATCCGTGATATATGTAATGAAATTGGTTATTCATGATGAAGCACCACATTTTATCATCTCTAATCATGATCCATGGATCAGTTTTAAATTATAGAAAAGTAACAATCATGTTATGAATACTGAACTGAATTTTAGAATGGCTTACTACCCTCAAACTGATGGACATTATGAAAGTAACATTAAGATAGTTGAGGATATACAAAGATATTTTTAAATGGAATATAATGTTGGAAGAGATAAACCTATCTTATTAGTCGAGTTCCCAATCAATAACATTTTCTATTCGTTAATTCATATGGGCCCATATGATTATCTATATGGGAATCAATGTAAAAAAATACTTGTTTGGTTCATTTTTTTGAATGATAAATCACATAATCTAGTATTATGCAAGATATTATAGATAATGTTCAATACATAAATCAATATATAAATGTTGTTATGATTTAGCTGATGAGCAATGCTGAAAACCATCCAAGGGACTTATTTTATAATGCTGGAGGCTATTATTTACTTCAAATATCCCCATTCAATATCGTCAGGTAGTTTAGAAATAATTTAAATCATAGCCCCATGAATTTTTCCAACATTGAGATACATGATAACACATGAACACTGTTTGTTCAGTTATCACTTCAAATAATCCTTCCTCAAGTTCATGATTTTCTCCACATATCTCTCCATAGGAAGTATATACACAATCTTTCAAATTTACTAAATATAGAAGATATACAATAGGGGAATGATCTATTTTTTGAGGTTAGCAGGATGAAAATATTGGTCCATAGTGATGATGTTATTGGATAAAAGAAAACTCACATTGTAATCATTCTATTGAAGAACCAAGAATACATAAAGGAGACATAGTAACTAGACTAAACAATGAAATATATGTACCGTCATATATTATAAAAAAATAATATGAGTTGAAATTTTCATGATGAAATTATTTATACAAGGAATGATATAATTACCTAGGGTTTGTAGGTGATAATAATTTCTTGAATAAATGTGTGTTATGTTATATAATATAATACACATACACATAGAAAACCATAAAAACACTTTATTTCATTAATGTAGATATTCTCATCAGTAGTCAATTAAATCCATGAGAATTACAAATATAACATGGGTGAAAAATAAAAAATATAAGCACTACATGTGAGAATATTTTGATCCTCCCAATATACTATAATCATCATACCCCTGAAAAACACTATGGAAAAGGAAAAAATATTTTAAACTAGTTGGAATTTGTGGAATGGAATATATAAAACCATAAGAGTAATTTTTTTAATTATTATGTGTAAAACTAAATTGTATTTATAGGTATTAATATATCAATTGGAATAGTAACATGACCATTTAAATGGCAACATGGATGTTTGGAACAATATCTAGACTGTTTGGAAAAGATACCTAGTCATTGGGAATAATATTATGATCGTTGGAAGAATAATTTAAACTAAAAATAATTAAATTTAATATAAATAATATTTAACATTCAATAATTTAAGAAAATATAAATATTATAATTCTATAAAATTAATGTCATTATTAAATAATCAAGGTAACATTAAACACTTATTTAAAGAAAATATCTCAATGTATTACAAAAAAATATTGTTTTTGTTAAAAATTAAATTTACAATTTAGATATTTATTTTTCTAAAATGGGTGTTATTTTTAGAATAATTAAGTTAAAACATTCATATGGTTATTTTTTTAGTTAATTGAAAAATATAATTTTTTAGGTTAACATAATAAATATATTTATTTCAGTGTCAATGTGTTTAGAAATACATCATTCATGAAGTATTATTTACCCATGTTTTGTCTAATAAAAATGGCTAACTAAAAATGAAGAGGGTGGAAATTGGTTCAAAATATTTTTGTTAATTTAAACCACCATCTTCGATGGATGTGAGTTGATATCCATTCCATTGAAATAATACGTTGTGAAAATATAAAATCATAATAGAAAGAGATTAAACATAGGATATTTATAGTGGATTGGGGAATAGATTTCCCCAAGTCCACACCACCAACACAATATCCAAGAGTTTGGGTATTTTTACTGTAAGAACCCTTTTCCCTTGGGATACTAGCTGAGTACAATTTAATGTTACTTATTGAAAAGGTATATGAAATTTCATGCAGTATCCACATATTCAAGAACTATTCATGGCCATAACTCACTCAAATTAAAAAAGTGTAAACAAACAGATATGAATAAACATTCGAATAAATTTTTTAGCACACAGTTTGTATGAGATGTTTTCTATGTAAACACATTTATTTTTACTGTTATCAGAGTTTCCGTATTTATTATTGTGTCTCTTTAATTCTATATATCATGTATGTGCATGTATTGGATGACTATTTTTTATATACCCTATTATATATTGAAAATAACCATTCAAGATAATCAAAATGGTTAAATGGATAATATGTTGATATGAAATGATTTTAATGTAATGCATCCATTATTTACAAATAAAGAAAATATTTATGTAGGAGTAATGTTATAGATATTATCCTTATTTGGATAATTATATTCATGGGAACATGATATTTAATACAATGTGGACAATCCTAAAATGATCAATCCCTTCTATGATATGCACTAAAGCATGAAATGACTAACTAAGAGATTATGAAATAACATATCATTCTTCCAAACATCTATATCTTCATAAGATATCAAATTGATTTAACTATTTTTTTAAGATTAAATTATGAATAAACTGATAAGATAAAAAATTAATTTTAGTTATTTTTGGCATAAGATAAGCTAAATTCAATATTTTATAGGGAAATTCATCAGTGTAATATAAATATGTTACATATGTTTGATAAAAAAACCCTTTATAAATTCTTTTTATGGTTGTATGATAAAATTTTACAAGTAACCTTCTAATAAGATAAGAAATTTTCATAGAAGAACTATATTTATAATAACTAACATCGAATTATGTGTTATGTATTCCATTATCATTGTATGATTCTGAATTGTAAAGTAACATAATCAATCACATAGTATATTTACGAATTAATGAAGACGAAATAAAATATTTTAAGACATAAATTATCATAAGATAATTTATTATTCCATATATTTAACACTCTACATTGGGTTAGATATCCAATTATAGTATGTTTAATATAAATTTCTTGTATAAATTTTTAATCTGAATCACTTAAGAGAAACACATTCGAATAAAAGGAGGTATTTTTTTAATCCTGAAAACCCATAAGAAATGATATGATTTGGAAAAATATTATTATTTATAATAATATCCCATTATTTTATGATCATAAAACATATTTAAATAAAGGAGAAGGAAATTAAAAATAATATTTTAAAACCAAACATCTAATTTTTTTGTTATTCTCTTTCTTCTCCAACAAAATAAAGTTTTAACTACTTTTATTCTCCTTTATTCAATTTAGAAGATGATTTTTTATTTGTATTATCCAACGTTTTTTAATAACAAAAAAACTAGGATATAGAAGATGAATAAAATTAATATTTTACATGAAGAAGTGTAAATAGTAAATACTACTGAATGTGAAAATATTTTTTAATAATGTTTTCATGAATAAAAATTTAATGTAATAAATTTTGACAAAAATTAAGAAACAAGATAATATCATTCAATGAAAGATGTAATAATAAAAGAGAAAATAAATTATAAGATTGTAATTGTTAATATGTTTTAAAAATATGGTACAAACATATTGAGAACACATTCACAAAAACATTAATAAAAATGATAAAAATCAATAAAATGATTCAATATATGATTATGAGAATTCAATTTTTTTTATATCGGAATCAAATGTTTATAAGATTCCCATTCAACAAAGAATGAAAAATGTGAATGAATTATCAGATCAAGAATTTGATACAAATTTAGGAGGTTTATTTTTAAATGAATAATCTAGATAGATGGAAATAGTGTGTGTGCAATGGAACATTAGTCATATCTTCAAAAACATTACCCAATACTAGTAAATATTATCCTACTCTTGGTCGATCTTTTCAAGCGATCCTTATAGAGGTGGATTGGATGTTGATAGAATCTTATTTGTCTCTTTACATGTCAAAATTTTATATATATACTAAGAATATAATATGAGATTATTTATTTAATTTAATGTAATATTATTTAGAAAACCTGATATTTTATCGTATATAAGAATCATCAGGTCAAATGTCTTCATCTGTATGAAAGAGGCAGTGGAATTGATATCCAAAATAAGAGTTTCCAAGATGAATCATCCTTGTATATAAAATAAATCATCAACATGTTCATTGATTCTTCTCAGCATTTCATTCTTATAGTATTGTATTAGAGTTGTGAATCCATTCCAAAACACAGTAAAAATATTTACAAGGAAATTTGGTACATATCCCATCTTGGATCATCTTAAGACTAAGTTATTCAACACACCAAATTGTTTATTAAATAAGTTAATTATGTGACCAAAAAAGATTTTTTTCCTTTTGTAGAAAATTTTCATTCATGAGGCTTAAAATGTGAGTCATCACCTTCTTCATCATCATTTTAACAGTCTGATATAGCTTTATTGTTATTATAACTAACTGATTTAAATCTTCAAACATGTTTTCTAAATAATTTTTTCAATGATCTATAAATTCATTGAAAACACTTCATAATGAATATACCATCCATTTTCACTTATTTCTTATGATGTTTATCTAATTAAACCCTATCTTATAACAAGGAGGAGATATTTTTTTATGATGATTGATGAAAAAATGATATTCTTGTGGAAAACTATAAACCTTCTAAATTTATTTATTATATACCTTTGATGATATGCAACAAATTAAGTGGATATAAAGTCACATTACTTTGAAGTAATATTAAACGTCATGATTTTTGTTTCGAGAGACACTCTACATTTCATTGGTTGTACATCCACATGATCTAGAGCATCTCTAGTAGGTTTCATTGTTATCATTTCCAATTAGTATTGAAGAAGTAGCTCTAATTCATAAATATCATCTTTTGAATCAGTGTTATCATAAAGAATCAAATTAAATTTCAAGAATCAACCAACTAAGCATTCACAAATTCAATATTAGAAATCATCCTAGAGTTTTTGTCTTGATCTCTTTCAGTATCATACTTGTTAGCTTCAAGAACGTATATATTTGTACTATCTATATAAACTAGAGGGTGTATTTAATGTTTTACATTTTTTAATCGAGAATCATCATATTTTTGATCTTATCCTATATTATGTACTACTATAATATGTGAAGATTCAAAAAAATTTTATATGAATATTCTTCATACAAAAAACTGATTTGGAACCCCAAATGTATAAATTTTGACAAGAGGAGGGGAACATAAAATTATTGAGATGAACCTTTATTAAAAAACACAATCAATCATGTAATATCTGAGGATAATCATTCTCTATGTTAAGATACAATAATAAGAGTAGGGTGAAGAGAATAATCAAGTGAAATATCTTGATTGGTACTCCTTTATTTTGGTTGAATAATAACACTCACCCTTCTTTTACTTTCAGATATATTCTAATCATCAAGAACATATCTTACTTCAACATATTGAACTGATGTTTCTACCAAAATTGGTATATGTGTAGGGGATGTAAAAATAGCTCCATTGGTAACTACCACGTTAGATGAATCCCCCAGAGATAATGCAAGATGAACAAAAACTTATTCATTAGGAGTTATAGGTATTAACATACATAAATAATAATTATAATTGAAACCCCATCTCTTTATTATGTGCTCACTAATCATTATCAGTACATGATAATGAGTTGTAGTATTGTTATCTAGACACACATAATAATTATTAAGTGCAAGGGTTTATATCATTCCAAATGAATAAAAATTTGTAGACATTTTACAACAATGGTACATATATATCATAATAGAGAATTTCATATTGACATGATTCTCAATCATAAACAAATAATGTAACATATTTAAAGAGAAAATGTTGGAACATAGAATTGTAATGTGAAATAAAATACTGAATATATTTTTTATGAAAATTTATTTTAGGTTCCAAATATGTCAGTGGTTTCTTCTCAAAATTTACTATGATAAACATGGAATTCATCATTTCAACTTGATTCACTTCAACTATAGATACTACAGAGTTTGTGAAGTCTTCATAGACTTGATGATTACATTTAAATAAAGCATATAAATCTATATAGGTTATCAAAATGCTTTTATGGTTCACTATTGATGTGACTAGGTCTTCATTTTCATCAAAATAAAATATTTCTTTTAAAAAAAAACAAAATATTTGTTCACAAAGACAAACTTGATTCTTATTTCATCAAAAAAAATTTCTCAGTCATTCTGGTTGATGAAATTTTTATGATGAATTTATTTTCCATCCATCCATCTAAAATCTTTTGATCTCCTACATAAAAAATTCATTACTATCCTTAGACAATTATTTATTATAAAAGATTAACCCAATTTTTATTTGACTTTCTCTATTCCAAGAGTGGTTTGGAGGATTTTAGGGTTAGGAGAGTGAGGTTCAAAAAATATAGAAATGCGATTTTAATGGTTTTCAAATGTTTCATATGTAGAAATGACATGCTGTATTTAATTTTGTAGTAAATTAAGGGTCTGGAAGGGATGTCCAGAGTAATAAATTTAGATATTTTGTGACATGTTCTATTTGATTTAAATAATGTTTAAAATAGTCACACAATATATAAATATATTAAAATATTAACATAATTTTGAAAATTAATCTACTTGGTCAGTAGAGTTGATATCAAAATAATTAAATAAAAAAAATTTACATTTTATAGAATTAAATTTTTCAATAGGAAATGTTTTAGTAAAAATAAATTCATATTGATTTTATATTAAAATAATTCTAAAGAGAAAACATATCTTGTTGGTCTAATCTCTTTGGAAATGATGTCTCATGTCAATGATCTTTGTTCTAGACTGGTTATTCAGATTATTTGAAATGTTTATAACTCTAGTGTAATCACTTTTTCGTTGAACAAAAATAAAATTTATTCAAAAAAATTTTATTTTTTGTCATACAAAATATTTGTGCATAATAACTTCCCATTATAATATATTCATCTTCAGTAGTTGATAATGCTATAATGTTTTATTTTATACTCGACCAATATATTGTATATTTTTAAAGAAAATTATATGATCCTCAGGTTATTTTCCTCTCTAGATTACATCATTCAATATCATCAACTGAATATGATGTTACATTAAAATTATAGGGGTTTTTTAAAAATAAGGCAATGAGATAATGTTACATTTAAATTTCAAAAAAATTATTCATTAGAATTTAAATGATAATATTTTGGATTAAATTTAAAACATTCATAAATATAAACTAAAACATTATTTCTAGTCTAATAGTAGTAATAAAATGTTACCATAAAATAATTCTTCAATAAAACAAGTTTTCGACTAGTTTTTTAGTCTCATCCCTATCATGTTAAATATTGGATATCTTTCTAGTTGAATATGTCTTATTCTTCCAGTCCAAACTTACTAATTAAATAATTTATTTATTTCATTTTTTAAAACCATTTAATATATTTTTTTTGGAAAATTTTAATTCCAAGAAAATATATTCACTCACCCAATATACTCTTTTCAAATTCATTTTTCTTATTTTTTAAAAATCATTATAGAATTTTTTGTTTTTTGAAAAGGAAATGACATCATTGATATATATATATATATATATATTAAATATATATATATATAAGGATTCTTTTTCATTAAAACTATATGGTATTCCATTCATATAGTAATGACGTTTCATAAAAAGAAAGTACATAATCACTAATAAAATGATTTAGTGCTTGTTTGATTATATACAAAACATTGGTATGATTAAAAACATAATTTTGATAGTTAGGGTCATTATGAACCATGAGTTTGTTCTACATGAAATTCATTCATTAAAATTACATTTGAAAAAGAATATTTAGCATCAATCTAATATGTTTTATAATTCTTATATGATAAAAATTCTATAAGAATTTTGATCTCATATAATTTAGTTTTAGTGGAAAAGGTATCCTCATTATCTCTTCCTTATTCATGACTATATCCTTTTGAAACTAATATTTCATTATTTATAGTGATTCAAATTAGATATTACTGTTTTCTAAAATGCCCATTTTGTTAAAATAATAATGGAATCATAGGTTTAATATATTGATAACCATATTTTGATATTTTTGAACTTATTTAGCTCATTTTGAATAGCTAAAAACCAGTTAACATAGGATAATGATTATTCTATAGTTATAGGTTATAGAAGATATAAAAAGGTGTATAAGTCTACTAGGGCCTCTATATTTTCTCTAGTTCTAACTCATTCATCGAATAATTTTATAAATGTTTCTATTTGATGGGTATTAATATTTATAGATATTTTTTGAAGCACACATCCTATTTTACAAGCATGAACACTTATTGGATTTGGTTTAATATAATCATGTTCCAAATATCATCCTTATTGATTTTAAATAGCATTTAATGTCTCATGTTTTTAATATAATCATTCAATACATCAATTTGAGTCATTTTTTTTAATAAAAATAGAACAATCATCAAACATCCCACGAGTTTTTTATTCAAAAATCATTGACCTTTTGATAAAAACTCTATAATCATTCGAGGTATTAGAATAACTTATGAAGTTTCCTTCATATTATTTTGAATTAAATATACCTATATAATACTTGGTGACTGTGATATCAAAATTGTATTTAAAAACATTATAGTACCCTACCATTGGTTTTAAATAATTCTATAACTGATATGATATTATCTTTAACATATTTCATATTGGAACTCAATTAATGAAATAAAATGTTTTATAAAGTGACTCATCCCATGAATGAGTTGGAATATTATATCCACAAAACAATGTTGTAGAAATTTCTTAAAGTATTATATTCCTACTTTTAATAATATCATTCTATCATGGTGTCATGGGGTATGAAAAAATAGGTTTACTACCTAACATTTAGTGCTATGAATTAAATTCATGGTAATCAAATTATCCTCCATGATCACTTCTGAATGTCATAATGTTATCATATTTTTCATTTTCACAAGCTTATATAATTTAATAAAAATATAATAATATTGGTACCTAATTATTTAAAACTAAAACCATTATAATATTGGAAATAATCAACTAAAAAGTTGAAAATAAATTAATAAAATGATTTACAGTCCTTGTATGTCACCAACCCCTCCCCAAAAACATTATCTCAATTAGGGGAGATAGGTGGTGACTACATGGGTCCAACCTCTAGTAATAAATGGGATGATGACTACCATTGAGGGTATAATAAATATCTATATGGGAGGTATTACATTCTTAAATAAACATGAAAAATAGAGAGATAATAACAATAAACCAAAAAACAACTACTCAAAAATATATATATGAATAAATCCCATGTGAAAATAAAAAATTTAATAAATATCTATAACAACTAAAAGGAAAACTAGAAGTACCAAAATGATAAAGACAAAAATGGCCACAAAGACCAAATAGCGCAAACAAAACTACAAGATTATAATAAAAAACATGACTTCCAACCCTCTCTTGGTGTCCTAAAAGTCCAAATATATATACATCAGGTGATAATAATAGTTTACTCATTACGATCCTATATATATCCTCTCATGAAAATGTTAAATAATACATTCTAGAGATATGTGAACAATAGTGAAACAAAATCATCACCTACATAGGTGTATTATGTACACAACTTCACAATGGAAAATTCTCACTCAGTATAACATATGATAGAGAATATAATATCAAAATTATGATCAAGGGTACCTACTCCCTATTCCCCATTGTTTAGACACACTTCCCCAATGTTTCACTTCATAATCCAACTCTCTCCAAAATAGGATTTCTGGAAGACAACCATGAATGGAATCAAAAAATGCACCTCATGTGTCACATCATAACAAATTCTCGTATCAAAAAATTATATTTAGTGACCATGTTGTTTTTTGAAAAAAATAAATTATTAATTATGTTTACCATAGGTCACACATTATTCCCAATTCCATTACAATCTATACACTGAGTATGTAACAAAATCCATCACATATCATACCCATCATACCTATAATAATCCTTTGGATACTATATCTTGCAATACAAGTGTGTGAAATAACCACAGTCCACCAAAATTATCTACACTTATATATCGGGAAAATAACCACCATACATACATTTACAAGTAACAAAAATTAGAAGAGATTATGGCCAAAGGTTGTAGTCATCCATCTATCCCTCCATTGGGTGGTTAGGGAAAACACCCTCCTAGTGTCCACTGGGTAACAATTTTTATGACTCATGTGGGTGGGGAAGTGTATGAAATCACATAATATAAATGGTATAATATAGTTCTCAAACACCCAAAGGAAATAAACTAGACTTATACCCAACTACAAAGAACATTTATTGGATACCAAACTTCCAATGATAAGACATGATGTCCTAAAAGCACACTAGATTATAAAAAAGAAACACTAATTACTTATTTTTATTAAACATCACATTATGTTAATTAATAAATTACCCATTAAAAACATAAAAAATTATCCCACATTACATTACATTAATCATTAGTGTAATTTCCATTCCCTCTAGGAATAATCTAATCCTAGGACCTAGTTTATCAAGATTAACATATTTTAAGAATATTGTTCCATAAAATCCAACCATGTGGGTTATGAATTATTGATTTAATATTATAATTATTGTATACAATATCTACTCTAGGAAAAAAATAATCTACCTTCATGAGAAAACATGAATCCAAGAACATCAAGTTGCCTCAAATAGTAGTGAAATAAATGATAATAAAAGAAGATACCCATCCATCATCCATTTTAGTATATTCATTAGAGATCATACTATATTTCAACATAAAATTAGTGAGTGATACTAGATTCAAACCACTATGTGATATATGTTCTTATCCTCAACACCCACATGAATATATTGATTCATATCTCTATCATAAGAATCGACTTCTTCCACATCATATGGGCCTCCCTTCGACATAACATCATCCATACCCGGCTCATCCATCCCAAGATTGCATTAAATCGATCCCTCCCCATACCAAAACACATTATAAATCCTAGTCTCATAAAAAAACTATCATATCTATATAAACACCTAAAAATAATCAGAGAACAATAAATCATAACCAGTTTGAAAATATAGGCCCCAAAATAGTGAATCCTACCTTCACATGAAAACGAGCTCTCACGGCTCCAAAACAAGACACTAGGCTTTCTCATTAAAATGTTTAACTCAATACATAACAATTATCTTTAAAAGGTTGCTGAATTTTATTCCATATTGAATTAATCAATTCACTATTCACATGTTCTAATTATCAGAATCCTAAGGCATCAAACCATAATAATCTACTAATGGAAAAGATTTGATCTTATAATTTATTATTGTTTCCACAAACCTAGAGAATTACGATTCACAATTAACATGCCTTCTATTATGACCAATTACTATTATCATGATACAAATTATTGATAAATTCCATTAATCACATGGAATATCACATTTAATTAAAGATAAATACTTTTATCTATTTTATTATCTCCAAATTACAAAAATATCCATATTATTATAATGACTCTTTATTAATTATTTTTATACCAATTAAGTTTCAACTAATTTCATGTTTACATTATTTATCTATTTATAAATTATAACTAAATTATTATAGTATTATAAAATTTAATTTCCTAGATATCAGACTATCATTAAAATCCTAATGCAATCCTCTATGACGATTCCAAGAAACAACGTCAACATCATGAGATCACATCCAATTTCGTTAGTTTGATTAAAAAAAATTTAGGTAAATTTAGTTAAAATTGAAATGTCTAAATAATGACGAATTTTAAATTTCATTAAAATAAAATAGAAGCGAATAAACCCTACCTCAATTGATGTGGTGTCCGTCAGTGAAGAAGAGGCCAACATTGTGGATCCTCATAACCTCCCCTATAAGAAATTTCTTCCCTCTAATGAATCTGTGACACAAACGCACAAACAAAGAACAATGAAAACACAATTACAAACATGGGATTCGATATTCTTTCAAATGGATATAATAACAGGAGGAAATGATGATGATTGTGTAGAACCCTCTAGAAAATTTAAGATGAATTCCCCTTGGATCGCCATTAATATATAGAGGATTCCCATGGATTGATCCCAATTACGGAATCCTCAAAATTCCATAGGGGAACTCAGTTGGACACCAAGAAATGAGGGTAAGTGATATGGTTTGTTTCAATCCAAAGACATTTACATATTTAAATGATATATTACTTTGGGGATTAACAAGGCATATAATGATAACATATCAAGTAAATGTCAGGTTTTATATTTTTCCAAAAAAACATGTCACCTCAAATTGTTTAATCTATAATATGTAATCATCATGATAAACCATATGAACTGTCCTTAATTAGCTATTAAATACACGCACACAACCTTTAGACCCCTTTCATGTACTATATTCTTGCATCTTCCTTCTCTTTGTAGCCCAACCACTCCAGAATCACTCCAAGCTTCCTCTAAGATCCCAGTGCCTTGGGAACATGCAAAGAGTTTATCTATATAGTTATGTACATATAAATTTCATACATATGAAATAATTATCTTCCTCATGAATTTAAATCAATCCCAAATAGGTAACAAAATATAGGGTCATCGGAATATCCACTCTATGAGATAACTCTCATGGATCTCATAATCAAAGGATCTCAACAACCTCACTTAGTGGAAACAATTGAATAACTTCAAGGAAAACATATCCTAAATAGTATCTTTGTGGAGATAAATTTAAATTGAGAGTAAAGACACGGTAAGAAATAAATGGAAACAATATCATAGAATATAAAGGATGATATACACAATATAATAACATTACTGTAGAAGACAAAAATAGCAAAAACAATTGGCATACAAAGTGTGTATTTCAATATAATTTTCTAGGGTACTATATTACATGCCACTATGTCACCACAATACATGAACATGGGCATCAGAATTCTTAAAAATAACAACCTCCATAATCTCTTGTATCTCTAAAGGATGCACCATTATGGTAGTATTATCATCAAAATTAATGTCTCCCAAATCAATGGAATGTTTATATTCATGGATATAACGATGGAGTTGCAACATTTGAAAAACATCATGTATCTAGGTCTTCTCTAGTGGATGCTCATTCCAATAATCCACATCTCCAACAAGGTAAAACACCTCACTATTACCAACAACTGTGGGATAAATATTAATCACACAAAAAAACCATCACTTCCCAGGATGAAGAGTCACCATTAGGTACATCTGATCTCTAACATCGAACTATAGAGGTCTCCCACTTTGATTGAAATTTGATTTATGATGAACCCACACTGCCTTCATCCTTTATCTAATTACCATAACCATCTTTGTCATATTCTGTATCATATAAGGAATGATAGTTTCTATAACATTTACACCAATCCTACACAATGGAGAATATAATTCATTGATTTACAAATCATCACACATCACCTTACAAAAAGGGGGATTGAAAAAAAATTATCTTATATAAACTCCGACAAGGGTTGTTGCTTCATCCATGAACATCTAAAATCCAATACACATAAAAAATAATATGTATTTGAGAGTCTAGATGGTCTGCTCTATTTGAAAATCCACCTAGGAATGAATAGTTCTATTGAGGCATAACTGAGTTCTAAAAGAATGAAGGAGAGATATCCACAAATAACAGGTATAACAAGGATCTTAATCAAAGGAGACTAACATAGGGACTCTATGGTGTGCAACCACCTCCTCTAGATACTGAATTGAAAATCCACCACCAATATTCACTCCCTAAATTATATAAAATGTGATGATTCCTCCAAAAAGTACCCTATTTACCATATGTAATAATATCTTCCCAGATTTCTAGGTAAATTTCTAATGAAGTCCTCTAATATATCCTCCTACTGACACTAAGGAAAATTTAATGGTTAGAGGAAACCCTAGAGAACATTATAATTGAGATTCACCTTTTAATAAACCAAACATAAATAAATGGACTTTGTAACTTCACACATCAACTAATGACACCAAAATTTACTTCATAATGATTCTCACATCATTATAACACTGGATAGTACCGCCAAAGGTGAACTATGGAATTCTCAGAGAACCATGTCACACGTCATCGAATGAATGAAATGGCTTCACAGAAACAGAAACTAGTGTTATTGTACACACACCAACCATTATGGGAATATTCAAAAACAACTCTATATCTCTTATAATCCACCATAGAGTCCATTAACCTATAATCCCCCACCTACTACATGAAATTTATCATCACTATCATCTAGTATAGACTATGTCTTCCTTTAACCAACCCCATATATAGATGTAGCAACTATATTTCATCCATCTCACACCCAAATCACTAAATTCACGTACAGCATCACAGTGTGACTTCTTTCTCGATTAATAAGCTACAAAATTTCTCTTTACTAGCTTATATTAGATTGAGATGTCATAATATTGTGATAATTCAATCTACATACACTAATTCATATTCAATTCATGGAGGGGAAGACATATGTTGAGCAGTAATGGTTATTAAAAACCATAATAAACTCACAGAAAAGTTAATTCCTCCACAAATTCAATGCAAAAACATTTTTCCATGACATAATATCTTGGGTGGAATATTTACGATCAAGGGGATGTAATTTTCGAGACCCATAAGAAACAAATTATCTTTCCTTAATCATAACATATTGCAATATAATATATTAAGAATCATAGAAAGCCTCAAACTAAACTCCCTCTTCTTGAAAATAACAAAATATAGCACTAGAAAATGTCTCCCACAAATAATCAAAATCTCTTGGACATTTTTCAATCTATAAGAATGACTAATCATTTCTGGTCATAGTTGTCAGAGGTTTTACAACATAAGAGAAATAAATTATGAACCTCTATTAATAGACAACAATACCAAAGAAGATCTTCACCTCTTCCACTATCATGGATGCTTCACAAGACTTAGATTCCTCTATAATAGAATTATCTATAGAAACACCCTTATAGGACATGACATTACCTATGGAAATAAAATAACAAAACCAAAACACACACATTGAAAACATTCTAAAAATGAACATGAAGAAGAGATCCCAAAAAGAAACACAGATTCCCTATATTCTTATCCTCGTACATGGATTACATTAGTATTTCATTGATAGAATCCACAATGAACATATCCCTGAACACTTAGAACATTATATTCATCAACCCCATGAACACATCTAGAATAGTTTTCACATAAAAATGCATCACAAATAACACATAATTCCCTGGATAGTAATGGATTTTTGACTTATTAATATTATCATCCTCCACCTGCATCAGATGATATCCTAACAAATATTCATTCTTTGAGAGCCATGAAAATGATTTATGTTTATAAAATAAATTATCAACCCACCAAATAGGATAATGATTCAACATTTTCACTTGGTTGAGGTGATGATAATTGATACAAGTCATAAAACATTCATCATCCTTCTTCATGAAAAAATTGTGTACCCCAAGTTAAAACACCCAGCTAAACCAAACCACACTACAATATATAATCGAGATATACTTACAGATATCATGACATAAAAAGAACCATTCAATATGGATACATCGAGGTTTGAGACATGTAAGGTTGAAGGATAATCCCAAAATTGATACCACGTTGATGGGGTAATTCTCCAACCTCTAGTTGAAATACAATCTAGTACTATTCTACATTAATTGAAAACAACCACTATTGAACCTATAATGAGATCTTTTTCATCCGGAACAAAAATGAACACATTAATGGAACATACCTCTAATTAATATGGGGGTATCAATCTCCAAATAACATTCATGGCTCTATATCATTATCATTGAATACAACCTTCCTCCTAAAGAAATCCATGATGTGATTCACTGAATACAACCGGTTCTTTCTAATGATGATGTTATATTATTATATCTACAAATATAGTAAGTATCTACAATAGTGGTGATGCACCAGTACTAAAACAGAGTTTCTGAATACATCATACAAGTCATATCAACCAATAAATAATATATTAAATTACATGGTAACTAGAAGCCTCTCAACATCAATTCCCAAAACAAATTATATGTTAGATGAAAAAAATGTGACTGTTTCACTTAAATAATATAAATCATGAATAAATTTAGAAAACTACAAAAGGGGATGACAAATGATGATTCGATTTCTCAGAGAGGGTAATTCTAAACCATGAAGATGACCAAGAATTTCTTAACAGCCTCTTTGACCCTACTTATGACAACCATCATTTCTGCTCTATGATCTCAAAGGATGAGGATCAACCTGGGATTATACTATGCCTTCCCTATTTCCACATTATTATTATCATACTAAGAAACCCTATTTATAGTTCCTCTCCTTAAACATCCTTAATGAATGAACTAAAATCCAAACACATAGAACATTATAACTACTCAAAAAGAATAGCACTCTCTTAATTAATGAAATCATCACCTATTATAAAAACACACTACTAATCCCTTGGAATAAGTGTGAGACATTCCGTCATGGGAGAAATTATTTGATGATTGTTAAAACCTACCCCTAGTTGAACAAAATATTTTCTGTCTTGACAACTGGGAACCCCTCACTACAACTTTAATTCATGAGGAATCCTGATGATACCCCTCTCATTGAAATTTGGTTATTTTTAGAACTCTAGAAATAAACTCATCTTTTTATAGTATCATTATATGTATCTTCAAAATAAATAGGGTGACCTATAGTAATATCTCTAAATACAAATCATCCTCCAATTGTCTCTCCCTAGAATCCTTATTATGTAACATGTCTAAAGAACATCGTAGAAGGGTCCTAAATCAAACCACAAACTCTCACACACTTGAGCTCCCCTTCCAAACGATAAAAAGCTCCTGATGACTGGATGCCTTTGTAATTGCAGAAAGAAAGTAATCATAGAATATGTCTCAGAATATATCTCATTACATTTAAAACTCCTTGTTATCAATATGGAATAAGAACCACCATTACCACACTACTCATACTTATATAGACACTTGAACTAAATAATTATTACATTCCCCCTCAAAGTGTCATTTTCATATAACACAACATTGAAATGATCTACTGAAACATCATACCAAACATCTGTAGAGCCATCTGGATAAGGATTTGGACAAGTATTAATGCATGAAAAAAATAAATACTTTTAAACCTCCTAACATAAAATACGAAATATTTATCATTAACTAATTATTAATTTTATTATTTTGTTATGGTTTTAACCTATCTCAAGGTATACCCATTTCATATATAGGTGAAAAGAATAATGATAGATCACCCTTTCCTTGGAATCTACCCTACAAGTAGTATCACACTATTTAGTAGCCTTAGTAAACATTAAGGCCCTTCCATTAGGTCACAAATGTCCCAAATCAATCATGTGACATTAGGTCTCCCATGTTTTCATCACTGACTAAATGTAACGTACTTCACTACCCTACCATCTCATGAATACTCACTTGTTCCAACCTCTAAACACCATCAAATCCCTCAACCTGGACCCCTAATACCAATTTGTTACGACCCCCAGCCAATTAATAAATCCAAATGATAGGAGAGATATAGTGAATTCATGTGTCCCACGTCTAGTGGGAATCAGGTTGGAAAATAACACGATTGTTATAATAAATATGAATGTGGGAGGAATTACCATATATGAGAAATAAGAAAAAGAGAGAGATAAGAAGGATACACCAAACCATACTTTCTCGAACATATATATATATATATATATAATTAAATACCATGTGTAGACATGAAATTTCATATTGCTCTACACAAACTAAAAGGGAAAATAAAAGTACCAAAATTGTAAAGATGGTAGTTTCCACAAAGACCAAACATATCTTGAAAAACCATGAGCTGGTAATATAAAACCCAATCCCCAACATTCTCTAGATGACCTAAAAAAATTATATATACATAGGGTGAAAATAATAGTATACTCAAGATGATATTCCCCATGGAATCTCCGGAAAAAGATAAAGAATGATTGATAAAGAATAAAAAAAATGATAAACTTACCCATTGAAAAAATATATAAATATAATAATAAACAATGTTGGTACCCTTTTCCCACTTCCCCACTGCTTTTCCTCTCTTCCACAATATTGCATGTCAGGTGCCTTCTCTCTCCAAAATTGGCCATCATAAAGACATATTAAAAATCCAACACAACATTCACATCATTCATCACATTATAACGTTATCTAATATATCATTTAAAAATATTGTATCAATTTTTTTTGTCATCCACCATAGAATCTTTTACACATATCCAATATTAGGTATTATGTCTCAAGACATTACCTCCCACACAACGTGTAAGTACCTCAATCCAACCCATCATATACCCATCACAACTATAAAAATACTTTTGATAATAAATCTGGTAATACATGTGTCTAAAATGACAATAAGACATCATAGACCCCATCACACATATATAGAAAAACTAACGTTCATGCATACTAGCACATGAAACTACCAAGAATGAAGATTGGGGCTAGAGTGGGTATTTAGTAATCCATCCTCCCACTAGGATGTTGGGGGAAACATCCTCCCATAGTCCATTAGTGTTAGATTACCTTACTGACATGGTTGGGGTGGCGTATGATATACTGGAATATACCTGATATAATATATGACACAACCACAGTTTGGTAATAACCTAGTTTTATAATCAACTATAGCTACTATCACTAAAACTCCTGGATGCTACTGCTAATACCACATATCCTATATGAAAATAAGAATATAATAGTTCTCCCATAATTAAAATATGTCATTAAAGAATTCACTTTATGATAGTTAATTAATTAGTAATTTATTGACCCTTAATATTATCACATGCTACATTTCAATATTTATTAGTGTAATGTCCATTCCCTCAGGGAATAATCCAATCATAGGACTCAGTTTATCTATATTTACATATTATAATCATTTTAATTCCATTAACACCAGCCCCATTTGTTATTTTTTTATTAATTATTATAATTATTTGGTAAACCATGTACTCTAGTAGTGAAATCCTACACTACTACCAAGATGAAACATGCAACCAAGAACATTCATCTTCCTCATGCAGTGTGGAAGAAAATACAGATAAAAAAACAACTCAACTATTAGCCATTTAATATATTCATAAGAAATAATATCATCTCTCAGTGTTATATCAATGAGTAAGACGATATTCAACCCATTATATGAACTCTAGGGTCATCCTTGACACCCACATGCATATACTGATGGATCCCACCATCGTAGGAGTCAATTGATGAAACATCATTTGGTTCTCCCATCCCCTTAAAATTGATCACCTTGGATCATCCGTACTAGGCTCATATCTCATTCAGGCTTCCATAAACTGTATAAATGCAGCCACCCAAGGATCACATCACATGAATCTTATCTAGAGAATATCCCAATTGTAGTAAGGAACAAAAAGAAATTTCCAATAAGAAAATCATGGATTTAAAAAAATCCATCTAGTCGTGAAATGAAAATGACCGCTCAAGATTTAAAAACAAGGTAGTTATCCTTCCTATGAAAATTGGTAACTAAGGCCCGACCATTTAACATTATCATAATACCAGTCCTTGTAAAACAATAAAATAACCGATTTATTCTTCATAGTCTCCAACTATGGATAAGCTAATATATCCAGACATAAGAATATTCTAAAAAAATGAATTCTTTTAGATTTTATTCCCGTTTCAACAATACTAGAGAAGTGCTATTTTAAATTAACATGCCTTTAATTATCATTAGTAAGAACTATCATTCTTAAAATTATTTTTATATAAAATTAATAACATGGAATATCACATTTAATTAAATATATATTCTCATATCATTTTCTTATCATAAAATTACAACAACAATCATTTTACAATAATTCCACTTCTTTATTTATTATTAATACAAATAATTAGTAATTAATCATATCATTATGTTTATCAAAAATTTCAGTATGACAATACAAGTATAAGAACATTCTTATAAATAAATGAACAGATAACACACTATCCAGAAAAACATTAGTCAAACTGCTATCATTGTACTAACAAACAATATAGACAACATGTGATCACAACAGTTTTCCATAAAATTGTTCAATAATTATTATGCCTATACCATTTCCATAGAAATGTAAATAGCATGAAAAATTTATAATTTCACGTAATTAAAATAGAATCAATGAATCCCTAAACTCAAAGGCATAAATGTTCTTTGCATGAGCATAGACTGATGTAGGGGATCCATATCACCTCTAACACATGATCCTAGATACCTCCAAGACTAATGTGGTACAACAACCCAAAAAAAAAACAAGAAACCCCATTAGAGTCATTACATATGGTTCCACATCACATAGAAAGAATAATGAAAGGAAAATGAGACTGATTAGGGATAAGACACAATAAAAACTACTAATAATGCACCTTGTATCACCATAGATCACGATTTTATCAAATATGAAATCCCAAGGATCAATCCTAATCAGAAGAAACCTAAAAAAATATAGAATGGAGATTTCCTACTAGCTTAAAAATGATAGAAAGTGGTAGGGATTATGAAAACCAAATACACTATAGCACATACTAATACACTAAATAGGTTGATTACATAGTGTGTGATGATTAAAAATCATTTAAATGGTTTGTTTAATGTTCCACTGACAAACCCATTTCCTCAAACCATTTAATACGAAATATTTACATGTTAATTATATCCCCATGATCAATACTTAAAATTCCATGAACTAAACATACATGACATGAAAACTCCTTACACATAATATAATCTCCCAGCTTATAGCTTTTAGATGCTAAACCCATGTTGACTCACAGCAGACTTTTCTGAGCACCGTGAGCCCCAAGAACACACAAAGGGTTGGATTATAAGGATATGAACTCCTACATTGTAGGACTAAATATATATCTATAGATAATATCAAGAAGTATTGTGGTAGGAACCACTTTAATTTGTATAAAATAGGAGTTTCATTGTTTTACCATATGGAATGAATCACACATCTTCTTTCTATCCAATTTATGGTTGTCCAATTCTGAAATCAAAAGATTTTTGCAAATAATTTTAATGTAATGAACATTATCATGTCCAAGCCTTCTTTTTGGAATCTATGAATAATCAATTTTACCGTTAAAATAAGACAAATTCTATCTACACAAATAATTTAAGATCTAATATAGATATATACATGATCAGTTCTTGGTGCTTTAAATATAAGAGATTTATATTTTAAATCAATCCATGCATTTATAGAAAAATCATCTTAATAATCATCATCAAAATGTTGTGTGATACATTGTATGTTAGTATTTAAGCATCCAACATTATTAATTATTTTGATGAATATTGATTTTTAATTTATAAATAATCTAATAATGTTAATTATTCTTATGTCATAATAGCCAAATGAGAGTTAACCTTATTCTATTTTTGATAATCATAGAATTCTAAAGAAATATCTCCTATTATGCATTGAAAAACCACTACCCATAAACAATTTCATTGGTGTTAATGTATATTTCCCCTTACATGGAAAAAGAAAAATATAATATGTTTTGGAACCCATATTATCTTGGGTATAGTAATGTTATATACAAAAGACATAAGGATCCAAATCTTATTGAGTTTTATAGAAAAAATAGATAATTGGAATTCAAAAAAATATTATATGAAAAGAATTTTTGATTCCCCAAAATTGAGGATATTTCTTATCTCTGATATTAGTATAGTGTCCCTTTTATCACCAATGGACTCATGTAGGTCCAGAAAGGTTTTTGTTTTAATAACAACAAACAAAATAGTTTTTTTATAAATTTTGGACATTGACTATGAAATCCTATTAGGAAAATATCATTTCATTTTATTTGTTTTGACCAAGTAATTTTTTAAAATAATATCCCACCATTGTAAAAACAGAAGAATAATTTTTTTAATTCTATACCTCTATTTGTTGAATCTTAGTATTACTAATATTATGAGTATAAGATGGTGAAAACTCTTTCAATAGATTATTGTATCTATAATTAATATATTTGGTTAATCCTACCTGCAAATCATTTGTTTTTTGGATTTTCAAAAGCCGGTTGATGGGAACTGTTACCCAAACAAACAAGAAAAAAAAATAGGTTCAGAAAACACACCAATTAAGAATTACATATCATGAAAACCATATTCATATCCACATCCCCTGTGGACTCATCATCATCGGTGGCCATAGCCGTTTCCCATCCTGATGGCCTCCAATAGTTAACACTGTGAACCCGATTCCTGAGCTCCACCAGAACTGAATGATCTTGAGATGTCCTCTCGACCCTACTAACCTTTGAAAATCCCACAGCCGCCTCACTATTCCTCTTGGAGGCAGATCGAGTCTACATCGGCCGTGGAAGGCATGTGTAATCTCTCCTTGGCCTTCGTCTAGGGGTGGCAGACAATGGTCCTTCAACAGCAGCATGTATCGGCTTCGCTCTTTGATCCACATCACTGAAAGAACGACCGACTAGGCCGCTCAAATTCTCTTTCCCTACCTCGAGAGAAACCTTTCTTTTTCCAGTATGATCCCCCAAACCTGAACTAGGGCTCCCTACATAACTTAACATCCTTTGGTCTGGAGTTTTGTTCACCATCATAGGTAGGAGTACACCTTCCGCCAACACATTTTCAACATTCACCGAGGGAACCTCTTTCACACTGCCATCATCCTGATGGATCTGTCCCCTATCAACACCCACTAGCATGGAGCGCCAGTTCTCAATGTGGCGTTCATCCACAAGAAGACAAGCGAGGTCCTTCCCCCTGTCGTCTTCCTGGGGGACCTCCACTACCTCCCCACTGTCCAGCACAGCCTCAGATTCCTAGTGTTCAACCGTCTGTCCCTCAGGGGCTTCCTCAACATCCTCCCCACCTGGGGAACGATCCTCCTCCCGACCCTCGATCATCATGCCATCAGAGAGACCCTCGAACCTATTACTCAATGAGAGAAATGGTCGAGCCAAGGGGTCCAAACCTCCAGACTCCTTGGCCCCAATCATGCTCAGAATAGGTTCCTGCTTCTTACCACCTGCAACTCCAGAAGTAAGATTGCTCTCAAAAGCAACCTTACATGACTCAACTGGCCGATCATTTAAAGGAAACTTCGACACACCAGATAAGAACCCTCTATCAATAGGCTCCTTCTTCCTCGCACCCAACTCTGAACCTACCTCCAAATGAGGCTCCTCATCCAAGAACACATGAGAAGATTTCCCTTTATGACTGATCTCCCTCAGCCGAGCAGGGTGTCCCCTTCGACAAACCTCATCCGAGTGTCCCAGCCTCATGCAAGAGCCACAAAAATTTCTCCAATATTCATAAACAATTTTCTGCCTACAACGATACTCTTCGCCAATCATCATACAAAATGAATCAAAAGGTTTGTGAGACGCGTCGATCTCAATGCACACTAGGGCATTCACTGGGGGGAAAACTGCCTTAGTACGACTGTCGGAACATAAATAACGTCCTACCATTTTTCCCAACATATGTATAATTGAAGGGTTCTGAAAAGGTAAAGGAAGTTTGGGAAAACTTACCCAAACTGTGATGGAAGGAGAGTCATGATTCATGTGAATGTCGAATGACCAATGATGCTGAAGAAATTGAGATCCCTTAAAATGACGGGGAGCCTTCAACCACACTTGAATAAGATCCTCCTCTGTCTCGAAACGAATCATAATTTTTTTACTGTCAATAAAACCAACAACTGCTCATTCTTGAGGAACCCACGATCTGAAGACAAAATGGCTGAAATCGTCCACTGAAGGAATCTTCTTCTGGAAATGAGCCACCCGAGTAAGCTTCAACAGGCTGGATGACTCTGTAAACTCGTCAGAAGAAAGGGAAAGGTTCGACACCCCATCAACCAGATCTGATACATTAGGGTTTAAAGTGGCTTTCAGAAAAGGTGGGAGAAACTCTGGGCTGGAGAAGGAGTGGAAGATCCTTGCTCTTCCATGAGACAACGATTCTCCATCCCCCACCGGGGGGGGGGGAGGAGCCAGAGCGGAGACCGCCGTAGTCACCTACGGGGAAGAGGCATCGATGGATAGAGAGATTCCTTCTGAGAAAAACATGTAATAATTCCTAAGGGATTTATTTTTATTTTTCTAACATGCATATATAGTTTCCAACATGGTATAGTTTTCATTTAATTATTCATATAAGAAATTTTAATTTTATATAATCACTCATTCTTAGAAGAGTAATAAGAATTTACAACATTATATTTTTTATTAAAACACAAACTGGACATGTAATGAGGATATAATGCTTTTAATTCTAATGATTAACATTATCAATTTTCATTATATGTACTCTATGTGGCCTTAATAGCCTTTATGAATTTCATTTTTTATCATAACTTCTTGTAGAATATTATATCAAACTACTTATTTTCATGAAATTGATTAACATAGGGATTGATGTGTCTGATAGTTTTCACACGTAACCTATTAATTCCATATAACTGTAGACTGCTTCTTATAAATGTTGATATTTTTTATGAAAACACAACTTACTTCTATAATTTTTTAAACATTCATGAAAACTGTGCAAGTTCATTATTTGACCCATAATATCACGAGGAACCTAATTCATTATATCTTTCATATGATATTTATGAATTTATTCTTCTTATTATCCTTATATGTATAATAATTTGGGCCAACATTTTCTTTCTCTAAAATTTTATGTTATCCTTCTTCAGCTTCAATTCTAGCTTCGCACATCATAATTGTTCCAATGAGATGATTTATTTTGAAATTTGGGACCACTATTGATTTTTTTTACTATCAGGATTCCACTACATTCCCTTGGTAAGAATCATAGAACAATAAATTATATTACAGGCTCAGTAATGGGTGTTCTAATAGTACTAACATTGGTTATAATATCAGTGATTCATTAATTAAAATATTTATTTATTTATCTTTCATCCATATATAATGTGTTGAATTTATGTTTTCTGGTATCATATTTAAGGTCCTTCACATTGATTTTTTCTTTATATGAAACTACTATTGTGTTTCTCATCTTGTGATCTATTTGAAACTATGATACATTGTTTAATTATTATTTTTTAAATCCACAAACTGTTGAATTTATTGACTCGAAATTTAGATCATAGTCTACCTCCATAGTATCATAACACGATTTTGGTTATTTATTTAGAATTTAAAATGAATTTATATTTTTATTATAAAATTTAAAGCCAATGTTCTTAAGATATATAGTAATTTAAGCCTCCCATCAACAATAATTTTCCCCATTTATGAATGTAGATCAAACAATTTTCTTACCATCTTAGGTATTTTCCGTAGAATCCTCTTCAAAATAGCTACTTGGACATAAAAAATTGATAGTATTGAGATCAAAAGTAACAATTTCTCATGAAAATTGTTTTCCTTCAGAAATGGATAAGAAAAAACTCAATGGGGCGTTAATTGAGTTCCAAAAACATGTATTACTTTAAAACACCCTATATTAGGTATGTGAGTTCAAATAATTTCGATGAAAAAAAGGTTGTAGGAATAAAAGATTAATAGAAAGAGATTTTACATAAGAGATATATAGTGGAATTGGTATCTAGAGTCCCATACTACAAACCACTAACACTATACTCAAATAGTTTTCTGATATTCACTATGACAACCCTTTCTTGGGGGCTCTCAGTACAATACAAGAAATTCATACTTATTAAAAAGGTACAATATCTATCAACTAGGCTCTCCCTTTACAATACATATTGACATCCTTATCATAGTAGATTAAAATTACTATAAAAAAAAGATATGAAAAATATTTTGATGAAATACTTCTATTACAATACTTGTCTTTTTGAGTTATTTTTTTGTATAAATAGAAACCCATTAATGGATTTTTTTACGATACAACAAATTAAGATTTATTTATGTGAAAACCCAAGTTATGATTGCAATACATGCAATATTATATTTATATTTTGTTATACACAACACCATTTTGGGTTTTTTAAACAAATTACCAAGTTTCTTCGATATCTTGTGTTATTCGCAAGATTATTTTCACAAAAAAATAATATATAAATAATATTTTTATTTAATATGATAGTTATAATCTAGGAGATGGAATAAAATTAATAAATAGTTTTAACATACATATGAAAATATTAGTTTTTAAAAACATTATGTGTTATATAATCCTTATAATAAAATAAGAGTCATTTAAAAAAGGAAATGTATTTTAGAAAATAATATCTTTTCTAAAAGACTATTTATTCATTCTTGGATGAAATAATTTATAATTAAATTAAACCTCTTTTAAAAAAATTATGTGGAAAAATAAAATTCATTTGTGAATATAGAATAACATTAATAAATTATTTTTATATTTTGAAACATTTTGGCGATGTTTGATTTTTAATTAATAGTGAAAAATAATAAAGATTATCTGGAAACTGGTTTTTCATTTAAATAATATATAATGATAAAATATATGTTGAATTGTTTTTAATTTAATAATATTTAAATTATACATATATTAATCCAATTTAGCTAATTGTTCTAATATATTAATTTAATTTTTTATAAAAATATATAAATCTTTAGAATATTTTCAATCTAAAAATAGATTTCTTCTCATTTTTATTAGATTAATTTTAAATTAAATTTTCCCATATATGAACTGAATTGGGAAAAATTGATTCCATAATTGAATTTTTAAAAATATAAAATTTATAATAAATAAATCTTTATTTATCATTAATGTGTTTTTTAAAATAGTTACATTTAATTACAACGTTTAAGGTAAAAACAAGTTAACGTTGTAGTTAAATATAGATTATAATGTGTAAAATGACCTACCAACATTACATGCACACATTATATAGACATATTTATACCCTTAAAACTATTTTTTTTGATTTAGTGGGATACAATTCCATGAAATTAAATTATATTATAAGTAACATAATAAAAAGGACAAAAAAAAACCATTCCTTTCAATTTATATTGATTATGCATTATGATAAGAAAAAAAATTCAAGGTTATAAATATTATTTTTAAAGGAAAATGATATTTTTTCATGATAATTTAATTTATATTTTTTGAGATTAAATAATTACATTGAATTCTTAAGAAACATCCATAAATTAATTATTTTGTTAATAATATCTTAAAATAATTGATACTAAAAATATTATAAATGAATAAAAGTGATGGTATTACTGTATTACATTGTTTTTTATGTAATTATATCATTATAAATATGATTGATCTTAAAAAATTCAAATGACCTTACTTTATTCATATTTTTAAAATTAAAAAAAATAAGGTAAAAATTGACATTACTGTTATTTTATAATAAATAATTTTTTCTATAATTCGTTACAATTACTCAATATAAAATATTTTTTCAAAATATTTTTAAATTTAAATAAAAATAATATATGGTATGCTCATGGATAAATTTATATTTTATAATTATCATATTTACCCAAAAATAGTGAAAACATTGTTAGCGTGGTTAACATTAATGAATGGGTTTTTTCACATTACATGTGTTTCTATTAAACCTAATTCCAAAGACATATTGGATTATTATTTCATAAATTATATATCATATTTATAATAAGTACATATAAATTTTATAATAATTGCCTATTTAATATATTTTTAGTTGATAAAATTACTATTATATAAAAATTAGTTACTATAGAAAAATCCCAAAATGGTAAAAATAGGGAAAGAAACAAGATATGGAACAGAAATATAAAAATAAATTTATTATTTTGTGGTTGTGGTATTTTTCATGGAAATCATACATACCATCCGTAATAAATTTACATTTTCCTATTGGTTCCCCCATCAAGGGGTGGATTGTGTGTTCGGTGCAGTGAGGCTTTCTCCAATAACGTATCTGACATCCTTGATTTTTTTGATTTGTGGACTATTTTGTGGTTTTTATTGTCATTTTGGTTTGATTTCATGGTGTTTTGACTTTGGTTTCGGCCTTTATAGTCCACGGTTCAAGGTATTCTTCAACGAGTTCATCTGCAAGATGCTGTTGTGGATGAGGTTTAGGGCAAGGAGTTTTCATTGTATCACAATTGTTTAGAATTTGATGTTTGAGAGGGTTTGGCTATGTCCATCAGTACAAGGCCCATTCAGTTTTTTACAAGATAGCTAGCTGAGTAGAGATGATGGGGTGGAAGCCTGGATGAATGTTTTTTGATGTTGGGAGAGGCTTTTCTATTGTATATTGGATTTTTTATGTATATGGACTATTGAACTATAGGGGATCTGTTTTTGTTTGTCTTTTATTACATTATTGGTTCCCCTAAAACCATTAAAAGTGGGTCTATCTTAAAAAATAATTTACTTTTCAGTCATTCATCCACATGAAGTTAGAAAATCCTCGTAATAGTGAATTCTCAAGAGAATGAAGAAGAATGCCTCTCTTCGTCAAACATAAAAGGGAATTCAATATCCCACAATCTTTACACATCTCAATACATTTGGATTTACCATACCATATAAATATCACATAAAATTTTCCATAACCTCATCCTGTAGGCCTAAAATTTGGAAAAAAATCCAACCATGTGGGACCTTTGGTGTAACAAAAAAGGAGATGCCCAAAGAAGTGGTAACATTCATCAAATGAGTATTTATGTTTTGTATTTTCCTCTACCTCATAAATTATTTTTAAATAATTAATATATATTAAAAATATTATCATATATATACTATGTTTTTTTTATTTTATCACATATTACATCAAACATCCATGAAATATGTTACAAAACCATTGTTCGTATGTACGACAAACTACAACCCCATGAGCCGATGTCATTCATTTTTCAATTACCACCTATAAAGGTTCGAAATAATGATGTACATACTAAAATTATATTATATAAATGATATTTCCATGTATTTATTCTTCAATAATTGTTATGTAACACATTCCTTCAATCATATCATTTTTTGGGAATATGATAACGTTGTTCATGTGTGCATGCAAATAGCACCAAATGAAGCAATTTGATTCACTCATGATTTACATGGAATGAATTATTGATGGGTTTAATATATATATGTGATATACATAATATAAAAATTATAATCGAATGGTAATATATATATATATATATCCTTTACATTTCTTTCATTCAAAAAGATAAGAAATTAGAAATAATGTCCATGCTTACGTTCGACCTAGCGTCCACATGAAAATTGTATTGAATCTCTAAAAACTAAAGACTATGTATTGATATAAAATAAATAAATAATATATATATATATATATATGATATATAAATCATGTTGTTTTTATATATGATTAAATAAGGATTAAATTAAGATAATAAATCATATAACAAATCAAAAAATATGAAAAACAACATAATTATTATGAGAAACATAACATAAACATGATATTATTAATAAAAAGGTAACAAAAGTACACAAGAAAATATTATATGATATATATATTGGAATATTGTTTTTTAATAAATCTATAAAAAAATAATAATTATTTTACACAATTTATGAATTACAATAAAACAATTCATGATATAAGGTAATGGATTTTTTCTTGCTTTTTTCCTTTTGTGAGACATATTCTATATTCACCAAATATTTTTTATATGTGTTATATATATTAATAATAATTTATTTTAAGAATATTATAAACAATATATATTATCATTAAATAACCTTTTATTATCTCTCTATAATTAGGTTTATGACACAAAACGTACCAAATCAGTAAGGGTATTATGTCCCAATTTTCCATATTTGAGATGCATGTCATGTTTTTCAGCTATATTATTTTACAAGGCGTATATACTACCCATTTGAAATTCTATATCATAGATGTAATTTTTTTTCAAGATATTCTAAGATTCATTTAATTATATTATTTTATGGGGATTATGATTCAATTTGACCAAAGTTGTGGGCATTTATTAATATACAATAATTTTTTTTCTAGATTATTAATGAATATTTTTATATTGAAGAAAAATTATGATCCATGTCCTGGGAATTATTAAAAAAAATATACTTTATTTATTCATAATATCATCATGTAATGGTACCAATTTTCCATACATTGGTAATTGAAATAATTGTGAATTTTTTATAACAAAATCGGGCTTAATTTATCACTTAGGTCATAATATGTTTTCTTGAAAAAACATTATTTCTAAAAAATAAAAACTATTTTATTACTATATTTTAAAATTTAATAGAAAAATTTTACTCTGGATTACTTATTACAAATATGTGTTGAAATGAGTCATCAATTCCTTTTCTAAAACAATTCTCATTTGGATCTTATGAAAAATGTGAAAGGAAACATTAGTTTAACATTTACGACATGGATAGAATACTACAAAGTCACCACCGATAATTTCTTAAAATATTACTATATATTTTTTCAATGATGTTATTATATAAAATTGCTTTGAATTTTTTTTATGTTTTACGAAGTATTTTGTATAATTGGAAATTATATTTTCCACAAAACTTTTCAAATGATCCTTCAATAATTATTATCAATCTATGATGTGATCTATTGGACTTACTCATGCCCTACTATGGATATGATCGAAGGGTAAAATTCATATTCATTCCATTAATGGTGTTTTATTTAAATTAATGATGTTTATGAATCTTGTTTCAATTATATGGGTTATATTCTTTTGAAAACTTTTATTTTCGTGCGTTATTAAATGATGAAATCATTTTGAAACCTATCTTCTTTCCACTGGTTATGATATGAATAAAATATAATTATACCTAATAGATTTCATTGTTTATTAAATGATTAATTTCTATAATAATGTATAACACATAAATTTGTATTTAACTATGAGATTGGGGGTAACTATATCTCCATCGAATGAATTGTGTAATTATTTATATATATAAATAGATAAACATATCTAGAACAAGAAGATAACTGAATACAAGAATGTACATTTTTCATTATGATGATTTGTAGAGTGAACCCAATACACTATGTGAAATGGGATTTAACATGGTATGGTGGTGTGTACTACATAGAATGTGTAACCTCCATGTAGTGTGTTGACTAGTTATGTAAATGATCCAAGACATATATGTATTGATCTTATTTGTTTCTGAGTCTTCTACAATTTCTTGTTGTATTCATATTTTATGATCTCATGTCTTATACTCTTTACCCCCATAGGTTAATGACTTATTATCCAATAATAATTATTCAGTGACTATATATTATGATCATTCATTTGAATTGTATAAACATCATGTGTAAAGCTCATGTTTTCATTCAGTTATATCCATGGAATGCTTATATATCTCATTTATTTACCCATATTGATATTCTAAGCTCCCCCATTATTATTTTTACATTACCCATGTTATAATGTAAATATTTGAAAATTATTTCCAAATAGGAATACCATTTAAGGAAACATTGAAGAACATCCACTAGATTAGAATATAGTATTATATGATTTGAAATAAAATAAGCTACTATAGTCCTAAAGCATGTGTTAATGTAATATAATCAATATTCATGAAAAATTTATTTTTTATCCATGTATGTTTTCCCTAGGTTAATATAGTTGGTAAAAAATAATGGTTTATATTTTGTATGAAAAATAGGATGACAAAATTTTATTGAGATCCCTATGGGAAATTCTAGGTATATATCTAGGGATGCCTCTAAGGACAAGTATAAGGACGAGTCAATATTTAAGAAAATGCCATTTATTTTTGGTAACGTATAGAGAATGTGGTTTCCATGTAAGTACATCATTGCCTATATATTAAAAGCGGATTTATCTCATACATAGATTACCAAGTGGTAACATCCCTAAAAACAGTATATTGATCTATACTCGGTCGGGTTCTAGTGCATGAAAATGGGACTTGCTACACATGTGGTTTGAATCTCCTGAATTATTTGATTTTAAAATTCACAAACACATTATTAACCATATTGAAATACTTAAAAATATTATGACTATGAATAACATATGTTGAACGTTAGGTGTTATTTGAAAAAACTAGGTGTTATTATTTTGACATTGCAAAAGTGTTTTTTCAAGTTTATGTGGCTTTTCAATATTAATAGTGTTTCAAAAAACAATTGTTTGGTTTCTTTAAGGGGATGGAACTAGAAATAATGTTGTTAACAATAAATCTAATAGATATTTCAGTGAATATTAATAACAAAATTTAGTGTGATGGAAGAATTTTTTTTATGGTTATCCATAGACAGTTATCACAATATATGATTAAGAATGTGAACATCAGTGAGATTTATGACACATAGAATCTGTTTAAGAATGAAATTTATTAAGGTTAATGATCTAATAGACATATCTGAATTAACAATTGGATTCCTACTTATCATGTAAATGGGAATCAATACCAGAAGTAATTTCTCAAATATAGGGGAATATATTCTCTATGTTGAAAAGGGTCATATATTTATAATTTCTTGAGGAATATAATGTATTATATATAAAGAACATGGTCATAGACCACTCAATGAACCGACCCATGAATTTACATATAGACCATGGGAGGACCTATTCCCTGAAAATAATTGAAGTGGAAGTATTGGAGTATTTATGTGTTGAGATTAAATAATTAAGAATGTGAAATATATAATGATGGATATGTATACATTTTTCATATGGATTTGAATGAATTTATTGAATTATGATAATAAATTAGAAATATAATTTAATAGAATGATTTTTTTATGGTTAGGTAACCCAAAATATGTTAAAGATGTTATTAAAATGATGTTTAGCATGGATAATGTGTTTATTACTATTCAAAATGTAAATTGCAACATATTGATGGCCTTAGCACTGATAAATCATTTGATGAAAATGTGATTTATGAAGTCATTGATGATGTTTACAACATTTTTGAGATTTATGAAATATATCAAGTAATATTTGTTTTATCTATGGAATGATGAATCATTTATGTTTTTAATATTATTTTATGGTAATTAAGGTTGATACCATGTTTTTTGAGAATACATGATGATGGTATTTATATATTGGGTATGTGATAATGAAGAGAATAATTTGATATATGGGGGATCAATGATAAGCTGATTATGATATAATTGGTGGAATTATTTCTAAAGATGTGGATTTTCATCTTTCATAAGGTTTCATAGGATAACCATTTATAAAAAGGTTTAGGTCAAACATTGAATAATGTTATAGAGATAAATGTTTCAAAATATGATTATTTATTCTCATTGCATAACATGTGAAAATCATTTTTGTGATGATTAAAAAATGTAGACATATTTATTTATCATTATATTTATGGATCTTATGTTTAATTAGTGATTAATACTTAATTGATTCACCGTTATTTCATAGAGTAAGAGATGAAGGGAAAATTGATCATTCCACAACCAATGGATAAGATTATTATTATGAAAAGGAATGAAATCAAATAAGTATATATTCTTTTGAAAATTATACACAATTATGAAAAGCATATAGGAACTAAAATTCAATCCTTCTACATTTATTTACATTGAATCATATTTTCCCTTATATCATCCCAAATACCAGTTTTTTTACATATTAACATTCTCTGGATAACCTAATTTATTTTTTTTATTTTTCTATATCACTCTCATTAATTATTTACAAATTTTCTCCATGTCCAAATATTTACTTTCAAATAATGTTATCTTTTATAGAATTTTACATATGTGTAACATGGGTAGCAATTATGTTTCCAAACATATATTTCTTAATGATTTTTTATTATTCATTTTTTCAGCAGGGGATTTTATAAAATAAAAAATATATTACTACTCTTTCGAAGAAGCATATTAATTTCTAGGGTGAAATTCATTTTCAATTATTATAATGTAACACCCTAAGTTTGTATGAATTATTTTTTTTGTAAGAAATTGAAATTAATTGTTTCTTACTTTTTCATGCTACACCAAGTTCTACCTCCTTTATATGAAACATCAGGTTATGATTTCACAAAACACTATAATGAGTTTATCTTGTGGATTCCCCTGGAAGCCTCTTTTCATTTATCTGGTCATCATAATAGGGTTTTGGCACTTTCAGTGGTGGGTTATAGTCCCTTAAGTCTTTGAACCTTTTAACTATGTCTTTCCATGGTTTTCACTCTCCCATGTTTTATTTCCATATTTATCTTACTTTCGGTTGGTGTTTGTTTTGTGATATATGTGGTCATCGCCCCCATGAATTCCTTGTTTCTTGTATTCTATATGATCAGTATGGTCATCTTTCTATCTCCACATGTTGTTGATTTCCTCTTCTACTTCCCGCTTTAGAGGAATATGATCAGTGGTGTCCTCTCAGGTTCTACGTCACCACCACCTTCTCCTTCGATAGTTTTCCGTCCTCCTTTCTCATCGTTCTCCAGGATTCATTTTCTTATATACAATGTCTATAAATGGTTTCTTCCTTCCCCATTGGCATTGGTCTCTTATTGGATTTCTCTACATTATATTTTTCTATTTGGTCATCCAAGACTCCTTTATTTCTATCTCTCTCTTAGTGATATGTTCATTGGCAGCGACATCCTTCATTGTCTCCCTTCTACATTGTCATCGGTGTTGGATGGTGGTTTCCTTTTATATTCATAGTGTTTGTTTCTATGGTATTTCCATTTGTGAACACCTGATTTTGGTCCTTATTCTTCACTATATTCTATATTTATCATTCTAGACCCCATATTGGTCAATTGCGATGGTGTTTAGGGGACATTTAGAATGTGAGGCTGACCCATCTACGGGGTTCGAGGGAGTTTTACATTGGTTTCATTGATTATTTGTGTTGGTTTCTCTATTGGTGATGGTTAAACATCATATTGTCTTTACAAGTGATACTACAAATGATTCTAGGGGATCATGGTGGTGATTGATGATGGTATTTTCTTGATTTGGAAAATGATGATGTTTATTGAATTGGAAATCATTTTTATTTCATTATATTATTGGGAGATGATTGAGGGGACTTGGAAGAAGTAGTTCCTGGGTGATTAAATTTGATTTCTAGTGGTTTATTATATTGAATATATTAGAAAATTTTATTGTAAAATTATGTTAGTGTAGATTGGCGTGATCTAGAATTATTGGTAATTTCAAAATACATTAAACATATGTTTTTTTTTGATGTTTTGATTTTTGTATCAATTAATTGTGAGGTTCCCACTAACCTAAAATTCATAAATTCAAAATGAGATCATTTTTTGGTACATGAAATCAAATTTTGGAATTATTATAAACATAATAATGAGTTCATTCAATTTTTTTATTACATACAAGGTTTAGTTTTCCCTAACTACAATATTCAATTAATATTTTTATACATTATGATAGTTATTACCTAGCCATTGTAATGAAATAAAATAATAGGATTCAATTCCTTATGAAAATATATATTTTTAAGATATTTATTATTCATCTATTAATTACAAATTAAATATGGATCATTTCAAATAAAAATAAATGTTCTTTGAAAATATCATATTTTTTAAATGACATCATAATCATATATGGATCACATAATTTAATATTAAATTTTACAAATTTAATAAAACATATTTGAAAAAAAAAATCATTTTTTAAATAGGAATATAAAAATTATCTCAAGGTGAATTTTTTTAATGTTTTTTAGAAATTACATTTTTATATTGATAAATAATGAAATTTTATTGAAAACTACCTTTTCAACTAAATAATTTATAATTTTGAACTATTTTTTTGATGCTTTTATAGTAAAAATAGTTAAATTATATATAAATTAATCATTTTAATGTCATATGACTCATTTTAATATTGAGTTTGGTTATAAAAATATTATAAACGTTTGAATATATTTAAATTAAAACTTTGTTTTCTCATCATGTCTGGATGAATAATTTCAAATTAAAATTCTACACTTCTGGGATTTTAATTTGAAAAAATGGTTTCTATATTTTTTATTTTAATAATTTATAATGATATATAAGTCAAACATAATTTTTATCATTGTTATTATTAAAATCAGTAACAAATTATCAATATTCTTAAGGTAAAAGCAAATTAATTTATATAATGGTTAAACACATAATATAAAGTGTAAAATGTTATAACAACTTTTTCAAAACCCATTGTATGGACCTATTCAGACCCTTACCATTGTATGATATCTTTTATAAGTTATTTTCATTCTTTTAAATTAATGTTTCTTATATATTATGTTATGTAATGAAAATGTCAAAAAAAATCATTCCCATTAACATTTAGACATCATTAGGATATATAAAGAATTTGGATAGGGAAAAACTACATATGTTAGGTTTTAAATATTAATTGGAATTTTAAATATTATTTTTATCAATATAATTTATTTAATTTTTTTTTTGGAATAAATAATTAATTTAAATTGATAAGGAACTCGAACGCAATAAATATTTAGTTACAAAATAACTAAAATAAATAATACTAAAACTATTAAATGTCACGTATATTGAATGAAAAAGTGTATTCCAGTAAGATAAATATATATATATATATATATATATTAACATTTTATTTAACATAGTAGATTAAAATTCAATTTCTATGTTGATATTTTTAAAATTTAGTTTTAAAAAATAATATCTTAATTGACATTAATGTTGTTTTATAATAAATGATAATTTATTAAATGATTACAAATTTATTAAAATTTTATAATCTTCCATGTGATTTATAAATTTTAATAAATATAATATATGGTCCATTTATATCAAAATTTATATTATATATTGACCATATTGACCATCAACGGTTAAAAAAATTGTTACAATGATTATAATTATCGTAGTGTTTTTGCACATTACATGTGATTTAATAAAAATTAATTTTAAAAAAGGAATTTCTATTTAATAAATTATATATTATATTTAGACTCATTGGTTCTAAATTCCATAATAATTCTTACATTAAATTATTATTAATAGATAAATTACCTAGGTTATGAAATTATTTATCGTAGTAAAAATTCAAAATTGTAAAAATAAGGAATGATAGAATATAAGGAATTACATTATAATAATAAAATTAATTTTTTATAGTGGTGTTATTTATTGTTCAAATACACAACACCCTCTTTTTTTATTCAGTTTTGGTTACACATGAGTTAAGGGAGACTTCCCAATAGGGAATGTATATGATTATTTATAGGAATGAAATTACTCACAAATTATAAAAGGGACCTCACTCTCCCCCATTCTTCACACCTATAAATAAATATGGATTGACCATCTCCTAGAAACTTCACCTCCAAAATTTTATATCCTCATATTAAAATACATTCCTTGGGAATAATTCCAAACATGGGAGGGCTTTCAGGAAAACCAAATGAAGATGCCTAAATTAGAGGTAATGTTTATCAACGAGCGTTTTTTATTTGTATCTTCCTTCACCACCATAAATTATTTTAATATATTTATTATAAAATACCAAAAGTATAATCCATAAGAAGAGGTTTTATTATTTTATATTTTCACCCTACATCCACATATTCATTTATCATATGGGTTACAATGTCATCGTTCACGTGTACATCAGACTAGTAAATCCTAGACAAATATAATTTATTTTCCATTAACACCTAGAAATGATAGTAATAATGATATAAATAAGATTTTATATGATATAAGTTATAATTATTATTTATTTATAATTCTATATATATTATATTACACATACATTCATGATTTCCATTTTGGGGAAATACGATAACATTGTTCATGTGTATTGTGAACAACCACCTCAAAAAGAGATGTGATTCATTGAAAAAATACATGGAATGTATAAAGGATTGGTTTAAAATAAGTATGTGATATATATGAAATATAATTTTTACTAGAATGATAATATATAAATTTATATATCATTTAATTTTCTTTCTTTCAATATGATAATAAATGGAAACATAATTCATTATTATTTATATCCTACCATCTCTATGAATAGTTTATTTGATTTCCTACCATTAAATTTAATAGCCTAATCTAAATACATAAATACATAATATATATTATATTTATATAATTTTTATAATTATGGATATAATGAAATCATCATAAAATTAAGAGAATAAATAATATAACAAATGAAATCATGTGGAAAAAATAATGTGGTTATTAACCGAATGTGACTTAATCAAGGAATTGTTAATTAATGGGTAATAAAAGGCCATAATAAAATAAATTATGATATTATATTTAGTAATAATGTTATATGAGAGATTTAAATCAAACATTAATTATTTTTATAGTTATTTTGAATGAGTATGAAGAGAGTTAAAACATATTGAATGGGATTTTTGCCTCACATTTTACATTTGTGAGACACATGAGTTATTCACCAAATCATTCTAATATGAGTTTCAGATAAATACCAAAAAAAATTATGAATATTATATTGAAATTTAATATAAAGAATATATATCTTTTATGACCAATCTTCTATGGAGTTTATAATTCAATCTTTGAAAAAACTGAAAGGGAATTTGGTCTCAATTTTATTTCTTTGAGACACGTGTTATTGTTGAAGCTATATTATTTTAGAAAATGTGTATAATGATAATTTTACTTTTTATATAATTAATATACTTATTTTAATTATATTATATTCTTCAATAATTGTAATTATTTCATGAGGATTATGACTCAATGTTTCTAATGTGGTAAGATTTTACTGGCACAATCTGTTTATTTCTCATGATTGTTTATGGTTATACATCCATTAGTGAAATATTATTATCCACATATAAAAAATTATTATGAGTTTTCTTAATCATTTTTATTCAGGATATCTTCATGTAATGATACTAATTTCCCTCTCTATGGTAATTAAATTAAATAAATCAAAATTTAAGAAAATACAGTATTATTTATTTCTTAGATCTGGAATCTGTTTTATTTCAAAAAAATGTTTTATAAAACAATTCATAAGTTTTTTATTACTCTCTTACTTATATTATAAATAAATTCCCATATTTTATTTTTTAAATAATTTTATTTTAAATGAATCATCATCTAATTTTCAAAAACAATTCCATTTGTTCTTTTATTGAAAATGTTAAAGAAACCATCATTTTGAAGTGTACGACATAAACTGAATATTCAAAAATCATTAACAATAATTTATTTTATTATTAGTTGTCATTTTTAAATAAAAATAAAAATTAAATTCTTATAAATATTTCATACATTTAAAATACCATTTTATTTTAAATCGTATAAGATATTTTTATGAAATGATTTCAATGATCCTTTAAATTTATTTTATGTCTATGAATACATACTTGGTTGTTACTCATGCCTTAATCGGGATATTACCTTAGGGATCCATTCATATTATTTATCTACATTTTTTATTTTTTTAATGAATAATGTTTAGGAAACATGTTTCTCTCCCATAGGTTATATGCTCTTGAAATCTGCTTCTTCCCACGGGTTATGTGAGGGTGAAATGATAATGAAACTTATATCATTTCGATAGTTTATGATATTATGTCATTATTATGATAGACATTTCATTTCATGGGTTGTGATATGATGAATGTTTATGACAATAATTAAGACATTAATATGGTATTCGTTATGATATTTATGGGACCTATATATACCAACAATGCATTGGGTAAATAATTATATATAAAATGTTATAGACAAGGCTGAAATTTGGATTAGAAAAAGTACCTTAAAACACATTGGATATTATGAAACAATGGTGTGTAAAACCATTCACCTATAAGGAAGGACTTGGTATAGTGGTGATTCATGCCCAATCGATCTATCAAGAATGAAGTTCCCAAATATTTTTGTCAATCTGAGTTGAATTATAGGGAATGATTTTATATTCTTAGGTGTCTTCCACAGTTCCTTGTCGTATTCCTATGTCATTCTCTCATGAAGTATTCTCTTTCTTATGCTATGATTCATATCTTATGATCTACTATCAATTATTAAAAAACACAATATATTTATCATTGAAATGATGGGTATGATCCTCAAATATTTTTATCATGTTCTTATTCCCTCATTTGTATGTTATTCTTACATATCACTTTTATATAACATTATTGAGAATTTGATCTCACCATTTCATATATTTCATTTATCTAGGTTATGGGGAAAGGTTTAATGTTGGATTACTAAATTGGAGGATCTTTTGGGGAAACACTAAGGATCTTTCACTGTATTTGAAGATTCAGTTCTATGTTTTCAAAGGCACTTAAATATAATGGTTTTTTGGTGTATGTTTATGTAATGAAATGAATAATCATAAAAAATGATGTAATATACACATATATTAGGATTAGAATGATATAATTTTCATCACACAAATTCTATCAGTAACTAACAGTGGGTGAAGATACATCCTCATAAAAATATGAACATTAATTTTTAGCTCAACATATTAATTGATTTAATTAATATGGTTGTAAGCATGAGACACTATTTTTTATTAGATTTTATCTATGTAAACATGTAATTTTTTAATCTTATAAGAGTATTCTTATCTATGTAAAAATTAGTGTAATTATTTATTTTGTGAATTTTCATGTAGGGACTAATTAATCCCATTATATATCCTATTTTATTTAAATCAAAAGAATATGAGATAATCACATTAGGGAAATTGATAATTTGTTGATAAGAATGTCCATAAATATAATGTGTCTGTTCATTAAAAAAATAAAAATAATAATCAGGCATTGGTGTCATATATTTTCTACATATTTAGATCTTTCTATGCATAGAAAAATGAAATATTATATAAATAAATATTTCTATAAATGGTAAATACATTCTCTAATATACCTCAAATTCATGAAATTACAATCCAAGATATTAAAATGTTATCATATAATTTTTCATAACCAGTAGTTGTTCATAAGACATCAATATGATATATCTATTCTTAGAAGATATATATTTGAATGGAATCAGAAGACAAAGCATATTTTGAATTATACTATGAGTGAGATAAAATTGATTTGACATTTCATAGTATAAAACTACTTTCTTACATAAATATTTTATAGATGTGTGATACATAACTTTCACAATTTCATCTCATGCTTTAATTATAATTGGTTATGAGTATCCTTTTTGTATGATACGGAAAACTAAATAATGTATTCTAACATAAAATGATTGAATTTGACTTATATGTTAGACAGTACAAAATCGTTGTAATATATTATCTTCCATAGTGAGTTAATCATTCGCACAAAGTATTTTTTTCCTAAACATGTGCAAGATAATCGTTCAACACTTCAATTTTTGAAATATAATATACTTTTATATAGATTGGTCACTCAACATAGACTAATACGATCAAATATAGTTATTGTAATAAAAATTTCATTGATTAAAATACAATCCAAAAAATTTAACATGAAATTAGAATAAAAAATTAGTGATTTTGTTAACGATCAAAACCCAAAAAAATTGAGACATGTTGGAAAAAATATGTATTTCCAAAAAAATAAATTATAATTTTTTTCATTTACAAAGAAGATAATTAATGGGATATATGGGTCATTTAATTACAATAAAACCATTTTCTAAACCTGAAAATTATTTTTCATATATTAATGTTGAAATTATTAAATTAAAAAACAATTTTTCATTATTCATCATTCCATTTTATTAATGTAATGAATTTTTTTATAGTGTGTAATTATATAAAAATTATTTATTATTAATCATATATATTTCATTATTTCATAACATTAACTATTATATATTTGATAATGGATGTGATATTTTATTGTATATATTATCCTTAAAATGAACATCTCCTGAATAATAAATAACCCTGCACCCTCTCCATGGAAAAAATTATTGTTCCACTATCCAATGTAAAATATTTTTCCAATTACTATATTGTATTACCCGTAATGTTTTTTGGGGGGTCCTAGAGTAATAAAAAATTATTCATTGAAGATGATAAGGGTCATAAAATAGGAACAACTTTAAGAAAGAGGTTATCCATCATCTCTTTATTTTTTATTCCATTTATAATAACCTATAATCTTTTTATTTCCAAATAAAAACCATAAATAAAAAATTCTATGGTATAGTATAATTAATTTTATTTTGTTAATATCCAATAAAAATTATTAATATAAGGACATATTATATATCATTCACCTCCTCTATGGACAATGTCTCATTAATGGTTAGTTTATCTGCAGTTGGGATGTTGATGACTATTTTATTGTAACCTCCTTACAGTATTATTCTAATAAATTATTAATGACATATAAAATTATAAATATATTACATTTTAGCATTATCTAATTAATTTTACTAATTTACAAATTTTGCTGAACAAAAATAGAGAAATTGAAATATGAAAAGATATTTTAAAGGAAATATGATCTCAAAGTGTTTCTCCATTAGTAAAGGAAACTATAGAATAGAATCAAATGATTATAATTGATGTATAGTAAAATAAATATAAAATTTTCATTTATGGTTCAATTATTTAATAACAAAATTTTATTATAGTAGTGGGGGAGAATGAAATAATTAAATTGGGATATATGGTTAGTCGATTCTATACCTGAACAATTTAATTTGTGTTACACTTATTTCAAATTATTTTATGAGTGGATATTACACCAATATCAACAAAATTTTCTTTTAAATTTTCATTGAATTTTATTTTTTTGGATATAAATCTTCATACCTTTTCTAAATTAGTTTTATGAAAATTAAAATGATTTTTAATGTCAGACAATAACATTCCGAAACAAATCTTTAACTCCCATAAAATTATTTTATCATCAACTAACAATGATAATTTATCAAAAAATATGACCACTCTTTCTGATTTTTGGATTTCAATGTTCTGTCCTTAATGTACTATTTTTTACTCCCTTATGAATCTCTTTCCTTTCCCTTGTTTTATTTCAATATAAAAATTATTATATGTTCACTTTCAATGTGGAATGTATGATTATGATCCTTTTATTTTGTGATTGGTTGATTTGAATTATTTATATCTCTAATGCATTGGTTATTGTGATATTCCTCATGAGATTATATTTTATTACTTGAACACGAATATATATATTGCCTCACAATTATTTTGTTACGAAATATGCACAAATGTTATGCTTCAACAACAAGTTACCATTATTCAAAACTATGTGATCTATTTTACCATTATATTTTAAGGCCTCATTATTATTCATTTGACATATACAATTCCAAATTCAAATAAATACCTCACGGTTATGATGATGATCTTAAACTTATCATATGATTTTTATGATTACGTTCACCAATATATATTTCATTCATATCTATATTTCTTTCCCTCTTATCCCCCTTAGTATTATTTTATCTCACCCCTTTATATAATGGGTATCCTATGCTGATTACATGTAATATTTATAATGTGGAATATATTTAGAGGATAAGTAATGGTGATATAAATAATGTTTATTTTTTTAATATGTAGAAGGGCTGATTGAGAAATTTTTTCCCAATATACAACATATTTCTATTCAGTAATTTATTACTATAGTGACCTTACTATTTCTAACATGAAAATTACATCACATTAAAGATAAAGGTCATAAAAATTATGCATTCATAGATTTAATATTTTTGTCCCAATGTATAATTTAGATTATGTATCACTAATACATAAAAAGAATAAAAATAATTAAAATACCTAATCATTACCCACTGTCAAATTATCACGTTCTCCTTAGTAGATGTATTCACCTAAGGATATACATCATTAAAATGGGTGACCTAAAATCCAAATAAGGGAAGGATAGTATAGATGAAATTAGAGTCATTAAAAAATATTAAATGGGTGATAATAATCATATAATAATAATTTTATCATCTATATATGAATGATGATGAAATATGATAATGTAATGGAATGTGGTGATGCATAAAAATGAAACATCAAGTCCTAGTGGTCAAATACCACACAAAGATCTGAACAAATACAACATCATTTCCACACATAACATTAGTGAATAAATAAAATTATCCTCATTTTTAATAAATAAAAAATAAATTTCATTTATATTATACACAACATCATGATATATATCACATTGCCTAATGCATTTGAGGGATATATCATTCTAATCCTACCTATCACATCATAAAATTAACATAATCATTCACGACAATTTGAGCATATAATAATCATAATCATGAAATAAACCACATAATGTAATTGGGGTTTTTTTTGTATTTTATAAATATTTATATCATTAATAAAATTTTATGTTTTCAAATGAATAAAGGAAAATATAGTTTGTATATACGTCATCATTCTATGGTGATGAGGAGACAACTCTAGATGGGTGAATGGTGTTTTTTAATGAAACTCTTTTTTTGGAAATCATTGTATTAGGATTATAAATCCTGGAGGAAAAATTTATATCTAATAAAATAAAATTGAAAAATAGTTAATGAAATTTAAGGAATGTTATTGGAATATCCATATTGAAAATGACGTAAAAATTGGATAAAACAAAGAAAGGTATTTGGGTTCCAGAATCCAATTAAATATAATCTGGACTTATTTCAACATTTTATCCACACCTAAATAATACAAGTAGGATTATTAAAATATTCAACCAAAATGGAATTTTTTTTATTTATAATAAATTTTATTAATTATAATAAATATATTATATTTCATAATATAGTGTGATGATGTTGTGGTGATTTGATATCATTATTTACTTAAAAAATATATATTTCTCTTTGATTTCTCTTTTATTTTCAACATCATTTAAACATAACTAGAATTAATTCTACAAGAATAAAATAAATTTATTTATCTATAAATATCACAAATAATTTACTAGTAGCATCAATAGTGTTGGTTATAATGAATTAATTAGAAACGTTCTAATTAGCGGTTAATCAACCATTAATGAGACACTATTAATATTTAAGAAATGAAATGTATTAAAATTTAATATATAATAAATATAATAAATCCTAAAGGTTAAAATAATTATGTTAATGTTATCATGCTAGTTCATTATCCACAGATGAGTTCAGTTCGAAATGGGGGGTGGAAAATGGAATGTGGTTAAGAGAATAATGAGGAAAATTAATAATAACCTACCATATACTCGATAATGATTACTATATACAACACTAAACTCCATAAATGATTGTTGTTATATGCCTCAAGACTAGCCCAATGAATTATAATATAGTTAATATTGAGTATTTGGGAATAGAATTAGATTTTTCATGTGAGGTATGAGATTTTTTCCAAGGAGAGGGAGAGAAAAAATTTTACTTGAAGAGAGGGATATTTTATAGTTAAAAATATTAATTAAAAAATATATTTGTTGTATACCATATAAAAGTGATATTTTAGAAATTAAAACCCATATTTTTTTTAAATTATACGATTTCATGAATTTGAATAAATATATAATATTAATTCAATGTCATAAGAAAATGGACTGTTGGAATACTATAAAATATCATTTTAATGTAATATACTATGTTTTGGTTATTGACATGTACATTTACGATTCGGAAATCCTGTTTATTTTATATTAATGTGTCACTTATCAACATAAATATATATTGGTATAATATCGAGTTATATAAATTGGTAGGTCATTATTAAATCATGAATTATGAAATTTATGATACATTAGTTATCAAAAAGACTTTATTTTTACAATTCCCCATTAAATGGATGTATTTTAGAAAAATACCAAAACATCACCCTTGGCCAATTTCAATTTGATGATTTCAAAAATGAAACTACTTTTATCTAAATAATTTTCTATCAAATTAAATTTTAAATTTTAATATAAAAATTATGATTTTTATGAAATAATTTAAATAATATCTTATTAAAAATTATCTAATATTTATCATGAGTTTTTCCATCATGATATTTATTTTTTGTATTTTTAAAATTTTAATGAACTTAAATTATTCATGGTAATTAATATTCATATTGAATTTTATTATTTTGTGTTTAAATTTCTATCGCATCATATATGTGACTATTCCCAATGGTTAATTTAATACTCCCAAATTTCATTTTAATATTCTTATAGTAACATTACTATTCTAATGGTCACATTAACTCCTATAAATACCTATTACTTATTTAAATAAATTTTCATCTCATTTCCTCTCATTATTTAATATTTATAGTTTCTATAACATTCATTGTTTTCTAAGTAATTTTATTCTTTTCCATATTTTTTTTATGGGAGGGATGCTTTTAAAAGGATAGAGTGTTCCAAATTTACCCAGAGTAGTTGTTATATTTTCATTTTTTCCCAGGTTGTATTGGGATCTTTAATATGGTTTGTAATTTAATAATGTAATGGTTTTAAATAATTAATTAATCTTTTTTTGGATTCTCTACGTTCACTCTGTTTATAAAAAATTATAAAATAACACACAGTTATTCAGGAATAACATATCCTTTAAAAAGGCATGGTCATTACATTAATCCATGCATTAGAAATTTAATTCTTAGAATTTCAACTCATATTCTATGTCGAGAATAGATGAGTGTGCATTTGTGTAACTATTTCCTCTAGTTCCCATATTACTACTACATACTTATAGTTCATCCATGAAAATTAGGAAATTTGTGTTGTCTTGTTGTCTAGAACATATTCTCTATAGTCCAAAGTCTTCCTCAGATAATCCCCATATAGGTGGAAATTCTCCATCTGTTACACATAAGGATTAAATATGTGTGAGGGAACAATTATTTACTTCCATATGATGGATACATGGAAACATCACGAACATGATCCATATTTGGTGTTTGTACAAGAAAATAGGCCACTACTCTTATCTGATCATGGATTTAAAATGAAAAAAAAACTTAGGGAAATGATTAGATTTCATTCTAAACTTCTTAACTCTTTTCAGTGGTGATATTAAATTGAAAACATTATTTCTAACATCAATATCTAAATTTCATAAATGGTTGTAATCATTTCCGTTTTTTCTATCATTGAACAAAATTATTAAAATTTAGATGACCTAAACATTTCATGTCATCTCTTTCACTAGAACAGGTCCAAGTAAAATACATTCTCAAAATTCATTCCAACAAGTAGGATTTCATTATATCATATAATATATATCTTCACACATATAAATTTGAAACGATGAGTGAATGTATTTTTTTATGATAACTAAACTAATGGGATATGTTTAACCCAACCTCCATCAAATTTGATTGATATGTCTCTCAACATTTTCACAAGGTTAAGAATAGACCAAGCAAATGGACAGTAATTTTTGATGTGATAAGCCATACTAAAATTCTATTTTTTAGTCAAATCATGGTTAATAAATCTCAAGAATTTATATATGAACATGGGAAAATGATTATGGGTGACCAAACATGGTACCCTATACAGCCTTAACAAATCCATTTCTTGTATCCTAGAAATTATTTTATATAATATGTCTTCTTAAATATTGTTGAAGTGGGATGTCTTGGTGAGTCAATGAACCAAAACTCATATCACGATTTCTACTTTTTATGTATTCAAGAGAATGGAGAAATTTTCCGTGATAATGTTATCCCATTTTTATGTGGGTGTAGGTAATGGTTGTATCAACCCTTAATACATATATTTATGTACATTAATGTACTAACATAAAATGTCTCTTCAGATATACTCAACAATCTACATCTTCATGTTGTACCACTAGAGTATTCAATAAGATTATCATAAATCATGGTGCTACTAGGAAAGATGGAGAAACATGATCTAAGAATATTATCCAATATATACCACTTTTTCTTAGTTAATGAAGCCACGAAATCATAGAATCAAACTAAATGTCTCCAACTTCATTTATGTGAATCTTTTTAATATTCCATTAATTTACTTATTTATCCATTTTTTGAAGCCTTAGATAATTCAATTATTCATCTGTGGTCTTCTATTTGATATATTATTGGGAAATAAGATGGTATGATATGTTTTCTTCTCTTTAATTAGTATTTCAATATCCATTCATTTTACATCAATAAATATTGTTTCATTCTCAATATTCATCATGGATTGAGTAGCACTTCATTTATACTATGATCATCAGATTTTTTGTCATCCTTCCCCTGATAGTAGTTTATAGAGAAATCATATTCCATGATCATCTTTAAGAATATTTTTTTATTCATGTTGATATAATTTAATGTTAATATATAATTTATACTATAGTGATTGGTATATATGTTACACATCTCTCTATTGGGGAATTTACAACAATTATCTAGGAATATATTACTACTGAAAACTCCAAATCATACATCTGATAATTATACACATTAATTTTTAGTTGTCATGAGTTGTAAGATATAATGTTTTTCCTTATATATTAGTACACAACCCAATCCTTTCATTGAATCATCATTATATATCACTAAACCCTATCGACATATTTTAAGAGTGATAACACGTACAGTGATTAGACTAATCCTGATCTCATTAATTTTTTACCTTATAGTATTCATTCTTGATATAATTTACCCGTTTCTATGTTAACATATTTATCATACATGAAAATTTGGATTAATTTCTCACAGAACATTTTTAATACCATACTAATCCAGGAAAACTATATTGTTTCATGAAACATGAGGTTCTAGGCCATTATTCAACTACTTTATCAATTAAAGGGTCCATATAAATTCAGTTACATGTGATCACAATCCTAAACAATATGAACTTATATATCCAAAAGAAATTATTTTTGAACATAATATACATTTTCACATTACTTTATTATGCCAGTACAATCCTTGGAATATCTTCATGTTGTTCCTTAATCTTAGAGTAATATTGAATATCATCGACAAGGACTCCATAAAATTTTTGAAGTTAGTATCAGATGACACTATTCACCAAGTAAATAAATATTTGATGGTTGTTAGTATATATGATGGTCATCACATTGAACACATAGTGTATATAACAGTTACAAAATGTATCCTTGTGAATATCATTCTTCTTCAACTTCAGCTAATGATACATAGAATTATAATCCACTTTTCAAAAGTACAAATATCTTTAGTTTTGATCAAATAACTAGTCAATCCATTGAAATGTATACTTTTGTTATGTTAGTCTTATTAATCTCCAATTAATCTATACAGAACCATATTGACCCATCTTTTTTCATGGAAAAGTGTAAAAGTTCACCCAATGGAGATGCACTTGGGCATATAAACCCTTTTTATGCATGATCTTGTAACTACTAATTTAAATCATCTAGTTCATGATGGTCCATCATATATGTGAATTTGGAGGTAGTTGTGGATCCATGTATAAGTTCTATAGAAAACTATACCTTTCTATATATGGTCTATTTTGGTTACTCATTAAGAAACACGTTAGTATATTCGCAAACAATGTGAATTTCTTCAAGAATGATGATTTACTTTTACAAAACCATTGGGGAATATTATGAATGTTTAATAGTGTTGACAACCATGTTACAACCCATAACCCAAGGCCTATTTTGTGACTACCCCAAGACCGCCTCCGATTGGCCAGTGGATGGAGACTAGCACCGAGTATGCATATCCTACAAATGGGAGGAATTTTCCGAAGAACTTGTACACATGAACACAACTCCATTCCAATGATGATGGATAATAAAACTGCTATGTAAATAAAATTCAATCATACCACTACAACCCAACAAAAAGAGTACGACAGAATGCAAACTCTTAGTATATAACTACGCTAGAATATAATCTCATCAAAAAGGAAGAGATTGTAACACAAGTGTGGATGATAATCTATAGAAAACCCCACTTGATCCAGCAGCAAGGTACGACACTATATTACTATCAATAAGATGCTATAATGCATCTCGCTACTTCTGATCCCACAAGGCCCCACCTAGTCCTGGTCTTCCAGGAAGACCATCAATGAGTGAACCATCTACAAAAGACATGACACTTGCAGGAAATTCCTGTTCATGGGTGAGTAAATAAATACTTAGAAGGGAACCCCAAAACAAAATTACAAGACCACAAAAAAACAAAACTATGAAGAAACGGTAATCTCAACACATGAATATGTCAACAAGACATATAATAAGAACATATCGGTATAATCGTAAAGGATTCCAGGACACAATGTCTCATCCAATGCCTACCAAATGGTCTGTCTTGTAGAACACTTATTATAGGATATCTCACTCCTCAAGATATCTTATAGTAAGCACGTAGGACATGTCTTCCAAAATTATTTGAGAAAAAATCTGATCTCGATAGGTAATTATGTTCCCTAAGACATCTGATCTGGCTAATACAATGAGTCGTGATATCATAGAGAATCCATGGTCCCATGATTATGCTCAAGGAATTATTATTATGGGAGAAAACACTCCTCATGATATGAAGTCTTCAGACTCCCTCATAAATAGGTCTTGTAAATTTTTTCCCCACCAAAAGAGAAGCACTAAAAAATACTCAAAGAACACTGGTCATGTCAACTCACAAAATAACAAAACATATCTTAATACACAGGTAAGATGTCCTATGTATAGGGCTCAATGGAGGACTCTAGGGCCTACTGGAAACATCATCCTAGATAAGGGATAAGTACCCATGTAAATAGTCTTCACTCCTTCTCCACAAACCTGATATAAGGTAACACAAAGAGAAGTGAGGATTGAATGGGACCCTCTATGTGATACATGCTCCAGCTAGCTGAGTCACTATTGATGTTCTGCGGAGAGAGCCCACTTTAGAACATGAGTCATCCTCTATGATAAGAACACGATCCTAAATCGATCCTTCATGGGAAGGACCAAGTATGTATAATCAATTTCTATAGTCACCCTATATATGGTATCATTATTATTCATCCATCCCTCACATGAAATAAAAATAGAATTCTACCAGACTCTACTGATTTAACAAAAACCAACCAATGAATCTCAAAAATTCCACTATGTTGCATTGGTTCCAACTCCATAGATGACTCATCAGACATTCCTAAATTTTGAATGTCATAGTGATTTCTTTAAAAAGGGCAAGGTTGGGTTATGGTCTAGACCGACCCATCTCGACCAAACCCGTGGTCTGTCAACCTGAGCCATTGTAGCTGACATGAACCACTAGGTCTGACCTGACCCACTGGCCCCATCTTGTTCTACCAGACTGGCCAACCAGCTCCATCCTGACCCATTTGAATGTGGGAAGGATCAGTCAACATGGACGCAACAACTTTTTCATCCCCACTAGCTCAATGCTACCGATAATTGAGTCAGCTGCTCCTCTCGCATGCGTCTACGGGACTGCATTTTAGCCATTCTGACACACCATTGTTTTTCATCGACAAACCATACCCCAGTGGCCCACCATGGTAGAAACATCGCATCACCTTAGAGGATGATCCACCAGAGGATCCTCTACTACTTTCCATCGAGTTGGAAGCCTCCTATTATAGGGTGGATGCATGCCACCTCTGGGGCTTCCCTTCTATAGGCCATCATTGTCACTATAGTGGCGTGTTTTTCAAACTGTGAAGATGTTCAAGAATCTTGGGTCACCGTCTTCACTTCCCTGGTCCCCAAATCTACTTGTCATAAATCTGGGGATCTATCCATATTTGGAACCACTTGAAAATGTATGTCTGTATCATGAGGTTCTTCTGGTAATGTACTTATGAATGGGTAGAGAAGAGAGAACAAGAACACCCGCAGAATGGACCATGGACATGTTCATGTTCTCCTTGGCCTGTTAATTTAAGAAGTATAATGAAGAATAAAAATAATAATATTTAATGAGTTTCACTCCCCTTTATTCTATCATTTTAAACATCTCGAAAGATTGATCGAAATGTGAACCAACAATATTTGTGAGATGGTCTACATTTTCCCTTGGGAACAACAAGGGTAATGGAATCATAGTGAAATAAACCCCCTACATGGATTTGGATTGATTGTTTATTAAGAACGATTGTGTCATCTTCATTCATTGATCCTAAATCCTTGGTCTTTGACTGAAAATTCGTTGTCTCTTCATCGTACGTCATTCGCCAATGAGAGGATTTCCAATGGGATTTTCATCAGTTTCATATGGAAATCCGTCTAGATCATTCAACCAATCATGTGTCCCTTCTAATAGTTAGAGAAGAAAAATGTGTTTTAGAGTTAAAAAAATTAGTTTAAAATTCATTTCACCATTGTTTCATCACTGAGTTTTAGCTTCGTTGAGTAGCTACATCATACCGATGTTATGTTATGTGGAATGGTTGAAAATATAATAATTCATTCAAAATATTTTATTCATAAAATGTCCAAAAATTAACATTCGCAGTCTACCTACGTCGGTCAATGTTAGGATCCACCTAAGAAAACACCCCACTACATACTCAATGATGGTCATTGATTTTAAATCTTAGTTTTCGATTATGAGTTATTCAGATTTTAATATAAAATAATTTTATTTAATTATTTGATTTAGTGTTACGCACCATTGGGTTGTTTAATAGAATACATATTCTGACTAATGTTAAGTCTGGCATAAGGTAAATCTAATGCTCTGAGCTCAATATTACAATCATATTTTTGAGTTGGGAACCTATTAAGATGTTATTCGACTATTTTAGGAAAACTAATCACACACATTATTTAAAAACATGAAATTTTTCGACGAATCATTCCAGCTACATCATGGATCATTTTCTCACAGCATCTCAATGCTCGATCTCATAATTTTCCAATGAAATATGTAAAAATATAATCCAGAAAATCGGAGACATTAAATTCTCCCCACCATAAAGAATTATGTTTTTTAAATGAAAAACAATGTATACTCCAACAAAAGGTGAGAGTACATAGCATGATTCTAAGCCTCCCAGTCCAATAGTATTTTCTTGAGATATCGTTAATACCTGGGGACATGCAAAAAGGGAAATTCTCATCCATGAGGGATACATGATCTTCATTGGGTACTCAACCTATGTCACTCCAATGTCGATTTCCATATCACACTATATTATAACATGGAAAGGGTTATGGATGAATCTCCTCAATTGAAACATGTGGAATATGGTGTTTACTTATACTTACATTAGTGTAGACCCAATATATGAGCGACCTTTCCAACTCTATGTAGTACCCGAAAGTGGGAATATTAACCTCCCAAATAGATTTATTCCTTGTAAAAATATCAGTAACCCATGTTGAGGTCACATCTAAAGGAAGACAAGGTCTTCATCTTAGAACTCCAAGGGTCTCCACTATATATCAATATAAAAATCAGATGGCTATGTACATTACTCATATGTTCCTAGATGATATGAACATTCTCTGCAATCACCACCTACAACCCCTTCCACAATTGGGATGTAAAGTGGGCATCACTATCTGAAAAAACAATCATGGAAACTTCATGGAATATTACTATCTCCTTTACATAGTGTCATCCCATGCTGTACACTAGACTCTGGTCCTGTTAACTTGGAAGTTGGCCGATGAGGTGAGTCAGCCAATGATCACCCTGATGGTATCATGTCTCCTAGATGATTTTGATAAACCCATCATTAATTCCTCAAATATTCATCTCCAGTTCGTTCATAGTACCCCATGAATTATAAGGAACAACCCCATCCAAGCATACGAGACTTGACATGGTGAGTTGGAAAACCAAAAAATTGATTCAAAGAAGAGTTCGGCTATTATCAAAATAGGTAAACCTAGATTCAACAAGTTTCATCATCCCCATTGTCCATCATGACACCCAAATTCATATCCGTATTCATATCCCTACTATATTCATCCACTTAAACAATAGTGTGTCTTCTAAAAAATAAAATTCTTCCCACCATTCGTCTATATATCATGGTTATTCATTATGGGAAACTAATCACATAAATGCTCATAGTTAGAATCATCGAGATGTGTCTCTAGGACTCATTTTAATAGTTGATTGGTAACAACCAAGGATTGGAGAAAAGATACTCCATCACCATCCATGAAAGATAACTTCTATGAGGAAAATGGATCTGATGCCTCATTTAGTAACTACTTGAAGGATTTCTATTGAGAGCATCTGCTTCCACACTCCTCTTCCCAGTAGTATAGAATAAAAATAGAAAATAGTCCAGGAGGAACTATTGGAATATAATATATCTCTATACCTAGATGTTCTAATATAAGACATACATGAGAATCATATGGTCAATATATATGAGGAAATGCTCACCCCTCAAGTAGTATCACCACATCTTAAATGTGAAGACTGATACTTCTTACTCTAGTTCATGTGTCATGGATTTCTACTCATGTGGTCTCAACCTTCAGTGGTTTCACTATAACCCAATAATTTGAGATTACCTGTCCCGAAAATAGCGACCCTCTCAATCCATAATAGACACTTTTGGAACATCACTCAAAGAAGGGGCTCTCATAATATGTCCATCACCATAATATTGTGTCTTGTGGGCTCCTCCTCGAACATAATGTACACTAAGATGTATAAAAAATGATCGGCTAGGGATTCCCAAGGTGAAACCCTAGGTATTACTAATCCATTTCTATATAAGTCCCACATATTCACCCAAAACCTAATATTCTATTTAGGAGGAATCCGATATACTAGTGTAGATATTGGTTCCACCCTAAGGAGAAGACCAATGAAGAATTCTATCTCTCAATATAGTGGTAAACCAGGAACATCTTCAAAGAGTAAGTCCTTATACTCTTACAACTTTATAAGAATCATGATGACTTATAACATCCACTGCACAAATGTTCGAGCTATCCAACTAAATAGAACTTGGCTGCACTGTCCTCTGCCTGAGTCCATTATGTTCTGAAATAATTTCCCTATTATCGATAGAGGAATATATAGTTCCATCATCATGGATGAACCACACCATTTTGAAAAAACAATAAATCTGAGATTGAAATGTGGATTTAGTCTATACTGAGAATGACATTGTAAGGCCTTGATTCCACTACCAATAGATCCCATCTAAAATAGCCACTTATAAGAGTATAGTCACACTATCAACATTAGTGTGGGAATATAATGTTTCATATAGTAGGTTCCTCTACAAATAAGGGTCGGCCAAATGGAATAACCAGAATCTCTAGGTATCAATCTAGAATTTTTTCAATAATGTAAATCACTCGTACAAATTTTTATCAATTCTACTTCTAAAGTAGAGAGACACAAATCATAACATTAAACATTCCTAGTGTCCTGGGGACATAAGACAAAACAACATGAAAATGTCTCTTACCCTATCCTCAGTCTCCCTATGTATGGTATGGAAAACCTGGAGGTGGTGGTGGTGACAAGTCAAAATGTCAGCCACATACTACAGCTTCTCCATCTCTCATTCCACATACTCTTCCTGACGGATCTGTCTGCTCTTGCCACTGCCTCTTCCTTGTTGGTTCATTAACTACCTCTTTGACTGTAGCATGAAAAACGGGAAAATCTTATGAGATATGTCCCTTTTAGACTTGTATAGAAAATCATGTCCTTCTAGGAACTATCATTCCCCCGAAACAACCAAATAATCCTCTATTTCTACAGATTATGTCTAACACCTTCTATGAGTTGGTCTTTATGACCCTACATCTTGGGCGATCACATCCATATAAACCTATTATATGATCTTGAACCTTGAGTATCCTCGTCTAGAACTAAAAGAGACACCCACGACATAGTATGGTGTGCTTCATCCACCAAAACCACTAGAGGTGTGTCTGGTGCTGATCATCTAGAGAACAAATCATCTACTAACAATCCTAAAGAAAAACTTCACTGCGACTAGCTCCCATTAGGGTAGGCTTATCGACACCATCATGACAAACACCCATTTATGTTACAGAAACCACATTGACTGGTGTCTTGATCACATCCTAAGGAAAAATAAGATGAATCGTCTTTAAACGAGTATACCTCCAGAGATGACACACAAAGGACATGGAAAACACAACTCATTCCTATATGTTGCACGTTCCATTATTTTTTCCCTGCAACTAGTCTTTTTAGGTACCGAGTTTGAAATCAATTTTCCAAAGTCATGGTGTACATATACGTTATCCACTATAATAATATTGGAGTCACTAGCCTGAAACCCAAACTCTAAACAATTAAAAATGTTCCCTCAAACCAACCACACAAAATCCTGATCCTAATGTAGAACAGGAATCTCTGATTCCACTCTAACATAACCCGTCCCATGGATCTCTTGTCCTGACTACTGAAAGCCTGCCTCTGATTGGCCATGGGATGGTGACTAGCACTGAGTAGGTATATTCCACAAATTGGAGGCATTTTTTTATGAACCAGTACCCACACACACAACTCCATGCCATGAATGATGGAAAGTAAAAACATTAATTAAATATAATGATTTCATAGCACTATATCACAAAAATAGAGTACAATAGAAATAAAATAATGAATATTTTTCTGGTCTAGTATAAAAGCCCTCAAAAAAAGAAGAGTTTGTAACACAAATAATGATGCTCGTCCACAAAAACCCTAACTAATCCGACAACATGGTACATAACTGGACTATTTTCTATAAGCCATAGGAAGACACCTTGGTTTATTTTATAAAAATATTCCCCAACTATTCCTGGTCAGCCAATAACACTATCAACGATTTGACAGTCTACACAAGACATGACATGTGTAGGAAAATCCCATAAAGGGGTGTGTAAAACAATACATAGTTGGGAACCCAAAAAACAAATTTATAGGAAATAAAGGAGACACCACTAAGAAGAAACAATCATCTCAATATAGGTATATGTAACCAGAACTTATAACATGGACATCTCGGTATAATCGTTATGGATTTCAATACTCAATGTATCATCCTCTACAATCCATATAGTACCCCTCATAGGATGCTCGATTCTGAGAGATGTTAAACCTCAACCTATCTGATATTAAGCACGTAGAATAAGTCCACCAAAAGTATCTGAGAGAACATATGGTCTGGATATACCACAAAGTACCCTGAGACATCCAATCATTGTAATACATTGAGTCTTGATATCGCATCTAATCTTTTATCACAAAATTATACTTGAGGCATGTTCGTTCCAGGTGAACTCACTCCTCGAGATATAAAGTCATCAGAGTCCCTCACAAAGCGGTACTACTAATTTTGGCCCCACCAAAATATAATACAATAAAAACTACCCGAAGCACACTGGTCATGTCAAGTCACAAAGGAAAGAATATGATCTCGATTCATAGATAGGGGACCATATTCCAAGGGCTCGCTTGGGGAATTATAGCCTTACTGGAAGCATCATCCTCAATAGGGTATAGGTTCCCATGTAAATATTAGTCACACTATCTCTAAAAAACCTATCTATAGTACCACAATGAGAAGTGAAGATCGACATGGCCTCTCAGTGTGATAAATTCTCATGCCCGCAGATTCACTGTCGATGTTTGGCTATGACAACCCATATAAGAACATAGGTCATCCAATATGACAGGAATGAGATCATGCATCATATCATCATTGGAAATTGCTTGGGCATAAACTCAATATCATCTTTCACCCTCTATGATGAGATCGGGATCCAGCATCGATCCCTCGTAGGAATGACAAATAGAATGCTACCATCCACTGATAGTCCAACAAAAAGCCACCAATCCATCTCAAAAGTATCACCTCATGAAAATGGTCCCAAATCCAAAGACGACTCATCAAATGGACATTATGTATAATAGTTATGAAGTTTTTTTGTAAAAAGGACATGGTTGAGTCTGTGTCCAGTCGTGCTAGGTCAGACAGACCTGACCCGGGGTCCGTTGACCCATGATGCCAGGTCCGAACTGACCTACTAGGCTCGGCCCACCTCGGTTGGACCTGGCCTTCCATCTTCATACTAGCACGCTAAAATATGGGATTGTTCGGTTCACCAGAATGAAGAGGCTACCGCATCCCCGCCAACTCAATGGGTCCAGTCATTGACCTGGTCGAATGTGTCACTTTACCACGTCATTGGTCCGTACCGCCACAGCCTGCATTGGCCTAAAATTCCCATTTCTTCCCACAAAATTGCCAAAGTTTGAAACTTTTCCAGCTTATATCAAGCCAACGACTACCTATGATCGGATTTCTGCACCGCCACAAGCCCCCATCATCACCACAATGCATCCCTGCCACTAGCTCCCCTTATAAGGGGTTGAAACTCTCACTGTGCTGGCCCATTTTTTGAACTAGGAATTCCTTCACAGTCATTGGTTCATCAACTTAACTTTCATGGTATCAAAATATTTTTTTCGTCACTCCAGGGGTCTAGGACCATTCTAAACCACCATAAGATCATGTCACAACAATGAAGGTACAACGATGAAGTATGTAAGAATGAGGAGAGAAGAGGGAACCAGAACACACTTAGAATAGGACAAGGCCATGTCCATGTCTGAAATGTACCATTCATGTCTACAGCATTATGAAGAAGATACTAAATAATATTTAAATTGATTCACCCCCTTTAATACCACATTTTGATCATCCTTCAAGAATAAACAAACTATCGATTAAACTATTCATGGGTTGGTATGAATTCACCGTTTGGAATAAGATTAGAGAATTTATCTCAAATAGTTAAACCCCCTACATGGATTTGGTTTTATCATTGATAAATAGGGATTTTTTCATCATCATTCGATGATCCTTGATCCTTGAAACTCGATTTTTCATCTGGTCATCTCATCATCATCCACCATTTTCCAAAGAGATGATTTTCATAAGTCCCTTATCCAATTCTCCTAGGGAAATTCTCTGGGATTATTCACCCAATAATATGTACCTTACAATGGATAGAAATGGAAACTATGTTTCAGTGTTAAAAGTGTTTTAATGTTTTCATGTCACTGAGTTTTAGTGTCACCGAGTCATTGGGTCCTAACAATGTTGTATTGGGTTGAATCGTTAAAAATAAAATATTTTTATCATGAAATTCTATTCTTAAAACATACAAAAAATAGCATTAATAGTTGACCAGAACTAGTCGATTTTAGGCTCCGCCTAAGTGAAACACCCCATTACGAACTCAATGATAGTGTAAGATTTACAATCTGAGTAACTGATTATGGGTTATTTGAACTTTAAAATAGATTAACATTATTTATTTATTTTATTTATGGTTACTCCCTTCTAAATTGTTTTATACACGGCCCATTCCGACTAATTTTTTGTTGTGAATAGGGTATCTCAACTACTTTGAGATCCATGGTACCCTCAGATTTCTGATTTGACAACTATTTAGATGTTATTTTTTTATAACTGCTCATACACACTACATTAAAACATAACATATTTCGACATATCATTCTAGATATTCTAGGAATGGGAGTCACACTTCGTCTCAGCGCCTAGTCATGCAATTTTCCCAAGAAATTTCTAAAAATAGAATTAGGAAAATTCGAGTCATTAAAAACCTCATCATTTAGTGATTTTCCAAAATGAAATTAGTGATCTCCAATTAATTTTCATAGGACCATGAGATGATTTGGAATATGAACAGTTATTTCCTTTTCACAATGGTTATTTTCTATCTATATAAAGAGAGAAAACTCATTTCAGTATAATATCTAATTCCACCATGGGAAGGGTTAAAATATTAATAGGAATAACCTCCCAATGTAGCATAAATAAATAATACTCAAATACTTTGGTTTCAATGATTGTTCCACTAGATGATTTTATAGATATTTATATATCACTGTATTTGATATTTGATTCCAAAGTTCTGTAAAAAATGTATTATACAATGGAATTAATAGAACTATAATAAAAAAAACCTTTTAATTATTTATTTAATTGTAAGGGTACCATATATGACTTCATTTTCGTATTCCTTATTAGTAGTATTAAAGTCATAAACATTACCTTTCTCCTTTGTATTTGGTGGTTTCTGATGGAGATTTCCATAAATGATCTCTTATATAGTGAACTCTATTTCATAGTATCTTTACCTATACATTTGATGAATTTAACAATTGGTTTAGCAATAGTTGGTCCACTCCTTTCCTCTATCGTGATGCTCATATTCTTCTTACCTCTTCGACATTCATGAGTTTTGTGGTATTATCTCCCATACTCGAATCATTTCCCCCTTACTATTCAGAAATTCCCATGATGCTTCTTCCCACATTTTCGACATGTTGTAGATAAAATAATATATCATTATTTTTCATATGATTGACCATTTTAAAAATCTATTCTTCTCTTCTTATCCACATAACAAATGGACAAATCTGTGAACTCAATATCTATATTGAAAACACATTGAACAACTTATTCATGACTCTTGATGTATTGGATAACTAGATCCTTTTTTATTGTGTTGTTTTATTCCACTAGTGAATCAACCTATTTTGAAATCATTTATGGAAAACATTCATGGGGTGTATCTTGTATCCCTCGTGATGGTTTCCTCATATTTCATGATATATTAAAAATACATTTTCATGAAATCCATTAATTTTCTATAAATCCTCATTTTAAGATTTTAATAGAAATTCAATTTAGGATATATTTTATTAATGACCACTCAATACATATATTCAATTTCAACCTTATGATTATTGTTCGTTATCCACTACCACCATTGAACAAATTATCCATCTTAAAAATATATAACCAGAGTCACCATATCCATCTAAGAAAAGTGGATCATAGAGAATATATTATCCATTTAGTTTACCAAAATATTGGAGACATGTGTATTGGAATATCCAATAAACTTTGGTGGACCTCTCCATGTAAATTACTCAATGGTGGGTTTCTACTTCGTGGGTGAAGATGTATATTCTACATGGTTCATGTTACTATAAATAGATTGAAAAATTTATTTGAGCATCATCATAAGGTTTTAAAATCCACCTCCCATGGAATTGTGGATGATATTTGGACAATCATAGTATTTTCCCTCACATATGTTTGTATAATTTTCTCCAAGTTCCCATGATTTTCTAATTTATACAGAATTTCAAAAAATTATAATTCAATGAATAATGAATAAATTATTTATTTATATATGAAAATAATGTTTAAAATCAATTCATATTGGATTAAATTTTTTAAACTTTTTCTAAAAAAAGTTTCAAGGATTTTTACATATATAGAGACTTTTACATAGGGTTCACACTAATGTAATATAATCCCAATTCCCAAATTAACTAAACCATTACTCTAATATCAAATATTGAAACCCTTATTTTTAATTCATGACAAATAAATCATTTTAAATATTTATATCATAATATTCATATATCCAATGATCAAAAGGTTTAGTATCATGGGAAATTTTAGGTCAAACATCACTTATACATAATAAAACATAAAAATTATTAATATTTTCCTTCATATCCTCTTGAAATATCATATATTATTGTATGTAAAAATTGTAACTAGTGGATATAAATCAACGAAATATGTGAGAATAAATCCCAGTAAGGTGAAGGATAATATAGAAGATATATGAGATATGAATTAATATCACATAGCAGATAATAATTATAATAATCATTTCATAAAAATGGGAACATCATTATAATATCTTGATAGAATTGTGATAATTTAATGGAATGATGTAATTAATAAATAAGAAAATCATGTCATATTCATCAAATACCACAAATTGTTGAGAAAAAAGATAACATCATGTTCATGCAAAAACATATTTGCATTAATCATTCAAAAATCATGACATCGTAACACACATAAGAATCATTGTTAAAAAAACATCATAATGATCTTGTGTAATACACATAATCTCATGAGATACATCACATTACCCAGTGCATAGTATGGATAAATAATTTTCTCCCCACACATCATATCATAATATTCACGAAATCGGTCATTCCATATAGAATGAAAAAGAATAATACTCACAAAATAAACCATGGAATGGAATGGTATTATAAAGGATTTCATAAAAACATCCATAATATATAATCTTGTGGGTTCTAACATTAATATGTTAAGACATATTATTTTAAATGTAATCATTCATAAGCGAAGAAAAAATATTTATAGAGGATTTATATATATGTTGTGGGAAAAACATTTCATTGGAAATGTATTGTATTTGGATTTTAAATTAATGTGGAATCATGTTTATCCTTGAAAAGTATATGGAATAATATTAAAAATGTATTTAAGAAATAATAGGGGAATAGAAATATCAAAAATTACATGAAATATTGATAAAAAAAATAATGGTAGTTGGTTTTGAGGTTCTACATACCTCAAATCCTGCATTATGTTGTTACATTTAGACTTCATATAATTTATAATAGGTATTTTTAAAACAGAGAAAAATAATATAATTTTGTTATTTTATGGTAAAATATATTAATTACAGAATTTTTATTTTAATTATTAATTTACATTGTTTCTGTTAATCCATTTTTTATCAATCATTCCACAGAAATTTCATATTTTTCATCGATTTCAAAATTTTGATCACATTAATTTAAAAATAAGGATAATTAATTACAAAAGATTAATATATATTTTTATATAATAAATAATTCATTATTTCTATCAAAAAGTATGGTGGTTTTAAATGAATTGGAAACATTCTCATTGGCTATTAACAGACCGTTAATGAGATATTATCAAAACAGTGGGAATAAGAGGTATAAAAATAATATATGGTCTAAATATAATACTTATAGTAGATTAACATCATTATTATAATTTTAAAACTCTAATAAATTATCCATAGAATATATTTTTTCTAATATTGAGTGTGGAAAACTGAAAAATGATAGAATAATTTGTTGTAGAATTAATGAGAAGAAACTATCTTTTCGACGTTCCTTCTTCTCTACGACACAAAACATCTTTAATGATTTGAGTTATATGGCTCTGTATCATCCTTAATTATACAAATAGGTTTCAAATTGAATATTTTGAAATATTATTGAATTTGGGATGTGGGGGAAGAGTGGATTTCTAGGGGAAGGTAGATAGGTTATTTATATTTGCAGAGAGTGTATTTTTTTTGTTAAGATATGGAATTAAATAACATATTTAAGGTAAATAATTTAATATGATATTTTTTTATTTATAAATCATGTATTAATAAATGAACAATAATTTATTACTCTGAATAAATTAAAAAATTCAAATTCAATAATGTAATCAATTAAAATTTTGGAAAAAATAGAAAATGCTATTTTAATATAATTTTTTTTATTTCAAACATTGTAATGTTCTTTTTATGATTGGAAATAATTTTTATTTTAATATATTGAATCATTAATCAAATTGAATATTATTTATGGAGACTGAATTAATTGAAAATGTTATGTCATTATTACATCCCGAATGTTGTCATTTATGATTCAACACTTATGAAAAAACAATATTTTCTTTCTATTTTCAAAATAAATTAATTTAATTTAGAAAAATAACAAAACAATTTCCATTAAAAAATTTCCATATTATTATTTAAAAATAAAATATAATTTTATAAATATAATTTTCTAACAAATGTAATTTTAATTTTTAATATGGAAATTATAATTTAAATAAAATAATTTAAAATATAATTTATTTATAATATGATTTTATTTTCAATGTGTTTTTAATCATGATATTAATATTTATTGAATTATAGTTTATATATTTACAAATATATGTCAATATAATTTTTTTATATCACATTCTACTATTTTGAGTCAAAATTAAAATTCTAATGGTTTGATTACTATTATCGATAGCCTTGTTACTATTAAAAATGGTTAGGATACTATTCAAAGTGGCTTGCTTTTTATTCAATTGTAGAATTATTATTCCAATGGTCACAATATGTCCTTTAAATACAAATTCATTACTGCATTCACTATTCACCTCAATTACACACATGTACTAACATATCCTTTTTCATTAATGTTGGTTGGTTTTCTATTTTTTGTGTTTCCAATGTATTTTTTATGGTTGTGACGATTCTAGTTGATTTGGGTGATCCAACTTTGATCATTTTTTGTATTTTGTATATTTTCATCATTTAGTATTTGGAATTTTAAAGGGTTTTGTCAATGTTTAATGTATCGTTTTCCTTTAATTAATTAAATTGTTATCAGTTTCTCTAAGGACCCAGCCTTAAACATTACATAATATTGATTTAATGTTAATAATTCACATTGAATATCTATTTATGTTTAGTGTTTTAGAGAATTAGGCCACAAATATAATATTACATCTCAATTATTAAAATGTAGTCACTTCAACTCAGTGCATTTTTTTATAAATTAAATAATCTTAAAAGAAAATAAGGGTGTTTTTTATTGATAAAAATCTTCTTGAATTCTTCCTTCCTCTTACCCTTCCTTATATCCTGTGAAAAACATTTCAAAAACATGGGATGAGCAAAAAAAGAAATCTAAGGGTTATTAAACAAGGAAAGAAAACATTAGTCCATCAATACCTACATATCAATGAAATAATACTTTTCAATCATTAACTTACCGTAAAAGATCATATTATTTATGAATAAAAAATGAAAATCATAAATCATAAAGGTAACTTATGGCTTCCATTATATAATTGTGTTTAAGCATTCATAGCTATGTATGGAGTTACATTTGGAATAACCATCACAATATATTCCCTAAATATCTTATGAGAAACATCATCATTTACCTCTATCACGTTACTCAATTCATTGGAGAGCTATCTCGGGCTCAACCACCCTAGGTTTATCACGGAACCACCCATATAAATAAATATTTTCCAAGAACCATATCATATTCAAAACACATAAAATAAAAATATGTAAAGATAAAATTTCCACATTTCGATCACAATATATCATTTAAAATTATTGACATAACCAATCCATTATCAAAACCATTTTCAATACCAAAATACATAAAATAGTATATTGTATTTATTTTCCTTTGAAAAACTTCATGTCTTGTTAATGTACCCAAATATCAAAAAATGCTCATGGCGGCAGAAAGGTCATTATCACTATGTATGTTAAAAAAGAAACATTATTTTTTATGTCTTTTATAAAAACTCTTCTTAGAAATATATTTCAATAGAATGAAATGAAAATTAAAAGGGGTTTATACACTATATAAAGTAATGTTGTGTAACAATCCATTTAAGCCTCAATAAAAGGAGATTGAGACGATGTTCTATACCTCAAGTCCGACATGACTCATTCATTCATTAATCTCCTAAATAATAAACTAAAGATAATTTAAACTTTCTTAAGAACCATTCTCATGTTTATTATTCCTTTAAAATTTCCGATTACCACATTATAAATATTACTTAATCATTTATGTTAACAACTGCAATTTTGTCGATATTTGGTACTTGAGTAAAAAATGAACTTCTTATAATTAAAAGTTAATATTTTGGTGAAAAATAAATTATCTCCAGAATTATATTCATTAATAATATATAATATATATCATATATATCCAGTATATATATATATATATATTTATTATAGTACATTACATTTGGAGATAACTAATGAAATTCATCGTTCATTGAGACGGTAAGTTGTACGTACGCATGAACGCTACTTTAATTTCTATTTCATATTTAATGGAATTAAAACTTAATGATAGATTGTTTTATTATAATTCCAGTATAATATAATATATAATTTCAGTAATTCCATTTTTTATACATTCCACGTATGGCATGAACGAGACAAATAACTTTGAGGGGGTGGTAGTCCGCACTTCTCCAAATTAAATTATTATATTTACCCATTATGGAAACCATAATGGAATGATATAAATTAAAAATAAAAAAGTATTGAGACAATATAATGTTAATTAAATTCACATATAAATATTGTTCCATCATAGTGGCCACCATGATAGGTGGTAGGGGATAATCAAAAAATCATCGTTCTGTGAGGCAGCAGTTCGTCGTACACAGAAACAACAGGTTCATATCCATTAGATGGAGGTGTGTGTAAATGTAGTTTTAATCCATATAATTTAAAAAAAACTAGTATATTTAGGATATTTGTGATGTTATTCACACAATTAATTAGAAGATCATCAGGTTGGAAGAAGTGAAATAAAAGAAGAGAACATGTGAGAAGATGTTACCTTTAAATCGGGTAACTCCATTTGGTTTGAACCAAAAGGACTCCTTAATGTGCCTTCTACATAAGGTAATGTTTCTATAGAGAAGATGGGAATAATGGGAGATTATTTGGGATGCGTTTTGATGAGACAAGGGGATTCAGAGTCGTGTTTAATGGGTTAGAGTTGATGACCTTTTATAAGGGAGAGGAGGAGCTCTTTATGAACTTTTTAAAATATTATTTTATTATAAAATGTTTTTTGTTTTCAAAAGGACCAAAAACATATTTAATTAAAAAATAAGGTTAATATAAGTATAAATAAAATCTTCCAATCATAATTGGAAAGGTTTTGGATATTTGTTAATCCTTATATTTCTAATATAACACTTTGTTATCTTATTTAACTATTACCATGTCTTCAGGTATATTCAAACTATATGGTTAATATATTTACAATAAAATTCCAAGTGACCCAAAATGGATCATTAATGACACTTTAAACCTCATATATGTCACTTGGCCGAATCTTAGATATTTAGGACTATTTTACCATTTAATAAAATATTAAATGATTTAAAAACTCATTTATGTCAATTTCTATACTATTCATATCATGACTTTTTAAAAAATTCAATAAAACTTTATTAATTTGAAAAACCATCATTAAATAAAATATAACAAGTCAACCTCATCACTAAAATTCATTGATGGCATAAAAATTTCAAAATAAATTTATTCTATAATTTATAATCTAATTTTCTTAAAACATACTTCAATGAGGTAATAATTACATCATCATTGTGTCATAATTAAATTTATTTATATTATTTTTAAAAATTATAAATAAAATATAATAATGTTGGAAATCGTTTTAGATTTCTAATGACATTTATAGTTGAATATATCGATTATATATCCCCACATTAATTTTTTTTTGGTAAAAAAATCATGTCTTTGATATTTTTATTTTTACTTTAAATAAAAAAGTATTAATGTCATTACCATTGCAAATGACTTTAAAAGGAAAAAAGTCTTACCCAATGATTTTCGTGGTCATAAATTACTCATAAAAGAAGGATAGAACAAGTGTTATGGTAATTGTATATTATTATTATATATTATTACATTGAATTAACATATTTATCCTTAGTTGCGGTAAATAGAAGTCAAAAGTTACTAATCACCAAAAAAATATTTTTATCTTATTTAACCAAATATTAAATAATGATGACAACCATGTTTTCCAGATTATTGAAATTCAATTTACATAAGTAGTAAAATTTCATTTAAATGTAAAAGCCGGTTTTTACTACTATGTAGTGTTTTTTAATAATTCATAAAAAATTGATCATTTTAAAAAGTATTCCAAATATTCACTCGAAGATAATTTTGATATTCTAAATTCAAAAATGATATCTATTTTACCAAATTCACAATATAGAAGTTTCATTAATAAATTTATAGTTAAAATCTGTTTCCAAAAACTAGAAAGTGTGTTTTTACGAAATAATAACTATCAAAAGGTTGAAAATTGTTTATATCCAATTTCAAAGTGAAATTACATCTAATGACCAACATTGGATTAAATGGTAAAAATATAATCCAATTACACTTTAAAAAAATATATAATTATAATCAAACCATATAAATAAATTATATTAAAAGGCAGTTTTGAATTAAAATGTAGTATTTGTCACTATTCATTAAAAATGAACATTATCAAAAAAATACCAAAATTTCATTCAAAGTAAATTTTGTTTCCCCGATTCTAAAAAATAGTTTTATGTTTCAAATAGAACATATAAAAGTGAAAAAAAAATATTTATAAGGGTTCCCCATTAAAAGGTGGTAGAATGACCTTTAAAGAATATTATAGTATTTCATGCTTAGATTCAAATTCATTCTTATCCTAAACTCCTGAATGATATAGGATAAATGTAAAGACATTTTAAAATAATGTATAATCATATTGTAGTCTATTCTATTCATTCCCTCAAATACAATGACTAGGAATTAACTACCATTTAAAATAATTTTATATTATAATTTTTTAGTATCACTTAGCCTTGGGTACAACCTGAGATTTCTTAGAAACCCATTTTTTCATGTTGGGTATGCCATCGAACATAGAATCCCCTTTAATGTAAAATCATTATTTACCTCACTAATATTAATAAATAATAAAATTTCATATTCTTTATTTACATTGGATGTTACATCCTTACCCCTTTTTGGAAATGTGTCCTCACAGTTTTAGAATTGGGCTCTGAAACTTCATTAAAAGTCTTACATCATAAAAAGAGTGAATAAAACTATCACATTAAAACAATGAAAGATAAGTAAAAATGTATCTCGAGATAACACACACTAGGATTCAATGTATGAAGAAATGGATTTGGGGGAGAAACTAAGTGTCCAATTTAGATGGAGAGTGATAGAAAACACGAATAGAAGAACGTTAACAACAACAAAACCACAAACTTGTGATAGGATAAATGATATTTTATTCCCAATTAGGAAAATTAAACAAACAAAATTTTCATTTTTTTATGCTCACTTTGATAATGTTGGCGAATTTATTTATGATATTGACTAAGAACATAAGGAAATATACATACTTTTCATATAGAGTTTCATCCATTAATTTGTTTCAACCAAAAACTCATCTTTTCATCAAATTAAGAGTATTCAAGATGACTTGTTCACACCTTAAGTGCTAAAAACAACTTCAAGAAAATAAAATAATCCACAAAAGATGAAAAATATATTTCCATATCATTAGACATTAACGAAAACTAGATAGCTTAGTACAAGATCATTTAATCTCTAAAAAGGATAATCTTTCATAAAAAGAAATACTACTCTTAATCTACAAAATTGAAAAAAGAATACCTGAAGCTCAATAAAGACCATTCAATAGAAAATTGTCCTTAAAATTAATCTAAATAATCAAAACTATGTTTGAAACCCAATGTTCAGATGGATTTGATCACATAGTCTTGCACAAAAATCTTAACATTTATCTCCAAATAACATTGACTACTCTAAAAGTATCATACAAAAGTGTAATTAACCAAATCACATATTCTCTATGATAGTTTAACCATTTCCATAAATATCCCAAATCACTATATGTATATAATAAAAACATATATTCTTCCAAAACAAATTCCAAAAATTTCACCACAAATGTAATCCAATCGTATTCTATTTTCCTAAGGCATATACTGTTTCCTCAAAAGAGAGAAAGTCTTCCAAAATAAACTTTATCACTTCATCACCAAATCATTTTTCTATACTAAGAGTAACCATTTGATAAATCACGAGGTCTCAAAATCAACATATCATGGATCAATAAAATCATTTAACCAAAAAGGATTAGTCATACTAACCAGGGACATCATGTATTATAATGATAAGTGATAAATCCAAATTGCACTTTGGTTGTGAGTTTGATTCTCGCATCCTTTTTCAACACGATGGGTTTTCACACAGTATGCATGTTATCCTTTTCCAAAAATTATAAAATTTTATAAAATCTCAAAAATCAGACAAATTCCTCAAAAATAAACATATACTATTTTAACCACAAATTTTATCTCATAGCTCGCATTTTCATCCCAAAAATTAATAACGCAATTTTTTCACAAAAACAAAATATCACATGAACCACTATGTTTATAAATTATTTTCAAACAAGAAAATATAATTTTTCTTGAATAAAATTTTCACATATCCATTTTCACGGTGACACATACTAGAAAAATTATTCCAATGTAATCCCTTCATCAAAAGAGCCTTAATACTTTTAAGAATTTCATCATCCTAAACTATACCATAACAATTGAACCATTTATATGTAGAATTATTACTCATTAAATGTTCTTCATGATCCATTAACCATTATTTTCCAACATATTCCTTAATACTTCATTCCTATAATAAATCATGAATCATGCCTTAAGATTCAACAATATCATTACAATAGCGAAGAAATAATACATAACTTTTATAGACCATTTTCAATTTCCTCATCTTCAATTGGTATGCCATTAGGAATTCTTAAATGTATATTTTTATGATCTTTCTGATCCCATTCCCAAACAGTATTTTTAGGAAAGCTATTTGTATAATGACCATTCACCCCACATTTGAAACATTCAAATGATTATTCGAAAAGAAAAACTTTCCCTTTCTTGGAGTCAACAGGATGCTTCCATTTTCCATGGAATGTTCTTGATTTATGACCATAATTACCTCATTTATAGAATATTTTCATCCCATTGAAACATTTTCGGCAGTGTTTTTTTAACATCCTTGACACATTGGTTTTTTAATATACGTACCTTTATAGTTATTACCTTAATTCCCATCGGGGTTCAATTCTCACATATACGATGCATTATAAAAAACACTAAGGTTCATGTGGTCAATAAGGACTAAAGATAGTTAGTTGAGAATAACTAAAATAGTGTTCATTACAGATCCCATTTCCATAAATTTCTTATTCATAAATCATTCACAGTTTTCATCACATACCTTTTTACTTTGGTAGCAGCTAAATCCATCCTATTACTATAATGAATAAAGGTCAGTGCGAGTTTATCAGTAAAAGCATTATATAATATATATTGAAGAGGATAAACACTAATACATACTAATTAATGATATATTAAAACCATCCAATTTATCTAAAATAACTATCACTCTTTATAAGATTCTAACCATTATGGTTTTGTCACTTATGATTAAATAACACCATAACCTTCAATGTTTTATAAACTGACCTCTGATAACAAAAATAAGGACCCCATTATAAAAATTATCTAATCTTGAATTAAGTTAATAATTCACATTGAGGATCTTTTCAGGTTTAGAGTTTTAGAGATTTAGTCCATAATTATTACATTACATCTCAATTGTTACAAAGTATACACTTCAACTCAGTATCAATTTTTTCATAAAATAAAAACTCTTAAAAGAAAACAAGAGTTATTTTCTTGATAAACATCTTCTTTAAATCCTTGTTTCCCTTAACCTTCCTTATATCCTATGAAAAAAATTTCAAAAACATGGGATGAGCCTAAAAATATGAGTAAGGGTTATAAAACAAGGAAAGAAAACACTAGCCCATCAATACATATAAATCAATGAAATCATACTTTTCAGTCTTCAATTCACAACCCAAAATCATAAGATTTATGAATAAAAAATAGAAATCATAAATCATAAAGGTAACTTGTGGCATCCATATCATACATACGTTGTAGCTTTCACACCAATGTAGGGATTTACATTTGGAATACCTACCATAATATATTTCCTAAATCTCATAGGAGAACCATTAAAGTTTACCTCTGTTACATTACCCAATGCATTGGAGAGTTATCTTGGGCTCATCCACCATTGAGTTATCACGGAACCACCCATATATGTAAATAACACCCTAGAACCATATCATAGTCACAACACATAAAAAAACAAAAAGGAAGGATAACATTTCCACATTTCAATCAAAATTTATCATTTAAATATATTTTCATAACCAGTATATTATCAAAACCATTTTCAATACCAAAATACATAAAATAAAATATAGTATTTATTTTCTTTTTAAAAACATTACAACTTGTTATGGAATCCAGATATCAAATAACGCTCGTGATGAAATAAATGTTGTTCTCACCAGGTACGTTAAAAAAGAAAAATTCTTTTCTATATTAAAACAATTCATAGAAAAATATTTCCTTTTAATGAAATCAAAATTCAATGGGGTTTATACATACTATAAAAGAACGTCATGTATAAATAAAAATATGCATCAATGAAAGGGGATATACCTCATGTCTGACTTGACTCGTTCGTTCTTTAATCACCTGAATAATTATCTAAGGATAATTTCTACTTTATTAATATCCTTCTTCATGTTTATTATTCCTTTAGTATTACTTATTACCATGTTATAAACATTAAATAATCATTTATGTTAATAAAGGGGGTTTGTCGATATTTGGTACTTGAGTCAAAAATTAACTTCATATAATTAAAAGTCATCCATGTGGTCAAAACTCCATTATCTCTAGAATGATATTCATGAATTTGATAACATATATATCTGATATATATATATATATATATTTATTTATACCAGTACATAACATTTGGATACAAGAAATAAAATATATAGTTCATGGATATGGTAAGTTGTACGTACGCATGAACACTATTTTCGTTTCTATTTCATTTTTAATGGAATGAAATCATATAGATAAATAGGTATATTAAAATTATAGTATAATATCATATATAATATCAGTGACAATATCCTTTTACATTCAATGTATGGAATTTAAGATTCATATAACTTTAAGGGGGTAGTAGTCTGATATTTTTCAATTGAAATTATCATATTTACCCATTATGGAAACCATAACGGTATTATATAAATGAAACATATAGAAGAATAGAGTCAATATAGACATAATATATGTCACATTTATATATATAGTTCCACAATAATGGTGACCATTATAGGCAGTAGGAGATAATCGAACAATCATCATTTCGTGAGGCAGTAGTTCCCCGTACACATGAATAGTATGTTCGTATCCATTAGATAGAGTTGTGTTTAAGTGTTGTTAAAATACTTCTCATAAAAACAACCTAGTATATTTATTATACTGGTTTTTTCATGTAAATAATTAATAATAAGAGAATAGGGAGTGAATAAGAATAATAATAGAAGATAACTAGAGGGAAGATGATACCATTAAATCAGTTAAATCCTTTTGATTTGAACAAAAACGAATACTTGAAAAGCCTTATGCTTAACTAATGGATTCTTGGGGGAACATAGGGATCTTGGGAGTTAATGTTGATAGAGGTAGTAGGATCCAAGGGGATTTAGAGGTGCGTTTAATGGGTTAGAGTTGATGACCATTTATAAGGGAGAGGAGGGGTTCTTTAGGAATGATTGAAAATATTTTTTTTATTATAAAATGACTTTCAGTATCAAAATGTCCAAAACTTTTAATTTGAAGATAAGGTACATATAAGTAGAAATAAAATGATCTAATAATAATTGGATAGATTTGGAATATTTTTTATTCCTTATCTTTCTTATTTAACCATTTTCAACTTATAAAACTTTTTAGATGTCTTCTTATATATTCAATCTATAGGGTTAATATATTTACTATAAATTTCCACACGACCCAAAATGGATCATTAATGACATTTTTAACATCATATATTTATCTTTGACAAATCTTATATTTTTTGGAATATTTTATTATTTATTAAAATATTAATTGATTTAAAAACCCATAAAAGTTGAATTTTTATACGATTCATATCATGAATTTCAAAAAAGAAATGCAATTCAATATGATTCATTAAAAAAACATCATTATTTAAAATATAAAAAGTCATCCTCATCTATAAAATTCGTGAATGGAATTAAAAGATTCAAAGTAAATTTGTTTTAATATTCATAATCTAATTTATTTAAAACATTTATTAACGTGGTAATCATTACATCATCATTGTGTCATAATTAAATTAAAATATTAAATTATAAAATTTATAAATAAAAATCTATGATGTATTAAATAATTTTATCTTTTTGATGAATTTTTGTAGTTGTAGATATCAATTATATATCCCCTCATTAAAATTGTTTGTGAAGAATAATAAATGTTTATGATATTTTTATTTTTACTTTAAATAAAAAGTTATTAATGTCATTATCTTACCCAAATGGCTTTCAAATGGAAAAATTCATACCCAATGATTGTCTTGGTCAGACATTACTCATCCAATAAGGTTATGACATGATTTAAGGTAAATTTATCTTATTATAATATTATTTTCCCTTAAATTACCCAATTTACCTTTAACCGTTGTAAATAATAGTTAAAAGTAAGAATTCACCAAAATTATTTTCATCTTATTGAACCAAATTTTTCTTATTGATGACAAACATGTATTTATTATGTTTTAAATTAAATTAAATAAATCAGTTAAATTTCATTTAAATGAAAAAATGGGTTTTTTAACTACTATGTAGTATTTTTTTCGCTATTCATCAAAAATTGAATGTTTTCAGAAAAATACAAAAAATTCACCCAACGGTAATTTTTATATTCCAAATTAAAAAATTATGTCTATTTTACAACAATAAAACCAAAAAGTTTTATTAATTAATTTAAAATTAATTTCCGTTGACAAAAAATAGAAATTGTGTTTTTGAGAAATAATAACTATAAAAAGATTGACATTCATGTAGATCCAATTTCAAAGTGAAATAACATAAAATGACAAAAATTGGATTAAATGGTAAAAATATAATCCAATTACACTTTAAAACAATTTAAAATTTTAATATATTAATATAAATAAATTATATTAAATGGAAATATTGAATTAAAATGCAGTATTTCTCACTATTCATTAAAATAATAAACATTATCATAAAAAAACAAAATTTAATACAAATTAAATTTTCATGTCCCAATTATAAAAAAAATTATTTTTTCAAATATAACATATAAAAGTGAAAAAAACTAGATTTAAAATGGGTTCACTATCAGACGGTGCTAAAACGACCATTAAAAAATATTATAGTATTTCATGCTTAAAAAAAGATTATTTCTTATGTTAAGCCTCTAAAATTTATTTGATAAATTTAAAGACATTTAACAAACATTTATAATTATATTTTAATTAGTTCTTTTCATTCCCACCAATACAATGACTAGGAATTAAGTACCATTTAAAATATTATTATATTATTATTTTTCAGTAGGACTCACCCTTGTGTACAACATGACTTTTCAGTGAAACACATTGTTATATATCGGTTAATAAATCTTACATAGAATCTAATTTAAAGAAAAATCAATATCTAATTAAAATAATTAATAAATATGAACATTTCATATTCTTTATTTACAGGTGATGTTACGATTTATAAATGTTCTCTATATAAATAATATTATATAATGTAGATCATATTTATTTATAAAAAAATTATCATTTAAAATTTATAGTTAGCTATAGTTAGTATTATTTTATTTATCCAAAAAATATTACAACAATAATGTATGAAATAATTTGATCTCTATGGAAAACCCACATAATAAAAAAGTAAAAAACAAACATTTTAATAAGGTATAAAGATAAATATGAATACTACATGATATAATACATAATTATTTTTCAAATTGAGAAATATATAATTGGTATGAAGGGAAAATTTGTACAAATGTTGTAAATCATCATTACAGATGATATGAATTATCTTCAATGTTGATATACATTTTTAGGAACAAATCAAATAATCTAAATTATTTGAACTAGAAATAAATTTTCCCCATTTTGTATTATAAATTAATTTAATATAAAATATTAGGGTAGAATAAAATATTCTTGTATAAAAAATATTATAAAGTAGAATTATTTCTCAATGAAAGTTTATTGACTTTATAAAAACCTGAAGACATTAGTAAATTTTGAATCAACATAATATATTGACCTGATAATAAAAAGAAAATTCATATCCCATTAATGAAATTTAACTATGATATGATAAGTCAATATTATTATAATAACACCATAAAATAATAGTTGTTTTATAATAATAAATATCTCTCAAATTGAAAAGTGTAAACCCTTAGTATCCAAAGTCCATGATCCAGTTATATAAACTAGATCTTTACATTTCCGGATTCCAGATCTATAAATATGACCTAATTTTTTTCATCCAACCATAATAAATAAAAATGAAATAATAGATCAATTACATACCAAATAACCATTTCTTAGTGTTTTAGAGAATTATTAAATACACATAACATATTGTTTTAATAAATAACTATTTTATAATGACCAACATCATCTCACAATATACCCACCTTTTTATATTTCATGTTATTTCATCAAAATTTCGAATAAAATTATTCACATGTGATATATTTATAAACAAGAATAATTTATCATTATTATTCCTGACCTGAATAAAGTAAAGTATAAGAACAATATTCTCAAATACTCAGCAAGGGTAAACATAAGAATTAAAAATTCAACGTAATATGTGAGAGTAAGATCATCATAAGGGTTTTATGGTATAATCATAGTACATTAGAATATTATAATGGAGTCCATAACAATAAATACATGGATCATCAGTCACCACACAAATCTTATATAAAGGCAAGAGTAATAGAATTAATAATCATGATCCCCATGTTGTGAATCATGATCAAGTGAATCATTAAAAACACATGGAAATCATAAATAAATTTTATTATTTCCATTTCAAATAACAAGAATATAACCTTTATATATCCCTTAAAATTTTAATAATCATACATCTAACATCTGATAAAATTTTTTGGAGAGCATATTCATTAGCAAATTCATTAGAGTTCTATGTGGAAGAACACATCATATATGTTATATCAGATCCACCTATGATAAATAATGGGATAAACCCTCCATATAATCTTTATTGGGATTACTCTTAAACTATTATGTGCCTAAAGACATCATAAACAATTTCAACGGTCTATATCATGAATCAAACCCTTGAAAAATAATTTTACACCCTTGTTAAAAACACCCCATAATGTGAATATATATTTTTTAACAGTTTTTAAAAAATAAATCACCTAGAATGATAGAATGAGGTTTTATAGGTAAGTTTTATAAATATCTAAAGAAATAGAAACATAAAATTATGGTTATAGAGGTGGGAGAATCATTATTGACATATATGTTAAATACAACATTCCATTAATAAATTGATTAACCCATGTAAAAGAAATGGGTTACATGAAATTATATTTGAATAAATAATAATCCATTCAGATAAATAATGAATATTTTATCATCACAAAATATACCCATTTATTTATAATTAATTTTTTTCCTTTTTTTATATGATTAATGGAAATTAAATTCTTATATCATTAAAAATATTTTTCCAAAAACTATTCTATTCACATTGAAAAGTAATTTTAGAAACATAATATAAAAAATCATTTGAGAAAAAACTCATTGAAAAAACATTGGAAAAATATAAAGGATTCATTAATTCAAAATCTTGTCATAACATCCTAAAAATCCTTTAATTTTATAGATGTTAATGATAAACATTCTTTTAAAACATTTTTAAAATGGAATCAAATGTTACCCTTTTGAAAAAATATTTTGAAATTTCATTTTAAAGGAACATTAAGGAATGATAAATACTATTTAAAATTTATTTACGATGTAATTAATTTTTATAAATGAACATTTTAAATTTTTTATAAAAATGTATATGTAAGTGAATGATTCTTGATCTAAATAGAGACTTGAGTTGATAGAAAATAAAAATAAAATTAGAGATGTTTTTTATTCAATATGGATGAAATGGAAAAAATGTATACTATATTTATAAGCCTAGGATAATAATATATCTCGAGTTCAAGAAACTATGATCATTTTTTTCCTCTAAGGAAATATAAACAAAAAAATATCGATAGGAAAATAGATTATAACATAAAGTCCATTCCACATTGGTAAGATTTCAACAATATGACCCATTAAAGAATAACGTGAAATGAAACAATAAAAAACATGAACATAATACCGTTAATGATATTACTTATTAATGTGTAAATATATAACCCTTATAAAACAATATAACATAATATCAAAAAAATATGTCACAATGAATGTGAATTTGAGACAATTATCCCTTACAAGGTTCTTATCAGTGAATTGAGAATTATTAAATGGGGAGATTATGTGTGAAAAATATAAATCCAAAAAAATGAGTAAATACATAATTGATAAATTTATTGATAAATTAATATGTGATCATGGAAAAATGTGGAAGAGTTATAACCCAATTATATGAATTTGAGTTAGAAATCATTTCACAATTTGGAAATAATCACATCAAATCCCCATAGATGAAATAATTAAAATTAGAATTAAAATTATCATGAATTAAAAATGATCGATGATATAAAATAAAAAAGGGTAGTATGTACATCTTATTATATAAATTATGTTCATAACAATAAAATATACCTTAACCGATGGAAATTGTTATGGGATCCAATTCTTTGAGACCAGACTTCATCTGAATGTTCATTAAATCCTATAAAATAAACAAACTTCAATAATTTTATTTCATGATAATATTTGATATTATTAATATCTTATCATTAATCCATATGATTCATTTTTATTAATGAAATATTTAAATATATAATCATTTATGTCAAGGTTTGGTGTTTTGAGGATGTTTGATTCCTAAGTTCCAAATGACTTCTATAGGTTGGCGATCAAAGTGGTCATTCATCCATTATAAAAAAAATTATCATGAAATAATTTTCATTATTTTAATAAATTATACCTTAAAAACCAATATTGATGTATGGATATGATATATTATATATGTTACAGTCATGGAGATGATAGGTTGAAATTATACATGAGTATCGTTTCAGTTTTTTCACGATCATGATATAATGTTAGATAATATTGTTTGAATTGATATAATTATAGTTATATCATAAATATAATATTTATTATTCAAAAATACAATTATATATCATCTATGTGATGTTTTGATGAAAAATATATAACTCTTCGTGGTGGTGGCAGTTCACGCGTACACATGAACGAAGTTATTATTTTTCAGAGAATGTTACAGTAAGAAATTAAATGATATATTTTATTTAAATACTGAAAAGTATTTAATTATTATTATATACATACATTGTTTATATAATTAATACAATCCATGATGGGTGTTGATGGGAAGAAATACATTGGTCCTTGAGGCAGTAATATACCGTACACGCAAACGATGAATTCCATTTCCATTTCTTGGAGGACGGAGACTGATACATGTTTCATCATTAATATAATAATATATTTTTGTATTCAAGTTAATTTTTGTATTAAATATAAATTATCTAGTAATATATGATGGATTTTAAAATATAAATAAAATAGAGAAACACATATAAAAATGAGACCTCTACCTTAGACAACCTTCTTTACCCAAAACCCAAAGAATCCAATGGCATGTATTCATACATGACTGAGGCCCCTAGAAATTTTTGAGGCATGTTAAGAATTCATTTTCGATGATATTGGAATAATAATTTTTTTTAATTGTGATGTAATGAAAAGAATATAAGGAAATTTATAAGAGGGGGTATGGTACTCTCGAAATTTCTTAAAATATTAATTTAATGTAAATTAATATTGATGTCCAAAATGATCAAAATTGGTAATATTAGGATATAATTTTTCGGTGAGTAAAAATACTATAATATAAATAAATTTTGAATCTTATTTCTTATATTTAAACTCTTTTCTTTTGGTTTTAACCTATATTAACCCATTTTCCAGTTACTATAACAACTTTTTTTACCGTTTGAGTGTCATTATTGATATAATAAATAGAAAATAGTTCCATAAATGGACTGATAAACCGCATCATTATAACTTTTATAAATCAATTATTTTTAGTAATTATATATCATTTAACAAAATATTACTTATTATAAAATATCATTAATGTCAAATCATAGATCTATTCATATTTTATTATAATAACTTCAGGAAAAGTATTAAAATTTCAGAAAAAAAGTTCACACACCTAAAAATATATATTCATCAATAAAATTCATTGAAAAAATTAATTTCATCAATTTTTTAATATTATTTAAATCATTTATATGATTTATCATTTAGTAGAATATTTAATATGTTAGATTTCTGAATAAAATTCAGTTAATTATGTTTTCACTAAAAATTACAAATATATTATCTCATTTAATATTAATAACTTATATTTCAAAATAATGTTTATAATTTTACATATCAATAGATTAACCCCACATAGAAAATATTTTATTTATTAGAAAAGGAGTGTTAAATTTTGTTCTTTTCAAGAATAAATTATTATAAATGTAATAATCACATCCAAATAGAATCCAAAGGCCATAAAACCAGATCTTGGATGAGTATAATAAATTTTTACCGATAAAATAAAATTAATTCCATTTTATGGTCATTTTATATTCCATATAAAATTATGTTTAACCCTTATTTACACGATTTACCCTTTATCAATTTAAAAAAGTTAAAGTAATTTCTATTAATGTTGATTAAAAATAAAATAGGAATATTAAAAATATTTAGAGCGTGAATTAAAAATTTTGAATACATTATTGAAAATTAAAAACATAGAAGTGGAATAATTTAATTTAAATTTAAACTGAAAACATGAGATGATAAATGTTTTTTTTAAATTATACTTTAAGAATAACATATTTTTATACAAAATTAAATTATAAAATTCATTTAAAACTACAAAAATTATTTATTTTAAATCAAAAATAACTAATTAAATTTTATAATTAATTAAAAATGAAATTAAATTACTTAAATACTTTAAATGAAAATGTTGTTTTCAATAAATATCAGTAAATTTCCTTATTGACTGAAAAACCAATACTTTATGAAAAATATAAAAACATCAACGAATGTCAATTTTGGTACTCTGAAGTCAATAATAACATTTTTTTTCATGAAATATAATTTATAATATCACAAATAATTAATTATAATATTCACTCACAAAAGTAATTTTTTTTAAGGAAAATATATTTTTTATGAATAAAATAACATTACTATAATATGTGTTCTTATGTCCTATAAATTATTCTCTACATTTTGGTTGATTAGAAAATTTATATAAATATATATATATATATATATCAAGAATCGGTTAATCATATTCATACATCCCAATTTAAAAGCTAGGCTGTGAAATTCATATTTGAATTATAATAATAATTAATGATTCAATTATTGTCATTGTTTCATATTTTTTTATGTTATCGAACATAGTCATTATTTTTAAAATCAGTCAATATTACATGATATCCCAAAATAATAAGTTTATTTCTAAAATTTTTAAATCGATATTTTAAATAATGTTTTTGAATGATCAAAATACATATATTGAAATCCCATAACATAAGAACAGTTAATAAAACATCCATTCCAAAAGAGTGAAATGGAAGTGTGAAAGTCATCCTTAAAATAACACAACTAAGAATAAGAATAGTATAACATTTTTTGATGTGGAAATATGCTCATTAAAGACAAATATTACTCATAATGATTAATATGTTTTTATAGAGGGCATGATCATGAGAAAGTTAATAATCGGACAACCAGAAATCCATCATCAGTTGAAAAAATATTTATTTCATCGTATGAAATGAAAGGGATAACATATTGATTTTAGAAACCCATCCTAGATTTAAATAACTCCATTATCATATATACTAACAAATTTTTTAAATATAATTACTTTCCTTGTATAATTTCATCCTTTAATAATTTTACACAAAAATATCACATTTTTTCTAAATGAACATTTTTAAAGATAAATTTGTTTTATATATGAATCACTTCTATAAAATCATATAATTCAAAAAATATATATAATTATAAATCTATGTTCACATTAGACATCATCCAAAACCAAAATGTTTATGACCACATTAGATAGTTCCCAAAAAATAAAAAACCTTCATATGGATGAATAAGATGTTGATCTTAAACATCAATTTTAGTAACTGATGATAGAATTAAATCATTCCATAAATAAAATTATATAAAATAATTATAACCAAAAATGAAACATAAAAAAAGATGTATTTGATCACATATTCTTCATTGTTAGAGTGATCATTTTTCTCAAAATAACATTAGTCACATCTAATGTCAAATACCAAAAAGCATATATTTATAAATCATATAATCTCTAAAAATCCATATAAATTGAAATTAATTTCATATAAACATAAAAAAGATATTAAAACCTTACCACATAAAATAATACTTTATCTTAATCCTAAGAGTTTCATATACAGTAACATAATAAAAAATCTGACAACATATCATTAGTCGCCTTAAAATTTAGTCACATAAAACCTAAAAATGGGTGTCAAAGATGTTTCAATTTTGATAAAACTTAAAATTATATTCCAAATATTGTATCCATAAATAATTATATAGATTTACATAAGAACATCATAATATCCAATATTATATAAACCAGTTGTAATACCAACTATAATAGGAGTGATACCACACTCTTTAAGAAAGTGCTAAAAACATTAGAGTTACATTTTTATCATTTATAGAGATAAATGTGAAAAAAAATTCATAAAAACAAACAACATAAAAAAGGAAAATATTTATAAGTCATATATCTGAAAACATTTTAGGTATATATTTTTAATGAAATAGAAAAAAACTTAAAATTATGAGTTTATTACCAATTATTTCATAATGATCGATATCATATTCCACTAAAACCATCTTTCCAAATTACATTTCAACGGTTCAAAATCTACCATATTATTATTCACCTATGATAACAATATAAGCCCAAATTATTTGCAATTATTTTTCATAACCTAGGGAAAGTTAACATAAAAAATGGTTATTTAAAAATCTCAATAAGGGTAAAATTAATAATTTCTAATTGAATGTCATTGGGGGAGAGAATGATTAGAATGTTAGTATAATGAAATAGACATAGTTAATGAGGATAACGTAATATATTTTATACCCATAAATTCATCGATCATAAATTTTTGAAAATATCTTTATCAAAGGAATGATTAATTTGATCATTATTCCTGATACATATGATATCAATCTTAGTAAAAAGAATCACTCAAAACCCAAAGAAAATATAACTAAAATGTGTTTGTGACATGAAAAAACATAAGCATAGAAACCATACATACTATATAAATTTCAATTACCATAGTTAAAACATTTAATTTAATTATACAGAAAATATAATCGATACCACATTTATCTGTACACTATCTAGGTGAACCTATCATATAAGATATATCAAGACCATCTACAAACAATAATGGGGCTCAACCCTTCATATTTATTTTATCAAGATCACCTATGAGATAAAATGTGGATAAATGATTCTTAAAAAAATTTGGGCCCTTTTAATGAATAAAACCCACAAAATATCGTTTAATCCTTAGTTAAAAACACTTTTGGATAGCAAAATTACATTTAAAAATATAAAATTTTCCAAACATAAATAATCAAGAGTGAGATAATAATGATTATTCATTAATGAGATTTTGAAAAATTATACATGTTGTAAAATATCAAATAATGGTTATGGATGTGGTAGGACTAAATATTATAGTATACATCAAATAAATAATTCTATTAATTATTTGTTTAACCCATGAAAAACAAACGAGTTCCTTGAGAATATCATTTTAATAATAATAATACATAAAAATAAAAAATGTGGATGCTATCACTATAAAGTATCCATAGTGGATCATAAGTAACATCAAGGGTTTTGGGAATTGATGAATTAAAATATTATTAAATAATCAGTAAAATCATTATAGATGAAAATTTAATTTTTTTACTTCACAAATCACATTGAAAAAAAAATCAAACCAAATATTTTAATTAATTTGTTTTTCAATATTACCCTGTAAAAATATAAATTATTCTGCAAATAAAATAATCATCCTTATAGTGGGAATACCCATTCATGTTGTTTATTTCAATAATAAATAGTATTAATTTTTTTATAAAATCAGTCACAAGTCACCCATTTTGAAAGCCCTAAAAAATTAATATTTAAATTTTTTTAAGGTATATAAAAAATACATAAAAATATTTATATGAAATAAATTATTTTTATAAAACAATCTTTTTTAAAACTTTTTTCCAAACATGGACGTCGATGTAGAAGATTCTCAATCTAATAGAAGATGCAAGATATGCATACATAGAGGCAACATACCCAATAATTATTTATTCAATCGGGGGAAATGAAAAATAAAATTTAAAAAAATTGGCCAATGTATAATAATTAAAATATGGGTCATGAAAATAATATTATATGATTACCTCTAGTGTAAAATTAACATACACAATCTTGATGGGGAATGAGATAGTGACATAAATACATTTCCACTTTTGTATCTTTTTCATTCATACACCATGTGAAATAATAACATCAAATATATCTTAAATAATAATGAACATAAGGATATTCCTGATATTATAAATAAATGCTTCAATATATAAACCTCATTAATTAATATATGTATATATCATAAATAAATATCCCATAGAATGATAATTTGAGATGAATAACTCTTAAAATATCATATCGTTGAATTGAGAATTAATAGATTGAGATATTATTTGTAACAAATATAAAATGACACAAAGGATGAATAAATAAATAAAAATGAAATTTATATATCAATTCAAATATAACTCCACCATAACAAATTCAATAAATAACAGTTATAACTAATGAAAGGAAAGTGAGTTATGAATCCTTTTAAAACTTGGTAACTATGATGCCATGTCCCCTCAAATTAAATAATTCAATTTTCAACATAAAATATAATTAATTATTAATTATTAATGATTTAACATTAAATCATTTATTATGTACATTGTATAAAATATGTTTGTTTCATAACAATAAAATATGCCTCAATGAATATAAATTGAGATGAGATCCTTTACCTCCAGTCCAAACAATTCAAGAATTTATTTTAAATCCTCTATAATAGAAAAATATGAATTATTTTATTTCTTAATAAAAACTCCTGTCTTAATACCTTATTATTATATGATTTATTTAATTTATAATAATTTCATTGTTAATTATATAATTATAAAAGTCCATGTTAAGTGTTTTGAGGAAGGTCAGATCATAAGATCAAAATGTACTTTATAGGTTTATTGAGGTCAAAGATAAAAATATTACATAATAATCTGAATTATTATAAAATAAAAATTATAATTCTTATAAGTAATAATAACATTAAACTAGTCATTATTTTTAGATATTTAACATAAATTATTGTAAAATATTGGGAGAGTAATTTGTTCGTATGCATGGTTAAATTTTCCACTTTCCAATGATTTTTATGGAAGGACAGTCTATGTCTTTTTATCTCTAAAAATAATACTTACATCATTAATATAATATCATTTTCTAAATTATACTTATAATCCAAACATCTAATGACATTTTGAAAAAAATCACATTTCTCTCTGGATTTGACCGTCAACACGTACGTTCGAACATAATTATCATTTATCAATGAATAGAGAGGTAAAAAATTAATTATTTATTATATTTTTATCATTATAAATATAAATTTTATCATTGAAACTATGGTGTAGTTCTAGTGATGGAAAATGAATTACATTGGTCTACAAGGGGGTAATCCTCCATAAACAAGAATGGTGAATTTCATCCCTAGTTGATGGAGGATATAGATGAAATTAAGTTATTCCATTCGAATAATAAAATATCAGTATATTTTTAAAACAAATTCTATTATATAATATTTTATGGATGATTTGATATAGTTTGATGAATAAGTAATACGAAAATGCTTGGTTAATAATGATACCTATTCTACAGAGAGCCACTACTATATGACACCATAAGATAAATGTGGTTTGTATTATAAGCATTAAAACACATATAGATCATATAGGGGGATTTTATTTGGTGACTATTTAGATAATAATATAACTAAATTAGTTTGAAATTGTGTAGTATAGAGATCATGTGAATCCCTTTTACATGATAGGGGAGGGGCACTCATTCGAATACTTAAAATATATAATTAATATAAATTAATTTTGATGTCTAAATTTCTCAAAATAGATAATATTCGAAGATAATATGATTTAGAGATAAATTAATCTATTAAAATTAAAAGATTTTAATGTTTTACTATGTTTTAACATACATAATATTTTTACCCTATATTAACCATTTTTCAAATTACCACATCAAAACGGATTCTTACTCATTGTGGGTCATTATGTTTACTAAAAATAGTCATAAGTAACATAAATGTACTATTTTTTATGTTATAAATAATATCATAATATCATTCCCATATATATTATATTTATTGATTTTTACCATTTAATAATAAATTGTTTATTATAAAATATCATTATTGTCAAATTTTTGAACTTTTCATTACATTGACATTAATAACATCATGAATGAATATGAAATTAATAAAAACATTTTAATTAATCCCTAATTTCATATATGAATATATAAAATTTCAGATTCAATTTATTTAACTAAAATTATATTTATTTTAATATTTTGGAAATCATTTTTTAAATTATTCATTAAATTTAAAAAAAACTGTCAACAATGTATAAGAGTTTATCCAAATTATGTACACATTAAAATTTAAAAATAAAATATGATGAGTATTATATGTTGTCTATATTTTTAAATCATATATTTAATTGAATATATTATTAATTTATCCCAATTTTTGAAATATTATAATAATTACAAAAGTGTGACATTTTCAACATTTAATTAAATAAAATATTATAAATTGTATAGTCAAAACCAAGTAGAGAAAATTACATGCACAAAAATTAGGTATTTGTATGTATGATATAGGGTCATCCAATAAAATTAATTAATATTTTGAAGTCATTTTATTGTCTATATCATATTGTTTTTAACCTATAACAACTTGATATACCATATCATTGTAACAAAAAATACTATGTTTACTATATATATTGATTAAAAATAAAAAGCAGATATTTAAAAATTTTGGACCAACCAATTTCAAAAATGGAATCCATATTTCAAAATAGAAACAATAAATGGGATAGAATTTAATTTAAAATCATTCTTGTAGAATGTGATTTAAACATTTTTATCAAAATAATGCCTATAGTATGTATAAAATTTATATATAATAAATTCAAGAATATTTATAAATTCAGAAATATTTATTAGCTTATTTTAAATAGATTATAAGTAATTAAATTTTTTAAAAAATACATCATTAAATTTTATGTTTTAAATGCTTTAAAAAAATTATAGTTCTTTGTAAAAATGATCATTTTTAATTATTCAATGAAAAATAATTTTTTATTCATATACCAAAATTTCACCCAATGAAAATTTTCATATCCTAATTGAAAATGTTATTGATTTCATCATACAAAATATTAAAAAGAATAAAATTAATTATATTTTTCAATCAAAGAATGAAATAAAAATATTATGTGTTGAAATCATATTGTGGAAAAATAAAATTACTAATAAAAAATGAGTATTTATTTCCTAAAAACTAGTAAATATATTTCTATTTACTAGATCCATTATATATGTATCAATAATTATTTAATCATTTTAATACCCTCTATTATAATATAATGTTTATAATTGTTATATTTAAAGAATAATATTTAATGCTTTGGTTATGCCCATTGTTGTGTATTTCTAATGTGATATTCATAGTATTTTTTAAATATTTGGGTCATTTAAAAAAGTTAATATAAAGATTCCATAAATCATAATTACCATTAATATTTTAGAAACATCAGAGGTAGAGTATTTTATAGAATTATATATCCTGTATATTTCATGAAAAAATATAAAAAATGAAATCTACATTGATAATATATGCCTTAATATTGAAATATATTATTAACAAGCATCATTTTTTAATGAAGTAAAAATGAGATGAAAAAACCTATATTACTTTATTAAATATTGAAATAAATAAATATGAAGGATGGATATAAAAATATACTACTTAATTCAATTATAGAAACCTGAATGATGACAAGTGAATTTATTTTTTAAGTATGTATATCATAAAATATAATTATTATGTGATAATAAATATGTGTCAAGGAGTGAATTCTAAGGAAAAGAAGCCAGACCTTTATTCTAGTTTAGTCAATCATGTAATAAATTATTATTTAAAATTTACTAAATTAATAAATTATATTTGAACTTTATTGGTACTTATAATCTTTTATAAACTTTATTAGAATTAATTTATTGAAAATATATCCACTTATAATGTATTTATATCATTGGGGGTTTTTTAATTTATTTGTTAGTACAATTTCTATAAGGGAGGTGTTAATTATTTTTAAAAAATTCAATATTCTTCATTAGAATATAATTTTAGATAATAGAATTATATGATTTATTATTATTTATAAATTTAAAATTTCATTTCAAAAGTATGATTTTATGATTGCTGATATTGAATACATTTATGATCTTATTCCAAATATTTTAATGAATGGTTGGTGGTTTCTTAATAATGTGTTCATTGATAATCTTAAAATTCCATAACAAAGGAATAATAACTAATTAATAATAATATTAGTAGTTAGTATTTCGTATTCATTCATGATATAATTTTATATCATTATTCATGTAGGTGGTTAAACTGACCTAAACAATAATGAACAATAATTTAACGGAATGTATGGTTAATAATGTTATTACTTTGGAATAATATAATTATTATTGAAGTAAAATGATATCATCTATATGTTGGTAATTTGGTGAATTTTATAATAATATATTTCTATAAATAATTAAATATTACTATGAAAAAAAGAAATTTTTATCTTTCATAGAGGTTGTAGTCCACAGTTATGTATGGGTAACCATTGGTTTCCCATCAATATAGCGGAAGAATTATAAAAAAACTATATTTTTAATATACATAAATTTTTTATATATTTAATTATATTATGATATAGATTCCCTATAATTTTATTTTGTATGATAAATAAATATTTCATTTCTAATCTACAATACATCTTATTATTCTGACAGTTAGGCTACTATTTCAAAAAATTATACTACTATTCCAATGTTTAAATTTAAAATTTTCTAATTGGTTTTCAGAGACTTATATATACCACTAATTTTCTTCATTCACTATCCACTACAAATTATCTCATGTTTATTTTATTTTTTTTAGATTTTTTATTTTATCATGGATATATTTTTTTAATTTGTGTAGTGTTATTCGTTTTTGTGAGTATTTTGGGAGATCAAAGAGATATACGTTTTTTTATTCTAGATGTATTATATTTTTGGGTTTACTTTCCAAAAATTAATTATTGATATTTTTAATTAGTATTAAATCTTAAAAATAAAATGATCTAAAAAATATAAAACATTATTTTTCATTTTATATATATATTTACTGCACGTGTTTTTTTACTATATTCATAAATATGAAATTTCATGAAATGGAAATAAATATATATAAGTCCAATTTGATTCTTGTGGTTTTGTATAGTCATGGTTATTATTCGTTTCCATATTAATATTCTCTAAGATATTCCTATTATACACTCCTCCAGCTCTGACATTATTGGTTTTCGTATAAGGGGAATCCCTACCATTATTATAGGTGTTTAATTTAATTATATATCATTCATTTGATTTTATCTCTAAAAATGGAATGCATTTAATTATTTTATCTGTGAAAATATTAATTACAATTGATAGTATATAATTTGAATTTAAATAAGTGGGATTTCATGCTTTATAAGGGGATCCAAACAATTGAATCTATCATGGAACAATAAATGAATACAAAATACGGTTGGTAAAAATAATATAATAATTCCATATAACTAATGTCATGATAAAAATATATATTAATTTATCAAATATCAATCGAAACAAATAATCACATAGATAAAAACAACTGAACTAATAATGATGAAATTAATAATGCCTGACATCATAACTATACCATCAAGGGCTCGATCAAGATATCACACATTCATGTGAATGAATGTACCAAATACCCAAGATATTATATCTCATTAGGCAAACTAAAATATTGATCGGAAATAAAATTTTTGTCCCCACCCATCACATAATATGTGTAAATTTTCTATCATAATAAAATAATATCTAATCATATATATCGGATTGTTCACTACGGAAATTGATTCAAAATCATGGCGAAACAGTCATTAGTTTTTTTAATAGAACTAAAATATATTTTTATTGTCATTGTTTTCAATTAAAATTTAAAAATAATAATATATAAAATAATGTTCATCATGAATATAATAATCTATATGTTATTCACAGTGAAATACAAAGTATCTGTATCGAATAGTTGACAGTCATAACGATATAAATAGAATGAAACATTCATATTAAATTTGTTCCAAAGGTATGGATACTAATGAAATGATAGAGAAAATATTTGTAAAAAAAATTTGTATTTAATACACATATTTGATTTGTATTTGATATAAAAACATTCCAAAAGTGGAAAATTCTATATTGGTATTATATGATGAAAAAGTGAACATGTCCCAAAATAGAGTTTAATTTAAAATAGATCTGATAGAGGCTCTAAAATGATCCCCATCATCTCCCATCCTTATACAATTTCACCCACATTGATGAAAATCCATTGATAATTCCACACATACATGGAATTAAAAAAGATTCATGATTATAGGTTTTTTGGATATGTAATTAATTAAGCATTTTAATGATATATGAATATGTTATAATTATGGAAAATTTTAGTTTATCGTTATTATTGTAATGAGATGTTATTTATAATGATTCATAAAAATATATCATGTTAAAATGAAATTTAATTAGAAAATAATTCTAAATATTGGGGGAAAATATACTAAGAACCCTTGACCTACTAAGTAGTTTCCTCGGTCATGAAAAAGAAATTTCTAAATCATTCAGATCTCATTATATGGAATTTTATGAATGGAATGGGTAGGATATTATTTTCTCAATGTTTTTTGATATAATATTATTTGGATGATGCTTTGGTATTTTTTGAAAATGGGGGAAAATGGTGCTAATTAATTTTAGGTCTATGGTTTTGGAAATCATGGTTTTCCAAAAATGAAATACCTTGGTTTTTTTCATGGAGTTAAACTAATGTTTTTGAAATTAAAAAGATAAGATTTATAATTTAGTAAATTTATAACTCAAATCCATTTTCTAATTATACTTTTTCTACACAATTGAATTTATTTCATAACGTTTTTTGATCTGTGTTTTCTATTTCATACATTCTAATTTTCATAATAGGGATATATATTTTTTGAAAAATTTAATTTATTTAATTTATTAAAATAAAATATTTTAGTTTTTATCTAAGAAAAATTAGTTGTTACATCAATTTATTCTCACAATAATGTTTTAATTAGAAATGTGTATCATGTTTTATTTTAATATTTAATCAAAAAAATTAATTCCTCTTAAAATATTAAAAATAAAACCAATGGATAATTTTGATATGGTAATTATAAAATTTAATTCCCAATTTAATGAAAAAATATATTTTTTATATAAATATTCTGTTTCATATAAAAAATATCACTCGATGAAAGAATTTACAAATATCATTTTTAATAAATTTATTTATTTCGATATATATGTTTGTATTTACATTATTTTTCATTAATAATTTATTTTTTTAATAAAAGACAATAATAATATGAAATTATGTAACAAATTTACTGAAAACCTATATGCTATACATAACTCTCTCATTATATAATGATTATCTAATTCACAATTTTTAAATTGAAACTATCTTATTTCTATTCCTAATGATTCACAAGAGTATTACCTCTAAAACCATTGGCCTCATTTTTATTGGTTCTAAAATGTATATTCATTATATTATTATTTTCTCCATAATATTAATTTATCATTTTTATTATAATTATTTGTAGAATATAATTATCTCCTGTTTGATATTATGTTTTTTTCTTATGTTGTCAAGTGTTCATTATAAATATTATTAACTGTAATAGTAAATGTAATTTTATTTTTTTATCCCATTATTTTTATGAAGTAATAGATTGTATATAGGGTTATATGTATTATAATGATGTGTATAGTTGAATTTATAGAATATTTGTTCATAAATATCACATTAAATTGACCAGTAGAAGGGTTACGTATAGTAAGCTTTTGTGTATGCTTGAAAGTAATCTTTGAGACATTGTAATTCACCATTGATCTATATGGTTTAAAAAATTATTACTTATTATAGAGGTTTTATAATTTTTTCCAAGACCTTTAGAAAACATATTATGTTCCCCAAATATATTATTTGTTAAATCTAATCTTCTTTTATCCATCTCACCTTATCCACTAAAATTGTTCAGATTTGTTTATCAATTAAAATATGATTTCTTTTTCTTAAACAATTTAAATGTGAATTATTTTACTAATAAATGGATATAGATCCATTGAATTCATTTATCATTTATATTCCTTAGGATCCAATGAAATTTAATTTTTCTATTAGAATAAACTAATTTTACATTATTATATAAAACATTATTATTGTGATTATATATATCTCAAATGTGTAAAACGTTACACATATTCCAAATTTTATAAACAATTTTATTCAGGAATTCATCGTGATTATGGAAAAAACCCCAATTTAGTATAAACTAGATACCACACTAATTTTTTTATATATATAATAACTTGATTTTTTAATAGGTACATATCTTTTTAATTTCTATTTTTTTTATGAAATTCATCATTATGGAAGAGACTAGTGAAGTCATAGTTGAAGCATGCGTGTATGGGGATTTTATGGACCATTAATGCTATTATATTGAAGGAGGAATTTATACCACACAATTAGTATAAATAGTACATCCTAGGCCATATTGTTTAATGAAACATTGTGAGGTATTGTAGTCTACTATCTGGGGCCACATAGTTTGATGAAACTATGATACATGGGTGGATGACCATGAATTTACTATAGATATTTTTAAGATGCAAAATGCATGGTCGGGACATGCTTTTTCTTATGGTGCACTGTGATCGTGCATGGGGTTGTTATGGATGTGAGGGGAGAATGATTTGTGTATGGTTTGGCCAAACGTGTGACCAAACCAAGATACCTTATTTGAAGAGAATAAATGAACACTTCATTCTTAATTCATTAACTCCATTACCCTTATTCATTTTTATTTTCCTACTTATAGATTCTTCTCATTCTTTTGAGAGCTCTATAATCATTTATCCTAATATTTTATCCCATTTTTTCACCTAACATATGATTCTAGAATCGTTTTTATCATTATAACTATGTTGGGGATTTCTTTGTTATGTTAAAACCTTTCATAATTTGTATTTATTTTGATGATTCTGTTTTGAGGAACACTCTTATTTCCTATTATTATGGAATTCATCTGTTATTCCATTTTTCCTTGATCTAAACTGAATCATATGTTCCGACTGGACATGTGATCTTCTACTAATCTATGACAGGTGGTCTTATTATTTTCCCTCAATTTCTGGGTGTGATATATATGTTTTTTGAATCATGTTTTATTTTTCATCATTGAGTAATTAAATGTATTGATTCATAAATTTAAATGTATAGAGAGGAATTATGTGGCCTAAGAGACCCATAGATATATCCTTAAAGGTTATAGACCTTGGATTTGAACCTACATGTAGTTTTGTTGGTGAATTTGATTGAAATATCATGTGTGGAATTTCTATTTGATTAAGATGTTTAGGTTTTTTGTTTTCCCCTTTTATTGGATGTCAAATGAATTTCTCCAATTTAAGTTGAATTGAGAAGTGGTGGTTAAGGAATACTATGTCGCTGGGACTTTTTCATGGTCCTTGATTGCTTATTATTGGGTAATCTTGCATAATTGAAATGGGAAATTAAAATTAATAGGAGGTTTCATGTGATGTTAGGAATCATAAGACTATATTTTTTTAACCACCTTCTAAGGTTAGTAAAAATTTTATAATAGTGATGAAAAATTGTACAAAAATATGTAATTATGTTATATTTTTAGCCTATATGATCATGACCATTCTTATTGTCTTGATAATATTGAGAGGTGTCTCCCAGTATTGAAAAATCATATACATACTCTTTCAGACTAAATAATTAAATGAATTAAATGAATTGTTATTACATTACATGGGTGACAGCAGGGTTCTTTGAATAATTACATGGATAGACTCATTTTTATGTTTCAATATTTAAACCTCAGTGATACAATGAAACCATTATGGACTACCAATGATAATCATTGGGGGATCAATGTGTATTGCACGAGTGACACATAGACTCTCTAGTAGACATCCAAAGATTGACTCATAGGGTAGGTTGTTATATTCACCATGGGTGACACTTGGAATTTTATAGGGGACCACCATGGACAGACTTAGTAGATGGTGACCATATACTACACCAATAAATATAATAATATTACTGTGAGAAATTCATATGATGGGATTTTAAGGTGTTTAGTTCAAGGTATTATTGTTGAAATAATAGGGATGAAATTTAGGGACTCCAAGGATGGGATTAATTTTCTTTTGAAATATTCAATAATGAAATGAACTCACAACATCTCTACCTAGGAAAATAATATGCTCGGAATTAGTTAAAGACTTAATCTTTATAAAGAACTTATTATTAGATCCATTTTGATATCATACCAAGGGAATGACGAGACATTGATCTTGGTTATGGGGAATCATTATTAAGTCAATCATGGTTGATTGAATACTGATGTATAGTATTTCTTCGTCAGAATAGGGTAGTAGGGGATGAGAGTTCCGTGGTAGAATAGACCTACGTAGGTTATTATTGGACTATACATAATGTTTTATTATTAATATAAAAATTTTTTTTATATATTCACAGATTTGATCCCATTAGACACTATTGGTGGGGGCCTATTTAGTTATTCTCATTATTAATCAATCTGAATTAAGGGTACCCTAATAGACTTCATTGATGTAGGTATGGAAAGGGGAAAACACCTCATTTTTGTTACTTTATTGATTATAGATAGTTAGAGTGGTATCATGAGACCATGAAATGGAAAATTATACTATCTAGAGAAAATACACTTGGTATTATTGGAAATTTTGGTATAATTTTTGTTTTTGTACCTACTTACACATATTTATATATTTATTTTTGAATAGAATATCATGTTCACCATTTTATATAAGACACTAATGGATGTGATTTCTTGGTTATTAAATTATGGATGCTTATTCTTTCAATGTCTCAATTATTTAATATGCTTCCACTAATTATTTTTCTAATTATATTTTTTCTATCCCCTATAATCAAGAAGGTATACAATTACCAATATTCAACCATAGGCATTGGATTATATTCAATAGCATATGGCATATATGACAGAACACTGGAGGTCTTTTTATCAACTACATTCAGTTAGTATTCAATAAATTGGGTCTGGGATTTCACAAAGTGGTATAATTGTTTTAAAATATTCGTTTTCATTTTGGAATATTAGATAGGATATTAATATTGTGATCGAATTTCATAATGAGCTATCCCCATGAGTATCTGACACATGTATATAAAAAATGAAAATTTCCTGGATGTGAAAGGTTTTTTTAGGGATTTTTCTTGTTATAGTTTTCTTTGATTTCACAATTGGGTAATGGACATGATGTAACATCCCAGGTAAATAAAGAATAAATCATTTTCATATTTATTATTATTTAGGAATTAAATATTAATTTTACTTTAAATGGGTTTCTATGTTCGATAGCGTACCCAATACACAACAAAGAGTTTCTTTGAAATCTTACATTGCACACTAATAATAAAATAATATTATTCTAAATGGTAGATAACACATAGCCGTTGAATTGGCGGGAATGAATAGAAATAAAGGAAATATGATTATATATGTTTGTTATGTGTTTTTACATTTATCCAATAATGGATAAAGGCTTAAAATATGAAAAGAATCCAATTTTAGGCCTAGATACTCTAATATTCACTAAAAGGTCGACTTATCGCCTTTTGATGGAGAACCGTTTATAAATATAGTTTTGGTCACTCATATAAATTCTATTGGACCAAATAAAATATTTCTTTAGAATCGGGACATCAAAATTTACTTTGTGTAAATTTTTGTTATTTTTCCAATAATGTTCATTTTTTAATAAATAGTGAAAAATGTTGTATTTTAATTCAAAACCTCTTTTTAATCTAATTTATTTATATGATTAGATTATCTTTTGCATTGGTTTTAAAGTAAAATTAGAATATATTTTTTCCATTTAATTCAATAGTGGTCGTTTGAATTAACTTCACTATGAAATTGGACTTAAACTAGTGTCAATCGTTTGATACTTATTGTGTCATAAAAACACGCTATTTGCTCTGACAATGAGAATTAATTATTAAATTAGTTAATGTAACTTATATGTTTTTAATTTTTTAATATAGATATCTTTTTTGAATTTTGAATATCAAATATAGCTTAGGGTGATGTTTTGGTATTTTTCTGAAAAACATTAATTTTTTGATGAATAATGAAACCACTAAGTAGTACTTAAAAAAATGATTTTTCAATTAAATGAAATTTTACAACCTATGTGTTTTTATTTTAAAATTTTGTACATAAATGGTTTTCTTTATTAAGTAAATTGTGGTTCAATGGGATTAAAATATTTTTTGGTGAATAGTAACTTTTAAGTTTTTAATCGCGGTTAGAGGTAATTAGTGTAGTTTAAGGTAAAAATGATATTATAATAAAATTAAATGACCTAGAAACAAGTACTACCATTATTTGATGTGTCATGGCCGACCAAGATAATCCATGGGTCAACTTGGGGACCCCATGGAGCCACTTTGGTAGGAGAATGACATTAATAACTTTTTATTTAATGTTAAAATTAAAATGTCACAAACATGAGTTGTTTTACTAAAACAATTTTTATATGGGGTTATAAAAGTAATATTTTTTACTATAAATATTAATTATAAATCTAAAAAGACTTCCTAAATCATGATATTTTTGATATAATTTTTAGACATTAAATAAATTACATTATTTATGACACCATGATGATGCAGCGATTACCTCATTATTTAATGATTTAAATAAAATGAAAAGATAATGTAAAATCTAAGACCTACACATGTCAAAGATTTATTGGATGGGTGGATGTCGAACCCTTATCACCTTATCCGAGAAATTTGTAATTGTGGGACCTTTTTTATCTGAAAATAAATTTTTAATAAAGTATCTTTTCTGAACATTCAAAGAGTGCCCCACCTCTCCTCTTATAAAAGGCCCCACCTCTACCTCCTTACCCACACCTCTCAAGCCTTTGTATAAGCCACGCTCTGCTCATTGTATCCCTACACATCCCTCCCTTCATCCTTGAAGCCTTACCTTGGGTAGAAAGATCTTCAAGGAACCCATTTTGGTTCAAACCAAGAAGAGTTACCTGATTTTAAGGTAATGTCTTCTCTTGTGTTCTTATGTTTTATTTTGATTCTACAGCCCCCTAAACTTTTTTGATTCATTTATTTTGTAACGACACCAGTATATTCAATATACTAGTATTTTTTTATAAGAAGTATTCAAGATACACTTACACACACCTACATCTAATGGTTAAAGAACATTCTGTTTCTATGGATGGTGAATCCCTGCCTCACGAAACGATGATTGTTCAATATTCTTTTAACAACATTAATGCTGGACATTAAGATATCAATTTATTTATATATGCTATATATTATCTTTATGTTATTCTTATGATTCTGTATTTTTCATTTGTGGCATATATTTTTGGTTTCCATTATGGGTAAACACGATAATTTCATTTTAGGAAGTGCAGACTACCGCCCCCTCAAGGTGATTTTATTCGTTAATACCATATGTGGTACGTATAAAGGATATATTTAATGATATTATATATGATATTATATGGAATTATAATATACATTTACATAATTATGATTTAATTCCATTAAGTAAGAAATAGAAATGAAAGTAGCGTTCATGCGTACGTACGGCTTACCGTCTCCATGAACGGTGCATTTAATTTCTTACCTATAAATGGTATGTAATATTATAAATGCATATATATGATATATATGAAATCTAAATCATGAATATATTTCTGAATATAATGTATATTTTACCCCATGAACAACTTGTAATTATAAAGAGTTTATTTTTGACTCAAGTACCAATGATCGAAAAAACTACCATTATTAACATAAATAATTACATAGTGTACATGACATGGTAATAAACGATATAAAAGGAATAATGAACTTGAAAAAGGTTCTTAAGAATGTAGAAATTAACTCAAGATTATTATTCAGGTCATTAAAGAACGATCGAGTCAAGTCGGACCCGAGGTATGGGACTTCGTCTCAATCTCCTTTCATTGAGGCATATTTTGTTTTATACACAACCTTATTTTATACGGTGTATAATACCCTTTGAATTTTTTGTTTATCCAAAAGGAATCTTTTTTATACAAATCATTTTACTAAATGAAAAATGGGAATGTTTTTGTCGCACGTATGCGGTGACAAGGACTTCTTCGCCATCGTGACCATTATTTGAGTTTCGGCTTCCCCTTCAAGCCATAACTTTTTTCTAAAATGAAAAATAAATACCATGTTTTACTTTTCATTTATTTTGGTATTGAAAATGGTTTTCATAATTTTTTTATTATATTAATGTGTTGTATTGATATTTTGTGATTGAAATGTGGAAATGTTATGTTTTCTTTATGCATGTTTTTTGTGATACGATTATGTTAGGCTTAATGGGAATTGTTATGAATATAGGTGGGTCCGTGATAAACTAAGGGCGAGCGATCCCGATATAGCTCTCCAATTCTTTGGGTAAAGGGAAAGGGTTAAACATTGAGGTTTTTCTAAAGAGATTTAGGGAATATACTTTGATGGGTATTCCAAACGTAACCAAGAGGGTTACTCCCTACGTAAAGAATGTTATCAATGCCTCATGTTTCCTTTATGACATGTGATTTTTATGTTTTATTCATGATTTGGTGTGGTATGTTAACGTGCTTATGTTTTATGAGTAAAATATGATTTCATTGATTCTTATGTACACATGTACTCATGTTTCCTTTCCATATTTTTATATCCCTTACTGATCTTTTTATGCTCATCCCATGTTTTTGAAATGTTTTTCACAGGTCAAAGGAATGGTACATGATGTGATTATAGGGTCAGGTAAGTGTCAATAAATAATCCATGTTTTATTTTAAATATGTTTCCGTTGATTTTAAAAATGAGTACTATCTTATATGTAACCACTTTGTTTAAATGTGGAATGTAATTCATGATTTATGATCTAATTCTCTAAAACTCTAAAACTAAAAAGATCATCAACGTGTATTCTTGAAGTAACTCAAGATTAAGTAGGGTTTAAGGCTGGGGCTATATAGTTGGTATCAAAGGTCGGTTTAGATAACTTTAGGAGTTAGAATTCTGTTAAATGATTATCCAAAATTATTTTTTTATGGTCAAATTGAAATGATATAGCATTTGATGATTACCATGTTACTTCATCTAAGACATGTTTGTTCAAAATGGTTTACCATAGAGGAATCATGGAAGCAATGCTATGAAGGCATACAGAAGGAAATAACCTTCCGAATCAGCATACTGAGATGGTCAAAATTGGAACTGAACAGTTTGTTGCAGTAATGGTGCAGTTGACTCAAGCGATAATTGGTGGTTGTATCCATGCACAAGATCAGCCAGATCAACCATAGAGGAACATGTCAGTGGTGGAACATTTCATGAGGAAACATCCGCCATCATTAAGAGGATCATTTGACCCTGTGCAAGATTAAGTGTGGATTAAAGCACTTGAGAAGATTTTCGATGTCATGGAGTGTTCAGAAAATAAAAATGTTAGTCTTGCTATTTACCGTTTGTAGGGTGAAGCAGATCAGTGGTGGTCGATGGTTAAAAATAAAAGGGATGCTGATGTGATTGATGCTCTGGACTGGGATGAATTCAAAGGTATGTTTCTTGAGATTTATTTTCCTAAGGCTGTTCGACATATGATAGAAAAAGAATTCCTGGAATTGAGGCAAGATGAAGACTCAGTGGATGCCTATGAAGAAAGGTTCACTCGATTGGCAAGGTATGCACCAAATTTTATCAGAGACATTGATAGTAAAATCAATCATTTTTACTCAAGATTAAAGCCAAAATATCGAAGATCTTTAGATTCTCATGAGTTAAAAAGTTACGAAAAGATTTTTTGATGTGTTGAGAAGGTGGAAATGGATTTTTCTGATGATCATGTGTTCTATAACAACCAATAGAAAAAGAGACTGAGGTGGAAGGAGAAAGGGAAGAATTATTTAAAAAGTTCTGATGGTAAGAAAACTAAGTATCCAGTTTGTGATAAATGTGGTAAAAGGCATGCGGGGGAATGTCTTCTGAATTCTGGAAAGTGCTACTGATGTGGTAAGATGGGACATAAGGCTCATGATTTCACTGAAAAAGATCAAGGTGATGGTAAGTCCAAATTTTATTTACAGTTAGTGAAATGTTTTAAGTCCAATGAGATGGGTAACTATGAAAATGAGTGTCCGACAAAGAGCTTGAGTGATGGGAAGCAGATAGACTACAAGCAGAATGGGGTGGTGAAATCCTTTGCAACTACTTCAGCAGATGTCGGGCCATCAAATGAAGTTTTATCAGGTACTTTGTTTGTTTTTTCAGATTATTCTAGTGTGTTGATTGATTCGGGGTCTACACATTCTTTCATCTCTAAAAACTTTTCTAGTAAAATGGGAATACCATATCATGAAATGACTCCTGAATTTGTGGTAAAAACACTTGGGGGAAATGTTGAGGCAAAAAGAATTTATAATAATCTTCCTATCCTTACCCGTGGAAAGAACCTACTTGCAAACCTTATTGTTTTACCTCTAGTAGAGTTTGATGTTGTCCTGTGTATGGATTGGATCTCTATTTACCATGATATGATTGACTATAGAGATAAAGATGTTTATTTTCAGAAAGACTTTCAGTTTGTGTACAAGAATCAACCCTTACTATTGATAACATATCAAGAGGCCGAAAAATTGTAAAAGATGTAAATGAATGTTACCTTGCACATATTGTTGAAGACAAAGGAACTATTCAGATTAATGATGTGCCAATGGTAAATGAGTATCCTGATGATTTTCCTGATGAGTTTCCTGGAATAATACCAGATCGGGAAGTTGATTTTACTGTTGACTTAGTTCCTGATGCTAAGCCAATTTCAAAACCCCCTTATCTAATGGCTCAAATTGAACTTTTAGAGTTGAAGGAGAAATTGAATGATTTATTAGAGAAAGGTTTCATTCAACCTAGCACATCACCATGGGGTGCTCCTGTTTTATTTGTTAAAAAGAAAGATGGTTCTATGAGACTTTTCATTGATTATAGAGACTTGAATAACATCATTGTTAAGAACAAATATCACTTTCCTCATATCGCTGATTTGTTTGATCAGCTCTAGGTAGCTCAGTATTTTTCAAAGATTGACCTGAGATCGGGGTACCATCAGTTGAAGGTAAAGGAAGCAGATATTCCGAAGACCACATTTTGTACAAGATATAGCCATTATGAATTTGTAGTAATGCCTTTTGGGAAAACAAATTCACCTGCTGTATTCATGGACCTTATGAATATATTTTTCCATGAGTTCTTGAATATGTTTGTGGTTGTTTTCATTGATGATATTTTGGTGTTTTCTAAAAGTAAAGAGGAGCATGAAAGAAATTTAAGGGTCATTTTTCAAACCATAAATGAAAAGAAAATGTATGGGAAATTCAGCAAGTGTAAGTTTTGGTTGCAACAAATTTCGTTCCTTGGTCACATTGTTTCTAAAGAAGGGATAAATTTTGATCCTACAAAAACAAAGGTTCTTGAAGAATGGCCAGGACCCACAAATGTAACTGAGATTCGTAGCTTCCTTAGTTTGGCAGGCTATTACCAAAGGTTTGTTAGAAATTTTTCACAATTATCTAGTCCAATGACTAAGATAACTCAAAAGGGTGTTATGTTTAACTGGACAAAAGAATGTGATGATTGTTTTCAGGAAATGAAAAGAAGATTGGTGAATGCTTTAGTTTTGGCACTACCTTCCAGGAATGGTGAGTTTTTTATCTACAGTGATGCTTCATTGAAAGGACTTGGTTGCGTCCTAATGTAAGATGATCAGGTAATTGTTTATGCTTTACATCAGTTGAAAACTAATGAGGTAAATTATCCAACACATGATTTGGAATTAGCTGCTATTGTTTTTGCTTTAAAAATTGGAAGGCATCATTTTTATGGAGTAAAGTGTGAAATATATACTGATCACAAAAGTTTGAAGTATATATTAACTTAGAAAGAATTTAACATGAGACCGAGGAGATGGCTAGAATTAATCAAGTATTATGATTGTACAATTCATTACCATCCGGGAAGAGCAAATAAAGTGGATGATGCTTTGAGTCGAAAAATTAATGCTTCAATAATAATGTTTCATTTGGAACATGATAGTTTTTGTTGAGGATTTGATGAACTTTGGAATAGAAGTTTTTGGTGCAGGATGTGCTTCTGGTTTTTTCGGGTATTATTTAAATCTTCTCTATCATACAGAATTAAGCAAGCATAGAAGCAAGACAGTGAGTTGCAGAAAAAGGTAGAGCTAGTTCAAAAGGGTAAGTTTCCTGAATTCAACATTGATAATGATTGTGCTTTGAGATTTCGGAAGAGATTGTGTGTGCCTTGTGGTTCACAGTTGAAGAGAGAGTTGTTATGTGAAACTCATAGTTATCCATTTTCAGTTCATCTGGGAAGTACTAAGATGTATAGAGATCTTCGAGAGTATTACTGGTGGGCCTAAATGAAAAGAGATATTGCTGATTTTGCTGTGAAGTGTCTGACTTGTCAGAAGGTTAATGAAAAGGGATGCTTCAGCCTTTACTAGTGCCAGAGTGGAAATGGGAGAATATACCCATGGACTTCATTGTGGGATTACCGAAGACACCTAGAGGTAATAATGAAATCTGGGTTATTATTGATCGCTTGACTAAATATGATCATTTACTTGCTATTCAAGATTCTTTTTCCCTAGATCAACTTTCCCGTTTGTATCTTAAAGAGATATTCAGGTTACATGGAATTCCTCTATCCATGGTATCTGACCGTGATCCCAGGTTCACTTCTATCTTTTGGAAAGGCCTTCATATATCGTTTGGTACTGAATTAAATTTTAGTACAACTTTTCATCCCCAATCAGATGGGAAGTCAGAACGAACAATTCAGACATTGGAGGATATGCTACGTGCTTGTTAGATGGATTATCAGGGAATTTTGGACCAACATTTTTCTTTGGTTGGGTTTTCATATAATAATAATTTTCATTCCAGTATACAGATGGCACCGTTTGAGACATTATATGGGAAGCGGTGTCGAACTCCAGCTTTTTGGGATAACGTGGGAGAAAGGAAGCTGATGGGACCAGAATTGGTAGAAGAGATGGCAGAAAAAGTTCAGTTGATTCAGAAACAGATGAGAACATCTTAGAGAAGTCAGAAGAGTAATGCAGATAACGGGAGGAAGGATCTATCATTCTAGGAATGTGATCATGTTTTTCTCAATGTTTCGCCATGGAAAAGTGTGATGCGATTTGGTAAGAAAGGAAAGCTGAGTCCAAGGTTCATTGGGCCATATCAAATTCTGGAGAGAGTTGGACCAGTTGCATACCGAGTGGCTTTACCTCTGATTTTATCTCAGGTACACAATTATTTTCATGTTTCGATGTTGAGAAAGTACATGCCAGATCCATCTCATGTTTTGATCCCAGAGGTAGTTTGGTTGGAAGATAATCTCTCTTATGAAGAACAACCAGTCCAGATTCCTGACCAAAAGGATCAAGTGTTGCGGAATAAGGTAATTCACCAGGTAAAGGTTTTGTGGGAAAACCATATGGTTGAAGAGGAAACATGGGAATCTGAAAATGCAATGAGGGATAAATACCCCCACTTATTTTGATAAGTGAATAAAATTACGAGGATGCAATTCCCAAAAGAGGGGAAGGATGTAACATCCCAGGTAAATAAAGAATAAATAATTTTCATATTTATTAATATTTACGAATTAAAAATTAATTTTACTTTAAAGGGGTTGCTATCTTCGATAGCTTACTTGATACGCAACAAAGAGTTTCATTGAAATCTTACGTCGCACACTAGTAATAAAATAATATTATTTTAAATGGTAGTTAACACGTAGCCGTTGTATTGGAGAGAATGAATATAAATAACTAAAATATTATTATATATGTTTGTTAAATGTTTTTACATTTATACAATAATGGATAAAGGCTTAAAATATGAAAAGAATTCAATTTTAGGCATAGATACTCTAATATTCACTAAAAGGACGACTTATTGTCTTTTGATGGTGAACCGTCTATAAATATAGTTTTGGTCACTCTTATACATTCTATTGGACCGAATAAAATTCTTCTTTAGAATTGTGACATCAAAATTTACTTTGTGTAAATCTTTGGTATTTTTCCGATAAAGTTCATTTTGTTAATGAATAGTGAATAATGTTGTATTTTAATTCAAAACCTATTTTTAATCTAATTTATTTATATTATTATATTATCTTTTACATTGGTTTTAAAGTGAAATTAGAATATATTTTTACCATTTATTCCAATATTTGTTGTTGGAATTAATTTAACTATGAAATTGGACTTCAACTAGTGTTGATCTTTTGATACTTATTGTTTCATAAAAACATGCTATTTTCTCTGACGGCGGGAATTAATTATTAAATTAATTAATGTAAATTATATGTTTTGAATTTTGTAAAATAGACATCATTTTTGAATTCAGAATATCAAATATATCTTAGGGTGAAGTATTGGTATTTTTCTGAAAAACATCAATTTTTGATGAATAGTGAAACCACTAAGTGGTACTTAAAAAAACTGATTTTTTGTTTAAATGAAATTTTACCACCTATGTGTTTTGATTTTAAATATTTTGACATATGTGGTTGTCTTTATGATGTAAAATTTGGTTCAATGGGATTAAAATATTTTTTTTGGTGAATAGTAACTTTTACGTTTTTAATCGCGATTAGAGGTGAATACTGTAGTTTCGGGTAAAAATGATATTATAATAAATATAAAGGACCTAGAAACATGTCCTACCTTTATTTAATGTGTCATGGCCGACCGATACAATCCATGGGTCAACTTGGGGACCCCATGGAGCCACTTTGGTAGGAAAATGTCATTAGTAACTTTTTATTTAATGTTAAAATTAAAATGTCACAAACATGAGTTGTTTTACTAAAACAATTTTTTAATGGGGTTATAAAAGTCATATTTTTGACTATAATTATTCATTAGAAAGATAAAATTATTTACCACATCATGATATTTTTTTTTATAATTTTTAGACATTAAATAAATTAAATTATTTATGACACCATGATGATGCAGTGATTACCTCATTATTTAATGATTTAAATAAAATGAAAAGATAATGTAAAATCTACGACATACACATGTCAAAAACCTATTGGATGGGTGGATTTCTAACCCTTATCACCTTATCCTAGATTTTTATAATTTTGGCACCTTTTTTATCTGAAAAGCATTTTTTAATAAAGTAACTTTTCTTAACTTTCCAAGAGTGCCCCTCCTCTCCTCTTATAAAAGGCCCCCACCTCTACCTCCTTACCCACACCTCTCAAGCCTTTGTTTCAGCCATGATCTGAAAATTTTATCTCTCCAAATCCCTCCCTTAATCCTTGAAGCCTTTCCTTTGGCATAAATCACTTCAAGGAACCCTTTTTGGTTCAAACCAAGAAGAGTTTCCCGATTTTAAGGTATTGTCTTCTCTTGAGTTCTTATGTTTTATTGTGCTTATACAACCCCCTAAACAGTTCTTATTAATTTTTGTTGTAACAACACCGGTATCTTCAATATAATATATTTTTTTATAAGAAGGATTCTAGGTACACTTACACACACCTATATCTAATGGTTAAAGAACATACTGTTTCTGTGGATGGTGAATTTCTACCTCACGAAATGATGATTGTTCAATCTTCTTTTAACACCTTTAAATATGGCCATTAAGATGTAAATATACTTATATATGATATATATTATGTTTATGTTTTCCTTATTCTTCTTTACTTTTCATTTTTTGCATACCTTTTTTTTTCCATTATGAGTAAACACGATAATTTCATTTTAGGAAGTGCGGACTACCGCCCCCTCAAAGTGATTTGATTCGTTAATACCATATGTGGTACGTATAAATGATAGATTTAATGATATTATATATGATATTATATTGGAATTATAATATACCTTTATATATTTATTATTTCACTCCAATAAGTAAAAAATAGAAATGAAAGTAGCATTCATGCGTACGTACGGCTTACCGTCTCCATGAACGGTGCATTTCATTTTTTACCTCTAAATGTTATGTAATATTATAAATTCATGTATATAATGGATATATATGATATACATGATATCTAAATCATGAATATAATTCTGGATATAATGGATATTTTACCCCATAAACAACTTGTAATTATAAAGAGTTTATTTTTTACTCAAGTACCAATGATCGACAAAACGACCATTATTAAATTAAATAATTACATATTGTACATGAAATGGTAATAAGTGATATAAAAGGAATAATGAACATGAAAAATCATCCTAATTATGTATAAATTAACTCAAGTTTATTATTCAGGACATTAAAGAACGATCGATTCAAGTCGGACACGAGGTATGGGACTTCATCTCAGTCTTCTTTCATTGAGGCATATTTTGTTTTATACACAACCTTATTTAATACGGTCTATAAAACCCTTTGACTTTTTTGTTTATCCAAAAGGAATCTTTTTTTATACAAATATTTTTACTAAACAACGAAAGGGAGTGTTTTTGTCAGACGTATACAGCAACAACGACTTCTCCGCCGCCGTGACCATTATTTGAGTTTCGGCTTACTCTACAAGCCATAATTTTTTTATAAAATTAAAAATAAATACCATGATTTAATTTTCATTTATTTTGGTATTTAAAATGGTTTTAATAATGTTTTTATTATATCAATGTGTTGTATTGATATGTTGTGATTGAATGTGGAAATGTTATGTTTCCTTTATGCATGTTTTATGTGATACGATTATGTTATGGTTCTTGGGAATTATTATGAAGAAGGGTGGTTCCGTGATAAACTAAGGGCGGGTGAGCCCGATATAGCTCTCCAATGAATGTGAAGGGGTTAAACATTGAGGTTTTTCCGAATAGATTTAGGGAATATACTGTGATGGGTATTCCAAATGTAACCAAGAGGGTTACTCCCTACGTAAGAATGTTATGAATGCCTCAAGTTACTTTTATGTCTTGTGATTTTTATGTTTTATTCATGATTTGATGAGGTATGTTAACTTGCTTATGTTTTATGATTAAAGTATGATTTCATTGATTCTTATGTACACATGTACTCATGTTTCCTTTCCATATTTTTATATCCCTTACTGAGCTTTTTATACTCATCCCATGTTTTTGAAATGTTTTTCATAGGTCAATGGAAAGGTACATGATGGGATGATAGGGTCAAGGAAGTGTCAATAAATAATCGATGTTTTATTTTAAATATGTTTTCATTGATGGAAAAAATGAGTACTATCTTATATGTAACCACTTAGTTTAAATGTGGAATGTAATGCATGATTTATGATCTAATTCTCTAAAACACTAATCTTGAAAAGATACTCAATGTGAATTATTCATTTAATTCAATATTAAGTAAGGTTTAAGGCCGGGGCCTTATACATGATGTTCAATGATCCTTATGATTATAGATTTTTAACCATTTATTATTATTCAAAGGAAGTATTTCTTCACCAATCATCTCTAGAACATATGGATTTAAATGTAATTAATTATTATTGAACACATTTACTTACTGAGTGCATTAGCTGTTGTACAATTTGGTGCCTTTATTATTATTTCCATGAAATTGTGCAAAACATTCATAGAAGGACTTGATGAACAATTGAAAATGACAGAATGGATTCCACACATCAATTTATAAGGTGTAGGGGACATTATAATTTGGATTTGGAGATTTATATTGTTCATCCTTTTGAATATTTTAATAAATAAATGTGAACATAGTTAAATGAAATTGAATTCTAAAATGAAATTGTCACCATTAAAAAAAGATTACAATTTCAATTTTACGGTTGTTTTCTTCTATAAATTCTAATTGACATGCAATATAATTAGACCTTGGACATATAGTAGAGAACATGACCCTAACCCAACCATAGTAGTAGGTAGTAGGTAGTGTCTATTGCTTTCTTCTTTATTTGTAGTTCACACAATCATTGATTAAGGAGAAGAAAATGGTATGTGTCTCTTATATAGGAAGGCATTCACATATCCTATTCGTATATCTATACTTCAATAAATTGTCAAATCAAGTGACATACAGTGTGTGTTTTTATAGATAAATTACACCATAAAATCCTACAGTCATGTTCCATAAGGGTGGTGACGATCATGCAATAGATGTTGTGGGACATGGGTTACCGGTAAAATCTCCAATAGTTCCCTATAAATAAATACCATTTAGGCCTGATATATGATCTAATGCCTAGTTTTTATAGAGGTTCCTTCACTTTATGATAACTTTTTAAGGATCATAACAACCTAGACAATATAGTCGAGTTAAAAAAATATTACTTGTAGCAGCACCTGACCATGATTATCGTTGATGGTAGACCACGGTTTACAAAGTCATTGCAAGAGTCCATGTTAAAAAATCTTAAAAAGCATGAGGTACCAACCCAGAAGAAAGTGAATCATTATACATATATAAAATGGGATTACACCATGATATGGTGGGACTTCATTCCTTAGAAGGATGTTCAATATCATATGTCTTTTAGGTGTATTTATATGGCCTTGTACGATTATTTCTATCTAAAGTCATTGAGTGATGATAAATCCCAATAGTTTATCCACTTGGAACATGGTCCTTTATCCATCATTGACTACTCAAACCATTTCATAGAGATCCACTATTTATCACCTATTACATTAAATGATGAATAATTGAATTCTATGAAATTAATGGAAGGTATTAGGTATGAGATATGATTGTATGCGAAGGCACATTTTCTAAATAGAATATCTAAAATAGTGAATCTGGAGCTTATTATGGGGTATAAACTGAGTGAGACGAGAGGTGTAATACATGGTAGATCTCCACCTAGATATTATACTATATAAAACAATAATTGGAATCATAACATGGAGCTGAAATGTAGTTATATTACAATCTAGTGTACATACTGAGGTAGATAGGTGAGGTTCTTTCAGTGATGCAGATAGGAACATAAGAGATCTAAGTGTATAAAGGTAGTAGTTCAGTGCCAATATTATGGAAATATGGTTTATTTAAACCAATTTTAATAGATTTCCCTATAGTTTCTAATGATTTAGGGTTTATATAAACTCCACATTTTAGAGTGGTGTTAGTATGTCATGATATAACTTGGAGTTGGAGCTTGGAAGTCTGATCAAACTAAGGAGGTGGTTGTGGATGAGGTAGCCATGCACAAAGAATACTTCACCAGTAGTATGGATTGGATCATTGAAGCCATGATATATTATAGGTTGATGAATCAGGACATACATATATATATATAAGAACTAATAACTAAAAAGAGTCTTTTTGAAATATCTATATTGAGGGAAACTATCATAGTATCTTCTACTATAGTGTTTTCACTTTTTGATACAAGTGCTTATCATCGACTCATATCTATACCCATTGTGTAGAGTCATAGAATTATGTTTAGTGTTCTTTTGGAATGATAAAAATTGATTCAATATTAGGGATAAAATTAGAGAGTACACACTTGTCTAGTGAGTTCCCCTTGAGATAGTAGGGTGTCTCTTTATATGGGTCATTTTCATATTCATAAAGAGAGGGTTTAAAATTATTCTTAGGATGGAATGGTGAGTTCCCTATAATCATTTTAGGTATTTTATCACTGAATTATGACAATCACATAATGATTGGGTGAGGTTTTATTCATAAATGTGAATATGATGTCTAGGAAAGAAGATACATATTGTAGAATCATGGGCTTTGATGGATAACATCACAAAATTGTACCTCATATTTATATTATCATGGAACATGTTTGGATGATTTCCCTCAAGTGGATGATCATTTTTAGGGTTCTTTCCTAGAGTTATTTTTTTAATGAACTCATGAGAAGGAGTTATAGTTTTCTTCTATCTAGTTCATAGAGGTGCATAGGTATCCATTCCTCTTAATAGGATGGCTAATACTGAGTTGGAGGAACTCTTTATGTATATGAAAAAAAAATTCAATGGGGTTCAGTGAATGATTTATCATAGAAGGTGGTTGATACCCACTAGAAATTTTCATATTACCATTATTTGACCCTCTATAAAATTATGAATCTACAAACATTTCCATTGATATATGCTCTCTTATAAAATTACTAAGGACCTCAAGTGTTCTTGAAGATTGACCTGAGAACGAGTTATCATCATGTGTGTGTCGGACCATCATATATAACACATACAATAATCCATCATCGATATATCTTTGATAAGTATTTTTTTCATGTTATTCATGCTCAAGAATAAAAAATCATATTTTTATGCACTTATATAATGAGTTTTCAATCTATATTTTGATTTATTTGTATAGGTATTTATAAATGGTATCTTGTTGTATTCTCACATTCAATGGGACTATGAAAAATAACTTGAGATCATATTTAAGACACTAATATATAATCTTCTATAATCTATTCTCACAAAGATTCACCTCTAGATAGAAGAGTTTCACATCCTGGGTCATATAATTCTAGAGAGGGGACTATCAGTTGACCTACATAAGGAGAGAGCCACATTTTACTAAGAGCATCTCATGAACATAATTGATATATGTAGTATCTTGTTACATGTTTGTTATGGTAGAAACATCATACATAAATTCTCACGCTTAACAACACCTTATATGTGCTTAACTAAGATGGGGGTGAAGTTAATATGGCCAGAAGCCTTCATGAAATTCTTTTAGGAATTGAAAGGGAGACTGAATTTAATGCATGTACTTATTCTTACTAGGATTTTTAGAAAATATATTGTGTATTTTAAAGCATAAATCCTTGGGATATGTTTAGTTTTATTAAAGGATGTTAAATAATTGGAATACCAATCTCATTAGTTGAGTCCACATGAGTGGAATTACCTAATATATCATCTCAAGTTAGACATTGTTGTACATGCTTTGGGATTTGTGTGGAACTAAATATTGGGAGAGATTTTTGTGGTTTATACACATCAAAAAAATCTCATGTATATCCTTAAACAACCTGAAATGAATATTTATAAATATTCTTTTGTTGAATACCATAACTCATTCAACATCAAGGCTTCCTATATTCCCATAAATGGAAATATATTTTTTTAATGCTCTAATAAAGAGGACTCAGATGAACAATTTTTTTAGTCTAGTCATGACTATAAGATTATGGACCTATTTTATAAGATGAAAGTGTCAGTTCAAGAACATTATAGATAGTATATAAATGCATCTATATCACTGAACTCTATACTTCTAGAGATTCAATATGAGGCATCTGTTGGATTCTGAGGTCTTGATACTAGTGGTGAGTGTTGAAGGTGATGAAAAACCACCCTATTAGATCATTGATGATGATGAGATCATATGCATCAATAGATGTGTATGGTTTCCTATATATATACAAGATGTATTTATTTGATAGTACCATGCCTCAATATTGTTTTTTCATCACGGTATTACTATTATGTATCACCATTTACATTACCAATACTGGTGAATTGGGATAAATAGAGAGATTGATGTGATCATTACTAATTGTATCCCCTATGAGAAGGTTAAGGAATAACACTTGTGAAAATCTAAAATTTTATAGTTTCTATTTAATCCTAAGTGGAAATGGGATGACGTCACCATGGATATGATGACAAAACATCCTAAATAACCTTGGGGAAGTTTCTCAGCATCGTGGATTGTAGATAGGTTGTAAAACGTCACCAAATTTCAATTTATTTGTTGTAATTTTGAATTTATGAACTCTGGAGGCTCTAAATTCATGATTTCATACGCCACCCAGGGTTCCATATTCTATCTAATCTGGCAGAGACACTGAATTCAAGTAGCATTTACGACATGGGATGTAGAGGGAACTAGGTTCCCATGTACTTCTATGTACACCCTATCATCCATTGACTAACTATAAATTTTATAATACAATATAAATATTTAAGTAAATATTATGTTAATTAGTCCTTGATTTATGTGGTTCTTTGGAGGAAGACATTCATATCACGGTGTTTTATTATAATAATAGCTTTCAGGAAACCATACAGATGGATCCATATAATGCCTTAAATGGTAGTCTATGATGTTCACCCCTATACTGGTCAGTGGCTTGAGAGGCAGTGATATTGGTTTATAATCTCAATCAAGATACATCAAATAATGTTCATCTTATCTAGAAGTGGATGTCCATAGCTCTGTATAGACAATAATAATATGTTGATCGTCATTATCGACAGATTGATATCAACGATTTGAGTGATATTTTCATACAAGTTTCACTAAGACTATGGAATAAAAGGATTTATGAATAAGGGAAAAAATAATTTCATTATTTGTTCCTTTTCCTAATTAAGGACTAAGTTAGGATGGCACCCTATCATTTTCAACTACCGTAGAGGCACTAGACCCAATATGATGTCTTCAATGTATATAATATTCTACGATATCATTGTGATATGTCACATATTCTTCATCTGAATGAGGTTTATTTAGATATAGATGTGTCTATTGAGGGTAATCAAATTTATATTTTTGATCATCGAATGAATGTTCCCTAGGGCAGGTAAATCCCTCTACTATGTGAGTTATGACTGAGCGACCATGTATAGGATGAGAAATGGGACCCAAATGATGAAAAGAAATATTGGGGCCCATATTTATTCTTGTATAATACAATACCAAAATTGTATCAAAAATTATAGAATTAATTTCATAAGGGTGTGGGAGAATGAAATTACATGGGTTGTCTTTGAGGTATGAATCCTTTTAATTTCACAATTTTTCATTATATTTATCTTTAGGGAGTTCCTAGTAGGGTCATTGAGGAAACTGGATTTCAAGGGGCAATTAAAAAGCCTTAAGTCTAGGATTCTGAAGGATTGAACTTGGCCACATTGTTATTATAAATAATGAATTCTAGGATGCATTTTTTGATTAAACTATGTATAATTGGGCACACTAATGAATTTTCTATAGAAATTTTGACAAAGGATAAACGAATAGTTGGTGCTCTATTTTTCTAACCATGTACCATAACTATCATAGGGGTTAATAAGGTACTGAATGGATCATGGTAGGTTCATGATTTTTCCAACATTTCTTCCAAAAAATGCGACCTAGTTTTCTAATATAAAAGGGTATTTTTTTCCCTAAATTAATTTAATACATCACCCCCTATTCATTTGTCATATCCAATAGATAAATTCTTATCCTCCCTTGATATCTCATTAAACCTTCATTTTGTTCTATAATTTCATTTCTTCATCTGATGTTCGATTTAAGAGTCTTTCATCTCATTAGATAAAATCCATTGATTACATTTTTCCTTATGAATCATTCATTATTTTCCATTCCTTGGGCAATGATGTTTTTGAGAATTCACTTTTGACTTATTTTCAAGGAGTACATCCATTATTAAATTTTCTCCATATCTCAATGGAATCAGTGGCTATGACTATATTAGTGTTATTCTACCAAGCTGCGATTGGTGGACTCATTTATTTCCCTCAATGTCATGGATTCAAATATATGTTATTGTGTAGTGCACTATATTTTTATCAAATCCAATAATTAAATCATTTTATACATGAATTGAATTTGTTTGGATTGAATTATGTGAACTATGAGACCCATTGCTGTATTATTATATATTATGGAATTTGGATTTGATCTGCCACATGGGTGCGTTGGAGGACAGATCAGACTAAGGAGGTGGGGTCAGTAGCTCCTGATATGATTGGGAACTGAAGCATGGAATATAGATCAGACTAAGGAGGTGGTCTGGGATGAGGTTTCTAATCACCAAGAATAATTTACTAGTAGTGTGGACCACACCATTGAAGCCAGGCTATATTATTCGGTGACAGATCTGGCCAGATATAGGTAAGTGAACTAATAAATAAACAGAGGATTATTGCAATATCAATATGGAGATAAACTATCCTAGTATCTTCTACTAAATTATTTTCTCTTTTTGATTCAAATTCATCTCATAGATTCATATTTGTACCTATTGTGTAGATTCATAGGCATTATTTTTAGTGTTCTAGTGGAATGATGAATATTGATTCTATATTGGGGATACTATCAAAGAGTACACACCAATCCAAGGAGTTCCCCTTAATATATTAGGGTGTCAATTTATATGGTACCTTTTCATTATAAAGATTAAAGGGTTGGAAATTATTCTTGAGAAGGAATGGTGTGTTCCCTGTTATGATTTCAGGGATTTTATCATTGAATTGTGACATTCACATCATGAGTCGGTGAGATTTTTATTCAAAAATTGGAGTAGGATGTCTAGGAAAGAAGATAAATAATGAGAATCATGGTATCAGTTACATAATACCGAAAAATTATAGCTCATATTTCTATTATCATGGAACATGTACGAAATATTTCCAACTATTGGTTGATCATTTCATGGATTTTTTCCCAAAGGACAATTTCTGAAGAACTCATGAGAGATATTGATAGTCTTAGTTTATCTTGTGGATAATGGGTAATATGTATATATTCCTCTTAATAGGATGGATACTACTGAGTTATAGGAAATCATGATTTATATGACACAATTATTTACAATGGGGTACAATTGTCATTTTCTTTGAGATGTTAGGTGATACAGTTTTGAATTTTTCATATTACCATCAGTTGACCCTCTTTATGGTTATGAATCGATAAACATTTTCATTGATATATTCTATTTCAGAACATTACTGGGGACCTCATGTGTTCTCAATGACTTACCTAAGAACAATTTATCATCATGTTTGTGTTAGACCATCAAATATACCACATAAAATATTCAATCATAGATATGTCTTGTGTGAGTATTTTTTCATGTCGTTCAGTCTCAAGAATGAAAATAATTTTTCATGCATAGATATAATGAATTTTAAATCTATAACTGGATTTATTTGTAGTGGTTTTGGGGGAAGATATCATGAGTTATTCTCACACACAATAAGACCATGCCAAATATCTTGAGATCATATTTAATACAATGATATATAAAATTTTGTAATATAATCTCATAATGATTCACCTCTAGATGGAAGAGATTCACATCCTGGGTCATATTATTCTAGATAGGGGTGTATCATTTGACCTTTAGAAGGCGAGAGTTACATTTAACTAGGAGCATCCCAATAACTTCATTGATATATGTAGTTTCATATTACTTTATTTTTATTATAGGAGAATCATAAAGGAATTATCAATCATAAAAACACCTCATATGGGCTTAAATAATATGGGTTTGAAGTTTATATAGTTAGAATCCTTCAAGACATGATTTTAAGAATTTAAAAGGAGATAGATATCAGTACATGTACTAATTCTTCCTAAGATTTGTAGAAGCTATATAGTGTATTTAGATGCATAAATCATTGGGATATGATTATTTTTGTTGTAGGAGGATTAACTAGTGGAATATGAGTCTCATTACTTGAGTCCACATGAGAGGAATTACCCAACACATCATCTTGATTTAGTCATTGATGTACATTTTTTGCGATTTTGGAGGAACTACATTCTTGGAATGAATTTTGTGGTGTATACATATCAAAACATTCCTCATGTATATCTGTAATAAACAAGTCATTAATATTTATAAATGATGGTTGGTTGAATACCTTAACTTATTCCACTTCAAGGCTTCCTATATTCCAATTAATGAAAATGAATTTTTTAATGCTATACGAAAGAGGACTCAAATGAAGGCTATTTTTGAGTTTAGTCATGACAGGTAGCTTATGGACCTATTTTATAAGAGTCCCATGTATGTTCAAGACCATTATAGATAGTATATAAATACATATTCATTAATAAAATCTATACTTATATAGAGTGAATATGAGGTATCTATTGGATTCTGAGGGCTTGATCTTATGGGTGAGTATTGAAGGTGATGAAAAAACACCCAGTTAGAAAACCGATGAGGATGAGATATTATGCATCAACTAATGTGTCCAGTTTTATAAATATTTCCAATATGAGTTTATTAGATAGTAGCATTACTAAAAATTTTATTTTCATCGTATTATTACCATGATGTATCATTATTTAAATCACTAAAACTACTCGATGGGGATAAAGAAAGAGATATATGTGCTCATTACTCAGCATGCCACCTATGAGAAAGTGATGGAAAAACACTAGTGACCATATTGGATTTTATAGTTTCTATTTAATCCTAAGTGGAAATGGGATGACGTCACCATGGATATCATGATATGATTTTATAAATCACCTTGGGTATATGAATCTATATGGGATATCGTAGATAGGTTGTAAAAGTCACCAAATTTCATTATATTTGGGAGAATTTCAAATTTATGAGATCAGGAGGCTCTAAATTCATGTGATCATATGCCACCTAGGGTTCCACATTCTATTGTATTAAATAAAGATAATAAATTCATGTCATAGTTGTGGCATGGTATGTAGAAAGAACTAGGTTCACTGGTACTGCTAAGTACATCCTATCCTCCATTGACTAACTATTAATTTGATAATACAATATAGATATTGATGTAAATTTTATATGAATTAGTCCTCGGTTTATGAGGTTCTTTGGAGAAATGAATACCTTTCACTTATTTCCCATATAATAATAGCTTTCAGGAAACTATACTGATGGATCGTTATAATTATTTATATGGTGTTCTATGATGTTCTCCCCTGTGTTGGTTAGTGGCTTTAGAGGAAGTGATACAGGTTCATAATCTATATCAAGTTTATTTAAATAAGGTTCATCTTATCCATAAGTAGATGTATACACCTTAGTATATAAAAAATTAATAAGTTCATTATCACTATCATCTTCCTGAGTTCAAGGCTAGGATTCAGATTTTCCTACTAGTTTCACCTATACTATTGAATAAAAGGATTTATGAACAATGAACAAAATAGTTTGATTGTTTTTTTCCCTTCATGATTTAGGATGGAGTTGGGATATTAGTATCTCAGTTTCAACTACATTAGAGGCACTGGACCAAACATGATGTCTTCCTTGTATCTCATCATCTCTGATATCATTATGATATGTCACATACTATTCATGAGGATGAGGATTAGTTGGAGATATATGTGTCCATTTATGGGAATCCCATCTATTTTTTTATCATCGAATGCAGGTTTTCCATGACTGGTCAATTCCTCTACTATGTCAGTTATGAATGAATAGTCATGTATAAGATATGAAATGGGATCCAGAGTATCAAAATATTTATTAATTCCCATATTTATTCCAATATAATTAATTAAAAACATTGTATGGGAAATTATAGAATGAATTTAATAAGGTAGTGGGAGATAGCAAAAATGTGGTTGGTCTTTGAGGTATGAAACCTTTAAATTTCATGCTTTTTCATTAAATTGATCTTTATGGGAGTGAATAGTTAGGGAATTAAAAAAATATATTTTTTGGGGAGTATACAAAGCCTAAACCCAATGATTTTAATGGTTACAACATGGCCACCTGGTTATTATAAACATTGAATCCTAGGTTGCATAGTTTGATAAAACTATGTAGTAGAGGGCACACTCATGCATTTTCTGTATAAATTTTAACAGAGGAAAAACCAATGGATGGTGCTCTAATTTTATAACCATGAACCATAACTATGTGAGGGGGTAATTAGATAATGAATTTATCATGGTACATTTATGCATTTTCCACCATTGCTTCCAAAACATTCAGCACTATTTTCTGATTGAAAATGACAATTTGTCCCTAAATTCATCAAATACATCTTCACTCTTCATTTATTATTTTATATTGATATATTATTCTCCTCCCTAGTTATATCTTTAAGACTTAAATAAAATATTGGATCCAATTATTCCATCTTAAGTCTGATTTGGGAGACGTTCATCTCATTGGATCCAAGTCGGTGATTTCATTATTTCTTATAAACCATTTGTTATTTTCCTTTCTATGGGAGATTGTAATTTAGAGCAGTCACTTTTGAACTATTTTTCAGGGAGTTCATTTATTATTCCATTTTTCATGATATTTATGGAATCAGTGGATAAAACTATATTATTTTTCTTCTACCTAGATGCGGTTTGGTGGACAAATTCATTTCTATCAATGCCATGGTTTAATAAATATGTTATTGTGTGGTGCACAAGATTTTTCAGAAAATACCATAATTAAATGAATTTATTCTTAAATTTAAATTGTTAGTATTGACTTATGTGACCTAAGAGAACCATTTTTAGATCATTAACTCTTATTGTCATTGGATTTGATCTACCACATTGGTGCGTTGACGAATTTGATTGAACCGGCTTGGGTGGCCGTTGAATTTGGGTAAACAATTTATCTGTTCCAATTACCCCATGTCAACGTATGTCAATATAATTGAAAATGATGATTTGAATTAAAAATCTTGTGAATGGAAGAGCATGTCCCCATGATATTTTCAATTTTCATATATCTCGTATTTTTGAGTTATCTTCTATAATATAAATGGATAATTAAAAGCAATGGAAGGACTCATGAGAGGATAGGGATTATAATATTATTATATAATTTCCCCCCCATCTAAGGTGGGTTTGTTGATTGTAATGGCGATGAAAAAATTTAGAATAATATGGACTTATATGGTATTGTTAGCCTATAGGTCCATGACCATTATTAATGACCGATGAAGAGTAAAAGGTGGGTTCCAGTTTTGGAATCCATAAATGGAATTTTCTATCCTTAACAATTAAATTATTATAATTAATGATTAATAAGATACATGTGTAACTCAGGGGTTCTAAGATGAATTCCTTGTATGGACTAATCTAGTAGCTGACTTGTTTATGCTGAAGTGTTATTTAGAATCCCTTATGGACTAATAAAGATGGACTCAGGGGAATGAATACTCGTATTCCATGTGTGACACAAGGAATACATGATGGAATACCTAGGATAAAATACTATGGAAATTTAGTATATATTCCATTGGAGAAACATGAAATAATTTAGTGGACCGACAAGGATGGACTCAATATATGGTGTCTTTATACCACACCTAGAGAAATACGATGATTCTTATGAGGAATTACTATGATCTGCTTGTAATGTGTTTGGTTTATGATATTCCTGGAGTAATACAAGTGTTTCAAATTAGGGATCCTAAAAAGATCTAGTGTTTCGTTTGAAATATTGAATAATTAAATGATTACATGATGTGTCTTCAATGCTAAATCACAATAATGGATTCAATAGGAGCCTTTATTCTACAAATGGAATTATTATTCACATCCTGGTGGATAACATACCTGAGGGATTCTTGGGATATGATATTTTTTCCAATACATTATTATTTATTGAATAACTATTAATTTATTACTAAGAGATAGTTTAGATTTGGTTGAAGTGGTAGCGTAGGATGAATGTTCCATGTGTACCCAGACCTATGTGGGTAATTACCTCACATTACTTAAAACATTATTATTTCCTATAAACTATTTATAATATATTCATCGACTACATGTAATTACACACCATTAGTGTTGGGCTACTGATTTTATCTCACACCATGCATGGGCCACCATTATGGTTACTGGATAGCTATCATGGACTCAAGTAGGGATAATGCCGATCTCACGATTATCGATATATGATTTGTTATATCATGGGTGTAGGGGATCACAAAACTAACCTATAGCTCAAGTTTCTATTAGGATATATTCCTTGTGGTATGTTTGGTTATTTTGGTGTACTTTTATGGATGGGTGCATTCTTCCTTGCCTTCGTTTATTTCCTTTTGAAAATAATTTCTTGATCATCATTTTATATATGAAATTTATCGATGTTATTACCTGGTTATTATATAATGGTTTTTTATTCATACGTATCTCATTTATTAAAAATGTTTCCTCTATTTATTTTTTTAATTATACCAATGTTATATACAACGATCTTGAGAGTATAGTCTCCACACTTCTCCACTACAGACCCTTGATGCCAGTCTGCAGCCTCTAAAATACTTGGAGGTGCCCTTGAGGTTATGTCAGCAGCTGATTTTAGTTACTACTAAGAGAATAGTGTTTGAGACATCATAATAGGTTTAATTAGTTGATATTTCTTCAAATAATTAATTAATCAATTATTCTGATAGATATCATTAAACTCAACATCAAAAGAAACAAATAATTCAACAATTATTACATGTATATCTCTTTTTCATTTCATTCATTGCGAGTACACACAATCATAAATATTTGAAACATGCCAGATATTTTGTAAACTAGAGTGAGAATAAGTTAAACATATTTTTATAACCACCGTATCCCTATGCCAAAAAATAATTAGGTAGGAAATTCTTCTAAAACATAGATACGTATCAATTATATCTTAGGTCTAACCAATTAGGGGACAAAAAATATTGACCATGATATATTTTATTATAAAAAAAATAAAAATATGTTCTCTTACTGTGTTAATTTATATCATTTTAGTGAGGAATTTTATTAACCCTACTATAATAAAAATAATGTAACCATATATCATATTTATCATCAATACATGAACAATATTTCTCAACCTTTTAAGACCACTTTCATATTCATTAAATAAATTATTTATTCCAGGATTCCATAAAACTAATCATATTATATATAATTGTTTTTCTTTATGGGTCAAACTGATATATAAATTCATCAAATAAATTTTCCTTACTCCATTACTATTCATACCAATATATTTGGTACATCATGATAAGTGTGACTCCGGGATTATAATGGGACATGGTTACCTTAATATTTGTGTATACCAATTCCTATTTTCTAAAGAAAGGATAATCTCTGGGCTTCAAAAAATATCATAGACCACCCAATTTTAATGATTAATGTCATTAATTTTTTTATTTTTGACGTAATCAAAAAAATTGGATTTTGTATTGGTTTTCTTATTTCATTAAATTTTTATATTTGTCTCATGGAAATCAAATGATCTTATACAGTTTATAAACACCATGTAACAAATATACATTATCATGATTTGAAATAATTTTTTTCCCAATAACTTGAATCACATTATCATGTTCTTGAAAAATAATGTATATATATTTACACAATTCATCACTTTTATAACTTATATAAAAATTATAGTATAGTTTGTTTAAGCATATCGAAATATATATCTTCTATAAAAGTTATATAAAACCACTTATTATAATGCATTGAATTAATACAAGGAAAAATCAAAAAATGTGAATGTATTGTGTTATAGGTTTCCACCCCCACTTTTCTAGATAGACTTTATGCACCTGGAACATTAATAAGTCTATCCCTAAGCCCCACCATCTATATATCATTACTAATGATATGATATTATTCAAATAGAGCTCTATTAGATACACTACTAAAAATATGACATTTAACTGTGTTATAGTAGTGTAGATAATATAATAGATGTTAAAAGGTTAGAATTAGTAGTTCTTGTAAAATGCATTGATAAAGGCCCCATTTAATAGCATGAAAAAGTAATTATAAATGGGGTTTTGTCATTAATTTTTTAGCCCTGTTAAAGGGCCCCTATATCTGTACTTTTTTATCAGTTTTAAATTCCCCCTTTAATAGAGAAAAAAAGCTGACAAGGGCCCCACTGATACAGGGGATATTTTTTTGTTCATGCACCCCCACGATATATCAGTTCCCCCTTATCATAAAATTAGATAATACCACACAACCACGTGCTCCCCACCCTCTCGTGAGTTTCTATCATCAGAACTCCAACTTATTCCCCAGAACCATTTAACTCCCCAAAATTGATTGAATTAAATCTTATGATATATCTATGTATTTACATATATTTAGTAAAATTTTTGTTCAAATATATATACATATGTTTATATATATATTTATTTAGATACCTATATAGTTTATATATTGAAAACTATATTTTATATCTATATATTTTTAAATATTTATATACAAAATTAAACATTAATGGGTGAATATATAACAAATATGAATATATTGTAATATTTATGAAGGATATTAAAGGTGTATAGGGAGGTGTGGGGGATGTCTGCTCTAAGACGGCTACATTATAATCTTAGAGAATTTGGGTCAGTGCTAATGCTAGACTTGACCACATGGAACAACCCCAAAGGATGATTTAGAGTTGGAAATTCATATATGGAGTGATTTTTTGGATTTGGTTGTTTGAGAGGTTGTATAATTATCCATCGTATCAGGCATATTCATTGACACATGGCACTTCCTTGATGAACAATCATGCAAAGGTGAAGGGCTTCATCCCGATCAAATGCTGGGGTGGGGCTGCTCCATGTTGTCTATTTAGTTTTTATCTTTTTGTCCTCCGGGTTGTGGTATATATTACGTAAATGATGTTTAGGTTTCCCCCTTATAATCATAAAATGGTGGTTGTCTATAATATTTGATTTGAAGGCCTTCATGCCGTTATAGGAATATATTGTAATATATTTGATTATAAATAATAGTACATTGTGAGAAATGATAAAATATCAAAGTAATTATATCAATTTATATGTAATCTCTAGGAATAAATTTGGTCCCCATGAAATAAGGGAAAACAATACCCTTAAAAAGTTCGAAAATCCATCGAATGTTAAAAAATTTATGTTCCTAGATTAAAAACCAAGATTTAATGGCCTTTATGGTCTTTTTTAACCTCAAAAAAATATTGACCAGGGACCCCTATAGTCAACATGGTGTATACTCATCATATACCTCAATTTGATATTTGGTAGAGCCCAGATGGAAACACGGTCCAAAATTTATGGTCACATGATGTTTGAGTTACTACATCAATATATTTTAGATCATTTATTAATTTCTTTTTATTTTTTATATTAAATTTTTTATTAAATGGATATTTCTTGATACTATTTATGAACTGAATATTTAAAAATGTTTTTAATTTTATTTATAATATATTTTCTATAAATATTTTATCTATTTTGTGTAAATACATGTTTAGACATATCTTAAATTTTTTTAATCTATATATTATATTTATATTAATTTTAAAAAATATTTTTATATTAATATATTATTTTTAAAGAAATATAATTTTTTTTGAAATATACCCTTTATTAGTGTAAGTAAAAAATAACTGGTAAAGGGGGGGGGGGTCTTCATCAGCAATATTTTACTATCACTAACAATAGGGGGGCCTTATAAGTGATGTATTACAATCACGGATAAAGGTCCCCATTTAACTTCACTTTTTAAAAATTTATTATTGAACCCCTTTAACAACACTAAAAAAGTGTTGTTAAGGACCCCTTTTAACAATTATTTTTCAACCACTGAAAAATGGGGGTTTTAATAGCACTTTTAGTTCTTTAGGTTAAAACCCTAGCACTTTATAAACATAGTTTTGTTGTAGATATATTATATATAAATTCTAGTAAACCAATATTGTAAAAGTTTGAATAAAATAATAAATCATTTTATTTTTTTTCTGAAAAATAATAATATTATTATACATCCTAATGAACCTTATAATCGTAGTATAAATACTAAAAAATTTGATTATATATTTAGAACTAAAACATACCAATATTAATTATATAAAAATATATATAAAAATAAATAATTTCATATGGATTTAAAAAATAAATAAATATTAAAAATATATACTTGTCGATATATCCAGATTATATATTGATTAATTATAATAAAACAATTTTCAATAAATTCTACTATTAGACAAATTCATCATAGGTCATTTGGGTTTAGGCTAAAAATATTATTTTAATTGTTTTTATCAAAAGTACTTTAGTAATAAGCTTGTAATAATTTACTTGATTTTCAATATATATTATAGGTCACATAATTAACCATTCCAGAATTGAAATGTATATTATATTTTCAGTTATATTTTATTCCATAAACAATTACATGTCACTATTTAATATGTCCATGTTTTTACATAGGAAATTAATTTTCCAAAATCAGTTAACATTTTAAGATAAATGATTACATAAAACAATTAATATATATATATATATTTAGTATGAAATCTATATTTTTTTTAAATATTTCTCCATTTTAATTAAATATTATCCAAACCACAATGTGGTTATCTAAAAAATTATCATGGTTCTAAATTAACTCCATATTAGATTTCAATTTTAAATATTGTTTTTACTCATTATTTACTATTTAACTATTTATTTCTATTAAAAGGGTTTCATAGGGAATATCTATTTATTAATATTGTTGAAGAAAACCCAAATAAAAATCATAGGTCCTCTCTATAAGGGAATCAATAAACTGAAATGATTAAAAATAATAATACGTAAACATATTTTAGAAAAGAATTTATAATTATTTTAATTAATATCCATAAGTTACTATAAAATATCCTATCCATCCCATGGTATCCACTCGTTAAATGGAATTGTTTTTTTATTCAATAGAATAGTTTTATTTGAAATAGCATGCTACTATATCCAATAATATAAATTAAAAGAATAGGATGTGTGGTATTTTTTTATATTATATATTGATATATAATATATGAATTATGGTTTTTTAATTACCATTAAATCAAAATATTTTATTGAATAAATGAACAATTTGAAGTTTATAATTTTAAGGAATTATGAATGGGACTACTCTTTAGATCCTCTATTGTGAAATTTACAATGGTCCCTCATTTTCTACATGACTAAGTAAACTTTTCAAAATTCACATTACAATTTTAACAACATTAATTGATATGTCATTTGTCAGTTATATGATAATAAAAATTGATGACAAGGTAATATGTTATCTCATATCATTTATAATCAATACTATAATTTAGTATTATTATACATGGAAAAACAACAACCATGATTTTGTGAGTCTCATCACGATATTGGTCATGTATTTGTTCATAAATCCTTCAATCAATGGGGAAAAATTTATGTTATTTTGAATAAAATATTGTAAAATAAATAGATATCTTCATATCTATTTCCTCATTAAAAAACATCTCACCATAATTTTTAAAATTATGTTTCAAGATCATATAATATAATATAATATAATTATTATTCCTTAAACTTAATTTACAATATATATAATAAAAGTAGAAAAAATAAATTTGTTTTTATAGATTCTCCGGAAAAAAATGATCATATCAAAATTTTTGAAATTTATAATAAAATAAAATCGGTATGTTCTTTACAGAACCCATATAACTACAATAAATTAAAAATTTAAAATAAATAGTAATTTTTAAAGGATGAAAAAATCCATGTTATATGAAATTAAAATTTTCATTGTGTGTTATAAATTATGAAACATGTGGATAAAAAAATTTCCTTAATAATATTGAAATTTAGAATGAAAAAATATACAGTATAATTTGTTCATAAGTACACTTATCTTCATTGATGCTGTTGTTTTTTATCGCATAAAATAAGTAGGTCCAAACTTTTTAAAGACTTAGGATATTTAAAAAAATATATAACATATACTAGTATATAAATAATGATAATAGATGATAATTTTTATTCTAATTTAATAAGAAAATAAGAGTTAAAATAATTTTTTTCTATTATTCATATTCATCATAAAAAATAGAAATCATATTTAAATGATTTTTGACCTTATCAAATTAATAGTTCTTGCTGTATTAAAAAAATAATTATATTTTAATATTTCCTCAGGTGTTGGATATATTCAATAATACATGTTATAAGTCTTCCATTTATATATATGACCTAAACCATTCTTCATTTCCACCTCCAACAAATTTAATGGGTTGATTAGTTATCCCACATTCTAGTTTATATCATTTCATTATTTATCTACATTAATATGTAATTTAGATTTTATGTTTTTCAAATCAAATAAAGTTATGTAGATATTTTTCCATCAATTATCCATAAATTATAAAAATTTGATTATTTTAAAATGGTGAAATTTTTAATTAATATGATTTCTTTATAATTTTATGATCTTAATCTGGGTTTGTTGGTTGTTCCAAATAATATATAATCTTAAAATGACTGTGTATCCCATAAAACAATTAATTCTTTAATTCTAGTTGGTCATTATCTTGGATAAATATAGTGTAGATTATTTAAAGGATGTTTTAGATGTATTTTTTGTGGCTAGTAGAGGCCAAAATTTGATTTTAGGGGTTCAATAGAAGAAAAATGCATGTTCGAGGATGTAGTGGTCCTTCTAGTTTTCATTTGGGTGGAACAGTATACCCTACAAGGGTGAAAAGGAGGGTTATAACTTGATTGAAACACAATGTGTCTTATTTCCTTTATTAGGTACATGGTGGAGGATATAGTTGGTAATAATGGTGTATACAGTACCAATTATATCATAGTATTTATTTTATAAAAATTTCAGGGAGAATAGTCTTTCTAAACACTTCATTTTAAATTCATCTCATTATTTTAACTTTTTAAGAGAAATATGTATAGGGGATTCATGATATCCATTTACAATTTCCCCTCCACATCCTTTATTAATTTATTATGTCATAAGTTGATTCATTGAATGGTGGAGGTGAGTATTCCCCAATTTTTATCTCATTTCTTAAGATCTACAAATTCAATTGATTGTGGGTTAATTTATCTTGATATTTGATGTAAATTACACGAAAATATGATGAAATTATGTAAATTTAAAAGGTATTTTATTGAATGATACTAAATGTTTCATAATATGATGATCACATATAGTATTGTATTTCTAAATTTATAAGTGATATTATACACTAATTTGATTTTATAATCAATTTATTTTGGGATTTAATTTAATAATTAATACCATGGGTTGATGTTTAGTCGAATGTGGACTCTAGGGATTTACCAGTGTGATCCATATTCAATTTTTTTAATTTTCAGGTAAAATATTTCACTAATAAGGAATTTATTAATTTTACATAAAAGAGGTTAATTGTTGATTACATTAGTTACTAATTTATATGCATTTTATTATTTATTTTGGTTAATTATTAGTTGAAATGGGTCCATAGTGATATTATCACAATATATGTTTTTCATATATTTTGTTCACATTATTGGGGGTAAGAATGTGTGTTTGGTATGAATTAAATCCCTACGTGTTGTTCTTTATGTAATAATGTTCTATTGGATATTCAATCATCCAAGAGAGTCCTAATGATGTTTTTATTCTCAAGTTATCCATTGAAAGAAAATATAACTCTATGTGAGTATTAATTGAACCATAATTAGAACCATAGTTGGGTTTATATATTCAATATATCTATCTTTTCATTTAGGGGTCCAAGTTAGGTTATGTGATTCTCTATTAGGGTATTGTATGTTGGTGAGATCATGGAGTTGAAATTGAGTTAGTTTTCTTATAGGTTGGTGTGAGTTTTCATTTGTGAATAACCCCAAGTGGAACCAAACTGGGTAACTATTATTATTATTGGTGTTTTATAAGATATATAGAAATTTTATTCCCTTCATAGCATAAAATTTGATAATCTGAAAAATGATTCCTTTGTCACCAAGAAATATGGAGAGAACATTTGAGAAAGGGACCATGACATGCTTATTTTTTTTCCAAAAAGTTGTTGTGGGATTTATTGGGGAAATAATAGTATTCCTTGGGATATTGAATCATGTTTTTTCTATTTGGATATAAGTGGTTAATACTGGAGATAAGTACATAGAATACAATACATCCTCTTTGGAATTAATCTTTTGAGATGAATGATTTTTTGGAACCAAAATATATAATAGGAGAGTGGAATTAATTTTAAATCATGTTTTGTAATATGATAGGGGTGAAATTATCATTGAAGGGATGTGTGTAAAATGATGCATCATTTACCCAAGAGATAGGTGATGGGACGTTGGATTCACAAGGCATCTGAACATATTATTGAAATTTATTTATATTGATATTTGTTATCTGAAGTGATTGAACATTATCTATCATTTTAAAGACTATGGGTGGATATTGTAATTCCTATTATGGTAAAAGTAGATATGGTTCTACAAAATATGTAACTTTAAGAGATACTATGGGTAAAATAAGTGTATGAATGTGATGTTATAACTTCCCTTTTATTCTTTTCATTCACACACAGACATACTGTTATTCAATATTGTCACCTTTTGTGGTGGCATACATGGTTTTTCTCTCACATCCTATATGTTAACATTGGTTCTTGGGAAGAGAATTAGTTTTAATGATTGGTTGGATGACATGTAGAGTAAAAGATAATGAGCTAGGAGTGCTCATTGGTTTTATTAAGATTGGTCTATTGAAATTTCCGGAATTGTGGCTTTTTCTATATTTGTTATGTTTTCAGTGTATCCACTATTATTTATGACCATCCCATTATGGTATTTACTATATTTTTTGAATTTATATAAGAAAATATCGATTTTTTATATCATGATTATGTTATGTTTATAGATATCTTTCTATTATAACATCATACTCTTCATTTTGATGTTACATATAATTCTCATTTTTTATTTGTTCTCAATTTTTGTGATGAGATTATATTTTATATTCATCCCATATGGTTTATTGGACATTGAATCTATTGTGCATCCTCATATTCATAGAGAAGCAAGCTTGGGGTTATATGATGCCCTAGATATAGATGGAATATATAGATTAGGACAGGGGAATTATACTAAGTGGTATTAATTTGGTATGTTAACAGGTAACAAGAAAAATATCATCTAAAGAGTAAAAAATAACGAAAAATTACATTATTATTCAAAATGGATGTTAAATGAATATAGTGGTTATAGTTTTTCAAATAGATATTTTTCCATATTTTTTCATGAAATATAAAACCATTAAAATATTTATTTTAGTAAATATTCAATTAAAATTTATAATAAGATATTATTTTTATACTAATTTGAATTATTGTTTGATAAGATGAAATGAGATTTATCACATTGTATTACATACTTGACTTATATAATATTTCCCAAGATAGTATAATGAATCTATAATCCATCATACCCATATATTTAAATATAGTTTTCTAGGATTATATTATTCATATAATGACATAAAATTTTGTTAAAATTGATAATATGATATATATATATATATATATGTATATGTATTTATCAGGAATTTATATCAAAAAAAGGGTGATATCATAATGAAAAATGAAGGTATCATAAAATGTATATGTCATTATAATGTGGATGATTACTCAAAATTTTATATATAAAATTTTTATATATTGATAAAAAATTATAGGAATTAATTACAGTTATATTAGATAATAATAATTTTTTATATTTATTATAAATGTGTATTTTAGGAAATCAAAAAAGCCACATATGAAATGTTTAAATGTATAGTGAATATTTCAAAAAGGGAAAGGATAATATAATTTGATACATAAATTTTATCTATAAATATTCAAAATTAGGAAATTAGTTTTAAAATATAATATATCTCATGAAAATCAAATATGGTCACACAAATTTGATGCTATAAATTAATGAACGTATGTAAATGACCGTATTAAAAACATTTTAAAACTTTTAAATAGTAATCGATATTAATCGATGAATAATGAAAATTGGTGTTTCATTAGGGAATCCATGATTATGAAATGGTTTCTTATATATTACATTGTTTTATAAATAATAAAGTATCCTCAATTAAATTATTCAAAGAGGATGATGATCCCAATGATGTATATATTTTTAAAAATACGTATGGAAAAAATTTCCAATGAGGTAATAGATACTATTTTTATTTAATAAATTTTTATCTATTTAGTTAATTTAATCATTATATTGATAAATTATATTTTTTAGTTTTATAAATCCATAACATAAAATACTAAATTGGTAATTCATGGTGTTATTAAGATTACTATTAATAGTATTGATAAGGGGTGATATATATCTGTCGAGAATTATTTTTTAGAAGTGATTCAATTATAAATTTTCATAAAAATTATACTATATAAATAAAATTTCCCTAATATATATTTAAATAGTGGAATATTTTGTTAAAAACAATTATGTTAATATCATACAATAGTAAGTGTCAAAGAAATCAATGACTAATAGAATATTAAAACCCTTAACTTACATATCATATCTATCTTTTGTTAATGAAATAATTGAATACTTATCAGCTTCATTAAGAAATATTCAAAGGGAGACAATAATTTTTTCAGATTAATATATTAAGAATATGGATTAAATAATTATGATTTTGAATAGATAAATAGATATTTTTAAATAAGTTATCATATAATTGTAACAGACTTTATAATCTAGGTTATGAAATATTATCATTTAAACATACAAAAAATATTTCTAACTACAATATTTGATTATAAAAAATATGATTTTTACTTTTTAGGCCTCTCAAAAATAAACATAACTCTTTATAAAAAAAATTTGCTAATGAGAATCATAATATAATTTTTTTATATTATAAAATAATATTTATACTTTGAAAATATTTTTATTTCCACTAAGTTGAATTTAGTTTGTAAAATAATTTTTTAAACAAATATAAAATATGTTATTTATTATAATATTAATTTATTATTTTAAATAATTTTATAAAAAGTGTATTAAAATGATATATAGGATACAAAATTCTTATTTTAATAATAATAAAAGAGTCAACCCATTTTCATATTTTGTAGAATTTACCATTACCTAATTTAAACATTATAACTCAATATTTTACAATCATATTGTAAACAATATTTTGGTTGTACGTAATTTAATTATCAAAGAAAAATAGAAAAATAAATGTTTTGGTTGTGGTACACAATATTTTCTATTATTAAAAAAATAGTTAAATTATTATATCAATTATAACAATATTTTTTTAAATATAAATCCATGAACGAGATACCACTTTAAATGGTCTTCAAGTCCATTTGACCAACAGTCTCTTTTTATACCTCCCAATATAGAAAAGGATTTTACTAGCCTCTTTGGTGTAAATAGGTGATAGTGGGGAGTTTAAACCCTTAGTAGGAAATAATTATAAGTGTTTATATAAATATAACAGTGGAATGAATATCGTAACACATTGGAAGAGATAGATGAAACCAAAAATAATAATATTACAATATAAGAAGAATAATAAATACCAAACATATCATTTATAGAAAAATGTACCAAAAAAATACATACAAAACATGAATCATGGTCTTCATGGCTAGCCATATCAGCACATGTTTATATATAAGCATTCTAAAAACTCAAAAGTGACACTAGATCACGTAGAGGAACCATCAAAGCCTAATTAAATGACATGAAAAAATTACATATCAACCACTATGGCCCTTATCTTAAGCTCAGACCCTTACATAATTAAAGATACATTAATTCTAAACTAGCCCCAATGGGCCTGTGTGGGGTCTGACGATAAATCCTAGTTATCCACCACCAATGTTTTCCTATCTTATGTCCAAAATCATGCATGTGTATGATAATAATAACAAAGGAAACTTCTTTGAATTTAATAAAATATACACTTCACATAATCTCAGTAGCCATAAGGAATTGAACACCTATTTTAGCAATCACATCTTATATCTACATGTGTTCCCCTAGTTATATATATATCATAAATTTTTTTTTTGTATGTACATAACTACAGTGGTGAATATCTATGCAATAGTTCCCATGGAATCCTGCGATGAATATCAACCCATGTGAACCCTCTGATTCCCCCATAAAGTATGTCTCCTAACACATTATTCCACTAATCAATTAATAGAGTCTAAATTCCATGTGAAAATAGTATGTACCTGGTCCTTCAAACCTTATCTAAAAAAATCCATGTCGGATTGAATCCCAATGTCCCGAGGTATAGTGATATATGTCCACAAATAAATAATGACTATCGTCTCAATAATAGATATCCTATGGAATCAATATATTTGTCCACCCTTGTCCCGAACTAATGTCTTCAAGCATTATGGAAAGAAAAAACCCCCATATTATTGACTCAAAACCATCAACTAATGGACCATCATCATCCACATGGCTTTCAATGGTGATAACCCCCAAATAGATCTAATGATTAACAATATAACCTAAGTCTCATTGTGTACAGGGCCCTCCATCCCACAATTAGTGGTCAACACCACTTTTATCTAAGTCTTATATGTGTGAACATGACTTTAATGGAACATTGTATAAAAAATGGTGACTATAAATCAACAAACATACCTATGCCACATCATTAGACACCTCATTCCCCTATGACCGTGTTAATAAATCATAATGGTCAACACAATATCATGTCCTGTGGGGAATGCCCTAATTCTGATGACCTATTTGTCTCTATTTGAGGACCATGTATCCAACCCCATCATCATCCTCAAAATATATGTCTTGGAATATCCCTGATCCAATGAGATTAATCTCATTAGTCAAGGTTGCTAAATTCAACTAAGTCAATGGGCCATGCCTATATCATTCCCATGGAACTGGGAAATAAAATATAAAAAAATCAACTCAATTCAAATTATACATCTAACCTAAACAATCAAAACTAATCCAAGATCCTTACTTGGCTTTACCATGTGTAATAGTGATAGAGTTGGACCAAAGGAATTTCATATCAGTATTATTATAATTTAATAAGAAATTATTAATGTAATTAGTATCTCATTTGGAAAATCTATATGGTGTTTATGAATCCCCCCCAACACTCACAAAATAATGGATACATATCAGTACTACAAATATATATAAGTATTATGTCACTCGTATTATATCATCCTTGAAGTCAGACTGAATCAAAGGATAATGAAATTTTAGATGAACTCCCTGAAAATGGGGGAAAGGGTATTTCAGGGATTTGGAGATCCATGTGGTGAGATAAATAAATAATACAGACTTGAGAATCTAAGGCCTATGATGAAGAATATATATCCACATATGATAAAGTATCGGAGGTCGATTGAGGGATTTATCTCAAATTATACATTGAGGGAAAAGGAGGCTCTCCCTCTATTGTGTGTGTAGATGATGAAGTATTATAGGAGGAAAAAAACACAAATATAAGGATAATAAAATCTATAAATTCACCCATTTAAGTTACCCACACAATTTTGACACATGGTTTAGCTAACCGGTCTCCAACCGTGTGGTGCTCATTTTCTAAGCACCATACTATGAACAATTAAGAGCATAGCTTTCTAAGACATGTGTAGACCATCCGTGATACCTCTATCTAAAACTATATATCTTACACATGTCTTTTCAACCATATGAAAAAATATTTTTCAAACCATATCTAATTATAGTGGAGGACTACATGTATTATCCTTGGGGGCTACATAGATTATTCGAAAAGTGAACCTATATTTACAATTTCCCAAAATAATTTTTCTAGGCCCTACCACACCTAAAAGTCACCTAACACAACAATTCAAACTCTTTGACTTACTATTCATCGAGAAACATCACCGGGTTAATAAAACACCAATAATTTGATTTCAATGATAATGAAATGAATTTCCCACTCACTAAAAAATATAATTAAAACATGTTGCGAAAACCCAACACACTTAAAAACCTAGGATCTTATTGTTTCCCCACCCTAGAAAATAACTTCCCTCATTTATCGAGACTCAGATAGAGATGGTACCAAATATGCACATCTCATTTAAAATCATTGTCTACCCTTGACATCATGTAACTAAATAACTCTCCAAAAGTCTCAACCCCACCACAGGAGTTACCTATCATGTCTCTTCCTGACCCAAAACAAGCATTCGATAGTCTCACCAACCATCCATAGACTCAAAAATCCTATAATGAATCATCAATATTCCTGAACCTTATTAGGTTCAAAAACCATCCTATTTTGTTATTGAAACCCATCATGTCCTTCATTTCATCATATACCCTTAAATACCAAAATCCCAATACACTCTTATAACAATACAATATCTCTAAAGATTACATTCATAATGTAACATCCAAGTTAAATAATTAGTATGACATTTTAATATTTGTTAATATTTGTGAAATAAATATAAATTTTACTTTAAAGGGGATTCTATGATTCTATGGCATAATCGATACACAATAATGGGTTTCATTGAAATCTTGTGTCTCACACAATGCTGAGTAATACTGGATAATAATAATACAATATTATTATTTTAAATACACGTTAACGCCTAACCATTGTAATGGTAGGAATGAAAAGAACTAACTAAAATATGATTATACATATTAAAAAAATATCGAAAACCTGTCCAATTATTATTGGATGATTTAATTTTGAACTTGAGTCATATTATATTCAACATTAATGAAATTTTTACATTTTGAAACTGAATATAAGTTTATAATAAAATAACATTTTCAAACATTGCTAAATATCCCCACCTCTCCCTTATAAAATGACTGCAGTTATAACCCATTCTTCACACCTCTCAAGAACCTCGGATCATCCAAACACTGCTCAAATAAGCTCTAAGGATCCCTATCCTACTCTAAGAAGCCTTACCTTATTCATAAGACACTTCAAGTAGTCCTTTTGGTTCAAACGAAAGTGGGTTAGCCAAATTAAAGGTAATAGTTTCTCTTAACATATTTTTTTTATTTTAATTATCCAACCCCTAAACTCATTTTATTCCTTTATTTTATAGAAACACTAGTTTCCTAAATATACAAGGACATTCTTATAAGAAGTATTTGAAGTACACTTATAGACACCTCTATGTAATGGGTGAGGAACATACTATTTCTGTGGATAGAAAACTAACGCCTCACGAAGTGAGGATTGTTCAATTATATCACACCGCCTCTCATGGTGGCCATTAAGATAGCGTTGTATTTATATATGATATATATTATGTTTAGGTTTTTAATGTTATTCTGTTATTTTTATTTAAAACATACCTTTATGCTTTCTAATATGTGTAAACACAATGATTTTATTTGAGGAAGGGCAGACTACGACCCTCTCAAGGTGATATGACTTGTTTATGACATACATGGAATGTATAAAAGGCGGAGTTAATGAAATTATGTAACATATATATCAAATTATATTATAATATAATTATAATATACCAATTTATTTTTGTGTTTTCATCCCATTAAATATAATATAGAAATGAAAGTATCATTCAAGCGTACGTACGGCTTACCGTCTCCATGAACGGTGTGTTTAATTTCGTAACTCCAAATGATATGGAATATTATAAATAAATATAAACTGGATATATATGATATATATGAAATCTAAATCATGATTATAATTCTATAGATAATGGACTTTTGACCACACTGACAATTTGTAATTATAACAAGTTTATTTTTTACTAATGTTCCGAACATTGAATAAATGTCCAATGTGAACATGAATAATTAAATAATTTTTATAGAGTTGTAATAAGTGATATTAAAGAAATAATAAACATTAAAAATTTTCTTAAGGAAGTATAAATTTACTAATGTTTATTATTCAGGAAGAACATAGAACATACGACTAATTTCGGACAATAGGTTATGGATTTCTTATCTCACTTTTAATTCCTTGAGATTCCCATTGTTCACCACTTATTTATTCCATGTTGTGTGTTGTGTACATAAATTTGATATATACTATCATTATTCTCTTTATATTCATGGAATTATTTGATTAATTTGGTGGTTATATACATTTTGTCATATGACTCGATTGAATTACAACGTGGTAAGGGGTTTTCATATCACTTTTTATTCCCGTTATATTCATTCTATATTTTCCACTATTTCCTTTTGTGAGGAATATGTGCTGCCCATGATTGTAATCCTTGTAGAATATACTTTAATATATAGGAATTTACATCTTCATTGTATGATCTTTCTTTCATGGTGTGTATCTTTCTTATGTTACCAAATCGGTAAGGGAACCATTCACCCTATTATTTTTAAAAGACTTCTTTTTTTGTTATATCTTTTAATTTACATCTTCCTGTGTTGGGATATATTCTTATATATACTTCTTGTGGTAAATTTTATTTCCATGTGATCATATACACTTTTTATCTCTCATAAACTCATTTTCTAAATTTTAATGTGACGCTGTTAGGCTGTCGAATTTCAGAAGCGGAACTTCTTTACCAAATTTCAATTCATCGGGTTAAAATTATACTTATTAATTATGTCGTGATATGAATATGTGTTAATAACCGCTGATTTTTTACAATTAATATACATTTATATTAGGTGTATTATTTTTTTTCACACATAATTATTTCATTTATTTTTCCTTAATCTAAGGATATCGTCTTTATAAGGGATTTCATCTCAATTTACATTTCATTAACACAACAATGTTGTTATGAACCAATTCACCCTTATATGGTGTATATACTGTCCTTTGACATATTATATCCTGAATCCATTTATTCTCATGATATTATAATGTTCTGATAAAATTTTGTTCCCCAATTATTTGTATTTAATCGTCTCTCATTTTATTAAAAAATCTTTAACGAAAATATAGTTTTAAATGTGTTAATGATTTATTCATCTAAATATTTCTCATTAATCTCCATGTTTTAATAATAGTTTTAAGTATTTATTTATATGGATATTAATTTTTTAAAATGTTATTTCCTTTAAAAGATTCAAAGTGTTATGGGAAACTTTGATATCAAAAATATCTTTATTAAATGTTTTAAATGGTTTTGAAAAAGGTTTGATAAAGAATTGATTATGTCAATATCTTGAAATGATATATTGTGATTACAATGTGGAAATGTTATATTCCATTATGATATTTTTACATGTTCTGAATATGTAATTGATATTGGGAATTGTATATGTATACGAGTGGTACCGTGATAATCCTAGGGTGGGTGAGCCTGAGATAGCTCTCTAATGCATTGGGTAACGTGATGGAGGTAAACATGATGTTTCTCTTAAAGATTTAGGGAATATATTGTTATGGGTATTCAATGTGTAACTCCATAAATAGTTTTGATATCTACAATGTGTGTTTGGAATGGATGTCATAAGTTACCTTTATGATTTATGATTTCTACGTGTTATTCATAAATCATATGATTTCATGAGTTATGTTATGATTGAAAAGCATGTTTTCTTTGATTTGTATTTTTTTTATGGGATAATGTTTTAGTTTCTTATTTTATAACCCTTACTAATGTTTTTATGCTAAGCCCAAGTTTTTGAAATTTTTTTCATAGGGTATAAGGAAGGGTAAGTGAAATTATGTATTTAAGAAAATTTATATCAAGAAACGAACTCTTGTTTTATTTAAGGAGTTTTATTTTTTTAAACCATTGGATAGAGTAGAAGTGTCTACTTTGAATTTTTTGAGAAGTAATGTAAAATTTATGGCATATTTCTCTAAAACTCAAAACCAAAAAAGATCCTCACTGTGAATTATTGACCTAACTCAAGATTATATAATGTTTAAGGTTGTGTCCTTATACAAAACCCTTATTCCTATAGTCCTCATGTAGAGCCCACATAGTATCAGTGCCCAAATTTTTATATGTTTCATGTATAGCCCTCATCATATTGTTTCTCACAATAAGTCCTCATTCAATGTACTTTATATAAATCTACATCGAAACGATGCTTATGAAAATCATATTCATATATATATAACATCATATGCAATTCCAACCTAATAACCATATCATTATTTGTCCAAAAAATTGTACATATTCAACATGTTCATCGAAAATGGAAAATCAAAAATTTAAAAAGAACCTAATCATGCATGTAATCATAGAATATATTGAACTATAGTCATCTGCCTATATTGCACTGAACCAAGGTTCTAAAATTAGTGAAATATGACTGATGCATAACTACTTGTTAACTAAGTACCTATAGAGCTTCACCAGCTACTGGCCATTAAACCCATTATTAGGTCCCACTACCTCTACCATGACTTCCACATGTAGCTAAATACCCTCTACCAGCCGCTCATACCTCTCCCTATCTGACCTCATCATATTTATGAGGATTAATTTGTGACTACTTATATCTGTAAAAGAAGGATTTCTATAAGTCCTCACAATATGTACCATCAGGCATCTTACCTAACACTTCTACGGAGCATAATCACATTGGGTCCAAATATTACCCTGTTTCTTGCACTAAAGGTACACTTCTATAGACTATCTCTTTAGTGGTCTTCTTGAATCTCTAGAATGACTAACATAATAAGACTCCTCATGGACTAAGTTCCAAATATATGAATCATCTATTTTCATCTCACACAAAGCCTCCAACTAACTCATCTAAGAAATGTCTTTCATAATTCTCTTAGCTATTAATTCCTTACTGACTACCTCTGAAAAGAAAGTCAGTCTAATGATATTCATTTGGAAGTTGATGGAATGTTATAAGATATCCCATAGAATCATATCCCAGTGATGAAATCTAAAACCATGGTAGGTGAAAATATTTAAAGGTTTGTGATGTTGGTCACATGGTCTGTGACTAAGGTATCTCACTGGTATAGATTCATAAAATCATAGGCTTAGTGTCGTCTCATCTTCTCCAAAATTAAATTGTAGAATATCATTGCCTCAAAATTCTTCCAAGACATTCCCTAATGTCTGCCTTCATGTGCTTATACATCCAAATAGTTCTTTTTCATTCATTTGAGCATGTACATCTCATGATCCCTCCTCCGTCCTAGGGGGTTTATAGAGATGGTCGAAGATGGTCTAGACCAACTTGATCTAGTTACCTACTACATGTGGTCCACCCCATCCTAGAACAGACAGTGTGTTGTTTGACTAAATACTCACCAGTAAATTATTCCATCAGGTGATCTGGGTCTATGAGATCCCTTATTGATTCCTCTTATAACATGAACCATACTTTTCCATTTCTTCTCATCCAACCATGTCCAAAATTATTCCATCATCGGTTTACCTACATGTACCTGAGCCCAAACATGTTCTATTACATATGGATCTTGATTAGTTAAGCCCTTCGGGGCCTCATCCAGTCCCTTATGGTCCTCATTCCATTCCCACTCATGTGGCCGATATAACATCCCTCCTAAATCTAGACTAGATGCCTTCTAGGTGGAATACCTCTAAATGATAACACAATGGTAAAAAAACTGTAACACTGTGTGCATATATATATATTGTAGATAATGAAATATGTAATATGTAGTTAATATCATCACCCTTTCACTCCCCTACAACACCCTTTCATAAGACATATGGCCACAAGGCCCCTTACCCACCCAAATCATTTTCAAGTATCATGTATCAACTAGCCCCATGGCCCCATTCATAAACACATCAGAGTCCAGAATCACGTATAATACCAACTCATGACACCTTACCTACCAATATCTAGGTTGTGTATAACATACTATTTATCATATATCTTGGATACCTAAGTAGAATTCAACAAAATAATCTTAATAGGAAAACACTATTTTGCTTCATTGTTTAAACATTAAAAACAAATATCCTCTTATTATCCCCGAATTCTCTTATCTGTTACATGAATATAAATCAGGTGAACATAGAATCACACAACATGACATATATATTTCATTATAACCACATTCATATGATGTTTATGTATAATTCAAACAAAAAAGGATTTGTAGGAAAATAAAGTTTAGCATCATTATTGACACATTAAATGGCCGAGTCCCTCTTAGAAAAATCTAGGTTCCTAATGAAAATCTCACAGAAAAAACATCGTATAATCATGTATTCCTATAATGATTAACAATCAAATCTCTACTATCACACTAGGATATGGATCATAATACACATAATCAAAAAATATCACAACATAGTATGCCCCTTGAGGTGGAAATCAATCAAACATAAAATTAAATAAAGAACATGAATTTCCCACCCACGGAAACATGTTCATTCCTATATGCATGGGGATTCATTAACAAAGCACGATCTTTAATCCATCCAAAAAATATGTAAACATGTGATATCATTTGAATCCCATCAAACGTGAAATATAGTTAATATCTAGATCTTTCTATGCTATGAGGAAACACAAGAAAGAACCCACTATGATACTATTTGTTTCACCCAAACCCAGATGAAACATTAAACAGTGCTCAGGGCCAGTGGACACCAGGTATTAAAAATGTATCCAAGTATTCCAAAGGGTGTTGACTTGTAGTGAATAAGTAAAGAGTTGATAATGGAGACACTATACCCACTTCTAGTAATAATATATATATAAGTATAAGAGGGAACATAAAAAAGTATAAGGAACATAAAAAAAGATAATTCATTATAAATTAGTTGTGGAATAATAAATACAAAACATATCATTATTGAAAAATGCACTATAACATGTCATAAAAAATTAGTAATTATGGTCACCCAAGGCTGACCATACAAATTATTATCTAAATCAGCATGATATGAATTAAAAATTAAACTCCATCTAATGTATAGGAACAACCATGGTCCAATCTCATCCCATGAAAAAGGTCCAACTTGTTCACAATGGTCTAGATACAGAGCCCGTTCCCTTACCTGATCCAAGAGACATAAATACTATAAGGGTATTGAAGGGATCATTTAGGTTGTGAGAATATAACTCTATAGGACACCAACAATGTTTTCCAATCTTATACCCATAATCATAAAGGTGGAATCTAATAATAATAAAATGGTGGAACATGGACAATTAATAAAATACCCACTTCCCTTCTCCTCAAAAAACAAAAGGAAGAAATCACCTAATTCATCCATTACCGGTAATTTCTAAATACATGCCTCAAATTATATATATATCATATATAACCTGGAAATATATACAATTTTGTAGATCATCCATGTAATATTTCCTATGTAATCCACTCAAAAATGGAAACCTAGGTGACCCATTCTGTTCCACAAAATACTATACCTCCCTAATCGTGAGCCATCAATGAGAACTCGAAACACAAATGGAATGCACAAAAAGTAAGTAACTAGTCCCTCCAACCTCAGCTTTAAAATACTCATTTGAACAATGTCGATGTCTTAAAGAATAGAGATATGTTTCCTCTAATAAATAATCACCATCAAATCAAAAGCTGATGTCCCATGGCATGGTGATATCTATCCTCCTATGTCCCATCCTAATGACCTCAGGTATTACTACGATCAATATCCCTCAACTAAATTTCGAAACACCATTAACTGATGGTACATCACTATCCACATTGTATTATTTCGTGATATCAATCCAATACATCTAATGGTAAACACCATCACCTATTTCCCATATTTTACAAGGCATACACCCACAACAAGTAGTTTGTACCACCTCGATCTGAGTGATATCAGTGCGCACACACCTACAACGGTGGACCGAGCAACAAAAGATGCGTATAAATATCCAAAAATACATTATCCAAATCATTTGTAACCTCATAGACCTACAAATGCTTTTTTAATTACTATTGGTCAATTGCATCTCAATTCATGAAGGCCATTACCCAATCCCATGGACTTCACCATCTATGTTGTGTGACCAAATTTCCAAACTACTTATCATAAACATCCCATATGTTTTGCACCGCACCCATCCTGAAAAACTACATCAACAATGTCCATGTTATCTAAATCAGCTCAATACTCATTCCAAGCCTATAAAATTACCATAGAACCAAGAAATATAATATAAAATTTTTAATTGAATTGAAATTGTTAACCCGGCCTAAATATCCCAAGATGGTCCAAGACCTTATACCAAATTGATCCATTGTAATGGAGATACAGAATTCCCATAGTCATATCATAACCAAATTAGAATAATTTAACATGAAATCATGAATTTACTTAGTGTATCAAATTATTTCCCCATAAAAATATATAAATGAACCCCAAAAACCATCACAAAATCAAGTAGAATAAAAGGTACCACATACTTGTCTGGGAAAACCCATAAAATATCACCCTCAAACTCATTCTGAATAGGTAGAAAATGAAATTTTAGATTAACACCCCAAAGATTAGGAAAATGGATCACAAATATTTTTCATTTTGGTTATAAAGATATATAATGGAAATTGGATACTAGATTGAATTACTTACCGATAAAATTCCTTTTCCAACAAAAAATTGAATATCAGTGCTCGATCAAAGGAGTTGCATCAAATTATCGAATATTGAAATTGAGGCTCTCCCTCTACTATTCATGTGGGTGAAGAAGGAAATATGGAGGGGAACAAATAAATATTAGGATGGGAAATCCATAAATTCAAAAATTTATGTGATTCACATTGTTTTCTGTAAGGTTTGGCGATTATTTCACTAACTGGGTGGTGCTCACTATCCATGAACCGTACTACAGAATAATTTGATCATTGATTGAAATAATATGTGTAGATCATGTGTGATCCCTCTATAAAAAACATTAGGTATCATGTACATTGATGAACCCCTCCTTCATGGTTTTCTAAACCATCTCCAATACCAGTGCAGGACCATATGTTTTATCCTTAGAGGCTGCATAGTTTTTTCAAACTATATGCCAATATCTCTACTCTCCCAAAATGATGTTTCGGGGCCCCGTTACTATATAAACTATCCCAAAAAATCAATGAATAAAACATGAATTAAAACAAAAAAAAGACCGTAGTTTATTCAAATGATTGTAATTGAGTTCTAAATATCTAGAAATGAATCAAAAGTCTCACAAAGCATAAAAATTAATATTGGTTCTGAAAATATGACATGCTCAATAATCTGAGACCTTAAAATAATGATAAATATTCTAATATATACCTTTTCCCTTAAAATAAATTTAAACCATAGATTAATTCCTCTAAAAATTATCATAAAACACACTCCTTAATTATTCAATTGAAACATCATGACCATGGATCCAATGAAATTATGCCCCAAGCTCATTGGTCACATAACCCCATGTGCACCACCTAGTATGCTAGAGGCCTCCAAATAGAAGCGAGGGTCTAATGAAGGAATAGTGGGGAGACTATAACCTATGTATTAGTAATTAATACCAAATATTAAATAATAAATCAAATAATTAGAACATAATAGAAATAAATCATACATAATAAAATAATGATTAATCATGCAAGAACATCTTACAATATACAATAATAGACACATAGTAGTTAGAGATAAAAAATCTACAATGAAAAAAGAAAATACCCCAGGGCCATATCCATGGGAATTATGGTATCCATGTAAAACTTGTTCTCCTCACCTCCAACGAACATGCATAACATCATAAAAGTCTAGTAAGATACAAAGCTTCAACTAGATGATATCGGTTCAGTAGTCATGTGGCAGCCAAACCAGGGTGTGAGATATACTCAGCATGACACTACTAAATACGTATAATGAAAAATAAAACATGGGTATCATAAATAAATTGTATTTCTAGTATATTGAATTTAATGTAGTTTAGTAAATGTATATGTAATCATGTTATATCTAGTTCCATATGGACAGTTAGCCTACCATTCCTACTTTATAAAAATCTAGAATACCATTGATGCTTTCTCACTATATTAATATACACCTAAGGTTCATATATATATATATATATGAACAATATGTGTAGTAACATATGGAGACATATATATGGATACACTATAATAGTCTGGATGATAGGGGTAACTCAGGCATCCATGCATAATGATAAGAGTATCATTTTGATAAATGGTCACCATGCCAAATTGTAATAATTTAAAGTGGATCTCATTCCCATGTATCATAATTTTATATTGGATTTAATTCCCATGTATCATAATGTACATGACACCATGCGTAGGGATTCCATTCAAATAAATCATAATATAAGGGATGCCTTGACCAGGGCATTATACGCCTAAAAAAAAATTAATGAATGTCACACCAATGGATTCCAAGCCCATTAATCATAAAATAAGGGAGACCATCCCTAAGTATTTCATTCTTGTGAATCATAATATAATGGATTCTAGGCCCTGATATTCCATAAATATGCTTCATAACATAAGGGATTCCATAAATGAGTTCTATATGTTATGATAAACTGAAATAATAAATTGGGCATGACAAAAAACATACTATAACATAATTCAAGTAAAAAAGATTGGTCATTCCACTATAATGTATTTAATAAGTCCATAGAAATTTCCATGAAATCCCCAATTTATCATGTTTGATTGATCAATTGTTTCATTTATTAATTGATATGGTATATGTGTAAATTTTTACCGTAAAAATACATTTTTTATTTAAGGAAACTACCCTATAAAAGTGGTTACATCACCATTACTAGACTTAGAAGGTATACTATGACATCACATGATTTAATTTCCATAAATAAATATTAATCTCATTTCCCTTTGATAAAGACAATGCACCTCAATGGTTGTTTTATTATAAAAACAAGTGTGTGATATAATGAATATCATTGACAATTTAACTATATAATAATTAATTCTAGGTAATAGTTTACAATTAAATTCAATTAATGGGGATTAATGATTTAAAATATTCCATAATTATAATAAATATAGTGGAAAAACTGTATATCTTGATCATTTAATCAAATAAATTATTAATAATAAAAAATGTAATTTAAAAGAACACACCCAAATGATGGTGTGATTTGAGTTCGATGACCACCAACTACGAAATGGTTGTCTAAGGGAATCATGTCCATGATCTAAACATTTAATTTATAAAAATGGAAAGAAAATGTAAGGTCTATCATGCAACACAACAACATGTTTTATAAATTGATGAAACAAAATGAAAGAAGTCATAGACCAACTATCTCATTCATTGAATGGTCTGGTTTTCCAACACTGATCATCGATCTTATATGTAATAGGAGAAATTAGATGATTATAAAAACACCCTAAAAGAGGGTAAATTATATAAAATGAATATATTGATGAATTTGGTGAAATAAATTAGGAAACAAAGGTTGAGGATTCAAATACATATCGATATGATTCAAATGCACCAGAATAAACTTCAATCATAAAATGATCTTTGAAGAAATCACTATGTTGGGGGGAGTAAATGGTGTGTGTGGGAGAGGATTCTCTCTAAATGGGATAGTAAATGGGGGTGAAAACCCATTAAGGGTTAAAGGGTTAAAATATTATTTTTTCCATTTAAATGAATTTCAATGTTTGGCCTCAAGATTTTTCTCTCCTTTCCCTAAAAATTCTTCTAACATAGACAAAGAGTCATTCCCTACATGGTTTGGTCACATGGGTTTTCTTAACTATCTGAAAACTATATTCTTATACTGGTAAAGATTCATTAACCATGCAGAAAGGAATATAGTTTGAAAAATGGTGCACAACACATGTTCCTAGGAGTTCAATTTAATTAAAATATTATGCATTCCCATGTACCCCAACTCACATATTTTTCAATCCATTTGAAACCCCTTACAGGGATGAATGGTTTCTTGTAATGGTATACATAGTTTAAAAAATCCATGTTCCCTATTGTCCTCCATAGAAATGTTAGTGTTTTTGGTCTTGACACTCCCTTAAACACATATGTACACCCAAGACCACTCTTTCTCCTTAAACTAAATTAAAAACAATGAACTTCAGTGTTCAAATTCTCATATTTACATTCAATGTATATGTTTATGATCTGGAATTCCCACCATAAAATATTTTGAATTATCATATAATTTTCAACAAGTCCAAAACATGAGGGGGGTTATATAAATTTACACACTATATCTTTTTCAAAAATAATTTTCTATGATGAATTTTTTTTCATTCTATATTTTTATATATTTTAGTAAATGATAAAAATGAGAGATTATGATCCAGGATATAGAATTCACATAATTAGGATGTAAATTTTTGATAATTTGTTATTTTTAGTTTTATCAATTATGAATTACATAACATAATTGACTTTACCTTTTTCTAACAATTATATGAGTAGTAATGGTAAAATTTTGTTGCAAATTTGGGTGAGGTACTTCATATGTAAATGGAAAATAATATTGAGTACTTATACTTCAAGAACATAGATAGATTGATTCAATGTAGTTTCTCTTATATTTAATGATTGATTTGACTATCCAATGTCTGAATTGAAGTGTCGATGGAAGAACAACGTCTAATATATATTGGATGATATAATGAATATAAAAATGCTATATTATAGATCTTTTACGTTTTGGATATTTATTATGATATATAATAAAGTCTAAATGATAAAATATGAAATCATCCCAAGGATAATGTTACTTAATGCCATTGAAAATAATAATAATGTTCAAATAATGATGATTTGGGGGAAGATAAATCTTTAAAATTAGGTTAAGAGGCTTTGAAATTTGTTGACGAAGAAATGATGGTTCTGTAAAGTATTTGTTATGATAGATTCATTCATAACATAGGATATTTCCATAGGAGATAAATATTTCATATGATTTTATGATTGTATGATTGTATGTTATTCACATCCTCTCACCGGATATGAGTTCGAAAAAAGAATAATGGTTCCATATAAGAAGCATTCAAATTCCTAAGAAATGATGAACAGGTAACACCTGCCAACATGTAAGATACATGGAATTCATATAATATTTACACCACATAAGAAACAAAAACATCATATGATAGAATGCACACCTAAGATACTTATTCCATATAATATAAGATATCATGTGATATATATTTCACCAGAAATGAAAACTATGGGATTATCCAAATCTTAAGAAGGAAAGATATAATTCCAATATAAAAAATGTGGAATTACGTAATTAAATATTTTGATAAATTGATAATAAAATTTTGAAATTCCATATGTTGTTCATAATGTATTCAAATATAAAGATCTTTAAAATGGAACTGGATTCATTTTGACAAACGAATTAGTGATCTATGTATTATGTGGAGGGCCATGTTGAAATGAAATATGTTGTTTTTCATCCATGTAAAGTTTCAAATACTATATTTTAGAGAATATGGTATCATTATATATATATATAAAGTGTATAATTTAATAATCATTCCTTTCTATATTTTCCTCTAATTACATGGAAATTTTAAATGATATTTAATAGACCAAAATATTATGTGTTTTAAAAGAAATTAAAAACAAAAAATTATTGATGATTGATGGAAAATATATATTTTATTTTACATAAATCATTTTGATGATATTATTTAAATTATTTTTGAAAATGAAAACAATTATAGTAATGGAGAAAAATGAGTTCTCAAAAATAGAGAGTGATAATTTATGAAGTGATGAAATGATATCTTGTATTATCGATAAAGTATGAAGATATTGATGCATAGATATTTTCATGAAGGAAGAATACATTCATGGCCATTTATTACATAATTTTAGGATAAATAGATTGTTGATGATCATATGTAATTGTTATAGATTGATTGATCTAATAATTACAATCATTTTTACATGTTAATAAATTAAGGGTACATGAGTAGACTAGTTGAGATTTTTTCATAAAGGGAGTTCAACACTATGTGGTGAAGGAGTAATGAAAAGGCAATGGTTTCCATTAATGTTTTGGATCATAAATTATTTAGGGATTTAAGAATTTTTATTTTTTAGTGACACTCTAGAATAATCATAGTGTGTCTCTATGATGATTGGACTAGGATGAACCATGTTGTAGCCACATATAATTATATTAGGGATTTCAAGAATAGAGTGACTAATCATTCATGAAAACAAACTCGATATTTCAGTTGAATTGAGTTAATATAATTTTTTCATCCATTCTATATTAATATTACATATTAGGGGAGGAAAATTTAATTCAATATTTTGATGATTAGGGAATATTGTTGTGCATGAGGTTAATTATAATAGAAATAATTTAAGTAATATAAAAATGATTTACCCCCACACCCACTCAGTGGTACAAACCGACATGGTTTCTTCAAGTAATATGACTGTTAAATTAGGATCCGCATAAAAATATAATATTTTCTATGAAATTGAAATTTTAATTTCTATGAATAATAGGGGTATCACCATATTTGATAGAAGAAACTATAATTTTTCCAAGAGTAACTAGATACTCTCTCTTCTATCATTTGTCCTGGAAGTAATAGTAATTGTAATATTAGTTTCTCAACATTTAACTAGAAGGTTTTAATTATAATTAATTAAAATATAAATACAGAAGTTGTTGTAAAAGAAAAAATCCCTTTTCAATACTCTTTCTGAAAAAGGATAATACAATTTCCATAGGACTCCAAACCTCCATCAAAATTTTGTATGAGATGAGAAATACTTATAAAATCGAATTTGTTAGACAGGGAAGAAATTTTGAATATTCAAAGGAGAAAATGAGAGGATTATAAAATGGATGATAATGAAAACATTAATTACTAGAAAATTATAGATAATGATATTATCAGTAATATGAAAGGATGTAGTTAAAAATCAGATGATTCTATCATAGAAATAAATTAAATAAGAGACATTTTAAAATTTTTGATTCAAATATTCCAATAATACATGATAGAGAAGTTATTTATTTTCATAAACTAAAAAATATTCTCATTTAATGTAAAATTATAAATCCACCCACCTTTAAGATGAATTAAAAAGATGAGATGTATTTTTAGGTTACCAGAAAAAAATAATGTTTGAGATGAAGAGGTAATAGAATCAAGTGATTATGAATATGAAGAATATAATGAAAAAATTTCAATGATTATTTATTTTATTAATTAAAAAATAATAAATGGATGATGAGGAAAATGGAAAATAATCATGTATTCTTCATAATTAAAATGGAATTGGACACATTGATAGAAATTGTGTAGAGGAAAAGTGAATTAATATGCCTCATAATATAAGGATGATAAATATGGGAAAGGGAAAAATTATGAAAATATATTCTTGAATAATGAAAAAGCTTTTGATTAATAAGAAGGAACATACTAAGTCATCCTAGAGAAGTCAATTAATTAATGATGTCAGAATAATGAATACTTTTGAGAGAGTATTAATACCAGAACTAGTAATAGTTAATGATAAAGGCTAACACTGAAATACATGATGAAATATGATTTTCAATATTAGCATTAACAAAAAAAGTATCTTCAGAAAGAAAATAACAAATTGATAAAAAAGGAATAATATCACCATATAAATATATAATAATTATTATTTAAGGATTCTAGTTAAATTGATGAGATAGATATATATATGTTGAAAGTAATTAGGGAAAAAAATATTTTGAGATACCTTCAAGAATATATTTTTTTGATGGAATCGTATTTATCTTAGAACCAATATATATGTCTTGAAACACCTAATGTGATTAATAATATCATATATGTCCTCAATGTTTTTAAGGTTAATGTTTTATCATCTCATGTAATATAAAATAAGGGTTCATATGTCAAGTTACTTAAGTTATGAATAATTTCCAAAACATACCTAATATTATATATATTATAGGTTTTAAAATGTAACAATTCAAAGAAGAAAAATGGGATGCCCTCTTCTACATTAATGGTAGAGGGGAATATGTTAAGGAAAATACACCCTATATGACCAAGAAGGGGTAGTTTGAAGAATGTAAAAAATAATCTTTTGTAATTTTTTTATCAATATATATGATTGTCAATCTATAGGTTTTTATAGAATTATAGAAGATTTATACACTATGGTCTGTCAAAATATATTAAAATGTCACATATATGGTAGTGGAAAGAACAAAGGGGATATATGGGGATAATATAAAAGACTTATTTATATAATTTGGAAGGTGAAACCAAGAATAAATCAAATATACCAACTCAATACTAATGAGAGTGTTTAAATGAAATATATTGAAGATGTTAATTAAATGATCATATATTTGTAAATTTCTTGAATAATAGAGCCTGATATATTAAATATGTTGTCAAGTAGAAAATATAATGCAACTGGAATAAAATACATGTTATATTGAGGATGAAAACATATATTGTGAATGTTCCCATGATAATATCTTGTCATGAAATAATACACAATTTTTTTATTGTATATTTTTAAGAGATAAGTAAATGTACAATACGCAATCTAATGTTAGTTCTAAATTATGGTATGTTTTTTAACATAATGAGGTTGGAAATCACAAGAGGATATCTAGAAATTATAACCAATTAATTTGTGAAAATAAGTTCAAAAGATGAAATATTAGTAGAAATAAAATGGAAAATTATTTGAAAGTATTACCAAATCAATAAGAGTTTACCAAAAATATTATTAACACACCAGGAAAAGAATTTTTCTTAAGGACTAGGCTGAAGGAAACAGCACCACATACAAAATAAGTTCCCGAAGAAAATTAGTATGAAACATTTTAAGGATTATAATTGAAAAAGGGATAGATATATATATTTACATGATGATAATAGAAGGAAGGATAAGTTTTGGTTTGTGGTAAATGTCATGTCTGCAATGCTAACTAAGGAATTAAGATCTCCCACCTTATTAAATTTTTGTAGATTTTTTTAAACTAACATGTTGGGAATTGTAGGAGATAGTTGAGGCTATCACTATTAAAAAATATGAATAAAATACTTTTCAAGGAGTTTAACAAAATCCATTAAAATTATAAATGACTGAAAATCCTAATGGGGTAAAATTATGATATGGACGTTTCAATTTTTGAATTTATAATTTCATGTTATTCCTTCAAAATTGGATAAATAATTAAAAAAATAACACTTAAACTAATTAATTTTTACTATATAAATCATATTTATAAACATCCATATAGGTTGATGAAGTGATGTGATAATAATGGGGGAGAATGGTGTATTATACTAGAACTATCTAATTTGTTTCTTGATATTTTCACATGATATAATTTAGTTAAGATGGATATATTTAAATTATCCATTATGAAGAAAAATTTGAAATAATTCAAAAATTGTATAACATGATGCTATTTTAATTGAAATCCTTGATTGGATGGATACATATTTCTTATTATATATTCTAGACATACTCATGTTTAAAAAGAGTTGACTAACTAATAGCTTATTATTAGGAATAGATTTTTTTTGTTATCCTTTCTTCATGAGTGGGTTCTGCTATGAGTCAGAAGGTAAAGAATATGAGATGAGATGACTATAGTACCCCATTTTCATTTACTGCAAATAAGGAGGATAAGAACTATTATGAAATTAGAGAATATCAAAGGGGGTATTTGACACGTAGTTCATTAATAGATTCAAATGATTAATTATTTATCTATTGTATTTACTAATATATAGTAGTATGTAGGGACAAAATCACATGGAATATTTTTACAACCAAATTTTCAAACACAATTCCACTACCATCAGTCGAAGAGTTTTATAGTTTTATTTTTACAATTGTCTATTTAGATGAACAAATTAACGATGATACAATGATTTTTTATATAAATAATATATAATGTTAAAATAAAACCTAGTGAAATTAGAGTTAAATAAGAATGATGAAAAATGATTCTTAATGAAATTAAACTATTCTGGTTGAATATAAACCCACATCAATTAAAATGTAAATTGAAACTGAAACCTTAGAAATTGATTACTTTAACCTCCCTTTCAAGGATATTTAACACACATTAGAAAGAATCGTGATGTTCTCGACATCATGAACTAGTCAAACTATAAAGGATTTTCATTCATTGTCAACAGAATAATCTCCCTAAAAGTTTATGATGTTTTTGAATGTAACGTTTGATGAATTTCCACATGATCGATCTCATATAAATATCATGTATTTTTTAAATTATGGAAATAGGTGAAAAAATTTATTTTTAATAATGACAATCAACCTCCCCTGTCAAATCTGATTGTTGATGAAAGAATTTAGTAAATATGTAGAATATTAAACCTTGATCATAACAAATTTATCCATGGAATATGTTCATATAAAATTTGGGTTGACAAAAAATCAATTAGAGACTAATAAATGAAAATGTAATGGATATGTAATGTCCCTGTTGAAAAATTGTGATCATTAAAACTATCATTCTTCGGGTCTCCACCCTGGAATTGGTCGTTCTCCCTAATGTTTTAGTCTGTTTGTCTACCTCCATCTCCCACTTGTATCAAAACTCATAATCTATAATGAGTCTAATCCAATTGTTTATTATGCCATGACACCTCATGATTTTTATCATTCATTTTCTAACAACAACAAACACTAACTTTGTCAATACTCTTTAATTCACTGAATATGTTACTTCATCTTCGGGATTTCTCCCCAACATTAAAAAACCCCTTTATCTTTAAATGAATTGTAGTTAAAAAAAGAATCTAGATGACATATTTTTCTAGGATCCAATTGGGTTATACTTTGGTATAAAAAAATGGGAATAGTGACATTCGTCTAAATATTAATATAATTTAAAAATATCCATAAGGAAATAAAAAATAATAAAATAGAATTTTTTTATAATTTTTTTATTATTATTCAGTTATATTATAAAAATATATATTAATTATCATTATTTATTAATTACATAAAATTAAAAAAAAGTTTATTCGCATATTTTAATCTTATATAATAGTATTCTTAAAATTAAATAAATATATTTTAAAATTAATTTTTATTATTATATTTAAAATTTATAAAATATGTTGAATTATTTATATGGATTTCTTTTATAATTTTAAATGTAATTATGAAATTACATATTAAAACATACTTTAGAAACAAATATATAAATATCAACAAATACTTTTATAAAAACTAATTATTAGTGAATAAAATTATAATATAGTTTTAAATTGTATAATTACATCTTTTCCAACCACACCAACATGGGATTCTTCTTCTTACCTAGTCATGACTCTCCTCCCCTAGGTAGCTCTTTCCTCTATGGCGATTGGCGATGGTGGCTTATCCATCTTAGCAGACAACGTTGATGGATTCTCCATCAATAAAATTAGATATTTGATTTGAAATGTGTCTCCTTGTGGGATAAAGATTCTTCAAGGGTAGATCCTCATCTTCTCTACAGTTGTTGATTCTTCCTTCAGAAGGAGGATCAGGTTGATATCCTCATAGAGGTCAACTTATTTCATCAATGAGTCTCATCTTTCGGGTTCGTAGATTTATGGTGGATCAGCATTTGGTGCCTCTATAGTGGTTCTCCTTCAATGATCGCTCAGTGACTTGGGAGGTGGCAGTAGGGAAGCCCATCTTTATTCGATCTAGGATTCATATCTGGAGATGTTTATTCTTGGACAGTAGTGGTCAGAGGTTAATTGTTCTACCTTGACTTGGTCGAAGTAGGAAACAATTGTTTGTGTTGACTTCAGATTTGGCGGTGGCTATGTTTAAGCAGTGTTAGAGGATCGTTATGTAGGAGATTTAATCGTAGGTATTTGTGATTTATGTTTTTCTGCAATTGTGGTTTTGTTTTGGAGGAGGTTCTATTTGGTGCAAGGAGTAGTATCATTTGTTGGTATATAGTATCATATGGAAGGATCGACTGTGGGTAAACAGTTAAAGGAAGGTCGTGCAACAATGAATAATTTGTGGCTATCATTATTAAGAGTGGTGGGTGTTCCAACCAATAGTGGATGAGGAGCAGGATTTTTAAATGTGTTTCTAAACGATGAATTATATATTCCAATAGTGGGTCACAATCCTATCTATGCGTAAATCCTTTACTTTGTACATCTAGGTCCCATCATTAGAAAACTAGAGACCGATGGCCCAGGCACATACTGGTGGATCTTCCAGGAAAAAAGCATCCAACAAAAATGTAAAAAAATAATACATTAGAAATAAAAATATTAAATAATTAGGAATAAGTTCAATTAAATAATTAATTTTTTTATTTAATTAAACTGAAAAAATAATGAATGAATAAATATTTTAAAAAATTAATTAATTAAATCTGTTAAAAATAGCATAATAAATATTTTAAAACCAAACTTATGAATTAAAATACTAAAATTGAAATTAAATTAAATTTATTTGTTTTTAAAAATAATAAATGTTATAACAATATAGTAAAACTCAAACATGTAAAAAATTTAAATTGAAAAATGATTAATTAATTAAATTAAGAATTACATATTTTACCATATTTAATGTTAGAGATAACAAAATGAAAATTAAATTAATGATCCATAAATAAATAATGAAGAATTGATTAATTAATAAAAATACACAGTCATAAAAGTAATATTCCAATGTTAAGGGGAATAAAAATATATAAAGGAAATAGAGAATTAAAATAAAAAAATGAGTCAGATAAATTAATAATTTTAAAAACTAAAAATAAAAAAGTAATTATGAAAAATTATTACTTAGTAAATATTATTATGAATTTATTAAATTTATAATAAATGACAAAAGAAGAGTAATTAGTTAATTAAAACATCAAAAGCGTAATAAAAATATGTGGAAAATCAAGTGATTTGAAGGTCACTTAAAATTTCCACACACTTAATAACTGCTTCTCCTCAAAAAATTTAAATCAATTTTTCATTATAAATAGAAACATGTGTTTTTTTGAAGGAAATCAAAATTATTCTTGTCAAGGAATATAACAATATAGGAACAATACCTGAGTGTTAGGACTTTCAAATGAAAATTTCAAATCAGGTAATGACCAAATTCAAATACATTTAGGATATTAGGAGAATAAAGAATAATTATTTTTTGAATATTCCATTATTATTCTATAAAGAAAATTATTGACTTACTTCAATTCAAGTGCATTTTTAAATCTAATAGTGATAATATGTTACATATAAATGTAAAAAAATCCTTTAAAATGGAACCATCGACGTTCACTTTCTCCTAGATTACTAAAATAAAATTTTTAAATAAAAATATATTAAATTCAAATTATTGATACAACAAAAAATATTTTAATACAAACCAATTGTACCCTTCTTCATCTAAGTTCAAAATTCACCTCACCTCAATGATATCATTTTTGACTACTTGGAACTCTATTTTTATTATTTATGAATATTAACAGGCTTTGTATCTTGTGAAAATTATAGTGAATATGAACTTATTAGAATTGTAGGGAATGATTACACACACTCTTAGTTCTTAGAATATCACATATTACCTCTAGGTTCCCATTTTAACATTTTACTTTTGTTTCAAAGGTATTCTTAGACTACCATTTTAGTTAGATACATAGTGTGATTGATTTTTCAAAAAGAAAAAATTGATCCCCCTATTTTGATGTTCAAATATCTAGTTTCTTAATTTTATGATCATAACTACACATATATCTATCCTCTATATAACCCATAATTAGTTACTAAACCTGATTTTCATAAAAAACATTATACAACTCCACTCAGCATTCACACATCCTAAAAAAAATTAGTTTTAATGAAACCCACAACAACATGTTATTTTTTATCCATTAGGAATGATTGGATTTATGTGCATAATAAATCTTAAAGAACATAAAATTGTGAATTAATTTTGAAAAAAATAACCATTTTATTTTTTAAAATAAAATTTTAAAGGGATGATGGATTTTATTAGATTAGATTAGGTCACATATTAACTCCAAATATAAACACTCTCTCCCCCACACATAAGATAAAATGCTTTCCCCAAAGTTGAATTCAATGGTGAGGAATTGTTTTTTATATTTATACTTCATAACATTATTTGAATTAAGAATTTCAATGATATGTTCAAGGGTAATAATTATGCATAAACAGTATGTTTTCCAAAATAAATATTTTATAATAGAAGATGCAATTTCAATTATTATCATTAAATCCATTGACAAGAAATTTAATATTTTATTATAAAGTGTCATGTTAAAAAATGACTGCATAGTGAAATTGGGGTCAATAATTTTGAAACATTGGCTCTAAGTTGATATTAAGTACATTATGAAAAGGATACGCTAAACACTCAACACCGAGGAGAAAATTCATATAAAACCAAATTCAAGGGGTGTAATTCCACCAAACATAATTTCAAAAAATTTATTTAATTTAAGACATTGTAGCCAAATTTATAACAATAATCAAACATGAAATAAAAAAGAATAATGGAGAGTATTAAAACGATATATAGATATAAAATTTACCTATTTAAATAAGAATTCACTTCATAATTAGTTTAAAATTAATTCATCAATTTTCTGTAAATAAAATCCTTTATTATATTCTACTTTAGATACTAAAAATGAAAAAAATGAGAATAATAAATGAAGATATGAAACTCTATTTAAATGAATACCCAATAGTATGAGTGTAGGGAATATAATCCTGTGATTGTCCATCATATAGATTCCTAGGAATTAGAAAATAATGGGAACTCTAATACTCTGTTATCAATTGAATAGAAATATTATTTAAGGCAAATGATTACTAGGAAGGCCAAGAATTAAATCTAGAAGAGAGAGAGAACATAACACGGAGAGGAAACATCAATTTATTCTTAATAAAACAAAATCAGAAAAGAAATGACTCTATTCTAAATATTGAATGATTTAACTCAAATGAATAAATGAATTTAATTCCTTCAGTTATACAATCCTAGTGACTAACGATTATCACTAAGTGAGTGGGGATTCTTATGTAGGAACCAGGTCATCTGTTTTTTCCATTTTTATAAAAAAATGATATTCTTGGCACCAAAATTAGTATGGAAATAATTTCATCCATTCACACATACAAAAATCCTAAATAAACCCACATTAACATTATGTGAATACTAAATGGAGTATTCAAGTTATGTATAATAATCCTCACCCAATTTCACTTTTATAATGGTTATAATATATTCTGTCTCAGGTAAAAAATAATGAACTCCCAAATGTTCTTCCAAGAAGATTTTAATAACAAAAATAGAAAATGTACTATCAAAATCACTCATGATAGTGGTGTGAATACTTCTTAATAAAGTTCATATTTTAAAATATTTATTTTTTAAGGGAAAATGATGTATATATTAATCCTAGGGATTTATGATTACCCTAAAATGCTTATCACTCAAAATTAATTGATTCAAAATAAAATTCTAGGGTATTTTTTGCTAAGTGCTGACTAATATGTTCAAGAAAGGATGAAATAATATTCTAAAAAAATAGTATTTATGTTAGATGAGTTTAACTCCAATTATACTCTAATTTGAACATAAAAATGGTATTTGGAAACTAAATCAGTTGAGGATGCATGTTAAAAAATGGAAAATGTATTAATTTGACCATTCAAAAAATCAATTTTGACCAGATTATAAATATCTTCCAAGACATTCTCATTTAAGATCATGAAATTATATACAATTTATTCTAAAAATATACTCTATATAAATCATCCAATGATTGGTCAATATCCTTTTGAGGATAATGTTCAAAAAGTTTACTTTTTATGCTAACATATTTTTATGGTTCTAGTTCGATTTTAGTTGTATAAACATTTAGTTTATCCTTAATAAATTTATATTCCACAATTTTTAAATTAATCTGATTTTCCTGTGGTTGGTCAACTATATTTTTCGTTTTAGTTGGCCAAACAATTGAAAAATATTTAGAAAAATGAAAAAGTGATTTAAATCATTTATGAGTCATTATTAAATAACAAATCCCTCATTTTTTCATCAAATTAAATTTTAGAAATTATTGGGTTTACATATTCAAAAATAGTAATATCACATTTTTTTAATAGTTTCAAATTTATCATAGTCAATGATTTCATGTTTTATATTGAATTCCAAAATATCCCAAATTTAAAATTCATTTTCATCATCAAGATTTCATAAAATCTGTGTAAAGAGTTATTAAAATTTTAATTATAACTTTCCGGCTTCTCCTAAACCCTAGTGATCACATCATTAAAGCTCCTATAAAAGCACTCAATTTCAATAGTAGGAATCATGAACAAAATAGGTCATTCCAATTCAATTTCTTTTTTCTTTTTTCTCAAAAATAACTAATTGAACTCCCTTTAATTACATTATGGGAACATTAGTGTAGTGTTTTTATTTATAGAGTTGGTTTTTCTCACATTTTCTTCTCCATTGTATTTAGATTCTTAAAAATAATATTTCCTACAGTTTCATCCTTTCACTTATTCTCATTCTCATTTTCTAATTTTCTATAATCATTTTCATCATCAGATTTTTCAAAATATTCTTGTTTTTATGTTATTTTATGAAACTTTAAGAACATTATCCCTTAAATTTGATGTTATTGGGATTCCTCCTGAAAATTTTTAATCCAAATTTCCTAATTTTAGTGTATATTATCATCATGTTTTTTTAATAATTGACCGAATTTTGTTAATAAATCATCTTTGGACTCAATGTGATGTACATTTTAAATAATGTAATCAATTTTTTGTGGTTAATTATAGGCACACTATTAGGTAGTGTATCCATAGTAATAATAACACACATAAATATGTATAAAAGGATAATACATACTCTCTTGTTCTTACAATTTTAGTAAACATGATTTAACAGAAAAAATTCCCAAAAAATGTATAACTTTGAATTTCAACACAATCAAAAAATTCATTGAACATTGTTTAAAAAAAACAAACTATTTTCTAATTTTCATTTGAAATGAATTTTAAAAAACTATATTTTTTTTTGTAAAACCGGTCACATGGAGCCTTCCATAGGGATGCCGCCAAAAACATAACACACAGGTTGTTAATATTTTCCAATATTTTATTATTCATAATATGCTTGAAACTAGTGTAAAGAAGATCATAGGTTAGAACCAGTAGGGAAGGTTTTTTAAAAATAATTCTAAAAAAACAAATATACTATAAGTAGTGGATAAATTTTCAAATATTATTTTCATTTTTTTATGATGACCGTAATGATTGCAACCTAATTTTTATATTACTAATAGAATCAGGTTAAACAAATATACAGTGAATTAATAGATAAAAATAAATATTCAAGAAATATTCATTGGGAAATTAAACTCAATTAGTTGAATAAAATACTCCATACTGAAAAAATAAATTGACTTCGCAAACATGGAAATTGATTCATTTAACTACCCATTCTAGTAAATAAATGAGCAGTATAATTATGTTAAAAATTTCCACTCCAAGAACCTCTCAAGATGAAAAAATATTTTTTAGACTTGTAAACCAAAACAATCTCATAGAATGTTTCTGAATATTTTTAATTTATGTATTGATGAATTTCATGCATGATAAATCTCACAAAATGACCATGGAATTCTAAAATTAAAGAAAAACAACAAAAAAATATTGGTTTTATAAATTAGAATCAAACACAATGGTCAAATGAGATTCCCCATAATGGAATTAGGAAATCAATAGAGTATTTATACTAATAGAATTCAAACCCATGAGCATAATAAATTTATACTAATAATATGATCATATCAAAACAACAGTTGAAATAATTAAATTACATATTAATTAATGAAAAATAAAATGGTTAAGTAATCTACCTCCCAAAAATAGTTATCATTGTCGGTGTATTTCTCTTGGTGTTTGACATTCTCCCACTTGTTCTCTCTGATGTTTTTCTTTCATGATCTTCCTCCATACACAGCTCTTCTTGAACTCCATAATATCAAATTTTTGTTCAACCAATGTCCATAGTCCCATATTACAACATGATTTTAATCCATCATTGTCTCATATTTGGTCTCCAATTGTAAACTCTCACATAATTCAAATTCTGTACGTCACCAAACATGTGACATCGTCTTCTATATTCCTCATCAAAAGGATAAAACCCCTCTAACTGAAAATGATTAGGGTTTGGAAAATGATTCTAGATGGATTCTTTGACCTGTTTCTCGTAGGTATCTATGTCTATATAAAACGAACATAAAATATTTAAATTCTTGTTAATATTAGTAAAATATATAGTTAAATTTAAAAAAAATTAAATTAATTAAGTGTGATATTATTGTACAAAATAATTATTATTTATTAATTAAATTATAAAAAAAATTGTATTACTTATCATTCTTTATTGCTTAATTAAAGCTGAAAATAAATATATTACCTTATTTTAAATTTATATAATTATATTTTAATGATTAAATAAATATATTGTAAAATTATTTTTTATCATTATTAGATTTAAATATTTATTTATTTTGATAAATTACTTATATGAATTTATTTAGTAATATATAAAATGAGTAGAAAAGTACAAATTGAAATTTAAATTTTGAAATAAATATAAAAAATATCAATAAATATATTTATAAAAACTAATTAATAATGTTTTAAAATTTTATGTAGCTATAAATTATATTATTTCATTCTAAATTATATAATTTATTTTATTTAACTGTTAAATGCATTTATTTACAAATGGAATGTTTAAATCGGTTAATTTTTTTATTAAATTATTATTTTCATGAAATTATTATCATTATCATTATTATTTAAGTTTTATTTCTCTTTTTTATTTGGATTCAATTTATTTTTTCATTTTTCTATTTTTATCTAACCGTGGAATCATGTGATTATTATTTATCTCCAGTCACGAAACTCATCCTCGTGACTACAACCACCATGGAGACTGGTATCATCAGAATACCCATCTTGGAAGATGATGATGGTGACATATCCAATGATGAATATTTCTGTCAGAATCAAACAGTTGACTATGGCGGTGGAGGATTCTTCATGAGTGTCTCATTATAATCCAAATATATGTCTTTTATTTCTATAGAAGGAGCTTCAGGTGGATCATCATTTGGAGGTCACCTTATTTCATGTGAGGGTGATGTATATCATCTTCATACAGTGAAGGATGATTGGATTTTGGCGCAATAGAAGTAGTTATCCTATTTTGACGGCTTAACGACTCTGGCGATATTATCAGGGAATCATGGAAATGTTCAATCTGGGTTTTAGATTTGAAAATGATGATTCACAGATGGTGGTGGCCATATGCTAGTTGGTCAGCAATTCCTTGTTTGATGGTGGAAATGATTGTTGGTTTCGGCTTTTGATCTTGTGGTAGAAATGATCAGGGGGTGGAATAGTATCCTTATATTTAACATATAAAATGTCATTGGGTTGATTTCTTTTTGTTGTAATGGTGGTTTGGTTTAGCTGAGGATTATTTGGTGGATGTAGGAGGAGTAGTATTGGGAAGAAAGTACTAGAAGGTGTGTTCGATGTTGGGTGAGCGGCCAACTGGTTAATTGGGTATAGAGGGTTATGTAATGGTGACAGATTTTTGGTTGTTTTTATAGAGGTTGTTATGACGGGTTCTATGGAGGCTGATGGCAGATTTTAGGAAATGGAGAGTGAAATATGTTATGGTTTGTCACAATATTGGCGATGGCTAATTCCCCTACATTTATAATGATAGGATCCACCAATTAAAAAATAGAGACAGGTAGCTCAGGTACCTACTGGTGGATCTTCCACAACCAATAGTATTCAGAAACAAAGTAGAAAATAGAAAACATATAATTAAAAATATCAAATCATTTGAATAATGTTAAACTAAATAAATAAATAAATAAATCAGTCTAAAAAATATGAATTAATATAGATTTAAAACAATTGAATATATATGTATGTTCAAAAAAAGAATACTATAAATTTTAAAAAAATCCTTTAAAATTAAAATACTGAAAATAATTTTCAAGACAACTAATTTATTTGATAAACTATTAAAAGTAGAAGTAACAAAATAAAATTTAAAAAGATTAAAAAGTACAAATGAAACCTGATTAATTATTTAAATTTTATGTTGTATATTTTAATACATTTAAAGTCAATAATAATTGAATGAATATTAAATTAATCATCCATGAATAAATAATGATGAATTAGTAAATAAATAAAATAAAATTATTATAAAATTATTATTCCAAATTCATGTAGAATAAATGCTTATAAAGTAATTTTAGAAATAAAATAAAGAAAATTAAGTCACATAAAACTAATAATATTAAAATATATATAAAAAACATTATCTATAAAAACTGATTAATTAATAAATTTAACTATTATATTATTACATTGAAATTAATTTATAAAAGTGGCATTATTAATTAATTAATTATAAAAAAATAATAAAATGATTTGAAAGATCAAGTGATTTTAAGGCCACATCAATATTGGAAATAAATAATAATAGGGATATTGTTATTCCCAAGTGAAGGATTCAAATTTTTTACAATATGGATTTGAGTAGTATTATAAAATTATGTTGGTGAAGATGAGTGAGATTAACTAGTGTGAATGGGAAATCATATTCTGTGATTTTTCAAGAAAAACATGGGTATTAATATTCAACACAACCTCCTATGTTTTTACATATTAATATTAAGTTATAAATTTCATAGAGAAATCATGTTGAAGGAAAATTTTGATCTATAGTTTTAAATAGGTTTTGGATGTAACGCCCTGACCCCAGCTACCCAGAGTCGGTGCATTACTTCGTAACATTGGCATGATCACAAGAAAGATCAAATCTCGAAAGACCGATTGGTTTAGTAGGCTTGGAAACACTAGATATATTCATAAGTTTTACATTACATCATAAAATGGAAAACTACTACAACAACATAATGTTTTCACAATCCACACTATTAACCCCTCATAAAATCCCTGCAGGTCATTCATAACTTACTTCTTCACATCCTGGGAAAAATAAAACATAGAAAAGGGGTGAGCTCAAATGCCCAGTAAGGATAACAATATAGCGGAAACTTTCATAAATAAGAATAAACATTTAAGGCAATGTATAACTAAAACAAAAGCTTTTTAAATATTAACATTCAACATGGTATGGCATAAATAAAATGAAATAATGCCATTTACTTATTCACATGGATATTCTACTAATCGAATAATCACATGCAAAAATCAATAACCACTTTCATAATGTTGGAATGCATAATGCCAGACTATCATAACCACATAGCCAAGGCCTCGTGCCAAGACTACAAATAAGATTTTGTCAAGGCCTTGTGCCAAGACACTAGTTTGTCTCATGAGACCTACCGATGCATCGAGGAGCTATAGCGGGCTCCACCCGTCACTTATTAAGTCCAATGCATTCCCATATGAAAAGGTTTAAACATAACATAAACATTCGTATTAAAACTAGCATACGAAATGTCAATAATTTCACCATAAACTATGAATGGTATAAAAATAGCACATCCACAGTCAAACATATCACAAAACCTTCAATACAATATAGAAGTTTTGTATCATAATAAATCAACTTCAAATAATCTTAAAATCCATCAAAGGATGTTGACATAGATGAAATCAAAATTCTTTTTAAAGAAGTATCTCCTTTTATTTTGAAATCATTTAAGGTCCATATAAAATAAAACATTTTCTTTGAAAATATTCTTATAAGCTTGTATGGAAAGCTTCGACGATTTTATAACGGCGGAAAATAACCGCACCCGCCGTATAAGTTAAAAAAACATTCTTACCTCAATTCTGTCGAAAAGGTTAAAAAGGACCTTGTTTTGAAAACGACGGAATGATTCCTTTATAAACCTCTTATAAAAAGTCAAACAAGGGTATAAATGACTTTAACCCATATTCTTTTAAATAGTAAAAATGTTTTGAAATACATTTCGAAGAAACATGGATGTGGATGATAAAGAGATCCCAGTAGATTATTACGTATAATACAACCTCGGATAATGAAGAGATTGTGAAATAACCCTTACCTTGTACTTTTCCTTGGTTGGGGTAGGTTAACCTCCTGTATAATGGTGAAATAATTGTTATTAAATTATACAAGAATCATATATATTAATATGATATCATATATGATCTTTTAACATTTATTTGTTAATAATATCTTAGAATTATCGTCGTTTTGGGTGTTAACTTACTCATTTTCTTTTATATGTTTTGTTACATAAGTCATGTTTGTTGTATCTTATTCATATCCAGAATGATATCAAGTCCTGAAACATCATTTTTAAATCATTAAATGATAATTATACTTGAATGGATACGATGGAGAATGAATCTCATCGCGTTCGTGGAGACGGTAGTCCGTACGTACGCACGAACGCTATTTCCATTTAATTTTTATTTTAAAAGAATCGAATCCAAATGATACATAGGTATATTACTATTCCAGTATAATATAATATTTTATATATGTTAATTAAGTTCATTAACACCATCCTTTATACGTTCCATGTGTGGTATGAACGAGTCATATCATTTTAAGGGGGCGGTAGTCCACACTTCCTCAAATGAAATTATCGTATGTATATACAACATGAAACGAATAATGGTATGAAATAAAATGGAATTACAGAAGCTTATATATAAAATATATATGATTAATATCATATTTAATTATAGTGCCATCATAATGGCCACCATGAGAGGCGGTAAGATGTATTTGAACAATCATCGTTTCGTGAGGCGTTAGTTTTCCATCCACAGAAACATTATGTTCATCATCCATTAGATGGAGTTGTGTGTATGTGTAGTTTGAATCCTTATTATAAAAACATCCTAGTATATTGAGGATACTGGTGTTGTTACAAAAGAAAGGAAATAAAAAGAGTTTGGGGGTTGAAGAAGCAAAATAAATGAAAATAATTTAAGAGAAATCGTTACCTTTAATTTAGGTAACTCACTTTGGTTGGAACCAAAGGACTTGTTGAAATGCTTTCTGCCTAAGGGGAAGCTTCGCGGAGGAGGAGAGGGATGTGGGGAGCTTAGTTGGTCAGAGTTTGGACGAGCCAAGTGTCTTGAGAGGTGTGAGGAATGAGAAGAAGTGGTCTCCTTTTATAAGGGAGAGGAGGGGCTCTTTAGGAAAGAGTGAAAGTATTACTTTATAATATAATTATATTCGGTTTATAATGGTCCAAAATTCATTGAGTTCGAAGATAATATGACTCATATTCTAAATAACATCAACCAATAAGAATTGGACAGGTTTTAGATAATATTTTAATCATTATAATATTATTTATTTCAATGATTTATTAATGAGGTAAACATTGCATCATTATTGTGTCATTAATAATTTAACTTATATGATGTCTAAAAATTATAAATAAAATATCATCATGTAGGACATCTTTTTAGATTTCTAATGAATATTTATAATCGAAAATCCAACATGTATAACCCTATGTAAAAATTGTTCTTCTAAAAGATGTAAGCTTATGCCATTTTTATTTTTATTTTAACTTTATTAATATAATGTGTCATTATCACTTACAAGTGGATCCATGGGGTCCCAAAACAGACCCAATGATGCCCATGGTAGACCATGTATCAACCAATAGGGTTAAGACACGTTTTAGGGTAATTTAGTATTATTATAATATTATTTTTTTAACCCTTATTTACCGGATTTACCCTTTAACCATGGTAAATAAAATATTTACCACAGTAACTATTCAAAATGTCTAAAAATAAAAGTTACCTATTTACACAATTTGAACATCCTGATTACAAATATGGAATCCATTTTCCTAAATTCAAAACACAAAAGTGGCAGAAATTAATTTAAAATTAATTCCCGCTGTCAAAACAAAAAGCGTGTTTTTAAGAGATAATATCTATCAAAAGATTGACACTTGTTTATGTTCGGTTTAATTGTATAATTATGTCCAATGACCAACATTATATTAAATGGTAAAAATATATTCTAAATATACTTTAAAACCACTCAAATTAATAATTTATCACTATTAATTATTTTGATTAAAAAAGTTGTTTTTAATTAAAATTTAGTAATTTTCACTATTCATTAAAATATGAAAGTTATCCGAAATGTACCAAAATTTCACCTTAGGCTAAATTCGATATTCCGAGTCCAAAATGAAGTCCATTTTCAAATATAAAATATATATAATTTCAAAAAGTAGGTATTACTATTTACAACGGCTAGTTTAATTAGTTGTGGTGTGTGTTAGAACTCGAGGTTGCGTACAACACACGCTATTGCATTATTCAAAGGGAAACGTACCGTGGAAGCTTGGGGTGTTTCATTTTAAATTTTTGATGTCCCCATTTAGTCAAAAAGTTTACAATATTGTATTTAAAAAGGTTTCACTATTAGAAGTTGATAAAAGTGAAATACTGAAAATGAATCTGTTCTTGCAATATGACTAAGAAACTCATAATAGGGATTCTAAAATTATAAGGATTATATAAAGTTCAAAATGTAGTTAATACTATTCATGACCTCTTTTAATGGTGTGATTGAACTCGGTGTTGCGTGTAGTGCAAGTTATTGAATTATTTTTAAGAAATAACACACTCTGAAATCCTGGGGTGTTACATTCTCCCCTCCTTCAATAAATTGCGTCCTCGCAATTTGAAATTGTTCTTCGAAAATAAAAGGTTGAAAGTAAAAAATATATTTGTGGGAAAACCCACATCGGAAATTGGGTTACTAAAATTTAGTCTTAATATGAGGAAAAGAGAAATGAAAGGGTCACCACCAAATTATGATCACGATTAGGAGAACATTGGTGGCAATTAGAGACATATAATTGGAGGAAAAACGTAAATATTTATAGGTAGTGATTGAGGTCATCAATCAAAAACAAGTATAAAATAGAGGTCCTTAAACTCATCAATCTATGATGATTTGAAGTACCATCGGTTCAACAAAATATAGGGTATTGGGACAACACATTTTTGACATTTCAAAATATCTTAGTTGAAATCCCACATCGAAAAATGAATTAATGAGGCCTCTATTTAAAATAAAGAGTGGAAAGTATGAAGATTACCGAAAATAACACATACTAGGGTTCCATGTAGGAAAATATGGATATGGAAGAGAAATCTAACCATTAATTATCTGATGGAGAGTGGTAGAGAACATGGCTATGAAAATTCCAATAATCCCAAAGCCATAAATTTGTGATGATTTAAGGTACCATCTAGGACAACATTTTTGTTCTAAGTTTCTATTATTAATGTTGAGGAATTTATTTATGAGATTAGCTATGATAATAAGGAGATATACTTACTTTATAATTAGAATTTTACCCATTAATAAATTTCTACCACAAACTCATCTTTCACTCTAAAAGATAATAGAACGTAAATAATTTTTTTTTTCTATTTATACTATTCGTACAGGGTTCCAAAATAAATGAATTTATAATTCATATACCAGATCTTTTAAAAAAAACTACATTATTTAATTCAGGACATCTCGTGGGACAGTGGTAGGTGATACACCCTTGTCGCCCTTCGGTTGCGGGTTCAAGTCTCGTAGCCTTGCCAGACGCGACGGGTTGCCGCCCGACCTTCGGGTTGTCCTTTTATGGCAATCCAAAATAATCCAAACTAGAACTATCCAAAATACTTCTGTATAAACTCACAGTCCAACATTTATAAGGAAGGTAAACATAATATAGATCCTTTTTACCCTGTAATAGAATATGAATACCTTCATCATGTATTACCATATTCCTTATTGATTACATTCATGCTCCCTTATTCCATATAGAATGCTGGATATACTTCATTAATCCAAAAAAATTTTAAACCCCAACAATGATGGAATATACAAATCATTAATCAGTTCCAAGGTAGTCAAGAATATCCAATATAATTTATCCAAAACAATCACATATTATTCCAAAATCACTACCTCAGTATCAGAACTATATTATGATTTATCATTCTCTCAACCATATATTTTCCAAAAACTTAACCTTCTATTGAGTCACTTTTCTTTGTTCCACACAATCTCATGTCATTAATGAAATAGTACTGCAGTACAATCCTTATATACTCCATAATTATTATAACAAGTACATTGTTGATACAACACTCAATTGACATAATCAACATAAGAACTCTAATCATTCCTCTTCATCTGTGGTAGTATCATAACTTGATTATTATCCAATAGCATCATTTGCGGCATAGTCTGATGACTGGGACATAGGTTCGCATAGTGTCCAAACTCCTTGAAAATGAAGCATTGTACATTTAAAACCATTTTCTTACCCTTGCAGTCACGTACTTTGTGCCCTTTTCCTCCACACTTATAACAAACTCCCATTCTTTTCAGGCAAGTTCCAGGGTGTTTCTTTCCACAGTTACCACATATGGGAAAATTCTTCTTTTCCCTCTTACTTTTATCCATCTTTCTCTCTTCCATCCTTTTCTTATCTTGCTTCCCTTCAAAGCCATAGGACTCAGTAAACTCTTTACTTATCTTATCAACACATGATATTATTTCTTCATATGATGATAATACATGGGAGACTATTTCTCTTATAAATTCTAGCTTAAGACCATGAAAGATATGATCCTTCCTTCTCTTTGGATCATGTGCATTTCTAGAGTTCTCATTCCTTCTACTGGGCGCCATTTCTAAACAATGGCATACACTAGATCAGTTTATGAATCATATACATAATCCCATACTTATAAAACACTTAACATAAATTGAACTATTTATGGATATAATCCATAATCATAAGAATGTTTTCTTTGAGGACGTATATACTCATAATCCCTTCAAAATGATTTGTAAAGAAAATGAGAGTTATCCTAAGCATATCCCCCGGGAGTGTCGTAACCAAGAGTGCAGCAAGGCCCGTTGTCGTGCACCAGTTCCCGTTCGAGTCTAGCTCAAAGCGGTGTTTTCGGGTTTTACCCCTAGGTACATCTATGCCAGAGCCGCCTCTACCTGCTCGTATCCAGACAGGGATGAATTGCTTGGAAAACTCACAAAATCTCTACAATACCAAAATTCTAGGAAGTTCTTCTATACTAATCCTCAAAGTTCATCTTAGGTCTATGTGCTCTAATCAGAGTTTATCTAAATCTAGCTTCCAAGGTTTGTACTAAACTTCCTCTGATACCAACTGTAACGCCCCGACCCCAGCTACCCAGAGTCGGTGCATTACTTTGTAACATTGGAATGATCACAAGAAAGATCAAATCTCGAAAGACCGATTGGTTTAGTAGCCTTGGAAACACTAGATATATTCATAAGTTTTACATTACATCATAAAATGAAAAACTACTACAACAACATAATGTTTCCACAATCCACACTATTAACCCCTCATAAAATCCCTGCAGGTCATTCATAACATACATCTTCACATCCTGGGAAAAATAAAACATAGAAAAGGGGTGATCTCAAATGCCCAGTAAGGATAACAATATAGTGGAAACTTTCATAAATAAGAATAAACATTTAAGGCAATGTATAACTAAAACAAAAGCCTTTTAAATATTAACTTTCAACATGGTATGGCATAAATAAAATGAAATAATGCTATTTAATTATTCACATGGATATTCTACTAATCGAATAATCACATGCAAAAATCAATAACCACTTTCATAATGTTGGAATGCATAATGCAGACTATCATAACCACATAGCCAAGGCCTCGTGCCAAGACTACAAATAAGATTTTGTCAAGGCCTTGTGCCAAAACACTAGTTTGTCTCATGAGACCTACCGATGCATCTAGGAGCTATAGCGGGCTCCACCCGTCACTTATTAAGTCCAATGCATTCCCATATGAAAAGGTTTAAACATAACATAAACATTCGTATTAAAACTAGCATACGAAATGTCAATAATTTCACCATAAACTATGAATGGTATAAAAATAGCACATCCACAGTCAAACATATCACAAAACCTTCAATACAATATAGAAGTTTTGTATCATAATATATCAACTTCAAATAATCTTAAAATCCATCAAAGGATGTTGACATAGATGAAATCAAAATTCTTTTTAAAGAAGTATCTCCTTTTATTTTGAAATCATTTAAGGTCCATATAAAATAAAACATTTTCTTTGAAAATATTCTTATAAGCTTGTATGGAAAGCTTCGACGATTTTATAACAGCGGAAAATAACCGCACCCGCCGTATAAGTTAAAAAAAACATTCTTACCTCAATTCTGTCGAAAAGGTTAAAAAGGACCTTGTTTTGAAAACGACGGAAAGATTCCTTTATAAACCTCTTATAAAAAGTCAAACAAGGGTATAAATGACTTTAAACCATATTCTTTTAAATAGTAAAAATTATTTGAAATACATTTCGAAGAAACATGGATGTGGATGATAAAGAGATCCCAGTAGATTATTACGTATAATACAACCTCGGATAATGAAGAGATTGTGAAATAACCCTTACCTTGTACTTTTCCTTGGTTGGGGTAGGTTAACCTCCTGTATAATGGTGAAATAATTGTTATTAAATTATACAAGAATCATATATATTAATATGATATCATATATGATCTTTTAACATTTATTTGTTAATAATATCTTAGAATTATCGTCGTTTCGGGTGTTAACTTACTCATTTTCTTTTATATGTTTTGTTACATAAGTCATGTTTGTTGTATATTATTCATATCCAGAATGATATCAAGTCCTGAAACATCATTTTTAAATCATTAAATGATAATTATACTTGAATGGATACGATGGAGAATGAATCTCATCGCGTTCGTGGAGACGGTAGTCCGTACGTACGCACGAACGCTATTTCCATTTAATTTTTATTTTAAAAGAATCGAATCCAAATGATACATAGGTATATTACTATTCCAGTATAATATAATATTCTATATATGTTACTTAAGTTCATTAACACCATCCTTTATACGTTCCATGTGTGGTATGAACGAGTCATATCATTTTAAGGGGGCGGTAGTCCACACTTCCTCAAATGAAATTATCGTATGTATATACAACATGAAACGAATAATGGTATGAAATAAAATGGAATTACAGAAGCTTATATATAAAATATATATCATTAATATCATATTTAATTACAGTGCCATCATAATGGCCACCATGAGAGGCGGTAAGATGTATTTGAACAATCATCGTTTCGTGAGGCGTTAGTTTTCCATCCACAGAAACATTATGTTCATCATCCATTAGATGGAGTTGTGTGTATGTGTAGTTTGAATCCTTATTATAAAAAAATCCTAGAATATTGAGGATACTGGTGTTGTTACAAAAGAAAGGAAATAAAAAGAGTTTGGGGGTTGAAGAAGCAAAATAAATGAAAATAATTAAAGAGAAATCGTTACCTTTAATTTAGGTAACTCACTTTGGTTGGAACCAAAGGACTTGTTGAAATGCTTTCTGCCTAAGGGGAAGCTTCAAGGAGGAGGAGAGGGATGTGGGGAGCTTAGTTGGTCCGATTTTGGACGAGCCAAGTGGCTTGAGAGGTGTGAGGAATGAGAAGAAGTGGTCTCCTTTTATAAGGGAGAGGAGGGGCTCTTTAGGAAAGAGTGAAAGTATTACATTATAATATAATTATATTCGGTTTATAATGGTCCAAAAATAATTGAGGTCGAATATAAGATGACTCCTATTCTAAATAACATCAACCAATAAGAATTGGACTGGTTTTAGATAATATTTTAATCATTATAATATTATTTATTTAAATGATTTATTAATGAGGTAAACATTGCATCATTATTGTGTCATTAATAATTTAACTTATTTGATGTATAAAAATTATAAATAAAATATCATCATGTAGGAAATCCTTTTAGCTTTCTAATGAATATTTATAATCGAAAATCCAACATGTATAACCCTATGTAAAAATTGTTCTTCTAAAAGATGTAAGCTTATGACATTTTTATTTTTATTTTAACTTTATTAATATAATGTGTCATTATCACTTACAAGTGGATCCATGGGGTCCCAAAACAGACCCAAAGATGCCCATGGTCGACCATGTATCATCAAATAGGGTTAATACACGTTTTAGGGTAATTTAGTATTATTATAATATTATTTTGTTAACCCTTATTTACCGGATTTACCCTTTAACCATGGTAAATAAAATATTTACCACAGTAACTATTCAAAATGTCTAAAAATAAAAGTTACCTATTTACACAATTTGAACATCCTGATTCCAAATATGGAATCCATTTTCCTAAATTCAAAACACAGAAGTGGCAGAAATTAATTTAAAATTAATTCCCGCTGTCAAAACAAAAAGCGTGTTTTTAAGAGATAATATCTATCAAAAGATTGACACTTGTTTATGTTCGGTTTAATTGTATAATTATGTCCAATGACCAACATTATATTAAATGGTAAAAATATATTCTAAATATACTTTAAAACCACTCAAATTAATAATTTATCACTATTAATTATTTTGATTAAAAAAGTTGTTTTTAATTAAAATTTAGTAATTTTCACTATTCATTAAAATATGAAAGTTATCCGAAATGTACCAAAATTTCACCTTAGGCTAAATTCGATATTCTGAGTCCAAAATGAAGTCCATTTTCAAATATAAAATATATATAATTTCAAAAAGTAGGTATTACTATTTACAACGGCTAGTTTAATTAGTTGTGGTGTGTGTTAGAACTCGAGGTTGCGTACAACACACGCTGTTGCATTATTCGAAGGGAAACGTACCGTGGAAGCTTGGGGTGTTTCATTTTAAATTTTTGATGTCCCCATTTAGTCAAAAAGTTTAAAATATTGTATTTAAAAAGGTTTCACTATTAGAAGTTGATAAAAGTGAAATACTGAAAATGAATCTGTTCTTGCAATATGACTAAGAAACTCATAATAGGGATTCTAAAATTATAAGGATTATATAAAGTTCAAAATGTAGTTAATACTATTCATGACCTCTTTTAATGGTGTGATTGAACTCGGTGTTGCGTGTAGTGCAAGTTATTGAATTATTTTTAAGAAATAACACACTCTGAAATCCTGGGGTGTTACATTGGAGATGAAAAGATCATATTAGATATCTAGTAAAAAAAATAAGAAAATTAATAAAGCACATTTGTAATGGCCTGGGGTTTGGGGTCCATTACTTGGTGAAAAATCTAAGGTTGGAGTGTTCTAGGTGGTTTGGGTGGCCATCACAGCTTCCCAGTGAAGCTTGACCCTAACGGTAGCCTTAGCCTACCGGTAGCAGGCCTACCGGTGGCTCGGCCTACCGGTACCTCGGTCTACCGGTCGCCGCAACCTACTGGTATCCGCCTCCTACCGATTGCTCGACCTACCGGTGGCTGCTGCCTACCGGTAGATTAGCCTACCTGTAGCTCAGCCTACCCATAGCTGAAGCCTACCCGTAGCTTTAGCCTACCACCACAGGGTTTTCCAGTGACGCCCATTTTTGCACAAAATGGTTTTTTACCACGTTTTGGCCCCTTTTAGAGCCATTAATGGGTTTTAATTAAATGTTTGGTGGGGTACCCTCCATAAATGAAAAATCATGGGTTATGGTCACGCCCCTAACTGCGTTTTCTGAAACTCCCCCCGTAGGGCATGTGTGTCAGTTTTAACCGCCCCGAAAGGCGGGGACCCTTTAATGACGTATGGGGTGTCCCAGCTGTGTGGTCAACCCACAACCCCACGCCTTCCACGGTTTCAATATTTTTTCTTGATATGATAACTGTTTGGGGATGTCTTTATAACCTAAACCTCTGCTCTCCTGAGTTCTTTTTCAATCACCCTGCGCTCGGAGTACCCTTCCTCCCGACGAGTACCCCAGAGTTTTTCCTCGATCGTGTCCCATGGTGTTGCTGCTCCTGATTTCGAGTTCCCACTGAGGACTTAACGTCGATCCTTGATTAGTCAGGTAGGGTTTTACCTTCGTCACTTCTTTCTATGTATCTTGCGGGGTGGGTGCGCTACTGATTCTATAGAATTGGATGAACCAAACTTTAATGGAGATAATAAAGGGATTCTAAATAATGAAGGGGAGGGGTGTGATCGATGATGCTCTGTTTCCTCTTTTCTAAATTGTGTGGGCTTACGCCTATTGAAAATCGTGGTCGTTGGTGTTATTTCTCTCTGAACTAATAAAACCCAACCTATTGTGATGTTTAAATGGAATGTATTGTGGTTGTGAACCTTTTCTGGGTAAAGGAAATTAGTTAATTACATATATTCGGCTAAATAAATTGAAAGCATTAGGATCAAACTTTTTTGTGATAACCCCCGCTAAAGCACACAGAAATTGAAATCATAGAGTGTGCAAAATCTTTTAAATCTGAAAATACTGTCATGGGCCTGATTTGTGTTGGTGGTAGTGGTTTGGTTGTTTCCTTTCATGGGACGATTGCTGGGTGATGTGGGTGGGGATGGGATCCCCTGTGGTTATTCTTTCATTTGGGAATTTATTTTCGGGTGGATACTTTGTCTATATCACGAATTGGGTTGGGATCCTTTGTTGTTGAGAAACCGTTGGCTCATGGAATTTGGGGGACATGGGGCAGTGTCTTGGGGTTAACATTGCTTCCATTACTCCGAGGGATCTCACTTGGCCCTTGGTTGCAGTAGGTGTGAGCAGTATCTTTGGGTTTTCCTTGGTTCCAGTACTTTGAGGGACCTCTTATCCCTTTTGTTGTTATGACTTTACAAGAGAACCGGGTGTGAATGTTTAAGTTGATGTTTGACTATTCTCTTCACTTGGCTTGTGCTTATGCTTGCTAGTTTCCCATGTAGGTTCAGAAACTTATTCATGACATTATTACTAAACATGTAAACAAGGATGGGATGAACGAGTTCTAGTTTGGTGTGAGTTGTGACTTGGACATGGGTGCTTTTGTGTTCATTAGGTAGGCTGAAGAAAAACCTGAACATGGGTGAGTGCTTGTTACCAATACATATACTTGTAGTTTTTTTGTTTCTTATTCGGGCCCCACCCAAGTTGAGCACTTAGTGCTGAACACCCCCATCTCACGGGGGAGGGTGTTTTTTCCCAACACTTATATTATTGGGTGGTTGTTAGCTCCTTTCTACTCCCTTTCCCGGATAGCCCAAGTATCTTCGGGTAGGCTGTGATGGCCTGAAGTCCATTATTAGTCCAAGAACCTTCGGGCAGGGTAGTTTGGTGGTTGTCCCCGGTGTGTGCGGGCAGGTGGTTTCCCATGTATCTTCGAGATGAGGCCCATGTGTCTTTGGGCATGGCAGTACATCTTCTAGGCCAGGTGTCTTCGGGCATGGAAGTGGTTGTTCTAGCCTAGGTGTTTACAGGCGTAGTTACGTGTGACAGTTGTGGCCCAGGTGTTTGTGGGTGGGGTTTGGCAGTGGGACTGCGGTGAGAATGGTGGGATTGGTTCGATGTGTAGTATGTCTTCAATAACCAGTGGGAAAGTGGCGCGGGGTACCCAAACATCGATGTGATTTTATTATACAATACTTTGCTTGCGTTATATGGTGAGTGTGGCCGGTGAGTGGGATGGATGAAACCCTTGATAGTGTTTGTTGTATTCTTCTCACAGAATTTTAGTAAGTTCCCCAACTTGTGCACGAGAGTCTTTGGTTTTTCCCTACTGATTATATGTGTATGCTCGCCCTACGTTTATAAAACTGCTTTTAGGTTTCCATGAGGACTTCAGGGATCGTGCGGGACCATACTAGCTCGGACCTTGGGGTAGTTCCTATCATCGTTTTTCTTTATTTTGGTACTTTATCTTTGGAATTCTTGAATCATGTATCTTTTACTTTTGAACATGCTTGTGGAAATGGTTTACTTTTGGCTTTACTTTTTCCTTCATTTTGGTGTTGTCGGGCTTCATCATCTTATCTCCCGATCCTATAAAACAAAAAGGGTAATGCCTTCCATTGGTTTGTGATTTCCATACCCTTGGTTCTAGTCGCCACTCCAGGACCTATTGAAGGAGGGTTTCGAGGGTCATTATCTCTCCCTAAACATGAAGAAGTAAGGGCTTGGAAATATGCTAACCCTTCCCTCCTTTTGGTGAAGGAGGTTCGTGATAGCATTAATGATAAAGATAAATAATTACATGTTTTTTGAGTCAAAAGGATAATGAAATAATTTAAAATTTTATTTTCATTATGATTAGAGTTGATTAGAAAGCCTACGAATTACATAAATAGGTTCACTAAGTATCTGATTAAATTGGAAAGGATGAGAAAATGATTTTTATGGTTAATATATTTCTAAGGAATGATTTTCTCATATTTAATATAGATATTATTTAATTTTATATTCTAATAAGATATCTAACGACACATAATAGATGTTTTTTGGTTAAAAATATTGTTATCTTATTCCTCGATTATGAATTTATAATATTGAAGAACATTTAGGATAGTACAAAACATTTGATACATGTAACACATAAAATATATTTTACACATAACAAATTAGAAACCTTTGATAATACAAATACTTATATGATTCAAATACTATATGAAATTATATTTCATTAAATATACATTTTATAACCTAAAAACCCCTTATTATTAAACAATTCATATCATTTTGATCAAGAATTTTGTTATATATAAATGTGTAATATAATAATGAAATTTTATATGAATGAATAAACAAATAATTTGATATAATTTATTATTATTCATGGAACTAGACAATATTATATTTTAGTGGATCCATATTAAAGATAAATGATCAATTAGTGATCCATTTTATAGTAGGAAATCCACATAGAAATACTTAATATTTTAATTTCAGCAAGGAATTTTTCAAACACATCATATTTTATAGGGAAGATAGAGCAAAGATATTTTTATATCACCTATAGAATATTTGAATCATTATTTATGAGATTTAACTTTTAGTACTTGTCAATTTAATATTTTATTTTAAATAATTAAATATAAGGGGTTTAAATGATATAATTTACTTGAAAAATGTTTTTATGATATTTAAGGTATTTTTCTAAAAAAAAATTGGATGCTAATTTTAATATGTTGTTTTAATATAAATAAAACTGACGCCGATGGAAAATCTTTGTTCACAATAATCCTGATTGATAATTGAAAGGCTATAGATAAGAAGAAACATTTAATTAATGAGATAAGAGGAGATTTATATATGGATATTTTAATAAAAGAAGATTACAATTGTTTTAGAGAACGTGAGATGTTAAGAAGTACCAGATCATTGAAGATGTAAAGTGAGTGTTTTAGATAGACATATCTGATTACGGCTATTGGTTATTGAATTATCCTATAAAAAATAACAATATTAGATTAATTGATCATATTTTATCATAGATATAGATAAATATATGGTTGTATATAAGAAACCTAGAATAGAAGGTGATCCTTCTAGTTTTAGATCATACATTTTTTAGGTAGTGATAGACTATATTCTCGAGTGGGATTCACGAGAAGATGTGAAGTGGAATTCATTGATAGTTATAATTGGAAGGTCGATAGTTATAAAACATGGGAATTTAGTGTAAAATATATGATTTGATAGAATAATAAATCATGAAAAAGTATTGGATTTTATGTAATGACCTATTAATTATTATTATATTTTTCTCTATTAATCATTCATATAAGGTGTCGCTGAGTTAAATCATGATTTATTGGGGCATGGTTCTAATAAGTACAAGATGTTAATTATATGGAAAACCACAGAAAATGTGTATTATTGATTCACCACATCTCAATAATCCCAACTGAAACAGGATCTATATATTATAAATAATGTATTCATAATATTTACACTTTAATATAATTAAATAATAAAAAAATATTCTTATAATCATTTTTTATATATTTTTTGAATTTTTTAAAAATATAGGTTCTTTGATTTTAAAATAATATTATTCATATTATAGTGATGTTGAATTAATTTAATCATAATTATATACATATAATTTAATATTCATTTAATTATATCATTTATAATTGCAACAATTATCCTCCAAAAATTAAACCTTAACCAATTTGTAAAAGAACTTGTCAATAATTTTTTTCTCCATTACTACCTCGAGATTAGAAGTTGTTTGTCCAAATTTTTGGTTGCTGGAAATAAACCTTAATATTATCGATTTCTAGGTTCACATGACCTAATATTTTACATGAATATTTTTTTTGACATTTTCTTATAATAAATTTCCGGATCTATTTTTATACATTTGAAACAATGTTAATATAATGGGTCAAAAATTTATGTCACATGAAAAGAGAAATTGAATGTTTTAGGATCATGAATATGATTAAGATTTTGGTCCATCTAATATATGATAATAAATATTCACTAAAATATTTCAATCAGTCAAATAAATAATAAGATAACATTATCTATCTATAAAAATATTATCAACATTTCAAAATTATATATCTCCAAGAACATATTATGACAACCATTAAAATAAAAATAGTGATTTATAATTGTTTATAGATATTATACTACTTTTTTCTATGATTATGTGTTGCTAAATTGAAATCAAATTCTCCATTGTCTCAAAAATAAACAATGTACTCTACAATATACAATCATATAAATCATCCCAACATAATTTTGTATAATACAACTTCTCATAATATCAAATCCATGTTTCCCTTTGGATTATTGAGTAATTAATCAAATTTTATTAATTTTAGAATTTCACAGAATTTTTATGATAATATTTTTTGGAATGAACTATAAAATACCTTACCATATCCAATAATTGTTTTATTGTGATATAAATTATCTATTTATCTAAGGGTGAAAATAATTATCAATGTGTATCTGTATAGAAGGAAGCCATAAAATAATCCACCGAAAGCATAATGTGAACAAAAAATCATAGTCATTAAAAAATAAAAATATAAATTCATGTACCCTCACAACTTCTTATATGAATATATATATATATATATGAAATTTATCAATAGAATAATATTCAATCATTTAGATGATTTTTTTACATTGTTGTAATTTTAACCATAACCCATATATCATTTTTCTTTTCTATGACTTATTATTGATGAAAATAATTTATTGACCACCAAATGAATGGTTATCAACAATAATATTTTTATCATTTCATATAAGAAATCATCAATTGTGGTACTAAATATGTGACACCATATGATTTGATTGTACTTTAAAATTTAGGAGTGTAGGGCTAGGTTGTTTACAATGGATTAGTGAATTTATAGATGATTATTGATTAATTAATCTATTTTACATGGAATTTCGGTGATCTTATTTTAATTATTTAATCATACGTTATAATTGATATTAAAAAATATAATAAAAAATTAAATCAACATTACATTATGATTGGTATTTTAGTTCCAATACACTAAGACATTCATCTAAGCATTAACAAGGGTATCAATTTCAATAAAAAAATATTGAGGGGAGGATAAATATTCTAGAAATTAATTTTTATTTGAGATAATTATATTCCATAAAATAATCATGTTAAGGTAGACATGATATTAATCCATGATTTATCTACTTATTTATAAATAATATTTATTTAAAATTAACTAAATTAAAAAATATCTTCATCAAAAATCATAAATAAATTAAAACCCATCGTAAATTGAGAATTATGAAATAATTATGATGCATGATAATATTATTGGGTTGTTTATGGTGACATAATCAATGAAAAAATAAACATAATTATAAAGAAAAGAAATGTGTAATATATTCCATACTTACACAAAAATGTGATAACGAAATGATACACACATGTATTAATTTGTTTAAATGATGATTGTTAAGAACTATTTCGTGAATTGAAAATTCAGAATACATATTTTAATACCAAGAAAAATATGAATACCATTACAAGAAATTAGAAAATTACTTAAATTAACAAGGCAAAAATATGGACTCTATAGTTGTGAAATCTACTGTTTTTGTTAATACAAAAACATAAATTTATTTTTCCCTAAAGGGGTGGGTGGTTTTACCTCCAAAGTAGTGCTATATTGTTTAATTAACCATTCTCTATATTGATATCTTTGTCTCAATATAAATAATTATGCACTATGTTTTACATGCATCACGAATATCCACAGACAAAATATCATAGTTATTGTATATTATAAAGTAATATTATTAGTATTTTAGAAATAAAATTTATATTCTTCTATATTAGTATATTTTCAATAATGGTAAATTTTTTAATCATTATTACCACATAAAAAGCTATATTATATTTAAAATATAAATTCATTTTTTCCCTAGAATTGTTATTTTCATTTTAAAATTATTACTCATTTAGTAATGTGTATTTGAATGTTTATAAAATTTTATATGCTTTTTATAAATTTTTTATATAAATAAATTCCTAAAAATTATTTTTATGTTGCTCAAATAGGAGCATGTGGTCTAGAACATTTTTACCCATTAAAATGAATGTTCAAATTAATATACCATTCAAAACCCCCAAAAGTTATAAATGTTTGTAATATTATGAAGTTGGCTCTAATTTCATAACATAAACATTAAATTATAAATATGAAATATTAGTATACCAATATTTAAAAGATCATATATGAAAATTATAAAGAAAAAAAATCTATTTTACATATGAAAGTGTATGAACGTGGGTAAAATAAAAACAACAAAATAAAAAATCATTATTACTAACCAAAAATATTAATGTTTTATTTTCAACTATTATGGGGTTCTGAACTAGTTCACACTTAAATTATTTATTTTGAAGAATATTTTTATGATAATTATGTTTCAATAAATAGATTAATTTATTAACAATCAGAATTAGAACTGGAAAATGAAGTTCCTCATAATTAAATTCCTTCATAATTAGAATAAAATTTCAATGTGTTTCATTCAATCCCCAAATCAAATTTACAATCATTCAATTTAAAATATATCATATCTTCCATTGGAATCCTAACACACAAATATAACATGGATTCAATTTGAAGTCATTTAACTGTTGTAATGGGATTGTATGAAAGTGGAATATAAACACTAAATGGAAGGGGTAAAAATGTCGTCTGGAATTAAATATTAAATCATTAACGAAATTGGATTTTTATGTTATTTAATATAGATATTCACAATAAGACATACAAATAATGAAAGTAAAAAGATATATAATTTCAATGTGATGGTATAAAAATTGAAAATATGTACAAAATTTTAAAATAAATCAACATCTCACATATACAATTAAGATGTATGTTTTTTACTTTATTAAATTAATATATATATTTATATATCTTCAATTTTAACTTTATTAATTATATATATAATATTATTTTTAAATTTTTTAATAATGTCATATAAATAATTTTCATCCAAAGCCTCACAAAATAATAAACCCTACAATATAGTTAAAATTGTTCTAGAAGGCAAGTTAAAAAAACTGGTTGAATGTCAATATACATAAAATTAATCCAAGCGCATAAATATAAATCTTATAAAATCATAAAATAAAAATTCATATAAATTTTTATGGGGATAATTAGTCTCGATTGCAACATGGATACAAAAAATAGTTCTTTATAAGATAATGTAAACCATTTAAAATAGTATTTTTATATGTGTATGTGGAGTCCATTTAGATCAGTAGATTATTATGTTCATCAAAATCACTACTATCATATTAAACAACAATATATTATTAAATTAATACATGGGATAAAAACATGAGAATAGCCTTTTGGGTAAAACCACCCAATAAAAAACATAGTCACTATTGATCATTGCTGGAAATAATATATCGTGGCCCACTATGAGGCTAAAAAAATTTCTAATACGAATTGTAATATTCAAAACATATTTTTATTTTGTCAATATTATTAATAAATATTTTTTACAGAAAAAATGTAATGTTTCAAAAGAATAAAATATCACTGGACTCTAGAAAATGTATTCGAATGACTTTCAAAATGATATTGTGTGTAATTATTACATATATTCTAATTTTTATAGAAAATATGAATATGATATTGGAATAAATAAAATTATAAATATTGAAAGGGGGTAGACAATAAGATAATAAAATTGATGATGATGATATAAAAATAGGGAAATATATAATGTGATGAAAGATTATGAATGATGGAATTAAAAGGAAGGCATATAGGTAAATAATGAGATAATGATTTAGATAAGAATATGTTCTTTATTGTTTAGAGATAGTTGTTTTCATTATTTATTTAATATTTTATCCTTTTTTGTAAATTTTGGATTAATTGAATTTGTAATAGTTCATGATGCACATGTCAGCTCGTGGTAAAACATTATTTTATGTTTATTAATACTTAATCACCATTTAGTAGAATGGTCATGAAATTTTATAACCATAAAATGGAAAAATTAGTTTAAATAAATGTTCCTTCTCCTCAATAAATAAGAATTACATGGTGGTTTAAAAATATTAAATAAGTTTAAATCACGTTATAACATTTAGGAAATACAATTCATTGGTCATTCTTTCTATGATGTACATTTTCATTTTTCAGTTTAGATCTTTGAATTCTCATATGATTAAATCTAAATATCCTCTAATACATTTAATTTTAGTAGAAACTCTTTACATATTCTTTTAAAATTTAAAAAATATGTGATTTTAAAGACCATGAAAATTTATATAATACCTTAAGTTGAAATGAAATGATTTTAGAATAAAATAATAAAATGGAGACATCTTAATAAGTGCATTGTATGATATATGGAAAGCCTAAATTACATCATTTATTTTATTGAAAATAACATCATATAATCCTAAATAATATATCATTATCCATTCTAACTTCTCTACATACTACATAATTAAATCCTATATTTTATGAATGGTAAGTTTTAAATGATTAATATAAATGGTTATGTTTTATAAAAATTCTCTATGTTTTGAATATAGATATGGGTTCCAAACTCACTCACCCAAATATATAGTGATTTGAATGTAATGATGATGTGTGTTTTTCGGTACATAAAAATAGTATGTTTATTATAATACTTAGTGGGATATCTACCTACCTACCTAGAAACATATTCAACAGCTATATGTATATATGTGAAAACATTATATAATGTGGAGTTTCCTGTGAACTAAATTCCGAAAAATCATATATTTCATCAAATAATTATTATCTGATGGGGTATATAATTTAATTTTAAAATATATATTATATTTACCATATTATACATGTTTATATGAAATAAAATTTACATACCCAGACCCAAGTATCCCAAATTCTATGGTCACATTACTACACTTTTATGTGATTTAAGGGTTCACATCCTGAAGGCTCGAATAGTTCAGTTCTATTGGTAAACTGAATATATACATGAGTCTCATATTACAATTGAAAAAATAAAAAAATGTATGATTTCCCAAGAGAAAAATATTATTCCCTTTATAATTTTAGTACATATTAATCTTAATAAATTTCCTAGCATCCTGTGGAATGGAAACCGTAGAATGTTGTGATATTTTATGCTCTATAATTGTATTCATATAATATAAACTGTCATGAATACATATGGAATAATCAATATTCAAAGGTAAATAAATGAAACACGTTTTATTTATTCAATATCATAGATATAATGAATAATATGGAATGAATAATTTATTATCTAAATAATTTCATTAAAATAATCACATGAGCTTTAAATTTATCCATGGATATTCTAACAAATCAATGAATCACATAGACATCAGTAAATACTAAAATAATGAGTTAATTTATAATGTTTAAATCATAAAAATAATTTCAAAGAATAATTCTAAAACATATTACACTAATGGATATGGCCTTGAAAAAATACTTTAGATAGTTTTTCTCATGAGAATAAATGATTAATTATGGGGATTTAGTGGTCCATTCCCATAACATTCTAAATCAAAGGAATTATTTTTATGGAAGGGGAGAAACATAATCAATGATACTATTATTGTTGATGAAATGAATATAAAATGTTATAAATTTCAAAAATAAATATATATAATCAGTATAAATATCTATATTTGGAAAACAAGCATTCAAATGTTAATACATTCCATAATAAAAAAATCATAAAACACGATGACTACTAGGAATAATGTTGTCATAAAAGGGAATCCAAGAAAAGCTTATCATAAATCATAAAGAACAAATGATAAGTATTTTATCATTACAAAATATTCCAAATGTATAATATGGTTAAATGAGGGTTGTTTGTATTGATGATTAAATATAATATAAGAATTACATTATAAAAAGTTCTTGTGGAAAATATGATTTCATTATTGGAAATAAATCTCATAAGTAAAAAATATACATATTAATTGGAAAAATATTTATTTAAAAAGAATATTTTAATAATATAAAGGAATATTAAAAACCATTGTGTTTCCAAGACATTGGTTAATTCCATAAATTCAATATATGTATATAATAATACTTTTAACACTTATATTATTTGGATTAAGGTACCTTACCTGCAAAATTACATGAATATTGAATTAAAACCATTTTGAAAAAAATTCATTCATGTGTATAAATTTATTTAATAAATAATTTGGTGAATGTTAGTAAAAAATGATAAATTATTTTTTGGAAACCTGGATTTGGATTAAATTTTATTTTTGACCGAAGAGGGAAATAAAGTAATTTTTTCATAAAAAATTTCAAGAATTTTATAAAACCCTTAGGAAAATGGAACTATTTTTTAAAAAATATCAACAATAACCAATGAATAAGAAATTATATAGGGTTTAAGAAATAAATATCATATAATACAACCTATAGAGACTTAAACATAATCATCCAAAATAATGATGTGATTGTAGAATAAACCCTTACCACATTAGTAATATTTGAATTGTATTCACCATGGCTTAAATAACATAAAATTAAACGTATCGATATCCAAATGAAAAATGGATTCATGATATAACACATAATATGGGTAATATATACACAATTGAAAAAAATATGTTTTGAATATTGTATATGTCATGGAAAAGTAAAATTGAGATGACAAATCATTACATCGGTTTGAATTACTGGTGTACATATCCAGATATCCTATATGATAAATATATTTTTATTATAAATATTTTATAAAACAATACTAATATATATTGTACAATATTATATTTTCTTATAACTTTTTATCTTTTTTTAAGTAATACTATGGAATTTTAAAATATCAATACAATTTTTGATAGCATGTATGGAATGCAATAAAATTCTCAGAAGTGAATAAAACAGACCAATAAATTAATATATATTCATGTTTAAATATATTCAATCAATTTGATAGAATGTAATGCACACACCACTATTTTTTAAAGGAATGTGATACCCTAATAAATAAATATTATTTAGACATTACCATTTTTAATATTAAATTAATGGGTATGAAAATAATAACTAAATTATATGAATTATATTATCAACACATTTATATAATAAATTTAAATGATTTATATCAATTACAGACCAATTTATAACCATTTTAAATAGAAATAAATTTATTCTGAAATATAATGTTTTTCTCAAAGGTAGTATTGTCGTGCTTCACATGAGTAATTTATAATTAATATTTAATTAAACTATAATGTATATTATGAAAATAATCTTTAATTTTTCAATATTCATGTCAAACTTATCTTGGGATGAATTTTTGTGTTTTTTTAAAGTATATTATTTTGATAAATAGTGATAAATACTAAATTATAAATAAAAACATCCTTTAAAAAAATTATTTAGAGAGTAGAATTATATTTTAAAATAGTTATAATGTAAAATAAGTTTTATTATATAACTATTAATCACATTTTTTCGTTTTAAGTATTTTAATGAGTTTGATATTGAATTTTCATATAAAATCACTATAAAAAATGAACATTTTTCATTTTTAAAACCCAATTTTCATTTATGTGTGTATGAATTGTTTTAATATTATTTTCCTATTTACATTAATAGGTTTTGAAGAAATTTATTAAATATATGAAATCTGGATAATATATAATATAAAAATTTTAACATAATTTTTTACAATAATTAATTATGAAAATAGAAAAGATTATTTACCTTGGTTAAGGAAAAAACAAATTTACTCAGGGGTAAAACAAAAAATATAAAAAATAAAATGAGATAAAAACATTTATAAATTATATTTTATCTTCATATTTCATCATTTATAATGGAGAATTATCCATATTATTCTATTTTTTACCCACATGGAATGTGAAAACATGGTTATAATTTTTCTTTTTTAGGAATTACATGTGTGCCACTCACCTCACATATAAATTTCCATTCCCCACCCTATATTATTCACTGAAATATAACATTTCATATCATAAAATACTTAATAAATTCATAAATTCAATCCTAACATCATATAATCCTTATTTGTTCGAAGAAATACATCATAGAATATAAATTGTGAAAATCTAATGTCATGACTCAAAGAAGAGTAAAATTCTTCAACGAGGATTTTTATTTTATTTCTTCCTTCAACTCATTCTTTTGGTAATAAAAAATGATGATATAATAATATCAGTTTGATACATATGAATAATTTATTTATGTTATTTCTATTACCTATCATCAACCCCACTTTCATAAAATGGTTTGTGAAATTGTAATTTGTGTGTACGATGAAATACCACCTAAAAATCTATTCCATTCATTTTTCCATTAATACCTATAATATATTGGAATAATTATGTATAAAAATGTATACATGATATTTTTAACATAATTATACCTATTAATTCATTGTATAATATATATCATTTTTCACATTCAATTATGTAGGGTATATGGTAATGTCACTTGTGTGTATAGTGGACTTATGACTCCTAAAGTGTTGTGATTTGTTTTTAAATAACACATCACATGGATGTTAATGATGACATATTTAGAGAATATATGTTAAATTAATCAAATACTTATGATATTAGGGACATATTTATCTTTCTGAAAATAAAATATATCATTTTATTATGATAGTAAAAATGATAAGGTCGTTGGTGTATGTGTGGAATAGTACCATCATGAAGAGATATGAATATTTTCTCATCACCAAAAAATGGATAATATATATATATGTATATTTATATAAATAATATGGTACATAATTTTTAATAATATTTCTTGAAATGTTAAAATTAATAAAAATCATTCCATAATGATAATTGGGATATGGAAACATTACTCATACATATTTATGGCCTACCGTCTCCCTGATTGTAACATATTTCAGTTATCATAATAGTATTTCATGATTGGTTTTGAATGTATACTTTTTGTTCAAATATTGTAGTTATTAAAATATTTTTATTTTTTTATTTTTATTTGATGAAAAAATTAACAATAGTCTACCTACCAATGATATTTTTGGAACATTAGAAAAATATCATTGAAACATCCAATGTAAACTAAATTTATTATATAATCATATAAAAATGAAAAATAATAAAATAAAAGGAATAATAAACAGAAAAAATGTTCTTAAGAAAGTATCTGTTTAAAAAAAGTTTTTTATCTATGAATATAAATAAAGTATTTGATGAGTTACACTCAAGGCCAGGGTTTCTCGTCTCACTTTTACATTCATTAGATATATTCCGTATTCACCAATTATTTTCATTCTTGTGTTTTGTATATACTATGATTTTAGTATGTTATATCATGTATATATTTACCTTCATGTTATTTAATGATTTATTTATCATTCGCTCTTTCATGGGGTATATATTAAAATTTTTACCAAGTGGTAAGGGTTTATTTCATAATATCATTTTTAAACAATATTTTTTCAAGAAACACATTGAATAATTATTTGATATTTATATCATAAAACTAGTCTATTTTATTTTCATATAATTAATAATTATATATTTCATGTAATAGTATGAAATTCCCTCATTGGTACTGAAAATGATTAAGAAAATGTATTTAGGAAAGTCTAAAATTAGTTCTCTCCACTGTCGAAAATATTTTTTCTACCAAAAAAATGTTTTCTACGAATGATTTTGGATTTTTTTTAACATTCTCCAAATGATTTGTAAAAATAATATTTAACCATGAGGAAATTTTTACAAAATGGTTTGACCGAAATATTATTATTTTTTTCTAAACAAGTAACATTTATAACATTTTTTATAGTGATAATGGTATTATCATTTTATGTTATATTTCATGTACAGAACTACTCACGATCATGACCAAAATTTTATTAGAGCATAATTTTCAATTTATAATGTCCATTTTACATAAAAATTTCCCCTAATAATATTGAAATTCATAGTTTTAAAAAAATATTTTAAATGAAAATAATTTTGAAAATATTTTATGGATTTTTTAGATTTAAAATAATGAGGGTGAGTTTCAAGGAAATGTTATTTTTCTCAAGGAATATTCTAAGTTGAATTTTGGAATCATTTTCAATATAGTATGAAAAACTATAATGTTAATTATAATTTAATAACGATATACTCTAATGATACCATTCTTATTATTTCACTATGTGGTTTTTGGAAAGTTTGAATAGGGATATAAAATTTTCATACCATTCATTATAATCTGAATGGTATGTGATTATGTTAATTGAATGGGGAATGTTTTTATATTTCATAGTATAGATAAAATAAAAATGATTACTATCATTATGATTCACCCAATTCATACTAAGAACTCATTGAACTTAGTAAGTGATGTGTGATACCTATTATGACCCATAGAAGTAAAGGAATGTCTCATGTGACAATCTGGATTGGGTTTTTGTGGAGGTCTTTCCTATTTATATATATTTCTATCAATATTGCATCAATGTTATTATATGTATAGGAATAAGGCCACTATGTTATTTTAATTATTTCTAGTATTATTCATTCCATCATAATGAATTGAGTTTTTGATATTACATTTGATAATTTGATTATTTAGAATATCAAGGATAATGTATTCATAATCATGTGTTTATTTATATGGAATTATTTGATCCTCAGTTTTTCCTTGCATATTTTGCTCCTTTTATTAAGTAATTAGATTTTTTAGTTATTTATCCTTCTATATTCTTTTTTCAAAATTTATTGATAAACAAAAATATACACCTATCCTTACAAAGTAACTAATCTTAGTCTTTTATTATATTTTATTTTTCTGCAGAGATGAAGAATTGTGTTGTTATTGATATGCAGGGATATTCTAAGGGGGGAAATGGAATTCTAATTGTTTTTTTATACATTATGATTTAAAATGTAATGTTAATTACATGTTCATATATATATATATATATATTTAACCACGACTACAAAAATATTATGTCTTATGGGATTTTATTCCTTCCATCTTATGCTAATGTAAAAAAGTAGGCATTGACACCAAGATATTGTGTCCTGGCACACTACTTTTTTTATGATACGGATGCTTAGTATAGAACATGCGAACTATATATATGAAAAAATAAATTAGGGAACATAAATATATGATAAAAATTGATGAATAATATATAGGAACATTAAAATAATTTGTTAAGGAAGAAATTATGCTGTTTTTTTCGAGAAAATACACCCATATGTTGATACTAAAAGTGATTTATTTGAGGAATATATGTGATTATATGTAATAAATAGAAAAATGTGCACTGTGATTGACCCGATCATCACCTAGTGCCAAATAATAGAACTTGATTTGCAACTGGTCTTACACAATGGGAAAATATGGTTAGGATAATTCATAATTTCATTACAATACATAATAAAGGATTTTAAAATATGTATACCCCCAATAAATGAATTTTATGATTATGTGATAATGATGGCATAAATTTTCAAATTTATGTCATGTGTTTTAATAGATTTGATATTATATATTATGTTTTATATTAATATGATATTATCAAGTGTATTCCATTGATTATAATTAGTGCGTAATTGAAGGTTTCATGACCTGACCCAATGGGGATGGAGATGTAACTACCCCATTATCACCTCTAATATGGATGTGTAACAGTGACTAATGCAAAGAAGGATGTAAGATCCCATATCTTATTCTTGAGGTATGGGTTTATTCCTTTCCTTTTTTCCTTTAGTGTTTTTAAGGAAATAAGGAAAAGGAGGAAAAATACTAAATTTTGTGACAACACGCTGTGTACTTTTCCACACGCTGTGTACTTTGGACGTGTGGGATGGGTACACAGGGCGTGTTGGCCTATCAACAATTAAGGGTGTAAAAAATGACTACACACCATGTATAGGGTATTTACACGCCATGTATTCAGTCGGAAGGTGAGTAGTAAGGTAGTTGAGGAAGCTGCCAGCAGAGCGACAGTACACACCGTGTAATCGGTAATACACACCGTGTACTCATGTCGGCAAGTGAACAGTATGGCAGTGGAAAAATTAGCCGCCAGAGGAACAATTAGATGAGAAAAGCACACGCTGTGTACTTGAGAGTACATACCGTGTAGTTGGTTTTTTCACTTAAAAAGGGTAGTATCCTCCTCTCTTCACAGAGGAAGCATATAACACCGGAGGAGAGTGGGAGAGACGGCCGGAGCATGGAGGATCTCTTGAACGCACACCGGGAACCCAATTCCTATGCCGTTGATCTCCTTGGAACCGTGCAGGTGAGTTCTTCCTCCACCTTCCATGTTTCTTACCTATTCTTTCACGAGGGAAATTTATTGGAGTTTGAACGAGGTTATGTTCACCTCAAATCTGTGTCGTTCTCATTAGTTTCGGGAGGTGACGTTCACATATACCGATCAGGGTGATTGAGGTAGGCGGTCTGGTGTTTAAATTCCAACTGTTGTGTCTCTTTGTGTACCATTGAGCTATAAGCCCATGATTGGGGGGTCTAATTTCTGAGGCCTTCACTAAAAGTTATCTAGGGTTGTGTTGATAAACATTTTATATTTTAAAACTATTGTTTGGGATCACTGATTTGATCTAGGACCACCCCGAGGATGCATTCCTTTGATTAGTCATTTGGCCAGGATACCAAACGGTATTCCATGATTATGTTGTTCATTGCATTTTATTTTGAGAAAGTTTATATAAATTTTTGTTTATGCTTTGGGCTCGGCCCAGTTCCTTTAGCCTGAGGGCTGTGTTCGATTAGCCTATGGGATGTGTTTCGTTTATCCTATGGGAAACCTATTCTGTTCCTATGGGCAGTAGATTCTGTGTCTGTGGGAGACACTTCGTACACCTGTGGGAAATATCCATTATGCCTCTGGGCAGAAACCTGTGGCTTTCGATTCTGGTTACCTGAGGGTAAGGATGGTACGTCTAAGGATTGTGTTATCATAAATGTTCACTATGGTGATTTTTATATGTTATACATGGAAAGTTAAAGCACGGTCTTGGAATGGTTAAATGAATATTAAAATGGCAATGAAACTGGTAGTGATAGTTACATTTGATTACTTACTAGTTTACGTCATTTTCTTTTGCGCACTGATGTTGCACATTTTCAACGACAGTTGGGTACGGGCCTTTGGTGGGTGCCTACTGGGATTTATTTCTCACACCTGGTTTGGGTCATGTTTTGGACCAAAAAGATAACATTTCATCAGGTGTGGATAAGGTCAAGGGTCCCTATACAGGTACATGATTGTAGCAGAGGAGTAGGAGAGCATGAGACCGAGGTTTGGCTTATGATGTTGGTGCAGGTTGTCTACTCTGCTTTGTTTTGTATGGTTGTACCTTTTACTTGTATTGTATTGTATTGTATTGTATTGCAGTGTATCATGTTCTGGCTGCATTTATATAATTACTGACATGATTCATCTTTATATATATATGAATGTTTTTTCTATTTACATCAGTTGTCCATTTCAGCTGTATATTGTTCACTGCATCCTCTGTTGTATGTTTTTATATTTTATTCCACTATAGTAAACATTGAAAAATGAGGGAATAGTTTCCCCACAATCATACTTGGTCCCTCTCTGCTAGTCGGTAGCCTTAGGCGTTTGGGGAAATGCGCTTGAGGTCATGTGACCAACCGGGTTCGGGGCACCCGTTGAGTGGCACCTCGATCCGGGACGTAACAAATTGGTATCAGAGGTGTTTCTTTTCTTTGACATAATGTTCGGAGCCTTAGTTAGGGATAGTATGGAAATAGTAGTTGATAATAATTTGTCCACGGGAGTAGTTAACCCGTGTACAGGGAAAAGCTAGTCTACCTCATCTATTAGAATTTTTCTTATTTTTCACTTTTACAGTTGACTTGATTTTCACCATTGGGTGACACACTTGTGGTGTGTTATTTATATGTTATAATGGGTTCTATTTAGTTGAAACCTGATGAGATGTGGGTATTCCATCTCATGCATCATTTAGGCACATGCTAGAAATCACATGTCATGAATTCATTCCAGCAAATGTAGGTGCATTAGAAATTGAATGTTGTTGTGATAGAAAATCATGTTGTCGTGATAGATGATTTGATATATACCTTCTATTTGATAGGGTATTTTTGTGTGAGGCTGATAAAATGAATGCCAGTCTTTGGTTCTTGAGAAGTATGGGCCCTCATTGATAGGAATTTGGTGGATCATTGACTGTTTATCTTGTTATAACATTCTTAAGATGCCTAACATTGATTCTCGGAGAGTATGGGCCCTCACAGATCAGAATTTTCCACTAATATGTTTGTTTCAGTGTTTTGTTCTTGGTTTTGGAGTAGTTTCTAAGGCTTACTATCTGGAAAACCAAGGATACACACCGTGTAGTTCTATGGACACAGGCCATGTGTTCTTCTATTCGGGAAGAAATGAAAACTTTTTAAGTACATGTCGTGTACCCACAGTACACGTCGTGTAGTTTAGTCCCTTATCATAGACCGTGTGGGTGGGGACACAAGGTAGAAAAGGGCTTGGGTAACACGCCATGTACCAGTTGTACACACCATGTAGTGTTGACCCGGTGTTCGCACGTGTAACTAACAACACAGATGAAGGAAACCTTAAGACATATATGTTGTGTCCATCATGAACACGCCGTGAAGTGTGACCTAGGGACCTGGCCATGTAGCTAACAAACACGGGTCGGTGTTACCTTTTCTTGAACACACCATGTACCTGTGGGACATGCCATGTTGTCTTGACCAAGGAAAGACCGTGTGGACTTGGCTGTGTGGCTGGGAAGATGGAGTTGTGTACATGATGTGTGTGGGTGTAACACGCCATGTAGTGTCATCCGAGTAGTCTATCATGTCACTAATGACATGATCGGTTGGAATTTAAGTTATACATGTTGTGTCTCTTTGGAACATACAATGTAGTCTGAGCTGTGTACCTGGCCGAGTAAGGGACATCACGGGTTGGTGAAGCTCATCCAATACATGCCGTGTAGAACTTATACACGTTGTGTAGTTTCATCTAATGGAGAGATGTGTGGCTAAGCCATGTATAGGGACTCGGGCATGGAGGAAAATTCAAGTACACGGCCTTTTTGTGGACAACACACCATGTTTTTTGGGGTGTTACATGACCTGTTTTGGCAGAGTACACACCCATGTGAAAGAATTGAGGAAACATGTCGTGTAGATATTATACACGCCTTGTAGTCTGGTTTTGTAAAACTTTAATGTTTTCTTTTCCATGTTCCCTTCTTACACTCCTTGTTTTCAATCCTTCATAAATCTTGATCTAAGGTGTGTGTTTGACCTTGTAGTGTCATGCTGCCGAGATGACCTAGAGTAGTTCACCAGGTGAGCAGCAACTATTATACTCCAGAGATGGTAGGCCATGGGCTACCAATAGATACTCCAGCAGATCCAAATGCGGCGCCTGCTGTTATACAGTACACAGGCGCGAAGGCATAGTTCCGTGAAGGCTTCTTGCAATTTATGTAGACCTTCCAGGGAGCACCACATGTCGCCACATCTATGGCATAGCTGACTCGTATCTACAAGCAGCAACATTTGCATACGTTTTCAGGGTATGGCAGACCATAGGTTGTGGAGTCTTGGTTGGGCTCGATGTAGATGATATTTGGGCATCTGGAGACGCCTTGAGGGTGGAGGGTCAAGCTTTCTACATACATGTTTCATGATTCCATCAAGAGATGATGGGATGTTACCACCCAGTCTGAGCATCACCGTGACATGGTGTGGGAATATTTTCATGCACCCTTCTATGAATTCTTCTTCCCGAAGATGCTGATGGCAGATCGAGCTCGAGAGTTCATGATTCTGTAGCAAGGTTCTATGTTAGTGATGGATTATTCTGCTCGCTTCACTGAGATTCATCATTTTGCACCCTTTCTGGTAGGTGATGAGGCATTTAGGGCTCAACGGTTTGGGGATGGTCTTCAGTATGACATATGAGCATAGGTGAACGTTTTCAGGTTTCCTATAGTGCATGCTATTGTGAACCAGGCACTGATTACTGAGCGGAACCTGTGGGAAGCTAGTGGTGTGGGCCAAGGCAACTCAACACCAGTTTCTGGTATGATTTCTACCGGTAAGAGGAAGAGGCATATGGATGTCACTCATGGTGGTAGTACTAGTCATAAGAATATTCCAGGTATCCAAGTTATGTGCTACTAGTGTGGTAGAGAGGGGCACAAGAGACCTCAGTGTCCCCGAGACACAGGGGAGTGTCGAGCTTGCGGCAAGATGGGTCATTTGGAGTGCTTTTGCAGAGAATTTCCACCAGTGGCTAGTGAGAGGGGTTCTTTGCAGACTCCGCGTGCAGGAGCATGACCAAAAACTTCTTACCAGTCGGGAAATTGGAATACATCAGGGCGTGCAGGAATAGATGGTGGTCATGGTTGTGGTAGCCAGACACTAGGATCTGAAAGGCAACAGGGAGGGACATCTCAAGGTAGACAGGTTGTGTCACAGGGCCGCGACACTGGGAAGGTATATGCAGTGAAACAGACACAAAAGGAGCAGGATCCTGGACCTTCTATTATCAGAGGTACTATTCTAGTAGCTTCTGTTTTATCTTCTTCACTTTTCGATATAGGTTCTACACATAGCTTTACATATGTTCCCATTGTGGAGAGACTTGGGCTCTGTGTTTCTTCTTCTTCTGATGTTGTGACGCTTGACACTCCGTTGGAAACTAGAACCGATAGAGTGTCAGTGCAAGGATTTCCCCCTTGATGTTGGTGGGTGTCACTTTCTATTGGAACTCTATGTCCTAGATATGATGAGTTATGATGTAATTCTCGGGATGGACTGGTTAGTTCTCTTTCGAGCCATTTTGGATTGCTATCGTCATAGGGTGAGTTTCACATCACCCGAGGGTTGGGAGTTTCTATACAAGGGAGAATGGGATGTCCAGGCGAGCTGAGCTACACCTGAGCATCATGGGTGAGGTGGTGTGACAACCCAAAATGTGAGTATATTTCTGGAGGACCAGGGGACTTGTCAGAAGTATTTCCCTCCAGTGGTTGATTGTTTTATGGATGTCTTCCCAGACATCTTTTGAGGTCTTCCTCCAGAGCGAGAGGTGGATTTTTCTAATGAGCTTGTGCCAGGAGCAGCACCGGTGTCCATTAATCCTTATAGGATGACTACACTAAAGTTTCAGGATCTCAAGAGGCAGTTAGAGGAGTTCCAGTCAAAGGGGTTCAACAAACCCAATAGTTCTCCTTGGGGTTTGTCGGTCCTTTTCGCGAAAAAGGTGGATGGTACCCTTAGAATTTCTGTGGATTATCAGAAGCCGAACTAGTTGAAGGTTAAGAACCGATATCCCTTTCCAAGGATTGATGATATTTTTTCATCAACTTCAAGGATCACGAGTATTATAGAAGACTGAAATGAGATCCGCATATCATCAGTGACATGTTAGACCATCAGACATACCGCTTACAACCTTTCGGAGTAGATATGGTCTATACGAGTACTTGGTTATGCCATTCAGACTCATGAACGCTCTATCAGTTTTCATGGATTTGATGAATCGTGTGTTCCATCCTTATCTAGATTCCTTTGTGGTAGTCTTCATGGGTGACCTCTTGGTGTACTATCAAACATGACATGACCATGCCTCCCATATTGAGATCATTTTGGGTACACTAAGAGAGCATCATCTATATGATAATCCCTCAAAGTCCCACTTTTGGATGGACCAGATACAGTTTCGGGGTCATATCATCTCAGAGGCAAGAGTTGTTGTATACCCAAGGAAAGTGAAAGCAGTAGTTTCCTGGGAGAATCCTCAGAACGTGTTTGAGATACAGAATTTCTTGGGGATAGCTGGTTACTACAGGTGATTTATACAGGAACTCTCCCACTTAGCAGCACCATTGATGGGTTTGAATAAGAAGGGAATAAAGATAATGTGGTCAGAAGCTTGTGAGACAACCTTTCAGGAGCTAAAGGGAAAGTTGACATCGACACTAGCCATGGTACTCCCCGAGCAAGGGAAGATCTATACATTTAACTATGATTCTTATGGTATTGGGGAGGGAGAAGTTTTGATGCATGGCGATTGAGTTGTTGCGTACGGGTCTCGGTAGTTGAGGCCACATGAGATGAATTACACGACGCATGATCTCAAGTTGGCTACAATTGTTCATGGGTTATGCTGTTGGAGACATCATCTCTTGGGAAAGCGTTTTGTGGATTTCACTGACCACAAAATTCTCAAATATATCTTTACCCTGCATGACTTGAACCTCAGACATCGAAGGTGGGTCGAATACCTTCATTAGTTCGACTTTGAGATTGCCTATAAACCTGGAAAAGGTAATGTAGTAGCTGATGCACTGAGCAGGAAGACTCAGATACATGCAGTCCAGGAGGATAGTGGTGAGTGGCAGCTTATGTATTTGTTCTCTAAGATGAATTTAGAGGTGCACGACAGTCAGGGGAATACCTATCATTCTTCCTTAGTGGTGACTTCTACCCTCCTGGATAGAGTGAGGATGAGGCATCTATCTGATTCAGAAGGACTAGTTCTACGGGAGTCGGAGGGAAGTGAGGACCCTTATCTTGGATGGACGATATGCGATGATGAGGTATTCCATTTCCATGGAAGAGTGTGGGTTCCAGGGGACATACACGAGGAGCTAATGCGGGAGTTTCATGGTTCATCTTGGGCTATACATCCCGGGGTTACCAAAATGTACCGTGACTTGAGATATCAGTATTGGTGGCCGGTTATGAAGAGAGAAGTAGCTGGTTTTGTTACTAGATGTTCCACCTGTCAGCAGGTGAAGGTAGAGCATCATTGTCCAGCCCGACTATTACCGCATTTTTCCATTCCGGAGAGGAAATGGGTTGACATTGCGATGGATTTCGTGACTGGTTTGCTAAGGTCCCCTCGAGGCAATTATGTTGTGTGGGTTGTTGTGGAGAGACTCACAAAGGATGCTCACTTTTTGCTGATCATAGAGACCATTGGTGTTTACAAGCACAGAGATTTGTATATCCGAGAGGACATGCATCTTCATGGGGTCCCTCCTTCTATCGTTTCATATAGGGATTCCCATTTTACATCTCTTTTCTGGCAGATTTTTCAGAGGGAACTTGGTACACAGGTGCTTCTGAGCGTAGCTTACCACCCTCAGGCTGATGGCTAGTCAGAGCGTACGATATAGGTTCCAGAGGACATGATGTGTCCATGCATCCTAGACCTTGGGTTTCTTGGGAGAAGCATATAACCCTGGTCGAGTTTTCCTATAATAATAGTTTTCAGCCAACCATTCAAATGACACCATACGAGGCTTTATATGCTAGATCATGTCAATCATCATTGTGCTAGATAGAGGAAGGTGATGCAGCTTTACTTGAACCATGTATCATACAAGATACTTCAGAGTAGGTCCAGTTGATTCAGAAGCAGATGGCTACCACACAGTCTTGTCAAAAATCTTATACTAATCACCGCAGATGACCCTTGGAGTTCATGGTCGGGGATCAAGTTTTCTTGCATGTTTCAAAGAGGATGGGACATAGGTGGATAGGGAGACAGGGTAAACTTTCACCGAGGTATGTGGGGCCGTTTGAGATTCTGGAGAGAGTTGGGCTAGTTGCCTATCAGTTACAGTTACCACAGAGGTACCAGGCCATGCACGACGTCTTCCATGTATCTCAGCTATGTCGTTATCATTCATACCCTTCTCACATTTTTCATCCCGAGGAGGTTGAGCTACAGGTCGATTCATCCTTTGAGGAGAATCCAATTCGTATCGTTGATAGGATCATGAAGGTTCTTTGAGGTCATTCTGTTCCTCTCATAAAGGTGCTATGGCAGCATGGCCGAGTGTAGGACGAGACCAAGGGCCTGGAGACCGACATGCGTGCTCAATGGCCAGAGTTGTTCACAACTTAATTTTCGCCACCCTGGGAAGGGAAATTCGGGGACGAATTGCTTTAAGGGGGGAAGATTGTAACAACCCGGTTCTTATTATTGAGGTACATGTTTCTTCCATTATTTCTTCCTTTAGACTTTCTGAGGAAATAAGGAAAATGTGGAAAATCCTAATTTTTGTGACTACACTCCAGGTACTTTTCCACACACCGTGTACTTTGGCCATGTGGGATGGGTACACAGGTCATGTCGGCTTGTCAGCAATGAAGGGTGTAAAAACTGACTACACGCCGTGTATAGGGTATTTACATGCCATGTATTCAGTTGGCATGTGAATAGTAAGGCGGTGGAGGCAGCCTCCAAAAGAGCGATAGTACACGACATGTAATCGAAAATACACGTCGGGTACTCATGTCATGAAGTGAACAATATGGCGGTGGAAAAAGTAGCTGCCAGAGGAATAGTTAAATGAGAAAAGTACACGCCGTGTACATGAGAGTACACACCATGTAGTTGTTTTTTTTTCTCTTAAAATGGGATGTATCCTCCTTCATTCATAGAGTAAACTTAGAACGTTTGAGGAGAGTGGGAGACACGGTTGGAGCTTGGAGGATCTCCCGACCGCACACCGGGAACCCAATTCCCATGTCGTCGATCTCCTTCGAACCATGCTGGTGAGTTATTCCTCCTCCTTGTGTGTTTCATACCAATTCTTTCCAGAGGGAATGTTATTTGAGTTTGAACGAGTTTATGTTCACCTTAGATCTCTACTGTTCTCATTTTTTTCAGAGGAAAAGTTCACATATACCGATCAGGGGCGATTGAGGTCGGTGGTCTGGTGTTTAAATTACAACTGCTGTGTGTTTTTGTGTATTGTTGAGCTACGATCCCATGAATGGGGTGTCGTATGGCTGAGGCCTTTGGTGAAAGTTATCTAGGATTTTGAGGATAAACATTTGATAAGTTAAAACTACTTTTTGGGAACACTACATGGATCCAGGACCACCTCGGGGGATGCATTCCTCTTTTTAGCAGTTTGGCCAGGATACCCAAAGGTATGCCATGATTATATCTTGCATTGAATTTTCTTACGAGGAATTTTATATAAATTTCTAGTTTATGGATTGGTCTCGGCCTGGTTCCTTCAGCCTGAGGGATGTGTTCTATTAGCCTATGGGCTGTGTTTCGTTTAGCCTGTGGGAAACCTTTTCTGTGCTTGTGGGAAGTAGATTTTGTGCCTGTGGGCAACACTTCGTATGCCTATCAGAAATATCCATTATGCCTATGGGCAGACACCTATGGGTTTCGATTCTGATTACCTGATGGTAAGGATGGTACGTCTGAGGACTATGTTATCATAAATGTTTACCGTGGTGATTTTTATATGTTATACCTTCCATGTTAAATCACGGTCTTGGAATGGTTAAATGATTATTTAAATGGAAATGAAACTGGAAGTGATAGTTACATTTGAGTACATACAAGTTTACTGCATTTTCTTTTGCACACTGTTGTTGCACATATTCACCGACATTTGGGCATGGGCCTTTGGTGGGTGCCTACTGGGATTAATTTATCACACCCTGTTTGGTATAGGTTTTTGGCCCAACCATATTACATTTTTGTACGTGTGGATATGGGCAGGGGTCCCTATATAGGTACATGATTGTAGTATAGAAGTAGGAGAGCATGGGACCGAGCCTTGGCTTGCGCTGTTGATGCATTTTGTCTACTCTGCATTGTTTTGTTTGGTTTTACCTTGTACTTGTATTGTATTGTATTTTATTGTATTGCAGTTTTTCCTATTCAGGATGATTTTATAGAATTAGTGACATGATGAATCTTTATATATATGACTGCTGGTTTTCTTTACTTCAGTTGTCCATTTCAGTAGTATATTTTTCATTGTTTCCGATGTTGAATGTTTTTATATTTTATTCCACTGAGAAACACATTAAAAAATCAGGGAATAGTTTCCCCACTATCAGAACTGGGCCCTCGCTACTCATCGGTAGCCTCTAGTGTTTGGGGAAATGCACTTGAGGTTATATGACCAACTGGGTTCGGGGAACCCGTTGAGTGGCACCCGGATCCGAAACGTTATAAAGGAATATCACACACTTGGGAGGTATTATCCTAATGTAATTATATGTAGGAACACATCTAAAATCCTATAAAATTGCAAAGTGTAATATAATTAATAACACTGAATTCCTAAATCTGTCTTCCAATAATCAATGTTTGACGATATTACTGGAAAGCCTAAAAAATGGTCAAATACATGCCCATAAAAAATGGAAATAAGGATTATCAAGCACAAAATTGGATGACTAACATAAAATTAAATACCCATATACACATTGGTCAATAAATTCAAAATTATATATACATGTTCCTAGTTAAACAAGAACACCTGAAAAGGTCCATCATCTAAATATGACATGACACATGTTTGTAGATCCAATGCATGGGTGAGTATAACAATACCCAGTAGGACACCCGAAAATCAATAAGCATAAATAATAATGATTAATCACCTCATAATTAGGTATGAACCTCACATACTAAGGTAATAAATAAAACATCTAGATATAGTCATAAAATATTCGATGTCCTAATGGTCTCTACCACTTCTAACTATAGTTCTACTAAGAGGATGTAGGATAAATATTTTCCTAGAGGGACAGCTCACAAATCTACGCCTCTATTGAAGGCATTCATCCCAAAGGTGAATCTTTCCAGGACTAGCCAAGAATAAGAACAGAGTAGAACTAAGAGAATTCCTCTGACATACACACCCCATCAGACTAATACCTCACCTGAAATATTATATCAGGATACACAGATAGTGGTCAATGACCAGTTCTTAGAAGGGGACCACATAGCCTAATTAAAACATCCTACTATATAGGGGATCTGTTCTCGTGTATATATTGGTCTCTCTAATTACCAAACCCCTATAAAATGTAACACGTTGTATATGTGGATTTCATAGGGCCCCTCTGACGGAAACAATCTCAAATTCTCTAAGATATCTTTCAATGAAAAATAAGACAACTCACTCTAGAAGATGTTGTCTCACCCTCACTACATTTATCACTGAGAAGCTTCAGCGGGGCCCCCTCTATGATGTTAATGAGATGCCACATTGAACCCTCATTAGAATGGACTAACAGAACACACTCAAGTTATATTGGTCCAGGGAAGCTCACACAATCTCACAATGAATCTAGGTTGAGTGGAAAATGGAGTCTGGATTGTCCTTAATGAAGTAAACCACATGTTCCTATTAGTACCCGACATGTCTCCATATGTTTTTAACAACATGTGTCTCATGATATCATATCATTAAAATTTCCACCATACATGATGTGTCCTTGAGGTACATGGTTTGTAGATATTGCAATGTCACTCATCCTTCAATTCCACCTCTCCCTATATACATTAGGACAAGACCAAGTACGAGGATGTGTTTGAGTACATGGATCATCCCTCGTACTTCGACATGCATATGTACATTCATGTACATGGTAAGTAGGGAGACATATCCACCTATGCATGTACTCCATGTACACACTATTTCAACCTCCATGTGTTACATGATGTGTGACTCAGCACACATGATGTATAATACTACATGGCCACATGGGCATGTACCATCTATACACATTGACCGAGTTGGACAAGGGTCTCAAGGTACACGCCATGAGTCACAAGACATGTGATTCTTACCTCTGGGTCGAAACCCTATAACCATACTGAAACGACCACATGGAATGTTTTCTTCAGGACTATACATTGTGTTGTTGGGTTTTTCACATAACCCAAGGAAATTCTTCTTGAATCATCATCGGTGACCCTATAATCCCTTATTATCCTATAAAACACACAACATGCATGAATTTGATGTTGAAAAAAAATCCACACTACCAATAGCTAGAATCCATCTATATCTGGTACTTATAAAACACTAGTCATCAGGCATCATTTATGTTTCATGAAAAAACAACAATGATCAACTACTGATCCCATCAAGGATCTCCTTTCATAGTATTACACAACTATTATAGCATTATATCGCCATCTGAAACCCTAGCTGCAATCCGTTCTAGAAATTACTAAATTTGTAATGATTGTTAACTGGGTATCCAATTAATCATATTCCAAAAAAAATCCAATGACGATCAAACATAGAACGGATGAAGAAAACCATAAAACAAAGGTATGGGGAATGAACCTTGTAATTTATTTGTTATTGTGCTTGATCTATTTTCATATAAATTATCAATGGATATTAATAAATATCAAGAAACAAATAAGTATTAATTATCCCCAAATCCTGAAAATAAATCCATACTAGTAGAATGTTTGATACATGAATCAATTTGTGGGTCAATTCACTCATATTCAAAATGGGATAAGAAAATTTGATAAATACAAAAATCATATGATCTTTATTGAGCTGGATCAATCACTAATGGATAAAAAATCAATGTCATTATCATTGCTAAAATCCTTTTTTCCACTGGCACATTGATCTCAAAAACATGATCTATCAATCCATGATCTCGATGTCCACCAACATCTATTACCTTTTTATAGTGATAATGGTATCATCATTTTATGTTATATTTCATGTACAGAACTACGCACAATCATGACTGAAATTTTATTAAAGCATACTTTTCAATTTTATAATGTCCATTTTACATAACAATTTCCCCAAATAATATTTAAATTCATAGTTTTAAAAAATTATTTTAAATGAAAATAATTTTGAAAATATTTAATGAATTTTTTAGATTTAAAATAATGTGGGTGAGTTTCAAAGAAATGTTATTTTTGACAAGGAATATTCTATGTTGAATTTAGGAATCATTTTCAATATAGTATGAAAAACTATAATGTTAATTATACATTAATAACGATATAATCTAATGATACCATCCTTATTATTTCACGATGTGGTTTTTGGTAAGTTTGAATAGGGATATACTATGATCATAGCATTCATTATAATCTGAATGGTATGTGATTATCTTAATTGAATGGGGAATGTATTTATATTTCATATTCTAGATAAAATAAAAATGATTATTATCATTATGTTTCACCCCATTCATATGAGGAACTCATTGAACTTAGAAAGTGATGTGTGATACCTATTATGACCCATAGATGTAAAGGAATCTCCCATGTGACAATCTGGATTGGGTTTTTGTTAAGGTCTTTCCCATTTATATATATTTCTGCCAATATTGCATTAATATTATTATATGTATTGGAATAAGGCCACTATGTTATATTAATTATTTATAGTACTATTCATTCCATCATTATGAATTGATTTTTTGATATTACATTTGATAATTTGATTATTTAGAATATCAAGTATAATGTATTCATAATCATGTGTTTTTTTATATGGAATTATTTGATCCTCAGTTTTTCCTCACATATTTTTCTCATTTTATTTATTAATTAGATTTTATAGTTATTTACGCTTCTATATTGTTTTTTCAAAATTTATTCATAAACAATAATATACACCAACCCTTACAATGTATCTAATCTCACTCCTTTATTGTATTTTATTTTTCTTCAGAGATGAGGAATTGTTTTTTTATTGATATGGACGGATATTCTAATGGTGAAATGGAATTAAAAATGCATTTTTTATACATTATGATTTAATATGTAATGTGAATTACATGTTCATGTCTATTTTACCAAGAATACAAAAATATTATTTCTTATAGGATTTGATTCCTTCCATCTTTTTCTAATGGAATAATGTAGGCATTGGCACCAGGATACTGTTTCCTGGCACACTACTTTTTTTATGATATGGATGTTTAGTATAGAACATGCGAACTATATATATGATAAAATAAATTAGGGAACATAAATATATACTAAAATTGAGGAATATTATATAGGAACATTAAAATAATTTGGTAAGGAAGATATTAGGTTTTTTTTCCGAGAAAATACACCCATATTTTGTTACTAAAAGTGATTTGTTTGAGGAATATATGTGCTTATATGTTATAAATAGAAAAAGGTGCATTGTGATTGACCCGATCATCACCTAGTTCAAAATAATAGACCTTAACATGCAACTGGTTTTACACAAAGGGAAAATATGGTTAGGTTAATTCAAAAATTTTATTAGAATACATAATAAAGGATTTTAAAATATGTATACCCCCAATAAAGGAATTTTATGAATATGTGATAATGAAGGCATAAATTTTAAAATTTATGTAATGTGTTTTACTATATTTGATATTATATATTATTTTTTATGTTAATATGATATTATCAAGTGTATCCCATTGTTTATAAGTATTTCTTAATTGAAGGTGTCATGACCTGGCCCAATGGGGCTGGAGATGTAACTACCCCATTATCACCTATAATATGGATATGTAATAGTGACTAATGAAAAGAAGGATGTAAGAACCCAGTTCTTATTATTAAGGTATTGGATTCTTCCTTTCCTTTTTTCCTTTAGTGTTTTTAAAGAAGTAAGGAAAATGAGGAAAAATACTGAATTTTGTGACTACACACCATGTACTTTTCCACACGCCCTGTACTTTGGACGTGTGGGATGGGTAAATAGGGTGTGTAGGCCTGTCAACAATGAAGGGTGTAAAAACTGACCACACACCATGTATAAGGTAATTACACATCATGTATTCAGCCAGAAGGTGAATAGTAAGGCGGTGGAGGCAGCCTCCAGCAGAGTGATAATACACACCGTGTACTCATGTCGACAAGTGAACTTTATGGTTGTGGAAAAAGTTTCCGCCAGAGGAAAAATTAAATGAGAAAAGCACACATTGTGTACTTGACAGTACATGTCTGGTAGTTGGGTTTTTTCACTTAAAATGGACAGTAGCCTCGTCTATTCACAGAGGAAGCTCAGAACACCAGAGTAGAGTGGGACAGACGACCGGAGCTTCGAGGATCTCCTGACCACACACCGGGAACCCAATTCCTACGCCGTCAATCTCCTTGGAACCGCGCGGGTGTGTTCATCATCCTCCTTCCATGATTCTTACCTATTCTTTCCCGAGGGAATGTTATTTGAGTTTGAACGAGTTTATGTTCACCTCATATTTGTGACGTTCTCGTTATTTTTGGGAGGTGACGTTCACATATACCGATCTGGGCGATCGAGGTAGGTGGTCTGGTGATTAAATTCCAACAGGTGTGTGTTTTTGTGTACCGTTGAGCTATGATCCCATGATTGGGGTGTTGTATTGCTGAGGAATTTGCTGACAGTTGTCTAGGATTGTGTAGATAAACTTTTGATAAATTATAACTATTGTTTGGGATCACTGCTTGGATCCAGGATAACCCCGAGGGTGAATTCCTCTGTTTAGCCATTTGGCCAGGATACCCAAGGTTATTCCATGATTATATTGTTCATTTCATTTTCTTTTGAGAATTGTTATATAATATTCTTGTTTATGATTTGGGATCGTCTTGGTTCCTTCATCCCGAGGGGTGTGTTCTATTAGCCTATGGGATGTGTTTCCTTTAGCCTGTGGGAAACCTATTCTGTGCCTGTGGGTAGTAGATTCTGTGTCTGTGGGAGACACTTTGTACACCTGTAGGAAATATCCATTATGCCTTTAGGCAGACAACTCTGGGTTTCGATTCTGGTTACCTGAGGGTAAGGATGGTACATCTGAGGATAGTGTTATCATAAATGTTCACCGTGGTGATTTTTATAGGTTATACCTGCCATGTTAAAGAACTGTCTTGGCATGGTTAACTGAATATTAAAATGGAAATGAAACTAGTAGTGATAGTTACTTTTGAGTACTTACTAGTTTATTTCATTTTCTTTTGCACACTGTTGTTGGACATTTTCACTGACAGTTGGGAACAGGCCTTTGGTTGGTGCCTACTAGGATTTATTTCTCACGACCAGTTTGGGTCATGTTTTGGCCCAAAAATATAACATTTGTTTAGGTGTGGATAAGGGCAAGGGTCCCTATACAGGTACATGATTGTAGCAGAGGAGTAAGAGATCATGGGACCGATCTTTGGCTTGCGATGCTGCTGCATTTTGTCTACTCTTATTTGTTTTGTATGGTTGTACCTTGTACTTGTATTGTATTGTGTTGTATTGTATTGTATTGTATTGTATTGCAGTGTATCATGATCTGGATGCTTTTATAGAATTAGTTACATGATGAATCTTTATATATATATGACTGTTGTTTATCTTTACATCAGTTATCCATTTCAGTGGTATATTATTCATCGCATCCTCTGTTGTATGTTGTTATATTTTATTCTGCTACGCTAAACATTGAAATATGAGGGCATAGTTTCCCACTATCATACTTGGGCCCTCGCTGCTACTTGGTAGCCTCAGGTGTTTGGGGAAATGTGCTTGAGGTCATGTGACCAACAGGTTTTGGGGCACCCATTGAGTGGCACCTGGATCCGGGACGTAACAAATTGGTACAAGAGGCGTTTCTTTTCATTGAATTACTGTTCGGAGCCTTAGTCAGGGATAGTATGGAAATAGTATTTGGTAATAACCTGTGCACGAGATTAGCTAACCCATTTATAGGGAAAAGCCAGTTTACCTCGTTTATTTCAATTTTTTTTGATTTTTCACTTTTACAGTTGATTTTATTTTCACCATTGGGTGATGCACTATGGTGTGTTATTTATATGTTATAAATTGGTTCTATTTAGTTGAAACCTGATGAGATGAGGGTATTCCATCTCATGCATCATTTAGGCACATGTTAGTAATCACATGCAATGCATTCATTCCATGCCATGTAGGTGCATTATAAATTGAATGTTGTTGTGATAGAAAAGCATGTTGTTGTGATATATGATTTGATAAATACCACCTATTTGATAGGGTATTTTTGTGTGAGTATGATTAAATGAATTCCAAACTTTGGTTCTTGAGGAGTGTGGGACCTCATTGGCCGTAATTTGGTGGATCATTGACTATTTATCTTGTTATAACACGCATAAGATTCCTAACATTGATTCTCAGGGAGTATGGGCCCTCACAGATCAGAATTTGGCACTTAGATGTTTGTTTCTATATTTTTCTGGGTTTTGGAGTAGTTTCTGAGGCTTACTGTCCTGAAAACCAAGGATACACGTTGTGTAGTTATATGGACACAAGCCATGTGTTCTTTTGTTCAGGAAGAAATGAAAAAAATTTAAGTACATGTCGTGTACCCACAGTACAGACCATGTAGTATCTTCCCTTATCATAGACCGTGTGGGCGTGGACACAAGGTAGAAAAGGGCTTGGGTAACATGCCATGTACCAGTTGTACACACTGTGTAGTGTTGACCAGGTGTTCACCCGTGTAACTAACAATACAGATGAAGGAAACCTTAATACATACACGTTGTGTCAGTCATGAACACACCGTGAAGTGTGACCTGGGGACCTAGCCATGTAGCTAACAAACACGGGTCAGTGTTACCTCTTCTTGAACACGCCATGTACATGTGGAACATGCCATGCTGTCTTGACCGAGGAAAGACCGTGTGGACTTGGTTGTATGGCTAGGAAGATGGAGTTGTGTACACGACGTGTGCGGGTGTAACATGTCGTGTAGTGTCAGCCGAGTAGCCGACCAAGTCACTAACGACATGGGCAGCTGGAATTTAAGATATACACGCTGTGTCTCTATGGAATATATAGTGTAGTCTGAGCTGTGTACCCGGCTGTGTGAAGGACAACACGGGTCTGTGAAGCACATCCAATACATGCCATGTAAAACTTATACACACTGTGTAGTTTCATCTAATAGTGAGCCGTGTGGCTAAGCCATGTAGAGGGACTCGGGCAGGGAGGGAATTCAAGTACACACCATTTGTATGGTCAACATTCCGTTTGTTTTGGGGTGTTTGTTTTGGCAGAGTACACACCCATGTGAATGAATTGAGGAGACATGTCATGTAGATATTATACACTCCATGTAGTCTAGTTTTTTAAAACTTGAATGTTTTCTTTCCCCTATTCCCTTCTTACACTCCTTGTTTTCAATCCTTGATAAATCTTGATCTAAGGTGTGTGTTTGACCTTGTAGAGTCATGCCGCCAAGAGGACCTCGAGTAGTTCTCCATGTGAGCGACAACTATTATACTCTAGAGATGGTAGGCCATGGGCTACCAATGGATACTCCAGCAGAGCCAGATGTGGCGCCAGCTGTTATACATGACACATGCGCGGAGGCATAGTTCCATGAAGGCTTAATGCAGTTTATGTAGACCTTCCTGGGAGCACAACATGCTGCCACATCAATGGCATATATGACTCATATCTTCTACCAGTAGCATCCGCATACATTTTCAGGGGATGGCAGACCATAGGTTAAAGAGTCTTGGTTGGGCTCAATGCAGACGATATTTGAGCATCTGGAGACGCCTCCAGGGTGGAGTGTCAAGCTCGCTACATACATGTTGCATGATTCCTGCAAGAGATGATGGGATGTTACCACCCAGTCTGAGCATCACTGTGACATGGCGTGGGAATATTTTCATGCAGCCTTCTATGAATTCTTCTTCTAGGAGATGCTAAGGGTAGATCGAGCTCAAGAGTTCATGATTCTGCAGCATGGAGCTATGTCAATGATGGATTAGTCTGCTCGCTTCACTGAGCTTCATCTTTTTCCACCCTTTCTGGTATGTGATTAGGTGTTGAGGGCTCAACAGTTTGAGGATGGTCTTCAGTATGACATCCGAGCATAGGTGAACATTTTCAGGTTTCCTACAGTGCATTCTATTATGAACCAGGCACTGATTACTGAGTGGGACTTTCGGGGAGCTAGTGGTGTGGGCCAAGGCAGTTCAACGCCAGTTTCTGGTACGATTTCTACCGGTAAGCGGAAGAGGCAGATGGACTTCACTCATGGTGGTAGTGCTAGTCATAAGAATACTCCAGGTTGCCAGGTTATGTGCTACCACTGTGGTAGAGAGGGGCACAAGCGACCTCAGTGTCCCCGAGACCCAGTGGAGTGCCGATCTTGCAACAAGATGGGTCATCTGCAGCGCTTTTGCATAGCATTTCCACCAATGGCTAGTGAGAGGGATTCTGTGCAGACTCTGCATATGGGAGCATGACCAGAAGCTTCTTACCAGTCGGGAAATTGAATACATCAGGGTGTCCAGGCATAGATGGTGGTCATGGTCGTGGTACCTAGACACTAGGATCTCAAAGGCAATAGGGTGGGACATCTCAAGGTATCCAGTTTGTGTCGCAGCGCCGCGGCACTGGCCAGGTATATGCAGTGCAACAGACATAAAAGGAGCGGGATCCTGAACCTTTTACTGTCATAGGTAATATTCTAGTAGCTTCTGTTTTATCTTCTGCACTTTTAGATATGGGTGCTACAGATAGCTTTATATCTATGCCCATTGTGGAGAGCCTTGGGATCTATTTTTCTTCTTCTTCTGATGTTGTGACGCTTGAAACTCCATTGGGAATGAGGATAGCTAGTGTGTGTGAGTGCAAGGAGTACCCTTTTGATGTTGGTGTGTGTCACTTTCTATTGGACCTCTATGTCCTAGATATGATGAGCTATGATGTCATTCGTGGGATGGACTGGTTTGTTCGCTTTCGAGCCTTTGTGGATTGCTATCATCGTAGGGTGAGTTTCACATCACCCGAGGGCGGGTAGTTTCTATACAAGGGAGAATGGGATGTGAAGTAGAGACGAGCTACACTTGAGCATCATGTGAGAGGTTGTTGACAACCCAGAATGTGTGTATATATCTTGAGGACCAGGGGACTTGTCATAAAGATTTCCCTCTAGTGGTTGATTGTTTCATAGATGTCCTCTCGGAAAACTTTTTAGGGCTTCGTCCAGAGAAAAAGGTGGATTTTTCTATTGAGCTTGTGCCAGGAGAATCACCGCTGTCCATTCATCCTTATAGGATGGCTACACCAGAGTTGCAGGAGCTGAAGAGGCATTTAGAGGAGTTGCATGCAAAGGGTTTCATCCGACCCAATAGTTCTCCTTTGATTTTTCTGGTCCTTTTCGTGAAGAAGGCGGACGGTTCCCTTAGACATTGTGTGGATTATCAAAAGCTGAACCAGTTGACGATTAAGAACCGATATCCCTTGACAAGTATTTCTGATCTTTTTTCATCAACTTAGAGGATCACGAGTGTTCTTGAAGATTGACATGAGATCCGGATATCATTAGTTACGTGTTAGACCATTAGACATACCGCTTACAGCCTTTCGAAGCAGATATGGTCTATTCAAGTACTTGGTTATTCCGTTCGCACTCACGAACTTTCTATCAGTTTTCATTGGTTTGATGAATCATGTGTTCCGTCCTTATCGAGATTCCTTTGTGGTAGTCTTCATGGGCAATATCTTGGTGTACTGTCAAACTTCACACAACCATGCCACCCATCTTTAGATCATTTTGGGTACACTAAGAGAGCATCATCTATATGATAAACTGTCAAAGTGCCACTTTTGGATGGACCAGATACACTTCTTGTGTCATATCATCTCAGAGGCAAGAGTTGCAGTATACCCAGGGATTGTGAAAGCAGTAGTTTCTTGGGGGCATCCTAAGAACGTGTTTGAGATACAGAATTTCTTAGTGCTAGCTGGGTACTACATGTGATTTGTACTAGACTTCTCCCACTTAGCAGTGCCATTGATGGGTTTGACTAATAAGGGTATAAAGTTCATTTGGTCATAAGCTTGTGAGACAAACTTTTAGAAGCTAAAGGGAAAGTTGACATCGGCACCAGCCCTGGTACTCCCCGAGCAAGGGAAGTGATATACAGTTTACTGTGATTCATCCGGTATTGGTGTGGGAGAAGTGTTGATACAAGGCTATTGAGTTATTGCATACGGGTCTCGGTAGTTGGGGCCATATGAGATGAATTACCCGACGCATTATCTCAAGTTGGATGCGATTGTTCATGCGTTATGCTATTGGAGACATTATCTCTTGGGAAATCATTTTGTGGTTTTCACTGACCAAAAAATTCTCAAATATATCTTTACCCAGCATGACTTGAACTCCAGATAGCAAAGGTGGATCGAATACCTTCATTCGTTCGACTTTGAGCTTACCTATAAACCTGGTAAAGGTAATGTAGTAGCTGATGTACTAAGCAAGAAGACTCAGATACATGCAGTGTAGGAGGCTATTGGTGAGTGGAATCTTATGTCTTTGTTCTCTAAGATGAATTTAGAGGTTCACAACAATTAGGGGAAGACTTATAATTATTCTTTACCTGTGACTTCTACCCTCCTGGATAGAGTGAGGATGAGACAGCTATCTGATTCAGAAGGCCAAGTTCTACGGGAGTCGGTGGTAAGTGAGGAACCTCCTCTTGGATGGACGATAGTCGGTGATGAGGTATTGCATTTCTATGGACGAGTGTGGGTTCTAGCGGACATATGCAAGGAGCTGATGCGGGAGTTTCATGCTTCAGATTGGGCTGTACATCCCGGAGTTACCAAAATGTACCAGGACATGAGACATCAGTATTGGTGGCCGGGTATGAAGAGAGAAGTAGTCGGTTTTTTTACTACATGTTCCACCTGTCAGCAGGTGAAGGCAGAGCATCATAGGCCAGCCTGACTATTATAGCAGTTGCCCATTCCAGAGAGGAAATGGGATGACATTGCGATGGATATCGTGACCGGGTTTCCAAGGTCCCCTTGAGGCAATTATGTCATGTGGGTTGTTGTGGAGAGACTCACAAAGGTTTCTCACTTTTTTCCGATCATGGAGAACTTCGGTGTATAGAAGCTCAATAATTTGTATATCCGAGATGTGATGCGTCTTCATGGGGTCCCTCGTTCTATCATTTCATATAGAGATGCCCGTTTTACATCTCTTTTCTGGAAGAGTTTTCATAGGGCACATGGTACATAGGTGCTTCTGAGCATAGCTTACCACCCTCAGGCTGATGGCCCGTCAGAGCGTACGATACAGGTGCTAATGGAAATGCTGTGTGCATGCGCCCTAGACCTTGGGGGATCTTGGGAGAAGCATATACCACTGGTTGAGTTTTCCTATAATAATAGTTTTCATCCAACTATTCAGATGGAACCATATGAGGCTTTATATGCTAGATTATTCCGATCACCATTGTGCTAGATAGAGGAAGGTGGGGAAGCTTCACATGGACCATGTATCGTATAGGAGACTTTAGAGTAGGTCCAATTGATTCAGAAGCAGATGGCTATCACAGAGTCTCATCAAAAATCTTATGCTAACCACCGCAGACGACCCTTGGAGTTCGTGGTCGGGGATCATGTTTTCTTGCATGATTCAAAGAGGTTGGGACACAGGCGGATAGGGAGACAGGGTTAACTTTCACCAAGGTATGTGGGGTCGTTTGAGATTCTGGAGAGAGTCGGGCCAGTTTCCTATCAGTTGTAGTTACCACAGAGGTACCAAGACATGTATGATGTCTTTGATGTATCTCAGCTCTTCCGTTATCATTCAGACCCGTCTCAAATTTTTCATTCTGAGGAGGTTTAGCTACATGACAATTCATCCTTATAGGAGAATCCAATTCGTATCGTTGATAGGATCATGAAGGTTCTTTGAGGACGTTCAGTTCCTCTCGTATGGGTGCTATGTCAACATGGCTGAGTGAAGGACGAGACCTGGGAGCTGGAGACCAACATGCATGCTCAGTGGCCAGAGTTGTTCACAACTTAATCTTTTCCACACTTGGAAGAGAAATTTGGGGACGAATTTCTTTAAGGGGGGAGGTTTGTAAGAACCCGGTTCTTATTATTGAGGTACATATTTCATCCTTTCATTTTTCCTTTAGTTTTTTAAGATAATAAGGAAAATGTGGAAAAATAATATTTTTTTGACTACACGCCAAGTACTTTTCCACACGCCATGTACTTTGGCCGTGTGGGATGGGTACATAGGTCGTGTAGGCCTGTCAGTAATGAAGGGTGTAAAAACTGACTACACGCCGTGCATAGGGTATTTAAACGCCATGTATTCAGTTAGTAGGTGAATAGTAAGTCGGTGGAGGCATCCGCCAATGGAGCGATAGTACACGCCATGTAATCGGGAATACATGCTGTGTACTGATGTCGTCAAGTGAACAGTATGGCGGTGGAAAAAGTAGCTTCCAGAGGAATAGTTAAATAAGAAAAGTACACGCCGTTTACATGAGAGTACACCCCATGTAGTTGGTTTTCTTCCATTAAAATGGGAAGTATCCTCCTCTGTTCACAGAGTAAACTTAGAACTCCGAGGAGAGTAGGAGATACAGTCAGAGCTTGGAGGATCTCCCGACCGCCCACCGAGAACCCAATTCCTATGTCATCGATCTCCTTGGAACCACTTGGGTGAGTTATTCCTCCTCCATGTGTGTTTCATACCAATTATTTCCCAAGGGAACGTTATTTGAGTTTGAACGAGGTTATGTTCACCTCAGATCTCTGCTGTTCTCGTTTGTTTCAGGATGAGACGTTCACATATACTGATCAGGGGAGATCGCGGTAGGTGGTCTGATGTTTAAATTCCAATTGTTGTGTGTTTTTGTGTAATGTTGAGCTACGAGCCCATGAATGGGGTGTCGTATGGCTGAGGCCTTTTGTGAATGTTATCTAGGATTTTGTAGATAAAATTTTGATAAGTTAAAACTGCTGTTTGGGATCACTACATGGATCCAGGACCTCCTCGGGGGTACATTCCTCTATTTAGTCATTTGGCCAGGATACCCGAGGGTATACCATGATTATATTGTGTGTTGCATTTTATTACGAGGATTTTAATAGAAATTGCTTGTTTATGCTTTGGTCTCGGCTCGGTTCCTTCAGCCTGAGGGATGTGATCTACTTGCCTATGGGTTGTGTTTCGTTTAGCCTATGTGAAACCTTTCTTGTGCTTGTGGGAAGTAGATTATGTGCTTTTGGGAGACAATTCATACGCCTGTGGGAAATATCTGTTATGTCTATGGGCAGACACCTATGGGTTTCGATTCTGATTACCTGAGGGTAAGGATGGTACGTCTGAGGACTGTGTTATCATAAGTGTTTACCGTGGTGATTTTTATATGTTATATATTACATGTTAAAGCATGGTCTTGGCATGATTAAATGATTATTAAAATGGCAATGAAACTGGATGTGATAGTTGCATTTGAGAACTTACAAGTTTACTGCATTTTCTTTTGCACACTATTGATGCACATTTTCACCGGCATTTGGGAATCGGCCTTTGGTGGGTGACTACTAGGATTTATTTATCACACCTTATTTGGGATAGGTTTTTGTCCCAAACATATTACATTTCTGTAGGTGTGGATAAGGGAAGGGGTCCCTATACAGGTACCTGATTGTAGTAGAGAAGTAAGAGAGCATGGGACCGAGGTTTGGCTTGCGATGCTGATGCATTTTGTCTACTCTCCATTGTTTTGTTTGGTTATACCTTTTACTTGTATTGTATTGTATTTTTTTTGTATTGTAGTTTTTCTTATTCAGGATGCTTTTATTGAATTAGTGACCTGCTGTATCTTTATATATATGAGTGCTCATTCTATTTACTTTAGTTGTCCATTTTAGTTATATATTTTTCACTGCTTCCGCTGTTGTATGCACTTGAAGTCATGTGACTAACCGGGTTCGGGGCACTCGTAGAGTGGCACCCAGATCTGGGACATTATAATGGAATATCACTCACATGGGAAGTATTATCCTAATGTACTTATATGTAGGAACACATCTGAAATCCCATAAAATGATGAAGTGTAAAATAATTAATAACACTGAATACCTAAATTTGACTTCCCATAATCAATGTTTGACGATATTACTGGAAAGCCTAAAAAAGGCCAAATACAGGCCCAAAAAATGGAAATAAGGTTTATCAAGCACAAAATTGGATTACTAACATAAAATTAAATACCCATATACATATTGGTGTATAAATCCGAAATTATATATACATGTTCCTAGTTAATCAAGAACACCTAAAAAGTTCCATCATCAAAATATGTCATAACACATGTTTGTAGAGCCCATGCATGGGTGAGTATAACAATTACCAGTATGAAACCTGGAAATCAATAAGCTTAAATAATCATGATTAGTCACCTCATCATATGGTATGAACATCACATCCTAAGGTAATAAATAAAACATCTTGATATAGTTATAAAATATTCGATGTCCTAATGATCTCTACCACTTCTAGCTATAGTTCTTCTAAGAGTATATATGATAAATATTTTCCTAGAGTGACAGCTCAAAAATCTACGCTTCTACTGAAGACATTCATCCCAAAGGTGAATCTTTCCAGGACTAGCCAAGAATAAGAACAGAGTAGAACTAAGAGCATTCCTCTGAGATACACACCCTATCAGACTAATACCTCACCTGGAATATTATATCAATATACAGAGATAGGGGTCAATGACCATTGCATAGAAGGGGACCACATAGCCTAATTAAAACGTCTTCCTATATAGGGGATCCGTTCTCGTGTATATAGTGGTCTCTCCAATTACCAAACCCATATAAAATGTAAAACGTTGTATATGTGGATTTCTTAGGGCCCTTCTGAGGGAAACTATCTCAATGGCTCTAAGATATCTGTCGATGAAAAATATGAAAACTCACTCTAGAAGACGTTGTCTCACCCTCACTACATTTATCACTGAGAAGCTTCAGTGGGGCCCCCTATATGATGTTAATGAGATGCAACATCGAACCCTCATTGGAATGGACCAACAGAACACACTCAAATTATATTGGTCCAGGGAGTCTCACACAACCTCAAAATGAAGCTAGGTTGAGTGGAAAATGGATTCTGGATTTTACTTAATGAAGTAAACCACATGTCCCTATTAGTACCTGACATGTCACCCTATTTTTTTAACTACTTGTATCTCATGATATCATATTATTTAAAATTTACACCATACATGATCTGTCCCTAAGGTACATGGTGTGTAGATATTGCAATGTCACCCAGCCTTCCATTCCACCTCTCCCTATATACATTGTGAAATTCCAAAGTACGAGGATGTTTTCGAGTACATGGATCATCCCTCGTACTTTAGAATGCATATGTACATTCATGTACATGGTAATTATGGAGACATATCCACCTATGCATGTACTCCATGTATACACTATTTCAACCTCCATGTGTTACATGATGTGTGACTCGGCACACACGATGTATAATACTACATGGCCACATGGGCATGTACCATCTATACACATCGACCAAGTTGGCCAAGGGTCACACGGTACGCGCCACGAGTCACAAGACATGTGATTTTTACCTCTGGGTGGAAACGCTATAACTATATTGAAAGGACTACATGGAATGTTTTCTTTGGGACTATACATTGTGTAGTTGGGTTTTTCACAGAACCCAAGGAATGTCTTCGTGAATCGTTATTTGTGACCCTATAATCACTGATTATCCTCTGAAACACACAGCATGCATGGATTTGAGGTTGAAAAAACATCCACACTACCAATATCTAGAATCCATCTATATCCAGTACTTATAAATCACTAGTCCTCAGGCATCATTGATGTTTCATGAAAAAAAACAATGATCAACTACTGATCCCTTCAAGGATCTCCTTTCATAGTATTACATAGCTAATATAGCATTATAACTCCATCTGAAACCATAGTTTCAATCCGTTCTAGAAATTACTAAATTTGCAATTACTGTTAACTGGGTATCCATTGAATCATATTCCCAAAAAAAGTTCAATAATGAACAGACATAGAATGGATGGAGAAAACCGTAAACTAAAAGCATGAGGAATGAACCTTGTAATTTATTTGTTATCGTGCTTGATCTATTTTCATATAAATGATCAATGGATATTTATAAATATCAAGAAACAAATAAGTAATAATTATCCCCAAATCCTGAAAATAAACCCATACTAGTAAAATGTTTGATACATGAATCAATTTGTGGGTCAATTCACTCATATTCATAATGGGATAAGAAAAAGTTGATAAATAAAAAAATAATATGATCTTTATTGAGATGGATCAATCACTAATGGATAATAAATCAACACCATTATCATTGCTAAAATCTTTTTTTCCACTGGAACACTGACCTCAAAAACAATATATATCAATCCATGATATCGATGTCCACCAACACCCCTCCATTATTTTCAAATAAATTATCAAGGTTATGAGGATAAACCTACAAATTAGAAATAGAATCGTATCTAAAGAGGAATAGTTAGGTCGGTTCATCAATAATACAAAATAAAATAAATTATTATTTTATTTATTATTTACCCCCTGATAAATTTTTGAAAAACACCTTGCACCCATGATTAATATCCTGCGAAGGGTAAACCCACATTTTAAAGAGAACTGATCCATTAGAATTCCGATCTGGTATCCCATTTAAAAGATATTATAATTTTCTCCTAAAAATGTGAACAGATGATATTAATATGTTTAATATATTTTAAAAACTAATTTTGGGGACACTGGGCCCTTGAATCCCACACCTCCACAACACCTATCTCCATAAATATTCATATAAATATAAAAAATTATTACACCAAATATTTGGTACATTATATTATTCCAACAATTATGGATTTTCATCCCTAAAGAGAAAAACTGAGAAAATGGATGGAATACTAAGCTCTAAACTGGGTCTCCAGTTCACATTAGAACTCCAAAATATTCCCTATGCTGTTAAAAAACACAAACACTATGAAAACACTTATTCAAGAAGGTAATTTATCTTACTGATCTTAAATTCCACTAGATCCTTGAAAAGGTATACTATATTATCATAGTCCAACTCACTAAGGTTGACATTGAATGACAATTCTTGCAAATTCCTCATCAATAGTGACATGTGGTGAATAAAAAGTAACCAAAAACTATTGTGGCCTTGGGTCTAAGTGGAAAACCATCCAACTAATCCAAAAAGCAGTATGAAATAATGTTCATATGATTTCATGAGATAGCAAAATTTCCTTGCTAAAACACCATTACACTCTAATCCCAAATCCCTATGTAAGTAGTCTATTAATTACTATTGATGTTTACCATATAGTACTTATCCACACTTTGATGAGCTTCACTCTCTACAAACATCCCTAACATGAATACAAGTACCCATGAGTTTTTAATATATTAATCCAATATCTAGGTACATATAAATTGCATCATTTTTTTGGAAGACTTAAAACATGTCAAAAATAGATTCTGAGAGAATATATTATTCTAGTTCATTTGGAGTCATGGATGGATGAACAATGGTGCATATGTAAGCTACATTATCTCCAATATGGTTCTTCTTGGCTATAACCCTTCTATAAAACATCATACTATGTACCAATATTCCTAACATGGGGAATGAAACCTAAAAATGGGTGATCTTAGATTCTTAGAATGGGTAAAAGGGGAGACATGTAGGAATAAACATGAGCATAAGATATTGGAAGTGTGATCAAAACTTTTTAATATTATACCCTACATATCAAAGATCATAAACCTAAATCAAGGAATAAAATATGATAGTTCATAAGACATGAATCATAAGTAAATAAAAAACCTAATCCATGAAATAATAACATATGAATATATCAAGGAATTATGGAAAACACATAATAATATAATATTATTTCTATAGTATTCAAGGAATTGCTTCCAAGAGATTCTTGGTACTATGGGCTTACATCCCATGTCATCATGGTAGTCATGGATCACCCCCATGGCCATATTACTAGTGTAAGATCACACCCCATACCATATTGGTAGACATGGTTCCCTCCTATGGCAATCTTAGTAGTCAAGGATCACTCCCAATACATTCTTTGATTATCTCATGAGATATAAATCTTTACCAAATGCATTGGATAGAGATATTGTTCCCTCCTGTCTCTTAATGAAATCCTAAATATTTATTCAAAAAAAATATAAAAATTAATATCATAATCTATGAAATAATGTTGTTATAAACAAATTTAATCATATCATAACTTGTGTAAAAATATACATGATTCGTAATCATTTCCTGAAAATCATAACACATGAATAATAAAGGGATATCATAAACATATAACCCATGAAGGAGAAATGGATTTAAAAAATATCATGGAATGAAGAATAAACCATTAAGAGAAATAATATCAATTTTACCCTTATACCAATTCCTAGAAATGAAAGAGTAACATCAATGAATGTTGTCTTAGATGGAAAATAATTTTGATAAATTGTTTAAAAAAATCATGAGGGAAATATCATTCTTATTTGAAAATTTATTTTCAAAACATAAATCCTTTGGAAAACTATTTTATTTGATAATAATAATTAAAAAATTTAATGTATTATTGAAAATATTTTAAAACATTTTTCTATAAAACCTAAAATAGAAACGTGAAATCCATTTCACAATTGTTTTTCATTAAAATTTATAAAAGAAATTAAAAAATACTATGAAACATAAACCCTATTAAATAAATATCATATAATGGATTTTTAAATACCCTTAAATTTAAAATTAATTATCATATAATACATTCATGAGTATTATATACACCCCATAAAAGAAAATTGTGGTGAACATGGAATGTATCTCCTAGATTTAAAAAGTGAGACAAATTTACCTTACCTTGTGCCTTGAGTCTGTTCATACTCATACAAGTTTCCAATATAATAAGTTTAGGCATACTATAAATATATTATAGAAGAATATTCTTATATATAATAACATATGTGGTTTTTACCCAATATTACCCACTTGTTAATAATTCTGGGTTAAGGTTTCATTTCAGGTAATATACACTTTGTTCTTTTCCTCTCTCTTAATTTATTGTTTCTTTGGTCCTTAAATTAATATCATGATTAAAAGAATGTAAAAAATGATATAAATTTCACTTATATTCATTAAATGTGTATTGATATAACAAATAGGATATAAATGTATGAAGTTTAATACTCCATTCATGGAGACAGTAGGTCGTACGTACGAATGAATGTTGTTTCCATTTTATTATCATATTGGATGAAAGAGAATAAATTAAATAAAATTATATATATGTATATATATCATTATTATAGTAGAATTATTATATCATATAAAAAATATAATTTTGGTGAACACATCCTTAATAGATTAAATTTATTGTCTGAATGAATCACATCTCTATGAGGGGACGGTATCCCATACTCTCTCAATGAAAATTAACATATTTACACAAGAATGAAATTATAAAGATATGTGATTGTAAATAATTACATAATATTAAATAAATAATAAATATCAAATAAAATTAGATCATCCATTATAATTTCCACTACGATAGGTGGTAAAGGAGGAATGAACAGTTGTCGTTTTGTGAGGCGATAGTTCACCGTACACATAATCAATATATTTGTTACACATTATATGGAAGTGTGTGTATGTGTATGTAAAAATCATAGAAAAAAATATCAGTATATTTTGGAAACATTTTTGTTGTTTTATAATTGAATAAGGATAGTGTAGGGAATAGAGAATGAAAACAAGATAAAAGAGATTGAGAGAGGATGTTACCTCTTCTTTGAGTAACTCCTTTTGGTTTTCACCAAAGGACTTCCTTGGATTACATTCACCCAAAAGGGAGCATTCAATGGGGGAAGGTAGGGATGTTTAGGAGATATTTTCTTAAAGATAATCAGAACTTATGTTTCATGAGTGGTGTGTAGAAGAGGGTTGAGTGGAGGCCTTTTATAGTGGAGGAGGAGTGGCACTCTTGTAATATTTTGGAAAAGCGAAACACCAACCATGTTTTTTATTCATGAATGTGGATAAAATAATGTTCCAAAGTATACTAAATATAAGATATATTCAAAATATGGATATAAAATGGCTTTTCATAAGTTTATAGGTCATATATTTCATTATGTTTAGGGTTTATTACCTTAGTAAGCATAATTTAATGTTAACCATTGTAATTACATTAAATTATCCTCACCAATATATTGGGACAAAGAGTAAATTGATATTATAAGAAATTATTAAATATGAAATTTATAGATATGCAATAAAATTTTCAAAATTGCAATCACATAAGTGGAAGAAATTAATTTAAATTTAATCTCATAGATGGGATGAAGAAGCGGGGTTTTAAGGTAAAATGATTAACAAATTGATTGTTTTTTATATCCAATTTGAATTTGAAATTGGTTATAATGACCAATAATGGATAAATTGATTAAAATTTGATCTAATTAAAAATTAAAATCAACTAGAAATATAATTTATCATTTTAAATAAATTTTATGAAAATGATGTTTTGAGTTCAATTTCAATATTTCTCACTATTCATTAAATAATGAAACTTCACAGAAAAATTACAATATTCACACTAACCTAGTTTCTATGATTATATTAAAAAATTAATATTATTTTTACATATAAAATTTATAAAAAATAATAAATTTATATTTAACATAGATTTTCCATCAAAAGGTCGTAAAATTACCTTAAAAATTGTATGTTTTTATTTATAAAATTGGGTTTGTTCTTATCTTTTGCCTATCGAAGTTATTGGATGAATATCCAAAATATTTTATTTAATATAAGATATATATATATCATTTATATCACTAAGTAGTTTAAAATTTTTAATTTAATATGTTTAAACTGATTTATAAGCATAAAAACAGTTTTCTATAAAAAAAATTCCCTTTATATTAATTTTTTTCATTGTATCTAATGAATTAATTTTATATTTATGTAAACCAGATGTTCTAATAATTGATTTAATACTATTAATAACCACTAATATAACATCTAGGTCATGTCTTAATATATAATATTTTAATAATACATTTTTGTCTGGTTAAACATAGTGTTGTGTGTAATGTATTCCAATTCTATGGCATATTAAAGGAATGATTGAAATAATTAATTGAAAATATCATTGAAAAAAATTCATTTGAAAAAAAAATCAATAAAAACTCATTTTGTTACATTATAACCCCTTATGAAGAATTTTTCCCTCAAAATCCAAAATTATAGGAGAAACAAATAAGGATTATTCTGGTTCATCATATCCTGATGTTCCCGTTTAGCTTCTTCAAACTGATAAATTTTTCTCAAAACATTGACTAGGTGAGTGGTCATAGTTTTTTTAAATTTTTCTGTATGATCCAAAACTTATATAAGTAGTTACTTATAGGGAATATCCTACTCTAGAATTATAAACTCTAAGTTTAGTACTAGTGAAAGGTTAGGTATGTAATTCATTATAAGAGATATATGGAAAACATCATGGAATTGAGAGTGATTTCAAGGATGTTCCATGTGATAGGATATTGTCGTAAGAATATCAAGAATCTTAAAGGGGTTGATATAACTAAGGCATTGTTATACATTAATCATTAATATTATAATCTTATATCAATGATAGATTCTTTTAAAACACCTTTTCAGCAACATCGAATTCTAGATCACACTATTGGTTATTACAATAATTTATTTCTTATATGAGTTTCCTTGATATGCCACTGAATGGATCTAAAATTCTCTATTATTACTACAACAATCTCAGGTCCTAATATATTTCATTCTTTATCTTCATCCTAGAATGTTGGAGCTCAAATTTTCTTCCCACATAAGGCTTCATAAGGATCCATCTTAATTCTTCAGTTAAAACAATTATTATAAGAAAACTCAAATAGAGTTGGGTGTTGATACAAACCATCATTGGAATATAATGGATATGATATCAATATAACTTATAGGGTATGAATTGTTCTTTAGTATTTACTATAATTCTAAGGATGATAAGAATTATAGAAACTCAATTCTATATCAAGTGTTCACTGAAGACTTCACTAGAATTTTGAGGTAAAACTAGGATCTAGATCAGATACAATTGAATGTGGTATCCATGTAGACTTATAACTTCATTAATGTTTTTCATGGAAAGATAATCCAAATAGAAACGTTCTCTGATAGAAATGTTTTGTGCTGACTGAGTAAGGATATCTACTACAAGCCATGTAGCATTAAACCCTATAGAGGTTTTGGGTAGTCCAATGTAAAAATATATAGCATTGTTGTCCCATTTCTAATATGGTATGGGTAATGGATGAAACATTACTCTATACATTGTATTTAATACTTATCATGACGTCATACCATGAACTGATATACACACTCTATGATATCTATTTTCATTCCTTTCCAGGAGAAATATTAATTCAAATAACTATACATCTTCAAACATCTAGGATGAGTAGAGAATGAAGAACTATGAACTTACTTTAATAGATCATTCTTAAAATTAGTTATGGAAGGAACATTTACACTATTCATAACCCTTATCATTCATTCCTGATCAAGGTTATGATCATGAACATTTCTAACTTGATTTTAAGAGCTCTACGTATTCCTTCTGTGCTTCCATAGTCATCATTTTGATTAAGGGTTGAACATTAATTTGAGAAAGATAATATTTTCCCCTTATTTTAGGATTTTTATATCCATTCTTTGACAACTCATAAATATTGGATCATTTTTTATCCCTATCATGTATAAGATAGCCTGCTAATTTTTACTAAAAGAATCATCAACATTTTCATTTTCCCAAGGATGTAATGTATTGAGATGTCATAATCCTTTATCATCTCCAACCATATTCTTTGGAACATGTTTGAATCCTTATGTGTGAATATATTTTTCATTCTTTTATTATTAGTATATATATCCCACATTCCCCATAAATATAATAACTCAATATGGTATACAAAAAAATTATCACTTTTTACACCAAATCACGAGTTAGGAAATTTTTCTCATGATTCTTCATCTGTTGGGAAGAATAGGCTACAACCATGTTATTATACATAATAAAATATCCAAATCCCCTCTTATATTCAACACTATATATTAAAAACCCTTCATTACTATTTTGTAATGTATGAATATGGGTGATGTCTAACCAGTTCTTCGGTTCTCTAAAATTATCCTCGTATTTATCTATCTAATGAAACATGAAACCTTTCCAAGTTAACATTGTTAGTTGATTATATAGTCTTATAAAATTATCCAAAAACATCAATAATATATGAAAAAACCAATACATCTATGGATCTCAGCCACTGTAGATGGTCTAGGCCATCATTTAATAGCCTCCATATTTGATGGATCTACAACTATAGCATCTATTGATATTATGTGACCCAAAAAATTAACCCTCTTACAGCCAAAATTATATCTTTTAAAAAATTTCATATATTCTATTCTTACATATGGTCGTTAGTAAAATTCTCAAGTGGTCTTCATGCTCTTCACTGATATTTTACAAGATATGAATATCAGTTAAAACAGCTACAATAAACTTATTGAGGTCATCTCTAAAGACTCTTTTTATTAAATCCAAAATGATATCCTGGTAATTAGTATTACCAAAAGGAATTTCCATATATTCATAGTTTCCATACAATGTAATTAATATTATATTTGGGTATATCCTCCATCATGACCCTAAATTGATGATATCTAGAATGAAATTTAATCCTTGAAAAGTATTGAGATTCATGCAGCTGATCCAACAATTCATCGTTATAGTGAAGAGGATACTCTTTCTTTATTTTGATTATGTTAAACTCCCAATAAACAATATAGATTCACATTGATCCATATTTCGTTTTTAATAATATAATATGTGCATCCTATGGTTACTTAATTTGATAAATGAACGCCATGAAATATTTTTCTTCTAGTTACATCTTTAATTCCTAAAAATCAATTGGGGAAATTATATAAGGATTATTTGAAATTTGTGTTGAACCAGTTATCAGTTCTATTGATAACTCAACTTCACATTTTGGTGGAAGGATGTGAATTTCTTAAAAAAAAATATCCACAAATTCTGGAACAATGGCCATATCATCAATCTCAATTCATTTCCAAATCAATTGAAATAAACATCCCCTATAAATAGGATTATAGACCCATACAAAGGATGTAATCTCCACAGGATGGTCATATATATAATCTTATTAATGGTAGTTAATATGAGGGTCAAAAATATCAAACATAACTTCACATTCATCAAAATTAATGTTAATTTTATGGGGATAAATCTTACCCATTTTTTAGATGACATAAAATTAAACCAAAGGAAGAATGAAAAGATTGGTAGGAAACAAATCCCCACAATGCTCAACCAGAGAGGAGTCCTAGAAATGGGATTAAATCATCATACCATTTAGGGGTTTCCCTACTAATTTTACATCTAATAATTTTGGTATAATTTTAACAACTATAGAAAACTCTTTAGATAATAACTAGTGGGTTGATTTAGAATCAAATAAGTCGTTATAATTTCTAGAGAAGATGGGAAGTGTATATTTTTCCATGTCATTATTGAGCCCCTCATCCAAAATAGTGATTGTGTGAGATTTCCCCTTGTCCCTAAACATATGAAGTTGCTGACGTTGATTATCATCACTAGATCTTGGGTTTGGGAACCATTTTTCATAATGCCCATTCCCAGTACACATGTAGCATTGAAGTTTGGTAGGTGCATTCTATTCATTCTTTTCACTATTAACACCATTAGCTATCTTCTTTCCATCAATTTGGAAATCAAATTCCTGGTGGCCTTCCCTTACACACTGAAAATTTTTATTACTCTATTAAAGGAAATATCCTCCATGATTCTTCCCACAATTAGAGTATAAGGGAAATCACATCTTCTTGTTTTCATTGTTTGTAGAGTTTCTTCTAAACCGCATCTTCATTTTCTTGTAAAATGATGACATTCATATGTGAATCCATCTTCAATTTCTACAATGATTTCACAACGCATAATTTATTTGTAGCTACAAAAATCTTATAGGTCTAAAACATTTCTGGGGAATTTATTTAATCCACTAAAAACCTATAATCTTTAATTTCGGGTTGGATGATAATTCTGGAATCGTACCTCGCATGTATCATGAAATTAGCCTCACAGGTGCCAGAAGATTCTTTTTCCATTTGATTCAACTCAAGTAATTCTTTTTCCATAATTGTATTAAAAATTCAAGGAAATTAAATATTAAAAAACATGTCCTTGAACTCTCACAAATCCATGGATTCAATTTCATCTTTCTTCCTCATTTTATTAAATTGAGTCCACCACTGGGATGATTCTCCTTCAAACTAATAAATATTTAGAATGACATTATCACACTCTGATCATTAGAGAATAGAGAATACCTTTTCATAATTATCGATCTCTTTTTCATAAATAATTGTATTATAAGAGCCTCTAATTGAAGGTGGTTTTTTCATCATGAAATACTCAACATAATTTTGAATCCCTATTTTTATCATTTTTAATTCCACCATGATTCATATTTTGAGAATGATGTTTGAGAATAAAATTAAGATTTTTTGTTCCACCATCCATTTCATTTACTTTACCAGGTAGAAAATCATTGCACTATTTATCACAATCATGACTAAAACAGTTCCTTTCAGTTCAAACCATTAATTAACACCAAAATAATAGAGTAAGGAATAGTTATCCTAATGAAGAACCACATAATGAATAAAAGTCACGTATAGGACTTCTATGATCTGAATCCTTGCTTAATTAATGAAACATTAGGGATATCATAGATTATTCATAGCCAAATTATCCATAAATAATTAATGATTTTTCATGAATAGTTTTCTGATTCCCAAAGCATATCCTATAGAAGTTTCTAACCACGTTTGTGTTATGGCGTGTTTTCATATACCAGGTAACCATGAATCTGGGTCGGTATACATTTTTGGAGTTTTTACACCTAGGTATATCATTTATAGAACCATGTACACTTTTAGTATCCATAGAGGGATGTATTTCATGGAAACAACCCAATCTAAACATTTCCAAAATTGCAGGACACATTACTATGCTTTTATTAATCCTTAGACATACCTTTGACATATCCTTAGAGTTCTAAATATGGTTTTCTCATCCTAGTTTCCAATGTTTAAAAAAACCTTCACTCTGATACCAACTATAATAACCCAATCCTAAGGAAAATAGACATTACATAACACTTTTAAAATATATATAACATAACAAAATAAATATTCCTAAAGATTGTATTAATCTAGTACCTCTGGAAGTAGGTAATCATGAACACTGGTACATAAGTGAACTATATTATCTCTCACTAGATTCTTCATGAATATTACCCTTCTTAGAAAAATTGTACATAATACATACATTCATAACATGGGGAAGGAATAATAAAAAGGGGCAAGCTCAGATGCTCTATAAGTGTAAAAAATTGACACATGTAAGAATACAGATATGGATAGGATAATGAGAACACAATCAAAACATTTAAATATTATTATGTACAAATCAAATATCATAAACATGAATCATGGAATAAATCATGATAGTTCATAAGACAAGAATTATAATTAAATAAATAACTTAATCCATGAATGAATAACTTAACAATAAATAATTTTACTATGGAGAAAACATAAGCATATAATATAATTTCCATAGTAGTCAAGTCATTGCTGACAACTCCATCTTGTTAGTTAGGGTTCAAATCCCATACTATATTCGTATTAATGGTTCACTCAATTGAAATAACACTATAATGATTTCACCCCCCAAATATTTTTGGATTTCTTAGTAGTTAAGGTTCACATCCAAGACCAGCTTAGTATATCTCATTATATTTAAATCATTACCCAACGAATTAGAGAGACAAATAGGTCCCAACCATTTCATAATGAGATATTTCATATTTTTTCCACAAAATCATAAAAAATAATATCATAACCTATGAAATAAAAAATTTATCATAAACATGTAATCATATCACAACTTGTGTAAAAAGATACAAGATTCATAATCATTTCATCATAAGAATAAAAAATGAATGGAAAATATATTTCATAATAAAAAACCATGTGAAAGAAAAATGGGTTTCATAAATATCGTCAAATAAAGAATAAACCATTCAGAGAATGAATATTAATGTAACCTTAAAATCATTTCAATGAAAGGCATGGGTAACATCAATGGATAATATCATTTTTTAGAAATAATTTTGAATGTTTTTTTAAAACATATGATGATGAAAATATCTTTCAATGAAAAAATCATTTTAAAATTTAAAACCTTTCTCAAAAAGTTTTCATTGTAAATAAACATGAAAACATATAATGGAAGCATTAAAATATTTTTTAAACCTTTTTCATTGAAACTTATAAAGAATATTAAAAACCATTTGAAAAACATTTTCATTGAAAATATATAAAATAATTTTCAAAAACTTTTGAAATATAAACTCCATTAATGAAATATCATATAAAGTATTTGTATAAAACCATAAATTTAGTAATAATTTTCATATAATACATTCGTGATAAATATAAATTCCCCACAAAAGAAAAAAGTGGTCAACATTGCCTGTATATCAAGGATATAAGAAGTGATATGAAATTACCTTATACTGGGTCTTAAAACTCTTTATACTCAGATGATATTCCTCTATTAAAAAATTAGGTATATAATAAATATTTTATAAAAGAATATTATAATATATTATACCATATATGGTTTGATTATGACATTTTATTACCCACTTTTATCTATTCTATGTTAATGTTTCACTTTAGGCAATATATGTTGTGTTCGGTATATGTGTATTAATTTATTATATCATTTTTCCATGTAGTTATGTAATGATTTACAGAATATAAAAAATGAGATAAATATCATATATTTTTAGAATATTTTTATTATAATAATATGAAGGATATTAAAGATTGAAATGGAAGACAACGATCATGGGGATTCTAGGTCATACATTTTAATGAATACAATTTCTCTTTTATTATCATATTATAAGAAAGATAGTTAGTGAAATATAAGTATATATTGATATATAAATATTAAAGTACCATAATTATATCATATATATCATATAATGTCACTAAAAATGTCCTTAATACATTCCTTGTAGTGTGTGAATGAATCACATCACATTGAGTGGGTGGTAGTCCACATTTCCTCAATGAAAATTATCACATTTACACAAGATGGAAATAATAAGGATATGTGCAGTAAAAAAATTATAGAATATTTATGAAATTATAAATATTATATAATAATTGATTTTATGTCATAATTTCCCCCATGATAGGATGTAAATTAATAATGGACAATCATCATTTTCTGAGGCGGTAGTTCACCATACACAAAAACATTATGATTGTTGCCTAATAGATGGAAGTGTGTTTAGGTGTAGGTTGAAATATTAGAATAAAAAATATATGTATATTTATTATACTATTTTTTTATATTAATTAAATAAGTATGGTGGAGTGGATATAGAATGAAAATAATATAAAAGATCTAGGGGAGGATGTTTCCTCTTCTTTGGTAACTCCTTTTTGGTTTTCATCAAAGAACATCATTGGATTGATTTCTTCCCAAATGAACGATTAAGGGATGAGATAAGGGATTTGGGGAGAAATATTCTAAGAAAATTTATTAACTTATCTTACTATATAGGTGTGTGTAAGTGGTATGGTAGGAGGTAATTTATAGTGGAGGAGGAGGGAGATTCTTGTAATATTTTGTAAAAGAGAAACCTCACCGACAGTTTTTTATTTCTAGTGGATCCAATAATGGTCCAATTCCTATAAAAGGGATTATATGGTATAAATAATTCTATAAAATTTCTTTTGGACATATTTATAGGTCATTTTTGGCCTTAATATCAAGGTTTAGTTCACTATTAAGCTTAATTTAATCTTAATTGTTGTAATTAATTTTAATCAAATTCACTAATATTTTGGGTAAAAAATAAGATGATTTTATTTGACATTATAAATTATTCTAATTCCAAATATTTATTACATTTTTCTAAAGTCCAATCAAAATGGTGTCATTGATTAATTTAAATATAATCTTGCAGACAAGATGACAAATCGTGTTTTTAAGGTACTATCATTCAATTTTTTTCAAGGTTTTTATAACCAATTTCGATGTGAAATCAATTACAATGAAATAAACTGAATGAATTAATAAAAATTTGATCTAATTAAACTTTAAAATAAATTAAAAATATAAATTATCCTTATAAATAAAACTGATGAAAAAAATATTACGTGTTAAATTTCACTATTTATCACAATTCATTATAAAATGAAACTTCACAGAAAAATACCAAAAAAACACATTAACCTTAGTTTTATGTTTATATTTAAAAAATTATGTTTACTATAACATATAAAATTTCATAAAGCTCCAATTATTACATATAAATTAGGTTCTCCATCAAAAGGTTGTAAAACTGCCTTAATAAAAATATTGGTTCAATATGTAAAATTAGGATTATTCTTATCATATTCTAATATAATACATTATATTAATATCAAAAATATTTCAATGAATAATATATATATATATATATATATTACATTAATATCACTCGGTAATTGTACGAAACTTAATATATTATTATAAAAGAGCTTTGTGAGCATAAAAATAATTTTCTATAAAAATATCCCCTTTATATAAAATTGGTTCATCATAACTAATGAATTAATTTTATATTTGTGTAAACCATGGGTTCTCATTAGTTAGTTTTTATTTTTTAGAATAAGAAAATTAACATATATGTTATTTCTTAATAAGAAATATTTGAAAATATAAATTTTTTGGTAAAACATGGTGTTTCATTTTATGTATGCAATGTTAGTGTTGTGTGAATTGAATATTTGAATTGGTTCATTGAAAAAATTCAATTAAAAACTATTAAAATTGAAAAAAATTCTATAAAAACATGGGGTTTTATAGTCACCCCTTTCTTCATCAAATATTATGTTTTCATGCATGGTCTCTAATACACATACTTGAAAAGATTTTACTTTGGTGTTGGAGTGGTAATCTTGATGATATGAAAACACCACCAATATTAGGTGATCCCATTTTTCATTCAAAAAAACATTCAAACTCAGAGAATATTCCCATGAAATTTAATGATTCACTTTACGAGAATATCGGATTGGAGAAAAACATTGTTCTCAACTAAAACTGAGTCTCCAAAGGCTTCTCTCATCCTGTATGTAATCATGTAATGAATTGATCATCACATTATACAATGAAATTTAAGGAATTTCTATAAATTATCCATTCTTGTTGCATTAACAAGATTTAGGAACTCTCCATATAACACTATTGGTAATCAACCTTCGAAAAGAGAGATTGTAAAAATAATAACTAGAAGACTTGCACTAACTCCCTTGGCTGCACAGATGATGCCAGGCGGTCCTAGTACATCCTCGACTCATCTTGATGTACTATGAAGTTAAATCAACCACTTTATCACCTCATCATTCATCATGATTGGAATCACCTCCCATCCCTATAAAAATCATGAAATGATTCCCTCCTTTATGAAATCCATCATGATTAAATCTATTAGAAATATGGCCATAGAAGCTCTCCCAAACAATATCCTTAAGTCATTCCTCCATGAATTCTGAATGGGGGAAGGGTCACTACTATCAAATAGATATAAATCAAACCATCCTAATGTGTCTCATGTGATCCAACTTGAAATTTATCACATATGTATTCCATAAAATAAGAATACCATGAACTAATATAATAATGTTTAATGATCAATTCGACAAGTCTCACAATTCTATTGTGGGATATAGCTCACCAAAGGGAATCACCACTAACTCCGAAAAATTGTAGTGGAATTGTAATTCCACATAACGTGTATCCTTCTGCCAAAATATAGATGGTGGTAACCTTTCTCGAGGACAAAATATAAGAATCACATCACCCCTTTCATTGGGAGATGAGTTCATCAATTATTTGGTTTGGGTACATTATCTCATGTCATCCAGACCAAGTGACACAATCCCACACCCAACCTCATGTACACATCTTATTATCATGAGAACAACATAGGGATTCCCACGAAACAAACTGGGTATTAATAACCCACTACCATATAGACTCATCCAACCCCACTTCGATTTCCCAAGTCCATAAGGATTCATATAATATTCTAGCACACATAACAGGTTGTTCGTAGTGCACATCCATTCAAAAACATGACCCTTGATGGTGAGTAAAATCAAGATTTCCTCCAAAGGTATGCCCAAATACTCCTCTACCATCCTTGGAAATTAAAAATCATTTCATCTTATACTTCAACATGTCAAAAGAAAATATATAGGAAGTTTTCTGTAACATCATACACAAGATCTCATCATGATCTTCCTATGTTCCCTCCTATTTAAAGGAAGAAAACTCCATCCCAAAAAACCTGAGGTACTTCTACACTCATGAGTAGTAACATATGATTATGGATGGATGGAAATAAATCCATATTTTGGAAAAAAAATTATATGGTCTCACCAGCACTACCAAGAGATTCCATGTGAGGCTCCCTAACTCTTCCTTGGGCTAGGTCACTCTATCAGTATAAGTGTCAAACCACTTATCCTCTTTGTAGGATCAACATATATTTTCATCAATAAAAAGGGATCCATCTGTATTACTATGACTTCAATAGGTAATACACTCACAAATATGTTGCTAATAAGTCTGTGCGAAACATGAAAATATAGACCTAATGACACATTCCATATCTCAAAATGAACTCATAGCTTCTACAATATCCTACTAATTATAACTCATCCATTTTATATACCACATTTTTACAACAACCATGGCCTTATCTTACACCATATAACAACAACAGTCTCAAACACACAAGTCAGAGGAACTCATTCACCACACCTCAACACTATCTTCTATTGGAATAACTGACTCTCCCACAAGTTTTCAGATCACATCTCAAGAAGGCGTCTTGTTGGGTGATTTTCCCCTCTTCCATCCACATCAAAAGTCATGAAAATAATAGCCATTACATGAAACCACTAACACCCCATGCCCCCAAGGAAAATAAAATGATCATTTGAGGAAAATTAGTGCCATGTACTTTTTCTTTATAGTATGACAAGAAGAGTAGAGGGAACACAAATAGTACCTTGAAACAATCCTAGAGGCTATGGTTAATGAACCTCCATCACCAGTAGCTTTACAGGATCTTGACCACTAGCTTCTTAAGACTGGATTCATCCACCTGGGGATGGTTGCAGTAGTATCAAACCCATGCATTAGCAACCTCCTACTACTACCATGACTCTTATATTATGTCTTATTCCCCCACATACCTCCCTACTTCAGCCATTTCCACTTCTTATATGGTTCTTTTATCTTGAAATTGATTATATCATGATAGGAAGGAAAATATCACATGATATGTCTACTCCAATGGAAATAATAGCATTGTCTCCACCTTATAGAACAAACCAGTCCCTAACATCTCTGATGAAACATTTTTTAACTTCTTTTCCACACCTACTATTGATAGTTCCATCCGAGCCTTTATCCAAGTTGATCCATGCATTGGAACTTAACAATCTAATATTGTACCTTATACATTATCTTCCAACACCAACAGATCAATCGAATTATTGGTCAAACATGCCACATATAAACAAACCCTCAGAGAAGGTTCTACACATAACACAATGGTTGTTGGTTCTATATGCTTCCCACTCTGAAGAAATCCTACATAATTACCAGGACCATCCAAGGAAGCATTATCATCATTAGGTCAAACTATTAACTGTATTGTAGAAACCATGAAACTTGTCATTAGGAATACATCTTGAAATGAGAAAAGATATACCATGGTCAATGAGTATATCAAGATATCTAACAAAAATGGACATGGAAACCACAAAACATTCATATATGACACATGTAAAAATATTTTTCTTACATCTTATGTCAACATATACTGAGTCAATAAGCTGGTTATCGAGGTCCTGGTGAATAGATACATAATCTGTCAACCCAACACTAGACACGCTAGCCTAAGATCCAATCTTGAAACACTTCAACAATGTTTCCATGATTCCAAAACCAAAATACATAGTTATAAAAAATAAACTCCAAACTCTGATCATAAACATAGTCAATGATATAACACTTCATACTAGGTACTCCTCTAATACCATTCTATCACAACCCAACACGATGAGGCATGTGACACAACTACCACAACCCCACCTCCAATGGTCTAGATTTAAGAAATTTGTTAAAGTAAGTAATATCACACACATAGTAGGAATTAGAAAAAATACTGGTATGAACACACAGACATATCTAAATCCAAAAAATGATTAAAAATAAACCTATTGAAGAAACGAAATCATACATATATAATATCCCAATCAAAGGGAAGAAAAGTACTGGGAAGCATGAAATGGGGTGAAATGAAACCCCATCAAAAATAAGAAATAAATTATATCCAACGTTGAACGGGTGAGTTATATCAAATGAAACACCAGTTTACAACTTGATTTTTCTAGAAAAAACATGCATCACCGCTTCCTATTCTACCGAGGACTCCACACAATGTTCATCATCTGTAGTAGAAAAAACATCTAGGGGAGAGAGACCAGTCAAGGATGGGTATAATAATACCTAATAGGACACCCTAAAATCACTATAAAAAATCAACAATAGTAGTCATATCATCATAGTATATGTCAATCATAACAAGATACATGAAATAAATAATCCAAATATAATCATAAAAGACCATTAGTATGAAAGGTCAAAACCATAACCAGCCATAGATCGGTAGTGATGTTCCACAATAACACTAATATTTGAAGAACATCTTCTTCAGCTATAGTGCTACTGATGGAACTCATCCAAGGTACTATGCTTCTATGTTATATTAAACAAGAAGAACACATGAAATTTGAGAGGTTTAATCTATGACACACTCTCTATCAAAATAAAACCTGATTAAAATGATCATATATCGATACATAGATATGGGGTATATACTGAGGTCTCATTAGGGAGAGAACTGACATAACAAAAAACATCCTCATAGATTGGGGATCAAAAAACATGTGTATAATTGTCACACAAATTAAAAAAAACACCATATAAGGAAACAAATATGTCATGAGGATTTCATTGGGCCACTTGTTTGTATATGTGCTCCATTCCATTGAGATATCAATGAAATTGGACTGAAACAACTCACTATTGAAGAAGGAATCTTTCCCTCACTACACTGATCATTGGGAAACAATAGAAGGGAACCCTCTATAAAGGTAAAGTGACAATGCACAAAACACAAATAGTAATATACCAATGGAACACACTCAACCAATAGTAGTCCGAGGATACTGTCACTTGTTCACAAAGAAGATGAGCTAAAAGGGGAGTGAAATTTGACTAGTCTTTAATGGACCAAACAATGTGTACCTATTGTTACATGTTTGGTGTCAAAAAGTATGGAACTACCCATGTCTTTCACTGAAATTGAAATAAATTCTCCACAATACATGCATGTCCCTTTGGTATATAGTTTTTTTATGTCGCATTGGAACTTGGAATGTAATTCCTCTTTTGGTCGTGTACCCAAGTTTATGCCCATGTACATGGTTAGGTGTAAGTACACGACTCAATCAGTGTAATCTAGAATGACCATGTAATTCTATATACTAGGAGTTTGGGGCCACATGGCCACCATGTAATGTGCTCCCTATACACACCGAGTAATCATCTATGAGTAAAATGGTGCATGAAATGGCACACACATCATGTAATACTATAAGGTATATTAAGAGTGTACCATCTATACACACTAGTACAATAAGCTAAGGGTAACATGGCATGTTATATGTGTCACAAAACGTGTGATTAATTTCCATATGTGTAAACCCTAGTTTCATAAATAAATGACTACATGACATTTATTATTCCAGACTACATGCAGTGTAGTTGGGATTTTCAATGATCATGGGGAAAAAATTTATGAGTCATCATCTGTGACCCCAAAATAGATGATTGTTCCTTGAAACAAAATATTTGTTTCATATCTTATGTAGACTGAACCTCCTCACCACTAATAGCTACAATCCATTTATATAAAAATTCCCATGAAACACCGGCCACAGTGCCTCATCCATGTAACACACCAAAACATCGAAGAAAAATTCATGATATGTCCATATATGTTATCCAATATTCGTACACTACAACTGTAGCATCAACTATCCATTCCAATCATGTTGTATTGATCTTTTCGTCAACTGATTCGTGTTCAACAAGGGATAAGAAAAATGTGGATAAAAAATGAAACACCATACCCCATTATGGATCAATCTATGATGAATAATATGTTTTCTACATTATTATGGGAGATTTCAATGATTTCTGTAGGAATACTGATTGTCATAGCATGATCTACCGTTCAACGATCTCAATGTCTACCAATTCTCCCCAATTCTTCCCTCCCAATTCTCAATGTTATGATGATAATACATTGGAAATTTTTTCACAGTGTATTTGAATATGAAATATTTGGTCACTTTTTAATGAAAAAAATTAATTTATTATTTATTATATTTTTTGTGCCAACAACAGCGTTTTCAAAAACACCAGACAATGACCATAGTTATGTCACGCATAGGGTTAAACCCACATTCTAAAATCAATAGTGACCTGGAAATTCAAAAATCACTACTAAAAATAGAACCTTTAGCAGTGCTAGTAATATTTCTTTATCGGTTATTTAGAAGCGTTGATAATAAGGGAGATGTTAAAGGTTTTCCTTTAACAACGCTACAAAAATGTGCTGATAAAGGCCCTCTAATAAAGGGTGGTAATTTCTATTATTTTAAAATCATCCCTCCCAACCTTTAATCATTTAATCCCATCCCATTTATCAAAGATTTAGAAAATTCCACCCTTACATGCTTGTTCCGTCCTATATCCAGTTACAAACTTGATACATCTTGCTTATATCATAGTGCATTTTCCACTCCACTATATCGTGTTGTATTCCATTTATCATACAACTATAAATTTATATATATTTCATTACATTTTTTAATCCTAATATTTATATATATTTATATATATATATCTTCATATATATATATATCAATATATATAACATTAGTTTTGTGTGTGTGTGTAAATATGTATATTTTCATATATAATTTTTTAATAAATAGTAATAAATTGTGAAAAATGATTAAAATTCAAAACCATCATATCAATTTGATTGTAACCCAAATTGATATATTCAATGAAAACTGAAAAAACACAATAATATCCCCTTAAAATATGATGAAATTTTAATTGAATTCAAAAAATTGGGGTAACCCAACTAAAAACACAATTTTGGAGGATTTACATGCCACATTTGACCTTCAAAAAATAGTAAACGTGGTTCCCCAAATCAACATAGTGTACAATTCATCATAGGATATTATTTTATATATGGTTAAAAAAACTGAAAATATGATCAAAATTACTGATTGATTAAATTTTCAGTTACGTTTTCACCTTATTTTAGATATTTTATTAATTTTTTGATTTTATTTCTTCAAATTGTTATGAAATTGATATTACCTGATAATAATTCAAAAATAATCCATTGAATACATTTTTAAATTATATTATTATCAATTTTCAATAAATATAATATATATTATATGTAAATTCATATTTATACTTATGTTAAAAATATTTAAAAAATATTCAATATATATATATCAATATCATTATATTAATATATGAATATATGAATATATTATTTTGAATAATATTATTATATTATATATATCCCTTATCTGTGCTAGTAAAAAATAACTGATAATGAGGGGTCTTTATAAATGCATCTAATAAAGTACAGAAAAATAGCCCTTGCCAGATCTATTCCCATGCATTGTTAAAAGGCCCAGTATAACAACTCTTTTTAACAGTGTTAAAGACCCCTTTAACAGTGATAATAAAATTATTTTTTAAATATCCCCTTTTTACAATCCCTTTTTTCACTAACTGAGGTACTTTATAATAGAGCTTTTAGCTAGCACTATTTTCACGACTCGTCCCCTGGGGCCCGTGTCGTGACTACCCCAATCCCTCATTCCATAGACCAGTGGCTAGCGACAAGCACCGAAAGTCGTATTCCCTAAAACTAGGAAGTCATTGCCTTTATATCCTATAAACACATTCAAACAAGCACACAACATGATATGAACACAACTAAATTGTATAGCATAAATAGTGATGAAAGTAAAAGGGGACAAGATACAAGCCCAACAGTAAAGGTACATGTACTACTAGAAAAATAGTACAATTGAAGAAAGTGAAATACTGCCATTGGATCATCCTCTAAGGATCCTACCTGAAGGGTAGGTACAGAGTGTCTCCTCAGCACTCCACATCTACCCATCTCCTCTGTATACTGACACACCATATGGTCCACCTCTGGGCACAGTCTAGTCCTAGTACCCTTATCCTCGATCAGATCTATCAGTCGACTACACCAAACAGAACAAGTTGTGGGCAATGCCCCTATAGGGGTGAGTATAATGATACTCAGTAGGAACCCTGAGACCATCAAGGTCTCACAAAATCAACATAAGATAAACTGAAACGCATGAAAACATCTGACAACCCAACATAGGTATATGCCCATACATATACCTAAGTTATAAAATATTACCCATCTCATTCATGAGGAAATACAGTGACCAAATCTTTATCCAAAGTACAACTATTCCACGAAGGAAATATTACCACAAAGATAAGTACCATACAAGTACTCCACATAGAAAAATACCACAAAGGTATCACCACGAAGGTAAGTTCCACACAAGTATGCCACACAGAAGAATACAAAAAAAGTAAAGACTTATCTCACTCTAGATATAACTTAGGTACGATAGTAAAGATGAATAGATGTAACTACTGAATCATCCGACTTCGTTAAGAGGAAGAACCACGTAGGATCCTAAATCATCATTAGACCCACATAGGATCATAGTACGTCATCATACCCACACATGATCCTAGTACGACACCAGAGCCATATAGGATCCTAGTACATCATCAGACCCACACATGATCCTAGTACAGAAGACCCACATAGGATCATAATACATCATCCGACTCACATAGTATCCATGTATAGTAGACCCACATAGATTCCTTGAGAGGATCCATGTGGAATCATCAGATACAAACCCACGAAGGATCCTTTTCTCATGTTATAGCCAGCAACAGTGTTCTTGCACTAAGCTCACATGATTTCGGGAGGGTACTCTCCTCAATCCACAGGTCGATACTCCAACTTCCACGAAGTCCGACTAAGAAGTATCCCAAGGGACCACCACATAATAAGGGTCTCAATGTCAAAAATGGTGTGTCATTCGGATGCTCGATCTGTAAGTTATTAGACATTTAGTCCCAAAGGCCCTGTTGGATTCTTACTCTATCCAACCCAGCCATACCCCATCCATATCCTAACATCAAGTGGGTATACCAAAAGGACTGTATCGCTCCGAGGTTTTCGATGCCGTAGATAGTTCATCAAATGGGTGCCCGATGCCAAAGTTATGGCCAAAAGAGTGAATATGGGTCGAAGTAGTCTCGGGTCCTGTCCGACTCGGTCGGCCCAACCCGGTATGGGTGGACCTGACCCAGTTGGGTCGACCCGGTCCTCTGGGTCTGGCCTGGCCCCCTGGGTCCTTCCTAGCCTGCCGGCGCAGCACGGCATGGGCCAGACACTCCGGCCCATGTGGGGCCACCTGGGCGGCACCAGCCTGCAATGGGAAGCCCGACAGTGCCGCACTGGGTAGCCCGATCGAGCAGCATGCTGGGGGGAGATGCGCGCCCCCTTCCTCCATTCACCGAATGACCGAAGCTGTTCGGTCACTGGAAACACGTGGGACCCACCATGGGTCCCGCTCGGTCTAGGTCGACTAGCTGAAATGGCTTACCGCTTCTCCTCTCGGTGGTGTGTTGTGTGCCGCCACTCCACGGCCAGCCGAACTCCAGCCACCCTCCCTTCACTACAATGGAACAAGCCACACCCCTTACTTGTTGGGCGGCGCAGATGTGCATCTCCACCCCGTCGTGCGGATGGCCTCCACCGGCCGCCACCCTTGCTCCGCTGTGGCCGACCAGCCGTGGCCATTCTCCTATGGTGTGGTTGCGCCGCTGTGGTCTTCTCGGACGACCATTGTTCTGGATGCAGTTCTCGAGTCGCACTGGTGCCAATCGCCGACACTGGTCTCTATCCTCCTCTATTGTGAAGAACACAACAAAATGAACTCAATGATTTTCGGATTGGTTGGGATATGTTTTTTTGGCCCACAGCCTCCGCGTTAGAGCAGTAAAAGGCGGATCAAATATTTCTTGAATCACGTTTAAATTTAAAACACTGGAAAGGGGGAAATTCAAAACATCAATCCCTACCTCGAATGATTGTTGACATCGATGAGGAGGGAAGGAAAGACGTCAGCTCATCATCATTGAAGACGTCCCCCGTTGGAGGTGGTGCGTTCCTCGTTGGAGAATATGGCACATTTAGAGAAGATAGCACGTTCATCATTGGATGATGAGTTCTCTACGAGCTCTCTCCAAGCCTCCCTTTCACTATTGATTTCTCCAAAGCAAAAAGAGGATCCAACCCAAATAAAATATTTTCTTTCCATTTTTAAATTTTTGGCACAAATTAAGTTGGCATCATTAATCAATTGATGAGTCATAATTAATGTAAAGGAAATATAAAGTCACCTCTCTCATTAAAGAGGGAGTTCAAGAGTCGGGTGGTCTCCACCATTAATAATTTAAATTGGGGGGTTTAGGCTCTGGTGTTCCTCACCATATAACATTATAATGGTAGGATAAAAATAAAATAAATATTATTCTATAATTTTATTTTTATTCCACAAAAAATAAGAAAACTAACTTTCACCCTCGACCAACTTTTGTCGAGGTGAACGTATCCTTAAGAGAATACTGGCCCTGTGAGTTCAACGGAGTCCTAAGATTTCCATTCTGAGCACCTGTTCAAAATTTTAAAAATCCCGCTCGCATGTTTGGTGAACGTACCTGAAGAAAATTTTAGAAATTCATTTCGGGCTCACCAGGCCTTGGAATCACTCGCCGTCAATTTTCATAGACTTGTAAAATTCCCACATAATTAAAAAAATACATTGAATTTCTTGTTCTTTATAATCTCCCAACTTTGGAATTTGCATCCCGAAAAGATGCATCACAAAACTTGGAAAACATGTTGGGATACTAAGCATGAATATGAGCCTCCCACTCCCATGTGATCTCTTGTAGGTTCTCATGCTTCCAATGTACATCCACCAAAGATAACAAACACCCGCGAAGGACCCACTCCTATCAGTCCTCAATATCAACTAGTACCTCTGTAAACGTCACACCATCATCGATGTCCAGCAGGCCGTGGTTGATGACCTGGGATGGGTCCTGCACATATCTCCTCAGCTAGGATACGTGGAATATGTTTTGAACCCCGTGCAACTAAGGTGGAAGAGTTAGGTGGTAATCCACCTCACCAACTCTACTGAGGACCTGAAAGGTTCCGATGAACAACTAAGTTAACTTTCATCCATGGCCAAATCTCCACAAACCTCTTCGGGGTGAGACCCGTAAAAGACGTGGTCACCATCCTCGAACTCCAGAGGTCTCCGTCGCCTGTATTCATAAGAATTTTTCCTGTATTTTACAGTCTTCATCAGCACTGGGCAGCCTGGCCTGCCCAGATGTAGGGGGAGTTGAGTGCCCCCCGCCATAACCCACTAAATGACAGAAGTCATTCACTCCCTAGAAGGACACATGACCCTCCATGGGTCCCGCTCGGTCTAGCCCATTCAACTGCCCTCTCTTCGCAACCACGACACAAGCTGCAACCCTTGCTCGCTGGGTTGCACAGACGTGCACCGCCGCCCCGTCGTCTGGCCAGCCTCCGCTGGCCGCCCCCGTGCTCCGCTACAGCCAACAGGCCACAACCCTTCTCCGGCGGCATGATCTCACCACCCCTATCTTTGCAGCCAGTCGTGGTGATGTCCATTGTTCTCGAGTCCCACAAATTCCAATCTCCATCACCGTTCTCCATCCTCCTCCATTACGAAGAATGAAAAAAATTAAACACAAAGATTTTTGGAGTGGTCAGGCCATGTTTGTTTGGCCCGCACCCTCCACATTAAAGTTGTAGAAAGCGGTTCCAATATTTCTTGAATCATGGTGAATTCTCAAGAACGGGAAAGGGGGAATTCAAAACAGCAATCCATTCCTCGGTGTTTTTTTAACATCGATGAGGAGGTAAGGACAGACATCAGTTCGTCGTCATTGAAGACATCCCACGTTGGAGGTGGCACATTTCTTATTGGTGAATATGATTCATTTGGAGAATATAACACATTCTTCATTGGGGAATGAGTTCTCCAAGAGCTCTCTCCAAGCCTCCCTTTCCCCCACGATTTCTCCCAAGAAAAAAGAGGAGCCGACCTAAATAAAATATTTTTCTCCATTTTGAAATTGTTCTCACAAATTAAGTTAGCATCATAAATAAATTGATGGGGCATAATTAATGTAATGGAAACCTAATATCACCTCCCACATTAAAGTGGGAGTTCAAGAGTTGGGTGGTCCCAACCCTTAAGAATTCAAATTGGGGTGTTTCGGCTCGGGTGGTCCCCACCATAGATCATTCAAATGGGAGGATAACAATAAAATAAATGTTATTCTATAATTTAATTTTTATTCCACCAAAAACATGAAAAATAACTGTCACCCTTGACCAAATGTCGTCAAGGTGAAAGTCTCCTTATGAAAATACTGGCACTGTGAGTTCAACGATATCCTTAGATTTCAATTCGAATCACAAGTTCAAAAGTTAAAAAAACTCAATCGCACATTAACTAAATGTACTTGAAGAAAATATTATAAATTCATTCTGGGCACAGTGGGCCTCAGAATCACATGCCATCAATTTTTGCAGATTCGTAAAATTCCCATATAGTTATAAAAAATTACATTTAATTTCCAGGTCTTTACATTCTCCCCATCTCATGGATTTGAATCCCCAAAATCCACATCACAAAACTAGGAAAAAAATGGAGGTACTAAGCATGTATCTGAGCCTCCTACTCCCATGTCCTCTCTTAGAGGTTCTCGTGCTGCCAACGTACACGCACCAAAGGTATCGACCACCCGTGAGGGACCCACCCTTGTTTATATTCAATCTCCACTGGAACCTCCATAAACGTCACCATATAATCGATGCCCAGCTCACTGTGGTCGATGACGTGTGATGGGTCGTGCACATATCTCCTCAGCTAGGATACATGGAAGACATCATGCACCCAGTGCAACTGAGGAGGAAGATCTAGGTAGTAAGACACCTCGCCAACTTTACTGAGGACCTAAAAGGGTCAAATGAACCTCAATGATAACATGAAGCCATGAATAAATCCTCGCAAATAGTGTTGGGGTGTGACCCGTATAATGATGTGGTCACCATCCTTGAACTCTAGTGGTCTTCGTCTTATATCACCGTAAGACTTATGCCTACTCTGTGTAGTCTTCATCAGCTATTGGATGACCTAGACCTTCTTCATGGTAGCCCGTACCACATCTGGTCCCATGAGGGCTGACTCCCCTGGGTCAGTCTAGCACAAAGGTGATCTTCATGGTCAGTCATACAACACCTCAAATGGTTCCATCACAATGGAGGAGTGATAGCTTTTTTTGTATGAAAACTCTACAAAAGGCAAGTAATCCTCCCTGCTATGTCTGAAGTCATGGACGCAAGCATGCAGCATGTACTGGAGGGTTTGAATGGTCCGCTCAATCTGGCCATCTGTCTGAGGATGGAAGACGGTCCTCAAACGAAGTTGCGTCTCAAATGCCTCATGTAACCCCTTCTATAGCCACGAAGTGAAACATGAATCATGATCAGAGACAATAGTCAAGGTCAATCCATGTATCTGCACAATCTCCTGCACATAAAGGCTTCCCAAGCTCTTTAATGAACCCTGCTCTCTGATTGGTAGGATGTGGGCTGACTTGGTGAGTCAGTCGATGATCACCTAGATATAATCATGAACCCTGGATGTAAATAGAGGTCCCATCATTAGGTCCATGTATATCCCATCCCACATCCACTATGGTACCTCAAAAGGCAGAACTAGGATTGCTGGTACCTAATGCTCTGCCTTCACTTACTAACAAGTGAGGCACCGAGAGACAAACTCTGCTACTGCTTTCTTCATTCCTGGACACCAGTGTTGTCATCGAAGATCCTCGTACATCTTCGCTACTCATGGATGTACCACTATAGGGGATGTGTGGAACTCCCTCAACACTTCCTCTTGAAGTGACACTGGTACCATGGTATGTCCCTTGAAGAGGATGACGTGATCCCCTCCTTCCGAAAATCCATTAGGTGCCTATCCTCTGGAAATATGAGCACGTCGAACCTCGCAGTTAGCGTGCCCACATTGTGCCTCCCTGACTTGCTGAAGAAGTGGGAGAATGACTATAAGAGACTGAAAAAAAACTGTGCCATCCCGATCCACAAAAGATATCTGCAAAAAAGCGAGCTGCTCTACCACCTAACCTATTAGCTTTATACCATACCTCCCGCTGAGTGCATCTGCTACAACATTCCTCATCCCAGGAGTAGAGACTATCTCGAAGTCATAGTCTTAGAGGAACTCATGCTAACATCACTGTCTTAGGTTCAGGTCCTTTAGAGAGAAGATATACCTGAGACTCTTATGATCCGAGTAGACTGTAAAATGCATACCCATCAAGTAATGTTTCCACATCTTCAAGGTGAAGACCACTGCTACTAACTCCCGGTCATGGGTAGAGTAGTTCTACTCCTGTTGTCTTAGCTGTCATGAAACATATGCGATCACTACTCCCTCATGTATCAGGACACATCAGAGCCTGGACCCTGTTGTGTCATAGTAGTCTATGTACCCTACACCCTCCCCTGGTATCCCCATGAAGGGGGAAATAGTCAGCCTCTACCTCATCTCCTGAAAAGTTTGATGGCATCTCTTCGACCACACAAATGGTTGGCCCTTCCTCATCAATGCTGATAAAGGTGATGCAACTATGGGGAAATCTGGCACAAACCTTCAGTAGTATCCAGCCAAAACCAGGAAACATCGTACCTCCATCAAACTTCTAGGTGGCTCCCAAGACAGAGCCTCAATCTTCACTGGATCCACCGCAACTCCATCCTCCGAGATGACATGTCCGAGAAGGTGAAACTCTCGGATCCCTAACTAGCACTTAGAGGGATTACCATAGTACTGGATCTATTAGTGTGTGTCTAGAACTATCTGAAAATGATAGGAATTCTCCTCCTCAGTAGCCGAGTAGATCATAATTTCATCGATGTTGACTAATACCAAGCGATCAAGGTATGGCTGGAAGATCCTGTTCATGAGTCCCATTAAAACTACTGGATCATTGGTCACGCCGAATGGTGTGACAAAAAACTCATAATGGTCATACCGAAAACTGAAATTCATCTTTGGCACATCCCCGTCTCATACTCAAAGCTGGTGATAGCCTGATTTGAGGTCTATCTTTGAGAAAAACTATGCTCCCTTTAGTTGACCAAAGAGGTCGTCAATCCCCATGAGTGTGTACTTGTTCTTCACGGTCACCTAGTTTAGGCGCCGATAGTTAGAAAAAAGTCTCTAGCTGCCATCCGCCTTCTTGGCAATCAAAATTGGGGTTTCCCATGGATAAACACTAGGCCAAATAAACCCATTCCCCTATAAGTTTTCCACCTATACCCACTGCTCAGGAATCTCCACGGGAGCCATCTGATACACTAGTGTAGATATCAGTGCCATCTCGGGGTACAAGTCAATGTAAAATTCCACCTCTCTATGAGGAGGTAGACTCAGAACATCATCAGGGAAGATATCCGTGTACCAGTCCACCACTCTAGGATAGCTTTGACTCTTCATATCAACCACTCCAAGGCTAAGGCTAGCCAACTAATGAGTGATTGGCAGCACTCTCCTTTGGGTAATTCCATCCAATGCTGCAAAGGCTCCCTTCTCGCCGGTGATGGTAAACCTGGTCCCATCCATGCAGACAAACTTCACTTTGTGCCTAATACATTTAATCTAATCATGGATTGTAGATAACCAGTCCACACCCACGATGACGTTGTAAGGCCTTGATGCCACTACTCAGAGATCTCAGCTGAAGCTCTAGCCTACTGGACTAATCTCACAATACATGAACTAGTGGTTAATCATCAAATCCTCTCCCATAAGAGTCTCTAGCCATAAGGATCGAGCCAACGGCTCCACTGGAATCATTGTGCTCTGAACGAGGGTAGTGGAAATAAAAGAATGACTGGAACATGTGTCTATAAATACTGTAGCTAAGGTGGAGTACACACTAATCGTAACATGTATCATCTCCGGAAAACCATGATCATAGGGCTCAACTGCCTGGAGCTCACCTCTCCCCTATCCTCCTTCTCCCTATGGTGAGGGTGGACCACCTGGTGGTGGTGGCGGTAACATCTCGAAACATCACCCACCGCGAGCTACACGACCATCTCCTCTGCCACGTCGTCCTGCTCCCTGCGGACCTCATCGGTCGAACCACTATTTTTGCCTAGGAAATCCCTCAACCATCTAAATATCATCCGTACAGCGGGTCGGGTAGTCACGATACATCTGAACCTACCCGTAAAAAGTGTAATACTGCATGTTCCTCACATGAATGGCTCTATCTCTGGTGCCTCGCAAAACTAACCCTGAATCATGCGGTCGTCCACCTGTTGGTCTGGTCCTCTGGGACCATAGTGACATCTATCTACTGCCAGATACAGAAAAATCCACTACTTGATGACTGGTGGTGGGTCTCACTACTGATGACTACTCAGCAAGAAAAATATCTACAAAGAGAGCTCTCTCTAACACCCCCACATGCATCGGGATGCTGAGTGAGATCATCGTAGCCCTGATCTCCTGTCTGAGTCCCCACTCAAAGCTCTGGGCCCTAAATAATGGGTCTCATACCATATCAGTGGAGTAGTGTGAGAGGTCGGTGAACCTCACGGAGTACCGAGCCACAGTCATGCTGTCATGCTGTAGATGAAGAATCTACTGAATGTGCACTACACGCAGAGTTGCTGGGACAAACTCATCCCAAAACATGATCTCAATGTCTTCTCAGAGAAGAGTCACCTCACCATGAACATGGAGCATCAAGATCCACCTTCTTCCTGCTGCTTCCCGTAGAAAACAAGTGATGAGAATCACCATGAGATCTTCTGGTGTCCCTACCAGTCAGAAGACTCTCACCATGACCTCCATCCAATCCTCAGCCGCATGTTGGTTCGTCTCTCCCCTAAACCTGGGTTCCCTCTGGTGCTGGAACTCATGGAACATTCTCAACAGGCATTCACTATATATTGATAGGGCTAGTGGCCTTGGGGGCCCAATGAGTAATGGTACCATTAGTGCCTCTACTTTTAGAGGGCCCTGCACCGAGGCCTTATCCCTTTGTTGGCTATCATCACGTACTATACCTGAAACCCTAGATGACTATCTGTATAGAGGCATCCTGAAAAATAACAGGTGTGCCACAGTCAATAAGATATATATGGTGAGATGAATCAAAGAGTTCACAAAGAAAACCTTTCAAAACACACACGCAATCAGTGTTTTCGTGCACTGAATCAGAAATCAGAATTGAGGGTCTTGGTGTATGGATATTTCGACCACCACACCAACACTGGATTACCTAAACTGATAACCACACTTAATACCCATAACAATATTTTCATTAAAAAATATCAGATTCCAATGTTCTATTGTAGAACTGACTCCTCCGATACCAATTTTTCATGACCCGTCCCCCAGGACCCATTCCGTGGCTACCCCAAGCCTGCCTTCCATAGTCCTGGGGCTGGCGACTAGCACCTAAAGGCATATTCCCTAAAACCATGAATGAATTTCCTTCATATCCTATAAACACACTCATCCAATAACACAAAAAGATATGACCACAAGTAAACTATATTGAAAAAAGAGTGGTGAATGTAAAAGGTTCGGGAATATAAGCCCAGTAGTAAAGGTACAAGTACAACTGGAAATAAAATACAATAGATGAATGTGAAAGACAAATATTGGTTCATCCTCCAAGGTTCCTAAATGAAGTGTAGGTACAGATCGCCTCCTTATCACTCCATGTTTGCCCATTTCCTTTTACTACAGACATACCCTATGGTCCACCTCCGGGCACCGTTCAGTCCTGGTACCCTCACCTTCAATCGGAGATGTCCGTCAACTGCACCAAACACAACAAGGTGTGTGCGAAGACCGTGCAAAGGTGAGTATAACGATACTCAGTAGGGACCACAATACCCTCAAGGTCTCACAAAATCCACAAAGGATAAACCGCAAGACATGAAAACAACTAACAACCCTACTTAGGTATATTCCCATACATATACCCAAGTTATCAAATATTACCCATATCATTCATGAGGAAACACAAGGCCCAACCCCTTAGCCAATGTACCACTATTCCACGAAGGAAAGATTACCACGATGGTGAGTACCACACAAGTATGCCAGATAGAAGAATACCACAAGGGTATCACCACAAAGGTAACTACCATAGAGGTATGCCACACAGAAGAATTCCACAAAGGTAAAGACTCGGCTCACACCAGGTATAACTTAGGTATGGTAGTAAGTATGACTAAATGTAACTACTGAAATAACATACTCTATTAAGAGGTATACACACATAGGATCCAAAATCATCATCAAACCCACATAGGATCATTGTACATCGTCAGACCCACACAAGATCCTAGTGCATCAGACCCACACAGGATCCTAGTACATCAATAGACCCACCCATGATCCTAGTACATTAGACCCAAACAGGATCCTATTACATTGTTAGAACCACACAGGATCTTATTACCGTAGAACCACATGGATTCCTATAGCGGATTCATGTGGAATCCTCAAATACAGACCCACGAAGGATCCCTTTCTCATGTTACAGTCGTCTACAGGGTTCCCACAGTATGCTCGCTTGATTCTAGGAGGTTACGCTCCTCACGATTTAGGTAAATACACCAACTTCCACTGAGTCCCAGGAAGAAATATCCCAAAAGACCTCCACGTAATAGGGGTCTCAACGCGGTAGACGGTGAGTCAATCAGACGCCCATTCTGTTAGTTATTAGACTTTTAGTCCGGATGGCCCGGTTGGATCTGTTCTTGATCCAACCCGACCATACGACAACTTTATCCAAATCTCATCTGGGGTATACCAAAAGGACCGCCTCTCTACAAGGTTTCTGGAACTACAACAGATTCTTAAAATGGACATCTGGTGCCAATGTTATGGCCAAAAGAGATTATATGGGTTAAAGCTGGTCCAGGTCCAGTCCAACTAGGCCTGGGCCAACCCGACCTGGTTAGGGTCCACCCTTCCTACACTGGGCAGCCCAGTCCGCATTGGGTGGCCCGACCCACGCTAAGTGGTTCAGCCAGCACTGGGGGCCCAGCGTGCGCTGGGCGTCTCGACCTATGCGGGGCGGCTGGCCTGCGTAGGGCCGCCCATTCTAGCCTCATGCGGGGGGGGGGGGGGGGTCGCGTGCCCCCCCCCCACCTCCACTCACCGAATGGCCAAATCCGTTCGGGTGATAACAGTATGCGGAACCCATCGATGCTATCGCTCAGTCTAGCTGGGCCAACCGAGACTGTCTTCCCCTTCTCCTCCTGGCGACGCGTCATGCGCCGCCACTCCACGGTCGGTTGATCATCGACCTCCCACCCTTCGCCACTACAACCATTCCTCAACGGGCGGCACGGATGAGCTCTTCCGGCCCATCCTGCAGTCGGCCTCTGCTAGCTTCCACCCATGCTTTTCCACGGTCGATGGGTGGCGGCCCTTCTCCGGTGGCATGGTTGCGCCGCTTCCATCTTCACGGCCAGCCGCGGTGCCGACCGCCTTTCTTGAGTCCCATCAGTGCCAAAAACCATTACCAGGTGCAATCCTTCTCAATTTCAATGAACACAAAAAATAAACACAATGATTTGTGGTGTCATTGGGCCATGTTTTTTTGGCCGGCACCCTCCATGTTAATGATGTATCAATCGGTTAAAATATTTCTTAATTCACGTAGACATGTCAAGAACGGGAAAGGGGGAAATTCAAAACAACAATCCCTACCTTAGAGGTTTGTTGATGTCAATGTGGATGGAAAGACGGATGTCAAATCTTCATTTTTGAAGACGTTACATGTGGGAGGTGGTGCGTTCCTCATTGGATATGATGGTGCGTTTGGAGAAGATGGTGCGTTATTTGTTGGAGGATGAGTTCTCCAAGAGCTATCTCCCCGCCTCCCTTTCGCCAACAATTTCTCCAAAGAAAAAAGAGGAGCCAACCCAAATAAAATATTTTTTTCCATTTTTAAATTGTTGGGGAAAATATTTACGAAATCATTAATCAATTAATGAGGCATAATTAATGTAATGGAATCCTAAAGTCACCTCCCTCATTAAAGAGGGAGTTCAAGAGTCGGGTGGTCCCACATTTAAGTGTTCAAATTAGGGGGTCTAGGCTTGTGTGGTCCCAACCACAGAATATTTAAATGGGAGGATAAAAATAAAAAAAAAATTATTCTATAGTTTTATTTTTATACCATGAAAAACATGAAAAATAAATTTCACCCTCAACCAATTGTCGTCGAGGTGAAAGTATCCTTAAATGAATATCGATACTTCGAGTTCAACGATGTCCTCAGATTTCAATTCTGAGCACCGGTTCAAAAGTTACAAAAACCCACCCGCACGTTTACTGAATGTATCCAAATAAAAGTTCATAAATTCATTCTAGGCACATCGGGCCATGGAATCATGCACTGTCAATTTTCACGAACTCCAAAAATCTCATATAACTAAAACAAATTACATGGAATTTACAAGTCTTCTCAGCTATTATATCCCTAAAACTAGATAAAACTAGTACTGTAGTAGTGACTGTCCCCCATTTTGGTGTAATTACATTTTTTCAAAAATATTAATGCTTAATATTAATATGATCAATATATTTCAGAATTTATTTTTTGGAACATTGAGCCTCTGAATCTCACATGTTATCAGTGTCTAACTTTGAAAATATTCCTCAAATTATTATAATTACTTAAATAGAAGATGAAATGAGAACGGTGTCAATGGAGATCCCGTTATAGTGATTACCCTTATCTATGGTAATAAAGCTGGTGCTAAAGATACTGCTAGAATTTGTAAAATTATAACCATATTGTGATTGTTGACTCAGGTTATGAGTAATAACCTTTCTCTTATTGAGAAGCCAAATATACCACCTTATGGTGTAATGATGTTAGACTACTTCATGTATCAGAAACCCCCATAATTCTATCGGACTAATCCATTTTTATCCTAGTAATGTATTTGCTCATTGGAGTTGTTATTTCTTTCTCTATGATGTAGTAAAAGAGAGAATGTTCTATTGGATGTTTACTATCTATCAATAGATGCATATCAATGGTGTTCACTAATTAAAAGCACTAAGGATGAGGAGAAAATAAAACTGATGGATTCGATGGATTTCTAGGTATTGTTCTTAGAAAAATATTTTCCTAATGAGAAATGAGTATATGTGAAATGATAGTTCATCAATATAAGATATAAATTTGTAAAAACATTTCTCTGTTTAAATAAACAATTTCATTATTAATAGGGCGTGTGGCAGAATACGTAGATAATACAAAGAGAAATATTCTCCATCTAATTACTGTGATTAATACAATATTCTAAATGGATCTAGTATCAAAAAAAGTATCATCATTATAGCATATATTTTCATGTGATTCCATGAAATGTAAATAAATCTCTATGTATATTTACTTCAGTGTGAATAAATAAAAGAAGAGGATGGTATTGAAAATGATGGATAAAGGGAAGAAGGGAAATAAGTATTTTTCAAAATTTGGTACTTTTGGATGGAAACACCATAGTAAATGATTAAAAAGAATATTATTTTACATCATGTGTGGGGGAAAAGGAATCTATTTTCATGTTATCAAGGGAAATGAAAAATATTCCCATGTGAAATGATTCGATTGTATGGATATGGGGAACTATATATATGAATTTACCAAGTGTTAAAGAAATATACACCAGAGTAAATTATGAGATCAAGGTCAAGATTATTCAATACATACAACATAAGTGGAATGATTAATGTTTGTGTGTATTCAGATCCAATATACATGTTGTAAACGTATATTATTAATGAAATTCCAGTTATAGGAATCATCAAACATTTAAGGAGTGTACTACAGTTACATTTCCTCATGGATTTGTGAGCCCATGTTGAATGGTAATATGTACCATGGAAAGTGGTTCAATAAAATATTTAACCTCTTTTAAAATAGATGATTAAGGGAACATAACAATTAATAACTTCCGGATGTTGAGATAATATATATAAATAATTTTTTATTAATGCATCTACAATAATTAATGTTTATCAAATATTTGATTTTGAGGAAATTATGGTCCATTACAATTTGGAAACATTATAAGAATTAAATAATTATAGTTTTAGAAAATGAACAACCCTCACAAAGGGTGATAAATCATGTAATCTTGAATGTTCTTGGGGAATGAACCCATAATAGAAGGAAGGTAATGGTTTTGTGACTACCACAATCTTATGTGATGTCCTGGTTAAAATTTCCTTTCTTTTAATTAAATTTTTTATTGAAATATATTAATGTTGAAGAAATGATGTCACTATTGAGGTTTATCTATTATTACATTATATTAGATAAGTTTTTATAATAATATTATTTTTTTAAAATATATTATCAATATATGGAATCAATTTTAACTCTTTAATAGATCATATAATCCATTAAATGATAATTTCAGTTCTTTTGGCTTAAAAATTTATCTTGGATATTCATTTCTTATAGTATAAAGTGAATTGGAAAAGGATAAACTAAACACCAAAAGATGAAATTGGTCGTATGAAATATAAAGATATCTGGTAAATATATTATCAAATATTGTTTATATATATGGTAAAGGAATTACATAACATTAGGAAAGGGATACTAATTATAAATGATTTGATAATACCTTTATTTATGTTTAACTGGTGGTCTATTAAATAATATTTAATTTATTTATTTGATGAACCTAAATTTCCATTGATCATTAAATTTATTTTTATCAATGACCTCTATCAGTCTCTAAAATTTTGTATGCATTTCTTCCATGTCCATATATCCACTTTCCACCAATGTTCTCTTATTTAGAAAACTCATTATCTGTTATTCTATAAATAATATGTATTTCCCTTATATATTACCAAGAGGCTTTTTATTAACGATTTTCATTATATTTGATTTCAATAAGGGTATTTTCAAATGTTTATCCCTTTTTTATTTATTTCAAAATTTAATTATGAGGAAGCAATTATTTAAAATGTGATAGAATATAACACCCTTAGATTTTAAAATACGATCATCATATTTGAATGAATTTATGAAAAAAACAAAAGATAATATAAAATAATAATTCCGTAGAAAATATTTTTTAAAATAAATTCATTTTCATTCATATCTTTCAACGTTGACAATAACTAGTTCGATTAAAATGAGATACTGTTCTAAAATATTATTATTTAACCTTTCCATTATAACCAAGAGAGTAAATTGGAGAGTATGACTATTTATAAAAAAATAATGAAAATTATATCTTTCAAAAATATATAAATTAATTAAAATGGATATCTTTATATTAGATATAAAATTAGAACCATTTGAACGGAAAATACATGTTTTTTTAGAAATAATATTTTTCTAAAATGCGAATTAATTGTGCTTCAAGTACTTAATAATTAACAATTTTTAATCAATTGTAGAAATTTTATTTGAGTGAAATACAATTAATTTTTCAAATATACTTATCAAAACTATCTTAGTCTTATTTTTTAGTATTTTTAAAAAATATATAATTTTTTATGACTACTGAAAAATACTCAATTGTAATTAAAACGATCCTTTTTATTACAATTTTTTGAATGTTATATTATATTATAAATTGGTTTTAAAGTTAAATTACGATATATATATATATATATTTATTAATCCAATTTATGTCATTATTGTCTTTTTAATATTAATTTTTTAAATAAAAAATTATAATCATTTGAACATTTTCTCATTGAAAACCACATCTTTTGTCGCACCCATTGGAATAATATTAATTTAAATTTATTCACATATATTTATTTAATTATGGAATCATTTATTCAATATTTTTAATATTCATAAATTATATTACCTAATATTTTCATCTATATTTTTTTCCATCTAAAATACTAAAAATAGTAAAAAATATTTATCACTATTATGGTAGAAACTAAATTACCAAGGTGTTAAAATGACAACATTAGGGTTAACATGGAAACTCTAAAGTATTTTATAAGGATATATTTGTATAGTATAATTTATTAGTCATTTTAATACTCCATTATTTACCCTTGTGACACATGAAAAACATGGGTACACCTTTTTAATTGCAAATGTTATGAGTGTGCCACTCACTTCAATTATAAAACAATACCCCCTCTCATCTATTCATCATGCCATACAACCAATTTTATATGGAATATACCTTCCAAAATCAATTAAAAACCTCTATCCTATCATCCTAGAAGTATTACCTATTGCTGAAGCACAATCTATAAAGTCACTAATTGCAAACATCATGAGGTTATATAAAGAAGAGGCAACATTTTTCATCAGGAATTTTGTTTTAACTCTTACTCAAAACACATTTTTTTAAAACATGATTATATAATAACCATATTACATTACATATAATAATAATAATTTTTATTTCAATGACAGAAAAACATTCTGATATCTATAAAATGTGTTATGAAGTCATCATTTGTGTGTACGGTGGACTACAACCTCACAAACAGATGTCATTCATTTTTCAATTCCCACATCTCACGATTGGGAATGATGATGTATATAATGTATATATATGATATATATAACATTATTATACCTATTTACTCATTATATCATATATACCTTTTCACTTGACATTCTTATTGGGATACAATAATATTGCTCGTGTGTACGGCAGACTACCGCCTCACAAAGAGAGGTGATTATTTTTTCACAATTGATTAATATTGAAGGTAATAAGGGTAATGTTAATTAATATATGATATATAAATTAAATAATTAAATTACTCATTAAATATTTATTTTATTAAATGGTAATATATCATTTTACTTTTTACACTTAAAAGTGAAAACATCATTCATGTATGTGCAGATTACCTCTTTAACAAAGGGATGTGAATCTCCTTTCATCACCACAACAATTGTAATATATATAAAAGTATATTTAATGATATAATATTTTATATATGATATTATAAAAAATTTATAAATATAAAAACTTTCTTATATTCTTTCAATAATGATCATTGAAAAATGGAAATGTTACACATGAGTACGTATAACCATCCATCTAAATGATACCAACATAGATCATTTTTTATAAAAATATATCATTATTTGTTTTAAAAGACAAATTGATGTATAAATATTATAATAATTTAATTATTATTATTATTATTATATATATATATATTTAAAATAATGACCTCATTAATAGTTGTTGACCTACCATTATCATCTTTGACTCATAATACAAGTATCCAAAAAATATACGATATCAAAATAATTAATTATATAACAATTTATAACAATGTAATATGTTAAGTAGAAGAAATATTAAAAAAATGGTTCTTAAAAATGTATTTAATTAAAATAACATTATTTTTTTGGATGATAAATAACTTATGTGATGAGTTGGACTAAATGTAAGTGTTCATCCTCTTGTTTTATAGTGAAATAATTTATCCTCATTGAATTTTACATTACATTTATCATTATTTATGACTTCTGACTTATGGTAAAACAGATTACAAAAATGTAGGTGCTCATTTCCCAATATCATTATTATGTGGGATTATCCTTTTTTAAATCTCCATTGGGGATTTATTTTATATTTATATCATAAAAAAAATATTCATATATCCTGGTTAATAGTATTGTTTTTCAATTAAATATACAATTTTCTCTCTTTGTAAAAAATAATTTTTAGGAAATGTTTTTTAATAAAACCCTGAAATTATTTATCACTTAGTTCAAATATATGTTTTCTTCATAAACCATATTTTCTAAATAAAATAAAATATTTTTTAACAGAAACAAAATTATTTATTAAAAAATTTAACTAATTTTTTATTTTTAATCAAATTATAAATACTATTTCTCTAATTTCCTAAATAAGGAACATTCCAATCATTTTTATAAATCAAAATAATGTTTGTTTTATCTTATACGACACATAAACATTTACCCTCCACCGTGACGTTCATTTTTCTGAATCTCAATTTATATATTTATAATATTCTATTAAAATAAAAATGTGTTTCCTAATATTATGGAAATTATATTTTTATGTTATTTTTAATGAAATGGAATTTGAAAATTTTAGATGAATCTTCTTGTTTTAAAATTAAAATGGTGATTTTCAATGAAAAGGATTTATCCCTCCTTGAATTATCCAATATGGCTTTAAAGTAATTTTAAATTTATGAATACATCCATTGATGGTACATATACAATAATGGGGATGTACTATAATGATACAATACATACTATTTCTCTATGAGGCTTATAATTAGTTTGATTAGGGATGTACGTTGTTGATACCATTAATTTTAATCCTTTTGTTTTATTATTATCATTATTGATTTGAGAAATTATTTACATTTTGTATATTATTTTAAATTTTATTGTTTTTGTGCATTTTATTTCTCCCATTTTATATGAGGAATTCATTTTATTTAATAAGAGTTTGGTGGGGATCACTTTGGACCCTCAATTCTTCAGTAGGAATCATTAGAAAACATGAATGGGTATTATATGAGGCATTTCCCTTTTATATAGATATCATGGAACAAGTACTAGGTGGTATTATATTTCTTAGATCATGGATTCAATTCTATGGTTTTTAGGTCCCGAATTATACATTCCATCAATATGAATTCAATAATTAATATTCCATGTGAACAATCGATTAGTTAAAATATCTATGGTTTATATTTCAATCTCATGTGATTATTTATATGGAATTATTTGATTTAATTTATTCTTACCATATTGTTCTCATGTTTTTATGTTAATTGGATTTGATTCATTTTTTTCAACTTCAATATTTATGATAAATTATTTATTTACAGATTTTATTGTATTCTTATCATTATTGAGCATCTGAGCTCATCGATTTCTTACATATTATTTTTCCAAGGGTACGAAGAATTTTTTTGAGGTAGATATATAGGAATACACAAATGGGAATAATTTCATGTTAAAAACTATTATTTTTTATTTTATATATTTGTATTTATTTTTAATTTTTAATATCTATATTGTTTATAAATACTACTAATCTACTTAATTGATCGAACTGAGATTACTTATATGTTTTTATAATGTAATAATGTATAAACTGGCTTTAGGATACAGGGGTCAGTATTACTACATTCTAATAGTTTTTTTATGAAAATAATTAATCTTGGTGTCAACTACTATGTTTTTAGGTATTTATTAGTTCATTATTATAACCCCCATTTACACTCATCCAAATATTTACCATATCTCTATTTACTTCCCTCTTTATTTGGATGAATTTTTGTGATCTTGAGGATGTGGATTCATTTATTTGAAAAATGAAATAATGTTTTGGGATCTATGCTTGTCTAGATTAGTGGAGTCATGGTATAAATGTGAAAGAGGAATTGTGGTGTTCTCATCGGGATCAGAGATGTCTATAGATGGTTTTGGTTTTGTAGACAAATTTGGTATTTTTAATATTTTCTAAACTTTTTTTATTATGAATAGTTTATAAGATGTGAAACTTACATTGGGAAGATGATCTGAATTGTATTGATGGAATGGATGTCTTATAAACCATTAATATGTTTCACATCGTGAAATTATTTGATCAGGATTTTTAATCATAGGGGATGCATTTTTCATCATATTATATTTTTCTTGGATTTCATATCCTAAAATAAGAGTTCAAGATGTGTAATTATAATATTATGTAGTTTTTAGTTTTTGGACATCCGAATTTATTTCCAATCACATAAATACATTTTATCTTAATCCTATGATCTTTTCCTTCCACCTTTTGATATCTATGCTCCATCCTAACTATTGGATCAACAATTAATCATTGTGTTAGTTTTAGTGGGTACCTAAGGGTATGATATCCTCAACTTCTCCATTATCACAGATCATGATAGACATGTATTTATATGTTTACAGATATGTTGTTCTATGATTAAAATAATCAGGATCCATTCAATATTATTTAAGTGATCTTCCTCTAGAGGCTAACCATTATGTTGGATGTCGTGTGGCATGCTAGATTCTTATGGTAAGTGTCATGATATATTATTTACTATCAAATTATTAATTAATTATGAGATATTGAGGATTAATTCTAGGACTTTTGTTGTTGTATTTGAGTTATTCCATATTATTGGATCTATTTTTGGCCAATGCAACCCAAGTTTGATGTAGGTAGATCCATCTGTATCCATTTTTGGATGAATTGTATTTCAATGGTTTTATAAAAAAAATTAAAAAATTATTGATTTTTTTTGTGTGAAAATTGGTTTTCGAGATGATATTTGGTTTACCTTGTATTGATAAATGAATAGATATTTTCAATACAATGTTAAATGGATATATTAAATGGATTTCAAATCATGATTTTGAAAAAAAAATTAATGGAAACTATAGAACCTTGTATTCCTTTGGTACCTAGGTTTAAGTTGTAGTAAAAATAATTTTATGTCGATAGTATTAGAGGATTTTCTCATGGGGTTTTCATCTTCCCATGATGGCTATAGTTCAAGGAACTTGTCAGACAGTGTAGGGAGGTTCATGATCTAGGGGGTTTCTCTTCTCTATTGAGTTGTTTCCTATTTATAGAGGCCTCATGTGGGATATTTTGAATGTTTTTTATGAGTGTTATCTCTAGACTAAACTTTTGTCATTATTGGTGTGATGTTACATATTCTCCTGATTCATGTAACATTTGAAATGATATGTGACAAACTATTTGATTTGATTTGAATGATTTGTTATATTTAAAATTTTATGAAACTATATTACATGGATTATTAGGAATTGTGGAAAAATAAAAATGATTTACGATGGTTTTAATATTTGTATATATATATTTAAAAATTATCATTTTTTCAATTTATTTTATAATATTAATATTTTTATATAGAGATGTGATATAGGACACCTGAGTGGGATCCAACTAAGAATTTTTATCTCATATAATTTTCTATTTTCTTCTTAAAATATTTCATTCCATGATATATATATATATTTAATGTTATCTTCTTTAGGTTGTAAAACATCTTCTCATAATTTTTTTGATACTCAAGTGCTTGTATCTTTCCCATGGGGATTGGGATTTCCCATTATGTACGTGACATTTTAGGATGGGTACTAACTTGAGAGGGTATCCTAGTGGTGTTCATCCATGTATGGAAACATTTGAGGTTTCTCTATGTTTTAGGAAGTTTGTAGACTCACGCTAGGACTTTCAAGACTAGAGAATATGTTTTGGTGAGTTTATAAATAGCCCTTACATTGATGGGATTGAAGATACCAGGGGATATTGGGATGTGTGACTCATGTTTTGAGTTCTTCATGATAATCTCTATTTTTATAATAGTATTCTGGTTTTAACTAATAATAACATGATTTATGATCATTTCAGCTATTTCATGGACTCGGGTATGCCTATGAGAATTCTTCCATGGGATCCTTATGAGGGTTCAACAGATGCCCCTCAAGGTAATTTTACTCTAGATCAAAATATTATCGATTATATCATATGGGCTTTTCGTGCAAGAGGCCAAGATGTACCACATGTCTAGAATACTATAGTTGAGTTACAACCAGGATATTGAAGAGAGAAGGATTAGTCAAGGTAGTTTTTACATTTGAATCCACAATCCATTATTGATATGAATAACCTTTAAGAGGATAATTACTGGCTAGAAAAGATCTATAAGCTTTTTGAAATCCTAGATACACTTAAGAGTATCATGGTGAAGTGTGTTGTGTATGTACATTAGGATCATGAAAGAGAATGTTGGACTCTATGAAATATGTCGATTGGTATGTGGGGCTTCACATAAATGGAATCAAGGATGAAATCTCCCATTACTTTTTTTAGAGTTGTGGGTGATAGTGATGTATCTAGAGTTACTCTCCATACAACATGGGTATCATTCAGTGTTAGTGTACACCAATCAATCATGTAACTATTTTTTTCCCAAGTGATAGTAACTAATGACTAATTGAAGGCTGAGAAGTACCAATAGGGTTGCTAAACAGATATCATATCATTGGTATTTATTTTGAGGATTTCGACCTATATAATGATGGTAGATATCAAAATTATTACAAACATGAATAGGGGTTTAAAGGTTGGTTTTTATGCTCCGTCTCCTCCACCTAGTAGTATATTATATGGTGAATAGGAGAAAAATATGGTGTGGAAAGATCATCACAAGATTGGTGGTGGTGGTTATAAGTGGAATGCTTCCTCTACAACTTCATTTACAACTAGTATTATTCCCAATAATTGAATCTAATTTTAAATGGTTGGCCACACCTGGAATTCTTATTCAGCCCCAAAGATGATTTTTATATATTATAGGTGATATGGTCATCTATTATTTAACTATCAAGATCTTTGTAGACCTTTTTATGTTCAAGGATCATTGAATCCAAATGTTAGAAAATCGATGTTAGATGGTTCATAGAATACTGGGATCTAGCTATATACCTCATGATTGAAGCACCTTTACATAGTAGATGGGTTTCTGGTGGGGGAATATATAATTCCAATGATAGTGTGAGGTACCATTTTTTTAAATCCTAATTAGTGATTTATTTATTTAAAATAGGTAATTACCATTGATTTATATCTTATAATTTTTCGTCATATTAATTAAATTACAACTAAAATAATTTTCATAGTAATGGATTTATCAACAACTATTGGTAAGTGAAAGAGTTGGGGTTTTTATATCCAAATTATTTCCTATTTATATCATTTGTGTCATTATACTATGATTTTTTCATTATCGATCTAGGGCTTTTTGTTGTTTTCATCTAGATGGATTAGTGATGTTTGGGGATTTCAGTCGCTTTACCCTACTCAATTAAATTCTTATTTTCCTAAGAGTGAACCATAGTGGCACAACCTAGGGTCGATCACAAGGAGGCCGCTTATACGCACTATATTTTCAATTGTCACTTTTTAATTTAACTAATATAAAACTAACATATATAATATATATGGGGGATCTTTATTATGATAATTAAATCAAAATGAAATATTAAATCTACATTATCAATTAAAATACCAAAGAAAATCGAACTGGAAAGAACAAGTTAAAGGTAGCAGCGGTGGACAAACATTGATCATTGGACACTCCCTTTATCATTGTTTACGAATATATTTTCATTAAATTATCCAATGTATACCTTAATACCTCAATGTATACACCTAAATAATCTAGATACCATATTGAAACCTCATACATGGGTGCCGATCTTCTAATGAAAGTGTTCTGATTACCCGAAGAGCTCCGAGTAACCAAAACAGGATGAACTCATCGTGCTCAAAAGCGAGACCTCGCCAAAGAAATTTAAATCATGAGTAAAACCACTTTAAATTCATTAGAATATAATCAATCTAGAATAATTTATAAGAAATTGAAAACACGAGAGAACAAGACCTCATTCATTCATGCAAACAAGTTCCAGGATAGTTTAAAAGAAAATATTTTACAATGAAAGCACAAACTCAAAAAGGGAAATGTCTTCGGATCTCCGTTGCCCACCACCACTTGGATTTAGCCCTTCATGTCTTGATTACATCATGGAATACTCCTATACTCTTTCTCTCTCAAGCCAAACCCCTTTGTGACGGATGGTGTGGTGAAGAATGGAATATCTTGAGAGGTAGGAGCTCCCCTCCTTTTATAGACAGATTTTATCTTCACAACGTTGTCGTGTTTTAGACCCATTAAATTGCCGATTCACGCGTTGACCTCTTCATCAATATTGTTCATCAATGTCTTTTCCGTCCAGCCTCAAAATATCAGATTAATTGGACGCGTATTGAAGGATTTATGGGTCTTCTATTAAAAATAGATTTCTCTGGATGAAGCTTCCTGGAAGATTCCTTCAACATTCTACCACTAAACGGTCATCATAAAGGATTCCAAACGGCTTGAAATTTATTGAGGAGACGCACCTTGGAGGCCTCTGTCATATCCAGGTAGAATCGCATCATGTGGAGTAGTTTAGGCCGAAATTTGCTTCCATTAATATGGTGGCATCAATGCAGTCCGCCTGGAAAAAATTGTCAACTTCATTGATTTTTTTGGGAACCATTAATATCGATTCAACCCTGGTCCTGAACCCAAAGTTGAAGGAAATAAAATAAGGGTTCCAACAAAATTCGAATCACAAAATTTGGAAATATAGTTTATAAGAAATGACCAAAATACCGCTGTGATAAAAATCTGTTAAAAATCCAGAATTAGGCCATTTTTGCATTTAGGTTCAAAATAACACCAAAACCTAAATATGTAACAATTGCCCATTAAATAACACTATTGTGGGTTTATAAACATTAAATTACAGTATAAAATATGTGAAAAAATTATCTTCATCAATCCCCCACACTTAAGAATTGCACTCCTGAGCAATTATCATATATTCAAATCAAAATTCACACAACAATCAAAAATGAGAAAACATCCATGATCTTATTAAAAACCAAATTTCATCATGTCTTTTCTATGAAAAACAATTTCCTTTTATTTTCATTCCAAAAATTTAAATTTGTTCAACCTCATAAATCCATCCATGGATCAATCACAACCTACCTCGCATTGAATTTTATGTCACTCTTCACTCAAGAGAAATAAATTCTGTAGTTATGCTCATACTTGGAAATTGCATTTATCACCATAGGCTTGTGACGATTCTCATTTCTCCACAGCTTGAAACATAAAAATGAATTCAATCATGAGGTCTTTCATCAATGGTTCAAATGACTCTGTAGATTTGGGTTGGAGGTTAACTGATTTAAAAGATCAAGGCTAGAAAGAGAAGGTTTGACTCTAAGGTACAATGCATGAATAATCAAGTGAAAACCCAGAAATTTCCTCACTCAATACACCTTGAGAATGTGAAACAAATCACCACCCCCATTTATTTTAAATGGTACATGAGCCAATCAATGATTTCAAGGTATTAAATCATCCATGTTCTCCCCATTTTTTTTAAAGCTCCAGAAAGGCAGAGCTTTATTTTCATTTTTTATATATATTTTTTTAAGCTCCAGAAAGGCACAGCTTTATTTTCATTTTTTTTGAAGGAGAACCGAATGAAACAAAATGAAGAATAATAAGATTATGACTCATTCCCAATTATTTCATTGCCCAAAATGTTGATGCATACCACACAATACCCATCAATAAAACAAATCCCAATGAACGCACACGAATGGCCCTTCCCCCACACTCAAACTTGAAATATCCATGCAATAATACCAAGAGAATCGGTAGGTAAGGATAAATTAGCTTGTATTGTGGCTTAAACCTATAAGGCAATTCATGGCATCTAAGGGATAACGAAGGATAAATGTAAAGGTGAGTCTCAGGATAATATATGGCTAGCCAAATTAGTGCCTCAATCATATTAAAAACATTCAATGAAATCCAAAGCTTCGAAAGAGGAAAATCACAAATTCTGGTTCTCACAAAAAATCCAGGTTTCCCTCAAGAAAGTGTGGGTATTAGAAAGAATATGTAAAAGTGTTTTAGAATACCTCACATGATGAGAAAAATATTTTGAGTCAGTGTTTCAGGTCCATGGATTTCAAAAATCAGTTAAACTCAAAAAAATGATTGAAAATCCAATTTAAGGAAAACAATTCACATCAACAATCATTTAAGATCCTTTTTTTTCAAAAATCATTTCAATTTTATCAAAATAAATTATTGTGTGAAATGTGATCAGAATTATCATTAAAGCTCAAGGTTCCTAAAAATGAAAAAAAATGAAAGCACACAAAAAAAATAAGCAGGTCGACACTCCCCCCACAATTAAATTTCAGTACCCTTCATTTTGTCTTGATAAAATATTAATAAGGGAAGACAGAAAAAAAACTAAATATAAGGAAAGATACAACCTGACTTTATTTTTCTAGCAGTACCATTGAGTTAAGCTCCTAGTTGGCACTACTTCTTCCTATAAAGCAATAAATAAAAAAAATGAATTAGAAAGGTGAAAGGGAAGGGATAATGCTTGGTTTGACCCCCAAGCGGGCGCTAGGTTTTTACTGCCCCTAGTCAGGCAGTTGCAGCAGGTTAACCCCAATCCGAAGGTGGATGTGGTTTCTTGCTTAGAAACCACCACAAATTATTTCTCCCGATATCCATATGTGGATGCCAAAAGTGATAACCCCCAAAGAAAAGAAAAATATCCCCAACCCCTAGAAGAGATGGAAAATAGAATTTGAGATTAAGAGGGGGAGGGAAAAGGATGTAGGGGTGCTCCCTGTTTTTGTAATCTGGAGGAGTGGTGTCCACCGGTGTTGAAAATAGAAGAATAGGAAGTGGCTTCTCTTCTGGTTCATGTTCGTAAATTGGTTCTTCAATTATTTCTTCTTTTTTGCCATCATCCTCAAATGCACCAATGCATAACTCAACAGGCACCTCCATTCTCTCCTCAAAAAGAGGACCTTCTTCTTCTTCTTCTTCATCCAGATCCTGCAGTAGTGATGCTGAATCTAAAAATTCAGAATAAGGGATATTAGATTTAAATTCAATATTAATGAAATTTGAATGAAATGAATTCTCAGAATTTAAAACTCCCTCAGAAATTTCAGCTTTAGAACCCTTTTCCTCAAGCAGGGCAGCTGGGAACTCATTTGTTGGCGAGGGAAGTGGGTCCTTAAAATTTTCTTCAACCTCATCAATATCTTCATTAAATGTAGGTGGATCAAGTATTTCATTCTCCTCAGCTTTTATTTTTTGTCGTTCCATCTATAAGACTTTAACATCTTCAACTTGGGCGACCAGCGATGACATCATCTTGCTTGCTTTTTCCATATTTCTGCAATTCTCTTGATTTATCAAGGCATTTTTTTTCAATTGTTGGGAATTTTCATGAATTTTAATACTCAATGTATATTCCCTACTTGGCTCATCATAAAAGTTATCCACATGCCAATAATTATAATAATTTCCATAAAAATCCATATTGGCTGATGAAATGAATGATATGCAACAAGGCTCTTTTTTTTTGTTTTTTTTCTTTGAAAAATAGTGTGTGTAAGCACTTGGCCTCCCCGGCAACGGCGCCAAATTGATGTTTGGGGATTTCAGTCGCTTTACCCTACTCAATTAAATTCTTATTTTCCTAAGAGTGTACCATAGTGGCACAACCTAGGGTCGATCACAAGGAGGCCGCTTATACGCACTATATTTTCAATTGTCACTTTTTAATTTAACTAATATAAAACTAACATATATAATATATATGGGGGATATTGATTATGATAATTAAATCAAAATGAAATATTAAATCTACATTATCAATTAAAATACCAAAGAAAATCGAACTGGAAAGAACAAGTTAAAGGTAGCAGCGGTGGACAAACGTTGATCGTTGGACACTCCCTTTATCACTGTTTACGAATATATTTTCATTAAATTATCCAATGTATACCTTAATACCTCAAGGTATACACCTAAATAATCTAGATACCATATTGAAACCTCATACATGGGTGCCGATCTTCTAATGAAAGTGTTCTGATTACCCGAAGACCTCCGAGTAACCAAAATAGGATGAACTCATCGTGCTCAAAAGTAAGACATCGCCAAAGAAATTTAAACCATGAGTAAAACCACTTTAAATACATTATAATATAATCAATCTCGAATAATTTATAAGATATTGAAAACACGAGAGAACAAGACCTCATTCATTCATGCAAACAAGTTCCAGGATAGTTTAAAAGAAAATATTTTACAATGAAAGCACAAACTCAAAAAGGGAAATGTCTTCGGATCTCCGTTGCCCACCACCACTTAGATTTAGCCCTTCATGGCTTGATTACATCATGTAATACTCCTATACTCTTTCTCTCTCAAGCCAAACCCCTTTGTGACGGATGGTGTGGTGAAGAATGGAATATCTTGAGAGGTAGGAGCTCCCCTCCTTTTATAGACAGATTTTATCTTCACAAAGTTGTCGCGTTTTAGACCCATTAAATTGCCGATTCACGCGTTGACCTCTTCATCAATATTGTTCATCAATGTCTTTTCCGTCCACCCTCAAAATATCAGATTAATTGGACGCGTATGGAAGGATTTATGGGTTTTCTATTAAAAATAGATTTCTCTGGATGAAGCTTCCTGGAAGATTCCTTCAAAATTCTACCACTAAACGGTCATCATAAAGGATTCCAAACGGCTTGAAATTTATTGCGGAGACGCGCCTTGGAGGCCTCTGTCATATCCAGGTAGAATCGCATCATTTGGAGTAGTTTAGGCCGAAATTTGCTTCCATTAATATGGTGGCGTCAATGCAGTCCGCCTGGAAAAAATTGTCAACTTCATTGATTTTTTTGGACACCATTAATATTGATTCAACCCCTGGTCCTGAAGACAAAGTTGAAGTAAATAAAATAAGGGTTCCAAAAAAATTCGAATCACAAAATTTGGAAATATATTTTATAAGAAATGACCAAAATACCCATGTGATAAAAATCTGTTAAAAATCCAGAATTAGGCCATTTTTGCATTTAGGTTCAAAATAACACCAAAACCTAAATATGTAACAATTGCCCATTAAATAACACTATTGTGGGTTTATAAACATTAAATTACAGTATAAAATATGTGAAAATATTAGCTTCATCAATTAGGTTTTCACTAAACATTATGATGTTGACTATTATCATTGTAATTTCACATTTATTATGGATGATTTGAGCTCTCAAGTGTTTTGAGGAGTGTATGATCTGAGTTTATGTCATACATGACCATTCCACCAAGAGAACAAGATTTGTTTATGGTATAGAAATTGATCTCAATAAATTTTCACCTATTTTCATCTAGATGGATTAGTGATGTTTGGGGATTTCAGTCGCTTTACCCTACTCAATTAAATTCATATTTTCCTAAGAGTGAACCATAGTGGCACAACCTAGGGTCGATCACAAGGAGGCTTCTTATACGCACTATATTTTCAATTGTCACTTTTTAATTTAACTAATATAAAACTAACATATATAATATATATGGGGGATCTTTATTATGATAATTAAATCAAAATGAAATATTAAATCTACATTATCAATTAAAATACCAAAGAAAATCGAACTGGAAAGAACAAGTTAAAGGTAGCAGCGGTGGACAAACGTTGATCATTGGACACTACCTTTATCATTGTTTACGAATATATTTTCATTAAATTATCCAATGTATACCTTAATACCTCAATGTATACACCTAAATAATCTAGATACCATATTGAAACCTCATACATGGGTGCCGATCTTCTAATGAAAGTGTTCTGATTACCCGAAGAGCTCCGAGTAACCAAAACAGGATGAACTCATCGTGCTCAAAAGCGAGACCTCACCAAATAAATTTAAATCATGAGTAAAACCACTTTATATTCATTAGAATATAAGCAATCTAGAATAATTTATAAGAAATTGAAAACACGAGAGAACAAGACCTCATTTATTCATGCAAACAAGTTCCAGGATAGTTTAAAAGAAAATATTTTACAATGAAAGCACAAACTCAAAAAGGGAAATGTCTTCGGATCTCCGTTGCCCACCACCACTTGGATTTAGCCCTTCATGGCTTGATTACATCATGGAATACTCCTATACTCTTTCTCTCTCAAGCCAAACCCCTTTGTGACGGATGGTGTGGTGAAGAATGGAATATCTTGAGAGGTAGGAGCTCCCCTCCTTTTATAGACAGATTTTATCTTCACAAAGTTGTCGCGTTTTAGACCCATTAAATTTCCAATTCACGCGTTGACCTCTGCATCAATATTGTTCATCAATGTCTTTTCCATCCACCCTCAAAATATCAGATTAATTGGACACGTATTGAAGGATTTATGGGTTTTCTATTAAAAATAGATTTCTCTGGATGAAGCTTCCTAGAAGATTCCTTCAACATTCTACCACTAAACGGTCATCATAAAGGATTCCAAACGGCTTGAAATTTATTGAGGAGACGCTCCATGGAGGCCTCTGTCATATCCAGGTATAATCGCATCATTTGTAGTAGTTTAGGCCGAAATTTGCTTCCATTAATATGGTGGCGTCAATGCAGTCCGCCTGGAAAAAATTGTCAACTTCATTGATTTTTTTGGGCACCATTAATATCGATTCAACCCCTGGTCCTGAAGACAACGTTGAAGGAAATAAAATAAGGGTTCCAACAAAATTCGAATCACAAAATTTGGAAATATATTTTATAATAAATGACCAAAATACCCCTGTGATAAAAATCTGTTAAAAATCCAGAATTAGGCCATTTTTGCATTTAGGTTCAAAATAACACCAAAACCTAAATATGTAACAATTGCCCATTAAATAACACTATTGTGGGTTTATAAACATTAAATTACAGTATAAAATATGTGAAAATATTAGCTTCATCAATCCCCCACACTTAAGCATTGCACTCCTGAGCAATTATCATATATTCAAATCAAAATTCACACAACAATCAAAAATGAGAAAACATCCATGATCTTATTAAAAACCAAATTTCATCATGTCTCTTCTATGAAAAACAATTTCCTTTTATTTTCATTCCAAAAATTTAAATTTGTTCAACCTCATAAATCCATCCATGGATCAATCACAACCTACCTCGCATTGAATTTTATGTCACTCTTCACTCAAGAGAAATAAATTCTGTAGTTATGCTCATACTTGGAAATTGCATTTATCACCATAGGCTTGTGACAATTCTCATTTCTCCACAGCTTGAAACATAAAAATGAATTCAATCATGAGGTCTTTCATCAATGGTTCAAATGACTCTGTAGCTTTGGTTTGGAGGTTAACTGATTTAAAAGATCAAGGCTAGAAAGAGAAGGTTTGACTCTAAGGTACAATGCATGAATAATCAAGTGAAAACCCAGAAATTTCCTCACTCAATCCACCTTGAGAATGTGAAACAAATCACCACCCCCATTTATTTTAAATGGTACATGAGCCAACCAATGATTTCAAGGTATTAAATCATCCAAGTTCTCCCCATTTTTTTTTAAAGCTCCAGAAAGGCACAGCTATATTTTCCTTTTTTATATATATTTTTTTAAGCTCTAGAAAGGCACAGCTTTATTTTCATTTTTTTTGAAGGAGAACTGAATGAAACAAAATGAAGAATAATAAGATTATGACTCATTCCCAATTATTTCATTGCCCAAAATGTTGATTCATACCACACAATACCCATCAATAAAACAAATCCCAATGAACGCACACGAATGGCCCTTCCCCCACACTCAAACTTGAAATATCCATGCAACAATACCAAGAGAATGGGTAGGTAAGGATAAATTAGCTTGTATTGTGGCTTAAACCTATAAGGCAATTCATGGCATCTAAGGGATAACGAAGGATAAATGTAAAGGTAAGTCTCAGGATAATATGTGGCTAGCCAAAGTAGTGCCTCAATCATATTAAAAACATTCAATGAAATCCAAAGCTTCGAAAGAGGAAAATCACAAATTCTGGTTCTCACAAAAAATCCAGGTTTCCCTCAAGAAAGTGTGGGTATTAGAAAGAATATGTAAAAGTGTTTTAGAATACCTCACATGATGAGAAAAATATTTTGAGTCAGTGTTTCAGGTCCATGGATTTCAAAAATCAGTTAAACTCAAAAAAATGATTGAAAATCCAATTTAAGGAAAACAATTCACATCAACAATCATTTAAGATCCTTTTTTTTCAAAAATCATTTCAATTTTATCAAAATAAATTATTGTGTGAAATGTGATCAGAATTATCATTAAAGCTCAAGGTTCCTAAAAATGAAAAAAAATGAAAGCACACAAAAACAAATAAGCAGGTCGACACTCCCCCCACAATTAAATTTCAGTACCCTTCATTTTGTCTTGATAAAATATTAATAAGGGAAGACAGAAAAAAAACTAAATATAAGGAAAGATACAACCTGACTTTATTTTTCTAGCAGTACCATTGAGTTAAGCTCCTAGTTGGCACTACTTCTTCCTATAAAGCAATAAATAAAAAAAATGAATTAGAAAGGTGAAAGGGAAGGGATAATGCTTGGTTTGACCCCCAAGCGGGTGCTAGGTTTTTACTGCCCCTAGTCAGGCAGTTGCAGCAGGTTAACCCCAATCCGAAGGTGGATGTGGTTTCTTTCTTAGAAACCACCACAAATTATTTCTCCCGATATCCATATGTGGATGCCAAAAGTGATAACCCCCAAAGAAAAGAAAAATATCCCCAACCCCTAGAAGAGATGGAAAATAGAATTTGAGATTAAGTGGGGGAGGGAAAAGGATGTAGGGGTGCTCCCTGTTTTTGTAATCTGGAGGAGTGGTGTCCACCGGTGTTGAAAATAGAAGAATAGGAAGTGGAATCTCTTCTGGTTCATGTTCGTAAATTGGTTCTTCAATTATTTCTTCTTTTTTGCCATCATCCTCAAATGCACCAATGCATAACTCAACAGGCACCTCCATTCTCTCCTCAAAAAGAGGACCTTCTTCTTCTTCTTCTTCATCCAGATCCTGCAGTAGTGATGCTGAATCTAAAAATTCAGAATAAGGGATATTAGATTTAAATTCAAAATTAATGAAATTTGAATGAAATGAATGCTCAGAATTTAAAACTCCCTCAGAAATTTCAGCTTTAGAACCCTTTTCCTCAAGCAGGGCAGCTGGGAACTCATTTGTTGGCGAGGGAAGTGGGTCCTTAAAATTTTCTTCAACCTCATCAATATCTTCATTAAATGTAGGTGGATCTAGTATTTCATTCTCCTCAGCTTTTATTTTTTGTCGTTCCATCTATAAGACTTTAACATCTTCAACTTGGGCGACCAGCGATGACATCATCTTGCTTGCTTTTTCCATATTTCTGCAATTCTCTTGAATTATCAAGGCATTTTCTTTCAATTGTTGGAAATTTTCAAGAATTTTAATACTCAATGTATCTTACCTACTTGGCTCATCATAAAAGTTATCCACATGCCAATAATTATAATAATTTCCATAAAAATCCATATTGGCTGATGAAATGAATGATATGCAACAAGGCTCTTTTTTTTTGTTTTTTTTCTTTGAAAAATAGTGTGTGTAAGCACGTGGCCTCCCCGGCAACGGCGCCAAATTGATGTTTGGGGATTTCAGTCGCTTTACCCTACTCAATTAAATTCTTATTTTCCTAAGAGTGTACCATAGTGGCACAACCTAGGGTCGATCACAAGGAGGCCGCTTATACGCACTATATTTTCAATTGTCACTTTTTAATTTAACTAATATAAAACTAACATATATAATATATATGGGGGATCTTTATTATGATAATTAAATCAAAATGAAATATTAAATATACATTATCAATTAAAATACCAAAGAAAATCGAACTGGAAAGAACAAGTTAAAGGTAGCAGCGGTGGACAAACGTTGATCGTTGGACACTCCCTTTATCATTGTTTACGAATATATTTTCATTAAATTATCCAATGTATACCTTAATACCTCAAGGTATACACCTAAATAATCTAGATACCATATTGAAACCTCATACATGGGTGCCGATCTTCTAATGAAAGTGTTCTGATTACCCGAAGACCTCCGAGTAACCAAAATAGGATGAACTCATCGTGCTCAAAAGTAAGACCTCGCCAAAGAAATTTAAACCAAGAGTAAAACCACTTTAAATTCATTATAATATAAGCAATCTAGAATAATTTATAAGAAATTGAAAACACGAGAGAACAAGACCTCATTCATTCATGCAAACAACTTCCAGGATAGTTTAAAAGAAAATATTTTACAATGAAAGCACAAACTCAAAAAGGGAAATGTCTTCGGATATCCGTTGCCCACCACCACTTGGATTTAGCCCTTCATGGCTTGATTACATCATGGAATACTCATATACTCTTTCTCTCTCAAGCCAAACCCCTTTGTGACGGATGGTGTGGTGAAGAATGGAATATCTTGAGAGGTAGGAGCTCCCCTCCTTTTATAGACAGATTTTATCTTCACAAAGTTGTCGCGTTTTAGACCCATTAAATTGACGATTCACGTGTTGACCTCTTCATCAATATTGTTCATCAATGTCTTTTCCGTCCACCCTCAAAATATCAGATTAATTGGACTCGTATTGAAGTATTTATGGGTTTTCTATTAAACATAGATTTCTCTGGATGAAGCTTCCTGGAAGATTCCTTCAACATTCTACCACTAAACGGTCATCATAAAGGATTCCAAACGGCTTGAAATTTATTGAGGAGACGCGCCTTGGAGGCCTCTGTCATATCCAGGTATAATCGCATCATTTGGAGTAGTTTAGGCCGAAATTTTCTTCCATTAATATGGTGGCGTCAATGCAGTCCGCCTGGAAAACATTGTCAACTTCATTGATTTTTTTGGGCACCATTAATATCGATTCAACCCCTGGTCCTGAAGACAAAGTTGAAGGAAATAAAATAAGGGTTCCAACAAAATTAGAATCACAAAATTTGGAAATATATTTTATAAGAAATGACCAAAATACCCCTGTGATAATAATCTGTTAAAAATCCAGAATTAGGCCATTTTTGCATTTAGGTTCAAAATAACACCAAAACCTAAATATGTAACAATTGCCCATTAAATAACACTATTGTGGGTTTATAAACATTAAATTACAGTATAAAATATGTGAAAATATTAGCTTCATCAATTAGGTTTTCACTAAACATTATGATGTTGACTATTATCATTGTAATTTCACATTTATTATGGATGATTTGAGCTCTCAAGTGTTTTGAGGAGTGTATGATCTGAGTTTATGTCATACATGACCATTACACCAAGAGAACAAGATTTTTTTATGGTCTAGCAATTGATCTCAATAAATTTTCACCTATTTTTGATATATCTAATTTTTATTAGGTATTATCTATTTTTAACATTGAGGATTTCATTCGGAATCCTCTAGAGAGGGATATAGAATTTATGATTTTTCTAGTTCCATATACATAGCTGATTTAAAGCTCATAATATTATACGAAACCAGAAAATCTAAGATTGGTCAGGAATCTGTTTCATGATTTTATGGAGAATGATTTTCTCTTTCTAGTGTTTTTCATTGGTCTAACCATGTTCTCTATAACAAGAATACTAATCGTTCACTCCAATTTTGTGTGGACTATCGAATATTGAAGCAGGTAAGGGTTTAGAATAAGTATCATTTTCCTCATTTGTATTTTTTTCCAATTAATGGTATATTTTTTGAAGATTGATCATTGGTTGAATTTTCATTATCTCAGAGGTAGAGAGTCTAATATATAAATGACGTCTATCAGGAGAAGGTATGTCCATTGTTAATATATTGTGATGTTTTTTATTCTTACTGAATTTGTTTTACTTTTAATATAATTGATTAATTTTATATTACATGATTATCTCAACAATATTTTGGTTGTTTTCATGTATTATATTTTTGTTTATTCAAGATACAAGCAAGAGAATAAGATCTATTTGAGCTTAGTTCTATAAATCCTGAGGATTTACCATTTTTATATAATCATTAAAAATAATATTTATATTTCTAATAAGTGATTTTCATTAGGGATGTTATTAATCTACATGGATTATATATTTATTCAGAGAATGAGAATATTGTTTTTGATTCGAAGAGCCATGTAGTGTCATTGAGATTCGGATAATCCATGGAATTTCTATATAATATCAATGATTTGTCCTGAATTTCTCAATTATTATATCACATTAGATTCATGTTACTATAAATTTTATAAATTAACAGGGGATTCAAAATAATATTTTTATTTCGATGAGATGAAATGAATTGTAATTTCAGCTCGAATTATAATATTACCTGAGCCTAGTACTGGGTATGAGTATCTATGTAATTATTTTGGTGATAGTTTGGGTTTTATTTAAAAGGATGATAGTTTGGTTTCTTATGGATATTCTAATATTTAACCACATGTGGGGAATTAGCCTAATACATAACTGTATTATTCCTAAATTATACATGTGATTAAATGTTGATGATGTTGTCTTGTTTTGGGATAAGTTCATGGTCTTTTCTAATAATATGATTATGAGCTATATCTTTACATAGAAATAATTTAATCTCAAATAGTGGTAGTTGGTGTAAAACCATACAATGATTAACATTAATATCGACTAGACCATGAGATAGGAGAATTTAATTGTTTACACACTAATCTTGAAAGTTTTATCACATGATACTTTGGATTCGAATGAGGTGTGGAACATTATTTTACACTTCAATCAGTTTCACCTAGATGCTCAAAAATAAAATTTCAGGTATGGGTTTGACCAGATAAAAGTTATCACCATCTCCCTTTGATTCCATTCTATAGGTTAGTAAGTAGAATGATCATTTCAAGGATGGGAGAGTATTTCTAGTTGTTCTCTCTCTCTCTCTTTGCATAGTATTCTACATTTTGGTGATCATTTTATCATCCAATTATCTCTAAGGGGGTTGCTTTTTTTATTTTCCTAGTTTATCATTGGTCATTAGTATGAGAAACTATGATTATGTATTATGACATGAGAAGGTGATTTTGGTGGCTATGAAGAAGAGTGACATTGAACGTTTTTTATCACACTGTTAAACCTAGCAACTGATATTTGTAGAGAATCAATAAACTTATACTTTTCTCCAACATCTTTTAATGGTAGTTTTGAAATGGTACATGGTGTTTGTGGACTTCAATGTTTGATTATTGTTATCACCCTAAGAGAGTAATTCTATCTAGGTGGTTATTGATTAGTTGAAAAATTCATCCAACATAATTCCTACCAGGGAAACCAGAAAAAATTAATTCCTATAAAAGCTTTTGGAATGAGTGATTGTGAGTTTGCATGAAGTTCTATATACAATATAAGGATTATAGGATTACCTAAGAGTTCATGAAGACTCTTTCGATTTCTATGGGGACTAAGTTTTGTATGAGTATAGAATGTCATCAACCAAGAGACATTCAGATGGAGTGTGATATTCAAAACCTTAAGGATATTCTCTATTCATGGATCAATGATTTTGTGGGATCATGGGATATCCATATAGGACAATTTTAGTTCTCTTAAAAAAATATAATTCAATCATCGATCACAATGGGTCCCATATAGAATTTATTGGTCACTAGAGATGATCACATTATATTTTTGAAGTGGTGGGAGGGGCCTCTCTTGGTAGGAATGAGCATTGCTTTGGAGATGTCAGAAAGAATTTAGGATATATGTTTGCATCTAGTTGTATCTCAATGTTAACAGAAATCATATGAAGATTGGTGCCATCATTCTCAAGGGTTCTCATTTTGGTGACTAGATTGTCTTGAATTTTTCTTCACAGTTGGGTCACCATCAGCTTTGTAAAAAGGGGATGTTGGATTGAAGATATGTTTTACCCTTTGAGGTCAATGAGTAGATTTGGAAAGTTTCTTATTAGTTCACATTTCTAGTTTATTTTATGGTTATTGATGATGTTTTCGGCATATCATATCCTAGTAAATACCATCTCAATCCCTCTCAAAGTTTCTCATGGGAATTGATCATATTTGGACCATTTGTCACTATTATAGAGAAACATGTTGAAATAATGTTTATTAGGAAATGTTCTTGTGCGGGATTTCAATTACATTAGAAAGAGTGTTATGGGATCCCAAATTATATTCCCAGATTAAATTAGTGTGAATTTTGTTGATGTGGTAAATGTGGCCTCACCAATTTCTAGACATAGTTATTCCACATGACATCCCATGTATGGAATTTCCTATGGTGGGGTATTTGTAACATATTGTTACACACATTAAAGTATTTCTTATATATCATTCATTTCCTACTTTGTTTGGGTTTGTTTGGGGGCTCGTATAAAAAAAGAGCCTATTTCGAGGAATGTGACCTATAGTTCAGGATGTCTAATTTATGGATTAATGGAGTTTTTGTATAAATGTGTAAAAGGATTTTTAGGTTCTACCTCATGTTTGGAGAACATTGAATATGGGTTCTGTTTATCAAAAGAATCTCAATTGTTTACGGTCTACTTGAATTTTTCACATCATGAACTGATTAAATATGGTGAATCCTTTTTTAGGATGATTTCATGAATTTTTTTGATGGAATTAATGGATTATATTCCATGAATATGTCTCACATTAGGACATAAAAAAATAATTATTTTCAATTGATGGTGGTTTTTTTCAATATATTTGGCATTTATGCATTTCACGTCTTGAAGTATGGATTCACGATGTGTAATTATCATGGGGGTGTTTTTTAAAGCACAAGATTAATGAATTAATTTTAATTCATATTAATCACTTTTCTCTCAAGAAATTGATTATCCATGAAGATTTTTGAGATTTCCATTCTTTTTTACCCTTCATTCTATGATTTATCATCGTGGTTGTTATGGTGTGTCTCTATAGGTAAGTGGACCTTCTTATTATTTGTAGACGTTGGTCAAGATATTCATGTCGTGCTATGTTTTGATATCCATTGATATATAATAACAATGTTCATGATAATTTTTAGAAGAATTGTGTGATATTAATTGAATGGTTAACCATGTTATTAGTTGTGGTGCAACATGTGGGTTCACTGAGATGTGTGTCCTATTTTCTTCTTTGTGGGCAATTTTCCTGTTGAATTGATTCTGACATATGGGGATTCATTTTTTGGGATTATGTTTTTGTATTTTCATTATTCCATGTCAGTGGATCCCATTATGAGAAATTTTTACCCATTTTATGAAATTATTTTCAAAACATGACATCGATGAAATGATTGGGAAAATATAGTACAAGGGAAGTATTATATATATAGGTGGATGGTGTTGTAATAGGCATTTTCTGTTGATATTTTTGGGGGTTCACTGCTGGTTTTTTCTACTATATCACACCACTTTTCTAGGGATTCATCACACCATATTTTGACATTCACTATCTATAGTCTTCCTCCACTCACAATATTCATTGCATATGTATAGGGGATTAAGGCACCTGATTGTCTTTGTATGTGTATGGGTGTCTTACCAAGTCCTACTTGTTGTGATCCTTAGTGTGATTTAATATTTTATTCCGATTATCATTTAATTCCATATGATATGAAAACCCAAATTTGATTTGATCTTATTTGACTCGTTTGATATATGACAAAATATTTAGAACTATTTTACATATAATATTTGGAATATTGGAAAAGGGAATATTTTTACCACGATTTTGATATAAAAAACTATTTAAAATGTTTATCATAAATTATATTAATTTAGGTTGAGAATCATCCTAATTTTATACTGATACATGATATGGAAAAACATGATGGGATCCTTGTGGGCCTATATATCTCACACCCCACACTCCACATTCTTATGTGGGGACCTATTATAGATTTAGATGTAATGAAAATAAAGTCACCACATTGTGGTGATGAGGTTTAGGTCATCTATGACTAGGTTTCGATCTGGGATATTTTGGGAGTTTTCCCATGGTATCACATAGAGTATATTTTTTTGTTTTAGTTTTCCTATTATGTTGGACATGTACATTAGAAATTTTATATATATTTTTTTGAGTTCTATCAATTTGATTGTTTATATTTTTTATATGGTATATATTTCTTATTTTCTATTACTCTATTTCCTCCTACCATATATATATTTTTATTTATTTTTAATTATGTCTAATTCAGGTCATGTGACATCATTCAATATAGTTTTATTGAACCCTATGAGATAGTCACCATCCTGTGGGGATTGAGAATTCCCTTCAGGTATGTGATGGTTCAGGTCCGGTATTAGTATGAGAGGGTATCTAGATCAGGGTTATCTAAGGTAATTTTAGTATGTGTACTGTGATCAAGGAACTATAATCTCTAGAATTTTAAAAATTTTATAAATACATTTTATATTAATAACATATGTATTTATAATTTTCTATAAATTTATAGTTAGAAAAATTATATAAACCATTCAGGGGGATGGTATGACATATGAAATCATAAAAGTTGTTTTCATTATTTGTTAATTGAATTATGGAACAATATAATTGTAAAAATTATTTCACATTTATAGAATAATTATAATGTGACATTAATAATATATATATTTTAAGTCTACATATATTACCATCTATTTCATATTAAAATGTAATTCATATCATATCATGTGGTGGATGAAATAGTGGACATGTAGGAACGAGTGACATTATCATATTCCAATAGATTGGATTGAAAAAGAAAATTGTGATATTATAATTCTAAAGTTGAAATTATTTATTTAATATAATTTAATATATATATATATTGAATGTATCATTATATTCATCTATTGTAGGTGGTAATCGAAAATCAATTATATCAGTTCTCAACGAGATAGTCTTATGTAAACATGATTGGTGGTTTCATCTCCCATTTGATGGAAGAGGATATAAATATAGGTCATTTTATTCAAAAAAACATCTCGATATTTGGGATTTTTTTCTCATTGTTTTTTGATATTTTTTGGAGTTAAAGGGTGATATATAATTAAAATTCATGGTCAATATATATACCTCTTCTCAGAATAACCCAAATATGTTTATAAAAAAAGTATTCTATATTGATTTTATGAACAACTAAAAGACTCTAGGTAGTGATTTGAGATGTAATGAAGGTATTTTTATAGTGAGTGGCTGCTCCAAAGTGAGTTTAATGTGTGGAGTAGAAATTATAGGGGTAACATGTTATAAATTAGAAAAAATACACACATTTTCCTCTCACATATTTCCAAATCAAGGGTTCCTTTAGTAGTCAGTTGGAGGGGGAGGGTTTCACACTGCTTCTCCAGAATCATCTCTCCTCCCATTATTCCTTCTTTCTTCCCTCCTTTCCTTCCACCTATTCTTTTTCCTTATCACTCTCACAAACATGTTTTTTTATTACATTCTTAACCTACTATTTCACTATTCATTATGTGGTCTCAATTATCTATTGAAACCATATCAGTTCTTTCTATTCTATTTCATACGGATTACCAACATTATTTTACCATCATGATCAATTGTGGTGGTTTTCTAGATGACTGTTGTGATGTGTTTTCTGAACCATATAGGTGTTCCAGGTTCTCAAATTATGTTCTTTCTCTTCCTTTTTTGGTATCCTATTTCATAGTGGTAGATGTTTTTTTGCGTGTTGATGTTGTCCTCTTTTCCCTAAAGTGGTTCAATGGACAGGGATGATGTTTTGGGGTGAGGGTTTTCTTATTTTTGGTGATAATACAACATCAAAATCTTCTATGGAAACCATTTCATTCGTTTCTCTTATATTTTGTGTGTTTTAGTTGTCTCATGAGGCTTTGGGGGTGCTATTTTGTTCAGTTAACAATGTCACGGGTGGTGCGTCATTTTTCAACTTGGATCTGTGTTGTAGTTTTTTCATATGTTCATCTGTGTTTAATCGATGAAATAGGTTTGATCAGCGCCAGTTTTCTTTTTGTTTGACTCTAGATGGGAATGCAGGTTTTGTGATGGTCACAACTCACTCTCATGAAGGTGACCTAGTTTTTGGCCTTATAGAAGTTGATGAAGTTTGAAGACGATCTTAGAGGTTCAAGATATGGATTTTAGTTTGATTCAAAGGTCCCCCTTCCATTTCAAAGGTTTTCGGTTCCTAATAATATATATGTAGTTTAGTTCTTATGGATGTGAATTTCTAGTGATGGGTTGACAATGATGCTTTGATTTTAAATCTAGGGATGTGGCTCAAGGGAGTAATGGAATGAAGAGATTCCAACTTTGATTTTCTGAATGATGTTTCTTGTTTTTTGAATATGAAATTGGAATATAAAATTTTCCATTTTGGGGTGAATTTTGAGACATTTATGTTGTTAATGATTACGGTGTTTGAAATTTTGTATCCAGTTATGTGAGGTTCCTAGAAAACCATAATGTGGATTATTCAATAAATTAAATAAATGGATATGTGGATTTTAGGATATAACACACAATGAAATTTTTGTAAAGCATAAATTGTACCCACATTTTTAAAATTATAAATGGATAAAAAAAATTCATATTATCAAACCATATATGATATATTATCAATTTATTTCAATTAAATTTTAATTGAACCATTTTTAGTTTATTTTAACCCCTGAAATTTTTAGTATAACCCCATATAAACTTATTTTAACCATTAATGATGTAATTTATTTTTATTGTTTTTTCTATTCATTATTACCAACAATTAAGTTAAAAATATTTTATAATATTTATTTTGGTGACTCCAAAATTTGGAATGAAATTTTACAAATTCAATTGACAAATGTTGCAGATTTGAAATTAAAGAAAAACCTTCAGAGATGATAAAAATGTTTTTAAAAAGAAAAATATTTTACTAGTATAAAGAGTTATTACGTAAATATATAAAATATAATTCATCAAAATTACATTAATCCAATTAATTATAATATAATACATCTAAATTTTATTTTACCTTTTTTAAACAATATAGAATACATAAAATGATTTAAATGATAAAAAAATTATAAATAAAATTAAATATTTTTTAATATTCAATGAAAAATATAATATTTTATGAAAATAATAAAATAATAACTACATGATATTTTTTACATAATGATTTCAAAAATTAATTTATTTTTTCACATATATTTTCTTGAAATGAAAAAAATAAATTTAACAAATGTGCACAAAAATCGATGGAAACAGTGTTTAGAAAAGATACATTTTATCAGAAATACTTGTATTTTTATTTAAAATGATTCTTAATATTATTTAAAATAAATGGTAAACATCAATTAATTTATTCATGTTTAAACCATTTAATTAAAATAATTTATTGAGCCTTATTCATACACACAAATTTCATTTCTACATTATAATTGTATAGTATTTGTGGAATTTTAGACTGAGAGTTGTGTATATTGGATTGTATCCAAGAGATTGATTTTTTAAAGGAAATATATATCATAAAGACTCATGGAGTTAAATTGTTCCCTCCAAAAAAATATCTCATCCTATTAATTTTTTATTTTCAACATGTGAAATGATTTCGGTAGTTGTTCATCATAACATCCAAAGATTCCCACAACACCTCTTTTACCATATGGTTACTCTAATGTACCCTTACTAGCCCAGTCATCTGATTCCTCAACACTAACATTATAGTTTACAAAATATGGATAGCTTCTTCACAACAAGATATATCAGGTTCCAATTTTATTTTTTCATATGTGAGAACATTCATTGGGACTGGTATGTACTTCCATAACAATGAATTTCAGAACACATCATATACCTTTTATAGTGTTTTAGGAATTTCTATATGGTAATTCCTGAATCCAATTATTTTCTAGATTTCAAATGGCTCAATGTAACTAGAGATCAGATTCTCTTTTATACAAAACCATATAACAACCTTCCATGTAGATACATTCTAGAAAACATGATTTCCTTCTTTAAATTTAAATTCATTCCTTAGGTAATCATAAAAATTATTTTTCCGACATTGATATACATTGATATAGGTTTTAATAATTATTACCCTTTTCATTTTCTCCCCCACATGTATTGGACAAAGAAACTAAATTTCACCAACTTCTTCCTAGAAGGTGGGATTATGAAAACCCTTTCTATATAATGCTTTATATGTCACCATTTTAAAAACATGAATCATTCCTATAAATCCCTTGAATCAATAAATAATTTACAATCAATTAAGAAATCAATATAATTTTTCAATAACCAAAATAAATTCAGAGAATTAACCCATTGTATAGAAACACCTACTATAAAATGGAGGTAGAACCAATCTACCATGAAAACAAAGACCAATGTCTAAGTAGATTGTGTCCCTATGCTCTTATATCCATAGTAAACAGTTTCAAACCTCAAAAAAACATTACATTAAAAATAAAATTCCAATTTGGCTCTAAAAATATGATAGAATAAGTGATATATTGTAGATCTATGAACAAGGCGGGAAACCAGATCAAAGTGAAATACACCTTGATGTGATCTATCAAGAATAAAGGATTAATGAAAGAAACTAAGGGGATATACATTTAATGAACTGGGGACGGTTTAGGATGAGATAATGTGAGATTAAGGGGTTATAATTCTTTAAAAAGTCCAAGGTAAAAAGGGTAAAATACTAGAATTTTAAAATATTAGAATTTGGTCACACCGTTTCCTAGGGTTGGTCGCCCGGTTAAACAAATAGTGCTCCTTAATAGCTCACCTCTACTATATGTTATTGGTGGAAACAATATTTTGGATTCATGGTTATTTTAATTATAATTCAATCGTGTAATAACCTCTACCTAAAGTGTGCATGATTTTCACTATTGTAAAATCGTGTGACATGCCACGACAACCACCAGACACCCAACATAGTTCATTGGGAATATTTCCCCTCTTTTAAACATGTCAAATCCATGAAAATTTCCACTAAAACCACATAGAGGCATACTATATGGATACTATATTGTTAAATGAACCATTTTCCTTAATTATATGACTTTAATGTTTTCCCAAATTACCATATTTTTATCCTCGAATCCCCTAAATCATCCCATGCAACAAAATTGAAAAAACCACGGTAGAACTAAGGAATAACTTTTAACCAGAGGTAATAAAAATTATAATACTAGTCAAAATGGAAATTCAAATTTAGAATAAGTGAAATTGAAGTAATATTGAACAATTTTAACTTGTTATTGAATAGTTATCTTTGGATAAACCCTCAATATTGTGGAAGCCTTGAAATGGATATTACATGAACAAAAAATGATCTAAATTTTATTTTGAGGATTCCAGATAGTATATAATTGTTAATATTGTTTTTATTATATTTTACAAGGTGGATGATAGGATATATTTATAATTAAAGTGTGTATGTATTTTTTGTTAAATTAAAAAATATTATCTTAGTAAAATAATACATCCAGTATTGGTTATATTTTCAAAAATATAATGAATTTATTTTAACATATATGATTTTATGTTTTAAACCCCATTTAAAACACAATATATTAGTTTACTCAAATGAAATTTAGAAAAAATACAGAGTAAATATATAATGGTATACTTTTTTCAGAAATTCTTAGAAATATATGAGGTCTACAAAATAACTTATCTTTAAAATAATGAAAAATTTACTTATTAGAGATATATTATTGTGAGAATAATAATTTATAATATATTATGTAATTTTAATGTGATTATTTTACAAAAAACACGTGTATAGTGACCTAGGATTAACATACATGGTTACTACATCTTTTTATTTGAAAATTCATCACATAGAAAAATACATGCAAGAGAACAATAATAGTTTAGTGTAAATGGAAACTTCTAACAAATATTTATAAATTATTGAATGATTTTAAATGTTTCCCACAATGATCTTCCCTATAGTACTTCTATATAAATTGTAATTCATAACATGGGAAAATGAACATAAGAAAGTGGTGAGATCAATTTTTCTGTAAGGGAAAAATATATTAAATACATAAGAATAATGTGAACATAATTATACGAGGACATGAGAATAAAAATGGAAGATCATAACCTATATATCAATGATCAAAACCATGAGACAAGGAATAAATATTGGCAGTTTATAAGACATGAATCATAAGGGAATCATGGGAATAATCCATGAAATCATAACATAGCTACAAAACATGGAATTGTGCAAGAAACATAACCATACAAATTATTCCAATATTAGTCAATGTATTTCTAAAAAAGACATAATAGTATTATGATTTTACACCCCATTCCATCTTGTTATTCATGGTTCACTCCCATGACAATCATTTAAGTCATGGTTCACTCCCAAGACTATCTTAGCAGGTCGTGACCTTAACAAAACTGATTTTACTCCCCTTTCAAGAAGTGTCTATCATAATTATAGGGTCCAAAACTTAAAAATTATATAATATTGATTTATTTCTAGAATTCACATTGAGGATATTTTCAGTTGTATAGTTGTATAGAATTAGTTTATATCTATAACATTACATCTCAATATTATAATGTATAAACATCTACTCTATCCAATTTCTTCACAATAAATTCCTTAAATAAAATACTATTTCTTTTCTTCATATAAATCTTATTTAATAATTCATTTCTCATACCATTCCTTTCACCCTTTGAAAATGATTTCAAAAACATGGGATGAGCATAAAAATATCACTAAGGGTTATAAAATAAAGAAAGAAAAAATTAGTCCATCAATACACAAAAAACAATATTCTCTTCAAAATACCTCTTGAAATCATATGATTTTTGAATAAAAAATAGAAATAATAAATCATAAAAGTAAATCTTGGAATCCATATCATACTTACATTGCAGTTTTCACAACAACACAGGGAATTATGTTTGAAATAACAATCACTATATATTCCCTAAATCTACTTGCAGATACATTAAAATTTACCTATGTCTAGCTACCCAATGCATTGGAGAGTAATCTCGGGCTCACCCTCCCAAGGTTTATCACGAACCACTCGTATAATTACAAAATTCCCAAAAAACATAACATAATCATTACATATAACACATGTATACTGGAAATATAACATTTCAACATTGAAATCACAATTTTACATTTCAATATATTTACATAATATATCTGTTCCCAAAAAAAATTCAAAACCAAAATATGAAAAAAATATTATATGGTATTTATTTTTCTTTTAAAAACATTATGGATTGTTAAGGAATCCAAATATCATATAATGCTTGTGGTAGTGGAAAGGATGTTGTCATCACGTACGTTTAAAATAAATGTTATTTTTTCTTTTAGTAAAACGACTTTTAGAAAAAAAGATTCCCATTGAATGCAATTAAATTCCAAAGGGGATTATACACTGTATTAAAGAATGTCATGTATACATAGAAGTATGTCTCATTGAAAATGAATTAAGACGAAGTCCCTTACCATCTGTCCAACATTTCATGTTCATTGTTTATCTCCATAAAAAATAAAATTAAGATAATTTTACAAGGATCATTACCTTTTTAAATTTTATCATTCCTTTTATATCACTTATTACCTTGATATGACTATCATATAATTATTTAAGTTCATTTCAGTATTTTTATCGATGTTGGGTACTTGAATTAAAAATGATCTTGTAACAATTACAAATTGTCCATGTGGTAAAAAGTCCATTATCTCCAGAATTGTATTCATGATTTAAATAACATGTATATACATTATATATTTGTTTAGATCCAGTATATATGTATTTATAATAGTCCATAACATTTGAATATAAGAAAATGAAATGCACCATATGGGGACAGTAAGTCATACGTACGCTTGAACATTACTTTCAATTGTTTTTCATTTTTAAAGAATGAAAAATAAATGATACAAAGATATATTACAACTCAAGTATAATAGATTTGTTATACATGTTACATAATGTCAAAAATTCAATCCTTAATACATTCCTTGTATAGAATTAATAATTCGTATAACTTTGCAGGGGCAGTAGTCCACATTTTCTCAAATGAAATTATTGTATTTATGAGTCTTGGAAGGAAAAATGGTATGAGGTAAATGAAACATAAAAATGAATATATAAAATATAAAAACTATATATATCATAATTAAATATATTTCCATCATAATGGCCAACATGAGAGGTGGTATAAGATAATTGAACAATCATCATTTCGTGGGGTTGTAGTACATTGTCCACAGAAACAGTATGTTTTAAATCCATAAGATGGAGTTGTGTGTGAGGGTATTTCTAATAATTATCCTAAAAACAACATTTTATATTTAGAAACTAGTTTAGTTATTTAAAACAACAATTTGAATATAATAGGGAGTGGAGAATGAAAATAAAAGAAAAGAACTTGATAGAAGATGTTACCTCTAAATCGGGTAACTCTTTTTGATTTGAGCCAAAAGTCATTATTGAATTGTCTTATACCCAATTTAAAGCTTTTAGATGTAATATATAGATGTTGTGAGATTATTTTGGTAGATTTTATATGATCAATGGTGTATTGAGAGGTGTGAGTAATGGTTTTAGTGGGTAGCCTTTTATAAGAGGGAGGAGGGGCACATAAGGAATATCTTGAATTATTATTTTATTATATGTTTATTAGGATTATAAATGAGAAAAATTCAGATAGTTAGAAGATATGATGAATTTAAGTTTATATAAAATCATCCAATAATAATTATACAGATTTTGATTATTTTTTAATCCTTAACTTTTTTATTTAAACCTTTTTTACTCTAAATATTTTATCTACCATTAAACACATTGAGAATAAAAATTGTCACCAAAACATGAAAAATATACAATTAAAGAGTCAATAGTTTTTTTACTTAATATAAGTATTTGGAAGAATATTATATTTTTTCCAAATTTTAAAATATTCAATAAAATATTTTATATTTTAAAATATGAATTATGTCAATTTTGAAAATATTCATATAATTACTTTTTAAAAATTCATTACAAATTTATTTATTTGAAAAAAGATAATAAATAAAAATATATCATGTATATATCATCCATAAATTTCATTTATGACATCAAAATAACAAAATATCATTTATTTTTAAATTTGAAATATAATTTATTTGAATATGTTATTAATGAAGTAATCAGTGCATCATCATTGTCTGATAATTAAATTTATTTATTTAATTTCAAAATATTATTACTAAAATAACATGATGTGTTATATATTTATGGATTCCAGATGAATATTTATAGTCAAATATATCACTTATATAACCCCATATAAAAATTGATTAAGTAAAACATATATGTTTTTGTTATATTTTCATTAACATTAAATTAAATGTAATTAAATGTCATTTTCAAACACACGTGGATCCATGGGGTTCTAAAATCAACCCAAGGATCACCATGGTAGAAATTATCTCATTCAAATGGGTTAGGAAATGTTTTAAGTAATATAATATTATTATAATATTAATGTTTTCAATTATTTAGCAGATTTACCCATTAACCAAGGTAAATATAATATTTATTGAAGTTACTATTCATAATGTCTAAAAATAACAGAGACTTATTGTCGTGACCCGACCCTGCCCGGGATCGAGCCACAACTACCCCAAGACCGCCTCCATATGCCAGGGTCTGGCGACCAGTGCCGAAGGCACAACAACTCGGGGAGGCCTTTTCCTAAGTACATGTACAAACACACACAGCACAATCAATGCAAAAGTGCAGAGTAAAAGAAAAAGGAAAAGTACCTACTACTATAAATAAAACACAAAGTGTATTGACATCTAAACAGTGCAAAGCATGTTCTTGAAGGTAAACTAAAAAAAAGGGGCAAAACACACATCCAACCAGAAAAGTGCCACAACCCGGCAACAGGTAAACAAAATAAAACAGCTGGGAGGGTCCCACACCTAGAACCCGACTACGACCACTGCTCGCGGTCCAAGATCCTGAACTCCTAAGCTTAACTGAAGTCACAACCAACCTGTCCATCGTCTACAAGGGCACACCATGTGCGGGCAAAGCCCAATTAGGGGTGACTATAAAAACACTCAATAGGATACCCCGAAGGCTCGAGGGAGCAAAAAATGAGGTACCAAAGGGTAAGAAGTAGATTGAAAAGGAAAAGTAAAGGAGTAAAACCGAGAGTGCAGAAAATAGTATAGCAGAGAGGCCAGCTCAAACCAACAAGAGAAAGGAGGTAGACTCTTCAAGAAACAAGGAGCTAGAAACGGTGATAAGATGAACTTTTCTTCGAGTCTTCACTACCTATAGCAAGAGAGTAGACTCGTCCAACCATGAGAAGCTAGACACAAAATGCACATGGCATACCTCATGTGTCTTCACCTCTCCTGGAAGGAGAGTAACCAAAACCCAAGAAGTGGGTACTGGAACAAGGTATATACATATCCATATGCTCAAAAAAGAAGCCAAAACAAGATCTTAAGGGGATCTCCTTCCCTTAGCTCAGCCCAAGAAAGTTATTAGCCAACAATCCCAGAACTAAACACCATCGATGCCCAGCATCCCACAAGTCTTCCCTGAACTGCAAGTCAAGAGGCTCAAATCACCGCACCTTGATACTATCCGCTTTGGGTGGCACTGACTTGCCCTCATGGTTTTAGGTCGCATCACAAGGACACATCTTAGTGGGGAAATCGCCCCTCATACTTGAGAGTAATGGGGAACGTCAAAACACCCCTTGTCACTGCCCCGTAGTCGAGAGGTCTCCTCAAAGACGACAGGCGACCCCCTGCCCAGCCCCACTAGAGGGTAATCCCTGGAAGTCGACAGCTTCCCACTAGATGGAAACCCAACAAGAGTCGATGGGTGAAACATTGCCCAGTTCCGTAAAAGGGTAATCCACTGGAGGGTGACCTGGATAAAGTCATCGATGAGTCCCAATGCCTAGTCCCGTAAAAGGGTACTCCACTGGAGGGAGGATCGGAACCGTCATCGGGGACCACTTCCCAGACCAGTTGGAGGTAAACCCAGCCTTGGGGACCACATCCCAGACCTGCTGGAGGTTGACCCGGCATCGGGGACCACCTCCCAGCCCTGCTGGAGGTAAACCCGGAACCGTTCTGTCCATCCCTGTTGGATGGTACTGCTCGGTGAAAACCTCTGTACTGGCCATCCCTGCGGGATGGTAACCCACTGGCCATCCCTGCTGGATGGTACCCTACTGGCCATCACTACTGGATGGTAACGCACCGGCCAGCCCTTCTGGAAACAACCTCTTGGCTAGTCCTGTTGGAAACAACCTCCTGGGTAGAGGATCAGTGCCCGCATAATGTGTTGGTCACACCGAATCCACAAGAACTTTACCAGGGAACACAGAGCAACTCTACCGGCCAAACCATCGAGAACAGAACCAGGGGAAAACAACACAACCATGCAGGTCAAAACCATCGTGAACAGGACCAGGGGGAACCCACTCAACCCTACTGGTCAACAAATGAGAACAAAACCAGGGGAAACTCAACCCTGCTGGTCAAAAAATGAGAACAGAACCAAGGAAAAACTCAACCCTACTAGTCAACAAATGAGTATAGGACCAGGGGAAAACTCAACCCAGTTGGTCAAAAAACATGAAAAGAGGGACCCTCTATGTCACGAGAGGTCAAGGGTACACAAAGAAGAACACGACACGCACATGGGTCCCACACGACGTGTGGGCCTAAGTCAACTTCCACCAAGAGCACAAAATTTCTCCGGTACAAACCACGACATATACCTCCTAGCGTCCCCATATACTCCCAGAGTATACCACATTTCCAACCCAAAGGCTATTGTGCACATGGCACCCAAAGTCAATGCGAAGGGCGTAAAAGAAACAACTCCGACATGCCACCTCAACAGCTCATGCCCGACCAACCACATATCTACAAGAATTCAGTTCACTCTACCAAGAGCGAATGTGATCACACACCAAGGGTTCTCGGCAAACACCGCATGAAGAACCTCCACTGGTATACCTTTTGTGCTTCCCCATTTAAATATATCTCAAAAGAGACTCCACACATCCAAACGGATCTTACTATTGTAATCCTCTCCAAAAAAAATGCGAGATCAACTACTTACTTGCCTCCAATAGATATCCGACGTAAAAGTTGCCAACAATACTTTATGACCAAACGATGTCCCGTGACCCTGAGCCTCAGCCCCGAAAACAGTCGGACGCATCGCCCCATTGTGATCCCGGTCCTGAAACACAACGAACGGATCACGCCATTATGATCCTATTGAAATAGTAAACAAGATGGACTATTCAGTTGTACAGAATGGGCATCTAGTGATAAAGTGGGAAATCACCGCGAACTCCCAAAAATTCCCTCATGGGGCCCACACCAACGTGCGGAATAAAAGCGGGTGGAATGCGCCAAAGCAATTCCCTTGGAAAAACACATAAAACTGACTAGTTTCACGCCCCGAATGGACATCTGATGAAAAAGTTACAAAAATATGTGCACACCTCGAAAGTTGTGTTGTGAGTTCCATGCCTCAAATCCGGCTTCAATGCCCGAAACCACACTGGAAAACTCCGGTCCAATTCCAGGGTCGCAACGCCACTGACGGCGCTCAAAACGGACATCAGATGTGTCAGCGCCGTCCAAAACAAAACCCCCAGAAAATGCCAAACTACATAAAGGCGTGTTGTGCCTCTAAGGCCCCTGTTTCGGGAGTTAAAAAACCCCGAAACCATCTCAAAATATTCTCCATGGTTTAAGGGACGCGTCGCCGCAGACGGTGCCAAAATCAGACGCACTGCGGATGATTTAGTATATACAAATAATTTTCATAATAATAATAATAATATTATTATTATTATTATAAACTTTTTTTAAACCTTGACTGGCCATCCTGGACAGTGTTCTTCCATACGACGCCAACATGACCAGAATTTGCAGGTCCTTTGTCTGCCAGCTGGGGTCCAAAGACCCCGGTCTTCTCCCGCAACGACCGGCCAAAGTCCGGTCCTCTTCCCCCATGTCGAGCCAATTGGCGCCTATTGCCAACGACCGCCGCGACCCAGCACTCCGCCAGCCTCCGCTCGGCCTCAACCGCGGCGACCCCTACTGACCCAGCGCCTCCACCGGCCTCTGCTCGATCGCCACCCACGACCGCCTGCCGGTTCCCGCTCGCGCTGACTCCAGCTCGCCCGACCGCCTGTCCCCGGCCGCCTCCGCCAACTTCTCTCACCGACACCCTTAGAAGCCCGCTGGCCCGGCCCAAACCATCCGCCGCCTCGCGCTGCTGCCATACTGCTGGAACCCCAAAACAGGCTGGAAACTCCAACCCATCGGAAAACCCCCAATCTTCGGTGGACGTTTTCAAACATGTCGGGACTCGGATTTACAACATGAAACATTTGATGGAAAACCCATAAAAATTAATACGCATAGATGGGATTTGTTTTCAAATTTTATGGCAAATTAATGCTAGAAATTGAGTTCAAAGGTAAATTCAGAATTAAAAAATAAAATGTAACCTCCTACCTCGTTGGGCGTTGCCCGGAGCATCGCCACACGTTCTGTGCCTTGCCACCGCCGCTCACATCTTGATCGGAGGAGGAGGATGATGAAAGAGGAGAGGAGTATGAGGGTGAGAGGGCTTCACCAGGGAATTCCAATGAGGTAGAGGGGGAGTGTTTGGTTTAAGTAGGAAAAAAATTAATTAAAAAACATTAATTAATTTTAACATCGAAATTAACCCGCATCCGAAACACTTGGAGGGGTCAATATTAATCCTCCCCTAGGGTAAACACCACCTCCTAAGCACAAAATAGGTCTCACAATTATAATCCGAGGCCCTGTTCAAAATTTATAAAACTGAACGCCCGAGTCCGCCAAATTACAAAAACGCCTCGGGGCCATTTTTCACAGATGGCCCGCGCCCGTGAAACTTATACCCCTCCTAGGGTAAACGGCATGTTCCAAAATATGTGGTTCCCTTGGCTTTCCCATACAAGCAACCGTTTAATATATACTTGAGTTAAGCCATTAAACAAATAAATTTATTTATTTATTTATCCTTTTAATGTTCCGCTAACAGGTGAGGGGTCCAAATGTCCCGCGCCGACATGCTTTATGTTGTTCCTAGGGTAAACAACCCATTTAAGACCCATCCGCACACTCAAATTTCTGATCTGGAAAATATTTTAGGAGTTATCCCATTTATTTGGCATTATTAGTGTGAACTCTTTGAAAATTTTATTCCAGCCACACTGGGGATCAGAATCGCACGCCGTCTGAAGGCACTGCTCTGGAATAACATCAAGAATATTCCAAAGTATTTTATAGAATAGACTGGTTTCATACATCATTCCCTCCTTCAATATTTTCATCACCAAAAAGCAGAACTAGGGAATAAATTAGGGTACTAAGCCCACACCTATCTCTCCCGTACCCAGAAGAACTCTTGCACAGTCCTGCATCACCGCACACCTACCAAAGGGTTTGACCCATTCACGCGAGGTCTGCCCTTGCCGATGACGTGCATAGAAGCACAAACACATCCTTTTTGGTGAGCCACGCGGGAGACGCCATGCACCCACTCCAGACTTTTCAGTTAGGGCATGGTGGTAGGGAACCTCTCCATCCCTTCGCGCGGTCTCGAACGGCCCAAAGGATCTCGAGGGTAGCTCACCTTCCTGACCGAACCCTTACGTCGCACGTAGCGACATGAATTTATGTTTTGACCTATGACAAAGCCTGGTGATTCCCTCCTTCAGAATATCTGTATGGTGAAATACACAAGGATATCAGGTCACACAAGGTTTCATAATCGATGTCATGCAACCAAGATTCTCTTACACGCTCGGAGAGCGAAAGAGTCAACACCATCGACTAAAGAAAAAGGTCCCTCACCTTTTACCTTACCAACATATGGTTACACCGACGCCCTGCACCACCCTGGTAAGAACACAAATAAGAAGCAGGGAGAAAACAAAATTCACACAAAGAGTCTAACAATTCTACTGCAAAAAGTTGAAGAGCTGTAGAGCGTACCTCTTATCACTTCATGCTCTGCAGGTTCATAGACATCCAAAGCATGCGGCTGTCCGCAGTCCCAACTTTCAGCTCACGGAACCTGACGTGGACCACCTAGTGGTTATGGTAAGAACTCGTAAGGTCATCCTCCACATCCAGCTACTCTGGATCCTCTACTAGAACCAACTCTTTGGGCTCTACTCCGATCACGGCGCTTCCTCTACCACGGTGGTGCACCTGCTGCCTGCCCGATGTTCTCAGCGTGCTTGGTCGGGCAGTCTCGCGCCAGGTGACCTCACCCATCTCTAGAATAGCACATGCGTTCTATGGGATTATATGGTTCCATCTGGTGCCACTGTGTTGTATGACCACACCCTTGAGTCCGGTTATCAGAAAGCCACCTGCGTCGTGGTTTTGCTTGCCGATGCTTCGTAGCTGCGACAGACGTCTCTGCTCCGTCGTGCCTACTGCCACCACCAATTGTAGAACGCGACAGGAAGCTCTTTGTAACCAGAACCTGCTCTAGCACCCCAGCATGATAGGGAATGCACAAGGGTACAATGATAACACATATCTCTCTGCGGAGACCCTTCTGGAATTTCCACGCTTGGAAGTTGTCGTCATGGACCAAGTTCGGGTAAAAGCATGAATGGTCTGCGAAACTAGCCATGTACATGACCACCATCATCCCTCCTTGCTTATACTGTAGGAGCTCCTGAATAAAAATGGAGCATAAGCAGGAGGGGAGAACCTCGTCATGAAACTACAACTGAAAGTCTCCCCACGAAATCGACGACTCTTCAGGAAACTGAGTCATAAGACTCCACCAAAGCCAAGATGCTCTGCGGAAATGGTTGGCGGCCAAAGCCCCCATAAGATCGGCTGGTGTCTGTAGAAGCCTAAAAATGTTAACCACTCTCTATAGCCAAACCTCTGATACCTGAGGGTCTGGCTCACCACTAAGCCTTAGCTGTCTTTATCACTGGAACCCACAGAGCGCGGTCAACCTACGCTCAAGCTTAGTATGCTCTATTGGAGCTGTATGCTACTCACCAGGTGGGGGTGCTTCTACCGGCCCACCCGGAGAAAGGGGCTCACATGATGGGTCTGGGACTGAGGCCTCGTAGCTCACAGGGTCTTCGTTACAAACCAAAGCTGGTATCCTGGCTGGGTGTCTTTGTGAAAACATCTTGAATGTTATCGAGGAGTGTCGCGGTCAGATGAGCATATATGTATATAACCGTAACAACAATGGAGATATTACTCAAGAAGAAAATTCAAAGACTCAATCCTATGTGATACATAATCCAATTTTCCCTGCAACAAGTGTCTAAGCATGTCGAGTTGACAAGAGGTTTATTAGGGTCCTGGTGAATGGATATGTCAGTCGTCGCACCATCACTGGACTCCCTAGCCTGAGAGAATCTCTTGAGACACGTTGACACTGTTTCCCTAGATCCCAACCAATTCGTTTTTAGGGACATCTAAACATCATCCCAAGGAATTAACCACCTCTTATACCACTTTTTCACCACCCGACCTACCCGGGCTCAAGCCGAAACTACCCCAAGCCCGCCTCCATTTGCCAAGGGCTGGCCAGCAGCACCGAAGGCACAACAACTCAGGGTGTCCTTTTCCTATGTACCTATACACACACACGCAACATACTCAATGAAAAAGTGCTGAGTAAAAGAAAAAGGAAAAGTACCAACTGATATAAATAAACCACAAAGTGCATCGACCTATAAAAGGAACAAATCAAGTGATGGAAGGTAAACTAAAAAGAAAAGGTGAAAAAGATGTGCCCAACCAGAAAAGTTCCACAACCTGGAAACAGGTAAACAAAAGAAAACATATGGGAGGGTCCCACACCTGGAACCCAACTACGACCACCACATGCAGTCCAAGCTCTTGAACTCCTAAGCTCCGCTGAAGTAACAACCAACCTGTCTGTCGTCTGTAAGGTCACACCAAGTGCGGGCAAAGCCCAAGAATGGGTGAGTATAAAATACATTGTAAGATACCCTGAAGGCTCGAGGGATCATCAATGGAGGCACTGAAGGGTGAGCAGAAGATCAAAAAGTAAAATTAATTCAGTACAAATGAGAGTGTAGTAAAGTGTACAATAGAGAGTCCAGCTCAACCCAACAAGAGAAAAGAGGTAGGCTCGTACAGACACAAGGATCTAGAAACGGTGAGAAGATGAATTTCTCATCGAGTCTCTACTACCTATAGCAGGAGAGTAGACTCTACCAACCACGAGAAGCTAGACACGGAAAGCACGTGGCATACCCTGCGTGTCTTCACCTCTCCTGGAAGGAGAGTAACCAAAACCCATGAAGTGGGTACTAGAACAAGGTATATACAAATCCATATGCTCAAACCAGAAGCTCGATCAAGATCGTAAGGGGGTATCCATCCCGTAGCTCAACCCCTGAAAGTAAGCAGCCAACAATCCCAGAAGTAAATACCATCGATGCCCAACATCCCACATATCTTCTCTAAACTGCAAGTCAAGTGGCTCAAATCCCCGCACCTTGATACTATCCGCTTTGGGTGGTACTGACTCACTCTCACGGTTTTAGGTCCCATCAGAAGGAAATGTCTCGGTGGGGAAAGCACCCCTTGTACTTGAGAGTTATGGGGAATGTCAAACCACTCCTATTCACTACCCCGCAGTCGAGAGGTATCCTCCATGTCGACAGGCGACCTCCTGCCCAGCCCCGCTAGAGGGTAATCCCTAGAAGTGGACGGGTTCCCACTGGAGGGGCACTCGGTAAGAGTCGATGGGTGACACACTGCCCAGTCTCGTAAAAGGGTAATCCACTGGAGGGAGACCTGACTAATTTCGTCAACGAGTCCCAATGCCTAGTCCCGTAAAAGGGTACTCCACTGGAGGGAGGCTTGGAACCGTCATCGAGGACCACTTCCCAGGCCAGTTGGAGGTAAAACTGGCTTCGAGGACCACTTCACAGCCCCACTAGAGGTAAACCCGGCATCAGGGACCACTTCCCAGCCCTGCTGGAGGTAAACCCAGAACTGATCTAGCCATCCCTGTTGGATGGTACTTCTCGGTGAACACCGATGTACTGGCCATCCCTGCTCGATGGTAACCCACTGGACATCCCTGCTGGATGGTACCCCACTGGCCATCTCTACTGGATGGTACCACACCGGCCAGCCTTGCTGAAAACAACCTCTTGGCCAGCCCTGCTGGAAACAACCTCCTGGGTAGAGGATCTCTGCCCGCGTAATGTGTTGGTCACACCGAATCCACACGAACTATACCTGGGAACACAAAGTAACTCAGCCAGCCAAACCATCGAGAACAAAACTAGGGGAAACCACTAAACCCCGCTGGTCAAAACCATCATGAACAGGACCAGGGGAACCCACTCAACCCTACTGGTCAACAAACGAGAACAATCCTAGGGGAAACTCAAGCCTGCAGGTCAACAAACGAGAACAGAACCAGGGAAAAACTCAACCCTACTGGTCAACAAAAGAGTACAGGACCAGGGGAAAACTTAACCCTGCTGGTCAACAAATGAGAACAGAGGGACCCTCTACACCGCGAGAGGTCAAGGGTAAACAAAGTAGAATACATCACGGACATGGGTCCCACATGATGTGTGGCCCCATGTCAACTCCCACCAAGCGTACAAACGTTCTCAGGTACAAACAACCGCATATACCTTCAGGCATACCCGTATACTCCCAGAGTATACCACATTTCCAACCCAAAGGCTATCGTGCACACAACACCCAACGTCAACCCAAAGGGCATAAACGTAAAAACTTCAACTTTCCACCTCAATGGAACATGCACGACCAACCACATCTCTTTAAGCATTCAGTTCACTCTCCCAAGAGCGAACACGATCACACGCCAAGGGTTCTTTGCAAACACCGCAGGAAGCACCTCCACCGATACACCTTTCATGCTTCCACATTTAAAAAGATCTCAAAAGAGACTCTGAACATCCAATCAGATCATATTGTTGTAATCCTCTCGGAAAAACATGCGAGATCCACTACATACTCACCTCCAACAGATATCCGATGTAAAAGTCGCCAACACCGCTTTACGCCCAAACGATGTCCCGTGACCCCAAGCCTCATCCCCAAAAATAGTCGGGCGCATCACACCATTGTGATACCCCTGGGAAAACACGTCAAAAGGACTGCTCAATTGAGTGGAACAGATATCCGGAGAAAAAGATGCATTCCCCCACACCGCACACGAGCGTTGCTTCGTGGGACCCGCATCCCGGTCCCAAAGCACAATGAATGGATTGAACCATTGAGATCCTCTCAAAAAATTACACAATATGGACTATTAACTTTTCCAGAACAGACACCCGGTGATAAAGCTGGAAATCACCGCCAACTCCCAAGATGGCCCTCGTGGGGCCTCCACCAACAAGCGGAATTAGAGTGGGAAGACTGCGCCAATGCAATTCCCTAGGAAAAACACCACAAATTGACTGGTAACACGCCCCGAATGGACATCCGATGAAAAAGTTTCAAAAAGCTGCATACAGCTCAAAAGACGGGTCGTGGGGCCCACACCTCATCTTCGGCTTCAACACCCGAAACCACACTATAAAACTTTTGCCCAATGTCAGGGTCAAAACGCCACTGATGACGCTCAAAACGTAATCGGATGTGTCTCTGCCATCGAAAAAACCCCCAAGAAAACCCCAAACAACTTAAAGGCGTGTCGCGCCTCTGAGGCCCCCGTTTCAGGGGATAAAACTCCAAAAACCATCTCAAAGTATTAGCCTCGATTTAAGGGACGCGTCGCCGTAGAAGGTGCCCAAATCGGACGCCCTGTGGATGATTTATGATATATAAATCATTTTCATAATAATAATAATAATAATAATATTATTATTATTATTAAATTTTGTTTTTAAATTTAGACCGGTCATCCTGGCCGGTCTTCTTCCACACGCTGCCAACAGGACCCGCATTTATGGGTCCTTTGTCTGCCAGCTGGGGTCCAAAGACCCCGGGCTTCTCCCGCAACGAATGACAAAAGGCCGGTCCCCTTCCCCTGCGTCGCACCTGCTGGTGCCTGCTGCCGACGACTGCCGTGACCCAGTGCTCCGCTGGCCTCCGCTCGGCCTCACCCGTGGCAACCCCTGCTGACCCAGCGCCTCTGCCGGCCTCCACTCGACTGCCCCCCACGACCGCCTACAGCTTCCCGCTCACACAGACTCTGGCTCGCCCGGCCGCTTGACCTCGGCCGCCTTTTCCAGGAGCTCGCGCCAACACCCTCAGCACCCCGTATGCCCGGCCGAAACCACCCGCCACCTCGCACGGCTGCCGAACCGCCGGGACCCCTAAAACCGGCCAGAAACTCCAACCCACCGTAAAACCCCCAATCTTCGGTGGACATTTTTGAACACGTCGGGACTCGGATTTACAATCCGAAATAGGCGATGGAAAACATTGAAAATGTACTACGCATACATGGGATTTTATTTCAAATTAGACAACAAATAAATGCTAGAAATTGAGTTTAAAGGTAAATGAATAATTAAAAATGCAAACGTAACCTCCTACCTCGTTGGGCGTAGCCCAGAGCTTCGCCACAAGTTTCGTGCCTTGCCGCCACTGCTCCCATATTGATCGGAGGAGGAGGAGGATGAAAGAGGAGAGGAGGATGAGGGTGAGAGGGCTTCACCAGGGAATTCCATTGAGTGAGAGGGGGAGAGTTTGGTTTAAGTAGGAAAAAAATTAATTAAAAAGATCTAATTAATTTTGACTTCCAAATTAACCCGCATTCAAAACTCTTGGAAGGTTCAAGATTAAACCACCCCTAGCGTAAAAACCACCTACCAAGCACAATGGAGGTCTCTAAATTTTAATCTGATGCCCCATTCAAAAGTTATAAAACTGAACGCTCGAGGCCGCCAAATTAGGAAAACGCCCCCAGGGGCATTTCTCACAGACGGTCCGCACCAACGAAACTTATACCCCTCATAGGGTGAACGACATGCTCCAAACTCAACTATGCCCCTGGTTTTCCCATCTGAGCAAATGTTTAAGATATACTTGAGTTAATCCATTAAATGAATAAATTAATTAATTTAATTATCCGTTTAATGTTCTTCTAACGGGTGAGGGGTCCAAACGTCCCACACTGACATGCTTTATGTCGTTCCTAGTGTCAACACCCCATTTCTGACCCATACGTACACTCAGGTTTTTGATCTGAAGCATAATTTAGGATTTATCCTATTTATTTGGGGTTCTTAGTGTGAACGCACTGAGAATTTAATTCCGGCCACATTGGGGCTCGGAATCACACGCCGTTTGAAGGCGCTGCTCTAGAATAACATCAAGAATATTCCAAAGTCTTTTATAGAAAAAACCCAGGTTCTAACACTTATTTAAAAATTTTGAACCTCATGAATCCAAATATGAAATACATATTTCCCAATTCAAAACATATAATTGGTAGAAATCAATTTCAAATTAATTCTCGGTGTCAAAACCAAAAATTGTGTTTTTAAGAAGTAAAAACTACCAAAAGACAGACATGTATTTTTGTCCAATATAGATGTGAAATTATATCCAATGACAAATGTTGTATTAAATGGTAAAAATATATTTCAATTACACTTTAGAGTCAATTAAGGGTACAATCTAACTATATAAATAAATTAGATTAAAATGAATTTTTGAATTAAAATACAGTATTTTTCACTATTCATTAAAAAAATGAACTTTATGAGAAAAATAAAAATATTTCATAAAATGTAAATTTTGCTGGTCATATTCTAATGAATAAATTTATTTTCTCATATAGTACATATAAATGAATCAAAACATGATTTTAAAAGGGTTCTCCATCAAAAGGCCGTAAAACGATCTTTTAGTGTATTTCATGCTTAAAATCAGATTAATTTTTATTTTAAGCCTGTAAAATTTATTGGATAAATGTAAAGATATTTAACAAACATTTATAATCATATTATAGTTAGTTTTATTCATTCTAGCTGATACAAAGGCTAGGTGTTAACTACTATTTAAAATAATAATAAAATTATATTGTTTTATTGTATAACCAACGTTGTGTGAAACATAAGATTTTGTAAAAATTTATTGTTGCGTGTTGAGTATTATATTAGATATATCATACCATTTAAAGTAAAATTAATATTCAATTAAAAAATATTAAAAAATATAAAAATATCATATTCTTTATTTAGCTGGGATGTTACATCCTTCCCCCCTTTTGGGAATTTTGTCCCAGCAAATATATTAACATATCAAATATGGGGGTGTTTTATCCATTATAGCATTGCAAGATTCCCGTGTTTTCTGTTCAACTATATAGTTTATTCAAAAAAACCATTACCTGATGAATTACCTTATTCTACAAGAGTTTCTCTTTTCGGCCAAAAATCTAGAATGGTTGTTCCTCATAAGAATGATTTTCTCCGAACTGAACTACCTCTAGACTCAAATCATGAGATGGACTCGGAATATACTTTTCAACATTGAAACATGATAAGAATTCTATAACTGGGTAAAAAATAGAGATAAGTCTACTCTGTAGGCAACTGATCCCAGTTTATCTAGGATTTCATATGGTCTAATGAATCTCAGTCCCAACATTCCCTTCTTTCCAAAATGCATCACACTTTACAATGGAGAAACATTGAGAGAGAAATGATCACCATCCATAAAATAAATATCCTTCCTCCAATTATCTTCATAACTCTTCTGCCTAGTCTAAGCTGTTCTCATGTGCTTCTAAATCAATTAAACTTTTTCATCTATATATTCTACCAATTCTAGTTCCTTCAACTTCCATTCACATACTCAATCCCAAAGAGATGGAGTTTGACACTAATTTCCATATAATGACACAGACATTACTATTTGTATATTATAATGAAATATGTTATTATATGAATCCTCACCGAAGGAATGATTTCGTTCCCAAATTCCGAGGAAATTCATTGAATAAGCACATATCATATCATCCAATGCTTGAAATGTTCATTCTAATGGACCATTTAATTGAGGATTAAAAGCTGTTCTAAAATTTAATTATATACACAATCACTTCTGAAAGACCTTCCAAAAGATAGAAGTGAACCTAAGATCATGATCAGATACAATGGAGACAGGAACTCTATGTAACCTAAATATCTCATTAATATACAATCGAGGAAGTTGATATAGAGAATTAGTATCTCAAATTGGAATAAAATTAGTAGATTTAGTTAATCGATCAACAATAACCTAGACTACATTTTCACCTTGAGAAGTCTTTGGTAATCCCACTTCTAAATCCGTAGAAACATTTTCCAATTTCTACTCTGGCATTGGAAAAGTATGAAGAAACCCATTCAGTTACTACCACTCTTCTTTAACCTGTTAATGAATCATACATCTCAGGGTAAAGTCACAAATATCTCGTTTCATTCCTTCCCACCAGCAATATTCCCAAATATCTATATACATATAAGTACAACTACGATGAACTAAAAATAGGGAACTATGAGCATCACATTATAACTCTTTCATCAACAGTGAATCACAAAGAACATATAATCTCATTCTAAACCTCAAAACACACTCTCTATCAATGATAAAATTAGGTATCATACCTTTCTGAACTAAAACTACCATTTTATGCAACTCACTGTCATCTTTCTTCGCTTTCTTTATTCTATTTTCTAGAGATGATTATACTGAAATCTAAAACAAAATATAATAATATCTTTCACCAACAACTTCTATGACAATGTTAATCATATCTATAATCAAAGGATCTTGTTCCAAATGTAACGTGGTTAATGTATCATTTCATTTTTCGACATAAGGCATCTGCCACTTTATTTTCATTTCCTAGATGGTAATAAATTATGGAATCATAGTCCCTGATTACTTATTTCCATCTCCTCCGTATCATGTTCAATTATTTATGAGTGAATATATACATGAATCTTATGTGGTCAGTATATATTTCACATTTTAATCCATATAGATGACACCTCTATATTTTTAATTCAAAAACTAACGTATCTAATTACATATCATGTGTAGGGTAATGTAACTAATGAGGTTTAAACTGATGCGAATCATAAAAAATTAAATAATCATTCTCTATTAGGACACAACAATGTTCATTCAACAAAGCATCACTATAGATAATAAATTCACAATTTCTGTAAGGCAGTTCCAAAACGGGTACATTCACCATTCTTATTTTCAATTCCAAAAGAAATTCATTACATTATTTTTTCCATATGAGCATAACACGTTTTCGAGTTAACATAGTTAGTGGGCTAGATATCCATGTGACATTTTCAACAAACCTCTTGTAATAACCCTCTAAACTAAGAAAACTATGAATCTATCTTAAATTTTTTGGTCTTTTCCATTCATTAACAACTTTTTGTAGTAGGATCAATAGTTATGATATATTTAGAAACAAAGTGACAAAGGAATGAATTTATTTAACCAAAACTCACACATTATTAATTTCCTATACTATTTCATTACTTTTATTGTTTGCAAGACAACCCTTAAATGACTCTCATGTTCCTCTTTACATTTCGAATATACCCAAATGTCATCAATAAACACAACCACCAACTTATCCAAAAACTCACAAATAATTTTATTCATATGATCTATGAATATAGTAGGTGCATTGGGTAACCAAAAAGGCATGAATACAAATTCATAATGGCCATATCGAGTATGAATCACTGTCTTTGGAATGTCAGATTCCTTTAATTTCAATTGATGGTACCCTGACCTCAAATCAATCTTCAAAAAATACAGAACTCCCAATAGCTGATCAAACAATTCATCGATATGATGCAAATGGTAATTTTTCTTTATAGTGATATTATTCAAGGCTCTATAATCAATGAAAATTTTCATTGAACAATCTTTTTTTAGAAAACAAGAATGTATTGCCACATGATGATGTGTTATATCGAATGAAAACATTATCTTACATCTTCTTCAATTTATTCTTTAACTCTAAAAGTTAAATTTAATTTATTCGTTAAGGGTGTTCCAAAACTGTCTTAGAATTAATAAAAAAATAAAATAAAAATAAAAATATTATATCAGGTATTATACCAAGAATCTCATCATGGAAAACATTGGTATACACATTTACCAATGGACAATCATTAATCTGAATATTCCATTATTTTCGAAAATATGTGAAAGGTAATATTCATTTTCTATATTTCACTAGTTTCTCAACTTCCTAATAAGTTTTCACAAGAAATGGTTCATTCTTGTAGAAAAACTAACAATAATTTTGTAAAGAAACATTTTTATCTCTACAGTCAAGATTTCCATGATAAACAGAAAGCCAATCTATACCCAAAGTAACATCAGACTCTACTAGAGGGGGAAAAATAAGGTTTTCATGTATATTCATTCCATACACATGTAAATTAAGGTTCTTATAATATCTTTTGGTCTCTACATTTCTTCTTGGTGTTTTTAGCGTTTGTTTTGGATTCATATCAAGAGATGGAAATCCCAATTTACTAGAAAATTTCTCAAAATTGAATGAATGTGTGGACCCTGAATCAAACAACACATTGGCATAATCTGAACACAAAAATAGTGTACCTAATTCTACTTCATTTGATGTTCCAGTATCTTCTAAAGTAGTGGAAAAGGATTTCACCATCCCTTTATTCTTATAGTCTCGATGCTTTCCCTCAGTTGAGTTCTTCATTGGACACACATTTCCATAATGACCAATTTCATTTCACTTAAAAAAAATTTCAGACTGTAAATATGATATTGTTTTACCATTACCTTGATCTATTCCAGTGCAATTATGAGCCTTATAACCCAATTTACCACATCATAAGCACTTACCAGAATTCAAAAATAAATTCCCTATTGCGCTTTTTGCCATAATTTTCAAAAACTGTAAACTTCAATTTATTAAAACTAGACATTTTTGAAGAGTTATTCCCTTCTGTTTGCCACCTCATCCTCTTATTATTTTTTTTTTCAATGAACACCTAATCATCAGAAAAATCAATTTCCTCCTTCTCCACACATCAAACTATCATTTCATAACATTTCTTGAGAATCTGAAGCCTTTTGATACTTTGGATTTAATCATAAGTAAAAAAAGATAGATTTTAATATCAAGACCCCGAATGAAATTTGTAACATACCTTTCCAGAAGAGTTAATTTTTCTTCCTAAGAATCCACTTGGTCATCCTCCTTCATTAATTACAAGAATTTTTTTTCTATCCTAAGTTGATCCGCCTAAGGAAAATATTTCCTATGAAACATAACTTTGAACTCATCCTAAAAAAGAGCATCAATCTCCTCAATATCCCATATATTTATAACCATAGACCACCATTGATCATCTCACCATCAAAATGGTAAACAGTAAGTCTAAACTTTTGTTTTTCTTAACACCACATGACCACAAAAATATTTTCCAGTTCATTAATCCACTCTTCAGCTAGAACTGGGTCAAATGATCCTCTAAATGATAGGGGATGTGGCCACATGAAATGATCCACTATTGACATGTTCCTCTATGATTTATCTAGATGATCTCTTTCAGGGATACAAACACATTTTATACCTTGATTCAACTATCCCATCACTGCAACAGAGTATTCAGTTTCAATTTTGACCTTCTCCATTTACTTATTTTGAAGGGATTTTTCTCTTTATGTCATCCCATCATAGATTCCATGTTTCCTCGAAATATAACCATTCTGAACACATAAATATCATTGTTGAATCAAAATGTTAATCTTTACATTATGTAACATTTCAATCTTTCCATAAAGTAATTTATGGATATTAATTTAACAATATATGAACTAATAATGTTATATAAACGAAACTCTAATACCAACTATAAGTCCCTAGCTGGAATCATTAAATAATCTTGATTTATGTCAAGAATTCACATTGAGGGTCTTTTAATATTTATACTTTTAGAGAATTAGGCCATAAATATTACATTACATCTCAATATTAAAAGGCATACACTTTAATATATCCAAATTTTTTAACAAAATAATAAAACCTCTTAAATAATACAAGAGTCCTTTTCATGATATAATACTTTTGAATACTTCCTTTCTCTTACCCTTCCTTATACATTGTGAAAAACATTTCAAAAACCTGGGATGAGCATAAAGTGCTCTGTAAGGGTTATAAAATAATGAAAGAATACATTATACTATCAATATATACAAAAAATAATAACTATATTATACCTCAAGAAATTATATGATTTATGAATAACATATAGTAATCATAAATGAAAAAGGTAACTTGTGGCATCTATATCATACTTACATTTTAGCTTTCACAGATATACAAGGAGTTACAATTGGAATACCTATCTTAGTGTATTCCCTATATCTTTTACAAGAAACATTAATGATTACCTTCATCCCATTACCCAATTCATTGGAGAGCTTTCTCGACCCCACCCACCCTAGGTTTATCATGGAACCACCCATATATGTAAAAAATTCCCAAGAACAATAACATAATCACAACACATAACACAAGAATAAATAAAAGACAACATTTCCAGATTGCAATCAAAATATATCATTTCAATATATTGATATAATAAAACCAATCACAAAATAATTTTCAAACCCAAAATATGGAAAAAAAGTATATGGTATTTATTCTCCTTCTAAAAACATTATGGCGTGTAATGGAATTTAACAATCAAATAATGTTTGTGGTGGTGAAAAGGTCATTATCGTCTTGTATGTTTAAAAGAAAATTGTTTTTGTCATTAAGTAAATCAAATCTTAGAAAAAATGACTCCATTTGAATGAATTTAAAAGTAATAGGGGTTTATACTTCATATAAAATAATTTCATTTATAAATCAAAGTATGCTTCAATGAAAATTGATTGAGATGAAGTCCCTTACGTTGTGTCCGACTTATCTTGTTTGTTATTTATCTCCCAGAAAAATAAACATATATTAATTCTACATTATATAAAAAACTTTTTCAATTTATTATTAATTTTAAATAACTTATTACCTTTCTATGACAATTATAAAATTATTGATGTTTATATCTGTCTTTCGGTCGATGTTCGGTGCTTGAGTAAAAAATGAACATTTTATAAATACAAATTGTCCATGCGGTCAAAAGTCTATTATCTATAGAATTATATTCATGATTTAAATATCATATATATCCATTATATATGTAACTATATGTAGTATATATGTATTTATAATAGTCCATCACATTTGGATATAATAAAATGAAATGATGCGTTCATGGAGAGGCTAAGAAATATGTACGCATGAACGCCACATTCATTTTATTCATTTTTAAAAGAATAAAAACTAAACATTATAAAGATATATTATAATTACATTATAATATATATATTATATATTCTACATAATATCTTTAATTATATCCATTATACATTCTATTTATTGTATGAATGAGTTTTTTCATATTGAGGGGGTGGCACTCCGCACTTCCTCAAATGAAATTATCTTATTTACGTGTGATGGAAGGCATATTGGTATGATGTAAATGAATAATACCAAATAATAACGGAATTATAAATATGATATATAACATATATTAATATTTTTCCATCATAATTTCCACAATTAGAGTTAGTAGGAAATAATTGAATAATCATCGTTTCGTGAGGCAGTAGTTTGTCGTCTATAGAAAGAATATGTTCAAAATCCATTAGATGGAGGTGTGTGTAAGTGTAGTAAAAATACTTATAATAAAAACATACTAGAATATTTATGATAATTATGTTGTTATGTAATAAAATAATAAGAATATGATAGGTATTGGAGAAGGAAAATTAAAAAAATGAACATGAGAGAAGGTGTTACCACTAAATTGGGAAACTCCCTCCAATTTGAGCGAAAAGACACTATTGAATTTCCATATTCCCAATTTAATGCTTATATTATGAATATAGAAATTTTGGGAGATTATTTGGGTTGATTTTGGATGACCTAATGGTTTTTAAGAGGTGTGAGTGAGGGTTAGAGGCGGCGGCCTTTTATATGAATGAAGAGGGGAAATCAAGGTATATCCTGAATTATTCTTTTATTATAAATTCCGTTTCTATTATAAATGAGTCCAAATAAAGTTATATCAATGTTAAGATTAATATAAGTCTAAATAAAATCATCTAATAATAATTAGGTAGGTTTTGGATATTTTTTAATCCGTATCGTTTTTATTTAACCCCTTTTAACGCTTACCATTTTATTAAGCATTTAAGACGTTGAGAATTAATATAGTTACCAAAAAAAGAAAACTATAAAATTAATTAGTAAATAAAAAATATATAATTATTATAACTATTTGGTTGACAATTTTATATTTTGTGGAATTTAATAATATTTAATAAAATATGTTATATTTTATAATATGAATTAAGTTAATTTTAACAATATTCATATCATAAATTTTTAAAATCCATAACAATGTGATTGATTAAAAATCTACATCAATGAAAATATAACATTTATATATCATCCTTAAACCTTGTGGATGACATCAAAATAACCAAAATTACTTTTATATTAAAAATTTTAATAACATTTATTTGAATCCATTATTAATGAAGCAATCACTACATCATCACTGTGTCATAATAATCATTATTTATATAATATCTAAAATTTTAAAATAAAATATCCTGTTCAAGGAAATATTTTTAGCCTTCCAATAAACATTTATATTCAAATAGAAAACTAAAATAACCCCATAGATATTTTTTAAAAAAGATATATGTTTGTGCTATTTTTTCTTTAACTTTAAATGAAATGTTATTTCATTTCATTTTAAAACACAATTGGCTCCATGGGGTCCTAAAATAGAACCAAGGAAGCCCATGGCCATAAATACCTAATACAATAGGGATTGTACATGTGTTAGGGTAATTTAATATTATTATAATATTATTTTTTACCCTTATTTTCTAGATTTACCTTTTAACAATGGTAAATAAAATATTTACAGAAGTTAGTATTCATAATGTCTAAAAACAAAAGTTATTTATTTACACAATTTGGTCCTCATGATTCAAAATATGAAATATATATTTCCATATTCAAAACAAAAAATTGGTAGAAATTAATTTAAAATTAATTCTCATTGTCAAATCCAAAAAGTGTGTTTTTAGGAAATAAAAACTACCAAAATATTTAAATGTGATTTTGTCCAGTTTAAGAGTAAAATTACTTTTAATGACCAAAATAGGATTACATGGTAAAAAAATAATTCAATTAAAAATTAAAACAAATTTAAAGTAAAATCTATCTATATAATTAAATTATATTAAAAGGATGTTTTGAATTAAAATACAGTTTTTTCTCTACTCATTAAAGATGAACTTTATCTAAAAAATAAAAAAAACTCATCCAATGTAAATTAAGATGTTTCAATTTTAAATAAAAAATTAATTTTTTCAAATTAGACATATAAAAGTGAAATAATATATATTTAAAAATGGTTCACTATCAAAAGGTGATAAAATGACATTTCAGAGTGTTTCATTCTTAAAATAAGATTCATTCTTATTTTAAACCTATAAAATTTATTAGATAAATATAAAGAAATTTAATATACATGAATAATATTATTTTAGTTAGTTCTATTCCTTTACACCAATAAAATGGTAATTTGTTATCTACCATTTGAAACAATAATATTATAATATTGTTTTTAGGTATAACTTAACACTCTGTGCTAAGTAAGATTTTGGAGAAATATGTTTTTGCGTGTTGAGTAAATTATGAGATATAGAATCCAATATAATGTAAAATTAATATTTAATTAAAAAATATTAATAAATATGAAATTGTTATATTCCTTATTTACTTCGTATGTTACAGTAAGGGACATAAATGTTTACCCATTTTATTGGTTGGAGATATGGTTCCCAACTATCTCATAATGAAATCATTCGTACATGTTCCACTATATCGAAATAAATCATATTACAACCCACAATATTAATTGGGTATCATAAAATTGTAATGATATCATACCCAATGGAAAATAGAAAGGATTCATAATCATTTCATCAAATCCTATCCCATGAAGATGTGTAGATTTAATTACCGTATAACCCATGAAATTGAAATAGGTTTCATAAACATCATTCCATCAAAACATAAACAATTCAAATAATGAATACAAATAGAACCTTTTTATTATTCACCCAAAGAGGAATGAGTAACCAAAATAGATTCCATCTTATATGGAAAATAAATTTAAGATATATTTTTTCAAAAAAAAAGAGTAAAATATCCTTCACACTTAAATTTATTTTTTAATATTCATAAAAAATTTTGAAGACCATCTTATATGAAAATACCCTTGAAATATTATACATAACTTTGAAAACATTTTGCAAAAAAATTTCTTGAAAAGTTATAAATGATACCTGAAAATATTTTAAAAAAATTGTCAAATTTTATAAAATAATTATTAAATAACTTTGAAAAACATTTTCCTTGAAAAAATATTATATAATCAAGAAAAAAATATGAAAAGCTTATTCATTGATAACTAGTAAAATAAGATTGAAAAAATGTGGAAGAAATTTTTCCATGAAAACTTATAAATAAATCATGATAAAATTTAGAAATCCCTTTTCCTTAAAAACCTATAAATGAATATAGAAAATTTTTGGAAATTTTTTTCCTTAAATGAATTTAAATAATAATCAAAATAATTTTAAAATAATTTACTCTGAAAAATTTTATAAGAGCCTTGAAAACATTATGAAAACTTTATTCCATGAATAATTATAAAATAACAATTAAATGAGCCTATGGTCCTTATAAGGGATCCCCCTCATCCATTGAAAGTGGGGTTATCAAAAATCAATGAAAAGGAAGGCCTTTCGGCCATTCGAGTAGAAAATAACTATGATAAAAATTTGAATAATGTATTTAGATTACTATAATTTGAAAATTTACAAAACATAATTGAGATAATTGTAATATAATTATTTGAAAACAACCTTTGAAAAAATTTAAAGGGATCCTTTAAATGATTTAAAACACCTTTTAAACATAATATTTTTGAAACCCCATCATCATTAAATAGAAATTTATCATCAATAAATTTCCATAATAATAGGAAAATATTTCTTTAAATATATATGACTGCAAACATATAGATGAATTAACTTGTAGATGGTGGTCAAGATGGTGGGTATGTCTGTACATGACGATCATTTCTTTCTAACCTCAAAATTTCAGAAAACATCCATGATTGGAAAACAAAAAGTATATTCAATTTTGAAATTGTTTAGGAAAAAAGTAAATAAATGTGTAAAAAATTGACAATAAACATAATAGTATAATTGTAAAAAAATTGAAAACATTTTTATAATTCACGGTTTTAAAGAACATAGTTTTCCGACTGAAATGAGAAATAAATTCATATTTTCACAAAAAAAATTATTAATTATCATAACTACCAATATTTGAAGAAATAATACAATTACATAGAAATAAAAAGAATATTAATAGATTTTTAAAATTAATTAGAGTTCTTTGAGAGGTGGATCATAACATTTCACCAATAGAAGAATAATCATATACAATCTCCATAAATGAGGAAATTGTTGAAAAAAACTATCACATCTTTGGTAACATTGCATCAAAATATAGTAGGAATAATAAAATTAGATAAGGTTTATAATATAATGAAAATAATTAAATTAATTATATGAAAATAAAAATTTATGATATAAACCACATAAAAAATATATTGGTGAATGGCATTTCATTTGTCAGAAAGAAGAAAAATTGAGACAAAATGAGTTTCTAGATTTTGATTATTTTCGAACATAAAAACCATTAAAGAAATATAATTAAATTGATACATAAATACCAATAAAATTAAGTATTATAATCATATAATATGTCCACTCATAGTATACATACCACATATAAGAAATATTAGTTGATCATTTCTATTATCACATGAAAAATGATATTAATGCAAGATCATTCATATCTTAAGTCGTACATGTCACATGTGTATATTTCATCCTAAATAATAAAAATAAATTAGTTATTTACATTCCTGATAACATTTTCAAGTTTATTTGAAAATTAAATCTTAAATAGTTACTTTTACATTGGGTGTTTTGACCATATTCGGATTTTGAGTCCAAATTGTATTTGGTTGGTCAAATTATGGTCAAAGAGGACATTATATAAACATCTCCAGGATAATAATAATGAAACAATTGTATTATTTTTACATTAAATATTCATCTAAAATGAATATTGAAATATTTTTTTGAATAATGAACCACTGTTACAATCATGTTGATAGAAGGCCATACATACTCCTGAGTAACTTTAAAATTTATTAGTGATCATTATGGAAATAAGGTAAGTAACATTATCAATTTGTAGAATGATAATTATATCATAAATATAGTTGTATTTAATAATATATATATATATATATATATATATATATATTTCTTATCAGGTAAAAGGAACAATATCATGTTGGGGAGGTGTTAGTTTATATGTCGATGATGAATGTTATCACTTTTTAGTGTGTGAAATGGGTAATAAAGAAAATAATATATTATATTTCTAGAAATGTTACTGTTTTCTGAATATCATATAGATTCAATTTATGATACATATTTTTAATTAAAAATATCTATAACACTTTCCATTTAATGGGTGAACTTATCAAATCACATTGAGGTAGTGGTAGTCCACACATCCACAAATGATGTTATTTTTCATACATAAAATGGAAACGATTCAATTATCATTAATATAAAAATTACAAAAGTATTAATACAACATAATTATCATATATATATTATAAGATAAATATTTTCAATATAATTCAGAAACATTACATGGATGTGTGTGAAGGTGTATATAAAATCCATAACATTAGAAAATATCAGTATATTGATGATAATTATTATATTTTGAAATCATGTAATAAGTGGATTTTATTTGGTGGAGAATGAAAATAAAAAAAGATATTGAGGAAGGATGTTACCTATTATTTGGGTAAATCCTTTCTTATTTAGGCCAAAGAAATACCTTACATTGATTTCTTCCCAAATAGATGCTTCTAGGATTATAGGAAAGATTTTGGATGCTTATTTGAGTAAACTTTTTGTGATAAAATGGGTATTACATGTTTAAATAATCGGGAGAGGTGAGATTCTTTTTATAAGGGAGGAGGAGTGGAATTATTGTATATCCTCAAAAAAGAAATTCCACCCACATATGTCCTATGAAATGTAGACCCAAAAATGGTAAAAATTAGATCCATGGGATGAAGGCCGAAAATATGGATATTACCTAGTTTTTTACAAGTTTCTATGTCATTTTATTCCATTAAGTTTATGGTTTAGTCCTTTGTTAATCTAAATTCTCTCTTAATCACTGAAGTTAATATTAATCAACTTCACTAATATATTTAGTTAAATACTATGCTAAAATTATGAGAAATTATAAATTAGTATTATTAAAAAATATATAATTCTTTTTTTCAAAATTCAAGACACATTACTCGTATAAATTAATAAAAAATTAATCCCATAGATGGGAAGACAAATCGTAGTTTTAAAGATAAAATATTTCAAATGCTTGAAATAATTTTATATCCATTTTAAATTTAGATTTTATAATAATTAACTAAATTATATTAATTGATATAATATATATGTATAATTAAAAATTAAAACCAATAAAACATATAATTTAACGATATAAATAAGTCACATGAAAATGAAGTTTTGAATTTATATTTATATTTTCACTATTTATCTAATAATGAAAGATCACATAATAGTAACAAGAAATAAATTTAACCTAATTTTGATGTATTTATTTAATAAAAGAATTTATTATTAAATATTAAATTTACACAAATTACAAAATTAAGATTTAAAATAGGTGAACCCATAAAAGGTTGTAAAACTAACATTATGAAAATATAGGTTTTTATGTGTAAAATAAGGCATGTTCTTATCATATACCCTAAATCATATTTTAGGAATGAAAAAATATTTTATTTAATATATAATATATAAATTTAGTTAAAATTAGTCACTAAAATTAATTAATTTATCTTATTGAAATTAATTACATTTTGTACTTAAAAATAGTCTTTTATAAAATCATTCTATCTATTTTTATTTTGTTTCTATATTTATTTCTAATTATTATGTAAACAATTATTTCAACAATATATTTTCATAAGTTAGATAATCCTATTTATAACCTTCAATTTATCATCTAGGTTATATCTTTTTATATTAAATTATAATATTTGTAAGAATATATTATTATTCTATAAAATTTGGTATATCATGTTACACAAGCCATTTGGGAATTTCATTCTTACGTATAACACATTCTCACCTCGGTATTTCATAGAGAGAAAGCTTAACATTATGTTTTAGGCAACATTATCATTAATTTGTGTTACGTATAATGCATGCAACACTTAGTGATTTTATATAACAAAATCTATATTTAGTTTTTTGTGGAACGGAAAATATCAATAAATAAACAAATTAATTTTAACAAAAAAGAATTCACAGAATTTCAGGGTGTTACATTATACCCCTGTGAAATTAATTTAACCTTCAAAACATTTTTTTGGGATATCCAAGGTTTAATACATGAAAGTTCAATTCAAAAAAACACACATCGTAAAAATTAATAATAAAACATAACTTGAAAAAAAATGTGAAGACATAACTTTCATCCAAAGTATCACATATCTATGTTTACACATATTAGAATATTGGTTTTATGTGAAATCATATAAATGTATGAAAAGTGTAATGAATCATAAATATTGTCACATATCGCTGATCACAAGGAAGTGGGTGATCTAGATAATGCTAGAAATCACAAAATCATAAACTAAAGAGGTGTTAAAGCAGTTATTTATATCATCAAAAATGATGATAATAGAAAAAAATTAAATTTCAGTACCCTCTCCCAAATGTTAAATAATTTTCATGAGAAGTTATAATTACATAATATTATTTCATTCTCACCATTTTCTATTCCTTGAACAATTTCCACTTTATCCCTTAGTCCTATTTATAATGGTGATTTTTTCATTCCTGAGGTACTAAAAAATCATTAGGTTTGTTAAAAAATTATTCCAAATTTCCATAGTTAGCATGAAAAAATGGTTATCAAAATTTATTCAACATGAATAAATCTTCCTATGGTGATATAATACTTTAATCTGAAATAATTCATATGATGTTTAACCTAAAAATCCTATAAATGGATAACATTATAACATTTACAAAGGATGGAAATGGGAAAAAAATATTTTAATGGGTTCAAAATTTCCTAAAAACATCATAGAATTTATCCCCCAAATATCATAATGTTTCATTTGGTTATCACATTCACAAAAATTGATTTCCATCATCATATATTCTATTAAAACATAGTAATAACCTGAATTATAGAAAATATGTTTGGAAAACATAAATATTTTCCCCATTGTTTATTGGATATATTCCTTAAATCCAAAAAATTCTACGAACATCATTCAAGATAATATAGTCTAATTTTTCATCAAATATTTAATTAGTTATATCAAATCAATAAAGTCCAGTTTACTCACTAATAACTTACATATATTTATCCAATCGTCATTATATCATCCTTAGTAACACATTAAGTGTTATCATTCCATTAATAATGTTTTCCCATGAACATCTCATTTCCATTAAGAAACAATTCTAGTCAATCAGATCTATTCAAAAAAATCTTACAAATCCTTGGTGAAAAACATAAGCTGGAAAAAGCTTATATATTTTACAGTTCATAATTACGAAATAAAAATAAATAAACAATTTTATTAATATACTTCGTCCATAATAATTAACAAGGCTCCCTCAACCTATTACATAATACCTCCTTCCATTTACATTTTATATGTATTTTCCTCATCATTTGAAAAATAACCATCAATAATACTACCTTTCTGCTTGTCTAAGTGTTATTTCTTCTTAGGGAATCAATTTTTATTGTGTCAGTTCAATCAATACTTAATGTATTTATCCTTTTAGGATTTCTTAGGGAGGCCAATATTGTCATCTATTTTATTAACTAAACCATTCTTTTTCTTATGTAGTTACTCTCTCATGTCTTTCATTTCCATTGACCAACATCTTATTGATCTATTAAGACATATAATATGTTGTTTCATTCCACATTATTGAGACAAATAAAATTGAATCATCTTTGTAATAATCTCTCCATTACCCAAACTCTGAAAAAAAATCCTTCCATGTCTTATTTGTTGAGCTTCATAATTGTTTTAGGTACATGATGCTAATCATGTTCTATGAGAACTGAATATGCCTGATCCCAACATCATTCAATCTAGTGATCATCCCATTTGACATATCATCATTAAATTTTCAATCACATTCTTTAAAAACCCAATATCTACTTATTGATTACATTTACTAAAACTACAAATCATAGTGTGAGAAACACTTATCATAGTTTAAAACAATATAATCATAAAAAATCACTTATAAGACATCTAAATTCTGAAACCTTATATTAAAATTAACACACCATAGGAATATCCTTATAGACACACAAAGACATATCATTTGTAATACTCATAGGGATTTCACTATGTTTTTTTCATCAGAGTTTCAAAAGGTTGAAAGAACCATTCAATTGATACCAGCTATAGAAACACATCTTTAACAAACATGGATATTATATCACATTAGATTAATATTAATCACATTTAAAAAATAGATGCCCAAGGACTGTAATAGTTTAGTATAATTTGAAATATGTAATAAAATCTTAAAACTTGGTGAAATATCTTCAATGATTTCGCAAAAAATATCTTTATCTTTAGTAATTCAACTTAATCCATTTCTTTAAAACTAAGGAAATGAATATAACAATGGGATGGGCTCAGATTATATCTAATGGAATATAAATTAATTATGTAAGCATAGCACGAAAATGAGGTTACATAAAAAAGATCATAACATTTGAAAATCATACCCTATATATCAATGATCATAAACATGAGACATGGAAAAAATATTTGATGTTATAAAGACATTAATAATAAGGGAATAAGGTAAATAATGCATGTAATAATAAAATATGAATAATACATGGAATTATTTGTGACATATAAGTATATAATTTTTCACTCACATAACCTTCTTATTAGTCAAGATTCACTCTTAAGACCATAATAGTGGAAAACTTACCTTACTAAACTAAGTTCACTCCCTATTCTTTCTATGTCTATCTCATGGGATATAAATATTTACCAATTTTATTGGAAGAATATATAGTTACCAAAAATCTCATAACGAAATCATATATATGTGTGACATAATATCATAAGAAATCACATCATATACAATGAAATATAATGGTTATCACAAATAAGTAATCTTATGATAACCTGTAGAAAGGTGGCAAGATTCCTAATCATTTGATTAAATAATAACCCTTGAAAAGGAGTGGGTTTCTTAACCATATAACCCATGAATGAGAAAAAAGTTTCATAAACATCAAGACATCAAAACATAAACCATTTGTAGAATTACTATGACTGAAACCCATAAGTCATTTCCACATATACGGACGAGTACCACCAATGCATTTCATATTAAATGGAAAGTAATTTAGATTTATATAGAATGTATCCTTTTCTCCTAGAATTTTATTTTAAAAGGCAAAAAAAATTTGAAGACCATTTTCCTTGACAATAAACATGAAATCTTATAAAAAATCCACAAAAAATTAAGAAATTTTTCCTTAAAAACATATAAATGAATATTGAAAAAAATTTAAAAAAATTATTCCATGAATAATTCTAAAATAATATTGAATACATTTCGAAAACCTCTTTCATTTTAAAATTATAAAATAATCCTGAAAAAAATTTGAAAAACAATTTCCTTGAGAACATTAATAATATAAATGGGCATTTTTAAAAAACCTTTTTTCCTTTAAAAAATATAAAAGAAGCTTTAAAAATATCAAAAAACTTTTTTCCTTGAAAACTAGTAAAATAATCATCAAAACATTTCGAAAACCATTTTCCATGAAAACATTTAAATGATCCTAGAAAACATTTTGAAAAAAAATTTCCTTGAAAATTTATATTAGAATATTGAAATTGTTTTGAATTATTTCTTCATTTAAAATTATTTTAATATATATAAAATAATGTTTTCTGTGATTGAAATCATTTTCTCCTGGTAAACACTTTTAAAAACATGTAACAGGATATTTTAAAATCATATAAAACACTTATTAAACATAAAACATTTTTGAAAACCCTTTTTATTTGTAGTAAATTTTAAAATAAAAACAATTATGGAATGTTTATAAAATATATTTTAATTTAAAAAATAAATTTTTAAATCTATAAAATAATAAACAAGGAAATTATGATCATGACTGTTGGTTTGTCTGCACATTCCAAACATTTCTTTTTCACATTAAATGTTTAAGATAGTAACTTGATTTACATATAACAATAATATTCAATTAAAATCCATTTTTTAAATGGTAATAAAAGGTTAAAAATTTTCATAAAAAATTATTGGATAATATTAAAACATTCTTGAAAAGATTTTTAGAAATCACTATTTTGACAGAAAACATATTTATGAGTGATAGGTAAAATACGTTCGGATTTTCATGAAAATATTTTAATAATTATCTAAAGAAAGAAATATTTGAAAATGGTACCATTAATTTTATAAAAAATTAAAAATAATATATTAATAAAATTTATGAAATTTATTGATATATAGATCATAATATTTCATCAATGGATGTATAATCATATATAATCTTGATAAATAATGTTATTTAACCAATAAATCATCACCACATTGGTAACCCTGAATCATAATTAAAGGGAAGTAATAAAATTAAATAAAACAAAATGAAATCATGAAAATATGGATATTTTGATATATTATGTCAAGGAAATTATATACACCTCATATAAAATTATAACTTCATAACATAGCATGTGTCTCAAAGAAGGAAAATTGAGAAAAAATTACATTACCAAATTGGTGACATTTGAAACATAAACAATGTGAATGAATGATCATAAAATAGATATTTAAGTATCAATAAATTTATATTAATAATATAATAAATCCATATGATGTATGCACACCACATATAAGAGATATGTGGTGAACATGGCGTGTGTCTCATAGAAAAACAATGAGATGAGAAAACACTTACCATTAATCCTAGATGTCACGTGTGTATTTATCTTCTAGAATAATAAACCTAATTTAATTATTTTATTCATCAAAAAAATATTCATGTTTATAAAAAATTTCAATTAATTTGTTTCAAATAATTAAAAAACTAGTCAAACAATTATATTTACTTCTTCTGTTTTTTCGACATTCAGATTATATCACAAAAAATTTATTTTGGAAGGTCAACTTATTGTCCAATAGGACATTATATAAACATATCCAAGATAATAATCATGAAATAATTTGAATATTTAAAAATAAATTATTCTTTAAAAACAAATCATGAATTATGTTTATTGGCCCTGACCTCTCCAGCCCTTTCCTTTGTCAAAAAGAAGGTCACGAAGTGTTCTGGAGGGTAGAAGGGACTTTTCCCACACTTTTCAGAATTGTGTAACTAAACGCCATGTAGTGTGAGTACACGACATGTACCACCTTGCTAGGTATACCCCGTATTGAGGCATGTCCTTCCATTGTGAAATAAATGAATACACGCCCTGTAGACCACACTACACGTCATGTTGTGCCTCCCCGCGTACGTGTTACCCTCTAACCGTGTGTTGACCAGTCAACGACCATGTGCCGTGTTGAAGGAATGTCTTTTCCATGTGAAATAAATGAATACACTCCATGTAGACTATACTAAACGCCATGTAGTGCCTCCCCACGTACACGTTACCCTCAAACCGTGTGTTGACCAGTCAACGACTATGTGCCGCGTTGAAGGCCGTGTTGGAAGCCACATTGAGACCATGTGAAATTGCCGAGTACACACCGTGTAATAGAAAGTACACACTGTGTACTTAAAATTTTCTCACCTATAAAAGGAGGGGACCTCTCCTCCTTTTCAACTCACTCATCTCCTCCCCATTCCTACGAGCAGAGCTCTCTCAAGAGACTCCAAAGCTCTTTCTTCCATAACTTCTTCGTCCAAGCTCTGATTTATGATCTGTCAGTGGACATGGGATCGTAACAATGAGGAAGAAAATCTGAGATTTGATTTATTTCTTTCCCTTAGACCATTCTTTCCCATCTTCCACCCAAGGAGGTTTTTCTGTGATTTGAAAGAAGCGATAGAGGCTACCGGACGTCTTCTAAAGTTGATTCAGGGGAGTGTTGTGATCAGAACCTGTTGAGGTAGGGATCATACGTTCATCTCTCTAAATTGTGCATTATGTGGGGTGGGTGTCCTCTTTTTTATATGAAGCACTTCAGAACCTATTTAATAAAGATAATAATTGGCTTGTATAACGGAGATGGGAAGTTTGTGAATATAGTTACATTATTTATATCATGTGATGTTATGTTGTGAATTGAATAGGCTTATGCCTACTAAAAATCATGGTCGGTGGGGGATTTTTCTTGTGAAATTAAATGTTTCCCTATCTTTCTAGACTGTTTTTGTGGATTGAAACCTTGTGGAACATGGACATTGGTTAATCACGTAAAGTTAGATTGTTAAAATCTATAACCCTTGTGTGATCACCTTGGTTGAACAAAATAGAATAACGTACATGTGGGTGTTTTCTTGGTTACATGTGTGTGAAGGGGGGGGGGAAATCCCATGTTGTTATGGATAGAATGAGTAGCGTGGCTACGGGAAATGTTGTTAAAGGGATGATGATGTGGCATGAACCTTGTTTGTAATACGGTTGTTGAAATGTGGTTATAATAAATAGCAGGGTTGCAGTAACGGGTTGTGATGTTAAAAGGAAGTGGAAAGATGATAAGTGAGCTGTTGGGAAATGATAATTAATTAAAAACAGGAACAATGAATGAGGTTTGATTGATGATTAAAAGGTTGGTTTTTTTTCTTTAGTTTTATATAACATGATTTGTGGTTTTAAGGGATGTGTTTTACGAACGATGGATATAGTTAGTTATGGTTAATTTCTCAGTGGTTAAGGAACTAATAAACAAATTCTGTTTAAACATGAAAACCTAAATGGGGTTGGGGTTTGTTGTATGCATGCTTCGTAGTAGTAGTGCCAACGCACATGCTTGGTTTCTCTATTTTGAAGCCATAGGTTGGGCTGTTTGGTTGGTATGTATATATATATCTGTATCTTTGTGTTTTGTCGCACCCCACCCATGTTTATCACCTAGTGCCAAACACTCCCATTTCATGAGAGAGGGTGTTTCCCCTTAGTTACTACCTCCTTCCTGCTCCTTCTTCCATAGGCTATGACGGCTTGAGGCGACTTTACACCCAAGACTCTTCAGGTAGGTCTCTATTGGGGTGGTTTTAGCCCAAGACTCTTCGGGCAGGCTTACTGTTCCCAATAATCTTCGGGACGAGGAGCAGGTGTGTTCGGGCGGGTATGTGATTGTGGTTGAGGCCTAGGTGTGGGCTGGCGGGATACACGGTTCTTGAGTCCCAGTTCTGTGCAGGCAGGATATGTGGTTGTGATGCCCAGGTGTGTGTGGGCGGGATACGTGGTTGTGAGGACCAGGTGTGTGCGGGCGGGATACGTGGTTCTTGAGGCCTAGGTGTGTGCGGGAGGGAAGAGTGTGGTAGCATCAGGATTTTCGCCGTTAGGAAGAGAAACTAACTAGTGTGAAATGGTGTGGGGCACCCAATACTCTTGTTCTTATATACTACTACCTATTGTCTTGTGTCATGGAGAGCATGGCTGGTGAGGTTTGTTGGATAGATTTCCTTTCTAGATTTGGTTTCTTCTGTTGTTCTCACAGGACATTAGGATGTCTCCCCCACCTTTGCACGAGAGATTTAGGTTTCCCTACTGAGTATACTTGTATGCTCACCTACGTTTACTTTCAGACTTCTAGGAGGACTAACAGGTTCGTGCGGGACCGTACTAGTTAGGACAGTTGGAGTTTTTGCAGTTGATGTACTCTTGTTTCTTTGGTACAGTACTTTTGAGAATTCTTGTACTTGTACTTTGTTTCAGAATTGTTTAAACATGCATGTGGGATTGGTTTGGGATAATTTCTATACACGTGTTCCTTTCCTTTTTGGTGGTTGAATTGTCCTATTTCCCAATCTTAAATAATAAAAATAGTAATTCCTCCCATATTTTTGAAAAATCACAACCTTGGTGATAATCGCCACTCCGGGGCCTACTAGAGGCGGGACTCGGGGGTTATTATATCCCTTTCACCATTCCCAGCTCAGGAAGGGCATCTTTGGTGGGAGGGGGTCATGACAGAATGGTATCAGAGCTTATGGTTGAGAGATAGGATAGAGTCTGGAGTTAGGCATTGTGAGGATTGCATGGGATGGTAGGGAAACAGTGTTCGCTGATCTTGGTGGGTGACATAGGCCAGGGAAGACGACTAGGACACAGGATTTTAGGGCCCCCCGTGATCCGATGCAAGGACTCTGAGCTTGCCGAATGACCAAGTAAGACCACATTGATTTCAGTGTAGAGACCCTAGGAAAGGTACATGCATCATCATGATTTGTTTTTTACTTGATTTTGGTGTTATGGGAATCAAATCGAAATAAAATGATAAAATGAAACCTTGAGAAAATTTCCTTGTTACATGGGATTAGGAAATCTTTGTTTACCATACATCTATGGCTCCTGGACTTCGTCCCCGGGTGGCCTAGATAGCCAAGGCCCAGTAGATTCAGGTGTTCGATCAGTTGAGGATGGACCGAGAGGAGGAAGATAGCCCATGGCAGAAGACTCTCCGTTCATTCCAGCGACAATCCCTCAATAAGTACAAGGTTAGTACTTCAGATATGGAGACATTTGGGTGGATTGAGGAGCTAGGGATCACTTTTACTTTTATCCATGCTCTGAGGGAGTAGTCGGTTCCCCTTGTAGTGAATTAGCTGAGAGGTGCGGCGCGCCAGTGGTTGATGCTCTACCTTGGGGAGAGGATAGGGGCAGAAGATCTATGGGCTGACTTTGAGAAGGTGTTCCGAGAGGAATTCCATTATTCTATGATAAAGGGGGAGAAGTGATAGGAGATACTCTCCCTCCAGTAGGGGAGTATGTTAGTATGATATTTTGGGATCAAGTTCAAGGATCTCCTACGCTTTTCTCCAGATCTCTTTCCGGATTAGGAGTCTCGGGCGAGACGTTTGGAGGAGACGCTTCATCCTTCGCTCCAGTATGTTGTTACTCCCTTCACCCTTCTGACATACATGGCAGTACAAAAGAAGGCAGAGGTTGTAGAGTGGATGCACTCTCAGTGGGGTGCACCACGAGAGGGGATCCAGCCGGGTTCGTCGAAGGGGAAGGTAGTCAGCAGCAGGTCTCCTACGATGGGACCTTCTAGATTCAGGCTAGTGGGGAGCAGGCCCCAGTAGTTCCAGTTCAAATCCTTGGTCCCTTGTCCCTTTTTCATGAGCCTAGGACCGAAGTGTTTCTCTTGTGGAGGTTTCGGGCATGTTCAGAGTCGGTGCCCGACCCGAGCTTAGTACGGTGGAGGTGGCCAGGTTCAGCACCCGCCTCAGTAGCACCAGTTTCCAATGAGGCCCTTCCAGCAGCAACATGAACCTTCTCCTCTGAGGGCAGACTTTGCAAGAGGATGCCGACCATAGGGTTCTCCTTAGGGATCTCGACTAGGGCATGGTCGGGGAGGTGGTCGACGTCAGAGAAGCAGAGGAACTAGGCATGGACAGTTGCATGCGGCAGAGTTGGCAGACCCAGCCAGACCAGAGGTGGTGCGAGGTACAATTTGTTTGTTCAGAACTCTTGTTTCTGCTTTGTTCGATTCGGGAGCTTCGAAATCATTTTTTCCACCTGGTCTAGCCCATGACTTGGGTCTAGACATACAGAGACTTTCCATACCTCTTGTGATGAGTAACCAGTTGGAGGTCAGACCACTGTATCTTGTGTTTTCCAGGGATGTGGGCTGACGTTGGGACCACATCGATCTGATGGGGATCTTCTTTTTCTATAGATGCAGCCATACGATTTCAACCTAGGCATCGACTGGCTATTTTCTGTTAGTGTCGTTATCGACTACATCCGAAGAAGAGTCGTGTTCTCCGACGTGGATGGGCATCCTCTAGCTTTTATTGGCAAGAGGATCTATCAGGTGGGAAGACGGAAAGCGAGGACTCTCCTTTCCTTGTTAGGCAGGTTATCCGTGGTTCCAGCTGACACAGAGATGATGGATGTCCCAGAGGTTGTTGGGGAGTTCCTCGATGTTTTTCCCGAGGAGGTTGTGACTCTACCCCCGCGACGTGACGTTGAGTTTGGGATAGACTTATAGCCTGGTGCCCGTCCCATTTCAATTGCCCCTTATCAGATGAAAACTTCAGAGTTGCGGGATTTGCAGATTCAGATTGACGATTTGATGGAGAAGGGTTTTGTTCGACCCAGTGTGTCACCATGGGGTGCTCCAGTTTTGTTCGTAAAGAAGGAATATGGTGGTCTCAGACTATGCATAGACTACCAAAGGTTGAATCAGGTAACGGTCAAGAACCATTACCCACTTCCAAGGATAGATGATATCTTCGACTAGCTGAGGGGAGCAGGTTGGTTTCTTATGATTGATCTATCATCTGGATATCATCAGCAGAGGGTAAAGGACAGTGACATCTTGAAGATGGCTTTCAGGTGCAGGTATGGTCACTTTGAGTTTGTAGTGATGTCGTTTGGAGTTTTGATTGAACCCGTTGTGTTCATGGGGCTTGTAAACTTTGTCTTCCGAGAGTTCCTGGATCGGTTTGTAATTGTGTTCATCGATGACATCTTGATCTACTCAAGATCAGAGGAGGAGCACATTGAACATCTCATGACAGTCTTGGAAGTCCTTCGACACCACCATCTTTATGGGAAATAGTCAAAGTGTATGTTCTTGACACAAGAAGAACACTTCCTTTGGCATGTGTTGTCTCATCATGTAGTGTTAGTGGACCCGTGGAAGGTGGAGGCAGTTGTTTCTTTGGTGGCACCCAAGAGCGTGGAAGAAGTTCGTAGTTTCCTAGGGTTGGCAGCCTATTATCGGAGGATTGTTTTGGACTTCTCTCGAGTTGCTGCTCCATTAACGGCTTTGTCTAAGAAGAACGAGGTCTTCCTATGGAGCGATCAGTGCCTGAAAGCTTTCGACTACCTGAAGGATAAGTTGTTCAGTGCTCCAGTACTCAGGTTGCTAGAGGAAGGGTTTTTGTATGAGGTGTTTTATGATGCTTTTGGCCTTGGTTTGGGGTGCGTACTGATGCAAAATAAGGGTGTGATCATTTATGGTTCTAGGAAGTTGCACCCTCATGAGCGTAACTATGCCACCCATGACCTTGAGCTTGTGGCAGTATTGTTCGCACTGAATTTGTGGTGAAATCACCTTTTGGGGAGCACTTTGTGGTCTTCTCAGATCATAAGAGCTTATGTTATATCTTCTCCCAGCGTGACCTAAACTTATGACAACGGAGATGGGTTGAGTTTCTCTAAGACTATGACTTCAAGATCTCTTACACTGAAGGTAAGGTAAATGTTGTGGATGATGCCATGAGTAGGAAGTCACATAAGGAAGTGGTTCGGGAATCCACTGATTCTTGGAAAGCGATGGGAGAGATGGATTCCTTGCACTTGGATGCAATGGTAGAGGGTGTAAGAGGTTGTTTGTTTCAGATGAAGGCACAATCCTTATTGTTTCAGTAGGTGGAAGAGTATCAGTGGGGAGACTTCGAGGCAGAAGTAATGCGGGATCGTGTCAATCAGGGGAACGCTCAAGAAGGATGCTTAGAGGACAGCTGACATCAGATGCTCTTTCATGGACGGTTGTTTGTTCTGGAGGAGATGCGCGTGGGAGTTCTCCGTGAGTTCCATAGCTCAGCCTTGGTGGTACATCTGAGAGTTTCAAAAATGTACGGAGCCCTGAGGGAATAGTTTCGGTGGCAGGGTGAGAAACAGGTAGTGGCAGAGTTTGTGGCTATCTGCTTAGTGTTTCAGCAAGTAAAGGCTGAACACTGTCTTCCCAGTGGTTTGTTGCATCCATTAGATGTCCCTGAGTGGAAATGGGATGACATATCAATGGACTTCGTCATAGGAATACCCAGAGCTTAGGGTGGTTATGATTCTATCTGGGTAGTGGTGGATCGGCTGACGAAATCTGCTCACTTCTTAGCAATTAAGGAGTCGGGTCTGGTGAGTACCATAGCACAGAGGTCCGTAGACGAGTTGGTGCCATTGCATAGAGTTCCAAAGGCTATCGTCTCAGATCGGGATACTCGGATTACCTCATGAGACTAGAGGGGGTTACAGCATGTTTTTGGAAACGAGCTATGCCTTAACACTGCTTTCCACCCCCAGACTGATGGGCAGACAGAGCAGACTATCCAGATGTTGGAGGACATGCTAAGAGCATGTGTTTTGGATTTCGGAGGATCATGGGTGCAAAACATTCCTTTAGTAGTGTTTTTCTACAACAACAGCTTCCACTATACTATTGGCATGACACCTTTTGAGGCTTTGTATGGAAGTCCATGTCGTTCACCCATTTTTTGGGTAGATGTTGGTGAGACAGGTGCTCTTGGGCCAGAGGTAGTACAAAGCACCACAGAGAAAGTCCAGCTTGTACGTGAGAGGATGAAAGCCGATCAGGACCGAAAAAAATCTTATGTTAATTGTCGGAGGAGTCCCTTGATGTTCAAGGTGGGAGATCATGTGTTCTTGAAGGTTTCCCCTCGACGGGGGCAGCAGAGGTTTGGGAAGGGGAGTAAGCTCTCCCCTAGGTTCATTAGACCTTTTGAGGTGCTGAGGCAAGTCAGCAAGGTGGCATATCAGTTGGAACTACCACCTCAGTTTGAGAAGGTTCATGAAGTCTTCCACATTTCCCAGCTTCGTCGGTACTTACACAACGACTCTCACGCTATCGACTGGGGAGAGTTAGATATGGGGGAATACGCGATCGTAGAGGAACGAACAGTCAGAATCGAGGATCGTAAAGAGAAGGTGCTCCGTGGACATACCATCACCTTGGTTAGTGTGTTGTGGAGGCAAGGAGGCCTCGAGGAGAGTACTTGGGAGCAGGAGGCTCAGATGCACGCTCAGTACCCGGAGTTGTTTTGACTTGTGTTTTTCATTGTTCTTCTGAGATTTTTTTTATGTTATAATTTGTACCTTTGATATGTGGAATTCATGCATTGTTGGTTATGAGATGTTTTGTTTCCTTGTTCTATGGAAGTGTGTAACGTGTCCAGATGTGTGGGGAAAGGGAAAAACATGATCCTTAATCGAGATGCATTAATGCGGATGCGATTGAACCCGTGCGGGCGAGTCAGTGCCGCCTAAAGCGGATAATATTTGGACATGGGAGAAGGAATTTCCCCAAGCCACGAGTTCGGGTAGTGTGTTGGTGAAAAATCCAAATATATGGAAGTGGGAAGACCCAATTATTAATCAAGACACATTAATGAGGATGTGATTAAACCTGTGTAGGAGAGTCAGTGCCGCCTAAAGCGAATAACATCTCGAAATAGGAGAAAGAATTCTTAACACATATGTTTAGGGTTGTTGGTTGGGTTCCTGTTATAATGAGAGCCCTAAGAGGTGTCTTATTGGGTTCCTCTGGTTTGGGTTTTTAATTCTTAGGGACGAGAATGTTTTAAGAGGTATCTAATGTAATGACCCGGACCTCTCCAACCCTTTCCTTTGTCAAAAAGAAGGTCACGAAGTGTTATGGAGGGTATAAGGGACTTTTCACACACTTTTCAGAATTTTGTAACTACACGTCGTGTAATGTCAGTACACGCCAAGTACCACCTTTCTAGGTATACCCCATGTTGAGGCATTTCCATGTCGTGTGAAATAAATGAATACACGGTGTGTAGACCATATTACATGCCGTGTAGTGCAAACCCGCGTACGCGTTACCCTCAAACCGTGTGTTGACCAGTCAACGGTCGTGTGCCATGTTGAAGGCGTGTCCTTGCCACGTGAAATAAATGAATACATGCCTTTTAGACTATACTAAACTCCATGTAGTGCCTCCCCGCGTACGCGTTACCCTTAAACCATGTGTTGACCAGTCAAAGATCGTGTGCCGCGTTGAAGGCCATGTTGGAAGCCGTTTGAAGACCGTGTGAAAATGCTGAGCACACACTGTGTAGTAGAAAGTAAAATTCATGTACATTAGTTTCTATTGAAAATAAAAGGAGGGGACCTCTCCTCCTTTTCAACTCACTCCTCTCCTCCCCATTCTTACGAGGAGATCTCTCTCGAGAGACTCCAAACCTTTTACTTCGATAACTTCTTCATCCAAGCTCTGATTTACGATCCGTCAGCAGCCACGAGATTGTAACAATGAGGAGGAACTTCGGATGTTGGATCTTTTGCTTTCCCATCGACCTTTCCTTCCCAACTTCCACCTGAGGAGGTTTTTACGGGATTTGACAGAAGCGACGTAGGCCGCCAGACGTCTTCTTAAGTTGATCTGGGGGAGCGTTGTGATCAGAACCTGTTGAGGTATGGATCTTACCGTCGTCTCTCTAAATTGTGCATCATACTGGGTGGGTGTCCTCTTGTTTACGTGAAGCACTTTGGAACCTGTTTAATAAAGATAATAACTAGATTGTATAATGGGGATGGGAAGTTTGTGAATGCAGTTACATTATTTATATTTTGTGATGTTATGTTGTGAATTGAATAGGCTTCTTCCTACTGAAAATTACGGTCATTGGGGGCCTTTTCTTGTGCAATTAAATGTTTCCCCATATTTCTAGACCATTTTTGTGGATGAAAACCTAATGGAACATGGAAATTGGTTAATCACGTAAAGTGGGATGATGAAAATCTGGAAACCTTGTGTGATCATCCCGGTTGAACAAAATGGAATAATGAACATGTGGGGGTTGGCTTGGTTACACGTGTGTGAGGGGGGGGGGGGGGGGTTAATCGTGGGTTTTTACAGATAGAATGATCAGAAAGGTTGTGGGAAATGTTGTTAAAGGGCCGATGATGTGACACAATCCTTGTTTGTAAAACCGTTGTGGACATATGGTTATAATAAACATCAGGACTGCAGTAATGGGTTGTGACGTTAAAAGGAAGTGGATAGTTGATAAGTGAGATGTGGGAAAACGATAATAAATTAAACATGAGAACAATAAATGGGGTTTGATTGATGATAAAAAGGTTGGTTTTTTGTTGATTGTGTTTTATCTAACTTGATTTGTGGTTGGCAGGGATGTGTTTTACGAACGATGGACATAGTTGGTTGTGGTTAATTGCCCAGTGGTTAAGGAACTAATAAACTAATTCTTTTGAAACATGAAAACCTAAATGGGTTTGAGGTTTGTTTTATGCATGCTTCTAGTAGCAGTGCCGAGGAACGTGCTCAGTTTCTCTGTTTTGAAGCCATAGGTTGGGCCATGTGGTTGGTATGTATATATATATCTGTATCATTGTGTTTTGTTGCACCCCACCCATGTTGAGCACCTAGTGCCAAACACTCCCATTTAATGGGAGAGGGTGTTTTACTCTTAGTTACTAGCTCCTTCCTACTCCTTGTTCCATAGGATGTGATGGATTTTGGTGACCTTACACCCAAGATTCTTTGGGTAGGTTTTGTTGGGGTGGTTTTAGCCCAAGACTCTTCGGGCAGGCTTACTATTCCCAAGAATATTCTGGATGAGGCCCAGGTGTGTTCAGGTGGGGATGATATTGTGGTTGAGGGATAGGTGTGTGCGGGCGGGATACGTGTTTCTTGAGGCCCATGTGTGTGCGGGCAGGATTCGTGGTTGTGAGGCATAGGTGTGTGCGGGCGGGATACGTGGTTCTTGAGTCCCAGGTGTGTGCGGGCGGGAAGAGTGTGGTATCATCAGGACGTTCTCCATTAGTAAGTGCATCTAACTAGTGGGAAATGGTGCGGGGTAACAAATAATCTTTTTCTTATATACTACTACCTATTGTCTTATGTTTTGGTGAGAATGGCTGGTGAGGTTGGGTGGATAGATTTCCTTTCTAGGTTTGGTTTCTTCTGTTGTTCTCACAAGACATTAGCATGTCTCCCCCACCTGTGCATGAGAGCTTTAGTTTTCCCTACTGAGTATACTTGTATGCTCACCCTACATTTACTTTCAGGTTTTCAAGAGGACTACCAGGTTCGTGCGGGTCCCTACTAATCGAGACAGTTGGAGTTGTTGCAGTTGTTGTATTCTTGTTTCTTTTGGTATTGTACTTTTGAGCTTTCTTGTACTTGTACCTTGTTTCAAAATTGTTTAAACATGTTTGTGGGATTAGTTTGGGATTATTTCTATACACTTTTTCTTTTCCTTTTTGGTGGTTGACCTGTCCTATTTCCAGATCTTAAATAATAAAAGGGTAATTTCTCCCATATTTGTGAAAACTCATACCCTTGGTGCTAGTCGCCACTCCGGGGCCTACTGGAGGCGGGACTCGGGGGTCATTATCTCCTTTTCACCATTTCCATCATAGGGGGCATCTTTTGTGGGAGAGGGTCATGACATTATGTTTATGAAAATTGAATGAATGTGACAATCATGGGGACAATATGTCGTACGTACTCTTAAGTAACATTCCTATTATTTAGTTATCATTTTGGAACGAAGGTAAGTAACATTATATTATTCTAAAATTATTATTATATCATAAATATTATTTTATTTAATAATATATACATATATATATTTGTATCTAATAAAAATCACATCATTTTGGGGAGGTGGCCGTCCATGCCTCTAGGACTAACGTTGTCACTTTTTAGTGTGTGAAAAGGGAAATAGAGAAAATAATATATTAGATTTATAGAAAGATAATAATTTAATGAATGTAATATATTTTTTATTTATGTTATATTTTTTTAATTAATCATTTCATTATTAAATTCGTTGTAATCTATGATCGTATCACATCGTTTTCGGGAGGTTGTAGTCCACATTTCCACACACGATGTTATCATATTTACATAAAATTTAAAGCATGAATGTTTTTGTTATAAAAAAATTAAAAAATTATGAAGACTAGATAGAAAGATAATATATCATTTAAACACACTGTTTCCACTATAATTCTCATCCATGAAAAGTGGTAGAGGAGAAATCAATAATCATTGTTTCGTGAGGAAGTATATCGCCATACATAAATGGTATGCTCATCAACCATTAGATGGAAGTGTGTGTATGTGTAGGTAGAACACTTATCATAATAACAAATCCGAATATTTATTATAAAGGTTCCATTATGTAATCATGTATTAAGAATACTTGAAAGGGCATAGAATGAAAATAAAACCAAAGATCTTATGAAAGGGTGTTACCTCTTCTGTGGGTAACCTTTTTTTGCACCAAAGGGCTTCCCTGGATAGATTTACTCCTAAAGGGATGATTCTAAGATTAGATTTGGGATATTGAGAGCATAAATGAGTATATTTTTGGTGATCTATATGGATTTATAAGTGTTAATTAGTTGGAGGGTGAGTGCCTTTTTATAATGTATGATTGGAATTCTTGTAAATTTTGAAAATTGGAATTTCACCCACAATTTTCCTATTTTTATATTCTATAATATTTGTTCAAATTAGATATAAATGGTTATATGATCGAAATATGTCCCTAAATTTTCTTTGGGAAAAGTTAATATGTCGTTATAGCCCTTATGTATAATTTTATGTACTTTGATATGGTAATTTTTCATTTAATCTCTGTAATTAATTTTAATCTCTTTTAGTAATATTTTTGGGAAAAAACTATGTTGACTATAGTAAAAATTATTAATTCTTATAATTATAAATATGTAATCACTTTTCCAAATTATTTTATAAATTTGGATGATTTTAATTTAAATTTAATCTCGTAGATGAGACGACCAAAGAGGAGTTTTAAAGAAAAAATGTTAAAAAGTTTGAAATGTTTCTATATCCAAAATAAATTTTAAATTTATTCTAATGACCTAAAATAGATTAATTGATTTATAATTTATCAAATTATTGTTTTAAACTATTAAAAAATAATTTAAAATTATAAATAAATAATATGAAAATGAAGTTTTGAATTTAAATATTTTTACATAGAAAATTTATAAAGGGTGAGAAATTAATATTTTGAAATAGGAGATCCATTAAAATATTTTAGAACTTCTTATATAAAATTAATATTTTTTGTTTGTAAAATATGTTTTGTTCTTATCTTATTCCTATAAATCCTATTTGATGAGTGTTACAAATATCTGATTGGATATATAATATATTTATTTAATTAATATTAATCACTAATAGTAATTAAATTGACTTTTTAAGATAAATCAAAATTTTCACATAAAACTAGTATTTTATAAAAACATAACATTTTAATTCGTTTGATTCGACATTCATTTATAATTAATAGTTAACCAATGAATCCAACTACATATTTTTATACTTTAGTTAGTCCTACTTATAACCATAAATTTAAAGACTATATTATATCTTATTATATTAAATAATAATTATTGTAATTATATATAATTTCTTTTAAAAAATATTCTTGTGTTATACATAAGATGTCAAGGAAATTAATAATTGCATATAACACATGCTCACCTAAGTGTTCTGTAAAGATTAAGATAAATTTTTTGGTTCATGTATCATAATTTGGATTTGGTGTTCTGTACAATGCAAGCCACACATAGTGCATTAATAAAAAAATATATTCAGTGTTTCAGGAAATTAAAAATATCAAAATTAATAAATTAATTTGAAAAATACTAATTCAATGAATCTAGAAGTGTTTCAATGTGGTCTTTGAAATGTTTTTATTTTTCTTATTCATCTCAAATAAATGTTTTCTAGAAAAATTACAAAAACTCACTGTTGATCAATTTTGATATTTTCATTCATAATAAAATATATATAAAATCCAGATCACATTAATTATTAATAAATTTATTATATTTAAATATATGCTTTAATATTATGGGGTGTAATATATATTATAAAATACACAATATTAAAATATACACATTTATACAAAATAAGATTGAAAATATGAATTGTTATGTTATATTAATTAAATAAATATATTTACTAATTATTATATTGCTAAATATAAATAATAATCCATGTATGAGGGGGAAGTTACTATTAAAATATCCATATTATAATCCCAATGGTCATGTTTTTTATTCTATTGGTTATGATTGTTTTTTAATTATTCGAAATACTATTAATTTATTCCATTTACTATTGAGATGGGTTTCAATGAATGTTCCCAATATACTTTATAAAATTTTATTAATATTTCAAATTATTTTTTATCATTTATATTTGTTTTTCTAAACTATGATTATTTTAGGAGACTAATTTACTTAAGAATATAAATTTATAGATATATTTGTTTTTTATTATTTTATTATTTTATTATTTTTATTTTTATGGAGTATATTTATTCTAACTATGTAACGTTTTATATTGATAAAAAATAATGTTGTTTTTTTATTATAGAGTGTGTGTTTCTAATTCTATATCTTATACATAATCATGATGTAAATATATATTAAGAAGGAAATTTTCATAGATAGTTGTGTAGGATATTAAATTAATTGCCAATTTGAAATTTTGATCCCCAAAATTTAACCTCATATCCAAGGTTGAGAATAAATGATGCCATATCAGTTTCATTATATCATCAAGTTCTAATGTTGCATCCTCAATAATATAATATCTATATAGTATATTTAAAATTTGATATATCATATTTCATAGAAAAGTATCTCTATTGTCCAATATTATCATTATTTAATCCTCATATGAGAGGTTATTACCCAGTTAAATCACATCATGTAAAGTAAATTTACTGAATAATGTATATACTTTTTTAGAGAGTAAAATAGAACACATCATGTATAAAAGCTAGGTTTTATATATGTGATTGTCTAAAGGAAAAATATTTTATTATACCATGTGACATGAAGGGTTTATTTTACCTCAAATTAAGATTTTATATCATTACAATCCACCTAACCCTCTTCATGGTTGATATTTGATGGAACAATTGGGTTCTATAATTAATATCTATGTACCATAAATGGTTTTCACAATATAAGTTTTACCAATTTTTATTAGCTTTAATATGATACTAATGTTTTTGAAACATTTATTTATTTCTTACACAGGTTCAGGTCATAACCGCATTTGTTAACAATCACTATCCCATCACATTGAATATTTAAATATCTATTTATTCAAATATTCATATCTGTCCATGTAAATATTTGAGTTGAAATTGTTATTGTATGACAACACATCTAATGGGGGATGTTTTTCTCCAACACATTTTCTATCCATTAAGTAAGATAACATCATTTCTTCTAGAATCTTAAGGGTCCATTCAGATTCACCCTTAGTCTGGGATTGATTTCATTTAAAAATGATCAACATAATTTCAAGGCCTCTCAAAGACTACATTAGATATTTTTGTTGAACAACGGATCTCAATTTGACTTCATATTCAACAACACCCCTTTCATTACATATATATATATATATTCATGTTGGTAGAGTGAGAAATCATTACGATGGGTGATGAAGTGAATATACTATTTAAATATATCTCCACCACCCATAGGAGGTCATTTCATTTAGATGAATTTGGTAGACTATTGACAATTTCTATACTGATCCTATACTATATCAATGTTGGTATGGGTAATTATTTCATCGTCCCCTTGTATTTTTGACCCAAATAATTGACACAATAAATACCAAGAAGGTTGAGGTGTACTCAATAATCTTCTTCAAAACTTTTCCCATCAAAGGAGAACTAAAATATCTCATTTTATCTTATTACTCATTGTGTGAATGAATAATTATAAAATATGTGAATTATTCCGCAGCTCTATATTTCTATCGGGTGTTATTATTATATAGATCCATGTTCCAAGCTGAATGTGAGTATTATTATCGATGTTGAATTTCTGATGTGTGCTTTCCATGTTTACTCTCACCATATTTTTATAGTCTATATATTACCATTGTGTCCCTTTGGTTTCTCTTAGATAAATATATGAGAAATTACTTGTGTATGGTAAAATTTCTACCCTTTATTTATAGATTCTGTATCCATCAAATATATATATATATATATATAGGTTATGTATAAATAATCAATATGTATAGGGTAGAAAATTTAAAACACATACTAGGGTATTGGTAGGTTTTAATTATAACTGTTCATTGTAATTTTATATATAATATTGATTTCATATAATCTGGTTTCAAAATTTATATTTTAGGTAATAGACTATAGGGCATAGTTAGTATAATTTTTTATAACCATTCTCTCATCCATGCGATATAGGGTGAGGGATTATAGTTATATTTTACATAGTCACCAGGTTTTTTGACCTTGTAGGATCTTCTAGTAATACCCACATCCTCATTGGTATATTGGGTGAATTGAACAAGGATAGAGCATGTTTTTTCGAACCATGTAACCAAACCATGAGGTCTATAAATATTATATAAAACTAAAAATTTTTATTTTGAACTATTGATTTTCAAACCACTCTTATTTTATCAAATACTAATTAATGATACCCCGTACCCTTAACTTGGGAATCCTCTTCTCCATTGTATCTTTAGTTTATTTTTTTCAATCATGGTGGTTTTTCCTGAGGAAAGGTTTGATTTCATTTTGATTCATCATCTATTCTTATACTCTTAAATTATCTTAATATTCCCACATACTTATGGATCCCTAGATGGCCATGGGGACTAAACATAGGATTAGGGATGGAGGTTTAATGAAATTTTTTATTAGTTAAGTCCTATGATGGTTCGATTTACTAATTTATTGTCATTTCTAAAAAATGATATAATGTCTACCTTTATTTTTGGTAGATATATATACATAATTAATATCTCTATTTTAATTCTAAATCTTATTGTATTTCATCTTCATGAAATTAAAATTTTCATAATTATATGAGTTTTCATTGTTGATGAATCTCGTTTTAAATTTTATCAAATGTATTGTGTAAAGAATGGGGTTTCACATGGTTTTCTAAGGGAAAGATATTTTTTATTATGAGATGTTTTAAAAAATGTTTCAAATATATTTATATCTCTAAAAACCTTTTGAATAAGTATTTTATAATATATTATACATTTTTATTCATTATTTATTATCAGCATGATTTTATTTAGGTAGTATTTTAATTACTTATTAGATTCTCAAGAAAAAACATGGGTGAATGGGAACACCATACAAATATAACCCTTTTGTAGATTGTGTTCAAGATTGGTAACTTATCATAGTTATCCTCATTGTCCTAAAATGATGGATTTTATTTATTGATTAGGATGGGTATATCTCAAGTGATTCCATGGTGGTGTAATGTCGGAAACTAGTTTATGTATATAGGATAGTGTTCTCGTAGAATTTCCTAGTTTCCTAAAACCAATAGGTTCAAGCCCATTATTCATGTATGGTTTTGTATGGAAATGTGTTTTTATTTATGTCTCATTATATATTTTGATTCTAAAATATATATGTATATATATATATTCCATATTTTCATCGTTTAATTTTGATTTTCATTACAATTTTTCACTCATAAACTATTTTAATGAAACCAAACTATTTTAAGTATATTTGATTAGGATGAAATTTATTTGAAAACGGATTTCAAACAACAACTAATGGGTCAATTTTAATGGAATTATTTTGTATAAATATGTTATCCTATAAGACCATTCTTCAAAACATCAATAAAACTATTGATTATATAAAAACATGTATTTTATGGTTATAGTAAATGGTAAGGGTTCCATGAATTTTCATTGGTCTTCTTTATTCTCTTAAACCTTATTTGATATTGTGGTTGGGGTGTATTGGGGTAACAATATTTTTTGTCTTGTGTGGTAATTCAAATAATATTATTATGGTATGTGTTGTTTGTTTATTTTCTTATATGACATTGATCATGTTTTGGAAAAATTATTGTATAGATGTTTTTTAATGCATGGTTTATACTTAAGGTATTCTTTTTATGAGTTACTATATTTTATTATATTTTATTGGATTCTTGTTGGATTCAAAATTTGGAATGTTTTAATTTTATGAAAGGATATTAGATTTTCTGATAGGTTATATATGAATTCATAGAGAAATAAATCAATGAGAAATTATTTTTTATGGGTGAAACCATTCCACAATTTTTTATTTTAATCTCTTGTAACCATTCACTAACACTTGGTGATTGGGAATTCATATTTGTACTTATATAAATATTATTTACATGAATAGCAATGTTTAAATGGTTCAATTACTTAATTATTGAATTTTATCCCTCATTATATTGGGGGAGTGATTTTAGATGAGAGATATAGATGTTGGATCTTGATAGGTAGTTGCAAAGAAGTTCCAAGATAGAACTTCCGGTGGTTAATCCATGAGAAACCATGGGTGCTTGAGAGTTGTGGATTGGGGTGAAAGACAATATTTTTTTCTTTTTAGGGTATTTTATTATTCTTATTTATAGGTATTAGTTTCATATGAAAACCATGATTTGTTTTGGGAAATTTAATGTTTTCTGATGAATGTAGTAAGGGAAATTGATGTGAACAGTTTAAGAAAATGGTTAGAAGAATCAGTATGGTAAGCTTGTGGATACTTATAAGAACCATTATAGTTACACATCCATGGTTGGAACATGGGTTTCTTAACTATGTGTCCAAAAATTTCATAGTGTGTAAATGATTAATTATTTAATGTTTTTATCCCACTAGTATTTGGAATTTTTGTAATTATTGTTATTACTTGTTTAATTGTAATTTTATAGAGACTCATAAATTTCCTACATAGATATCACTTAAAATATATGAATATAAATTACATATAATTACATTACACAACATAATCATATAGTTATAGTACTATTGGGAACATGGTAACATATAAAACTGTTTCATAAAGATCATTAATATATCCAAAAAAATATCTTCCCACATGTTAGTATTCTTAGATATACCCCACTTGAAGAATTTCACATAACATGGGGAAATGAAACATAAATTACATGGTGAGAACAAATTATAATTAAATATAAATAAGGGAGATATTTGTGATCACTTAATAGTAAAATGAGCAAATGTTTCTGATAACTTCATATTAACATTTGAAAATCCTTCCTAGTCTATCAAAGATTATAATCATGAATCGGGGAATAAATAATTGATGTTTATAATACATGTAATATAAATTAATCGAGTAACGTGATCCATGAGATCATATCATTTTCTTAAGACATAGATTTATGGAAAGAACATAATATTATTACCATTGGATCTTATATAAACATAAAGAGGTTCACTCATTTTATTAAGGACCTGAAATTAGACCCTTGAATAAAAAGTTAGACATGAAACTGAGTCCAAGATTAATCTTCTGGACAATAAAGGAATGTCTACGTATAAAATTATACACATGAAAACTATGTCCAAAAATTAACTTTTATACACGAAAAATAGGTCCCTATATAAAATCATTAATTCCGTAAAAAATGGAAGAAACATTATTTTCATTAAATAAAAGATGACTTCTACCAACACAGTGAAAAATTATGAGTCCTTGGAAATGATCTAAGGGAGATAGAATTATATCCGCAAAAATATTACAACTTCAGGGTTCTTTGCAGGTTTGATGATCACTGAAAATTTATAATCTGTCAAATCTAGGGAAACATAGTGTATTTTAATATTATTATAACAATTTCAGTATTTGGTCATTTTAATATCCTCTTATAGTGAACCATGTAATATTTTTGTAAGTCTATATTTTAATTCATGAATCCATGGTTTTTATAGTTATATGATTGAATTAAAAAATATTAACACATTTCTACCATCATGGGGACAAGATACAAAATTATCAAAAGAAAAAATTCAACACCATGATTCACCCTTCACCTATTAAGGCATCTCAGGTGGCATCAATTAATATCATAGTATTCAAGTTGAATGATTTAAATCTATTTTTAGGAATTGATTATGATAAAAATTTAGAAAATTATTCAGTAATCTATCTATTTCTTGAACAAAACTTTCAAATTTGGATGAATATATGGATATACCTTCTGAAAAATCCATTAATGGATGTTTTCCATTCTATAGTTTTATGAATTTTTTAAAGATTTGATTGGATTATCTATTACCGAATATAATTAGATATTTATATATTCAAATAATAAAACTCAAAATTCTTATATTATATATTAGTCTGATCAAATCTAATGGAATATAATGAGTATCTCTATGGTAATGGTTATGTTGGAAAATTTATAAATTACATAAAAATAACTTACCAATGTGAATGAGGATAATATTAATGTTATACAAAATTGATTAAATAATTTGAAATTTCTCCATGATGATAATTTTGAAATATTCTTGAACAAAATTATTGATGTTCTTAGAGCCATCCATGGAAGTTGGGATGAAGTGATGGAAATCAACAAGGTTCAGAATATTTTGTGAAGACAACCACTGGTGAATAGAACCAACATCTCATTCAATAATGATATACTTTTCCATGTTTTCACTTAATGAGATGCTATATAGCTTTAGGGATAATTAAATATGTTTCATTATAGTCGTAAAACAAAATACCACAAATAAAGAAACATATTTCAATGTAGTGTAGAAATATAGCACTAATAATGGTTGAGATGATGATGATAATGTGGATGTTGAATTACATTTGATATTGGATTAAAAAATTACGTGTGTAAAGGAATGATTTTATCTTATGATCCTCCTATATTGTATAAAATTTCATTGAGTATGGAATAATTTAGTAATATTAATTAGGATATTCATTAAAAAGGACAACATAGTTGAAGTCACATAGAACAATAAAAAGAGATTCTCCCTCAAACAAGACATGAAATATAGAATCTCATCAGGATGGTAATCCAGATGGATCATAATAGTTAGAAAATTAGAATGTGGGGAAGAAATTTTTTTATAGGATACATAAAAAATAATTATATAAAACAAGAAATATTCTATGAGGGCCATGGTCAATTTGGGGATGTAAGAAGAAGATTATGAAGATCAAAATAAAGGGTTTTTTAACCTAACAGTAAAACTATAGGTATATCATGAATGAATAGCCTTTCAATCGAAGAAAATTTTAAATAATAAATTCTGTCGAGGTAATATTATTAATATTTTCTAAATATCATTTTTTAAATAGATCAATTATAGGAAAACTGTTATGGGAGATCATCAAACCAATAGTTCTTTGTGGAATCTATTGAATTTAATCATAAAATGGAATATCATGTTAATATTATTAATTATAAAATTTCTATATTAGAGGAAAGAACTAAGAATGTTAAATCTATTGAAAAAATATATGGATAATTTTAGAAATAATATTAAGGAATCATTAATTCATGAATTTTGTTGAAGAAAAATAAGTTTGGGATTTTCACAAATAAAAAAAATCTTTAGAGATTCAAATGATGATAACATGGTGTGAAGAAAATTCTGTGTAGGGAATCCTTAATAAACCATTATATTAAAATGGTATCATATAGTTTATATTTTGAAAGAAAATCCTTATACGGTTATTCTTGTCAATTTTCTATCATTTTCAATAATACTCAAGTGTGGGAAAAATTTATAAATTCATTAAATGAAAATAAAATGTGGATTGACGTGGAAATAATGACCAAAATTGATGTTTATATACTCTTCTTACCAATAGATAATGAAAATTAATTTTATTTCATTTCCATTATATAAGATAGTTATGAGAGGAAAACATATTCCTTATACAATGTGTTTACAGTCTTGAGGTTATGTTCAACCATAAATGTAGTTATATTAATAGAAAAACTAAAAATTATCTAATAAGAGGGAGTAAAACAAGAAGATATATATATATATATATATATTAAATTTATAGCCTTTAAAAAACATGTATCCTTATTTTTTATTAAGAAATAAATCTATGGAATCATAAATGAGGAAACATTTACTAAAATAACTAAGAGAAATATCCCAATATTAATTTTTGTTAAAAAATTATGAACTAAAAGACAAATTATAAAAATAATTTTAATGAATTTATTTAAGGGAAAAAATTAATACTCGTATCATACGAAGAATTAAATGTCCTCAAATTTTCATGACCTCAAATACACTAATTTATATGGTATAAAGAAAATATATATCACACATTGGGAAATATATTTTATTTCATTCACTTTTGACTAGAGTAGATTCACATGACTTATATTTAAGCATCATTGGAGACAACTAATGGGTTTCATGAAGAGATATCTAAGAAGAACTAAAAAATGAGACAACCGAGTTAATTAAAAAATTTAAATCAAACAATGAATCAAAATTCCCATACATAGTTTTTGAAATATATATTTAATAAAATATAATTTATTAATAGTTTTGAAATATGAGAACACCTCATAATGGATTTCCTAGAAGAGAAATTAAAAATTGAACAACATGGAAACAGTCATTATCATATAAGATGATGCATCTAATGACAACTAGAATGTTGGTATTTGTGTTGTAGTGTACATGTAGAAAGAGCATTGATAATACCATGAGATTATATAACACTTTTTGATAATTTTATACAATGAAACCCTCATATAATCATTTTCAATTCGTTGGGATCATTTTTTTGTATAAGAATAAATGGGGGAATTCAAAAAAACCATAAATATGATTTTGATAAGGGATTAACTATGGGGTACTAAAAAATTATTAAAACCAATAAATTAATTAAAAAAATAGTTTTTAAAATTACTAAAAATTAATATAGTTAAATTTATTGACATGAATTAGATGAAATACTCAAGAACCTAAAAAATTCATGTTTTAAATGAATAAGAGTAAGAAGGAAAAGTTTTCACTTCCAATCTAGATGTTGAGAAAATTTATGCATATGAAGTGGAATCTATTTTATAACTATAAATGATATATTATTTACTAAAAATAAATATCCATCATAGAATAAAAATAAGATATTAGTGTTTAATTAACCAAAAATTTTCATGATAGATTTACACCATTAAAGAAAATGAAGATGAGAAATTATGATGAAATATATTCCTTATTCATAGTAGATCCAACATCATTTGAGTAATCCTTAAAAGATGAGTCAATGGTTAAGGCCACGAATGAGATTTTATATCAAATTGAAATGAATCATACATAAACACCCTTTTAATTGAAAATAATTCATAATTATCTTGTAATAAATTTTATATTTAAGAATAAATTTGATGATCATTCATATTTCATCAAAAATAGGAACTGATTGATTTGAAAAGGATATGCATAGATAGAAGGAATTGAGGTAGAAATATAATTTTATCAAGTGGAATAATTTGAATTGATCATAATATTTATTTACAAGGACATTCATAAATGGTAAAATGGGTATCAATTGAATGTCAAAACATCATTCCTAAATGGTGTTTTGATGGAAGATTTTTGTATTTGACAAATGGTATGATTTATGATTGTTCATGAAAAACAAAAGCTTTCACACTGAATAACTCTATTAATAGTATAATGTAGCCACACTATGCATGGTCCAAAATACTGTAAGCTTTATTAGTGAATTTTTAATGAAAATAGGTTTCATATATCATAATGTATAAGTGAAAACATCCATGGACGAAAAATTTGTAATTATTGTATACATACATGATAATAACATTGTTGGATTAAAGATGATATAAATTGAAGTGTTTTATAATAACATTATATATGATATTTAAAGGAACATAATCAGAAAAATTAGATATTATTATGTGATATATGTGAGGAAAAATAGGGGGTATAGATTTATCTCTCGAACAAAAAATGGGAGTGTGCTACTGATAAAATTTGATAGGCATGATTTGAAATTGGTGTCAACCCCTATGGCTGTTTGATCCTATATTATAGTACCTGATAATAGGGAATCATTGGATCCGTTTCTATAAATAATTATTATTGGGTGTGCTTTTTATATGATAGAAACTCATCCCAATATTGTAATCACAACAATTCTGGTGGAACATTTCCAAAGTAGTCCAAAATATAAACATTTTTCACATTTGAAACATATAAAAAGATATATCAAATGTATTTTAAAATTTTAATCACACTTTGATGCAAGAATAGATCATTGGAATTATTAATATAATGATATGGACATTGATATCATTGTTATAGTGACCAATCCTTTTACCCATATCTTTAAATAATATTTGAAATAAATAACCATTAATTACCACCCCATGATCATGAGGCCTACTGTTATTTTAATAAAAGATTCAGAATACATCAATGTGGGTATAAAATAAAACATCATTATTTTATTTTCTATAATGTTCCTCCAAAAAATTAATGCTCCAATAATAACTGGGAATTCTTTGGGAATACATAGAAAAAATTGGTGAGTTAAAAATACTAGTAATGGAATAAACCAGATAAAGAAATATAAAATTTAATTCAATGGTATGACATGTTAAAACAGAAAAAAGGCACTTTAGTTATCAAATATATACATAACATAGTGATCATAGTATCAAAATATCATGGAATTATTTGAAATTCAGCGTTAACATAAATAAGGACATAATCATAAGTCATGGATAACGGTTGAGACAACATCACATGGTGGACAATGTCCCATATTGATTTAGATTCATTATTAAGTCACATTAATGTGTATTTATAGGACTAAAAAATTACCCAATCCATTGTATCGGTATATAATTTCAATCCCACCGTTACATTCATTTCATGTACATGCATATGTATTCTATAAATGAAATTAATTATAAGGAATAAACCACAAAATTACCAATTTAAATAAATGGACTAAATCATATTATCTAATGTCATTATCTAATTAAAATTAAAAACAAATGAATTTGATATCACTGACCAGCCCAGGTACCCTAGGAACACAATAACATGGCCTAAATTGACAAGGATTGAAGATATTTAACGACACCCATGGGTTTGTGACTGGCATCTGGCATCATAAAAATTTGGAGTAGAATTATATTTTCCTCAATCATTGTGAAATAAATATTAATAAGTTAGTATTCATACAAATAAAACTACACAGGGAGAACTATACTAGAAATAAAATAGGTATATATAACCCAATGTCCTATAGAAATGTTCTAGAAAAATAGGATAGATAACCCAAGTCCGAATAGACCCAACTCTCCAAGTCCATGGATTAATAGCTCTAACTACATCCAAGTGATTCTTTAATCCTTCTCAAACCTAGAAGAAGATAATCTACAAATAGACTAAGTCATAAGTTGGGTGTGAGCTAAAATCATAGTAGGGTATCACTAAGTACCCCATAATAGATTCCAATGTAAAAATTAAAAAATAGATCCTTCATTTTAAATACCATTTTTCACATTTCAAATGAATATACAAACAAATAATTCTTTACATTTCATATTATGGAAATAATATAAACCAATGAATTAATAATTAATTTACATAAAAATTATATTAAATCCAAAGTCATGTAAAATACTTTATAAACATTGGCATAGATTTATACCTCAAATATAAACAAACGAGTTACATGATTACTTTCCAAAATTTACAATCGTTCAATACTATATGACTCCACACACTCAAGGTGACTTGACAATAATTGTATAAACATATCCCATTCAACATTGGCCAAGAAGACTTCATCACCATCCCATTGAGAAAATGGCATGTTTTTTCTGTGTTTTGGAACATTATAAATCATTGTGTGATGTCCCATATAACTTAGTAACTACTTAGTATTGTATATAATCTAATAAAAAATAATGATGAGAAATTTATTTCTAAAAAATTGGTCAAAATAAAATTCACCCCATTTACTATTTCAGACACACAAATTTCCATTGAAATCCAAAAATGGGTTTCTTAACAAAACATTCCATTTTATTAGATAACCCCCAATGATTTCTAACATGACTATTTTATGACATTTATTCCTACTATAATTTTAAATAAATTCTCAATTCTATTTCAAAATTAACCTTAACAACATAAATTGAAAATTTTAAATTTCAAAAAATTCCAACGTTTTCATAATAAATCCACAGTTTATTCAAATTTGTTTTCCCCAATTTTAATCCAAAATCTAATTTCAATTCCAAATCCACAAATTCAATTTAAATGGGGTTTTAAGAGGTTGATTTTATAACAATAAAATACCGCAGATTAAATTGAAATAAATTTAACCAAATCATGAAATTTAAGGTTAATAAAATTGGATATTCAAAACGGATCCACCTAATTAGGGATCATAGGATTTTTAATGGTGGAACACTAATTAGGATTCTCTAATTAAAAATGTTGACAAAGGGATTTTGGAATCAAACCTAGATCCTAGATTTTAGAAAAAGGTCAATAAATCTACCAATATCATTATGATTTAAAAAACCCTTGGGAAGAGAATAGATATTGTGAGAAGAAGATAATAGTAAAAGGAATATAACTAGGAGAGGGTCTAATTTTTTTACCAAGATTCGATTCACATATGTAAGAGAGTATAGGGGACAACATTTTATTTTAGGATCTCTTAGAGAAGAATAAATCTATTGGGGGTTTTAAATGCACATTGGGGACTTAAAATTATGGTTTTAGCATTTTAAAACTCAAATTCCGATTAAAACAACCATAAATATAGTTGTCTGGGATGAGCCACAGAGTTTATAAACGTCATTATACCTAGTCATGTGCCCATCATAATGGGTTTAATGTTTTCTCCCATGTGGTTTCAAGATTTCTCTAACCATGTGTTAGCTGTTTAAAACTCCACTATCCTGATTTTCATATTTTCCTCTATATTGGTTAATAGTTTGGTAAAGCCATCGACCAATCGTACAATAACCCAAAAATTTCCAAATCATTTAAAATTTCTCCCAAAACGACCCCAAATTAAATTCAACCAATGTATGATTAAAATATGCATTATGTAATACCTAAAAATGTGACATTATGTTACAATCTCTACAACATAGAATCTTCCTTATAAATCCCACTCTGTAGATTCATTGACAAAAGGATGTGGACACTTAACTCTCATAGATTCCTAACTCTCCCACATATGATGGGAATTAGAATCATGGTACCATAGAACTTGAACCAAATGAATCATCATCCATTGAATTACTTTAGTTTTAGATTCAACTATCCTGATTGGATGTTTAGTCACAAATAAATAATGTTCAACCTTAATAAAACTCTAGCTTAAAATATGGGAAATATTATATAGATAGTTACATAGATGAGATACATGGAACAAGTTATATATTGATGTCTTATTTAATAAATGATCTAAACAACAAGCTATTTTTCCATCCTCATCAACAACATCAAAATGTCCCACTAAATGAGGAGAAATACTCATTTGCCTCCCAATCCTTCGATGAACCAACTGAGGGGAATCATTAATGAAAACTAGTTCACCAAATGAGAATTCCAAAGGTGTATTATGGGGATCATCATAAGACTTATGTTGGCAATGTGAAATCAACATCTTCTAAAGAATCAACTGGATATTTTTTCATCTCTTTTACCATGTTCAGTCCAACCAAGGAACTCTGACCAAGCTCCGACCAATACAATAGAGATCTTCAAGGACCATTATAAAAGGACAAAAAATGTGGTATTTTGGTCATATATAGTTCACTATTGTTTTAATTTAACCCAACTGTCCAAAAAAATCATCCCATGTTGTACCAAATGACATAAGAATAAAGAATTTCCTCTTGTATCCATATAGATGTTTTTTTTCTGTCCATCTGATTGTGGAAGGTATGAGAAGCTCAAATGGACCTTAGATCATAGTGCCTCCTTATGGACTATCAAAAAAAGAGATGTGAACCAAGGATCCATATCTGATAATATAGCATATTGAACTCTATAAAAATGAACAATATCTTTCACATAGTGATTTACCAACTCTTTGGATTTCTATTTTTTAAGAATTGATATAATTTGATCGAATTTAGTAAATCGGTCGATCACAACCCATATCAAATTCCTATTTCTCAAGGTATGTGGAAATCCAACCACAATTTCTATTGAGATATAATCCCACTTCCAAAAAGGCACTTGAAGTGTCTAAAGGAAACTCGAATGTTTCTAGTGCTTGACCTGACAGGTTGTAACGTATAAAAATGAGAGGAAAATTCATACATGCACAATCTCATTTCTGTCTTGTAGAATAGTCTTGACATGTCATTTAACGTCTTTTAAGTTCAAATGTTTAAAAACCACTATGAATTGTGGTAATCCCCCGTTATAAATTTTCATAACGCTAATGGTACAACGATTTGATTCTAGTATCATAAAATTACCTCTTAGAAGAACCCCCAGTTTGAAATGGTATCCCCACCATAAAGAGATTATATAATTACAAAAAAACTCATCATCTATGTCTTTTTCAAGAAGGATCATCTCCAGAAGTGAAATTTTCAACTAGATACTACCCAAGTAAACCTCAGCCAATGATTCCTACACTCTATTATATAATTTTAAAAATAGATAAATCATGTTAAACTCTATTAATGATGCTCTCATGCCATGAGTTGTAATTTTCCTTCTCAAATAATATGCGATGATGTACAGTTTCTCCAGGAATATATTACATATAAGTAGAAATATTTCATGAATTCCATCTAATTCCTCTGGAATAGATTAAAAAATTTTTTAGAGAAGATATAACACAAAATATTTTTGTAGGACAACACGATGGACCATTTCTCATATAGGTAATAATGCTGACTAGTAAAAACATACATCAAAGGTACAAGTTCAATGTCAAGGTTCAGATAATTCATCTCGTATATACTATGATGATGAAATCCATATATAATTCTGTAATCATCCTGCATAAGAACATAACCGAAACCCAAACCTGATACATCAATGTTGACCACAAAGCCTTGACTGGCCTCAAGGATAGTAAAAAATGGTGCAATAGTCCAAAAAATGTTTCATCTCAACAAAATAACTCTGAAAATTTTCATCCCCATCAAACTTCAATCCTTTCTGAGTTAGGGAATAAAATTAGGAATCCAACTTTGAGAAATATTTTTAAATTTTTGCTTATATCCAACAAAACCCATGATACGCCAAAAGGTTGTTTACTAAATTTCAGATAGATTTACTCATATCTGATGGTATCCATATTGAAGATTAATCATTAAGAACCACTTCTCCCATTTCAATTTATTAGACTAATCATCAATCCATGACTGTATATAATTTTTCATTATTGTGACTCTACGATGTTCTTGGTAGTCAATTCAAATCTAAAGGGAACCATCAACTTTCTTAGCAAAGGGAATTGGTACTGCCCAATGTGATACACTCGGGAATATAAATCATTTCTCTATATGATCATATAAAAAATTATTCAGGTCTCTAATTTAATATTTTTCCATGTGGTTAGAAGGAATTGACACTTGTTGACGAACAAGTAGTAAATTAATACAAATCTATTCCACCGTTAAATGTGGTAGAAAATAGATGTGTGAATGAAATATGTTGGTAAATTCAACAAAAACTAGAGGGAGGTCATCTATCAAAGAATCCTAATCCAAATCTAAAGAAAACTTCGATATTACATACACCAAATTTGGATAATATGGTTGATATTTACTCAACCTTGTGTCCCATTCTCATTGAAAGATGCACATACACCATTGAGTTTAATAAAAGAGACCCATCAAAGATAACAATCAATCAATGATTTATTTGAAATTAACAAATCTGTCCTGAAAATGATGCCACATGGTTTCATGTAGACTACTAGAAAACTCCTTGAATGATAAAGATATTATAGTGAGGATACACAATAGGGACTAAAGAGACCCAACTCTCTCACTGTTCTAATGGGTGTAATAATATCCATCACATAAGATAATATCATCATGAAATGATTATATAGATTAACAAAATTTGTAGAAATAAAAAAATTTGATGCAATAGTATCAAATAAAGTAGTCACTAATGATGAATCCATAGTGATTTTAAATCTCACAGTAATTGGACCTATATCAAATTCCATTAGAGACTCTTATACTACGTAAAGAAGATTTGTTTTAGATAGTTATATTCAGAACTCTTTTATACATGAAGCGTCTAATTGTGCCACAACTGAAATGAGCTATGAAATACCATGAATGAGGTCAAGATTAACCCTACATCAAAAACCCACCACTAGAATAATCACACTTCTACATTCCTTTGATAGAACATTTACCCTCATTCGGAGGGAAATTAACTCTAGAAAACCTTGACATTCCTTCCTGGTCTATTACCCTTGTCAGTGCTCTATCTAGAACATCAATATAATAATGAATATTAAGCAAGAAAAACTAATCAAAAATTTTATATTGTAGTCTTAAATTAATCCGTAAATCCTACATCATCACATTTGATACTAACTCAGTTGTAAACTGCATGATTTTTTCAAAGAGGTTTAAATACTCTATCATGGACCTGTCAGGCTACATAAAATTCAAAAACACCATATCATTATACAATACAGTCACGAATGGATACAATAGGTTAGTGAAATTGACCTTGAAGACCTTCCACTATAATCCCTCATGCATCTTCATCGTCCCCATAGTGTCCCACAATCTCTTACTCAGTTCTTCTAGATAGAAGGTCTCACAAGTCACTTTGATTTTTTAGATATCTTTTGGAACCTAGACAAATGCTCCATCATTTTCATCTATTCCACATCCTCTTAAGGATCATTTTATGAATTTAATGTTTTGGTCTTCTAGATAAGGAACTCTTGAGAATGATTCAATAAGGTTTCCCCATGAGGTTTTATAGCTAGATTCTGAATGGGATATAGTGGTGGTTTATGTCATAGATATTGGATATATTGCATGATCACGTCAACCAGATTCTGGTCTATAATAGGATTTTCCTACTGATGTTCAGAAACAACATCCCCCTAGATTATATTCATATGCCTTCTCATATACATGATACAACACATCATTAGAAGAAAATAATGATGACAATAGATTAACACTCAGACTAATCACCATGTGAAATTGATAACAATATAAAGAAAAAAAATATTTGTATTTCAATTTATCTAAATTAAAAGCAGGGAAAGTACTAGACCTAATCCTCATGGAATATTTCCATAACCACCCCTAGTGACTTAAGGTTTATTACAATGAGTGCTGGCCAGGCACTCAATCGCAACTACATCCTAATTGCTGAAAAGAATACACAATTACATACAATCATCAAGACTTGAAGCTCAACCAATAGAACATATAGAACATTATCATGAACCATTCCAAGTACCTTGGAAACCTGATAGTTGAGATACCATGGACATGGCCTGATGGGAATTCCCGATTCCTAGGGATTCGCGACTTGCACCTAGCATGATACAAAATGGGAGTGAGAAAGGATTTTCCACAAACATTATAGAAGAAAGATAAAAAATTAAGAGTGCATAAAAAGAAAACTCAAATGGGAGAACTGTAGCAAATTTCTAATATATATAAATAACTTAATGTACTATAACAAAGTATCACAAAAACAATATATATTACCAAAGTACCAATGTATGAAACACTCCAAGTCCACTGATCAATAGCTAGAACCACCTCTAAGTGGTGCTTTACCCCCTTTCGAACCTAGAAGGAAATAATAAACAACACTTGATGACAGAAGTAGGGTGTGAGATAAAATCCAAGTAGGGTCTCACCAAGTATTCAATAGTAGATTCCAAAATTTATTTAAACAAATAAAACATTCAATATTATATAATGAGGACTATAATTTCAACATCAAATGTATAAAAATCATGCATTAAATTTCAAATGATGGAATTACCTTAAATAATTTTCTTAATAAACATTTAATATAGAATAATATATATAATTTTCAAAGCCATGTATTTTTTTTACAATCATTGGTATAAATTAATATCTAAATTATATTCATACAAGAAACAAAGTCAACATCCCAATTTTATTATATTTCTAGTCTATAGTTCACAGCAATCATATTGACATGAAAATATTTGTATAAAAATGTCCCCTTCAACACTAGTCAAGAGAAAGTCCTCACCATCCCATCTTGTATGTGATGTGTTGCATATATGTTTTTTTAATGTCGTAAATCATAGAGTGTTATATTGAATAACTCATTAACTACTTAGTCTTTCATGTGAATTAATAAAAAATGATGGATATTTTATTTCAAAAAAAAACAATTTAAAAAACAACCCATTCATCCTTTTTAAAAATTACAATTTTCTTTTTAAAAACAAATTATTTTTAATCAAAACATGCCTTTTCAATGATAAAACTCAAAGGTTTCTATCAAAACTATATAATACATTATTTCATAAAAGAATTTTCAATCAATTCCTAATTCAATTTCACAATTAACATTAACAATATAAATTTGAAAAATTAAATTTCAAACAATTTAAATAATTTCAAAATAAATCCCAAATTCAACGGGATATGGGTTTTCCCCCAATTTTATGTAAAATAAAATTCAAATTCAAATCCCGAATTCAATTTAATTGAATTATTAAAAAATAAATTCCAAAAAGAATCAAATCCCCAAAATTCAATTAAATTAAATTTAATCAAAACATGTAGTTTTGTGGTATTACAATTGGATAATAAATATGGATTCTTCAACCTCATTATCATGATATCTCAAAATTCCAAACACTAATCAAGATTCAAAAATAAAGAATGATGATAACGGGATTTGAAAATCACAAATAAATCTATGATGTAAACCAAAGTTCATTAGATCTGCTAATATCATGGTGATACAAAACACCCTAGGGAGGGGAATTAAAATGGTTAGAGAAAGTGAACATAAAGTTAAATCTTACTAGGAGAAAAGTTAACATCATTATCCTATCTTTTATTCTCTTCCCGATAGATTTAGTGGGGATATGAACAACTCTTGGGAGATCCTGTGGAAGAAGAATTCACTTGGGGGTCATGTCGGTATGTCGGGGACCTGAAATCTAGGATTTTTGATTTGTAAACTTAATTTCATTTTAAAAAACCCCATACACACGGTTAACTAGGATGAGATACATGATTTTAACAAATCATGCACCCTACTTGCGCACCCCCATTAATGGGATGCATGGTTTCTCCTTTATTAATGAATGGTCTGTAAAACCGTGAACTATCTTTGAAAAACCCCACTCTATGGGTTTACACATATTTCAATGAGATAGTGTTTGGTTTGGGAAAAATATGGGCTAAACATTAACTAGCCATTAATTTTATTAAAAAAATTAAAATTTGTCTAGAAGAAAAACAAAAACCAAACCCAACCAAATCATGATAAAAATTGGGGTTTAGAAATACCTAATAACCATTACAGGATTTATATTTGAGTGGTTCATATGTTCAATTTATTACCCTAACAAAATTGTTGGATAGTGAGGATTCTATATATGTACAACACATGAATATAGAATATTAAATTTTTCCATATCATGAAATAGTTTTGTCTTTGATGAATTGAAATTCTTCTAAAAATATCCAAAATATTATTGTCGAATATATCCTTTCCAATTTGAATTTTTTCTTTGAAAAAATAAAAAATAAAAAATAGGTTTGAAATAATTTTCACTGAAAAATAAATTTTGATAATTATAAAATAATTTTCATGGGGTGGGAAATTTGATATATGTCATATATGTTAAAAAATCATTCATTTCATACGTTGTTAAAAAATCATAGCTTCTTCATAAAAAGACAAGAAGATTCATTTTAAACCATTTTTAAAATGAAAAATTTGTTATAAAAAATTCAATTAATATTAAAATAATTCATAAAAATATTAGTTAAAACATTAATTAAATCATTTGTATTGATCAGAAATAGATTTTCACTAAGGAATGAAATGAAGCCGATTTTCAAAAAAAAACATTCACTCATAAATTTTAAGTACCAATGGTAGGAAAATTTTAATAATGCATTAAATGTTAAAGAATAACTATATGAGATGAAAATGAAATGGCTATATTAAACATTGATCAGAAAATTTTAAAGAATGAAAATTCAAACATAAACAATCCCAATTAAAATGACGTTAAAGTATAAACATGTACTGCCTTGGTAACTATTGAATCATAACCACTATGAATGGAGTTAGTGAATTGTTACTTGAAATACATTGAATTAAAATTTATTAATGATATAATATATAATGGGGATGTATATACATCATAAACAATAAATTCGGTTCATAGAATAACATGTATCTCAAATAAGGATATTTTAAGATGGAAACCCTTACCTCATTCCCAAAGTTTATAATGTGTTTCATTTATCCTCTATAAAATAAAATTATATCATGTATTTTGTTCTTAAAAATATTTTTTTGGTTTAATACCTTATATATAAAATATTTAATTAATTTATTTTAATGTTGTGTTTAATTACATAATCATTTATGTCTACATTAGGTGATTCAAGGATGCTTGGTTAACAATTTTAAAATAGTACTGGTGATTTGACTATGTTCAAAGGTGTATTTATTCCATAACCTCAAAAAAACATATCTTAATTATAATTTTTAAAAATAAATTATAATTATTAAATAATCCAAGATATAATTATGAAAAATGATCTATTATTCATTCTTGGAGGCGATAGACCTTACGTACACATGACCAATGTTTTCATTTTTCAGTGATCATGATAGAAATAAGATATGTGTTATCTTATCATTGAAAAATGATAATTATATATAAAATATCATTTTATTTCATTATATTATTACTTGTATAAACCATATATTTTATGCGATAATAAAAGCAGTTCGCATCGCTTTGCGAGGATACATTACTTGATTCACAGTAAAGTCATTTCCAATATCAATGGATAGTAAGGTAAGAATGTTTATGATTAATTATTTTTATATAATTTTTATCATTTCATTAAAATCATATATAAATATTAAATTCATCATCATAAATATTCAAGATAGTAGATTATGGAATATGAATAACAAATGTTTGTTAGGCAGTAGTCCACCATACACACAATCAATGGCTTCATTTCCCATTAGCGGGATGTGGATATTGACAGTAATTGTGTTATCCAATGGGTTTTGTAATTTTTATTGGAGAGGAGAGTAGGTTCCCTTTTATAAGGGACGACGAATGGAATTCTTATAAATACCCAAATTATTTCAATAATTAGAAGTCAACATAAAGAAAAGTGCTTCCAAAATAGTCAAATATGGAAGTGCGGGATATTTAAGGCAAATAAAATCCTCTAAGATTTAATATAAAAATGTTTTAAATATTTTATCCACTTGAACTCTATTATTACTCAATTTTACCCTCTTGATTTTTTATAAGGGTATCTTTTTTATTCTATTTCCACTATTAATTGTGAATAAAAATTAATTTTAAAATATTATGTCATATTAATTAATATTTTTTTAAAAATGGAATAAATTTTATCAAAATAAATTTGTATAACTGGAAGAATATAATTTAATATAAAACAAAAAAGTGTGATGAAAACAAGTTTTCTGAAAAAATTATTTATTATTTGAAAATTATGATCTTATATTTTCTATTTGAATAAAATTCATCAACATGGGAATTTAAATTATATATATATATATATAATCTAAATATTTCATTTAATTCATTATTAGTAAAGGGTTTTGATAATTTATTTAAATGGAAAACATTATGCACAGTAAAACTATTATCAAAAATTCTTTTTTAAGCCCAAAAATAAACATATACTAAAATCCATTATAATGATGATTTACACATAATATATTGGATTAATGAAATATAAATATAAATTATTTTAATTTTATATTTAATTAAAAGAACAATGGAGATTTTATATTATATTTTTTAGTGGATGAAATTCGAGATTTACGAAAATCTCTTTTTTTCAACATTCACTGAAAAAATGATATTTTATGAAAAATAGAAAATTTTCCCATAGTTTATAAATATATAATCTATTTTAAAAATTTATTTTTATTTTATTAAATAAAATTTCTAAATATTTAGAAAAATTATTATATTATATTATTAGAAAAACTATAAAAATCATTTTTGAAGAAAACATATTTTTTATAGAAAAAATATCTTTATTAAAGTTTGGTTCATATAAAATAATAAATTTTTATTGAGTATGAAATTAAATTTATTTCATAATTTATTTAATTTTATTCATAACATAAAATTTAATTGATGGGTCATAATGATACATTTAAATATTAAAATTCTAATATCCATTCATCATCCATTGATTCTCTATATTGCTTGTTGAAGATGTTATCGATGTAACAATATAAGGTTTTTCAAATTTAATTAATTAAATACATTAAACACTAATTATCTTATTAATGGATCTTTTTATGATATAGTCATAAAATATCCGTTAAACATAATTTTTTTGCTTCTATCAATTGAATTATGAAAAACAGACATCTACGATTGTGATCAGTATGTTATTTGGTGTCTAGTAGAACCATATTTTTTAGATAATAACATACCCTTATCAATATTAATATGAATATCAATATGATCTTTATTAATATTAAATACTATTACTATTTTTTTGTCTTATGTTTATAGGATAAGGAGAAATTGATAAATTTTTCAAGGTGATATAAAATCAGAAATTGTTTTAAAATTAATATTTTACAAATCCATTATGATTTTATTTAAAATTTAAATTAATAAAATTAATAAAATTATATTAACAAAATAATGTTTATTTTTGAATTCCACACATATAAAAATGTTTAAGGAGAATTTGTGGTATTTTTATAAAATACTTAAATTTTTGGTGAATAGTGAAATACGTTAATTAACTCAATATGGTATATAATTGAATTTACGCATCATGCTAGAGTCATGGAGGATTTAAAAGGACATTATTTCCAAAAAAACATGAAATTATTACTATTTTGGGTGACATTAAGCCAGACTATAATAATCATGAGAAGAAATATTAAACTAATGATTAAAACAATAGAAACCCCCTCCTCTCCTCTACTATAAATACAATCCTCACCCCACCCTTCCTCCACACCACTCATTCCTTGATAATTGCCTATGATCTAGAAAATACACTTAAAAATCCTCTTATCTACGTTCAATACATTTTGGCCTCACCAATAGGCCAAAACCATTGTCATTAAAGAGGATATCAATGAGGAGAGACCAGAAGGTAAAGATCCTCTTTCATTTTATTGTGTTTTCTTTACAATTAATTCTTTTTCTTATACTATCTTATACTAACCGTATCCAAAAGGAATGAAAGAACTAGTATTTTATATATTTTATATTTGTTTCTTTTTTATGAAAAAAATAATCATCATTCTTCCTCTCTAATTCCTCTTATTATAATAATAATAACACCACATGTGATGTGATGATTCACCAAAATCGTGGATGATGTTTTTTCAATTTCCATTAATTGCCTAAAAACATGTTATAAAACCATTTTAATGGTCTAAAAATATTGTAAATTTTATGATATATCCTCTTTAATGTTCTGTAGTTAACATATAAACATAATATTATATTATATAATGAAACTAGTTCGTGATTATTAAAAAACTACCAAAATAATCTAAATGGATATCACTAATGTTGTATCTAAAGATTCATCCTCATACCATATATAGAAAAATAATTATGAAATCATTTAATATTATATAAAAATATTAATAACATTTAATTTCACTTCATAAATTTCATTTCCATACTATAAGAATATTAAATACTCACCAGCCATGGAAATCAGTTAAAGAATCCACTCAAAATAATGGAAGGATCAAAATACTAATAATTAAAGGGAGAAATGATTTTATGAAATGATTATATAAATTTTTATAAAAATTAATACTTGTTTTAAGATATTAACAACACTTTTTCAACAATTATAAATGAGGTATAAATAGGAATGATGTATGACAATCTCGGGCTAAGGGAATTTTTAACCCAATTTCCATTCTTTGGGGTAACCTTCTACTTCATTATTTATGTGGTATTAAAATAGTTTTTATGATTAAAATTTTTTATTTGATGTTTAATTATTTTTATTTACAGTTTATATACATATTATGTCAACTCTATAAAGTCTTAATACAATTATATGTTATTTGTAAGGGATTTTCTTTCAAAATCCTGTTTTAAAATTCTGTTTTACAACATTCAAAAAAATGTTATTATTAAAATATTCACATTGAATTATTAGGATCTGGTTCTTAGGAATTATTTATAATGACATGTGGGGTGTATATCTACTTCTTATTCCTTGTTTATTTTTATTTTGGATTTTGGAGATATGGTTATTCCAAGTGTATATATGATGGTTACCGAAAAAGGGACCCATGAGGGTTACATTGTATGTTATCCCGGAGGGTTACAAATTTTATGGTAGTCAAGAGGGTTACAAGATTATGAAATTAATTCCCCAAGAAACCTTTATTGTTCTATTTATGATATTAATATTTTTTTTAAATCTCATGGAAATCTCATGTTTAACAATGTAAGTATATATGGGTTACAAGTATGAATTTTTTAAAATGATTTCATATGCTTAAATGTATTCATAGTCCAACGTTTTGTTTCCTTATTTATATATGAATTATTGAGATTTTGGTTCTCATCCCATGTTTTATATGATTTTCAATTGTTCATACGATGTGTAAGGAAAATATGGAATCCATGATAAATGTTTTGACGATTTGTCAAGGAAAAGATGTTTTATTTGAAATGTTTTATACATTAGATGAAATGGACACTATTTTTGTGCTATCTACTCTATAAATATTTTTAATGTTACATATGTATTATATCTCATTTTGATAAAACTATAAGCCATAAAAGATCCTCAATGTGAATGGTTGTGACTTCTTTAAGAAACTTCATGATTATATATTGTAATTTGTTTTGGTTATTATAGGTGGTACCAGAGGATGGTTTACAAAACATTAGGTTTTAGGATTATGTTAAAATAAAAATATGAATGATTTTTACATGATGGTTAATTTGAAATTTTATTTCATTTAATGATTACCATATTTTTTTTAATTATGATATCTTTGTTCAGCAAGGTTTTTTGCAAAATAAACAGGGAAACTGAAGTGGAAGGGAACTGACATAATTATATCCTTCTGAATCTGAAGCCTGGAATATTCATGATTGGAATCAAGTAGTTTGTGGTAGTAACAGCTCATATGAAATATTATATAAATTGTGTTTTCATCCATTCAAGAGAACAAATAATGATACAATAAATTAAAATGATGACAGTGGAATATTTTATGAGGAAAAACCCTCCTGGATTCAGTGGATATTCTGACCCAGTAGTAGATGAAGGATGGATTAAAGCCCTTGAAATGATATTATATGTTATAGGATCTTAAAATAATCAATAATTAAGTCCTCAAATTTATAGTATTTATAGTCAATCTGATCAGTTGTGGTCAATGTTCAAGAATATCAGGGATATAGTGGAGATTGAATCCTAAGAGTTGTGTGAATTTAAAAATATTTTCCATGAAAATATATTCTAATAGTAGTTCGACATAGGATGGGGAATAAATTCCATTCATTAAAGAATAATGAGGAATATTAAGTGGTCGTTTATGAAGAGAACTTCACCAGACTAGTTATGTATTCTCCAAATCATATTCTAGATCTTGATATAAAAATAAATCATTTTTATTTAGTATTGATGACAAGATATAAAAGGTAATTAGCTCCTTATGAGTTTAAAACTTATGTGAAACTTGTCTGATGTGTTGAGATGATAGAAAGGATGTTTTTTGTTGATCACTTTAACATTGAAAATAAGCATAATAAGAGGTTCAGATGGCATGTAATGGGTAACAATCAATCAAAGAAATATGATGGTAAGAAACTCCAATTTCAAGTTTGAGAAAAGTGTGGTGAAAAGAACCCTATGCATTGCCTTACCAAAACCAGGATGGGTTTTCGTTGTAGTATTTTTGGAAATACGACTCGAAATTGTAATGAAAATGATTCTATGACTAATCATGATAGGAAAACTGAATGGTTTTTAAAATGAGGTTAGATGGTTCCTTATGAAAATTCTTACCTAAAGATAAATCTAAATGATGCATTGAATCTATACTATAATAAAAATGGTGTAGTTAGATCCTCCGCAACTACATCATTAATAATCAGGCCAACCAATGATGTTTTATCAAGTACTTAATTTGTTTACTCAAATTTTATTAATGTTTTGTTTTGTATAGTGTCTACATATTACTTTATTTCAATGAATATTTCATGTAAATAAGAAATATCATCTCAACAAATTAGACGAGAACTTTTTGTTAAAACACCATGAGTAAATATATTTGCAAATAGGAACTATAAAAATAATTCTATTATGGTCTTTTCAAAGAAATTAACTACACACGTTTTTTTGTGTTCCTTAGTATATTTTGATGTCATTCTGGTTATATATTGTCTTTTGGTTTATCATTCTAATATGGATTTTAGATATAATCATATTTTTTTTTCTAAAAGATTTTGGTTTTTTATAAAATAATTAAACCATTCAACTGAAAGAAAATTATGAAGCTGAGTAATTGGTGAATTATGGAAATGAATTTTATCATTATCATATTGTTGAAAATAAGGGAACTATTATGATTAATGATATTCTACTAGTAATTGAATATATTTATTTTTTATCTGATGAGTTACCTTGTGTTATACCAGATAGGGAAGTTGAATTCACAACAGAATTAGATCATGATGCTATAAAAATTTCAAAATACCATTATCGAATGGATCAAATAGAACATATTGAATTGAAAATTCAGTTTATGGAGTTGATTGATAAAGGATTATTTCTTCCTATAACATAACAATATGGTGATTCTTTTTTTGTTACAAATAATGATGGTTCAACAAGACTTTTCAATATGTATAGATCTTTTAATAAGATTGATGTTAAGAAATTTATAATTTTCCACATATCAAGGAATTTTTTATTGATTCCCAGGAGCACTGTATTTTTTAAAGGTTGAGCTGAGGTTGGGGTACCATCAGTTGAATGTAAAAGAAGTAGGCATATTTAAGATTGTGTTCCATTGTAGATATGGTAATTATGAATTTTTTGTTATGTTTTTTGGGTAATCTAATGCACCTGATGAATTCACAGATCTTATGAATAGAATATTTCATGAGTTATAAGATATGTTTTTAGTTATTTATATTGATGACACTATGGTATTTTCTAAAAGTAAATAGGATCCTGAAAAACATCTAATGGTTGTTTTAAAAACAATAATAGAAAACAAAATATATGGATAATTCAGAATTTGTGATTTTTAGTTGCAACAGATTTATTTTCTTGGGAACATTGTAAATAATGATAGAATTAAAGTTATCCTGCCCAAACAAAGGTGGTTGATGAATGGAATGTACCTTAAAATGTTATATAAATTTATTTTTATCATAGATGAATTGGTTAATACAGAGAGTTTCTTAAAAACATTTCACAATTATCTATCATGTTAAATAAGTTAACCTAAAAAGAGGTAAAATTTATTGTGATTCAATAATGTGATGATTAACTTCAGGAACTATGGATGAGATTAATGAATTCTATGGTTTTTACTATACCATCATGTAATCATGATTTAATCATCTACATTTAGGCTTTATTAAACAGGCTTACTTTTGTTCTAATGTAGAATGATCATGTAATTGCTTATTCTTCAAGACAACTAAAACCTCATGAATGGAATTATACCACACATGATTTGGAATTAGTAGCTATGGTTTATTCTTTGAAAATTTGATGGCATCATTTATATGAATCCAAATTCTTAATAAATACATACCATGAATTTTTACAGTGTATAATCCCTCAAAAAGAATTAAACATGATGAAGAGAAGATGGCTTAAACTATTAATGTATTTTGATTTCTTGATCAATGACCATATTAGAAAAGAAAAAAAAGTTGTGGATTCCTTGAGTTGATAACATCACGCATCATTAACAGTGTTATGTTTGGAGCAAGATCCCTTGATTAATGATTCAATGAATTTTTTCATAGAAGTTGTTTTTGAAATAAATACCTCTATTTTGATTCAGGTTTCAGTGTAGTCATTGAAAACAGACAGAACTAATCTATTGCATAAGGAAGACCTTGAGCTACAGAAAAATGTAGAATTGGTTAAAATGAGTATTTTTCCAGAATTTAAAATTAAAAAATATTATAGGTTAAGATTTAGAAAAGAATTTTGTGTGACATTTGATCTCATATGAATAAATAATTATGGTGTAAAGTTCATTGTTCTCTATTTATAGTTCATCCTGGTAGTAAAAATATGAAGAAAGACCTTCTGGGGTATTACTGGTAGGATGGAATGAAAATAGATATTGAAGATTTTTGCATGAAATGTTTGACATATCAAAAGGATAAAGTAGTGTAGAAGTTATTGATAGGGATGATTCATCCCTTACCAATTTTAGTGTGTAAAAGGGAAAAATATCCATAGACATTATTGTGGGACTACCTAATACTTCTCTATGTAATGCTGTAATCTATGATACTATTGATAGACTGATCCAATCTACACATTTCATTCCTATTTGAGATACATTGTATTTTGATCATATATCTCAACTATACCTCAAAAAAATAATAAGTATACATGGAGTGCCTCATTCCATTGTATCTAAATGGGATCCTAGGATTACATGAAATTTTTGGAAGGGCCGTCAGAATTCGTTGGGCACATAATTAAATTTCCATACAACATTTCATCCTCAATCAGATAGAAAGTCAGAATGAAGGATTCAGACATTATAGGATATGATTCATGCTTGATCAATGGACTACTAGGGAGGTTGGGATAAAAATATTTCACTAGTAGAGATTTATAATAATAAAATATTAAATTCTAGTATATAGGTGGCACATTGTGATGCATTATATGGGAATCATGGTCGAACACCAGATAATTGGTATGAAGTCGAGGAAAAGAATTTGATGGGACCATAATTAGAATAGGAGGTGGATAAGAAAGTGAAGATGATCCGGAAATACATGTGGACTACACATAGCAGGATGAAATGTTTTGTAGACAATAGGATGAATTAAATTTCATTACAGATAGGTGATCATGTTTTTCTTAGAATCTCATTATAGATAAGTGCTACGTGTTTTGGTATGAAAGGAATTCTATGTTCAAAATTTTTCGATCCTTATGAATTCCTGGAGAAATTTGGACTTGTCTCTTTGTGAGTAGCTTTTAATTTGGGTTTAAATCTGGTACACACTATTTTTCAGGTTATTATGTTGATAAAGTATGTTCTAGATTTATCTCATGTCCAGAGCCCCGAAGCAGTTCACTTAGAAGATAACCTTTCTAATGAAGATAAACCTGTTCAGATTATTTATCATAGAGACAATGTGTTGTGAATTAAGGTAATTTAATAGCAAAAGTTTTTGTGGAGCAACCACATGGTCGAACATGAAACATGGGAATCTGAAAATTCTATGAGAGAAAGGTACCCTTTATTTTTTTAATAAGTAAATAATAAATTGTGATGATGCAATTTCTTGACGGTTTGGAGAATTTATCACCCCAAGGTTTTACAAATAAATTTGATAAAATGCATGAAACAATTATAGTCTTTATAATGTCATTTTTAAGGATGTTATAATTAACTAGAAGTTAAACATAATTTTGCACCTTTTATGTTTTGAATTTCAAAAAATCGACATCTATAGTTGGGATCAGTATTTTATTTTGTGTCTAATAGATCAATCATTTTTTTGTGAATTGTAAAAAACCCTTATGAATTGTAATATAAACCATGTAAATAGTAAATAATATTATGATATTTTACCTTAAGTTTATTTGATAAGGATATCTAGATTAATTTTTCAATGTTATAAAGAATCAGATATAGTTTTAAAATTGTTATTTTTCAAAGAAATTGTGATTTTATTTACATATTAAATTAATCATATTTAGAAAATTAATTTCAAAAAATAGAGGACAATTTTGAATTATACATGATGAAAAATGGTTAGGGTAAAGTTTTCATAATTTTTTTAAATACATGAATTTTTTGTCAATAGTGAAATATAGTAATTAACAAAATATGCTAAATAAATGAATTTATGCTTCTTAATTCCGTCATGCATGATGTAAATGGCCATTGGTTTGAAAACTCAAGAAATTATAACTATTTGGGTTCACATGAATCAAGACCATTCATAGTCTTGAGAAAAAATATAAACAAAAAATTAAAATAATGGAAAACCCCTCCTCTCCCCCACTATAAAGACCACCCTCACCCCTCTTCCACTCACACCACTCAAGGTTTGATAATTTTCCATGTACATCCAAATACTCTTAGTAATCCCTTCCATGACGTCCATGAACTTCATGTCTCACAAAATGGCCGAAACCAAGGTTCTTAATGAGGATCTCAATGAGAAGAGATCAAAAGGTAAATATCCTCCTTCATTTTTTTGTTTTTCCTGTTCAATCCATTTTTTCTTATACTCTCTCTCCTCCCATTATCTAAGTGTCATGAAAGTGCTTTTAGTATATATATTCTTTATTTTTATATTTTTTATGAAAAAATTCATCATCAATATTCATCTCCTCTTTTTCTTATTGAAAAAATAAAAATACCATCTATGGTGTCCTAATTTAATAAAACCATGGACGATGTGTTTTCAATTTCCATGATTTCCTTAAAAACTAGTTATAAACAATTTAAATGTTTGAAAAAAATTAATTTGTATTATAAATCCTCTTTAATAATGTGTAGATAAAATATATATGTAATATTATGTCATCTAATTAAAATACATAGTGATTATCAATGAATCAGAAAAATGATCTAAACAGTTATCACAAAATATTTCTTTAATGATTCATCCTCTTACCATATAATACAAACTATTTATAGAATAATTTTATATTCTAGAAACATATGAATACAATTTCAATTTACTTTAAGAATTTCATTTCCACATGACCAAAAAATCAAATACAAACTGGCCATGGAAATCATGTAAAAAAATTCGAAACAATGGAAGGAACAAAATAAAAATAATTAATTGGTGAAATTATATTATAAAATTATTATATAAGTTGTTATAAATATCCATATTTTTCTATAATATTTTATTAACACTCTTTTAACAATTAAATATGATTATTAAACATGTCTGAATTAATACTATCCTTATGTAAGGGAATTTTTAGAACAATTTCCATTCATTGGGTTAACATTTTACATCATTATTTTTGTTGTATTAAAATAATTTTTTTGATTAATTTTAGTTCTATTATTTTTAATTATTCATATTTATAGTTTATATAAATATTAAATCCACTAAATTATGTCTCAATTCAATTATATGATTCTTCTAAGGGGCGTTGCATTTAAAATCTTCTTTTAAAATTCTATTATAAAAAAATCAGAAGAATTTTTTTTAATATAATTATTCATTTATGATTATTTTAATGTAATTGGTCATCAGTTATGATGATGTGTGGGAAATATTTCTCTATCCAATTCGTTGGGTATGTTTAATTTGGAGGTCAGCCGTATAGTTACTCAAAGGGTAACTGTAATGGTTACACAATAAGGTAGTGGTGAGGGTTACATTGTAATGTAGCCATGAGGGTTAAAAAATATAATGCATATGATAGGGTTAAAAGATTATGTAATTAATTCCACATGATACTTTTATGGTTCAAAATTAGTTTATATGTCTACATTTATTCATGGACTAATGTTTTATATCCTTATATTACATCCCTTATTGATATTTTTGTGCTTATCCCATGTTTTTGTGTGATTTTCTCAGGTTATAAGGATGTTTAAGACAAACAATGAAACAAAGTTAAATATGAAGATGATTTATCAAAGAAAACATGTTTTATTTGAAAAATTTTATACTATAGAAGAAATGGATATTATTTTTTTGGGTCTCCGATCTGTATAAATGTGGGATTTAATGTATTTATTATAACCTAATTCTCTAAAACTATAAACATTAAAATATCCTCAATGTGAAACGATATGACTTCTTGACAAAAAATAATGATTTTTTAATGTAATATTGTAAGGTCCTTATAATCAAACATAGTTTTATTTCAAAATAAAATTGCATGAAATTATAAGAACCGAAAATAAATTATTTCATTCCCTTATTTCATGTACCTGGATAGAAATGTTTGACATTTGAAAATTCCCTTTATGAGAAATGAGCATCATAAAATCTGGTAAAAAACATTCCCTTGTTATGAGTGAAAGGAAAATATAATGCATATAAAATAAATATGATTCCAAGTAGGATGAAAATAGTGATAATTTAATATATATATATTTATATATGAAAATCATCAAAAATTATAGGGGGACATATATATCCTTGTTGGTAATAAATTCAAATTATTGAAATTAATTTATCAAACTAAAACCATAAACATAAAATGATTAAAAAATAATATATATTCATTCGAAATGAAGTTAATATAAAAATTTATGTCAAGTTCCTTTACCCATGGTTGAAAAATTCCTTTGACATAAAGACTAATAACATAAGTAATCATAATTACATTATAAGTAAAATCTCATCCTTTAATGAATTTCCAACAAAATCTATTATTTCCACAAATGGATGAGAATTTGAGGTGAATTTATTATGACTAAATCAATAAAATAATCTTATAATGGATAACATAATCCATAAAATAATTACAATATATATTTTTACTATCTTTACTAAAACCAAAATGGTTAGAAAATGGTATGATAATTCCCAAAATATATACACATTAATATAAATCTTCAAATCCAATGTTTAACATATATCATTACCTAACCAAATAACATTGAATTCAAATTACCCTCAATATTCATGGATTTAATTTTGTTATTATTAAATAATCATTCATGTGAAATCACATGTTTAATTAATCATTATGTATAAATAAAACTAATGAAAAACTTATATGAATATCATCATTCAACAAAAATTTCAAAAAAAAAATCTTGATCCTAAAATATTTTTCCCAAAAAAAAATATTTATACACATAATAATTTTATAAAAATATGGTCACAGTAGCTAGTAAATCATGTAAACAAGTGGTAGGAGATGGTCCCTTATCGCTCTTCAGTAGTTCATTGTAAAATTAAAGCCTTACCAAATATGATGGGTTGTTTCGTATCAAGAAAATTATCAATATTATAAAACCATATTTATATAAATCATTTAATATTCCCAAAAATATGATGAATGTATCCAAAATAAAATTATTTTTAAATTTAAATTTTTAACCCTTATGTTTCTATATATAGTTTATTTTTTGAAATATATGATAATATTAACTGAATACTATTACCTCAACTTTAATGACAGGATAAACCCTATGGGTTTCTAATACCATTAAAATTTTTATCACGAAAGATAGATTAATTATTCCTCCAATAACTTATTTTACTAAAAAATATACTAATCTCAAGGGTTATATTACATGATTTTCTCCAAATATATTGTTAGTCATCATAAAATCCATAACTGAAACCCTAAGAATGTTTATTTATTCCATTAAACATATTATCAAACGTAGACGTATCAAAACAATACATTTTATGTTTCACCTACATCATATTATATTATGAAATATTGAAATCCTTCATGATGGTTCAGGGAGATACATTGAATTTAAAAAAAAACCCCCCATTAGTATTAATGTAGGTTTATAGAAAGGGCCATTATCGTGCATCAAGTGACAATCAAGTCAAATCCTAATGAGTTTTTTTTAGAGATATTTCCCCTAGTTAAAACAATGTCAGAGTCCCATATAGTGGTAATAAATGGATATGAATATAATTTCCTATAAACCACATTCTCTAAACTTCAACAAAATTAAAAACATGTTTTTTTTAATTCTTACCCTTATCTATATAATTATCCCATGGTTTATATCTAAATTATTCTATTCCAAATGCCCAAGAATAATGTGAAGTTTATCTAAAACTAACTCTAGAAATCCAATACTTTAACACATATTATTTCTTAATTTAAAACTTAAAGATACATTAATTAAAACCTGAATAACATGAGTCTTGAAGTGTTTGGATGGAAAGGTTTATAATACATTAGTATGAAACTAAAATAAATCTTATTATTTTTTTTAATTTTATTCTCTTTAATTAAAATTTATATCCAATCGTCACCATAAACTACAAGGGATTACTTATGGATTACAAGTAAAAAGGAGGGATCTAAACACCCAATTAGGGGAATCCACATTATAATTAAACATAACATGTGATTCAAAGGTATAACATAATATTAGAATGTATATGGAACATTAGTAATCGCATGGGAGGATAAAATAAAGATAATTATATCATATGATAATTTAATACAAGAAAAATTGGGAAACAAATAGGGAATTTCATAATCATAAGTCAAGGAAAACCTCCAAAACAATATCACAATGTGGAAAATGTCCAGTAATGTATTAGGTTCACTCCACAATCAAATACATTCCATATCCTTAGACAAAAACATTACCTAATTAAATTTTAGGGATATATAATTCAGAATAAACCAATCAAATTCATTTTATGTGCATTCCTAAATGTTCCACATTTTAAATAAATCGTAATACATAAAGATTACAATTTTCAAATGAATAAAAAGGATTTCAAAATCATATCATATATCATAATCATAAAAAATTTCCTAGTGAAGTAATTTGAGGGATGAAAATCAGTGATGCATTAAATTATAAAATGAAGGTATAGTGAGATTTTTTTTTATAAGTGATATATATATATATATATTAATGAATCATTTTATTAAGTTAATGTTTTTTACATTTATGAGTATAAATAATTTTTAATTGCTAAAAATATTCCAATAAAAATAATCATTTTGACATTGAAAATCAATTTTTAACAACTAAAAATTTTAAAAAAAATATAGTAGAAAACTATTTCATTAAAAATATCCTCGGAATTTTATAAGGGAGGATTCAATGAAAATAATGTTCATGATAGTGAGTAATTCTATACATTTGGAATTAGTTAAAAACATTTTGTTTACACTTTGGTAAAAAGTACATCATTTGGAAAACGGTTAAAATATTCCATAAAAAAATTAATAAAATTTAATCATGGGTAAAAATGAATTTAATAAATAATATGAATATTTTAATACCTTTTCAATGATATTTTTAACAAATAATTAAAATTTAAGGGAAAGTGTTTTCGACTAAGGTGATAGATACTGTAAATTTTCCTTAATATTATTTCCCAAATAAATTTATGTTTTAAAGAGAGGAAAATATTACAATTACATGAAAATTTAATGAATAAACAAATGGAAAAATGAGATTTTATTATTATAAAATTAAAAAAGCAATTTCTTAATGTAAATGAAAGCTTCAGAAATCCCGATTAAAATACAATTCAAGCATAAACCCTCATTGCCTTGGTAACTTTTAAATAATATCCCACATTAATGAAGTAATAAAATTTTAACAAAAAATAACTTTAATTTATAATTATTTATTATATAATAAATACGTTTTATGTATATACACCATATAAATAAAATTTGGTAAATAAAATAACATGTTTCCCAAAAAAGGTTGTTTTGGGATAGCAAACCTTACCTTATGTCCATATATTGCCATATATTTATTTTATTTCCTACAAAAGAAATTTATACCAGTTATTTGGTTTATTATGAAACATTTCATCATGTAATTCTATATAATTTGATTATTTATATCATTTATTTTAATGAAATGTTTAATTAGATAACCAGTTATGTCTACATCATGTGTTCTTTAGGATGATTGGTTCATTATTTCTAAACATCATCATTTTGAAAACCATGATCAAAGGGTTTTATATTCGATCATATATATAATAATAATCATGGAATAATTATAATTTTTATACCTCAATTATAATTTTAAAATCAACTATGAATTATGGTTATTAAAAAATATCTATGATAGAATTATGGAGAAGGTATGTCATATATACGCATGAGTATCATTTAAAATAATCAAAAATCATGATGGAATGAAATTATGTTTTGTTTTATAATTTTATAATGTCCATTATATCATAGAAATAGAAATATTTATTTAATTACACTTACATATAGCATCCATGGTATGTGGTAAGAAAAAATGAATCACATCACTCTTGAGGTAGTTGTCCACTATACTCACAAACAATGTTATAATATTCTACGGACATTAAGGTAAGAATAAATACAATATATTACATTTAAAAAAATTTAAAGAGGTCATTTATATCATATATAAAAATTAAATACATGAAACATAAATCCATGAGAGGTGATAGTGGAAAATCAATTACACTATTTCATGAGTAGGTAGTCTTCTCTATACATGATCGGTGGTTTCATTTCAACTTTAATGTATGTGGATAAGAATTTATGGAATTCCATTAACAAACTAACATCATATAATATTTGATATAAATATTTTTTTTAATCTTATAATTATTGAGTTTGATTTTGAGGAGGTGGGTGAAGAAATAAAACAATGATTCAATGATAAAATAATGCGTCTTCCTCAGAAAGCCTCTTCATTATTATACACAAATACTTCTATGATTTTAATTATTTTCAATTATGTTTTATAGGAATATGGGTGTTAAGTAACTAATTAATATTTTTAGGGATTAACGAAACTGATTACATTAAGAGTGGAGATGATAGGAGTGTGGGACCCATTTTTATAGGAACAAGAGTGGAATTATTGTAAATATCGAAAACTGTTTAATAATTAAAATTAACCCTATATCCAAATGCACCCAAAAATTAATAATAATGAATTGGTAAAGGTATAATTCTGAGTGACACTAAAAAAATTTAAAGAAAACATTTTATAAAAAAATTCATCATTTCCTCTATGGTTACTCACTTTTACCCTTTTAATTTTTCTACATGCACAAATATTATTCAGCTCATTTTCTATTAATCAAGACCCAAAAAATTAGAATTAGAATTTTATTTTATTTATTATGATTAAAAAAATGAATCTTTTTTTTAATTCAATTAAAAATTGTGATAGAATTTAATTTTAAATAAAACACGTAAGGGTAATGAAGAAGTCTTTTCCAAAAAATTAATTTGTCGTGAAAAATATTATAATATATTAACTTTTTTAATGGAAAAAATCATTATATGGATTTCAATTAAAAAATATTGATATATATTATTAAAATTTATTTAAAATAATTTTACATTATGGGTTATTTTATGTAATCATAATTGAGGAACACAATGTACATCAAAATATTTTTCATAATAATGTGTTCTTAATCCAAAAAAATCAAATACTATAATCCATTATAATATTATTTTAATTTACTTAGCTCAATTAAATATAAATAGATAATATTCTGGATAATTATAAATCAAATTAAAAAATTATAGTATATTTAAATTTAATTATTTATAAACAAAAATTATAGTATTACAATAATCAAAATATTTCACAATTTAGGGAAAAATTAATATCTTCTAAAAAGTGAAATTATTTTTGTTTTATATAATATAATTTCTAAATATTAAAAAAATAATATAATATTTTCTCATTGAATTAATAAATAAAGTGTTTGAAGGAAACATGTTTTTTGGTTGAATAAAATATCATTATGAAATATGGGATCTATTATATTAATAAATTGATATACAGTAGGAACATTATAAGTATTTAATGAAGTCACTAATACTATTCAGTCCTACTATTTTAACTGCTAGATTATAATGGTAATGTTGAAATAAAATTATTTTAATAATAAGTTGTGGTTACATAATATGTTATCGAATATAGTGTTGTTTTAAATATAATGATGATAAAAATATACTGAAATTTTTTTGATAATATTTTCGGAATTAAATTTGGGATGTAAATGTGTTGAATATTTGTGAATGTATCAAAAATGTGGAAATAAAATTATAATATATCTCAATAACCAAGGCCTTTAATAATCATCTATGGATAATTAAAATATTGATAGATATTGGGTAGGATGTGAAGTGTCCTCCTATTAGATACTATGACAAAAATGTATAAATTTACCTCAAAAATTATCATTTTCAATAATCTCACTATAGGAAATTAAATTTTTCCAATTTAATTTTCTGGGAAATTGTAGAATGAGTATTGATAAAACTTGAGTATATAGGATGTAATGAGAAATTGGAAGAAATAATGAAAACCCCATTGGATACTCCAATGTATTAGAATAATAAATTTTAATTTGATGTTTAATTACCTTCTTCAACATTATAAGGTTTAGATGTACCCTTATCACCATTAGTTTACATACTTATAACTATTAGTAAATTGTTGTAGGATTAAGGGGGAGATACTAGCCATGGATTGTTTTAATGAAAGCATCTTAATTTACTCATTATATTTCGAATTATTTTCATAGGTGGTTAATGTATTGTTAAAAATTTTGATTTTTTTGAAAAGTGGAGATCTATTTTCTTTTACCAAAACTATTATAAATGGAAGGTCATGTATACTTGAGGTGATTTCCTAGTATGAACAAAAGAGGAGATTATGAAATGTGGAAATAAATAAAGAATGTAGTACACTTTTTAACTATAATTTTATACATTTATAATTTTCATATATACAATTAGTTATGGATGAGTCATTATTAAAATGTTTCATTATTATTGACCATTTATTTTCACCTTGGATTTCAAATAAACTGAACATGGGAGAATGTTAGAACCATGTTGTTTTAGGATAGATTATGATATTGATGTTTTTCATTTGAAAATATGTTTCTTGGATGGTCAATGGATTATATAGGCATTAAACTATTGTATTCGTATGATAGATCACCAATGATAGATTTCAGGTATGTTTTTTCATTAGTGTTATTTTTATGTATTTGGAAAACACTGAGCACAAAAATATATAGGTTTCAGTGAAGTTATGTGATGAATTAATGGGGATGGATGGAATCCCAAATTGTTGAACATGCATCATTCATGGTAATGTATGTGTCCTAGTTAGTTAATTTTGAATTTTTAAATGGTAGATAATGTTATTAGTGGAATATGTCATTGTCAATAGAGTATGCGGAACATATAGTCAATAAAATGGTTTACAAATGTGAATGCATGAAACTCTAATGATCTATTTGGTCATAAGGAATAAATAATTATACAACAATAAAGAGTGAGTTAATTGTTTAGGAGAGGTGTTTTATGAGAGAATGTAATGGTAAAGGGTAGTTTGTGATGAGAATTCACCGAGTGCATTTATAGGGGGTTGAACATTAATTTTCGGGTTTAATGGGATTAATGAATGAAATAACATATAAATTCCACCATTGTACTTCAATACAGATCAATGGGATGCAAATAACAATCAATATGTTTATCAAATGGTTTCTCTATTCTATGATGATAGTTCACAAGGAAGACAATGTTTGTCTGTGAGGTTTCTAATACTGACTATAATAATGTATTTAGAGAGGGTTCACAATGATGAGTGATTTTCTACATGTTTTGGGAATGGGTTTTTGAGTATGATCCCACAGTTTTTGAGGTTATGAACACCTTGATTGTAATAATATCATAATGGAATCGGTTAAATGGAGTACACGGTCTATTTGGTTATGTATGAACTCAGTGAAGTTCAGTATGTAGTAAACATAGTTTCGTGTTATCAGTCCATGAAAGATAGATTCAATAAGGTATTTCCACAAAAATATCATAGGTGGGAATATTTAAAATCATTTAGATCATTGGAGGATAAATTTTAGGCTATCTTTATGAAAATATAGGCATGACTTCTAGGAAATGTACATATGACATTAAAGTTGATAAACAGAGGAAGACTTCATCCAATGTGGTGAGAATATAGGAGTCAATGAAGTGATATGAGGGATGAAAAACACTATCACTGAATTTTTTTTGTGTACTGTGGATGGATTAGAGTGACTATTACAAAAAATATTACCCATGAAAACTGGTGATTCATAGTGGACTCTATTATGTCTAACACATTATTTGTCTTTCTTTCTTCTTAAAAAAGGCAGGGGCCGGGAAAAAATGCGGGTGATGGCCCAGCCCCCGAGTGGTTACGTGGTCAGGCATGCAGTGGCCCGAAAATCCCCTACCTTCCCCAGGCGTCTAACACATTATGTGTGTATGAACTTTGACTATATGATTAAGGTGAACCATCTGAAAATTGTTTTGTTCTTTATTTTAATTTCAACATACATGGATTTTTTGGATGTTTTATTGCTTAAAATAGGATTAAAAAATTTCTATCAAAATAGGTACATGAATATGATGAATCAAAAGAAAATATTTTTAAGTTGCTTTTCTCCTCCGTTTTCAGGGTGTCTAAGGTGGAAAAGTTTTATATAACATAAATTCATAAAAAATGACCATTTTTATTAATTTGAATTTTCTTTTTAATCCTATTAGATATATGATCATTTTTATACATTTAATCACATAGGTGCATGAATCAATAGTGGGTGATGTAAATTCATTGTATAATGGGGAATAATAAGGAGTAACAGGAAATATAAATCATCTTGAATACACTACTAAGGAGAATCGTGATCTTCATATCATATAATAATAGTAATCATATGGAAAAAATATTAGATAGGCTTGTAATTTTGTATATGAATAGTGATGAAACATATTATTTATATTTTAATGATTACTTATAAGGCATTATATTATTTAAAAAAGAAGATAATGGCTCATGAATATACATAAAATTATAGGCCAATAAAATTACACCATGTGTATACATAATGATCTAAAGAGATGTAACACATTACCAAACACATTATAAGGATTTACAATATTCATCCCAAACAACACAACATAATATTCTCTTAATCATCATTTGACATGGAATAGAAACATATATTTTTTACTAACATGAATGAAAATCATTGAAAAAATAAGTTGTGATTTTTTTCGTAAATATTATGTAAATGAATAAACAAAAATTTATAATATATAATATTAAGGAAAATTATGGTACATTTTAAAGGGATGAATCAATAATAATAAGATCATATTTCATAGATTAAATAGTAATAATTATAAAAATAACTAAATGGGATATTTTAGGAAAAAGTATTTATAAAAAATCATGAATTTAGATAAGAATGGTTCCCAATGACAGGGAAAAATGAATATCCTTAGTAAGTTATATGAAAAAATAATAGAAATATTTTTCAATTGATTTTATTTAATGAATATTGAAAATAGATAAAATTATATGTGAAACCAAATGAAACATGATGTGTTGATAGTACCCTTACATCATGCACAATTGTGTTTTATCGTGTCTTAACCTTCTATATATTCAAATTTTATTTATTAAAACATTAATATATAAGGTTGTTTTAACAATAATAAATAACTTTAATCATTGGAATTTATTTTTTAGTACTTCATAAATAATTAAATTGTTTAATGTCATCTTTTACTATATTATTCACATTTTTATAGATTTTAGGGTTTTTAATCACTATTTGTTTTATTAATCTTTTCAAAGGGGTATAGAATTAAAAATAATAATATTTTTTTATTATATATTTTTCACTAACATTCCATTAGTGCGGTGATAAATAAAAAATTAATAATTATATTATAGGTGATAAACTAAACATTTTTAATGATGTGTCACAAATGGGGATTGGAAAAATATATATATTATAAAATGCTTATAATACACAAAAAAAAATTAGGTATTTTATATATAGTCATTATCTATTTTTTTGATGATTGGTATTGAAGAGTTAATGGAAATTAAAAAATAGAATAAAAAATTTGTAAGTGAAAGGAAAAATGATACCTTATTCTAGAAGTTTAATCCCTTGGTAAAGCCTTAATGCCTTGGCTTCATGGAGTGAGATTAAAAAATAATACCAATGGTGATCCAAAATTTCCTTAATAATGAAATTGTGGTGAGATTTATAAACGGAATTGGTATGGGAAATTAATTTTCTTGGTGGGTGAGAGAGGGTATTAATAAAGAAAGGGGATATTTCACGAGTTAGACTTGGGATAATGATCAAATTTAGATAATCAACTATATTTTTTAAAATCCACATTTTTATGAACATTATATGATTTTGTCCCAAAATATAGTATTTTTAAGAACCGTAATGATGGAAAATTGAAAAAATATTTTTAAAATTATATATATATATATATTCTATTGAGACCCTAGAAATTAGTTCTTTAGTTTATAAATTATTTTTGTTTTTTTAAATGAATAATTCTTCCTATTAAATTTATTTTTTGATAAAAACATTTTATAAATTATTATGTCCTCATTACATTGATTTTAATCCATAAAACATGGATTATATGAAAAAAATTTGTTGTTACTCATCATATATAAATTATTTCCTTTTATGAAAATACAAATAGAACACTCTATGATAAGTTATATATATCGATGAAAAAATAATATTTATCTTATTAATTTATTTTATTAACATTATAATTTTATAATATTATAATATTAACATTTAAATTATGGATTTTACAAATACTTTTATAATCCATTTTATTAATATACACATATAATAATGCTTTCATTTCCTAATATGAATATTTTTTTTTTCTTGTTTATATATTTATATTATTTATTTTAAACATATTAAATATTATTTTAAATGAGATTATAATGCTTAATTTACTATTTAAATAGAAAGGTTACATTTCTAGTAGATGTGTTTAATATTTTAATAGTCCTATTAGATTAATAATTCTTATAAATACCACTACTTTCTTTTATTAACAATTAAATTTGTTTTCAATGAAATATCCCTATATCATTAATAAAATTACTATCGTAATTATAATTATTTTTTTATCTTAAGAATTTTCTAAAATACTATAAAATATCTAAGAGATCGAGATGCTCCAGAATATAAAATTCTAGTTATTTTCTATTATTTTAACCCAGTGTATTTTTTTATTTTTTATGGAGTTTATTTATTATCCATTTTTAATTCACTATATTGATGTTATAAATTTATAATGGTTTTCCAAATAGGTCTATGTTTTTTTTACATATGTTATAACTAAATATGATATACATATATATTTAGACGGATAGTTTATTATATAATTTTCAGTCATTACATCGGGATTTACTGGTGAGTTTATCATTGATATGTTATTATGGGTTTTCATTATTAAATTTATTATGATTAATTTTAGGTAATTTTTGTTAGATATATAATTTAAACAGAATTTTGGTGGTTTTTATGAGTTTGAATGACACTATTGGATAACAATTTTATTGTGGTACAATCTGCATTAATGATTCTATTTGTTTTTTAGATTATTTTAGGGTTCTTGTGGTCACTATTAATCATATTGGCATATTCTAGGAGGTCATGTTATCACACAACATAATAGGAAATATTTTGATGTTTTCATAATAGATAAAATGGACCATAAAGTTTCCAAATTAATTTTTTATTGGCCCCTTTGTAGGAAACGTATCAATGGACTAATTTATGAATTGTTTAGCTAGTGAGTGGTCTTTTACCACGAAAATGGGTAGTCGACAATTATTTTATTTTAAATGTTATATGATAATTTATAACATTAAAAAATCACATTTAAATATGGTTTTAAATGGGATGAATGGTGGAAAATTTTATTTTATATGGTATTAGGGATTTATCCTGAGGATTATAAATGATATTCTATTTTCATTATGGGTTTTACATATTGTATTTCAGGAGGATTTTATATAATTTCCAAATGATATTAAACATTTATGTCCATTATTTTTTGAAGGATTATAACAAAGATTTTGAATTGGTTTAAATAGATATTTAGTATGTTTTTAGACATGTTTTGGAAAATATAGAAATGTGATGGTGACATGATATTTTTTGAAATTATTTGTCCTTGAATGATTCTATCATTGATGGATACTTATTTGTAATGTATTATTAAATAATGATAGAATATTACACAAATCCATTATTGGAGATATATATTAGGTTATGGGTTTGATGGATCTATTTTAGAAATTTATTATTTATCCTTTTTACATAAGTCCTTATAATCCCTAAAATATTAGTATAATGGTATAATTTTCTCAGATTGACTATGTGATGGGTAGGATATTATTAGTTAGAATTTAGGTAAAGTTTTAGGTAATTGTAGTGATAAATTTACCAATTTAGTTCCTTATGTGAAATCCTAATGATTGGTACAAGTAGTTAAGGTCAAATTTAGTCCATACATACTTTGGCTAATGGTTAGGGAAGGATACATTATTTATAGTAATAGTTTCATGAAAATAATTATTGTGGATCAATTAATGGGTTAAGAGAAGTGATATTCCTCAACTGTGATGTGGAGAAGAGGATAGTGAGTTTCCAACAAGTCCATCATTTTATTATTATATATGATTAAAAATGACTAAAAATGTGGTTTGAGATGAATTATTTCTATTATTGAATACCTGTTGATGGATTATTGATTACCCTGGGAGGTGGAATATGGGATAACCTTCAAGATAATTTTTTTTCTCATGGAGCACATGTTTAATTTCTTATTTGTTTTTTTACATTTTTCTTTTTTCCATTTTTAGAATATTAATATCTCTAGATTTTATCTTGAATATTTACTTCTAAACCATGTTTAATGGATAAAATGGTACAATGCATGTTGTTGTCCAACACTTGGGAGTAAATTTTGGGATACATAAAGTGGAGTTAAACATGATCTTTCTAATGAGCCATCTACTATATTACATGTCCATGAAATATATATTTTTGTTGATGATATATTTGAGGTATGATTAAAGTGATCAAGGTGCAGTTGGGGACACGTACCTTCGAGTAGTGGCAGATAGAACTTTTGACGAAACGTGACTCTTGTTAAATGATAATGGTGTTCTTTAAGTAGTTTGGTAAATAGTTATATCATGTATCTTTTAAGCGATTCAGAGAAGATTATGAATACTAAAAAATTTATATCATGTAGTTTGTCCCCACCCCATGATTTCTACATGGTTTCTGATGGTATTGTTGTTATAGTGATTCTATTTTCTTTGGGTAATCTATGATTTCCATTTTTTGTTTTCATTTTAATTAAAAAAATTATGTTTCAAACACATTTTTTCCCATTGATTCAATTTTTTTATCATTACATCCTTGGATATTTTTTTATTTATTTATAGTTAATGAGAAAAATGGTGGGTCTGGTGGGACTCTAATAGCTGTGTTTTTTTAGATATAGTGGGACTTCTAGGAGATATATTTTTTTATTCTAATAAATTTTGTAATAAATAATTAATTTTGTAATAGTGTCTAACATACTACAATTTTTAAAACAATACTAAGACCAATAGTTTATACAAGATGTAACCCTAACATTAAAAGAAATATTATTTATTAATAACTAAATTTTAGAGTTATAATCTAGCTCTTTAATTAGGGGTATTAATTGGGTTAACTGCATTATAATATATTTATATATATATGTCCAACTCATGAAAAATTTATTTATTAAATATTCTTAAATAAATACTCAATTTTTAATAATGTTAACTTACAATTCAAAAACATTTTTTTCTTAAAAATTAATTTCTATTGCTTTTTGTGAGTGAATATTATAAACATTTTATACAAAATTTAAAAAGCATATTTGGTAAAATTAAAATTTAATTTATAAATCATCATATAAAAATTAACCGAGGTTATATTTTTTTTATTTTCCTAAAAATGTTGATTTTCTAGTGAATCTTCAAAATATCAATTTTGTATGTTTTCTTATAAAACAATAATTTAGTTTCATTAAATATATCATTATTCATGTTTTTTATCAACAATTAATACATGTATTCTATAATCTTATATAATATAATTAATTAAATTTGAATCGGTTTTATTCTTTTTGTTCTGGTATAATTTCAATTTTTGGATTAAAAACCCAATTTTCAAAAAAAAACTTTTTTATTAATTTTTTGATTTTATAGTAAAATTAATTTAAGACTCATAAAAAAAATTTAATTTGATGGAATTAAATTTATTTTTTTACTCAAAATTTTATATTTATCTTAATAATGTTTTTGGGAGTTTTTCTGAAGTAGATAAATATTTTTTTAATATTAAAAAATACAATTTTTATGAATTAAGATATATTTTTGGATGTCAGAAATATATAATATTATATAAAAATTAGTTAGTATTGTGGATTGAATAATTTATGAGAATATAATAAAAAATAATATTATAATAATTAAAAAATATAAATCAAAATTTAGTGCATGAAAAATAAGTAATTGATTTCCAGTCCTGGTGTTGAGCATGTATTGTAGTGAAAATGTCATATTTTCGGTCCTATGAAAAAAAGGAAAAATTAAAATATTATTTCAGGGAAATTTAAGAAAATATTATTTATAAATTATTATATTTATTGATATATTCTAATTTGGTTGATATATATCAAAATATTATAAAACTTCTTATGCAATGCTTTCGCAAGGGATTAAAAGATAAAATAACATATTAAATAAGATTTCACGAAATATATTGAGTAAATATATATATATTGAATTAATATAAAGTATAATATTGATCCTATTTTTATTTTATTAATTATGAATTTTTTTTAAATTTAATATATTATCTAATTATTATAAATGCTCACGGAATGAAAATATAGTTCTAGTGAATGCCGTTGAAAAATCATTTGAGTGATTTCAAAATATATAAAACTTATAGTTTTTTATCTATATAATACTATTAATCATTATGATAAATATTACATATTATGGATATGTTAATGTTTTATATTCAAATTAATTTTTTATCATGTTTTTTTTAATTCAAATAAAATTAATTTTTCATAAAATAAAATTATTAGTATTTTATGTGAAATAATATATTATCAAAATATTTAAAATAATAAAAATATTTCAATTAGAAAATTAGGATTATAAACCATAGAAAATTTCAAAAAATGACTTTTATGAACCAATTTTCATCTTACCTGGATAATTGTAACCTTGTAATATTTAAAGGATAATTACCATAATTAAGGTTGAAATTGGTTAATGATTGAGTTAATTGAATTCATAATGCATAAAATGAAATTAAAACCATTGAAAATTTTATTTTTTATTTATGATAACCCCTTATAATCCTTATATTGGAATATAAATATTTTTAGAACTATATTACATGAGTTAGACCGATATTATATTATAATGTTTCATGTAAATCCAAATATGAAATTAATGGAATTTTAAAATAAATAATATTTTATTAATTTAATTAAAAAATTTCATGACCCATCCCCTGGGGCCCGTATCGTGACTACCCCAAGCCCGCCTTCCATAGGCCAGGGGTTGGCGACTAGCACCAAAGGTGTAATTCCCTAAAACTAGGAGGGCATTGCCTTTGTAAATCCTAGACACACAAAACCAGAGTAGAATAGGAAACAAAAACTAAGTAAAAAAAGAATGACAACTATGTTTAAAGTAAAAGGGGGGCTAGAATACAAGACCAACTGTAAAGTACAAATAACGGACAAACATGTACAACTAAAAATACAAACAACTGGAAGGTGTTTAGAAGCTTTTAGATCGTCCACTACAGATCCTACATGATGGGTAGGTACATATAGCCTCATCAATGCTCCACGTCCTTCAATCTCCTCCAGGTACCGACTCATCATGAGTTCCACCTCCGGGTACTGTGAAGTCCTCGTACACTCAGCCTCGGTCAATGCTGTTCGTCGTCTGCATCCAACACAATGAGGTGCGGGCATAGCCCGTGAAGGAATGAGTATACCGATACTCAGTAGGGACCCTGAGACCCTAAGGGTCTCAAAAAATCCAACAAGGATAAACCAAAAAGTATGATTTCAATGGATAACCATTACTTAGGTTTATGCCCATACATATACCTATATTATCAAGTAACCCATCTCAATCATGAGGAAAACACAAAGGCCATTGACTCAGCTCAAACCATGATTTTCATTATCGAAACCATGGCTTCTGGAGAACTCCTACTCTATCGAGTACAGTGGGGCTGTCACGACACCGAGGGGATTCTCACTAACCTTGGACTGCTGAGGTACTCCTCCTTTTGAGTATTATGGGTTTGCTTCCAAATATCAGCTGCTTCGTCTGATGTGGGTCTGCCACCAAATGCCGATCACTCCACCTATAGCCTATAGAGGTACTCCTCTAGTCGAGTAATGCGGGTCTGCTGCCAACTACCAGAAGCTCCTTCCATAATGGGTGTGCCTCCAAATACTGGGCACTCCTCACTGGGCTAGTCGAATCACTCTGAGTCGAATCGATTAAGAAGTCGACAGGTCTACAACTACTTGGTCTCCTCACTCGGTACACTCGTCTCCTGGAGGATCCACTCCACGAGCTACTGTTAGATACCCCAAGTGTCACGAAGTCTCACGTGAAAGTATCTCAAAGTTCTGCCACGTCAAAGGGGTCTCAACGCAACAGACGACACATCAATCGAATGTCTGGTCTGTGTGTTATTAGCCTTTTAGTCTTGGGGCCCTGGTTGGATTTATGTGTGAACCAACCTAACTGTATCTCAACTATACCTTAAACTCCCGTGGGGTATTCTCAAAGGGACAAATCCATTCCATGAATTTTGGTGTCACTGACGGTTCGTCAAACGGTCACCCGTAGCCCAAGATATGGCCGAAAAGGTGCAAACAGGCCATCCCGGGTCTGAGTTCGGTCCGACCCAGTTGGACCGACCCGCACCATATGGGACTGAACCGGGGTATGACCCATCCCGTGGGTCTATACCGTCTAAGGAAGCGGGACGACCAGAGTTAACAGCCCGACCTGAGTGGGCGGCCCAAACTGAGGGGGTGGCCCGGCCTGAAGGCGCGGGCCGACATGAAGGCGTGGCCCAGCCTGAGGGAGTCCCATCCTGAAGGTGTCCCGTCCGAGGGTGGCCCAACCAATCCTAAGGCGGCCAGGCCCATGGTGTCCTAGCCGGACGGTGGCCTAGCCCATGGCAGACCGACCAGATGGCGGCCTCGCTGCCCGGTTGGCCCTGCAGCCCAGTCGACTTGACAACCCGGCGGCACAACGGGGATCTGCCTTAGCTGCATCTTGGGGAACAACGCACCACCTGGGACCCAAATGGATTATCCATTTGAGTAGAACCAAACATGTGCTGGGCGGTGTCGGTCCAGCTTGCGCGGGACCCGACGGGGTCCCTCACCTCCCGGATCGCCCGAACGGCCAGCCGATTCACACCACGACGCCACACCCCTCCGCCACGGCCTGACCTTGCCACGACCTCCTAATGGTCTCTGCGCGGCGCGACGGCTCTGCGCTCCTCGTCCGATCATCATGGCCCTCCTGGCTGCGGCCCTTCCTTCCAGCGTGGTGCGACGGTACCACACCCCTCCGGCACCGCCAAGGCCCACATGGCCGCGACTGGAATCTTTTCACGACACGGCGGTGCCGAGCACTTGTGGCAACCTGGCAGCCTTGCGCCACTGGCTTCTTCATGGCTGGATCATTCCCGGTTTTCGTATGTACTGACTTCATTGTCATCAAACAATAACAATCAAAAAGGGGAGGATCAGGCCGTATTCGTGTGGTCTGAACCCTCCTTGTCATGGTGATATCATTCGGTTCTCACACCAGAAATTTGTACAAAGAATAATGAGTACAAAACAATTCAAACCTCCTACCTTTCTTGATGATTGTCGCTCGTTGACGATGTCACGGGATGAAGACGTATTTCCGTTGAAGTCGAGTACAAGACAAAGAAGTCGGGGAGAGAGGATTCAGGGAAGACCAGTCGAGTTGACGTCGGTAGCGTTATTCATGGGAGATAGTGTTTCTTCTACTTTCTCCGGTTTATGAAGGAGAATATGGTGATCATCGTTCTTCTGTGGTGACGGGCGTTCTTTGGTTTCTTCATTGATATGATGAAGTCCTCTCAATTTTCCCAAAGGCTCTTCCTCTTCTTAATTCTCCCAACATGTATTATGCCAACGAACCACCATAATAATACAACACATATTATAATTTTGTCTTAATGATTTCAAAATTCAAAATTATTCCAAATTAATCAAGTCACCACAATTAAATATTAGGAGTTGTCTCATTAATGGAAGTGTAAAGGTGAAGAGTTTCACTAAATTAATTGGGGGTTTAGAGGAGGTTTAATGCTTTTGTGGGCCCCACATAATAATCATCCCACGGGAGGTTTTGTGCAGGTGGGACCCACCAGCATAACCTCTCATGGGAGGTTATGGTGTGGTGGACCCCACCGCTAACCTCCCCTTGGAGGTTTTAACCACCAAAAATAAAATAAAGTTTAAACATTAACTTTATTCAATTTAATTAAAACCCCCCAAAAACTATTTCTCACTCTCGATAAAACACAACTGTGGTAATGGTATCACTAAGAATTCCCCAACGTTGTGAGCTCAACAATACCCTCGGTTTTCAATTCCGAATAGTAGTTCAAAAGTTATAAAAACAGGATCGTATGTTTACTGAATGTACCCAAATAAAACATCAGAAAATGATTCTGGGCATAACCGGCCTCAGAATCAAGCGCCATTAGAAACTGCGGACTTGTAAAATTCCAATGTATTTAAAAAAATCCACCTGAATTCCGGGTCTTTACATTATCCCCACCTCAAGGATTTACGTCCCCATAAGCTACAAATCGAACTAAGGGTAAAAATGGGGGTAATGAGCACGCATCTGAGCCTCCCGCTCCCATGTGCTCTCCTGATGGTTCCCATGCTGCCAATGAACGAACCCCAGAGGTATCAACCGTCCCCATAGAACCTGCTCTTGTAGATCCTCAATCTCTAATGAAACCTACGTGAATGTTGCCCCACCATTGATGTCCAGTTCTCCATGGTCGATGATGTGGGATGGGTGGGGAACATATCTCCTTAGTTAAGATACGTGGAGGACATTGTGCACCCGATGCAACTGAGGTGGAAGAGATTAGCGGTAAGACACCTCACCTACTTTGATGAGGACCTGGAAAGGTTCAATGAATCGCAGATATAACTTGCCGCCTGGGCCAAATCTCCGTAGACCTCATCGTTGTGAGACCAGTAGGAAGACATGGTTTCCATCCTCGAACTCTAGAGGTCTCCATATTCAATCAGTATATGACTTCTGTCTTCTCTGTGTAGTCTTCATATGCTCCTGGATGATCTACACCATTCCCATGGTAGCTCGTACCATCTCTGGTCCCACTAGTGCTGAGTCCCCTGGTTCTGTCTAGTATAGTGGCGATCTTCAAGGTTGTCCATAAAAGGTCTCAAAATGTGCCACACCGATGGTGGAGTGATATTTTTTGTTATAGGAAAACTCCACAAAAGGAAATTAATACTCCCATCTTCGACCGAAGTTGAGGACGAATGCACGAAGCATGTCTTCAAGGGTCTGGATGGTCCTCTCGGTCTGACCATTAGTCTGAGGATGGATGGCGGTGCTCAAGAGAAGCTATATACTGAAAGCTTCCTACAACACCTTCTATAGCTGGGAAGTAAATTGTGAGTCACGGTCAGAGAAAATAGAAGAAGTTACTCCCTAAAAACTCACTATCTCTTGTACGAAGAAGCATCCCATGTTCTCTAACCCTGCTCCCTGATCGATAGGAAGTGGGACGATATGGTGAGTCGGTCGACGATAACCCAAATCGAGTCATGACTCCTGGATGTACATGGAATACCCATCACAATGTCCATGGATATCCCATCCCACTTCCACTATGGGACCTCTAAGGGATGAACCATGCTTGAAGGTACCTGGTGCTCTGCCTTCACTTGCTGATAAGTGAGGCATCATGAGACAAACTCTGTTACTTCATTCTTCATACATAGCAGCCAATGCTGTCGTCGAAGGTCCTGGTACATCTTGGAAACTCCTAGAAGTAACTCTAAAGGGGAAGTGTTGAACTCCCTCAACACTACCTTCTGAAGTGCAACTTGTACCATTGTACATCCTCTGAAAAGGATGACGTGCTCCCCACCATCAGAATATAGATCATGTGTCTGCCCTGTGGATATCTGAGCACATCGTGTCTCATAGTCACTGTCCCCATGATGCACCTCCCTAACTTACGGATGAAGTAGGGGAGTGACAATAAGAGACTATATATAGGCTACTCTATTTCTATCCACAAATGATATCTGTAAGGTAGCCAACTGCTCTGTCGCATCTCCTAGCAGCTGAATACCAAATCTCCTACTGAGAGGATTCGTAACAACGTTACCATTCCCAGGAGTATAGACTATCTTGAAGTCATAGTCCTAGAGGAACTGAAGCCATCACCGCTGTCTTAGGTTCATGTCCTTCTAAGATATGATATACCTGATAATCTTGTAATCAGAGTACACGGTAAAACATTCACCCATCAGATAGTGCTTCCATATCATTAAGGTGAAGACCACTACTGCTAACTCTAAGTCATGGGTAGTGTAGTTTTTCTCATGTTTTCTCATCTGTTGAGAACCATATTCGACCACTACTCGCTCCTACATCAAGACACACCCATGTACTGTCCTTGATGCATCTCAGTAGGCTACATACCCTATGCCTTCCTCTAGAAGCCTCAAGATGGGGGCACTAGTCAGACTCTGCCTCAGCTCCTGAAAGCTCTGATGGCATCTCTCCGACCACACGATGGGTTGACCTTTCTTCGTCAAGGCTAATAGTGGTGCTGTAACCCTAGATAAGTCTAAAACGAATCTTCGATAGTGTCCATCCAGACCCAGGAATCTTCGTACCTCCGTCAAACTCATGGGTGGCTCCCACACAAGTACCACCTCGATCTTTGCTGGATCCACTGCAGCTCCAGCCTCCGATATGACATGTCCCAAAAATTGAACCTCTCAAATCCAAAACTGGCACGATGAGAGCTTACCATAAAGCTGGTGCACTTGGATTGTGTCCTATACTACACACAAATGGTAGGCATGCTCCTCCTCAGTAGCCGAGTAGATCAGTACGTCGTCGATGAAGACTACGACAAAGCGATCGAGGTAATGCTAGAAGTTCTTATTCATGAGACTCATGAACACTGCTAGAGCACTGAATATGCCAAAGGGCATAACCAAGAACTCGTAATGGCCATACCAACACCTAAAGTCTGTATTTTTCACATCCTTGTCTCGAACTCTAAGCTGGTGATACCCTGATCTAAGGTCTACCTTTGAGAACCATCATGCTCCCTTGTGCTTATCAAAGAGGTCTTCAATCCTAGAAAGTGGGTACTTGTTCTTCACAGTCACCTGGTTCAGGCGACGATAGTCAACACAGAGCCTCAAGATCCCATCCACCTTCTTGCTGAATAGAATTGGGGCTACCCAGGGAGAAACAGTGGGCCTGATGAATCCCTCCCCCTGCATGTCCTCCAGTTGTACCCTCAGCTCGTGAAGCTCAGTGGGAGCCATCCGATATACTATAGTAGATATCGGTGTCATCTCGGAGTACAAGTCAATGTAGAATTCAACCTATCTACGAAGAGGTAGTCCTGGAACATCTTCAGGGAAAACATCTGTGTATTGGTCCACCACTACAGGATATGTCGGACTCTCCACATCAACTGCTCTGAGAGTAAGGCAAGAGAAATGGTGAGTTATCGGTTTCGCCCTCCTCCGAGTAAGTATGTCCTGTTCTGCAAAGGTTCCCTTCTTTCCGGTGAAGGTGAACATGGTCCCATCTATGCAGACACACTGCACATTGTGCCTAATACAGACAATCTGAGCATGGACTATAGATAACCAGTGCATACCCAAGATGAGGTCGTAAGGCCTCGACGCCGCTACGAGGAGATCCCAGCTGAAGCTCTCACATCCAAGAGTTGGCTCACAGTACCGACACTATTGTGTAATCATCGAGTATACTCCCATAGGAGTCTCTAGCCGTAAGGATCGAGCCAATGGCTTCATCAGAATCTCTGAGCTCCGAAAGAGGGCAGTGGCTATGAAATAGTGACTAACACCTATGTCTATAAGAACAAAAGATAAGGTGGAGTACACATAGATCATACTTCAAATCATCTCGGGAGCACCATGGTTGTATGCTTCAGCTTCCTGAAGTTGTGCTCTCCCCTGTCCACTCACTCCCTGTAGTCAGGGTGAACATCCTGATGGTGGTGGCGATAACACCTCGTATCATCGAATACCACCAGCTGCTCGACCAGCTCCTCTTCCACGTCTGCCTTCTCCTTGCGGACCGCCTTGATTGAACCTCTGCCTCTCCATAGGAGGTCCCTAAACTGACTGCTGATCCTTAGTATGGAGGGTCGGACAGTCACGTGCCATGTGACCAAGCTTTCCGTAGGAGTAACACTGTCTGATCCTTGCATGTCTGGCTCTGTCTCCAATCTCGGTGCCCCACACAACCAATCCTGAGTCATGCAATCGACCACCTATGATTCTGGACAACTTGGACCTCTGTATCATCTGTCTGCAACCAGATGTAGATGTCTTCGCTGCAATTCTACTAGTGGTGGGTCTCTCTGCTGGAGACTGCTCAGCAAGGAAACAATCCACTATGAGGGCTCACTCCAACACCCCCACCTGAGTCAGGATGTTGTGGGAGATAACTACAGCTCTAATCTCTCTCCTGAGTCCCTGATCAAAGGTTCGGGCCTAGAAGAATGTGTCGCATATCATATAATTGGAGTAGCGCAAGAGATCATTGAACCTCACTGAGTACTGAGCTACACTCATGCTGCCCTACTATAGATGATGTAGCTCCTGTATCTGCACCGCTCGGAGGTTGGCTGGTACAAACTCTTCCCAGAACAGTCTCTCAAAGTCTTTCCTTAGAAGAGTCACCTCATCATGCATTTAGAGCATCAGGTACCACCATCTGCTTGCTACTGCCTTAAAGAGATTGCCAGAAAAGATCACCATGTAGTCGACTAGTGTCCCTACTAGCCTGAAAACTCTCGCCACAGCCTCCAAACAATCCTACGCCGCATGTGGGTCTGTCTCTCCCCGGAATCTGGGTGGCCTCTAGCACAAGAACTCTTGCAATGTTCCCAAGCAGTGTGCACTCTATACTGCTAGGACTGGTGGCATCAGTGTCCCAATGGGAAGTAGTACCGTTGGTGTCTCCACTAGTTCCTCAACTAGAAGGGTTCCCTACACCGAAGCCTCATCGCTCGGTGGGTTGTCAGTGCATACAACTCTTGGGGCTCTAACTGGTTGTCCATGGGGAGGCCTCTTGGTTGAAATATATGTGACACAGTCAACACTATACCTGGTGAGCTAACCTGGTTTGAGCAGACTTAAAGAATACTTTTGAAAACACACACACAATTAGTGTTTTTGGGTACTAAGTCCGAAATCGGTAGTCAGGGTCCTGGTGTATGGATACATCAGCCTCCACACCAACACTAGACTCCCTGAATGAAAAACCATACTCAGTACGCTTAACACTATTGTTTCATTGAAAAGAAATATCAGAGTCCTATGTTCTGCGATAAAACTGATTCCTCTGATACCAATTTGTGATGACCCGTCCCCCAGGTTCCCATATCATGATTACCCCAAGCCCTCCTTCCATAGGACAGGGGCTTTTGACTTGCACCAAATGCATAATTCTGTAAAACTGGGAAGGCAATGCATTATAAATCGTAAACATACACAACCAGAGTACAATTGGAAGAAAACACTACAAAAAAACTATATGAAAAGTATGATAAATGTAAAAGGGGGGCCAGAATATAAGACCAATTGTAAAGTACAAATAAAGGAGAAACATGTACAACTAAAAAGAAAAACAGATGGAAGGTGTTTAGAAGCTCCTGGATCGTCCACCACGGATCCTACCTGAAGGGTAGGTAAATATAGCCTTCTCAGATCTCTACGTCCGTCAGTCTCCTCTGGGTACCGACTACTCATGAGGTCCACCTTCGGGTACTGTCCAGTCCTCATGCACTCTATCATGGTCAGCACTGTCCGTCATCTACATCCAACACAACGAGGTGGGGGCATAGCCCATGTAGGGGTGAGTATAAAGATACTCAGTAGGAACCCCGAGACCCTCAAGGTCTCACTAAATCCAATAAGGATAAACCACAAAGTATGATTTCAATGGATAAAAATTACTTAGGTATATGCACATACATATACCTAAGTTATCAAGTAACCCATCTCAATGATGAAGAAAACAAAAAGTTCATTGACTCAGCTAAACCAGGATTGTAATTATTGAAACCATTCTTACTGGAGAACTCCTCTGCTGTCCAGTGTAGTTGGCATGTCACTACACCAAGGTTCTTTTCAATAACCATGGACTGCTGAGGTACTCCTCCTATTGAGTAATGTGGGTATACTCCCATATACCAGGCACTCAGTCCGCTGTGGGTCTCCCGCCAAATACCAGATGCCCCCCTATAGCATACAGAGGTACTCCAGCTATCGAGTACCATGGGTCTGCTTCCAACTACTAGGCTCTTTGTCCGCCATGGGTTTACCTCCAAATACTGGGTTCTCCCCACAAGGATAGTCGATTCACTCCGAGTCGAATCAGCCATGTAGTCGTTTGTCTATAGCTACTAGGTCTCTGCACTAGGTACGCTCGTCTCTGGGAGGATCCTTGCCAGGAGCTACTGGTCGATACTCCAATTGTCATGAAGTCTAATGTTTAAGAATCTCAATGGTCTGCCATGTCATATGGGTATCAACGCAACATACGACATGACAATAGGATTCCCGGTCTGTGAGTTATTAGCCTTTTAGTCCTGGGGGCCCAGTTAGTTTCATGTACGAACCAACTTTACCATATATCAACTATACCCCAAACTACAATGGGTTATTCTAAAAGGGACGGCTATGTTACAAGAATATCGGTGCTGCTGACGGTTCATAAAATGGACACCTGTAGCCCAACATATGAGAGAAAAGGTGAAAATGAGCCATGGCAGGTCCGAGTCCTATCCGACCCATTCGGACCAACCCGGCCCATTCTGGTATGAACCGGGGTCTGAACCGGTCTGTGGGTCTGACTCGATCTAAGGAAGTGTCCCGAACCGAGTGGGCAGCCCGAATCGAGGGGGTGGCCCGGCCCGAAGGCAGCCCGGCCGAGGGTGGCCTGGCCCGGCCTGAGGCAGGTCGTCCCGTGGCAGCCCATCCTGAAGGCGGCCTGGCCTGTAGGCGGCCCGGTTGGATCGTCATCCTGGTGGTCCTGGCGACCCGGCGGCCCAGCTTGGGTCTACCTTAGTAGTGACCAGGGGTGATGGGCGCGCCCCCCGGCACCCAAACGGCTTAGCCATTCTGGTAGATTCGAACCAGTGTCGTGTGGCGCCGCTCTAGCTCATGTGGGTCCTGACGGTGTCCCACACCTCGTGGTTGCCCGAACGGCCAGATTCTGCACAGCACAGTGCGGCGCGACGGTGTCGCGCCCCTCCGCCATGGCCCGGCCTGGCCACGACCTCCTACTGGTCTCTACACGATAAAATGGTTTTGCACTCCTCATTGGACCATCACGGTCCTACGGCACCGCCGCTGGCCTTCCTTCTGGTGCGGTGCGACGGCACCGTGCTCCTCTGGAATCACCATGGCCGACCTGTCCGCGGATTGGCTCTTTGCGTGGAATGGCTATGCCACTCCCTTGTGGTGACCCAGCGGCCTTGCGCCGCATGCTTCTTCCTGGTCGGCTCATTTCCAGTCGTCGTGTGTACCGCCTTTATCATCATCGAAAAACAAACAAGAATGGGAGGGTCGGGCCATGTTCATGCGGTCCGAACCGTCCTCGTCACGGTGATATCATTCGGTTCTCATACCAGAAATTTGTATAAAGAAGAACATGTTCAAAAAAATTCAAACCCCCTAGCCTTGCTTGATGATTGTGTCTCGTTGACGATGTCACAGGAAGCAGATGTCATTCTGTTGATGTCAGGTAGAAGATGAAGAAGTCAGGGAGAAAGGATTCAGGGAAGACTATTTGAGATGACGTCGTCAACGTTCTTCATGGGCGGTGGTGTTTCCTCTACATTCTCCAGTTGAAGAGTGAGAAGTTGGTGCTTGTCGTTCTTCGGTGGTGAATGGCATTCTTCATGTTCTTCATTGAGAGGATGAAGTCCTCTCAATTCTCCCAAAGACTCTTCCTCTACTTAATTTTCCCAACAGTGATTATGCCAACCCCCCCACCAAAATAATTCATCACATATTATAATGTTGTCTTAATGAATTGAAAATTCAAAATGATTCCAAATTAATTAAATTACCTTAATTAAATTGGCGGAGTTGGCTCATTAAATGAAGGGTGAAGGTGGAGAGTTTTACCAAATTAATTGGGGGTTTAGAGGAGTTTTAATGCTCATATGGGCCCCACCTATTAATCAAACCAAGGGGGTTATGTGCGGGTGGGACCCACAACCATAACCTCTCATGGGATGTTATGGTGTGGTGGCCCCCACCACTAACCTCCACTTGGAGGTTTTAACCACCAAAAATAAAATAAATTTAAAACTTTAACTTTATTCAATTTAATAAAAAACTCCCAAAAACTATCTTCCACTCTTGATAAAATGCAACTGTAGTGAAGGTCTCATTAAGCAATCACCGACGTTGTGAGATCAATAGTGTCGGGAGATTTCAATTCTGTGGCCCGGTTCAATAGTTATAAAAACCTGCTCATACGTTTACTAAACGTACCCGAACAAAACATTCGAAAATGATACCGGGCACACCGTGTGTTAGAATCAAGAAACCTAAGAAAATGCCGACTCATAAAATTCCCATGTATTTAAATAAAATCTATGGGAATTCCAGGTCTTGAAAAAAATAATAAAATTCATATAAATAGATAAAAGAATATATATGGTTGAAAATATAGTCAATGATCCATTTATGGGTAGCATTACATTTTATACTAACTTTTATTACCCCAAAATAGCAAAAAACATAGATATGAAAACAATTTTTAGAAGGGTTGATTAGGAGATTAAGCGGATATAAAAGGGTAAACACAAAGTCTAAACATGTTTAATTTTTATGGGAATATTATTACCCATAATAATCAAATAATTTATTTATATGATATTGAATACCTTTTCCACTAGTAATTATTTTATGTTAATTAAATAATTTTTAACATTCCAGGAATTCCCCTTTAATAATTATAAAAGGAAACCTCCTCTCCTCATCTATAAACACAACAAGACCCCTTTGTATTAAGAAATACCTACCCAAATCCCTTCTTGAAATCAATCATAACATTTTAGTTGTATTATTTTGGGCACAATATGAACCTTATATGGCTTAAGTTGTATGTAAAATATTTTTTTAGAAGAATTGGAAAATATTTTAACCAAATATTTTAGTTTTATTTATTCTCATACCTAATTAAAATATTTTAGAATATGTTGAAATATTAAACCCTATATATTATGTATTTAAATAAAATATTATTTTAATTCCATAACATACATTAAACTAATCTTCCATCAAATGAGAGATAAAACCCATGTTCACTTGTGTGGCAGAGAACAACCTCATGAACTGATGATTTTTTTCCATAACTCCCTATGATGACTGGATATAGGGATGTATTTATTGAATCAATGTGATTTTCATGACTTAAATTTAATTTTTTATAGATTATATATCCACTATTTTCTTACCTTTCCATCCATTTAATAAGGTTAATGTTGTACATGCATACCTATGGCATACCACCTCCACGAAGAGATGTGATTTAGTTTTTCATAACCAAATCACAATGATGCTATTTATAAGTGTATTTATATGAAATATACATTTATTAAAATAAAATATATATTATAGAAATATAAAATATCACTTATTTTCATTCTATAATTTACATCTACAAATGGAAACATTTCCCAAAAGTATGCCCGACCCAAAGTCTATATGAGTGTATCATGTTTCATTTTTCATAATAATAATTTATTGAAGGTTATAAAAGTATAATTGAAGTTCAAAAATAATAAATATTTAATAATTATTATTTATATAATTTATTAATGAACACATTGTTTGTAGTCAACTTACCAATGTCATTTCTGACACATGATCTAAATATAATCAAAACATCCATCATGAACATAATTGATTAACTATTTGAATAAAACCTATTTATAAATGAAATAAAAGAAATTATAAAAATTAAAAATGTTATAAAGAATGTAATATATTAATATTTTTTTATCTAGGAATGTAAATAATGTATGTGATGATTCATACTCGAGGTATGGTACACATTAACTATAAAGATCATTTTTCAATGTTTTCAAGATTTAATTTTTTAATTATTTTATCGATATATGAATCGATGAAATTTTTTTATTGAAGTTTTTATATAGACATAAATTAATTATAATGAAAATTTAATTTAAATTTTCAATTTTAATGATTCTCAAAGGTATAATTTTCTACATGGCGTTTTGAAGAAAAATGAAAAATTTAATGTTTTATTTTAACATATATGGCATAAACGAGTTTTCCTACCAGTAAAGGTGTTATTTAATGTTGGGGTAAATTAATTAATTTTTTATTATTTTATTCAAAAAATACCCAGTTAACTTTTTTTCATGACGTTTTTATAATACCCTGAGATTTGAGATGATGAACATAATATTCAATACAGTATATAATATGAAACACCGTGAATAAAAGAATCATAGAATAATATTTTCTAAATATGACCATTATAAACAAGACATTTAATTTGTTAGATTGAATATAAATAACTATATTATGATATATATTTATATATATAGTTCCTACTAAATTTCAATTCATTGATTGATATTTAAGAAATAAAAATTAAAATTTTATTAATGTTTTACTATAATTTAAAATCTACTTCCATCGAATAAATTTAATTTATTTTTTGTATGAAAATAATATATTAGTTATTATAAATTTTTATAAAATTTATATTTGAAAATTATTTACATTTTTTAAATCATTAAGTCAAAATTATATTAGAGTGATTTTTAATTAATTTTCTAGAAAGACTGATTTTTAGATAAATAGTAAAAAAATAATGATTTTGATTGAAAATAGTATTTTTGTATCAATCATTTTAAATGATTGATTTTCATAAAATTGTTTATACCAAAAATTAATTCAATTATGTTATTCATAATTTATGTATTTTCCTTATAATTAATTTCATGGTTTAATTTAATATGAAAATAAGTTTATAATTTAGCAGGAATTTCTTTGAAAAACATTGTTTTATTTTATTTTCCATTTCATACTATAATAAAATTTGTACCACTAAAATAAATTGAATCATTAAAAATCATTTCAATAATGATATCCAGGTGGTTGAAATATGATATTTACAACCCTCTTATTCTGGATCAATTAAAATAATAACCACATTAAATTTTTTTTACCATGATGAAATTAAATTTTTTTAATTGTTGTTAAAAATAATGTGATAAGGTCTCAAAATTCACCCAAATCCACGATATGATACATTTTATGTAATATATTCTACCGTAGGCCTGAAAATTTTTAATATAGGAAAATTTGTGACATAATCCCTTGATAATGACAGTCTAATTACACTTTGTATTGTAAATTGAGAAATGTTATTCTCTAAATATTAATATCGCTAATATTTTATCATAAAAATAAAATGATTTTCTATTCGATAATAAATATTTATTTAAAATATTATTTTATTTTATTTTATTATTTGAATTTATTTTTAATTTTTCATGATTTTATAAGTACCTAAATTTATTATGCAATACTGATAAAATATTTATTATACTAATGAAAAAAATAATAAATTCATTTTAAAAGTGAAAAATGTAATAAAAAATGGCTGAATCCTTAAATTACAAAAAAAGATAAATCTAACTTATTACTGATGTTTTAAAGGTTTATATTTTAAATTTATATTTGTTTAGTCTTTAATAACAAATTAAATAAATGTTTTAAAAAATGAAATTAATAATATTTTATAATAAATAATATTTTATTAAATGATTTAAAATTCATAAAAAATGTATCATAATCCAAGTTAATGGGATATGGTTTAAAATATCAACCATGTTCATTTACGAGTCACTATTTTGTTTATAGTAACATGTTTTTCCATTTAATAGTGAAATGGTTTTATCTCTAAAAATATTAAAAATTATTAATGAATGGGTAAAAAATATTAGTTTTAAAATGATACGAAACCGGTCAAAATCACATAGAATTATGTTATTTGTACTCTAGAAACATTTTCTATGAATTAATGTCCATTTGGTAGAATTTTTATTTCTAATTAATTTCTGATATATTTATCATTTTAAGAAATTTCAATTGTATCATCCTCGTCCATTATAAAAGGTCACCCCTCATTTCACTTCTTTACACCACATTTAGTGAACTAAAGTGACCAAACCCTAAAAAACTCTACTAAACATCCCTATCTATTTATTAAAGCTTTTTTTCATTAATAACATTCTAAGGGTCATTAATAATGGATTTAAAGGAGGTTTATTGTTGATATTGTAATCATCTTACCCAAACTCTTTCAATTTGTCTCTTATTCTACCACCATAGAATATATGGTACTTCTAAAAAATAAAAAATAAGTATCCTAAATGTAGTAGAACATAAATATGATTAAGAAAATACTTTTATTCCCACGCTATTCATTTAAATAATATTTGAATGTTTCTCTCATGTGTATGTACAATAGAACATGTCCACTTAGAGATAAAATTATATTTGCATCTGCATCATTCATGGATGAATATTATGATGGATATAATATATATAGAGGATATTTATGAAATAATTATTCTTTTAAAATTATAATAACATACACACCACTATACCCTATGTTGTATTTTTCTAGAACCTCCTTATTTTAATGATAAAAATCATGTTTATCTTGTTATTAATGATTTTAATGTTTTATTTTCTAAAGTAGTTTAGTGGGAAAAAATAAAAAAAGGTTAAGTATAGAGTATACCATTCCAGTATATCTTGTGATGTTCATGTGCCTATGTCACCATACCACATATTATAATCCACCTTACCACATGAAAAAACTGCTTATTGTGAGTTAAATGAATTATTTTTGAGTCAGTCATAAATTGACCACCCATTGATGATTGTGTATACAATGCATTCATAATCACCTTATCACATTTACAATAAACATTCCATGTGATGGTGGCCCAACTAACTCATAAGGAGACTAATTCACTTTTAAAATGAATGAATTATTTTTCATAATGTAATATACTGAATATGTCATTAAATATAGAGACCATGAAAAGAAATATCTTACTACAGGAAGATATGAACATACTAGATGTGAAAATGAACTGAACATGTTAATATATGAATCAAAAATGTCACCATGAAGCATCAATTATCCATGTCATGTTTTTATAAACTAAAAAAATAATTCCTTATAGGAATACATCATTATATGTCTAACTTATAAATGTAGCATTTCATAAATCCATCAGCTAGTTTTTGATGCATTTAAAGGATATTTAGTTCTTTTAATCAAGAAATATTATTCCTCAAAAAATACTTATAATGAGAATATCTTTAAGATAAATATTCAATCATTTAAATAGAATTAATAGTGATGAATAAAAATTCTCTTACATTGAGAGTAACTTAAGATCCTATAGACATGTGCCTATGATACATATAAGACTAAAAAATGTTACATCTCCAATATTTTTCAATAAACATGTCTAAAATCACTCTAATGTCATGTTCAAGGACTCCAAATATGAAAATATATTCACATAGACCTACTTAACATTTTCACATTTTTTATATTTTTCATTGTATTTTTCTTATCTATTGAGTAGTGTTTTATATTACTCTATTTATCTATAAAAATAGTTTCTCCTATGATAAATTGTAGAATACTCAATATTCTATATTTTTTTATTTTTTTAATAACATGAATAATAGTGGAAGAGGTTCTTTGTGACCTAGTATATCATTCATTCGATGATAAACTATGTAAGATGCTCTATTCTTGGACAGTCTTGTGTATTGTTTTTTATAAAACAAATTCCATTTTCTGGATAATTTTATTTTATAATGAATTTCATAGTAGTTGGTGATATCCAAGTGGAGGGGATCAACTCCCATCTTTAAAATGAACACATTTTTTAAAAACCAACTAATTATTTGAATGTTTTTTTTACATTTAAATGATTTTTTATAAACTATAAAAAACATTACATTGACATTTATTCTTAATTTTTTTTTATAAAAAGTATCTTGTTAAGTGTCTTGGTTTCCAAAGTAATATTATTTTAATGTTATTTTAACTGATCCTTATTCCCCCTTTGGTCAAATTATATGAAAGATAAAATATATTTTTTATATTTTTTTAATTTAATGCATTCAAAAAAATTTAGCAATTTAGTTATATTTTTTTAAAATTGAAATATTTTTGGAAACAACATTCACCCACTCTTTATTTTTCCACTTGGAACAAAATGTGGTATTAGATCCCATTTCTGGAATATGTATTAAATAATATCAAATTATACAAATTGATCAAAAAATTGTATTATTTAAATTTTTTTATAAATTTGTATAATAATTGATATGAAGTATATAAGACTAATAACCACCATATATTAATGGAACTAATTATTCTAAACAGAATATTGAAATTAAAATTCACATAGAGAGCATGAGGTTTGTTATTTGGACTATAATTGATTATAAATATGAATGACCAAAAGCTACTTCATCTACATGGGATGATTCTACAAACATATCATATTATTTCCAGTGTAATTCTATGAATTCTATGTAAAATTAATTAGGATAAGAAGAATCTAATTGAATATCAGTCTGCGAAACTTCATTTCAAATATTGGATACCCATATTATTTATAACAAAGTGACATCTAATTTTTTTGAAATACATATAAGAACATATATAATTAAATATGATACTTTAATGATGAATCATGACGATACTATATTTGACATGTATCTTATGATCAATGAGGTAGGTAACATGATACATGCAATGGGACATATTATTACTAACAATTATCAAGCCATGAAACATCTCAGATTCTATCTAAAAATATAAAGAAGAAAATCAATATCTATTGTTGAGTTCTTTGAGATTTATATATTACTAATAAATTAATATGTTGGGAAGATAATCATGTATAATGGAGATCTAAAATTTAAAAATTAGAAGTGGATGAACAAATATGGAATTAATTAGATATTAAGACTAATTAATCACAACACAAAGATAATATTAATGTTGAAATATCATTTGATGAAGAATCAGCTACTAATAGTGATGACTGAATAAAAAATCTGGATACAAATATCAATAATTTAAATAAAATTACTATGTTATTGGTGAAATACTATTATATAGGTATGTATTAAATGGAAAATTAAAGACAATATGGCATCATAGATGATTCAAATAATGAAAAAATATAATATTAATGTGAATGGAAGGGTCAAATCATAGATGATTATCCTATGATGAATTATAATTATTTTTTTGAGAATAATGTTAGGAGATAAAAAAATGATATAAAATACAAATGGAGTTCCTCTGAGATGAGTTCAAATGATTTGGATTCTTGAAAAGAATAAAAACAAGATAAATCTAAAAAGTTTTTATGATAATCCCAATATAGGTGTTAAATTCAATTATTGAATATCCTACACATATTATAAATCATTTTATTACATGATATGAAAAAGAAAAAATGTCCATTATTGAGTTATTTGAAAATTTTTACATGTTTGATTAAACATTTAATGATTTAAAAGATAAATAAAAAAGTTAAAAAGAATTAGCTTTCTATCTCTACTACAATTAAAACTAATCCTTTATTTTATAGGGATAAAAATACTAAAATACTAAAATAAAATTATGAGATGGAATTATATAATGAAAAATTAATGAAACATATGGAGACATTTACCAATTTTAAAAAAATAGTACTCAAATTCTTGATAAGTAGAAAAAACCTAAGTGTTCCACTAGAGTAGGATACCAACATGGATAGTGGAGAATTAGTAAAAAATAAATGTATCCCATTATCCAGTTCTTCTAGTTATATTGTTAGTGATTGTTATATTAGATATAATAAATTCTTTATATTTTAATGGGCATTTTTAAAGGAATCCTACATGGAAATTAAAAATTCTAAAGGTATTTATTGTTAATATATCAAGACAAATGAAAATATTGGAACCAATTTTTTCATTTAAATGTTTTTTTTGTATGGAACCTTCTTGATGTGTTATAGTAAATAAAAACTCTACCTGGATAGTGGATATTCTGGACACATTATCAAAAACTACTCAAGATTCAAAAACCAAATTAAAGTTGATGTTAACAATGCCAATTTTTTTGAAAATACTGATGGGAATATAATTGTACTTGGACAAAGAAGAAACTATATTACTATTTTCATTTTTGATGATTTATATTTATATGTATTGAAATATATTTTTCTTTTCATTTTGAAAGTATGTGATTATGGTTTTCATGTTGTGTTTTGGGAAAATTCCTGAAATTTTTTTGTTCCCTAACATGAGTTATTTATTATTATTTTGAGAAAGCATAATGTTTCTGTTGTGTCTTTAAATTATTTTTTCGTAGAATACTTCTTGTTGAATTAAATTTCACAAATAATCATGTATTTGGCATAGAATACTTGGTCATTGAAATATTCAATTTTTTTAGAAAAATAATTATTAAGGGTTTAGTTAAGGATATACCTAAACTACAATCCCAAATAAAAAATGTCTATAATACTTTTTAAAATCAAATGCATCGGAAATTATATTTCAAATCAATGAACGGAGTCTCAACATATCAAGATTTGGAGTTGGTTCACATGGAATTTATTGGAGCCCTTAAAGTTCCCATATTAGAAGGAATACATTAATATTGTTTTATAATGGATGATTATTCATGATATATATTAGTATTCTTCTTTACATAGTAATATGAAGCACTCTCCTATTTTTTAAGATAAGTTAAATATATAGAAAATATTAGTGGACATAGAATTAAAAACATAATCATTGACCATGGTCGTGAATTTAAAAATAAATTTTTTTAATCATTATGATAACAACTTGGCTATATTTAAAACATTTATTCAATTTGAACCCCACATTTGAATGGAATAGTATAAATATGAAATAAAAACCGTCATGATATTTCTCAGACCGTACACAATGAGTACGATTTACATATGAATTTTTGGGAATAATACTAAAATACATATTATTAAATAATTAATAGAGTTCTAGTTAGAACTATTTTATATAAGACCCCATATGAATTATGAAATGGTAGAAAAATAAAGTTCAATTACTTTATCATTTTTTTCGTAATGTATTTATACTAAAAAATATATAATTTATAAAAAATTTCATTTAAGAGTATTGATGAACTTTTTCTTTGATATTATACAACATATAAATTATAGAGGGTGTAAAATAAAAGGAATAAGATTTTGGAATAATCATTACATGTCCAAATTGAGGAAACTGATCCACGCGACCCTATAGACTTTATAGAAAATACAGAGGTTGACCTTTATAGTTCTAACATAAATTTCAAACCTAGGGAAAATATTTTCAAACCTGTAGAAACATATTTCAATTATAATGATCAATTTAAACTATAACCTATATAATATATTTAAGTAATCATTTCCTCTCTTCCTATAACAGTTTGGACTTGGAGAAATATTCCCATAAATGTTATTCATGAGTGAACAAGTTAGAGGATCTCAGAATTGAGATTCTATAAGAAATGTTGTTTAACATCTAAAATATTTGTGGAATCATGAATCTATGAACATCAATTATGAAATTATTTATGAGTTAAAGGTATTTGAAATTGAAGAATAATTTAATCCGTTTAAAATGAATTGGTTTGGCGAAATATTTAAGAGATCCAAATACATTAAAACTATTGGAACATAATGGGTGATTTGAATCAAGGATGATGAGTCAAGAAAAATAGTTGCAAACCATGATAGATTGGATTCACAAGTATATAGTCATGAAGAAGGTATTGAATATCAGTAAACCTTATCACATGAAAACATACAAGAATCTATCATAATGTTTCTTACCAATGAATCACAATTTAATATCTATCTATATGTAATGGATATCAAGAGTTCATTCTTAAATAGTTATATTTTTTAGGATGTTATTGTTGAATAACACATGGATTTATTAACTCTATGATTCCAAATAATGTTATTAAATTATAAAAAGATTTATGTGGTTTAAACCAATATCCTCAAGCGTGGTATGATAGGATAAACTCATTTTTTTTATTTCCCAAGTTCCTACTAAATGAAAATTTGTCCTATATTTATTTATAAAAACAATTTTAAAATATGTTTTAGTAGTAAAAATTTATGTTGATAAAATTATCTTAATATGTTCATGAAATTCATTGTTTTTTGAGTTTTCAAAAATGATATAATTGGAATTTGAAATGAGAATAATGACTGAAATTTATGTTTTTTCATGGTTGTCAAAATTTTCAATATATAGAAGGATTTATTTTAAATAAAATCATGTAGACCAAGGATATTTTAAAACATTTTTTATTCATATCAACAAATTTAACTATTACAACCTGAGTACTAGATAAAAATTAGACGCTGATGAAACTTGGAAATCAGTTGATCAAATTTCATATACTATTATTATCCGAGGTTTCATGTACATAACATATAGTCATCCTGATATAATTAAAAGATTTTTTATGTATTCTCATTTTATAGAAAACCCAGATGAGTAAAATTTAATTGATATCAAAATAAATTTCAAATACATAAAAAATACAACCAACGTATGATTGTTTTACTATAGTGGAGAATCATTTTATTTGGATAGTTATTCAACTGATTATTTTTACAGTTGAGAGTCAAATAGAGAAAAACATAGGGAACATGTAACTATTTTGGAATACCTCTAGTTTCATGGTGTATTAAGAGATTGAACAATATAGAATTATCCATTTATAAAACAATATAAATTGAAACAGGAAGCTACATTGCATAAATTATATAGATATAAATATCATTACTTGACCATGGATATCAATTTTTTTAAGTCCCTATAAATTATTATATTAAATGTGCGATAAATATTTCGAAGAATTATATCACACAATATATAAAAAAACATATTGATTCAAGATGTCACATTCTGAGATATCTTTTCTAGAATGGTGATATAACTCTAGAATTCATTGGTACATAACAATAGATTTCTGATATATTAAAAAAATAAATTTAATGTTGAGTGAATCAGTTATATTAATCATGAATTTGGAATGAAAAGTTATGTTTATTTTTTAATACGGTTTTAGTTATTAATTCAAGTGTTTACATTTAAACTAATCTTCTATAAGATTTTTTATAAGTATCTATGATGTATGCTTCAAATGTTTAGAAGGATATGAATGAGTTTTTTTATAAATTCACCATTCCGATAATTATGACTTAATTGGATGGTATTCATACATACCATAGGTATTTACCGACATTATCAAAATTCATACCATGAAAACCTTTCCATAATGTAAATATTTACTTATTGAGAACATTTTGGTCGTACGGTAAGCATACCTAAAATAATGTAATGGTTAATAAGAATACTTTACAAATTATATTTACATATCTTTAGTTAATAGACTTACCTTGTATATTAATGTTTATTTTATTAAGTAAAAATTTCTTAGTAGTGTTTTTATGTTTAGTATTAATTTAATCCCTAAATTATTTAAATCAATGTTTGAAAAAAATAAAAAGAGTCTACATTAATTTCCATTATATATCCTCTATTCATTTATGATCATTTGATAGGGTTGATTTTCCTTTCCTAAAACCTATCAATATATCCAAATGAAACCTATATATTTTACCTCCCATTTCCAAACATTTAAATAACAAAAATTGAACTGAAATAATAAGGATGAAGAAAATTATAGAGATAATTTTTCCTTTTAGTCACCTTTTTCATAGATGTAGATGAAGTTAATGTACACCTCTAGTATATAATTGAAGCAAAATAATCTGTACCTAATTTGTCATCTATATTTTTTAGAAAAATAATTTTCTCTTTAGTGGTTGAAGTCAAGTAGATTAGAGGTATGGAATGATCTTTATGAACAATAATGAGATGACGGGTTCCACGAAAATGGTTCATATTATTATCTAAATCTAGTAAATTATTATTATGCATCCCTTGATATCATCCCAAAATAGTATAGTGATACAATAAATTCTAGGATAAATTGTAATGTTTTTGAATTTTATTCATTGAATTTGTAAAAGAGTTCTTTCATACCTCATGAAGGATAATAGTAGGACTATGAATTTTCATATTGTATTAATCAAACATACAAATGATTAAACAATGAATTATATAATCTTACTTGGAATTGACCCCAAACACCAAATTTTCTATTGAATTGATTAGAGAATATAGGTTTATAGTTAAATTTAGTCGACAAGAAATATTCCCATGAAAATAGTTCTTTCATATACTGAGGAATCAATTCATGTTTTTATTTTCTCAGATAAAGAGTGGTGTTCAAAATTATAAATTATATATTTGATATGTGTCTTATAGTTGAGTTATGAAGAACAGATTCAAGGTTTCTCTAATTACCTTATCATTTGTTCATATCAAAATTATTATAGTGAAGCAATTTCATTTCTAAAGGGGAGGAAGGGATTACATTATCTGATTTAGTTTTTCATACAAAAAATATTTGTATACAAATGATTTTCATTTTAAATCCATATAGGGTACTAACACAGGGAAACTATATGATCAATTTAATTGTCACGACCTATCCCCCAAGACCCATATCATGACTACCACAAGCCCGCCATCCATAGTCCAGGGGGTGGGGACTAGCACAAATGGCGTAATCCCCTAAAACTGGGAAGGCATTGCCTTTATAAAATGTAAACTCAAACAACCAGAGTTGAAGTGGAAGCAAAAAAATGTAAAAGCAGTATAACAAGTGTACTGAATGTAAAGGGTGGCCAGAATACAAGCCCAACGGTAAAGAACAAATACAACTGAAAAAGGGACAAACTACTATAAGGTGTCTAGCAGCTCTGGGATCGTCCACCACAGATCCTTTCTGAAAGGTAGGTACTGATAACCTCCTCAGTTCTATACGTCCGTCCATCTCCTCTGGGTACCGACTCGTCGTGAGGTCCACCTCCGGCTACCGTCCAGTCCTCGTAGACTCCGCCTTGTTCAGCATTGTCTGTCGTCTGCATCCAACATATTGAGGTGCGGGCATAGCCCATGCAGGGGTGAGTATAATGTTACTCAGTAGGGACCTCGAGACCCTCATGATGTCACAAAATCCAACAATCATAAACCACAAAGGATGATTTAAATGTATATCCATTACATATCTATATTCCCATACATATACCTATGTAATCAAGTACCCATCTCAATCCTGAGGTAACACAAAATTCATTGACTCAGCTCAAACAAGGATTTTCATTATCGAAACCAAGGATGCTGGAGAAACCCACCTCTATAGAGTATAGTGGGAATGTCGCGACAACGAGGATCTTCTCAGTAAACTTAGACTATTGAGGTACTCCTCCTTTCGAGTACCACAGGTCTGCTTCCAAATACCAGGCACTCTGTCTGCTCTGGGTCTGCCACCAAATAACTGGCTCTCCCCCTAATAGACTACAGAGGTACTCCTCCTTTCGAGTACCGTGGGACTGCTTACAACTTCCATGTGCTCCGTCTGCCATGGTTCTGCTGCCAAATACCGGGTGATCCCCCCTGGGCTAGTCGAATCACTCCAAGTCGAATCGGTCAAGTAGTTGTCAGGTCGGTCAGCTACTAGGTCTCTGCACTCTGTCTGCTCACCTTTGGGAGGATATTCTCAACAAGATACTAGTCGATACTCATTTTATAACAAATTCTCACGTGGAAGTTTCTAAAAGAACCTCCATGTCATTGGGGTCTCAATGCAATAGATGACGCGTCAATCAGATGCCCGTTCTGTGAGTTATCTGCATTTTAGTCCCGAGGGCCTGGTTGGATTTGTGAACAAACCAACCTGACCATACATCAACTATACCCTGAACTCCTGTCGGGGTATTCTCAAATGGATGGCTTCTTTCAAAGAATATTGTCACCACTGGCGGTTCATCAAAAGGACACCCATATCCCTTGATTTGTGCGAAAATGTGTTAATGGGTCTGACGGGTTCGGGTCCGGTCCGACCTAGTGGGACCGACTAGACCCGGTTAGTGAATCTGACCTAGTACGAAGGGGCGGCCCAGCTTGAAGGGGAAGCCTGGCCTAAAGAAACATCCCAGCACGTGGGGGAGAATTGGCCCGAAGGCGGCCCGACCCGAAGTGCGGCCTAGCCCGAAGGGTCGGCTCGGCCCGAGGACCCGGGTGGTCGGGTGGCGGCCCGCGTGGCCACTCCGGCAGGTGGCCCACATGGCCTCGCCGGGCAGACCGCGTGTTCTGGTTGGTCGGCCGGCATGGCCCGGCCAGCTAGCACGCGTGGCCATGCGGGTCTCCCCATGGGGCCTGGCCGGCCATGCATGGGAGGGGGGTACCGTGCCACCTATGATCGAAACGACCAGTGCGAGGCGCCAACCCCTGGTAACCGCGGGACCCGAAGTGTCCTGCCTGGCCCACACCGGAGGCCGTCTCAGCCTTCCGCCCTCTGCTGTCCATTGTGGACTAAGTTTGCGGGCCTGCATTACTGGCGAGGCGTGCCAGCGCCGCACCCCTCAGCCACGGCCCGCCCTTGTCATGTCTCCCTACTACTCCGCGCGGTGCGATGACATCGTGCCTCCGTCTGACCGCCGCGGAACTCCTGCCCGCGACACTTTTATTCCAGCATGGTGCGACGACACCGCACCCCTCCAGCACCGCTGCGGCCTGCCTAGCCCTGGCAAAATTCTTTGCGTGACACGATTTTTCCATTCCCTTATGGAGACTAGGTGGCCTAGCACCACTAGATTTCTTCACGGATGGCTCATTTTTGGTCGCCACGTTTACCACCTTCATCAGCATCGAATAAGAACCAACAAAATGGGATGGTCAGACCATGTTCATGTGGTCCGAACCCTCCTCATTATGGTGATATCATTTAGTTATCAAATCACAAAAAATACGATGGGGTACGAAGGGTAATATTCAGTCATTAAAATAACCCCTAACTTGCTTGACGATTTTCTGTTGACGAAGTCGCTGGAAAAGGCAGCGTCGATTCGTTGTTGTTTGGAAGGGTTCGGGGTAGGAGACCGAGGAAGAAGCGTCATTGGCGTTCTTCAAGGCTGGCTCCTTCTCCTTAGATTCGGTCGAAAAAGGAATAAGAAGTTTGTTGACATTCTTTTCATTCTTCGTTGGTAGAACGGTTCTCCATTGAGAGCTATTTCCAACAATCTCACAGGAAGATAAATGCCGACCCCAAAGAAAATAATAGTCTACCTATTATCTTATGTGTTGGAATGTAATTCAAAAGGGTGAATTAATAAGATAGCTCTACCCAATTAAATCATTTGCGTTGGCGTAATAATGTATTGGGGGAAGGTGGAGAGTTTAACCCACATAAATGTGGGGGGGGGGGGTTATATGTGTTCCAAAATTAATGGGGAGTTTGAAGAGTTACGAAAATCTTGTGGTCCCCTCTAAATAAAAGCCTCCCAAGGGAGGATATGTGTGGGTTGTCCCCACCACTAACCTCCACTTGGAGTTTTTAACCACCATAAAATAAAAATAAGGTGAACACATTATTTTTATTTAATTTAATTAAAAACCCCCCAAAACAAACTTCTATTCTCATCAGAATGCAGCTGCGATGTAGGTCTCACTAAGAATTCACCGATGCTGCGAGTTCAGTGGTGTCCTCATATTTCAGTTTCAAGCACTGGTTCAGAAGTTATAAAATCTCGTACGTACATTTAATGAACGTACCTGAACAAAACCTCAGAAATTGATTTCAAGCACATCGGGCATTGGAATCAAGCACTGTAAGAATCTTCAGACTCGTAAAATTCATGTTTATTTAAAAACAATTTCCATAGGAAATTAGGGTCCTTACATTCTCCCAACCTCAGGGATTTACATCCACGTAAGCTACAACTAGAACTAAGGGAACAAAAGGGGTACTGAGAACACATCTAAGACTCACGTTCCCATGTGCTCTCCTAGAGTTTCTCATTCTTCCAACGAACGCACACCAAAGGTTTTGACCATCCATGTAGTAACCACTCTTGTTGATCCTTGATCTCTACTGGGACCTCTGTGTATATCTCCCCTTCATCGATGTCCATCTCCCGGTGGTCGATGATTTGGGATGGGTCATGCACATATCTCCTCAGCTGAGATACGTGGAAGACATCATGAACCAGGTGCAACTGAGGTGGAAGATCCAAGCGGTAATCCACCTAGACTATTCTACTAAGGACCTAGAAAGGTCCGATTAATCTTGGAGATATATTTCTACATCATCCAAATCTCCGTAGACCTCATCGAGGTGAGACCTGTAGGAAGACGTGGTCTCCATCCTCAAACTCCAGAGGTCTCTGTTTACTGTTAGCATATGACTTATGTATGCTCTGTGCAGTCTTCTTCAGCTCCTAGATGATCTGCACCTTCTTGGTCATAGCCTATACCATCTCTGGTCCCACTAGTGCTGACTCCCCTGGGTTTGTCCAGCACAGTGTCGATCTGCAAGGTCTCTCGTACAACGCCTGGAAGGGTGACATCCCTCTAGTGGAGTGATAGCTATTGTTGTAGGAAAACTCTACCAACGGTAAATGATTCTCCCAACTATGACCGAAGTCAAGGACACATGAATGGAGCATGTCCTCAAGGGTCTGAACAGTCCTCTCGGTCTGTCCATCAGTCTGATGATGGAAGGTGGTGCTCATATGAAGCTATGTCCCGAATGCTTCCTGCAACCCCTTCCATAACCAGGAAGGAAACCATGTTTCACGGTTGAAAAATATAGAAGAATATACTCCATGTAAATGAACTATCACCTACACATAGAGTCATCCCATGCTCTCCACTGAACCCTGCTCTACGATCAGTAGGAAGTCGGCCAACTTGGTGAGTCGGTCAACGATCACCCAAATCGAGTCATGAATCTTGTATTTTTATGGAAGACCTGTCACAAAGTCCATGGATATCCCATACCACATCCACTCAGGGACCTGTAAGGGTTGAACCAAGCCTGCTGGTACCTGGTGCTCCACCTTCAATTGATGACAAGTGAGGCATCGTGAGACGAACTTTGCTATAGCCTTCTTTATACCTAGCCCCCAATGTTGTCGCCGACGGTCCTGGTACATCTTCGCCACACCTGGATGTACCGCTAGAGGGGATGTGTGAAAATATCTCAACACCTCCTCCTAAAGTGAAATTAGTACCACGGTACGTCCTCTGAAGAGGATGACATGCTCCCCACCTTCAGAAAATCCATCAGGTGCTAGCCCTGTGGATATCTGAGCACGTCGCCTCTCACAGTCTGTATCTCCAGGCTGCACCTCTCTGACTCGCTGAAGAAGTGGAGGTGTGACTGTAGGAGACTAAAGATAGGCTGCTCCATCCCTATCCACAAATGATTTTGGTAAAGTAGGAAGTTTCTCTATCGCTTATCTTAGTATTTGAATACCAGATCTCATGCTGAGAGCATCCACAACAACGTTCCCCTTCATAGGAGTATAGACAATCTCAAAGTCATAGTCTTGGAGGAACATAAGCCAACACCGCTATCTCAGGATCAGGTCCGTCTGAGAGAAGATGTACCTGACACTCTTATTATCAGAGTACACAGTAAAACGTTCGCCCATTAGATAGTACCACCACATCTTCAAGGAGAAGACCAATTCTGCTAACTCTAGGTCATGGTTAGCATAGTTCTGCTCATGCTGTCTCAACTGCCAAGAACCATGAGCAATCACAGTTTTCTCCTCCATCAAGACACACCCATGTCCGGTCCTTGATGCGTCACAGTAAACTATGTACCCTACGCCCTCCTCTGGAAGCCTCAAGATGGGGAGAACTAGTCATCCCCTTCCGTTGCTTCTGAAAGCTCTACTGGCATCTCTCCAACCACATGAATGGTTTCCCCTTCTTCATCAAGGATGATAGTGGTGCTGTAACCCTGTAGAAGTCCGAAATGAATATCCGATAGTATCCAGCCAAACCCAAGACACTCTGTACCTCCGTTACACTCCAGGGTGGCTCCCAAGAAAGTTCTGCCTCAACCCTCACTGGATCTACTAACACTCCAGCCTCCAAGATGACAGGTAACAATAATTGAACCGCAATAATCCAAAACTAGCATTTCGAGAGCTTACCATAAAGCTAGTTCTCTCAGAGTGTGTCCAGTACTACCTGCAAATGGTAGGCATTCTCCTCCTCAGTAGCTGAGTAGATAAGTATGTCGTCGATGAAGACTACAACAAATTGATCGAGGTAAGGTTGGAAGATCCTTTTCATGAGACTCATGAACACTACTGAAGCATTGGTTACATCGAAGGGAATAACCAGGAACTCGTAATGGTCATACCGACACTTAAATGCCATCTTCTTCACATCCCCATCTCAAACTCTGAGCTAGTGATAGCCTGATCTGAGGTCTATCTTCGAGAACCACCATGCTCCCTTGAGCAGATCAAAGAGGTTTTCAATACTCATGAGTGGGTACTAGTTCTTCACGGTCTCCTGGTTCAGGTGACGGTAGTCGATATAGAGCCTCAAGATCCCATATGCCTTCTTGGTGAATAGAATTGATGATGCCCAGGGAGAAACAATGGGCCGGATGAATCCCTTTCCCTACAAGTCCTCTACCTGTACACTCAACATGCGAAGATCAATGAGAGCCATAAGATATACTGGAGTATATATCAATGCCGTCCTGGGGTACATGTCAATGTAGAATTCCACCTCAATGCGAGGAGGTAGTCATAGAACATCGTTAGGGAAAATATCCACATACAAGTCCACCAATATAGGATAAGTTGGACTCTCTACATCAACTAATTCGAGGGTAAGGCAAGCCAACTGGTGTGTGATTAGCTGCACCCTCCTCCGAGTATGTCTGTCTTGTACAGCAAAGGTTCCCTTCTCAACCGTGAAGGTGAACCTAGTTCCATACATACAGAAAAACCGCACTTTGTGCCTAATATAGTCGATCTAATCATGGACTATAGATAACCACTCCATACCCAAGATGACATCGTAAGGCCCTGACGCCACTACAAGGAGATCCCCATCGAAGCTCTCGCCTCCATGAGTAAGCTCGCACTACCGGCACCAGTGCATAATCGTCAAGTCTTCTCCCATAGGATTATCTTTCCATAATGATTGAGCCAACGACTTTGTCAGAATATTTGACCTCTGAACAATGGTAGTGCTTATGAAAGAGTGAGTGGAACCTATGTCTATAAGAACTGCAGCTTAGGTGGAGTAGACACAGATCATAACTAGAATCATCTATAGAGTGCCATGGTCATACTCTTCAGCTGCCTGGAGCTGTGCTCTCCCATGTCCAACCACTCCCTGAGGTCAGGGTGGACCTCCTGGTGGTGGTGGCGGTAGCACCTCGTATCATCAACAACCACCAGATGCTAGAGCAGCTCCTCTTCCACATCCACCTGATCCATGCTAACTGCCTCGATGGAACATCTGTCTCTGCCTGGGAGGTCCCCCAACTGATTGCGGATCGTCTGTACGGTAGGTCGGGGAGTTATGTGCCATGTGACCAAGCCCACTGCATGAGAATCATTGTCTCCTCCTAGCATTTCTAGCTCTATCTCCACTCTGGGTGCTCCACACAACCGATCATGAGTCATGCATTCAACCACATGTGGGTCTAGACCTCTTGGACCTCTGTGTCATCTGTCTACTACCAGATGCAGAAGGCTCTGATGTATTTCGACTAGTGATGGGTCTCGCTATTGGAGACTTCTCTGTAAAGAAACACTCCACTAGGAGGGCTCGCTCCAACACCCCCATCTGTGTCAGGATGTTGTGGGAGATAACATTGGCTCTGATATTTTTCCTGAGTCCCTGATCAAAGGTTTGGGCCCTAAAGAATGGGTCTCATACCATATCAGTGGAGTAGCGTGAGAGGTCGGTGAACCTCACTAAGTACTGAGCTACAATAATGCTGCCCTGCTACAGATGAAGTAGATCTTGTATCCACTCCGGTTGAAGGGTGGTTGGTACAAACTCCACCCGGAACATGCTCTCAATGTCTTCCCCTAGAAGTGTCACCTCGTCGTGTACCTAGAGCATCGGGTTCCACCATCTTCTTGTTGTTGCCTGAAGGAGGCTGGTAGAAAGGATCACCATAAAGTCGGTTGGTGTCCCTACCAGTCTGAAGACTCTCACCAAAGTCTCCAGCCAATCCTCAGCCGCATACAGGTCCGTCTCTCCCCAGAACCTAGGTGGCTTCTAGAGCTGGAACTCATGCAGCGTGCTCAAGAGGTGTGCACTCTATGCTGCTGGGGCTGGTGGAATAAGTGGACCAATGAGAAGTAGTACCGCTGGTGCCTCTGCGGGTGCCTCAACTGAAAAGGGTAATATACTGAGGCCTCGTCTCTCGGTGGGCTGTCAGTACGTACAACTCTCAAGGCTCTAGCTGGTCATTCGCGGGGAGTATTTCTGAAAGAAACAGATGTGAGATGGTCAAAAGAAAAAACCTGGTGAGCTGACCTGGTTTGAGCTGACAAAAATAAAACTTTTGAAAACACACAAATAATTAGTGTTTTCATGTACTAAGTCTAAAATCAGTAGCTAGGGTCCTGTTGTATGGATATGTTAGTCGCCGCACCAACACTGGACTCCTGGAACTGAAAACCACACTCAGTACACTTAACACTGTTGCTTAAAAAAATGAAATATCATAGTCCTATGTCCGGCGGTAGAACCGACTCCTATGATACCAATTTGTAACGACCCATCCCCCAGAGCCCGTTTCGTGATGGCTCCAAGCTTGACATCCATAGGCCTGGGGTTGGAGATTAGCACCAAAAAAGTAATTCCCTAAAACAGGGAACGCATAGTCATTATTTAATGTAAAATCACACAACTAGAGTACAAGAGGAAGATAACACTAAGTAAAATATATATAACAAGTGTACTAAAAGTAAAGGGGGCTATAATATAATCCCAACGGTATGGAACAAACACAAATGAAAGCAAGTACAAGTTTAATAGGGACAAACAACTATAAGGTGTCTAGCAGCTCTTGGATCGTCCACCACAGATCTCACCTGAAGGGTAGGTACAGATAGCCTCATCTGGGCTTCACGTTCTTCTGTCTCCTCTAGGTACTGATTCATCATGATGTCCACCTCTGTGTACCATCATTTCCTCATACAATCCACCTCGTTCAGCATTGTCCATCGTCTGCATCCAACAAAACGAGATTTGGGCATAGCCCGTGTAGGGGTGAGTATAATGATACTGATTAGGGACCTGGAGACCGTCAAGGTATCACAAAATCCAACAAGGATAAAAAAATTATGATTTCAATGGATAGACATTACATAGGTATATTCCCATACATATACCTATGTTATCAAGTATTCATCTCAATCTTGAGCCAAACACAAAAGTCATTGACTCAGCTCAAACCAGGATTTTAATTATCAAAACCACAGCTGCTGGAGAACTCCTCCTCTGTCGAGTACAGTGGGGGATGTCGCGACACCAACGTGCTTCTCACTAACTTTAGACTACTGAGATACTCCTCCTATCGAGTACCGTGGGTTTGCTACCAAATACCGGGTGCTTCGTCCGATGTGGGTCTGCTGCCAAATACCGAGACCTCCCCCTAATAGCCTACAGAGGTACTCCTACTGTCAGGTACAGTGGGTCTGCTTCCAATTACCAGGAGCTCCATCCGCCATTGGTCTGTTGCCAAATACTGGGCACTCCCCAATGGGCTAGTCGAATAACTCCGAGTCGAATTGGTCAAACAGTAATCAAGTCTGTCAGCTACTAGGTCTCTACACTCTGTCTGCTCGTCTCATGGAGGATCCACTCCATGAGCTACTGGTCGATACTCCAAGTATCACGAAGTCTCACGTGGATGTATCTCAAAGGACCTCCATGTCATAGGGGTATCAACGCAATAGATGGTGCGTCAATCGGAGGCCTGGTCTGCGAGTTATTAGCCTTTTTGTCCCGAGGTCCCGGTTGGTTTCATGTATGAACCAACCTGACCATACCTCAACTATACCCCGAACACCCGTGGGGGTATTCTCAAAGGGAAAACTTCATTCTAAGAATATCGGCTCCTATAATGGTTCTTCAAAGGTAAGCATGTAGGCCATGATACGGGGGAAAAGGAGTAAATGGGTCTGAAGGGTTCAGGTCCGGTCCGACCTAGTGGGACCGACCCGACCTGGTCATGAATCTGACCCGACACGAAGGGGTGGTCCAACCCGAAGGGGCGGCCTGAACCAAAGGTACAGCTCGACCCGTGGGGGCGACCCGGCCCGAATGTGGCCAGACCCGAAGGGTGGCCCTACCCAGAGGGGCGGCTCGACTCGGGAGCCCACGTGGCCTTGTGGCAGCCCGTGTGGCCAGGTGGCGGCCCGGGTGGCTCGTTGGGCCGGCCCGCATGGTCTCGCATGCTGGACCGTGGGGCCTGGCAATCCACGTGTGGGAGGGGGGTGTCGCACACCCCTTTACCGAAACGGCCAGACCTAGGCGCCTTCCCCTAGAAACCACGGGACCCGAAGGGTCCCACCTGGTGCGCAGCGGAGGCCGGCTCATCTGGCCTCCCTGTCATGTTTGTCGCGGCCTATGTCTGTGGTCCTGCACCGCCGGCGCGGCGGGATGGCGCTGCGCCCCTCCACCGCGGCCCATCCTGGCCCCAGCTCCATGCTGCTCCGTGCGACGCAAGGGCTCCGTGCCACCGTCCGACCGTTGTGGCCCTCCTGGTCGTGACCCTTTTCTTCCGGCATGGTGCGACAACACCGCACCCCTCCGGCACTACCGCAGACCACCTGGATGTAACTCGGTTCTTTGCGTGGCATGGGTGCGTCGTGCCCTTCTGGTGACCCGACAGCCTTGTGCCACTGTATTTCTTCATGGCTGGCTCATTGTCGGTCGCCATGTGTACCGCCTCCATCGTCATCAGACAAGAACAAACAAATGGGAAGGGTCAGGCCGTGATCGTGTGGTCTGAACTCTCCTCGTTATTGTGATGTCATTTGGTTCTCAAAGCACAAAATATATGATGGGGTACATAGGGTAATATTCAATCGTAAAAATAACCCCTACCTTGCATGACGATTTTTCATTGACAACGTCGCTGGAAAAGGTGGCGTCGATACATTGACTTCGGGAATTGTCTGGGGTAGGAGACCGAGGAAGAAGTGTCATTGGTATTTTTCGCGGTCGGATCCTTCTCCATAGGTTCGGTCGAAGAAGGAGGAAAAAGTTTATCAATGTTCTTCGTCTTCTTCGAATTCTTTGTTCAAAGAACACTTATCCATTGAGAGCTTTTTCCAAGAATATCACAGGAAGAGAAATACAAACCCCAAATAAAATAATAGTCTCCCTATTATTTTAAGATTTTGCATATAATTCAAAAGTGTTAACTAATAACCCTTCTCCACCCAATTAAATCTCATGCGTTAGCACAATAATGTAATGGGGGAAGGTGGAGAGTTTTACCCCGATAAATGTGGGTTAGAGGTGTTCCAAAATTAATGGGGAGTTAGAAGAGTTAAGAAACTCATGTCGCCCCTGCTAAATAAAATCCTCCCAATGGAGGTTATGTGCTGGTGGCCCCCACCACTGACCTCCACATGGAGGTTTTAACCACCATAAAATAAAAAAATAAGGCAGACACCTTATTTTTATTTTATTTAACTTAAAAACCCACAAAACTAACTTCTATTCTCATCAGAACACAACTGCGGTGTAGGTCTCACTAAGCATTCACCGACATTGCGTGTTCGATGGTGCCCTAGGATTTCAATTCTGAGCACAAGTTCAAATGTTATAAAATCCCATACGTACATTTACTGGACGTACCTGAAAAAAAACTTCAGAAATTGATTCCGGGCACACTGGGCCTCGGAATCAAGTGACATCAGAAACTGCGGACTCGTAAAATTACCATGTACTGAAAAAAAATCAACTAGAAATAGGGGTCTTTAAATTAATCTTGTTATGAATCGTGTTAGACCTAAGGATCTAGTGGATCTTGGTCTTGATCCTGATGAATTATATAGTATTCAAATCAAGATGAATTCCATCACAATAGAAATTAGTGTAATTTGTTTTTGAATAAGATGTCGAATAATAATAGGAATATTCAAAGATTTTGTCCCTAAAATAATTCTATATTTCCATATGAGGACGACCCTTAATGGGATATACTAGTTGGATTTAATGATTTACTAGTTATCTTATAAGGATCTCCTATTACATTGATTTCTGGAAAACAACCTTAACCATATGCACTTTTTTATGGGCGATAAATCCCTTAGATCCCTTGTTTCACTTGAATATCGTAATTATGATGATAAAGATCATGGAAATAGTCCAACTAAACATTGTGGAATTTCTATTATATATTTTTAATGAACATTTGATGTATATTTTATTGCTATGATATCCATTAATTAAAGAATTGAGGATCCCTAGATGGTTTTTCATGAAAACATAATTGAAAATTATAACAAAGATGATGTTGATGCTATTGACAATTTTTGAGATGAGACTATAGGATATAGATCTATGGAGGAATCGCCATAGGCCGATAGTATGAATTTGGATAGTGATCCAACTCCATCTTCCCATAAAACCTATAGTCTATATACTTCATATGATACATAAAATGACATGGATATGATAACATTATAATTTATGGATATGATCAATATAGTGTTTGTTAACATTTACAAATCTCTAATAAAAGTAAGAAATATAATATTTTTAAAATTGTGGCATTTGTAATAAATAAACTGTAGTATAAATTTTACTTTAGAATAAACTTGATATATAATGATATTATATATTTTAGTGTTAGGGTTGGATCTCATCTGGATTATGTATTTAATATGATTATTTAGTTAGAAAAGTGTTTCATTACTCATATATTTTAGTATTCTCTTGTGTTTTTGAGCCTCCTGATTAGTCTGGTGTTGGTAAAGAAAATAATAAATAGTTTATTTTGGATGATTTTCATGTTTTTTAAAAGTCAATTAATAAAATAGAGGATTTGTATAAAAGGATTCAAACCCTTGCTCCCAAGACCACATCACTAGTTCATGAGGTTATTAAATAAGATTTTAAAGGCTGAGAAATAGTCAAAGGAAAAATTGATTATTATATGACCATGTTTTTCAAAAAAATATATAATAGGTATGTTTAGAAATATATCAATGGACATTAATATTCCACTATTAACCCAATATTTCACATATCATGTTAATAATATTAGTTCTATGCAACCATGAATATAATATTTCAGGGAGAATAAGGATGATTTCCATTATTTTTTGTATCAAAGATCTTGTGTTATTAGTGATTTCAATAAATCAATGGAATCTAATTTATACTATTGTTAGGATATTGTGCTAGACCCATTTTCAATTCCTTTATCACATCCTAATACATCCTCTACCATAAATTCATTTATTGTAACTCTTTAATCCATTCAGTATCATAGATTAATTTACAGGTGTGTAATTATTTGACACTATGCCTCAACATATATTCATGTGAAAACATCTTATAGATTCTATATGTCTAAAGGAAAGGATCACGTCATTCAAAAAGATGTCAGATATATCCCTCATTTCGCCTTAAATTAGGACTTCTGATATGGTTTTATTAAAATCTGCTTTTCTATAACATTTTTGTAACATTAATGAAATATAATTCAATATATTAATAGAATACTATATTTTATTCACATTTTTATTTTATCATATTAATTGTTTAGTTTTGTTTTTATAATCCCAAAAGGGAGAGTAATAAGTTATTTTAAATTAAAATAAATTGAATTTAGTAGAAAATATTTCTTGATTATTGAACATGTTTAAAGTTAATTTAATACTTTTGGAATATAATTTTGATGTAATCAACTCATTTCTATTTAAATGTTTTGATTTGTGATAATAAACGATGGTTGTATAGAATTCATTGACTAGAAAATAATTATTTTAATGATAAAATATCATGTATATATAGTTAGTTAATTTTTTCATGTATTCTATTTGAATTTAGTTTATTAGAGAAAAAAATTCAAATATGGCTAATCCTGGGGCATATCATTCAACCATACTATTTGATGGTTAATTGAATATTTCACCTTATCGAACATTATACTCCACCTAACTGCATAAACACTAATTTAAAGATTGAGATTAACATTATATGAAAATCACCATACCACATGTACAACCAACATACATTGTGATGGACTTATTCCTAATGCATTAATAGATTAATTTAACATATTGTGTCATGTATAATTTTTCCAAAATTAAAATAATTAATGTGTCAATTAATTCTTTGATCACATGAAGAAATAGCTTACTGCATGATGTTATAAACAAAATGCATGTCAAAATGAACTAACTGTAGGATGATATAAATAAACTATACCCCATTTCCCCAAAAAAAATTAATGGGTAACTTTACCATGAGCTCAACTAACCATTCCTTGTGTTAAGATAGTTTGTTTTGTCTAACAAAGTTGTTGATAATTTCAAATCTACAACCACCAGTTTTGATTTATTTAATGGGGGATTTGTTTATTTAATGAATTTTTTTGTTCCCAATGGAAACATGTGATGAATATCTATTTATGAGAAATATTTGATATTTTGGAGACCATATGTGGTTTTGAAAACTTCTTCTCATAAAAAGAGAATAACATAAGATCCTATATAGATTTTCATGTTCTATAAAAAAGACTCTTCGATACCATTCTTTGAATAATTTTCTAATAAAAAATTCCATGATCCTTCCAATGTAAAATTCATGGAATTTGTAGATGAAACATTATTCAAATGAATTTAAATCAAAATTTCTTATTCATATTCTCTATCTCTTCCAATTTTTTCTTATCCATGAAGTAGTTTTTTATATTACTTTGTATATCAATAAAATTATATTCTTCTTTTAAAAAATATATATTAAATTATATTCTATCAAATTAGTTTATTTTTATCCCCATGATAATTGTGGAAGAATTTATGTGTGATATAGTTTATTTTTCATCCTATGTATATGTATAGAGATCCTATGCGCAAGCACACTCAGGTGTACTATTGTTCTTTAATATTATTCAATGCTATGGATGAGTTTATTTTATAATAAAATTATGTTTTTTGGGTGATTTATATTTGGAGGGTATTATGTTCCAACATTATACCTAACCCCTTGTTAAAATTCCATTGTGTTATTTTATAGTTTTATTGTTTTAACATTCAATCTGAATTCAATTTTTGAATATAAAATAAAAAATAACATTTATATTTATTATTAATTAATTTCTATATGAATTTTTTCTTAATTATATTAGTTTTTAAAAAATAAAGTTTCTGAAAATTTATTTTAAGTGATCGTTGATTCTAATTTTGGGAAATTATTTGAAATATAAAATTTATATATTTTTATTGTATTGAATACGCATAAGTTTTTATCAAATTTTGGGATTTAGTTTTTTTAAATTAATTTTAATTAGAAACATAAATAACCCCCCCTCTTTATTTTATCCTTGGGACCAAAACCATGAAAATTTTTGGAAAATGAGAACATCTACCGTGATGATTTGTCGACTACCACCTCCATTAAGAAATGTGATTCATTTTTCTTTATTGATTAAAATGGATTTTAATATGGATATATTAAATAAATATATATGATATATATTCTATAATAATGACACTATAAAGGTGATTTATTACATACCATTCATTCATTATATATTTATAAAAATATAAATAATGTTTATGCATATGTACGGTATATCAACCCATACATTACATACATTGTTAATACTTCAAAATTGAAGTACACTTATTACAACATATAACAAAACCATTAAAGGACCATATAGGTATAGTGTCTTTAGAAATTGCAAAACATAAACAACTGGTTCATAAAGCATCTACATTGTCTCCCATTTATTTTATTATATCTAGAGTCCCTTTTTGGCATATCTTACTTAATAACATTCTTCCTAACCTGGGGAAAGAAAACATACAAAATGGTGAGCTCAAATGATCAGTAAGGGTAAAAAAAAGAAATATCAATCACATCATATTCATAAGAACGTAACATTTTGGAAATCTTATCCTCCAAAAGAGATCATAATTTCATAATATGGGATACATCATAGTAGTGAAATGTAATCCCAATAATCCTAACATAAAACATGAATATTTGTGTCATACACACATAATCATAGAAAATCATTTATTAGTAGTTAAGACTCATTACAAATACTATCTTAGTGGACAATTTCCATTTCTGAACCGAGTTCACTCCTCATTTCAGTCCTGTTTCACTGAACTAGTTTAACCTGCCATTCCAGCCATGTCTATCTCATGAGATATAAATCTTTACCCAATGAATTGGAGGGAGATATAGGTCCCACCCATATCATAATGATACCATTCTTATGTGTGCCACAAAATCATAAATCATACATCATTGGATAACCCATGTAATAAAAATGGGATTCTTAAACATTGTGACATCATAAAAAAAATCATATAAGACAAAGGAATTCATAAAAATAATTCCATCATAGCATAATAAAATCAATGTAATAATAGGGATATAAATAGAACCCTATATTATCATAGATGGAAAATAATTTTGACAAAACACTTGAACTCCATTCTTGAGGAAAATATCCTTTCTACTTCAAAAACATTTTTCATTTCTTAAAATGTCATACAATTTAAAACTAAAACAAGTTGATTAAAAATAATATTGAAAACTTGTAAAGGAAGCTTCTTGAAAATAATGTTTTAAAAACCCATTCATGACGTATAAGATAAAAAAACATACTTCTCGTACTTATGTCAGAAAAGTGAAGAAGTACCTCGTACGAAAAATGACAAAAGATTCCTTTCATATCTTTTACTAAAACTCACCGAAGGGTAAATTTGGATTTAAAAAATTGTAGAAGGATATAAATATTAAATATTTATGAAACATGGATGTGGATGATAAATATTTCCCAGTAAATTCTGAAGTATAAACAATCTCGGATAAAAATGAGATTTGTGAGATTTTACCTTACCTTAGGTCCGATTTGCTTCGTAAGTGACTGAACCTCCTATATAATGATTTAAATAATTTCATTGACTTATTCTAGAATCTTACTTATTTTTATGATATCATATATGGTCATATTTGTAGATTTTTATTAGTAATGTTACATTGTTACTTGTTATTCAAGTGTTTATTGCTTTTTGTTCTTATGCGTGTTTTGTCGAATAAATTATTATTATTCTTTTTAGGTTATAGATACCTCATTTCCTGAATGGTATTAGTGTAATATATATCATATTAATTCATTAAATTCATTTATATAATTATTATGCAATGAAGATTATGATGAACGAGTCGCATCACATCGTGGAGACGGTATTACGTACGTACGCACGAGCGATGATATCATTTCCATGATCGTGGAATTGTATTGGAGTGTATGTATACTCTTTCCGAAACAATATCACTTTACCATAATAATATTATGTTATTATTTACACCATTATATCCATCCAAGCAAGGTGGTGGTGGAAAATAGATTACACCACTGTGTGGAGACGATATTCTGTATGTACGCAAGCGCGGTGATTTCATTTTCTGTAGGATGGGTAGATGTTGAAATAGGGTTGTTTCATACATATAATAACATATCAGTATATGAGTTATACTGATGTTATCAGTTCATACTGAAACAACAAAATAAGAATAAGTGGAAGAAGAAATAAAATTGAAAGAATCCGTAATAGACATTACCTCTTCTTTGAAGTGCCTCTTTGAGACCTCATCTTAGGGCACTAAAATTGGTCTTTGAAGTGGGCCAGAACCTCTAGGATGTTTCTAGGGAAGTGGAGAAGAGAAATGTTTGGGGTTTTTCCGAGCTTGAAGTCTCAAAGTGGTGTGAGTTAGAGAGGGAGGAGTTTCCCTTTTATAAGGGGGGAGAGGGGAACCTTTGGAAAAACTAAAACTATTATTTTATTATAAAGTATTATTCGGTTTTTCATAACTCCAAATTGATATATTTCGAAGATAATGTGTACATGGGTCGAAATACTCCCATCCAATAGAATTTAGACAAGTTTGTTTCATTATATTAACCTTATCTTTTTAGTTTTAACTCTTAGTTAATTGGATTGACATTTACCATGTCACTTTGTATTTTTATATTATATAGTTAATAAACATACCATATACATCCAATATTCCCCCAAGTGGTCCATTAATGATACGCCTATCATTATATAAGTATATTTTCAGAATCATAGATATTTAAGAATATAATAACAATTAATAATATAATATTTATTTTAAAAACTGTTTTATGTCAATTTTAACACTATTTGGTAATTGATTTTTGTGAAAATCATAACAGAATTATTAGTTCATAACAAGTTAATACAATCAATTCTAACATGTAATATTAACATATAAATTTTTTGGAATTCATATGAAGTCTCAAAATACATTTATTTGGGTATTTACAACAACAATTATGTTAATATTTCATTAATAAGATAATTACTACATCATCATATTGTCATAAATAAACTAAATTATTTTAAGTCTAAAAATTAAAAATAAAATATAATTATGTTGGAAATCTTTTTATAGTTCTAATGAATATTTGTAGTCGAATTTATCTTATGTATAACCCTATATTAAAAATTATTTAGTTATTATACTTTGATTTTAACTATTTCAACCCTTCTTTAAATAAATTAATAATAAATATCCTAATCTAATCCAAGTGGGCCTAAATGGTCATATTTTATTCCTACGGTTGTTTTTGGTCAAATTACACTTATCCAATAGAATTAGGACATTTTTTAGGGTAATAATAACAACACCTTTACCCTTAATTACCCTATTTACTTTTACCGTGGTAAAAAAAGTAAAAAGTTACTATTCAGAAAAAATTATTTTCATCTCATTGAACCACATTTTAGTCCTTGATATTAACCGCGTCTCTCGAATTTTCGAAATTCCACTCACAGAAGCGGTAAAATTAATTTTTATGCGAATTTGAAAATTCTCCTAGGAGGTGGGTAAAAGACGGGGAAAAGTTCAATAAAAGTTGTATATATCTAAAATTATTATAAAATGACTCCAATGAATTGAATTGAACATTTATAGTTATTATGTATCAATTTATACATAAGATAAATTTAAATAAAATAAATAATTATTTAAATAAAAAGTCAGTTTTTAAATAGTTACCTGGTGTTTTCACTATTCATCAAAAATGGAATGTTTTCAGAAAAATACCAAAATATCACCCTAGGATAATTTCGATATTCCGAATCCAAAAATGAAGTCCATTTTGAAAAATAAAATTTCAAAAATTTCAAAAAATGCGTATTACTATTCATAACGGTTTGTTTTAATAATATTTTAATAGCATATCATTGTTTAGTGAAACATGGTATTGCGTACGATGCAAGCTATCGAGGAACACATCGTGAACTTGAGAGAGATTCTGTGGAAGCGCAAATCGGTAAGCAACCTTCCCAATACGATCCAATATTTTGAAAGGACCGATATACCTAGGGCTCAGCATTCACTTCTTTCCAAATCTCATTACTCTCTTCCAAGGAGATATTCGTAAGAACACTTTATCACCCACTTCAAACTCTAGGTCTTTTCTTTGGTTATCGGCATAACTTTTTTGTCGACTCTGAGATGCTCTTATGTGTTGTTGAATAGATCTGACCTTTTCTTCCATCTCATCAACAAGATCAGGTCCTAATAGTTATCTTTCCCCAACTTCATCCCAGCAAGTTGGAGTCCTTCATTTCTTTCCATAGAGAGCTTCATAAGGATCCATCTGAATACTGGAGTGAAAGCTATTATTATAAGAAAATTCCACCAAAGGTAGGTGTTGATTCCAAACACCTTTGAAATCCATAGAGCATGCTCTCAACATATCTTCTAGATTTTGAATTGTCCTCTCAGACTGACCTTCTGTCTAAGGATGATAAGCAGTGCTGAAGCTCAACTCTGTATCTATAGTTTGCTGAAGACTTCGGAAGAACATTGAGGTAAACCTTGGATCCCGATCAGATATAATAGAAAGTGGTACTCCATGCAATCTTACAACTTCCTTCACATATATCCTGGCAATCTGATCTAGAGATAAATCCTCTTTAATAGTAATGAAGTGTGCTGACATTGTAAGATGATCAACTATGTCCCAGATAGAATTATTGCCTTTAGATGTTTTAGGAAGTCTGGTGACAAAGTCCATAGTGATGTTTTCCCATTTCCATTCGGTTATGGGTAATGGTTATAACATCCCCTTAGACTTCTGTCTCTCAGCTTTAAATTGCTAAAAAACCAAGCATCAAGAGACATATTCAGCAACATCTCTTTTCATGCCACCCCACCAGAAGTACTATTTTAGGTCCCTATACATCTTCGTGCTTCCAGTATGAATAGAGAATGAAGAACTATGAACCTCTTCCAGCTGCTCCTTCTTTAATTCTGGGATGGGAGGAACACAAACCTGATTCCTGAACTTTATTATCCCATTACAATCATGGTTGAATTCAGTAACATTTCTCACCTTCTTTTGTAACTCTAAATCTTCTTTATGTGCCTCTTTAATCTTCACATGTATAGATGGTTGAACATTCATTTGAGAAAGATACGATTTTCCCCCTTCCATTATAATTCCAAGATCCATCCATTGAAAATACATAAATATTGGATCTTTTATGATCCTTATCATGGATAAACTGGAATGGTCTTGTCGACTTAATGAATCTGCCACCTTGTTTGGTTTCCCAGGGTGGTAATGAATTGAGCAGTCGTAATCCTTAATCATCTCCAACTATCTTCTTTGGCGCATATTCCGCTCCTTTTGTGTGAAAATATACTTTAAACTTTTATGATCAGTATAAATATCACACCTATCTCCATAAAGATAATGCCTACAAATATTTAGTTCAAATATTACCGCAGCTAACTCCAAATCATGTGTTGGGTAATTTTGCTCATGTATTTTCAACTGTCGTGAGGCATAAGCTATCACCATATCATTTTTCATGAGAAAACACCCCAATCTCTTCTTGGATGCATCACTGTAGATCACAATCCTTTCTCCACTACAAGCCAGTGTGAGCACAGGTGCACTGGATAACCTTCTTTTCAACTCCTTGAAATTCTCTTCACATTCCTCCTTCCAAACAAACTTAACACCTTTCCGAGTCAACATGGTGAGTGGGTTAGATAATCATGCAGAATCTTTCACAGAACATCGATAATATCCAGCCAAACCCAGAAAACATCAGATCTCAGTTACTGTTGTTGGCCTCGACCATCTTTCGATAACCTCTGTTTTTTGCTGGATCCATAGATATCCCCTCTTTTGAGATTATGTGACCCAAAAATGCAACTTTTTGAAGCCAAAATTTACACTTGGTAAATTTTCAATAAAGATTCTCCTTTCTTAGGGTCTTCAATATAATTCTCAAGTGATCTTCATGTTCTTCCTTTCTCTTTGAATAGAAAAGAATATCGTCTATAAAGACTACCACAAACTAATCAAGATATTTCTAAAGACTCTATTCATCAGATCCATGAAGATAGCATGAGCATTAGTAATACCAAATAGCATCACTGTAAATTCATAGAGTCCATACCTTTTACGGAAAGCCATCTTTGGTATATCCTCCCTTTTGACCCTAATTGATGATACCCTGAATGAAGATCAATCATGGAAATGTATTGAGATCTATATAGTTGGTCAAATAAGTCATCAATGCGCGGGAGAGGATATTTGTTCTTGATAGTGATCTTGTTATGTTCTCGATAATCAATGTAGAGTCTCATTGATCCATATTTCTTCTTAACAAACAGAATAGGTTCTCCCCAAGGTGACACACTAGGGCGTATGAATCCCTTATCATAATTTTATTGGAGTTGCTTCTTCAATTCCTATAACTCCATTTGGGAAATTCTATAAGGTGTCTTTGAAATAGGTAAAGCACCCGATACGAGTTCTATTGAAAACTCGACTTCACGATTTGGTGGAAGACCCGAAAATTCTTCTAAAAAGGCATCATCAAACTCCCCTACAATGGGAATATTATTAATCGTGAGTTTCTCACCAACCATTTGAGATAAATAACCTTCATTTAGTGGAATCAAGACCCATAAGATGGAATAAATTTCCACTGGAAGGTTACGTTCATCCTTGCATCGATAGACGATCATAGATTGATTTGGAATATGTAATGTGACTTCCCTTCTTTAAAAATTGATATAATCTCCATATAAAGAAAGCCAATCCATGCTATGAATCACATCAAATTCAAATATAGGAAGGACCACAAGATTTGCAGGAAGAATATTCCCACAATCTTCAATCGGAGAAGAATTATAAACTTTTTATGTGACTATTGTGCCATTAGGGGTTGTCACAGCTTACTCAACATCTAATTATTGATGTAATATGGTGACACCCTTTGAAAATTATTCAGAAATAAAAGAGTGGGTGGATCCAGAATCAAATTAATCATTTGCTACTTTAGATTGGATGGTAAGTGTACCTTTCACCACTTCGTTATCGTACTCCACATCGCAGATAGAAATTGCATGTAACATTCCATTTTCTTTAGCCTTATAAGTTTTTTGATGTTAATCATCATAAAAAATCCTTGGATTAGGGCATTTATTGGAATAATTCCCCATTTCCTTGCTCTTGTAACATTGAAGTGTAGTAGGTGCACTCTGTGTAGCCTTTTCTTTGTTCGCATCACTAGACATATTCTTCCCATCATTACGCCATTCAAATGCCCGATGACCTTCCTTTACACATTTGAAACATTTACTTGTCCCATTAATACAACTCCCTCCATGTTTCTTTCCAAACATTGAGCATAAGGGAAAACTCATCTTCTTTTCAGTGTGCGCTTTAGAATTTATTTTGAATTCCATTTTCCTCTTCTTATCAAACCCATATGACTGATGGGTTACTACAATATCCATCTCAACATTGAGAGCACATTGAACGATTTCCTCATAGCTATTGAAGTCCCTTATGGATAACGCCCTTTGAAGACTTAGTTTTAAGCCACTAAATAATCGATCGATCTTACTCTTAGGTTGGATAATAATACCAGAATCATAGCTCGCAAGTCTTGTAAAATTTGCTTCGTAGGTACCAACAGATTCATCATCCTTTCGTTTTAGTTCAAGAAACTCCTTCATCTTTGTTCGTAGAATATGAGGGAAGTACTTATTGAAAAATATGTTCTTGAACTCATCCCATTCCATGGATTCAAATTCATCCCTTTGCCTCGTATTTTTTAAAATATTACACCATTGATCAGCTTCACCTTCCAAGAGATAAACTGATAAGATGACTTTATCATGTTCTGAACATTGGAGAACTGGAAATATATTTTCAGTGGTAATGATCCCTTGTTCCTCCACTAATCGATCAGAAGACCCGCTGAATAAAGGTGGACACTGCCTCATGAAGGATTCAACAGAATGTTGCTTCTTCCTTTTCTAATTTGTATGTCCTACATGATTCAGAGCTTGAGAAATTTGTGTGATCATCGCTACAAGATTTTTCTTTCTAGCTCCAATAACATTTGGTTGCATAGGGGGACAATCATTTCATTGCCTGTCGCATTCCGCATTAACACGGTTCCTTCGGGTTCCATCCATTGACTAAAACCAAGAAGAATACTGTGAGCATCACTAATTATAATAGGAAAACCACATAATCAAGAATAAAATTTCACACATAAGGTCTTATCGTAGGTTGTCCATGGCCACTTATAAAACACTAATATTGTGTTCTATTCTTAGATTTATCTTTATGGTTCTTAGTAAGGCTTTCACATCCTAGTTTCCAAAGGTTGACTATACCTTTCATCTGATACCAACTATAGCGAACCATATGTTACATACATTGTTAATACATCAAAATTGAATTACGCTTACTACAACATATAACAAAACCATGAAAGGACCATATAGGTATAGTGTCATTCGAAAATGGGAAATATAAAAAACTGGTTCATAAAGCATCTACATTGTCTCCCATTTATTTCATCATATCTAGAGTCCCTTTTTGGCATATCTTACTTAATAACCTTCTTTCATACCTGGGGAAAGAAAATATACAAAAGGGTGAGCTCAAATTCTCAGTAAGGGTAAACAAAATAAATATCAATAACATCATATTCATAAGAACATAACATTTTGGAAATATTAACCTGCAAAAGAGATCATAATTTCATTACATGGGATAAATCATAATAGTTACATGTAATACCAATATTCATAACTTAAAACATGAAGCTTTGTGGCATACACACATAATCATAGAAAATCATTTCTTAGTAGTCAAAACTCATTGCCAAGACTATCTTAGTGTACAATGTCCATTTCTATACTGAGTTCACTCCTCGTTTCAGTCCTGTTTCACTAAACTGGTTTAACCTGCCATTCTATCCATGTCTATATCAAGAGATATAAATATTTACCCAATGCATTGGAGGGAGATATATTTCCCACCCATCTCATAATTATATCATTTTTATGTGTTCCACACAATCATAAATCATACATCATTGCAAAACCCAAGTAATAAAAATTGGATTCTTAAACATCGTGACATCATAAAAAAATTCATATAAGACAAAGGAATTCATAAAAATAATTCCATCACAACATATTAAAATCAATGTAATAATAGGGATATAAACATAACCCTATATTATCTTATACGGAAAATAATTTTGATAAAACACCTGAACTCCATTCTTGAGGAAAATATCCTTTCTATTTTAAAAACATTTTTCCTTTCTTAACATGTCAAAAAAATTTAAACTAAAAGAAGTTGAATAAAAATAAACTTGAAAACTTTTAAAGGAAGCTTTTTGAAAATAATTTTTTTAAAAACCATTCATGCTGTATAAGTTTAAAAAAACTTTCTTCTCCTACTTATGTCAGAAAAGTAAAAAGTTACCTCTTACAAAAAACGACAAAAGATTCCTTTCATATAATTTAATAAAACTCACCAAAGGGTAAAATTGGATTTAAAAAATTGTAGAAGGATATAAATATTACATATTGAGGAAACATGGATGTGGATGATAAATTTTGTATAGTAAATTCTAAAGTATAAACAATCTCGGATAAAAATGTGATTTGCGAGATTGTCACTTACCATAGGTCTGATTTGCTTCGTAAGTGTCCGGAACTTCTGTATAGTGATTTAAATAATGTAATTTACTTCTTCCAGAATCATACATAATTTTATGATATCATATATGGTCATATTCTTAGCTTCTTATTAGTAATATTCCATTGTTACTTGTTATTCAGGTGTTTATTTCTTTTTGTTCTTATGCGTGTTTTGTCGAATAAATTCATATTCTTCTTTTTAGGTTATAGATACCTCATTTCTAGAATGTTATTAGTGTAATATATATCATATTATGTCATTCAATTCATTTATATAATTATTTTTCAATGAAGATCATGTAGAACGAGTTGCATCACATCGTGGAGACGGTATTCCGTACGTACGCACGAGCGATGATATCTTTACCATGATCGTGGAATTGTATTGGATTGTATGTATACTATTTAATAAACAATATCACATTACAATAATCATATATAGTTATTATTTGCACCATTATACCAATACAAGTAAGGTGGTGGGGGAAAATAGATTACACCACCGCGTGGAGACGGTATTCCGTACGTTCGCACGCGCGGTGATTTCATTTTCGTAGGATGGATAGATGGTGAAATAGAGTTGTTTAATACTTATAATAAAATATTATTATATGAGTGATACTGATGTTATAACTTCATAATGAAACAACTAAATAAGAAGAAGTGGAAGAAGAAATAAAGTTGAAAGTATCAGTAACAGACATTACCTCTTCTTTGAAGTGCCTCTTTGAGACCTCCTCTTAGGGCACTAAAATTGGTCTTTGAATAATAAAATGACAACTAGGATGTTTCTAGGGATGTGGAGAAGAGAATTTGGCAGGGGTTGGCCGAGCATGAAGGCTCAAAGTGGTGTGAGGGAGGGAGGGAGGAGGTGCCCTTTTATAAAGGAGGAGAGGGGCACCTTTGGAAAAACTAAAACTATTATTTTATTATAAAGTAATATTCGGTTATAAATAGCTCAAAATTGATATATTTCTAAGATAAGGTGGATATGGGACGACATCCTCTCATCAAATAGAATTTAGACAATTTTAGGTCATTATATTAACCGTATCTTTCATTTTTAACTCTTAGTTAATTAGATTGACATTTACCTTGTCACTTTGTAGTTTTATATTATATAGTTAATAAACTTACCATATACATCTTATATACCCAAAAGTGGTCCATTAATGATACAACTATCATTATATAAGTATCTTGTCTGAGCCTTAGTTTTTTAAGAATATAATAACAATTAATAATATAATATTTGTTTTAAAAACTATTTTATGTCAATTTTGACACAATTTGGTAATTGCTTTTTGTGAAAATAATAACAGAATTACTAGTTCGAAAAAAGTAATTAAATAAATACTAACATGTCATATTAACATATAAAATTATTGGAATTCATAAAAAGTCTCAAATTACATTTATTTGGGTATTTATAACATCAATTATGTCAACATTTCATTAATAAGATAATTACTGCATCATCATTGTTTCATAAATAAATTAAATTATTTTAAGTCTAAAAATTACAAATAAAATACCATTATGTAGGAAATAGTTTTAGAGTTCTAATGAATATTTATAGTCGAATTTATCTTATGTATAACCCTATATTAAAAATGATTTAGTTATTAAACTTTGATTTTATCTATTTTAACCCTTCTTTAAATAAATTAATAATAAATATCCTAATCTAATCCAAGTGGGCCTAAATGGTCATATTTTATTCCTACGGTTGTTTTTGGTCGAATTACACTAATCCAATAGAATTAGGACATGTGTTAGGGTAATAATAACAACACCTTTTCCCTTAATTACCCCATTTACTTTTACCGTGGTAAAAAAAGTAAAAAGTTACTATTCAGCAAAAATTATTTTCATCTCATTGAACCACATTTTAGTCCTTGATATAAACTATGTCTCTCGGATTTTCGAAATTCCACTCACAGAAGCGGTAAAATTATGTTTTATGTCAATTTGAAAATTCTCCTAAGAGGTGGGTAAAAGACGGTGAAAAGTTCAATAAAATTTTTATATATCTATAATTTTTATAAAATGACTCCAATGAATTGCATTGAACTTATATAGGTATTATGTATCAATTTTGACCTAAAATAAATTTAAATAAAATAAATAATTATTTAAATAAAAAGTCAGTTTTTAAATAGCAACCCGGTGTTTTCACTACTCATCAAAAATTGAAAGTTTTCCGAAAAATACCAAAATTTCACCCTAGGCTAATTTTGATATTCCGAATCCAAAAATGAAGTCCATTTTGAAAAATAATATTTTCAAAATTTCAAAAAGTGGGTATTACTATTCATAACAGCTAGTTTTAGTAATATTTTAATAGCATATCGTTGTTTAGTGAAACTCGGTATTGCGTACGACACAAGCTATCAAGGAAGGTCGTGATTTCCTCTAAAGAAATCCAAATTATAGTTGTGTGTAGTGAAAGATTCTTTTGATGATTTATATAACATAAAAACAAAATATTTCTCATAAAAGTTTATGTTGTTACATACGACATAGTACGTCCATAAATAGTGTAATTCATTTTTCTATCCCTAACTTTTATGTATTAATATATATATATATATATAATGATTATATAATATAATAATATCATGATTAACATTATGGATATTATGGACCCATGATCATGGTTCATGGATCAAGACTTCCAAACTGAAACATCCATTTAATGCGAAGTAGTTATCACCATGAACATTGAAATTAATAACATTTAATAAATCTATAATTAGATGCCATAAGAAAAAACACATGGTATGATAGGTATGTCTTTGGTTATATAATACATTTATAATAAATTTATATTTATTATATAGGTGGTTTTAATATATATGATGAAATGTGAGAAAAGAGGTAAGGGATTTCTTATATAACTTTTATTTTGAGGAGAAATATGTCTTATTCCCCATGAATTTCTTATGTTTGGTGTATATAATTCCGTGTTGAAATGTTATGTAATTAATAAAATTATTATTATAATTTTTTTTTAATTTCAAGTTTTTTTTTCAAATGATTATAATGTTACCAATGTGGTAAGGTATTTTTGTTTCAATCCTATTTTTAATCATGATTGTTTATGATTGAATTTCCATTATAGAAATAATAAGATCTATATATGATAAATCCCATTAATTTTTATCATTATCTTATTAATTATTATTAATTAATGTTTTCCATTAATTTTCCTCACTTTATGTAGTTAATATATTGAAATATTGTTATTAATGGAACCTGATATTATTCGGTCAAAAATAAATTTTCTTCTAAATCCATGTTTTCCAGAATTATTTTCAAGATTGTTTTTAATATTATAATATGGTTTCATAAATTATTTTTTACCCAATATTGAAATTAAAAATATTATTAATATTAATTTTAATATCTTCTCTAGAAAGTTGTACTTTTTGAGTTATTAAAAAATTTAGATGGAATATTTTCATTTAAATTATATGGAATTAAAGGAATTTCCTAACATCATGACCATTAAATGCTTTGAAGTTTACCATTAATTTTTTATAAGATATTTTCGAAGAAAATTATTTCCTTAAAGATTTGTTAATTTATAAATAGTAAATATCTGATTTCAATGTGAAATAGTTTTTTCTTCACAAAATATTTTAATGATTCAATTAAAGTAATTTTCAATTTTGATAACATCCATTGATTTGAATTATGTTTTTATGGGTTAAGTTCCAATGATACCATCATTACTATTTCTCCATATAGTTTGTGATTATTATTATGTGATTCTTACAAACCCCATGTGTTTTTAGGGGTTATGATATGATGATTTTATGAAATGTTTATGAAACAGTTTTTTTCATAGTTATTGTATAATGATATTATAAATGTTTTATGACCATAAATAACTCATTTTTATGGTTTTAATTATATAATTAGATGGAATGGAGTTATATATCCCTCCAATTAATTGGGAACTACTTTAAATATCCTAATAGAACAATGGGGAACACATGGATGATTCATATCCATTATTGGAAGCAAGTTGATGTGCATTATCTACATTGTGAAATAAGAACATGGTCCTGAACCACTATGAGAAGCATGTTAGTGTACTTGATCCACTATGGGAAACATGCAAATATTCTTGATCCATAATGGGAAGAAGGTGTTAATGCATGATATACTCTGAATGATGGCCTTAGCAGTTAACCTTTTAATATGAATTTTTTTCTCTAACATTGATGGTGTTACACTTTTATGACAAGGAATTATGATTTACTCTTGATTTATAAATATTTACCACTCTTATGATTCATGCCTTTTCAAAAGATAATAATTTATAACATGACTCATGTTAATGACCTTTGAAAGGCTAGGTATGAAAATTTTATTTTAAGTTCATTATCACACACCCTTATGTTTATCTTATTCCTTTATATGATAATCAATTCATACCTCTTATTCATACTATAATAGAGAATCTGTGTTCACTCATTTTTATGTTTACTTTCCTTAGGTTGTGAAGATCATTTTTTACTGTAAATTGTGAAGGGTAAAAGGTGGGAAATACATTTTGGGTGATGATGAAGGATATATTGGAATAAATTTTTTATGTAATTGGTCTCCAAATACAAAATACTTTCACATTTATTGAATGGATTTTAATTTTATATATGTAATATTCATCCAAAATGATGTAATATATATGTATGAAAATCAATTATTTCTAGAGTAGGTATCAGAGCAGGGATTATTTAGTATTTAGACATTAGTATTATAGATAATTTGTGGAAACACGGGGATAATCGCATGTATATGTTAATAGTAAAATGTTTTTTATGATACAGATTATATGTTTTTTATAGAAATACATCTTTATTGAGATTCTAAAAGTGGATATGGATTTGGAAAAAAAAAAAATAGGAAAAATGTCCTTGAAATTTGTATTTCAATAATATATTATCCCTCATTCTAATTAATAGTCTATATTACATTATAATGCACCTCATTTGACACTCCCATATGATATTCATGGGTTAAATCATTATTTCATTATAAACCATTATAAATTATCTGGATTTAAGATAACTTTGAATTTCAAGGGTTAAACCTATGGATTCATAGATTGAAAAGGTGATGAACTCATTTATAAATATGACGTGTTATATTTCATGATGTCTAATTATGATTACTGATTCTCACAATATAAAATTTGGTCTCAATAAATGGATGTAAGTAGGAGTAATTTTGTTACTGTAGAATTTGGAAAACCATAAAATTATTTACCTTATTATAAACCAATTGAAGAAGTATTATAAATGTGAATAATTAGGATTATTCATAATCAGAAATCTTTTTTTATGATTATCTTTTTCAACAATGATGAGTTTCTTAACACTACTATTTATATTAAAAAGGTTTTTCATGAATACTATGGGGGAACAAAGATTAAATTTCCTACATGTAGAGAATTCTATCAGGAGCACTAAGGGGAATGTATCAAAGGAATGAGAATATGTTTAGAATATAGAAAAAAAGATCATAGTGTAATTAATTGACATGGAAAATGTAGAGTTTGATGGAGGTAAATTATTTTCATTATAAGGTACCATTTATTATTCAATGTATTATTTTGGGAGAATATAGGAATTATCAAATCTAGTGTCCAAAGGAAAGAGTAAACTCATAGACCAAGGACGGTCTTATGTTATTAAAATCATTGGAGATGAATTTTTGAAGTTTTTGTGTTTAATAATTTTATAATTACACTTTATATTTTTTATATCATTGATATACTGGAATTGTGAATCATGAAATTTTAGTAATATTTTCGTAGTATTTTTTCAAAAAGGATTTGCGAATATATTTATAATTTAAAAAATTACCATGAATGGTGATTTAGTTATATAGTGATAATATTTATTTATGATAAATAGATTATTAACAATGATGAAGTAAATTCAATAATATTGGTGAGCATGTAATTTGTTAGTGGTTTGATGTAAATTTTACTTAATTCACCTTTGCTAATGTTTTTTGAATTATATACTATGATTTTACATAAGGAATAAGGATTATGGGCCCATGTTTGTTTTCATGTGATTTTAACATAATAGTTATGGATAACACCAAGGGTTTATGGGTTAATGGTTATCAGAACACCTTTTATGGTTTTAGGTGATGTGATTTTGAGGTAATTTGATTCTTTTACTTGGTTTGAGGAAGAATAATATATTGATGTTTTAATGAAACATTATATTACTATATTATTTTATTTTGAGTTATTTATAGTTATATATATAGTAGTATATAGATTATTTATATTGCAAAAATTTTATTCATTAGAAAAAATATATTTTCAATGATATATTTGATCAAGCTAAGTGTTACATTGGTTTATAGAATCAAAATTTGATTCATTGAATTTTAGTGAGGTTCAATACATTATATTATTTCTAATTGTGGTTAATGTTATTTTAGGAGATGTTCTATTTGGTTTAGATATATATTACCTATAGGTTTAACATCTAATTTACCATGAAATTCAATTATGGAATTATGAAATTATATTTTCTTCAAGTTGTAAGGTGAAGGGTAGGAGATCACCTTTGAGGCTAAAAAATTTTATAATGTTTATATTATTAAATTTATTTTGGATGTAGAGTTATTTAATAAATGATATATGTGGAAACATTGTTTTTATTATGGATATTTAGTAGTTTAATGGGATATTTTATAATCTTAATCTATTATATTACCTTATGTCAACCATTTCCAATTGGATCAGCCATAATGACTGATGGATTATCTTAATTTCCTTTTTTAGATTATGATGTTTATTTTAGTACATCAAGCATAAAAATTTAATCCTAATTACACATCATGTAGATAAAAATATTATTTTGTTATGGAAATCGATTAAATTTTTAAATTTTACATATCAAGTACATATATTTCTTTGTTTTTTAATCTAGATGATGAAGGAATTCCTAATATATAGGAAAAGGATCTGAAAAAAGTATGAAATATTATATTAATTTCCTATTAATAAATGGTATTTTCACTTATTACATATTACACTACTAAAAAAATAGGCCATTGACATCTCTATTATTTCCCATTATCATCACAAAAAATCACTAACTAAAGAAAGAGATTAAAAGACCAATCCTATTCTTAGTGCAAGAAAAGCACTAATAAATAGATTTATTATCAGTGCTTCAAAACCCACTGATTAAGTATTAGTTTATATTAATTTTCAATAATTACAAAAAAGTCACCATTTATAGGTCATTTTAGAAATAACTAAAGTCACCATTTAGGAACATATAGAGATCTCAAACTAAGCTCAGTGTTAATATCTTATTAAAAAATATTCATGAATTCCTTTGTAAAAAGGGGATATCGATCAGAAATAACTAAAATATTTTAACCAAAAAGTATTAATTTTTTTTAATATAGATCCTTGTGTGGAACTAAAGTTGAAAATATTCTATAATCATGAGAAAATATACAGATTTGATTAAGGGGTCAATGATAAACCATATTGCATAAATGTTTTTAGGAGTCATTGGTGGTCCTATGATAATGTCTGAAGTAATGTAATCACATTTCCATACATGAATATGAAGAGGATCCATTAATACTCTATGTAATACCTTATTTCTTTCAATTTTTGACAATCCAAACATCTGATCATATAATTATCAATTTATTACATCATGTTATCCCACCAAGAATGTTCCTTTATATCTTTATACATCATTATACTACTATGGTGTATTGATAAATTTTATTTGACGAGCATAATCCAAAAATTACCTTTTAATCTCTGGTATATGTGGAACACTTAATATATTTCCAAATTTATGAACAACTTATTTACAAACAATGTTTTCTAATCTCACATCATTCAGAACATTAATTTTCTTCTGAAATTTCTAACCATCACATTGATAAATATTTATCATCACTAATAAATAAGGGTTTTCATTAATTTTAAAAATGATTGATGGATCCATTTCTATGGTAATTATAATATCAATATTTAAATGAACCATGAATACCAGATCCGTCTCAATCCTCATTTGGGTCATAATTCTTACATCATTCCTACTCAATGCATCTTATACCTTATTTTATTCCCCTTGGTGGTAGTATATTAATAAATACAAATCAATGAATAAATTATGCCATTTCCATTGTATCATATTATGGTATATCAATGAAAAAATATATTTTTAGTCTTTAATAATTAGTTTATATCTCACATATTTCACTATAGATATAATCTCTCAATATCATAAAAGAAAATATTAAAGATTCTAATTAAACATCATATAATTGGTAGTTCTGTTCATATGTCTTCAAATTCTGTGAAGCATATGATATAAAATTTTCATTTTAGAATATGACACAAATATGTCCCTTCATTAAAGAGTCATTATATATCACAAACCCACCACTTCCATATGGTTGATTTCGAACCATATCATTTATCGATACCATATTTATTTCATAAAAATATTCATTAAATTACTTTTTCAAAACAAACATTACCCTGTTACGTGTATTCATTCTTAGCGGGATAGAAAATTTGAAAATACTGTGAAAAGATTGTCGATAATAACATTACTGTGAAATAAAATTATGTACCTCAGTTAGGATTTTTTGAATAAGACATTATTTGACTACCTTTTTCATTGAAATATCTACTGAGATTCCATATTTGGTTACAGTACAACTAATTAAATAATATTTTTAAAGTCATAAGGCACATTTAAAAAATTACCCAAATTAGAATTTCCTTTTATGGTTCTCAAGAATGGTCTTCAATTTATCCGCATAGTCCTTGTAGATTTTAGAATACAATAGAATATCATAAATAAATACCATAAAAAATTATCAAGATATTCCTTTAATACTCAGTCTATTATATACCTAAAAATAGAAGGGTTTTTTGTTAATCAAAATGTAATAACTATAAACTCTTAATGACCATAACACATTGAGAAAATATTTATTTATAATTTATTCCTTCTTTACTCGCAATTGGTGATACCTAAAATGATGGTCAGTCATCGAAAAATACTAGGATCTGAGAAATTTCTCAAATAAGTAAAGAATGAAAGGTCGATTATCCTTTTTATATTAATAAAATTGATATTCCAACAATCAATGCAGAACCTCTTGGGTCCTTCATTATTCATAAATAACAGAACATGCGCTCCCCAAGATAAATCATTAGGGTGAATAAATCCTCTATCAACCAACTCCTCTAGTTGTTCCTTAAATTAATCTAATTCTATATTGTACTTCCTATCAAGAGCATTTGAATTTTGTATTTCATTATTGATTAAATTAAGGTAAACTCAACTCCCTACTATGAGGGATGTCTAGGTATTTCCTCATGAAATAAACCAATGTATTCCTACACAATAAGTACATCCAAAATTTGAATACTACCTTCTTCATCCCAAGTTTTTATTTGTTTCTTATTCAAAAATAATCTCATTCATAAGAGCTACTTGGGGAGGACTTGTATATGACTCATGTGAAGTAATCTCTAGTCTATGGTTTGCTAAATCTTCATCTTCCACAGTAATCATAATTTCCTTCTTTTTGCAACAAATTTGGGCATAATATTTGTAAATCAAGTCCATAAAAAGGATTATATCAATTTCATCCATAGGTATGATAATATGTTCATAAAATAAATCATGTTTATATAATATAATGGGTATTTATTAACACAACTTATTTATAATGGGAATTCCCTTAGGATTTTTTAATGACAAATCCCAAAAAAATGAAAACATCAATATCAAATATTATTTGCAAAAATGGGTAGATATAAGGTAGTGACATGATCCAAAATCAAATAAAGAATTATCTAAATTTGATTACAAGATTAATGTAACTACAAACCCATCGTTGGGTCCTTACACTTAAACTATGGTGATAGAAAAACCTTGTCTTTCTCCCATTGTCCTCTTCTCTGGAATATTCCCTTGATCTTAGGGGAACTCATTATCATTGTATCCCATTCCCCTAAAATTCAATCAATAAATAAATTTTTTCCCTTATAGCCTTTTAATTCTATAAAATTTTGTCCCGTTTATACATAGTTATAAGAAACTCTAATTCCTTTCATGAATTTCCCATGGATATTCTCTCCAAAATTCTCAAACGATGTAAATTTATTCTATACATCTTTAATTCATTCCCTTTCACTTAGGGTTCATATGACTGCTTCTTCTCTTGATTCCCCATGAATATATTTTTTCTATAAATTAATTCTATATTTTCTTGTAACATAAAATAAGGTAATCATATATTGAAAATGGTTGGGAGATCAGCGCTCTGCCGAGACCTGCTTTTAGTACTTCAAAAAAGTGATCAATCTTGCACTTTGGGTTGCATATGTAATTCATAGAATACCAGGATAACCTTGTAATGGTATCTTCATAATACATGAAAAATAATTCAACCTTTTTATTTTATCTAAAGTAATTTCTCTTCATATCAACATTTTTCTCATGAGGGAAATATTTATCGAATAATGTATTCATAAAATGTTTCTCTTCAATGAGTTTTATTGCATCCCCTCTATGTATTCTGAATCCAATGCAACTATTGATTTGAATATCCTTTGAGACAATACACTGTAACTGTAACTTTTTCCTTTTCACCACATCCAATGTATATAAATATTTTTCTAAAGAATAAATCCATTTATTTGATATATTAATATTACTAGTCCCAGTAAATTATTGTGATTTCTATCCACAAAGAGATCCATAATAAAAGAATCTAATTATGGAATAGGTTATTCTTTCTAGGTAAGGATATTTTACATAACCTAATTATGTTTCCCTAATATATACATAATTTTCATTTTTTTCTACATATGATGTATTTGTTCCCTTAGTTGAGAAATCTCTAAATTTTCCATAAATACTTACTCAATTATTTCATTGATGTGTCATTTATTAATAATATTAAATAAAAAATTCTTAACATTTATTAATTTAAAATTGTAATTTATTTTTCAATATATTGGGTAATTGAAGCAGAAATTTAAAATTTATGCATGTTCATTATCAAAATCATAAAAATTAGTATCTTTGTGGATATACCTTTTCTAATCATTCATAATGGTGTGTAAATAAAATGAGAATTATCCTGATAATATCCCTCGAGAGTGGAAAACAAGTTCCTTAGTAAGGACCATTTTTTAGTATCATGTAATGATTGTGTCAAAAAAACATTCTTTTTTATGATTTATTACCCCTAGGTACCTCTGTGTTGGAACAATGTCAACTTTGGTATCAAGAATGTAATTTATTTCATAGAAAACCCAGATAATATCTACCTTACCATAAAAATTAGGATGTTCTTATATACTTATCCTCAAAATATATCATAGGGTTATATTCCATGATCTATGATTTCATAAATCTAGTTCCCAAGGTTACTACTAAACATGCTCTAACACCAACTATAACATCCCAATCCTAAGTGTCCCTCTGACAGTGTATTAATTTATTTCATTAGCATAGATACAATGGGTTGAATCTAGAAGTACTGACTAGTTTAGTTGATTCAGAAAACTAGAAACATACATGACAACCATTTTATATAGGATAAATAAAATAATGCATAACAATTAAAATATTAGTATCCTTTAAACTCATTAAAAATTTAATTTTAACATCAAGGGGATAAGAATCAAAATAAGGGTGAGATAAAATACTGAGTAAAGGATAATTACAACGGAAGCTATCATGAATAAATAAGTATAATTAATATGGATGTTTAGATAACTGAACACACATTCCATTTAAATAACTTTAATTTATGAATAAATATAGCACAATCAATATGGAAAGTCACATTAATGAAAAATAAGATTCCATTTAATCAATGAGTGATAATGAAATTAATCCAGATATAATGTCACAGTGAATATCTCTTGGATAGTAATAAATAAAAATTGAGGGAAGGAAATGATTAATTAACGAACTTTGTGTTTCCTAGGAAGATGATACCTTTTCAATCAAGATCATTCCTGAAAACTATTTAATACATAATGGGTAAAACCCCATATGATTTTCGTAACTGGTTCCTTTTATGAAACTATATATGCATTGAGTAGAATTAATTAACCAGTCCTCACAATATGTATTTCATATCCAAATCATTCCTCATATATCGAATAATCAATTTAATATATAATAAATTTTCTTTATCATCATGTATCTGAATTGAGTAAAGGATAAAAATTTATCTATATTTACCAACATAATCAAATAACATTAAAATTGAAAACAATATGTTAAAATGTTATATGGTATACAAAATTATTATATTAAAAAAGGAATATTTATATATATCTAATAGGAAATTTTGTTTCATTGGAAAATTAATAGAATAAAGTGATTGTTTCACGATAATGTTAACAATCCCAAAAGAAAGTCAGATTTCAAACTAACGTTTTTCAATTGGTAATTCTCATATAAAATCTCCATGGATGAAATAATTCATATTAGAACATAAAATATCATGAATTATTAATGAATATTGATATTACAAGTCAATAGGGAAGTATATTCAATAAATCAAATTAAATAATCGCATTTTAAAAAATAAGACTCAATGGAAAGAAAATTGAAATGAAATCCAATACCTAATGTGTAACACCACAAGATTTTGAAAATAAATTTAATATTTTATTCATGAAACACTGAGAATCTACAAAACACAATTTGTTAAAACCTAGCTAGTAGACATAGTTTTTTTAACTCTGTGATATGAATATCAAAAAACTAACATACAAGCTTGTGTTCAGTAATATATTTAGAGTGTGATAAGATGAAATTACAATTTTGGTCAATATTAACTTACCCTTATGAATAGTAATGTTTCCCTTATGAATAGTAATGTTCCGTTATTAATAGTAACTTAACCCTTAGGAATAGTAATGCACCCTTATGAATAGTAGCACGACACTTATGAATACTACCATACCCTTATAAATAGTAACTTGAATCGTAATTTTCCCTTTTGAATAATAGCCTCGCACATGTAAGTACAAATATAGTTTAGGTACCTTATAAATGGTAGTGAATATTTTTAAAATTAATAATGAAGTGTTGGTATTTTTATGACCATTAAATAATAAATTAGAATTTTATATTTTATATATTATTTTAAAAGATAATTCATTTTCCTAAAATGAATTCAATAATAAATATTTTATTTTCCTATGATTATAAGATAATTTTATGAGAACCTAGTTAATTTTTAGAAGTGTCGTTAAACCAGTTATAATATTAAAATTGGTAACTTTTTAAGAAATGATGATTTTAATTAAAAATTAAATTTTTTATATTTATAAAATTATTTTATTATAAAAGAGTTCTATTTTTATTATACATATTGAAAAATGGTATAGATGAATATTTAGTATTTTTATGAAATATTGTAATTTTTTTAATAGTAAAAAATTTAATTTTATAAAAATACGGAATTTTTGTGATATCCACATGAAACTTTGATAATATAAAAATTAATTTAAACTGTTTAATAACTAAAAAATTATAATTACAACTGGAATATTTTGAATAATTTATTTATAACTTGAAAAGTATATTTTTTCATGATAATTATATAAATCATTGTCAATGTCGACGCAGTGCCTGCACAGCCATAACAATGGAAAAATTGTAATATATATATAATAATGATTAAATAAAATTAAAATTATTAATTATTAATTAATTAATATGTATTATTTACCTCTTTTATTTTTAATTTTTAGTTTTAGTTTTATATAACATGAGTATTATCCATATTCTGGTGCAATGCTTGTGTAGCGCAAGAGAAGGCAAAATAACAAAGATTAGAAGATGTCTTGTTTTGTATAATTTTTACTAGAAAAAATGAAAAAATGAATAATTTTATTTTTATCCTAATTAATTGATTGTTATGATATTATTATTATTTTATTTTTTATATGTGAAATAATTATCATTAATTCTTATGAAACTCTGATGCAGTACTCTTGCTATTATAAGAAACAAAAATAAAATGTATTTAATCAAAATTATAAGAACATTTAAATGAACCATATTTTGGATAAACCATTTTAATTAATCAATTTTAGACTATTATAATGTTTTTATTTGAATTTGGTTTATTTTTGTCCCACATGAATCACATTAAATCCAGTATAATATTTTATTTGAAAAGGAAATCAACTCGTCATATTATATTTTTTAATTTCATAATATTGTTATATGAGATTTTATAGAGGTTTTATTCTAAAATTAATAGTATTTTTAAATATAATAAAATTATAATTATCATGGAATTTTGTTATTAATAATTATATGATAGATAAATACAATAATGGCTTCTGAAAAAGATGATGTAGTATTAATTGTTTTATTGAATAAATCGAATAAATGATATTGAAAATAATAAAATAAATAAAAATTTATATTTTTAAGATAATTAAAATATTAACTAGATTGATATGACATTTCTATGATATAATATAAAATTTTATTGTATTTTTAATCTTTTTTTGATGTGTTTGTTGTCATCGATATGTATAGTTTTTATCTTGACATAATTGTTTTTCATGTATAAAATATTTTATTAAATTATTTAAAAATCCCAAAATTATTTAACAAGTCCAAAAATGAACATATTAATTCCAAAATGTAATTCCATTTAAATTTTAGGCGTTTTGGGGGTCTTAAACCCTATAATATATTTATTATATTTTAATAATTTTTGTGGAACCTAAGATACCCATCACCTCACTTATAAAAAGAGGTTACTTAGTTCACAAATTTCATAACCAAAAGCCTTATTGTTCATAAAACCTATATCAAATTACATCATACTCATCCCTTGGCACATTATTTTACATTAGGCATCACAAAAATACAACTTCCAATATCCTTAAGGTGGTTTCAAAATAGAAATATTCAAGAGGAAATATTTCTTCTTTTTCTCTTTTATGTTCATTCTCAATTATACCTTATCCTTTCCTATTATCCAATTTTTCATGAAAACTAGAGTACCATATATATAATGAAAGTTTTTTATGATAATGTAATATTTCACCATCATATCTTCTTTTCGCCCACTTTTATACAATAAATGAGAACGTTGTCTGAGATGTGTTAATTATCACTTTGGAGGAAGAAAATTTTTCAATTCACATTACTATATTCAATACGGGTTATGAAACATTTATAATGTTTTAAGAAAATCCTAATATATGTATTTTATCTTATTAAATGATCTTAAATAATTAAAAACTCATAATATAAAATAATATTACAAAACAAGTTCATCACACCCAAAATCGCCAAATTATTCCAAGATTTAACATTAACCATTATCTAATGATTCATCCACATTGTATATAACCAAAATCATTATAAAATCATTTATATCTATTTAATTTTACTAATAATTTATATTTACAATTATATTTGTTTAACCAAATTTCAAACTAACTTTAATTCATAAATACAAGTAAATCGATCTTGAAAACCATAGAAGAAAATGATTTCTATATAATAAAATTAAACCTCATAAACCAAATAATGGCCATTAATGAACCCAAAAAAGGTTAATATAAATCCAATAATTTTTTATGAATTTATGTAATAATTAATTAATGGTGCTAAATTTTATTATTATTGTCATTAATATAATTATAAGAACACATTCGTGCATAAGGTAAGGGGTTTCTTCATATCAGTTGCATTTTTTGGTGATATCCCGTATTCACTACTAAAAAAATTGTATATATTATGTTTAATGTACAGTGATGATTCATATCAGGAATATCGATTTTTCATGATATTATATGTATCATTTGTTGATTATTATTTGTGTTTCGTATGATTCCATTGATAACAAGGTTTTAAGGGTTTTTTCACCTTAACCACCATTTTAATTTGGGTTACTTTTATTATCTACTTAGATGAATTAAATTCTAATTAATTCAGATTTACTCATCATAATTTTTTTTAATGTTATATATATGTGTCCCATACAGAATCATACATTCATTTAATTGGAGTTATATGTTTCTAAAGGATCCTTCAAAAATGCTTCCTGAAATACAAGTCATTCCAATGGAATTTCTCAAATTCATACCTTTTTTCAAGGGCACTCAATAATATATTTTCCGAAAAAATTAATTAATAGAAACACTCATCATATTATAAAAATACTGTATTATTTCACTAATGGTTTTAGACAATTATATTTCCAAAACAACTCTTCCTTTCAATGTAAAATAGTATTTATCTCATGAATTACTTGCAGATTTTATAAGAGGATTTTCATTTGTTTCAACACTATTATTGATTATTATATATAAATTGGACTAGTATTTTATGATATAATCTACCATTTTTTTGAATGGTCTATGATTAGTTTGACTATGGATGATTTTTCTAGAATCTATTCACCATATTACTCTGAATGGTTAGTGTTTATGTTTAATAATTTGGGAATGGTAGTTACATTTCATATAATAGTTTCAATATGAATGTATATGTTGTGTATGTTTATCCGTAGTCGTATAAGGAATGAATTGGACTTATTATGTGATATGTAGGGAATGATACAACCCTTTTATGCATCATTAGGTCTCATGAGTCCAATAGATATGTACTTGAATGAGGCCTTGCCCATTTTTATATATAGTTTTGGCCAAGGCCTTAGTCATTTTTAGATAATTGGGTTGAGGCCTTGATGATATGTTTCAGATTGTCCATAATATGCATTTACAAATTTATAAATCAAAAAATTCATAGTTCATGTGGTTATTCATCTACTAGAATACCCATGGTCATGATGTTTTATGGAAATTCTTACTCGTCTCAATATCCTTCCATATCATGTTCTAGATTATTTTTAAAGGTGTGAATTTTTAATAATTCACCATGGCTAATGTTTATGTTTATGATATCTTCCACTGTATTGTTTACCCTAAGTGATTTTTTGAGGTCACCCCATTATTATGGTTATCCTTCTAGGTTATAAGGATAATTATTATATTAATAAATTACATGATTAATCATAAATATTACTGAATTTTGTATTGAAGTTATTATGTTGTTTTTTTGTTATAATGTGGAAATCTTGTATGTATATTGTTTCCAAAAATACTAAACTGATCAGTCCATCAGGATGATTCTTCCCGGTATCTATGCCATTTTAATAAAAATAAGGCACTGAATCCGAGCTTTTGGGGTCATGGAGGTATAGTTGTTATCAAATGGAGTTTATTAGAAAACATGAAAACTAGATTTAGAAAATGTACATTAGAGAACAAAACCCTAAAATAGTATTAGAGGATAAGTATACATAAACATCCTATAAATTTGGTATGGAAGATATTATGTGGATCCTTCTAGAAATTACATCCATATCAGGATACTTCAAGTGGATGTGGTTCTTCCATATATTTACCAAGAAGTAATAACTCTAAAAAGGAGTTTCTAGATTCACCCCGGATATCCTGGTACACAACAACGTTAATCACCACGCCCTTGGTTTGAAAATCCCCAGAAATATTCTTAGTATAATTAAAATTTTTTAACCACTATTATGAATATTTTATTCCTGAAATTTCACCAATGTATATGGTTCTAGGATATATGATGAATTAAATTATTCAATGTTTAGAGTTATAGAGAGTTCAATTTTTTATGATCAAATATATTATATAGAATTTATTAGAAATGGGGCCATGTAGAAGGAATGAGAACATTACCATTACATGTGATGAATGGAGTATAAAGGATCATATCTCTTATGGTCTTAAGCCATAATTTCAATGGAAGATAGTCTACCAAGTACCCTCATTATATGAGGAAATAATATCTAATGTTAATAATATATGTAATTAATTCTCTATGTCTTATGGATTTGAAGAGATTAACGGAAATAAAATGGTGGACAATAAAAATATGGAAACTGTAATGAAGGAAATGAAGGGTTCCCCACATGTGATAACTATGGAAAGTATCACATTGGTACATGCTTGAAAGGAATGATAGTTTGTTATTAATATAGAGAAAATGAACACCAATTTTGTGATTTTATTGGAATGAAAAAGGATTCCAATGTACAATTCTTCAACACTTAGGTGATGGGACACTATGTTTAAAAATTTATGAAGCATCAAAGATATATAACCAAAATGATGATACTAGAAAATGATCAGGTTATAATGTTTCTATAGATGAGGTAGAATAATTAATATTCCTATTGAAGGATTATTTCATTATAATTATTTCTCATCAATGTATTTTTTATAAGAATTATGTAATATATGAGGATTGTACTACAATACTTTTTCATTAAGGATATGAATCAATAAGATGAATGTTACCATGATAAGATATTCCGTGGTAAGTTAAAATTTTTAGAAAATTCATTATTGAGGGATGGAAAAAAATTAATATATTTCTAATGATATTGTTAATTATAATGAAATGATTCATTTGGGTATGTACTGACTACCTAAAAACTAATTTTTGACTCACGACAGGTGGTCTATGATATCATTATGATGTTTGAAACATTTTTTTGGATATAATTAATCTATCCAATAGCATGTGTATGGATGAATGCATGTTTCCAATAAGGTTTCATGGTAATTTGAGTTATTACCATATTTCATGTGGACACATGATGATGATATTGACATTTCAAGAATGTGAAAAATTAGGGAGGATTTATGTTGATTAAAGGAAAATAATATAAAAGAATCATTGAGAAGAATATATCATTGATTTCTAAACAAATAGATATTTCTAAGGATCCAGTTTACATGGATCTGGAATGGATGGATATGATAATGATTCTAATGTATTGAATCATGATCTTTTGGGATGTTGGACCATTTATGAAATGATTTATGTTGATAATTGTATGTGGATTTAGAGTTTAATTTCACCACAAGATGGAAATTGTGCTAAGAGATGAAGTATAGATAGATTTAGGCACATAAAAATGATAAGATTGGGTTTATGAAAAATAAATGTATATTTATACGCTTATAGAGTGGAATAATTCCTCAACTCTTGGAAAAGGGTCTTAAAAAATAATGTTTCCCAATTAACATTTTTTCAAAACTGTAGTTTTTGGTTTTGTGTTAGTGATATTTCACCTGAACATATTCTCTATCACATTACATCAGAAAATGATAGTTTTATTATTATTCAATGACTATGTTATCAAATTAGAATTCGTAGTTTTGTAGTAACTGATGAATTTCTTTTCCACTCTAATTAAGAGGATATTTTGACCATAGTTCTGATGTGGGTTTATCATAAGATAATATTCAAGTATAAACCATTAACATTTGAAATACAATTTCAAAATTTTTTGGACGAAATTTTTGTAAGGAGGGGATAATGTAACACCATCAGATTTTGAAAATGAATTTAATATTGAATGCATGAAACTCTTTTTCTCTAAAAAACACCATTTTGTAATATCATTTCCAGTAAATATAGTTTTTCCACCTCTATGATTTGAATTTCAATGAAATGAAATACATTGTGGCATTCCGAATGATATTAACACTTTGATAAAAAATGTATTTTTTTTGAAGAGTAACTTGCCCTTATTAATTGAAATGTTACCCTTGCGAATAATGATGTACCGTTATGAATATTAACTTTACGCTTTTGAATAGTAGTGCACCCTTATAAATTGTAACATCACCATTATGAATAGTAATATACCCTTATAAATAGTAAACTAAATTGTAATGTAACCATATGAATTGTAAACTCACACATTTAAGTAATAATATAATTTAGGCACCTTATAAATGAGAGTGAATATTTTAGAAATTAATAATTAAGTGTTGGTATTTTAATGAGCAATAAGTAATGAATTTCAATTTTATAAATAAATGATTTATTTAAAAGATAATTATTTTTTATAAAATGTATTCATGAATTATTATTTTGTTTTCCTAAGAATATAAGATAATTTTATGAGACCGTAGTTAACTTTTCGAAGTGTCATAAAATCAGTTGTAATATTAAAATTGGTATTTTTTATGGAAATGATTAATTTATTTAAATATTAAATTTCTCATATTTAGAAAATAATTTTATTAATATGATGTTATTATTTATATTCTAATGGTTGGAAAATGGTTTAGATGAATTTTTGGAATATTTATGAAATTGTTTAATGTTTTTTGAATAGTAAAAACTACAATTTTTTTTATAAAATACGTCAATTTTCGTGACATCATCATGAAATTATTATGATTTTAAATTTTATTTAAAGAATTAAATTAACAAATAATTATATTACAAGTATAATATTGTAAAAAATTAATTGGGAATAGTAAAAGTATATTTTTTTCAGGATAATTAAAAAAATCATTTTCAATGTCAACATAGTGCCTGCGCAGCACTGAAAAAATCAATAATGTTCATTTATATATAATAATTGAGTGATAGAAATTACATTCATGAATTATTTGTTAATTATTGTGCATTATTTATCACTTTTATTTTTAATTTCTAATCTTAATGAAATATAATTTGATTATTTTCCAAATGTTTGTGCAATGCTTGTGTAGGGAAAGAAAAGACAAAATATAAATGTTAAGAACATTTCTTGTTTTTTATAAGAGTGAATATACAGAATGAATAAATTCATAATTTTATTTTGAACCTAAAAAATTTATCTATAAAATAGTTTTATTTTTTATATAATACATAATTAACATTAATACTTATGCAATTCTGATGAAGCGACCGTGCAAGCATAAGAAAACTAAATAATATGTTTTTAATTTAAATTATAAAAATTATTAAATGACCCATATTTCTTATAAAAAGTTTTATATAATAAATATGAGACTATTATAAATTTAATTCTAATTTGGAACATTTGGAACCACATTATTCATATTAAATCTTTTATAATATTTTATTTCTGAATGAAATAAAGTTGTCCCATTACAGTTTTTAATTTATTAATATTGTTATATGAGATTTTTTAGAGGTTTTTTTCCAAAAAATATAGTATTTGGAAATATAAAAAAATTATTTTTCTTATTGAATTTTTTTTTAATTTTTAGATAAAAATATATTCCATAATGGCTTCCGCAGTGATGATAAAATATTAATTTAATTAATGATTAAATCATATAAATGACATTAAAAATAATAATATATATTTATATTTATATTTTTAAGATAATTCACGGATTCCATAGATTAATATGACATTTATATGATATTATATACAATTTTATTGGATTTTTAAACATTATTATGATGTTTTTAAATTCATAGATATGAACAGTTATTATCTTGAAAAAATAGTTTTTCATGAATAAATATATTATTAAATTATTTAGAAATCCAAAAATTATTGAAAAAGTCCAAAAATGATAATATTACTTTGAAAATGTAATCCCCCTTTAGTTTTATGCCTTTTTTGAGTCTTAAAAATTATACTATATTTATTATATTTTAATAATTGTTTTGATTCATTAGTTAGGCCTCAACTCACTTATAAAATGAGGTTCCTTACTTCACAAATTTCATAACCATAGGCCTTCTTGTTCTACCAACCTATACCAAATTCCATCCTCCACATCCCTTGAAGAATTCTTTTTCTTATTCTATCACCAAAATACCACTTTCAATATCCTTAAGGACGTTTCAATAGATATGTATTCAAGATGTAGGATTTCATCTTCTTCTCTTTTAAATTTGTTCTCACTTATACCCTATAAAATCCAATTATACAATTGTTAATGAAAAATAGAGTTCCTAATATTTATTGTAATGTTTTTATGATAATGTAATATCTCCACATCAACTCTTCTTTTACCTCATTTTATACTATAAATGAGAATGTCGTCTGAGATGTGTTAATTGTCACGTTCAAGGAAGACATGTTTTTGAATTTCTGTTAGAATCTTCAAGAATGGTGATGAAACCTTTATAATGGTTGAAAAAGAACATAATGTATTAATTTTATCTTATTTATGTTCAGTAATCTTTATACACTGAAAATATTAAATAATTGTTCAAAATAAGGTCATCATGCACAAAACTGTTATGCTAATCCAAATGTTTATCATCAACCATTATCTAATGAGTCATCCTCATGATATATAAAAAATAGATATAAAATCATTTATATATATTTAATGTCACTAATAATATATATTAACAATTCTGTATGTTTAACCACATGTCTAACTAACTTACATTCACAAATACAAGTAATCCAATCATGAAAACTATGGAAGAAAATGCTTTCAAAACAATAAAAATGAACCTATTAAACCCATCAAAAGGCCAAGAATGAACATAATATCATAAAATAAAATCGATTAAATGTATATGTGTTTCTGGAATTAATAATTAATTAAGATAAATTTTATTATTCATGTCATTAATAGAAGTAAAAAAACACATTTGGGCATTAGGTAAGGGGTTTCATCATCTCACTTCCATTTTTGTGAGATATTTTTAATAACTACTATTACTTGTGAATGGTGAATGTACCCTTCCCATTGATTTTTCATATAATTAATCTATCTGTTTTAATGATATTCAGTGTATCATTTTTTGATTATTAATTTATTGGAATACGATTCAATTAATTACAAAGTTGTAAGGGTTTTTCAACCGAACCTTCATTTTCATTAAGGTTACTTTTATTACGTACTTACCTCAATTTAATTATTATTAATTCATATCTACACAAAATAATTTATGTTTTAATCTGATATAAATTTTTTACAACAAGAATAATACATTCATATATTAGGAGTTATATGTTATGAAAGTATCATTCAAAAATACTTCACGAAATACAAGTTGTTTCTATGGAATTTCAAAAATTCTTAACTATTTTCAAGAGAACTCTATAATCTGTTTTACGCAACCAATATTTTATAAAAACACAATGTTTATTATGAAATAACGATATTATATCATTTTTTTGGAAAATATTTTTCCAAAAGAACTGTTCTTTTCAATGTAAACCAGAATTTATCTCAAAAATTACTTGATGATTTTATAAGAGTATTTTCATTTGATTCAACACTCTTTTTGATTTTTATGTATAAATGGGAGTAATTTTCATTGGTATCATCTAAAATATTTTATTGAATGTTTATGATTTGTTTTACTATGGATGTTCTGTCTTGAAACCATTCTCCATATTACACTGAATGGTTAGTGTTTTTGTTTAATGATTGGGGATAGATAGTTACATTTCGTATGTTAGATTCAATATGAATGTATATGTTTTTTATGTTTATCACCATTCATATTATTAAGTAATAGGATTTATTATGTGATATATAGGTCCCTCTATATCTCGTCTATGCATTGATAGGTCTTGTGAGACAAAAACATAAGGACTTGGTTGACGCCTTTCCAATTTTTAGATATAGTTTTGGTTGAGGCCTTAATAATTTTTAGATTTCATGGCCTATGTCGTAACGATTTGTTTTAGAATGTCTAAAATACGAATATACTTAATTATGCTTCTATTAATTCATACTTCATGAGGTTATTCGACTAGTATAATATGCGTGGTTAGGATTTGTTATGGTAATGTTTACTTATCTAATTTTCCTACAATATTATGTTCATGTTTATTTTTAAAGGAATGCACTTTCAATTATTCCCCATGCCTAATGTTTATTTTTATGTTATCGTACCCTGTATTCGTTACCCTTATTGATTATTTCACCTGACCTCTTTATTATGTTTATTCTTCCAGGATACAAGGATGATTATTCTATGAATGATTTGTAGGATTAATCTAAGAGATTATAGGCTTCTCTGTTGATGTTATTATGTTCTTTTTAGATCCTATTTTTACTGTTGATCTACTGTATGTATATTTTTTCCAAAACTACTAAACTAATCCATCCTATGAGATGTATCTTCTTGTAACTATGCCATTGTAATGAAATAAGTCACTAACTCCGAAATTCTGGGGTCGGGGTGTTACACAATGCTTCCTTCTGGTTGAATATGATTTAACATCATGTAGAGTGGTTTTAAACCTGTCATTAACTTAAAACCAAACCATATTAGTATTTATAATATCATATATTCTCCTTTAATAACATTTTATTACCCTTTCATTAATAAAATATTCTAAATTTTCATTATTTGGTGTGTTAAATTCCTCATTTTTTATTCATTTTCATTCAATGTGGAATGGGTTCGTTCTCATATTAAATATTTTCATCATTAATAGATTTATAATAATTGAATAATTATTATTTTTTGCATTAAACAATCTTTAAAAAAATATTGACTGATGTTTATAAAAAATGAAATATGATATGATCATGGAGATAGTAGGTCATACAGATGCATGAGTAACACTTCCATTTAATACAACACACTATGTAAAGTAGGTTAGTAATATTTTAGATTTCCATAATTATCATTATATAATTAATACCTTAATATATACTTATATATTACATCCATGTGGTGTGATGATGAAAAAAGAGTAACATCACAATGTGATAATGGTTGTTGACATTTATAGAAACAATGTTATCATATTTAATTTCATGAAAAGGAATGAAGTAAAATGATATATATTATCATTAAATAATGATAAATATATCATGAATATAATAATTACATATTTTATATCTTATATAATCATTAAAATTCTCTTTATCACCTTCCTTGTGAATCGTTAGTGAAATATGAATTACAAATCTTTGTGAGGCAGTATTCCACCATACACACCAGCTACATTATCATATATCTTAAGGAATCAAATGTAAATATATATATATATATATATATATATATGATATAATGAATCTAGAGGTATAAATATGTTATAAATATCATATATGTTCTTAATAACCATCAACGTACCCAACATTCTAAAGTAAAAATTAAAACACAAACAATATCAGTTTTTTAGGAGGGAGTTCACCATAGACACAAATAATGATTTCATGATCCATTTGATGGAATTGGGGATGGTTTTTGGTCATTACCATATTGTAAAAAAATCACAATATATGGGGGATACAGTATTTATTATGTCATCAGGGATTAATAAAAATTGATGGATGGAGAGAAAGAAATAAAATAAAGACACCCATTGATGAACATTACCTCTTCGTCCGGTATCCTCATTAGGATTAAACTAAATACATAAAAGAATTTTTTTCAGAACAAAAAGGCACATAGGATTAGGTATGGAATTTGGTAAGTGGCTTGGGTAGTTCATAGCTGGAACAATGTTGTATGAATGTGTGAAGTGGAGAGGATAGGGGGCGCCTTTAATAAGTAGGGTGTGTGCCACATTTGTAAATTTTATAGAGTGAATCCCACCCAAATTTTTCTTTCATGACACCATGCCCTGATAATAATTAATTATAGATACTATATGGTATAAGGTGAAAATGTTTCAATGAAATGGGTTTTGGAAAACTGTTTGGTTATATTGACACCTTTAATTCTATGTTTAACCACTATGAAAACTTGTTTTTACCTTAATTTCTGTAATTAATTTTAATTTTTTTCACTAATCACGAAGTTCAAAAAAGAGTTTTACCTTATTAGATAAGATATATTATTATTATTCAAAATATGCAATAAATTGTTAAAAATTAATCTCATAGAAGTTTCCAAATGTAATTTATAATTAATCTTGTAGAGGTGACGGGATAATGGGGTTTTAAAATGAAAACGTACAAAAGTTTAAAATGGATTTATATATAAATTCATTTTGATATTGATTCAAAAGAACTAAATTGGGTTAATAGATGAATAATTTAACAATTTTTACATTGAAATCACTTAAAATTATAACATAACATTATAAAATAGTTAGATTAAAAATTAATTTTCCATTAAAATGAAATATATTTCACTATTCAATAAATAAATGATGATTCTTAGAAAAATCCATAAAATTCAACCAATTATAATTTTATTCTCTCAATGACAAATATTAATTTCATTAATCCATAGTTTCTAAATATTTTACATATTTTATTTAAATTAGGTTTGAAACGAATGACTAAACAATGATCTATTTAAAGCCAGTGTGTATTGCAAGATATCAATGAAATTAAATTTCTTCGAAAAGAAATATATGGTAAATTATTTTTGTATTACACTGTGTTATTGTGTATTTATTCATAAAAAAATTTGTAAAATAATAAAATAAATTCATATCCCTTCACATATTCATCATACCAATATTCTATGAGAACAATAACACTATATACATAGCTAAGAAACAAAAAAATTATATCCTTCTTCAGGTATCATCTTTTATAAATTCACAAAATACATATAAAGACACAAAATAACTCAAAAATACATTCACAAATTACAAAAACAACAATATTCTCCATAACATCATCCTAGAAATTATATATTTGTGATTACAAAATATTTTCAACGTATAAAAGTAAAACCCTTAAATAAATGTTTTTCTAAAAACAATTATCTTCTAAATAAAGAAATATTGAAAGATAAATTATGATATAATAATAATTTGTTATCAATTAAGTAAATATCACAATATATCATTAATGTTATATTATTACACAACTTTTATATCTATTGTATTCATCTAAAAACTATTAACAAATATTTTTTTATAATCATTCATTTCATATGAGTAATAATATCATGAATACATTTCATATTAGTGTTATTATGGATATATATGTATCATATTATTGAATTCATAATGTTGTTATAAATTTATTGTACTTTATTAATCCAACATTAATATATTTCCTTTAAATATATATGGTGAATAAGGATATTCAAATATATATGGATAAAAATGGGATTAATTTATTGTAGAACATAGTATGATATGTAATCTGTATGGAATTGTTTTTGAATATATAATTATAAATTGATTATTGGATCGTTGAATAATATATTTTGGTCGTGATTATAAAATTTTTTTATGGTAGAATTGAATTCAAGGATATGAGAATGTGATATTGAAACTATTTCTTATGGGATAGGTAAAATGTGTTTTTACATATGAATAAATGTTTTAAAAAGTCAAAGAAGTGACTATTATTTCAAAGAAACACAATTATATTTTCAAAATAGGAATTCTATTCAATAAATGATAAATTATTCTACTGAATTTATATTATACAATTAAAATATTATAATAATTCAAATGAACTATCAGTTATTCTGGATTATGTTAATGGTAATTAGTACATCAATGAGTAATGAAATGAATGCTATGAATTAGATCAGATAAAAATAATAAATTCATTGAAGGATATTCCATATATTTGATGTTATCATTTCTATTAAAGTTATGAGTTATCAAATTCTTTTATTTAATAACTCATAAATATATTTATGTTATTTTGGAATTTCATCATGACTAATTTGGTGGTGTTATGATGCCTTTATCATTTTATGAGATAAAGAAAATCATTGATAAACATTTTATTAATAATTTATAAATTCTACCATATAATAATGGTTACATTATTTATTGGAGATAACATTTTGATAAATAAGAATTAATAAGACTCAAAATAAGTATATTCAAATCAATTGGATGTAGTGAAAGGATGAATGAATTCTACGTTATTGAGAAATAGAAGATGAAAAAACTGATAATGCAATTTCATTAAATTCATCTAAATCCATACTAGAGTAGATTATTAAGGTTAATTATTACCTTAGATAACATAAAGTGACATGATTTAGAAAATAAAAATGAATACTTCATTATATATCTAAAATAATCAACATCATAGAATAATTTTGCGACATTATATTTATATTTTTTATGACCCTGGGCATGTGAGTCTGTGCCTGAGTTTTTTCAACAAAACCAACTTTGGTATACTTTAGGATTGCTTATATTAATTATATAGAATAATTAATATAATTTTTTTATCAAATAATAATTTCTATTTCTATGAAATAGTATGTGATAATTTTGTATGGTTATCTATCATTTTAACACACCATTTTTTAGAATTTATTTTATTTAAATAATATACATGATAACAGTTTATCCCTCAAATATGGCTTAGAATAAGGTCTCTCTTGTAGGGGGATAGTGAATCTTGGTGTGTACATTAAATTACCAATTAAAACAACATAAAACTTTTTTATCACATCCCTTTCGGTATCTTGAAATCTCAACCATGAGGGTCACTATGTTATACACTATAAATGAATATGAATAAAGATTCATGATCTATTTTTTTGTATTCATAGTGTAAATAGGGAAACAAGTTTCTACATGGTTCGCCCTCACTAGGATGAATCAATTGACCATGAATCATAATTTTTCCATACACATAAATATATATGAATCTCACTACTTATAGAGGTTTAGGAATGGTCACTCCTCACTAAGGCTCACTACTTAAAAAACAATAGGGTTGACTAACAATTACCAAATCCTCACAATCAAATCACTACATATTCTTCTTCTTCATTTTACCAATGATTATATATGTACCCAAAAATAATTTATGGACACATATAATCTTTCATAATATTCATAGTATAAATCTTCATACAAGGATTGGTACTCTAATGTAGTTTGACTACGATGTTGCTTCACATCTCGTGAGAACAACCTCATCTACACTACTTTGTAAAATATATTTCAAATATCATAAATTTTTGTTTGGAAAATAAAACCATGTTTACAATGAAATATATTCTTTGTATTCCAAATTAATATTCAAAAATTTTCATTCCCTCTTACGAAACACAAGAATCATATTCTTTGAGAAACACATCTACAAAGTGTTACAGGTCTCCTCTATCTGTTATCCATGAAAATGGATCATGTGGGGTAGATATTTTGTTCTTATTAATTTTATATAACATCATATCTAACCCAAATTTTTTGGAGTCATAAATTTATCTTAAATTTAATTTTGAGTTTTGGTTTGGATATTATCATATTTGGAAGAGTTAAATTCCCAATATGACTACCCTTAAAACACTCTCTATCTACTACCCTGAACTACATATCTGAAATTATAGAAAATTATATATTCATAGTACCAAGATAGACATTATTATCACCCTATGAATGTTTTAATCAAATTTTAATGATTTATAACCTATCTTCATAAAAAAATACATCATATTGCTTCCACTCCTTTTATTAATAGCCACACTCATTAATCTTCGTACTTATAGCATTATATCTCCCACAATATACTACTATATTCACATATGTGTATTGTGATGTGTTCTGTATCTTCATAGTGTAATTAACTGAAATAAAATAACATTTAACTGCGTAATGATGAAAAATTGTGTCACTAAAAAATACTTGTAGTGAAGTATATATTTCTGGATGTAGCATCCTCCATGTCTCCAATACCACAAAATCAAACCACGACAATGATATGGATATTTATATACATCATGTTAACCACTAAAATTTATGAACATATAAAATAAAAACGACACATAAATTTTTTATTAGTAAAATTTCCATGGTGAAAATTACATACACCAACAAATTTTCTTTTTCTCTATAAAGATGAATTTAAGATGGATCATTTTCAAACATCTTCTTTGAGTAAAGTCATATCTCTATGGTGTTTGTAACCACCCAAGAACTCAAATTTTCAAAGAATATATAATGTATAGTACTACTATATTATATATTATACTTCCTTGGTTTACTATCATTAAATCTTGTTGGGAAAAATCCCTCAAGGCATCATTGAAGTATTTTTGAGGTGATTGTGTTTGTTGACAAAGTGAACATCTGGGTGGTGATTGTTGACAATGAAAACCATGACATACAAATTTTTTTGACAAAGGGGGTTTCATAATGGAATGTCAAGTTCAAGAGCTATGGTCAAAGATCCATGTTTGATTCAAGAACTTCGATAATTGAATGGATGATCTGAAGGCGGTACAAGAAGAACAAATACAAGGTGGCGCCGTTTTCCAGTGTTTTCAAAAATTTTGGGCCTGAAAATCGACGAATAAAAAAAAGTGGTTTTTGGAAAAGGGACTTGCGTACATGATGGCTTGGAAACATTCACGCCATATGTTTTTCAAGATCATATCATCAAAATATGGAAAAGGAATAAGTTTCGCGCAAGTTTTGGTGAGGTCGCATAGGTGACTTGCGCGCTGATGCCTTGGAAGTTTGAGAACTTGTGCACCTATGGTTTTCCAAGATCTAAAGATCAACATATGGAAAAGGAAATAGATTCGCACAAGTTTGGAAGTGGGACACACATGTGACTTGTAGGGGAAGAGATTTGCGCGCCGAGACTTGAGCGCTGAAGGGAGAGTTGTGAGCCGTCACGCAGGGGTGACCAAATGCCTATAAATACTAGAACACCCCTATTAATTCTTCACCGGAGTTCAAAACATTTAATATACAGAGCTCCCATTGCGTAGGTGTTGTGGTCGCTCAAGTGGTGGTGTGTCGCGCAAGTGGGTCTTATACGCCATATTTGAAGAAGGGCGATTGTTGGCAGGTGCGCGCCAATATTGGATTGGGTGTAAAAGGATGCGAGTCGCGCAAGTTTGGAGTTGATGAAGCTTGTGTAATGAAAGTGGTTGTGGAAGACTTGTGTGCCTATTGTGAATTTCACACTGATACTTGTGTGCTGATATTGACTTGCGCGCGAAGTAAGGTTTATTTCCAGTAGTGATTTTCGGGCTACGTGGAAGCTGGAAGTTTTCCCGATACCTTCATGAAAAGAGATATTCATCTATGGGTGATAGGTGTACTTCAACAGAGCATCTAGATAAAGAGGAAGATGCATTCTTTAATTCAAATGAAGGGTCCTATAGGTCTATAAACTGTGAGTGGATTCTTTCTAAGAGTAGTGAGCAAAGGAAGTGAAAGAAGGTGATCCTCTCCTCTAGCAGTGAGCCAGAGATAGAGAAACAGGGAGTGACCCTTGGGAAAGCAGTGATTTGACCCTAAACATGTAATGGAAGTGAGACTAGGCTTATAAGTGATCTATCCCGAACCTTATAATCCACAGCTGGTGAAGTTTAGTGGAATTGGTACGATCGGAAACCTGTCGACGTATGCTCCTTGGACGCAGCCCATAGCGGTGAACCAAGTAAAATTGATTTGTCCTGTGCTTGATTTACTTTCTGTTTATACTGTGCAACTGGAAAGAGAGAGAAGAGTGTTTTTTTTAACAGTTAAATAAGATCAGAACGGGCTTTTAGTTTAAATTAGTCATACCCCGATTCACCCACCCTCTCAGGGTATTCATCCCTGTGGACCTAAAAAATCTCATATACAATGATGTTTCCAATTTCGGATTATAAATCCTTGAAATATTCTTTTCTTCTAACATTAGACTCCCCATGATTTAGTGTGACGCTATGGAATGGGTTTCTCATTTTTCATGGAACTATGACAAGATGATTCTTCTCACAGCATAGCAAGAAAAAAACCCTCAAGTGGGAGTTTCAAGATGATATTCAAGGAATATTTGACATCATTAATCAATTAGATCAATGTTTGATCATTTTATGTGTTTGTACTACATGTGGGATAATATTTCTCACATCACTCTAGTCTCACATCAAACATATACACATTTGTGTGGTGATTAATAAACACATTTTACTCCCCAAATCTCTACTTTTGATCAATAGGGTTGACTCCTAAGCACCTCTATACCACCTCCCTAAGGAATGAACTACTACTATCATTCACATGGATATTCCATCAGGTATACTCTCATGTTCATAGTCATTGACACTATAAATTATCTATAACCCTTTCAACCTCTATAGTACTAATGGGCCTTGGTTGGTCACTCTTGGACAGTTTTACGGTTGAGTGATTCCTCTTATTTTATATCCATCGATGGAATAATATTTTCCAAGTGCTTATCTAATCCCTTTGAAAAAATAGTACACTTTTATTATATAATGCTTCAAAAGAATTTTATATTTATCATTAAATAACAATAAATTGAATTCCTCAAACATCAACATTATTCATTTGATGAATCCTATAAAAAAATCTAGTTAAATAGAAAAAAAAATCAATTACATTACGTAGACTAAATAAAATATAATATTTTCATAAATTCCACTCCAAACTCATAGGAATCTAAAAATACACCCCTCAGATTTAGTTAACAACATCTAAATATTATTTTATTCTCACTCCCCTTATTTTAATTGAAAAAAATCGTTATTCCATTTTCTTCTACTACCCATATAAATATAAAATACATAGAATAAACCCCATTAAATCATTAAAGTGGTCCACCTATATCAACAAAATCCTTTATTCGTGTTGGAATATCAACTATCACAATTTTCAATCTAAATGTCAAAATCTATAATATATAACTCATTAATATTTTTCATAACATTTGTCTACAAATAGGTGTTTTAATTTCATAATAAATATAGTGGGAATGATTACCACATACCACATTATATGTCAAAAAATTCCCTATGCATACTAATTCGGGGGTCAGTGTAGGAAACACGAGTCTTAGCTGACACCCACATGGATTCCCATGTAACATTCTAGGTTCAATAATTTTAAATAATCCTTTATATTGAATTTTCACATAAAATCATATTATAAAAAATCATGTAATAATATTTTAACATAATCTTAAAATCCTAACTAGTTAATTAAATACCATGTGTAGAATATGTTTTTCAATATGATAACATAGATGATTAAATCATATTTTATTAAAATTTCATTTAGGATCTTCACATGAACCTCATTTTAATTTTCACACATATATGTTCTTATCCTTTATTGGATAAAACTCACTAAATATATAGAATTAGGAACTTCAACTCTAAACCCAACTTTACATTAGCATTATTTCATGTGATTTTTATAACTTTTACCCTATGGATTGTGTCTCCTCATTTGCCCTACACCCCATCAACAAATTCCTTAAATTTATAGATTTAGTGGAGATTTGTATACTATGTTTCGTCAAGAAGAGGAATGGAGGTAGTTCTGATGAACCAACATAACATCTAAATACATTACTCATCCATATCTAAGATTTTCGGAAGGTAATTCATCATCTCTTCATGTTCTTCATCATCGTTAGTTTTCAGTAAACATAACCTCATTTTAAATGACTTATCCTGCATGATACCACTTGAACACTTCTCTTCATATATAAATGCATTAATATCCTACCTCTTCTTTGGGATTCCACAGTTTTGGAATTGATCACAGTAGAACTAGAATATTCTGGTGTTGAATTAGTAGTTGATCTCTCCTACAACTTTATACTCCCTTGCATCTTCCCCAGTTACACCTTAATTATTAGTGTATAAAAAATTGGGAAAACTTATTCATTGATGTCCAAGACTTCCTTAACACAGTATATATTCTTCATAGGTGGAATTTTTTTTATTTCAACCATTTTCATAGATGTAGAATCCCCTTTATTTTTCATCTATATTAGACTCTTTTTAAAAAGGGGGAGTTGTGTTGAAAACCTGCATCACAGTTATTGAAGAACCCTTTCATGGGTTTCTCTTGTATACTCAAAAACATCAAACCTATTTTCTATGTTAATAAATCATTTTCTATAATAAATATTCACTTTTAATGAAAAATTAGTATAGTGAATTTATATAGCTTATTTACCATTCCATGAATTCCTCTAATTTAAATACCATTCCATATAAAAAATATTGATAAAATAAAACATCTACCATTAGAGTCATACCTCATTTGATTTCTCCTAAATTCATAAATTGGTAATGTTGGCGTTCTTTAAATGTTGTTAGAGTTTCTTTAAATGAAATATATACTCATTATGATCACAAGTCATCTATAGTATAATCTTTGGTGCATACTTCACTCAGGAAATAATAATCTATATTTTTCATGGGAAAACTCGTTTCATTAATATTGGATATCTAGAAATATATAATTTACTGTACAATTTGGGGTGGATTTAAGATAAGATCAACATCGTTTGGTTTGAGTTAATAATCATCTATGCACTGTTTATTGTATTTTCATCATTATTATTGAATCATTTAACCAATGTTTTGAATTATATGATTGAATCTTCTAATTCCGACTTATTTTCTTTAAATGGTGTTCTTTGTGAAAGAAGACTTTAATTTTATTACTTTTCTGGGGACATTTATTATTTCATGGTAATGAACTCTATGTTTATCTTTTTATTCATCCATCTTCATTCCATTTATTTTCATACTAAAATTTAGGTCCACATCGTCATCTTGAAATTTCTTTATTCCCAGTGATAGATCACTAATCCTTGAAAAATATAATCCATAAACGATTTACCACTTTTTTTTAATTTTTATTAGATGATAATTCTTACAAATAAATCTCATATTTAGTCTCCTTTTCATCATTAAAATAGTACATATTTTATATTTCGAAGCAAGAACTATAAATGTCTTATTCATTCTTTATATCCATGTTATAATTTTAATACTCATTAAGTTCATATTTTACCTTGACTGTATAACAAAAAATCTATGATTGATTCAAATTTATATTATTATTATTTTAATTTTTCATATGTAAATTCACATATGATAATTATTCATTGGAATAAAATAGTTCCAAATACATCCACATGTTTTTGGAAAATCTACATAGATTAATATTTTTATAGCTATCTTCCTCAATAACATCATTTAATTCCTAATTTATGGATTAATTAATTTCTAATTATCAATCATCTATTTTGGATTTAAATATGTGTTAGCTTTAAAAAAAACTCAATCATCAAAAATTTCTCAAAGATCCTCAACTGAATCATCCATGAGACAAATGAACTATTTTTTCCATAAAATGAACTTTTTTGGTCAAGGATATAATCCTTCATTATGGATAAAATATTCAACTAAATTTTATTTGAATTTATAGAAAAAATGAATCCCCCTCCAAATCTAACGGTTATTCCCTTAAAAGGGAAATAGTGTGAGATCACCATAACGAGGGGAAAAGAAGGTGAATCCAGGTTTTCACCCAACATAACCAATTAAAATACCATAAATCTTTAATCTCAGTATAATTAGATAATATTGACCTCTCAACCATGGTGGTATCGTTTTTATTCCCTTTAACTAGATATGCATATGGTTTCTTGATATGTTTGGGTGTGCATCCATAGAGTAAAATATGAAATGAGTATTTACAATATTCTCCATCATTGGACTCATAAAGGGAGACTGCATGAACATTATTCCATAATCCAAAATCATTATAAAAATTAATTGTTATATAGGTTCAGGAATTGTCACTCCATTCCTAGACTCACATTCTTATACTCTTAGTGTCAAATCATTGTTTCCCAAGGGTCATTATCCTACAATGTTTCTGGTCAATTCATTGTCACACATGGCTCACTGTAGGACCAATACCTCTTCTCCCTCCTCCATTTAGCACTAATCAAATAATGATCCACTCAAATTATAGGGAAATCTATTTCCCTTCATCAGTGTTACAATATACATATTTAGACAAAGAATGGTTATCTAAGGTAGTACATAAATGTTTCTTTATCACTTGTTTTGAGAAGACCTTCGATATCAATTATTTATAGAATATCATAGGTATAGATTCCACATTATGGTAGGAACAAGAAAATATATTCACTAGGGTTGTCTTGAATGTATTTTCACATCTTATTAAAAAATTTCATCCATTTTTTTAGAACAGAAGATTCTTTTTCTTTGAAAATTGGATCTTATATGTTTTGGAAGTATCCTGTCAATGTTCACCCAATAAATTAAAAAGTATTTTTGATGACTTTTTCATATAAATGAACTCTCATGTCTGTTTTAACAGAAAATTTTAGGAGTCATAAATTTCTTTCAAATTTTTCATGGGTCTAATGTTTGATATTATCTTATTTCAAGGATATGAATGTCCATGATAATTGACTTTATATACCTCTCTATATACATTTATGAATTCAACATCTATAAATATATAAATATTTATATACACAATAACATGATCACATTTTTTAAACACCATGATTTCATTATTTGGGTTTTAATGCATTATGATCCATAACCACAAAATCATTCATCGTATGTGGTTGAAAAATAATTTAATAATTACCACACAAATTCATGTACATCAATATATATATAACAATCCAACAATGTTCTCTTGTATTAATGTATTCATATTATGTAATAGAATGTATCTTAATGGTGTAGTGGCCTCCATCACACTATGTTTTCTATACGTAAAGATACTCTTTGGTGTTGTCAAATAGTCATTGTGTTGTATTAAATTATCCATGGTATAATAACCTCCTCATCTCTGGAACCACAAAACAGAACCACTTCTATAACATAGATATCTATCTACATCAGGGACACCACTTTAGTGGAAGAATACAAAAAATCAAGCCTCACATACCATTAAAACATATTCATAATTTCCACGAGGTAAATAACATACTCTTACGGTGTATATTTATAGTTACAGTACAAATATCTTCACATATTCATTACAAGCGTATTCTTGGATGAAAGTTGGTTATTTGTTTCACGGGTAACATCACATGAACTTATCTTCAAGGTCACTACATCATGGTTAGTTTTTCAACATCATAGATTTTACTTCCTCAGTTTACTATGGTTAGATATCAAATAATACGGAATATTAAATAAAGGAATAGAGACCATAAAAATATTTACCTCTATTAAAATGAAACTCATATAATGCATAGAGAATCTAGATCATGGAAATCTAGTATTTTAGGGTATTGCAGTGAGATGATGATTTCTATAGTGTACTAATATTAGAAACCTAGAGTGATATGTTGATGATAATCTATTAGGTAGGTTATATTGATATCATCAGTTGGATCATGTGGTCATCACCATATACATATATATTTTATGTGATTTAATAGTGCCTTCATATCCTATGTCCCACGAGGAACTTATTATTGTTTGTTCATCATTTATTTAACATAATTGCTTCACTGACTCACCAGTAGGGAGCTATAGAGTCTACTCTTGACATTCACCAAGATTCGGTCATACGTAAAATACCACTTCTCCAATGTGAATGCATATTAACCACATGTGTTCTCTCTAGTACATGCATGTGTGCGCTCTACCTTATCTATACATACATGTTCCCCCATGTGTGTACTGGGCCTTGGTATATCACTTGTGTGCACAATTTGGTTGATTTATTCCTTATAATGGTTGTCCAATGATATAATAAATTTTTTAAAGTGATAATAGGACCCATTTTCCAAAAAGATAACTCTTCCATCAAATATTTCCTCAACAAATATATGTTTTTCTCTATAAATAACCTCTACCATAATTCCTCCAAATCCAATATTATGGACTTAATGAAATAATAAAAATCATCCATTTAGTTACCAAAGAAACTCAAAAATGTATTCCCTAAAAATGAACATATAACATTTTATACATATCCACTCCAACCACATAGGGTTCTAACAATAAACAATGTTACACACAAAATTGAGTTTAAACAATCCTCAATATTTATTAATTAAAATAAAATAGTTATAAAATTGATAATGCCTTGGAATGTATGAATAATAGAGATCCTATATTTAAATATATGAAATAAATTTTTCATTAATAAATAATCAATCATACATTAATAATTAATGTTTTAAAATGATGTTAATGTCACTTGATGTTAAAAAGGAATATTTTCATTAGACTATTTTATTGTGCACAATTTATTTTCATATTAATAGATAAAATGTATCATAATTGATTAACTAGTAGAGAGATATAAGTATATTTTATATCAAATTTAATATATTTATTTTATTTTAATTGATGTTATTAAGAAATGAGATAGAATAAAGTCATTTTATGCTTCAAAAATACATTTTCTTCCAATTTAATTTTTATTTCCTTTTGTACATAGATATTATAATTAAAATTTTCCAATTTAATAAAAAAAATTATATGTGTTGAATAATTTTTTAAATAATAATTTCATAATTGTATTAGGATTATTTTTTTTGTTTTTTATAAAATATTTATTTTTGAGTGAATAACAAAAATATCATTTTTGGTAGAATTCACACAATTGGATTAAGATTACAATTTAAAATTTATCTAAGTGAAAGGTTACAGATATAGGTTACCGATAGAGGTTACCAATGGAAGGTTACCATTGGAAGGATACCATTGGATGGTTACCTCTGGAAGGTTACCACTAACAGGATTCCACTGAAACGTTATCGATAGTGGTTACCGATAAAGGTTACCGTAAGAAGGTCACTGATAGAGCTTACTGATAAAGGTTACCACTGAGGAAACTCTCCCCTAAGTTATCAATGCAAGCTCACAACTACGAGTCTATCGCACAAAGACTACTGTTGTAGAGTTACCATTAGAGGTAACTATTATAATCCTACAAATTAAGGCTACCGATGAAGGCTACCAATGAAGGCTACTGATGAAGACTACCAATTAATCCTACCAATGAATCCTACCGATGAAGCCTACTATTGAAAAGGCTACCACTTCCAGTCTACAAATACCCACTTTATTACTCCATACATTTTCAATTTCATAAGATTATTCTAATGATCATATTTTGTAAGTTTAATTATCCTAACATTAAATAATGCTTATTGTATAAATATCAAGAGACCGTATCTGGAGAAAGTACGAAGTACGAGGAATACCGCATATGGTTTTCTTATACTTATTGTTAGATCTAAAATATAAAATAGAAGACCAATGAAGATAAGAAGAAGGATGGTTGAGCGGGGAACATTTTAAGCATGATCTAATGAACAATTTGAATAGCAGCACTTACACTGTGAACCCAAGAGCTTCATGATTATCATTTTGGAAGATAAATTCAAGATTGTCTTCTATGATTCATAAAATCTATTTCAAACCAAGAATAAGAACACTTTAGTAGCTAAATTCCGGAACCTAGAGATTCAACACTTTTTTTTACAGACTATATCTAGAGAATGACTCGAACTGCAATTTCTTCACTCCACGGAGTCATGATCTGAACTACAAACTCATAGACCCTTCTAAACTCAATATTTATCTCATCATCTCTATTTTTTTTATCTTACCTTTATGATATGTGTGTGCTTGTTTATTACACACACTTTATCCAATTCTTAAACTAGAGAATACTGAAAATCCTCACCCCAAACATGACATACACTTTATATCCCACGTGTAACCGTGGAGGAGGCTTTGTTTGGCCTGGTTGTGTGTTCTATTGTCATGAAGAACTATGGAAGAGGGTGTGATCCTTGGACAGTTTTTGAATAATATTTTAAATACTGATACAGGCTATGTATCAAGATTATTGTAAATATAATCATCTTGGTGATAGGTGATCACCATGGGTAGAGGATTAAGTCTCAGCGTGAGACTGAACGTCTTATTTAACCCTATTGTGTACTATATTTTGTAATACTCTGTTTTTCTATTTTCCATAGCTTATAAATTAAAAATAGAAACCTTTTTTACATTCACATAGATAGTTAGTTTTGGTTGGTTTGTATATGTGTTTAATTTAGTAAACGAGATTCAAATGTTTGATAAGTGTTTTACACTGATTCACCTGAGTACTAATCAACTTTTGAGAAACTTTTTTACTAATTGAACGTTTATATCTCAACCCCCTTAATTAACTATGATATTTTAAATTGGTTGATTTTTTACCATAAATTTTTTAACAGAAAGTTTATGTAGGAACTCAATACACCCCCTCCTGAGTGTCCACCTCGACCAATATTTATCATCAAAAGGTTGTTTTTATTGCTACAATCAAAAATATTTTGAAAGCATTTCATATTCTTTTCAACTGTGATTTTAGTTATATTCTAAATATCATAAAATTTCTGTCATACTAAATTTTCTGTTATTTAAATTATAATTAACTATGGATAATCAAGTTGAGGGTGTGTCTTCTAATAGGCCTCCTTTCTTTAATGGTACTAACTATGCTCAGTGGTAATTAAAAATGAAAAATGTATCTAGAGAGCATGGGTTATGAAATCTGGGACACAATTGAAGAACAACATGAATTACCTACTACAGTTAGGGACACATGGTATTATTAGACTGAAGTGACATATACGAATAACTATAACGAAATGAATGCATTGTACTATGATCTAGGTGATGAATAATTCAATATAATATCTACCTGTAAAACTTCATATGAAATTGGGAATACATTGGTTGTTTCCCATGAGGGAACAACAAATATAAAATAAATGAGTTTAAATACTTATACTAATATGTATAATAATTTTAAAATTAAGCATGATGAACCTATCTATTAAATTTATCTCAGTTTAAATGAAACAGTAAATACCATGGTTCTGCTTGGGAAACCAGTAGACATCAAAGATTCAATTATGAGACTGTTTCGATGCCTACCAGACATCTGGAGAGGAACTTCTGTTTCCCTCTAATAATCCAACGATATAAGAGGTATATCTATGAATGAACTAATTGGAAAACTCATGACGCGTGAGGAAGCGCATAAGGTGAATCAAGATGCAGATGGAGATCCGTGGAAAAAATCTATACCATTTTAGACTACTACCAAAAAACAATGAAAAAGAAAAAGTTCTTGTTTCGGTAGATAGTTCCACCATTAAAGACTCTAATTAAAACAGTGATGATGAGATGGCTCATATTGAGAGAAGTATCAAAAAGTTCTACTGAAATAAGAAGTTATTCAGAATGTCCAATTATATAGTAAGCTATGATAATAAAGGACATTGAAAAAAGGATAGAAAATAGAATGACAACACAAATGGAAATCTATTATGAGTGTAAATTAAAAGGTCAGGTGAAGGCTGATTTCCCCAAGATGATGTTTAAGAAGAAATATGTAGACAAGAAGAAGGGATATAAAAAGGAATTAGAAGCTACTTGGAGTGCTTCAGAATACAACTCAAGTGGATCTGACACTTCTGATACTGAAAAGAACAATCATCCAAACATGTGATTCATGATAGAAACATACAAGCTAACACTCAATTATCCTATACATAATTATTAGTATTCTGGGAATGAGTGTGAATCAAATAATGATGAAAATATGACTAAGGATAAACTATTTGAATATTGTGGAATTCTTTAGGATACCATTAATGAACTCAAGGATAAATATAAATTATTGAGAAGCCAACATTCTTTAAATTCCAATTATATATATGATTTGGATATTGAAAAATAAATTTTTTCTCACCTGTTAAACAAAAATACTAAACTAAAATTATAAAATGATATCTTTAGAAATTTACATTTGTTAGGGATACCTTGACCCATTTTCAAGGGAAAAAAAATTTCTTCAAAATACACAACTGGTCTAGGATATCAACTAGTATAGAGAAGGATTATTAAAAAAATTTCCAAAATCAGGACAGTTCACTGCTAGTTGAAGTTCTAGACCATCTTTTGAAAAAAATCTTATAAAGGGCCTAAATAAGTGTTCTTATCTCCAAAAATATTTGTACATTATAGGAAGCCTATAAGACAAATATGGGTTTCCAAACCATTACATTCTAGCCATTCTGGGCCTATGAAAATCGGGGTTCCAATGATACACTATGCTTAATTTGTTTTGTAGGAAAATTGTCTACAGATCTCATGTAAAACCCTTTAGTATTTGGATAGTGGATGTTCAAAACATATTACAGGAGACTATTCATGCTTCAAAATTATAATTAAATATGATGGTGGACATGTTACATTTTGTGATAATGCAAAATTCAATATCGTCATATTAGGAAAAATTGGTAACCCTAATACTATATTGATTTAAAAAATAATTTTTGTTTATGGGTTATAGTAAAATCTACTAACTATCTCTTAGATATGTGGTAATGGATATAATGTTATGTTTTAAAATAATGCATGAAATGTTTTGAATTGTACAAATAATTTAATATTCACTACTCTTCGAAATGAAAATGTATATTTTGTTTATTTAATCTCATTAGAAAAGAAAAATATTTCTTGTTTAAATGCATTTTATAAGGAATATTGCTTGCGGCACAGAGGATTATGAAAGTGTAATGTGAACTCACATAGGAAACAAACTAGGAAAGGTTTAGTTTTTTTAAAGGTTGGGGCCAAAGACTCATTTATTATTAAATCAATGAAAATACCTCTTCAACTGTGTATAGGGAGACCCATTACATAGCCCGAAAGCCCAGTGGAAATTTATCCCATTACATGGCCCGTAGGCCCATTTTTTTGGCCAAAGGCCCATTCGGTGAATAGTACTGCTACAGTATCTTTGCTGCTATAGAACTGCACAGTACCCACTGCTACTGTAGTACCCTGCCACCACTACAGTAACCTACTGTCGCTCAGTGCCCGCCGTTGCTACAGTGTCGTCGCTGCTACAGTCGCTACAGTACATCTACAGTACCTGCACCCAATGGGTTTTGAACCCCCAATTTTCATGTAGAATTAAGGGGTGATTACCACTAAGCTAAACCCCAACTACTAGGAAATGATTAGTTAGATACATACCTAGAATGGATTTCCCACTTAATAGAGTTTGTAATCCTTGTCAAAAGGGAAACCAACACACCATAACTTTCAAACCAATGAAAAAAGTCTCAACTTCTCAACTGCTTGACTTGGTTCACATGGATTTGTTTTAACAATCATTCATTTCATGTTTAAATTGGAATCACTATGTATATCTTCTTGTAGATGATTTTTCGAGATACACTTGGGTATAATTTCTAGCTAACAAAATCAAAGCATGTTAATTCTATATTAAATTGTAACACCAGATCTTTTAAGATAATATTATTTTATGATTTCATCAGATTTTGAAACATTCTATCAAGTTTTGACCAAGCCTGTTTTAAATTTTTGCATTTTTTTGATGAATGAATGCTTCGCCCTTGACATTTTCTGGTGCATGACATGGAGTATTTAAAGCTACGTGACTTTGCCCGGGTCATCATGCGGCCTGCCTCAAGAAAAATAAATAAAATGAGTTTTAATGATGTATTTTAAAATTATAATTATGGTAATTATTATTATTATTATGCTCACCAAGTTTATTAATATATGGTAATTATAATTAAGTTATTATTATTAACTTTTTATTAATTTTTTATGAATATTAGGTTTATTACGATCATATTATGTTAATTATAATTTTAATTATGATTATTATTAATAATATTTTTATTGATTAGTTTATAATAGTAATTATTATATTATTATCATTATTATTGTTGGAGACTATTAAAATCCAAATTATGTTTATTATTATTATTATTTATTAATGTTTTTTTTTTTATTTTATTTTATTTTATTTATTTTCTATCTTATTTATTCCTTCTCTTTTTTTACCTTTCTTTTCTTGTTATTTTTCTTTGTTGTTTTCCTCCCTAGGCATCACACACTGTTCCCCCCCCCCCTCTACTCTTCTCCCTGGTCATGACCCTACCCCCCTCGCCAACCCTAGCCGGTTCACCCCTCCTTCTCCAGCGAACCCCCCCTTCATTCGCCCTCCCTCCCGCGGCCTGCCTACAGCAAACCACCACCAGCGCACACCCTTCGCGTAGCCTCCTCTTCTTGATCGAGCACACCCAGACCAGTGGCCTCACTCCATCAAGCCACAACCAGCACACCTCCTCCCATCTAGCAAGTGGAACATGCCGCCCAGTCCCTTCCTTGCGTCGCCTCACGCTGCCCCGCACCCTCCCCTCATGCCACTCCTCATAGTCGCATGCCACCTAACCTTCTCGACCGATTTTTCTAGTGCGGCTCACTTCCGACACCACTTCATCATGCTCGACCAACCTCCAACAATTTCTTCCACAGGTGTGTTCCATGCTGACGGGTTGTTTTCTTCATGTAGTAGAGTTTCAGATTGGGGTTTTATGTTTTCAGGGTCGCTATTTTAGATTTATTGTGTTGTTTTTGGTCCCAATGCTTGAATTAGGGTCAATTTGTGGTTGATTATAGTGTGATTGGCATGAGATAAAAGTTTTGCATCGGAATTTGAGGTTTCGACATCGATGGTAAGTGTTTCCTCCTATAAGTTTTGTTTGATGATTTAATTTGATTGTTTAAATAATTTAAGTTTTTCTTTAATTAATTTGTTGAGTGCGAATTGCGTTTATTTGGTGAATTATTTTTACATGCTTAAATAAATTTGGTGCTCTGTGATTTATCTGTTTGGTGCGAAACTAGTATTTAAGAAGTGTAGTATTCCTTTGATATTCTATAGCAAGTTCGTATATAATGGGGTGTGTTTTTGAGAAAAACTAATTTTTTTGTTATTTGATGTTAATTTATAAATAGTGAAGTTGTTTATTTGAAATTTTGTGAGTGATGCAAATGATTTTTGGAAAGGTATTTAGTGTGCATTTGATTTAGAAAAAGGGGGGGGATTTGGGTGTTTTGAGGAGTGTCCTTTGTTGCATTATTCATGGCTGTTTTATGACTTCTGGAATTGATTATTTAAGGAAATAAAAGCTGCAAATCAAGTTCTTGTTGAGAGTTGGGTGTGTTTGCTTTTTCTAGTACTGTTTTTAGGCATTGCACATAACACTTTTCTGTTGAAAAACCTGTGTTGAATTGTTTATCAGTTTTTTTTACTATGCAGTTCGTCTATTATAACGTGTGTAGGCTGCAGTTGGTGTTTTTTTGTTGCATCTTGGCGCATTTGGTTTTTAAAAGGTTGTTTTGATTGTTTTTCTTTTGTTCCAAACCCTTGATGCGTTATTTTGAAATGTTTTGTATATTTTTCAAGTGTTAAGTTGTTTTATTAAATTATTTGTGTAGTGTGTTGGACCTCTCTACGATGGTTTCAAGTTGCGGGTGTCAGGAACGCCTACACGTACATGCACAGGGTAAGGCATATATATATATATATATTCCCTCTTTGTATATATTATCTCATGGCATGGGGAATATGTGCAATGCAGCTAGGGGTGCGTGTTTATATATATGTATAAATGCATGTGCGTGCATGCGCCTAGTATCGGTTCGAGTGGCCATCGACAGATAACGACAAGTTTGAGGTAGGTCCTCTATGCCGATTCTTTTAATTTGAAATTCATAATTTCTTGATTGTTTTAAAAATATATTTTACACTATGCTATATACACATTCTATGAAATCTGATTGCGGTTGCCAGAAACTATTATGCCTTTGTTTTGGAAATTGAAATATATTTCAAACATCGTTGGTCTTATGTGTGTTTTCTTGAAAAATTGATTTCTTTAGTGGTTTTGAATTGGTAAAGTGTATTTGTAAATGTGTTTGACCTTTTGTCTGGTAGATTGTAAAAATTGTTCCCTTTATGTAATTATGCCCGTTTGGCATCTTAAGAATGTTTTATGAAAAAAAACCTCACTTGAGGCATGCCCCCTTGGTTTTTTTAAAAAAATATAGTTGTATGTGTTATCATGTGCCTAATTTGATGTTTATGCATTGTGTGACGTGAAAGTGGGGGAATGAGCTTAGGGAGGGGGAGCGGTTGTGGGATGTTGAATGAGTTTTAGAAAAAGAGAGTGTTATGTACATATATGTTTTCTTGATAAAGAAAACTCACCACCACTTGAAATAAAGCACAATGGGAAACTCGTGTATCTAGGTGGTTGACCAGGACTAGTACGGTAGATGACACGTAAGAGGTTCTTCCCGGTTTTTCTAGCAGGATTGACGCAACAACACTAACTAAACATATGAATTTATGAGGGTTGTGGTCTTCTAAGCCACGTTTTCTGAGGGTCGTGGCCTTCTAAGCCACGTTTTCTGAGGGTCGTGGTCTTCTAAGCCATGTTTCACTGTGGTACGAGGTCTCTAGGTTCCCACTTGTTCTAGCTACCTATAGGGATTACCCATGGCGCTCATTTGTGTCATGCTGCTAGCGATGTAAAATTCTTTTCAATTGTTTCATACTTGATGTCTTTTTTGTGAAAACCATATTTTAATCCAAATTGGTTTCTTTTCATTTGAAACATTAATGCATTCTTAGAACCTATTTAGAAAATGTAGTGGGAGTGAAATGCTTTACTTGAAAATGAAAACTTGTTACTTGGATTTGAAAAGAAGGAAAACATTATTTTATTATACCTTATTTTTAAAACACGCATGATTGGATTTCTTACCAAAGGCAGGGGCATAGGACGTGGATACAATCTGGCATTCCTATTGAGCATTTTGGTGCTCATGCCTACTTTACTTTTCAGTTGCAGGTTTCAGTATTCGATCGCTTTTGGGTGAGAGTGTAGTTAACGTACCGTGGTGATCCATGGGGTCACCGGAGGTATGTCACGGTTCTTTGTTTATTCCTTTTTCCACTGTCAAGTGGTTTAGTTTATTTTCCTTTATTTATCTGCTTGTCCAGTTTATGTTAATTTATCTTCGTTATGGGCCAAACCATTCCCAACTGGTGTATTTTGATGCCCAACACTAGTTACCATCTCGTGGGGATCGGGAATGCCCCTCAGTCCATGTCGTGGACCGGGTCGGGCGCCAGGACGGATGATGACCCGGCCTGGTTCGTGACAAAATGGTATTAGAGGTTCCCTTGTTATTTGGGGTTTCATGTAGCTTGGTGATTATGTGTGTCGAGACTCGAGAGGTAGGTGCAGGAAGGATGTCATGAACCCTTGCCCGTCCCGAGACTCGAGTTTCCAGGGGTAGTCCGGGATTTGAATTTTTTTCTTTGGATTGGTATGTGTGGATGAGGGATGACCAAGGAAGTGAGCCAGTGTTTCTCGGTGGACTTGCATGGGGTAGCGACCCATGTACAGCCTAAGGGCACAGTTAAAGATGCTTCCTGTTGTTGATGCTCACATGGAGCATGGCCTGCTATGCCATGTTACCAGGTTGGTATAACCACCAGTCCCTTATTTTTGGAAGATTTGATGTGATTTATGTTTGGGATTAGTGTTGACTGACTTGACTGGGTCAAAAAAACTGGGTTTTAGTGAAAGAGGGTTATCAAATGGGATATGGTTAATAGAGTGGAAAAATGGTTTTTGAAATGAAAATGTTTTGGTATTTGAAAATGGTTTTCTTTTAATGGAATGTGTGGTTTCAAAGGGAAAAATGGGAGGTGGTTTGGAAGTTGTTTTGGGGCCTGAGTAATACTTTTTTTTAGATGTGAATTGGAAAAATGTTTGGGAATTTTAAAATGTACTACTTTAATGATACATGAATTTCACAAATTGGTTTGGAATTTGTGCTTTGTGCTCAATGATCTGTTTTAAAAATGAGAAGTGTCTTGGTTTGACCCTTGGTATTCCCATGAGTGATCACATACATTGAGGTTCGCATGTGTCAAGTAGAGAAATTGGTGATGTGAGTGGATGGGTGCTTGAGTTAGCAACATGGATATATATGTGTGAGACTTCATGGGATACAAATGGTGGATATTTAAGTTGTTTTGTTTGTGGAAAAAATTGGTTTTCAAAAAAGGTAATTTAAATGTTTTGAAAGGTAAGAAATTGTTTACTGTTCTCTATTCTTGTTTGGTGTCCTCTCTCGTGGGTTCTTTGTTTTGACATAATGAATGGTGGTTGGAATAGTTAATTGATTTTGAGTTATAGCTTGTGACTGAAGTGTGAAATTTTGATTTATTATTAAATTTGATTCGGATTTGTGCCTCTTGTTCTTGAGTATGCTGCCCAGAAAAGTCCCAAAGGATTCTAGTGAGTCTTTAATAATTGTTTGTTCTACCCAGACTCTTAGCGGAGTTTTGGAATTGAATTCTTTTCAGTCGTTGTCCATCTTCAATGGTGATCGTGATCTATCGATGGTAGAAGACTAGCTTGGTGAAATCGTTTGTGTTTTCAGATTATTGGAAACTCCCAAAGCTATGAAAGTCCATGCTGGTTCAAGTTCATTTTATGGTTCAACTTTGGATTGGTGGAGGAAATAATCTCCGCGTTGATGCATGATGGTATGTCTTGGAAGGTGTTTAAGGCGACTCTCGTCCGATTGTTTATACCCGAGGAAGTGAAGGCGAGGAAAGTGGAAGAACTATTGGGTGTTGAGTAAGGCCAATGAGTAGTGAAGGCCTACGTGGGACATTCCAAGGGGTTGAGTCCATTTTTTCCAGAGGTAGTGTCGTGGAATTAGTTAAAGTTTCTATTTTGTGGGTCTTCATCTAGGGTTCCAGGACCATTTCATTCTGGTGTTTGGGATGGTTCCCCATTCGGTGATGAGAGCAAATCGGAGGAGCCTGTCTCAGGAAACTCTTCTTGTCAATTCCATCTTCTATTAGTTGGTCCACCCCTTGTTTTCTTCTAGTGTGCTTGGTTTGGTACTTTAAGTTGCCTTGTTATCATCCTCCGAAGGCTTGCCGTCATTATGGCCATTTGGGACAATTGGAGATGTTCCGCAAGAGGCATTGTCAGTAGGAGTGTCGACGAAAGGTTGTCTGCTCCTGACTACGAGGCAGCAGATGCTTCAAGACATCCAAGAACCACCCAGAGGTCTCGGAGTGAAGCTCTTCACGTAGTCAGGAATCATTGGGTGTGGGGAGCCTTGGTCTAATTTCTATCTCCAATACTGAAATGGGGACGGTATGAATTTCCTGGTTGTAGCTCTCCCGTCTTTGAAGGTTCTGTCCGGCTGTAAGTGGCGTAGAGGCCTCGTTTCCTCACTGTGGTACTTGTTCCTTGAATATCCCACTTTGTCCGTAAGTAGGTGTGGTGGTATCATTTTCATGTAATTTTAGTCGTTGAGACTCCTCAAATATGATCTTTGGAGTTGTCTCTTTATGGCTATGAGTATCAAGATGATTATCTCTCTGGTTTGGATAGCTCCATTTGTGACTCGTTCTTGTTTTAGGATGTGCTAGTTTTGGAGACACTTGCATCTTGGGAAATAATAAATATGGGTTGGTCCACTACTCAGTTTGGGGTCTTTCGTCAATGACCCCATGTGGTGGGGGTCTAGTTTATGCGGAGAGTTCATGGGTCGGTTTGTGATGGGTTTCTCATATTGGTCTGTTCTAATTGGCTCAAGCTGATTAGTTCTTCATGGTTTGTCCTGTGTGGCGGTTCCCTCTTGGATCAAGTTAGAAATTCCAGAGTTTTCCCATACTAATAGTCTCAATGTTAGTTTTTCTAGTCGTGTTCCTGTGGGGGGAGAACAATCCGCATTTCCTGATGGTTCATCTCTTTTCTGTTTCCCTCGGAGTTGGTCGGGTGTGACTAATGGAGTGAAAATTCATACCGAGTTCATGATTTTGTTGACCTCATTCAATTTCAAACTCTAGATTGATTCCTTGTATGACAGGGTGACTTTCTGGGGGCATAAATTTTTTGTGGAGGGGAGAATTGTCACACCCGGACTTTTAAGATAATATTATTTTATGATTTCATCAGATTTTGAAACTTTCTATCGAATTTCGACCAAGCTTGTTTTAACTTTTTGTATTTTGTTGATGAATGAATGATTCTTCCTTGACATTGTCCGGTGCATGACATGGCATATTTAAAGCTATGTGACATTGCCCGGGTCACCGTGCGGCCTGCCTCAAGAAAAATAAATAAAATGAGTTTTAATGTTGTATTTTAAAATTATAATTATTGTAGTTATTATTATTGTTATCCTCGCCAGGTTTATTAATATAGGGTAATTATAATTAAGTTATTATTATTAACTCTTTATTGATTTTGTAAAGAATATTAAGTTTATTACAATCATATTAAGTTAATTATAATTTTTATTATGATTATTATTAATAATATTTTTATTGTTTAGTTTATAATAATAATTATTAAGTTATTATCATTATTATTATTGGAGCCCATTAAAATCATAATTAGGTTTTTTATTGTTATTATTTATTAAAGTTTTTTTTATTTTATTTTTTTCTATCTTATTTATTTCTTCTCTTTTTTTACCTTTCTTTTCTTGTTTTTTTCTTTGATGTTTTCCTCCCTAGGCATCGCACACAGCACCCCCCCCCCCTTTTCTCCCTGCTAGTGACCCTACCCCCCCCCCCCAACCTTAGCCGGCGCACCCCTCCTTCTCCGGCAAACCCCCCCTTCATCTACCCTCCCTCCCACGACCTACCTTCAACGAACCACTACCAGCACACACCCTTCGCGTAGCCTCCTCTCCCCGATCGAGCACACCCCGACTAGTGGCCTCACTCCATCATGGCACCACTGGCGCACCTCCTCCCGTCCAGCAAGCGGTACACGCCGCCCGCACCCTTCCTTGCATCGCCTCACGCTGCCCCGCACCCTCCCCCTCGCACCACTCCTCATATCTGCATGCCACCTAACCTTCTCGGCTGATTTTGCTGGTGTGGCTCACTTCCGGCACCACTTCATCATTCTCGACCAACCTCCAACAATTTCATCCATGGGTGTGTTCCATGCCAAAGGGTTTTTTCCTTCCTGTATTAGAGTTTCATATTGGGGTTTTATGTTTTTAGGGTCGATATTTTGGTTTGATTGTGTTGTTTTTTGTCCCAATGCTTGAATTCGGGTCAATTTTTGGTTTCTTGTAGTGCGATTGGCACGCGATCAAAGCTTTGTGTCGGAATTCGAGGTTTCGACACCGATGGTAAGTGTTTCCTCCTATAAGTTTTGTTTGATAATTTAATTTACTTGTATAAATAATTTAAGATATTCTTTAATTAATTCATTGAGTGCGAATTGAGTTTATTTGGGGAATTATTTTTACATTCTTAAATAAATTTGGTGTTCTATGATTTATCTGTTTGGTGAGAAACTAGTATTTAGGAAGTTTAGTATGCCTTTGATATTCTCTAGCAAGTTCGTATATAATGGGGTGTGTTTTTGAGAAAAACTCATTTTTGTGTTATTTGACGTTAATTTATAAAAAGTGAAGTTGGTTATTTGAAATTTTTTGAGTGACGAAAATGATGTTTGGAAAGGTATTTTCTGTGCATTTGATTTAAAAAAGTGGGGGATTTGGGTGTTTTGAGGAGTGTCCTTTGTTGCATTATTCATGGTTATTTTATGACTTCTGGAATTGATTATTTAAGGACATAAAAGCTTCAAATCTAGTTCTTTTTGATAGTTGGGTGTGTTTTCTTTTTCTGGTACTATTTTAGGCGTTGCGCATGAAACTTTTCTGTGGAAAAACCCATGCTGAATTGTTTATCAGTTTTTTTACTATGCATTTTGTCTATTATAACATGTGTAGGCTGCAGTTGGTGTTTTTCTGTTGCATCTTGGCACGTTTATTTTTTAAAAGGATGTTTTGAATGTTTTTATTTTGGCCCAAACACTTGATGCATTATTTTGAAATGTTTTGTACATTGTTCAAGTGTTATGTTGTTTTATTAAATTATTTGTGTAGTGCATTGGACCTCGCTACGATGGTTTCAAGTTGTGGGTGTCAGGAACGCCTACACGTACATGCATAGGGTAAGGCTGATATATATATGCCATCTTTGTACATATTCCATCATGGCGCGGGGAATATGTGCAATGCATCTAGGGGTGTGTATATATATATTTATAAATGCATGTGCGTGTATGCGCCTAGTGTCGGTTCGAGTGGCCATCGGCAGATAGCGACAAGTTTGAGGTAAGTCCCCTATGCCTATGCTTTTAATTTAAAATTCATAATTGCTTGATTGTTTAAAAATATATATTTTACACTATGCTATATTCAAATGCTATGGAATCTGATTGTGGTTGCTAAAAACTATTATGCCTTTGTTTTGGAAATTGAAATGTATTTCAAACGTCGTTGGTCTTAAGTGACTTTTCTTGAAAAATTGATTTCTTAAGTGTTTTTGAATTGGTAAAGTGTATTTCTAAAGGTGTTTGACCTTTTGTCCGGCTGATTGTAAAACGTTTTCCCTTTATCTAATTATGCCTATTTGGAAACTTATGAATTTTTTATGAAAATAAAATCCTCTCTTGAGGCAGGCGCCCTTAGTTTTAAAAAAATGTTTTTTTTATTTTGAATGTGTTATCATGTGCCTAATTTGATGATTATGCATTATGTGACATGAAAGTGGGGGAATGAACTCAAGGAGGGAGATAAGTGGTGAGATGTTGAATGAGTTTTAGAAAAAGAGAGTGTTATGTACATATATGTTTGCTTGATAACGAAAACTCACCACCACTTGAAATAGAGCACAATGGGAAACCCGGATATCTAGGTGGGTGACCAGGACTAGTACGCTAGATGACACGGAAGAGGTTCGTCCTAGTTTTTCTAGCAGGATTGACGCAACAACACTAACTAAACATATGAATTTCTGAGGGTCGTGGTCTTCTAAGCCATGTTTTCTGAGGGTCGTGGCCTTATAAGCCATGTTTTCTGAGGGTCGTCGTCTTCTAAGCCACATTTCACTGAGGTATGAGGTCTCTAGGTTCCCACTTATTCTAGCTATCTATAGGGATTACCCATGGTGCTCATTTTTGTCATTCTGCTAGCGGTGTAACTTTCTTTTCAGTTGTTTCATACTTGATGTCTTTTTTGTGAAAACCATATTTTAATCCAAATTGATTTCTTTTCATTTGAAACTTTAATGCATGCTTGGAACCTATTTTGAAAATGTAGTAGGAGTGAAATGCATAACTTGAAAATGAAAACTCGATAGTTGGATTTGAAAAGAAGGAAAAAATTATTTTATTATACCTTATTTTTCAAAATGGCATGATTGGATTTCTTACCAAAGGCAGGGGCATAGGACGTGGATACAATTTTGCATTCCTACTGAGAATTTTGGTGCTCACACCTACTTTACATTTAAATTGTAGGTTTCAGACTTCGATCGCTTTTGGGGCGAGTGTATTTAACGTACCATGGTGATCCATGGGGTCACCGGAGGTATGTCACGTTGCTTTGTTTATTTCTTTTTCCGCTATCAAGTAGTTTAGTTTATTTTCCTTTATTTATTTGCTTGTCTAGTTTATGTTAATTTATCTTCGTTATGGGCCAAACTGTTCCAAACTGGTTTATTTTGATGCCTGACACTAGTTTCCAGCCCGTGGGGATCGTGAACGCCCCTCATGACATGTGGACTGGGTCGGGTGCTGGGCTGGATTGTGACCCGGCCTGGTTCGTGACATAAATATTCCAACTCTGTAGAAAATCTTAGTTACCTTAGAATTAAGACCTTGTGAACTGATCATGGTCGTGAGTTTGAAAATCAGGAGTTGGAATCTTTTTTTCTCCCATAATGGATATAATCACAATTTCTCTACTCCTAGAACACCTCAACAAAATAGAGTTGTAGAAAGAATAAATAGGACACTTCATGAGATTTCTCGGACTATGCATATTGAGTATATCCTATCAATCTACTTTTGGGTCAAAGCGGTTAATACATCTTATAACATCATCAATATAGTCTTAATTAGGCATGTTCCTAAGAATACCCCTTATGAGATATGGAATAATAGAAAACCTAAGGTTAATTAATTTAGAGCTTTCGGGTGCAAAGTCTTTATCCTTAACCCAAGGGATAATCAAGACAAATTTTCTTCCAAAAGTGATGGAGGAATTTTTTTAGGTTACTCCATCTCTAGTAAATCCTATAGAGTAGTCGGTAAGAGAACCAAATGTGTTGAAGAATCTGTTCATGTAAAATTTTATGAGACATATCAACATTAACCTAAAACCTCTCATGAATATCATGAGGAAGATATGTCAATTCTGTACCTTAATGACAAGGATAGTGAACCCCCAGTGAAAACAACTAGTTATGGAAATTTTCTAGAATCAGAGAATATTGATATGAACATGTAGACAACCATGAGGAGTATATTCCAACTCTTTCTATAGGTTTTACAACTCTCAAGAATAATCCTTTAGATGATGTAGTGGGTGATGTAAATAGTGGGACACAAACTAGATCTTCTTTGAGAAACTAGGATGAACATCAAGAATTTATTTCACAGCTTGAACACAAAAAAATATTAATTATCCTATCAATGATTAATTTTAGGTGATATCTATGCAATAAGAATTAAATTAGTTTGAATGAAATAATATTTTGGAATTAGTAGAAATATATAAGGACACATTAACAATAGGCACTAAATGGGTGTTTAGAATCAATGTTCCTGAGTCTGGAAATATAGTCAGAAACAAGGTCAAATTAGATGCACAAGGATATAGTCAAGAAGAAGGAATAGACTATGAGAAAACAATTTCCCATGTATCTAGACTAGATGCCATTAGGATACTGCTTTCTTGTGCAGCTCATCCAAATTCCAAATTTATATTAAATGGATGTCAAAAGTGCATTTCTAAATATGTATATATTTGAGGGTGTGTTTGTTGAACAACACCCTAGCATTAAAAATCCCCATTTTTTAAATCATGTATTTAAACATTCTAATGATTTATATAGTCTAAAAAATCTCCAAGAGCATGGAATTATAGACTCATTTCTTTTCAAATTTCAAAAGTTTTTACTAAAGGGATAGGTGATCCTACTCTTTTTATTAAATGTATTTCCAAAGATGTTTTAATAGTACTAATTTATGTAGATAACATTATTTTTGGATATTCTAAATATTAATTATGTACTGATTTTTCAAAGATGATGAAAATTGAATTTTAAATTAGTTTAATGGGGGAATGTATATTTTTCCATGGATTTCAATTTTTTCAAAATAAAAATGGTATTGTATTAAATAAAAGTAAATATACTAAGGATTTTTTAAACCTTTTGGTTTGTATAGTAATAAATGTTGGGAAACACCTATGAGAACCACCTGTAAGTTGGATGTTGATGAAACTGGTAAATGAGTGGATCAAACCAATTACAGAGGTATGATTGGGAGTCCACTCTACCTTACTACTAGCTGAGCTAATATTATGTTTAGTGTTTGCATGGGTCCAAGTTTTTAAGCCAATCCTAAAGAACCTCATTTATGTGTTGTTAAAAAGATTTTTAAATAATCTCATGTATACTACAAACTTATGACTGCTTGAACTAAGAGGACATCCTTTTGATTTGAAAATATATTTAGTTGATGACTTTTCTAGTTTTAAGGTAGATATGATGAGCTCCTCTGGAGCATGTCACATATTTGGAAAGACACTAGTATCATGGTTTAGTATGGAATAGAATTTTGTTTCATTATCCACTGTCGAAGCTGAATATATAGTTGTTGGTAGTTGTTGTGTTAAAATTCTATGGATGAATCACACTTTACTATAGTATGGATATCAATTCAAACATGTCTCCATAAATTTTGATAATACAAGTGCTATTAATATTTCTAAAAATATATTATCTCATACTAGGACAAAGCACATTGATCCGAGACATCACTTTCTGAGATATCATTATAAAAGAGGTTATGTCACTATTGAATTCACTGGCACTTAACATCAATTGGATGATATATTCACAAAACCATTGAATTTTGAGGGGTTAAATTACATTAAAAATCAGTTAGGTATGATAAATTATAATTTTTGGACCTCACCGATAGGACACATCACAATTAGGACCTCACCATTAGGACACCACACCATTAGTACCTCGCCGTTAGGACCTCATCATTGTCACCTTACCGATTTTCAACATTAATTGGGACCGGGACATAGCATTTTTTGGTTGGAATCTGAAATGCTTAAATTTTATTTATTTCTTTTACATGATTTTTTTGATCCCTAAATGATAAAAACAATGTATAAGACACATTTAGATTCACATCAATCCTCTCCCGAACCTTTTTCTCCCTAAGCTTTGAACCTAATCGTCTACTAAAACCCTCAAACCACATCATTTTGAAATGAAAAGACTGAAGAGAATGATGGTTGATGATGATGGAGATGCATTGAACCCTAAGAGACATCGACCTGGGACTAGTGGTGGAAGCAAGGATGTGGTGAAGCTGATCAATACACATTTATCAAATATAGAAATCATGGATGAAAAGGAATTAATTTTAGAATGGCTATTGTTGAGAATGTCTCTTGTGCTGAAAGCACTCGAAGCTACGGATTGGGTAGAATGTTTTCCAAATAACAATTGACTATATTACATGAATCTTCTAAAGGAAATTTATGAGTTTCTATGGTTTGAACAATCTTTGGATGAGAGCCGAATTATTTCTACACTAAATGGAGTAAGTGTGAGATTATCTTCTATTGAATGGGTTGAATGCTTAATATTCCCACATGAATTCATATTCAATTATTACTCTAGAGTTGTGCCACTCACCATTCATTATTTCTACTATGAAGAGGCTCTGAAAAAACTGACAGAAAATGGAATCCCTAAGAAGTTAATTTCTACTCATATGGATGGAGAAAACAAATTACATTTTAAAATTGTTCAACATGTCTTGAGTCCCAGGAGAGGCGACTTTGCTAATCTAAAGTATCAATACAGATTTTTGTTATATTTGTTGATGCATGGAAAAAGGATAAATCATTTAAGGTTGATAGTGGTTCTGTTAGAGGATATTACTAAGCCTATTTATAATTCAAATACATTATGTAAGGTGAAATTTATATCATTGATTTTACCAGTGACAAGAGTTATTGGAAATAAGGAAGACATCAATGTTTTATGGGACAACTTTAGTATTACCAAAATGATCTGCAAGTTTATTAAGATAAACTAGAATCCTTGGAAAAGTTAATGGGTGAATGATGAGGAAGGAATAGATGAGGAATTCAATCCTATTACCAATCCTGTTAGGCCAAAGAATAAAAGAGATCCAGTATTAAAACCTACTAAAGTGGAGCCAGTGTACATAGATGAAGAAGAGGAGGTTGATATTGTGAAATAGAAAGAGGATTCTCCTGTTGATGATAAGAGTGATCCTAGCCTTCCAAAAAGATCCCATAATCATACTATATCTTTTGGAGAACCCAGTCCACCATAGAGATTACCTAGAAGCGATATTGTCCTAATGGACAGTGATGATGAGGAAACCACTGATGAAGAAAGAGAAGAGAATTACTAAAGATATATTACTGTTGGAGAGACCTCAGAGGAGGAGGGTGAAGCTGAATCAAGTAATGATGAATTTGAGTAAGCTATTAATGAATTTGAAGAGGAATTCATATGACTTAGTCCTCTAATAGGATATACCAAAGTGGGAGATAGTGAAGAGGAAGAGGATGTTGAATCTGTTGGAGATGGAATTTCTATGGATGTGGTTGAATATTCTATAGAATAAATAATAGTGGACTCTCATGTTGATGCAGATAATCAAGGTGGAATAGAAAAAGATAATATAGTTGACAAGGAAGAGGATCCAAGTGAGGGGGAGGAACCTATTTCCATAGGTTTAGATTCTATTTTTCCTGAGATATACAATCGGTCAGAAAAACATGGATTCATTGTTTTAGGCTTGGACTATGAATATTCGAAAGATAAAAAACCTAACAGAATCCCTCCAGTACTTTCTATTACTATAACCACACATTTACAACCAGTAGTTCTTCTACCTCAAGATTTTGTGAATAAAGATTACATAGAGTCACTCAAATTAGATTTGAAGAGACACTTTGATGAGAGATCCATTGGGATAAAATAAATAATTGCTCTCAATCAATAGTTTGTGGCATCTTTCTTGGAAAGCATTGTGTCTACAGTTCACTCAAACTTGCTACATGATGTGAAGGAATGCCATAATCAATTCATAACCTTGTAATAACCACTGAGGTCTATGAAACAGTCAATTATGAGTTTAGAATCATATATGGCTTCAAGATCTCTAAGGAAAAAAGGCCTTATTTTTTTAATAGTTTTTTTTTCAATAGATGGTCACAATGTTTTAAAACTTTAAGAAGTATATAGAGACACATGTGAGTGGTCATGATGATAATTTGAAGAGGTTGATCAGTTTACTGACCATTCCTTTTAAAGAAACAGTAGCTTTTACCATGGCACCTCTATGTGAATCTACTTCTTTATCAGCATCTCCTCCTATTTATCTCTATGTTACACGATCTATTGTAAGATAAAACATGGAGAATCCCTCTGGTGAAAGTACATCAGACCCATAGTCTATGACTAAGGTCATTTCCAATAATAGATACAATCATAACCTTGTAAGAGATTACTTGATGGAGGCTTCCCAAGAACATAATTCCATCAAAGAGAAATTTTAATTCTACTATAAAAGGATTTAAACTAAGCATCATTGGGATAGTCACTTCAAGCTTATCATGGAGAACGTGAGGATCCCACATCTCACTCAGGATTTTAAGGCTCAAGTTAGTAGTATTACAGAGTTGACTCCTACTTTGTAACCGTTCATGGAAAATAATGAGGATTTCATTTCAGCTATGGAAATAGGAGGAAGCGTCATTATGGATTTCAGAAATCTCCTTTTTCCCTTCCTCTATGTGGACTGCACTCCCATTAATATCCCTTCAGTATTGCCTTCTTCTTCAGCAGTATCAAAATATACTAGTGCTCCCCCTTTGATGACAACATCACAAGCCATCAGAAGATCAACTCTTATGATTCATCCAAGATCTACTCAATATCGGCCTACTAAGTCTTCTGTAGAATCTCCTCCTACGTTTTTTACTACATTCCCTAGGGTTATACCTCCATATTCTGAACCTTCTTCCTTATCTCACAAATAAAAAGCTCCCTTGGACATCTCTAATGTGGATTGAATGTGGGATGTCATAGTTGATAGGGATCTTTGTAATCTTTCTGTATAATGTACTCTAGTTTCATTAACAAAAAAATATTTCTTTGACTCCTTTTGTCTTATATTCTGTTTTCTAATCACAAAGGGGGGTGTGTTAAGACTGGAGAACATGAATATATGCTCTGATATATTTTAAAAAATAAACATGGTTCAATTTTATGTTATTTCTACTAATGATACATAATATTTATGTACTGACACCTTTGAAAAGATTAGAAAATGTGCTTAACCCTTCATTAAAAATACTTATATCAAAATTCACTAACATAATTTGTGATTATCAAAAAGGGAATGATTATTGGACTCACCTATTTTGATAATCCCATATAATGTTTCTTTTATATGATAATCATGTTTCATTAATATAGTTTCTATCCAGTAATAAATATGTATTTTTAATATCACTACTCTCTCAATTATGTTTATAGTGAAACATTTTTTTATGTAAAAGGTTAACGATAGAGGTTACCAGTAGAGGTTACCAATGGGAGGTTACCCCTGGAAGGCTACCACTAGAAGGATACCGATAGAGGATACTGATAAAGGATATTTCTGGTAGGTAACTAATAGAGGTTACCAATAGAGGTTACCACTGAGGGACCTTACAACTGATTTATCAATGCATGTTCACCGCTACGATTTTATCCCTCAAATACTATTGTTGTAGAGTTACCTCTAGAGGTAAATATTATAAGCCTACTGATAATGCCAACCGTTGAGAAGTCTACCACTACTATTCTATCGATACCCACTCTTCTACTCCATTCTTTTTCAATTACATAATATTATTCTAACCGTTATATTTGGTAAATCAAATGCTTCTGACATTAATTAATGCTGATTGTAGACATATCAAGAAACTGTGTCTGGAGACAGTATGGGGTACATGGAAGACTGCACATGGTTTTCTTATTCAAATTATCTATCCTAAAATATAATATTGAAGACCAAGGAAGAGAAGAAGAAGGATGCGTTAGCGAGGAACATTAGAAGAAAGATATGAAGAACAAAAAGAATAAAAACACATACACTGTGAACCCATGAGCTTTGGAGGGATCATTTGGGAGAATAAATTTATGATTGTATTATGTGCTTTGTCAAATCTCCTTCAAACCATGAAGCAGAATACTTAATTACCAGGATGCCAGAACTGAGTGTTGCAACACTCTGTTTTTGGATACAACTTCCAGATATAGACTTGAACTGCAATTTCATCACTCCATGGAGTAATTATCTAAACTAAAAACACATAGAGCCTTCTAAAATAAATATTTATAATATTAGATCTATTGTGTGTTTTATCATAAATTTTGGATAAGTGTGTGTGTCTCTCTTTTACACACACTATCTCCTATGAATAAATTTTGGGATACATAATATCCTCACATAAAACATTACCTAAATTTTTTTTTTCAGAAGTAACTATGGAAAATGCTCTGTCTGTCATGGTTGTGGGTTTTTTCCACAAAGAAATATGCTTGAGGGTGTGAGACCTTGAAAATTTGTGAAATCCTTTTTAAACCCTGATATATGTTGTGTATCATGTTTATTGTTAATATAAACAACTTGGTGGAAGGTGATCCCCAAAGGAGAGGATTATGTCTCGGCTTGAGACTGAACCTCTTGTTCAACACTATTGTGTACTATCTTTTGTAATACACGATTTTGTAATTTTCTGTTCCTTATAAAGTAAAAATAGAAAACTATTTTACATTCACCTGGATAGTTAGTTCTTGTTGGTGAGTATATGTGTTTAATTCAGAAAGCTTATTTCAAATGTTGGATAAGTATTTTACACTAATTCACTTGAGGAATAGTTAACCTTTGAGAAACCTACTGACAAATTGAACATTTATATCTTTACTGCCTTAATTAACTAGGATGTTTCAAATTGGGATTTTTATCATATGTTTATTAACATAAATTTTATGTAGGAACTCAATTCACCCCCTCCTGAGTGTCCAACCCGACCAACACACACATTATTTTGTTAAATAAAATCATTTGAGAGACACATTATATTTTTGATTTTATAATAAGGTAATGTCAACCTCTTTTAATTTTATATTATATTACTAATTAAAAATGAATAATTAACCTGCTTTAATTTTCTATAAGATCATTTTTGGGCTTCAAAAAAAATATTGTAAAAAAAATTCATTGTGTTTCAAAATATTATATTAAATTTATTACAGATAATTATATTAATTGAATATTGAAAAATGGAATTCATATTTTTTATTTCGATTTTCAAATTTATTAAATTTCACTCTTTTGTTGTCTTCATTGTGAATTGTAACCAGGGTAAATATTTTTCCCATGATATTGGAAAAATGTGTAAAATATGGTTAAATATTTTGGATAATGTCTCCAAATAAAAAAAATAATTATTAAATTAGATTACATGAGATTTAAAATATCCATATCGACTTAGAATATATATAAATTTCTCATTTTCTTTTGGTAATGATATTTATATTTAATTAAATTAAAAATAAATATAAAATGTTATTCACATAGTTTAAATTTCTATTACATGTTTTCATAGGGATAAATTTTTTTTTAAATAAATCTAAATTGTTATCTTGATATAATGTTCTTTTATTATATTAATTAATAGTTAAATTTTAGTGGTTTTTTAATTACCATAAATTCTTATGCAATATTGATATGGTGCTTGTGAATGTAGTAGAGAAATCAAGGTAAATGATTTTGAAAATATAAAATCAATCTGTTTTGTATTCATTTTAGTATACCAAAAAATTATCTGGTAAAAATAATTTTTTCACCACTAATAAAACACATAAAAATAATGAAATCAATGCTTCCATACAAGATCATGAAGCATATCCCATTTCTCAGGATTTTATTTCACTATTTTTAGAGCACTAACAGAGTCATGGATCAGAACTTATGGTCGTTCGAATTCAGACTGCCGAAAATGGCCAGCAACAACATATTTTGGAAAAAGAATAGATTTTCACAAAAATAGAAGTTGTGTGTGAAAATATGATCTATTTAAAAGAAATAACAGACCTAATATGATTTCATAGGGAATCTTCCACCCAGTTAATCCAAAAATGGATATGTAAGCAGCACATAAGATGTTCACTCTGAGCGTAAAAAGTTCAAATCCATGTGTATATCTCTCATGCTCTCAATAAAACATCAAATGATCACTTAAATTAAAGAAATCAAATTTTCTCCCACAAAAGGACTCACCTATATGTATAATTTCACCCCCCCCCCCTTAAGGTGAGGATATGGAGGTCGTCCGGTGGTCTGCTATGGGTGAGTCTGATCTTTATCGACATCAACAAATAATAGAGCCATTGAGGTATAAAATATTTCACAATATTTTCCCTTTTTTCCTCCTTCAAGTGGGTCCATAGTTATGTAAACCTTTACCAACCTCTTTTCAGCCTATATTGGGTGCATTCATGGTCATCTCATGCATGTATCTCTGGTCTTGTGTGAAATCCCAACCTCATGCGCTATAGTGTCAAGATTCCCATTCTTGTGAATAGAAGTTCGGGCCTCTGATTTTCATGAACCAGTGCTGCACTACCCATTCCTAGATGAATTAATATACATGTACATGCCCATTGTTCTATACCACAGGGGTTGTTCCCCTGCACTACTGCTTCATATTATCGTCAGGCATCAGTTGTTAGCCTATAGCCTGGTCCCTTCACTAACGTCATTATCCCCCATTAGAAACGGAGAGTCTCACAATGAACTTTTCGGGTTGTTGTGAAAACATTTTAGAAGTCTACCTTTTGTAGCCCAAACATCAACCCCTAGAATACCATGATTCAAGATAATCTTACCCAATCCTTGAAACACCTTTAGACGACATATTATTCTCAGTCCATTTCCCATGTCATGAGTTTAGGTTATCATCTTGGATTCAATGATAACCATGATTCGAACCATTCTTCAAGAAACTCCTCAAACCCCATCAATTGACTCCCATGTTACGTCTAATCAAAAAGTTTCCTCTACAAAAGTCTTAGACCAACCATTTCTAGGTGTATTCCACCTTGTAGTCCAGACTATAGGAATTAAAGCATTACAATACCCAAGAATTCAGTAATAGGATGCCTCCTATGACACCCATGAGATGTATTATGCATCACTAATAATATTACTCATTCCATTATCCTTATAATAACACCAAACAGTGTCCTTAGGCCTCCTACTTTGGTGTAATACCATATCATATATTTTGACCCATCAGCGAGTCGATATTCCCTCATGGCATGAAATAAGGAAGAAATAATGGTAAGCTTCCATACAAAAGCCACATTCACACCATTTTTTGTTGCATAGAAGCACCAGACCAGATTCCACGCATAAGTCACATGCACACCATTTATGAACCATAGCAGAAACAAGGAAGCTCCCACACATAATCCCCATTAACACCACTGTTGCACAATAGTGGCACCCATGAAACATCCAATCACGATCCCCACGTACACCATTTTCCCTCCATAATGGCACATGGGCAGCTCCCACATGGATAGACTATTCACACCATTGCTGCTCTATAGATGCACCTAGGCCTCTTCCTCAGTTTTAATCCCCAACCCCCATACCATAACTATGTAGACATTGATCCCCAACTAGTTGGGGTATATATGAAATCACCCTGAGTTTAAATCCCAATACTCATTCCATTCCACAATTTTCACACCATTTCAAATCATCCTAATCGCACGATGTTAAATGGTATCATGCATCATCTTTACCATATGACATTAAAATACATGCCTATCATCTTCTATACATGATTTTAAAATATATGGGACTCTAAAACTACATGGTATTTGATTACTCCCTCCTATGTATGGTTTTTGGGATTCCACCTAGAGGGTTAATATCGAACAACAAAAATCATCAGTGCTCTATCCTAGGGATGCACCACTTTTCATGTTGGGGAATATTCCCCCTTATGGGACACACCACCCAGGGTCCAATATCATAGGGTGTTCTATTCCGGACCAATGGGAAAAAATAGTGATCACTCCTAGGGACGTACCCCATTCACTGAGTGATACCCTCCCCTTTATGGGATATAACCCCTAGGTCTACTCTCATAGGGTGTTCTTACACCTCTAATGGTAAACATAGTTTCTATCTCCTATATGAGTGATGTGAGGAAGAAGATGCTGGTGTGACACCTTCCTATGTATGTTCCCTCATGGTGTGACACCTTCCCATTATGGGGCACCTCAGGGACATTTATTCCCAACCAAATGGAATATAAAGGAAACCTCCCTGAGTATCAGGCCTAAAAAACCAGCATCTTCTTCCTCACATCACTCATATACCGGTGATATCATGACATCCATATGGTCTCTGTCAGTGTGTAAGCCCCAAATTAGCAATTGGACTACATGGGTTTTTAATCCTTTCCTCTAAAATGGATGGGTAGAACACCTACCTGAGCTTCAATACTAACCAATAATATACCATAGTGTCCCCCTCCTAGAAGTACACCTCCCTGATCCTCCCTCAGTGGTGTCCAGATCATCCTTCATAGTGTGACATCTTACCACTATGGGACACACCACCCTAGTTGCAACCTTATTTGGCATTCTGACACACCCAATGGTAACCCTTTGTTTCCAAATATTAGAGGTACACCACCCAGATACACCCTCTATGGTGTCCATATCAACCTTAATTGTGTGACATCTTCTATTTATGGGACACACCACCCCTTGTCTGCCCTCATTGGGCATTCCAAACGACCAAATGGAAAACTTTGGTTTATCCCTCATATAGGAGCACCCTTTTTGATCCACCTCCAGTAGTTTATAGATCACTCTTCATAGTGTGAAATATTCTCTTTATGAGTACCATACAAGGTCCTCCTCAATATGAATTCTGATCCATTCATCTGGTAAACTCTCTAGGTACTCCATCCTAAGGATGAACCACTCTCATCATCCTTTATGATGCATTCTAATCAGCCTCTCTCTATCTCTATAAGTTGTTAAACTCAAAGACTAAACTATGATAAACATGGGATATATGAGTAAAACCTCAGAAGACATGCATCTATCAAAAGATGCCTTGTGACCACCATAGGTTTCCTCCGATTATACACCATTTGGAGGACCTCCTTCAAGGAAGAATAATGGTGCCTAATGTTCCAGCATCCACACATGCCAGTAATAGCCAAAATGACTTCTACCTTTACTAATGTTTTATTCCCTATCAAGACCCCTTCGAAAATCCAAATATATGTGTAGTAATTAAACGACATCCACAATGATATAGGATAGGGAATGAGTTTCACAAACACGTCATAATATTTTAGGGAGACCCCAACATAGAGACATGTTACTATTTGAAATCAATGGAAGGGGGAACCGACATCCCATCGTCCTTTTTCAATAATGGATAATATATCCTTGAGAAAGTGATGATTGAAGCCCACCTTTGGATAGAAGGAATTAGGGGCACAATTCATTCGACATGAACAATAGAATGAAAGGCGAAACCCCATTGAAAATGTTGGATGCATAAATGGTGAACTTGATGTGAAGCTTTTCTCCTTTGACCTTGTGGATTGGCCATGTTAGTCATCAGATCAAGAATTTTAATCTGACCCTATAGATGTCAGACCACTAATATAAATGGGGAACCTTACATGAAACTCTTCTCCTTAAATAATTAAAAAATAAAAAATAATGAGTAAATCAATGCATCACCCAAGTGAATCTATTCTCTATCATATATTAGAGGAAGAATAAAATTGGGAGAGGAAATACTAAGGTACATTTGTTCCTTGTCAACACCTTCACCCTCATGGGCCATAAAGGGGGAAACCACCCCCATCTCCATCGGCTCCTCACCGACACCACAACCCATATGGGTTGTGTTGGGGAAACCACCACCAGACAAAGTCACCTCAATAATGACACCACTTCCCTCATGGGACGCACATGGGAATCTTCTTCTAACTCCATTATATCCTCACTAACACCACCACCCTCATGGGAAGCATAGGGGGTATCTAACCTTGAATCCATCAGCTCATCATTGACACTGCCACCCACATGATCCATTTAACAGAAATCGACCGTGAATCCATCGGCTCCACGCTGACACTGTCGCCCTCATGGGCTGTGTAGGTGGAATCCACCCCCCCACCCCAACCCCATCAGATACTATTAGAAACATTGACCCTTATAGGCTACACATGGGACTACTTCCCCTGACTCTACCAGATCCTTTCCAACACTGCCTCCCTTAGGGGTCGCACATGGGATAACAAAATCCCCGGACTCTATCATCTCCTTGTCGACTACTCTACCATATTGGTCTATGCTGGGGGCACCTACCCATGACTCCATTACTCCCCACCAACACTACTGACCTCATAGTCCATGTAACGTGCATCCACCCCTTACCTCTATCACCTCATTGCTAACATCATTGCCCTCATGGGGTTCATAGGGGGAATCAACCCCCCCCCCCCCCACTCCACACACACACACACAACTCCATTGGCTCATTGCTGACACCACTGACCTCAGGGGGTGCTTGGGGGTCATGTAGGGCATATCCTCCTATGACTCCATCATCTCCTCACAAAACACTCCACTCTCATAGTCCTCACATGGGGATCCTCCCTCAACTCCCTCAGATCCTCACTAACACTGCTGAACTCATGGTCCACATAGGGGCAAACCGCCCCCAACTCCATCAGTTCCTCACTGACACTACTTCAGTCATGGGCCATGTAGGGAGAAATCTCCCATGTCTGCATAAACCCTACACTGAGACCACCATCCTCGTGAGTCGTGTAGGAGGAAAACTACCCCTGACTTCATAAGTTCCTCAGCGACACGGTCTCCCTCATGTGTTGCATAGGGGAAACCACCCCTGACTCTATCAGCTCATCACCGAAAACACCTCCCACTTGGTCTGCGTGGGAAAAACCACCCCTGAATCCATAAGATACTCCCCAACATTGTGTCCCACATGGGCTTCATATAGGTAAACTACCCCGATAACACCATTTACTCCCCACTAACACCACCGCCTGCATGGGCCACACATTGGTAATTCACCACATGACCCCACCAGCTGCTCCCCGAAACTGGTACCCTCATGGGATACACATGGTAAACCCCCAATGGTCGGATATCTCACTCCACTCCACTACCTATTTTGGTCCATACCAAGATGAGGACTATAACAATAGGGGATATCCTTTCACTTCAATCACTGAGCACCAAGGTTATTCCCATCAACATCATTAGGAATAGCAGTGGTCCTACCTACACTACAACCACCTAGAAAGGAGGTCCTACCCATATCCATAAGTATCAATTGAGGATGTACTCCCTGCACTATAATTTTACAGCATAGGGGAACTCTTTGTCACCATTTTCATGCATTTTAAAGGACCTCACCTCATTGTAATCTATCAGAATGGAGGTCCTCCCCATCACCATTCTGTCCCATTGTGGGGGTCCTCTATGAAATATAACCACCTATCATGGAGGTACTCTCTATCATCATCATCAAAAATTGGGAGGTTCACCCCACACTATAATCACTCACAAAGAGATCCTCCCCACCTCTATCATTATCCATTAGGGAGTTCATCACTGTACTATAACCTCATAGAATGGAGGTCCCCCCTATTGCTATTAGCAACCATTATAGAGGTCCTATGAGCACTACCACCACATAGTACATATCTCCACCGCATTTCCATTTTTAGCCATATTAAAGGTCATCCCCCACTACAATCACAAGAATAGATATCATCCTTATTGCCATCAGAAGCCATTTTTGAGGTTCTCCTAGAATGTAAATCATCAGCTTGAAGGTCATCCTTGTTTCCATCTGCAATCATTGTATAGGTCCTCCCAACACAATTATTAGTGGGAATGGAGGTCACCAATGTCTCTATTTCCAGCCATTTCAGAGGTCATCCCGAAATTGAAATCACTTCCACAGAGGTCCTACCCCTCATTTTCATCTACCATTGTGGAGGACCTCACTGTACTTCAATCACAATCATAGGGCTCCTCTTCATCTCCATCACCATTCATTTGGGAGGTCCTCCCAACATAATCAAAAGCTATCACAGAGTTAGTCCTTGTGCAAAAGACATGTAATCCTATGATAAACAGACATTGGGGATGGTTGATAATATCCAATCACTAATTTGTAAACATTTTGAGATTTCACTGTAGGCTTCTTCACCTATCGGGATCCGTCTCCATGCAATATTGATTCTCATGGATTCCATGCCTTTTAGGTTCCATCTACCCATATTATATATATTCTATGATTCTATGCCTACTAGGATCTTTCACCCCATCGTAATAACATTACAGGCTTTCTAACCTTCATTGATCCATTCTTGTATCATACCGAAACATTAGGATTCCAATCTTTTTAGGACCCATCACTCATCATATCGACACTCCAAGATTTTATGCTATTGGTATATATCCCTTATCATACTAATATTATAAGATTCCATGAATTCTAGGCTCCATCACCCCATCATACAAAATGATCCACGCTTCCACACATTCCATGATCCATCATCCCATCTTACTGATGCTCCAAGATTCCACACCATCCAGGCTACATCACCAGTTTATACTTACATTCCAAGAATCCGAGACTTTTGACCTCCATCACTGCATTTTACCAATGCTCCATGACTGGTTCATGTCAATGCTCTAGGATTCCAACCTTTCAGTGAACCATAACCCTATCCAACCAAAACTATAGGTTTCCACACCATTCGGGGTCCATTGACCCATCATACTGAACCTCTAGGATTCCACACATTAAAGGATCTGTTTTCCCGTCATATTAAGGCTTTAAATTTCCATGAATTGTGGGATTCATCGCCCCATTATACCAAAACTCCATGGTTTGATTCCATCTAGGATTCAGCGCCCCATCGTACTGACGCTCTAGGCATCCACACCTTTCAGGCTCCATCACCCAAACCGACTGAATTCATCATATCATCTATACCTCAATCTATATCCCTTAAATATATCATGAGGAACCTCCCACCCTTTGTGAGATCCATTTTACCCACATTGATTCATGGAGAAGTATCCTCATCTAAACTGACTAGGATTGAGACCCCAATTGTATGTCATGCATGTCAGGTCGACTCTCCCTACTAATTGTTCCTACTACCACCACAAAGGACCTCCCAAAAGCTCTAGTATTATCCCTTGGAATGATCCTCATGACATATCCAAGCTCACACTTAGAGAACATCTGCATGTTTGCAGGGGTATTTTTTTGGTAATCCCATGTATATATTTCCCCATGATTCTAAAGGATCTTAACCCATCATAATGGGGGAGAGATGATCATCCCCTTGTTGATACAATCCTTGAGGTCATGTCCTAGTTGCATTTTGTTAAAACGGATTATAAAAATTATCATGGTATCATGATGTTAAACTACATTATAACATCTCAGTCACATAACATTAAACTATTCTATGTTTTTGTCAAAGCTATGTGACCTAAAACTTTAGCAACCATGGTCAAGGATATGTGACAATAAATTTAAGTATAATGTTTTATAATCACACGATGATAAACCATACAATGAAACATCATTACAATATGACATGAAACTACATTTCTATTGTCCTCATCAGACGATGTTAAACTATAGCCTTACCATGTGTATGGATAATAGGATGTCTGATATGCTAAGTTTGGCTTGACACCACATCTTCATAATTTGCTCAAAAACTACATAATAATCCCCCATATGATAGAGTACTCAATATTAGTCATCTATCCACTATTATTCCACATTCAAGAACTACCTTATGAACCATATCCTTAATATGTAGTTTGAATCCCTCTATATGATACACCCTATTGGCATGATCAAAGTCTCTATGAAATAAAACCTAGAGTGTTGTATTCTACATGAACATTATATAAATCTATGTTCATGATTCACATGACCCTTTATTTAGATTTGAATCATCTTCCATGTATGAAGGGACTCTATAATAGTATGGTGTCTCAATGAAATGGATCACACACAGTCCTAGGCCAACACCCCAGAAGACATTGGAGGGATTTTTTGAGATAAGACCCACACACAAAACATGGTCAGCGATCATACCTCATTTTTTTCCACATCCCGGGTAATAGTACAAGGATTATTTGTTTCGAATAGGATCCAATATTATCCTCCATCATGTTTCCACCTTCATTTTGTTCTAGATAATGGGAACTGTGATTCACACTTTCCTCCTCATTATTATCTTGTGGAACTCTAACACTCCTTGTGTTACCCCTCCATGCAACCATGCATGTTGAGTAAGAAGGTCTGTTTCATTTGAACCTTCTCATCCTGACATATTTTGTCCCATACTATGAACTTAAATGTGTCAAGAAAATTCTCTCCACTCCATGTTCCTCACAATTATCAGGAATCAAGGGGGATTTGGATTCTTGGTGAGATGTGTACCCATGTGGTCAAGATGAGAAATTTTTTTGTCCCAAATCAATGAACAGAATCTAATAGCCTCTCCATGTTCCAAACATTGTGACCATAATATATTAAATTGATTCCAAGAATCAAGACTTTAAACTATATGGATGTTCTACCAGAAGTTTATTGTGTGAAATTGGCCCTCCTAGGCCCTCATTCACATCGGGATTTTCATTCGTCCACACTAAATATTTAAATATGAGATTCCCATCTCTTTGGTCTAATATATACTCACTTAAACTATAATCCTTTCGTCTAAGAAACACAACCCTAAACTCTTTGAAATACTAATTTCATTTATCCTGAGTTTATGTTGTTTCATCATCCCTAGTAATGAATCCAATCCCTGAGGATGGATCTGATATTGCCTCATGATGTTCACTAAGAATATGCCCAAATGTTTTATGGTGAGAAACCTAGAGTTTTGGATTCCATAGGGACACTCCCCCAATCTATCTACATACTTTGAGACTTTCAATGTTCAGATTTTTCACATCCTTCACATCTTGATGGACCCCTTAACTTTGATGAAATGGTGTAGCTTTGAATCAACTCTCATCTTGGCAAAATTCACTAATGTAAGATTTCTAATAGATAGTGGATCCTGTTTATTGATCTCTGTCAACAGTCACTTTTTTATTTTCTTGTCTCGTCCTTGATTGGGTTAGTTGTGGATCATGTGTTTCAAATTTGGATAGTTGTGGTATTGACCCATCTATCACCCCACTTATGATCTTGATCTTGAAATCATTGACTTACCTTTTCCCACATCCCTATGTTTAAGTTGAACTCTTACACAAATATTTTTTCCCCTACATTAATCTTCGCACATCGAGTAAGAATTCTAGTGTCGTTGGGATATTCCCACCCAACATTTCTTTCCCTTGATGTGTGCATCTATGTGAGAGGGAAATCCTCAAACTATTCCTTGTTTCCTGTATCATACATGAATCACCTAGGCAAGGGAGAATTGGTAGGGTATGTACCCATATGATGTATCTGGACAACCCAAAGGTCCGAGATCAATTAACATAAACTAAGCATCACTGCTTCAATTTCTACGACCATTAACAAAGAACCATACAGTCTATGATGCATGAATATAAACCATGTAATATCAATGTCTGTACTGCATGATGTTGAAATGAACAAAATTTATAGTCTATTACACACGAACTTAAAAGGTGAGCACCCCACATCCCAAAAACATGATAATAAACTAAAATTCACTAGTCCTTTTTTGCATGACCTTAAAAGGTAAGCAACAAATTTCTGAATCACACGATGTTAAACGGGGTGCATGGTCCATTCTCTATTCCCTTACAAAGTTGGAAAATATATGAATCATCACTTTAAACTTTTCGTCGTCCTTCCTTGGGAGTTCATTGAGTGGAGTTGGCCTTCTTGGCCTCATTAACATTAGGTTATAGAAATTGTGTCATATGTATTACTCTCGTGTTATGCGTAATAACAAACATCATTACCACATGATGTTAAACTAAATGAAAACATCTCCACAAAAATATGATAAACTATGCTGAATCATATTAGTTTCGTGAGAATAATCACCATAACATTTTACATCCCAGGAAGATGACAATAAATTGTGAACCCAATTCAAAATATCATTAATTTAACCTATGTATGTGTTCTTCCTATAATTTGTATTGTGGTGTGGACCCCTTGGATCATTATTCCAATTGGGTTGTAGATGGTGCATAATGGGCATTTCCTTTGGAACAACATTCCTTCTTACACCTCAGGAACATGACATTAAACTATGATGCACCATCATAGTTTCATGATTACAAACTCTATATCATTCTAAATCCTTACCACATGAAGTTAGAATACATGGACACATCCCAAGAACATGAAGTAAAAATAGGAAACAGTTTTTCAAGAAATACGACCATAAACTATTTTCAATATTAGGGTCTTCTACCCTGAATTCTGTTGGGTCCCCCACATACATGCTCTGATGGACAGGGGAATGAATCCAAAAGTGTCAAGTTTCACTCAAATACTTCCCCAACCCATCTCCATACATATATTCTTTAATATCCAAGATATCCATAATATTTCGAATCCATATGACTCCATAATAGTGATGGTCTCATGCCAATTCGAATCACCTCACATCACAGGCCAATCCCTTAATATATTTTTGGTAACAAATAGCAGATATAGTGTTTTAGACATGGCCAATAGTTGATTTTGTGTATTAATTCCCCAGCCATGACTGGGGATGTTTTGGATCCTTTGTTTTGAACACAATCAATAGATCCCCTTCCCATTAGTTTCATCTTTCATAGTTCATATCTAAAATGTTTTTATTCACATCATTGCCACATCAATATGTATTATTGGAACTCTAGCACCCTGGGTGTTTCCCCTCTATGAAAATGCACATGTTTAGTTGGAAGGTCAACATCGTTGGGAAATTCTAAACCCAATATTTCTTCACCCTTGTTGTACACTTATACACATGGTGAGGGAATTCTCTACCCACTCCATATTTCCCTTATCATGATTTCCTCACATGGGATTAGGAGTTTTGGTAGCACTTGTAACCATATAGGGGATCTATGAAACATCATGGTCTGAATTTTATGACACTAAACTAAGAACCATGTAGTCCATGCTCTAGTGACTTTAGAATAAAAAACATTGTCATGATGTTCAATATAGAGATTACATCACTTTAGTAATCAGTCATCTACAATTTTGTTTTCAAATACTATATATGGCTTGATTCCTTTTCCTATGTGATATGTATGAATGTATGGATGTTTCATCCTTTGGCCTAGCTGTAGAGTACGTTTTTTGTCCTCATAACACATGTTTCCTTCAAGTGTTTGTGGAGTTACATGGGCCTTCAAGGAATGAATTCATGTTGGGTTCTGGTCATCATGCCATACACTCCCTCCTGTGAACACTCATCTTCCCCAAAGTTCTCGTTGCATGATAAAAAACCACATTACAAACATCATCCTAGTTATATGAAGATTAAATCTATAGAATCCAATGTCTATAAAGGACGACGATAAACATCATAGATTAGGCCAATCATGTGACCTTAATGTACATCATTATCCTTCTAGATACATGAAAAAATGGAAAAACATCATGGTGTTGTCTCTTGAGAGAACATAGACTATAGAAGGGGTCACCCACCTTTCCATCTATCATGAACTACGTGTGGCTTGATTCCTACCCTTGTAGGATACATACTGATGCCTAAAATTATAACTTTGGGACCAATGGTGATTTTCCGTATTTTTTCATGCTAGTTTAATCATTTACTTACTACATGATGTTAAAATACATGGGATTTCCATAACAATGTGTTTCTTGATTCTTTTCCAAACAGGATATCTAGCGATGCCAATATATTTCATCTTTCTCCACGGCCCATGGATTATCAAACCATTGGCCCATTGGCCTCAACATAGTCTAATCAATATTTAATTATTCTACATTCAAGCATCCACAGGAATAAATAAGTGGAGTGTGTGCCTCCTTGGTCATCATTCATGTTAGGTTTGTTATGACACCATATTACATATATTTTTTTATGGAGTCCTCACCCCATATTCCAAACTCTACATCCTTAAACTATGAGCCAATGTCCATAATGAATGACTTTAAAATAAAACTATATAATGATAACATTATGGATTCCCCATGACTACCATTGGATCCCTTAATTGCCTTTATTGAGAGGTTTGTCCCTACCAGTGTTGTTCTTCTACTGAGATGTATTCATGTTCAATGTAGGACTTTATTTCTATCATCATGGGATATGTAGTGACCCCCCAAAATTTTCTCTTCAAATCCATATGCAGGATTATCAACCAATTTTCCCCATGGCCTCAGTTATGTTCCATGGTCAGACACATCATTTCATGGTATCTTTGTAGTAAGTGAGCCTTCTTGTCCTCATTCACTATAGTTTTTATCCTTTTTATGTCACATACCTACCCTTGAATTAAATTTTTATCTATATTAAATGAAACATGACATTAAAATACTTCCATAGTCCAAGAAACATGAATTTAAACTACATTCTAATTCCAGGTTCTAATATCCATGACAAACCCTTTTCTCACATCAAGTTATTATCAGATTGGATGTCCATCATCTTTCAAATCCAGAATGACACCTAATAGTGATGGTCTCATTTCAGCTTGACACACCTACCATCCTAGTCCAATGTACTAACAGATCTCAGGCATCATAAATCAAATCTTATCTTTCAAACTTGGTCAATAGTTTACTCTATGTTTTCTTGACACATTCTAGATCAGTGTGTTAGTGGTCCTGGGGTTTCAAACATTGTCAGTAGTAAATATTTTTTCATGAATCACCCATTTTATCCATACCTTGAAATTTGTGTTTGACATCTTTTCCGATACAATGTTTTTTATGGGTTCAACCCTTGGAATCCACTCTAATGCGTGATTCCAAATGTCACATGGACCCTTTTACCATTCCTTGTTTCGCACACCAAACATGGCCAATGAGGGATAAAAAAGTTTGGTAGGGTGTGTACTAATATGGTCAAGCAGTATATTATCCCTTTATATTCCAAACACAATGACAATAAAATGGGATAATCCCTGGGAAAATGTGGTGTGTCCCCCATTTTCACCTTACCACATCACATAGTCCCATTTTGGGAAGTCTTCATTTCATCAATTTCCAGATACTTGTTTGGTATGAAATCCTCTTTGAGATCATTCTCATCTGTTATGTTTCCTCCATGCCATAAAGATATTCTAGAAATAAACATATCCATATTCCATGCTACATGAATTTAAACTACTAACCGTGGTGCAAGAAGTATGACATTAAACTGTGTGCAGCAACCTGATCATTTGATGTTAAACCATGAGATGCGTCTAGATCACATGAAATCAAACTATTCCATGAATCTTCCTTACTATATGATGTAAAACTACAAGTTCATCTTAATCAGTTACATGATGTCAAACTAAAAGGCCTCCCAAGACCTCACATAAATGGACCTCACCTGAAAGGTCTATTCTTGATGTCCGTTATCTACTACATTTTCAAAATCTTCTTTTGTTGCTCGGCATCCAAGAAAAACTCCCTTGGAAGATGAGAGTTATATTTTTTCAGTCCAATACACTAACACCAGTGCGTTATAAGCCATGGTGTAATGCTTTAAAGAGAGTTCAAATCTATTCCAATGTTCTATCACTCCATTATCATGCATTGTGTACCCCATATTCGTAACCATTCATTCTTACACATCTAAAGGGACCCCCTAATGGCCTGCTATCATGTTTCCTTTGCTCACCTATAATCCTGGGTCAATGTCCCCAAAGCCTTCAGACCACATTTGGAGACATGTCCTATGTTACGAATAGGTTCACTAGTCTACCCTCATTTGTTTGTATTCATTTTGTTCTAAGAGATATGGAAATTGTGTTTAAAAAACGGTCAATATTGGTCCTATATCAGGATTCCACCCCCATTGTGATCCAAATATTGGGAATCATGATTCAATTTATTCATTCCCATTTATTCAAGTAAAATTAAATTCCCTATTTTTATCCCATTCCTACATTAGCGCACACTAGAAAAGCTTTTCATCTCTTTAGAATTCAACTAAATGGATAGTTTGTTCCTTTTCAGGACACTCTAAATGGGGATCGATGACCCCTTTTGATCCTGGAAAATTATAAAGTGTTTACCTTTCTCATAAAAGTATTCTATATTCTATTATCTATTATTTCCAACACAGATCTAGACTCACATGGGATTAGATATTTTTAGTTCATCATTATCTTCAATATGATCAAAATACAGTGGGCCTAAGTAATGCATTTTCCTTAGAGATTTCCTCCGAACATGGTCTGCCTTACCCTCCTCATCTTCATTCGTCCCCCTTCTACAGGGGGAATTTATTCACACTAAAAAATCACATCCAAATAATTCTCCAAATGCTATCACACTTGGTCCTAGATTGTATCTTGTTTCACATGACTTGATTTCACTAGTCATAGTGCCCGAATCGAGTTAGGAATCAGAGGTTAAAGTAGTTTTATGTCATACAAAAAAAATGATCAGCTGTGACGATTTTAGGGAAAATGGATTTTTTCAAAATAAATATGTTGTGTGTGTAATAATTTAATCTTCTCAAAAATATGATTTGAATGTAAAGCTCATATGCACATAATGCAAAGTCAATGGGAATCTTCATCACCACACACAAAAAAGCAGCTATGTATGGTGTGCATAAAAGGTGCACTCTACACTAAAAAGCTCAAATTTATTCATATATATATTACATTCTCTATGAGATTCCAAATTCCCAATTCCATGACTAAAATATTATACGCCACTATGTAAGGCATCACCTATATATAGAAGCCCACCCACCCTTTCTTCAACATGAAGATTGAGTGGCCAACCACTATTTTTCTGCGCATAAGACCATTATTTTTGTGACACCAAGAAATAATGGAACCATTGAGTTAAAAAATATGCGTGAAAGGTTCCCTTTGGGTATTTCTTCGAATGGGCCCATAGTTTTGTAATCCCCGCAAAAACTCATTTCATAGTAACTTTTGTGTGTGCAAGGTTTTCTCTTGTGGACATCCTTGGTATTGTGTAGAGTCCTAATCTTCTATAAAATAGTTTTGAGAATTCCATTCTTGCACACATCAGGGCCATGACTCTAATCTTGGATGCACTAGTATTGCACTACCCAATCATAGATGCAGTAGTGTGAAGGCATGCCCCACTGGTCCATACAGAGGGGGTTTTTCCCTAGTACCCCCACTCTAGATTAGTGTCGGGATGCGGTGTTTTCCATCTATCACAACCCCTTAACTAATATCGCTAACACACATGAAATAGGGAGAGTCATACCATGATCTTTTTGGGCCTGGACAATGACATTATGGTTTGGGCCCTTCTGTGGATCCAACTTCCAACCCTAGAATACCATGATTCTAGATACTCATCCTCACCCCTTGAAACACCATAATTGATATATTTTTCTTAGTCATATTATCATGTCAAGGGTTGAAGTTATCATCTTGTATTCCATGATCACCATGACTTAAACCATCCCTCTAGAATCTCTTCAAACCCCATCATCGGACTACCATGCCATGTCAAATAATAATGGTCTCTCTTATATAAGTCCCACACTAGCAAATTGTAGATGTCTTATTCCTAGTAGTTATCACTACATGATATTAACTATATTATACCCTATCATTAAAAAATAGTATTCCTTATATGAAACACATCGGATTCCTTATGTTTCAAGCATAAGATGCAACATTCCATTATCATGAGATGAACACAAAATAGTAACCCCAAGCCTCCTAATCTAGTGTAATCTCCTATAATATACGAGGACCCATCAGTGAGTTGAGATGACCTCACGACATGAAATGATGAAGAAAAAATGCACATATTTTTTATGTAATCCCCATTAACACCACTGACACTCCACAACAATATCCAGGTAGCTTCCACATATAGGTCCCATAGACACTATTGATTCCCACAGTTGATCTCAGGTAGCTCCCACACATATGCCCCATTCAAACCATTACCTCTCCAAAACCTCACTCACACATCATCCACTTGTAATCCCCATCCACACAATTTCTACAGCATAGCGGCACCTAGATAGCTCCCACATGTATGCCCCATTCACGCAATTACTGCTCTATAGAGGCACCCAAGACTCATCCTTAGGTGTAGTCCCCAACACCCCTTTCCATAAATAAATAAAATTTTATCCCCAACTAACTGGGGTACATAGGAATCCCCCCTATGTGTAATGCTCGAAACTCCATACATTTTAAATTTTACCCACCAGTTCACATCATCTTGATCAAATGACGTTATACTATACCATGCATCATCCTTACCATATGACATGAATGTACGTGTATTTAATCCTCACTGGATGATGTTAAACTACGTGGAACTCTTGAACTATGTTTGGCTTTATATAATCCTAATAGGTAGGGTATATAGGATTTCTCCTTGAGGATTAATCCCAACCATTGGTAAAGATTGATGCTCCCTCCTAGGGATGTACCCCTTCATGGTGTGACATATTCCCCTTTATGAAACACACCACCCGAGTCATCTCTCATAAGGAATTATAATCATTACCAATGGTAATCCATGGTGATCCCACATAGGGACATACCCCTTTCATGGTGTGACATATTCCACATTATCGGTAGCACCGCTGTGGGTCTGCTTTCATTGGGAGTTTTGATCCCTCTAATGGTTAACTCAGGAGCTCCCTCCAAGGGATGCGCCCTCAGAATGTAACCCCTTCCATTTATGGGACACATCTTATATATCCACTTCGATTGGGTGTTATGATCTTTCCTCCATCCTAAATCAGTCATCCATATTTTTCTTTCATCACCATGTCCTGGTAACATCTTGGCATTCATCAACCTTCATTCTACGTGCTACCTCCATAGGTGTAAGACCTAATCACACTCTTCTAAACTTTGTGGAATTTGATTTTACAACCAAATATGATACATACGAAACCTCCTAGAGGTTCACTCTAAAAAATTCAACATCCAATTCATCACCTCACCCTTATCCTGGTGAAATCCTAACATCCATCTAGTTAGTATTTGTGTGTAGGCACCATAGAGTCCAACAAACTATGTGGGTTTTGATCCGTGTACTCTAAATAGGATACTTATGACACCTTCATGAGGTTCAATCCCAATCATCGGTAAACCTTGGTGTCCCCATCCTAGTGGTGGACCACCCTAATCCTCTCTCAGTGGTATCCATATCAAACATCATAGTGTGACATCTTCTCGTTATGGGACATGCAACCCTGGGTCCTCCATCTTGTTGCGTTCTGACGCACCCAATGGAATACTATGGTGTATCCCTCCAAGGGAGGAACCACCATGATCCACCTTTAGGGGCATCTATATAAACCTTCACGGAGTGGAATCTTCCCATTATCAGAAATTCCACCCTGGGTCCAACCTCTTTGTGTGTTCTAACTCACCCAACGGTAAACCACGGTGTCTCCCTCCAAGGGGGAAACCTCTATGATCTACCTCTTATAGTGTCATGATCAGCCTTCATGGTGTGAAATATTCTCTTTATGAAACACATTATCCAGGTTCAACCACCATAGGCATTCTGATGTACCCATCCAGTAAACCTTCCATGCACTCCCTACATGGGATGCACATCCTTGATCTGCCTCAATCAGGTGTTCTCGCCAGCCTTTTTCCACCTCTTTGAGATGTTAAACTGATGTCCTACCCCATGATAAACATGGGGTAGAAGAGTAAAACATTATAATACCTACATGTTGGATAATATACGAATTTATCCCTATAAGATGACTTGGGTTATTTGCCTTTGTGAATCCCTATTACAAATAGGAATACAAGTGACCAATGTTCTAGTGTCCAGACATGCCAGAGATTCCCAACATGACTACTACCAGGAATGAAGGCTTATACCCAATCAAGATCCATTGCAATGCCCTGATAAAAGCATATTAATTAACCAAAATATAAAAAGATATAATATCATGAATGAGTTTCACAAAAATGTATTAATCATTAAGGGATACCAAAACTCGGTGACAAGTTCCATGTCGAAATCCATGGAAGTAGGAATAGACATCCCATTATTCTATTTTGATCATGATGCAGTCATAGCCGAGAAAGTAAAGAATGCTTCCATCCTTTGGAAAGTGGGAATGTTGGTCACAGTGCATCCATTACTGAAAGATAGCACGCAAGTAGAATGCACCCTAGATAATTAATTAGAAATAATAATGTAAAAGAAGAGTTCAAATTTTTTATTTTCCAATTAAATTGTAATCTTGATGCATTTTATGTCAAATTAAATGAATAATCCAAAAAAAGACCTTAATGATATTTTATGTTAAATAATATTTTTATTAAATGATTTAAAATTACAAAAAAACATGAAATATGATATTTTGAATTAGAAATTGTCAAAAATTTCATACATGGATCGTTTTTTAACTATTTTACACCATATAGTGAATTTATTACATTTAAAGTCTAAAACATGTGCTACCATGGTTAAAGATAAAAAATTTATTGAAGGGTTAAAATAAAAAAATGAGGTTTAAAATGACAACAATACCTATCTAGATTTTATTAGATAATGATATTTTGACCATAGACATTTTTAAATGAATGTAAATTTGGAATAATTTTATTTTAGAGTGGAATAATTTATATTTAATCATTTAGGTAACCCTAAGGGTTTCATTTCTTTGTTATAATGGTAAACTTTATCACTTATATTCCTCACCCATTTTGAAAACTATATTTCAAAAATAAATTATATAAATACCTTTACAACCCTCCTATCAATGACTTAGAGGTGTCAGTCTAGTCAATAGTCAATCTATGAAGGCATCATCTATATGAAAAAGGTTGTTTTTAAATTAGTGGTATAACACTACACTGATAATTTTCATTTAATATCTTTATCTATCTCACCCAATTATAAATAAAACAGGATGATATAACAAATTAATTATCTCTAATATAATTAAAATATATTATTATTATGGTAAAAACATTTTTACTCTTCTTCTCCAGCCAATGGTTAATGAGAACTTTGTTCGTGTGTATGTGTTGACTACCAACTCCATGAAGCGATGTGCTTCATTTTACATAACAAAAACTTATATATTATTATAATTATATATTTGATATATTAATTTTATACTGAAGAGATAATTATTATTTTATAATTAAAATATTTAACTACCATTCATACCATTCCACTCATTAAAACAACGATGACATCACCAATGTGTATGAGTGCAATACCACCTCCACTAAGTGATATGATTCAATTTTCATGTCCACCATTCATGTATGATTAAAAAAATAGAATTTATGTTATTAAAATTATAATTATTTAATGATAATTGTTCTATATATTATGTAATAATGAACGTTTTGACCACGGTTAACCTGCCAGAGTTGTTTTGCGATTATGAACTCAACATCTTCAAAACGTCCAACATACAATTAGTCAATTTATTAGAAATATAATAAATGGTAATAAATAAAATAAAATTTATTATAATAATTTATCAAATCGTAAAATTTTTCTTATATATGTTTATTATATGTGTTAAAGTACATGTGTGACTTGTCCATAGGTTGTGTAAATGATATTTCGTTAAACACTTATTATACATGTTTTAAACTTTCTGTTATATTTTTCCACCAAATAAATGTTCTATAAAATGATCCATATATGTTTTTAATGTACTAAAATATAAGTTAAAATTAATTTTAAATATTAATTTACTTTCATTGTAATTTTTTTAAAATAATGGTTTTCTCCTTTTCAAAAATGGTTGTTTTTAGAATAAAATTATACTATGGAAGCAAAATTTGTTAACTGTATATCGAATGAGTGTAATTCCACTCTATCATAAACAATATTATATTATAATATCAATTTTCATATTTTAATACTTTTCCAAATAACATATAGTTTCTCATTCTTCTTGAAATATTTTTAAGAGTTTGTATTGAAATTAAATTTTCATCCTTATTTCTACATGAATCTTGATTGTCCATATGAATTAGTGATAAATGGAATATTTTATGAGACTTTACAATGAAAATGTAAGATGATTATTTTTTATATATGTTACGGACCTTGAAAAAATTTCATGATGAATGTATAACCCGATTCAACTCTACAACACATTGGGTAATGATTATGTTCTCCAGAGAATAATGTTGGAATTATTCTAGTAGATTATTCCTTTTTTTGTTTTCATGAAAGGGTTTGTGTAATGGATCTATGAAGATGATTTTAAAAGTACCAAAATTCATTTTTTATGATTTATAACAAGTTTTTAATGGAAATATTTTTATTCTAAAAGGTACACTAATGATGAATTTTTAATGGAAATAATATTCCATTAATGTGTAAAATGGAATGTTTTAAGAAAATATATTCCATGGGATATTATTTTTTCTTATAAAACCTCATGATTTTGATTTCTCCATTATGTTTCCATTTATATTTTGGTATGAATAAATTTTTGTAGTAAATTTATTGTTATGTGTGAGTAAATTATTTTTGTGAGCCCAATGTTAATTAAATTAGTGGAAAATCCCTTATATGATCTCATTGATTATATAGGGACTAATAGGTTTATTTATTTATTTTTATGTGTCCCTTAATGATATCATTGTGATCATTGCATGTTTAAAAAAATTCAAATTGTTTAAGGATGATTCGGAACAATTGAAAGTCAAATTATAAAATCAGGATGAATTTTGAAGAAATTAGACTTATTAACTATGTAATTAATGATATTTTTCTGGTAGTTAACAATTTTGAGAGCATTATATAATTAATGTAAATGGAAAAAGATTTTTATAAGACGTAATTTTATTTCATAATAAATTCTCAATTATCTTTTGGAGGTATATAAGATTTTATTATTTCCTTTTGGTAATTTACGATATTTATAGAAATGATTGGAATAATTTTTATATTATATAATTAGAAAAAAATATATTTTATAGTATATTACTTGATGAGTGAATAGTTTTTTTGGGAGATAAAATTTAAATTGATCTCAAAAGATTCTATGATGAATATATTATAATTTTTGGGTTTTTAATATGGAACTGAATATTTTGATGAGCTTTATATTTAGTTATTTATGGAATTTTTAAAGATGAAGATTGTGTTTTGTTGTTGATGATTTTAATATTAATTTATTATCTCTTATTATTAGATTTTATATTACATTATGAAAACCATTTTGGTGGTGGTTATTGTATAATGATAAGAGGATTAAATGGATATCATTCAATCAATCAGGTTATTTGTTAGAATTTTATTTACTACATCAAGCATGATATTCTGATGAAAATTAATGTAATTAAGTACAAATGTTTTTCTTTCTTGTTCTTTCTAGATAATAATAGAGTTCATTAATGATAAGAAAAGAATATTTAAATTAACGTGTTAAAATTTTATTCTATTTTATGATTAATTGATTTTCTTTTTTATACTTTAATGATTTTTATTTTGGTGGTTATTAAAATTCACATATTCAGATCTTATACCACTCTCTATTATTACATAGTTGTAATTTTTTTTTTACATGTCCATATGTTCACTTACCACAAATTTTCTACTTATTGATGAACCTAATTTGATGTTATTAAATGTTATAATTATATGTACCTCATTCTGTTTTGAAAATATTTTTTATTTCCACATTTTACGATGTTAGTTTTCAAAAAATGTATATTAAATTTTAAAAAGGTATTTCCTTTCACAATCATATATTTTTTCCACTCCATAGAATTTATTATGAATATGTTTTAAAAAAATATGTTATACATGCGTTAAAATTGAGACTAATAAATTTTATTAATGGTTATAATATAACAACACAATATTTTATAATTTTTTTCATTAAATAATAATTTTTTTATTTTGTGGTATATTAAAAATAAAGATTAATAAAAATCAATATTATTTATTGAAATATTGTCATTATAACCTATAAATTGGTATTCTGTCTATAGATAGAAATATAAATTTTATGAAATATATATTGATATTTTTTCCTCAATAAATTATCCATAACACATTAATTATCATTTTTTTGTAAGTGAAGATAAAACCTTATAAAGGTAAAGGGTTTTTAACATAAAATTGATTCTATGTAAAAATATATTTTTAACTAATTTGATTAAATTTATGAGTGTTGATAAATTATTCTAATTATATAATATATTATTTTACTAATTGAATGAAATATTATTCATTAAGATATATTTATTAGGATATGAATGAGAAATACTTAAATTTATGCTTCAAAAATAAATTTTCTTAAAATATGGTTTTGTTTACATGTTTAGTGAATATATTATAATTAATTTCACTGAAAAAAAAAGAAAAAATGTATTAAAATTGTGAAATTATTTTTGAAATAATTATTTAATTATATTTATAGTATGAATTTTGATGAATGTTCTGAAAAAAAATTGATTTTGGGGTGGATAGTGATAAATATTGTTTTATTATTAACACTCATTTATTTGTATTATATTATATAATATATATTTTATTATTGTTGTTAATTTTTTCTTAATGCAACATAATTATACATTTATTGGGTATATTAACATTAATTTCATTGGATGTTGTATTATTCATGATTTTTATATATGTTTAGTTTTGTGTATAAAATTTATTTTTTCTAAAAACTTATTAACAATCTGTTTTTCACATTTAAATTATAATTGATTTCATCAACTTATAAAAATTTATTTCTAAAAAATTGTTTCAATTTTTTGAATTTATAGATTAAATTTGTAAAATATATCCCTTTTTTGTTATAAATAGTAACGATGATAATGATTTATCGCGACGGTAAGGGTAAAATGGGTAAAAAATGTTAAAACAATGGGATATGGTCCTAAAATAAACCCAACACTGGAATTTATTTCATTGTGTTAGATTAATTCATATATATCCATCATAAAAATGAATATATGGCATTTTTTATGTCATTTTAATTTTATAATGTCATTAAGATTAATTTATGTAAATAATAAATACAAAATGTTATTCTCTTAATTTAAATATATATTATATATTGTCATATGAAAAAATGTACTAATGAAAAAAATATAATGTATGTTTTAATATAAATAAATAATTTTTATTATATTGATTTGTTATTAATTGTTAGTGTCACGAACTGCCTCCCTGGGCCGTGAACCTGATCATATGACACCATGGGTTTCCTATAATACCATGGTTGCCTTCCCAACACACCATTGGCTATTACTCACCAGGTTCTCTTATCGGAATAATGACTGTCCCCACTGGCCAACACATGTTATTTCAGTGTGTTTTTTCCTCACTCACACACACACTGGGAAAATTCCCAGAAGGTCACCCATCTTGATTACTACTTCAGGCCAAGCATACTTAACTGTGGAGTTCTAATCAGATAGTCTCCTGAAAAGAAAGGTGCACCTTGATAACATGGGTAGTAACATTTAGCCTTATAAGTCTCACTTTTTAAAGGGTGTTACAATATCCACCCCATTAATGCACAACATGCTCGTTGTGGACCCCAGGACTCAAACCCAGCCAGTGCCTAAGCACTTACGGCTAGGTATTGGCTCTGATACCATTTACTTTCGAGCACATACTTTTGAACTCAGTTTACTTTGTGTTTACTTCAGCTTGCGTACTTTGTTGACTTTGTTAACTTATATAAAGGAAATGCCTTTCCATTTTAATGGGATTTACACCTTTGGTGCTATTCTCCATCCCCTGGCTTATGGAATCCGGGCTTGGGGTTGTCACAGCACGGGACCCGAGGACGGGTCGTGAAAAATTGGTATCAGAGGAGTCAGTTCGACCACAGAACTCATGACTCTGATAATTTCTTCTCTGTGAGGCAATAATGTTTAGATAATTGAGTGTGGTTATCAGTCCAGGGAGTCCAGTGTTGGTGCGGCGACCGACATATCTGTACACTAGGACCCTGACTTCTGATTTCCAACTCAATGCCCGAAAACATTGATTTCATGTGTGATTCAAATTTTTTTCTTTGTGATTACTTTGTGTTAGCTCACCAGGTATATTGTATTAACCATGGTGCACCTGTTTCTTTTCAGGATGTCCCCATGATGGCAGCTAGCTAGGGTTTCCAGTTACTTACGAAATGGCAGCCCAGCAAGCGATGAGGCCTCAGTGCAGGGCCCAATTACAATGGAGACACCAATGGTACCTCTACCCGGTAGTCCACCGATACCACCTGGAGGTCCACCTCGACCACAGGGAGCTGGCTGACAGAGGCAGACTCAGCTAAAGGTAGTGGAGCCATATAACCACGGCGCACCTAAGATTATTTGAGGTACTATCTGTGTCAACTCCACCCTTTCTGTAGTTCTTATAGACATAGGAGTGAGTCATTATTTTATTGTTGCTGCCTTTTTTCAGAGATCAGATATTCTGATAGAGCCTTTGGCTCGATCCTTATGGCTAGAGACTCCTACGGGAGTAGATGCGATGATTATGCACTGGTACCAGCAGTGTGAGCATACTCTAGGAGGCAAGATCTTCGACTGGGATATTCTTGAAGAGGTGTCGAGGCCTTACGACATCATCTTGGGCATGGATTGGTTATCTACAATCCATGACCAGATCGATTGTATTAGGTGAAAAGTGTGGTGTGTCCGCACAGATGGGAGTAGGTTTACCTTCACAGGCGATAAGGGAGCCTTTCTAGTACATGATGGACTCAGGTAGAGGAGAGGACCACCGATCACACATCAGTTTGCTAGTATCATCCTAGAAGCAGTTGATGTGTAGAGTCTGAGTTTTTCTATTGTGGTGGATTAGTATGTAGATGTTTTTCTTGATGACGTTCTAGGACTACCTCCTAGAAGAGCAGTAGACTTCTATATTGACAGGTACCATGAGACAGCCCCAATATCTAATCTAGCATATAGGTTGTCTCCCACTGAGCTTCGTGAGCTACGGGTGAAGCTGGAGGACTTGCAGGGAAAGGGATTCATTCGACCCAGTGTTTCACCCTGGGCATCTCCGATTTTGTTCGCCAAGAAGGCGGATAGGAGCTTGCGACTGTGTGTCAACTACCGTCGCCTGAACCAGGTGACCATGAAGAACAATTATCCACTTCCAAGGATTGATGACCTCTTTGATCAGCTCAGGGGAGCACGATGGTTCTCGAAGAAAGACCTCAGGTCAGGCTACCATCACCCCAGAGTTCGAGATGAGGATGTGCAGAAGACGACATTTAGTTGTCAGTATGGCCACTCTGAGTTATTGGTTATGCCTTTTGGCATAACCAATGCTCCAGCAGTGTTCATGAGTCTCTTGAACAGGATCTTCCAGCCTTACCTGGATAAATTTGTTGTAGTCTTCATCGAAGACATAATGATTTACTCGACCACTGAGGAGGAGCACGCCTACCACTTGCGGGTTGTACTGGACATACTCTGAGAGTACCAGCATTATGGTAAGCTATCGAAGTGTCAGTTATGGATTCGAGAGTTCAACATTTTGGGGCACTTCATCCCCGAGGTAGGAGTTGCAGTGGATCCTACGAAGATCAATTCAGTACAAGTTTGGGAGCCACCCAACAGTGTGATGGAGGTGTGGAGTTTCCTAGTTCTGGCTGGGTACTGTCGGAGATTTGTGCCAGACTTATCCAGAGTTTCAGCATCACTTTATGCATTGACGAATAAGGGTAAACATTTCAAGTCATCAGATATATGTCATCATAGCTTCCAAGAGCTGAGACATGGATTGACTATTGCACCCATCTTGAGGCTACCAGAGGAGGGCGTGGGGTATTTAGTTTACTGTGATGCATCAGGGACTGGACTCGGGTGTTTCCTGATGCAGGAGTAGGTAGTGATCACCTATGGTTCACAACAGTTGAGGCAGCATTAGAATAATTATGCTACCCATGACCTGGAGTTAGCAGCAGTGGTCATCGCCTTGAATATGTGGTGACACTATCTGATTGGAGAGCGCTTTATAGTCTATTATGACCACCAGATTTTCAGGTACATATTCTCATAGATTTACATAAACCTGAGACAACGACAATGGCTTGAGTTCCTCCAGGACTATGACTTTGAGATATTCTATTCTCCTGGGAAGGGGAACGTAGTGGCTGATGATCTCAGCAAGAGTTAGGGCATTCAGATACTTGGATAGGCGACATAGAAGTTAGCCGCGTTGCAGATATCCTTCATGGATAGCGATGGAGTAGCCTTTCTACAGTCGCTCACAGTCACTCCTCCACCACTTCAGTGGGTCAGAGAGGCACAACATGGGGATGTTGACTCTGAGGTGTGACGTGCTCAGATATCCTCAGGGCTGGCACCTGATGGATTTTCTATAGGAGGAGAGCATATAATCCTCTTCAAGGGATGTATCATGGTACCAATTTCATTACAAGAGGATGTGCTGAGGTAGTTTCACACTTCCCCTTTGGCGGTACATCTAGAAGTAGCGAAGATGTACTAGAATCTCAGATGACAACACTGGTGGCTGGGTATGAAGAAGGCTGGGGCAGTGTTCGTTTCTCGATTCCTCACCTGTCAGCAGGTGAAGGTGGAGCACCAGGTACCAGAAGGTTAGATGCATCCCTTAGAGGTCCCAGAGTGGAATTGGGACGGAATATACATGGATTTTGTGATGGGACTTCCATGTACTTCAAGAGGACATGACTCCATCTAGATGATTGTCGACCGACTCACCAAGTCGGCCCACTTCCTACCTATTAGAGAGAAGGGATCAGTGGAGAGCATGGGACGCCTCTACGTTCAAGAGACCGTACAACTTCATGGTGTTCCCTCGTCTATCGTCTCCGATCGAGATGCTCACTTTACTTCCAGGCTTTGGAAGGGGTTGTAGGAGGCATTTGGGAACCAGCTATGCCTGAGCACCCCCTTTCATCCTCAGACGGATGTCTAGATGGAGAGGAACATTCAGACACTAGAGGACATGCTCCATGCGTTCATCCTTGACTTTGGTCGTAGTTGGGAGGATCCAATACCCTTGGTGGAGTTTGCATACAAGAATAGCTACAAATCTATCATCGTGATGGAACCATACGAGGAACTGTATGGCCGACCTTATAGATCACCTCTGTACTGGATAGAACCTGGGGAGTCAGCACTTGAGGGACCAGAGATGGTCCAGGCCACGACGGAGAAGGTGCAGAACATCCAGGATCAGATGAGGACTGAACAGAGAAGACAGAAGTCCTATGCTGATAGGAGGAAAAGACCACTGGATTTCGAGGATGGAGACCACGTTTTCTTATGGGTCTCACCTTGACGTGGATTACAGAGATATGTCCAGGGCGGAAAGTTATCTCTGCGCTTCATTGGACCATTCCAGGTTCTCAGCAGGATAGGCTAGGTGTCTTATCGCCTATCCCTTCCACCTCAGTTGCACCGGGTGCACGACGTCTTCCACGTATCTCAGCTGAGGAGATACATGCACTGCCTGACGCATATCATTGATCATGGAGAGCTGGAAATCAATGATGGGGCGATATTTGCATAGGTATCGGTGGAGATCGAGGATCGACGGGATTGGGTCTTACATGGACGGTCAATTCCACTGGTGCACATTCGTTGGCAGCACGGGAACCTCAAGGAGAGCACATGGGAGCGGGAGGCTCAGATGCGTTCACAGTACCCTCATTTGTTTCCCTAATTTTTGATGTAGCTTTAAGGGGACGTAAAACCCTGAGGTTGGAGTAATGTAAAAAGCCGTAAATTTCAAGGAATTTGTTTTTCTTAAATTCTTTGGGATTTTACGAGTATGCAGTTTCTGACAGCACTTGATTCTGAGGCTCGGTGTGCCCGAAATAAATTTCCAAAGATTATCTCAGGTACATTCAGTGAATGAACAAGCGGGTTTTTATATCTTTTGAACCGTTGTTTGGAATTGAAATCTGAGGGAACCATTGAAACTGCAGCACCAGTAATTGCTTAAGAGGACCTTTATCGAAGATGTGATTTCTTGGGAGGAGATGTTAAAAAATGTGGATTAAATGAAAAGTGAATAAAGTTGTGGAAAAAATTTTATTTCTTTTTATAAGGTGGTTTTATCCTACATGGGAAAGTTTGGGTGGGATCCACTAGAATCCTAAATACCCATGTGAGGATAAATGTAAGATGGGGCCCACAAGAGTCCCAAACTTTTCACTTTCCATAACCCCTTAACCCCTTGGAATTAAATTTGTAACCCTTCCACCTTCTCTCTCTCCCTCATAACTCTTGCCAACACATAGTAAAAAATTAATTGAACCACTTCAATTTGTTAACGATTGTGTTGAATTCTTAAATTTTGAAATGCATGGCATAATAAATTAAAATAAGGGGTGACCTTATTTTAATTTGGGTTGGCTTGTTGTGTGGGTGTTTGAGAAGAGATCCTTGTGTGATGGAAGAAGGAAGCTCCTCTATTATTGAAGAACATCATCCTCTACAAAAATAATGACACCTCTTTGACATAGAGCACCGAATCCACAAAGATCAACGATGCGCAATCCTATTCTTCTCTTCGTGACAAAAAAAAGGAGACACTGCTTCCCCCTTGGACGCTCTCCGTTGACGTCTACGAATACTTATTCCACGATGCCGACATTCGACATCAATTATTGAGGTAGGGGTTTGTTTGGAATGAGTAATGATTGGTTTTCCTTCCATTTTATTGTTCCTATTAAACCGCTTGTTATCAGACTAATGTAGAAGGGATCAGAACAAACTAACAAGGGATGATTCCACCGCCGTTCTTGTGAATATGTGGAGTTCTTAGGCTGTTCTTGAGTGGTGAATCAAGCTATTTTTGTGGAGCCAATCGGAGGCCCGAAAACATCGTAAATGGACTCAGAGATCGGGGCGACCTAGAAGCGGATGTTTTTTAGAAGTCAGATCATTGGAACGAAGAATGGACACCTCGGGAGGCATGCTGCCAGGAGGCATCATTTCTGGAAAATTCCAGAATACATGGTGTGTTCTCGAAGAGCACATGCCGTGTAGTACAAGCGTAATGTGGCTTTCGTTTCAGACGTTAGAAAAGTATTGAATGACATGTGACTCTAGACACACGACGTGTACTCTCCACACTGTTTGATAGAGGAGACTTTGGAGGACATGGAAGGTATTCAAGGAAAATACAGGGACACTGACAACAATACACGACCAAGTAACACAACGTGTATTCTCTTCATAGAAAGGCATAAGTGGCTTCGTGAGGCTCGACGTGTAATCTTGGAGATACATGGACACAGGAAGAACCACACGGCCAAGAGGCATGACGTGTACTTCCTTCACCATGGCAGAAGCGGCTTCGTGATGACTCGACGTGTATTACAGAAATACACGGACACGGGGTGGTGTACACGGGCATGTACTCCACCACACATCCATGCATGGACAACACACATGAAACCGACCCTAGAGGTTTAGACATGGCGTGTATCCATACTACACACTGTGTACTTAATTATCTATACATCCAGCCCTGCGACACGGGCCGTATCACAGGGGCAGTACCCAGTGTCTGATGAAATGGTGTGTATCGCTTACCTACACTTCATGTACTTTAGATAAATGGCCTGGTCATCTTGTTCTATGTGACATGGCCACGTTTTTCTTGGTTTTCCCCTATGACGTGGGACGGAACAAAGAGATACATGAACTCTGGTCTTCGTGACAGTTGATGTATCGATCTTTGACTCGAGGAGTAGACCCTCTGGAAATCGAGCATGCTGTGTACGAGAACCCTAGAGGTGGGTGCGACTGCAACGATGATAACGACTGTACTTGGATCCTTTTTGGGTTCTATAACACCCCGAGATTTTATGAAAAATATTCTTTTTAATTTCATTAATGTCTTGTGTTGTATGCTACACCAAAAGAAGCTTTCACAACACGCATCCTTGAATTTCCTTCCATTACACGCAATCGCAACCTTCCTCGATAGCGTGTTTAGTATGCAATAATGTGTTTCACTAAACATCAATATGCTATTAAAATAATATTAAAACTAGCCGTTATGAATAGAAATAACCACTTTTTTGAAATTTTGTAAATTTTATTTTTCAAAATGGACTTTATTTTTGGATTCGTCATATCGAAATTATCTTAGGGTGAAATTTTGGTACTTTTCGGATAACTTTCATTTTCTGATGAATAGTGAAAATTATTAAATTTTAATTTAAAACAACTTTTTTAATCGAAATAATTAATAGTGATAAATTATTAATTTGAGTGGTTTTAAAGTATATTTGGAATATATTTTTACAATTCAATACAATGTTGGTCATTGGATGTAATTTCACATTTACACCAGACATAAACAAGTGTTAATCTTTTGATAGTTATTATCTCTTAAAACACGCTATTTGTTGTGACAGCGGAAATTAATTATAAAATTAATTAATGAAACTTATATGTTGGGAATTTTGTAAAATAGAAATCATTTTTGAATTTGGAATATCAATTATAGCTTAGGGTGAAATTTTGGCATTTTTCTGAAAAACATCAATTTTTGATGAATAGTGAAACTACTAAGTGGTAGTTAAAAAAATTAATTTTTTTCCTAAATCTTAATTTTACTGCTTCTGTGAATGAAATTTCAAAAATATTAGAGACACAGTTGATGTCAGAAAGTAAAATGTGGTTCAACGAGATGAAAATAATTTTTGGTGAATAGTAACTTTTTACTTTTATTTACCACGGTTAAAAGTAATAGGGTAATTAAGGGTAAAAATGATATTAATATTACCGTAACACATGTCCTAATCCTATTGGACAAGTTTATCTCGACCAAAAACAACCTTAAGTGTAAAATATTATCATTTAGGGCCACTTGGATTAGATTAGGACATTTATTGTTATTTAATTCAAAGAAGAGTTAAAAGAGTTAAAATCAATGTTTATTTACTAAAACATTTTTAATATAGGGTTATTCATAATATAATTTCAACTATAAATATTAATTAGAAAGATAAAAATATTTCCTACATAATGGTATTTTATTTTTAATTTTTAGACTTTAAATAATTTAATTTATTTATGACACAACGATGATGCAGTAATTACCTTTTTAAGAAAATATTAACATAATTGATGTTATAAATGCCCAAATAAATGTAATTTGAGACTTTTTATGACTCAAACTAATTTTATAGGTTAATATGACATGTTATTGTTGATTTGAGTAACTTTTTTCGAACTTATCATTCTGTTAGAAATTTCATAATAATCATGTACCAAATAGTGTCAAAATTGACATAAATTAGTTTTTAAAACAAATATTATATTATTAATTGTTATTTAATTCCTAAAAATCTAAGGTTCAGCCAAATTACTTAGATAAGGATATATATATATTAATAATAAACAACTTGGGGTTCGTTTGGCTTGATATAGTACGTTTATTAACCATACAGTGTAAGAAAACAAAAAGACACCGTAAAAGTTAAATTATTTAACATAGAGTTAAATCTAATTGATAAGTTTAAAATAATAACCTAAACTTGTCTAAATCCTATTTGATGAGAGGATTTTGACCCATCCCCACTTTAGCTTATAAATAAGACCATTTGGAACCATTATAAACCGAATTTGACCTTAATATAAAATAATATTTTGAGATTTTCCTAAGATGCCCCTCTCCTCCCTTATAAAAGGGCACCTCCCCCCTCTCCTCCTCACACCAATTTGAGCATTCAAGCTCATCCAAACCCTGCCAAAATCTCTTCTCCACTTCCCTAGTATCATACTAGAGGTCCTGGTCTTTTTCAAAGACCATCCTTAGTTCATTAAGTGGAGGTTAAGTGAAGGCGCGTCAAAAATAGGTAATATCCATTACCGATCTTTTTCAACTTCTTTCTTCTTCAACTTCTTCTTCTTTAGTTGTTTCATGATAAAGTAATAATATCAGTATTTATTATATACTGATATGTTATTATAAATATTAAACAACTCTAATTAACCTTCTATCCATCCTACGGAAAAAGGAAATCACCGCGTGTGCGTATGTACGGAATACCGTCTCCACGCCGTGGTGTAATCTATTTTCTACCACCACATTAATTGGATGGATATAATGGTGTAATGAGTAACTATATATGATTATTATAAAGTGATATTGATACTTAAATAGTATACATACACTTTAACACAATTCCACGACCATGGGAACGATATCATCGCTCGTGCGTACGTACGGACTACCGTCTCCACGACGCGATGAGATTCATTCTCAATGATTAACCATTAATGAATGATTATAAAGTATATATAATAAGTAATAATGAAATATATGACATAATAATGATAATGGATTTATGTATATTTATATGTATTTCATCTACTTAATTCCATTTAATTCAATAATGAAACGAAAACAGCGTTCATGCGTACGTACGGACTACCGTCTCCATGAACGGTGTATTTCATTCCATTTATCGATATTATATATATATATATATTCTGAATATATATTATATATAAATCATGTTTTACATTCTGGATATATTTAATCATGATCCATGTAATCATATTAATAATTACAAGTTAAAAACATGAACGACAAATGAGACGATTTTACCCAAAACGCTATTTAAACATGAATTTACAAAAGAACGGGTAATATAAAGTCATAAGTGGACCATATATGATATAATAACAATGAATATGATTCTGGAATAAGTCAATAACATGATTTAAATCATTATGCAGGTGGTTCGGACACTTACAAAGCAAGTCAGACCTAAGGTAAGGGATAAATTTTCAATCTCATTTTTATCCGAGATTGCTTATAGGTAAGTATTTACTGGGGTTACGTTTATCATCCATGACCATGTTTTCTAAAACTGTTTTTTATAATGTTTACCATTCTTCCATGAATGTTTAAAGTCATTTTTACCCTTTATTGACTTTTTACCACATTGTATGAATGGAATCTTTCCTTTGGTTACCATATAAGGTACTTTTTGAATTTTCTGACAAAAGTACGAGGAGAATGTTATTTTTAACTTATACGGCGTGAAAGAATTTTTACGGTTTCATAACACCTCATTTTCAAGAAGCTTCCTCTACATGATTGCATGATTATTTTCAACAAAGACCTTATCTTTTAAAATTGCATGGAATTTTGTGAAAAGAAAATGATTTTAAAGAAGAAAGGATATTTTCCTCAAGAACTCATTTCAAGTGTTTTTCTCAAAACTATTTTCTATATAAGATGACATTATTTGATATATATGTTTCAAATAAAATGTCTCTATGATTTAAATGGTTTCAATTTTCTTATGATGAAATGATATCAATTGTTTATGGATTATGATGGCATGATGTTTATGAATCCCATTTTATGACATGGGTTATGCAATGATGTATGATTTATATGGCACACATAAGAATGGTTTCATTAATAGATGGGTGGGACCTATATCTCCCTACAATGCATTGGGTAAAGATTTTATATCTCATGAGATATACATGGCTGGAATGGTAGGTTATACCGGTTCAGTGAAACAGGACTGAAACGAGGGTGACTCGGTTCAGAAATGGACTTTGTCCACTAAGATAGTCTGGGAAATGAGTCTTGACTAATAAGAAATGATTCTCTATGATTATGTGTGTATGCCACAAAGTTTCAGGTTTTATGTTATGATTATTGGGATTACATTTCACTTCTATGATTTATCCCATGTTATGATATTATGATCTCTTTTGCATGTTAAGATTTCCAAAAGCTATGTTCTTATGTATATGATGTTATTGATATATCTTTTGTTTACCCTTACTGAGCAATTGAGCTCACCCTTTTATGTTTTCTTTTCCCGAGGATATAAATAATGGTTTTAGGTAAAAAAAATAAGATCTTTATGGGAGATGTTGAAGATCTTTCACCACGATTAGAAAATTATATTCCGAGTTTCCAAAGACACTAAACTATTACGGTCCTTGTGTGTGTGTTTTTGTTATGTACTAAATATTCCGCAAAAGTAATGTAATATCCATGTATTTCAAGATTTGGGTCTCTACAGTTGGTATCAGAGGAAAGGTTTAGTCAACCTTTGAAAACTAGGATGCGAGAACTTTAGTGAGATCCCTAGAGATATTTATAAGGTATGTCTACGGATGTCCCTAAAGATTAGTATACGTATAGGATACAGTCCTAGAACTACGGTAACGATCATAGAATTTATCCTAATATGTTAGATATTGAGGATACTCCACCTTTATTATGTTGTTTTCCCTAGGTTGATTTTTGCCTCTCAAACTATTTTTTTTGGGTTTTAGAAAATGGCTGGAAACAAGACGATTCATGATAATGGAGGATATGATGGACAATGGAATGATATTCTTCATAATGAAATGGGATTTGGAAGTCCAAACATCATTATTATGCCGAATCAGCAATCTCATAATATGATCAATAAAGTAAAATTTGGTAAGTTTCCTAACTCGGCTAATAAGAGAAAGATGGAGTTTCATGATGATCATAGAGGAAAGAAAGTTCAATTTCCCCTATGTAAATCATGTGGGAAGAGGCATCAAGGAGAATGTTTCAAAGGAACTGGAAGATGATTTGGGGGTGGAAAATAAGGACACAAAGCAAGAAAGTGCAAAGGAAAAGGTTCAGTAAACACCATGGATGAGGATAATGGTATTGTTACGACATCAAAAGTGGTTAAATGTTTTAAATGAGGAATGTACAGGGAATATGAAAACCAATTCCCTAAGGGAAAGTCTCATGAAGAGAATCAGTATGGTCGTATGGGAAGTATTTATGTTGATGATGGTGAAGAGACTACAAATGATATGTGAGATGAAAGAATTGTTGAGGCTCGGTCAATGGTTTAAGAAGGTAGTGGAATGATTACATGTTTATCAAGTGTAATGTTGTATAAGTAATCTCATGGTACTATGGAATAAAGAGACATCTAAGGATTGTTACACTATTGTCTTTCCTATGTTTTTAAAGTGTATGATTAATGGTACTAGTAACCATGAAATGTTATTCAGATATTTTTTTGGAAAGTAGATGATATGCGCATAATGAAGGAATAATAAGATAATGAGGTGTTTGATTGTATTCATGAGCTCATGACTAATTTAAGGTGAAGGTTATATCATGGTTTGAGTATATAGAATTTTTGTATTTTGGTATGTGGAAAGAGTTAACTTTTAACTTCATTCATGTTTCCACTAAGGTTCAATGGGTATTCAAGAGAATACATGATTAAGGCCTTTGAATGTTTGGAATGTGACCAACAAGACATATCTTATGATATATGGGGATCAACGACAGTATTAAATATCTGGTAATCGTTTTCACTATATTATGAGAGTGGACTGCATTATTATGGATAAGCGTAAAGATTAGAATGGATTATGTTGGACATATGTTAGTATTGTTTAAGGATAGAATATTTTCGATATTATTGATGGGATGTTATAGTAATGTATTTTTAGAAAAAGGACAACCTGCAGGACGGGCGACAACCCATCGCGTCGGACAAGGCTATGGGAATCGAACCCACAACTGAAGTGCGACTGGCCTTTATCGCCTACCACTGGCCTACAGAAAGTCCCTGGATAGTATAAACTAGTTTTATTTTATTACGCGGTATGATATATGAAGTATAAGTTCATTTTTGGAATCGTATATGATTAACTTCACCATAGATGGACTTATATATATTTGATAACTTTTTCTAACCTTTTGTTTGAAACAGATGGAATGACCCATCATTTTATCACATGATCTATTAACACTTCATGAATGACAAATTCAAATTCATTTCTTTAAGAGATGAAGTGGAAATGTTTCAAAGCACGAACAACAGTGAAATTATACCAAAATCATGTAAGTATTTCTTTTAATTCACCAACTTTAGGGAAATGATCTTGAAAACCAAAAATGTTGTCCTAGTGCCTTTATATATGATTAATCGAATGGTACCTTAGATCGTCACAAAATTATGGCTTTGTGATCACTGGCTTTTCCATAGCCATGTTCTCTACCACTCTCCATTAGAACATGATGGTTAGATTTCTCTTCCATATCCATATTTTCACCTATGTGGAAACCCAGTGATTAGTTTATTTGGGTAACCGTTATGTTTCATACTTTTGTTTTTAAATATTGGTTTTGGTATTCCTTTTTACGATGTGGGTTTCTATTAAAGAAACTTTTGAATAGTGAACCATTTATAACCCCGACAAATTTCGAGGGCGAAATTCATTTTAAGGGGGGTAGAATGTAACACCCCGAGATTTTATGAAAAATATTCTTTTTAATATCATTAATGTCTTGTGTTGTACGCTACACCAAAATAAGCTTTCACAACACACATCCTTGACTTTCCTTCCATTACACGTAATCGCGACCTTCCTCGATAGCGTGTGTAGTACGCAATAGCGTGTTTCACTAAATAGCAATATGCTATTAAAATATTATCAAAACTAACCGTTATGAATAGTAATATCCACTTTTTGAAATTTTGTAAATTTTATTTTTCAAAATGGACATTATTTTTGGATTCGTCATATCGAAATTAGCTTAGGGTGAAATTTTGGTACTTTTCGGATAACTTTCATTTTCTGATGAATAGTGAAAATTACTAAATTTTAATTAAAAACAACTTTTTTAATTGAAATAATTAATAGTGATAAATTATTAATTTGAGTGGTTTTAAATTATATTTAGAATATATTTTTACAATTCAATACAATGTTGGTCATTGGATGTAATTTCACATTTACACCAAACATAAACAAGTGTTAATCTTTTGATAGTTATTATCTCTTAAAAACACGCTATTTGTTGTGACAGCAGAAATTAATTATAAAATTAATTAATGAAACATATATTTTGGGAATTTTTTAAAATAGAAATCATTTTTGAATTCAGAATATCAATTATAGCTTAGGGTGAAATTTTGGCATTTTTCTGAAAAACTTCAATTTTTGATGAATAGTGAAACTACTAAGTGGTAGTTAAAAAATTTAATTTTTTTCATAAATCTTAATTTTACCGCTTCTGTGAATGAAATTTCAAAAATCCGAGAGACACGGTTGATGTCAGTAAGTAAAATGTGGTTCAATGAGATGAAAATAATTTTTGGTGAATATTAACTTTTTACTTTTATTTACCATGGTTAAAAGTAAATAGGGTAATTAAGGGTAAAAATGATATTAATATTACCCTACCACATGTCCTAATCCTATTGGACAAGTGTATCTCGACCAAAAACAACCTTATGTGTAAAATATTATCATTTAGGGCCACTTGGATTAGATTAGGACATTTATTATTATTTAATTCAAAGAAGAGTTAAAAGAGTTAAAATCAAACTTTATTTACTAAAACAATTTTAATATAGGGTTATACATAATATAATTTCGACTATAAATAATCATTAGAAAGATAAAACTATTTCCTACATAATGGTATTTTATTTGTAATTTTTAGACTTTAAATAATTTAATTTATTTATGACACAACGATGATGCAGTAATTACCTTTTTAAGAAAATATTAACATAATTGATGTTATAAATGTCCAAATAAATGTAATTTGAGACTTTTTATGACTTACACTAATTTTATAGGTTAATATGACATGTTATTGTTGATTTAAGTAACTGGTTTTGAACTTATCATTCTGTTAGAAATATCATAAAAATCATGTACCAAATAGTGTCAAAATTGACATAAATTAGTTTCTAAAAAAAATATTATATTATTTATTGTTATTTAATTCTTAAAAATCCAAGGTTCAGCCAAATTACTTAGATAAGGATAGATATATTAATAATTAACAACTTGGGGTTCGTTTGGCTTGATATAGTAAGTTTATTAACCATATTGTGTAAGAAAACAAAAAGACACGGTAAAAGCTAAATTATTTTACTTAGAGTTAAATCCAATTGATAAGGTTACAATAATAACCTAAACTTGTCTAAATCCTATTGGATGAGAGTATTGCGACCCATACCCACTTTAGCTTCTAAATAAGACCATTTGGAACCATTATAAACCGAATTTGACCTTAATATAAAATAATATTTTTTAGATTTTCCTAAGATGCCCCTCTCCTCCCTTATAAAAGGGCACCTCCTCCTTCTCCTACTCACACCAATTTGAGCATTCAAGCTCGGAAAAACCCTGCCAAAATCTCTTCTCCACTTCCCTAGTATCATACTAGAGGTCCTGGTCTTCTTCAAAGACCATCCTTAGTTCATTAAGTGGAGGTTAATTGAAGGCGTGTCAAAAAGAGGTAATATCCATTACCGATCTTTTTCAATTTCTTTCTTCTTCAACTTCTTCTTCTTTAGTTGTTTCATGATAAAGTAATAACATCAGTATTTATTATATACTGATATGTTATTATAAATATGAAACAACTCTAATTAACCTTCTATCCATCCTACGGAAAAAGGAAATCACCGCACGTGCGTACGTACGGAATACCGTCTCCACGCCATGGTGTAATCTATTTTTCCGCCACCACATTAATTGGATGGGTATAATGGTGTAATGAGTAACTATATATGATTATTATAATTTGATATTGATACTGAAATAGTATACATACACTTCAACACAATTCCACGACCATGGGAACGATATCATCGCTCGTGCGTACGTACGGACTACCATCTCCACGACGCGATGAGATTCATTCTCAATGATTAACCATTCATGAATGATTATAAAGTATATATAATAAGTAATAATGAAATATATGACATAATAATGATACTGGATTTATGTATATTTATATGTATGACATCTACTTAATTCCATTCAATTCAATAAGGAAACGAAAACAGCGTTCATGCGTACGTACGGACTACCGTCTCCATGAATGGTGTATTTCATTCCATTTATCGATATTATATATATATATATATTCTGAATATATATTATATATAAATAATTTTTTACATTCTGGATATATGTAATCCTGATCCAAGTAATCATATTAATAATTACAAGTTAAAAACACGAACGACAAATGAGACGATTTTACCCAAAACGCTACTTTAACATGAATTTACAAAAGAATGGGTAATATAATGTCATAAGTGGACCATATATGATATAATAACAATGAATATGATTCTGGAATAAGTAAATAACATGATTTAAATCATTATACAGGAGGTTCGGACACTTACAAAGCAAGTCGGACCTAAGGTAAGGGATAAATTTTCAACCTCATTTTTATCCGAGATTGCTTATACGTAAGTATTTACTGGGGTTACATTTATCATCCACGACCATGTTTTCTAAAAATGTTTTTTTATAATGTTTACCATTCTTCCATGAATGTTTAAAGTCATTTTTACCCTTTATTGACTTTTTACCACATTGTGTGAATGGAATCTTTCCTTTGGTTACCATATAAGGTACTTTTTGACTTTTCCGACAAAAGTACGAGGAGAAGGTTATTTTTAACTTATACGGCATGAAAGGATTTTTACAGTTTCATAACACCTCATTTTCAAGAAGCTTCCTCTACAAGACTGCATGATTATTTTCAACAAAGCCCTTATCTTTTAAAATTTCATGGAATTTTGTGAAAAGAAAATGATTTTAAAGAAGAAAGGATATTTTCCTCAAGAATTCATTTCAAGTGTTTTTCTCAAAACTATTTTCTATCTAAGATGAAATTATTTCATATGTATGTTTCAAGTAAAATGTCTCTATGATTTAAATGGTTTCAATTTTCTTATGGTGAAATGATATCAATTGTTTATGGATTATGATGGCATGATGTTTAAGAATCCCATTTTATTACATGGGTTATGCAATGATGTATGATTTATGTGGCACACATAAGAATGGTTTCATTAAGAGATGGGTGGGACCTATATCTCCCGCCAATGCATTGGGTGAAGATTTTATATCTCATGAGATAGACATGGCTGGAATGGTAGGTTATACGGGTTTAGTGAAACAGGACTGAAACAAGGGTGACTCTGTTCAGAAATGAACTTTGTCCACTAAGATAGTCTCGGTAATGAGTCTTGACTAATAAGAAATGATTCTCTATGATTATGTGTGTATGCCACAAAGTTTCAGGTTTTATGTTATGATTATTGGGATTACATTTCACTTCTATGATTTATCCCTTGTTATGGTAATATGATCTCTTTTGCAGGTTAAGATTTCCAAAAGCTATGTTCTTATGTATATGATGTGATTGATATTTCTTTTGTTTACCCTTACTGAGCATTTCAGCTCACCCTTTTATGTTTTATTTTCCCCAGGATATAAAGAAATGTTTTAGGTAAAAAAAAGAAGATCTTTATGGGAGATGTTGAAGATCTTTCACCACGATTAGAAGATTATATTCCGAGTTTCCAAAGACACTAAACTATTACGGTCCTTGTGTGTGTGTTTTTGTTATGTACTAAATATTCCACAAAAGTAATGCAATGTCCATGTACGTAAAGCTTCGGGTCTCTACAGGTTCGGCAGTGAGGATGACTGTACATGGATCATTCATGGGGTCAGCAGTGATGACGACTGTACTTGGATCCGGCGTGGGTTCGGCAGCGATGGTTACTGTACTTGGATCCTATATGGGTTCCGCAGCGACGACTTCTGTACTTGAATCCTATGTGGGTTCGGCAGGGGAGATGATTCAGAGGCTACATCTATCATCTCCACCCCACTTCATGAGTAGTATACCTGTATGAGCTGAGTCTTGACTTTTAATCATTATCATCAATGTGCTTGACTTTCTTTCCTGTGTGGACTGGGTTGCGCTTTCATTTGTGGACTGGGTTGTACTTGGGCTCGTGAGTTGGAGCCAAATTGGAATTAATGACTTAGGTATATGTATGGTCATATACCTAAGTAGAGTTGGTTGATACTTCGTGTTTGTATCTTTCCTTTTTCGTTTATCCTTTGTGGATTTTGGGAGATCATCGGGGGTCTCGGGGTCCCTACTGAGTATCATATACTCACGCCTGCATTGGAAATGCCCACACTACGTTGTGATGGATGCAGATGACCGACATCATTGATCGAGGTGGAGACTTGTGGAGCGGGAAGATACCTGGAGGTGGACCACTTGGCGGGATGTACACGGAGCGGACGGCCAGACCCGAGGAGCTAATGAAACCATATCTACCCACCCTTCAGGTGGGATATCAGGAAGAAGACTCAGTGTTTGCCAGTTTACTTTACTGTAGTTGTTCTTTATTTTCATTTGTACTTTAATTTCAGTTGGGTTTGTATTCTAGCCCAATTTCATTACTGCACTTACTTTTGTAACTAGTTTACTTTGTGTTTACTTCAGCTTGCGTACTCTGTTCTGTTTTTTTACATATATAAAGGAAATGCCTTCCATTTTTAACGGGATTTACACATTTGATGCTAGTTGCCAGCCCCTGGCCTATAGAAGGTGGGCTTGGGGTAGTCACGGCATGGGACCTGAGGATGGGTCGTGACAGTTAGTGATTAAATAATTACCTTAAATTCTTATACAAAATCGATAAAGTAATACTTTTAGGAATAAGAAAAATAAAGATAAAGGATTTTAGGAATAATAAATTTAATGTGTTTTTTATGAATTATGATATATCAAAAATTTAATAGGTAATTTAAAATTATAAATTTTGATAAATGTTTTTATATTTGTCTTCATTTTTTCCTAAATGTTTATTAAATCAAATTAAATAAATATTCTTATAAATAAAATAACTGATATTTTATGATAAATAGTATTTTAAAATATGATTAAAAATATTAAACAATATTTAACAAAAGGGGTGATTTATAAATGGTATAAAATTCCATCAATTAACTATTTCTGAACCACTTTTATCTTTAGAAGTAAATTTAAGACCCTCAAAATCAAAAAAAAATGTGTTGCAATGGTTAAAGCTAAAATGGGTTAATGATGGGGTTTTTTCAAATGATATTATTTTTAATGATACCTAATACGATATAAATTTTATTCATAGTTGATAATTTGATTGTAGAATATTTTTTCCCTAAATCCATGTCCCTTGGTAATAATTTTAATTTATAAGGAAAAATAATTATATTTAATTCATTTATGTAATTCCAATTATTTTCCATACTCAAATATAAAATGGAACCACCTATATTATCTTCCTCACAAATTATTAGAACTATATATTATCCCTGACCAAAAAATATTTCATACCATCATTCCTAACAATGACCTGTGAGATATGTTCTAATTAAAATACCGACATATAAGACTTATGTCCTAATCCAAATGAGGCTTCCTCATTAAGATGTAGAACACTATACTATGTATTTTCACATTATTCTATATTATAATACCATAAAATCCTACTAAACCATGATGATAAAATAAAAAATTATCTAAACCATACAGATATTTAATTAGGATTATGATGTAACCCTTTTTCATTTCCTATTCCATCCTATATGAAATGAAAACACTGGTTTGCATACAAGTGGCCTACCACCTCAACTATGCGATGTGATTCATTTTTCCATCAACACAACTCTTGGTTTTTTGTAATAATAGATTAATGATTGTGTTGTATATTATTTAATAAATTATTATTTAGGAAATTAAATATATAACATTATTTTTTCTGCTTCAACTCGTTAAAAAAATGAAAACACCACATTTGTGTAAATGTGGAATACCTACTCCATGAAGTTATGTGATCCATTTTCCATGTTATAAATTTATATATTTTTATAAAACTGATTTTTATGAATAATAATAAAAATTATTTAATTATTAAAACCATATATTTAATGTATAAATGAAACCTTTGACCACGGTCAACCAACCAATGTTATTTTGGGATTTTGATCTTAATCTCTTTAAAATGTCAAATGTGAAATTAATAAATTTAGTAGTTATATAAAATATACTAATAAATGAGATAAAAACTGTTCTGATATTTTAATTTAATTTTTTTAATATTAAATTAAATAATTATTATTCATTCATTAAATGAGTGAAAAAACAATCCTAACAATTTTGATGATGTTGTAATGGTTTTTTCATTAAGAATATACTTCAAAAGTTATAAACATTTTAATCCATTTTACCCTATAACCATGTTCATTTAAATACATCAATTATTTTATTAATATAATGAAATTTAGTTTCAAATAAATTTTAACCAATTTTTTACTCTCTTATTGAATATTTCAAAAAGAGTCCTTTTAATGTCTTGAAAATGGGTATTTTTTGGAATTTTTTACATAAGTGTGAAAGGAATTTTTTTGGTATACAATACAAGAATAATTTATTATAATAATAAACAATATAATTTAACAATATTCCACTTTATGTTTTAATGGTTTCTCGAAATTAATATCATATTTCCCATTCTTCATAGAATTTTGGCTTAATAAGTATTCAATGAAAAAATATTTGTATCCTTATTTTTAGTTGAAGAATTAATGTGCATCTAATTTTATATTAAATTGAATAATTTATGATATTCTATGGCTAAAATTATAGAACCAATGATTTATAAATAATTTTCTATCCCTCATTTTTTTATAAATATGGATGATTTGATATAGCTCTCCAATGCATTGTGAAACAACAATATTCTTCATAAAATTATGATTTAATTAATGAGTAGGTAATTCCAATTGTAAGATTTAATTTAAGGGTTAAATGAATTTGTTTTCTTGGAGAAACTACATGAAATTATTTATCCTTTTAATGAGTTATCATGGACCAATTTTAATTTTATATGTCAGTCTAGTAATATTTTCTAAGAGGGAATGCTTATTTCCATTAAGTGAAAAAATCAATGTTTTAAATATAATTTTTTTCATGGGTTCCCATGTTTTTAGTTAATCACCTGTGATTATTATTTTTCATATATTTTTCATTATATATTGTATTAGAAAAATAATTAGACATAAAATCTATTTTCATGTGTGGTAAAATAATTATTTGAGATCAATGATTATTAAGTTAAATGAAAACTCTATTATATGATTTCATGGTTTTTAAATGGACTAAGGGGTTTCATTATATCTTTTTATATGTCCCATAATAATATTATTATGATAAAACAAAATTTTACAATGTTTTTCAATGATGTGTTATTATGAATAATGATTATGTCACATAGAAAATCATAATTACTTTTGATTAAAATAAATCATGTTTTATTTTAAAATAATTTTGTGGTGGAAAAATTTAAAGTTATTCGAACTATAAAAATTATAATTTTTATTTTTATTATGTAATATTTAAGACATAATTATCTAAGAATATAAACCTGAGAAATTATTTGGGAATTCATTAAACTAAATTCATGATTTAAAACTAAATATTTTTTAATTTTTTAAGGTTTAGACATTATAGTAACAATAAAATACAATATAAATTCCCCATTATTATGATATCTTAGAAGTTTATGGATAATATTATTTTATTTATTTACTATAAATGAATGATTATATTATAGATTTAAAAATGATACTGGCTATCAGTGGTGGAAGGACATGTGAATTTGAAATAGTTACTCATGGTGTATGTCATCGATAATCTTATGTTTAAGAGTATATGAGAACATGAACCATAAATAAGAAATATAAATTTACATTTTTCCTTATGAGATTCTATTTATGGATATGTCTTGGTATTCCTAGACATTATCATTATTAATTATAAAAATCATGAGTGACATACTTTAGTATATTGACAAAAATTGTGATGACATATGATCTTGTTGAGGTATCTTGTGTTGGGAGGATCATGAATGATATTGTATAATTGAATAATTAGTAGAAATATTTATTCCGTGTATTTAATAATGGAATATGATATCTTAGTCCCTTTTATGGGAATAAATCATCTTGATTATGTTTATATCCCATGCAGTTTTATTGGAAAGATTATTTTTAGAACATCAATGAAAGAGATATCAAGCATATATGTTGATTACACAATTATAAACCCAGTGGTATTAGAGATTTCATGATACTATCTTTATATTAGACACATTTTTTTTCTGTTACATGTTTTTGTGAAATTAAATTCTTTTTCAATCTTATCATTAGTGTGTTACTAGATGAAGTACTTGTACTTTAGAAAGTTTGTCTTAAAGCCAAAAAGATAAAGGACTATAGGGTCACACAATAAGAGTATAAAAAACCCGAGTTAAATTCTATATAAATTTAATTTTTTTCAATATATATTATTCTCATATTTGGTTCAAAAATAATTCATTTTGTGTTCATTACAAATATCCAATCACTATATATTCATGTTAATATATATATGTGAGTTAAATATTTAATAAATTTTTATTCAGAGGGTAATGGTCCACTCTATGAATATAGAATATATATTTTTTCTTATTTATTAAAAATCTAAAAAATATTTATTTATTTATTTATGTAAATAACTATTAAATATATATTAACTAATTCATCGTAAATAATAATTATGAATTTTTTCATGGAAAATGTAGTGCTATTTATTTAACAAAATAAATATCCTTTATTCAGGACACTATAAATATCGAGGAAGATTATTAGGCCAAGATTAATGGTCTGTAGAGGAATTTCATATTTAATATTATTTAATGAAATATTAATTTTTTTATTCCATAAATAATTATAATTTATCCATGTGTTTAGTACAAGTGGCGTAAAACGAGAATAACAGTAATATTTAGACATCACGTTTACTTGGGATTTAGAAAATAATAAGGGACCTTTCACAATTGTTATTTTATAACCCTATTACTATTTAAACCCTGTAATGTAATTTTTTCATTTAGGTCAACATTATTTAAATACTCACAATGAGTTCTATAGAGGACACTATCATGAACTAAAGAGCTCCCCTAGAACACTAAAAAAAATACATCGCAATTCACCTCCTCGACTTGGGTGAATCAATCAGACTGTAAACGATTTAGTTAAGATCAACAACGTTTATAGAAAACATTAGCCCCATAAATACAAGAAAATAGGGGATTATACTATAAAAATCATATGTTTGAGAAACACATGTGGATAACTACAAGAGGGAATCTATACTCGATTCCTTTTACATAATGATTGTATGACAAGATGTATCCATCATATCAATGAAAATGAATAATGAGCTTGACTAAATGTAATTCCATAATTTGATAAATTAATATTTATATAAATTTGAAAAGATCCAAACTTATTAGTTTTGGGATCATGCCAATTAATTTGTATAATAATTATACACATCATAGTTATTATTCTACATATATATCATGAATTACTCATTTATTATGATCGAAAAGATGATTTGGATATGACAAAATAAGATGTTATGATTCACCCATAACCATAAAATGGTATTTGATAAATCACAAAATAATTTATAATTATTTAATACAAGTTGATTGATTATATGTTATTTTTTATAGTTTATATCTACTAGTTTATTTTTACATTAATAAGCAGTTTAATTAATATTTTTTTTCAAAAAAATAATTTACATTTTTCAATTTTCATAAAATCAAAAATTTATTATAACAAAATAAATAAAAATTGGAAAAACCATCCGTTGGGGTTGAAGATTATAGCAGACAGACATTGATATATAGCATGCGACAGAATATGAGTTTCATGTACATATGTTCACTATAGCTAAATATGTCCTGGAATATATGATACACCGATTACTATCAACAAAATATTCATTTAATGCACACCATATGTTGACTGGGAAGACAAGAACATAACCTCTCAGATCACAAAACATGTATCTGGTGTATATTCCATGTAATCTACGAGTTTAGTGGAAACATTCACAATAAATTTTTGGTCAAATTCACTGAATATTACACATGATAATAAAATTATATAACACTAAACAGATAAATATAGTGTATCTTACAAAAAAACTACGAAACTCAATACTCTATGCATCTAAAGAACACGTCAAGTCAATATAATGGTTATACAGATATATTGGAAGGAAAACACATATAGTGTATCCTTTCAGTGAAAGCCACGTATCTCAAATGAGATATATATCTAGTCCATAATCATATATCCTATATACATTACATGTGACAAACTTGGTGTTTATCTCACTAGTACATTTCATTTTTTCACATAGTAATGAAGATAATTAAATTACATAATAAATAATTTACTGAAGTACTAAAACGAAAATTACATTATGGAAAATTTTTGGGCCAAATATGGAAAAAATATAGAATTTTTAATTTTATACTTCTTTCCATTTAATAATATATGGATACAAGTCAATCCAATTTATTCAATGTTTCAATTAATTATGGTTATTGTATAACATTGAGATTTTGAATTATAATTATTTAAAATTTAATACTATGTTTGATAGTTTTCTCCACAATATACATTGATCAAATATGATATGAAACATATTAGATTAATAATATTATGAAAATTTATGGATAATGAAACTTCTTCAATATATTGGGATTTTAATAAATTAGAAATTCATAGAAATTTTGATTAAGAACATTTAATCATTTTAATGGTCATTTATCAATAAATGTAGTTTTCAATATATATATTCAATTTTCAATATAAAGTTAAATTTTAAAATTTTAAAATTTTAGTTTAAAAAAAATTATATTCAACTTTTATATACACATAATAAATTTTAATACATTATATTTTTAATATTTTTCAACCGTAAATTATTTTTATTTGAATATTAAAAAATGAATTCTATTATACCAACACATTTTTTGCATTATCATAATAAAACATAAATTTTAAATAAATTTTAATATTTTTTTCAATAAAAACATATTTCAATAAATTAATATAAACAATATAAAAAACAATTTTGATTTTACAAAACCCATGTCTAACATTTTGGAAACATAATTTTTTACTCTATATACAGGTTTTATTCTATTATATTAAAAATTACATTTCATTACTATTAAAAACTAAATATAAAAAAATGTATTTAATATTTTACCAAAACATGTTGACACTAATTAATAATTTCAATTTTATTTTTTGGCATAAATGTGTCATTACTAAGATTTAAGTTAATTAAAAATATAATAGTTAACTGTTTTTTTTAGAAAATTATTTTATTAATATTTTTTCACATTTATCTACTAAATTTAAATAATAAAATTTATTTGAAGACTCTGTTATAGTTTTTCACATAAATAAAAACATTTCATCACCCCTTTATTTGGTAATTCATTTCATATAATATTAATAACACGCAATCATGAAAAAAATTTTTTTCTACAAAACAATTTTCCATATTTTAAAATTTTATTTTTAAAAGATAGTTTTATATTATTAATAATTTGAGTAATATTATATTGTAACTATTTTTATTTTCAACACACTCATATTTTTTAAGAGGGGTATCCTTCTGGTTTAAATAAAATATAAATTTCTTGGCTAAAATCGTGTTACAAAAGTAAAAACCAAAAGTGTAAAGTATTAAAATCAAGTTGTAAATGTTTCTGAAATTATTTCAATATTGTATGAAAAATTAGTGGGGGACGATTTATTGACATAAAATCTCCATACACGCCATTATTTTAAATTATTTTTTTCATTGAAACATGGATTGTGTTATTCCATTATTGAACAATAATCGTTATTCACAAAATATCCATTTTCCATCACATCTATAAGTGGAAAACATCCACACCTTAATTAACTATTATTTATTAAAATTTAAAGCTTAAATTTTACCATTATTCACCTCATAAAAACCACTCTCATTTTATTATGCCTATGGTCTCAGATGGTCAGCCAAATCCCTTCATTTGAAAGGATACCTTTGTGATAAATTTCAAGTTCCCAATGTGAGTATTACATAACTTTTTGATCATAATTTTTTATCATCCATACATATCCTAACCATAGTAATTTAATCCGATAAATTTAATTTTTACACTGATGTTTTATTAAATTAATTGTAAAATCATCATTTATTCTTTCCTAGAAACATAAAAAAATCAAAACTACTTCCATCTTCTGTTTATCCAGCCTACTACCTTTGTGAAATATCATATTATGTTTGTAATCATTATCATTAGAGATTAAAAACAAGGATTTATTTGATTAATTAATATTCTTAATATTTCCCAATTAGTTTGTCAAATTTTAATTAATAATATACTATAATTCTATCCAACTTGTTTAGAAATGGAATTGATAATCGTGTGTATGATAGACTACCGCCTCCACGAATGATGAATTTCGTTACTTATCCCCAACCATCATGAATTGTTATATGAATTATTTTAATGAAGATATATAATATTTATAATATGATTTGTATTGAATAAAATATATATTAATATTTAAAAAACCTAATATTACATATAAAATCATTATAACACGCTCTCGTTTGGGTTCATTTTACTACCTTAGTGAACGATGTGATAATTTTTATAATAATGGAATAATAATATAAAAATTTATACACACCAATATATATATTTATCATTTAATTTTAATTCTTATATATATGAAAAATAATGGATGTAGCATTCAGGCATACATATAACCTACTGTCTCCATCAACGGTGTATTTCATTTCATATCCCCAATCATTATGGATTAAACGAAAAACATATGTAAGGAATATATATAATATATAAATAATTTTTTGTAACATGTAGATGATGAAATAATGTTCTACATAATAATAAAAAATATCAAGTCAAAACATACTTGAAAAACCTAATAATTAACACTAAAAATAGTGAAAATGGTGAAAAATTAATAACAAATGGGTAATAAAAAATTATAAAAAGTTAATATATGATATAATAAATTTTATTATCATTCGGGTATAAGTGATTAAAATCCTTAAAATTATTATATAAGAGGTTAGTGGATGTTCACAAAAAATGAAATGCAATGTAAGGGACATCGTCTGAAATTCCATTCATTAAGGAATACATTATCATTATCAACCAAATTTCATATATATGGTGTAAATAATGAAACATATACATGTAATATCATGAATAATTAATATTTCATAACATTTTTAGTTCCATTTTTATTTATTTAAATTATTTTTTCTCTAAGATAAAATTACCAAGTGGTAAAGAAATGTCATAAATCAATTCCTTTTTCATTAGGTTATATTACTTCTGCATTGTTATCAATATTATATGATAATGTGTATAATGAATTTAAAAATATATTTTTTAATTTCTGATTCATATATGCGAATTTAAATTTGATACACATAATCAATTCATTGTTCTATTCCCACATAAATTATATGAAAATTAATGGGTTATTTCACAATCTCAATCTAATCGTGATTTCATATTCATAAAATTCAATTTACAAAAATATGTGTCAATTTTTTAATAAACACACTATTATTTTATCCTATAATTATTCATGAACTTTTTCATGTAATAGTAACATTTTTACACTTTTGGTTTTTAAAATGTTTTAGAAAATGTTTTTATAAAACCCTGACACCAATTCGTGCTTTAGTCAAAGAATCTGTTTTCTTCTAAAAACCATGTTTTATTAAAGGATTATTAAAAATATTATCCAATAAAAAGTATTTATTAAAAAAGTTTACCATTTTTATAAATGTTTTCAGTGGAAAATTCTTGTCTTTTTTCCGAACAAGAAACCAATCTAAACTTTTTACCTTTTAAAAGGAATTTTTTTTACATTGTAAGGCATGTACAAAATAACCCAACATCATTTCATTGAACCTTCCATTAAAAGTTTAAAATTTTATTTTTTAAGGAAAATGTTTTTGATTTTTATTCTGAACAAAATTGACTAAAAAAAATACAAATGATAGGAATATTTTCCTTATGAATTATTTTAAATGGTATTTTTATAGTATCTTAAATCATTAATGATAAAAACCCTTAATTTTACTCCACATGGGATATTTTTTATTGATACAATTTTTATTATTACTTTAGATGGTTTTTTAATGATTTGTAAAAGGATAGTATTGAAATTAAATTATTTGATTTAATTTTGTAGTCACCATGAAATATTAACTTTCCAAGGACCAATGAACAATAATGTTTCCATAAAAATATGTATTAATTAGGTTATTTATTTATAATACCAGACTCTTGTATGTATCTAGTTTACCCAGACTAATAAATTCTTATTTAATTCATGAATTTATACCTTTTTTCTTGCTAAGTTAATAGTAGTCGACACTATCTCTAGGATACTAGTGTTGGGTTTCTATAGTTGGTTTCAGAGGAATTATAGTAGAGGCCATGAAATCTAGATTTATGAAAACATAGATTAGGGAATAAAAACCTAAGGATGAATTTGTATGTATGTATATAAGAATATCATAAAATTTTGGTTAGATAGAGATTATGTGGTTTTCCTATAAATACTTCCTTTTATAGATAAAAAATGTTGACAAAGTTTTAGTGATGATATAATTAGGGGTAACAACAACAAAAAGGAGAGTTAGGACTGACTAATGCATATCCTGGTACACAATAAAGGGACCAACTATGTTCCTGGTATGATACTCCTAGGTGATACACATATAGTAATTAAAATTCCCCAATAGACCATTTTGAATTATTTGAATAGATAATGAAAATTAATTACTTAGGTTAATCATTTGAACATGTAAAGCCTTATCTTAAAACAATACAATTTATTTATTACATGAATTCTAGAATTATATTAAAGATTTATTTTTACTAATAGTATGTTAGTTATAATACTTGGGAAACATATATTTATTGATTCAAACTTTAGAATCAAATATATCATTATTAAATTAAGGTTGATGGATACCATTATGGTATTATGTGGTTATATTTGACCATAAGTCCTGTCTTTTAAGAAACTATTTTTCTTTTATGTGATTACGGAATTTTAGGTGAAATTTATGAAAGGTATAAATTATAGTGGACAATTTATTTGATTAATAATACCTTCATATTTTATATAAATATATTTATAGGTATTGAAAATCTTTTGAGTTGATATAAAAATAAGACCATTAATCCCTCTAAAAATGTTTTATTGAAAACCATAGTAAAAATAATATTTAATGACTAATTTAATGAATTTACATCATTATTTTCATAAATTATATGAATTATATTAATAAGGTTTTAAAAATATTAAAACCTGTAAATTGGGTGAAATCCAACCAAATCTGAAAAGGCGTTGGTACATGAACCCATTAAAAAAGGGCAATAAGTGTTTCACTTCTACCACTAGCCTACTTTATTCCATAGTTAGTATATTTTTGTATTTATATAATCAATTTTGAAGAATAAATATAAATGATGAAACATTAGTATAACATAATATGTTTTTTGAAATTAATTTATTAACCATAATAGTTTTGTAATATATTTAATGAAAAATTTAATGTCTTCTATTAGGGATCTTACCATATAAAAAATAAATGAACCATATATAAAAAAGGGTTCTTTTAAAAATAACAATTTTCTAGAGTAAGGAATCAATTATAATTTCATTAGAGAACAAAAAAGGTGAAATTAGTCATATTAAATTGAATGGTATCAAGTAAGTAAATTATTGGTTAATAAAATAGTTCCCCAACAATAGGAAAATGATCATAAAATAAAAAACATTTCCTAATTCCAACATTACCATTAAAACTATGGCCTTTTATTTCATCATTGATTTATGGATTTTTGGCGCTCAACATTCCATTGAGCATTCACTTGTTTGGGATCGATGACCTCAATCACTCCCTATAATCATATAAATAATAGGGAAAATTTTAGGATCCAATAATGATGTTAATATTGAATATTCTTGGATTATCACATTTACTAAGGGAAAGTAGAGTGATAAGAGCTAAAATATTTTATCCAAAAATAATCCTCTCATTTTAATCAATAGTTATCTTTTTTATGTCTATTTATTTTGGAAATATTTTTTTTTTCATTTTATTGATTGATTGAAGAAGTTTTGTATTAATTTCATCTTTGAAAAAACATTCGTGAATTAAATTTTCAAGTGAATCTTCATCATTTTTTCATTAAAGGATCATCCATTATGGTAATGAAAATGTGAGGGACTTCATTTATATTATTATAAATTTAATGGGTGTCTGTAATATATATTTATTTCACCTTCTCATAATTCATTATTTCTTATTTTTTTCTTATTTGTCTTCATTTTCTTCTCCATGGTAAGGTTTCCATTCAAATTTCAATCTTGATTTTTCTTTTTTCCTCTCCTAAACATTAGTTTGATTATTTATAGGTCCATGTGGATGAATATATTTACCAACTCTTATTGTTATCATAATCATATTTTCATTAGGATTTGGGTTTATCTATGCTAATATATTCTTTATATTTTTGTATAGAAGCTTCCCTAGACATAAAATTCGGGAGTAGCTTATCTGTATTAGTTTTTATCCCTTAATACTTAGAGTGTAGATGATTATGTTTAGAAGAAGTTAAAATGGTTATAGGATATTCGTAGGGATTCATATATTATAAAGTATGGGGTTGTAGGTATGTATATGGGTTATATTTTTGTTTATAATATTTATTAAAATGAAGTAGTTTTGTAATTTTTATTACTTTAATATGGGATAGGGTTGGTGTTCATTATGATTTTATGGTATTTTATGTGTTTTTTGAAAACCAAATCTTGGTTATCTATAGCCTAGAATTTAGAACACAGTTCAGTGAAATTATTAAGAGAGTAAAATAAACCACATCACAAGGATGAGACTTTTCGTTCAAAAATATATTTTAAATCCATATTCATCGCATGTATAGTTAGAAAATTTAATTTTACCTTTATAAATGGGGGTGTGTCAGAAGTCCTTACCTCATGAAAATATATCATACCAAATTGTTAGGATTTTTATTCAATATTTTCAATTTTTCAATTATCTTCTACTTGAAACATTTTTAATCAAAGAACCTCCAAATAATGCATAAAAAAATTCATACCATTATCTAAAAGGCCTCGATAAAATAATATAATGGATTAATTTTATTCAACATCATGATTTGGGATTTTGACACACAAATTCTTAAAAGTATACAAGTTCTCATACATATTCTCATTGGTTACTTATCATAAGTATTTTATCTCTTTTCATATTAGTGTGATTAGGGAGGTTAGAAGTAATATATTCAGAAAACATAATTGTAAATAATATAATTCAGGAATTCCTCTTAGGTTTGCATCATAAAACCAACCTTTGGAAGCTCATTCGAGTGAAAATGGGAATTCACACCACATTACTTTTTGTTAAGCTACTTTTTGAGGATAAAATTTTTAGAAGTAATGAGTGAATGATTGTTTGTATATTTTGGGGTCTTCAGTTATAAGACCATTAAATTCTATTAAATTAATTTGAATTTGAAACATTTTTTTAGAATATATTTGAAAGTATTCTGATTTTTCAGGTTAGAAAAATGAGGCGCACCCTAATATCTTAGTGTATGGTTTCGGTTTATATCTTTTTATCCAGTCTCAGAGTGAACACATAAATATTAACTAAAATCTATAAGTCTTATCTCATTAAAATTAGTGGTTAAATTAATATTCATATGCTATGATAGTTGTTTTATTTAAAACTAATTATCTAAAATGTTAAGATTATAATAAAATAACATAATCAAGTAATTCTAAAAATGTTATTTGGCACAACCTCCCTGGAAATGATACCACTATTTTGGAACATGTTTTTAATAGAGTGCGGAAAATGTTTTTTATTTTAAGAGTCAACTGTTTAGAAGTTTTAACCATAGGTTTTCTCTATATAGTAGTTCAATAAATCTTTTTGGTACATGTTTTTTATGATTAATATTTCTTTATTTTGAAATAAATGTAGTATGATTCCAATATATGAAAATTTATGATGGGAGAAAAGTGATTAGGTTAAGAAAATCTTTCCAATTTTAAATCCACACTAGTATCAAATTATTCTTATTTTCATCTTATTAATTGATAATTGAGAGGTTCTACAACCCATTCCCCTATCACTCATTGTTTAATGAATATTTGGATATTTCCCAAATAAAAACTTTTAGACTATATACCCACCTTCCAATGTGTGAAACTATAATAGTGTATTACCCATACGTTTCTTAGGAAATACCAAACTAGGTCATATTATTTCAATGAAATACATGAGTAGCCTCTGACCCCTCCTCACATTCCAATAACTACATAACACTTCAGAACATTTATCAGTCCATTTCAAAAAATATAGTCTAAAACAAGTGTGGGAGATTATGGATCTCTAACCAAGGCTATAATAATAGAAGAAATTATGTTATACACAACAACATTGAATGTTAAAAACTACTAATTAATTTTGAAATCAATTTACAAGGAATATTCATTAATTGGAAAAACCAGGAAACAAGAAATATATCTACTTCACATTCAAATCTGAAACAAATTATAATATAGAAGAATCTATTAGACAATTAAAAATATTAAATAGGGGTTAGAATACATTAAAAGTAAAAATTACATCCACACGCATCCAACAATTATTCATCCACCTTCTTGATTATGATCCACATATATATTTGAAAATATAACCATTATTTATCCAAAAAATTCTAATTGAAATAATTATTCATGCCCAATCATCCCAAATTACATTTAAATGATTTTGGGAGATCCTTAAATCCATTAAATCTATTGTTTTAAAACCATGATCTCTCATGGAATTAGATTGGTCGATATCTTCTTCCATGATTTTTTAAATAGAATATCCATGTAGTGTTGATGAATTTTACCTTATAAAGTGTTATTCTCATCATGGTAGTAGTTTTTTGTCGAAATATTAATATGTAATTCCACATCATGAACTTTATCATCATTCCAACATCATAATTTTTTAAACATTCATATTATCTTAGATCACTATTACCATTGTAAAAGCCAAAGTTTCTATTCTTTAAGAACAACCCCACCTTTTTGGTGAAATAGTGGGTTCCCTTGACCCAACTATTCATTGATTTTGATTACGATATCTTGTATATAGGTTTAAATACATGCCTTCATCTTACAATTATAGTGTATAAGTTTCTACGTCCACTACTGAAATTGTAATGTTCAATGATTAATTCTCGTATCAAGAGGATATACCAGATCCCAGACTATAATGAGTACCTCAAGATACAACGATATTAATATTAAATATATTTTCTATGGTCTAGATACTTCTTACTTATTGGGCATAGTATATGTTTGACTATGACGTGATGGGAGCTCATAATCATTGAAATTTATTCTCATGAAGTCCACATTTAGTGATCTTTAGTAGTGAGATCATGAGGACTGACCCACCAATAAGAACACCACATGTTTCAGGTGTCATTGGATGTTCCTATATAAGATCTTGTGTAATGGTCTCTTGATGTGAGATCATTTAGAATGTATGTCATTTTATTGTGTACTTTGATAAAAGACGAAAACCACTGAAATCAACTCGTGGAGTGGTAGTTTGTGTTGGGTGTGTCGTTGGTGGCATGTCAATGACTGAATGGTCAAGAATGGATTTTTCACTTTCGGGTTATGGATGTAATATATCTCAGACCATGTTGATATGGATGGAAGTACCATTATAATATCATATCCATGGCATTAAAGGGTATATCCATCCTATTAAATCAATAAACAATAATGCTAGAAAACAGCGAGGGCACATGAGTGTGTCCTACTTTATGAGATATTATAGAAAAATGATTATATTACACATTGTGTGTTTGTAGGTTGGTTGTTGCTGTTGTGACAATCCTAATCTCTTCAGGGTCCATAACAAGTTGCTAGATCCTACTCATGGTCTATGAATACTGTTTACTACTATCGAGATATGGTCTGAGATGGTCACAAACAATAGAATATTCTAGAATATTCCCTATTTAGTTGAATATGCGTTTGGGAAATGGTGGGCCCCACCATAGGGTTTTTTGGATTTGTCCATAAAAAAATGATCACCAATGAAATAAATAAATTCATAATATTCAGGTGTAGAATAATTATTTTTGAAGTTATTTATTAAATGTATTTATGAGTTTTAAGTAAATACAAGAAAAAAATTTAATTGATTAATATTAAAAAATTAAAGGCTTCAATTATTAATTATGGGAACGATGAGTCATGTTTTGGGCTCATTTATTATCATGTAAGATAATTAATATACTACAATTAAATGATAATAATATCTGTGACTCAGATAAGTAGTCATAGTATGTTGTTAATTGTATGTTGATTGTTTGGGGGCCGGGTTGGAATTTATAGGTCATTACATGAAACAATAAATATAATAGGAGAGGAGATTTCCAAATAATATTCATGGAACTTCTTTGTCCTCTCCTCTATACCATTATCTATAGAGAGAGGCTCTGGATCTATGGATATCGGATTGAGAAATCTCTCAGGCATCACTAGCGAGGCATTACAACGTAAAAGGTTTCATCAGAATTTAGTGATAACACCTATATTGCGATGAACGATGCTCCTGAGGATTCCTTGAAGCATGTGTGGATGATCTAAGGGAATAATACTTCATATTCTTTGAGAATTGATCACATCGATTAAAAGACATCGTTCACAGCTTTGGATTAAAACAGGTATTTTTACGGTTTATTTTTGTGCTTAAAATCTTTCATGTATAGTCCTCAACTTTGACTAGGTTTCTGTTCACCGACGTTGACTTGTTTACATCGATCGTCAGTGTAATATTTTAAAATCCCTTCTATTTGGGGATTCTTCATCATTCATGGTTGAAAAAAGTGGTATCAAAGGGATCACATATCTATTTAAGCCAAAATAATTATATATTCATTAAAATATGAGGACAGTGTCGATACGGTAACAACGATGCAGTCAAAATCAAATTCTGACATCTGATAGACAATCAATGGTCATCCGATGGTTTGATTTCAGATTTGAGATTTAATTTTAGTAATGTTTTGTATTTCAACTAAAACATATGTGGTTGAAATACTCACTACAAAACATTTTATCTTTGATATTATTTTCATAAAAATAATTGAATTATTACTATAATAATAATATTATTTTATTTTATTATAATAATAATATTAAATTTATTTTGATAATAATATTAATTACATTATTATAATAATAATATGAAAATTGTAATATTCTTTTTCTAAAGCCTATACATTAGGCTACAGAATACAAAAAAAAGTGGGGAAAGACTTGAAAAGAATGTCTTTGTTGAAAAAAAGATAAAAGAGGTTGACTAGAAAAAGAAAGTATAAAAGAAAAAAACAAGAGAATTATAGAGACGACCATCATGTGCAGGTCATAAAAAGGAGTAGGTTTTGGGGTACCGAGTGGACCCCCTTCCCTCTGTTCTTCCCTGCAATGCCACGGTACACAGGCCTAGCCACCTCCACGTCCCCACTACAGCGCTGCTGTCGCAGGTGCCTGGAGGACCAGTATGTCGCCTCTCCCGTGCTACCCCCCTCAGCTGAATCCTCCCTGAAAATAACCATCGGGCACAACCTCCAGCACCAGCACTACAGACTTCCCTCTTCTATCTTAGCAGGCACCACCCAGCACAAGGCATCCTCTCCTTTTACTGCAGAGACGGGCACAACCGGCCATCCTGGAACCACGCATCATCCATGCCCGACCAGTACCTCCTCCGTCCAGTGCTCAGGTCCAACCTCTTACCTTAGGAAGAGCAGCGCGACACACTGCTCCCAGCCATCTACTTCCAGCAGCGGCATCCTGCTGCTGGCTAACCCCGACTATTCTGTTTCATAAGCCTAGAAAAGCGCGACTATGTCTACTGGATCAACATAGTCTAGCCATCCTGAACCAATGCATGTCTGGTATTTAATTATTTGATTAATTTTTTTATTTTATTATTGCATGTTGGTTTAAAATAATTAATTTAATTATGTAAAAAATGATCTACATGTCATCTCAAGTTTCAATATATATATAAGGACATGTGCGCATATTCTCAGAGTTGTATTTATATACCCTTATACCCCCTCGCATGTGTTCGGGTACTATTTTATAATAACGAGACGATGTATGACGCACTTCCTTCCGAGTGACGGTGATGCACCAAATAAGAGTTGGATGCATTGGATAAAAATACCTTGTTATTCAAGTTGCAAGCCACATGACTAATGGTATTTTCCATGGGATCTTGGTAGGTCCATTATTCACTCAATAGATCAAAAATTAGAACTGTCTCATGATCAGGTATTCATTTTTTTATGTATGGTTTATTATTCTAGTATATGTTTAGTTTTTTACACGATCACATAGTATAATAGTAAACAATATTGCATGATAAAATGAACATCTGATGCGATAAAATTTCTATTTATTTCCCTATAATATTTGAGTGATATCACATAGTGCATGCTTATAAATAATATAAAATGATTTATTTCATCACATTAAAAAATAATAAAACCCTCAATGATATATTTAGTAATAACAGCCTTCAGTCATTCAAATATGGACAAAACCTACTGTTTGAGGTGCTAGTAATTCCATAATAGAAGGTTCCTCTTATTACTATGGAGTACTTATATGAATGATGGGTTGACTTAACTAAAATTGTGGCAATGAAAAATAAATAACTATCTTGTTGAAATTTTAGAGTAATGCATTGAGTAAATCATGTTATGATTTTAGAAGCTGGGACATCACTCAACAGATCTAGGAGCCTCATGTTAAAGTAGTCGGCCGGGAAAAAGCCCACCTAGAACCTTCCATGTAGTGGAGTATTCATAGCTTGTAGACTATGTGGGGTGGTTCTAGGATCCTTGCCACAAGGATACTCAAGAGAAAAATTATTCCAATTCTAGAACAGAGGATTCACAGAATCCGATAAAATAGTGGGTGACATTACATGATCAAGTAGTTAATAAAAAATCTCTAAACTGGTAATCAGATAAAAGGAACTAATCAGAAAAAATACTTTTTGTATAAAATTCAAAGATACACCACATGTTAAAAAACTAAAATATTATATTGGACACTGTAAATGTCCTCACTGACATGAGTATTCATGAATAGTTCAAGAACGTGCACATAATACTATGATATAGGAATCTCAGGGTACCATTGTCCCCAATACTATAAACAACCTCAAGAAGTGAGGTTGAAACAACATACAGGAGAATAATCTATAAAGCAAGTGATTTTTATATCATTATTCTATCATCAAAGTCTGGTTTCAGTAGTGGTCGATACACCAGGACATAGATGATGTAACCTAAAGTCTCATCTTTAAGATGTTTACTAGGAGAAAGCGTTGAAATGATATGAATAAGGCGAAATTTTCACCGGCATATGTAAATTGAAGGATTGATCATGATATTTAAATATCATTTTGACCACATCACTTAAGTCTCGATTTAATATACAAAATGAACATGTATTGAGTAAACGCTTCCATACCTATTTAGGTAAGGTTATCAAATATGATAAGAAGATAAATAATGATGATATTTTAATTCTTATGGAGAATAAATTGAATGATAATTAAAAAAAATCCTACCAGAATTTATTTCTAATGGAACATTCACAATGTCCTTCAATTAATGAGGTATTAACAAAGGCTATTTACATTGAAATATTATTTAAAATAATGGAAGTATAACATCAATAAACTGAATTAAAGAATCATGTTTCTGCTTCTACATCATGAATATTCATCAATATAATGTTTCATTTTTACTACATTGGTATTTAATACAATATTATTTTTACAAATCTGTATATAAATACAATTACCATGTAAGAATAGAAATATTACTAGAAGACATGTGTATTCTCCATGTTCCTGTGAAAGGGTGATACCTTGGCTAGTGATGAGATGTACAAAACTTGTATAAATTTCAATGTGAATGATTCATGTTGAAATATAATTGAGTATAACCACAAACATTAATCTCATGTTTCTTTAGACGCAATGATACATTCATTTAGTTTCTGGAATGAATGTTGTTTTTGCTAAACTCAATCACTAGTTCAGTAATACATGAATCATAGGCAATTAGTGATGAATATAATTGTAAGTCATACACCCAGTTGAGAAAATATAATTCTTTATCAATTAATACTAAAATTAGGATTCATGAACATGCCATGTATGGTATTTAGGCCCAGAACTACAAAAAAATTTGGTATTATCGATGTATTTAGTTTGGATAAAGGATCCTTTAGTAGTAATGTTATGTCACAAATCTAATAGAAATAGTTCAACATGTATGAAAGAAATATTCCATGTATAAGCTAGAGGAATATATACCTCATAAGATTCCTTTAAGTAATTACGAAATAATAAAGTGAAGCATATACAAGGTCAATAGATATGAGTTTCTTCGAGATGGGATACCGAAGAATATATTGACCAAGAGTTCATCAATCATGATAATGTAACATGGAGTAATCCCTAAACACACATTACCTTATTGCCATCACGAAATTGATGTTAATGAAGAGGATTGGATATAAAGTCTTACATGTCAACATCAATCTACAAACATTTAGCATGGAGAAATTCATAAATGCAAATGTTATACATCAAAATTTTGAGGTAAGTGATATTAATGTTGCAACTAGCAGAAACATCCATTATATTTTTTGAAATTCCTTGAAATTAATGATGATAACACACTGTCATATGTCAACTATAATGAAAAATGGATATCATACAATTCATAGTATGATGTAAATCCATTATGTCATAAGGACATGTCTTTCGATGAAAATATTTTGATTTGATACAAACAAACTTACATCAAGATAAACACATTGTGCATATAAGGTACTTATCCTAATGATTGATTTGGATATTACATAAATCCATTTTAAAGAAAAAATATATTTATGTGATAAAATACAATGAAATATGAGGGTGCACATATCTATAAGAGAAAGTGGGAGATATATTGATTTCTGTTTATTCAATGCTCAAGATGGAAAAATAGATGGAATAGAAACTAGTTCCACACGCGCATGTGGAACAGAGTATGATCCAGGGAAACATACTAATTAGGAAAGATAAAAACATTTTGATGGTTTTATATATTCATTGTGGTCAGTGATATATTATTCAATGTGAATAATATTACCTAAAACCATTCATTGTATGGAAATTATCTAAAATTGATAAGACCAACTAATATTCTATTAATGGATTCCATGAATCAAAGTGAAAAGGGGATTATTATTTTGAATACTACGGTGGGTATTCAAGTGTGTTGATAATTGGATGGAACAAGTGCAGTACCAATAAGGTTCGATTTGTTTCACCAAGTAATTATTCCTAAATTAATTACTATTTTACTTATCATAGCTACCATATATGATCACATTATTTAGGATTGGATTTCATGACCACTATTCATGGATGGTGTCTATACGACACAACCAAAAAGAAATGGTCACGTCACATAATACTAATAAAGGATTAAAGTTACTGAAATCCAATTTTGGATTAAAGTAAGAAACATGGTCATAGAATATATATTTTCACCAAATGATTTCCATTTGTCTCCGAGAGGTTAGTGTGAGCTCCAATGTTTTCCAAGAATAAATATGTTTGGAAACATATGGAAAATAGTCATTGGTCTCACACTTAGTTAAGACCAAGGTAAAAATTATTCTCTAGTGATTGGCTTAAAGTAGCAACCTATGTTCTAGGAAAAGTATCTACTAAGGTAGATATATAGGTTACTTGGTCCTAGTGGAACGTACATATAGTGACATAGTATTGAAAAATAGAAGTTGGAACACTTCAAGAAATGAATTGTTACTTAGGTCAAATTTCATAATCACTTCAGGCTGATATGTTTGAGACATGGGAAGATATAAAAGTGGTGAGTTGAAATACATATGTCAAAGTGATGGATATATCACATATTACATGATATGTACAATAACAAATATCTCAATAATAAGAAAATATAAATTATATCCAACAGAACTAGAATGGATGTAGTCAATATTATCTAATTATACTTCAGAAAGTATAAAGGATATGTACCTAGTAAGTGTAGATGAAAGGATACAATATTTTACGGATATAAACTAGTCTTCCATGGATCAAAGGGATCTACTATAGTATTTAGGCTAAAGATGACGAGAGATTCAAGATCATATAAGATAGTGGTAGACATACCTAAAACTACCAATTACATTGTAGCTTCTAAAGTAGATAATAACTGTTAATAAATGAAATTACTTGTTCTAGTTATCGGAATCTCACCATGTATGAAATGTATTATCATAATGTAAACTATGATATTCTTACTAGCCATGATTTCATGTTATGAAAGTGGAATAAATGGACATACTTGTGAATCCGTCTCTTGTGAGGTTTCAATCATGTATATGAGGTCTATCAAACAGTAATGAATGAAAAGGGTGATGAAACATTAATGCGCCTTTCGTTATGATATGTCACAGACAAAGATATTATACTACAAAGTGTGTTTTTTTAGGCTGGTTGTTGGTGTTGTGAAAATCCTTATCTATTTATGAGACATGATGGGTTGTTAGATCCCTCTCTTGGTCAATGATTACTATTCACTACTGTCGAGATAACGGCCTAGAGGGTCCCACACAATAGTGTATTCTTGAATCTTCTTATTCAGTTGAATATGAGTTTTGGAAATGGTGGGCCTCACCACTAGGGTCATGGATTTGTCCAAGGAAAAAAGATCATCAATTCAATAAATAAATTCATATTATTCAAGTTTAGAATAATAAGTATTTAATTAATTTATTAAATATATTTACGAGTTATATGTAAATAAATGAAAAAAAACAATTAATTGATGAATAATAAATATATTCAGGGTTTAATTAATATTTATGGGAACAACGAGTCATGTTTTGGACTCAAGGACTATCATGTAATATAATCCACACTCTCATAAAATAATCATACCCATCTCTAATACAAAAAAGAAACCACTAACCTCCTCTCAATGGTATGGTGCTGAAAAAAGTATTCAAACACTAGTATATATATAAATTGAGATAAAGATATCATTATTTTAAAATATGAAAATAATCAATAAATTATAACTTAGAATAATCATAAAATAAATATATTGGTAATTTCAATATTATTATGGTTTATCTACATAATAAAAACTTTTTACAACAATTGTAAAATGTTTCCCCATAATTGATCCAAACTAGACTCATGTCTAGAAGTCCCATAAGTGATAATCAGATTCATAACCTTGGTAATATAAAAATGTGAAGGGTATGAGCTCAAATAATTTTAAATAGAAAAATGATCAACATTCCATCAATTTATATACCATAATCCCATGATAAAGCATTATTACATTTAAGACAATTAATTAAAAATCACATTAAACAATAAGAGTTTTAATTAATACCTGATAGCAATTCTAGATAGCTAAAAAAGATAAAAAAAATATAATATGGGATAACATTGTGGAATTATGATTAAATAAAAATGATCCTTGGAGTATAACCATAGGAATAGAGATATGGTATGTCACAAAATTTAACCACATAGTAAACTATGGCCCTAACATAATCATAGAAATAATAAAATTATGGTGTGGTAATCAATAATCATTTCCCATAATGTGTTAGAGTATGATTCATTACCTGATTCCCACTGTGGATCATGCATAATAGAATAACTTCTATAGAAATTGTAAAGATGGTATCACAACCTAATCTCCTTAACACTGTTGAGTAGACATCACTTCTAGATTCTTAAAGTGGAGTGAGTTTCAATACTTGAATCCCATAATAAGATCTTGTGATACAAATACCTAACCCATTCATTAATGGGTGATATAGGATCACCCCATAAATACTTTATACATTTTTGTTCTAATTTAAAACAATCATTTTTCACATCATAAAGAACCCATGTAAATAACAATGGATATCATAACATTATGAGATGGTATTATCAAAATTTACCTCAATATTAAAAATGGTTGACACCCAACCTTTAAACACACCAATAGAGTATTTTATAATAACATTTAGTGTTTGATTCATGAAAAATGTTGTGAATATGCATCATATCCCAATGAATAAAAATTTAGATGCAAAAACCCTCACAACCTTGATACCCTCTGATTCTATTTAAATTTAAATAAATAACATGATATGAAGATTGTAAGATAATGTATTACATATTTTTTAGACAAAATAGTTAATATGTTACTAAGAAGAGGCCCGAGAACTACAAATCAACTTAGGAAAAGAGTCAACCCAACAATGATCACCCCGATATTTCTTGTGTTTCTCCAACTCATGTGCATCCAGATATCCTCCGTGTTTGATAAATTATAATTTTTATTCAATTAATAATCAGATCATCAACCAAATAATTCTTTGAATAATCCCATACAGCTATAAATCTTCCTCCTTGGATAATGTGGAAATCACCACAAGGATATCTGATTGCACCCAAATAGGATTCCAAACATTTGCGTGAGCAAGAAGGATCCCTTGAAGAATAGAATATTCTTATTCCACCATAAGACTCTAAGAGGATTGGATATCCATGCTATGGGATTACTCAATCTGGCCATTTCTATTGGGTGCAATGAGTCCAACACCTACCCTTGAGGTAGCCAAGGCTGAAATGTTTGTATTGATTCTGATAAATCAATGTGGGTGGTTACAAAAAATATATTCATGTTGAGTACTACCCCTTAAGTGTATCTCATCATTCACTTTTTAGTAATTCATTTATTCAATATCCCTTTCAACCCAAAGAAGATCATGGGTAAACTTCTTTTTGAAAACATGCTCATTTCTTTTAGTCCAGATCAAACATGAAATTGTGCATTGCAACCCCCACCACATTCAGTTATCATATAGATACAAATTTTTTGAGATTTTTTTCCAAACCAAGAGATGGGTAAAGAAAATTTAAAATTCTGGTTCCCATTCCATTCACACCCCTTCACCCCCACAATAGAAGAGAATTGTTGGCATTAGAGAATAAACCACTTGGAGGTAGAAGGCATAGCTATCATCCTCTTCGAGATAACATCTTACCTTCAAGTCATGGGTTGAAAGTACCACAGAGTAGACCTACGACACACAAAAATTAACCTTGGGTGGAAAAGTGAGTTCTATGATCTTCTTCCATCAAACAACATGTTGGGCCTAAGAGAAAACATGAACACGAAATTTGTATCCTGATCTAACTGTGTACCTCCCAGAGGGTTTACCCATCCAACAAATATTTTCATTACCCATCCCCTACATGAGAGGAATACCGAATATGATACGCCAATCATCATCATTAAACCAACTTCAAACCTTCTCCATATTATAGTCCTCTAACAAATCATTGATCATATATCAAGCCCTTTCATTTTCATAACCAAGAAAAACAGTCAAGGAAACCATGACATTTTCTCAATTTTCATGCCACTGATAATTCTGAACACTAACATCATTCCCATTATAAATTATTCAAATATATCCTATCTCGTGAAGAAATTTAGAATCCCAATTGATTTTCTATAAAAAAACATGGTCATGACCTGTTATAATCTTGAAAAAATTCAGATTGAGGAAACTATTTTGCATTTAGAACCATTCAGAAAAGGACATTTGTATTGGAAAGGAGGAAACATCTTTGCTATTCCAGAGTTGTGTCATTAAGCCATTTTTTATTCCTAAAACTAAGACCATCATAAAACATCAAAACCCAAAACTTCTCTTAATTCAACTAATGGGTGTTATGCTTTCCATCATGAGAGCACCAAGAAAAGTTATCCAAATGAGTGTGAATTTCACCCAAAAAAATTTCAGTATTTTGAATAAGGACATAGTATAAGATGGGATTTCTTGAGCCGTTAAATTAATGAGAACATCTTTACCTTCCTTGGAGATCTTTATACTAGACCATAAGTAGATCATGTTATCCACCTTTTCCATGATTGAGGTGAACACTTGTTTCCATGAACTAATGATAACGATTGGGAGGCCCATGTGTTTCAAATTCATATCTACCAAATTAAATCTGCACAACCACTTCAAATACTCCCTCTTCACCTATAACACACCCTTTATAAAAGATAATTCTAACATCAAAGGGTTAACATGCTACCCAAACACCCATTAATATAGGTTAATGTTTTTTATAATGGAAATGCTCTCTTGTGAGGGCATATGTTCAAAACGAAGACAATCATCAGAAAACAAGGGATGTGAAATAGGTGCAATTTCAACAACCATACCACCATGGATTAATCCTTCCTCCACTGATTCTAAGAGGAGATGGGAAAAACATCAGCCACTAGAATGAAAAGATAACGTAAGATATTATCCCCTTACTGCAAACCCCTAGAGGGATTAAAATTCTCCGATGGGGCCCCGTTAATATTAATTTTGAATGAGGCAGTCATTACACAATTCAATATATTAAAAATTAATTTCCTCTCAAAGTAAATCATTTAAATAATGAGCGTAACAATGGGATATTAAACTCTATCATACGCTTTCATCATATAAAGTTTCATTTCTATGATACCTTTTTTGGGAAATGATAATGTTTTCAGAGAATGGAATAGCACATATTCAATAGATTAATTACCATTAATGGGTTTTCTTGGGATAGAAGAATTTTTATTGTCACAAACAATATCTAGGAGGCACTCCCTATGCTTGTCCACCATGATATTGGAAAATATATTTTAAACAACATTTCACGCATTGATAGGATGAAATTCTATGACATTCCATAGGAAGTGGGTTTTTTGTTATGAGAGTGATAAGAGTTTCCTTTAGGGTTTCGATCAAAAATATTCCTGCCCAAACTTCCTTCATTAGGTCAACCACATCAGACCCAACAATATGCCAATGGAATTTGAAAAAAATTCATTAAACCCATCAGGACTCAGTGCCTTTATAGAGTGAATAAGATGGAGATCCCCAATTAATTCATCATCTAAAATATCTATCTCTACCTTTCTGTTCATATCCTCCATGACAATTTTCATAATGATCCTAGTCAAACAATCAAAAGTTTCAATACCTTGCATTTAATAATGGTTATCGAAAAATTTCAGAATAACATATTGAAAGTAGTGTTATCATTAACAATCCCCTCATCATGATCATCAGGTTGAGAGATGTTATTTTTCTTTCTCTTTGTATACACACATTAGTGAGAGAAGATAGTATTCTAGCAACCATCTCTTATATGGGATTATCATTCCCTCATGAACAAAAAGCTCTCCTCCCTTAATGCCTCAATGAGATTCCTTTCCATAAAAAAATATCCCATAGAACGTAATAAAATAAGGATATATTGATGTATATTTAACCGATATTCAGAATAATTAATGTGTCTATTGAGTTCCTCAAACTTAACAAAACTACACTATTGTAAAAAAGATAAAATATTATGAATACTAGACTTAAGGATACTGTTCAATCCTTCAAAAGCCTACCGAACCACCATATCACCATTACATTCCTGGAGCTACATAATTCCAAATTGAAAGGCACACATGTTCCTCCTTATTTCCCCTTGATAGATTGTCAAAAAAATGATTGGATAGTGGTCAGATGAAACTAGTGGAAGATTAACAATAGAAAAGGCATGTAATAGATCTTTCCACCCATATGCTCTCACAAATCTATCTAATCATTCAACAATACGATTCTCCATGCTAAACCATAATGACAAGAAAAAAATTATAAAAAAAACCTAAGATTAGAAAAAGAGTTATGTAGAAGAGAATTCTTAAAATATTCAATTACATCACCACTCCTAAAATGCATCCCTTATTTTTATTACTAGAGAAGGACATCATTGATGTCACCCCAACCAAAAAAGGGTTGTTCAAGGACTTCCTGACCCTATTCAATGGGTTACATTATTTGTTCTTATCTTGAAAACAAGGCCACCCATTGAATCAATAAAAATCCCAAGTTGAATAACCATAAATAGAAACTAACATTATGTCATGGTGATATTTTGAACTCCAGTAATGTAGTGAACAAACTATTAGGGGGTTTCCATGCCCCGGATAATTCCAACATAGGATCTTCATTTCTCACTGTGGGGCTTGGATACACTCACCTCATCCTTTTTAGTTTATCAAAATTGTTCATTGCCAACCGCGAACCTCCTCTTATAAAGTCACTCAATCATATGATCATCCTTCAAGCACCATTTGTGCTCACCAATATAATACCTAGCTGGATCTGCGCTCCATTCCCCCCTAAAACACTTTCTTTGCGTCCTTTTGTTTTTTATCACCAGACATCGTTAACCCAATCATATCTTCTCCATCCTATGTGGTAAGACCTATAGATTCAAAGCCTAGATTAAGAGAGTGATATAGGGGATCGACACAAAAATGTTCCAACCCCATCCCCGGATCTGGTGGTAACTCATATTGTGAAATCATCACATTAGGTGGAAGGTTCATGTTCTTTGATAAAGATGGGACCCTGGTTGAATTTCAAATTGAGGCCTTCCCATGACTGACTGTCGTCTCCCCATAAGTTCCCAGAGACACTTCACTACACAGTCCCCCATTTCTCCCACTGATTCAATAGGTTTCAAGTATAAAATTATGGTGGCCCAACCCTGATGATATTATTTTTATTCTGTATAGACATATTAGTAATGGAATTTTTGAGTCTATCATGATCCTATTGTTTTTCATTCTCCGAAATAAAAGTTGTTCTAATATTTTTTCCGCATAGCTAAGGACCATATTTCATAATAACATTGCCTTGGTCATCATCCTTCTTTGACCCATAGTCTCTCTCTAAATATCTTATATATAGCACCATAAACATTTTATGGTATGTTTCTCTTAAATACATTCTGTACATCACTGTGTTCCTTTGATACAACACAAGGTTATTTATGAGATAATCAAAACCTCTACATTAAATATAAATTTTCCACTTCTATATTTTGAATTTCAAGAAATGGTCATCTAGAGTTGTGTTCAGTAAGTCATTTGGAGTCTGGTAGAACAAACATGATTTTTGGTGAATAGTAACATACCCTTATGAATAGTAATATGACACTAATCAATATTAAATAATGATATTATTTTATTTTCTAAAGGTAATAAAATAATGAGATCTTAATTAATTTTTCAATGTCACATAAAACTAATTATACCTCTAAGATTGTTATTTTTCAAATTAACTATGAATTTATTTAAAAATTAAATTAGTAATATTATGAAAAATATTTTTGAAAAATGGATTTCACTTTTTAATTCTATACGTCAAAAAATGGTAGGGGTGAATTTTTGGGATTTCTCTGAAATTCATGAATTTTTTATGAATAGTGAAATACAATAAAATACCAAATATACAAATTATTTGTTAAATACACTAATTATGACATTATATGTGATGTAAGGCCACTCGGTTTGAACTTACAAGAACTTATTACCACTATGGGTCACATGAAACAACACTATTGGTTGTCTTGATGGAAATAATAAAATAATGAATTAAATATTCAAAATTTACTCCTCTCCTCCACTACAAAAACCCCTCACCACTCCCTCTTCTTTTCACTCCTCTATGCCTAAAGGCTCCTCAAATTTCTTCCGAATTACCGTTCCCTAGTCTCTCCCATGTCCAAGAAGCTTCTGTTCTTGTAAAAGACCAAAAACCCTTCCCTTAAGGAGTTTCTCAAGGAGGTTGTTTCAAGAGGTAAAGCATCATTTTTTCATTTGGTTTCACTTCAACTTATCTTCTTTTGCTATCCTCTCATCACATCCTATATTAAAATGAGCATTATAACTATTGTATCATCTATATACTGTATTTATATTATTTTAATGGAAGAACAGTCATAAATATTCTTACTCCCTCCCTTTTATTTTTATAAACAAAATCGACGTCCATGAGGTTCCAATTTATAAACTTTGTGGACGACGAAGTTTAATTCTTCAATATTTCATTAATTACTGGTCATGAAACCCTATTCATGGATGAAACAGACTAAAATATATGTATTATAACCTAATTAATATTCTGGAACCAGTATATGAACATATTATTAATTAATATGACAAAACTAGTTCATAATAATCCAAATGCTGCCAAATAATCGATGTGATTGTCATCTAATGATTCAACCTCATTCCATGTAACCAAATGATAGAAAAATACATTAAAAATTATGGATGTTCAATAATAATATTTAATATCAATTCTATATATTTAAATCCATTCCAATTCCTTACTTAAAATCAAGTGAACCGAATATGAAAATAAAGGAAATGAACACTCTAGAATGACGAAATTCAATACAATAACATATCAATAAAGATATAAATGAACTAATAAGAACTATGTTAAAATAAATACATTTCTATTAGATACTGAAATAAGTTAATAGAAATTATAATTTCATATTCCATGAGCTTAAGTACAAGAGTTGTACAAGCATGGATTTAAGGTAAGGATTTTCCACCCGAACTTCCATTTTCATTCAAGTTACTTTTATTGTCTAATTTCCTCGATGAAATTATTATGTATTGTTGTGTAGTCCTCATAAATTCTGTCTGAGTATTCTATATATTTACACCAAACATAATCCTTCACTATTTTCTGGATAGTTACGTGTCTTAAAATAATCTCTCAAAACTGTTTCCAAAAATATGATCCCGATACAAGGGAATTTCTTAAATTCATATTTATTTTCAAGGGCAAGCTATAATATATTTATTTGGAAAAAATTATCCATCTAAAAAAATATCATTTTATCATGAAATACTATCTTACTTTACTTCTGGTTTAATACAAATATTTTTCCAAAAGAAATAATTTTTTCAAAATAAAAGAGTATTTATCTCCAGAAGTGGTTAATGATTTTAGAGGAGTGTTTTCTTATAATTAAAAACTCTTGTAGATTCCATGGTATTATTGGGTTTAATCAATTATGAAGTCCTCTACCATATATTATTTAATGGTCTATGACTAACTCTATTGTGGATGATCTATCCTAAATCCATTCACCATATTACTCAGAATGGTTAGTGTTTTATGTTTAATGATTGAGGAAAGTTAGTTACATTTCATATAATAGTTTCAATATGAATGTATATGTTGTTTATGTTGATCCCTACTCATATGAGGAATGAATTTGACTTATTATGTGATAGGTGGGTCCCTCTAAAGTCCCTTGATGCATTGGTAGGTATCCTGAGACAAATAGATGTGGAATTGGCCGAGGCCTTTCCCAATGTGTTATATGGATTTTGGCAGAGGTCTTAATCATTAGACGTCTTAGCCGAGGCCTTGAAAAAATGTTCCAGAATGTATGGCATATGCACTTCCCTCATTGTGAATCTTGTAACTGATTGTTCATGTGGTTATTCGACTAGTAGAATACCCATTATTATGTTTTATTATGTCATTATTTACTCAACTCATATTCCTGCCATAATTAGTTAATGTTTATTATTAAAGGCATGTGTTTTAGATTATTCACCTTGTTTAATGTTTATTTTATCTTCTGTTGTATTTCTTACTCTTAATGAGAGTTTGATCTCACCCCTTTCTTTTGTTTCATTTTCTCAAGACATGAAGAAGTAATATATGAATGAATTCCAAGCATAATATTGGAGACAAGATGTTTCTAGTAGAATGAATTTCTGTTTTATGTCCCTTTAGGTTGTAATGTTAAAATTATGTATTTAACATGTTTCCAATAACACTAAACTACTCAGTCCTTTGGGATTTATATTCCTTGTTTATATGCCAATATAATAAAATAAGGCACCAACTCCGGGAAACCGGGGTCGGGTTCCTATAGTTGGTATCAGAGGAAGTTTAGTAGAATACTTGGAAAATAGATTAAGAAAACATAGAATTAGGGAAGAGTCCCTAAGATAGTATTTGAGGATATAAATACAATAATATCCTGGTATTTAGGTAAGAATATATTATTTGGATCTTTCAACCAATACATTCATGTCTGGATACGAGCAGGTAGAGGCGTCTCTAGCATAGATGTATCTAGTGGAAAAACCCAAAAACACCGCTTTGAGCTAGACTCGAACGGAAACTAGTGCATGAAAATAAGCCTTACTGCACTCTTGGATACGACACTCCCAGGGGATATTCTTAGCATAGTTCACATTTTATTAACAATCCATTATGAAGGATTGAAATGTAAAATATTCCTCAAAGAATTTTTTTTGTGAATATGGGATTATCCATTCGTAGGATGTCAATTTTTTCTAATTGTTTTGTAATGTTATGATTATATATTATGATTCATAACCTAATCTAGTGTATTCTATTATATAGAGATGACGCCAAGTGGAAGTAATAGAAACCGCATGAACACATGTGTCCCCTGTAGGTACTTTCCTCCGATATACGATAATGATGTTAGCTCTCGTGCTGAGTAACTCATAACTATACTGGGATAACTTACTCAGTTTTTGAATAATAACCTTACCCATATAAAGAATCTGGATCCACCACTTAGAGGAGATATGTTAGATCACTTTATGCGACAACAACCTCCATCATTCAACAGGACCACAAACCCTTTTGTAACATAGTAGTGAATATATTCCCTTCAGAAGATACTTCTCGCCTTGGGATGTAATGAAAGAGAGAAGGTTGTCATGGAAGTCTATCTTTTATTGGGAGAAGCGAATCAGTGGTTTTCATTAATCCAGTACATAAAGGAGGAGGAAGAAATAGAATAGATGGAGTGGAGGGAATTTAAGAAAATCTTCCTGGGGAAATACATTCCTCGTGAACAAAGAGCATATATGGGGAGGCAATTCTTGAATCTAAGGCAGAAGGAAAATGAGAATGTTGCAAAGTATGAAGCTAACTTCAAAAGGTTAGAAAGACATATTGTGGACTATATACAAAATCCAAGGAGCAAAATTGATTGATTCTTTGACAGTCTAAAGCCATTCCTCTGGCGGGAACTAGTCTCCCAATGTTTTTCATCATATGAGGATATAGTCTGCTGTGGTATCAAGACAGAAAAAGAATTCTCGAAGTCTTATGACTTTAAGGGAAAGAAAGAAAAGAAGAGGGCTGCCGAAAACCATGGGAAAGAAAATAAGGAAACATGGAAGAAGGGAAGAGTTGAATTTTCACAATGTGACAATTATGGAAGGAAACACCCTGGTGCATGCTTAAATGGATGAGGATTATGCTAAAAATGTGGTCATAAAGGCCATCTTGTTGGTGATTGAAAAGGTAAGAAGGAATCCAATGTTGTTAAATTCTATAATTTTCAGGGGATAGATAACTATGCTAATTATTTTCTAATGTTTCAAGGAAATATGGAATATAAAAGGCCAAGGGATAAATGAAAAGTTTATGCAATCACAACTTCAAGGGGTGATGTTCCTAATGACGTGGTGGCAGGTACATTAATTATTTCCTCAAACATAGTTAACACATTATTTGATTCTCGATCATCACATTCATTTATATCTTCCTATTTTTCCAAGAAAATTGTATATGTCCAATTTTATTTAATAATGGAGTTGTCAGTCAAACATCCTAGGGGATGTACCATTGCATCCCAGGCATGTCAACTAGTCCCCCTACAGACACCAAAATGTTATCTAGATTCTAACCTTATCATCATACAAATGTCTGAATTCGATATAATTCATGGTATGGATTGGCTATCAAATTATGATGCAGGGATTTTTTTTATGAAGAAGGAAGTTACAATTTTTGAAAATGGTGTAGAATCCCTTGTCTTTACGGTGGAAACATCACCAACTGATTCTTATCTAGAACCACCCCCAGTAGCTCTAATGAATACAATACATGGAGAGGAAGATAAACCAATATCAATGGGTGAGGAAAGAAATATTCAAATTGAAGTTATGCACATAGTGAAAGAATATATTTATGTATTTCCAGATGATTTACCTGGACATCCTCTAGAGCGGAAAGTTGAGTTCTCTATTTATTTAATTCCTGATACAAGACCTATATTAAAGACTCCATATAGAATAAAAACTGTGGAATTAGAATTGCTAAAGAAATTACTAGAGTATTTGAGTGAAAAAGGATTTATTCAACCTAGTATTTCTCCATGGGGAGCCCCTGTCCTCTTTGTCAAGAATAAAGATGGATCCATGAGGAATTGCATTGATTAAAGGTAAATCAATTCTATTACAATACAAAATAAGTATCCATTTACCCAGATTAATAATCTATTTGACCAACTTCATGGATCACAATACTATTCAAAGATTGACCTTCTATCTGGATATCATCGGTTGCATGTGAGGAAGGAAGATATTCCTAAGACAACATTTTAGAATAGGTATGGGCATTTTGAGTTCACAATGATGCCTTTTGGACTGATAAATGCAACCTATGTTTCCATGGATTTAATAAATATAGTTTTCATGGGATATCTTGATAACTTTGTTGTGGTATTCATCGTTGATATCCTCGTATACTCAAAAATCTATGAAGACGATTAGAATCACATGCGGGTTATTCTGAGAACTCTAAGAAGAATGAAATTATATGGGATGTTTAAAAAGTGAGAATTATGGCTTCAATCAGTTTCTTTTTTGGGTTATATTGTCACTAAGGATGGAATCCTAGTTGATCCAATGAAGATAAAGGCAATCCAAGATTGGCCCACACCATCAAACATAACTATAGTACGTAGTTTTATTGTCTTACCAGGTTATTATCAGCGTTTCGTTCAGAATTTTTCCCAACTGGCTAACCCACTAACCAATATCACACGTAAAGTAGTCGAGTTTCTGTGGACAAAATAATGTACAGAATTATTATATGAATTTAAAAGAAGATTGGTCAATTCACTAATTTTGACACATCCATATGGAAGTGATGGATTTGTAATATACAGCGATGCATCAAAAATGGACTAGGTTGCGTCCTTATGAAAAAAGATAATGTTATTTCTTATGCATCAAGACATATGAATACTCATGAGAAAAGTTATCCAAGTCATGATCTTTAGTTAGTAGCTGTAATCTTTTCTCTAAAAATATGGAGGCATTATCTCTATGGAGAGATATGTGAGATTTATACGGACCACAAGAGATTGAAATATATTTTCACACAAAAATAATGCAACATGAGAAAAATATTATGGATCGATTTACTCAAAGATTACGATTGTTCAATACACTACCACCCAGGAAAGGTGAATAAGGTGGCAGATGCATTAAGCAAAAAAAGATCATGGCCTTCTGACTCTAATGAGGATTGAAAGAGATCCTAGGTTCATGGATCTACTAAAGATAGATTTGATAATTGTTAAGGAAGGGGAGACATCACTCCTATTTCCAATGATTGCTAAACCATATTTACAAGAGAAGATAAAAATTTCTCAATATGATGATGGGAATCTACACGAGAAAATTAATGCAGTTAAGGATGGGAGACTGGTTGACGTCGTGTATGAAGGAGGAGTTCTAATGTTTGGGAAGAGGTTATGTGTTCCATCAGTACCTGAGATAAAAAGGGAACTGTTAGACGATGCTCATAGCTCAAATTTCCCTATACACTCGGGTATAACAATGATGTATTGATATTTGAAGGAATATTTTTGGTGGGATAATATGATGTGAGAAATTGCTGACTACGTGTCAAGGTGTCTAGTTTTTCAACAGGTGAAGGTGGAGAGACAACATCCCAAAGGAGTGATTCATCCTCCACATATTCCTATGTGGAAGTGGGGTAACATTACGATGGATTTTGTCACTGGACTACTGAGGACACCTAGAAAGAATTATGCAATATGGGTAATTTTTGATCGTCTCACTAAATCAGAACATTTCCTTCCAGTAAGAGAGGATTTACCACTTGAGTTCCTGGAAAGACTTTATATTAATAAGGATGTGAGACTTCATGGTGTACCTCTATCGATTTTCTCCGATTGAGATCCCCGTTTTACATTAAAATTCATGAAAAGTCTCTAGAAGTCTTTGAATACCTAGCTTCGTATGAGCACTACATAACACCCGCAAACTGATGGACAGTCTGAAGTGATTATTCAAACTCTAGAAGACATGATGGGATTAGGATCTCTTGACTTACAAGGTATGTGGGATCAATACATGCCTTTGGTGGAATTTTCTTACAACAATAGTTTCCATTCTAGTATTCAAATGGCTTCATATAAAGCATTATATGAATAGAGATGTCGAACTCCAACTTGTTGGGACGATGTTGGTCAAAGGAAACTTATAGGCCCAGAACTTGTTGAAGATTCCTTGACAAAGGTGAAGAAAATACAAGCCCATATTAAAGCAGCCCAAAGTAGGCAGAAGAGTTATGCTGACAACCAGATAATGTGAATGGAATTTCAAGTTTTAGATCATGTATTTCTGAAATTATCTCCCAGGAAGGGTGTCTTAAGGTTCGGTATGAAAGGGAAACTGTGCCCCAGATACATCAGACCATTTGATATTCTGGAAAGAATCGGAGCTGTAGATTATAGTTTAGTGATGCCTCCAAATCTCTCAAGAGTTCATGATGTGTTCCACGTATCATTGTTAAAGAAGTACATGCCCGACCCAACGCATGTACTCACATATGAAGAAATAGAAATGGAACCTGATTTGTCATACTGTGAAAAGCCTATCAGGATTCTTGACACAAGGGAGCAGGTACTGAGAAATTGGAAAACTCATCTAGTAAAGGTTCTTTGGACAAACTAGAATATGGAGGAAGAAACATGGGAACCTGATGATTTTATGAAAAAGAATCACCCACACCATTTTGGTGGGCTTTATACATAAAATTTCGAGGATGAAATTTTCAATGGAGGGAATAATGTAGCACCCCAAAATATTTTATGGTATGTTTCTGTAAAATAAATTCTATACATCACTTTATTCATTTAAAACAAAACTAGTTTGTTTAGGATATAGTCAAAACCTATCCATTTAATATAAACTTTCCACTTTTATGTTTTGAATTTCGAAAAATTGTCATCTAGAGTTATGTTCAGTAAGTCATCTGGAGTCTGATAAAACAAACGTGATTTTCAGTGAATAGTAACATACCCTTATGAATAGTAATATGAATAGTAATATGACCCTTAGGAATATTAAATAATGATATAATTTTATTTTCTTAAGGTAATAAGAGAATGAGATCTTAATTAATTTTTCAGTGTCACATAAAACAAATTATACCTCTAAGATTGTTATTTTTCGATTTAACTATGACTTTTTTTTAGAATTAAATTAATAATATTTAAAAAATATTTTTGAAAAATATATTTCACTTTTTAATTATAAATGTCAAATAATGGTAGGGGTGACTTTTTATGATTTTTCTAAAATTCATGAATTTTTTATGAATAGTGAAATACGATAAAATACTATATATACAAATTATCAGTTAAATAAACTAATTATGACATCATAAGTGATGTAAGGCCACTTGGTTTGAACTCATATGCACTTATTACTCTTTGGGGTCACATGAAACAACACTATTGATTTTCTTGATGGAAATAATAAAATAATGAATTAAATATTCAAAATTTACTCCTCTCCTCCACTATAAAAACCCATCACCACTCCCTCTTCACTTCACTCTTATAAGACTGGAATCTCCTCAATGTTCTTCCCAATTTCCATTCCATAGTATCTCCCCACGTCCCAGATAATTTTGGTCTTGCGAAAAGACCAAAACAACATCCCTTAAATAGTTTCTCAAGGAGGTTGTTTTATGAGGTAAAACACCCTTTTTTCATTTGGTTTCCTTTCAATTTATCTTCTTTCTCTATCCTCCCCTCACCTCCTCTGTCCAAATGACCATGATATCTCCACTATCATCTATATACTATATTTTTATCATGTTAATGGAATAACCATCATAAATATTCTTACTCCCTCCCTTTTATTTTTATAAACGAAATAGAAGTCCATGAGGTTCCAATTTATAACCATTGTGGACGACGAAGTTTCATTCATCAATCTTTCCTCTATTATTGGCCACGAAACCATATTGATGGCTAAAATAGACTATAATATATGTATTACAACCTAATTAATTTTCAAGAAGTAGTATATGTACATATTATTAATTTATATGACAAAACTAGTTCATAAAAATCCAAATACAACCAAATAATCGGAGTGATTGTCATCTAATGATTCAACCTCATTCCATGTAACCAAATGATAGAAATGGACATTAAAAATTATGGATTTTCATAATTAATATTTAATTTCCATTATGCATATTTACATTAATTCCACATCATTACTTAATATCATGTGAACCGAATATGAAAATAAAGGAAACGAGCCTTCTAGAATGACGAAATTCAATAAATTAACTTATCAATAAACACATAAATGAACTAACCATAATTATTGTCAACTAAATAAATATCTATTAGGTAATTAAATAATTTATTAAAAATTAAAATTTCATATTCCAAGAGCTTAAGTAAAATAGTGGAACACGATCGAAGTTAAGGTAAGGGTTTTCCACCTGAACATCCATTTTATTCGGGTTACTTTTATTGAATAATTTCATCAATGAAATTATTATATATTTTTGTGTAGTCATAATAAATTATATGAGAGTATTCTATATATATATACCAACCATAATCCATCCCTATTTTCTTGGATAGTTACATGTTTTAAGATAATCTCTCAAAACTATTTCCAAAAATATGAGCCCGATACAAGGGAATTGCTCAAATTCATATCTATTTTCAAGGGAAAGATATAATCTATTTTTTCAAAAAAAATTATTCTTCTAAAAATACCATTTTATCAAGAAATACTCTCTTACTTTACTTCTGGTTTTATAAAAATATTTTTCTAAATTAACTCTTCTTTTCAAAATAAAAGAGTATTTATCTCAAGAATTTCTTAATGATTTTATAGGAGTGTTTTTGTCTATTTCTGCACTCTTGTTTATTCCATGGTATTATTGGGATTAATCATTTAAGAAGTCATATTCCATATTTTATTTAATTTTTTATAACTAACTCTATTGTGGATGATCTATCCTAAATCCATTCACCATATTACTTGGAATGGTTAGATTTTTATGTTTAGTGATTGGGGAAATTTAGTTACATTTCATATGATAGTTTCAATATAAAAGTATATGTTTTTATGTTAATCTCAACTCATATGAGGAATTAATTGGACTTATTATGTGATGGGTGGGGCCCACAATAGCCCTGCAATGCATCAGTATATATAATGAGACAAATAGACGTGAAATTGGTCCAGGCCTTTCCCAATGTGTTATATGGATTTTGGCCGAGGCCTTAATCATTAGAAATCTTTGACAAGGCCTTGAATAAATGATCCAGAATGTCTGGAATATGCATTTCCCTCATTGTGAAGCTAGTAATTGAATGTTCATGTGGTTATTCATCTTGTACAATACCCATGATTATGTATTATTATGGAATTATTTACTCAACTCATATTCCTGCCATAATTTGTTCAAGTTTATTATTAAAGGCATGTGTTTTAAATTATTCACCATGTCTAATGATTATATTTTCTTCCACTATATTTCTTACTCTTACTGGTCATTTGAGCACACCCCTTTCTTATGTTTCATTTTCTCAGGACATGAAGAAGTAATTTATCAATGACTTGAAAGCATAATCTTGGAAACGTGATGCTTCTATTGGAATGAATTAATGTTGTATTTCCCTTAATGTTGTAATGATAAACATCTACATGTAACTTGTTTCCAATAATAATAAACTACTCGGTCCTTCTGGATTCGTACTCCTTGTTTACATGGAAATTTAATTAAATTATCCACCAACTCTAGGAAACTGGGGTTGGGTTCTTACATGATACACCCACAAAGGAAGTGGAAAATTGTAAGATTTTCAATCTCAAATGGTATCCAGTAATTAGAGTCCTATCTTTCCAAGTGCATTCCCCTCATTAGATATTTTGTAACATCCACCAATAATCTGATCCACACTATGGGTCCCCATTGAATTGGGTCAAAACTATCCCATTCTAGAGGTTTACCGTTTCACCATATAATTTCATGCATAACTCGTATTTCTATACCATGGTATAGAATTACATTCATTCATATCTAGAATGTTTTACTAGTCAAGTTAATTTTCTGAATATCGTCTCTACCATTTAGGTCCTCCATTAATATGATTTGATTATCAAATGACCATGGTCTTCCTTTTAGGAACTTTTATTTGTCACTTTCAATGAAAAAATAAATTATAAGAAGGCCCTCTACCACTTCTCTAATGGCCTTGAATTCCTCTAATCTCCATAAATTCTGCACTGTTTTTATAGCTCCCTAGTTGAAGGACAATTTTTCCAAAAAATTTCTGACGATTAGAAGAGACATGTGATTTGAAATGGAAGGTGACATCATTATAAATTGTGACTATTTTTATTTTATCTTTCCCTATCATTGACAAATTATTCCAATGTTTCACTAGATTTGATTCCATGGATTTGTAATAGTAATTTGTTGCCGCCAAAGTAGATAACATTGAAAACTAATCCTTCAGAATTAGAAACCAACATGAGCACAACTTTTCACGGGCGACAACCATCTATCTCACACCCCTATAAGAGGACCAACTTCATGATTATAGACTGTTGTGACCAAAACTATATATGTATGTGTCGATAGGTACACACCATCGTTTCACGATCACTTCCCCTATCTATCCCTTAGCAAAAAAAAACCATCATTCCCTATTCCTTGCATGGGTTCAGCCCTACGTGAGTAGACCCTACATGCTCAAGACCTTGGGGGAGCCCCCCCCCCCCCCCCCCCACATGAGAAACACACATGCTAACCCACAACACAACACCATCACTCCCAGAGTGAGAAAAACCCCTACACGATCTCCCCTACATGTGAAATAACATTCTCACTCAGAGAAAAATACAACCACACCCCTCAGTCATCCCCTATATGAAATCCAACCAATAGAAGATGATCTTCCAGGTACGTATCAGTGAGCCGAAGATTCAAAAACAGAAGGTGATGATTAAAGAACTACCATTCTATGGTCTTCAACATAGAGAGACTAAAATTTATTGATTAGTGAGATGGAGACATGAAAAACGCCAGTAGAACACTGAAGAAACATTTTTCTAGTATATAATTAGAAAATCTGGAAAAATGACCCCAAATCCAAAATCTGGGACCCAATGTGTGCCAGATCGTCAGACCTCAGATCTACAACTAAGGGAGACCGCAGCTCAGAATGGGAGCTGAACCAATGCCTACACAGTTGATGTTATTGGACAGTAGAGGTATTATGATTCTGGAACCGATGCCACACAAGCAGAGAAAATGATATGAAAATCCACATTGGCCCTGGAGAGTCATCAAACACTACTGAAGTGGTTAAATCTCATTTAGAACATTGGATTTCTCATTGATGTCTTTAAGGAAAGGGATCCCTTAAAAAAAATTAGACTAGAGGATTATAAAAATGAGAGTGGAATCTAGTACGAGAAAAATTTCATAAATTCAGGATAAAAATTTGGACTGATAAGTGTATTATGATATGGTTTATGTGATCCTCTTTTATATGTCAAGAAAAGATAAATTTATTAAAATAATGCTTTCTTTTAAGTAATGGTATGACAATATTCTAAGGTAAAAGGAACATACTTGATATGTAATGGAAATTTTGATAAGGTGAGCTATAAAATTCAATCAAACATGTATTTTGAAGAAAACATTGAGTGAAGTTGGGCTTTCCCCATAGTTATTTATCTTTTACATTAGTTTAATTTTACTATTGTAATAAATTTACTACATAAAAAAATAATTCTAAATAACCGCATATTAAGAATGGCTTTATTAACTAATTTTTTAATTCTTTTATCTAATATTTAATTAATTTATAAATAAATATTTCTATTTTTGAGAAAAAATAATACAAAAATATATTCACATAGTGTGTAACAACTATTTTATTTAAAATTTTGTTTTAAACATAAAATTTATATTTTGGTTAAAGTTATAAATGTTATATTTTTTCATGACCTAAATTTTTTTGTTCTAAAACAAACAAAATTTATGTCACCTCAAAATTTTTCACAAAAATAAACATCTAAGTTACTGTTTTTAATTAAAATGAACATCTGAAAAAAAAATTTAAATCAAAATGAAATGATACTTATGTTCTATTATGTTGAACAGTTGTTTTATAGGATTAATATTTGATTTTAAAATACAAAGCTATAATCCATAAAAAATTTATCAATTAAATTTATTTATATTCATTATGATCATAATTATTTAACAATAATCTAATAAAATGTATAATTTTGATAATAATATATTTTCCACTATTCAATAAAAATAAAATTATTTCCATAAATTCAAAAGAAAATTGTTTTTAATATAATTTTGGAATTCTGAATTACATAATGAATTTTATTATAAATATAATTATAATTTAATAATCAGTATATTATAATTTTTAATAAATTAATACATATCAAGAAAAATTAATGATATTTAAAAAGAATATACTATTTAATATTTAAGTGGTCATAATAATTTTATATGAATTTCTATTTTATTATTATATTTTTATTTTTTAGTGTTTTTTAGTCATAAATTTTCTTAATAATATTCATCTAATATATTTTTGACCATTTTAGTTCAAGGATGCATTTGGAAGAAGGTTTTAAATATAATATCAATTTAGAGGAAAATATATTCTATAATATAGTGATGTTATATTATGTCTTATTAAATTAATTATGTCCTAAAAATTTTTAATATGAAAGATAAAGTAAACAAATTATATCCATAAGAAACTCAAGACATATCTCCCACTAAAATATCAATCTCATGGTCATATATAATTATAATGTAATCATTTCCAACATAATCAAGAGGTAATGAAATTTTTTATTTGGCTAAAAAATTTATTCTTAGAAATATTTTTTAGTTGGTTATAGGTGTCTCTAGGGACATACCATTGAAAAATTAATTTCATGATCCTATTAAAAACCAAATATTAAAACCAAAAAAATTATTTAAATGTCCAATAAAATCATAATAAATGATCAAATGAATCTAGAAAATATTTTAAAAAAATATTTTATCTAATAGAACCTTAATTCAGATATAGTATAATATTGATATAAGTTTGAAATAAATGAATCAATATATACCAAAATTATTTTAGACTACTTTTACCATGATTATATTAGTATTAGGTAATATAACATAACTATTTATATGTTACATCTTTAGATTTATTTTAAATCTTTCATAAATAATAATAATGAGAATTTGAATTTACAAAATGATATCCCAGTGCAGTGTCTATAATTTTTTTTTTCATATTGCCACTCATAATTCATCTAATGAAGTTCAAGTTGAAACTCATATAATCTTTTCACAGTAATTAATCATAGATTTATCTTTTCTAGAATTATATTCACCCACTTGTATCCTAATAGGGAAGTAATTTCATGGAAACCCCAAAAATATATACTTTACAAAAAATTTGGATTCTATAATACATAAAAAGGAATACCAAGATTTTTTACTAATTGTATCAAATACTAAACTCCAAAAATACTAAAATAATCCACTAAAATAACTAAACCATAGTTTGTTACAAAATGAGGTTCCACAAACATCCACACCTAGGTCTAGTTCTAAAAAAAAATTTCTTTTGAAACAACCATTGATACAAAGTGAGGTGAACCTATCTTTATTTTAAAACATTATCATAAGTTAAAAATTACAACACAAAAAAATCACATGATCTCACAAATTGATGGATTATTGTTTTGAGCAATATATATGTATATATATACATTTTACAATTCGTTATAAAATTTCTATCAAATTGATCCCTAATAAAATCTTATATGGAAACGCCATAAGATATACTCATCTTCTTAGAACTGGGATTGAAAAAATAAAAAGTGGTGGGCTAAAATTATCAATAAGGGTTACATTATAAATATTCAATCATGGGTAGATCCAAAGTACAAGAGAAAACATCATCATGGGAGAAATATCTTATTACAATTCATTGAAAAGTATATTATTTCCATATGATATTATAACATAAAAAAGAAAAAATACACAATGGAATATGATTAATATAACATGATTTAATAAACTAGGTAAATGGATTAAAATAATAGACATAATGTTTTGGAATGTCATTGAAATAGAACATAGAAATAAACTATAGAACTAAAATTAGAGTGTAAATCATAAAATAGTGTTGTGGTTATCCATAACTATTTTCATTAACAATGTGGATTTTTGTTCAATAATTTATTACAATTTTAGAGATGTAATTTCTACCTAATAACCTTATTCATAGGGATGCATGAATCAATACCTGATATCCATGGCATAGTGAAGTATACATCTCTTCGTGATTTCCAAATAGTACCGTGAATCAATAATCTATTTCAATAATTACATCATGATATATATATCATTAACATGTTTCTGAGAGGGCGATATATGACCCCACACATCAATCATCTATACAAATTTGTGCTAATTAATTAAAATCATTCATCACACCATAAAAATAGTAAAAGAGTTTCTCGAATGTTTTGATTTGTTTTAAAAAAGTTGGTACTATATATATGGTTTGTGGGGGTATAATTATATTTAAACATACATACATACCTCACGCATAGGCTATAAAGGAAAACCATAGCCTCTAAAGGATATCCCACCCATCTATCCTTATTTATAGATCACAGTCAATGTAATATTCCAAAATGTAATGTGAAGAGTTATAGAAAAAATGATTTTAAATTAATAACTATCAATAGATCCCTGAAAATAATATTATTATATTTATCATAAAATTTCTTTGGGTGGTAAAATATTTTATTTTTATACCATGAAAACGCAATTTAATGTATTGAAATAAAATTATTGATAACTCAAATCATAAAAAGTTTAATAGAAATTCCTTTTTAAAATAGCACAATGGAATTATGAACATAACTATAGTATAAATTAATTATGTTTACAAGTATAAATTATGATGTTTAATGGAAATTTAAATATATACAAGGAGGGGAAATTGTGTGTCAATATGATATAAATCATTCTAAGCAAGAAAATAACTTTTATGGAAATATAATCAATAAAATATATATTAATTAAAAATAAATTCCTCCATGATAGGAAAAAAGTAAAATCATATTAATGAATTTGGTATATGAGACCAAAAATTTAAATAACAAGTTTAATCTGAAGTTTTACAATTCAAAAAAAATGATATTTTAGTTATCAAAATAAATTATGTCTTTTTTAATATTTTAATAAAAAACCTTCAATATGGATCTCAAGATGGATTTATAAATCCTTTAGATTGAATGAAAACATGTGATCAAATAAATCCCAAGAAAATATAAATACTTTCTAAAAATAAAAGAAGTTCTGAATATGAATCATTTGTCAATAATGAAAAATTGGGATAAAAAATTCTGACATCTATGACATCATTTAATGAAAATTACATTTAAAGAAGGAACATGACATAACTCTTCAAAGACCATGAATTAAAAGTATAATGAATAATTCATTAATTATATAGTCATAAAATTTTATAAAAAAATTAATAGTTCAAAATATGAAATATGATCAAGAAATTAACTTTTAGATAAAGAACCTCTCAACTTATTTACTAATATCCACTAATATTTTTGATTCTGATAAAAAACTGAGAATTTTCAATGAATTATCCCTAGTATAAATGATTTAGTCTAAATAATTGATACCCAATAAATAGTAAACCTAGATAGACATCTAAGAGGATAATAATAGAAGAGATTAATAATAAAATTCAAAGGGATTGGTGCAGCATGAAGTGTCTGATGTGGTAATATTTTATAAGTGATTAAAAATTATATTTATTTAAATAAACATTACTTTCCAATAATGGAATAAAAATAATCAATTATAAAAGGATAGAAATATGGGAAATAATATAATGTGACACATGTAATGGAATAAAATACCATAAATTATTTATTAGGGAGATAATATTCAGTGATTTTAGTTTTTCCGCGGGGTTTCTTACTTAAACCATAATTGTCTTTTATTATGGTAAATAATATTTATCCTAAAAAAATAATTTTATAGAAATAAAATGAATGGAATCAACACATAATTTTAAAATTACCGTCCCAAATATTAAATTCATTTTACCAAGTAACATTTTTATAGTTGTGGAATTTTGATTTCAAAATAAATGAACATATTGCATAAAAATAGATTTGAGTAAATGTGCGTTTTTATACATAAAATAAATTTATTGAATAAAATATTAATGTTATTAATTTTTAATACATAAAACTATTTTTTGATGAAATATAATAATTATTATTGTTCCAAATAAATCTATAATATAATATATTAAATAATGATTTTAATTAAAATAAAAGGCCAAAATCATTTTTTAAATTAGATTCAAATGTTTCTTAAGTTCTAAAATTTTGAAAATAGGTTTTTAAATATTATAAAATTATTTTAAAATAACATATTTTACTCTTTAAGTACATATTTCATCATGTAAAAAGATTTATGAAATTTGTGTTCTAACTTATATGAATATAAGTTCATATAAGTTATTTATTTGGTAAAAACGGTATGTTTCACAATTCACCAAAAAATAAATTATTTTTCAAAATTTTCAAAAAACATTAATCATAAGATAATTTTTACATTTTTATTTATAAAATAATGTAAATTTTTTTAAAAAATCAAATTATATAATTTATAAATTTTAATTAAAATAATACATTTTTATAAAGAATAACTACTTTTATTTAAAACATAAACTGTTTGATATTTTAGTGGTCCTCATCTAATTTTGTATGATTTTAAAATTGACTTATAAAATTTTATTTACAAGAGGTTATATTATTCATATATTTCTTAATTATATTCATCAAATATTATAGAAATTGTATTATATAGGGGTTGTGTGTGGAGAAATCTATCGACCGTAGTGTTAGTTTGGTGAAAAATATATTCCAAAAGATTAGGGTGTTAAATTTTCCCCATAAATAAATTATGTCATAATAATTGTAATTATATTTTTCAAAATTTAGAATACACGGGATCCATAAGAAACTCAAGGTATATCTTCTTCTAAAATATCAACATTTTAATCATCAATATTAGGATACTCATCATTTTACACATGATAGGAAGGTCTTTATATTTATGTAATACTTCAATAATTATTACTAAATATGGTTCCTTAGTTTGTTATGGGAGTGTCTTGGGACACCCCATTCACAAAATCATTTTGATGATCCAATTATCAAAAAAATAATTAAATAAAAATGGTTCTGATAATATCTAATAATTCCATAGTAAATGATCATATGAATTTGAAAACATAGTCTACAGATTTATCTCCCAAAGACACCTTCAATTAAAATTAGGATAATTTCGGTGCTAGTATGAAATAAATATATTTACCTATAAATCCTTTAGTTATAAATAGTATTTACATGGTAATATTCCAATTAGGATATCTAACATTACATTTTATATATAACATCATCAAATTTCATTTAAATCCTTTATAATGTTTCATAAAGAGCATTTGAATCTTTAAAATCATATCCAATTGACTGTCATTTTACATGTGTAGTCTTAGGGCCACTCATTATGCACTGAATAATGTTTGAGTTGATACTGAAAAAAACATTGTTCTTGATGATAACCCATATAATAAACTACGTCACAGACCCATACACAATCAAGTATCCACATATGGATGGGAAACCACACAATCTCTACATTCCCAAAACATTCAGTTCTTAACTGACATGAATAATAATCCTTGTTATTTTCAATAAAGTTATTTAATATTAAAACAAAAAAATAACTGATCTAAACCCATATTATATCCTACTTGTATTCTAAATAAGGAATTAAAAACCTGAATTCCCATTTTCGATTCTGAAAACACATTCATTGAAAAGTGTCTCTGAGAAAATGTGAGATGAATATATCTAAATATTATTACATTACCATATTTTAAACATTACATATAAAAATAATCGTAATATCCCATGAATAAAAGGTTTACTGTCTTTGATGTCTAGCTACATAAGATACTCATTTTTGAACAAATTTTGATATTTATACATATTTTATCCATAATAAAAATTTCATAATTCAAAGTATTCTTCACAACCTAGGGAATGTGAATATAAGAAATGGGTGATATCAACATCTTAGTTATGGAAATATCAAAAGCATTTCATCAAGGGTTAGATTATAATAATTATAGAAAACATGAGTAGGGGAGAAATATATTCTTATCAAAAACCTGGAATAAAACAACTTTTCAATAATGCATCATAACAAAAACTTTAATCCCTAAAGTGAAAAATTTTACCATGGAATTAGATTGTTAATAAATGGGAGAATCATTATGTAACATGGAACATAATAATAAAGGATAAGATATGGAATTTCATTTAAATAATGAATGACACCAAATTTTGGTACAAATATACATACAAATCATTAAATATTTTTGTTGGAATTGGAACATTTTTTCCATAACATGTTAAAGAATGTGTCATGAAGTGATTATCATAGTTTAGTATAAATATCTACCTAATTATTACAAACATAGTAGATCCTGAATCACTACCTAGTTCCAATAAAATAATGGATAATGCATTACATCTTAATTCCCATTGTGGGGCTATCATGGATACATTTTTCTGATAATTATCTTAGGAGATAAAAGTCCTTAACCATTTACTTTTAGGGTGATATAAGAACCCATACATATACTATACAAACATATGTGTCATAAATCATTATAATAATTCATCATATAAAATATAAACCATGGAAGTGAAATTGGGTTTCATAACATTTTAATATTTTATCATCGAAATTGACCTCAGGAATGTAAGTGGATGATACCCAAAATTCTATCACCCAAATAATTATTATATAAGATAATTTAGAGGGATGTTATTGATAATTAATATCAATACAAATTTATAACATAGACGGGATGTGTTGTGATAAACCGGGATGAGTTGTTACGTTATAACCTCTAATGCATTGGTTATAGATTTGGACCATATGGATTATATATTTAGTGATATGTGTGGAAGTCTATAGTTTGGTTATTCCATTTATGTATGTTTATGTATCATGTTACATTTATATGTTATGTGTGCATTCTATCAGTGTCACGACCCATCCCCCGGGGCACGCGATGTGACTATCCCAAGCACGCCTTCCAAAGGCCATGGGCTAGTGACTAGCACCAAAGTCATAATTCCTTACAACTGGGAAGGCATTGAATTTATAACAAGTAAACACACACACAAGTAAGCACATATCTAGATACATTAAATCAAGTAAATTTTATAATAAATGACTGGTGAAAGTAAAAGGGGCCAAAATAAAAGACCAACTGGAATGTACAAGTACAATTGTGTACAATACAGCTGAAGAAAAGGGAAAGTCAGATGCTGGGTCATTCTCTGAGGTTCCTACCTAAAGGGTAGGTACATATCGCCTCCTCATCACTCCTCGTCTATTCGTCTCCTCCATGTAACAACTTTTCATAAGGTCCACGTCCAGGTACTGTCCAGTCCGGGTACTCTCCTCCCCAGTTCGTGTTGTCCGTCATCTGCATCCAACACAACAATGTGTGGGCATAGCCTGTGCAGGGGTGAGTATAATGATACTTTTTAGGGACCTCGATACCCTCTAGGTATCACAATAACCATCATGGATAAATAACAAATATCAAATCAATAGATAATCTTACATAGGTATATATCCATATATATACCTATGTTATCAAGTAATCCATCTCAATCATGAGGAAAAACAAAGAGGTACTGACTCAGATCATGCCAGGATTTATTCTATGGTAGTATCAAGTAACATTACCAGTCACTATGTTGAACACCTTGGCTGCTGGATAACTCCTCCTCTATTGAGTAAAGTGGGCCTGCTGCATCACATAGAGGCACTTCCCACTAACCGTGGACTTCTCAGGTACTCCTCCTTTCGAGTACCATGGGTATTCCATGTCACCAAGGCACTCCCCATCGTGGGTCTACCACGCCACCAAGGCACTCCCCACTAGGCCTCCTGAGGTACTCCTCTTGTCGAGTACTGTGGGTCTGCCACGTCATTGAGGCGCTCCCCACCGTGGGTCTGCCGCGTCACCAAGGCACTCCCCACTTGGGCTTGTCGAGTCACATCGAGTCGAAATGGTCTTCATTCATCAATTCTCATCCAACCACTGGGTTCTCGCACTATGCTCACTCGTCTCCGGAAGGATCATTTCTATAAGTGACTAGTCGATACTCCATTTACCATGAATTCCCATGAAGATGTATCTCAAAGTTCAACCATGTCATAGTGTTCTCAACGAAATAGACAATGCATCAGTCAGGCGCTCGTTCTGTCATTTATTAGCCTTTTAGTCCCGGGGGCCTGGTTGGATTCGTGCTCGATCAAACCTGACTGTTTCCCATATTAATCCAAAACTCCATTGGGGTATACTCAAAGGGACCATCACTCTCCATGATTTCCAGAACTGCTGACCATTCATCAAACGGACGTCTGGTGCCAAAGTTATAGCCAAAAGAAGTAAATGGGTCGTTGTGGGCCCAGGTCTGGTCTGACCCGGTGGGACCGACTCAGCCCCACCAGTCCTGGGCTGACCCAGCTTGGCTTGACCTGGCCCGTAGGGTAATGCGAGGGCACAGACCAGTCTTGGGTACCGCAAGGGCGCCTATAGGTCGTAAGGGCGCGGATAGGCCGTGAGGGTGTGGACTGGCCGTGAGGGCGGGGGACTGGCCGCGGGGGAAAAGACCGGCTTCAGGGGCGATAGACCGGCCGCATGGTCGTGGAACGGCCATGCAGGTATGGACCAGCCACCAGGGTTTGGACCGGCCGCAGGGGCTCGGACGGCTCCATGCTGGCGGACCGACCGTGGGTGGGAGGTCCACCCGTGGGTCATCAGATGGGCCACGGGGCGGCGGTCCGGCCACGGGGTGGTGGTCCGGCTGCTGGTTGGTGGATCGGTCGGCCATGGGGCAGTGCCGCGGCCCGAGCAGGCGGCTCCGCCGGCCGCGGGGACACCGTCTGGCCTCAGGGAGGTGGCTCAGCCAGGCGCGGGGCAGTTCCTCTGCCGCGAGTTGGCACTCAGCCGCACATGGGATGACGGCTTGACCGACAGCAGAGCGACACCTCAACCGCATGTCGGCGGCTCATCCAGCTGCATGGAGGTGGTCCGACCATGGGCAGGCTGCTCAGCCGGCCATGGGGTGCACGGATCCGCAGACGGTGGTGGTGGCCAAGGTTGATACAGAGGCTGTGGGGAGGCATCGTTGCGTTGTCGCCTTCATCGCAGCCGACGGTGGTGTCGGTCGCCGTTCTCGTTTTCCATCCATGGGTGGATTTCGTCCTCCTCTATCACGATTTATACCACAAGATTTGTAGAAGGGTTGTGCCCTGTTGGTTTGGCTCATACGCTCTGCATTAGGGTTTTTTCATATGGCTCAACGAGAATGAAGAATGTCAAGATTACAACTTCCTGAAACGTTTCATTCAAAAACTACAAAAGAAACCAAGGTAAGAATATAGAAAAAGTATTATCACACAAATAAACCCCCTACCTCATTCCCTTGATGATGTTGGCACAAGAAGGTAGTACGGTCATCGATTCGCCTTAAATGAGGACGTCTCACATCGGAAGAAGTCCCGACGAAGAAGGTGAAAGGACGTCAGCGTTCTTCGTTGGTAGAGGATTATTCATTGGAGAGATTTCTCCCATGTTCTCCCAATCCACTTTCGCCAATACTTTTCCAACAAACGAATAGCCAACTAAATAAAATATGTTTATCTCTTTAATTTGATGGCAATCAAAGTTGGATTGATTAATTGGAAACAATAAATGGGTTGTGTTGGCATAAAATTCAAATTAGAGGATACCATGGGTTGGCATAATTAATTAAAAACGTTTGGAACAATTAATGTGGAGGAAGCTCAAGAGGATCCTCGACATTAATGAGGGAGTTGAAGTGGTTTAGACCTCAGGTGGACCCCACCACCATAACCACTCTTGGGAGGTTAAGGTCTGGTGGTCCCCACTTCTGAATTTCCACATGGAGGGTGGTTACAACAAAATAAAATAAAACGTGGGTTTGTTTTATTTTATTATTTCCATGAAAAACCCAAAATTTATCTTTCACACTCGACCATCTGTCATCGAGGTGAATGTCTTTTTAAGCCAATACCGGCACTGCGAGTTCAACGGTGCCCATATATTTAAATTCTAAGCACTTGTTCAGAAGTTAGAAAAAAACTCGCTCTCACGTTTACTGAATTTACCCAAAGAAATGTTCAAAAATTCATTCTAGGAACTCCAAGACACAGAACCATGCGCCATCATAATTTGCACACTTGTAGAATTTCCATTTATTTAAAAACAATTACATGGAAATTTCGGGTCATTATATTCTCCCCAGCTCAGGGCTCTACGTCCCCATAAGCCACAGCTCAAACAAGGTAAACAAGTGGGGGTTCTGAGCACACATCTGAGCCTCCTGCACCCATGTGCACTCTTGGAGGTTCCCATTATGACAACGAACGAGCACCATAGGTATCGATAATCCACAAAGGACCCACTCTTGTCGATCCTCAATATCTACTAGAACTTCTGTAAAAGTCAACCCATCGTCGATATCTAGCACGCCATGGTCGATGATGTGAGAATGGTGATACACATATCTCTTCAGATGGGATATGTAGAAGACGTCGTGCACCTAGTGAAACTAAGGTGGAAGAGAATAGATATAAGCCACTTCTCAAACTCCACTGAGGGCCTGAAAGGGTCTGATGAACCTTGGAGATAACTTGCTGCCTCAACCAAATCTCTGCAAACCTCATCGAGTTGAGACCTGTAGAAAGACGTGGTCGACATCCTCGAACTCTAGAGGTCTTCGTCTCCTATTGTCATATGGATTTTTCCTGCTCTATTCAGACTTTATCCACTACTGGATAACCTAATCCTTCTCTATGGTAGCTCGTATCATCTCTGGTCCCACTAGTGCTGACTCCCCCAGGTCAGTCCAGCACAAAGGTGATCTACAAGGTTTCCCGTAAAACGCCTCGAAAGGTGTCATCACAATGGTGGAGTGATAGCTGTTTTTATATGAAAAGTCCACTAAATGTAAGTGATCCTCATATCTACGACCTTTGTAGAGGACACAAGCATGGAGCATGTCCCGGATGGTCTAAATTGACTGCTTAGTCTGACCATCCGTTTGTGGATGGAAGGCGGTGCTCAAACGATGATGCATCCAGAAATCCTCCTGCAACACCTTCCATAGCCAGGAAGTAAATCATGTATCACAATCAGAGACAATAGTCCAAGTTACTCCATGTATCCACACAATCCCCTACACATAAAGGCATCCCAAGCTCTCTTCTGAACCCTTCTCTCGGATCGGTAAAAAGTGGGCCAACTTGGTGTGTCGTTCAACGATCACCCAACTAGAGTCATGTACCTTGGATGTTTGTGGATGTACATTCATGATGTCAATTGATATCCCATCCCACCTCCATTATGGGACCTTTAAATTCTGAACCAAGCCAATTGGTACCTGATGTTATGCCTTAACTTGCTGACAGGTGAGGCACCAAGAAATAAACTCTGCAACTTCTTTCATCATTCCTTCCCATCAATTTTATCGTCAGATATCCTGGTACATAATTTCCACTCTTTGATGTACCTTTAGAGGGGATGTGTGGAAATCCCTCAACACTTCCTCCTGAAGTAACACGGGTACCATGGTATGTCCCTTGAAGAGGATGATGTGATCCCCACCTTCAGAAAATCCATTAGGTGCATGTCTTTTGGATATCTGAGGACGTCATGCCTCACAGTCAGCATCCCCACATTGCACCTCCTTGACTTGCGGATGAAGTGGGAGAGTGACTATAAGTTATAGTAGAAAGGTTTCACTATCTCTATCCACAAAGGATATCTATAAAGTGGCTAGCTACTCCATCGCCTGACCTAGAAGCTGTATACTTGACCTCTGGCTGAGTGCATATGGTACAACGTTCCCCTTCCAAGGAGTATATACTATCTCAAAGTCATAGTCCTAGAGGAACTCAAGACAATGTCACTATCTCATGTTCAGGTCCTTTTGAGAGAAGATATACCTGAGACTCTTATGATCAGAGTACACTGTAAAACATTCTCCAATAAGATAGTGCCACCACATCTTCAAGTCAAAGACCCCTCCTGCTAACCCCAGGTCATGGGTAGAATAGTTATGCTCATGCTACCTCAGCTGCCATGAACCATATGTGATCACTGATCGCTCCTACATCAGGACACATCCGAAGCCAGCCTCTGATGCATCGTAGTAAACTAATTACCCTACGCCCTCTTCTAAAATCCACAAGATGGGGGGCACTAGTCATCCTCTGCCTCAGCTCCTGAAAACACTTCTGGAATCTCTCCGACCACACGAAGGGTTGCCCAATCTTTGTCAAGGTGGATAGTGGTGCTGGAACTCTAGAGAAGTTCGGCACAAACCGCCGGTAATATCCAGCCAAACCTAGGAAATTCCATACCTCCATCCCACTCCTGTGTGGCTCCCATGAAAGTCCCCCCTCAATCTTCAATGGATATATAGAAACTCTAGAATTTGATATGACATGTCCCAAAATGTGAACCTCTTGGATCCAAATCTGGCACTTCGAGAGCTTACCAAAAAGATGGTGCTCTCGAAGTGTGTCAAGTACTACCTACAAATGCTAGGTGTGCTTCTCCTCAATAGTCGAGTAGATCAGAATGTTGTTGTTAAATACAACTTCAATGAAATCAAGGTTTGGATAAAATATCCTGTTCATGAGTCCCATGAACACTTCTGGAGCATTGGATGCACCGAATGTAATAACAAAGAACTTGTATTGGCCCTACTGACATCTGAAATCCACCTTCTGTACATCCTTGTCTCGCACTATGAGCTGGTGATAGCCTGATCTAAGGTCTATCTTCAACAACCACCGTTCTCCTTTCAGTTGATCAAATAGGTTGTCAATCCTCATGATTGGGTACTTGTTCTTCACTGTCACCTGGTTCTGGCACCGATAGTCAATAGAAAGTATCAAGCTCCCATCAGCATTCTTAGAAAACAAAATTGGGGCTTCCTTGAGAGAAACACTAGGTTGGATGAATCCCTTCACCTACAAGTCCTCTAGCTATACCCGTATCTCACAATGCTCCATGGGAGCTATCCGATAAACTGGTGTAGATATTAGTGTCATCCCGGGGTACAAGACAATGTAAAAGTATAACTCTCTTCGTGGAGGTAGAACTGGAACATCATCAGGGAAGACATCCACGTACTGTCCCACCACTACATGATAGCTCAGAATCTCCACATCAATAGCTTCGAGGGAAAGGATATCCATCTGATGAGTGATCGGTTGCACTCTCTTTCGGGTAAGTCCATCCATCACTAAAAAGGCTCCCTTATCACCAGTGATGTTAAACCTGGTCCAATCTGTGCAGACACACAACACTTTGCACAAAATACAGTAAATCATTGCATGGACTATAGATAACTAGTCCATACCCAAGATGATATAGTAAAGCCTCAACACCGCTACAAAGAGATCCCATCCAAAGCTCTCACCTCCTAGAGTAAGCTCTCACTACTAACAGTAGTGTGTAATCGTCGAATCCACTCCCTTAAAAGTCTCTAGCCATAAAGATCAAACCAACGACTCTATCGGAATCTCTGAACTACGAATGAGGGAAGTGGAAATGAATGAATGACGGGAACCTATGTCTATAAGTACTACATCTATGGTGGTGTAGACATAGATCATGACTCTAATCATCTCTAGAAAGCCATGATCATAAGCCTCAGCTTCCTGAAGCTGAGCTCTCCCCTATCCCCATACTCCCTGCGGTCAGGGTGGATCTCCTGGTGGAGGGGTGGTAATATATTAAATCGTCTCCTACCACCAGTAACATGACCAGCTCCTCTACCACATCTTCCTGCTCCCTGAGGACCTCCTCTTTCGAACCTCTGTCTCTACCAGGGCGGTCCCTTGACTTTCTGCTGATTATCCATATGATAGTTTGGAAGGTCAGGTGCCATTTTACCCTGTCTGATGCATGAGAAACATTGCCTGCTCCTTGTATAGATGGCTCCTCCTCTGGTTCCCCACATAACCGATCCTGAGTCATGAAGTCATCCACCTATAGGTCTGGTTCCCTTGGTCCTCTATGATGACTGTCTGCTGCAAGCTGTTGAATACTCTACTATGTGATGAATCATATCGGGTATCACTACTGGTGACTACTGAGCAAGGAAACTCTCCACCAAGAGGTCTCTCTCTAACACCACTTCCTGCCTTGGGATGCTGAGTGAGATTATCAAAGCCCTGATCGCCCGCCTGAGCCCCTGCTCAATGGTTCGGGCCATGAAGAATGTGTCCCGCACCATATCGGTGGATTAACATGGGAGGTCAGTGAACCTTGCTGAGTAGTGGGCTACAGTCTTGCTACCCTACTGTAGATGAAGAAGATCCAGTATGCATACTACATGAAGAGTTTCTGGGAAAAAATCTTCCCAAAACATGCTCTCTAAGTCTTCCTAGAGAAGTGTCACCCCATCGTGAACCTAGAGCATCAAGTTCCACCATCTACCTTCTGCTCCCTGAAGAAGGCTGGCAGCAAGGATCACCATGAAGTCAATTGGTGTCCCCACTATTTAGAAGACTCGCACTACAGCCTCCATCAAATCGTCACCCGCTTGCGGGTCCATCTATCCCCTGAACCTAGGTGGACTCTAGCACTGGAACTCGTGCAACGTGCTCAAGAGGCATGCACTGTCCGCTATGAGGGCTGGTGGCATTAGTGGCCCCATGGGGAGTGGTACCGCTAGTGCCTCTACTAGAAAAGGGCCTTCCATCGAGGCCTCGTAACTCAGTGGGATATCAGTGCGTATAACACTTAGAACTCTAGTTGGATTGTTTTTCTCCTCTGTGTATCGACTCGTCCTAAGGTCCACCCCTAGGTACCGTCTAGTCCTGGTACTCTCAACCGTAGTCAGCGCTGTCTGTCATCTGCATCCAACACAACAAGGTACGGGCATATCCCATGCCATGTTTACTATAACGATACTTATTAGGGACCCAAGACCCTCTAGGTCTCACAAAATCCGTCAAGGATAAATTACAAAGTATGAAATCAACGGATAATCGTACATAGGTATATTTCCATACATATACCTATGTTATCAAGTAATTCAACCCAATCATGAGGAAAAACACAGAGGTATTGACTCATCTCAAACAATGATTTATTCTAGGGTATTATGAAGTAAAATTCCTAGTCACTACATCGAACGCCTCAGCTACTGGAGAACTCCTCCTCTATCAAGTACTGTGGGTCTACCGCGTCATACAGTGTCACATCCCACTAACCTTGGATTTCTAAGGTAATCCTCGTGTCGAGTACCGTGGGTCTTCCGGGTCACCAAGGTGCTCCCCACCATGGGTTTGCCGCGTCACCAAGGTGCTGGAATAGCCCACGCCAGGTTTACTATAATAATACTCAGTAGGGACCCCAAGACCCTTTAGGTCTCACAAAATCTGTCAAGGATAAATTACAAAGTTTGAAATCAACAGATAACCGTACATAGGTATATTCCCATACATATACCTAAGTTATCAAGTAATTCATCCCAATCATGAGCAAAAACACAGAGGTATTGACTTATCTCAAACAATGATTTATTCTAGGGTAGTATGAAGTAAAATTCTAGTCACTACATCGAACACCTCAGCTACTGGAGAACTCCTCCTCTATCGAGTACTGTGGGCCTACCGCGTCATACAGTGTCACTTCCCACTAACCTTGGATTGCTAAGGTAATCCTCGTGTCGAGTACCGTCGGTCTGCCGGGTCACCAAGGCGCTCCCCACCATGGGTCTGCCACGTCACCAAGGTGCTCCCCACTAGGCATGTCAAGTCACTCCAAGTCGAAACAGTCAGCAGTCGTCAAGTTCCATCCAGCCATTGGGTTCTCGCACTATGCTCACTTGTCTCTGGTAGGATCCTCTCCACAAACTACTAGCTGATACAAAAATTTCCATGAAGTCCCAGGATGATGTATCTCAAAGGTCTGCCCGGTCATAGGGGTCTCAACGCAATAGACGGCGTGTCTATCAGTTGCCCAGTCTGTGAGTTATTAGCCTTTTAGTCCCGAGGGCCTAGTTGGATTTGTGCTCGATCCAACCTGACCCCTCAAAATCCAAATAAAAAACTACAGTGAGTAATACTAAAAAGGACTATCATGCTCTAAGATTTCCATCACCACTGACAGTTCATCAAACAGACGTTTGGTGCCAATGTTATGGACAAAAGAAGTAAATGGGTCATAGTGGGACCAGGTACAGTCTGACCCGATCATATCGACCCATCTGGCAGTGAAGTCCAGTACATAGGGTACCATGAGGGTGTGGACCAGCTATGGGTAATGCGGGGGAGAAGACCAGTCATGAGGACACAGACCGACCGTGAGGGGAGCGGACAGGCCGAAAGGGCTCAAACCAGCTGCGAGGGTGGCGAACCAGCAGTGGGTCGGTGGTCCGACCACAGAGCGGCAGTCCGGCCATGGGTTGGCATCTTGTCCAGCCACAGACGGGAAGCTCAGCGGGCCGCGGGGTAGAGGTCCGGTCGTGGGCAGGCGGCTCGGCAGACAATGGGGTGGCGCCTCGGCCGTGGGCAGGCTACTCAGCTAGCCATGGGGCGGTGGTCCCGCTGCGGGCGGGAGGCGCGACCGGCTGTGGGGAGGCACCTCGGTTGTGGGATGACGCGGAGCCATGGAATGTGGTGGCGGCCGCAGTGACGTGGAGGCCACGGGGTGGCACCGTTGCGTCGGCTCCTTCATCGCGGCCTGCAGCGGTTCTGGCTGCCATTCTCGTTCTCCAACCTTGGATGGTTTTCATCCTCCTCCATCGTGAAGAACACCACAATATTTGCAGATGCATCGGGCCATTTTGGTTTTTCTCATACCCTCGGCCTTAGGGTGGTAGCATATGGCTTAACAAGAAATAAGAACGTCAAGCTTACAACTTCCCGCAACGTTTTATTCCCAAACCACAAAAGAAACCATGGTAAGAATATAGAAAAAAGTATTATCATGCAAATAAACCCCCTACCTCAGTCTCTTGATGACATTGGTGCATGAAGGTAGTAGGGTCGTCGATTCCTCATAGATGAGGTTGTCCCATGTCGGAAGAAGTCCCGAGGAAAAAAGTCGAAGGAGGTCGGCATTCTTCATTGGTAGAGTGTTCTTCATTGGATAGCATTCTCCCGAGTTCTACCAATCCTCCTTTTCCAATACATTTCCAACAAAAGAATAGCCAACCAAATAAAATATTTTTATCTATTTAATTTGTTGGAAATCAAAGATGGCTAAATTAATTAGCAACAATAAATGGGTTGTGTTGGGATAAAATTCAAATTGGAGGATACCAAGGGTTGGCACAATTAATTAAGTATGGTTGTCACAATTAATGTGGAGGAATCTCAAGAGGCCCCTATTCATTAATGAGGGAGTTGAAGAGGTTTAGACCTCAGGTGGCCCCCACCACCATAACCTCTCATTGGAGGATATGTTCTGGTGGTCCCCACATCTCAAATTCCACATGGAGGGTGGTTACAACAAAATAAAATAAAACATGTGTTAATTTTTTTTATTTTATCCATGAAAAACCCCAAATTTATCAGTCACCCTCGACCATCTATCATTGAGGTGAAATACTTTTTATGCGAATACAGGCACTGCGAGTTCAACAGTGCCTTCAGATTTCAATTCTGAGAACCGGTTCAAATCTTAGAAAAACTCGCTCGCACAGTTACTGAAAGTACCCGAACAAAAGTTCTGAAATTCATTCTGGGAACTCTGGGCCTTGGAATTATACACCGTCAAATTTCATATATTTGTAAAATTCCCATTTATTTAAATAAATTTACAATGATATTTTGGGTCTTTATACTGGATTTTGTGGTAATATTTTGATTACAAAAGGGTAAGAAAAGAGATTTTATTCCTTGAAGAGTGTTTACTACTTCATAAAGGTGAAAAGTAATATTTTTTATAAAGTATTCATGGTTTACATTTTTTTTGAAAAACTATAACTTTTTTTTCTTTGTGTATCCCTTACTGATCTTTTTATACTCATCCCATGTTTTTGAAATGTTTTTCACTGGACATAATGTCTAATAGGGTCAAGGATGAGATCATGTAAAAGTCATGATGATTAAAACAAATAAAAAAACAAGTTTATTTTATTTTATGAGTTTTTATTTTACGAAAAAAATTTATAATGAGTAGAAGTGTCTACATGTAATATTCAAATTTTATGTATATTTTATGACCAAATTCTCTAAAGATCTAAACATCAAAAGATCATCAATGAGAATTATTAACTTAATTCAATATTATGAAATGTTTAAGGCTAGGGACATACTTCTTCTATAAAATAGGTTAATAAACAATTGTTCATTTGTACGACAGACTATCGTCTTAGGGACTAATTTCATTTGGACTTCCATTACCACAATTCAGAGTTTGGTATGCTGATGGATCTAATGAATCTCTATGATATCTATAACAAAGATATAACATTAGATTCATTATATCATATACATATTTTTAAATTCAATTCTATAGGGATATGATAACATTGACTGGGATGACGATAGAATGGAACCTACAGAAGCGATGTGATTTGTCCTTCACTCAAGCATTACATGGAATTTTATAGGGTTAAATATAATGATTTCATGTGATATACATGAAATTATTATGATATCAATGAAATGTGTATCATAATGAAGGATAATATGTGTGTATATATATATATATATAATTTTCTTTATTCTATTTTCACTCACCTAATAATAATATCATCATTCCTGTACGTGTGAACTACAACCATTGTGAAGTGTTGTCACTAAATTTGAATAACCACCCCACATGGATGATATATATATATATATATTTATGTATGTATATATAATATGTTGTATATTACATTATAATCATTTAGTAATGATTAATTATTACTTTTACCTTTCCATAAAGATCATTGAAAAATTGAAACATTACTTATTCGAACATATGGTCTACCATCTCTGTGATCATAACATATATCATTTTTCATAACCATATTTAATGATTGGTTTTAAAATTATAATTGATGTTGAAATGTTATAATTATTTCAGGATTATTTTTTGATATATTATATATCTATATTATTTTCACAATAACTAGATCATTCATAAAGGGACATACATGAGAAAACAAGTCAGTTAACACTTAAATCAATAAACATAATGAAATTTTATTAATGAATTAGAGATAAGATTTTAGAAATGGGCCCTATAAGATATTATAAATATTAATATGATTCATAAATAATTTAATTACATGTTTATAACAACTATTCATGATATTAAATAATATTCAATGTAAATGACATGTGATGTAATGGATTTTCAAATTCAATTTCTATTCATTGGGTTTAATTCTACTTCATTGATAATGTAATTCTAAGATTAAGGGTATAATTACTTTTGAATACAATATATTTTATTTCACTTTGTTTTATTTTTTTATATTTTATAAACATATTCTATTCATTTATTAGTTCTCTCTTCAACATTATGATCATTTCGATGGTTAATTTCACAATCTAATTTTAATTGTTTTTATTTATTATTGAATATTATTTGAAGGAAATTAATTTAAAACAACCTAATAAACCAACTTTTTTTCATATCCTTTTTTTAATATTATTATTTTCATTAATAGTCTGATTTTCCACACATTATCACTTACATTAATTGAGAATTTTTTGTAACAAAATCTATCAACTTTTCTCTCTTCAGATGGAATTCTGCTTTTCTTCAAAACCCATGTATTATAAAAATAATTTGAAAATAGGTTTAACCATTAAAAATGATTTAATGAAAGAATTTTAACACATTATTACTTTATAAATAATTAAAATGTATTTTATTTAGTTTTCGATAGAATCCCATTAGGATTTTACCAAATATATGATAGAAATATTTGATTTAAAATGTATTGTGTGTACATAATTTTTCTCTTTTGTGGACTCAAAATTTTTTAAACCATCCATTTTAGGTATGCAATTATATTTAAAAAGATAATTACTATTAAATTTTTTTATTATTTAATAATTTATTTTCAGAATGAAAATTATATTTTCATCCAGAATGTTTTTATAGAACTTTTTATGGTATTTATATTAATCAGTGACAGAAATACTTTGTTGTACTTTTAATAAATTGTGAAAATGTTATATTAACATCATAATTATACATTATTGGGATTTTTATGATAATTATAAATGTATATATTATATTTTGATTCATTGTCCATTTTACTCTAGATAGTTGATGGTTTGGTTTGTTGAATGGGGAAAGTATTTGTAATTCATATTCTAGTTTATTAATATGAATGTTTTTGTTTTTTATCTTTCATCCTTTCATATAAACAATTAAATAGAATTATTATATGATATTTGGGGAATATACCTTATATATCTCGTCGATTCATCAATATGTCTCATGAGACAAATGAGTTGTCCAAATCAGATGGGTTTCTACAAAAATATTTAAACTATCTTGAGGATAGATTTGGATAGCATCTAACATGGGGATAGATCAAAAATATTTAAGATGTCTGGAATCATGCATTCAATCATAATGAATATAGTTATTGATATTAAATATGATTATTTTATTATTTAGAGTATCCATGGATATGTTTTTTAGCTCATGTGAAAATTCATATGGAAATAATTGATCAACATTTATTCAAACAATATTATGATAAGGTTATAGACTGAATATCATATGTTTCATTTATTTAAATTTCTATATTGATGATCCCTTATTTAATCATTGATTCATATGTAGTTAACAATTAACGATCATCTATGCTCACCCCTTTCTTATTTCTTATTTTCTCAAATATACACATATGCATTTTAGGATTGATATACTTGTTTATGATAAGTGGAATAATGAAATTATCAATAAAAATAATTTATTGTGTTATATGTTTTAAAATTTAAATGTGATTTAAGTATGTATCTATTTTAACAAAAAAATTAATCTATTTAGTCCTTTGAGATGTGATTCATAGTATTTTATACTAGTGTAATAAAGCATACACATGATGCGAGCCACTGAGTTCAGGATTTTTTAGGAAGGTATTATATGTGCTTTCCTAAAAATACATCCATTTGTAGATACTACAAGTGAATTTGATTTTAGAATAGAAGTGATTATAGTAATAAGTTAAATAATGGAATATTGTTATGGACTCCATTTTCAACTGGCACATCAAAATGGGAATTACTATGCACCCGTTTCAGCACTCCTAGGGGAATGTTCATAAGAAAATTGAAATTTTCATTACAACCTATTATTAAGAATATGAATGTGATAATATCCACAGAGTAACCCTGTTTATGACTTTGAGATTTTTTATTCATTAATTTTTTATTTTTTATCTACAATTTTACTTGTTTAGATATCACACATTATGTTTCATAATGTTATTTTGTAATCTAGTGTATTATATCTTTTAAAAAATGGATCCTAGAATAAGTAATGTGTACTAAATCAATATATATAAACAAATTGGTTAGAATGACAATTTTAGTGATGGTATTAACAAAATATTTTGATAGGAACTAGTCCTCCAAATATTCTCATATTGTCCAGAAATAGTATCATGTAATATAACTCATATCTATAATTCTCTATGTATTATAACTTAAAAAGATATAAGATAAGAAAATTGAATCATAGAAAAATTTAGGTGAAGGGAAGACGTGAATGAAGGATTTTCCCACATGTGATAATTATGGAAAGAAACACCCTGGTAGTTGCTTGAAGAGAATGATTCTCTTCTTGATGTTTAGATATAAAGGTCACCATAATCATGATTACAATGGAAATAAAAAAATTATGGTTAAATTATTATATTTTAAATATATACGGCCCTACGCAAATTAATTCCCAAATATTCGAATAAATATACCTCACGAGAAGCTAACAGATCATGGAAAATCATTTATTATTATGATAGAAAATGAGGAATGTTTAATTTGATTTCATTTAGATTTATGAGTTATTTTTCGTGTTATTTTATCAATGATATTATATATATAAGAATTATGGAATGAATAATGATTATACTATAATATTTCCACATTATGTATTTTAAAGAGTATGTTGAACTACTGTAATTACCATCTAAAATTATTCAGTGACATGATTAACCTATTAGAAAACACATCATTGAATGAAATATATTCTTTAATATGTATTTAATATTGTGACAATGATATTGTGTCGATGGTATTTTTGAAATGTATAATATTAACTAGATTGTAATAACTCCCTTGTAATTGGATTTTGACTCTTTGAAAATGTTATTTTTTGTATCATAGATGGACTTAACAACATATTTTTATTTATGGAATATATCCAATAATAGGTGTGTTATTAAAGAATTAAGGAAGAATGAATTATTTGAATAAGGTTTTATGGTAATTCATTTAATTATAATGTTGGAAGAGAATACATGATGTAGGTATTCACATTTTTGGTATTTGATAATTAAAATATACATAATGTTTTTTAAATGATTAATGATATGTTCATTTTGTAAATTCATTAACATTAATTATAATTTTTTTCTTTATCTTTTTGAAGTGTCATAAGGTATAACATTTATGAAAAAGTTTAAGTGGAATAATGAAAGAGGTTTTAGAAATTAATGTATTATTTCACAATATAAAAATTTATAAATATTGGATAATATATGCCAATTGATTTTTCAAAATAATAGCTAGATATTAAAGAAATGACTTATCATTATATTTTATATGTTATGGTATGTTAAATGTGAATTTTATTGCTTCAGGAATAAATAATTTTTTATAAATATTCATTACATAGATTAATGGATGAATTGTAAATTGATCTTGTCATAAATTGTGGATGATATTATTCTTATGAAATGGATTGAAATCATGTGATTATAACTTCTTAATAAATTTCATCAACTTTAGAAAATGTAACAGGAAATAATTATCCAATTATAATGATTTATGATGTTATCAATGACCATTTTCACCCATATTTGTTTTATTTATTTTTTTTATTTAACCTTATATGGATCACCAAAATTCTTATGATCAATGATCTATATCACTCTTTATTAACCCTTGATAAAAAATATTTTCTCCATTTCTATGTTTTTACTTCCCACCAATGTTATTCTGCTTGGAAATAAAGTCATGTGATTATTAAAGATTACCTTTGTACATCCTATTATATCTTAATAAGAGGATGTTTTACATTAATTTTTGTAATGTGTGGTTTTCCATTGTGATTATATAAAATATCAAACCATTGATTACTAAGATTATGTTTAAATTATGATGATGAAATTTATTTAAGGTTAAGAGAATGTAGCACACCAATATTTTAAAAGAAGAATATTCTTTTCAATATCATTAATGGAAAGATATAATAAAAATAGAATGGGAATTAATATCTTAATTATTTATTATATATTAATTTTTAAATAAATTTAATCTATTCTATATTTGCGTTACATGTAATACTAATTATAGCTCTCATTACACAAAACACTCATTTTAGATTGTGTTATACACAACATAGGGTTTCAATGAAAAAAATCAATTAAAATATTACTTAAACATGAAAATTATAAACAACACATTATTTTAGTGGGAATAAATAGAATTAAATTAAGTAAAATATTCATTTTACACATTTAAATTTGTTATCAATTTATTATAAATGAAAATAAAAATCATTTAGAAGAATATTAAATATTTTAAGAAAAAATGCATTTTTTATAAAAAGAAAATTTACTAAAACATTTCACATAATTTAAAATTAATTTTTACCCATAATAAATTAATTTTTTTATATTTTAATTCCATAATAATTTTATTGTGAATTTTTTATAACTTATGAAAAGATTTATTTTTTTATGAATAGTGAAATACTCTATATTTTAATTTAAAACCGAATTTTAGTTTAATCATTTTATAATGGTAAATTATATTTTGTGTTTTAAATGTAAATATAGTTAAATTAAATGTAAATTAATCCAATTTATTAATCTAAAATAATTTTCATAGTTTATTGGAATATAAAAACATTGTAAACTTTTAAAAATTTCTCTTTAAAAAATTTCTTTCTCGATACAAGTGTGTGATAAATATTAAATTTAATTTTTCCAATTACATGAATTTAATTTTGAAAAATGTATTCCATATTTATAATAAAAACAATTAATAATTTATAGTATGTTCAACTTAAATTTTGATCAAAATGAATAATGAATCTAGTAAAAATTAATTACCACGGTAAAGGTAAAAACAGGGTTTTTAGGGGTTAAAGTAAAAATGATATGGGTAAAATTGACATATAAACATTAATAAAAACTATTATATTTCCATATATCTACTATTAAACCATTAATGTTAGATAATTTCTCATTTTAGACCTTTGTGACACATTTATTACAAGGGAGCACTCAATTCTTTTTAATGATACCAAGTGTATCCTCTACCAAACTTATGAAAGGCCACCCTCTCATATCTTCATCACACATTTAAACCCCTTTAGATTGGAAAATAACAACACAAATCACTTAAAATTTCTAATACCATCATCATATAATCCTTATTTTGTGAATAATTCCATCATATTAAAACTATAGTTCAAACATGAGGAGGGTACCCGAATATGTGGTAATATTCTTCAAGATGAATCTTTATATTATTTATTTATAAACCTTCATTATTGTTTATCAAACCATGATTATATTAAACCTTAAATATATTATATATCATAATATGTTATTATATTAATTTAATAACCTATTACCATCTCCACTTTAACAAAATGCGGTATGAAATAATCATTCGTGTGTACGGAGGACTACCGCCTCTCGAAATGATGACATTCATTCATCCATAACAATATTTATTAGTTTGGTATGATTATGCATATAAGGTATATACATGTGATATTTATAACATTATTGTTCATCTAGAGTCATTATATCCTATAAATCATTCTTAATTTCCATTCTATAGGGACATGATAACATCACTCGTGTGTATGGAGAACTACCACACCACTAAGCGATGTGATTCGTCTTTCACTAACACATTACATGGTATTTAATATGGTCAAATTTAATAATTATATGTGATATAAATAAAATGATATTTATATTAATGAAATTTTTATCATTATATATGGATAATATTTATATTTTCTTAACTTTTTTACTCACTCAAAGATGATAAAATCATTCATGTACAAGTGAACTACCACCTTCATGATGCGTTGTGACTCTATTTTCATAAAAACACCACATGGATGATATATAAGATATTAGTATTGTACATTTGAAATTATGAATATTATAGAAAGATAAAATATGTACTTCCTTTTTCCATAATTATCATTGAAAAATGAAATCTTTACTCATGTGTACGTATAGCCTACAGTCTCCATGATCATAACAGAAATGCTTTTTCATATCCATATTAAATTATAGGGATTAAAAGTATAATTGATGAAAAAATAAGATAATTACTTAATTGAAATTATTTTAATGATGATATAAATATATAATATTCATAAGAACCATATCATTCGTTGCAATGCATGGATGATAAAACAAGGCAATTGAGACAAGATACATTTAAAATATTGAATAATTATTTATGAACGACTGATAAGATGCTATAAATGATTCATATATGAAATTATAAATATAAATATTATTATATTATAAGTTAATAAGATGATTAAAACTACTATACATGATTTTAAATAACATTCAATAAAAATTATGTGTGAGGTAGGGGATTTGTTATCTTAATATCCATTCACTGGGACAAACATCTACATCACTATTTTTCGGAATTTTTAGATTATGTATGTAATGAATTACAATTATTTTATATTTTAGTTCAAACTTTTCTATTTGGATTCATAGTTGATAAATGTAACTAATTTATTAATTAATTATCACTTCAATATTATGATCATTTTGAGGGTTTACATCACAATATCTTTCTAATTGGGATTGTTTATTCTTGAATATAATTTGAAAGATAGTACATGAAATAATAATAATAAAACCCATATAACTTTCTTATATGCTAGTTAATCATGGTATTTTGGAGTAATATTACCATTTTACCACTATTTGGTACTTTAAATATTTGAGAAATTATTTTATAAAAATCCGACTACATTTCACTCTTCAATCAGAAATCTAATTTTCTTCCAAAATGTTGTTTTCAAAAAACATTTTCACAAATTATTTTTAACAAAAAAATTATTTATAAAGGAATTTTTAACCCTTTTAATTTTTTTAAAAAAATAAAGGGAATCATATGTCATTTTCAAAACAATGTCTATTTTCCTTTTACCGAAGTTGTGAAAAGAATATTTGTTTTATCGTGTATGGTACATATGGAATTATCCACCATCATGAACTAAAAAATTTTTAATGATAAATTTAATATTTTATAAATTTTGTTTCTAAATAACTGTATTTTTTAAATTTTTTATGTTTTAAAAACTGGTTTTCAAAATTAGTAGGATAGTTTCCCCAAGAATGTTTTTAAATATCTTATTTTGGTATTTATATTTATTTATGACATCAATACATTATTATATATATGATAAATATTGAAATTTTGTACTCATATCATCCTTGTTCATTCATTGAATGGTTAATTATAAAGTTTACTATAGAAATGATATTTTAATACCATTTTTCATCATACTATTTATGGTTTATGATTATGTGTATTTTTTGGTAATTAATTCACATTTTGTGTGCTAGTTTTTATTAATATATATTTTTTGTTTATATTTATCCAATTCATATGTATAATTCAAAGAACGTAGTATGTGATGTGTGGAGCTCATACATTTTATTTCTCCACAATGCATCAAAAAGTCTTATGCGAGAAGTTATTTTCAAAAATCATACGATTTTTTACCCATAGATTTGAACTGTTTGATGATAGATCTTAACAGTAACTATCTTGAAGATATATCTTGATATTTTCAATATATAATATTTTTAATTACAGCATTATGGTAACATTTTTTATATTACAAGATATTATTCAATTATATATAACATCTAATGTTATGTTATTAAGCTTATGTGATTAGTTATTTAGAATTAACTAATCATCATTTATTCTTACCATATTATGATCAATTTTTGACTAAATAGAAATTTTTAGTTATTTACCTCTCCAAATTTTTTATAACAAATTTATTCATAGATTTATCCATATATAACCCTTACAAATCATCTTATATATCCCCTTTCTTAGGTTTCCTTTTCCCTAGGATACCAAAAAAAATTTAGGAATGATATGAATGGTTATGCTAAAGGAAATAATGTTTTTCAATAAAAATACTTTATTCAATTTTATGTTTTAAAATTCAAATTTTATTCATGTATGTATCAATTTTACCATTAATAATAAATTATTTTTTCCATCGGGATATGATTTATTATATTCTATTGTTATATAATAATGGAGTCATTGGATCTAAGCTATTGGAGTCATGGACATTAAATATTATAAAATTATTTTTTCTACATTTGAAAATTTATTTTAAAATATTATATTAATTTTTGAAATAATAATTTAAGGCTCATCGTATAGTTATTTATTATAATATTATATGAAGATATATTTTTTAAAGAATTATAAAAATTAATGGTTTTTATTATTAATTTTCAGTTATTTGAAAGAATTTAATGATAGAAAATTGTTCAAATATGGTTTTAAAAGTATAACTAGTTTAATTATATATATATTCATCTTATTTAGGTAATTATATTCAATTTTATATTGTGTTTTTATATAATAACTTTTTAATCTTTTAAAAAAAATCTCTTTGGAAAATGATATCTCATCACGTATGAGGGATTAATTTTAAATCAAAATTTCCCAATTTTCTGAATGGAATTTGAAAAAACTGATTAATTTTTAGGATTCAGTATAATTTATATTATATAAAAATTTTAACAAATTTTTTTACCATATTTAATAATAATAATAGTCCAAAGTTTTTAACATGGTTACTATAAAAATGTGTTTACTTGGGAGTAAAACTAAAAAAATTGTGGGCTAAAAATTACAAACAAACAACCTGTAAAATGCCAATTAAGTTGATATATTTTTACATTATATACTTTAGGATTGATAATGGATTATTTTGGAGAATATTTATGATAATGATTTTCACAAACCATTTTCATTTTAAAAATTACAAGTGGGGCATTCACCTCACTTATTAATATCCACTCACTCTCATATCCTTGTCACAAAAACAAAACCATTTTAATCTGCCATGATTTTTCTAAATTACATACATACATCCCCAGTAACATCATAAAATACTTATTTATTCAAATTAAATCCTAAGAGGCCTTTTGGTGAAAACCAAATTATGTTGTTTAAAGAAGTGGTATCATATGTAACTGAACATTTTATTTTATTTTTTCCTCCACCTAATTCAATTATTCTTTAATAAATATTATATAATAATATAAAAATATTATATATACTAAGATTTCATTATTTTAATTTAATAACCTAAATCATTCTCTTATTCCATCAAATGGTTTATGAAATCATCATTCATTTGTATAGTAGACTACCACCTCATGGACTAATATTATTCATTTTCCATCACCACCTCTGACACTGTGAAATAATTATTGATTACTTTTTATATTTGATATTTTTGATTTTATTAGGCTTCAGGAATCAGGATATCTCATAATACATCTTACTTTCCATCCCATGAGAATATGATAACATTTTTTTGTATGGATAAATACCTCCTCATGTGGTCATTCCATTTTATCTTCACATATTAATTATATGAAAAGAAATAAGAATATATTTATATAATAAAATTTGATATATAAAATATATTAAGGACTTTTTAATGGTTTTATTTTATTTATAATTTTTTATTAAATCCATTAAGATAATGTAAAATGCATTCATGTATACGTAAGGTGTACTGTCTCTATGATATATGAATATAATTTTCAATCTCTATCATTTATGGATGACTATATATTCATATATAATAGATATATATATGATATTTATTGTAAAATCTCATTACCCACTATCAGGTATTTCCTGTTATCATTCCGTATTTTCCACTTAAATTTGGTGCGGGACGAGACTCCCGGGGGTAGAGAGAATTTGATGAGAACAAATGAACTAATGTTATGATATGCATATTTGATTGAATTAATAATTTAAAGGTATAAATTTTTAAATATATTTGTATAGTTCTCCCTAATTTTAGATAATTCCTTATGTGTTTTGGGTTTTCATGTAAGAATCTTCTCTTTTTGATATCTATAGGAAATATTCATGATAGGTAATGGTTGTACATGATGTTTAATAATTACATGATCAAGACATGAGATGAGTACATAGCATGAATGATTACACTCTATATAATGGTTACATTCCATGTAATGTAAAATTATTGTTTTTAATAATTAAAAAACTAATGATTTTCATAGAATGTGAGATCCTCGTACATTACATAATGTGTAAGCAGAATAAACACAATTTAACTCTTGTCGATACAAATTTTAGGTTGCTAAATTGATTCGTTCTTATTTCATTCATTAACAAATATCTCCCCTCCAAAACATTGGATATTATATGATAATTATTTGGATCACTCGTTTGTCAGTATTGATTCATTCGATGATTGATCACCATTATGGTTGAGTTTTGTCTCTATTGCTGTGTAATCATTTCTACTTCTTATTTAACTTTTCATGTGGTAGGTTTTTTTGTGCATTATCATATACATTGAGTCCTCTATTTAATTGAATCAAATTTTAGATATGTAGATTGATTATAGTCCACCATTTTATTTATTGTTTTATTATTTTTTATGGTTCCCATTTAAAGTGTGTTTGACCTAGGTTTTTAGGTAAGCATTTCTATCTCTAACCTGTGTTGGGGGAATACATAGATCTTGTTTTTGTTTAAAAAATAATTAAATTTAATTCAATGATATGACTGCTTTGTTTTTTTATATAATTTTGATTTATAAAATATGGTATTCCCAATGTTTTGTTAGATGGAATGTTTTTTGAAAAAATTATGGAAAGGTTTTTCTTAATGGGTTTTAAATGACTGTAATGATGATATGATTTAATGAAATTTTTTGTAAAATATAGAACATGGGATGGATTTGGTCCTAGGAGGATGATATATTAATAGATCTCATACACATTTGGGTGGTTTTATCATAGGGGTTTCATCTACCCTCATGGCTCATTATTCTAGGGTCTTCTAAGACCTATGAGGGGTTCACTTTCTGTGGTGTTACTCTAATATATATTCTTTATACATATATCTAGAGGCTTAATTTGTGAAATGTTGTTTATGTTAGGTTTGTGTATCGTATGAATCTTTACCTAGTGTGATCCCTAGCATTATGTTATATGTGGTACTTCTTGTATGATAGGAGCTACTATTGGTCTGTAATATTTTAATTTAATACCATGTATTTGATATGATATTAGATTAATGATTTGGTTTCACATGATATATATGACTTGATATATGTATAATAAATTCTATAAAAATGATCTCCATCCCTTATTTAGAAATCTGGAAAATATGGAAATTAAACTATTTTTCCAGGAATTTAATAAAAACTACTAGATAGTATATCATGCCTTGTTTTCATTAATGTTGTGAATGCTAGGATTATTGTTCAGAGAGTTGATATGAAACATCTAGTTCCGACCCTACTAATCCTATTAACTCATACCCTGTAGATCCCTTCATCCTTACGTACACCTATTTATGTCATTTCATTTAGGGAAATACATGTTGGTGTTGTGAGGTGGTGAGGGTTTTAATGTGGTGGGTTTTCTACAGGTGGATGGTTAGATGGTGTGTATTTTCATATGCTATCACATGGATACTATTAGATTAGTTATTTATCATTGTTTCCTTTTCGGTTAAACTTGTCTTTAAAGTTCGATTTTCTGCCACTTCAATTTGATCACCTTAATTTTTCCCTTTATGTTGTTATATATATATAATCATGTATTTTTTCACTTTTCTTATCTATATATGTTAACATATGTTTTTTTTCACTTCATGTTGGAAGAAATCATTCTCTCAGTTTGTTGTTGTTTCTTAAGTGCTAGATTCCAATCCTTAAGGATCAGTAATTCCCATCATGTATGTGATTGATCTATTTAGGTACCATTTTGTGTGTGTATTTAGGACTAGTATGTCACAATTTGGTATCATAGGGGTTTTTCATCAAGAGTCTTTACATTGGGATATTTGGTCGACTGGAGATAGTATTGTTAAGAATTAAGAGGTATATTACGGTGAGTTCTTCTCGATCTATTTTCAATATTATAATAATGTAACCAAGGTATTATGGTATGTGGGTCTCAAGTTTTGAGGTATTGATGTTAATATGTTTATTAACTTATGGTTTTTATGATTTGAACTAATATTATCCAATTCACTAATCATTTATTTCGTTTTGGTGTACTGTTATATACATCAGAGATGTGTTCCATAATTTCCTCAGAAGGTTGTAGTTGATTCTACTCAAGGTAAAAAATCCAATTGTTCATAAATTTCACAATTTTCTCATATCGAAAGTTCGTTACATGGATCATAATTTACTAAAATCTCATAACACAGTTGTTGAGTTTCAATTGTGAGCAGTATAAGATAGAGATAGATCATCGGAGTTATTCTATGGGAATTCACCTTCCATTGAAGTAATTAATGAACATTAATAGGCATATGAATATCTTTAAAATAATGATCATAATGTCAAATTTGAGGATACACATGTGAGTATCCACTTAATGTTTACAACATTCATACTTGAGGATCCTAGAAAGCGTTGGTGTGATTGAATAGAATGGGTGGATAGGAACATGCGATTAGACTGGAAGGGTATCATGACTCTTTTCATCTAGCTGTTTTGTTGAGAGTTGTTGCTGATGGACATGTCTCTATAGTTACTCTCTTTATATAAGGGATACCATTAGGTGTCTACCTATACAAATCGGTTTTTGTAGAATTTTTTTTATGCACCATAGGTTTTAAAGAATGGCCATATAAAATATCAAAAGAACCTATAGGGTTTACTAAAGGATATCAGATCCCAGGTATTTTTTCTGATGTTTTTGACCTATGAAAAGACAATAGATAGAGCTGTTATGGAATAAATTAATATATTAGGTAAGGATGGATATTCCATTAATTCTCTTACACCTAATATAATATTCAGTTGTACGCCCTATAAAAATATTATATTAATTGATCATCATAGTAGTGGTGGAAAAGTTTCTCATCAATAGAACTCTTTCTAACCTCTATTTGCAACTAGTGGTGTCCCTCTAGTTGCAACTTGTGGTGTCCCTCTAAATTTCTATTAGTGTGGAAAGGACAGATACAAATGAAACTATTTTCCTTCAACTACAAAGATGTGTAATAGTTGTGCATGTTATGGTCATCTGTATAATTTCTATCAAGATATATATATTCCTCGATATGGTTAGGTATCTTCAGATCCAAAGGCTACTATATAATAGTTAATTTCTAAAAAGTCTATAGGGATCCACATATTGGACAAAATAGTGACTCGCCATCATTTCATGGATAATTTTCTGTAGGAGGTAGGCGTAGGTCCAGCGACAGTGAGAGTTTTCATCTTTATTGCGTCATTTATAGTGATTGATTAATTTGATACTGATGTTTCCCAACCATTTATATCTGAAAATTTTATTGATATGTTTATACTTATGAGGGATCTCATGTCCTTTTTTATAAATTTAATGAAAACTATTGTGAGATGAATGAGAATGTTTTTCAATGTCCTTCATGTGATTCATTGATAGCTGATGAGAAGTTAGTTTGGAATTTTGTCATTCTTGATATGGATTTGTTTGACATCCTCATCAGGATGGATTGTATTATCACTCATCGTGATGTGTTTCATAATTATTATTTGTGTGTATAATTTCATAAAATAAATTGGTTCTCATCTGTATTTTATGTAGACTGGTATCTGAGGTTTGGTCATGTAGGACCTTCCCAACAAGAGTTCATGAGTTTTATTATTCTACTTTAGTTGATCCTGAGGACATTTCATCTACTGTTGACCTTACCACTATTTTTTTATGATTTTACTGACATTTTACTTTGATTATTTCCCTATGATTCCTTTGAACAAGGTGGTGGAGTTCACAATTGAGATAGTTCTAGGTACACATCCAGTTTTGATACCATCAAATAATATGGAACATGAAAAGAAAAATGTGAACAACATTATGTTGGAGGAACTAATGAAAAAGGGTTTTGTTAACCCTAATGTTTCACCTTGGGAATCCCTAGTTATCTTTTAAAATAATATAGATGGTTCACACTATTTTTTAGTGGATTATTGAAACTTGAACCATGTTATATTTAATAAAATTAGTATCGTTCCTTGTGTGGATGTTTTTTTGATTAGTTAAAAGGGGTAATGTGGATTTAAAAGTTTGATAATCAATCAAGTTATCATTGAATTAGTGTCTAGGAGTGTGATATACCAAATATGGAATTCAATATTAGCTATTCCCATTATGAATATCATTTTATGACATTTGGTCTGACAAAATCTTTTGATGTTTCTATATATTTGTTGAATCGTATTTACTAGCAGTATCTTGTCACTTTTGTGGTAGTTTTTGTAGATGACACTTTGGTTTTTTCAAGATCTATGTCTGATCACGAGCACTATTTGATTTAGGTTTTGTAAATCATGATGTGTCTTTGTTTTCAAAGAAATGTTTTGAAAGTCAATTTCTAGATTCAATAAGTTAAGTAACTATGGAACATGATTTGTGACCAAGGATTATCTATTCATCCTAAAAACATTAAAGGATATTTTTTCATTGGAAGATCCACAAAATGTCTCTGAGATTAGTAGTGTCTTTTTTCATGGTGTATATAACCAATATTTCATCATGTATTATTAAAATTTGGCATCACCATTATCTTCTCTTAGAAGAATAAGGGTTTAATTAATATTGTATGCAAAGATTTGATTCTTTTTTGAGGATATAAACAAATTATAACATTGACTCCTATTCTGATCATACATGATACTGATAAGGGTAATATTGTTTTTTTGTGATTCTCGTGCCCGTTTGGGTTGTGTTTTTATGTAAGATGATAATTTAGTATCTTAAGGCTCTCATTATCTTAGATAGAATGAGAATAATTACCCCAGTCATGATTAAGATCATTCCATAGTATTGACTGTTAATAATTTTCTGTGAAACTATCTATTTAGGCATATAATAATAGTCTTTTCTGACCATAAGAGTCTGATCTAAATCTTATTGTATTATGAATTGAATCTAAAATACAAAATATAGGTCAAATACCTTCATACATTTTAGTTTGATATTTTCTACACCTAGAGGAAGGGTAATTTTGTTGCACACTCTCTTAGTAAGAAAGTGTCATCAAAATCTATTAAATATTTTAAGAGTAGATCCTTATGGGGATTTTTCATTAGTTTTATTTGGATTCCTATGAGGATGTTTCAGGTTGGTTTTTTTATAGAGTTCATTTATCATCATATCTTCTTGATTCTACTCTATAGATTCAGTAGGAGGATGATTATATATGAAGAATTAAGGAAACCCTATATAGTGGGGATACCATTTCTTGTTAGTATATGTCTCTTCTGATGGTATTATATGTTTTAGGGATTTTGTTTTCATCATGACATCTATGATGAACTCAATTTTGCTTTATTTTCATAGTTATTCATGGTACATTAATCTAAAAACAATGAATATGTATTATTACATTATATAGAGATTCTAGTTTCTAGGGATGAAGAATGAAATTTTTATTATATATCCCACTATTAGACATACAAACAGATAAAGGAATATCATTTCAAACCTTATGGTTCTCATCAACCACTTATAATTCCATTTTTCATGTGGGACAACTTATCCATCAACTTGTTAGTTGTATTTACAAGGACTCCCCAATGGTGTAATGATATCAAGGTGGTTTTTGATTGGTTGAAAAAGACATCTCATTTCATTCCAATCAGGAACATTACTAATTTTGAGCATCTAGGTATTTTTTATATGTAGTAAACTGTGAGTTTCCATGGGGTTACTTATGATATTTTTTCAAAAAATTATCCTAGTATTACTTTTTTTGGTTCTAGAGGAGTATCTAAGAGGTTATGGGGACTCATGTTTGGATAACTACAACTTATCATCCACAAATAGAAGGTTAGATGGATTGTATTATTCATATCTTATAGGATATTCTCTTTTCCTATGTTTTCTATTTTTTGAATCATTAGGTTTCCTTCATTAACTGAATGTGTTTTTTTGATAATATATATCTTTCATCGATTTGAATGTATCATTTTGAGTATTTTTATAGTCATCCATGTTGGTCACCTATTTTTTGGTATAAGTGGGAGAAGCTAATTTGGTTGGGCCAAGTATTCTTTAGGATACATATGCAATGATTCCGGATATACATCATAATCTAGACATTGGTCAGGGTTCAGAAAAATCTTATGTGGATAAACAACATCATCCATTAGATATTTCTTTAAGTGGCTGTATTTTCTTTAGAGTTTCACATTAGATAGGTCACCATCATTTTGGATAACAAGTAATGTTGGATTTGAAGAATGTTGGACCATTTTAGGTCCCTTCAGATCTTGGGAAGGTTTCATTTCATTTGAAATTTCATGTTCAGTTGTTAGGAATTCATGATGTTATCCACATATCATATATTAGAAAATACCATCTTAATAACTCTAAAATTATAAGGTGGGAAGATATTGAGTTACATCCATATGTTTTTTAAAATACAATAGATATCATTGAGTTTCAAGTGAAAGAATTTCATGGTAATTAGATTCAATTTTTTTAAAGTATTATGGAAGTACTGATAATATTCTCATAAAACATAGTACCACACGTTTTTTATGAGGGAGTAATGGTCTCACCACTTTACTAGAACTAATTTTTCTATATGACTTCCCAGTGAAGAAAAATATAGTAGTTGGGTGTTTGTAATATCATACTATACGTCATCAGGTATTTTTACTTCATTTTACTCATTTACCAATTTAATTGAGTGTTTCCTGGGACTCCCATTGATGGAAATAATTTTTGAGAAAATTTTCATAATGAAACACTCAATTAATATATGGTATTCTTACCTTTTTAAGTAAATATAATTTCTTCCATATCATACATTGTAGACAACACTGAGCAAAAACAAACTCCAAAATATTATTATCTTAACAAGACTACTATAACCTATACATTAAATTGGATGAAGTGAATAGTATTAACCACATTATGAAGTACATATTTCTTCAAATAATTATTAATGTTTTAATTAATGCATTTTTAATAGTGAAATAATTTTTATAAAATAATTCTTTCCAAATATATATATTCTTAAAAAATTGAATATTTCAACAAATGAGAAAATAAATATAATTATATTTTGACACATTATGGAAAAGAATTTCTTTATAATTGTGAGGCTCATTAAAAAAATTTCAAAATAAAAAACTCAACAATTATTATTTTAAAATTATTTTCCATATAAGGTAACATTATTTGTTGACAAATATGCTTTTATGGGAATATTAATGAAGGATACTATCCATATTCGTTTAATGGTTGGTTTATTTTTAGGATGGCATGATATTTGTAAAACATGTTTCTTTAATATGAGTTATGTTATGATGAGTGGTTTATGGAAATAATTTTTTACATGGGTTCAGATACAATAATTGAATTATGTAATTGTGGAAAACATATGTATGGTTATCATTATGTGATTTTTATTAAGTTATAAACAAGGAATTTTTTTATGTTATAACTAATGATGGTTGGAACATATATCTACAAACAATGAATTGGTTAATAATTAATATCTACTGATATAGACTTTAATGAAATGGGAATTGAACTCATTTTACTAAGACAAGACTGGAATGGGGATTGTACTAGGTTAAATAAGACAAGAATTTAATGATAAGTGGAACTTGTTTAGTGGAGGAATCTGTCTGTTATGACAGTATTGGGAGTGAACCTGGACTACTACAATGTCCTAGGGAGTGAACCCATTCAACTATGTAAGTCTTGGAAAACATCCCTGTCATGAAAGGGAATTATTTTACATGCTTATATATATATATACCATAATTATATTTCATAGGCCAATGTTTTGTTCTCTTGGATCATGATTTATAATTATTACTTTCTTGTGAAATTAAAGGATTTATCCTATATTGAAAATTGTCATCTTTGATATATAGTGTATAATTTTCAAATGTTATATTTATGTCATTTTGACATTATGATCATGTAATGATTGATATCTCCAATGTTTACACTTCCTAATCCTTTGATCTGACACTTTTTTATGTTTTTTCATAGTATTTGATGAAAGGATTTATATATGACATGTCTAAAGGGGAATAATTATGAAGGAATTAGCATGATACAATATACTTGTTTTATGAACAAGTTGTTTATGTTTCTATGTGTTCAAAGACACTAAACCCATATGTTTTTGTCTAGGTTTTGTTATGATATGTATGAATATTCATCTATTTAGATTAAATATTTGTGTATGAAAATTATGGGACATTATATTTCGTATGATATAATGGTTTAGTTACCCTTTTGAAATAAAGATGATAATAATGTATCTTATATCCCAAATGTATAAGTTTATGCATAGGTTTTAATCCTGTAATTTTGTTAATGATCTTGAATAACCTAAGATTAATCATAATTTCTCATAGATTGAAGTTTTATAAGAAATCTCCCTTGATTATGAGATTTTAAAACAATGATTAGTGTTTCTCACAATATGATTATTGGGTTTCTGATAATGACTGGAACTAAGCTGATTCAGGTTAATGTAAAATGTTTTATGAAATGAAATGATCTTTATTACAAGGAACCAAATGAAATGGCATATAGAAGAATAATTATTTTTATTATTCCTAATCGAAAATCTCAAAATATAATCAATAATATAATCAACGGTGAGTTTCCTAATACATATAATAAAAGAAAGATGGAGTTTCATAGTGACAATAGAAAAAAGAAATTTTAATTTTCCTCATGTAAAACATTTGGGAAGAGTAAGCAATGAGAATGTTTTAAAGTAACTAGAAGATGCTTTAGTTATGGAAAATAAGAACACAGATCACGTAATTTCATAGGAACATTGAAAGGTTCGGTTAATGTAATGGAAGATGATAATATTATTCTGAAGGTAGCATCGATTGGTAAATGTTTTAAATATGGAATGTATGGGCATTATGAAAATTGATACCCTATTGGTGGAATCTCATAATGAGAATTTGAAAGGATATATGAATGATGGTTATAATTTGGATGATGAAGTGGCTATGAATGAAATATGAGGCGTATGAAGCATTATGGAATAAAATGATAATGTTTTGTTAATGGTTTAATAAATAAGTTGAATGGTTGAGTGTTTATATATTAGATTTCCAAAACAATATTATAGAAGTGCTTTCATAACATTATTCGGTAATGAATCATTTAAGGATTGCTCCAATATAGATTTTTCATTATATATTTTATATTATATCTTGAATGGTACTGGTAATATTGATAAGTAATTGAGGTACAAAGGTGATATTTTTAAATAAAAAATGATGAAGGAAAAACAACCCTTAATACATTAACGATGATTGGATAATAATGAGAGAAAGATTTTTTATTCTGGTAAAATAAATGGGATCATATTAATGAACATAGAAATGATTAGTAAATGATAAAAATGTTTTTTGTGGAATGTGTTTATAAAATTTCTGGAATTGTTTTATGGGGAGAGAGTCAATTTTTGAAAGTATGCATTTTTCACTATGGTTTTATAGAAATTCAGGTAATTTCCATGTTTCAAAAGAATACATGATAATGATATTCACATGTTTGTTATGTGACAATTAGGATCTACATCATGCTATTTTGGGGATTAATGATATGTTTATTTAGAAAATTTAGTGACCTTCATTAAAATGTTATTATTATTTTTGGAAGCCCCATAAGGGTAATAATTTATGATATTTGTTATTTTGAACAATAAAATAGGCTTTAGAGATTAATGTATGAATTAACCAAATTAATATTACGCATGTTGGATAATGAATGATACCATTTTTTTATGATAAACAGAGAAGTAATTAATGAAATTTCATCCAATTATGGATTCAACATCCACCAGTTTTCTAGGTGTTAAAATTTCCCCTTCATGTATTGGTGTAAGAAATGATGTGAGGATTTATCTAGGGACATCCAAGCTGTGGTATTGTACTTATGATATGAAATTTAAAAAGTATATATTATAAAAATTTTACTAAACAAAATGATATTATATTAATGTCACTTCTGATGATATCAGTGACCTTTTTCAGACCTAATTGTTCTATAGTTTTTTAGAAAATAACTTTATAATAACCATGATCTATCTCATTGTCATCTAGTACATGATAGTTATAATTATATTCCATTTCTATATTTTCACATTCCATTTATATTAGCTTAATTTGAATCATAGTTTTGGGGTGATCTTCACCTTTTACTTTAAATCTTTGTATAGGAATATTAATTGACCCTTTTTATGATGTGGGTTTCCCAAAAAGGAATATTCAAATATCCACCTTATATATTTTATGTGAAATTTCAAATTGTGGGGGAAATTTTTTTTAACTCTTGATCATATAGGGATAGTAACATAACAATTGGAACTTCCTATAAATATCTTTCATGTTCATGATGTGTTCCATGTATCTCTATTGATGATGTACATACCTGATCCCTATCATGTACTAAACATATAGGTTGTATCACTGGAGAAAGAACTTTATTATGAAGAATAATAGGTAGAGATTCTAGATTATATATTTAATTCTATATTACATAGGACAACTCATATATTTAATGTTTTGTTAAAAAGAAAAATAAATCAAGAATCTATGTGGGACCCTGAGAAAATTATGAGATAAATGTATCCATATATATATATATATACCGAAGTGAAAAATTTCAAGGTTGAAATTTATTTCAAGGGGGGTAGAATGTAGAACCCCAATATTTTAAGATATATATCTTTTTTTAAAATAAATTTACTCTCATCAATAGCTTACATAGTAGAGAACTGTAAACATAAATCAACTCCAAAATGTTTTTATTTTTACAAAACCACTATATCCATTTTTTTAAATTAGAGAAAATGATTGGTATTAACCACATTATGAAATTTAAAATTTTCCAAATCATTATTAATGTATTAATTAATACTTTATCAATATGTACATATTTTTTTGTAATGTCAATTAGACTGTAAAATATATGTTTTCATCCAAAATGAATTTTTATTGAATACAATCAAAATATAATTATATTTAAATTTTTACTCATTTAGAAAATGTTTTCCATTGAAATTATACAACTCTTTACAAATGTATTAATAAAAAATTGAAATGTTTTTTCATGAATTATTGCAAGTAATATTGCATAATTATTTTCCATATAATGTAAAATTATTTTATGTTCCGTATTTATTAATGGGGATATTATTAATTTATACTACATTTATTATATATTTTTGGTTTATTTTTCTTATGGAATGATTTTTACAAAACCCATTTCTTTCACAATATATATTTTATTATGAGATGTTTGTGAAACCCATTTCCTTACATGTGTTCTGTTATGATGAGTGACATATATTATTGTGTCGCAAATATTTATACTTATGATTTTGTTAATGTGTTTTCCGTATAACCAAGGATGGTGTTTAAGTTATAACCAACAATGGGTGGGACCTATATCTCTATCCAATGAATTGAAAAATGATTTATACCTCATAAGATAGAAAATACTGAAATGGGAATTGAACTCGATTATGTAATACAGGACTGTAATTGGAAGTGAACTTGGTTTTGTAATATTGAGGTAAAATAGGAATTTAAACAGATTTGGAAGTGTAATTTTTCTTCCAAATGGTCTTTGTAGTGAACATTGATTACTACGATGATCTGGGGTGTGATCCTATTCCTCTATGATAGTCTTGGATAAAATACATAACTATTAAGGAAAAGATTTTCTGTGCTTATGTGTATTCCAAAATTCTATGTCTTATTCAAATATTATTCTACCATCGCTCATTACCACATAGGATTCGTGTCTTATGAAAATATATGATTTATTCCATGACTCGAGATATTAATCTTTGATATTAATGGTATACTATTAGAATGTTATGTTCATGTTCTTATGCCCTTATGCTCAGTTTATGGTTGATATCTAACCTATTTACCCTTTCTAAGAATTTGATCTCACCTTTTCTTATGTTTGTTTTACCAAGATATGAATAATTTTTTAAGTATGTTATTTCAAAAGGGGTCTAGTTATGAAGGAATAAGGGGGAGATGACATAGATGTTTTATGAACAATTTTTTTTATGTTTCTAATTTTATGAAGACACTAAACCCATATGGTTCTGGAATTGTTTTGATATGACGTGTAAGTAATGCTCATATATTTATATGAAATTTATTTGTGTGAATAGACTGGTCCGTTAAACCTAATTTTTTATGATTTATCTTTTTTTTTAATTAATAGAGTTTGTGTACAAATTTTTTAATGGATTTTCGGGGTTCTCCCTATCTTTAGAGAAATACTGAGGTGTTTTGGTTTTTCATGTAAGAATATTTTATTTTTACTACTTGTAAGAAACTTACAAATAGTTAAATGATAGTACATAATTTTTATTTTTGGTTGTCTTATTTCATGATCTTACTACATAATGTGAATGATTACACATCATGTAATGTAAAAATATTAGTTTTTAATAATAAAAAGAGACATGTTTATTAGCGTATGGGGTCCCTAGGGAATAGACAATGTGTAAATGAATTATAGTTCATGTAACTATCATTGATAGGAATTTAAGGTATCTACATTGTATTATTATTATATAATTCTTCCACAACACTCTATCATCTAAACCTAGGTCTCGTCTCTGATGATTTTAAGATCCTATATTGGATCTAGATTGATTCATTCACTAATTAATCGCCATTTATCTTTTGTTTCATCTCTTCAAGTGAAAATATTTTATGAATAATCATTTTTATTGATCAACGTAATGTCATCACATTGATTTATCAGATCTATTGACCTATAGTGGTGTTTCTCTTGGTTATATTCTAGATCTGTTCTTTGATCTTATTCGTAGGTATGTTTTCCTTGTTCATGGTGTTGTGGTGAGTTGGCATTCGTTTTAACACCCACATAATTTGTTTTCTAATTTTAAATATATTATGTTATTAAAAATAATAATTTATGACTATTTTTTTGAATTATTAATACTTTTATTTCAAATTTATATCTTTTAAGTTAATTTTGAAAATATATACTATGTTACAATATTATTTTGTGTTAATGAATATTTTAGTATGAATATGTGTATTGATTATAACAAAATTAGTTTTTATTAATAGATTATAATATTTATATTTACTATTATATTTATTTTGAAAAAATAAAAAAAATTAAACATAATATATTCACTATTATTAAGAAACAACATGATTTTATGGTATGTTACCTCATAAATAATTTCAATTCATTAGATTTCTTATATGCACACAACAATGAGTCACTAAAAAAACTTTGTTATATATATAACCAAGACATTAATCTAAAAAATTTCACCATTTTTTTGAATTTCAAAAAATAGACACACACGGTGGTGTTCTTTAAGATATTTGGAGTTCGAAAGAATCAACTTATTTTTTTGTAAATAGTTACCCACCCTTATGAATATTGACATACCCTTATCAATAGTGACTTTACCCTTATGAATAGTAATGAAAATTTTTTAATAATAATTGACCCTTATGGATAGTAATGAACCCTTATAAATAGTAACATGAACCATCAGAATATTAATGTACGCTTATCAAAAGTAACCTCACTCGTTTACGTATAAATAAAATTTAGGCACCTTATAAATGAATGTAAATATTTTCAACATTAATAATTAAGTGATGATATTTTTTGAGTAATAAATATTTAATTAATTTTTTATAAGTAATAATATAATTTAAATGATAATTCTTTTTCCATAAAATATACACAAATATCAATATTTTGTTGTCATGTGATTTTTTCATAATTTAATGAGCCCTTCGTTCATTTTTCAGGTTATAAAAAATTGTTATAATTCGTAATAATGTATTTATCATGTAAATGGATATTGTAATTAAAAACTAAATTTCTCACATTTAGATAATTATTTAAATAAAATGGAGTTAATTTTTGGATTCTACACATCGAAATATATACTGGGTGAATTTTTTTTGATTATTCTATAAATACTTGAATTTTGGGTGAATAACGAAATTCGATAAGTTACACAATATGTTATATAAATGAATTTATGCATCATGATTGAGTCATGGGTGCTATAAATGGTTATTGGTTCAAACTCAATTTCACTTGTTACTATCTTTGGTCACAATAATAAATAATATTACTGGTCTTGATAATAATAAAAATAATAATTATTAAGATATTCAAAATATTACTCCTCTCCCCCACTATAAATCCATCATCACTCCCACTTCTTTTCACTGATCTCAAGCCTTGTTCCTAGTCCATGTTTTACCCAAATATCTCTATAATATCCTCACACATGTCCATCATCCATTGGTCTACTTAGAAGACCAAATACTCTACCATAAAGAGGCTATCAAAAATGATTAATTCAAGTGGTAAATGCATCTTTTAAATTATTTTACTTTCATTTCTAGTTATGATGTTTTCTTTTCTATCCATACCGCTTTTAATGTTTCTGATCTTGGTGACACTAACCCGGTTCCCTGATTCAGGTCACCACATGACCTCAAGCGTGGGACCCCGTATGTTAGAGGTTGCCAACTCACAGAAAGGGTCTAATAGGATATGTGGGGAGACTATACCCTATATACTACATTAATCAACAATATAAATTAGTTTAAGTAGAGGAAATAATAGAAACAATCAATATAATTCCTACACAACCAATTCCCAAACAAGGTACAACCATATACAATACTAAATATTCCATTCCATGTTATAGTTTCAAGTGAACCAAACTCCAAAATAAATAAGGAATGTAGGATCCCCTAAATGGTTCAGACTATGGGTTTGGAACCTCAATCTTACATGTCCCATGTCCAACTCAACTCCCTAGCATAGGACCCTTTCCCAAGCCCTGTCCTGAAAGCATGAAATTTTCTAGGGTATGCAAGGGTGGCTCAAGATGGGTGTGAGTATAACTCCATAGGCCACCACCAATGGTGTCTAAAAAAATATCTAGTAAATGTATATAGTTCATCCAAGTTATAAATAATAAAAAATAAAGGTAAATAGTTCAATATGCCATTCTAGACTATGCTCCATTAAATTATGTTACCATTTAATATAGAATCACTACTTAGATATTTCACGGTTTAATCTAATTTTTTCATGTTTTCAATGGATTAGGCAGGTTAAATATTCTCAAGCGTATCAGAATAAAAAAATAGTCCAATATCACTAGTCATAACATTGTAACAACCTTATAATCCACACCTTGAAGCCTCAATCAGCGAGAATGAAACCGTTATGAGAAAATAACTTTGTCCCCTTCCCTAAACAAGGAATTTGGGGTTAGAGTAAGAACCTCAGTCCAAATCGTCCTGTGAGCATATAACATCAATTTTATACCACACTCTACCAAGACATGTGAAAATACTTATTTTTCATTCCCCACAATTATCCCTATCCCAAAAATCCCAGCCAAAATGATTTAAAACATCACAAAAATATCAATAAATGAGAAATTAACATTTTTCCTCAATCCATTAACACATTAATCATTTTTATTACTTAACCCTTTATGCCCATTCCCATTTTCCATGCCTATCTCACTAAGAATATTCATGTGTAAACATTATTCCTTATCATAATCCTATTTTTTATATTTAACCCATTCAAATGTCAATCAAAAAATATCTTAGACGTTTACAACATTAGGTACAAATGGACACCCTCTATTAAAAATAAATAGATAATCCAATTATCCTTCTCATTATGTCTCTGTACTATAATGAGTTAATTTCACATCTTATATTTCTATTCACCCAATCGGGGGGGCACACCCCATGGGGTTCCCTAATTTGGTCAAGCAATCCTCCATGAATCACATTGGGATCAAGAGGGGTTCAATTAATTATATAGACACCCAATACACCACATCACATTAATGGTGTCAAGGACTAATCAAGGAGATAAACAACAAAAAAACCCTATATGCACAAATCTACACGAAAAACCAATGGATTTGGATTGTAAACCTCCTACCATGAATCCATTGGTGAACAGACCCTCAATCAAGGCGTTAGATTCCAATTTTGTACACCTTTCAAGCCTCAACCTAGATCTTACTAGAAAAGAATGGTTTTAGCATTTCGGAAGCAGATAAGAGAAAGATACCAACCCTAAACAAGAAAAAAAATAATGACGGATTTAACATTACATGGATCATCATTTTGTAACAGAAATCACTACAACTGGCCTAGGATTGAATACGAATCAAACATGGGATCTCTTGGGAGCTTTGGTTTATTCCTAGGGTTACAGGAGGGGAGGTGGAGGTTAATCCCAAGTTGGTACTTAATTCCCTAAAATTGAATTATTGTAATTTTGTAAAAATAAATTGGGTACAAGGTTTACCCAAACGGTTTTAAAAATCATGTGAAAATGGGGAATATCATACTATCCAAAAATAGCCCCCCTCACATGATTTTTTGTGATTTCTGCATGCTTTTAACTAATTGTCCACAAACTATTCTGAATTCCTAGAAACCCCCCTTTTCTTCCTCTTTCTTGCTCTAAACCCCCAAAACACCCCCATTCTTCACATGAACACGGGAAAAAACTTATACAACAAAATGGAAGGATATAAACTGAAACATGGAAAAAAAATATAACTTAAGGGAGATCTGGGATCTTACAACCTCCCCACCATATAACGACTCATCCTTGATCCGCTCTTCCCAATAATCACTAAGTTCCCAATGAAAAGAGATCGGGCCACTAGGCCCGCATAACTAATCGCATCTCCCATGTTTCCTCCTGAAAATTTCCTTTTTCCATAGAACCCGAACCAAAGGCACCACTCTTCCCCACATGAACATCTCACAATGATCCAAAATAAAGATTGGGTGCTCCTCAAAGGACATATCAACCTCAAGCTCGACATCCTATGTGTTTTTTACATGCGATGGGACAAGATGACACATTCAATGTTTTGAAACATGGAAAAAATCATGAATCCCAATATATAGTTGTGGAAGATACAATCAATAATTCAATAGTCCAATACTTTCCACAATCTCAAATGGCCCCACATATCTAGGTGACAACTTTCCTGGATTCCAAATTAGACGATGACCCAACATTGGTGACACTAGAAGAAACGTATTATCACCCACCATTAACTCAAGAGGTATACGACACCAACATGTTTACGAATTATACCTACTCTAAGCTATTTTCAAATGCATTTTAATCAAACGATTTTCATATGATGCCTCCTGCAAAAGACTAGGTCATAGAAGCTCAAACTCCCCAGCCTCTAAACATCACAACAGAGATCTACATAGTCTCCCATAAAGTGCCTCAAAATGTTCCATCTGAATTGTTTCCTAAAAGCTGTTGTTGTAAGAAAACTCAATAAGTGAAAAGTTCTTTCCCCACGAACCACCGAAATCAAGAACACATGCTCTCAATATGTCTTCTATTACCTCAATTGAATGCTTTGACTTCCCATTAGTCTGTGGGTGGTAATCCATACTCCAAAACACCAGGGTACCAAGAGCCTTCTATAGTCCCTTCTAGCTGTGCAAGGTGTAACATGGATCACAATCCGAATATATGGATCTCGGCACACCATGAAACCATAGTAATTTTCAAATATACAATTCCATATACTGGTTGACTATATAGGTCTCCTAGATCAGTAATAAATGATCCTATTTTGTTTGCTGATCTTCCACAACACAAATTGCATCATTCATTCGAGGCTTCCTTAGAATACCCACTACGATGTCCATAATGACGTCATACCCCTTCCACTATGGAATAGGAAATGACTGAAACAACCCACCTAGATGTTAATTTTCAACCTTCACCTACTGAAAGGTAATGTATCATTCCACCAAACTCACAAATTATTTCTTCATTCCCAACCACAAAAACTAACAATGAAGATCATGGTACATCATAGTCAAGTTCAGATGCATTTCAAACATTGACGCATGAATCATGCACATCAACTACTCCAATAAATCTGATGGAACCACAACACAACCGTGAACATAAGAAACTCCATAACCACTAAAATTCTAACTAGAATGTGAGTCCCCACCTTTAAGACATTCCTCTGCATCCAAATACTCCATTTCAACCAGTTGACTCTCTTTAAGAAGCTCTAAAGCATGGACTCAACTACTATAGATTCAAGGGTCATCTGCATGTTCCCATCGTATACCCTCAAATGCATCTCAGAAAAAAATTCCATAACCTCCCACTCTAAACTGGATTCTTGAACTACCTAATTTCGAGTCTTCTGGCTCAATACATAGGCAAAACAATTCCATTTCCTTGATATGTACACCATCTCAAAATGAAAATACTTCAGGTACTCAAAACACATTAACTATTGAATATTTAAATTTAGATGAGAGAAGATGTATTTGAGACTTTTATAGTTGTTAAACATCATAAAGGTTTCTCCCATCAAGTAATGCCTCCCACACTTTAAATCCCGAACAAAATTAGCTAGCTCTAGGTCATGAGTAGGAAAACTCCATTCATGCAGCCATAACTATCTCGACCGATAAGCTACAACCCGATCATCCAGCATCAACAATACACTATTTCCAAAACTAGAGGAATCATAGGAAATGGTTAACATCTTACCTAGTTCTGGTAAGATCAAAATTTTTGTGGTAGTCAACTGCTTCTTCATCTCCCAAAAATAATTCTCACAAGCCTCTGACCAATCAATCTTATCCCCCTTTTTGGTTAGGCATGTGAGAGGCACAGTAAAATGAGATAAATCTCTAATAAACCCTAGGTAATAACCCGCCAAACCTAGAAATGGAAATACATCATAGACGTTCATGGGATGCTCCAAAGACACAATAGATTCCACATTTTTTGGATCCACTATCACACTTGGCCTAGAAATGGTGTGTCCTAGAAATTGCACCTCATCAATCTGAAACTTATATTTTGATAGATTGGTATAAATACTATTCTTTCATAGTGTACTCAAGACGTTTTCAAGATTTTTTTCATTATCATTATTAGTTCGGGAGTACACCAAGATTTCATAAACAAAGAAAACTATGAAATGATCCAGATATGGGTGAGTTATCTAGTTCATCAAGTCCATGAACACCACCGGTGCATTGGTCAATCCAAATGGCATCACCAGAAATTCATACAAATAATACATGATTTGGAAAGTTGTACAGTCTTTGTCATGAGTTATCACCCTCAACTGAGGGTACCCTCATCTAATATCAATCTTTAAAAACACCAAAGAACCTATGAGATAATAAAACTAGCCATCGATTCTATGAAGAGTGTATCGGTTCATAACCTTCATCTGGTTCAACTTCCTATAATCATCACATATCCTCAATGATCTGATAGCCATATTAGAAATAAAACACTGTAGATCCCCATGGTGATGTAATAGTATATAAAAATACCTTATGCTATAATTACTATAACAAAACCTTCCATTCTTGTAGCTTTGTTTGTTCCGTTCGACAGGGATGAATGGAAACTGGCTCCGTTCCTGGAAACAATTCGATCGCAAACTCAACATTTCACTCAGGTGCTAACCCTAGGAAGTCCTCAAGAATCACATACTAAAATTGTTCTACATAAAAATGGAATATTGAATTTACTTTCTCACCATTATCTAACATAATTCATTCCACTTGGGCTATGGGTTCCCCTAACTTCTGGCGTAGCGGACCTGCACGGCCTACTCGAGTATCCCACTCACCATGAAGGACAAAAGTGATTACATATAGAGATGTGAATATTACCCGACATCGGTAATAGTCGATATGATCTTGATATAACACCAACCATAACATTCCAAAGAACAAGTCAAAACATGATATCTATAGGAAAAAAATATCCCACCAAAAAATGATATCCATCAATCTATATAGCACAACCCTTACACTACCTGATGTCCTCATCTTTTACCTTTAGTGGAGTATCAAGTGACCTTACCACAAATGTAGTCTCCACGGTTAGGCCCAAAACAACTAATAACTGAGATCAAATAAATAAATGTGTAGCACCTATAACAAATAAATCACTAGAAATCGTGGAATCTATAAGATTTGTACCTCGAATAATAGATGGTCCTACCTCACCACAATAAGGTGTAGCCTGAACCTCAGGGAGATGACCTAACCCATTACCCTGGGCTCTAGCCTGAGTACCCTATACTACACTACTCTATTGGTAAGGATGATCTCTCAATAGAGTCCCAGGTCCACCGCCTCTACCTATACGACCCATGGAGATCTAAATGACATCCTAATATGGGGTAACCGACCTCCTTCCAAAACTCGTCATCTGCCTCTCACCCCTATCATTCTCCAATAGTCGTGGGTTCCTGAGGAACATATACATGTTGCCTAACCTGTCGCATGCTTGACAATCGACTAGGGGGTGGGGACAGTGGTAACGATTGTGCCCCATCCATCCACGCAGATAGAAAAATACCTGGTCACCAACTAGAGAAGATGACATGCTATTTTGACGGATTTGTTTATTTCCTCCCTGCTGAAAGATTCCAAAGTGGTGCTTCCTACTATCAGAAGCTACTCTACTAGCTCGCCCAACAGGCACCATATGGTCACTACCCAAAGATCGCATCAGGTTTCCATATAAGATAAGGTCTTGAACCACTAATTCAAAAAACCATTTTTCAGGTAAAATATATTCACTTGTTATCTGATCTCATGTATCAGCCCATCTTGGAAGCATTTTGTTATGGCTGCCTCATCTCATGTCAATGTCTGAAAGAAGCATCTCAGATCGGTGAAATGACTGGCATAGTCAATTAACTAAATTTTCGTCTCACTTAACATCATAAAATCTAAAGCATTCCCATGCCTCATGTTTTCTAGGTAGAAGTGCTCGAGGAAATTTTCTTCAAAATCCTTCCAAATCATTCCTTCAGCCAACTCTGTTTGGACCATGATTTCCCACCAATGTTTTTCTTGACCCCTCATCAAATATGTCCCAGACATGACTTGCTTATCAATAGTTGTATCAATGTGTTAAAGAATAGTTTTGATGGAATCTATCCAAAACTATGATTCCTTTAACCCACCCTCTCTAGTAATTTTCAGAGGGTGGTGTAGCTGAAACTCCCTAGTCAGCAAAAAAATACTTGGTGCAGCACGCCCTGGGTCTCATTCCATCATCTGCATAAAATGACGAATGTTATTTCAGAATTGTTGTTAAATGTCTTCTTGGATCACCATGTTCTATTCCCCTACAACTGGAGGTTATTTCATGGAATTTTCCTCCTCTTTCCCAACTAGAACATGTCTTCGAGGTGGCCGTTCTCTACAATGCCAAACATGAGCTTCAGAACGCAACCATAATGCTTTTATGAGAAGGAAAGGGATATAGGTAGGCTCCTAACGTGCCACAACTTCTCTAGTTCACATACTCTACCCAAATGTTCCCAATCACAACCGGATCACTACCCTTGGCCATCTCTCCTAAGGCTATGGATAACACGGTATCTAATTCACACAGTTACAAGACTTATCTTTAAAATAATTAAAAACAGTTTCCAAATTACAATTTACCTTTACAACATGTTAATCTACTTTTTCTTCTGAATTTAGAACCATTTTATAATTTCTACATACCCTTTTAAAATTTCTTTTCACCCATTCATACCATCCCCTTAGGTATAATTTCATTAATTTTTAAGAAAAACAAATGCATCTTATCCTTTATATCCCACACACCCATCCCTTGTGTGTGTGCCTACCATGATGTATTTCATTTACCAAAATAGGTTCCTAGAATGATTCATGAATGAAAAACCTCATAACACTTTCTGGTCATGATAGAAATATCACAAAACCATCAAATTACACAATAAGTGAATCACCAAATAGTGTAATATCATCAGATATAACAACATAAAAAAAGAACCACACCCACCTCTGAGGGTGAATTGGTTTTTCCCTAATACATGGGTTAGCTACTCCAAAACATGAGCTTATTACCAAGGCCCCAATCTTTCCTAACCTCATATATAGCATTCCCCAAATAGTAAGAAAGGGATAAGAACTTTATCTAATACCACTTTGTAACGTCCCTGACCTGGATTCCACTAAACCAGTGCCTAGATTCGGGTCACCACATAACCTCAAGTGTCCTCCCCATACACCATAGGATTCCAACTTGAATTAAGGGTTTAATAGGATTTACGGGTAGACTATACCATATTTACCATAGTAGAAAACAACATAAAATAGTTTAAATAATAGAAATGATAGGGAAAAATCAATAATAACCATAAATAACTAATTCCCAAACTAGGTACAAACATATACAATAATAAATATGTCATTATATGCTATAGTTCCAAGCAACCAAAACCCCCAAAAGAAATAAAAAAGGAAGGATACCTGAAATGGTCTAGACTCTAAGGCTGGAAGCTCAACTATCAATATCCCATGTCCAACTTAACATCCTAAAATAGATCCCTTACCCTTTATCTAACCTGTAAGCATGTAATCTGCTCAGGTAACCATTGGCAGACTAAGCAGGGGGTGAGTATAAATCAGTAGGCCACCACCAATGGTGTATATAAAATATCCATCCAATATAGATAGTTCTTGCTAGTGTTAACTAATTTCTAATCATGGAAAACAGTTCAATATGTTGTTCTTGAATATTCTCCTTTAAATTATACTACTATTGAATCTAGGATCACTACAAAGACATTTTATAGTTTAATATACCATTTTCATGTGTTTAATGGATTAGGCATGTGGAATATTCTCAAGAATATGGGAATAAAAATCACGTCCTATCTCACTAGGCATCGCATTATAACAACCACATAATCCTCACCTCGAAGTAACAGTCCGAGTGTAAGGAAACCATTAGGGGTATTAAACCCAATCCCCTTCCTTAACCCGTACATTTTATAGTGGAGGTAGATCCTCGGTCCAACTCGACATGTGGGTGTAGAACCACAATATTATACCCCATTTTACCATTCCATGTGCACATTCTTATTTATTCTTCACCATAATTAACCATATCACAACAAGCACAACCAGTATCATTTAAAACATCACAACAATATCAATATATGAGAAATAAACATTTTTCCTCAATCCATTAATAGAATCTTCATTTTTATTACATAACCCTTTATCCCCATTCCCATTTCCCATGCCTATCTTACTAATAATATTCAATTGTAAACATGATTCCTTATCATATTCCCATTCATTCCATTAAACTCATTTAAATTTCAACCAAAAAATCCCATAGCCTTTAACCACATTAGAAATAACTATCCACCATCCATTAAAACTAATTACATAATCCAATTAGGATACTAATTTTGTCTCTATATTATTGTGTGTCAATTCGAAACCTTACAATACTATTAGCCCAATCAGGGGTGGGGGTCTGTTCCACCCCATGGGTGGACCTAATTTGGTCAATGCATCCTCCTTGCATCCCATGGGGATCAAGAGGGGTTCAATTAATTATTTAAACACCCAATACACCACATCTCATTAATGGTATAAAGAACACATCAAGAATATAAACAATAATGAAACCATAAAAGAAAAAATATACACGAAATACCAAGGAATGTGAATTATAGACCACCAACATTGAATACATTTGTAAACACGCCCTCAATCAAGGCCTTAGATCCTGATTCAACACACCATTCAAGCCTCAGCCAAGATCTCACTAGAAAATAATTGTTTTAGAGCCTCAGATGGATAGAATAGAAAGATAAAAACCCTAAACAATTAAAATAAGTAAGGTGGGATATACTTACTTGGTTTTTTATTTCAAAACTGATGTCACTCCAAACGGCTTCATATTTATGGTGAATCGCCCTTGGGAGCTCTTGGGAGATTTGGTTCATTCCTTGTGAATCAAGAGTAGAGGAGGAGGTAAATCCTAAGTTGGTACTTAATTCCCCATAATAGAATTTTTGTAATTTTTTAAAAGTTTCTTGGATGCACGGTTTACCTGCACGGGTTTCCAAACCATGTGAAAACCGTGCAGATACTACAATCAAAAAACATCACCCCTCTCACTGCTTTCAGGGATCTCCATAAAGTTTTCACCAATTGAACCCAAACTGTGCAACATTCCTAGAAACACCCTTTTCCTTCCTTTGTCATCCTCCAAACCCCCAGAACCCACCTTGTCATCAAATAAACTTAGGAAAACATGTATTCATCCAAAAGGGAAGGACATAAACTAAATTGATGGAAAAACATACCTTAACCAAGATCCAGGAACATCCACCTCTCCTCGTTCATATGTTTTCAGAACTAATGTACATTAAATGTACAATAATTTTCTTATGATTATGTGATAAATTTTTTATCTTCTCTCATTCACCATTATTTTATGCTTGTAGTAGAAAACACCATTTGATATCTACTAATTTACCCCATTCAAAGATGATGGGTTTTTAATTATATTACCATATTTAATTATGGTTATGAAGCCATTATTATGGTTGAACAAGACTATTATATATGTATTATGTCTCATATATGGTTCTATAAAATTTTTTTATATATGGTTTTTATTTATAAATCAAAATGAATTAGTTGTGTTCAAAAACCACTAATCAACCAAAACATTTATCATTGAATAATTTACATAATTATTCATCTTCACTGTATGTAAAAAAATGAAATTTTTAGTCATGTAACCTTCTACATGTTCACTATTAGAATATAGCTTCAATTCTGTAAAACCATCCACATTTTACATGATTATCCATTCATGTATACACATATACAGACCATGAAAAAAATTAACCCAAACAATGACATTGAACCTCTAAAACCATATAAATCCCATGAATGAACTTAATAGGGTTATAATAAAAAAAATTCATGACTAGGAGGTTTTGGAATAATTAATTAATTAATATAAATTTGATTATTCAGGTCATTGATATCAAGTAGGAAAACACCTCCAAAGTTAATGTAAGGGTTTCTTCATCCGACTTCCATATTTTTGAGACATTCTATATTCACTACTAATACTTCTTTATGGTGTATGTATACTTAAAATTTATGTTTCATATAATTAAGATCGTTATTTTAATTATTTTAAATTTATCATTTGATGATTATTAATTTAGGGACATATGATTCAATTAACTGCAATGTTTAAAGTATTTTCTACCCGAACATCCATTTTAATTCGGGATACTCTTATTACCTACTCACCTCAATGAAATTATTATATATTACAATGTAATCCTCCTAAATTATATGATAATTTTTTATATATTTTTACCATTCAGAATCCTTATTTATTTTACAGGGAGTTACATGTTTTAAATGAATATTTCAAATAATAGTTTCGTAATGGAAGCCAATTTAAGGAAATTATCGAATTCTTACTTAATTTTAAGTTAAATATATAATATGATTTAAGATATAAATTCCATTCTAAAATCACACATTTTAACATGAATAAACTTTTTTGGTTCAATTAGTTTTTTATGAAAGAAAACATTCCTTTTCTCTTTAAAATTCATTAATATTTTCATTCAACGTAACTAAAATGTTTTATTTCCAAACCTTATTTATAAACTCCTTAATAATGATTTCAACTCTATAAGACTTTATTTAAGACTAAAATATAATATCAATTAAATTCACATTTCTTTTATTGGATATATATGTTTACAATCTGATTTAATGACAAATGAAAATGATTTTCCTAATGAACTCATCTTTTAAAAGTAAAAAAGGATCTTATCATCTCATTTTGACTTTAATTAGTTATATGACTTATTCACCAATTATTCCTTGATTGTGGTCTATGTAATTACCTTTGGTATTCCATATAAAGACTCTACTTATTGACATGATATTCTACGGGATTATGAATTGAATGTTTCAAGGTGGAATGGGTCACTTTGGAATGTTTAAGAATTATTTCCTCATGTATTTTTCAATAGTCTCATTTAAGAGTATCATCATCTATGTCATCATGCATTGTTGAATCATGTAATTCATTGAGGTTCATCTTATATTATATCATAGAAGTTGTTTTATTGAATGGTTTATTATTAGTTTGAATGTGGATTTCCTATCTTGAAATAATTCACCATGTTACACTGAATGGTTAGTGTTTATGATTATTTATTAGGGTAAGTTATTTACATTTCATATGATATTTTCAATATGAATGTGTATGTTTTTTATGTTGACCCCCATCCATATGAGGAATGCATTGGAATTAGTAAGTGTATGTTGGGGCCCACTATAGCCTATCGATGCATCGATAGGTCTAATGAAACAAAATATGGTATTGGAATTTGTTCTTGATAGTATGATTATTTATGGCCCTCTCACAATGCCCTGAAGATATGTTTATGGTGTCCCGTATTATGCATTACATTATTATGAAACTAGTAATTGATAGTTTATGCGGTTATTTGACAAGTAGAGTACTAATAATTATGTTTTATTATGGAATTATTTATATTAGTTTTTATTCCTTCCATATGATGCTCAAGTATATTTTTAATGGCATGGATTTTTTTATTCACCATCACTAATGCTTATTTTTATGATATCTTCTGCTATATATATTACCTATACTGACTGTTTGAGGCCAGCGGTTTAGTATGTTTTATTTTTTCCAATATGTGAAGTAGTATATTTTGAATGAACTGTAGGGATAACCTCGAATATATGGATGGATTCAAAGGAATTTCATTGTTGTATTTATTTTTAAGTTGTATTGTTGAACTTATGTATGTATAATGTTTCCAAATCTAATAAAATAATTGGTTCTTTGGGATTATATTCCTTTTTTATTCCATTTTCATAAATTATGAAACCTTCTTTGAGTAACTGCCTTTCGTCCGTAATTTTTTGTATTAGAGAAAGTTTGTTTGAAAATTTGGAAACTAGATTTAGAAAGTGTAGATTAGGGGAAAACCCTCAGATGGAAATTGAGTATAAACTTAAAAAAAACATCCTATAATTGTTTTATGGAATAGATTATGTGTATCTTTCTAGAAAATACATCCTTTTCGGATACAACAAGTGTATAAGGTTCTGTAACTGATGTACCTATGAGTGAAAACACTAACAATGAGTTTCGGGCTTAAACTAGGGTATCCCGGTACATTAAAATGGACCGTACTACATAGTAGGTTTGACACTCTCAGGGGATGTTCATAGGATAATTATCATTTTTGTTACAATCCATTATAAATTGTTTATGCCCCTAAAGTATCAAATGTATATAGTTCTAGGATTTTTGATGTATAAATTTATGATTTTTACAATACAATGATTATGGTTATATAGAGTTCATAATTTTGTGATTTAATTTCATTTATGAAATTTATTAGAAATGGTTCCTAGAATATGGAATGGAAACTACACCAATGAATTTGATGCAAAGAGTAAGAAGGATCATATCATGTATGGTATTAATATGTTATTTCAAAGGAAGATAGTCTCCCAGGTATCCTTATCATATGAGGAAATAATATCATGTGTTAACAAGGTATGTAATTAATTCTATGAGTCTTAAGGATTTTATGGGAAGTAAATGAAGAAGAGGATGATAGATAAAGTTATGAATAAAGAAAATTAGGGAAATCAAGGTTTTCCCACATGTGATAACTATGGAAGGAATCGCCTTGGTAAATGATTGAAGGAAATTGGAGTTTTTTATATGTGTGAATAGAAAGGACACCATGTTTTTGATTGGAACGGTAAGAAAAAGGATTCCAATATACAATGCTTTAGTTTCAAGTCAAGGGGACACTCTGTGAATCAATATCCCAAGTGTCAAAGATATATACCTCAATTGATATATTTGGATAATAATCATGTTATGAGGCTGCCGCAGATGATGTAGAGTGATTAATATTCTAAGTCAAGAATCATTTTTATTGAATATTTTTTTCATCAATGTACTGGTTATATGAATTATGGAATGTAAGAGTATTGTCCTATAATACTTTTAAATTAAGTATTTGAACCTATATGTTGAATGGTTCCAGGAAAAGTAATTTATTTGAAAGTAATATGATTTTTAAAATTCATGGTTTATAGAAAGGGAACCCTAAATATATTCTTGATGTTGAGATAATTATGAAGAAATGATTGATTTGGATAAGTACTAACTGCTTTTGAACTAATTATTTACCTATTGAAAAGTGGTCTATGCTACTATCGAAGGAGTATAAAACACTTTTTTGATAAATCCAATTATATGTATCTTACATAAGGAATACAAAAGAATACATGTTTTCAATAAGATTTTATGGTAATTCGAGTTATTATCATATTTCAAGAGGATACATGATGAAGTTATTCACATGTTTGTAATTTAAAAATTTAGAGATACTTCTTGTTGATTATGGGCTAATGAAAAGTTCATCTTGGAAATTCAAATACCTTCTTTCTAATGTGTTGAGTCATTAAGGAATTACTAGCCATTTATGAATAGTTTAATTTGATCATTTTATGAGCTTTTATAGGACAATGTATTACTTCACCTCATGGCATTACCTATGCAAAGTGATGATGTATAAATAGTTCATGGTGAAATCAAAGGATTAATTTGTGTATATTTATAGTCTTATAGAGTCGAATATTTCCTCAACTCTGGGAAAAAGGGTCCTAAAAATGGTGTCCTATTATAAAATTGTTTAATGATATCAGTGAAAATTTTCATAATTATAGTTTATGGGTTTGTGTTAATAATTTTTTATATGAATGTGTTATCTATCACATTCCATTATAACATTATGGTTGGATTATTCTTCCATGTCCATATTTTCACATCTTAAGAATGTTATCCTTTTTAAATGTGTAGATTTGTTGTAACCTTTTCATTTCACTTTCCCACAAATTATGATAATATTTTGTTAACCCTGTTTTTGATGTGGGTTTCCAATAAGAGAATTTTCAAGTATCAACCTTTAACATCCCAAGATAAATTTTAAATTTTAGGGATGCAATTCTATTTTGGGGGAAGTAATGTAACACCAGAGTAATTTGTTTTGTAATTTTAATTAAAAAATGTTATGAAATATAATATTTTCAAATTAAGTGTTTTAATTAATAATAATTATATTTTAAATTTATGGCATTCAAATTAATTTTGAAAACAAATACAATTTTTCAATATTATTTTATGTAAAATAATATTTTAATATGAATATGTTTAATTGATTATTTCAAAAAAAATTATTAATAGATTATAATATATATATTGAATATTATAATTATTTTTATAAATACTAAATTATTTAAGGAATATATTCACTATTATTGTGACACCTCAAGATTTTAGGGTTTTGTTTCTTCAGAAATAATTTCAATTTATTTTATAGCTTATATTCAAACAATCCTAAGTAATTTCAAAACAACACATTTTTATATTCCTAACCAAGACATTAAACTTAATTTTTCCACTAGTGTGTGATGAATTTCAAAAAATGGACACTGACGGTTGTGTTCTGTAAGATATTAGGAGTTTGATAGAATCAAAATTATTTTTGGTGAATATTTCTTACCCTTATGAATAGTGATATACCCATATGAATAGTAATGTACACTTGTGAATAATAACTTGACCCGTATGAATAGTAATGTAGCCTTATTAATATAAGCATGACCCTTATGAATAGTAATGTACCATTATGAATAGTATCATGACCCATATGAGTAGTAATGCATCCATATAAATCATATCATCACCCATGTAAGTATAAATAAAATTTAGACACCTTATAAATGAATGTGATTATTTAAAACATTAATAAACATGTATTGGTGTTTTTGTGAGAAATATATATTTAATTAAAATTTTATAATTAATAAATTAATTTAAAAGATAATTCGTTTTTTAAAATATTAATTAAGAATATATATTTTTTTCCTATGATATTTGGATAATTTAATGTGACCTTAGTAAATTTCTCATAGTATTATAAAAATAGTTATAATTCTAAAAAATGTATTTTTCGAGTAAATGGCTAGTTAATTAAAAATAAAATTTATCATATTTAAAAAATTATTTTCATAAAATGGAGTTAAAATTTTTATTCAAATAATGTAAAAATGATTATGGTGTTTTTTTTTGAATTTTTCACAAATACATGAATTTTTTGTGAATAGTGAAATTCGATAAATTACAAAATATCCTAAATAATTTAATTACTACATCATGCCTGAGTCACGGTTTATGTAAATGGATATTATTTCGAAATCACATTCAATTACTACTATTCTTTGTCAAAATAATTAATAATATTGTTCTTCTTGAGATAAATAATAAAATAATTTTTAAGATATTAAAAAAATTACTTCTCTCCTCCAATATAACGCCCCCATCAATCCCTCTTCTGTTCACTCATCTCTAGCCTTTTTCCTAGCCCAAATTATGCCCAAATATCTCTCAAGATCCTCCCCCGCATTTGTATCCCTTGGTCTCCTCAAAAGACCAAATACGTTCCCCTAAATAAGCTCTCAATAGAGATTAATTCAATAGGTATATTACTCTTTTCAGTTCTTTTACATTCTTTTCATGTTTCTTTATTTCCTTTTCAATCCTCACATGCCCTCATCCAAATTTTATGAAAACTCCAGTACCATTCATGTACTTTAATTTTGTTAATATGATTGAATAAGTTATTACCATCTCTCTTTTAACCTTATATTATGCTAGTAGTAAAAACCACCACCTGAGATGTGATAATTTACCACATTCAAGGACGATGGGTTTTAAATTTCTATTACAATATTAAAATATGGTCATGAAAACATTATTATTGTCAAAACAGACTATAATATATTTATTATGTATCATCTATGGTTTTGCAATATTTTTTTACATATGGTTTGGATTTATAAATCAAAATTTCTTCGTTGTGTTCAAAAAATGAAAATTAACCCAAACGGTTAGTATTAAATAATTTATATAATGATTCAACATCACTCCGTATAACAAAAATGAAATTTAAAAACATGTAACCGTATGGATGTTCACTAATAAAAAATAACTCCAATTCGGGACAACCATCCTCATTTTATATGATTCAATATTCATGTATAAAAGTATACAAGTCATGTAACAAACGGACCCAAACAATGAAATTGAACATCTAAACACATAAAAAGGGCCATAAATAAACTTAAAAAGGTTATAATAAATAAATTAAATAAATATGTTGTTTGGAAAATATTAATTAATGAATATAAATTTTATTATTTAGGTGATTAAAATCATGTGGAGAACACCTTTGGCCTTAATGTTAGGGTTTCTTCATCCCACTTCAATTTTTGTGAGATATTCCATATTCACTAATACTAATTGTGCATGGTGTATGTATACTTCCCATTGATATATCATATCATGAATATATTTATTTTATTGGTATTAAATTTATCATTATATTATTATTAATTTTGGGCCATACGATTCAATTTATTACAAAATTTTATGTATTTGCTACCCGAACCTCTATTTTTATCGGGATGATCTTATTCTATACTCACCTAAATGAAATTTTTATTTATTCCTATTTACTCCACAAAAATTATTTTGGAATGTTATATATACGTATAGTAGTCATAATCCTTCTTTTTTTTTGGGAGTTACATCATTTAAAAAAATATTTCCAAAATTTCCCCAAAATGTATGCCTGATTCGAGGAACTTCTCAAACAGTTACCTATTTTGAAGTTCACTATATAATCTATTTTAATCCATATTTATATTCCTAAAATCACACATATTAACGTGAAAGATCTATTTTGGTTTATTTATGGTAATATGAAATCAACAATGCCTTTGCGGATTAAAAACCTTTAATATTTTCCATAAACCACAATAAAATGTTTTATATCTAAAGCTTCTTTCAGAACACTTTTCAAATGATTTAACCTCAATAAAGACATTATTTAAACAGAAAATATAATTTCAATGAAATTTATCTTTTATTTTATTCTATATACATGTTTATAAGTTTATTTCATTAAAAAAAAATATTTTCCAAAATAACTCTTCATTACAAATTAAAAATGATTTTTCTCATACAATATTAATATTTATGAGATATATTCCTTGTTCACCACATATTCATTGATTTTGGTTTAATTAATTCACATTGATATATCATATCAACAGTCTCATTAGTCTCATGGTTTTCTATTAGATTATGATTTGGATATTTCAAGGTGGTATGTTCCACTTTGAAATGTTTAAGGGTTATTTCCTCATTGATTTTTCTGTAGTCTTGTTTAAAAGCATATTAATCTATGTCAACATAATTTCTTGAATAATATACTTCATTTAGGATCGTCTCATATGATATCATGCACCATTTTTTATGTAATGTTTTATTATTAGACTTACTATGGGTATATTATCATTGATCCATTCACAATATTACTCTGAATGGTTAGTTTTCCTGTTAAATGATTTGGGAAATTTATTTATATTTCATATTTTAGTTTCAATATGAATGTGTATATTGTTTATGTTGATCCCTATTAATATGATGAATGAATTGGACTTAGTATGTGTTTGTCGGGCCCGCTTTAGCATGTTTATGCATCAGTTGGTCTCATGAGACAAACTATTGTATTGGCACAAGGGTTTGAAAGTTTTATTTTTTATGGTCTTGGCATGAGGCCTGATGGTATAGTTATGATTTCCTGTAATATGTGTTTCCTCATTATAAATATATTAATTGGTAGTTTATGTGTTTGTTAGACTAGTAAAGTACCCATGATTCTATTTTATAATGGAATTATATATATCATTTTTTATTCCTTCCATTTTAGGCTCAATCATATTTTTTAAATCATTAATTTTTTTGTTATTCACCATGGCTGATGTTTATGTTTATGATATCGTCCACTGTATTACATTCCCTTAATGAGTGTTTGACCTCACCCCTTTCATATGTTTTATTTCTACCACGATTTGAAGAAGTATATTATTAATTAAATTTAGGGATAACCATGGAGATATGGACGTTTTCAAAGGAATATCAATGGTTTATTTCATTTCAAGTTGTAATGTTGAACTTATGTAATTATCTAGTATCCAATGCTACTAAACTACTCAGTCCTTCAGGGTGTATATTCCCTTTTTATAGGCCAATGTTATAAAATAAGGCACTAGTTCTAGTAAACTAGGGTGGGGTTATAACATTATTTATGTATCACTACTAAAAAACTAGGTTTATCCAATGCTTGGTATTTAATGATGCTATCTCAAAGCGCTGTTAAATACACCCATTATTAGTGATAAAAATGCACTATTAAAGGGGGGATTTAAAATCCCTTTTTAACATTATTAAAGGGGGTCTTTAATAGTGGTAAAAAGTTTAGATAAATGACACACTATTAAAAGTACTTCTAAAAATGCAGTGATAAAGACCCTCATTTATCAGAGCTAGTAAAAAAGAACTGATAAAGGGGGCCTTTATGAGTGCTTGTAAAAAACCAGTGATAAAGGGGGTTTATCAGCACTTCTTGTAAGCGCTCATAATGACCCCCTAATCAGTGCTTTTTTTTACTATCATTGATAAAGGGTATTTTAAAACAAATCAAAAAAATATGTATTAATATATTAATATGTAAATGAATGAATATTGATGAAAATATAATATATATTTTTTATATATGTTTTAGATAAGGCTAAATTAAATTTTTCACTTAATATATAAGTAATTTAGTTAAAATGTCTTATAAAATATTTTTAATTTTTTTATAATAATTGTATAATTATCATATTGTTATCGTTATTTAACAATAATTTATAATACAAAATCCAAACAATTTAATAAAAGATAAAAAAATATGTTGAAAATGTATCCCAATCTCTAAATTGCAAGAACATTTTATTTGGGAGTTATTTTGGGAACTAAAACATATAAAATCATTGCTTTAGATGTTAATTACACCATGATGACATAGGAGGACTCAAGTCGCTAGACTTTTAAGACAAAAAAGGACTAAAATGCCTCCAAAACTGAGTTTTTTTGCCAGGGTAATCATATTTTTGAACATTTGATAGATTTTCAAGCACATTTAAGGTGGTATTATTTCCTTTAATCAATGAATATTGAAATTGTTTGTAGTTCTTTCATTCATATTTATATTATGGTTTTTAAATTTTATAATTCTTTATAATTTAGTTACATTTAAAATTAAGTATATTCATATTTTATATTATTTAAATACAATTAATCGCTTGTATAAATATATGTGATTGTCGTTTATTGTGTAGACATATATTTATTTTCGAATATATATAAATTAAAATGAATATATAATAAATTTAAATGAATATAATTTTGTGTATAAATATATATAACAAATTTGAAAATATATTGAAATAAATATATATATTGTTTAATATATAACATAATATGCATGACATTGTGGTAAAGATATTTAGTAACATAATGGAGGTTCATGGATCAAATCCATGCTTGTACAAGAATATTGGGTAGCCTTATTTCCCCGAGGAAGGGGGTGGAGTGTGTGATAGCAGATAGGTAGTGAAAAGCAGTGATAATTGGGGCCATACACATTGAGATAGGCGTGTGGTGTGTGTAAAAAATAATTTTTTAACAATTATTTTTCGCACTATTAAAAGAAAACATTTAATTGTTCTAAAAATTAATGTTAATAGATGTTCAAAACCCCTTATTAACATCTCTTACAATATCAGTTCGTTTCAATCACTAATAAATCACATTAACTATTACTATTAATCCAAGATTTTTTATAATGTATGTGTTATTTCTTATCATCCACTAACCCCTTGGTTTAATTAAATCAACTATAATATTTTTATATTGATTATTGGGAATAAGTTTTAATTATTTAGTTATTCTTATTGGTTTATTACATTTTGGGTATGTTCGACCCAAGTTTTGAGGTAGGTTCTTATGAATTTAGCATGTTTTGGTGAACTAGATTTCCTTTTTTGGATAAATTTTCTTATTAAATGAAACTGAATGATATAGTATATTTTTTTTTCTTTTTTTGTAAATAGTTTTTTTTAAATATGGTTTTCTTCTATACGTGGTAAATTGTATGGGGTTTTCAAATAATAATGAAATATTTCTTCTGAAACGATTTTCAAAGAAAGAAAGTATAAAATTGTTTTGATGAATTGGTTTAGAAAATATAGCATATATGAATCCTTGATAACAATGGTGGAATGAATAGTAATTTTTCTCCTCCAATGCTGATGGTTTTTACCATGGGGATTTCCTCTCCACCCGACACCCATTGTTCTAGAGACTTGTTAGATCTGTTAGGAGATTCTTTTTCTAGGGTGTTCCTCTTCTATCTAGGCTCGATTAATATTTCCAATGTATTGATGTGTTCATGATTTTCTATTTTTTACATGAGTTTCCTAGAAATATCGACCTACTTTGATCCCTATAGTGGTGTTTCCTAGGTTATTAATTGGGATATTTTGGATTCTTTTGGTTTGTATTGCTTTCATTGCACTGCCATGTTTTTGATATGATATGTGATACATCCATTGGATGGAATTTATATATATTGTTTTATATATTTATTTTAAACCATTCGATACCAATTCATGTGATTTATTTGGAAATTTAGAAAAATGGAAAATTAAACCATTATACCATGATTTTGAAAAAACTGTTAAAATAATTTTTTGTTTCACATAATGTTCAAAATTATTGGATTATTGTTCAAAGACATGAAATAGAACTATGATATGGGACCCTACTTATATTGTAAACTCACACCCTTCATACTCATTCGGTGGGGTATAAACATGGTTATGTCTTTTGATGTAAGTAATGATATGGTACGAAAACGAGGTAGTAAGGTTTTCAATCTACTAGGTTTGGGTTACTGGATAGTGAAATGGAGTTTTCTCCCTCTATAACTAGACGACTATTGGAGTTTCTGTTTAACTTTTTTTCCACTGTAATTGGACTTGTCTCTTAGAGTTTGTTTTTTTACCTCTTTAGTTGAATGCATTAAATTATTATCTTTCTATTATGACAAATATATATATATATATATGTCTTATTCCACTATTAAATTCTATAATTTTTTATATATGTCATGTGTTCGGCTTCAGGTTGGGATAACTAATTCCCCCAGTTTTTGTTGTTTCTTACCAACTAGATGTCAGCATGTGGGGATATGAAACATCCTTTAATTACAGGATAGCTCAAACTAGGTACCAGTTTGAGATTTTATTCAATTAAGGATCATCACATTTATATAATGGATAACATTATAGAGATTTTGGGACCTTGATAAATATAAGAGGAGCGTGATTAGCAATACAAAAAATATTTGAAAACATAGTTAATTCCAAAATCAATATTTTAACAATGAATTGTGAAGAAAAACGTAATAAATGGTAATAATTAAATCATATATGGTATGATATATATAATTATAGTTATTTAATAGATTTATAAAAAATTTCTGTTTACCTTAAATTAGGTTTCATCATGTATAAAAGAATTCATGATTTTATGTAATCGAATTCCATCCAAATATAATTTTTCCATGAGTCACATTCCATATTCATCATGTTTTTATTTTATAAGCTCCATGTACATCCCATGAGTTTATTTTTTTATTCTTATAGTTAAATTTTATATGATTTATATATTTAATATATTATCTAACTATCATGGGGTTTACAATTCAAATGTTACCAAATTTGTGTAGTAATTGTTTACTCAAATTTCCTTCTCTATGACATAAGTTATGATAAGAACCAATCTTTTTATATTATGTGCATATATTTTTCCATTGATATATATATATATATAATTAATATACTTATTTTTTGGATATAACATGTTTCACTTAATGTTACTCTTTCATAAGGATTACTATTCAAATATACCATTGTGGTAACATTTTTATGTTAAATATCATTGTTTATCAGTATTTTTTATGATTATGCATGCAATGATAAAATATAATCTTATATCTCTCAATAAACTCTTGAATTCTCTTCAACTATGTAAATTTTATTAGAATACATGTTTTACCATAATTTTCCTTCCTTTAGGCACTCATGAGTTCAAAAGAATATTTTTATGAAAAATCACCATTATATATCTATTCGGCCAAAAATCCATTTTCTATCAAAACCATGTTGTCAAAAAATGTTTTCAAAAATGTTTTCCACATTCTTATAATGATTTACTAGTTACATTTTTACCATATTTTTAATTTTTGACTATTTTTAATGAATATTCATGTCAATTTCCCAACAATTCTTGTTTGTCTTTTAACAAAAATGTGAATGGAATATTTCTTTTAATGTGTAAATAATGGATATAATTTCACTCAATCACGACCATTTTTTTATTTTAATCTTCAATTATATGTTATTATTGTTTTTTATAGAATATAATTTGAAAACAAAATTATGTTTCTAATTTTATTTTCAAGGGGAAAAATATATTTTCATTAAAAATTGATTTATTTTTTTAAAAAATCCGTTATTAGTTTTAAAAATTATATTTTATGAAAATGGATTCAAAAATATTTTTTGTTATTTTTTAAGATGTCATTTGAAGAAAAAAAGCTAGTTTATTCATGAAATGTTCCACATGATTTTAGAAATAATTTTTCATCAGTTATGAAATCCTTTGATGTTACTAATTCATTACTAGAGATATGGTCCAAGGATATTATTTATATCCTCTCTCATGATTTATAATGAAAAGATGTTTATGAAATACATTTATCATCCACATCTTATACCATGATAAAATTATTTTGAAACCCACTTATTTTTCAAAGGGTTATGATTTTATGAAATGATGAAATGATTGGTAAACCCTTTTATTTTCATTAGGTTAATGTTTAGGAAGATAATTTAATTTCACTCTTTTTGATACGATAAATGTGTTTTATCGTGTGGCCAACATATAATTTATTTTCATTATGTGATGGTAGTTACGTTACAACTGAATATGGTGGTTATGATAAGATTAAGGATTGTGGTAACATTATAACCAAAGATGTGTGAGACCTAAATCTACCTATAATGTATTTGGTAAATATTTATGTCTCAGGGGATAAAAATGGTATGAATGTTGATGGGATTAGTCAACTATGGGAAATAGGTACATATGGATCCACTATGGGAACCATGTGAAACTTAATCCACTATGGGTAATAGGTGTGTCCAAATCCACAATGAGAAAAAGGTGATAAGTCTTTATCCACTATGTTTATGGTCTTCACATTTAACCATGATATTTGGAATGGTTTTCCTATATTTATAATGGTTCCAAGATTTTATGAAATGAATTGATTTTTAATGACTGATTAATGATGATTTCACACTCTTATGGGCTATGTTTTTTGGAATGTTAATTTTTAATGTCGTGATTCTTTTTTATGATATTTGAAAGGTTTTGTAATAACATCCTTATTTATGTATATGATCACATACCATTATGATTTTATTGTAATTTTTTATGATCATAGATCGATATCTGATATTTTTACACCTACTAAGCATCTATGCTCACCCTTTCTTATGTTACATTCTATAGGTTAGGAAGAAGGTGATATCAAGGGTATTAAAAAGATGAGTTTTATGTTTTAATATCCTTGTGGGCGATATTTAAGATCATTCATGAAATATGAAGATTGGGTTTCTAGTCTTCAAATACAGTAAACTATTACAGTACTCTGGTGTGTTTATGAAATGTATTGAATGTTCATCTAAAAGAGGGTGATATTTTTGTTTGAAATATGGGGCCCCTATATTTTCAATCATAGGAATGCTTAGTCAATATTTAGAAATTATGATTAGAAAAAACATAATGAGATCCATTGGGATATTCCTAAGTATTCTTACTAGTATATGTCTCATGATATCCATAAATATACATCTAAAGATAGCTCTACGTATAGGAAAATATCCTAGAATTTGGTTAAATGATAAATAAAGGGGTTCCAAAGAAATTTCATCACTGTAGAAATACTACAAATGGATGTTTCTTTAACACAGATGTACCTAAGAGTAAAAACACAGAAAAGGGGGCATTAATCTATACTTTATCATCACATGGTGCACTAAAATGGGATATGTTTCACTCCTAGTTTGAAAATTCTAGGGATATGCTTTCTAAATTCACAAACACTATATGAAACATTATGAAGGATTTAAATTTTGACCATGAATGATGTAGCTAAAGATAATGTTTTCCTAGAGTGAAATAAACATCTCATTATTTAGAAATCCTATATATTATTTTTCATGATTATGAGTTTTCCCACTAATAATATAGTTAATCAAACTATGTTTTATGGTTTTATTCAATGGTGTAAGTAGAGAGAATGAAGTTATTATTGAATGTGGTATAAAATCTTTTGATGAGATACCAAATGGGATAATACCTATAGTAAGGCATATTTTGATTATTTCTAATTAATTACTATGATATATGATTTACAAAATTGTCACGACCCGTCCTCGAGGACCGTGCTGTGACTAACCCAAGCCCACCTTCCATAGGCCACGTGCTGGCGACTAGCACCAAGGCGTAATTCCTAGAAAAGAGGGAAGGTATTGACTTTGTAAAGTAAACAAACCCCACAAAGCAAGCAAGAAGAAGTAAACACTGAGTAAAAACTGGGTACAACAGTAAGTGCGGAAAAGTAAGTGGGCCAGAATACAAACCCAAACCGAAAGTAAAGTAAAACTAAAAATAGAGTACAACAACAGAAAGTAAAGCCATAGTGTCGAGTTGTCCTCTAGTACTCCCACCTGAAGGGTGGGTACAGATAGCCTCCACAGCTCCTCATGTCTAGCCGTCCGCTCCGAGTATATCCCACCCAATAGTCCACGTCCAGGTACCGTCCTGCTCTGCAAGTCTCAACCACAACCAGCGCTGTCCATTGTCTGCAACCAACACAACGTAGTGCGGGCATAGCCCGTGCATGGGTGAGTATAAGTTACTCAGTAGGGGACCCCGAGACCCCCAAAGGTCTCCCAGAATCCACAAAGGATAATCCACAAAGTAAAGATACAATCAGAAAGTAACATCCGAAACTACTTAAGTATATGCTCATACATATACCTAAGTCATCAATTCCAGTTCGGCTCTAACATCCGAGCTCAAGTACAACCCAGTCCACACATGAAATCACAACCCAGTCCACACAGGAAAGAAAAACATAATCCACACATGATAGCACAACAGAATCCACATAGGAAAGAAAAACATTATTCAGTTCACACAGGTATACTTCTTCGTATGACGATAGAGATGATCATATATTTCAACTGATTCATCTAAGACATCGGACCCACAAAGGATCGATAAGTACTAACCCCCGCAATGTCCCACAAAGGATCTGACCCACACAGGATCGATAGGTAACTAACCCCTGCAATGACCCATAGAGGATCAGACCCACACAGGATCTGTAGGCGCTAGCCCACACAAGACTGCTGAGCACTGACCCACATAGGATCTGACCCACACATGATCGGTGGAACTGATACACGAAGGATCGCTGAGTTCTGTTGTCGTCACCGACGAATCCACAGAGGATATCTGCACAGTCGTCATCGGCGTCGCAGTCGTAGCTAGCTCTAGGGTTCCCGCACACAGCAAGCTTGTTCGGGTGGGTCCTCTCCATGAGCCGAAGGGCTGATACATCTACTGACACATAGTCCAGAGTTGATGTTTCCAAAATTTCTGTATCGTCAACAGGAACTCAACATCACAGGCGACGCGTCAATCCGACGCTCGGACTGAGAGTTAATGGATTTTTCGTCCAAGGGCCTGGTTGGTTTTTAAGACAAAACCAACCCGACTGTACTCCAACTGCGTCCAAACCTCGAGTGGTTTATCCCAAAAGGTTTTTCTCACTTAGAGGAATACAAAAAAGTTGACAGCACGTCAATCGGACGTCCAGAGCTCAAGTTATAAGCGTTTCCGCTCCGAGGACCCGGTTCGTTTCGTGGATGAACCAACACGGACGAACCCAAAGTACTCCTAAACCATGAGTGTAATATACCGAAACGACCGCCTCGTTCCAAGGATCGTATCACAGCTGACGGTGCGTCGATCAGAGGTCTGCATCCCAAGATATGGGAAAAAGATCGAAAGAGGTCCGAAAGTGGGGGTTTCAGACCCGTGACCAACCCGACCCGCGACCCCCTGGGCCGCCCCAAACTGGGGCGACCCAATCCGGATCCGGGTCTGGCCCACTTGGGTGTGGCTCGGCTTGCTGGAGGCCCAGAGCGCTGGCCAGGTGGCTCAGCCGAACGACCGAGCTATTCGGCATGCGAGGGGGGGGGGGGGGGGTTGCCCCCCGATTGTTGTAACCGTGGCCCCATAATGGGGGCCGCTCAAGTCCGGCCAGTCGAGGGTTTCAATCCCCCGGCTCTTCCACTATCTAGCCGGCCCGCTCCGGCCAACCGGCTTCTGCCGCCATGGGACCAGCAAGGCCGGTCCCCCCAACTCCGATGCCGGCGGCCCGATTCTGGCCGCTGGTTCCCCTGCTCCGTTGTGGCCTATGGCGCAGCCTTGGGCCATCCAGCGCGGTGCGATGGCGCCGCGCCCCTTCTCCGCGGCCCCTCTCCGGCCGCGGTGCCTTCGCGGTTCTTCGGCGCGGCACGACGGCGCCGTGCATACCTTGCTGCATGACCCCGCGCAGTGCGATGGAACAACGCCATCCTCGTTCCACTCCACCACAAGGAAGACAAGATAAAAAGGGTGGAGGGTCGGCCGTGTTTGTGTGGTCCGGTCTCCTCCCTTTAACTGGTAACAATTGGTCCAAATGTAAGAGGAATGATGACGGATGAAAACACTAATATCTTCAACAATAAAATAAATCCCTACATCGACCGTAGCTTGAACGGAGGTTCGTCGCGGAAATAAAAATCACGGAAGGAGGCGTTGTGAAGGGAGAATGGTCGCGGAAGAAGGCGTCGTGGTACATGACGTCGTGTAGTTGATCTCCGAGGATTTGACGTTTTTCGTTGGAGATCAGTGCCTTCATCGCGTTCTTCGTGTTCTTCGTGTTCTTTGACGATGAAGATGATGATCTTCAAGCCTCCCATAGCTTTTCACCCAAACCTCTCAAGCAACAAGTCCACAACCAAAATAAAATAAGTACCTCACTTATTTTATTAACATAACTTAAGCATTTTAAATTCAAAAGTTGAATTAATTCACTCAATTAATTAACTCAAGTTGTCCAATTATATGAAGGGTTATGGAAGGTTAGGGAAGATGAATGTGTGGGGTTCTTGTGGGCCCCACCACCCTCATAACCTCCCATGGGATGTTGGGTGGTTTCCCCCAAATTCCACCCAAATCATTAAACCACTTAGTGAAAAATAAAATTCATGTTCAATTTTATTTTACATTCCACAAATTTTTAACAACTTCTCTTGTGTAAACGCAACTCCGGAATAAGTGTTCCTAAGCAAATACCGGCGTTGCGAATCCATCTGTGCCCTCTGAATTCTATTCTGAGTACCGGTTCAAAAGTTAGAAAAACCCGGTCGTTCGTTCACTGAACGCACCCGAGCTAGCTTCAGATAGAAATTCCGAGCACATCGGGCCTCGGAATCAAGTGACGTCAGAAACTGTGTTCTCGTAAAATACCAAAGAAAATTAAGAAAAAAATGCCCTTGAATTTTATGGATCTTTACATTACTCCCACCTCAGGGCTTTACGTCCCCATAAAGATACATCAAAAACTAGGGGACCAAATGTGGGTACTAAGCACGCATCTAAGCCTCCCGCTCCCAAGTGTTCTCCTAAAGGTTACCGTGCTTCCATCTGATGCGCACTAGAGGAATCGACCGTCCACGTAGGACCCACTCCTATCAATCCTCGATATCCACTGGAACCTCCGCAAAATTCTCCCCATCATCAACGTCTAGCTCCCCATGGTCAATGATATGCGTCGGGTCGTGCACGTATCTTCTTAGCTGGGATACGTGAAAGACGTCGTGCACCCGATGCAACTGAGGTGGTAGAGCCAGGTGATAAGCCACCTCGCCAATCCTTCTGAGGACCTGGAACGGTCCGATGAAGCAAGGATACAACTTTCCACCTCAGACAAATCTCCATAATCCATGTCGAGGTGAGAACTGCAAGAAGACGTGGTTACCATCCTCGAACTTCAGTGGCCTCCACTTGCTGTGATCATAAGACTTCTGCTGGCTCTGAGCTATCCTCATCTGCTCCTGGATGACCTGAACCATCTCTGTCATGGCCTGGACCATCTCCGGCCCCACAAGTGATGACTCCCTAGGGTCTATCCAGCACAGCAGTGACCTGCAAGGTCGGCCGTACAACGCCTCATATGGTGTCATCCCGATAGTGGAGTGGTAGATGTTGTTGTATGCGAACTCCAACAAGGGTATGTGGTCCTCCCAACTGCGACCATAGTTGAGGACACATGCACGGAGCATGTCCTCGAGAGTCTTAATGGTCCACTCCGTCTGACCATCTATTTGAGGCTGAAAGGAGGTACTCAGATGTAGCTGCGTCCGGAATGCCTCTTGGAACCCCTTTCATCATTGGGAAGTAAAGCGGGCATCTCGATCGGAGACGATAGATGATTCCACACCATGAAGCCGCACAATCTACTAGTCATAGAGATGTCCCAAGTTCTCCACTAAGCCTTACTCTCTGAAGGGTAAGAAGTGAGCCGACTTGGTGAGTCGGTCGATATTCACCCAAATGGAGTCATGACCTCTAGAAGTGCATGGATGTCCAGTCACAAAGTCCATAGATATGCCGTCCCACTTCCACTCCGGGACCTCCAAGGGCTGTACCAAGCCTGCTGGTACCTGGTGCTCTGCCTTCACCTATTGGCAGGCGAGGCATCGAGAAACGAACTCTGCCACAGCCTTCTTCATGCCCGGCCACCAGTGCTGTTGTCAGAGATCCTGGTACATCTTCACCACTCCAGGATGTACCGTCAAAGGGGAAGTGTAAAACTCTCTCAACACCTCCTCCCGTAAAGAAACTGGTACCAAGGTACGTCCTCTGAAAAGAACGTCGTGCTCTCCCCCCTAAATAGAAACCATCTGGTTCTTATCCTGAGGATATCTGCGCACGTCGTGTCTCACAGTCGTCGTCCCCACATTGTGCCTCTCTGACCCACTGCAGTAGTGGAGGAGTGACTATGAGTGACTGAAGAAAGGCTGCTCCATCGCCATCCATGAAGGATATATACAAAGCGGCTAGCTGATCTGTTGCCTCCCCAAGTAGCTGATTGCCCGTACACTTGCTGAGGGCATCGGCTACTATGTTCCCCTTTCCAGGTGTATAGACTATCTAAAAGTCATAGTCCTGGAGGAAATCGAGCCATCACCGCTATCTCAGGTTTAGGTCTTTCTCCTAGAAGATGTACCTGAGACTCTGGTGGTCAGAATAGACTGTAAAGCGCTCTCCCATCAGAGAGTGTCGCCACTTCATCAGAGCGAAGACCACTGCTTATAACTCCAAGTCATGGGTAGCGTAGTTCTTCTCATGCTGCCTCAACTGTCGTGATCCATAAGCGATCACGGCCCACTCTTGCATTAGGTCACATCAGAGTAGAGTCCCTGATGCATCGCAGTAAACTACTTACCCAACTCCCTCCTCCGATAGCCTCAAGATAGGCGCGCTGGTCAATCTCTGTCTCTGCTCCTGGAAGCTCAACTGACATCTGTCTGACCACACAATGGGTTTCCCCTTCTTCTTCAAGGATGAGAGTGGTGCCACAACTATGGAGAAGTCTGTCACAAATCTTCGATAGTACCCACCTTGTCCCAATAAACTCCGCACCTCCATCACGCTCCTAGGTGGCTCCCAAGCTAGCACTGCCTCGATCTTCGCTGGATCCACTGCAACTCCCAACTCAGATATGATGTGTCCCAAGAAATGGACCTTGTGTATCTTGAAATGACACTTCGAGAGATTTACATAAATTTGGTGCTCTCGGAGTGTGTCTAGTACAACCTGCAAGTGGTAGGCGTGCTCCTACTCCGTGGTCGAGTATATCGAATTGTCGTCGATGAAGACCACGACAAATCGATCGATGTATGTCTGAAGTATCATGTTCATGAGGGCCATGAACACTACTGGAGCATTGGTTACGCCGAATGGCATAACCTAGAACTCATAGTGGCCATACTGACATATGAAGGCCATCTTCTGCACGTCCTCGTCCCTAACTCTGAGCTGATGATAGCATGAACTGAGGTCTATCTTCGAGAACCACCATGATCCCTTGTGTTGATCGAAGAGGTCGTCAATCCTTGGTAGCGGATACCTGTTCCTCACAGTCACCTAGTTTAGGCGGTGATAGTCGACACAAAGTTGCATGCTCTCTTCTGCCTTCTTGGCGAACAATATCGGGGAAGCCCAGGGTCAAACACTGTGCCGGATGAATCCCTTCCCATGAAAGTCCTCCAACTGTACTCGTAGCTCTTGAAGCTCAGCGGGGGCCATCCGATATGCTGGAGTGGATATCGGGGTTGTAGCGGTGTTCAGATCAATATAAAAGTCTACCTCTCTACGAGGAGGTAGTCCCGGAACGTCGTCAGGGAAAACGTCTGCATACTGATCCACCACTGCAGGAAAACTAGGACTCTGCACGTGAACGGCTCCTAGGATGAGGCTAGTCAATTGATGAGTTATGGGCTGTCCTCTCCTTAGCAGGAGTCCATCCTGTGCTATGAAGGCTCCCTTCTCACTGGTGAAGGTGAACCTGCTCCTGTCGGTACGTACACACCGCACCTTGTGCCTAATACAGTCTATCTGAGCGTGGACAATAGATAACCAATCAATGCCCAAGATGACATCGTAAGGCCTCGACGCTGCTACAAGAAGATCCCAGCTGACGGTCTAGCCCCATAGACTAAGCTCACACTGCAGGCACCAATGCGTAATCGTCAAGTCTGCTCCCGTAGGAGTCTCAAGTCGTAAGGATCGAGCCAACGACTCCGTCGGAATCTCCGTGCTCCGAATAAGGGCAGCGGATATGAAAGAATGACTTGCTCCTGTGTCTATAAGAACTTCAATAATGGTGGAATAGACACAGATAGTTTCTCAAATCATCTCGGGCGTGCTGTGGTCGTAGGCCTCCGCTGCATAAGCTATGCTTGTCTCTTCCCGCCAACTCCCTGTGGTCTGGGTGGACATCCTGGTGGTGGTGGTGGTAGAGCCTCAAAGAGTCGCCCACTACCTGCTGCCCAGCCAACACCTCTGCCTCGTCCACCTGATCCCTGTGGACTGCCACGTTCGACCCTCTACCTATGCCTGGGTGGCCCCTCAACCGTCTGCTGCTTCTCAGAACGGAGGGTCGGGCAGTCATGAGTCATGTGGCCCTGCACGCCGTATGCGTAGCACTGTTTGCCTCTAGGAAGACTGGCTCCACGCTGTGTGCCCCACACCACAGAGCCAGTGTCTTGAGGTTGTCTACCTGAGGGTCTAGTCTGCCTGGACCCATGAGTCATCCATCGACTGCCTGCTGCAGAAGACTCTGCTACGTGCCGCCCTGTGGTAGGTCTCACTGCTGATGCAGGCTCAGCAAGGAAGCTCTCGATTAAAAGGGCTTTCTCCAGTACCCATGATTGGGTCAGAATGCTGAGGGAGATCAGCAATGCCCTGATCTCCTGCCTCAATCCCTGCTCGAAGGTCCACGCCTGGAAGAATGGGTCCCGTACCATGTCTGTCGAGTAGTGCGAGAAATCGGTAAATCTCGACGAGTACTGGGCGACCGTCAAGCAGCCCTTCCGCAAATGTAGAAGCTTCTGGATGCGCACCCCACTGAGGGTGGCTGGAACGAACTCCAAGCGGAAGAGGATCTCAATGTTCGTCCAGAGGAGAGATGCCTCATCGTGCACCTGGAGCATGAAAATCCACCATCTGCCTGCTGCCGCGTGCAGGAGGCTCGCTACGAGGATCACCATGAGGTCAACTGGTGTCCTCACTAACCTGAAAACTCGTACAACTGCCTCCAGCCAATCCTCAGCTGCCTAGGGGTCCATCTCCCCACAGAACCTGGGAGGTCACTAGCGCTGAAACTCGTGCAGTTCACTAAGGCGAAGATCATTGTCAGCGTCTAGGGTTGGTAGCTTCGGTGGCACGGCAGCTAGCGGTACCGTCGGTGCCTCTGCTGTCAAAGGGCTCTGTATCGAGGCCTCGTCGCTCGGTGGGCTGTCGTCCCACACCACTCTCATAACCCTAGCTGGCTACCATCATGGGGCCATCTTGAAAAGAAATAGGTACGCCATGGTCAAAAAGTATACCTTGTGAGCTGACATATATTAATCAAAAAGAAAACTTGAAACACACATGCAATCAATGTTTTCGTGCCTTAAGTCGGAATTCAGAAGTCAGGATCCTAGTGTACGGATACGTCAGACTCCGCACCAACACTGGACTCCCTGGACTGATAAAAACACCCAATACGCATAACACTATTGCTTCACATAGAAGAACGATCAGATTCCAATGTTCTGCGGTAGAGGTGAACTCCTTTGATAGCAATTTGTCACGACCCGTCTTTGGGACCCGTGCCGTGACTACCCCAAGCCCGCCTTCCATAGTCCAGGGGCTGGCGACTAGGACCAAGGTGTAATTCCCAGTAAAAAAAGGGAAGACATTGCCTTTGTAAAGTAAACAAACACCACAGAGCAAGCAAGAAGAGGTAAACCCTGAGAAAAAACTGGGTACAACAGTAAGTGCGGAAAAGTATGCGGGCCAGAATACAAACCCAAACTGAAAGTAATGTACAGCTGAAAAGATAGTATAACAACAGAAAGTAAAGCTGCAGCGCCGAGCTGTCCTCTGGTACTCCCACCCGAAGGGTGGGTACAGGTAGCCTCCACAGCTCCTCGGGTCCAGCCGTCCGCTCCAAGTACATCAAGCCCAGTGGTCCACCTCCAGGTACCATCCTGCTCTGCAAGACTCAACCAAAATCAACGTTGTACGTTGTCTAAAACCAACACAACTTAGTTCGGGAATAGCCCCTGTAGGGGTGAGTATAAGATACTCAGTAGGGACCCCGAGACCCCCGAAGGTCTCCCAGAATCCACAAAGGATAATCCACAAAGGAATGACACAATCACGAAGTAACATCCGACACTACATAGGTATATTCCCATACATATACCTAATTCATCAATTCCACTTAGGCTCCAACATCCGAGCTGAAGTAAAACCCGGTCCACATAGGAAATCACAACCCAGTCCACACAGGAATGCAAAACGTAATCCACACAGGATAGCCCAACACAACCCACATAGGAATGAAAAACAGGATTCATCTCGCACAAATATACTTCTTTGTGTGACGATAGAGATGATCATATATTGGCACTGATTCATCTAAGCCGTCAGATTCACAAAGGATCGATAGGTATTAACCCCCGCAATGACCCACAAAGGATCTGACCCACACAGGATCGATAGGTAACTAACCCCTGTAATGAACCACACAGGATCTGTAGGTGCTGGCCCACATAGGACCACTGAGCGCTGACCCACATAGGATCTGACCCACACAGGATCGGTGGAACTGATCCACATAGGATCACTGAGCTCTGTAGTTGTCGCTGTCGAATCCACGGAGGATTTCTGCACAGTCGTCATCATCGTCGCAGTCGCACCCAGCTCTGGGGTTCCCGCACACAGCAAGATCATTCGGGAGGTTCCACTCCAGGAGCCAAAGGGTTGATACATCAACTAACACATATTCTGGAGTTGATGTATCCAAAACTTCCGTATCGTCAACATGAACTCAACGTCACAGGCAGCGCGTCAATCGGACACCCGGTCTGAGAGTTATTGGCTTTTTCGTCCCAGGGGCCCGGTTGGTTTTTAAGTCAAAACCAACCCGACCATACTCCAACTGTGTCCAAACATCGATCGGAGTAAGCCAAATGGTCCATCTCACATAGATGAACCCAACAAAGTTGATTGCACGTCAATCGGACGTCCCGAGCTCAAGTAATAAGCATTTCCACTCCAAGGGCCTGGTTGGTTCCGTGGATGAAACAACCCGGATGAACCCAAAGTACTCCGAAACCTTGAGTGTAATATACCAAAACGACCATATCGTTCCAATGATAACATCGCCGCTGACGGTATGTCGATCGGAGGTCTGCAGCCCAAGATATGGGAAAAAGAACGAAAGAGGTCTGAAAGTGGGGGTTTCGGGCCCGGACCGACCCGGATCCGGGTCAGGCCCGTCACGCTGGCCGGGAGGCTCGGCCGAATGGCCGAGCCGTTCGGGATGTTGGGGGGGGGGTTCCCCCAGATTTCTGTAACCGCGGCCCCATAATGGGGGCTACTCATGTCCGGCCAGCCGGGGGATTCAAACCCCTGGCACTTCCACTGTCCGGTCGGGCCGCTCTGGCCGGTCGGCTTCTGCCACCACGGTACCGGCAAGGCTGGTCCCCCCTACTCCGACGCTGGCAGCCCGATTCTGGCTGCCGATTCCCTTGATCCGCCGTGGCCTTGGACCATCCGACACGGTGTGATGGCGCCACATTCTTGTTCGATTCAAAGGCGCCACACGACGGCGCCACGCATACCTTGTCGCAAGACCCCACACGGTGTGACGGCACTACGCCATACTCGTTCCATTCCACCACAAGAAAGTCAAGATAAAAAGGGGAGGAGGGTCGGCCGTGTTTGTGCGGTCCGACCTCCTCCCATTAACTGGTAACAGGTGGTCCAAAAGTACGAGGAATGATGATGGATGAAAACAAAAATATCATCAACAATAAATGAAATCCCTACATCGAGCGTAGCTTGAATTGAGTTTCATCGCAGAAATAACCGTCGCAGAAGGAGGCGTCATGAAAGGAGAATCATCACAGAAGAAGGCATCGTTGGCATCACGGTACACGACATCATGTAGTTGATCTCTGAGGATTCGGCGTTCTTCATCGGAGATCGGTGCGTTCTTCAAGTTTTTCGCGTTCTTCGTGTTCTTTGAAGAAGAAGATGAAGATCTTCATACCTCCCTTAGATTTTCTCCCTAACTTCTCAAGAAACAAGTCCCCAACTAAAATAAAATAAGTACCTCACTTATTTTATTAACAAAACTTAAGAATTTGAAATTCAAAACATGAATTAATCCACTCAATTAATTAACTCAAGTTCTCAAATTAAATGAAGGGTTATGGAAGTTTAGGGAAGATGAAGTGCTGGGGTTTGTGTGGCCCGTACTACCCTCATAACCTCCCATGAGAAGTTGGGTGGTTTCCCCCAACTTCCACAGAAATCTTTAAAGAACTTATTGAAAAATAAAATTGATGCTCAATTTTATTTTACCTTCCAAAAATTCTTATCAACTTCTCTCGTGTAAACGCAACTCCGGAATAAGAGTTCCTAATCAAATACCGGCGCTGCAAATCCATCGGTGCCCTCGGAATTCGATTCTGAGTACCAGTTAAAAGGTTATAAAAACCCGCTCATTCGTTCACTGAACGCACCCGAGCTAACTTCATATAGAAATTCCAGGCACACCAGGCCTCAGAATCAAGTTTCTTCAGAAACCGCATTCTTGTAAAATCCCAAAGAAAATTAAGAAAAAATTTCCCTTCAATTTTACAGATCTTTACAAAAATGAACCATGGCCAACCATTAAACTGACCAAATATTATAAGGATAATGTTTTTTTGTTATTTTGGGTGGTCCATACCATAGAGGAAAGAAGATTAAGCTTTATATATATTGAGAATGTGTGAAAATAACTCAAGGAAATTAATCAAAAAGATGATAAGTTTTTTTCTGTGTGGAGAAGATGGAAAAAGAGAAATTATTTTCTGGTGAAAATTGAATAGTTTAGTTAATTCAATGTATGTGAATATTGGTCTCCTTATGAAATTATAAAAGGATGAATATTTAAACTATGGAATATATGTGAATTGAGGAATCCAATGTCCCATGGAACGTTCATGAAGTGTATCATCAAATTTTTCAATTATTGTTTTATTTTTTGAAAATAAAGACACTAAAAATGACATATAAAAGGAAGGATGTATTATTGAATAAGATGATGAAGCCAGTGTAATGTTTTAAGAACGATGTAGAATGAATGAATTTTTAATGTATTAGAATTGAATATTATATTATATGAATATTGATTATTTGGTATAATATTTTAATTAAGGATTCTTAAGAACATGTTTAGTGGCACTGATGACCTAGGTAGGTGATTTAAGTTCAATGTGATATTTCATGTAAAACTGACAATTAAAAGAAATATAACCCTTAATATGCCTCTAATGTTGAGATAATGACATTGGGATAAATATATGATTGATATGGATAAAATAAATTAGATTTACATTATTACCTAGGATGTAATTAATGATTTTGATAAAAAATAAGCTTGTTTTATCATTGGTGGAGATAAAAACATTATTGGATTCATATAATATATTCAATAATCTATGGATTTATTCAAGGATTGATTATGTATGCATGTTTTTAATATGTTTTTATTATATAATTTTTATTACTGTATTTCAAGAAAATATATGACCAAGGTATTAATATATTTTTTATGTTCTAATTGAGAGAAAATTTAAGATATTTGGGGATTAAATTGAAGTTCAGTTTCGCAAATTATTGGCCTTCCTTTTGAATTTCTGGATATCAATTTTGGTCAGACATAGAGGATCCTTATAGATTACTATTCAAGTAATTTATTATGTTAAAAATTGGATATTATTGGATAACAAATAATAAAAATTATGTTTTTGATAATTAGTTGAGAAAAAATGAATGAATTGTCATCATTTTATGTAAATTTTGATCCACTGGTGCTTTGGGGAAAAAGTTCATTTTCATTTCTTAATGTATGAGATGATATTTATATTTATTGACGAATAACCAATTGATGTAATTTTTCTTATGATGTCATAGAATTCTAATCCTAAGTTAAATCAGTACCCTTGAAATTATTGATTATATTAGGATGGTATCATTTCAATTTGCACATCCACTTAACCTTTCTTAGACTAAGGATGTGTTCCTTGTATATCTCATGAGGAATTAAATACTACATTTCTCACATGTATTAATCTTTGATGTCATACCTATAGAGGATGATCTTTCATATAAGGATCAACCAGTTGTGGTTATTTATCATATAGAAAAAGTTCTATGAAACAATACCACTCACCTAGAGAACATTTTGTGACAAAAACACCAGCTATAAGAATATATGTGGGAACCTGAGGATGTAATGAAGAATTTTTATCCTTAGTTTTTTTGTACCAAACTGATGAATTTTGGGGGTGAAAGTCTTTATAAGGGGTTGAATATAACATGCCAAGATTTTGGGGAAATTTTTTTTTCAAATAAATTTTATCTTTTCAATATTTTTTGTTATACGAAAATTTGATATTATCTTGATTTACATAGAATTCTAAGTTTGTCATTCATTACATACCACACTATATTTAAATATTGTGTGACATACAATTAAAATGTTATTATTTAATATCCTAACAATCACCTAGTTTTTGGAATAATTGGTATAAATAAGAATAACTAGATTTTGAAAATATATGGTTTACAAATGTATATATAAATATTTTTTTTTTTTTACCAATTCATTTTAAATAAAAATTAAATTAAATAAAAAAAGTAAATATCTTTCTGAAAGACTATTTTATGTGCACAAACACATTCTTCCTCAATGTATTGAAAAAATAATTTTTTTGTAGATTATTTTAAATAAATTAATATATTGTATTTTAAATAAATTATTTTTCATTCCCCTTATGTGTTTCCCCAGCAATATATTATAATTATTCCAATTTTATGCTTAAAATTTTTATTTAACTAAGAAATATTTTTGTTTCCTTTTTCTCAATTATTTTGAAATTATTTTTTTAACTTTTAATAAATTTATTTCATTAAATTATTTTTCAAAAATCATAATTTTTTAATTATCTTAGAGTGAAATTTTTTAAATTTTCTAAGAAGGTAATTTTTTTATTTATTGTTAAAAATACAAGTATTTTTTGAAAAATTTTAATTTATTTTAATATTTTTTAAAAAATAAAAATATATGGTTTTAATGATTAAATTATTTCAATTATATATATAAAATTCCAATTTAGGAATTTAGAATAATTTTCAAATTGAATATTTATATATAAATTTTTCAATATTTGGATCATTATCACGTTGGAAATATGATTTCACTTCATGTTTATAGGAATAATTTTAAATAAAACTTTTCCAATTATTTGAATGGTATTTGAAAAAATGGATTCTACATTTGGAATCATAATAATTTATGTTAAATTAAAAGGAAAAAATAATTTTTTACCATAGTGAATCGTAAAAATTGTAATAATTATTTACTACATTTAAGGTAAAATGGGTTTATTGGGGGATAAACTGAAAACATAAGGTGTAAAAGTGGCCTGAAACATTTAAAAACAAATTTTATAGAAATATATCCACATTTTCTCTTTTATTTTAGATAATGGACCATTTTGGATAATTTTTTTACTTGAAAAACATGGGTACACCTTTTTGTTGTAAAAAATTACTTCTGTACCACTCACCTCACTTACTAAAGGCCACCTTTATCCTCTCCTATCATCACTTCAAAAGCCATTTTAATTTAAAAATACCTTCCAAATTAAATTCCTTACATACATACTCTCATCATAGAATCATTATATTGGATAGAAATCCAACCAAAGAAGCCCTTTCGGGGAAGACAAAAGATGTTTTCCTAAAAATACATAACAGTCCAAACTCTGAATTTTATTTTATTTATTCCACCACCTCCTTCAATTCAAAATAAATCTTGATTATATTATATCCTCTATATATTAAATAAGTTTATATGTCTTTATGTAAATGTAATAACCAAAATCCTTTCCCTATCCCATCAAAATGGTTGCAAATTCATTATTTTTGTGTACGTTGGACTGCTGACTTCTGAAATGATGTTTTTAGTTATTCATCACTACCCCTCACGAATGGATATATGATGGATTTACTTTTTATATATTATATTTATGATGTTATTACGAATCTATAATCATGATATCACACATTAATTCTTAATTTAATTCTGTGGGAATATAATAATGTACTTCGTGTGTACGTGGAACTACCCCCTTGTGAAGTGATGTGATTTGTTCATAAAATAAACTTTATATATATGGTAATAAGGATAGTTTGAAATAAAAAATATCATATATATGAAATTATTATTATTTTTGAAGGGTATTATATTACATAAGTTTTTCAATTTCATTTGCTCATAAAATGGTCATAGTATTCATGCATACATATAATCTACAATATAATGTTTAAGCTTTGGTTTTTTATGTAACAATGATAAAAGTAAGATTAATGAAAACAAAAAATAAAAAAATAAAGGAAAAAAATAAATCAGTATTTTATCAAAACATTATTTTAACTATGAATTTTGAATGAATGTTTTAAAAAGTGATTTAATTTAGTAATATATGGTAAGATTTATATAATTATGTTTTCTTAATATATATATATATATTAAACTTTTATTTATTATAATAATGTTTATAACATGTATGAATGATGTTTAGACATGTAGTAAGGGATTTCTATCTCACATTTATTTTTCCTTGAGACACAAACAATATTTAATATTTTTTTTCTTTTATGGAGTATATATAGTTCAATTGAATTTATTTTATAAATATTATCATCAATTTATTTTGGATTTATATATCCATTTTGGGATCTAAGTTTTATGGGGTTTATAGTTCTAAAGTACCAATGCAATAATTTATTTTTTAACTCAAATTGCATTCTTGGTGGAATAAGTTATGTTATCCACCAATATTCTGTTATGTGGTGTATATAAATATAATTTGACATGTTATATCATAAATATCATTGTTTTATTAATATTATATATTTATATAATTTTAATCATTAATATGGATTATGATTCTACATTATCAAAGTGGTAAGAGTTTAATATTAAAATCTCATCACTTATCTAGATTGTATATGATTATGAATCCTATGAGGAAATCTAATGATATTTCTATCATTAAAACCATGAAGTTTATTATCCTCTATTTAATTAATTAGGGTACATGTTTTCCCTTCATTTTATTTCCTTTATTTAATCAGGGGTTCAAAATAGAGTTTTTATTAAAAAAATATTTATTTCTATTTTCAATCAAAACCCCTTTTTTTTCTAAAATAATGTTTTCTAAAAAGTATTTCACTTTTTTAAAATAATAATACAATGATTTATTAATGAAATGTTTACCCTTTTGGATTTTTATAATTTTTTTGAAAAGATTCATCATTTCAATATCTATATAATTCCGATTTCAATTTTAAAAAAACGTGAAAGGAATATTTTCCTTAAAAATTATGGAATTTATGTAATTTCCCAATATCCTGATAATAATATTCATTTAATATTCCATTATAATTTTTTTTAAATTTTTTAATGTTTCGAAATATAATTTTTTAATAAGAAAGGATATTCTACTAAAGAAATTTTTTATGCTTTTTTTGAAACCTCATTTATAAATTTTCATTATTGTTTTCAAATATATTTACTTCTAAAAAAATTTATTTATATTTAGATATAAAAATTAATTTTCACAAAAATTTTATTTTCAATAATAAATATTCCATGTGATATTTCAAAATAATTTTCCATCTATGATGACATATTTTGATGTCGCATTTTCTTTACTATAGATATAATCCAAGAATACAATTATTATTATTTATTTATATAGTAAATGTTTATGAATAAAATATATTTATGAAACTAGTTTACCTTCCCTGGGTTATACCATGATAAAATTATTATGAAACCTTATTATTTCATTATGTTTTATGTTGTTATAAATTATATATGATGAAATAATTATAAAACATGTTTCTTTTTTACAGATTATGTAACGATGTAATTTTTCATAGACAAATTTCATTTCATTGTTCTTATAAGGTGAATGTTTTATTATCTTTTGGTAAACTTATGTATGATTTTCGTTATGTAATGTTGGTTATGTAATAACAAATGATGGTGGTTAAGATATAATCTAGGATGGTGTTTATGTTATAACCAATGATGGGTTCACCCTAAATCTCCCTTCAATACATTGGATAAACCATTATATCTCATGATATAAAAATGGGTAACAAGTCAGTGGTCTGATCCGGTATGGGAAATTTGTGGGTTCTATTACACTATTACAAATAGGTTCATCCAAATACACTATGGAAAACTGGTTTATCCTAATCGATAGTGTGAAATAGGTTATAAGTAATGATTCACTCTGTTTATTTCCTTTGTAGTTAACCGTGACACATGTCATAGTTTTTTTCATTTATATCGATAAAACATATTTTATTAAATGTTCCTACAGTTAATGATTTCTTAATGATGATTCCCAAATATTAAGATAAAATTTTTCTAAAATAGTAATGTTTCATTCCATGAATCATGTCTATAGTTTATGAATGTTTATGTACAATCATCCAAATATATGATCATGTTGACATACAACAATTCTTATTTTATTATTTCATATGATCATAGATTGATATATATAATGTTTACCCTTACTCAGTATCTGAGCTCACCCATTATTATATTTCATTCCATTATTTTTGAAGAATGATTTATGTAAGGTATTCCTGAGAGGACTGTTATGTTAGAAGACATTTGTTAGATATATTGAAGATCATTCATGAAAATGTAAGGTTGTGTTTCTATAATATAATGACAGTAAACTATTATGGTCCACTGGATTGAGTTTATGAAATGTATTCAATATTAATTTAAAAATTTGTGATATTTATGTTTCAAATATAGGACCTCATTGGTATAAATCAACCAAGCTATAATGAATTTTTTAAACACGAGAAGGACTTGTGTATGTATGGTATATTAAAAATAAAATAAATTATGTTTCCATTTGGGATAAATACCATAGTAAGGTCCCATAAAAGTTCAATTATACCTCATAAAAGACAATCATCATCCACCAAATAAAATTCAGATAGAGGATTTATGATTAAGTTGCTCAGTTAATCACCTAATTAAGTGACTCATAGATTTTCTTGACATTTTTGTTTTCTAGGAAGAGATGTATACAATATTTGTAGAGAACATCAAAAACAAGCTTTCCCCTATACTCATCTACAGAAATACCAATGTGGATTTTAGGAGTTCTCCCAAAGAGATGAGTGTCTAGAATAATCCATATAGTTGACCCATCTTTTCTCAAACCAATTAACCCTTTTAAATCCCACAAGAATGAACATAAAATTAGAGATAACTGTTGATCTTCATGAAAATTAGCTGGACATAGTATACATACTATACCTTTTCCTAGATGAGTATCACCAAGGGAGGACCCACGAAGTCCTTCCACACCCTGTGTATCCTCGCATGGTATAACCTCCTTGAAGAGAAAATGTGGCATAACCACCATCATGTATAGTCTGCCAAGGTTCCTTTAATTGATAGGAAGAAAAATTTCTATTCCTTTTGGGATATATAGAGCCTAATATATTTCAATTATGATAATAAAAAAGATTCTTAATGTTACCAGAATAATTGAAACCGTAGGATGAAAAACCCACTGTTATTCAAATAATTTCCTATATAAAATAATCTTTGGAGACACCTTGAAGGGATGGTTTATTTTAAGGATTTTCGTCAGGAAAAAGATTGTCTTAGACCCGTAAAATTGGGATACATTTCATAGTAGGTAGAACATGCCTCTACTGATCCTGAAAGTGATAGTGAAGGCTCTAGTGAATGGAAATATGTTCCCATTCACTAGACATAGAATTGAAATGACTATTTGGATCCTATGATATTCTTTATTGTCCAGGTTATCATATGTGCCCACATGGGTATGTCAGAACATCCTATGGATTCAATGCCTCCTTAGAACACTGCCTCCACATATATGCCACATTCTCATCTATATTAAAAGAAAAAAATCAATGATGTGAGGTAAATTATAGTCTCCCACTAGGGCCAAAACATTCTTAACATCTTGGAAACATCTTCCCTCTAGAGTTAAGAAATAAACCTATCATATGTCTAACCCTAAACTATTCCATTGATGAGGATAAACATTACAACTAAGTGGATTTTTTTGAACTACTTTACCACATTACTATTCATGCAAATTAGGAATGACACATGAACCCCTCGTTTATATTTGGATGATATTAGTGATGTGGGGGAAGTGGAAATTAAATCCATTAGAATGATCAAGATATTTCTTCAAACAGAGATTTCCAAGTAAAACAATATATATAGAAATCCTCTAAAATGGATCATTAATATTAATATTCTTAGTATACTCTATCATGCATGCCCCCACGACCAACCGTATTGGTTGAACACATGTCTCATCCATGATCACCTCGTGATCAGCCACATCTAGCCTAGGATTGACCACATCCAAAAAGTATCAGGTTATAAGTTGTTCAAATCATACCAGATAACTTTCAGTGAAATATCACCAATACTAGATAGTCCCAAGTTCATTATCAAATTATAGAGGTTCCTCTCTATAATAAGGAGTGACCCTCTATAAGGGAAAATATTCCCCTCAAGCTGAAGTATGATGTTGTAAAGAACATCCCCTAAATATACCTTAGACTCTCAATTCATGAGGTTCTCCTCTTTTCAAATGAAATCCATAAGGCTTTGTTGATTCCTAGTAGTTCCCCATAAAACATGAGACTAATCTAGTGGATATCGATGCCTATTATACAGAAGATATTGGATGAGAGTATTGTTAATCCACTATCATATTTTATATATAAATTCAGTTGATCAAAGTTTGGGGAAACATATTCTTGATTTATATCATTATCCATTTCAATGGTGTAGAAATATGCCACTTTCTAGGGGATACTAGTATAATGGTCGAACACATCATGACGCAGATTATTTATAACATGGTACTTACTAAAGTCGATATAACTCCCTCCAACATAAAAATTATGTGATATTACATGATTGAATAGATACTATGTTGCAAGATACCACTGAGAACTCAGTTTAGTGGATTGGAATCAACCAATAAGATTATGGTATCCTCACATGATATATACCAAACACATTGTTGGGAAGAACCTAGCTTTATTTGAAAGAATCATTCACATCTTCGTACAACCAATAACTAATGTACCCCCATAATGGTTGATTATGTGTACTCTAGGTTGATACAACCCCCCCCCCCCCCCCCTTGAATTATGTGATGACTATTATATAGATAATGGTATTAAAATAGGGAAGAAATAATGTCCATAAAAATGGTGTTTTAGCACATCGATGCCCCTAACTATCTAAAAGACATAGTAGTTGACCCATGGGTGAACATGAAAAATGGGTGTTCTCCCATTATTCATCAGTTAGATCCCACATTTCTAGACCTAGTGGTTGTTTCAACATATTTAAAAATATGAGTGCTCACATATTACCTCATACTCTTACATCGAGCATGCCTATTTGATATTGGAAGATCTTACTCCTATTAAGATCAGAGAAGTTCACCGTCTGGCCATTAATCAAAAACATTCCCATATTTTCAAAAAAGAAGGTATGACTTGATGGAGGTTGACTCTTCACCATTTATTAAATATCAATGGTGCACATCACATCCATAAACCAAATGAAATTGGATCAACAACATTTTTTCTCTATAATATGCACAGATTGGTAACCTTTCATCGTGGATTAATTATTTACTAGAGACTTAACATAGGTTTCACCTAGGTCATCCTACCAAGAATATTTTTATCTTCCCTATGAAGCACCTATCTCATATGAAAAAGAAAATTCAGAAGATGCCCCTTGGGAATAGGAAATTAGTTTCTCAATAACTATTAATGAGCTATCCCAGGTGAACCATGGTACTAGGGACAATTTGAGGCTAACACTAATCAACACATCCATGTTAGAAGAGTAAAATTAGTAGTAGGTACCCTTTTTGAAACACCTCCATGACATATTCCTTTATAAATATGACGATATGTTAGGGATAAAACCTCATTTTATCATTTGTATCCATAGCCACTAGTGGGTCATGGTGGGTTCATATATCCTTATTGAAGGATGCAACCATCTCAAGTTCCTATGTTCATGGCTATAATTGATAAGATTATTAAGGATAACCATTTTAAAGAGGTCATGTAACCTAGGTTTCTAGCCAAAAGTTTCTGAGTTAGGATGAAAAATTGTCATATTAGACTCTGTATAGAGTTTTGGGACCTCAACCCCAACTGTTAGAATGATGATTTTCCCCATTCTATAATAGCTCTCTTGATTGAATAAAATTTTAGTTTATAGTTCCTCTCCTATATTTAAGGATTCTCTATATATAATTAAATATGTATATATCCCATAATTGATGATTACATCACCTTAAGGGATCCCGAGTATGAAGATTACATCACCTATAGGGATCCCAAAGGATCTTTTTACAAATAGGTGAGGCCTTTTTTCCTAATGAGAATTAGTACCACATAATAGCAGTCCATACACCAAATATTTAGGAAAATTATTTGGATGATGGTGTAGTGTTACATAAATTAACTTGTGGTCAAATAATTCTAGTGTTGGGACTATCTCAAGGATCATGTGAATGTGTTAATTTTCCTCCACTCCAAACACTTGAGCATGAATCTCCTAAAGTTTTCATTTTGATTTACCAATTGAAAAATTTCGTAGATTTATTTTAAGGTGAATTGGCATCAAAATTGACCTATAGAAAATCATGTCTATGAATTAAATGACTCCCCAAAGAAATATAAAGCAATTGAGAGGCCTCTAAGTAAAATTATCCAATATATTCAAATTTTATTATAAATATATCCTACTAGTGTAATACCTTCTAGATGAATATTAAAAAAAGTATTATTTTACCAGTGGGATAAGGATTTCCATACTACCTTTGTAGAAATTAGGTAGTACATTCTATAGCCTCCGATTATAACATCACCAGTCTCAGTAAATCCATTGGTCCTTTATGTGAATTCTATAGATTGGACTTATGGTTCCCATATTTTCCATAAAAACAAACCGGACAAGGAAAATAACTAATACTATCTAAAATTCATCCACCTAGACATGGAGACAAGATACCCCCCAATAAGATTTTCCTCACATTGGTATTTTCATTGATGAAGATGTTCCATTATTTATGGCACTATGATATGTAACTAATGTATCTACTAGACCTGATAAATTTCATCCCCAATAAAAACTGATGGGATGATTTATGCATTAGGTGGTAAACCTATAGCTGTTCGACATGAGGTTTTCCAAAAAAATCCCTCAAAGGGAAGGAATTTGAAGACTTACTTGCCACACATACCTTACATAAAGAACTATCCTTGGATGTTTAATTTCAAAATGAAATTATTCTCTTAGTGTATTAGGTTTTATAATTTTAGAAGATTCATTTCGATGGTGAAACTCTAAGTTTAATCAGTAGACGTATCAATGACCCCAATCCTAATAGGGCGCTCCTAGGGATCCTCTTAATTACTCATTTATTATACTTTTCATCATACTCTTTCATGTTGTTTTAAGGATTCACTAATAATGTGGAAGAATATCGGGTCTTTATTAATGGACTTTAGTTGTCCATTTAGATTTATATATGTTATTTATATACGAATAGTGTCTATGATCTAGTCACTAAATTGAACAACAGTCACCATGTCATCAAAAAGAATGATCTTGTTTCCATGTTGGAATTCCCTCATCATCCTAGACCCTAGTTCCCTTCCCAATTAAAGGAGACCCATGTTCCTTTATCCCATAATGGTAAATCCAATGCTTTGGATAATGGGTTTTCTCTCTTGTCGAACCTATCTAGGGTGACCTAGTGATTCATGAGGCACACCAAAGGGTCATCACCCCTACCACACTAAATGAAGGAAACAAATAGTTGTATTAGCTGGATTATATTACTTATGTCACAAGGCCCAGATATCTCCCCATAGGAGAGGAAATTATAAATCATATTACTCCCTTTATTAAGTATCTCTATCATGGAATTATCCTTCCATACCAATCTGGGATTGAGAGAATTTTCTAGCATGTAGCACACTTTACCCCATAGAGTGTCCCAAACTTCAAAAAAACCCTCTACAAGAACAAGTTTCATAGAACTATACTACATTTCATCTATATAGGTGAGTTAACTCTTGTCGTGATAGAGGATAATGCTGGATCATGTGCTGATGATCATTTATGGTTGAATCTCTCCCACCATATTTGGTGGTTGGGATAATTCTAGACCACAATGGTTCATTAAAATATTGAGTTCACTATGATGTGTCATTCATGTTATATCTATACAAATATTATTCATCAACAATTAGATCTTTACCATAGTAAAAAATATTCTTCTCTATTTCAAGTTTTAGGACTCGATGTTGTGGGACACTACCCACTAGAAAAAAATATAGTGTGGCATCATTTTCAATACAAATGACATCTTTTCCAAATAAGAAAAAATGGATCCCCTCAATGAAGTCAATATCCAATCAATGATCTAGTTTATGATATCCCACATAATCCATCATTTTGGGATTCGTCACATTATTCTCATAGAAAACTACCAAAAAATATGAGTTACCCAGAAAATAAAATTATAAATGAAATAAAAAATTTTGTTCTACCATTCTTATTTCTACCAGTCATAATCAAATAGGAAGATCGATGATTTCAAAAAAAATTGTGACTTCTTGAAAAAAACTGTCCTCTAGAACAAGTAGTGTTGGCTCAAAAAAATCCCATTTTCCCTTTGGGAATATCATATGACAATTCAAAATTCCAGGTGACGCCATACTCCATGGGGTATGGAATAGAGGAAGTATTACCCAATAAGGTTCGTCATCCATCTCTTTGAATGACTATTTATGACAAGAAAAAACTAGAAATAATTTCCAAATTACATCATGATGAGTTTCAATCCCTCATGGAAAATTGGGTCATAAACATAAAAAACATACAGAGACACAAGAATAGGATAGTGAGAGAATAATAAAATAAGTCCTCCTCCACTCCATCTTCTAGGATAACATGGTATTAGATTCTAGAATGATTATGATACATATAAAAAACAATCAAATTTGGATCTGAAATATTAAGGGCCATATATTTTCCATAATTCATATTCCAATAAATTAAAAAATTTAATAACCATGTATGGGTAAAGTATCACATATCAAACCAAAACAAAATTTCTCAAGATATCATTGTGTAAACCCCATGTCAAATGCTTCCTTACCATAATCTACATCGACCAGGGTCTAATTCTTATGAATATAAACTAACTGTTTACCCCATGGTCAACGAATTATTACAATAAACTAGTCAATGTCCCTTTTTTCTGAGCTCCATGACCATAAATTAGTATGAACCATAGTAAGAGTTATGTGACTTAAAAATGAAAATACCCACTACCATAGGGCATGATGATAAAATATATTCTTACATTGTAAAATAAACAAAGGATTCCTCCCAAAAAATTGTGATATGACAAAAAATTATGTCATCATCACATGAAAATAATCTATAGCCTTATCCCATTTCATAAACATGATATTCTCTATATAAATCATGGGATTACTCAATTCTATCATTAGATAGGATATCCCCTGACTTTCAGAATTTTTTTCTTACCACACTATGTTCCAAAACCACATTTTGGTTGATTATATTTTTATGGGATATGTACTGATGTTTAAACCCCTCGAATTTAGTATCATCTTATTGTATATCCAGAATCCCTCCCCTAGCTATGAGGATATATTATGTTCATAAAATGTTTGAACATTGAAGCCACATATAGTCCATGATATATAAATATAAACTATGTTTTGTTTCTATTAGTATATTTATGTTGAATAGGGTCTTGAATCACCCTCTTTTCATGTTTCTTTTTAACACTTTCATCTAAAAAACATCCTTAAAATTAATATTCCCCTAGATAAATCATCATGATAGTAAATTGGTTTCTATGTTACCCTTGATCTAAGATTTCTGGACTCAAATTTTATACCCATCATCCTCATCTATGATTCTTAAACAAAATAATTTATATCACATCCAAATTAGGGTGGGTAACCCCTTATTCTTTTGGTTTTTCACATCCACCATATTTTATCCCATAACTGCATGCAACTTGATTTTTAGTTTCATATAATACATAGTGACACCTAGAGCTCCTATGTTTAGGCCCAGTCATAATTTCATCATAAAAAACACAATAACTATGAAAATATTACCCCCAAATTACCTTAGGGTAATCCACTTTATGTTAAATTCCTTGTATAATTCCCTAGATCACCAGTGAATAGATATTCCATCATGATCCCACCTGAAGAATGGAGGAATGGGATGATCAATGTATAAGCCTCACTCACAACCTCTACACACAACATTAAACTATAATCCTACCCTGTGCAAATCTCGGATACATCATATAAAAAATATGGATGAGCAAGAGTAAACACATTAAAAAACATAATTAAACTATAGTTATACCCTATGATATGAACATGGTATAATTCATAACACAAATATGATACGAGTCAGTGTCCCCTCTAAAGAGGGATTCCCATTACCGACATATATCTCATGCTACGCCACATTCCTAAACTACGTATGAATTTATTCACATACCTGATAGGATATACAGGGATTCTTGGATCAAACATCCTAAGACAATCCTCAACAACAACATATTTTGGGGCCTCCCCTGGTCCAAACCTCATAACCTTAAAAAAATTAACTCATTTTTGGAATATTGTTTTTGGAGAAAAGACTGCATTGCTTCATCATGTTAAGAATTGACAATTTTGAAAAACCCAAGTATCCAAAAAATATCATTTACCCCTTCAACTCAAAACATTATGACCATAAACTATGTGCATTCCCCCCCCTTGTATCTCATTCTTCATAATTTTTTATTCACCGCTGGTGTTTTTGGAATCCAATTCCCCCTTCATTATTTTTTTCTCATCCATTCATGAGTAGAACTCCCCTTACTATCATTACTCTCCTACTATAGAATCTTAAAAAAAATTGGTATGGATTTATTCCTATTTATATTGGATATGTAATGATTCCAATATTTTGTATTCCGGGCCTACCCCCCAACATCAATTCCGGATGATGTTGTTCCTCTATTAGTAGGATGACCTCGATTTGGGTGTAGTTTGTGTTATAATTGTTTAAGGAAAAGGGTCTCCTCCACCCTCTTTTCTCATGAGGATTTAACTCATTTTGTAATGTCACAAACTTCTCATACATAGATATTACATATTTTTAGATGAATATTAATTACATTACAAACATTATCTATTGTGGATCATAATGATATAGTGCATTGGGAAATGTTGAATGAGAAAAGTTTTGTTCATATGAGAACTAAATCATCTCCCACTATGTTATTCATAAATATCACCCTTCTTATATATATCATAATAAATACATTTCCTCATAACATGGGGAAATGAAACATAAGAAAGCATAATCTTAGATGTTGAGTATGTGTAAACAGGAAGATATGCATAACCATAACATGAACATAAATAGATTATAACATAAGATTATAATTTGAAAACCATACCCTTCATATCAAAGATTATAATCCTGATTCATGGAAAAATTTTGGTAGTTCATAAGACATAAATCAAATATGAATTAATTGATATGATATATGAGATCATTACATTGGAATAAGATATAGATTTTTGGCATAGTTATAAAAATAGAAAATTGTTTCCTTGGTATTAAATAATGCATCCAAGGCTATCATTATCGAATGGGTTCACTCCATGAAACATCATAGAGGTCAAGGTTCTCTCCAAATACTATCATTAAGGGAATAATTTATTACTAAATTAGGATTACTCCCCATTCTGTTCATGTTTATCACAATATATTTCTATCGTATCCTAGTTCATAATATTGATAATTTGATATAACCCATCACATAATGAAAATAATATGTATGTGAGTCACAAGACCATAAAACTTTCATCATATCAAAACCCATGAAGTGATATAAGTTTCATTTACATTTAATCATATTATTACACACAAAAAATAGACGGGTTTCAAAATTATTTCATCATTTCATCATATAATGACCCATGAAAATAAATGGGTTTCGTAATCCTTATATTTTTTATAACTCGTGGAAGAGAAATGGGTTCCATAATTATATTGTAATCACAAGAATAAACCATCCAAAAAAAATGAATAATAATGATATCCCTCGATCATATGGTAGTAAATCACAAGTATCATTCAAGGTTTTACAGATAGATGTAAATTGATTTTAAATTTTTCCTTGGAACATTTATTGATTAAAATAAAATTTTATTTAAAATCAATTTTTAAAACTAAACATTATAAAATATTATAGAAATCCCTTTCATTGAAAATTAACATCATTAAAGTATAAAGGAAGAAGTAAAAATTGATAAAACATTTTTGATGTAAAATATACTTTTTATTTTGAAAAATAACTTTTTTTAAAAATAAAACATTTTAAAAATTATTTTAGTTGAAAATAAAAATTTAACCATATAAGGGAATCATAAAAAATGAACGAAAACAATTCTTATAGAAAATATCCTCTTCTATTTGAAAAGCACTTTTCAAAACACAAAAATCATTTTATATTAAAATAACCATGAAAAATAAAAAATTACAATTCAAATTAAATATTAATGATGATGGTGGGAAATCATGTCAGCACTGTACAATTTAAAACAAATATTCCTTTCACAGTTTCAGTAAAATCCAAATTGTGATATCCAAAAAAAGAAATTAATAACCCCTTTAAAACATTATTTTAAAATATAATAATTCAGAAAAAGTACATTAAACATTACAAGAGTAACATTGAAACTTCTCTGAAAACTTTTTTAGAAGACATGGATATTAAAAAAAGGTTTTCAAATATAGAGATAATTAAATTTGGTTTTCATTAAAAACATTCTTTTGGATTCATCTATTTAGAAAGAGAGGAAAATTAATAGAATTTTTTTTTTCAAGTAATATATAGTGAAGAATAAAATTCATTGGTTTATTTAGATTTATTTTATAACATTTCTTCTTCGGAATAATAAACATAAAAAATACAAATAAACAATGAGTTTGTATCACAAAATACTTACCTCATTAGTAACATAGAATTATAAGTCCCATGAAGTAAAAAAATTAATTGAAAAATAAAATATCATGAGAGTAAATAAATTCATGATATTATATTTCATAATAAAAGTATATGAATCTCATAAAAGAATATAGCTTCATAATGTAATGTATGTCCAAATGAATAAAAATTCATACAAAAATATCTTACCACATTGGAAAAACTAAAAACATAAACCACGTGAAGTAGTTATCCAGAAATTGATATTTTAATCCCCATATTTTTTCAGATAAGAATCATAAAATACCTTCATGGGTGATATATATTCAACATAAAAGAAATATGTGGCAAATATGGAATTTTTATCACAAAAAATAAAAATGAGATAAAAATTCCTTACTACTTTAGAAATATTTTGAATCGTAAGCCCCAATAATGATTAATATCATATGATACATTGAATATGATGAGAATATATATCTTAATAGTATAAAATGTAAAATAGGAATTATATACACCACAGAAAATAAAAAATTGGTGAATATGGATTATGTCTACTATAAATAAAAGAGAAACTGGAAATCATATATTGTATGTCATGAATGTTAGGGCCCAACCCACTGGGTTCTGACCTGTGACTACCCCAATCCTACCTCCAAAAGGCCAGAGGCTTGAGACGAGTGCCGAGTAGGAAAATGACACAAATGGGTGGATTTTTTCTAATGTACCTATACACACACACATCTCCAAGGTCAGACAATGCTGAAATGTGAATAACTAAAATAATGCATCCATACATCTATGACCTCACAATTGAGTATTATGGTAAAGAACTAATAGAAAAAAAGGGAAAGTACATGTAAAACCAAAAACATTAATGTTTACAACCATATCCAATGGTGAGGACTATGTAAAATTCACGCTCCAAGTAAACACTTGGGTCTGACAAGCTCCAACTATGATCCACCCACTCTCGGTCCTCTAAGGACACCATCAAAAGGGCTATCATCAGCATAAGACATGACACTTATGGGAATATCCCATGCTAGGGTGAGTATACAAATACTCAGAAGGACACCCCCAAAACACCAAACATGAAGAACCACGTTTAATAATATCAATACAATATATATCAATCAACGTATAATAGAAACAAAACCCAGATATACTTGGTAGTTACACCACGCCATCAGACGATCATAACCAACTGTCAACCACAAGATTCTAATTGAGGCAATGCTCATTCTTGGATAACTCACATGAATATTCATGCTTCCATTGGAGTCACTCGAGGATGATTTCAATCTCATTAGGCCCCTACGAATGAATGTATGATGGTCTAAGGGAACCATGATACACAGACAAGGGGTCATGACCATAAAAACTAGGGGACACCATGAAAAAAGTCTAGATCAAACTAATATTAATGAGATCATATGGAAATGATTCTATAACTCTACTAATGCATCCTACTTTATGGATGGTCAATTACTTTCTTAGGGATGTCACACTAATTCCAAAAACTCTTACTAGGAAGAAAAGGTGATAGAGGATTGCCCAAAAATACCATGAAGGGATACCAAAACTCTATCTAAAAGTCTCCCTATATAGGGGATCAAAATCTAGTAATGTAGATGTAATTCCACACTATACCCTTGAGTACAAAGATTGAGGTAATTCACTCAACCTATTCTGGTCCAAACTAAGAAAACGAAGTGCCATATTAACTCTTTATGAGATTACACAACATGTCCCAAGGGGTACCTGATGTGTCTAGATATCCCAATAATTACCCATGTGAAAGCACCTCACACAAAATGTAGATTCCATATACACAACGTGTAGAATTAGAAAATGGAATATAGAGTCACATGGTAATCTTTCCATGTCACCTGGTTGTGTCAGTGTACTGAATCTATGTCCATGTATCGATCCGTATGTGCCAAGTTGTGTCCGACATGGAGTGTATAGCATGTCAGAATCTGTTTACTTCCACCCATGTCTATGTACTTTTGGATTACAATATGAGTCAATAGTGGAGGGTCACTTGTAGTGTAACAAGGTTCACATGTCATGTGATCCTTAACATCTGCCAAACCCTAGCATCGCATCAAGGGGGGCCCATATTCCATGTAATACCAGATTACACACCTTCTTCTTTAGGATTTTCCAAAATCCTAAATTCATCCTCCTCATTTTATATGACACCTCTTTACTTCGATCTGGTGGTTGATTTTCCATGAAATCGAAGATCTAATCTGGTCTAAGACTCTTTTTTTCCAAAAAAACATGTCTTTTCATCAAATCTTCTCTCAAAAACAGATTAAATCATCATTCATTGTAGTATAGTGAAGAACACTGATGAATGGGAATTCAGGAATCATCTATCATCCGAATCAGTTTTTCTATGCCGTTTAACCACCATCATGTAGTTCCGATCTATGATCTATGAAATCATATTGTTGTTCCATGAAAATGGTGTGCAATAATCGATTGACTGAGAATTGTCATGTAGTAGGCCAAGCGATGAATACCCATTATGAACAACCAATTGGGGGAAAAGCACATGAAAAAAATGAGAGGAACGACCCTCTATTGATCTTCATTTTCTATTTCAATTCGTTTTTGTAAGATATATATTATATAAATTGATAACAATAAGTAATTCTGCCAAATAAACCCCACAATGAACCCATCCAATAAATACACACCATCCACGGATCAATCTATTGGTTGATTGATCCATGTTCTTCATGATAATCATGAACATGTAATAAATCACATAAAAAACATCCAACGATGATTTTGGAATAATTTTTTACAATGAATGGTTTTATTCCCATCATTGATGGGATCTTCCAACTCCCCTCATGTGACAATCCATGAACTAATTCTGATTTATTGTTGTCTTACAAGATCTATCTCTTCCAATGGGGTCTAGGTATCTAGGGATTGGTGGCCAACCTTGGGAAAATTTATATTTTCATACATTAAAAAAATTTGTAGCTCACTATACTGACCAAATAAATTTAATTTTTAAGTTAATTTATTTTATAAAATTTTCACCCATGACAAAATTTCCACAAATGATCCACATAGACTAATTTTAGGTTGTACATTTGTTAAAATCAACATTTTGAACTCATTTGTGCCCTTGGATTTCTGATCCAAGAACATGTTTATTAGTTATTTCACTTTTTTAGGAGAATCATTCATGCATTCTATTTAATATATTTCAAACATTTATTATAGGTACATCCGACATCATAATCACATGTCGTCTCCATTCCTAGTGTAAAAAATAATCCATAAAATATTAAAAAATAATACATAAGAAATCCAATATGTTACATTTTTTCCACCGGGGGGATTTATGTCCCCCAAAAAGAAAAAACATGGGCTACTCAAAAAGCTATGGGTACTGAGAAATAATCTTAGCCTCTTACTACCATGTGCTCTCTTTGAGATTACCATGATGCCACCTAGAATGCACCAATGAGGGATCCTCTCCAGCTGATCCTAAATCACAATTTGGTACTCAGTAAAGGTCTCTATATCCTCAATGTTCAGGTCACCCTAGTCGATAATGTGTGATGGGTCATGCACATACCTCTAAAGTTGTGACACATGGAAGATATTGTATACCAATCTTAATTGAGGTGGTATATCTACGAGGTACGATACCTCACAACTCAAAACAGAATCTAAAATGGACCATTGAATCTCAGATATATATTTCCACTACGGCCAAATATCCTCAATCCACGTCGAGGTGAGACCCATTGGAACACATGATCTCCTTAAAATACAAATTACTCTTTTTCCTATCAATATAAGTGTAACTTCCCCAACCCATGATCCACTAAACTGGGGCTCTGATCCATTTCATAATATGACCTGAAGCGTGCCTCCACATACATTATTGGTTTCCAAATAGTAGTGAGGGTCTACTAGGACACACGTGGAGACAATACACTCATTACCAGAGTAAGACACAGTAGATACTAACATAAATAATGAAAAAAAGAGAACAATAAATAACATACATAATTAACCAATTCCCAAAACTGGGTATAACCATGTACAATAAAAAATATGTCTTTACATTATATAGTATGAAGTGAAAAACCCCCCAAAATAAAGGAAATAGTCAGATCCCCAAAATGGTTCGGACTCCAAGTCTGGAACCTCACCCAACATGTCCCGTGTCCAACTCAACTCCCTATCATAGGGCCCATACCTTGTCCAAACCTTAAAGCATGAAATATGATGGGGTACCCAATAGTATCCCGATCAGGGTGTGAGTATAACTCAGTAGGCCACCACCAACGGTGTCTACAAAATATCCATCCTAGGTAGATAGTGCATGCAAGTTATAACTGGTGACAAATAATGATAAAAAGATCATTAGGACATTCTAGAATATGTTAATTTAGTATGAACTTCCATTAAATCCTAGTTCACTAAATAGTCATTTCATGATTTAATCTAACTTTTTCATGTGTTCAACAGATTATGCATATTCAGTGTTCTCCCACATATGGGAATAAAATCATGCCTTATCTCACTAGGTATCACATCAGAACAAACATATAATCCTCACCAAAAATCCTTAGTCCAGGTTGAATGAAACCATTAGGGGAAAAAACATCTTCCCCTTCCATAACCCATGCATTTAGGGGAGGATCTAGAACCTCAATCCAACTCAACCCATGGGCGTAGATCCTCATGTCGATAACCCCACTCTTTCAAGACAGGTGAAAATTCTTATTAATCATTTACCATGATTAACCATATCCCAACAAGCATAGCCAATATCATTTACAACATCAAAAAAATATCAATAAATGGAAAATTTACATTATTCATCAATCCATTAACACATTCGTATTTTTTATTACCTAACCCTTTAGCCTAATTTCCCATTTCCCATGACTATATCACTAATCATATTCACGTGATAAGATAATCCCATAGAAGATTCACATTAATCCATTTAATCATTTTTCATACTAACCAAATAACCGCTTAGGTAATTACCTAACCTAAGAGTATTACTAAACACTAATTACACATCCTTAAAAAATATTAACATAGTCATCATGAGATCTATGTCTTCACACAATGGCATACCCATACATAGCTTACTATTGGTCTGAGGAATATTGGCACACCCCTCGGGAGGCCCTAATTTGGTTGAGTCATCCTCCTTTCATATCATGGGGATCAAGAGGGGTTCAATTAACAATTTAGACACCACTATATAACATCATGTGAATGTCACCATGAACTCTTTCAAAGAGGGAAGGAATAAAAACCCTACATGCACATATCTACACAAAACCAAGGGATATAACATATAGACAACTTACATTGAATCCATTAGTGAATGCACTCCCAAAAAAAGCCTTATATCTCAACACAACCAACCCTTGATGTTTTACCCTAAAACACAATGAAAAAGAAGGATTTGAGAGCTTCAGATTGAGATGGGAAAGAAATAGAAACCCTAAACCAAAAATGAAAATCAAGTTTGAGATTAGCCTTACCCAGATCTTTAATCATAACTAATAGTGCTCCAAATGGATTTGTAATGAAGGAGATTGACCTCTTGAACGATCATGGAATCTTGGATCATCACAAGGGTTGAAGGATGAAGAGGGGGGAGAAATCTAGAGTTGGGTATAAAAATTCCACTATTGAGATTTTGTAATTTTTAAATGTTTCTAGGCCGCACTATTTTCCAAACAGTGTGTAAACAGTGCAAACACCACTGTCCAAAAATACAAATTATGCATGGTTTTCTAGGGTTGCCTGCATAGTTATCACTAACTATGAACAGACCGTGCGGCTATCCCAGAAAACTCATTTTCTCCCTTTTTCATGTCTCAAACCCCCAGAACACCCATGATCCTCATTAAAAACTTTTTAAAGCACATAATTAACTAAAATAAAGGAATTTAACAGAAATGTAATTAAAACATACCTCATGAAGAAATTTTGGATCTTACAACCTCCCCAACTTATAATGGCTCATCCTAGAGCCTCTCTTCTTGAGAATCCCTATGTTTCTAAAGAAAAGCGATCGGGCCACTATACCTGCATATCATATTCATGCTCCCATGTTTCCTCCTGACAGTTTCCATGTTTCCATAGAATAAGAACCCAGGGCACAAACTTACCACACAAAACATTCTCGATGTGATCTTCAATACAAATTGGGTTCTCCTCGATGGACTCATCAGCTTAATTCTTGAAATCCACAGAATTTATCTCCTGAGATGGGTCAAGGTGATACTATCAGAGTTTTGAACACATGGAAAACATCGTGCATCCAACTATACCATTGTGTAAGAGCTAATCAGTAAGCCACCAGTCCAAATCCCTCAACAATCTCAAAAGGCCCCACATATCTTGGAGCCAACTTGCCCTGTTTCATAATTCGACAGTGACCCGACCTTGGAGACACCTGAAGAAACACACTATATACCCCCATGAACTCAAGAGGTCTAAGATGCCTATATTCATATGAATTATTCTTACTCAGAGTTGTTTAAATATTCTTTTTAATCAAATGACCCATATCTGACATTTCCTACACACAACTTGGCCCTAACTTCTCACACTCTCCGACCTCAAACCAACACAACAGTGATCTACACAGACTCCCTAAAGTGACTCAAAATATTACATCTTATTTATATCATGAAAAATGTTGTTATAAGAAAACTCAAAAAGTAAAAAATTCTTTTCCCACTAATCAATGAAATCTAGAACACATTATCTCAACATGTCATCTAATACCTGAATTGTATGCTCTGACTGCCCATCGATCTAGGGGTAGTAAGCCATACTCTAAAACACCTGGGCACAAAGTGCCTTCTGTATTTCCTTCAAGAAGAGTGAGGTGAAACACATATAACGATGTGAAACTTTAGTCCTCGGCTTTCCATGAAACCATACTATTTCCCAAACATAAAACACCTCTCACTGGTCTATTTTGTAGGTATCATGAATCAGTATGAAATGGGCCACATTGGTTAGTCGATCTACCACCACCCAAAAGACATCATTCTTTTGAAGCATCCTCAGAAGACCCACTGAAATGTCCATCGTGACATCATTAAATTCTACTCTGGAATAAGAAATAACGACAATAACCCACTGGGGAACTAATGTTCAGCATTCACCTACTGACAGGTAAGTCATTATGCCACAAAACTCCCCACTTCATTCTTCATTCCTAGCCACCAAAAATTCATACATAGGTCACGGTACATCTTATTCAAGCCTGGATGCATTTCCCACCTGGAGGCACAAAACTCGTTCATCAACTCTTCCAATACCTCTACCAGCACCACAACATGACCATGAACATAATCCACTACATCAGTGTCGATGGTCCAAGCATAAGGTGAATCCCCACCATTAAAACATTCCTTTATATACAAACTCTCCAATCTACCAACTGACTATCTTTAACATGACACAAAACCGCGGACTCAACTGCTATTGATGCAAGGGTCGTCTTCTTGTACCTATCCTAAACCTCCAAATCCATCTTTACAAACAATTACATCATCATGAAATATGAACTGGATTACTAAACTACTTCATTTTGAGTCTTCTAGATCAAAGAATCAATGAAACTATTCAATTTTACCAGTGTGTAGACCAATTCGAAATAAAAAGACTAGAGGTACTCGACCCGACATCACTGTTGTAGATTCAAATACCAATGGGAGAATATGTATTTGAGATTTATGGTTGGTAAGCACAGTAAAGGGTTATTCCACCAAATTATTCCTACAACACTTTAAGGCATGAACCATAGTAGTTAGCTCTGTGTCAAGAGTAGGATAATTTCATTAATGTGGACATAACTGCTTTGAACCATAATCCAACACCTGATCATCCTACATCAACACTACCCCATGTCCAACACCAGATGAATCACAGAACACGGTGTACCCATTACCTAGTTTGGGTAATATCAAAATCGGTATGGTGGTCGACCACTTCATCAGCTCCAGGAAAGTATTCTCATAGGCCTATGCCCAATTGAACATAACCCCCACCTTGTTTAGGCATGTGAAGGGTGTTTCAAAATGAAAGAAATTTCTAATAAACCTTTGTTAATAACAGGCCCAACCCAGAAAACTCTTAATATCATTGACATTCTTGGGATGCTCCCAAGATACTATAGCCTTCACCTTTTCTAGATCCACTGATACACCTAAAATAGAAATGATATTTCCCAAAAGTGCACCTCATCAATCCAAAATAGGTACTTTGATATCTTTTTGTAAGGCCTATGATCTCTTAGTGTACTCATGATAGTTTCAAGATGTTTGGAATGATCATCACGATTTCGGGAGTACAGCAAGATGTTATCAATGAAAACAACTAGAAACTGATCCATATACGTGTGGAATATCTGGTTCATCAATTCCATGAACACAATTTGTTAATTTCGCAATCCAAATGAAATTACCAAGAATTCATACAACTTGTACTCACTTTGAAAATCCATCTGAGTTATGTCAGAAGGTCTCACCCATAATTGATGGTATCCTGATCTAAAATCAGTCTTGGAAAACACTAAGGCTCATCGAAGCTGATCAAACATGTAATAAAATCTAGGAATAGGGTATCGGTTCTTAATTGTCATCTAGTTAAACTTCCTATAGTCAACACATTGACCTAGTGATCTATCATTCTTCTTAAAAAATGTACAGGATATCCCCAAGGTGATATACTAGGATTTATAAAAACCATACACTTCAATTCCTCGAACATAAACTTTAGTTCATGGAGCTCTGTTGTTTCCATTTGGTAAGCTGGAATGGAAACTAGATCTGCCCCATTTAGAAATTCGATTGTATACTAAACATCTCTCTTGAGTGGTAACCCTGAGAAGTCCTCAGGAAACACAACCAGAAACTGGTCCACAAAAAAAGGGAAGACTGTGTGTCCTTTATCCCAGTCATCTAACATAAGGCATGCCACTTGGGTTGTGAGCTCCCCAATCTGATTGCGTAGCATCAATATGCATCCCACTCAAGTATTCCACTCACCACGAAGGACATGAGTCCTCCCATCATGATATGTGAATGTTAGCCAATGTCAGTAACAGTTTATATAGGCTTGATATATCACTAACCAATCAATTCCAAAGTTTAGTTCAAAACCTGACATCTCTAGGACAAAGAGATCCCACTAAAAATGATATCCACCATCCTCCTGAGCACCACCCTTACACTGCATGATTTTCTCGACTTGTTCCCCTAGGAGAGTATCAAGAGACATTACCCGACTTTTAGTCTCTATAGTTAATCCCAATACGAATACGAACTAAGAAGAAAAAAAGGAATATGAAGAACATATATCAAATAAATCTCTTCAAAATGTGGAAGCTATAAGAATCGTACCTTACAAAGTAGATGGAACTGCCTTATAACCTTCAGGTTCAGCCTAAATTGCATTGATATGACCTTCCCCTTTACCCTAGACTCTAGCCTAAGTACCCTACATTTCACTACTCTGTTGGTAATGGTGATCTCGCCTTAGAGTTTCACGTCTACCACCCCTACCAGTAGAGCCCATGGGGCTCCAACTGGATTTCTGATATGTGTTAACCAACCCCCTTCTTACATTAGGCATTTGCCTATGAACTCCATCATTCCCCGAATGTCACGGGATCCTCCAGAATCAACACATTTTGCATTTCCTTCGGCACACTGGGCACTCAAATAGTGGGTGGGAACATTGGTCACAATTGTGTCTTGACCTACCAAACTAAAAATAAAAGACCTGGTACCCACTAAAAAAATATGACCCCTCTTCTAACTACATTGTGCTCTCCCACATTGCTGAAAGGTTCTAAAGAGGTGATTCCTACTATCAGAATCTGCACCACATGATCCCCCAACTAGTGCCAAAAGTTCACTACCTGAAGCCCCCTTCATGTTACCTTCTGAGATAAGTGATTGATCCACCACTTCAAAAAAAACCTTTTGATATGAAATAAATTCACCTAAGATCTGATATAGTGTCTTAGACTGTCCTGGAATCATTTTTCCTTAGCTTCCACGTCTCCAATAAATGTTGGAATGAAGCATCTCAAATCGGTGAAACGGCTAGCATAGTCCATTAATGACATTTTCCCCTGATTCAACATCATGAAATATATAGCCATATCCTACCTCATGTTTTCTAGATAGAAGTGATCAGGAGACTTCTCTTGAGAATCCTTCCACATCATCCCCTCATCCTTCTCTGCTTGGACCATGATGTCCCACCAACGTTTTTCATTCCATCTCTGCATATAGGCCGCTAACGTGACTTTATTCTTGAGAGGTGTCTCTAGATGGTTGAGAATAGTTTGGATGGACTCTATCATGAACTCTACTTCTTTTGGCCCATCCTCTCTTGTAATGGTCGAAGGGTGTGGCAGCTGAAACTCTTTGGTCACCTCAAACATACTCAGTGAAACCCTCCCTAGTTCTTGTTTCGTCATCTTCATAAAATGGGAAATGTTCTTAGAGAACTTCTATTCCATATCTCCTTGGACCACCACATTTTCCTACTCCACTGCTAGAGGATCATTCTTAAAAAAGTCCACATGTCACCCAAATGGTACACGTCTTTATGGTGGAATTTCTTTACAATTCCAAACACGATCTTTAGAACGCAACCATAATGTTTTTATTAGAAGGAAGAGGTATAGATTGGCTCATCTCTTGTAATAACAAAACCAGTTCGCATACACTACCCAAAAGAGTCCACTCGTAACATGGTCACTACCCTCTACCATCTCCCTAAGTCCATGGCCAACACAATATATAATTATCATGGTTATAAGCCTTATCTTTTACTCCCATTCAAAACAATTTCCATATTCCAATTAACCCTTACAAAAAATTAGTCCACTTCTAGTTATTTATCAAGAACCATTTTCTAATTACTACATAACATTTTCAATTCCCCTTTTTACTCATTCATTCCATCTTATTAGGAATAATTCGTTACTTTTTAGAGACCATATGCATCAAACCCCATACATCCTGCAAACCCATCTCCTGTGTGTGTCTATCAAGGTGAATGTCACTTTCCTATATAGATGCCTATAATTTTGAATGAATGCACAACCTCGTACCTATTATTCAATGAGATAAATATCACAAAACCATAAAATCACCCAACAAGTGCATCAACCAATTGTGAAATATCATCAAATGTAACTAGACACAAAAATAACAACAATCCCCTTCTAGGGTGACTTGGGTTTTCCCCTATACATGGGTTATCTAATATTAAGAATGAGCTCATTAACAAGGCATGACACATTCATAATCTCTTATATAACTTCCATAAATAGTGAGAAAGATAAATTAACCTCCTATGATACGACATTTTATCATCCTTTATCCAGGAGCCACTAAATCTGTGCTCTATGTCGGGTATTTACATGATCTCATGGGCACCTCCCAGTACGTCAGAGGTTTCTGACTAGCTAAAAAGTTCTAATAGATCACATGGGGATACTATAACCTCATTACCATAGTAATCCACAACATATATTAACTGAAATAATAGAAAAAAGAGAAAAATAAATAACATGAATAATTAAACAATTCCAAAAACTGGGTATAACCATGTGCACTAATAAAAATGTCATGATAAGATACAATGCCAAATGAACAAAACCACAAAAAAAGGAAACATATGGATCCCAAAAATGGTATGGAATCCATGTTTGGAACCTCACCCATCATGTCACGTGTCCAATTCAACTCCATGGCAATGGGCCCTTTCCCCTGTCCTTGCCTGCAAACATGAAGTCTGCTTGGGTACCCAACAGCGGCCCTATTAGGGTGTGAGTATAACTCAGTAAGGCACCACCAAAAGTGTCAAAAAAAAAATTCGGCAAATGAAGATAGGGCATGAAAGTGAAAAATGATGACAAGTACGTATATATAGTTCATTGGTCCATTCTAAACTATTTTCATTTAGTTTTCACTACCATTTAATCTGAGTTCACTACTTTGGCATTTCATGATTTGATCTACCTTTTTTCATCTCTTCAATGGATTAATCATATTGATAGTTCTCAAAAATATGGGAATATAATCAATCCCTATCTCACTAGGCATAACATTATATAAAACACATTATATTAACCTCAAATCCTTTGTCCGGGTGGAATGAAACCATTATGGGAATTGAACATCATCCCTTTCCCAAACTCATGCATTTAGGGGCAGAGTTAAAATCTAGGCCCAACTCAATCCATGGGAGTAGAACCACAAGTTTATACCCTACTCTTTAAATCCATGTACACAATTTTATTTATCATTCACCACAATTAACAATATCCCTACAATCAAAGACAATATCATTTACAACATAATAATAATATTATTAAATTGGAAAATAAAATTATTTCTTCTATCCATTAACACATTAATCATTTATTTTTCTTAACCCTTACCCCGATTTCCCATTTCACATGCCTATCTCACTAAGCATATTTAAGTGATCAGCTAATCCCCTAGCATTTTCCCATTAATCCATTTAACCATTTTTCATGCAAACCAAAAAACCCCTTAGGCCATTACCCAACCAATGTGTATTACTAAACACCAATTACACATCTTTCCAGCATATTGACATATTCATCATTATCATCATGGGGTATAACATTTAGACCACCTACCTTGAATCTATTAGTGTACACACTCCCAACAAAAACTTTTTATATCAATTCAAGAAACCCTTGAAGATTTACCCAAAAAACTCTCTGAAAAAGTAGGGTTTTAGAGCCTAAAATGGAAAAGGGAAATAAATAGAAACCCTAAACCAAAATGAAAATAAATAGAGAGATAATCCTTACCATGAGCATCAATATGAAACCAACGGTGCTTGAAATGGCTTAAGAATGAATAAGATCGATATCTCGAAAGATATTGGGAGCTTGGATTGTCACTTGGGTTGAAGGAGGAAGAGGGGGGGGGGGACAAATCACGAGTTGGGTATAAAAATCCTAAAATTTATTTTTTGTAATTTTTAAAATATTCTGGGCCACACGGTTTACCCGCATGGTTTTCCAAACTGCACATAAACCACAACTCAAAATTCAACCTCTTGCACAGTTCACCTAGGTTGAATGCATGGTTATCACTAATTGAGCGAAGACCATGATATTAGCCCAAAAACTCCAACTTTACCTTTTTCATGTCCCAAACCCCTAGAACACCCATGAGCCTCCATAAAGACTTGGTAAAGAACATTATTAACTAAAATAATGGGAATAAACTGATATGTAAGTAAAACATACCTTACGAAGAAATCTGGGACCTTACAATATGATTTTTCATGGCTGTGTGTAGTCTTCTTCTTCTCCTGGATGATTTCATCCTTCTATATTATAGATCACACTAACTTGAGGAACATATGTGCCAAATATCCTTGTTTATACAGGAAAACTGGTGACCTATAGGTTCACCCATATAAATCCTTGAATTTTCCATACAAATTATGGAAAGGTAGATTTTTTTGTATGGAAACTCCACCATTTGTAGGTGACCCAACCAACTATAGCCAAATTCTAACAAGTAAGCTCAAGGAATTTCCTTCAATACATGTATAGTCTACTCAATCTGGCCATTTATTTTTGGGTGAAACACCATGCTATCATGTAACTAGGTCTAAAACACATCCTATAATTCCTTCTACAATAAGGATGTGAAAAAAGTATCATGGTCAGAAAGAATCATCGATGGAACTCCTTGGATTAAAGTTTTCTCATGTCTGTAGAGGCACCCCAAGATCTATACTAAACTCTTTTCTTGAATATCTATGAAGTGGGATGACATGGGGAATTAGTCAATGATCACCCAGATGGAATAGTAACCCCTTGAAAAACATGTAAAGTCTTTCACAAATTCCATACATATCTCATCCCACTTCCATTCAGGTACCTCAATGGGTTTATATAAACCATTTGGAACATAGTGGTCATCCTTCCCTTGCTGAAAAGTAAAGAATCTAACGGAAAACTCTGCAACTCCATTCATCATCACTGAACTCCAAAAGTAAAGTAATAGGACCTGATACATATTTTACACACCTGGATGTATGGAAAAAGGAGATGTGTGAACCCCACTTAGAACATCCTCCCACAATGTCATGTGTATCATCATGCATCCTCTAAAATTATCGAGATGATACCCACCTTTTAAAAATCCATCAGGAGAATTCCCTGTGGCTATATAGACCCATATGGTCTCACAGTCAGTATCTTCATGTTATGCCTTCGTAACTCATTATAAGAGTGTATGGGTGACAACAATCGACTAGAGGTAAGTTGTTCCATCTCTATCAACAAATATAATGACAAGGACGCTACCTACATTGATGCCGAGTTCAGCAACTCCCAACTAGATCTCCTTCCAAGAGAATATAATTCCACATTTCCCTTCCCAAAAGTATTGACAATCTTAAAGACATAATCTGAGAGGAACTCTTTCCATCACTTATATCACCATATAATATCCTTATGAGAGAATTTATACTTGAGACTCTTGTGGTTAGAGTACATGATACATCACTCTCCCATCAGGCAGTGTCACTACATCTTCCTTGGGAAAACTACTGTTACTAAATCATGGATCTAGGTCATGTAGTTCTGATAATGGGATCTCAAATGGAGTGAACCATAGGAAATACCTTCTTCCCTCTACATTATAACACAACAATGTATAGTCCATGATGCATCACAGAACACTATCTACTTGACAGCCTCCTCTGGTAACCTCAAGATGGGATATCTCCTCAACATCTTCCTTAGCTTCTGAAATCACTTCTAGCTCTTTTTCATCCACACGAAATCCGTCCCTTTTTTGTTCTAGGATATCAAGGGTGATTCCACTCTAAAGAAGTTGGGTACAACACTCTGATAGTACCAAGTCAATCCAACAAAACTCCAATGCTCGATTACACTCTTAGGAGGCTTGCAAACAAGAACAACCCAAACATTCACTAGATCCACAAAAACATCATCCTCTAAGATGATGTGTCATGGATATAAATCTACCGAATCCAAAAAATAAAATTTGAGAATTTCTATTATAGTTGATTATATTAGAGTGTGTCATGGACCATCCTAATGTTTCTATCATGATCCTAATTAGATTACATATATAATAGGATTTTATCGATGCAAACTTCCACAAAATGATCTAAGAATGGCCAGAAGATCTGGTTCATTCATCCCATGAACACGAATGGGGAATTTTTCAAGCCAAACAGAATCACCATGTACTAATAGTGGCAGTATCAAAATATGAATTTCATATTCAATATATCTTCACCTAGTACACATAGTTGGTCATATCCTGATATAAAGTTTATCTTTTAGAACCATCACACCCCCTTATACTGATCAAATAGGTCATAAATCTTCTATAGTGGATACTTTTTATTCATGGTCACCTGATTCAAGCACTGATAATCCACACATATCTTCATGCCTCCATCTTCCTTCTTGGAAAACAAAACTGGGGCTCCCATAGAAGAAGACAGTGGGCCTCACAAATCCCTTCTCCTACAAGTCCTCCAAAAACATACTCAGCTATCGAAGCAATATGGGATACAAATTATATGTTGATGTAGATATTGGTGTCATCCTAAGATGCATGTTGACTCATAAATAAACCTCTCATTGGGGAGGTAAACCTGGGGCATCCATAACAAAGGATTCCTCGTACTCCACCACCCCTGCCAGAAACTGAAAACTAACAACATACACTATAGTAAGGGTTAGGCTAGCCAAATGATGAGTAATCGGCTAAACCATCATATGACTAAGTCAATCCTATGATAAATTGGTTTCCTTTTCACCCATAAAGGAAAAACTTTTTCCATAACAATAGACACACCGAACCATTCACCTAAAATAGTCAATCTGGATATGAACTATATATAGCAATTACATACCTAAGATGATGTAGTAATTCCTAATTGTTGAAAAAAACAGATAACATACCAAAATATTTCCTCTATGCCTCAGGTAACACTATCATCACATGTGGGAAATCATTGAGTCACTCCATGTTGGAGTCTCTAACCACAAGGGTTGAGTCAAATGCTCAACTGGAATCTTTATGTTTCAAACTAATGAAGCTCAAAGGGAGGAATATCTAGAATCTATGTCTATTAATATAACATCTAAATTAGAAAATAAACATATCATACCACATATCATCCTTTGATCCTTGGGGTCATAGGTCTCCATAGCTTTCTTATCACCTTGTCCCTACCCACCAGATCACTAAGCATAGCGCAGAACACCTAATGGTGGTGGTGGTAATAGTGTGAACATTTAAACACCTCTTACACCACTTTCAGCCCCTCTTCCACATTTATCACCCTTCGGGCCAACCAGATACTACCTTTTCGTCTACCTTGGCAGTCCATAGACTATCTCATAATCTGCTATTTGACGGGTCAGGTAATCTCATGTCATATTTCCCTAACCATTACAAGAGAAACACCGCCTATCCCTTGGAATATTTATGTCTCCCTGAGAGATATGCACTGCAGAACATGAGTATTGGGATCCCCTCCTGAAGCAGCTGACCTTCTTGGATCCATGTGACAACTTCGTCTATCAGCTATCGAGGTCCCAACTATTGGGTTCCAACTACTAGTGTCTTATTTACCAGAAAATTTTCTACTAACAAGTATAACTCATGCACTCTAGCATAGGTGGAATTTCTATGTGATACAACTAATTCCAAAATATCCAAGCACAAGCCCCTCTCAATGGTTTGAGCACTAAATAATTGTCCTCGTACCATATCCATTGGACAATGAAAGAGATCATTAAACCACACTGAGTAGTCTATCATGGTCATACTACCCTTCTACAGATGTATATTCTTAGATATATGTACAAACTGCAATGTGGCATGATAGACCTTCTCTATAAAGAGACGCTCGAATTATTTCCATGTGGTAGTTTTCTCATCATGCGACTAAGTCATCAGGCTCCAGTATTTCCTTGTAGATCCCTTATTAAGACTCATTACATGGAATACCATCTGATCAACTTCCATTCTCTCAAGGTAGAAAATTTGGGTGACTACCTCTAGGAAGTCTTTATCCACCTGGGGGTTCTGCTACCCTGAACCCTGGGAGGTCCCTACCTATGAAACTCATGAAGTGAACTCAGCATATGTGAATCCTTAACTAGTAGTTATGGTTCTAGATAATACTCAATGGGTGGTGGTATAGTTTGTAAACAACCCATAGGTGTTATCTCTGGTACAATCCCATGTATCGATGCCTCATCACTAGGAGGATCATCCTTGTGATCACACGATGGAATCAAGGTTGTCAGTCAATATGGAGGAATCCTCAAATAAAACAAGTTATGCAATGGTAAAAAGAGTATATATAGAGAGCTAACTCAATAAGGACAATGGAAAAAATCTCATTTCAATACGATCCATGTACCTTTGTTTTCCCAATAACTAGTGTTCTCATGTACCCAGTAGAAAATCAGGTGATTATTGTCCTATTGTATGGATATGTCAGCTGCCGCACCAATACTAGATTACCTGGCCTAAAATATGAGATCAATGATCTTATGACTATTTACCTAAACCAATCTCATAGGCCCCTGGTCCTAAAGTTGAAATGAACTCCATTGATACCACTCTATCAAGACCCGACCCACTGGGGTCTGACCATTACTACCCTAATCCTGCCTTCAATAGGCTAGGGGATGTTGCCCAGCGCCGAGTAGGTATATCCCACAAATAAGAGGCATTTTCATAATGTATCTGTATAAATTCACATATCTAAAATCCCACAAAATGCTGGAATTTAATTAATTTAATGAATGAAAGCATAAATCTAGGATCCCACAATAGATTATGATAGTAATGTGCTGAAAGGTAAAAAGTGTCCAAATAAAATCCTAATAAAATATTTATAGATACCAACTATCTCTGAGGTCATGGAATATGTAAAATGAAATCTCTTGATAGATACCTCAATCTAACAAGATCCATCAATTCTCCACCAAATCCCATACTTCCAAGGACACCATCAAAATGGTCGTCATCTATACATGACATGACACGTGCGTGAAACGCCAATACAGGGGTGAGTATTACAATAACTAGTAGGACTCCTTGATAAAACTAAACATGAATAACCATGTATGGTCATCTCAATAAAAGATATAAAAATAAATGTGTTACAAAAAAAACCTAGATATACTCGAGAGTGACACCACGCCGTCAGGCGGTCATAACAAACAATTATCCATAAGATTCTACTCATGGAAATGCTTGTTCCTAGAGAATTTTTCTCCACGAACCATGCTACCATTGGAGAAACTAGATAAAGAGGTCAGGATAATTGTTCCCCATCCCAATAAATTTGACTAGTCTAAGGGGAAAATGATACACTGATAGAAGGTTACACCTAGAACTACGGGGGGGGGGGGGGCACCACTAACACATCCATGCTCAACCCACTAATAGGGGATAATATGTTAATGATTCCACATCCCTACTGGTATATCCTACTTGATTGAGGATCAATCCCCTACTCATTGAAGTTATGTTGATTCCACAAACTCTAATTTGGGAAAAAAATGTGATATAGGATCACACTCTAGTCTTACTATTGGATACCACTACTATATCAGTTACTCGACATATAGAGGGGATCACAATCTAGTAATGTTGATTTAATTCCATAATTTACCATCAAGGAAAAGGACCAAGGGAATGTAGTCAACCTATATTTGTCCAAACTATGAAAATGAAGAGCCTCAATGACTCTTGAATAGTATGCACGACGTATCCCAAGGGGAATACAACTTGTCCAACTATCCCTAGTCATAAACATGTAGATGAGCCTTACATGAAATGTAGTCTCCATATACATGGAATATAGAATAAGTAATCAGTTTGTAGAGACAGACAATATCCTTCCCATGTCACCTGGTCATATTCATGTATCAGAGTCATGTTTTTGTATCATTCTGTGTATGCTAAACCACGTCTGTATGGGAGTAAACTGCATGTCCATGAATATGTACTCCAACTTGTGTCCATGTAATCTATTGAACACATGCCAATTCAATTGGGGAGGATCATACACTATGTGATCCTTAACATCATCCAAACCCCAACACTGTAGCAAGGGGAACCACATTTCATGTAAACCTATGGTACATGTAGTGTTTTGTAGGTTTTTCCAAAATCCAATATTTTTCCTCTGTATTTAATCTTGAACCTCTAGAATTTGATATCTGGATCGATTCACTATGAAATAAGAGATCGAATATCATCCAGTACTCTTCATCATCAAAAAATGCATCTCATCTTCAGATCCTCTTGAAAAATGGATTAAATCATCATTCTTTATTATGTATTTTTTAACAATTATTTTGAAATCATTATTCATCTGAATCACTCCATCTTCATCAACGCAACTCCTTTGTTCCATGCCAATCATTGATCAATGATATCATATTTTGGTGCCATGAAATTGGTTCATAATGATTGATTCATCAGGGATAGATAACTTGTTGGACAAGAGAAGAATTCCCTTGATGCATGATGAATTGGGGGGAACCACATAAAAACAAGTTGAATGAACCTCGATCAATGTTCATGCCGATCATTATTGGTTACTATAAGATAAATGATGAAGAGATTGATAACCATAATTAATTCTCAAAAATAAATCCCACAATGAAATCATCCCAAAAAATGAATGATTTACAGATCAATCTATTGGTCAATTGATCCATGTTTGTCAAATGAATCAAGAATGGGGATGAAATCACACATAATAAACGTCCTACATAGATTTTGGATCAATCGTTGATTAAGAATGATATTGTTTCCATCGTTGATGACATCCTCCAACTCCATTGGTGCGATAATCAATGATCTAATTACAATCTATCATCATCATCCAGTAATGCACTTTTCCAATGGTGTATAGGTTTCTAGAGTTTAGTGGCCAACACTAAGATGATTTCCCTAGCGGTATATTAAATGAATATGAAAATATTTGTGATGAAAAGAATAAATTAAATTCTTTGGTTAATTTATTTTATTAATTTTCTGCATGTGACAACTTTTTGAAAATCCACCCACATCGACTATTGTTTTGTTTCACCTAGGGAAAATCCATCATTCTGAACTCAATGGTGCCATAAGATTTCGGATCTTGGAACCCATTTATGTGTTATTCCAATTTTTCAGAAAAACTGCACATCTGTGATATTTAATACATCTAATATTGTTAAAACATTTATTCTAGGATCACCAAACCTTTGAATAGCATGATTTCTCATATCTATGCCTAAAAAATAATCCATATAATATTTTAAAACAATACAGAAAAAATACGAGACATTACAGCGACTTCCATTATACAAATAAAAATCTTAAATAATATAAAAATATGATTATTATGAATCTATAAATTAACCATAATTATATATATCCGAACCTATATGATTTACATATTACCTTTTATTACCAATTTATTAACAATTCCATGTTAATGTCACATTTTGGGCAATAAATACATTTTTCCACGTATATTTTGATTTATTATTTCTGTTACCCTTAAATTTTATATGGATTCATAATATAATGAATTTTAAATATGATTTAAATATAATATTTATTTCGTTAAATGTTTTTATATTAATCCATAAGATTTTGATATAGAAAATGAAATACATTATTCATGGAGATAGTAGGTCGTACGTATACATGAATATTGTTTCCATTTTCATGACAGACTAAATGAAAAAAAAATTAGTAACATATTACCATTATAGAATGAGGTTTATGTCATTTATATCACATATGATTATAAATCCTATTATTATTACCATTAATGAAAACCATGAATAAATCATAGTTCTTCGAGATGCGGTAGTTTTTTGTATGCACAATCGATATTATTGTATTCCCACGGAATGGAAAGAATATAGTTATATGTGATATAATAATTTCAGAAGTATAATAATATCATAAATATAAAATATAAACATTTTATTTACCATTATATCTAGTGATGAGTTGTGGTGAAGGAAATCGAATAACATCGGTTCGCAAGGTAGTCATCCACCATATATGTAGATGATGATTTATTATTCCATTTGAGGGAGTTAGAGATGTTTCTATATAACAAACCTTTAATAACACCATCAAATTATATTTAATATACTAAGTATATTATATAATCATTGTTTTATATGATTTTATGGATTTGAATGAATAAATAAATAAAATTCTAGGTTGTGGATTTTCCCTATTCTTCAAACAACTTCTTTTGGTTTTCATCAAAAGGATTAATTGGATGGATTTATGACCAAACTAAGGATTATATTATTATAATAGGTATGAAAAGATTTTATTTGGGTAGTTCATTTTTCAACTAGTTTTTTTTTGAAGTGTGATAAGGAAAGGTGAATGGGTTGTCTTTTATAAGCAAGGTCAGTGGAATACTTGTAATTATTTAATATAATAATGTATACCGAAATTTTCTACATGAAAAAGGTAGAATAATGGTCCATTATCGAACTAGATGATGCAAGATGTAACTATTTCAATAAAATTGGTGTTGGGAATGGTTTGGATCCTTTTAAACCCTTATATTTTTCATTTAACCCCCATTAAACCCATTTTTACATAAACCACAATAATTAATTTTTTTGTTTGTTACTATTCATTAGGAAAAATATTAAATTTACCTTATTATATAAGAAATATTATTATGAATAAAAATATAGAATCAAATTTTCAAATTTCAATTCAATTTTGTGGAAATTTTTAATTTAAAATTAATCTCACAAACATGATGAGAAACCAATTTACAACGTGAAAATATCCAAAATATTAATATGTTTCTTTATCAAAAATAAATATAAAATTTATTAAAATTACCTAAATTGGATTAATAGATATATAATTTTAAAATTTATACTTTTAATATAATATTAGAATAGTTTTATTGTATTAAGAGAATAAAATAAATTGACAATTCTAAAGAAATACCTGTATTTTTCACTATTCATCGAAAAATATTTCTTCTCAAAATATTATCGAAAATTATACTAATATAATTTTACATGATTATTATAAGAATTATCAATAATTTTTCAAAAAAATATCAATTATAGGATAAAATTAATTTTAAAACTGGTATGCAAAAGGATTCAAAACTATTTTTTAGAAAAATATTGTTTTAAGTGTAAAATTAGATTAATTCTTATCGATTTCATAGAAATCACATAATATTATTGTTAAAAATTTGATTGAATATATAATATATAAAATTTATTAAAATAATTCACCAAGATTGATTTCATAATTTACTAAGTTAAAACATTTATGTGTGCATAAAAATAGTTTTTCAAAAAAAATTCCTTTTTATAGTTTTTATTTTAATTTCAAATTAATTGGTCACTAAATAATTAATTTAATATAAATTTGTAAACCATATATTTTTATAATTTAGTTAACACTTTTTATACCCTGTATTAAAATTTCTAAGTGAATACTTTCATTTTAAATACTAATATTATAATACTCTTTCATTTATTGTTCATACATAATGTTCCGTGTAATACAAGATAAACATTGTGTTATGTGATATAAAATATTTTCTTGGGTTGTGTGTAATGAAATATTAATTAGGTTTTTTGTGTCACACAAATTATTCAAAATATTAATTTTATTTGAAAATGTATTTCAAAAAATCTCAAGGTGTTATATTCTACCCTTTAAATAATATACATCCTCACAATTTGATTTGGTTCTTGGTAAGAAAGGGTTAAACATTTGAAAATCCCATTGTTGGAAACCCACATAATAAAATGGGTTAATAATAATTCTTCTTGAAAATATAGAAATGTATTTATGAATTTCATCTAAAATAACACATAACCGTGATTCTATGTTACATAACATTGGTGGGAAGGGAAAATTTATATATAAGAAAAAACGAACACCCAAATACTTATGGAGAGAGATATAGAACATGGTAAGGATAAATTAGACAAAAAAATCTATAATTAAAGGATGTGGGAAAAAGTACATTGATACCATTAAAATAATAATAATAGGATAATATTTTATTTCAAGATATTTTACAAGGGTTGGGAAATTTTCTTGAGAGTATATAAATGATTTCATTAAACTTCATAAGCATAATATCAACCTTTGTTTGTGATTTGATCAATTTCAATATAATTTCATACATTAAGAAATGAAGTTAATTTTTTTATTCTTGAAGTAGTAGTGGATCATAAGATCAATAAATGAGTCATAAACCATTCCTTCTATCTATCATTATTATATAAAACAATATGGTCAGCACAGGTTATCCAATATTCATTAATATTCATTTGGTGAAAAGATATATTAATCTCTAAAACCTCACCCAATGATTGTCTCTAACCATTCCATAAATGGTTAACCATATTAACCTTAAAAAAATCATAATTTATAAATAAGGTCACTAAATTTATCAAAATAAACAACACATTAATCATCTAAATATCATTAAGTTGATATTGATTGTATCATTACAAAATATGTATATAACCTAATCTAATATATTCTTGAAATATGGAAATTACTAGAATTAAAATAAACCAATAATAAAAACATATATACATCTTTATTCATTGAATAAAAAAACATATTTTTTAATATATCTGATAAATCAAATAATTTTGTAAGCTTAATCAATAATAAAATAAACCACTTTTCTACAAATCATTACTCGGTTCCATGATCATAAATATAAGCAATTTAACATTATTAATATACGTAATCACCTTATCCAAACTAAAAACCATTTTCTCAACCCTAGTAATATATTAAGGATTATCTTCCCTTAGTAATAATATAGAATTTCTATTAAATCAAATCTCTATTTCATCACCACCATTAAATGTATTTTTTAAAATCATTAATGGAAAAAGTATCATGAATAGTCAAAAAAACTCATGCTTAATATAACATATTTCTTGAATTATAATACAAGAACACATCAATCATCTCACTTCCTTCTCAAACCATTATATAGGATTCAACATCTTATTCTTTAATACATATTTCCTATAATGTGAATAATAAATTATGTCTCAATATTCATCTATATAAATTTAATGATTCTTTTAAAATTTTATGTAAACAACACTGTTGTAATTTCTCATACATTTTATATATCCATTGTTGTCTCCTCATTATTAATAATATAACCATTAATCATAAGACCTCGCTAATTCTCCTCACTATAATTATTTCTAGAACATTTATCTTCATAATTCATACACATTACACATTTTAAACATTCAACGATTGATGATATCATAAGTATAACATTATTCTCATCCATTATGTCAACTAAACTTTTAAAATTTCCATTATAATTACATGGTTTTTGTCATTCATTTATATACATGAAACATCATCTCATTCATCAGATACATTCACATGGGTTCTTCATCCCACATTATAAACTTATAAGAAACTGAATCTTGATTACATCATGGTCTCCACCACCAGATCTCTAATTGAACTCTGTCCCTTTCTTTATTGGTGATTTTGAGAGTCAATTAAGGTAAAACATGTTAATCATATATCATGATAACTCATTAGTAATATTCATAATATATTTATCTCTATTCATCCTCCCATTTTGTTTCCCATCAACCTGATGTTTATAGCCTTCAACGTTAACCAAATTCCATCTAATTCATTCAATTTAAAAACACCAACAACTCATATTGTAGTAAAAAATAATCATATTTTCAATACACATATTCATGAAAACAATATACATGATTTCTAAATCTTTAAAACTTTATTATAATATAAAATACCTCAGTATTAACCAAGGAAATTCATGGTCATTATATAAATACATCTTGATAGTTCTTAAAGAGTTTTTGAATTTAAAAATCTTATATCTAAGGATAAAAAAACCTGGTGTGAATTGTGGATCATTATCATTCACTGTGTTATGATTCATTTAAGCTCAATATTCCATTTTCAGAGTTAATACACCTATGTACCTCTATGTCATATCCACACCCAAAAATAATATCTAGAATGTGATGTAATTTCCTAGAAAAAGCATTATATATCCTTTACCAAAATTAAATTGTATTTTAATATACTTTGACTCATTATTATACTTATCCTTAGATACTTCTCTATAAATATCAGTATAAATATCCCTAGGGATCTCACTATGGTTTTTTAATCTTAGTTTCTATTGGATAACTAAATATATTCTCTAATAAAAACTATAACTTACTAAACTTCTCGTAAGTAGATATTAAATCATTTTAGATTAATATTATTTAAATTATAAAAAAATATGCCTATGGAATTTAAAGGCAGGGTTCCATTGTAAAAATAGAAATATAAGAAACTGGTTCATTAGTGAACTACGTCATCTCTCACAATTTTATATATAAATACCACGCTTATTATACATATCATACATACAATATTTCTTTATAACATAGATAAATGAAACATAATAAAGGATAATATTATATGTACATAATGAGAAAATGAGATATTAATGTGTAACATGAACATAAGGGTATGAGAACATGAGTAGAACATTTGAAGACCACAACTTATATATCAAAGAACGCAATCAATACTCATGGAATAATCATTGATTGTTCATAATACATGAATCTTATGGTAATCAATGAACATGATCCATTAGAGCATAAAAGTTAGTAAAGACATAGATTTTTTCAATTCACATATGCATAAAATATCATTTCCGTAGTAGACAGGGATCACTATCAGGGATATCATAGTGTAATGGGCTCACTTTGAAAATTGTCAGAGTAGTCATGGTTCACTCGCAAGACTGTCTTAGTTGAAAAAGTTCCTCAATGAACAAGGTAATTACATATTACAGTAAAATTTATCTCATGAGATATCAATAGTTACCGGTTTCATTGGATATAGAACAAGGTCCCACACAACACAAAATGAAAATTATATAGGTGTGTTCCACAAGATCATAAATAATCATTATATACGAACATATTAAATGAAATGGGCTTCATGAAATTTTCATAATATCATAACTAATTGAAAATATATAGTTTTAATAATAATCTCATCATTTCATCATTTAATAACATACGAGAATAAGTATAATAATAGGAATTTAATCATGGTATAAACTATGGATGTGAGATGAGATTCAGAAAAATATCATCATTAAAAACATAATCCCTCTAGAGAATGAATAAGAATGGTATACTTGGATGAAATGTTCAATCAATTTTGAGTATCATCAAAGGATGTCATTATATATGGAAAATGATATATTAATATCACTTGCAACATTTCTTGAATAAATTTATCATTCTCTAAAAATTAATTTTTAAAACTATACATTATAAAATATTTTTGAAATCCTTTTCTTTGAAAATTTAAATTAAAATATTATAAAGGAATCTTTAAAAAAAATTAAAAAATTTTCTTATGGAAAATATAATTTTCACTTTTAAAAAATTTCTTTAAATAATATTTAATTTTGAAAATACTATTCTAGTAAAATAACATTGAAAATATATATTGTAATATTTAAAATCATTTAAGACATTTCTAGGGGAACAAATCCTTAATGCGTTGAAAAAAACATCATAAACCCTAAAATATTTTTAAAATCCTTTTTATTGAAAATAAAAATAAAAACATATAAAATAAGATTGAATAAAATAATAATCATGACATCAAGAATGTTTCTTCATGTCATATAGGTTAAAACAATGATTCTAATAACATTTTTAGTAAAAAGACAAATATTCCTTGTTTTAAAAAAACAATAATAATAATTATTTTTTTAAAAGATTTAAAAAAGGTTAAAAATTACTTTAAAAAGTCATTTAAAAACAATTTAATATTCTGGAAAATATATTTAGAAGACATTCATATGGAAGAAAAAATGGGATTTTGAATTAAGAGTGAAATATGATTGGTTTTCATTTAAAAGCATTATTTTACAAATAATGATTATATAAAGAGAGTAAATTTAATGAAAAAAATGTATTATTAATATATAATTATAAAAAACTAAATTTCTTTTTTTCAATAGTTATATTTCAAATGATTTCATCATGATAAGAATAAACATAAAAAATCTAACTAAATGACCAGATTTCCTCATAAATCCTTTACCTCTTCGGTAGCTTTGGATTAAAAACCCCATAAAGTAATAACTATAAATAAATATTAATTTATTTTGAAAATAAACTAATTCATGATACTAAATTTCAATGTTTCTGTATATACACCTAATAACAGAAGATAGGTGCATAACATAACATATGTCCCAAATAAGACAAATTGAGAGAAAAATATATCACAACCTTGGTAACTCTAAAGCTATAAATCTAGTGAAATTGATATAATTAAATGGATATTTAAATACCCAAAATTTTCAGTATAATAATCATAAAATACATTCATGGGTAGAATATACACCACATAAAAGAAACATGTGGTTAATATGGAATTTATATCAATGATATTAAATGTGACATTGAAATCCATTACCGATTTGGTAATATTTTGAATCATACGCCCCATTAAATAATGAAATCATATGAATATTTAAATATCATGTGTATAATTAGATTAATGATATAACTTTTCAGATGTGTAGTATATACACTACATTAAATAATGGTGTGGTGAATATTTCATATGCCTCCTAGAAATAAAAGAGAGACTCGAATCCATTATCGATAAGTCTCAACATCCTTCATACATGTTTAAAATTCCTTTTTAGTTAATATAATTCTAATTTAATTATTTTACAGTACCATATATATATATATCATACCATATATGATTCAATTATTACCTTTTATTATCTATGTATCATCAATTCTCTATTAACTTAACATTTTGGGCAATAATTTCTTTGTTTTTCATGGAGTTTGGATTTTTTATTCTTCATCATCATAATTTGATCATGATTAAATAGTATAGTAAATTTTAAACATTATTTAAATATCATATATTTTAATTATATGTATGGTTATATTATTCCATGATAATTAAATTTAAAAAATTAAATACATCATTCATAGAGATAGTAGGCAATATATATGCATGAATGTTGTATTAATTTTCTAACAGGATTGAAAGAAATAAAGTAAAATAACATATTACCATTCCAAAATAATTTTAAAGTCATATATATCACATATTTTCATTAAACCAATCATTATTACCTTACATGTAAAGCGTGAATGAATAACATTGCCTCGCGAGGTGGTAGTCTATCATACAAATGATCGATATTATCATATTCCCAAAGAATGGAAAGTATGTAGTTATATGTGATATAATAATTCCAAAAGTATAATAATATAATAATATCATAATTATCATATATAAACATTTTATAGATCATTATATCCAACTATGAAAGGTTGTGATGGAAAAAACATTACCGGTTTGTGAGGCTATCGTATGTTGTAAACATTGATGATGATTTCTTATCCTATTTTATAGATGATGAATTGATTTAGGTCATTATCCTAACATTAAAAAAAATTATATTTACTATAGTGATATTATTATATCATAATTTTTTTAATAATAATTTATGGAGGTAAAGTAATAAAGGAAACAATACAGTTCTCTAGGAATGATACCTCTTCTTCAGACAACTTCTGTTGGTTTTAACCAAAAGGATCCATATGATGGACTTTTGACAAAACTATGGAATATGGGATGTTTGGAGGGAATTATAGAAATTATTTTTTTCAGGTTTTGTATGAGAAAAATGTTTTTTATGTGTTAATAGGAGAGGTTAAGGGGTAGCCTTTTATAAGTTGGGATAGTGGAAAACTTTTAATTTTTGGAAAAGAAAAAGTTGTACCCATGTTTTACACCTGCCATAAGGCTCAAAATGGAAAATTATAAAACCTATATGATATAAGGTAAAAATATGTCAAGAAAATTTTTATTGTACTTTATTTATACCATTTAATCCCTTACCATTTTATTTTAACCCCCAACAACCCTATATTCAGTTTAAATACAGAAAATAAATTTTAATATTTTTAATATTAATTATGGTCATAAATTAAGTTGAAATTTTCAGATAATATAAATTATGATGATTAAAAATATGGAATACATTTTTTTGATGTTAAATTCCTTTAAGTGAGATATTTTAATATAAAATTAATCTCACAAATGTAATGAGAAAGTATTTTTCTAAAGAGGGAATAATCAAATGATTTGAAAAATTATCCAAAAATTTATTATAAATGTTATTGAGAAGACTTAAATTTCATAAATAGATTTATATTCGGACTATTTTTACTTTTAAATCCATCTTAAAACAATTCAGATATATATATAACATATCTAAAAGAAATGATAATTCTGATTAAAACCAACTAATTTTTAATATTAATCGGAAATTTTACCTACTCCAAAAATTCTCAAATATTCAACAAAAGATAATTTTAAAATGATTAATTAAAATTTAAGATTTTTTATGTCAGTTATTTTATAAAATTATAAAAAATAAATTTTAATTTTTTTAAAAATAAGACAATAAGTGATTAGGAAAATAATTTTTTGAAGCCTAATTCTTTTTATTCTAATTTTTTTGTGGAAAACGCATAAGAAGATTTTTAATCATTTTATTGAATATATAATATATATTTATATTTATATTTATATTTGAAATATTTCTAAAAAATATATGTGATTAACTTTTTTGAGGTAAAATGTGTTTGTGTGCATAATTTTTTTTTTTGAGAAAAATATTTTCATTAATTTCAAATAGTTTTGATTTTAAATTATAATTAATTTCTTAATAAAAATTTAATTTTAAAAACATGTGTAAACCATATGATTTCATAATTTAGTTAATATTATTAGTAACTAACAAATCAATTCCTATGTGATAACTATAATTTTAAAAAGGAATATTATAGTAGCATGTCACATTTAATTTAAACATAGTGTTTTCAAAAACATAAGAAAAACATAGTGTTATGTGACGAACCGAACAATGACACTGTAACACCCGAGACTTTTATGTGAAATATTTTTTTTTTATGTTATATAAATCATCAAAGGAATCTTTCACTACACAAAATACTAGCTTGGCTTTCTTTACACGCAACCACGGCCTTCCTTGATAGCTTGCGTCGTACGCAATACCGAGTTTCACTAAACAATAATATGCTATTAAAATATTATTAAAACTAGCCGTTATGAATAGTAATAACCAATTTTTTATATTTTATGAATTTTATTTTTCAAAATGGACTTCATTTTTGAAATCGGAATATCGAAATTAGCCTAGGGTGAAATTTTGGAATTTTTCTGAAAACTTTCAATTTATGATGAATAGTGAAAATACTAAGTGGCTGTTAAAAAAAACTGAATTTTTGATAAAACTTAATTTTACAGCCTCTGTGAGTGGAATTTAAAAAATCATAGAGACACGGTTGATTTCAGTAAGTAAAATGTGGTTCAATGAGATGAAAATAATTTTTTGGTGTATAGTAACTTTTTACTTTTTTTTACCACGGTTAAAAGTAAATAGGGTAATTAAGGGTAAAAATGATATTGTTATTACCCTAACACATGTCCTAATTCTATTGGACAAGTGTAATTCGGCTAAAAACAAACTTAGGAAAAACATATGACCATTTAGGCCCACTTGGATTAGATTAGGACATTATTATTAATTTATTTAAAGAAGGGTTAAAATAGTTAAAATCAATGTTTAATAACTAAATCATTTTTAATATGGGTTTATACATAAGATAAATTCGACTATAAATATTCATTAGAAAGATAAAACGCTTTCCTACATAAGGGTATTTTATTTGTAATTTTTAGACATTAAATAAGTTAATTTATTTATGACACAACGATGATGCATTAATTATCTTATTAATGAAATATTGAAATAATTGATGTTATAAATACCCAAATAAATATAATTTGAGACTTTTAATGAATTAAACTAATTTTATAGGTTAATATGACATGTTAGTATTAATTTAATTAACTTTTATAGAAGTTATCATTCTGTTATGATTTTCACAAAAATCAATTACTAAATAGTGTCAAAATTGACATAAAATATTTTTTAAAACAAATATTATATTATTAATTCTTATTTTATTCCTAAAAATATACGGTTCGGCATAATGACTTATATAAGGTTATATATATTAATAATAAACAACTTGGGGTTCGTTTGGCTTGATATAGTATGTTTATTAACCTTATAGTATAAGAACACAAGAAGACACAGTAAAAGTAATATTATTTAAATTAATGTTAAATCTAAATGATAAGGTTAAAATAGGAACCTAAATTTTCCTAAATTCTAATGGATGTGAGGATTTCGACCTATACCCACCTTAGCCTCGAAATAAATCAATTTGGAGCTATTTTAAACCGATCTTGACTTTATAATAAAATAATATTTTTCGTTATTCCAAAGGTGCCCCTCTCCTCCCTTATAAAAGGGCACCTCCTCCCTCTCTTCGTCACACCACATTGAGCTTTCAAGATCGACAAAACCCTGCCATTTTCTCCTCTCCACTTCCCTAGAGACAACCTAGAGGTCCTGGTCATCTTCAAAGACCAATTTTAGTGCCCTGAAAGGAGGTCTCAAAGAAGCACTTCAAAGAAGAGGTAATATCCATTACCGATCCTTTCCAATTTCATTCTTCTTCAACTTCTTCTTCATTAGTTGTTTCATTATGAAGTAATAACATCAGTATAACTAATATAATGATATGTTATTATATGTATGAAACAACCCTATTTAACCATCTATCCATCCTACGGAAAATGAAATCACCGCGCGTACGTACGTACGGAATACCATCTCCACGATGTGGTGTAATATATTTTCCACCACCACCTTACATGGATGGGTATAATGGTGTAAATAATGACTATATAAGACTATTATAATTTGATATTGATTCTTAAATAGTATACACTCCAATACAATTCCACGACCATAGGAACGATATCATCACTCGTGCGTACGTACAGAATACCGTCTCCACGATGTGATGCTACTCGTTATACATGATCTTCATTTCATAATGATTACATAAATGAATTTAATGAATTAATATGATATATATTACACTAATACCATTCTGGAAATGAGGTATCTATAACCGAAAGATAAGAATAAGAATTTATTCGACAAAACACGCATAAGAACAAAAAGTTATAAACACCCGAATAACAAGTAGTAATGAAATATTACTACTAAGAAGCTAATAATATGACCCAATATGAAATCATAAAAATAAGTATGATTCTGGAATAAGTCAATAACAATATTTAAATCAATATACAGGAGGTTCGGACACTTACAAAACAAGTCGGACCTAAGGTAAGGAAAATATCACAATCTCATTTTTATCCGAGATTGGTTATACTTTGAAATTTACTAGGGTGTATTTTATCATCCACATCCATGTTTCCACAATATGTAATATTTATATCCTTCTAAAATAGTTTATATCCAATTTTAACCTTTTATGAGTTTTTAGTAAATTATATGAAAGGAATCTTTTGTCGTTTTCCGTACGAGGCACTTTTTGACTTTTCCAAAAAAAAGTACAAGAAGAATGTTTTTTTAACTTAAACGGCATGAATGGATCTTTAAAACATTCTTTACAAGAATCTTATTTTACATGTTTTCAAGTTTATTTTTAATCAACTTCTTTTAGTTTATAATTGTATGACATGTTAAGAAAAGAAAAGTGTTTTTGAAGTAGAAAGGATATTTTCCTCAAGAATGGAGTTCAAGTGTTTTATCAAAATTATTTTCCATCTAAGATAATATAGGGTTCTGTTTCTATCCCTATTATTACATGGATTTTATTATGTTGAGATGGAAATATTTTTATGAATTCCTTTATCTTATATGAATTTTTTTATGATGTCATGTTGTTTAAGAATCCCATTTTTACTACATGGGTTATGCAATGATGTATGATTTATGATTTTGTGGCACACATAAGAATGGTATCATTATGAGATGGGTTGGACCTATATCTCCCTCCAATGCATTGGGTAAGGATTTTATATCTCATGATATAGACATGGCTGTAACGGTAGGTTATACCGGTTCAGTGAAACAGGATTGAAACGAGGGTGACTCGGTTCAGAAATGGACTTTGTCCACTAAGATAGTCTTCGAAATGAGTCTTGACTAATAAGAAATGATTCTCTATGATTATTTGTGTATGCCACAAATTTTCAGGTTTTATGTTATGATTATTGGGATTACATTTCACTTCAATGATTTATCCCATGTTATGATATTATGATCTCTTTTGCAGGATAAGATTTCCAAAAGTTATGTTCTTATGTATATGATGTGATTGGTATTTCTTTTGTTTACACTTACTGAGAATTTGAGCTCACCCTTTTGTATGTTTTATTTCCCAAGGTCCGGAAGAAGGTTATTAAGTAGAATATGCCAAAAAGGGACTCTAGATTTGATGAAATAAATGGGAGGCAAAGTAGATGCTTTATGAACCAGTTGTTTATGTATCCCAGTTTCTAAAGACACTATACCTATACGGTCCTTTCTTGGTTTTGTTACATGTTGTAATAAGTGAGCTTCAATTCTGAAGTAATAACAATGTATGTAAAGTATGGGTCATTATAGTTGGTATCAAAGGAAAGGTATAGTCAACCTTTGGAAACTAGGATGTAAAAGCCTTAGTAAGAACCCTAAGGATAAGTCTAAGCATAGAACACAATCTTAGTGTTTTAGAAATGGACACGAATAACCTAGGATAGGACCTTAAGTGTGAAATTTTATTCTTGATTATGTGGTTTTCCTATTATAATTAGAGTTTCTTACGCTATTCTTCTTGGTTTTAGTCAATTGCTAGAACCCGAAGGAACCGTGTTAATGAGGAATGCGACAGGCAATGCAATGATTGTCCCCCTGAGCAACCAAACGTTATGGGAGCTGGAATGGAAAATCTTGTAGACATGATCACACAACTTTCTCAAGATATTAATCATGCATGACTTCCAAACGAGCAAAGGAAGGAGCAACATTCTGTTGAATCCTTCATGAGACAGCGTCCACCTTCATTCAGCGGGTCTACTGATCCATTAGTTGCTGAACAATGGATTAGTACTACTGAAAAGATATTTTCAGTTCTTCAATGTTCTGAGCATGATAAAGCCATCCTAGCAGTGTATCGTTTGGAGGGTAATGCTGATCAATGGTGGAATCTTATTAGGAATATGAGGAAAAGGGATGAAATTGAGTCCATGGAATAAGACGAGTTCAAGAACTTATTTTTCAGTAAGTACTTCCCTCGTATTCTCCAAACAAAGATAGAGAAAGAGTTTCTTTAACTGAAGAAAAAGGATGATGAATCTGTTGGTACCTATGAAGAAAATTTTACAAGACTAGCAAGGTACGCTTCTGGTATTATTATCCAACCTGAGAGTAAGATCGATCGATTCTTTAGTGGCTTAAAGCCAAGTCTCCGAATGGCCTTAGAAATAAGGTACTTCAATAGCTACGAGGAAATCATTCGATGTGCTCTCAAAGTTGAGATGGAGATTGGAGTAACCCATCAGTCATATGGGTTTGATAAGAAGAGGAGAATGGAATTCAAAGGAAAATCTAAAGAGCACACTGAAAAGAAGATGAGCTTTCCCTTATGCACAAAGTGTGGAAATAAACATGGAGGGAGTTGTCTTAAATAGACAAGTAAATGTTTCAAATGTGGAAAGGAAGGTCATTGGGCATTTAAATGCTGCGATGATGGGAAGAAGATGTCTAATGATGCAAACAAAGGAAGGGATACACAGAATGAACCTACTACACTTCAATGTTTCAAGTGAAAGGAGATGGGGCATTATTCCAATCAATGCCCAAATCCAAGGGTTGATGATGATGGTCGACGTCAACAAACTCTTAAGGATAAAGACAAATCAAAGTCACATGCAATTTCTATCAGCGATGTGGAGTATGATAATGATGTGGTGAAAGGTACACTTACCATCCACTCTAAAGTAGAAAATGTTTTATTTGATTCTGGATCCACCCACTCCTTTATTTTTGAAAACTTTTCTATGGATATCACCTTATTAGCTCAACAGTTAGATGTTAAGTTAGCTCTGACAACCGCTAATGGCACAACAGTCGCATCAAAAGATTATAATTCTTCTCCGATTGAAGTTTGTCGGAAAGTGCTTCCTACAAATATTGTGATGCTTCCTATAGTGGAATTTGATGTGATTCTTTGCATGGATTGGCTTTCTCTACATGGAGCTCATATCAATTTCCAAATAAGGGAAGTCACATTTCATATTCTAGATCAATCTATGATCGTCTATCGATGCAAGGATGAACATAACCTTCCAGTGGAAATTCTTTCCATCTTATGGGTGTTGATTCCACTAAATGATGGTTATTTATCTCAAATGTTTGGTGAGAAACTCACAATTAAGAATATGCCCATTGTACAGGAGTTTGATGATGTCTTTCCGGAGGAATTACCGGGTCTTCCACCGAATCGTGAAGTTGAGTTTTCAATAGAACTCGTACCGGGTGTTTTGCCTATTTCAAAGACACCTTATAGAATGGCCCCAATTGAGTTGCAGGAATTGAAGAAGCAACTCCAAGAGAATCTTGATAAGGGGTTCATACGCCCTAGTGCGTCACCTTGGGGAGCACCTGTTCTGTTTGTTAAGAAGAAAGATGGATCAATGAGAATCTGCATTGATTATCGAGAACTTAACAAGATCACTATCAAGAACAAATATCTTCTCCCATGCATTTATGACCTATTTGACCAACTACGCGGAGCTCAATACTTTTCTAAGGTTGATCTTCGTTCAGGGTATCATCAATTAAGGGTCAAAAGGGAGGATATACCAAAGACGGCTTTCCGTACAAGGTATGGACACTATGAATTTATAGTGATGCCAGTTGGTATATCTAATGCCCCTTCTATCTTCATGGATCTGATGAATAGAGTCTTTAGAGACTATCTTGATTAGTTTATGGTAGTCATTATAGACGATATTCTTGTATATTCAAAGAGAAATGAAGAACATGAAGATCACTTGAGAATTATATTGAAGACCCTGAGAAAAGAGAAGCTTTATGCCAAATTTACCAAGTGTGAATTTTGGCTTCCAAAATTTCATTTTTGGGTCACATAATCTCAAATGAGTGGATATCTGTGGATCCAACAAAAACAGAGGTTATCGAAAGATGGTCGAGACCAACAACAGTGACTAAGATCCAAAGTTTTCATGGTTAGGCTGGATATTATCGACGTTTTGTGAAAGATTTTTCATGATTATCTAATCCACTCCCCAAGTTGACTTGTAAAGGAGTTAAGTTTGTTTGGACGGAGGAATGTGAAGAGAATTTCAAGGAGTTGAAAAGAAGGTTATCTAGTGCACCTATGCCCACACTGCCTTGTAGTGGAGAAAGGTTTTTGATCTACAGTGATGCATCCAAGAAGGGATTGGGGTGTGTTCTTATGAAAAATGATATGGTGAGAGATTATGCCTCATGACAGTTGAAAATACATGAGAAAAATTACCCAACTCATGATTTGGATTTAGCTGCGGTAAACCTTGCATTAAAGATTTGGAGGCCATACCTATATAGTGAAAGGTGTGATATTTATACTTATCATAAAAGTTTAAAGTATATTTTCACACAAAAGGAGCTGAATATGCGCCAAAGAAGATGGTTGGAGCTGATTAAGGATTATGACTGCTCAAACCATTACCACCCTGGGAAAGAAAACAAGGTGGCAGATGCATTAATTCGGCAAGACCATTCCAGTTTATCCATGATGAGGATCACAAAAGATCCAATATTTATGGATTTACAAAGAATGGATCTTGGAATTATAATGGAAGGGGAAAATCTTATCTTTCTCAAATGAATGTTCATCCATCTATACATGTGAAGATTAAAGAGGCACAGAAGAAAGATGTCGAGTTACAAAAGAAGGTGAGAAATGTTCCTGAATTCAACCTTGATTGTGATAGGATAATATAGTTCAGGAATCAGGTTTGTGTTCCTCCCATACCCGAATTAAAGAAGGAGCTGCTGGATGAGGCTCATAGTTCTTCATTCTCTATACATCCTGGAAGCACGAAGATGTATATGGACCTGAAAGAGTTCTTCTGGTGGGATGGCATGAAAAGAGATGTTGCAGAATATGTCTCTCAATTCTTGGTTTGTCAGCAAGTTAAAGATGAGAGACAGAAGTCTAAGGGGATGTTAAAACCATTACCCATACCCGAATGGAAATGGGAAAACATCACTATGGACTTTGTGAGAGGACTTCCTAAAACATCCAAAGGCAATAATGCTATCTGGTTCATGGTTGATCGTCTTATAAATTCTGCACACTTCATTGCTATTAGAGAGGATTTCTCTCTGGATCAGCTTGCCAGGATATATGTAAAGGAAGTGGTAAGATTGTATGGAGTACCACTTTCAATTATAACTGATCGGGATCCAAGATTTACCTCGAAGTTCTGCCAAAGTCTTCAGCGCACTCTGGATACAAAGTTGAGTTTCAGCACTGCTTATCATCATCAGACAGACGGTCAGTCTGAGAGAACAATTCAAACTCTAGAAGATATGTTGAGAGCTTTCTCTATGGATTTCAAAGGTGGTTGGGATCGACACCTACCCTTGGTGGAATTTTATTATAATAATAGATTTCACTCTAGTATTCAGATGGCTCTTTATGAGGCTCTCTATGGAATGAAATGTAGGACTCCAACTTGCTGGGATGAAGTTGGGGAAAGAAGGCTATTAGGACCTGATCTCGTTGATGAAATGGCAGAAAAGGTCATATCTATTCAACAACACATAAGAGAAGCTCAGAGTCGACCGAAAAGTTATGCCGACAGCCGAAGAAAATACCTAGAGTTTGAAGTGGGCGATAAAGTGTTCTTACGGATATCTCCCTGGAAGAGAGTCATGAGATTTGGAAATAAGGGGATGTTGAGCCCTAGATATATCAGTCCTTTCGAAATACTGGATCGTGTTGGGAAGGTAGCTTACCGATTGGCGCTTCCACAGAATCTCTCTCAAGTTCACGATGTGTTCCATGTATCTCTCCTGAGAAAGTATATACCTGATCCTTCACATGTACTTAGCTCAGAAGTTGTACCACTGGAGCAAGATCTTTCTTATGAAGAACAGTCGATAGAGATTCTGGATCGTAGCGAAAAAGTCCTACGAAACAAGACCACTCGATTGCTGAAAGATTTATGGAGGAACCACCAATTATAAGAAGCTACATGGGAGCTTGATGATATGATGAGGGAGATGTATCCTCATCTGTTTGTTACAAAGTGACGAATTTCGAGGGAGAAATTCATTTTAAGGGGGGTAGAATGTAACACCCGAGACTTTTATGTGAAATATTTTGTTTTTATGTTATATATATCATCAAAGGAATCTTTCACAACACACAACACTAGCTTGGCTTTCTTTACACGCAACCGCGGCCTTCCTCGATAGCTTGCATCGTACGTAATACCGAGTTTCACTAAACAATGATATGCTATTAAAATATTATTAAAACTACCTGTTATGAATAGTAATAACCAATTTTTGAAATTTTATAAATTTTATTTTTCAAAATGGACTTCATTTTTGAACTCGGAATATCGAAATTAGCCTAGGGTGAAATTTTGGTATTTTTCTGAAAACTTTCAATTTTTGATGAATAGTGAAACTACTAAGTGGCTATTAAAAAAAAACTGAATTTTTCAGAAAACATAATTTTACCACTTCTGTGAGTGGAATTTCAAAAATAGGAGAGACACGGTTGATTTTAGTAAGTAAAATGTGGTTCAATGAGATGAAATTTTTTTTTTGGTGAATAGTAACTTTTTACTTTTGTTTAGCACGTTTAAAATTAAATAGGGTAATTAAGGGTAAAAATGATATTATTATTACCCTAACACATGTCCTAATTATATTGTACATGTTTAATTCGACCAAAAACAAACTTAGGAATAAAATATGACCATTTAGGCCCACTTGGATTAGATTAGGACATTTATTATAAATTTATTTAAAGAAGGGTTAAAATATTTAAAATCAAAGTTTAATAACTAAATCATTTTTAATATGGGGTTATACATAAGATAAATTCGACTATAAATATTCATTAGAATTATAAGAAGATTTCCTACATAATGGTATTTTATTTGTAATTTTTAGACATTAAATAATTTAATTTATTTATGACACAACGATGATGTAGTAATTATCTTATTAATGAAATATTGACATAATTGATGTTATAAATACCCAAATAAATATAATTTGATACTTTTTATGAATTAAACTAATTTAATAGGTTAACATGACATGTTATTATTGATTTAATTAACTTTTTTCGAAGTTATCGTTCTGTTATGATTTTCAAAAAAATCAATTACTAAATATTGTCAAAATTGACATAAAATAGTTTTTAAAACAAATATTATATTATTAATTGTTATTTTATTCCTAAAAATCTAAGGTTCAGCCTAATGACTTAGATAAGGTTATATATATTAATAATAAACAACTTGGGGTTCCTTTGTCTTGATATAGTAAGTTTATTAACCTTATAGTATAATAACACAAGAAGACACGGTAAAAGTAAAATTATTTAAATTAATGTTAAATCTAAATGATAAGGTTAAACTAGGAACCTAAACTTGTCTAAATTCTATTGGATGAGAGTATTTCGACCCATCCCAACCTTAGCCTAGAAATAAATCAATATGGATCTATTTAAAATCGAACTTTACTTTATAATAAAATAATATTTTTTGTTATTCCAAAGGTGCCCCTCTCCTCCCTTATAAAAGGGCACCTCCTCCCTCTCTTCATCACACCACATTGAGCCTTCAAGATCAGAAAACCCCTGCCATTTTAACCTCTCCACTTACCTAGAGACATCCTAGAGGTCCTGGTCTTCTTCAAAGACCAATTTTAGTTCCCTAAAAGGAGGTCTCAAAGAAGCACTTCAAAGAAGAGGTAATATCCATTACCGATCCTTTCCAATTTATTTCTTCTTCAACTTCTTCTCCCTTAGTTGTTTCATTGTTAAGTAATAACATAAGTATCATTAATATACTGATATGTTATTATAAGTATGAAACAACCCTATTTAACCATCTATCCATCCTACGGAAAATGAAATCACCGCGCGTGCGTACGTACAGAATACCGTCTCCACGCCGTGGTTTAATCTATTTTCCACCACCACCTTACATGGATGGGTATAATGGTGTAAATAATGACTATATATGACTATTATAAAGTGGTATTGATTCTAAAATAGTATACAGTCCAATAAAATTCCACGATCATAGGAACGATATCATCACTCGTGCGTACGTACAGAATACCGTCTCCACGATGTGATGCGACTCGTTCTACATGATCTTGATTTCATAATGATTATATAAATTAATTGAATGAATGAATATGATATATATTACACTAATACCATTCTGGAAATTAGGTATCTATAACCTAGAGATAAGAATACGAATTTATTCGACAAAACACGCATAATAACAAAAAGTTACAAACACCCGAGTAACAAGTAGCAATGAAATATTACAACTAAGAAGCTAAGAATATGACCATATATGATATCATAAAAATAAGTATGATTCTGGAATAAGTCAATAACATTATTTAAATCATTATACAGGATGTTTGGACACTTACAAAGCAATTCGGACCTATGGTAAGGAAAATATCACAATCTCATTTTTATCCGAGATTGTTTATACTTTGAAATTTATTGGGGTGTATTTTATCATCCAAATCCATGTTTCCTCGATATGTAATATTTATATCCTTCTACAATAGTTTATATCTAATTTTACCCTTTTATGAGTTTTTAGTAAAAGATTTGAAAGAAATCTTTTGTCTTTTTCCGTACGAGGTACTTTTTGACTTTTCCGACAAAAGTACGAGAAGAATGTTTTTTTTAACTTATACGACATGAATGGATTTTTAAAACATTATTTCCAAGAATCTTCCTTTACAAGTTTTAAAGTTTATTTTTAATCAACTTCTTTTAGTATAGAATTGTATGACATGTTAAGATAGGAAAAGTTTTTTTGAAGTAGAAAGGATATTTTTCTCAAGAATAGAGTTCAAGTGTTTTATCAAAATTATTTTCCATCTAAGATAATATAGGGTTCTGTTTCTATCACTATTATTACATGGATTTGATTATGTTGTGATGGAAATATTTTTTATGAATTCCTTTATCTTATATGAATTTTTTTATGTTGTCATGTTGTTTAATAATCCCATTTTTACTACATGGGTTATGCAATGATGTATGATTTATGATTTTGTGGCACACATAAGAATGGTATAATTATGAGATGGGTGGGACATATATATCACTCCAATGAATTGGGTAAAGATTTTATATCTCATGAGATAAACATGGATATAACGGTAGGTTATACTGGTTAAGTGAAACAAGACTGAAACGAGGGTGACTCGGTTCAGAAATGGACATTGTCCACTAAGACAGTCTTGGCAATGAGTCTTGACTAATAAGAAATGATTCTCTATGATTATGTGTGTATGCCACAAAGTTTCAGGTTTTATGTTATGATTATTGGGATTACATTTCACTTCTATGATTTTTCCCATGTTATTATATTATGATCTCTTTTGCAGGATAAGATTTCCAAAAGATATGTTCTTATGTATATGATGTGATTGATATTTATTTTGTTTACCCTTCCTGAGCATTTGAGCTCACCCTTTTGTATGTTTTATTTCCCCAGGTCAGGAAGAAGGTTATTAAGTAGAATATACCAAAAAGGGACTCTAGATATGATGAAATAAATGGGAGGCAAAGTAGATGCTTTATGCACCAGTTGTTTATGTTTCCTAGTTTCTAAAAACACTATACCTATATGGTCCTTTCTTGGTTTTGTTATATGTTGTAATAAGTGTGATTCAATTATGAAGTAATAACAATGTATGTAAAGTATTGGTCATTATAGATACCCTCTAAAACTAGTAACCAACTTGAACCATCCAAAACACGGATGGAATTCTTGCTCACCATGAGCTGTAAACTGGAACATGAGAATCAATAAAAATCATATGAAATATGTTCACCCAACTATAAGAGTACAATGTGACATATATATAATCATAATGGTAAGAAACAATAGAAGAGTAAAACAAGAAATATATATCATAATAATAATACAAGAATATAAATGATACAACAGAGTAGTATATACAAAATCATCAAGGTAAAAGTTCAACAGTGAAGGATAAAAAATGATACTCCATGTCATAATGTGTGAAAAATATGACCAGCTACCTAGACACAGCTCATAAAAACCTCACAGCCTTACTGTGGATCCTTTCCATTACCTATATTGAATGAAATAACATGGTATTTTCATATCTAAATGGATGCACAGGTGTTGATATAAATATTAGCATTATGATCGCACCAAGGTGTTTCATATCAATTCTTTGTAAAAAAATACGAATATTCTCAAATTTAAAGAAAACAAGCCATGATAAATTCTTGAATGTTTTAGTATCAAAATAATAGTAAATAAATCCACATTTTCCACATTCCCAAATAATATAGGTAAAATAGATTAAAAAATATTTCATATATCAACATAGTAAAATAAATTATTGTACCACCGATCATATCAAATCAAATTATTTCTAAACCATAATACAGGTAGCATAACACCAAGGATCACACTTGGTCTATCCTGATAGGACACTAATACCCAAAAATTTATAATCTCATTCAACAAGCCTCTCAATATATGCATCAATTCTAAAGATAAGATGATACCCAAGAAATTTATCCTCCCAATAAGTCTATAAGTACCTAGAACAATAATCCTAGGGAGCTTTCAATGAACCCATGAGTAACCCCTTGATAGTGACATCAGACGACACCTATTACTTCACCTTCCACCTAAGTATCAAAGGCTTCCTAGGAGATACATTTTCAAAAATATTTCATCAATCTATTCCTTGAAATAATTTTCATAAAAAATGTAATAATTATTGGAAAATATCTATCCTTTTAGAAAAACAATGGTTAAACTACCATTTCTCAAAAACCTATTTCAAAACAAAACATCAAATCATTCCAAGTCATTTTTAAATCATTTTATTACAATTGGAAATATGTTATTCATCCAATATGTGATAGATAATAAACAACCTACACAAAAAATGGATCTCACATACCCAACATGAGATCCCCCAATAAATAATAATTCAAGGAAAATAATTCAAGCCCTAAAATCAATCATTGAATATCAAAATATATCCAATAAGAAAAATGGTGAACAAAGAAGATAACACAACACATACATCAAGAAAATCACACATCACAGCACTACCAACCCAAAGGTCACCCTTCAGAGGAAGATTACATAATGGATTTTGAAATGATCGAGATAATCAAACCCATAACACCAACATATATGAAATGATAACCCCATGGAACTAATTTTACCAATATAAATGAACAAGAATAATGATCAATTACTCAAATAGATGCAATGAAACAACAATGATGACCAAACCCAAAATAAATGATTCAAAAGTACTAGAGATCTATAAAATATCCTCATAGAGATCCTGAGATTCAATAGATTAATATGAAGTTGAATAAAAATAAAATCAGGTATGAAGCATTGTTAAAACCATAAATCTAGAAAGATATATCATGTGAAACCCATTCACATTGTGAATTAATAAATTTATAAGATACACAAAAAATGAATTTCCTCAGATTAAAAATGTCTCAAATAATACATTACCCACTGTGAACTCATATAACAATTTGTAATTATTTATCACTCTGAACTAGTTTATAGAATGAGAAAAGAAGAAAATTCAGATTTGGTAATAATTTCCCATTGTGAAATTATCCATCCAAATTATTTTAAAGAAACACATAGTAATATCTCTTTGTAAACCCAAACACCAAAAGAAATATTCCTAATCCTCTTTAAAATTTACTCATAGAGTCAATTAATTCATTCAAACATGCATCCATAACATTAATTGATTTTACCCATCAATGTCTCTCTATCCTCCCAAGTCCCCAAACACAAAAAAACATGTAATGGAAAATAGAGAAGATAAATAAATTAAATTGGGTATTGGGATATTTAAAACATCCCATCATTAAACATTCTGTCCCGGTGATTTCATATAGATGAATAGTGCCCAAAAAGAGGTGATGAAAATGCTCCATCATCATTGTCTTTTTCTCCTATGTTCCATGGCAATCTAATCCACGCCTCCATAATTCACTGGAAAATGTAATCAAATTTACACAAAACTTCATTACCAGATAGTTAACAACATCCACTGGATGCTCTAAAATAGAAACATTGTGCTCTGACTAGACCTCTTCCTAAACCATATTGTGTGAGAGATAAGGATGGTACTTCCAAATCCAAGATATGTGGAAAAAATAAAAAATATTTTCCAAATTAATAAGAATTTACAACTAATAAGAATCGTAAAAATTCTTCTTAGTTACCTAAAATGTTATAACATATCTTTGAGACAAAATCCTCTATTTTTCCAGGATGGTAGTATCCTAATCGAGAAGAAACTATCAATAAAACCCGACCACCAATGGAAAATTCAAAAGGATGATACTCACTATCTATATAGAATTTCATCCAACTCATTATTGTAATTATACACCAACATTTATCCTTAATCCTCCTTGAAATCTACTAAATGAATCTTGGTCATACTACAGACGACTCACCCACCTCTTGTAAAGAAATAGTAAAATTGTAATGATGATCATAAAATTCTGTTAAAGGATCCATTCAAATGAATGATTTATAATACTTTTTACAATAAGACTATACTTTCCTAGATTACTATGCCATGATTCTCAAAAATCGATGGCATAGGCATAGAGCATATCCTCTAAGATCTGAAAATTATTCTCTGTCATGTCATTTGTCTGTAAATGGTATGTTGTACTCAAAAAGACCCGATCTTCCATAATCTCCTAGAGACTCATACAAAACCATGAGGAAAAACTATAATCCCCATATGATATAACAGTATATGTAACTCCAAGTGACCTCACTAACTTCTATACACACATCGAACCCAGGTCTTCAGCTTTAGTGGTCTCCTTGATCAGAATGGAGTGATCCAATATTTTCAACCAATAAATCACAACAAATATAGAAATAGACCCTCAAGGATTACATGTTAATCAAATAAAAGTCCATGGAAATATTATTCCATTACCAAATAGGCACCATAAGAGGATAGAGAAACAAAAAATGTTTTAGATGCACTGTCTTTATATGTTCACCAGTTTAATAGTCGGAATCATGTTCTCTAATATCATGCTTCTTACCTGGCCACCTAAATCATTTAATCATGTTATAATACAACTTCATAGTGCATGGACAAATTTCCCAATATGAAAAATTATAGTAAGAACCTGATATGCTCCTTGATAATGGGATGATATATTATTCCTCCAAATATAGAATACCATCTAAATAGAGATACCCACAAGAAAAAGTCTCTCTAATGTATATGGTCTCTCAAATTCACCTAAACTAATAATTATATTATTAATACTATAGAATATACTCAATAGTAGATTATTATAATTGAACCCTAGTCATGATCATACATGAAACATCCTCTTGAGCATCCATGTGAAATTGAGCTAACAGTCTCATAAGGTACCACACCTCCATTGATTCTTGAATAACCCATGATAGCACATTCATATTCATATCTTCTACATTGTAATACACCTTCCTTGAGGTATTTTTGATGTTGAAGTCAAACATATGATGGTTTTCTACCCACTGTCTCTATCTTATATTCAATTATTTTTGGGAAAATATATAGCTCAATCTATTAATGGATATAAAATTATATGATCCACTCCCTAAAAAGATAGTTCTACCAACATTTAAGAACACACATAATCATATAATTCCCTTAATCTTGATTTGGATAATTCTTATCATGTGGTAGAAGATGGAATGATTTATAAGATACCACATGATTATCTTGCATATTCTTGTAAGCTAGACTATCACAACATGAATCACAGGAATCCACATACCCCTTACTATACATAGGTAAGATTAGAATAGTAGCTGATTTTAGAAGTCATTTTAGGTCATATAAATAAGACTGAAAATTTTCATTCGTTAATAATTTGACCCCTTTCATAGTAAGAGTTGTAAAAGTTGATGCCAATATATTGAAATCCTTAAGAAACCATCTATAGTATCTATAAAGTATTAGGAATCTATAAATATAAAATATTTTTAACTAATCATCCCAATAAAATATAGAATTAACCTTATTAGGATTAACTGATAATCAATGCATAAAATCACATTCCTCATGTACTTCCCTTCTTGGATCCTGAAATTTCATTTTAAAAAAATCCCTTACAAACAGAGACTGATCAAGATCCCCAAAATAATCTCAAATGGTTACCATGATCATTCTTGGATCTCCAATAGAGAAAATTATCATCAATGAGAACTACCATAAAATATCTAAGATACTAAAGGATTATCTAATTCATCATATCCATTAAAAGTAAAGTACCATTATTTAGACGAAACGACATCATAAGTTATTTATTATAACCATCCATAATCTTGAAATCTATCTTTGGTATATCATACTCATAAACTCCAAGATAATAATGACTTGATAGAAGATTAATCTTTGAACACTAATTTTCCCCATCTAACTAGACAAACATGCCATCCAAATGTGGAATGGGATATTTATTACTAACCATTACTTGATTCACCTTCAAATTGTCCCCACATAATCTTATTAAAAGATCCGCCTGCTTTGAAAATTTAATAGGGGTTCCCATGATGAAAATCTTGGGTGAAGAAAATATTCCACCATCATATCATCAATCTAAATCATGAGAAATTTAAACACCTTCAGTTCAATAAGATAAGATGTATCAAAACAAGATATCTACCTAGTGACAAATTATTTGTAAACTCTACCTACCTCTTATAAAGAAAACCAAATAATTAATATAAGAAAACATCCAAAATATAATTGGAAACCAAGGTAAAATTACAATAAAATATCATCTGGATAAACATTAATAGTAGACAATAAAATACATAAATCTGGTTGGGAAGGCCCTGCAAAACCGGACCTTGGATCCCATGCTCTAGGAAACACCAAAGTGATTTTAGATAATAAATGAGACACACTAATGATAAAAAAAAATCTTCAGTCTAATGAGAAATAATCCAATCCATCCTAATGATTACATAAAATAGATCCTGATTGAATTTGAGGAAATCCTAGACTAACTCTTCATCGGCTATAGATAATGAATAATAAGGGAATTAAAACCCCATATCCTTCCTATATATATAAGGTCTCAAAAACTAAAAAAAATTAGATCAGAGTTCCATTGGAATATTATGAATATGCACAAAAAAACCAGATATAAATCAGTTGGAAGAAAACTATATAAAATAATCTAGTCTCTACTAAAGAATCGATAATGATGCTACCTCTCATTATTGTTGGACCTATATCTACCTATACTGAAAAATCATCCATTGTGTGATGGTTATTACCTCTTGAGGAATATAGATATAGTACTATATTATTTGAAGAATCTAAAATATCTATAGTATCCTTTAGAACCAACAATCCTTGACCATAATAGGGTGTATACATATATCGATAGAAAATGGTGTATATGAAAATAGTGTTGTTTCTTCTAGAAATGGAGATGACCTTGTTTGTTAAAAGTTCAATCATTCCAATCGGTATCTAATGGGTTTATTCATAGAACTGGAAAAATCTAATGATTCTATATCCATTTAGTCCTACTTTCCAAAGGTAGGTGCCCATTAGTTGTGGACCGATGAGGCTTAAGAATTTTCATTAGGTGAAAGGATGGGAGGTCAGACTCATCACACCTTTTTTGGGGGAATTATTTTCTACTCCAGGACTCTCTTATACATTTGAGTTATGTTCGTGAATCCTTATTAATTTACCAAGCATGAAAATGAATTTTACCTTCAGAACTTTCAATCAATGATTGATATGTATGGGATTTAGAGAATCTTGTATATGTATTTGAGGTTCTTCATCAATAGAGAATCATCCATATGAATTAGTGATTCTTATTCAATGGTATCCTTCAATACATAATATAAAACTCTCTTGGTCATTATGATGACCATACTGGTTTTAAAGCCACTAAGTGGGGCACTAGAAGTTTATTTTCATTCAGAAAGACAAGATTATTTTAGAGTTGGGATCGTACCCACAGATGGTCTACCTACGTATCCTTGTTAGAAAAGGAATCATGACCCACGTAGTTTTATTTTAAGGATATAGTTTGATGTTAGATGGGACAAAAAAGAATTAATGAAAGATTGGCTTGAACCTTAGAGTGGTTTCCTACATACTCTACATTAAAGGCACAAATCAATTTCCACATAGTTCGGGTATTGAAGTATAAGGTTTATGCCTGATTAATGGTCCAAAGAGAGATGCCATAATTACTTTTACACTCTAATCCCATGTGAGTCATACTCGGTGTGAGAAATAAGAGGTATCAGTAAATCTGATGATTGTTCCATGAAAGATACATTCATAAGAAATGATGTGGGGCTTATGTATGTATGAAGGACCAATTAAATGAAGACAACAACTTTTAGAAATGAATCCGAAGAGCAGGGTCTGTAAAGGTATTTTTACTCAATGGAGATTCAGGATTTTAACCCGGGACACACTCCTAAAAAGGAAGACAAAATTTAAGAGGGACTTATGATTGTGTTTTATTCCTGAGAAGAAATCCCAAATCATAAGAAATTAAGACTGGGGATTACTCCTGAGGAGGATTCCCATATATAGGGGACTTGTAATTTGGGGCTTACTCCTAATTAGGAGGACCAAGTAAAGAGAAATTATGACTGGGGATTACTTTTTAAAAGGAGGCCCAGGTTAAGGGGACTTGAGACGTGAGGCATACTCCTAAGATGGAGGCCCAGACTTGTAACTTGGGACTTAATCCTAACGAGGATTCCCATGAACAGAAAACTTGGGGCTTACTCTTAAGGAGGATGCCCAGATTAAATATCTTATCAACTTAAAGGATGAGGTTGAATGAAGGAAATATCTATCCTTAGTGAAAGAATGTTATGTAAATCATGAGGTTTTGAGAGATGTTCCACAGAATTCCTTTTAGATAAGGAAGAAAACAAAGGAACTATGCTGTAAAAGTATTTGAAGAGGGTTTTTAAAGATAAAACTTGAAGAGTAGAGGTGGATTTGAGGAAAGGAAGTGAATTGGAAGGACTCACGCAAGTACTGTTATGGTGCGCAAGTCGTGATCCTGCAAGTATACTTGCACGACCTGAGTTCACTTGGGTGACGAAGAACATGTGAAGTGATACATGGGAGAATTTGAATTGGGCCCTTAGTATTATCCCTAGAGGCTTTCATATGGGTTGTGCAAAAGTTTCCATGAGATGGAAAGGCGGGGCACAAGTGTCTTCACATACCTTAAGGGATGGACACTTAGGCATGCAAGTATTGATGAGTTCTAATACTTAGGCCTTATTATTCATCTTGAGAGCTTCCATTATATGTAAAGAACTACCTTAGAAGTGTTCAGAAGACTTCATACAAAGACTTGGGTGACCAGAGCTTGAATCTAAGTTCTGGATTTTTCGTCCCAGAAATGAGGGCCCACAGGGGGTATTTATAGGCCACCTAAGGTTTGGGAGAAATTTCACATAGTGATAATAAGTGACTTGTGCACCTCATATCTGGTGCGCAAGTGACTTGCGCGCCCAAGGCTGGCACGCAGGTATACTTGTTTGCCTTAATGACTTTGCAATTTTTGATGATTCTTCCCTCTTCTTTGCTCGAGGTATTCCCCTTAGTCAATATTTGAACATTGTGATGGAATGAAACATCAATAAAAGTCCCCCCCCCCTCAGATTTGGATCTGAAAAAGGAAAGAGTATTTGACTCTATGGAAAATTAGAAACCAAGATCCAGCGGGTCGCAGGTATAAGGCGCGCAGGTATCGGCGTGCAGGTGTGAGGCACACTGGTTACAACGCGTAGGGGTACTACTTTGCCTATAAATATGGGTGCCACATTTTTTTTCAAATCCTCCAGATTTCGAATGCTTCGTGCTCTCGTCGCGCAACTGTCTTGGATTTTCGCTCATCCGCGCTTTTGTTCATTGTGTTGTGCTTCCTCAGTTTGTTTCTAACTTGTGTGCCAATACCAGTGCGGTAGAGACCCAAAGCATGAAGTGCATGGACATTACATTATTTTTTTGGAATACTTAATACATAAAAAAATATAGACACACAATGACCATAATAGTTTAGTGTATTTGGAAACTCGGAACGTAATATTCTAATCTTGTAAAAAGATCTTCAACATATCCCCTAAAGATAATCCCCTTTTGGTTTTATTACCTAAAACATTTCATTAAATCCTGGGGAAAATAAAACATATGAATGGTGAGCTCAAATTCTCAGTAAGGTTAATCATGGATAAAATAAAACAAATCAAATACATTTGAACTTAAAAAACATGATCATAATGTTTAAACATCAAAATATTGGGCAATGACACAAAACATGACAATACATAAGACATAGATCATAAAGAAACATTAATCATGATAAAATAGCATGGGAATAAAACATGTGATTTTGGAAACCATTACGCACATGATATGTCTTCCATAGTAGCCAAGGCATTGCTGCCAAGACCATCTTAGTGGAAAAAGTCACTTTCTGAATCATGTTCACTCTTCGTTCTAGTCATGTATTACTAAACTAGATTAACTTACCATTCAAGCCATGTCTATATCACAAGATATAAATCATTACCCAATACATTAGAGGTCGATATAGGTCCCACCCATCCCAAAATGAAATCATTCTTACTTGTTCCACAAAATAAACTTAAAACATTCATCATAACCCTAGAAAAATGAGTTTCATAAACATCGTCACATCATCACATAATCCATATAACACAAATGGATATTTCATCATAATAAAATTGAAACCATGGAAATCATAGAGACATTATACTTGAAACATATACATATGAAATAATGTAATCTTAGATGGAAAATGTTTTTGATAAAACACTTGAAATTAATTCTTGAGGAAAATAACCATTCTTCTCCAAAATCATTTTCTTTTCACAAAATTCCATGCAATTTTAAAAGAAAAGTATTTTGTTGAAAATAGTCATAAAAGCTTGTAGACTAAGTGACGCACGCTAGTCGTAGGGCGTGGAAAAAGCAATTTAATTTTTCCTAGTGCAGCATAGAAGCTGACCAGGGTCGTCTCACTTGAGGAGAATTATCAATCGTTTACTTACTTAATCTAATTTAACTAAAATACTTATTTTTGGTGTTTTTATATTATATAGTAATGGAAATAAATTAAATTAAAATAAAATATTAAACTAACACGCAAGGACAAAACACAATTAATTGAGAAATAACTTGGCCTTTATGGGTTGGTATGTGGGTTTCATCATTCTCTTTGTTGGTATTTAATTTATGTTTGACAATTCAATTATTATATCTCATTCATGAATTACTATTCTTTTATTTATTACTGTGAAATCTTGAATTCATTTTGCAATCTTAACTTCACTTCCTCCTATAATCAAGGTTGATGGCACACCTCGATCGAGAGTGTGTCATCTTCCAAGACCTAGCTCCATCGTATGCCATTTCTACCACTGAATGGCTCAAATACATCATATGAAGTGCTTATATCCAATAGAAGGGAGGCAAAATATTTAATAAAATAATATAAATGAGTTTGTGATCAGTTTCGTGGTGGACGATCGACACACTCGTGCCCATCACTCTTACTCATCACAAACATAATAAAAATTCGAATTTAAGCACATAATAAATGAAAATTCCACATACCTCCCCCGAGACAAGTATTGGATTAACCACTCACATTTGAGGTTAAGAGGTCACGGTGGATAATATGATAAGACTAAAAGAAGAAAAGAAGGAGAAAAGATGAAGAAGAAAACAGGGTGGATTAGTGGACACAAAAATAATGCATGAATTTTATTAGAAATCTAAATTACAACTGAAAACTAAAAAAAAAAATATAATAAATGAAATGGGGAAGATTTTTTCTTGGCCTCCCTTAGTGGAGATCTCCTCCTCGGTTCCTTGAAGGAATGGATGGATAAAGGGATTCTTTGGAAAGGAGGTGAGGGCCTCCTTTTATAGGCAGAATTTGACCACCGAATGTTTTCACATTTTCGACCCCATAAATGAACTCTTTCACGCGTTCCCCCATTAATAAATGTTGTTCATAAACATCTTATCTGTCTCTCATCAAACTTTCAGATAATTTGGAAACCGTGTGAAGGAGTTATGAATTTTTAATTCTCGATTTCTGTTTCTGGATGAAGCTTCCAGGATGGTTCCTCCAAAACAATGTTATTTCTTTGCCACCTTAATGACTTCCAAAAATCCGTAAATTTCATTTCTGGTCGGTTCAAGATGTCCTCGTCCCATCCCAGGTGTAAACACCACATTTGAATGTGTGTAGGCTGCGTTTGGGTTCCGTTACATTGGTGGTGTCCATGCTGTCTGCTCGAAACAAATGTCCAACTTCAATGAACTTTCAAACCCTCAAGATTGATGAATCAACTCCTGGTCCAGAAGAAAAAAATGAAGGAAATAAAATACAGATTCTACAAAAATTGAATCAGAATGTTGGAATTATATTTTATAGAAAATGACCAAAATACCCTTGATGTAAAAATCTGTCAAAAATCCAGAATTAGTCATTTTTCACATTTATGCTCAAAATAACAGTAAAACCCAAAAAATGTGACAATTACCCATTCAATAACACTATGGTGGGATTAAAAACAATTATTTACAGTATAAAATATAGGAAAATTTAAGCTTCATCACTCCCCCACACTTAAATATTGCACTGCTGGGCAATCATTATACATCCAAATCAATTTCCACAGAATAATGAAAAATGAGAAAATATCATTGATCTTATCCAAAATAGAATTATATTATGTCTCATATATGACTAACATGCCTCTCTAATTTTCATTTTAATTATTAAATTTTTTCAACCTCATAAATCAATCCATGGCCCAATCAAAACCTACCTCACATTGAATTTTATGTGACTCTTCACTCAATAAAAAGTGAATCTAGAGTTATATTCATACTTGAAAATCGCATGAATCACCATATGTTTGTGAAAATTTTCATTTCTCCACAGCATGAAACATGAAAATGATTTTATTCCTGAGGTCTTTATTTAAAGGTGCAAATTATTCTGTGGCTTAGGGTTGGTGGGAAAATGATTGAAAATGTTTTAGGCTAGAATGAGGAGTTTGGACTTTTAAGTACAATGCATGATTAAATCAAGGGAAAACACAGGTAATTCATCTCTCAATCCCACTTCCAAATGTGAATAAAAACTTCATCACCCCCTATTATGACATGGTACATGAGCCAAAAAGTGCTTATAATGAATAATATAATCTATGTTCTCCCTTTCATTTTCAAATCATCAGAAATGCACACATTTATTTAATTTTTTTTTTCATGCACAACGAAATAAAAATTGAATGCAATGAATGAATGAGAATTCATTCCCTTGATGAGGGACATGAGTCATAAAAGAATGTACAATGAGGAATTCAAGATTAACTCCATTTTTTTGAAGGATAAATGGATGAAACAAATAAAGCACAATGAAATGATGACACATGACCAATTCTCTTATCGTCCACTGCCAAAGTATTAACACACAACTCGCATCACCAATAAATGATACACATCCCAATGAACGCACACGAAAGGCCCTTCCCCCACACTCAAAATTGAAATAACCATTCAAAAATAATAAAATTGTGGGTAGGTAAGGAAAAATTGGATTGTAATGTGGCTTACACCTATAAGGAAATTCATGGAATCTAAGGGCTTACGAAGGATAAATGTAAAGGTGGGTCTCAAGATAAAATATGGCTAGCCAAAGAGATGCCTCAATCATTTCAAATTCATTCCATGAAATCCAAATATTCGAAAAAGAATTATTCACAAATTCTAGTTCTCACACAAAATTCATGTTTCCCTCAAGAAAGTGTGGGTATTAGGAAGAATATGTAAATGTGGTTTAGAATACCTCACAGTATTGGAAAAATATTTTGAGTTAGTGTTTCATGGGAATGGATTTCAAAAAGCAGTCAAACTCATTTAAATGCTTGAAAATCCATTTCAAGGGAAAATAATTCATATCAGCAATCATTTAAAATAAATTATTTCAAAAACCATTTCAAATCTTTCAAAATCAATTGATGTGTGAAAAGTGATAAGAATATTCATTAAATCTCAAAATATGCTTTTGAAAAAAATTGATAGTATTTTATGTGATAATCATAAAAAGTTAACTCCCTTTTGAAATATTGATTCGGTCCTCCTCCTCTAATTATCGGGGCTTCCTTCTACCTTCATGGTCCTGCAAAAGAAATATTACTCAATTAATAACAAAGATCATTTCATTTGACCTCAAAATTAAAAGAGGGAGGGGGCCACATGGTATACTATTTCCTAATACCGAATTTGAAATTTAAATTACTAGAAAGCATGTAAAGATAAATCTCGGTATGATCCCCCAAGTGGGCCCTGGAATATTTTACTTCCTCCAGAGGGCAGTACCAGCTTTTATCCATAATCTGTTGGTGGATGAAGCTTCTTTGATTTGAGCCACCATATGTGCCTCTTCCCATCTTGAAGTTATTTGATCTTTTTGAGGAGGACTCCATAGACAGAGTATACCATATCCCCCCCCCCCCTTCGTAATTTGGTACAGCTTGCATGGTGGGGGTTGGATGAAGTAGGGAACCTCCTCTTCATTTGTTCCTACTTGTGCAACATTCCATTTCCCTTCTTTTGGTCCACCTAGTAAATATTTAGTGTGTTCAGGGAGCCTTAAATGTTCCTCAAAAGGTGCAGTTTCTTTTCCCTCATCATCCTCCAAGGCATAATATGAGATGGACGAATCTGAAAATTCAAAACTATTAGGGGTGATAATCAAATTATTTTCAATAAGATTAATAGAGTTTGAGTTTAAGATTGTATCATCTCTCGGAGTCGGTTTGACTGTAATCTCATCATAAATTGAATGTGCCTCATGGAGTTGATCTTCACTGGATGGAGGTCGGTAGTCGGGCTCCTCCACCTCATGTTTGGATTCGACTTCATGGATGACTTCAGTGAAATCAGGAAAGACTAGTGGCACTTCCTTCATGGCCTTGAATCTTTTTAAGTCAGATTGGAGTTCATTGACCATGGCCATCAAATATTCCAATGAGATACATGTTTGTATGCCTCTTTCCACTTGCATGACCGTTATCATCATCACATTGTCTCTTCATTGGAGGGCCTCCTAAGTGTAGTCAGTTTCTTCCTCCTGCACCTGTGAGTAATTGTTCCATGCAGAATAATTTGAATTTAAATGGATCATGGGATTTTTTTGGATGTTTTTTTAAATAATAATAATAATAATGAAATATATATAAAATTTGAAAATAGAAAATGTAATGTAAACAACAGATTAGCTCCTCGGCAATGGTTCCAAGTTTGACGCACGCCTGTCATAGGGCATGGAAAATGCAATTTAATTTTTCCTAGTGCAGCATAGAAGATGACCAGGGTCGTCTCATGTGAGGATATTTCACAATCGTTTACATAATTACTATAATTTAACTAAATTAATTATTTTTTGTGTTTTTATATTATCTAGTAAATAAAAACAATTAAAATAAAATAAAAGATAAAACTAACATGCAAGGAAAAAATGCAATTAATTGAGAAAGAACGTGGCCTTTATGGGTTGGTATGTGGGTTTCATCATTCTCCTTGTTGGTATTTAAATTAATTTTGATAATTAAATTATGAGATTTCATTCATGAATTAATATTATTTTATTTATTGGTGTGAAATCTTGAATGCTTTTGAAATCTTAACTTCACCTCCTCCTATAATCAAGGTTGGTGGGACACCTCGATCGAGAGTGTATCATCTTCCAAGACCTGGCTTCATTGTATGCCATTTCAACCATTGCATGGATCAAATCCATCGTATGAAGAGAATGTATCCAATATAATTGAGGGAAAATATTTAATAAAATAATAGAAATGAGTTTGAGATCAGTGTTGTGGTGCAGGATCGCCACACCTGTGCACATCACTCTTGCTCAACAAAAACTTAATAAAAATAGGAATTTAAGAACATATAAAATGAAATTTCCACATAACTCCCCCGGGCCAAGTATCGGGTTACCCACTCATATTTTAGGGTAAGAGGTCACGGTGGATAATAGGAGAATAATAAAAGATGAAAAGAAGGAGAAAAGATGAAAAAGAAAACATGGTGGATCAGTGGACACAAAAATAGTGCATGAATTTTATTAGAAATCTAAATTACAAATGAAAACTAAAACAAAAATAAAGAAAATAAATGAAATGGTGAAGATTTGTGGTGGGCCTCCCTTTGTGGAGATCTCCTCCTTGGTGCCTTGAAGGAATGGATGGAAATGGGATGCTTAGGAAATGAGGTGAGGGCCTCCTATTATAGGCAGAATTTGACCACCGAAAGATTGCACAATTTAGACCCCATAAAAGATCTCCTCACGCATTACACCATTAGTAAATGTTGTTAATAAATATCCTTTCCGTATCTCCTCAAAATTTCAGCTAATTTAGATGTCGTATGAAGGAGTTATGAATTTTTAATTCTCGGTTTCTGTTTCTGGACGAAGCTTCCAGGATGGTTTTTCCAAAAGTATGTCGTTTGATTTCCGACTTAATGAAATCCAAACTTCCCTAAATTTATTTTCTGGTCGGTTCTAGAGTTCCTCGTCTCATCCCAGGTGGAAAAAGGCATTTTAATGTGTGTAGGCTGCGTTTGGGTTCCGTTACATTGGTGGTGTCCATGCTGTCCGCTCGAAAAATATGTCCAACTTCAATGAATTTTCAAACCCTCTAGATGGCCGAATCAGCTTCTGGTCCAGAAGACAAAAATGAAGGAAATATAATAAGTATTATAAAAAAAATTTGATTCAGAAAATTTGGAATTATATTCTTCAGTAAATTACCAAAATACCCTTGACGTAATAATCTGTCAAAAATCAAGAATTAGTCATTTTTCACATTTATGCTCAAAATGACACTAATGCCCAAAAAACGTCACAATTACCCATTCAATAACACTATGGTGGGATTATAAACTTTTATTTACAGTATGAAATATAGTAAAATGTAATATTCTTCAGTAATCTTCATGAAAATGAAGCGTTATGAAACTGTAAAAATCCGTTCATGCCGTATAAGTTAAAAATAACATTCTTCTCGCACTTTTGTCAGAAAAACCAAAAAGTACCCTATAAAAGAAAGATTCCATACATACAATGTATTAAAATTCAAAAATGGTTTAAAATAACTTTAAAAATACATGAATCCATTTTAGAAAATAGGGACATGGATGATAAATATAACCCCAGTAAATACTTATGAATAAACAATCTCGGATAAAAATGAGATTGGAAAAGCTGTCCCTTACCTTATGTCCGATATGATTTGTATGTATCCAAACCTCCTATATAATGATTTAAATAATGTTATTGAATTATTCTTGAATCGTACTCATTGTTATGATATCATATATGGTTCACTTATGACTTTATATTACCCGTTCTTTTGTAAATTCCATTTTAAAGCAGCGTTTTGGGTAAAATCATTTCATTTATTGTACATGTTTCGACTTCTTATTCTTGATATTACTACTCATATCTGGATTTAATTAATTTCATAATTTAAAATATGATTTATATATAATATATATTCAGAATATACATATATATATGATAGATCGATAAATGGAATGAAATACACTGTTCATGGAGATGGTAGGCCGTACGTACGCATGAACGCTGTTTTCATTTCCTTATTGAATTGAATAGAATTAAGTATATGAAATACATATTTATATACATAAATCCACTATCATTATTATGTCATATGTTTCATTATTATTCATTATATATACTTTATAATCATTCATGAATGGTTAACATAGAGAATGAATCTCATCGTGTTGTGGAGACGGTAGTCTGTACGTATGCATAAGCGATGATATCATTCCCATGATCATGGAATTGTATTGAAGTGTATGTATAATATTTCAGAATCAATATAACTTTAAAATAATAAAATATAGTTATTTATTTACACCATTATATCCATCCAAGTAAGGTTGTGGTCAAAAACCGATTACACCACGTCGTGGAGACGGTATTCCGTACGTACGCACGCGCGGTCATTTCGTTTTCTGTAGGACGGATAGAAGGTTAATTGGGGTTTTTTCATATTTATAATGAAATATCATTATATTAATGAATCTTATGTTATTAATTTATAGTGAATCAACTAAAGAAGAAGAAGTAGAAGAAGAATGAAACTTGAGAGAATCGGAAGAAATGATTACCTCTTCTTCAACACTCCTCCTTTAAGATTCCTCTTAAGGAAGTAGAGTTGGTCTTTTGAGATGACCAGAACCTACATAATGTTTCTAGGGAAGTGGAGAATAGAAATGGTCCGGGGTTGGACGAGATTCAAGGCTCAAAAAGGTGTGAAGAGAAGAGGGAAGGGGTGCCCTTTTTATAAGTGAGGAGAGGGGCACCTTTGAAAAAACATAAAATATTATTTTATAATAAAGTCATATTCATTTTTTAGTAGCTCCAAATTTATTTATTTTTAAGCTAAAGAGGGGATGGGTCGAAATTCTCTCAACAAATATATTTTATACAAATTTGGGTCATTATATTAACCTTATCTTTTTGTTTTAGCTCTTAGTTAATTAGATTGACAATTACCATGTCTCTTTGTATTTTTATATTATATAGTTAATAAACATACCATATAAATCCAAGCAACCCCCAAGTAGTCAATTAATGATTCACCTATCATGATATAAGTATCTTGTCCTAACCATAAATTTTTGGGAATATAACAACAATTAAAAATATAACTTTTGTTTTAAAAACTATTTTATGTTAATTTTGACACTATTTGGTAATTGATTTTTTTGAAACTCATAACAGAATAATTAGTTCAAAAAATGTTCATTAAATAAATAATAACACGTAATATTAACCTATAAAAATATTTTAATTCATAAAAAGTTTCAAATTACATTTATTTGGGTATTTATAACATCAATTATTTTAATATTTCATTGTTTAGGTAATTACTGCATCACCATTGTGTCATTAATAACATAGATTATATAATGTCTAAAAATTATAAATAAAATACCATTAGGTAGGAAATATTTTTATCTTTCTAATTATTATATATAGTCCAATTTATCTTATGTATAACCCTATACTAAAAATGATTTATTTATTAATCATTGATTTTAACTATTTTAACCCTTCTTTACATAAATTAATAATAAATGTCCTAATATAATCCAAGTGGACCTAAATGGTCATATTTTATTCCTAAGGTTGTTTTTGGTCGAATTACACTTATCCAATAGAATTAGGACATGTTTTAGGGTAATAATAATATCATTTTTACCCTTAATTACCCTATTTAATTTTTACCGTGGTAAATAAAAGTAAAAAGTTACTATTCACAAAAAATTATTTTCATCTCATTGAACCAAATTTTAGTCCTTGATATTAATTGTGTCTCTCGGATTTTCGAATTTCACTCACAGAAGTAGTAAAATTATGTTTTATGTGAATTTCCAAATTCTCCAAGGTGGTGGGTAAAAGGCGGTGAAAAGTTCAATAAAAGTTTTATATATCTAAAATTATTATAAAATGACTCCAATGAATTGAATTGAACTTATATAGGTATTATGTATCAATTTTGACCTAAAATAAATTTAAATTAAATACATTATTATTTAAATAAAAAGTCGGTTTTTAAATAGTAACCCAGTGTTTTCACTATTCATAAAAAATTGAATGTTTTCAGAAAAATACCAAAATTTCACCCTAGTCAAATTTCAATATTCGAATCCAAAATTTAAGTCCATTTTGAAAAATAAAATTTCAAAAAGTGGTTATTACTATTCATAAAATCTATTTTGTATAATATATCGTTGTTTAGTGAAACTTGGTATTGCGTACGATATACGCTATCGTGGAAGGTCACAATTGCGTGTAATATAAGAAAAGTCAGGGATGCATGTAGCGCAAGATCCTTTTGGTGTATCGTACAACACAAGACATTAATTAAATTAATAAGAATATTTTTTATAAAATTTCGTGGTGTTACATTCTACCCCCCTTAAAAGAAATTTCTCCCTCAAAATTCGTCGGGGTTATAAATGGTTTACTATAAGAAAGTTTCATTAATAGAAACCCACATCGTAAAAAGGAATACAAAAACTTATCTTAAAAAACTAATGTATGAAACGTAACGGTTACCCAAATTAACTAATCATTGGGTTTCCAAATAGGAGAACATAGGTGAAAATATGGATATGGAAGAGAAATCTAACCGTCATGTTCTGATGGAGAGTGGTAGAGAACATGGCTATAGAAAAGCCAAAAATCACAAGCCATAAATTTTTATTGATCTAGGATACCATCTGATTCATCGGATATAAGGTCACTAGGACAACATTTTTGGTTTTCAAGATCATTTCCCTAATGTTGAATAATTTGAATTAGAAGAAATAATTACTTGATTTTGGTAGAATCTCCCTGTTGTTCATGCCTTGAACAATTTCCACTTCATCTCTTTATGAAATGAAGTTGAATTTGTCTTTCACGATGTTTTAGCAGATCGTGCGATAGAATGATTGGTCATTCCATCTGTCTCAAATGTAAGTTATCAAAAGTTATATACATAAGTCCATCTATGGTGAGATTAATAATATATGGTTCCAAAATGTACTTATAGTTCATCTATCATCCTGCATAATAAAATAAAACATGTTTCTACTAACCAGGGACTTCCTGTAGGCCATTGGTTTGTTATAAAGGCCAGTCACACTTCAGTTGTGGTTTCGATTCCCACATCCTTTTCCGACACGATGGTTTGTCGCCCGTCCTGTAGGTTGTCCTTTTTCTAAAATTACATCATTATGACATTCCATCAATAATATCTAAAAAAGTTCTAGCCTTGAACAATTCTATCTTATGTCCATCTTAATTCATTCCAACCTTTATTCTTATTGAAAATACTTTTCTCCAATCTTATAGTATAAAGAAAATGATTACTAGAAATTTCATCAACCAAGAATTTTAATACCATCATTTATTCCCCATATATCATACGATATATCTTATTGGTCACATTCCAAACATGTGAATAACATAATCATGTATTCTCTTAAAAAATGAATACCCATTGGACCTTAGTGAAAATATTAATGCTGTCAAAAGTTAACTCTTTCCACATACCAAAATCCCAAAATTTCTATATACTCAAACCATGATATAACTTTGTCCTTATATCAATCATGAGCTCATGAATACTATAAAACATATTATTTTCTCCTAATCCCTTCATTATGTTCATATCATCTACTTTCTGAAAATATATGAATTAACCTTTCATGGTTACCAGTACCATTCAACATATACATTCAAATAATTTAGGAAAAACAATAGTGTAACAATCCTTATATGTGTCTTTATTCCACAGTACCATTAAATTACCTATACAACATAACTCTGGATAAACATACAATAATTTCACTACCTCCTTAAACCACTGACTGAGCTTTGTCATTTCATTCATCTCATATATCGTTTCAATTCTCTTTATCATCATCACCATTAATACTACCCATATGACCATGCTGATTCTCTTGATGAGATTTTCACTTAGGGCATTGGTTTTCATAATTCCCATACATTCCACATTTAAAAACATCTAATCATTGTTGATGTCGTAGCAATACCATTATCCTTCTCCATGGTGTTAACTGAACCTTTTCCTTTGCACTTAATGGATTTGTGTCCTTCTTTTCTGCACCCAAAGCATCTTCCAGTTCATTTGAAACATTTTCCTTGATGCCTCTTACCACATGATATACATCAGGGGAATTGAACTTTCTTTCCTCTATGATCATCATGAAACACCATCTTTCTCTTATTAGATGAATTGGGATACTTACCAAAGTTGAGATTATTGATCATATTATGAGATTCTTGATTAGGCATAATAATTATTTTTGGTCATCCAGATCCAATTTCATTTGTTTTCTCATGAAAAATATCATTCCATTTTCCATCATATCCTCCATTATCGTGAATCTTCCTATTTCCAGCCATTTTCTAAAACCCAAAAAGTATAGTGTGAGAGAAAAAAATCATGATAGGTAAAAAAACACAATAAGGGGGAGTACCTTCAATATCTAACATCTTATGTTTAATTCTAAGATCGTTACCATAATTATGACACTATAACCTATACTTATACTTATCCTTAGGGACATCCCTAGACATCCCTTATAAATATCTCTAGGGATCTCAATAAAGTTTTCACATCCTAGTTTCTAAATGTTAACTAATCCTTTCCTCTGATACCAACTGTAGATACCCAAATCTTGACGTACATGGACATTACATTACATTTATGGAATACTTAATTCATAACAAAAATAGACACACAAGGACCGTAATAGTTTAGTGTCTTTGGAAACTCGGAACGTAATCATCTAATCGTGGAGAAATATCTTCAACATCTCCCATAAAGATCATCCCCTTTTGGTTTTCTTACCTAAAACCTTTCTTTAAATCATGGGGAAAAGAAACCATATAAAGGGTGAGCTCAAATTCTCAGTAAGGGTTAGCATGGATAAAATAAAACAATTCAAATACATTTGATCTTAAAAAACATGATCATAATGTTTAAACATCAAAATCTTGGGCAACGACACAAAAAATGGCAGTGCATAAGGAATAGATCATAAAGAAACATTAATCATGATAAAATATAATGGGAATAAAACATGTGATTGTGGAAACCATTAATCAAATGATATTATTTCCATAGTATCCAAGGCATTGCTGCCAAGACCATCATAGTGGACAAAGTCACTTTCTGAATCATGTTCACTCCTCGTTCCAGTCCTGTATTACTAAACTGGATTAACTTACCATTCCATCCATGTCTATATCACGAGATAGAAATATTTACCCAATGCATTGGAGGTAGATATAGGTCCCACCGATCTCATAATGAATTCATTTTTACTTGTGCCACAAAATAAACATAAAACCTTCATTATAACCTAAAAAAATAAAATGAGTTTCATGAACATCATCTCATCATCAAATAATCCATATAAAACAAATGGATATTTCACCATAAGAAAAGTGAAACCATGTAAATCATTGATACATTATACTTGAAACATACACATATGAAATAATGTCATCTTAGATGGAAAATGGTTTTGATAAAACACTTGAAATTAATTCTTGAGGAAAATATACTTTCTTCTTCAAAATCATTTTATTTTCACCAAATTCTATGAAATTTCAAAAGAAATGTAATTTGTTGAAAATAGTCATAAAATTTTGTAGAGTAAGCATCATGAAAATGAGGCGTTATGAAACCATTAAAATCTGTTCACGCTGTATAAGTTAAAATTAACATTCTTCTCGTACTTTTGTCAGAAAAGTCAAACAGTACCCCGTAAAAGATAGATTCCATACATACCATGAAGTAAAAGTAAAAATGGGAAAAAGGACGTTAAAAATACAAGAAATCATTTTTATAAAACATGGACATTGATGATAAATATAACCCCAGTAAATACTTACGTATAAATAATATCGGATAAAAACAAGATTGAAAAAAGTTATCCCTTACCTTATGTATGATATGCTTCGTATGAATCCAAACCTACTGTATAATGACTTAAATAATTTAATTGACTTTTTCCCGAATCTTACTCATTGTTATGATATCATATATGGTTCACTTATGACTTTATATTACCCGTTTTTTTATAAATTCCATGTTAAAGTAGCGTTTTGGGTAAAATCGTTTCATTTATCGTATGTTTTTCGACTTGTTATTCTTGATATTATTACTTATATCCTTATCTAAATAATTAAATAATGTAAAAAAATATTTATATATAATATATATTCATAATATACATATATATTTGATAGATCGATAAATGGAATGAAATACACCATTCATGGAGACGGTAGGTCGTACGTACGCATGAATGCTGTTTTCGTTTCCTTATTGAATTTAATGGAATTAAGTAGATGACATACATATATATATACATAAATCCAGTATCATTATTATGTCATATATTTCATTATTATTCATTATATATACATTATAATCATTCATTAATGGTTAACATGGATAATGAATCTCATCGCGTCGTGGAGATGGTAGTCCGTATGTACGCACGAGCGATGATATCATTCTCATGATAGTGGAATTGTATTGAAGTGTATGTATAATATTTCAGAATCAATATCACTTTACAATAATCATATATAGTTATTTATTTACACCATTATACCCATCCATGTAAGATGGTGGTAAAAAACAGATTACACCATGGCGTGGAGACGGTATTCCGTACGTATGCACGCGCAGTGATTCTATTTTCCGTAGGACGGATATAAGGTGAAATGGGGTTGTTTCATATTTATAATAACATATCAATATATTAATTAAACTTATGTAATTAATTTATAGTGAAAAAACTAAAGAAGAAGTAGAAGACGAAAGAAACTTGACAGAATCCGAAGAAAAGATTACCTCTTCTTCAATGCACCTCCTTTATGCTTCCTCTTAAGGAAGTAGAGTTGGTCTATTGAGAAGACCAGAACCTCCAGAATGTTTCTAGGGAAGTGGAGAATATAAATGTGTAGGTGTTGTCCATGTTTCATGGCTCAAAAGGGTTTGAAGTGAAGAGGGAAGGGGTGCCCTTTTTATAAGTGAGGAGAGGGGCACCATTGAAAAAAATTAAAATATTTTTTTATAATAAAGTCATATTCGGTTTTCAATAGCTCCAAATTGATTTATTTAGAATATAAGGTGGGGATGGGTCGAAATCCTCTCAATAAATATATTATATATAGGATTGTGTCATTATATTAACCTTATCGTTTAGTTTTAACTCTTAGTTAATTAGATTAACATTTACCTTGTCTCTTCGTATTTTTAAATTATATAGTTAATAAACATAACATATACATCCAAGAGACCCCAAGTGGTCCATTAATGATACACCTATGATTATATAAGTATCTTGGCCGAACCTTATATTTTTAGGAATATAATAACAATTAATAATATAATATTTTTTTTAAAAACTATTTTATGTCAATTTCGACACTATTTGCTAATTGATTTTTGTGAAAATCATAACAGCATGATTAGTTAAAAAAAGGTTGATTAAATAAATACTAACATGTCATAATAACCTATAAAAATAGTTTAATTCATAAAAAGTCTCAAATTACATTTATTTAGGTATTTATAACATCAATTATTTTAATATTTCATTATTTATGTAATTACGGCATCACCATTGTGTCATAAATAACATAAATTATTTGATGTTTAAAAATTATAAATAAAATAACATTACGTAGGAAATATTTTTATCTTTATAATGAATATTTATAGTCGAATATATATTATGTATAACCCTATATTAAAAATGATTTAGTTATTAAACAATGATTTAAACTATTTTAACCCTTCTTTACATTAATTAATAATAAATGTCCTAATCTAATCCAAGTGGACCATAATTGTGATATTTTATTCCTAAGGTTCTTTTTGGTCAAATTAAACTTATTCAATAGAATTAGTACATGTGTTAGGGTAATAATATTATTATTTTTACCCTTAATTGTTCTATTTACTTTTAATTGTGGTAAATAAAAGTAAAAAGTCACTATTCACCAAAAACTATTTTCATCTCATTGAACCACATTTTAGTCCTTGATATTAACCGTGTCTCTCAGATTTTCGAAATTCCACTCACAGAAGCGGAAAAATTATGTTTTATGTGAATTTCCAAATTCTCCTAGGAGGTGGGTAAAAGACGGTGAAAAGTTTAATAAAATTTTTATATATCAAAAATTATTATAAAATGACTCCAATGAATTAAATTGAACTTATATAGGTATTATGTATAGATTTTGACCTAAAATAAATATAAATAAAATAAATAATTATTTAAATAAAAAGTCGGTTTTTAAAAAGTAACTCAGTGTTTTCACTATTCATCAAAAAATTGAATGTTTTCAGAAAAATACCAAAATTTCACCCTAGTCAAATTGTGATATTCCGAATCCAAAAATGAAGACCATATTGAAAAATAAAATTTCAAAAAGTGGTTATTACTATTCATAATGGTTAGTTTATATAACATATTGTTGTTTAGTGAAACTCGGTATTGCGTACAATATATGCTATCGTGGAAGCTCATGATTGCGTGTAATGCAAGCCATGTCTGGGATGCGTGTCGCGCAAGTTACTTTTGGTGTAGCTTACAACACAAGAAATCAATGAATTTTAAAAGAATATTTTTCATAAAATCTCAGGGTGTTACAAGCGCGGTACAACTTGCACGACCGTCATAGACTTGGACGTCCAGATTAGACTTGCTCTCCTTAATGCCTTTCTAATTTTTGGATTTCTTCACAAATTTAATGAAAACCCCACATAATTAAAAGTTAATTATTCGATCTTTGTGCAGATTCAATGTCTCCAAGGATGATTAGATCAGCTGATGAGCTGGCTAGCAAGCGGATTGATGACATGATGAACATTGTTGGTCATGATTACTATGATATTTGTGATAGAACTCTCCCAGATTTGTCCAAGTACATGAAGAAATATCAGGTCAATTTCCCACAAATCATTTAGTTGCCTTTATATAGCCATGGTCATCTACAAAGAGTTAATGTTCCAGATAAAAAAATACTATATTCCTCATTCTTGGTTTCAGACTTACACAAATTTCACTTTCGAAAATGTCTCAATTTCAGGATCATTTGTTAATACTGGAACAATGGAGAAGGTGTTTATAATGCATCATAGACCATGTTCTCCAGATCTGAAACCTCACAAGCCTGAGTTTCAGCCTCATTTCTACCCCTCTATTTTAGTTATGCTGTGCATTAAGAGTATAAATAATGGTGTGAACATTCGAATTTTTCCTCCATGACATTTCCTCATAGATATGAAAATGGAAAACCCCTGGGCTGATATGTTTTCTGCTGTCTATTGGTGGAGAGAATACTATCATGACGTTATAACAATATTTGAAAAGAGAACTCTCTCCAAATGGATCTTTAATTCCAATACTCCATTATCAAATCCATGTATCCATCTTCCAAGTCTCTTGGACAGAAACAGAGTCACTGTTTGATCAGCAGAAAAGTTTCTCAAACCGCACTCAAGAACTTTCTTTTACAATTGTTCAAAGAAGAGCTGGTATCACTACGTCTCTTATTGTATCCAATTGAATGAATGAATTCCTGGTGGTTGCTGATGAAGCTCGGGATGTCTTAAATCAAATGAAGAGTTATGTAGAAAGCCTCTTGTAATTCTTGAAAGAGATAAGACACTCAAATCTGTGGATGTCCTTCTAACTCTTTTGCATCAATGAAAAACACTTTCAACGTCAATCATTTTTTCCTGCATGCTTTTTCTGCATTCATTAAATAATTTTAACCAACCCAATGGGCATAGTAGTCATATTATTATTTTTTCTAGGGTGACACAAACAACCCAACAAAATTTGCATCATTTGTCGATCAATATTTCCTAAATCATATAATATGTACATTTAGCGAGCTGGGACTTGACTTTTATTTAGAGTTCCTTTTACAAGTTCCCAATTTAATGAGTATCTTATCTTTTGTTGGTAGTTTAAAGTCATTCATGTTGGACATAAAAAGGGATCATGTTTAAGGTCAAAATAGCTTTGACCAAATGGATTAAAATTAACTCAATTCATTGATAATTTGTTTTAAAACATATTACCCCATTCAATTATGGGGGAAAACATATAAACAATGACTTAAGAAATGTTTAATATGAGGAATGATATGAAAAAAGAGATAAAAGGCATTAGATGAGGTATTTCCTAAGAGTGAAGTTACTGTTATTTAACAAAACCGTTAGGGTGTTGAATTATGTAGGGCCACTTAAGCGCATTGGATGAATAGTCAAATAATAGCATATTTTGGCTGGAAGGTCCATTATGTAGACTACTTATGCAAGGTCACCTAGGGGCACGTGCTGCATAGTCAGGAAAAATAACTCTCAGAAATTTTACATTTCTATTTCTAAAAGCCAGTGAAAGTATATGAAGATTCAAATTTTCCAAATCATAGAGTCTACTATTTGGATAGAGGTACTAAAATATGGAGAGGATATTTCCAATCATGATTTGTCAAATAATTGGATGAATGTCACTCTTGTGAAGGTCTGACCCAAATGTAGGGAAGGGAAATATAAACCATAGACTTGAATATTTTTAGATCATGAAAAAGAGTATGGGAAATATATGTTAACAATGTCCATTTTTGTAGATCCCTACATATAGTCGTTAAGACCAATAAGGACAACAGAGATTTTCCTCCCAAGTATGAAATTACCACTATTTGAAAGACCCGTCAGGGGGTTGAATGATGCAGGGCCTTTTAAGGGCATTTGATTCATAGTAAAATAATAGTATCTTTTGGCTGATATTTCTATTATGTAGACTACTTATTCAAGGCCACCTAGGGGCACGTGCTGCATAGTTAGGCAAAATAATTCCCGAGTATCAGAAACTTTGTGACCAGAAGTCAAGAAAAGGGTTATAGAGATCTTAAAATATTTAAGTTTTCGAGTATGACACATCAAAATGGGAATTTTACAATGCATGAATGAGATACATAGACCAATGTTAACCATAATCATGTTGTGGCTGAGTCCTGAATTGAGATGTTGGACTTGACTACATATCCCATAAGGATAGGAATCAAGCCGTATGTAGTTCATGAAATATAGTTTAACGTCACATGGAATGAGAGTGTAGGAGATCTTAGTTTAGGGTCATAGATCATGGACCATAATGACGAATAATCATTGTGTATTTTATAAACCTGATTTGAATGAAGAACAGGGTTTTCGTACCACATTCATGTTTTCACAGCGGGAATTTTCAGCCAAGGGACTGAAAGTCGAATTTCGGGTTAGACCCAAAGACTTGGGGATGGATTTGAGGGATACTCAAACTTTCCAACGTATACCATAAGGATGGGAATCCAGCCATACATAGTTCTTAAAATTCCCTATGTACAGATTTTTTTCATACAAGTGAAGGGTGAAAGGGGACGATAGTGCAATGATGGTTTGACCCATGATTAAAGGTTCGTGCATTTCAACGTATGCACGTATTCCTTGGTATATAACATGGATGGAGATCAATGTCAAAAATGATTCCCTCTCAGGTGAGGGTGTCAAAGACTGTGGTAGTTTATTGTCATACAGGAAAAAAGTACAAATAGTTTATGGTCATATGCATGGACCGGTGCTGCATAGTTTAGCATCATGTAGCTAAGACGTATTTCTATGTAGTTTAACATCTTTCAGTGTGGAAAATGTAGGACAATATAGTTTAACGTCATATAGTAAGGATGTTGATGAACCAATGTGAATGTATTGGTTTTGGGGGGCTTCACATATCAACATCGTATGAGATAGAGGTGAACCGATGTGAAGATGTTGGTTTTGGGATTGAACTTCAGGAGGATGCCTACGTACCCAGCCAAGAAGGCAAGGACCAAAGTCCACATGGTTCTATTAAGATTGAGTTGGTGATCAAATTGTAGTTGAGGACAACCCAAAGATGATGTTGGGACTTTTGCATGCTTAGCATCCCAGAGAGGGTGTTATGGTTGAAGATTACTCTAAGCTCACGTGAGTCATGCTCGGTGTGAGAAACAAGAGGTATTGACAACCCTAATTATTCACAGTTTAACGTCATGTAGGAAAAATGGTGTTAGACAGTATAGCATCATGAAGCTAGGATGTATTTTAGTTTAAAATCTTACAGGACATGTGCACGGTTTAACATCTTGTTTATGATAGATACACAGTTTAATGTCAAGTTGGATGATAGGGACACAGTTTAACATCATGTTGGACGATAGTAACACAGTTTAAAGTCATGTTGGATGATAGGGGCATAGTTTAACATCATGTTGGATGATTGAGAGACCATATAGTTTAAATTTTTGTAGTAAGGACTAAAGATGTATTTGTGTTACACAAAATACTTCTTCAGAAATCTGTCGTTGGTTGGATTCGTGATGAGTTCTCCATCCATTGAGATTAAAAAATAAACTCCATTGGAGTAGACCTTATGTATTGAGTAAGGTCCTTCACACTTTGACTCAAGATTTAGAGGATTCATTCCTAGTATCATTGTAGTTATGAGGACCAATACAAATTCTAATTGAATGAATGAATGAAGACGAAATTTTTTGTTGAAAGCCCATGCTATTAAATTCTGAATGACTTCCATGTGGTGTAGGGTGCACAATATTTCTTCATATATTCATTCCAATTCATCTAATTTCTTTTGAGATTGTTCATCTGTAGATGACTGATCACAAATGGCTACTATGAGTGAATGTAATTGAACCTCAATGGGCCAGACTACTTCTATTCCATATTCCAATGAATATGGAGGTAATCGCGTAGCAGCACGGGTGGTGGTCCGATAAGCCTATAAAGCATGAAAAAGTTTATCAGGCCCTGATTTATTATCATTATCCACCATATTCTGCATTATTTTTTAAGGAGTCTTATTTAAGGCTTCTATTTTTCAATTTCCGCTACATGATACCGAGATGAATGGTTGGATTTGATTTTGTATTCTTAATACAACTTCCTTACCTCGGATGGACAGAAGTTGGTGCCATTTCCCATCAATATGGTATGAGGGACACCAAATCTAGAAATGATGTTAGACATGATGAAGCTAACAATTATTTTAGAACTAACTTCATTGAGAGGTATTTCCTCTTCCCATTTGGAAAAGAAGTTAGTAGCAGTAAGAATATACTTAAACTGCTTGGATGTAGACGAAGGGTAAGGTCCTACTACATCTATTACCCATGTGGAAAATGGCCATGAGTATTTAGCTGTATGGAGAAACTAAAGGGGTTGATGAATTAAATTGGAATATAATTGGAAATAATGATACTTCTTAGTGAAATAAACACAATCTTGCATCATTGAAGGCCAGAAGTATCCAAGACTTTGAATTTGGTCAGAAAGTCCATGTCAATACTAGTGGGCACCACAGACTCCTGCATGTACTTCTTTCATGATACCCATTGTCTCTTAACCATCAATACATTTAAAGAGAATCCCTTCCAAACATCACTTGTAGAGAATTTTTCTAGGTGACCTGGGCTATTGTAAAGAGTAAAATTGACCACACATAGCTAGACTTGTTCTTTCCCAGCTCCATCAGGTGGGAGTGCCCCATTTTGAATGTACTCCCTGATAGATGTCATCCATCCTGTAGTATAACTGTATGGTTCAGAAATGGGAATAATTTCACTAATTTCCACTATTCTGATTTGAACAGAAGGTGAAACTATATGATGCTGGGCAATACTGATGATTTTTTCGTCCTGATTTGGATCTGCCAGAGCTGTGGCTACATTAGCCAGTGCATCAGCTTTATCAATTTTTGATCGTGTGAAATAAGAAAATGACTATTCCAAAATAAATTCCTCCATAAACTCTATGATGTAATCATACAAAGGGATTAACTCTTATTTTATGATGGCATAGTCCTCATTGACTTGTTTGATTACCAATTCTGAATCACCTTTAACCATTAAGTGATTCACCAATGCCTAAAGCACCAACTCCAATCCTTTGATGAGAGCTTGATAATCTGCTTCATTGGTTGTACCACCTTCCAACAATAAGAAAGAATAATGTAGAACTGCCTTTTTTTTGGGGAAATAATCATGATTCTAATCCCAACATTGTTGAATTTAGTATCTTCCATTTTCTTCCCTATTGGACTTCTGGAAGAACCATCAAAGTAAATTTCCCATGTTTGAAGATTATCTTTAATAGAGAAGACTTCCTCATCAGGAAGTTCAATATCTACACATGTATCTTCTACTGAAGGGTGTTCATAAAGGAAATCATCCAGAGCTTGTCCCTTTATTGTCTTTTAAGACACATACAGGATCTCAAACTACTGCAAAAGAACTACCCACCTTTCCAGACGTCCTATAAGCATTTGACAACTAAGGATAAATTTGAGCAGGTTATTGAAAGATACCAATTGGACCTCATGCTGTTGCAGGTAGTGTCTTAATTTTTGAACTGCAAAGATTAATTCTAGGAAGCACTTTTCAATACATGAATATTGAGTTTTTGCCTCAAACATAGTCCGTCTAAGATAGTAAAGGTTGTTCTCATTACCAGCATCATTCTTTTGGGCAATAAAGGCACCCAATGATCGCTCTAAAGCTGTCTCATAGTGGAAAAGTGGTCTTCTTTAAATACGTGGCATTAATACTGGTGGACTCAATAGATATTTCTTAAGGATACAAAATTCTTCTTGACATTCCTCAGTCCACTGGTAAGTGACTCCCTTTATCATTAATCTTTTGAAGGGTAAACATTTTCCTACCAGATTGGCGATGAAACATCAAATATAGGACAAGTGTCCTTTAAAGGAATAGATCAAATTCCACGTAGTTCGGGTATTAAAGTATGAGGTTTATGTATGATTAATGGCCCAAAGAGAAATGTCATAATTATTTTTCCACTCTAAGCCCACGTGAGTCATATTCGGTGTGAGAAACAAGAGGTATCAGTAAATCTAACAATTGTGCCAGGAAAGATGCAGTCCTAAGAAATGATATGGGGAATATGTACGTATGATGGCCCAAGTAAATAAAGATAAAGACATTTAGAAAAGAATCCAAATAGAAGGGTCCCTAATTGTATTTGTACTTTATGGAGATTTGGTATTTTAACCCGGGACTTACTCCTGAAAAGGAATCCCAAATTTAAGAGGGACTTACCATTGGGTTTTATTCTTATGAAGGAAGCCCAAATAAAAAGAAATTAAGTCTTGGGCTTAATCATGAGGAGGATTCCCATATAAAGGGAACTTTTAATTTAGGGATTACTCTTGAGAAGGAGGCCCAGGTTTAGAGAAATTATGACTGGGGAATACTCCTAAAAATGATCCCCAGGTTAATGGGACTTTAGACATGGGACTTACTCCTGAGAAGGAGGCCCAGACTTGGAACTAGGGACTTACTCCTAAGGAGGATTCCCCTGAATAGGGAACTTGGGGCTTACTCCTAAAGAGGTTGCCATGAATAATGATCTTCTGATCTTAAAGGATACGATTGAAAGAAAGAAATCTCAAACCTTTTAGACATAATGTTATGTAAATCATGAGGTTTTGAGATATTTTCCACAGAATTCTTTTCAGATAAGGAATCCAACAAAGGAACCATGCTGTAAATGGATTTGAAGAGGGTTTTGAAGGCTAAATCTTGAATAGGAGAGGTGGGTTTGAGGAAAGGAAGTGAATTTGAAGGAGGCATGCAGGTACTGTTCTGGCATACAAGTCCTGGTCGTGCAAGTATACATGCGCGACATGAGTTCTCTTGGGAGAAGAAGAACCTTGGAAGTGATACTCGGGCAACTTTGAATTGGAGCCCTTAGTATCACCCATAGAGGTTTTCAGAGGGGTGGCACACAAGTTTCCTTGAGAGGGAAAGTGGGCGCACATTTTTCTTCACTTCCCTATAGGTTTGAACACTTAGGCGCGCAAGTATTGATGAGTTCTAATACTTAGTCCTTATTCATCCTCTTGAGAGCATCAATTCTAGGTAAATAATTAACTTAGAAGTGTTCGGAAGACGTCAAACAGAGACTTGGGAGACCATAGCATGAATCTGAGTTATGGATTTTTCGTTCCCGAAATGGGGGGCCCACAGTGGGTATTTATAGGCCACCTGAGGTTTGGGAAAAATTTTCCAGAGGGTGCACCAGGGACTTGCGCGCCTCATATCTGGTGCGCAAGTGACTTGCGCGCCCAAGGCTGGCGCGTAGGTATTCTTTCGCGCATTAATTCCTTTTCAATTTTTGATGAATCTTCCCTCTTCTTTTCTCAAGGGATTCCCCTTAGTCAATCTTTGGACTTTCTAATGGAACAGAGCTTCAACAAGAGTCCACAATAGTTACACATATTCGTATGTATAAATCAATAACTATAGGTGTTATCGACCATGACACACTAGTTGCAATCTAGGGATGCACTATTAGATTTAATTAAAGGTTCGTTGTAGGCCCCTTTCGAGGAACCACCCCAACCACTCATGGGAGGTTAATTTCCCTAACTCTTCCTCATGTGTGTGCCATTGATGCATCAAATAGATGGAAGACAAGGTGTAGAATAACCAACCATGCATTCTATATCCATCACCACCATCATTTCCATTTCTAGTGAATCCTAAAACATTGATATCATTTTTGAAAATACATTTTATTGGATATATATTAACAAACCCCATAGGAACTACTAATCCATCAATTGGAAAATATATTCTACCACTGATAAAAAAATGAACCAGCTCTATGAACTGATTGGTATATGATGACACTGAACACTCTCCCAACTGCAAGGATATGAAATCTAGATACTTTTATATCCCCAGGAACTCCAAAATATAATCTAAAAATAGGTATTCAAACCCAACTAGTTCCATCCCACTATTATATTTTCCTATACAACAAAATCTATCCATCACTTACGTGGACCTATGAGTCTAAATGTCACACACATCACCCTGATATATGATGGTGTATATTTGAATTTAATGATCTTATCAATATTTTCAATCTATACCTTTTACTCTTGTGTTCATTTGTATTCTTAAAGGATGGTATTTTCTTACCTAAGAACTCTCATAGTTGAAATGTTTCCCTGAAAAGAACTTGATATTCCTATACAACTTCAATCTGGACTTTTGGTTCATTTTGCTTGAGAGCATGAACTGTCCACTGCATGGCTTCAATATGATTCTGACCTATAGGTGAATCCTATTATGGATCATCTCTTTCACCCTCCTACAGAACCAATGATATACATCTCAGGGGAATATCACTGCACAAAAAAATAAATTAAATGATTAAACAATTGGATAATCTTAGATCAAACTAGGAAACTATAGGAAGAAAGATAGATAAATATTCAAATAAAAAATATGAGAAACATATCCCAACATCCCATTTTTTCTTGATTCTAGTTATAAGAACAGTTGTCCCAGAACTCACCATAACCTACCTCTCATTTTCATAAAATCTTGTCTTTGTTACTCTAACATCCCAATACTATGTAGAACCTCCTTTAATACCAAACTCTAAAAAACTGATTCGAGATATCCTATCAAAATAGTACCTAACCTGAACCATCACACACATAAAGGGAATTATTAATCCCCATAGGATGACAACTAATACCTAAGAATCATCAATAACCATAGAGAATTATTTCACCAAACCTAAAGCAGACAACATGACATAAATATATACACACACAATGGGAAGAAACAACACAAGAATAAAATAGAAAAAATATTTCATAGGAAAATAGGAAACATATAAGTGATAAAACATAAAATTATATAAACATTATACGATTTACAAGTCCAACACCAATGTATAATCATAATCTAAAACATCAACTCGATGTGAACGCATTGGAAAAATACCACTATCTCACCACCAGCTACCTAGAAACAGCTGAAAAAACCACACCACCTTACCATATCACCATTCTATTCATAGGATAGAAAGAAATAATAATGTCAATGAAATATAAAAGGTCTATAAAACATTTTATCTAAATAGGATTGGAAGGATACCACCATGGTGTTCCATATCATGTCTCTATACAACAATCCAAACATGATAATATTCAAATAAAACAAGGAATGATAATATGTAAAAATATTATATCACATGAATTGTAATTAAATCCCACTTTTACAAATTTAATAATAGTCCAAGTAAAAAAAATTAAATTATATCAAATAATTCAACACATTAAAATATAAAATGTATCACATATCATATAAAATACAAAATAGTCCAAACCAACGCACATGAAACATGCCAATGACCACACTAGGTGAAGATATATATGACAGTTATACAAAAAAATAAATAATTATTCTAACCAATTCTTAAGATATATGAATTGAATCTAGATATTATAGGAAACTAAAATAAGTTAACATACCAACTTTTATAGAAATTCCATAGGAAAATATGGCCTAGGAGCATAGAACACCCCTTGAGTGAACAAAAAATAATATAAATGGATGAGTCCTATAACAACACCTTCCACCTAAGTAGCCAAGGTTCCCCATGTGAAACATTTTCCAAAAACATTCATAAAAACATACATTCAAAAAAATTCATAAATACATTTCTCAATTAATTAAAAAACATTCCTTTTACCAAAATAATAGGATACCATCCTTTGTCAGGAACTCATTTCCACACACACAATTCAATCATGCCAATTCGTTTTTAGTTATTTTTATTAAAAACATGAAAAATAAATTACATCCATCATAGGATATAGATAGATCCACTTACCTCATACATGGGTCTCACACATCCATGGTGGGATCTCCCAAAATATAAGAATAAAGAGAAAATAATGGGGGACCTTGAATAAATCCATATATCTCAATAAAAATCCATGAGTAAAATGGTCAGTAGAGAAGATAACACCTAACATACCTCAATAAAATTGTTTGCTACCCTGAAACTGACATAATGGTCTACCACCATGGGACAATCACAAAATGGATCTTTAATGGATTAATATAATCTTCAAAACATGACTATTAGATTTGAAAATGTAGCACAATGACACATGTATGACTAAAGGAAATGATGAAGATGAATGACCACTTACCCAAACAGATGGAGTACAACCACGGTGAAGGTAAATAGCCAAATGAAACAAGAAAAACAGAACATAGTTTCCAAAAATCAGTTTTTTAGATAGAAGGATATGGTATTATGATAATAAAATTAGAAATATTGTGTGGTTAAAACCACAAATCTATAAACATACCTGATGTTAAATCCTTTCATGATTTCAATTCCATATTTTTTATGATATGTGGAAAAATTTGAACCAGTATCATGATGTTTTAAAATATTGTACTATAAACCATTTCATGACATCATACAAGAATCAAATTCACATCATGTAAACATTTCATGATGAGAAGTTGTTCAATAAGAAGACTTTATAGAAAAACATAAAAACCCCCAATGGGTGAGCACATACCACAACGTAAAATTTATTTAGACTCATTTTCATTTATATATAGAGTCCATTAATTCCAATATAGATACATCCCATGGAATTTGTACATTTTCCCTAGTAAATGTTATCCATCCTCATAAGTCCCAAAACAAAATAAACAAAGTGGGAAATGTGATAAGATATGAAAAATACCCAACAAAGGTTGACAATATGTTATATGTTTTATATAACTCAAGCTTAACTAAATGTTACATGTAAGTCAAGATTAACTTGACATTCCATGTAATGAAAAATAAAAATAAAAATTAAATTTATTTTAATAAATATTTTTCAAAATCCCTCGGGGAGTCATGCATTCACACAACACACCCCCCTTTAGGAAAAACATTCTTTGTGGTCTAACCTCCATGATCATAAATATGTATAAACTATAGTCTATGATGTGTGACTTTAAAATATAAATCCTATAATTCTTAACACATAACATTAAATTATAACCTTTCCCCATATAAAAATGATATTTCTTAGATGATAAATATCGGATGAACCTAAAAAACATTCTCAAAGCTTGGAGTTATCTATAGACTTACCCCATATAAAATAGGTATTCATCATAGGATAAATTTGAGATAAACCAAATCCACATCCTTGTCACATGATTTTAAAATGTAACCTTACCTTGTATGTAACCAGGATGCCTCGTATGACATATATTAGATAGAAAACAAAATACTTATCACGTAATTTTAAACTATATCCTTAGCTAGTGTGATGAACATAGGATTTTACATTTGATAAGTATAATATGGTTTGATAACCTGAATAGATAAGAAATCACCCCTCTGATGTTAGCCTCCTACCACACCGCTTTATAGAACCCTTTGTGGTGTGATTCCCATTCTCACCGGATATGTATTGATTTCTAGTTCACTTAAACTAGTTTCATATCCATAATCAACTAATTTTATGATCTTTACCCTATTATAATTTTTTAATCATTTCCAACCCATTTGTTCATATAGAACACTTGAGTGCACGGTACGTGAACCCCATGAAACTCAACATTCCCCCATGGACATTCCCTACTTCCATGCTTGCATCTTGTTCAATTTTAAATTTGGATAATCCTCATCCTCCTGATATGAATAGGATCCCTAATGGAAATAGTTTCAAGACACATTGCATCACATACCATCCTTATATCATGCCTCAAAGGATCCTTTTTAATAGATGGAATCTCCCATGTTTTGAACTCTGTCAATGGTCTATCCCTCATTTATTCACCCCATCCTTGACTGAATTGGGTGAAAAACCTATGTTTCAAATACGATCAATAGTTTTTTCAAGCCCATTAGTCAACCCCATTTCTCTATATAGCTCCTAGAAGTCACAATATACAAATTCAGATGTTAGTATGATGGTAACTTGTTCAACTTATTAGGTTTCCCCCTACAAAAAGGGACCATTATACTAATCCTTATTTCTCACACAGATCATGGATCACCTTATCTTTGGTGTTTTGGTGGAGTTTCCATATTACATTTTGAAATTCATGTGAACTACTTGAAAAATAATTTTTTCTCTATTCCGAACTCTACAACCTTAAACAAGCGTCCCAATTCCAATCATTAGGACATTAAACTATTTTCATGTCACCTTAGGGAGGTTTAATGTGGTTTGAAGCCTCCATAGCCCTCAATTCACATCTGGTTTCCACTCTTATATTCTACACAAGTCATTTTGGGACATTTACAATTTTTATAAACTCTAAAACATTATACTAGGACCCTAGGTCAAAGAATCACTACCTTACATTATGCGAACTTTGTCTCAAAGTTTATATGTTAAAATTCAAGTGGCATATTATGCCCTCACTTCCCATCAAGTTACGTTTCTAATATGTTTTTATATTCCATGAGGTACATAAATATTTGTCTAAGAATTACAATCATAATATATTTGAAACCCCGGGTCCAAGAATTATTTCCTTAAACTATTTGAAAAACAATTCTGACAAGTATGTCTTTAAACTACCCGAGAAAAGAGGAATATGTGTCTATCAGGTTGAATAATCATATGGGGAAACTAAGTCAAATTCATAATCCAACCATTGAAGTCACTCTCACAGCATTTTAAAAATTTATGATGTTAAAAATAAAATGTAGAAAAATCGAAGGACCCACAATGGTCTTAAAAAATATGGTTTTGGTTGCAGGACCCCGCCGATTTAGGAAAAAGGTAATATCCAAATTTCTTCTCCCTATTCCTTACATGATCCTTTATGAGGTACCACAAATTGTGTTTCATATTTTTCTAATGTTGGATTTTAATAAAGATATATATGTATATTAAATTTCACAATACAAGAGGGGGTGAATTGTAGGTTTACAAACTTTGTATTTAAACACATAAGAAAAAAACATAGTTTAAAAGGTCTTAAAATAATAAAATTCACAAACAATACAATTGAACATATAGTTCTTAGATCCTATGGTCATGATATTATGTAATACAATATGTAATGAAATAAAATTGTTATTTAATTGAATACAATGATCAGAGTAATACAAAAGTAAATGATTCTTCTATATAGCGTTTATAATCTCTTAACACAATATGTACTGAATGAATCATAATTGAATCAATTACAATTTAAATGAACATGACTATAAATAAAAACAATAAAATTACCTTTCTAATACACATAAAATTGGAAATGTAAAAGTATTATAATTCATTTATCCTAAAGTGTATGTTATCATTTCACCTTCGATAAAAGGATTATCTTACCACCGCCTTGGTAAGACCTCAAGACAATGATTGGAACGACTATATTCCGATACATGGAATCCCTTGATTAAGAAGTTAATCAACAACTCTTTCCTTAATGTAATTGAAATCCCGTAATACAATGATTGACACAGCTGTCTTCTTATCCTCAGCCGACCATGATTAAGAAGGTAATTGAAGCATATCTCTTTCAAACAATTGGCAGCACTCGATACGATGATCAAAAGCACGTCTTCTTATCCCCAGAATCCCTCGATTCCTATCACAATGATCATTCGCACAATAAAGATACAAAACACATATAATAATACAAGAACATGGAAGAAGATATTCACTTCTTGTATCTTCAAGGCTTTCTCACGAAGCAAGGGAGATGTCACAACATCTATCTCTAGAACTTGATAGAAGAAAAAGATTTTTATTTTGGTTCAAATGACCCTCTATTTACAGTCTTCAGGTTCTAATAATCATATTTCCTCCAACATTCATATTTCTCTGAAAGCCTCAGAGTGACTTGGACACCCAATATTAACACGATCAAAATAAATAGAATAGATGACATCGTTTTGATTGGTAAATAACCAACTCGACTACATCAATTTTGGATAGAAACAAATAAGTGAAAACATACGAAACAATGAGTAATAGTAACATGTAATTGATATTGGTGCTCTAATAAGAGTATAATTCATTTCCATAGTACAACACATAACTAGTTTACTATGCTTATCATGATATCAATGCATATCATGATTAAAATTTATAACCATTTTATGATTCTTAACATGGTTACAATGCAAGATATTTAAACTGGTTATAATACCTGAATAGAATGAATAAATAATAATACAATACATAACCTGGTAATGACTCATGATTACTATATAATATTTAACTTGGTTACGATACATTATTGTTATGCAGTACTTAAGCAGGTTACGATGCACATTGTTTTGATGCATGTCGTTATGGTGCATGACCTAATTATGATAAAAAAAGATTATGATATATGAATGGATTACGATACAAGATATTATGATTCCACATTATGATGAAAAAAACAATCATGTTACAAATTCGTATTATGATTCAATACATAAACTGGTTACAATTTATGGTTATGATTCAATGTATAATCTGGTTACAATTTCTGATTATGATTCAGTGCATAATCTGGATACGATTTTGAAACAACATATAAAACAATGATAATGAACAACATACATTCATATGATAAGAATGAAAAATATTATAATGAAAATGTGAGTGATTATGATTGTGAAAAACATAAATGATAAACAATATATGTGATTATGATATGTGTGATTTGTGATTCCCAAAATAAATGATTGATGGAAAATTTGAAACATTTTTCCACTAAAAAATATCTCCCTTTTTAGAAAGAACAAAAAAACAAATAAAAACAATCAAAAAATTCTTATCCCCCAATGATATTAATAACACTTCTCATAGAAATGGTTAATATGCGTAATTACACCCATGGATTAAAATACTCAAAATGGATCGTATTCTCTTTACATTTACATGAGATTTCTCCCCCTTAAAAAAATAGGAATCAAAATCATATTTTTAAAATAATTCTACACATTTTTTCGTTTCAAAAAGAATAAGTTAATTTATTTATATCCTAGAAAGGTTAGATAAATAGAGTATGAAACAATAATTGTTACTTTAAAAAAAGTTTCATTACAACAATATTTCAAAAATCATTCTTTATACTTTTGTTTTTCAAAAAGATTAAACATCATAAGATTCATCTTTTTGAAATACTTTATGTCTTCTATATGTTTTTCAATAGCTATTTTTGAGCCTTAATATACTCATCTTGTTCATTAATAACCAATTATTACATCTGGAGCCTTTGTTGTAGAAGCCAATTGATTTCTTCTTCGGTTTTAAGCTTTACTTTCTTGAGTTTTAAGCCTTGCTTAGTGGTTATTAAAATCATCCAACCTGAGTCTATATGCCTTTTCTAGGATAGAAACTCTATTTGAGAGTGAAAAAACAGAATTAATCTCATTTTTCAACTTTTATTTTAAACTCTCAATCTTTTTTGAGGATAATGTTTTTACGGTACTGGGTCATTGAATGTATTCAACCTTTTCATTAAAAACATCAATCAGCTTTAGATAGAGGGAGTTCAGTTTCTTAACCCATGTACCAATTATTCCTACTTGTCCAGATAATTCTTGAGGCTTTCATAAATTTCTTAAGACCACATCACAGCCTTATTACAAGGCTTACTGTACTTTCCAACACATTCCTGGAAAATATTGAAATCATCTTCAAGGTATAGAAATATATCCATCAAAACCTTGACAGAATATGTTTTAACATTATGGTTACTAGAAAGGATTTCTAGTCTAGATTCAACTTTTGGAATTAAAGGCAATAACTTATCCAATCTATTCAATGAATTTTCAATATTCTGAACCCCTTTCACAATGATTGTTCTTTCAGAATCTTTGTCTTTAGTGTGTTGTTGGAGTTCACTAAATTACATGTCAGTGCCGATCACTTGAGTTGTCTATTTTCAATATTTATCTGATCATTTCCCTTACTATTCTTCATTTTTATCAGAAATATGAATTAAATTCTTTACAAAATAATTTTTCAAAACCATGTTGGAAGACTAAGGATCTAGAGATGGATAGTTGAAAGAAGGTTCTATAGATGACTATGTGGTATGACTTCTTTTGTTTGCATCTTCTTTATCTTGGACTTCTATTTCCTATTTTCCCTATTCTTCTTCCCCTTAGTCTTCCATGTATATATGTTATTCTTCATTTTCTGGGGAAAGATAGTATGTAGATGATTATTTATAAACTTGTTTCTCCATTATTTTCTCTGCTGGAACTGATTGAGTCTTACCAGATGGCTCCCCAATTTCAATTCTAGTATTGATTTGCTTAGTTATTCTGAGAATAATATCGAGGTTATTAGATTAATCCTTTGTCTTCTTCAATATATTCATTCTTTCTTATTATTTTAAGGTTTCTTCTGACCCTACATTCAATGCCCAGGCTTTAGCAAGTTCTAATCCAAAATGAGGATCCCATTCTTTCTATTTTTACGTTTTATTTATCCATTCAACAACGATCTCATCAGATACAAACATTTGTTTCATTGATGCCTTTGGAGTTATAGACTGAACTAACATTCTTTTATTCTAATTTTTCTTGGATTACATAGATGGATTGTCACTAACTTACACTACTTCCATTTCTTTATCTGTATCTGAATATTTTTCAAACATTATAGATTATGGATTGTATAATAACACGAGCATCTTTATGGTATCCTTACTGATTAAGGTCTCCTGGATGGAAGTCGGATCTGACTTGATTGAAACATTACATAAGCTCAATAAATCTTTCAAAAACTTGTTGACAATGGTTGGGAAGATGACCAGTTGAGATTTTATACCACCAGTTATGGCATTCTTGATTTTGATGATAATAAACCACATAAGGTTGAATATTCCCATGTTTACTAAATAATAAAGGAAATAGACATAAGAAACTTTCAATGTTTCCTTATCACCATTTATCAGCACATAAAAACCTTGCATCTAGAGAGCTATAAGTCCATTGTCTTCTGATTATGGACTCATTTTTCACTTGTACTTAGGAATCTCAAAAAGTGTTTGTTCGACTTTAGACCTATCAAATTTTCTACCACCTTCTGGTATTTTATGAGAAGTATATAAAGAATCTCATTCAAATGTAACACCAAGAACTGTAGTTTCCTATTATGAGGAGGTTGAGTACTTCTTATCATACATAATAAATGAAACATTAAGAGCCTTGTCTATATCCCCTAATTCATAAAATTACAACACCTCCTCGTGATACACATAATCCAAATCATAATCCTATCTTTCCACACGAATTTATTCTAAGCCTTGAAAAATTATAATTCTTTTCAAAGGCGAATAAAATGACTCATAAAAGTCTTGGGATACTAACCATTCACCCCGAAAGTTCATGGAATAGAATTGTATTAGAGGTATTTTTTTAGAGATGAAATAGTAGACTCATTCGAGAAATACCAACTCACACCATGAAGATCATGTTGATTACAAAAGATGAGTAGATCTCTGATTATGAAAACTTAGGAAGGAACTGGTTTCAATCCCTGATCATTATTTATAGAGAATATATTCTAGAGGGAAAATAGATGAGTTCAATGTGGGATAGGTTCTTTTAAGAAGAAATTGATGGTCATGACTAAATATAAAAGATTTAATTGTGAAGAAAGATTTTGAACTATTGAGGTTTTCTTTAAAATAAAATCATATTCAGACTGAAACCAATTAGGATTTTAAGAAATGAAATGAGAAACAACAATTGAAACAGTAAAAATATGGTTTTTGAAACTGTACCTGTCGGAGTATAGGTATATATGTAATGGTATTAAAATATTATTCTTATAAAAACCACACAAACAACAACAATGTAAAACCCATAATAATTCTAAAATAGATAAAATAAAATATTTTTGTACCAATATTTTGTACGAATTGAATAATACACAACCGATAGTCTAATACCTACAAGGTAATCCAATATCAATAATCAATTACCAATAGAGTATTTCAATGATGATAGTTCAGTACTAATAAAGTACCATGATACTGGTAGTATAACCTAATACAGAAAATTATGAAACTAATAAATTTGTAAAAGCAATAAATTTATGAAACCTGTAAAATATAAAACTAAATGTTGAAACCTAATTACTCTCAGAAAAATAAAGAGTAAAACTGAAATAGTGAGATGTATAAACTGTATAACAAATAAGTGAAACTGATAAACCAAAAAACTGATATATACAAAACTAATAAGTAAATCCAAAAAATTACAAAAAATTAAGTAAAATCAATAAATATGAAAAAAAGAGTAAAATGTAAAAAATTATGTATACACCCCCTTTGAAAAGAAGTAAATCAATGTAACGAGATGGGTTAAAAAATAAATATATGTTAATGATTATTTTTATTTATCATTCCTAGTTTCTATTTAATGTATTCAAATCTATCGTAAGATACTGGTCTAGTGAAAATATCAGCAAGTTGTTCTTGCAGTATGATGAATTGTAAACCAATTTCCCCTTTTTGTGTGTAACCCCTAAGAATGTGATTCCAAATATCTATGTGTTTTTCACGTGAGTGATAAGCAGGTTCTTTACTAATAGAAATTAAAGTTGTATTGTCACATAATATTTGAGTTTTGGAAAAAATATTTCCATAGTCAGTGAGTGTGTATTCTATCCACAACACTTGAGCACAACAAAATCCAGCTGGTACTTATTTGTCTTCATTAGTGGAAGTTTCTACTTAGTGTTGCTTATTGAATGACCATGAAATTGAATAATATCATAAGAAATGACATGTTTGAATACACATTTTCAATCCATTCAGCAACCACCAATGCCAACATCTAAGAATATTTTCAAAACAAAATCATTTCCAGAATAATAGAATAGTCTTATGTCTATAGTTCCCTTTAAGTACCAAAAAATTATTTTAAAATCATTTAAATTAGATTATTTTGGATTATATATGTATCTTACAAATAATAATTCTGAAAACATTATTTCTAGACAACTATCTGTCAAGTATAACAAACTCTCTATCATACTTCTAAAAGTTGTTTGATGCACTCGTTTCCCAGCTTCATCGAGATCAATTATATTTGAGGCACTGATTTGAGTGATAATACATTTAGTATCTTCATATACATACTTTTTGATTAAATATTTGATATACTTATGCTGATAGTTATAGGTTATTTCTAGTTTTTTAGATATTTGAAAAAAATAAAAAAGAATGTTAACATACCCATTATACTCATTTAAAACTCATATTTCATTAAAATTTCATAATAACCAGTTAAGGATTGCTGAGTTGATCCGAATATAATGTCATAAACATAGATTTGAGTAATAAAAACATTTTTTTCCATCTTTATAAAAAGAGTGGTGTCAGCAGTACCTTTTTCATAATTTTTTTGTAAAAGAAATAAAGTGAGTATATCATACGATGCTCTATGGGATTGTTTGAGGCCATACGAAGCTCTGGTAATTTGAAAAACATGATGAGGATGGCTTGAATCTATTAAAACTGGAGGTTGTACAACAAAAACTTCTTGTTCTACAAAACCATTATGAAAATCACATTTTACATCCATTTGAAAAAGTTTGAAATTTAATTATGCTACAGATTCTAATAAAATTCAAATAGATTCAAGTCCAGATACTAGATAATAGGTTTGTTCATAGTATATTCCCTCTTATTGATAGTAGCCCTTATAAAAAAATATTTAATTATTTCTTATGATGACTCCATTTTCATCACATTTGTTTTTCAAAACCCATTTTACGCCAATTATAGTTGTTTCTTTAGGCCTTTCAACCAAGGTCTAGACTTGATTCCTTTCAAATTCATTTAGTTCAACTTGCATTTCTTTCATCCATATTCATCACCAATGTCCTCATTATATGTTTTAGGTTCAAATTGAGGCAGAAAATAAATATGTTCTATTTTATTTCTCAAGGAATTTCAGATCCTTATAGGTTAATTTACATCACCAATGATATTATCACTAGGAAGATTCCTAAGAAGCAATTGATTTGGGTTTTGAAAAACCTATTCATCAACATAATATAGAAATTCATCTGGGGTAAATGTTTCATAAATATTTTCTTGAGTATTTATCTTATCAGAAGATTTATCAATCAATGTTTTATAATGAGTTAGTGAAAACGCATTAGTTGATGTAGGTAAGTATTGTTTATAAACAATGGGTTCAATTTCTTCCAACACAACATACACTGTTTCCTCAATAGTAAAATATTTTTTATTAAAAACTCTGTAAGCCTTAGAAGTTGTGGAATAATCTAGAAATATTCCTTCATCGTATTTGGGTGTGAATTTATGTAAATTACCTTTAATATTCAATATGAAAACATTACTTCCAAACACTCTAAACTAATAAACTGTTAGTTTTTGCTCAGTCCACAATTCATAAGGTGTTTTACTAATAAATGGTCTAGTTAAAACATGAATTATAGTATAACATGTATTACTAACAACTTTATCCCAAAAATGCTTAAAGATTTAGTATTCACTCAACATGGTTATTTTAATTTTGTGAAGAATACAATTCCTTCTCTAAATAACCCCATTTTTCTAAGGGGTTCTGAGAGTGGAATAGTTGTGAGTAATTCCTTTCTTATTACAAAAATATTCAAAATCAGAAATTTTAAATACACCACCATGATCAGAAAGAATTGTTATCAGTGGTACGTTTTTCCCATTTTTAACTGGGGCTCTAAAAGTTTTGAAATATAAAAATTCTTCATATTTAATATCTAGAAAATAGGCCCATGTAAATATAGTGTAGTCATCACCTAAAACAAATAATTAGTATTTTCCACAAATGCTTCCAGTTTTTGTTGGACTAAAAAGATCCATTTTCACTAAATGTAATGAATTATAAGTTGAAACATTATTCATTTATATAAAGCTAGTTTTATTTTAATTCATATACTGACAAGGGTCAAAGTCTATTTAATAATATTACGTTAGTTTGTGTAGATCCTTTAAAATTCCTTTAATTGAGATTTTACAATGGTTTCTTAGGTTGTAGTGTCCTAAACTTCTCTTCCATAACCAATATTGGTCTTCCATCGTACTTAAGCATGGTAATTATAGGTTACCAAGGTCTTCTATGTTTATTGTTTATACATTATCATGCCTATGGGAAGAAAGAATAAATTCATCCTTGGAATTGTGAACTAAACATTTATCATTCCTAAAATTCACAAAGTAACCATAATCACATAATTGAATTATGCTGATATAGTTTCACTTAAGACCTTTTAAAAACTAAACATATGAAATTAAAACTTCTCCTAAAATAACAATATTACCTATACCAATGATCTTTCCCTAATCGTTATCTCTGAAGGTCACTCTTCTACCATTCAATTCAATAATATTTTCAATGAAATATTTTTTCCCATCATGTGTCTAGAATAACCACTATCCATATAAAAATTGATCTTGTTGTTGGTACATTTCATGTTTTCTTAAAAAAAGAAACATTTAGTTTTTCTGAACCCAAACTTGTTTGGATCGATAAATGATAGATAAAAGAATTTTTGGAGTCCACATTTTTGTTGAAAAATGGGTTTATGAAATCTTAAATATTGAGTTTTATTAAAATAATGATTTATTTCCCAATTCCCTCCACATTTAAATTTTGTGTAGAAAGGAGAATTTTGAGGAAAAAATAGTTATAACTAAAAATTGGGTTTTAGTGAGTGTAAAAAATTATAGAACTATTTCATAGAGGTTGAATTTAAGAATACATTTCTTCAAATTAATTCCTTCCAATAATTAGGTTTGATAAATAAATAATGAAAATTATATATTTTACAGTAATGTCTAAATTATCATTCTCAGAAGAAATTGTTTTGGGATTTTTTTTAGATTCAAAAAAAAATCTTTACAACAAGTTGTTCAAGGTCATTAGAAAATTTAACCTTCAAATAACATACTTCCATAAGGGTTTTTGAAATGTTTGAAATGTTGAGAATTTTCTTATGAATATATTTTGAATGATTTGATACTTATTTGTAAGAATATATGTTCTATAAATATAATTATCACGCCTTATATTGATTTTAGAATTTTCATTCTCAATTAATTTGGAAAATATGGATACTTCTTCAAATGAAGTTAAATTTCCCCCACCAAAAGAAGATTATTCTTAAGAATAATAATAATGTTTCTGATTAGGGTAATTAGAATTTAAAGATTCATTTGTAAGAGATTCATCATTATGTACCTTAGCCATGAAACATTTATTTTTAATAGGTAGTCTGGCTATGAGACTTATATTCTTCTAACCAGAAGATTCATATTCTGAGGATTTGTCTGATGAATCACCCCTAATTACACTCCATGTATCATTTTCCTTCAATACATTCCTAGTCTTAGAATTGTAATAATTTTTATTATTTCTTTATGAATTTTTACCGTTACTATATTTCCTTTTATGTAATGGAAAATATCGTCTTATATGACCTACTCTTTTATATTCCAAACATGATACTTCTGATTCATTCTTCTCCTTCTTATCATTCTGTTTGAATATGTATTTAAAGTCTTTATTTCTAAAAATATTGTTCATCCTTTGATAAATATTAGCTAACTCATTTTCTGAGTGATCATAATCAGTTTATTTTGATATAACAACAGTTAACCTATCTTTTGATCTAGTTATCCTTTTTGGAATCTTATATTTGTATGTTGTAGTAAAAGATACACTCCCATTTCCATTACCATTATTTTTCATATTGAAATCACCATCTATTTTCATTAGTGTCTCATGCTGAAGAATAGTTCCAAATAACTCATTAATATTGATTTGAGTAGCTTTCATATTTTCATCAATAGATGTCCTTTTCGATTCCCAATCATTTGGAATTATATCAATTATCATGTGTACAAGTGCTTCATCATAAAGACCCTTTTCACCCATAGATTGTAGAATGTTGATGTTGGTTAAAAATCATTATTTCAATATACATATTGGTTCTCCATATGGAAAAACAAACCCATGATATTATTCTCAAAGCATTTCTATTCTTGTTTCTATAACATTGGATGTACCAGAATGTGTGACTTACAATTTCTTCCATATAAAATTGGCTGCTTCACATGATGATATCTAACTATATATATTCCTGGTCATGTAAAAAAACAATGTATTGTGTACCATGTAATTTATTTGATATTATTGCTTCTCTTGATTGGTGAAGTCACTAATTTCCTTTTCTGGAATTTTGTAACCTCCAGTAAGCATGATAAAATTGTCTACTCCAGTCTTAATTAAAAAAGTATTCATTTGATCTCTGTAGTACTCACAATCATTCCAATAAAAAATAGGTGGTCTTGTTTGATTTAGATTAAGAATTGATCAAATATTCATTCCTACCATCTTATAAAAACAATACTTTTCCACTTCACACATTAGTGTAATAATTAGTTACAAACAAAAAAATTGTAAAAAAATACAATTGTATTATCAAAAGAAATATACTGGGTAATAAAAAACCGTGTAAACCGCCTCTGATACCAATTGTAGGATTGTAATATAGATGTACATGTATATTATAAGGTACAATACAATAGGGGGAGAATTGTAGGTTTAAAAAAATTGTATTTAAATACTCAAGAAAAATATAGTTTAAAATTTCTTAATCTAATACAATTCACAAACAATATAAATGACCATATAGGTCATGTATTTGATGGTTATGAAATTATTTAACACTATAAGTAATGAAATTAAATTTTAATCTAATTTAATAAAATGATTAGTGTAATACAAATATAAATGATTCTACCATCTAGCGTATAGAATATATTAATACAATATGTAATGAACGAATAATAATTAAAAGAATTATAATTTAAATGAATATGAATAGAAAGATGAAACAATGCAATTCCCTTTCAATTAAAAATAACAAAAGAAATGTAAAAGTAATACAATTAATTTATCCCAAAGAGTAGGGTATCCTTTCACCTAGGATAAAAGGACTATATTACCACCACATTGGTAATCCCTCAATACGATGATCGACATGACTGTCTTTATATCCCGGAAATCCCGCAATTAAGAAGGTATTCAGCACCTCTATCTTTCAAGCAACTGAAATCCCTCTATACGATGATCGGAACGACTGCCTTCCTATCCCTACAAGACCTCGATTAAAAATGTAATCAGCATATATGTATTTCAGGAAATATAAATCCCTCAATAAATTGATTGGCAGAACATATTCCTATCCATGAAATCCCTCTATCATTATCATAATGACCGGTCCCACAATGTTGAAAGAAATCACTTATAGAAATACAAGATCATGGAACAAGTTGTTCACATCTTGTATTTTCAAGGCTTTTTCATAAAGAAAAAGGGAAGTCATAGAATCTATTTCTAGAACTTGATAGTTGTAAAGTCTATGTATTCTTGTTCAAATGAACCCCTATTTATAGGATTCTGGTTCCAACAGTCATATTTCCTCCAATGGTCAAATTTCTCTGAAAATCTTGGAGGGACATGGATGCCTAGAATTACAATGGTCAAAACCAATAGAATACAAGACATCGTTTTTATTGGTAAATAACAAACTCAACGACATCATTTTAGGTAAGAAAATATGAAGTGCAATGATATGAAATAATGAGTATGATTAACATGTAATTGGTATTGGTGTTATGAAAACAATATAATGCTTTTCAAAAGAGCAATACATAATTTGTTTACTAGGCTTATCAGGATAACAATTCATATTGTGATTATAATTTATAACATGGTGATGATTCTTAACATGGTTACAATGCACGATATTTGAACTGGTTATAATACTTGAATAAAATTCATAAATAAGAATATAGTACATAACCATGTAAAGATAGATGATTAAAATATAATATATAACTTTATTATGATTCATGATTATGATGCGGTACTTAACCTGGTTATGATGCACATGGTGACGATGCATGTGGTTAGGGTGAATGACCTCATTATGATAAAAATTATTATGATATATTACTAGATTACGATACATGTTATTACAATTCATAATTGTGATACAATTAATTATCTAGTTATGATTTTGGATTATGATGCCACACATAAATTGGTTACAATTTGTGATAATGATGCAATGGAAAATCTGGTTATGATTTCAGATTATGATGCAATGCATAATATTATTACCATTTAGAAACAACATGAAAAATAATTTGAATGAAAAACATACATTCTTAAGGTAATAATTCAACGTATAATAAGGAAATGTCAGTGATTATGATTGTTAAACAACATCCATAATAAACAATATATGTTATTACGATATGAGGGATTTGTGATATCCAAAAAATATGATTGATGGAAAATTAGAAAAAATATTTTTCACATACATGAATTATTTTAATGGTATTTTTCATTTAATTTCCATTCATTCTTTGTTTAGGGGGTTTCCCATTCATTTTGGTGGAAAATTGTGGGTTTTCAAAATTCGGGCCAAACTATGAGACCATTTCCAGATTTAAAAAAAATTGTTCCTTTTATAATACCTTCCTTTTTCTACATTTTACACCCATTATACTTACCAATTTTCATCCCTGTTATATTAAGACCACCATATACATTTATACCCCATAGGAATCCATAATAAAGATGGATTTGGGTTTTTTATTAAGGTGTCGGGCCATCCTGAAATCCCATTTCTTACTTGAAAATATTTATTATTTGTTTAATATGTCATTAATTTTTTTTGCTTTATTACTGATTCTAACTCTCACCCGAGACCACATACCCAAGTCACGATTCCATGCTATCCTCTCCCACTTTAGAGCTCATCTCCCTAGAGTATTGTGGCGATTGTTCTTAATCATTCTGAAATCCCCCAGATTTATAGAGGTAAAATTGTTCTTTCATAACTCCTTCAATTTTCACTCTATTCCCCCAAATTAAGTCCCAAATTGACCTATAATGACTCCTTCGATCCCCCTACCAGTTTTGGTTCCTTCAATATTCAACTATTTGGGGATTTAGGATGATTTCTTCAAGATTTCTTCAATTAATTCATTCTTTATCCACTTCCATCCTTCTCCTTAGGGTTTCCACCCTCTTTCCTGATGTTCTAAAATGTCCAAAATTTCGATTTAATACCTAGGGTTTGATTCAGTGTCTTTTTTGTCAAATATATTTGGTTTTATGTTAGATTTTACTCTCTTATGGTGTTGCGGTGGTGCGGTTGATGTTTCACACCACGATTTGAGGGTTTCGACACTTTCCCTTGGTGATTCCATGTGTAAAAAATTATTGATGAGTTCGTTTTATGGATTTATTAATTTATCATGTTCATAATATGTTGTGTGTGGTCTGAAAACCATTTTTTGTATCTTTAGAAAATCATTTTGTATTAATGTTACAGTTTTTTTTGAAGTTGTGTACATTTCAATTGTAACTCAGGTGATATATTTTGTGGTTGTTTTATAAAATATGGATGTGATTTATTAGTTATTTAAAGGGGATAAAAATTAGGGTTTGTTATTTCTTTAATTTCATGTGGGACTAAAAAGGGGGGTATTAATGGCTTTTATTTGTGAAACCTTGTTATACTTCTGGAAAGTGTTTTTCAAAAAATGTGTGTTTTCATGTGTATCATTTGTGGTATTATTTGAGGTGATTTTATAACACATGAAGGTGGATTAATAAATGTTTATAGGGATACCAATTCTATTTTGGATTTGTATTTGTGTGATTTTGGCTTAGAAAGTGGGTTGTGAAATGGGTTTTGTGTGAAAAACATGGTTATACCCCTTGGGATTGTTTTATGAAAATTGTAAATGATTAATTGAGTTAAAAAATGGGAAAAGGATGAACATGTTTTGTTGTAGAGATTGTGTTCACCAAATATGGGGTTTTGAAAGGTAAATTGGTGATTTAATATGTATAACCTTTTTTATAACGTTTTATATGTTTCTGGAATGTCTTATCAAATGCTAGAAAGTTGTGAAACACATTTGTGGGCTGTTTTGTGTGAGTATAATGTGAAAAATGAATATCTCATTGGAAATGAGTTTTAGGTGACTTGTGTGATTTTAATGTGGGTTTTTTGGTGAATTTGGGATGTGTATGTGGTATGTTCATGGATTTTAGAACTTTTTTGAGCACAAGAGGGTATCTTGGGTATCATGGTTGGTGGACGTGTACTGGTATGCTAGTGATCCCTTGGGGTTTGGACCCAGTTTCATGTATAATGTTTGACAATGATAACACTAACTAAACTATTATGATGATGATGGGGTGACACTAGGTTATGGGTATTATCCCTACTAGTGGCTCATGTTCACAAGAACAGATATTTGTTTGGTTACTTTCACTGAGATATGAGGTACATGGGACCAAATATGAGCTAGTGTCTAGGGGGTTATTTCCAATTACTTGTTCTCATTAGATACATTATAAATATTGTTATCATATGGTATGTTTGTATGGAAAATTAAATATAATTGGTATTTTATTTAAAAGTGTAGAATCATTAAAATATCCCACTTGAAACTGTTTTTCTTTAATGTTTCATCTCTTTAAAATTCTTAAGAGAATATCATGTGTATGAAAACATTAAATCTTTTCATCAATAAATTTTTATCACATTTAATCCTTTAGGGGTGGAATCCTACTAGGATTGGGCTCACACCCTAATTATACCTTTGGGTGTAACTAGACTTGGTTTTTTTGTCACGGGTTTGGGTAAAGCTCTTAGTGCCATTAGTTAGGGTCTTTAGTAGTCCTTCGTGATGCAGTGTTATGGAGATGTCTTGAGGGTGGTGCCTATATACATTATGAGGTTCTTGGGCTGTCATTTTTTGGGTTTTTTCCATTTTATTGGTCTATAAACATTGTTTTAAATTGTGTAACTCAGTTCAGAAATTTTGTAAAATATGGTTTGTTTTTAAGAATCCCGATTTGGTTTATTGTATTTTTCTTATTGTTGTATGTTTATAATCTTGGGAAAATAGTTTACATCATTCTTTTTATGATACCCAGGAACTTGTTCTATCCCTTAGGGATTGGGAACGCTCTTTGGGACTTTTTGTGGGCTGCATTTAGTGCAGGTTTTGATGGAGACCATATTTGATTCATAACACATTTTGACTCAACTTCTATCCCTCTACCAAAGTCTTTACGATGTATTTATGATGGTCCAGATGTCTTGGACACAATATACAAAACTATGTTACAATCATCATGATCACAAGACATTAAACTATATGACACATTATCCTTACTGAATGAAATTAAATCTATTATTCAACATTCATTCTAAAAGATGTTTAAATGAAACCCCCTATCCCCATTTCATGAAATAAAACATCTAAACATCTTAGGAACGTCATGATAATCCCTTTCCTCCGTTGGTATTGATCATAAATCACACCGCTTGAGATTTTCTCTCTCTTTTCGTCCAAGATGATACTTGTCCTGTAAGATGATTCTGGCCTTTTCCAAACTGATACGCCTACTAAATTTTATCAAATCCATATTTTTGTGATTATAAATGTTTTGAAATCAATTTCAATATTCCACCAATTCATCCCCATTCCTCTAATATCCCATGATATGGATCCCCATCATATTTTACATCAGAATAGGTCCCCAAATGATAATGGTGTCTAGAAAAATTTGTTCACCTTTTGTTCTGGGTAAATAATCTAAAATAATTCTAAAGGATTTTTTGATTTAGTTCCCTTGTTTTGAAATTGGTCAATATCTAAACCTCATTTTTATATACACATACTTTATTGAGGGATAGTGAAGCCTATATTTAAAAAATGGTCAAAAATAATACCCTATCTCCCTACCACCCCTATTGTGTTCCTAATCCTATGCATCTTGATTTAAAATCTTCATTCCCTTTTTTTGTTCAGGTAGAATTAAATTCTCATATCATTAGCCTATCTATAGAGTAGTTCATGTTTGGAAAGGAAGATAGTTGTTTATAGTGCCCCATCCTCTAACCATATCATTTCTTCTTGGGACACTCCTTGTGGTAAATAAACAAGATCATACCCTAAGTGTTGGACCATTTTATAGAACTCTCATATAAATGAGTAATATTTTATTGGTCCCTTATATCACATATCGATCATGAATCACATGGTATTAGGGATTCATTGTTTCTAATCATGTTAATATGATTAGAGTTTTTGAAAATGAAAAAATTTTAATTTATCTAGGGTATTTAAAAGAACAAAATATTCAAAAAAATTAGAGGGTAACCCCCACATTGGGGAATCTCATTTATATTTCTATAAATGATACTCCTTATAGACCTAGTTAATAAATTAAGCACTATGTCCATACCATCCTATAGATAGTGGCACTCAAAACTAGTTTCTTAAAAGAAATATATATTTCTTCCTCCAAACACTCTGATAAAATATCATTAGCTCTAATTTTCACCAGGAATTACTCAGTCCAGCACTCATCCCCCAATAATGTTTCCTTTACAGTTGTATCATAATCTACCACAAATTGGACACTTAATTGTGTTTTAATCCCTTTCTATGAATTTATGATGGTCACATGATCACAACCTATCATTTCTATCCATATGAGTACATGTTTGACTGCCTGGAGGATCTCAGAACCATAATATTTCTCCTCGTGCGAGGCATCCCTAAAATCTTAATATTAGTAATTTTCCCACTCAATGAGATAATCAAGATCTAGTTTGTATATATCACATTTATCCACTTTTAAGTTTCCTAGGTTTATAAACTAGTGATGGAAATAACCCATATAGCTCATTACCTTTGTATCTAGATTGTGTGTGATGAAATCCCACAGCGTTCTTCATGCATTACTCCAAAAATTTGATTCTACTATGTGATATTATACCCAAATAAATATTGATCCATTAGTTGTGAGGGATCATACTCTGATAATTCTATAAAGACATGATCTATAGTATCCTACTTTGGAAATATCTCTAATGGGATGAGCTCGATGTAGATGGAAGGGTCATTTTTAGTGACTCCTTTATAGAGATAGAATCTTTATAGGCCCAATTCATGGCCTCCCATGTAGCTTCATCCATTAATATAGTGTACTTTCTCCTGATATTGGACTAATCCAACCTTGTATTTTCATCTCCCCAAGGGTTGGCTCATCTACCAGAAGAGGTTCCACGATTTCCTAAGATGTGATTGTTTAATGAGAACACATTCTCTTGATCAATATTTGAGATGAAAGCACGAAAACCAATTTGATATGTGTGCATAAATGGATAAGAATATACGAGATCATAGAGCTTCGATGAAATCCATCCATGGGGCCTTGATGTGGAATTACCCCACATGGGACCACTCAACAACTGTTGGAACTTCAGTGACTGGCACTCAACTACTCATCACTTCATGGAAGGAAGAATCATCAAACAAAAATTTTAATTTAATAGGAAAAGAAAACCCTATAAAGGTTATAGAGATATCAATCCCATTGGTAATTGGGAGTCAATCTCACCCTAAGGTCTAGGGGTTTTAGTGATGGTTCTAATTTAGAAATAAACCCCCTATGTGATAGAGCTACCATAACAATAGTTGGGTGTAGACCCCATAGATAATCTAGTAGGTCAGGGAGTCGGAAATATCCTCATTGAAACTTTTTTAGGATCCTCTTACATTATATCAATTGTAGATGACCCCAAGACATGTCCATTAGATTCAACAACATCACGTTCCATATCATATAAGAGGTCTCATGTGTCTCTCTCATCAATTCTTTAATAGAAAATCATATAAATTTCGATCCTATTGGGATAGGAATATGTTTTGGAAAAAAATAGCAACCCTAAATCACCGAAAAAGAGCTTGAACATGTAATCACCCCCATGAATGAGATCTCTACTCTTTTGGGGGGATTCCCTAACAGTGGTGGACCCCCATAAATCCTCATCTATAGAACCCTTCAAATCAATGCAAGAGACCAATGCATTGTGGGTTATCACCACAATAGACCCTATCAAATCAGGTTTCATTCCCAAAAAAACATTTATTAGAGAAATTACAACATAGGTTTGTTATTACGGTGTGATAAGGAATTCGTCTCTATTATATATGTGAATTTTGTTAGGAAGGAAATTGGAACCAGGATCCGGGATAGCCCAAACTATGGAAGTTTGAGTTCATCTTGGGTGAGTCCTTACCATATTTTCCCCATTTTATGAGACATCATAAACATAACTCATGGAACCTAGAGTGTGGGATAGGTGGAATCGGTAACCGACTCCATGAGATACTAAAATTTATTTCCTATATCCTCTATAGTTTGATATATCGCCACCTACTCTATTATTTTTCTATAAGTAAACCTCACACCGCATGGGGTGGGGGTGTATACAAAATCCTCATCTTCCCATAACCCCTCCCCCACCTCCCATCACTGATCTAGTTTCAGCCCATGGTTCCTAAATTTTTTTTTGTAAAGAAGCGTGTCTGACACCATACTACTCTTTCTACTCACCTAATGGTCAATCCTCTTCAAACACTGATATAGGATTATACTTGTTTACACTGAAATCCAATTACCATCATAAATCTTGGAGAGTCTGATATATATGTTTGATGGTAGAAACAAGATGACCACACTTGTTCCCTTGGTCGTAAGCATACCCCACATTCGATGAAGGATATAAGTATTCCTTTCATTGTATATACACATAGAGACAGACTTTTATAACCATATGAACATAAATTATGTGAATAATTGAGAAGGATTGTATTGTTTCAAAAGTTATTTCCACCTACCCTAGAAACAAATAGTCCACCCTATAAGGGCTAAACATATTTCCATTACTCCATCATCACATCTAAATTTTCAATCATATTTTCAAAAGGGTCATGAATTGGTGGAAATTTTTGTTTTGTGGGTTTGAACGCCGATCATGACCAATTTTATCATGTTTCACCAGTTTAACATTGGAAATTGATTATTTAATGCCACAATATAGTTTTGAAAGGATTAATGATGGTTAGGAACTGATATCCCCTAAATGTGTTGTGATACACTTTTGGATGTACTAGAATTGGCCAAAAATGATCATGGTCATGCATACATTCGTGGAATTCTCATGTCGGTTTTAGAGTCGAGATAGTACCAAGACTCCCATGATTACCTAGATACAAAATGGTAGTGTGAAACTCATCACTAGTGTCTTTGAATGTAGTCCCATTCTAGAATACTTTTCTAGAAGTACCCACCCTTTGAAAAATGTGGCCTGAAACCTTATTTAGCATATTACTATCTTCGAGTCCATTATAATGTATCCCCAATCCTGTATGTATCCTTCATCCAATATCATCTATTATGAAACCATCTTTCTTCTATTCACTTTCACTAGAAACAAATTTGGTTTCCCTAATATCATCACAATCAGTGCATTCAAGAACATTCACAACATGGTCATGAAGTCTTTGTACCAATAAAAAGGATGGTGATGCTTCAAAACATTGGTTAGAAAATCCAAATTAACTTTCACTGGGAAGAGGATTTGATCCCCATTCCACTTTCCATTGGGTGATGTAATAATCTCATCATACTATTATGAAATCAGTGGGACGATCCCAATGTAATATAGGTCCCATATATAGGTCTCATCCTCCACATGATGGATATAGAAGGTGTTGGTTTATGTGGACCACTTGATGTGAACCTCTGGCAGTAAATCCTATTGAGGTTGCATGTGTAATTGGGACCTCCACACTACCTGATATTAGACAATATATCAAAGATATTCTTTATACTCTTTATATGTGAAGCATAACCTATATTCCCACACCCACTAATCATTGAATTTCTCACCCACTCAAAGATCCCAATATTTTTACATTCCCCTATTTTTATCTCGAATGATGGTATTAATGATGATATCCCGTGGATTAGTGAACACCTCATTTTTTTATATTCTCATATCATAATAATATTTCTTCCACTAAGGGGGTATACCATGACATATTCAAGCTCTCATTTTGGTTTTATAGTAGAAGTATTATTCCAATGGCTATATTATTTTTGTAGAGATAACTAGAAATATAGTGTTATTTATTCTAGGGTTTGGATTTTTACACCATTTAAGAGCCCAAAAATATATAAGTGTATCTTGTCTATCACTAAGAATAACCAATGAGCCTCATTAATTATTATTATCTGATCATTTTTTCAATAGAAGTCTCTCTTAGAAGTAGGGATCTTAGTGTTATCAGCTATTTCCATCAACTTGATAGGAGTGATAGAATCAGTAATAACCCATTATGCATGGTTGGACATCTCTAATAAAATATTAATGTTCTTAATGTTTCATTTAGTAAAAACATATTTTTTTCACAAGTCCTACCTAATTTTTAAACTGTGACATTGTTTTATGAATCATTTTCAATATTCATGTAAAATATTTGACTTGATCGTGCAAGGATAGTCACAAAAGGGTATATTAAATGAAATTTGTGGATAAAAGCTCAGGATTTAATACAAAATTCAAAATTTTGAACAAAAGAAACATCTTATCATTAATGGAAGTCAAGTGACTATACAGCCACCCCCACCACCCTCACCCTTATTTATAGGAATGGGTCCCCTAGGTAGCATGTTTCTGAAATGGAGTTGTGCTACCCAACCATAAATTTTCCTGAAATAATTAAAATGAGCAATAAAATATGAGATCCCTCCAAACATGACAATCTAATCCCCTCCCTCTTCAATTCCATGGGGTAATTTTTTGGAAATGAAATTCCTTACCTTGTCACTTTTCCCAAAAAAGTAAATTTTGGACCAGACAACCATTTTCAAACCAAGGAGTTTTTAAGAGAAATATTAATGGGGTTTTCATGAATTCATCATTATGATTCCAGTCCACATTAATGAGAAAGGAAACACCTTAGAATAGGGTTCCAAAAATTTTCTAGGTGACCTAAAATTATGGGAAATTCAAGTTCATGTAATAGTGGTTTCCTATGATAAAAAACTACATTATTTTTAAATATTCCACTGTTTGATAATGGCAATGAGAAACTAATGGATCACATGGCCCTATCCCCGTAGCGAAGGCTTTTAGAGACCATAACCACTTTTCACAAACCAGAAACATGCATTCAAATGGAAACCCATATCAACTATAAATAGAACATCACTCACTAAAATTAGGAGATCACTAAAATATGAAGTTTCTGTTCGAGCTCACACAATCCTCTCATCTAAAACCTTGATAAATTATAATGGATTCTAAAATGATGATCATTTGTGCAACCAAACTCCCATGGATCCCAATTTTTCCTTACCCAAGCATAAGAACTCCTCCCAAAATATTCCCTATTGTTAGTTGTTTCTATGTAAGAGAAGTTTACAACATTCCAACCTATTCTTTTCTCAATATTTGAATTTGTGTGTTCCTACACCCCCTAGAGTCTATGTTGTTTCCTTGTTCAAAAGTACATGTCTAATGAGATTCATTTTCATGAAATATTATCAAATAGTTCTCAACATCCTCTAGGTCCCTAAGCCCATCCCACCATTTCTTCATGTTCATCTTAAACAATTAATCGATCTATTTCTCCTAAATATAGGTACAATAATTACTTTTTCTTCTATTAACTTCCCACTAAAATCAAGGAACGTGACTGAAAACTCTCCATGACAATTTCTATGACTTTCCCAACCCATACGTGCATGATTAGTGGGAACATATTCCCTAATGGTGGCATCCCCAAGGGAAACTGCATACATGTCTTGGTAGAGAGTCCTTTTATCATATCTTCTTCTAAACATGACATGATCCTCCCCTTTAATAATCCCCACACATGTCGAAGATTCATGAGGTAAAACTACATATCCCCATTTCTATGTCATATGATGTTTAACAACACAAGAACATCCCCAACACATGATATTAAACTTTTTTAATACCTCTTTCACCGACAATAAGAAACCCCATGTATGATCATTATGGGATAATAATCCTCCCTCTCCATGGGATTCGACTCTTCATAAATCACCCTAATAAATATTTCATGTGCAATCCTCATACCATCCCTCATTTATGCTCCTTTCTTGAAATTAGAATCCCTAACATAAGGTTTTAAACTACATGGGCCAATCTTGTAACATGATCTTAAACCATGAAAAATAACTATATGGGTTTGAGTCCAAATTTATTAATAGTCTTCATAGTACACCTCAATGAGTTTTAATCCCAACATACCAACACATATGGGGCCCTCCATATGGTTAAATCCTAATACCCCATCATTCCATCCAATCATTCATGTTTGATCATCTTCCCCACTAGGGAAACAATTAACCAAACTCACCAAGTGTCATCATATTCTTTTCTGGAAACAAACATAACCACCCATATATACCCACAAGATGATAAACATAAACACCATCTATCCCTATAAGATATTAAAAGTACAACCCATCCTTCCCCTCATGTTGTTAAACCCACAACCCATTTTCCTTGAATTATGTTATACCAACGACCCATTTGACCCCTCAAGTAGTTAAACATACCACCCATATATACCAGTAAAAAATTTTCCTTATGACTCATCTATCCCTACCATAAATTAAACCTATAACCCATTTTCCCCACAAGACATTAAACATTAACCCCATATGGCAATGAAAATTGTTAAACCTATGACCCATCTATCCCAAATAGATGTTAAATCTATCACCCACCTATCCCCACATGATGTTAAACCTATAACCCATCCTTTAACAAAACATGTTAAACCTATGAAACAATACTAAATATCTACCCCATAAAAATAACACTAGATTCCTTAGATAAAAATGCTCAAAATATATTCTCCACTGGTGTCAACAACCTCATGGCCGACATGAGATTCCATAGGTTCCTTGTCTGAGATGACTCACACTTGAGAGTCCCACTAAAAGTGGAAGAAATAAAATATTTCCAACCATACAACATTCTTAAATACCTAGACATGAAAAATATTAATATCTACTCTAACCTATGTAAATTTACTTGTCGTGATAGAAGTAGAATAATTAACTTGAATCCTCCTTGAGATTGGATTGGGATAAAGTTTTATGAAATGATAGAAATCTATGTGGGATACCATGGTTAAAAAACCTCTATGTATAAATCAATGGAAGTATGAACATACATACCTTCATCACATTTTGTCAAGAAGCTATCATCATCATTTAATGTGATGAAAGCCACCCGACATGTAAAATTTATAATACACGACAAGAGAAATGTGATATGTGGACCTATAGGAATGATTTGAAAACATTTCCACCATGGTGTTAACATGTTATCTTTTTTAATAAGAAATATGGGTAAATGTGTATTTTCATTTATTTTTCAATAATGTAATAAGATTAATATCAATAAATTGTATCCCCGTTCTTTTATTAAGGGTTTTTGACTAATTGAGATGAGAGAAATATTTTCATTGATTCTCCCCTGATTTAGATTTTAATAGTCAAAGGTCATAAAGTATGAAATATAACATATAGCATTCCATATCAGTTATCAACATTATGAATTTATAGTCATTTGAGTTGACTTACCAATTCACTTGTTGTCTTCAAGGATCCATAGAATAAATTATTTAGAAATTTACTTAATCAGTTTGTGGTAAAATTTATAGATTACATTATTATATATTCATTAATAAATTACGAGCATAAAGGCCATTTTAGGATTGTATTGAAGAAGTTTTTAAAAATTAATCATTATTCCAAAATTATTAAATATTAATTCTTCTAAAAAAGTATCATTATGGTGATTTTTAACCTAAAAGTTTTTATCGATGGACCCTTCATGAATGTTTATTATTGAAAAATGGTCAATAGAAATCCATGATATCTGAAATTCATAGTTTTCAAGGTTGGATTTATACTACCAATAATTTTTTTAAAAAAAATCATAGCTATCAAATATACAAATAAATTTTAAGGATAAAGAGAGAAATGTTCCTTTAGGTAGATGAATATGAATAATTTTTCATGAAAATGAAGAGAAGGATGTTTAATGAACCTATACTCATACTAAACTATAGAAAACAAGGGTTTGGGATCTATAGTGGTTCATTAAATAAGGGAAAGGTATGTGTTCTCATGTATAATGACACAGTTGAAGATTATTCTTCATGAAAATGGAAGGTTCATGAAACATTAACCCAACTCATTATTTTTAATTTTTAATGGTAAATTTTTTACTTGATGATATGGAGACATTATCATTATGGTGAAAATTGTGACATATATATAGATCATAAAATAGTAAATTATATATAAATAGAGAAATATTGGAATATGAAGGAGAGGATATGATTGGAAATGGTTTAATATAATTATTTTGTAATAAATTACCACCTTATAATGGGTGGTTAATCCTCCTAGTTATAAGGGAAATGATAGTTTGTCTTTGATGAGGATTGAAATAGATCGAACTATTTTTAAATTTTTGAGGATAGAACCAGAAATCCAAATTATAAAAATATTATCATATCTTTCTATGAAATATTTTCTTCCATATATTCAATTCAAGATTATAGAACCATATAAGTATGATGAGGAGATACCAAGAAAGGTGGGGAATGTTTATAATTTAATTCAGGATAGTGTTAAAATGGTAAGATTTCAGAATACAGTATGTGCCCCATAAAAAACATAATAAATAATATGTTGTTAGTTGAATATTATAATTAATCATTATCTAATAAACTTGTAATTATGATGATTTATAGAGATATTACAGTGTATTTATGGTGGGATAAGATGAAGATATATATTCTAAAGTATTTATCATAGTGCTTTGTATCAAAAAATGTTTTGGTAAGTAGGAATAATTCTAACAATATGTTACAACCATTTCCCATAACTGAGTGGAAATGGTAAAACATCATAGTGTATTTCATCATGAGTCCCATCAAGACATCAAAATTGTATAATGTTATTTTTTTAGCAAGAAACGTAATTAAATATGTATATTTATTTCTTATTAGATAATATATAACTCTTGATAAGCTCATCTGGTTATATGTAATGAAATTAGTAAGTTTTTATGGAGTACACCTCTCAATCATATCTAATGAGATTAGAGGTTTGGGTAAAAAATATAGATAACTCATAAAAAATATTTGAATATGAATTTTAAATTTTTAACAACATATCATCCTTAGATAGATGGTTAGTCTGACTAGACCATTCAAACTAAGAAAAAAATAGAGATCTCTATATTGGTTGCAAAGGAGTCTTGAATCAAAATATTCCACTTGTTTAATTTTCTTACCGAAATATATTTCCCTTTAAAATTAAATTCACTATATATAAAGTCTACTATAGAATGAAATGAATGACTCCAACATGCTTGGATGAATATAGAGAATGGCAGATATTTGGAACTAATATATCGAATAAAATGGTAGTGAATGTTGGAGCCATTATATAATGAATCCAAGAATCTTCTATTTAACAGAAATATTATTCTAAAAATCATTGGCCCTATTTAGTGTTCTTTGTTTGAGATAGGTTATTCCTTCAAATATATCTTTAAAATAATTTTACGTTCTTTGGAATGAAGGTAAATTAAATTCCTAGATATTACAAAACTTATAAATATCTTGATCATATCAGGATGATATTTTATCACATAGAACATCCTCCAAACCACTACCATTTTCGTATTGTTTCATATTTATATCTTTTGAGAAAGTATGTTCCAGATCCTTCACATGTATTGAACTTATAGGTCATGTTATTATCACATTACCTTTTTTATATGGAAGAACTGAGAGAAATCATGGATCATATATATAACGTACTAGAGAACAAGATCAACAAATTTGTAATGGTTTCTATTGGATTAAAAAAATTTCTATAATATACATGGGAAATTAAGGATTTTATAATTTAGTGAGATACCTAGTTTTCTATATCCGAGTGATATAATTTCATTAGTGAAATTAATATAAGGGGGTAGAGTGTAACTCTATAAGATTATAAAATATCTATCTTCTCCTAGAAATATTTTAAATAATGTAACATGTAAATTATTTTAATAATTATTACACCTTGTAAAATGAATCTCCATATATAGTATTAGAATGAAATATATTTTATAAAAATAAGTTTAAATTTATATAGAAAATAATATTACTCCCAAAAAGCTCTTTTAAAATTTATATATGAGAATTATATCCATATAAGTGGTTTAAAAAAAATTATTTAAATATATTAAAAATATTAAATAGTATATTATTGGAAATATTTATAAAATAAAATAAATGTTTTAACTATATTATTTAAATAAAGATAAATGTAGTCGATGGAAAAATAGATGTTTAAAAAACTCATTTTTGTGGACAATTTTTCCCCTTGATAAATTATATTAATGATAAATGAAGATTTATTTTAATGAAATAAATAAATAATATACTCAAAAACAAAATTTACTGTCATTTCATTGTTTTTACAAGGTAATTAGTGAGAAAAAATTCAGTTTTATTTTTAAAATTTTCTTTTCCAAAAAACTATTTTTGATGATGTTTACACATTTTTAAATTACATTTCTACCACATATAGGAATTGAATTTTATAAAAAGGATTCCATATCTAAAATTATCATTTAAATATTTTTTATTTATTTTAGTTTTTTTTCATAATTAATAGTAAATATTGATAAAATTCATTACTATGAAAATGGGTGAATGAGTTAATAGGGGGTTATACTAAAGATATAAGGGTAAAAATTTCCTCAAATATTATTTATTCATATTTTATAATGTAATTTAGAACCACCCATATCTTATATATTAATTTTCTTTTCTTTTTCATCATTCTCTTGAATATGAATATATTATATTATAATGTTTAAAGTATTTACAAGAGATCTACTCCTCCCACATATAAAAAAAGATCTTATACCCTCACTCCATAAAAATTTTTGAACCATATATCACATAGAATCCCTAGACAAATAACTTCTTAACATCGTTACCCCTTAAATTTTTTTTTCTCCTCTCAAAACACCATATTTCAAAGGATTAAGGTTTAATAAAAAAGAGGCTTCCCATTGAAGAGTTAATCAATTTTATCAATTTATTTTTATTTTCTCTCTTGACTAAGATTCTCAAAATATTTTATAAACATATTTCAAACATAAAATAATTATCATTAATTTACTGAAAAATTATGTTAATGTTATGGACAATTTCTACCAAATTTACAACCTATGAAGAATTTTAATTTCATTCCTATTTCTTTGTTGACTACTGTAACTATTTGGTAATGTGGTTCATTTTTCTTATATACAAAACATGGATTGTAATATTAATTTACTTAATGAATATATATTTAATTTATGACGTTATTATTATTCTATAGGTATATATTCTAATTTACCTTTCTCTCTTTCCATTCATTAGATGATGAAAACATTACTCATATGTACATATAGACTATCTTCTCCATGATGTAATGTTGTAAATTTACCACCAAAACCATATAAAAATGATTACAAAATTTTATATAATTAAGAAATATGATGCATATAATATAATTATGATTTCTGAGATGATAAAACAAAAAAAGGAGAGAGAACTAATCCTATTAAATCAAAACATTTGGGAAAAATTGATCAGGTTTTACCCAAATACTAATTTTAATAATGAAATATTAATAAATGGGTAATTTTAAATTATAAGGAAATATTATATTTAAATATATGTATGAATATAGTCTGCATATAAAATTAAAAGAAAATTTAATTTTTAAACATGAACATTAGAGATCATATGATGAAATTTGGGACATGAGGCTGTGATTTATGATACAATATCATATCCTTTCAAGATTACAATTGTTATATTTCCTTTGTAATAAATTTTCTAATTCTTATCCTTTAAACCCCATATATTTTATTTCAATCTTTTTATTTTTATAAATCCCATGTTTTGGTACCGGTTACTTATCTTTAGAACACAAAATTATAGGTATTTTTTTATGAAATGATAAAATAATTCATAACACATCTAGATTTCTCGATATATTTATAATTAAATAATTAAAAGTGTACAATATCTTCCTTAACACACAAAATTGTGAATTAAGAATTCTATTTAATACTAGAAAATATCTTTATTAAAATATGGTCATTATTACATAGATTAAAATAGATGGTTTGAATATGAATAACCAATATTTAAAAAATCATTTTTGATAAACAATATAAGGTGAAAAATAATTATTAATATCTTAGTAAAGTAATTATATTCTTCAAAAATTGGGTTTTCCTCAAAATGGTTTTCATTAATTTTTTTGAGAAAATTATATAATGAATTTTAGCCACATTAGGAAACTTTATTTGAATAATTGGACTAAATTTTTGAAATTATCATTGAAAAATCATCTTAGAGGGATTTTTGGAGTCTTCTAAAAGGATTTATTTTTTATGGAATAATAATTTCTACTTGTATTTATTGAAAGTTATCTTTTAGTTTAAAACATTTAAAATGTTATATTATGTTAAACAATTGTTTTTAGAGTACAATTAGTTCATATATATTATTATTTATCAATTTGGTTCATTAGAATTAATTTTTTGTTGGATTTTGTTATAAAAACATTTTGTACTTAGGAATTTTTTTTGAAAAACTACTTCAACTACATTTTACAAGTTTAATATTAAATTAAATTATTCCTATTCCAGGAAATTAATTTGATAAATTACTATAAATATACTTTTAATCAACATATTAGATATTTATAATGATTACACTTTCAGTTTTGGTTATAATGAATAGTAAAAAAGGAAAATTTTGTCACAGTGATTATAGTTAAAATTTGTTTACCAGGGGTTAAACCAAGAGATAATGGTATGTTTTACAATTGAATATGTATAAATATTAATTTATAGAAATATATCAACCTAATAAAATCCAAAATTATAAAATCTATCCTTTTATAATAATTTGGATTTAGAATGACATTAAAATCTTTTAATATTTTAAAAAACCGAAATATGTCCTCTCCTACACAAATAAATAGGCACACTTCCCCATTCTTCATTACCCAACTTTGATCCCTGAAATTATCCAAAACATACCGTATTATATTATATTTTTTTATATGTTATTTATGTTTTGATACACCAAAAATTACAACCCTAAGACCCTTATAAGTGGATCAAAATGAGTTCTTTAATAGAAGAGGTAATCACCTTAACTAATCAAGTTTTTTTGTTTCTTCCTTTAATACCTATAAATATGTGTTATTTTTATAAAATTATATAATAAATATCCTAAATATACATAAATTTTATTCTGTTTCTAAATTCAAAATTATCAATCTTATTTTGAATCAAATGTAAAATGAATGTATCCCTCTTGTATAGGTGTGGACTACCGCCTCCATGAAGAAATACAACCCATTTTTCATTATGTTCTCAAATGTATTGTAATTATAATGGTTTTAATGTTTATAAATTAAATTTATCAAATATTTATTCCTCTATATTTATGATACCATATTTACCTTATTACCTTCTCATCTTTTAGAAAAGGATAATGTTGTTCATCAATATGTGTGGAGTACCACCTCTACGAAGTTTTGTGATTCACATTTCATTTCCAAAAATATGGGGTTGTTAATAAGGATATATTTGATAAATATATATGATATATATTATATATATTTTGTAAGAATTGTTATAGAATGGTTATGTTTTTACATTCATTCATTCTATCTGTCACCAATTAAAAACAATGTCCATGCATACGTATGGCCTACCATATCCATGAATAGTGTAATTCATTTTTCTATAAATATATTTCATGTATGAACTTATATATATATATATATAATTAATATATATGATATTTGATTCATTATTAAAAAAATTATGACATTACCATGATCAAATTAAATGTATAAAAACTAATAAGCCAATGCATACATGAATAATGAAGCACTTATCACCCATAATATTGATTTTATTAAATTATTACTAATAAAAGACTAATAAAACAATAAATATAAATAATATATGGTATTATATATTTTATTATTGTTCTATAGTTGACTTATACGAATTATATATTTATTATATGTGATGATTGACCATATACAAAGGACGTTGTACATGTGGTAAGGGTTTATTTTACAATGCCATAATTATTCTGGATTGTTTATGTTTAAGTCTCTAATGGGGTAATTATTATATATTTATATCATAAAATTAATATATCTTATAATACATGGGTTATTTCTAAAAATTAAGTTTTTTCATTGATTTTCTTCACCTTCAATACTCATGATACTAAAATAATGTTTAATATAGATTTTTTTTTTACTTGATCCGAAAACTTTTTATTCCATGAAAATATTAAAATGATTTAATTTTTTAAATATTAAACAATGATTATATAAATAAATTTTGACACATGTATTAATTTTTTAAATTCTTTTAAATGAATCCAATTGTTATTTATCCAATGAGCTACTTTTATGTTTTTTCAAAAATGTTATCAGGGTGTTTGTTTTACCATACAAAACTTGAAAGTAATATACCATATTATTAAAACACAATTTTTTAATGATACCCTAAAAAAATATCAATGGTTCCATTCAATTGAAATATGTAAATTTATATTTAATAAATTTTTTGATACCAAATAACTAATTTTTAAGTAAAAGGGTATTTTTCTCAATAAATATTCCAACAATATTTTCAATTTTTCAATGTAAATATCATTTGATTAATCATATATTGTAATAAGTATATAATTTAATCATATTACCCACTATATTTCTCTAGATGTTTTCTGATCTATTTAACTGGAGAGAGTATTGAAATTTTGTATGTCAGTTCATCTAATTTGGCAAATTATTGTTTTGTAAGGAATATTGATTATGTTTTATTGTAAATTCATATAATTAATTCATTGGAATTATCAATTGATGGGTGTGTTCCATAATTACATAACCCCTAGATGCATCAGACGGTCCCAAGATACAAAATAGGTTGGTAATTTGATTGAGGCCATACTCATTTATATAGATGTCTTAGAATGGCGCCCCGATGATATGATTAATATATCTTGAATTATAAATCCCATGATTTTGAAATATTTTATTGATATCCATGCAATTATTTAAATGGTTATGATATAAATGGATTTTATTTGATCTTATGTGATTATTTATGTGGTGTTATTTGATCAAAATTTATTATCCCCATATTATTCAGGACTTATTTAATCCTTGTTATCTCCCACTATACGCACTTCCTTGGTAAGTATCTGGAATCACACATTTCTTATGTTTTTTCCCTATAATAGTAGAAAAATGACCTTTAGAATTAATTTTTAAGTATTAATATCATATTATAACTGACATAAATATATGTGATTTAAAATTTCATACATTCCAAGTTTGTTATCATACAACTAAATTGAAAACCCTCCTAGAAATAAAATTATAGAAGAATTTTCACATCATGTTTTATAAAAGTTATGTGGAAAGACTAAAATGAGGGTATTTGATAACATTTTTTTATAAAAGTAATTTAAAAATCCCTACATTGAAAATTTCCATGTCTTTTTTATTAAAAATTACATTGAATGAATTTGAATATCCAATGGAATTTAAACATATATTTTATAAATAAATGAAAAGGAAGGTCCCCCATAAATTCATTCAATGTTTATTTTTAATAAAAATTCACATACAAATTCCTCCATGGGATTTCAAGGATTGTTTTTGTATAAATTATTTTAAAATTTAAAATCGTTTTAAAAAAAATTAGAATTTATGTAATTTGACACCTGGATGCTCAAAAAAGAACAAAAAAACAAACCAACGTACATTTACTAAGAATGTAATAAAAATAATTTAGACCTTTTACTGTTGTTTCTTAAAATATACCACTAAATAAAACTAAATATCAAAATTATTCAAACATAGAAAACATTATTAAAATAAATTTTAAATATGCTTTAGGTCATTAGATTAATAAAATGAAACATTATCAAAATCCTAAAAAATAACGTGTTGTGAATTTAAAAAATTATATATTTTATAAAATTTCATGTTTTTTAATAAATAAAACATTAAAATCGATTATTTATTTCCCAATAGTACATTAAATTAATCATTAAAATTAATTTCCATACAAAAAATTCCCATGTTGATGATGATAATATTTTTTTGAAACAATATTTAAAAAAATATATACTTCAGTTATGAAATAAGAACCATATATTCACTGATATAAATGTTATTTACCTAAATGTTCAAATATTCCTGTTGTTTATCCACTATTCTAAAGTAATCCTTCTTGAACCTAATCCATGACTTATTATAATTTAAAATATTAATTATGAATACTAATTTAAATTGAAAAAAATATTCAAAACAAAATCCATGGAAGAAGACTTAATTATTTATTATTTTTTAAAAAACTTATTCAAACACCACCCAATAAGGAAAATAAATTTTTTAATTTATATTTTTTTAGGAAAAATAAATACAACAACAAGTTTTGACAACAAAATTAAAATATTCACAATTAGTAAAAGTAAAATGAATAGTTTTCTCAAAATTATATATTTTTCTTACCTAGGGAGGAATGCAAAACCCCAACATATGATGATTATGTTTTTTAATAATTTAGATAAATATTCAATTCTAGTTTATTATTTCAAAACATTCAGTTCTATTGAAGATTATTCTAGGTCGATAAACCATTAATGAAAATTTAATTATATTGGATAAAAGGACTATGGAGATAACTTACTAAAAAATAAACAAGTAAATTCAATATAAATTTTTTTTTACCTAATGAAAATAAATTTATAATTGAAATTTATATATATGGAATACAACTAAAACACTAGTACACTGATATGATCAAACTTTACGACATCAATAATATTTTTATTTTTTAAAAATTAAATCCTAGTCTCTCCCAAATTTATCACTACACATAAAAAAAGTATAGTAACTATCTATTATTATAAGAACATATGATAAAATTGTTAGCCAATCATCTTCCTGAGGAATATCTGAATTTAGTGGAATCCAAAATTTTCCATTCCTTTACATTAATTCGTTTGATATCATATACAATATATAAAGTACTCTTAAGTAATTATCATAAATAATTTCTAATTTAATGAAAAATAAAAAATTAAAATAAAATCATTCCTCATATTTCATCACATGAAAAAGATCAACTTGATGAAGTTAAAAATGGAAAATACATTGTCTGACTATAGAAACATCCTCAGTAGGAAGTGGAATTATAGTAGTATGATCAATAATATCATGTACTACTAAACTAACATGACCTGCATATATAATCTGGTGATGTACATAATCTAATAGGTTATGCTCAACTATGTATGTTATAATACATATATGGGTATCACCATCTTGCATTTAGTAATACATGTTGGGTTCTGAATGATGTATTGGTAGAATGGGGTAGGAAGCCTTTATTGGGTAATTTGTTTACCTCTATCTCATTTCTTTTACAAAATACTCTATATATATGATTTAATAAAACCTTCTATTTACTCATTAATGTTTCACATAACATACATAAATGAAACTATTTTTTCCATATATTATTCTCCCATTGATGTCCCACATGGGGTGTGGTCGAATTTTTTTTAAATATATCACCCACCATATACCTTATGGAAGAAACAGGGTGTTTCACATTTTATAAAGATATATATAAAATATCCTTCATACCCTCATGGATAAAGTTCTTTGATGTCATTTTCTCTAGATATGAGTCCTAAAATATATTTTCAATTTTAATTTTAATAAGATATATTTAATAACTACTAATTTTAGTGTATGGAAACAACTAATTACATATAATCATATCAACTGCTTCCAGTATTGGATCAGTAATGTAATTTTATTTTTTTAAATTCTCACTTTTTTCATTCCTCATGGTGATTGGGAGGATATTATGGGTTGAGTGGAACCTCGTCTAATCCACTACTTGGTGTGGCTCATAATTCACAAGGTTTTTTAGTAATAATTTTTTCCGATAATAATCAAAATCCTCCTCATGAAAATATATGAGGATAAAAATTGATATATTAGATAAATTTATGTGTTTTTCTAGATTCATGTTGTATAATTAAAATAAATAAGTCATAAATTATTAAAAATTAGTTAAAAATAAATTTTAAAAAGAAAAAAACATTCCAAAAATGATTCCTCCTACCAACTAGAGAAAACTTTTATTATGTCTCTCGATTAATAAACTGAAACATGTGATGTGGATGTTTATAATTATCCTCCTAAAAATGTATTCTTAAGTAAAACTTGTCTTAAAATATCACCATCTTATTTCAAGAATGGAAAAAAACTTTTTTAAATTCATTTTGTCCCTTAAAGGTAATATTTCATCTATAATAAAATAATAAAATATTAAGAAATGTATAATATTTAAAACAATTAAATACAAAATAAATAAGTAAACAAATTTTATAGGATGGGATAGCCATGAAATATCATTCACTAAATGGACAGATCTCTTCCAATTATGGTTTAAATGCTTATCCTACACTGAATTTATACAACCAAGTTAGTCTAAAACTATGTGGCATTTGTTCTAGTTGGTAATTCATTATAATAGGTTTTATTTATCACCTTTTGTATAGATGTTAAAGTGTTAGTTGTTAATATTTCAATCCCATGCCTACCATATCTAGGTAACATACACTATGAGTAAAAATAATAGAATCTAATAATAGAGATAAATATAAGTTTAATTACATTAAATAAATTAATTACTATAATATATATATTTATATGAAAAAACATACATGACTCTATTTACGTACCTTAGTGTTTGTAATTTTATAAGATATATTCTACCTCAAAAAATGAATATGTAACTATAATTTTTTAAATTTATTAACTGTAAGAAATAAAATTTTTATTTTACATAATAGATAAAAAACAATTTTTTAGTGATAAAGATATTATAAAATAAATGATTTCAATAAAAACATGTTATAATGATATAAAATGATTAAATACAAAAATTGTAATTACAAAAAAAATAAAACCAAAAAACAAAATATTGTCCCAAAAAATTTGTAATGATATATACAATTTCACATTAAAAAGTTGAAATAGAAATATTAATAATTATAATCAAATTTATAAAAAATAAATAATGGATGAATTCAATATTTAGGTAACAAAAAAATAATTTATCATCAAAAATAAAAAAATAAAACTTTTTGACACAAATGGATCCTGAATATCATTGAACACACTCGAATGAGGTGGAAATTAGGTGAACATTGTCTAACTAAAGAGAAACAAATAATCCCATATTAGAATTTATAATTTAAACATGCATAAATTCTTATTATTTAATTTCTATATTAGAAATAATTTAAATATGAAAAAGATACAAAATATTAATAAACCTCATATAAATCCATAACATCAACATCATCCTCACAAATCAAATGAATTATTTTCCCTTGAAAAATAATAGATCGTTGATCATTACATGGATAAATGACATAAAATATTTTCCTTATATGTGTCACGAAAATAAATGGTTCCTTCTTATTACAAAAGTTTTTTAAATAAATGAGTGTAAATCCACAATCATCCTTTTCCACACCCCTGTTACTGTCAAACAAATTACACTTAAAAAATATTACTCAAAATTTAGTATAATAAATTTCTAATATATCTTCCAAAACTCCAAATATTTCATTGATAAAGAAATTTTGTCTCTATCTTTTTTCACTCGATAAAATCAGTTCTTCAGTAATGAATATTACCACAAAATTTTTAACACTACTATTCTTGTGATAATTTATTGAGTAAAATGTTTGAAAATAAATATCATAACCAAATCATGTGATCATATTCATATATGGTACCCCTTCCAACCATTTAAAAGTAATTATTTCATATTATTATTTTTTACATTCTATTTAAAAAAATTCCATTATATGGCCCACCATAAACAACTTTTCATTTCTTTTTTGATAGAATACTATTAATCTAGATATAAATGATCATATATATGGTTGAAAGTCATCTATGTTGTTCAGAATGTTTATGTCCTGATGCAACACTTACTCACATGGAATGAACATTTCCATTAAGCTGAGAATCCATCAATATTCACTATTGACTAGAAAATTTGGATATATAGAGAAAAAAATTATCTACATCATATAAATAATAGGTAATTAACTAAATAAACTCCTCAAATACATATATTTCAACAATATGTGCCTATTTTCAATGAATATTGAGAATATATCCTTTTAAAAAATTTCACATATCTTTCAAAAAGATACATCAATCATAAATAAACATGCACACATATTCTTATACCACACAAAAAATCCATCACTAAATGAAATAGTATCTTAAACATATTATGGAAAATACACTTTAGTTGAAAATTATTAGAATAGAAACAATTTATAACACATCAAAAAAAGGTCGATGAATGACAATTCTAAAAATGGATTTGAAAAAAATACCCTGGTGAGATAATATACCATGATGTGTAGAAATTAGAATTTGTTGTATCAATACATTATAGTCATAAATTTTAATACTCATTAATTAAAAATCCTTTAATGTTTCAAAATTATTCACAATTAATGAATATCCCACAGGTACATTAATACCATGAAGACACTGAAAAAAATTAATGTTCTCAATATTCACAAATGTGTGAAGTGACCTTAGAAAATATGTTCTATTTCATTTTGTATTGGGAATATAACCGAAATTTATTTCCATGGATACCAAGTACAATATGGTATAGAATACATAATGTTTTTTCCTTTTATCATAATAAATGTTCCCGTAAAGTAGTCACAAATATTTTTTAAATACTCATATTGTCAATGTTATGTTTTATCTCAAAAAATATCAAATAATTTTTTTCATATAATTTATATTTTTTCATCCTGATATTTTTTTGATGATCAAGACATCATTTCAATCCAAATTTGAAATCAATACTTTTCAATCAATCATAATATTATTCACCTAAAAATGGTTTTTGGGGGAGATTGTATCCCCATAAACCATTAATTTTATTTTCCAATCTACTATAAGGATGATAAATTTGTAAAAATATTTGATATCTGGAATAAATTTTTTTCATCCATTCTTCAATTTATAAAACGAATTATCTTCATCACTAATTGGACATGATTTATATCTCTTAACACCATATCTAGAAAAATTACATGTGAAGGATAGAAATTTATAGTAAACATTATCATAGCACAAAAAATAAAATACCCTTACTTTTAGTCATCAAAAATGTAACACCTGTCACCCAATGAAGTTTCAAATAATCAGCCTTTGGTGAAAGATACACATAAATATCATCTTAATTTTTTTTTCCTAAAAATAATCAAACTCCTCATGACATAGTATTCCTTCAAATTTATATATGTTTAATATTTATAAACTACCAATAAAATTGTATATAAACTATGTTGGCTACTAAGATTCCAATATAGATTCATTTTATATGTACAAAGTCCCATTATAATATCTCTATCTTCACATAAAAAATCAATATAATTTTTATCAAATATTTTCCACTATGGTGAATCGTCAAGGTGGAATAATTTTTCATCAGATATCTGATCATCAGTTTACCTTCATAACCTTTTAAAACCATTTGAATTTAAATATAGATGATTATAACATGGAATTATTGTAGGTACCAAATTTATTTCTCATGTGGTTTGATGAAGGTACTTGATAATGACTTAGTGATTACATTTTTATTTATTTTATTTCTTATTTCCCATATTTTTGACATTTTATTAAAATTAATATTCCTTCATATACAACACACAATCATTGGGGTAAGTATATATCTTTTTATAACCCAATAAAATTGGGAATAATAATTTCATTGTGTCATAATTAGAATATTTATTCTCATTTCCATATGGAGGTAGCACTTTTAAAAGTTCAATAAATCCATACAAATGTTTACTATTCAACCAATTTCATTATTTCATGTTAACTAATCTCATAACATCTTATAACTCTGCAAATTTAATATAACCATAGAATATTGGTTTTATATAATCTCCATACACTCTCTCAAAAGTTCCTAGTTCTTTATGGTTTTAATTATTATATCATGATTTTACTCTTCCATATGATCTTTTATCTCACACTGAATATTTTAATCAATATTAGATGTTCAATTTTCTATTATTTAAAAGTGTAAGACACAATAATTTTAATTATGCCTAAAAACATTTTAAATTATATGATCATTGATTTCTCTATAATGTAACTTCCTCATATTCTAACACATCATAGATGGAAAGGAAATAAAATCTTTATTTTGAATATATTATTTACAAAATTTAAAATAAATTATCTACTTTTTTTAATATTCATTAGTGGTTCTTCCTTAATTTATAAAAATGTGATCCATTAATTAAAAAATATCACAACAAAAAAGTTGAATTTATTAAAATAAGTCATTATTTTAAAATATATATAAATTGACCAATTTTAAATATGAAAACAAATCATTAATTCAATTAATACTTGACACCTATATTATTATAACAATCAATTTTACATAATATTAAAAACATATCATTAAAAATTGAATACAAGTGATTAAATATATATAAAATCATATAATTTATACATTCTTAAATTTTTGAACAAATAATTTTTCGTAAAATATTTGAAAAAAAAATTACAAAATAAATATAAAAAGGGGAAAAATTTAAAAAAATTGCAACATCAACTGCAGAAAAATTATTATTATTTAAATTTATTGATAAAAATTTAAATTTAAACCATTCCAAGTAAAAAAAATAGTGATAAATTATTTGTACCAATAAGATTTTATAATATTATAAAAATTTTAACCTCATATTAGTAATTGAAAATAAAATGGATAGAAATAAATGAATAGATACATAAAAAATATAACTAAAATATAATTAATCTATCCTAAAAAAATAATAATACCTACCTTATTTGGTGGTTTTTAGTGGAAAATAGATCTTAACCTCTAATTAAATTACTCTAATTTTGTATAAACTAGGTGAAGGATACAATATTGATGAAAATTGACTGAAATTTGGAAACAAATCCCACAAAAACCATAAACCACTACTACGGTTCAGCCGAGATAGATAAAGGATTAGGAATGAAGGATGATAGTTTTAATATTTTTGAGAGTGAACGGGAATGTATGATTAAATTCATTTTAAGACAAGTTCACTCATCAATAAAAGTCCCTGGGTGTCATCTATGGTCGAGAGACAAGGTTATGATTGATAATGAATTGTCGATTTCCAGGTCTAAATATTTTTTGAACAGTTTTAATGAATATTTAAAAATTATATTAATGTTTATTTAAATGAAATTAATATTTAGGTTAAATTTTTTTCTAAATTACATTTGAAATTATTTTTATAAAAAACTAATGTTATAATATACCAGAAACACATTTAATGTTGGTTTCTAAAAATCCATCAATATATCATCGATGTTGAAACCCCTATATCTAATTTTGGATGGATTGTAAGAAATTTATTTTGATTTTAATCATAATATATTATATAGGGAAAAGTTATGTTCTCTAGAAAATAATGTATTGTATGTTTTCAAATGTTACATTAGAATTATGTGTGTATTTAGTTTTCCAATACTACTAAACTATTCCATCAATTGGTATGATCACCTCTATCTTGTACCAATGTAATTAGGTAACCACTAAATCAGGTATAAAAGGATCAAATCATTACATATTGTTTCATAGTAATTTTATTAGAATACTAGGGAAATATATTTAGGAAAACATAGGTTTTGGAACATAACCCAATGAATTTTTTTGAGTATAATTATATATATATATATATATGATAATATAATAATATTTTGGCAATTTAGTTCTTTTTTTATTAAATAGGTCACTTTAAATATATTATATGTGAAAATGGTTTTCATACATATTAATCTATGGGTCATAACCCTAAAATTTAATTGTTTTGTATATTCAGGTCGTTATTTGGGTACACAGGGAGCATTTCCTTATAGAGAACCTAGTTTGACATACCATGTGGTTATCATTGGGTTAATTAAAATTTTATTTACAAACCATTATGAATGATTCAAAAATATTTTTATGGTTTGAGAATATTACCCTGAAATCAAATTAAGGTTTCTGATTTTAGGTATTCAAAAATTTTCAATTTAAATTATGTTCCTATGTAGTTTCTGATTTGTGCATTATGATTCCTAATTCTAGGATAAAATATTGTGTATTAAATTATTATGAAATAGCACCTAACAGATGGAATTAAAACTATATCAATTCATATAATATATATACTTATTTCCCTTTATTTAATGATAATGAATTTGGTTTTTGAGATAGATAAGGATCTGAAAAAATTATTACTATTTTTGGATAGCATAGTTGGGATATGAATAACAAATATTCCCATACGGAGTATCATATTAATCCAAAATAGAGTGTAACAATGATAGAATACTTCATGAAATAACAAACACCATCATTCAACAAACCCACAAATCCATTTGTAGCTATTGAATGGATACATTCCATAGAACACTTATTTCTCACTCTGAGAATTAATTATTGGGAGGAGTTTGTTATTGTTGTTTATATTTTAATGGGGGGTGTGGATAACTGGTGGTCATTTATTCAAAACACTACATATGAGTATGAAATAGAAATCATGGATTTGAATGATTTTAGTGAATGTTATTTTGAAAAATAATTTCCTTATGAAATGACAAGATATTGTGAGACAATTCATGATTCTAATTAAAAATGAATAGGAAAATGTTTATATGTATGAAGCTAAATCTGTTGGGTTATCAAGGCTTATTATATAGTATATTAATATTTTGAAGATAAGGATTAATATTTTCTTTATTTCCAAATCCATAGAAGGAAACTAATCCGCTAAACATTCAAATCATGTTAGTTTATAATATCATGTATTATCAGAAAAGAGAAATAATTCTCCAAGTATAATATATTTGAATGGAAAAAAGAGAAAAAGTGGATGGATTGGAAAAAATGTATAAGGATAATATGATAAAGGAAAATATTCCAACAACTCTTACTTATATATGGATACACCTTGGATCCTTCTATAAAGGAAAATGAGTATTTTAAATGTGTGGTAAAAAGTACATCATATTATTTAATATGAGGGTAAGGGATAATCCACCAAAATAAAATACATTATTTTAAATTAATTGGTGGAATATTCAAACTGATTACCAAAATTTCAATTTAACATACAATTGAAAAATCCATGGGGATAAGGCTAAGTATATTTAATTACTATAGTTAATGGTAACGATAAAAGTGAAATAGTGAAAGGTATACTTTTCATCAACTATGGGATTATAAATTTTTTATTTTATTCATGTTGAACCCACCAATTTATATTAATAAATTTCAGTCATTTCCAAATCACCACTAAAATGATTAGATGTTAGGTTTAAAATGACAACTCATAATGGTGGGATAAAAACATTTCATTTTTATATCTCCTCTAAAAAATAATTTATTGGAATTTTATTCTTTTGAATATTTTTATTCTTTCTATTGTTGAATCTGATGTACTTTTGGGTATAGATTAGTGGTCTCTCTATATAGACTATATCAATTTTCAAGGAAGAGAAGTTATATTCGATATCCTGAATCTGCCTTATATCGCCTATTAGTGAGAGGATGAACCCAAACCTCATATGGAAATTTCATCCATCATATGGTTTGTTCTTACTATTCCTGAGGGATATTTTTCTCAAATTGATGGAGAGAAACTAGAAATTAGAAATGTTTCTTTTGATTGGGAATATGATTATGTGTTTACAAATAACATTAATATTATTCCTTAAATAATGAATTCTATTTTTCAATAGACCTCATACATGGTGATATTACTATTTTAGAGAATCCTTATATAATTTCTTGATTTACATTTAAGAATTGAATAATTAAATATATGAAAATAAATATTAGGGATTCATTCATCCTAGTGATTATCTATGGGGAATAAAAATTCATTCTGGTAAGAAAAAATATTTTCCAATGCATAATTCCATTTTTTATTAGGAACATAATAAGATTACTATTATGAAAAACAACCCTTTACCATGTATGATAATCTATTTGATCATTAACAAGAAGATCAATATTTTTAAAAGATTTCTATTCGATATGGATATCATAAGTTATGTATAAATAAGGAATATATAAACAGGAAGCCTTTATAATGAGGTATTATTATTATGAATATATGGTAAGGACATTATTACCTTAAAATTATCCATATATATTCAGAGATTTAATGAATTGAAGCATTAGATACTACCATGATTAGTTTGTGGTAGTTTTTATAGATAATTTTCATATATATTTTATGTGTGAGGTAGATAATGGATAATTGTTTAGGATTGTGATAAAGACCCAAAATGAGTAAAAGTTATATGCTAAATTAACCAAGTGTGAATTTTTTTCAAATGATAGTTTCATTCATTGGAAATATGATCTCATGTTAGGGTATATCAGTGGATCCTTCAAAAAATGTAAGTTATTGAGAAATATCATAGATTAACTACTATAACAAAGATCTATATTTTTCTTAGATTGTATGGATACTACAAAAGCTTTGTGATATATTTCTCATGGCTATCTAATATACTCCCCACGTCAACTCCGAAGGGGGTTAAGTTATTGTGTATAAGTGAATGTAAATAAAATTTCAAATAATGTAATAGAAGTTTCTTCAACATGAATATTCATACACTATACTACCATAATGAGGACTTTGTGATCTATTGTGATGCATCGCGGAAAGGACAATATTGTGTCCTCATGAAAAATGACATGGTGATAGCTTATGCCTCTCATAAATTAAAATTTCATGGGAAAAGCTACCTGACTCATTATTTGGACATGTAAGTGGTAATTTTTTCATTAATGTAATAGAGGAGTTATCTATCTGGTGAAATGTGTGATATATATACTAATCATAAAGTCATAATGTATGTATTTACTGAGAATGAGTTGAATATGTTCCAATGAAATCTATTGGATTTGATTTGTGATTATGGTTTCTATATACAAAACTGACTTTCATGAAACACCTCAAGAGTTCATGATTTATAATGACTTTTAAATTAAATCAATATCTTTAATAGCTTGTGATACACTAAACATTGAGTATAAAATAACTATAAAATAGTACACCATTAAAACCTAAAAATTAAAATGGTGGGTTTGAAGAGGAATAACTAAATTATACAAATTATATGATTTTTACAAGTATAAATAAAATTATTTTTTATCAACTAAAACCATATAAAAATAATAATGAATTGAAATATTTATATACTCCTTTCTCAAAAAACAATATTATTTTCTAAAAAATGGTTTATTATCATTTTATGAATTTCTTTTGAAATTAATTTTTAACAGTTTTGAAAAAAATATAAATAATAAAAATTATTTTTTAATTGATTATTTCAAAATTATCTATGATTTATTTTTTTATAATTTTCAAAAAAGAATATTTTTTGATGAATATTAAAAAAATATTGATTTTTTTGAAGATTTACATTTCGTTTAAACAAATTCAAAACATAAATTATGATTCAAAAAAATTAAGGAAAAATTAATTATATTATTTTCCTTTTAGTTGATTTTATTTCATTATAGAAAATTATATCTTATTTTTTGATATAAATCCTTTTTATACTATTCAAAATCATTCATTTTGAAAAATATTTTTTATCACTTATGTGAGTTTATAATTATATTATATTCTACCAATTATTTGAATTTAATTTGGATAATTGCATTAAATATTTTAAATAATCATGAATAATATTATGTAATATTTTCGAATTAATTTTTTATCATAATGAATATTATAAAAAGAAAAAACATATTACTGAGGTTTTGGTTAAAAGTTGTTTATGAGGGGTTAAACTAAAAATATAAGGGGTAAAATGGCATAAAACGTCTAATTCCAATATTATAGAAATTTTTTGACCTTATGTAATCTAATTCTATGTAGTTATATATTTTTTTGACCTATTTATTCTTTTGAAATATTCCAAGTGTGTCTTTCCCCGCTTATAAAAGGGAACCCACTATATTTTATTATTCACACATGAAAATACAATTTGATCAGAAACTAAATAAAAAAATACATTCATTACATCCCTCTATATTACCTAGAGTAATTTCTTAGTTCAGAAAACCCATCTTGGAAGGATTTAGTTATAACCCTATAGTGGTGGTCTGAAAATGTTGTATAGCTCTTAGCCATGTGTTTTCATTTTATTTCTTCATTTAACTCCATAAAATCTATATAAAATATGATAAAACAATAAAAACATTATTCCATTATAATAATATGTTATAATTTTAAAGTAATAAACTATATCTATATCAATTTCCATTAAATGGGAAATGAAATCGTCGATATTCTATACGTTGATCTACTGCCCCACAAAATACACTAATACATTTTCTCCCACCACTTACCATAGAAGTATATAATAATTTATTTAATGTTTATATATTGTTTTTTATAAAAAAAGAAACTATTTAAATAATAATATCGTATTAAAATTCTTAACTTCAATTAAATTGGAAACTGGTAGTGTCACTCGTGTGTATGTATAGACTATCACCTCCACATAGTGATGTGATAAACATTTCATTTAAAATTAACATGGATGGTAATAAGAATATATTTAGATAATATATATGATAAATATGAAATAATAATTTTTTTTAATGGTTAAATTTTATTTACATTTTATTTATTCCAACCATCAAAAAAATGTAAAAAACATTCATGTGTACACACAACCTACCATTTCCACGAATGGTCTAACTCATTTTCTGTCAATATAATTTATGTACTATTGTAAATACATATATAATTAATATATATAATACATATATCTATTTTAAATTCCTATGATCATGTCACCCTGATCAAATTACATGGACCGAAAATACTAAACCAGAATATAAATGAAAAATGAATTTATCATCATCATAAATAGTGTTCTCAGTAAAAAATTGTTATTAATAATTGGATGATAAAATTTATAATAAAATAATATATGGTATGATTATATAGTTATGGTTATTTAATATATTCATACTAAATATATATTTAATAAACATGACTTTCAGACATGTAAGAATGAAATCTAATCTGAGGTAAGGATTTCTCATCTCACTTTAACTTCTGTGAGATACATGCCATATTCACCACATCCATCCAAATATAAATTTTCATTAATCCACATTAAGGGAATGTGGGAAACCATAATTCTCAAAATAAGGACCAATACGTGCTGAAAGAGCCCAATAATTTATTAAATATAAGGCCAAGATTATTTGAGTTGGAAACTCTACATAATTTCTAGTGCATAGTACTAACACGTGTGTTTAGATCCTCCTTGATAATATCTTATAGGTGAGAATCCATTTTTTCCATTTTTTGAATGAATACCTCCTGGATGATTTTTCCATTGGTGAAGCCTTAGGCGATGATTCGGTCTTGATTTTCAATCTATGCCTCTTTCTTTTTAGTGGCCTCAACCTACAACCTTATTTCATAAATTCATAAAATCTCCTCATTTGATGCCTTGGGACAAATGAATTTTTCAATAATTTATTCATTACAGTGTAACATGAGCCTTAGAAACTTCCCTAACTCTTCTACCATCACTCTTGGTTCTTTTCTTGGATAACAACATTCCCCATCTTGTTGGCCTTTACTTTCTTTACATAAACCTTTCTTGGATAACCTGGTTTTCAGCAGTTTAGAAAAGTGAGAATATTATTTTTCAACAATTGGATTTTCCCCAAGACTACAATTAATTTACCTATGTCATGCTTTCCATTTTTTCCCCTTCTTCCCTCTTGGGATGTGGGGACCATTCCCTTGGAAACGGTCCAAACTTTTCACTGAGAGTTGGCTATAACTTTCATCACCAAAATCATCTTACTCATACATAAATGTCTGTTCTTGAACCACCCGACCTTCAAAACAATTTTTCAATGCAACCCTTGGGCCTTCTTTGAGGGGCCTCAGCTTCTATGGAGAGTCCACCTTGACTGTATTAACCTCCATGATATTCTTCTTCTTCTTCCGTTTCTCACTCTAAGTCTTCTAAAATGATGATGACTTAGGAATGGGAGTGATTGGGTCTAAGTGTCCCAACACACTAAACTTGTCCTTCCTTCCATGTCCATGATAAGATTTTGTAGCAGTGAGCAAAAAATACTTCCATGTCCACATTAAAGATGGCTTGACCTCTTTTTTGTAATCACCCACAGGGACACCCTTATCAACATTGTCTCCCTCCACTACCGACTAAGACATCACCCCTTGAATTGGGTCTTCCTCTGGATGAGGTAAAATAAGCCTAATTTTTATGGAATCATCAACTCAAGCCTCCTCATCCTTCTCTGAATCTAGAAGATCATTCTCAGTCTACTTGTGATCGCCTAAATCACTCTTTAAGCGGGTATTAATTTCCCCAACTTTTGGATTGGTTATAGGACTTACCACTTCAAACTACGGATCAAGATCGACAACATTACCTCATGCCTGATCCATTGCATCAACTCTTCCAATCGTTTGATGATAACCCCCAGACATAGCTCCTCACTGGAAGAATGAATCTTGATGCCCCAGATACCTACACACCTTATAATAATCCACCCAAGATTCGAACAAGAATGGTTTTTTCCTGATTTCTTCACCAATAGAAACCCACACCAACTCCACCATTGTCTAGGAGAAATCAACCTTTACACATATATGTGGGTTAATTGGATGTCTGATAGAAAGTTTTCTATTGTCAGAACACAAAAAATGCCCAACCATGTTCTCTAGCATTTGGAGGACTGTAGGGTTTTGGGAATGGAAAAGGATGTTCAGGTAGAGAAACCTAGATTGTAACTAAAGAGGACTCCTAATTTATATGAAAATAATAAGACCAACGAAATAGAAAGATTCTAAAACCAATGCACTTATGTGAAGAACTAGACCACGTGCAAACCAAATCTTCCCATGAGTTGTAACAAACCATAAGGTGTCGTTTGTCAAGAAGACAAGCAATCGTGTGCCCTTGTAACCCCTAAGATTTAAAATGAAGCAATAAAATTCTTCTACCAAAGGATGTAGATGCGTTAAACAAGACACTAGGTTCATATCCAAAACACATGAATCTTCCATAAACTCTAAAGGTGATGACGGAATATTTGGTGCGCCATCAAAAAGCTCAAGAACCTTCAGGCATAGCGAGATAGCCGAAACTTTTGGGAGAGCATCAGGGTTGATGAAAGGGAGGAAGGATAAAGGCTTCAAATCTGGTTGGGAAAGATCCTCCCACCATCCAGTAATGGGAAGGGGGTGGCCAAGGCTATCTCCATATCTATTATGGCATAGCCGTTGAGAGTTGAGATCTGAGAGATTCACTACATTATTCCAAATCCTATCACCATATTTACCACATATTTCAATTAACTTTTATTTATAATACCAATTTTATATTTTATATCAATAATATATTTTCTTCATGGTAATTAAAATTTTCATTTGAATTTATTTATTTTACATTTCTTACAACTCAAATGTTACAATGTTTTATGGATTAAGCTTTCAAAATAATCATTATTAGGGATTAATTGTGTTTAATTATCCTATGGGGAATATTTTAGAGAACCAAACACATCATAAATAAATATTAATTCTTTTTATATTAATATTAATTAAATTACACAATCACAAACCCATGTATTGTAAATTTATAGTGACTATGGAATCCTATGCATACAAATAAGTAGTCCATAAGTTTGCTACATTATCTCTAACTGTGTTCTTCATAAATACAACCCTTTTTAGAAATAACATACAAAATGGATTTCATCATAACCTCATAAAAGGATATATTATATGGGTGATCTAATATTATAATTAAGGGCAATCAAGGGACATATTGACATATCATGAGCATGGGATTAATATAACATGATAATAACATCTTAAAACTATATCTTGAATATTTTAGTTTATAAAATTGAGTCCTGCCTCAAATAATTAATTTTAAAAATACATAAATTATAATGGAATAAAATAAAGTTTCCAGTGGGATAATAAAATTGTCATAAGACAAGGATTCTTGGTATACATATAATAATATAAAAGCATTTTATTAGTGTTTCAAGGTCAATTGTCAATACTATTATAATGGATTTTGTTCACTGTCAAACTATAATTATAGTCAAGGATCAGTCGTATAACTTTCAGAGTAGAAAGTTTTCATTAATTAAATAGTTTCACTCACCATTCCAGTCATTGTTTCTTATGGGATGCAATTATTACTAAACTCATTATTGTGATATGTGTGTCCCACCTGTCACATAATGAAAATTATACATATTTGTGCCATAAGATTGTAAAACAATAATTATATAATATGCCAAGAAAAGAAATGGATTTCATAAACAGTTAATCCTAAAAAAAGTTATCATAAAATAAAAAAGTTTCATAAAAATTTAATCATTTCATCAAATTATAACCCATGGAAAAGGATGTGGGTTTCAAAATAATTTAATATTTTTATAACCGATGGAAGAGAAATAGATTTCATAAATATATTTCAGTTATAAATATAACCTATTTGGATACATAACAATAATTGTACCCATGGATCATTTCTCTAGTAAATCATAAGTTACCCTAAAGGATGTCACCTTAGATGGAATGTTATTTTTAATGAAAAATACTTTGTACTTTTTTAGGGAATGTTACTATCATTTGAAAATCACCTATATAAAAATTAAAAATTCCAAAAAAAATCGAAAACAATTTATTTTAAAATAATCCTAAAAAAATATAATGTAATATTTAATGAAAATTAAGGGAACTAAATTGTTAAATTTACATTCATTTAGTCTATGATAAAACAATTATTACTTTCAATTGTTTGGTAAAATCCAACCGGGCCTTGTTTGAAAAAAAAAATAAATTTTAAAAAATTAAAATGATATAAATGGGTAAAAATGTCTTTAAAAATCCTTTGGATATTTTTATGAACATTTTATGAATACATTTTATAATATATGGTTTTAGAAGAAAAATAAATTTTTGCTAAAGAGATAAACAAAGTAAATTATTCTTAAAAACATTATTTTGAGTTCTAGAGTACATAATGAGTGGAAAACGAATGGAAAACATATAATCTATACAAATAACAAGAGTAGAAGAAAATTAATGACTATATTGAGAGATATATCATAATATTTTATCATTATAAGCATAATCAGGAGAAATCCAGATAAACGATGATATTGTCACATAAACCCCTTACCACTCCAGTAATGTTGAGTCATAATCCCCAAGAAAGAATAATGATAAATAAAACCCATAAAATCTTGATTATATTTATATATATGATATTACATGTCAAGGTATCGTATATACAACTCATAAATGTTAATAGTAGAATAACATAACATTTGTCTAAAAGAAGTAAAATTGAGAAAATAATATCTTACCATATGTCTCTACATCTATAGTTCATGTTCATTCCTCGAGTATAATAAATATATGTTTATTATAAATTTATTATAGAACTATACATATATATATATCATACCATATATGATTTATTTATGATCTTTTATTACGCTTTTATTAACAATTTATTTCTAAATTCATGTTTTCTTAAATAATTGCTTCTTTTTTATGTATATTTGGATATGTATTTAGAGTAATCTAGAGATAGAAAATGAAATAAACCATTCGAAGAGATGGTAGGTTTTATGTATTCATGAAAATTGTTTCCAATTTCAAGACAAGTTTAAATAAACAATGGTAAATAATATATTACAATTCTATAATCATATTTATTCCAAATATATCACATATTTTCATCAAAGTCATCATCTTTAACATAAATTTAAAGCGTGAATTAATCACATCACTTATTTATGTGGTAGTATATCGTACACCCAAGGGACATTATCTTATTCCCAAACAATGGATGGTATGAATTTATATTTGATATAATAATTCAAAAAGTGTTATGATATCATTAATATCATATATAAATATTTAATCAATCATTATATCTATCCATGATAGGTAGTGATGGAAAATTAATAACATTTGTTTTCAAGATGGTAGTCTTCCGTACAAATGAATTATATTTTTTATCACATTTTATTTAAGTGGAGATGGTTTTTGGTATGAACATACCATAAAAACTAAGTATGTAGAAGATAATGATGTTATTATATTATAATAGTATAATAATAATTTATTGTGATGGAGGAAGTAATAAAATAAAATCATGCATTGAACAATGTTAAATATTTATCGGGTATCCTCCTTAGGTTTTCACAGAAATCTATCCTATATTGTATTTTTTATGATACAATGGCTTATAAGATTAATGTATGTATATAAGGAAGATATTTGGGTATGGATTGGTGATATCTATATTTTATGTAGGTATTTTATGGTGTTTTAATATATCCTTTCCTTGTTTAAATAATTATTCTCACCAAATTTTGAGCATTTTACATCAAATTAAGGATGATCATAAAGCACTTCCAAGGTACATAACTAAATAACTATGGAAAAAAAGTTACTTTTGGAGTAAAATACAAAAAATACACATAATGTATCACATTATATAATGTAGTAGTGAATTTCATGAAATAACTACATTGTATGAAGTGAAAAAAATATACATGAAGTAAAGTGGATATTTGTTATATAATGACACATATATTCTATGCCATGAATATTTATAAGTATACCCACAAAACCCGTCATTTAAGATTTTTATACACGTGGTTCCAAATTTACACGTTATGTAAAAACTATACACTATGTAATGGTCGTGATAGGTCATGATCCCATATATTTTACATATCATGAATACCTTTCCTATTGTATGACCTAGTACCCACCTAGAAAAAACTTTCGACCCATCGTTAATGTCATTCAGTACTAAATGATCCCATATAGATATCATAAAATGAGGGAAAGGTTGTTACTCTTGGGAGATCCTAGATACCAAAGCATGTTGTCAGAAGCTATACATTGTAGGATACTCCCATATATCATCTATATTACCATTATGATTTATTTTTATTTCTTTGTTCCCTTTAATAATATAATCACTTGGATGTTGGGATAAACACACCTTTTTCTTGGGTTACATAGTTGAAGGGGGAAGGTACCGTTGCATTTATTCCTTTTTTATTTTTTCATGTATTTTATATTTCAATTGTATATTGAAAAAATTTTAAATCACATTATTTAATTTTATATTTATCATTTGTATCTGAATATGAATGAAACATAAAAAAATTCATTTTCTTACCCGGAATCAAGGCATGACCATTGTCACATTCAGAGAAATAATGTTTAAAAATAGAATCGAGACAAACATGATACTAGATAAAACATAAATTTTTTGTGTGAAAGAAAAAAAGAGGATTAACAAATCCGAGAGGGAATACCAGGACCATTGGATATCCCTCATCTTGAATTTTAAACAAGACATGAATTAATCAATTTTTTTTCTAAAATCCAATTGTACCTAAACCCTAAAACTACAAAAATCTAGTATGTAATTGATATATTTTTAAACCAATCAATAATTATACATAATTTTAGTTCTTATTTCTTAAAATTAATCAAACCAATATTTTCTCACATTATTCATCAATATTGAAAACCTAAATAAACTAATTCACCATTCTAAGGGTTCAACCATCAACATACCGAAACTAATTTTTTTTAATTGAGTATTATAGTTTGATTCTTCATAGATATTTCTTTTTATAGACTATTCGGGAATTATCAACACCCTATGGGTGTGTCACTTCCAAAAACCTTATATTTTTGGATATGTGAATAATATAGTAGAAGTGGTGCCCGTTTATAAGTGTGTTGAGTGGCGTATAATTAATCTTTTGAAATAAAAAGGTGTAACCACGTTTTTCACTTTCCCCAAGGCTACTAAATGGACCATTCATAAGAATGTGACATGATAACATGAATATATAGTTATAAAATGGTATTTGGAAATGTATAGGGTCATTTTTCACCCATATCTTTTTAGTTTAACCCCTTGGTAATCCCATCGTTACCTTAACCATGGTAAATGTTTTTATTGTCTCATTTATTTAGTATAGAAAAGTAGGAGTTTATAATATCATATAATATATATTATTTTTATTATAATTGGGGTATTAATTTTATAAAATTAAATTCAGTTATTATGAGAGTTGTAATTTAAAATTAGTCCCACAAACATGATGAGAAAGCCTGTTTACAAAGAGATAATGTTATAATTTTTAAATTTTTTTTTACCAAAATTAAATTTGAAATTGGTTTTTCTAACCAAAATTGGATTAATATATATATAATTTAACTAATTTTACCAATAAAACTATCCAAAAACAATTTTTTTATTTTAAAATTATTTAAAATAAATAAAAATATGTATCAATAATCGTTATTCTTCAAGTTTCATTGAAACGTTTTTCAACTAATAAAATTCAAAAAAACTAACCAGGGGTAAAATTTTTCATTATTATGTCGAAGAAGAAGATTATTTTTTCAAAAATAAATTTTCTAGAAGTGAAAAAACTAAATTTAAAATATTTTCTGAAAAGAAAGAAAGCATCTTTTAGAAAAATATTTTTTTAGTAAAAAAATAGGAATAAGTATTATCTACTATCTATAAAAAATGTAAGATGAATGTTTAAAATATAATTTAATATATAATATATAATTTTAATCATAAACATTCAATAAAAGTGATTTCTTTAATTTATTGAGGTAAAACATATTTGTGTACATAAAAATTGGTTTCCAAAAGAATATTTCATTTATTTTCAAAATATATTTTATTTGTATTTATAATTTTTTGGTCACTAAAAAAATTAATTTTACATATACATGTATACAATATTCTTTCATAATTTATTAAATACGATTCAAATAGGAAATTCCAATGGCTAGGAGATAACAATCATATTAAATAATAATATTTTATTAATATGTTGTGTTTCATTTAAAATTGGTGTTTCATGAATCCCAAGCTACAATAAGTATTTCATCTAAAATAAGCTACAATAAATTTTATGGGATATAAATTATAAAATTTTCCTTTCATGTAACTAAAGAAAATCTATGTGTTGTATGTAAGGAAAAATATCAAAAAAAATAATTTTATTTAAAACAATATATTGAAAAAGATCATTAGATGTTACCAATTATTTGATATTTATTTCTTAAAGCATGTATATTTTTTTCCCTTATGGTTATTCATTAAAATTTCCAATTCATATTACCATCTTCATCTCTTATGAGTATAAATTATTGGGAAAATATTTTTAAGATGGAATTTTTCTCTCTTCCTTCGATAATACATTTTCATTAATATACTTGTTTTATAAAAATATTTTAAAAACTGTTTTTGGAATTTATTAATATTTTTTTAAAGATATTTTTACCAATTTTTAATGTTTTACAAAAATAATAATGGAATATTCATTAATTTTTTTGAAGGATGTAGTTTTGTCCTTTTTACAAAAGTTTGAAAGGATTATTTTTTACTAATATAGAATGTATGAAATTACCCACCATCATTACCATCTATGGTTTTGTAGAATACTTTAAAAGTTTTTAAGGTTCTTTTTAATGAATTTTATTCAATAATATTATGTACATTTTTAGTTTTTGGAATTAGTTTTCAAAGTAAAAATGATATTTTCCTAAAAAAAAATTGAAAGAAACTATTATGGTATTTCTATTAATATGTGACAAAAATACTCATTTTACCTTATTCATAATTGGGAATATGTTGTAATGATATCTTATTTATTATTTACCATGATTTTTTTTATTATTAGTTTGGTTTTGATTTACTATTTTGAAACTATTCCCCATAGTACTGTAGATTATTTATGATTATGATTATTGGTTAGGGAAGTATTAAAATTCGTATGACAGCTTTCTAATATGAATGTTTATATTGATTTCAATTCTTCCCTTTCATATGATGAATTCATTATACATTGTATTTTATAGTTGTGTCTTGCTATATCCCCTCAATGAATTAGTAGGTCCCATGATACAAACTAGATCAGGTTTTTGGCTGAGACATTACCCATTTATATAATATGTCTTGGAATGAGGCCCTAGATACTTTTTTATGTTGTGTATCATTATTCATTCCATATTTATAGTATTATTTATTTATTTCCATATGGTAATTTTATTATTCATAATATCGATGTAAAAATTTCATGCTCATGTGATTATTTATATGGAATTAATTTGATCATCAGTTATTCCTACAAAATTATTCTACATATTATTGTTATTTAATAAATTTATTTCTTTCATTTATTTATCATGAAATATTGATTTTCCCTTATGTAGTAATGATATATATTTTTTTATATGCACACTTACAGGTCATTAGATATCTCCCATTTCATATGTTTCTAATACCAATAATTACCTAAAGTGTATTATTATTGACATTTTAGGATACATTAAATGGAATAATGGTTTTCTAATAGAAAATTCTATGTTGTATTTTAATTTATCTATTTTAATAATATATTTAATTATGTATTAATTTTATCAAGTCTACTAACCTACTCAATAAATATGGATGTCATTCCTTATATCTAGTTCCATTTTAATAATGTAACCACTGACTTTGGTCGACATGGTCTAGGGTCACTATAGTTAGTATTATAGTATTTTTAGTAGAATCCTTGGGAACTTGTTTTAGGAAATCAATAAATATATAAAAAACCATTTTCATGTATTTTTGGATTTGTATATGTATAGGATAACATCTATATGTTTTTTTATTATTGTTACTATGTGAATTACTTAGAAATTCTTAACTATCTATATACAAAATTGGGAGTGTCTTCATAATAAGTCTACCCAAAGGAAATAACTCCAAAATCGGTGTGTTTGGCTTTGGCTAGATCCCCATCTAATACAAAACAATGGGAAACTCTTCATACCAAATTTTACACTCCATTGCGATATTATTTGTTTAAGTCAATCATTTTTTACCAACCATTATAATGGATTTGAAAAAAAATTTATGACAAGAGAATATTATAAAAAATTACTAGTTTATGATAATGATATTATCTCTACATAAATTTTTTAATTTCTGTTATGTGTGTCACTAGTTTCGAAATTTCATATCATCATTCATATAGTGATGATAAAATCTAGTATAAGACATTATTTTTAAATAGAACCTAGTGGATGGAATTTAAATTGAATCAATACATAAAATCCATTTAGGGATTTCACTCCTAGGAAATATAATGAATTTGAAGCTAGAGATTCAATTTGAACTGATCACATTATAACCATATTATGTCAAATCAGATAGGTTATGCCTAATAACATAGCCCGTATAGAGAATATTACTAATCCAAAACATGGTGTAATAATGTTAGACTATTTCATGTGTTAACCAAATCCATCATTTAATGGTAATAAAAATCAATTTGTGGTAATGGAATGGAAAACTTCCTTCAAAAATGTATTTATTAGATTGGGAAGTAATGAGGGGTATAATGTTGTCAAGAATTTTTATCATCTTTATCGGGATGAATATCAATAGTGGTCATTTATTAAAAAATATGGATGAAAAAGAAATAAAAAATGTAGAGTGGAATTATTTTAATGTATTGTTAATGGAAAAATATCTTCGTAATATTAAATAAGTGGATATGGAGATACAATCCAAAAATCATAGAATAATGGAAGATGAAAATGTTCGTATGTATGAATCCAATGTTTCAATGTTATAAATGATTGATGAATACTATATTAAAAATCTAAAGAAGAAGGTTGGCCATTTCATTTTTGGGATTAATTCAATCCTTTGAATGAAACAAGTCTCCCAAAAATTCTAATTATATGAAGACATAATATCATGTTCTCTAAAGATAGAGGAATAAATCTCCAAGACATATGTATTTTATGGAAACAATGGAAGGAAAAGGGCATAGGAGCACTCTGGAAATTTAAATATGAAAAATTTTATAAGGGAAGAGTTGAATTCTAATCTTTTAATAAATTTGTAAGGAAACACTTTAGAACTTTCCTGTTGGGAAGGGGAATTTTCTAAACCTATGGAGAAAATACCATTATACTCTTAATCTCAATGTAAATATAGTAACTACCGATGTGAAATTATTTAACTATAAGGAGATGGGTATCTTTGAAAATGATTTTCTTAAGCATGAATAAAATTTCCCCAGAAATGAAAAAGGGGGAAAGAAAAATCTTATATAATTAAAATAACTGATTTTTAAGTCCCTATTGATGTAGTGGAATGTAAATTACTAATATATTCAATTTTAGATAGTGAATTCTTTGATTATAGGCTATCTCACTCCTTTATATCATAAACATTTTCATGATAATTTGATATTATCTATGTAAATTATGAAGGGAGTTAATAGTGAAGACTCCTAGAGGAATTATTACTAAAACAAGGATGTGTTAGTCAGTTCCCATCGTGACACATAAGAATTCCATATTTTTTGAACTAATTATTCTACATATGTTAAATTTTAATAAAATCCTTGTTAAGGACTGTATTTCTAAATATATTGTAAAAAATTATTACAGATATAAAGAAATTATAATTTGAGATGAAGATGTAGAATTCTATATCTTAATAGGGGACACTTCATCATCTATGTAATGTATAGATCCACACACCATGTATCTCTTCTAAATGATATCCTTGGAGAATAAGTGTAGAAACAGGCTATAGATGTCAAATGTAATATTAAAATTTAAGGTGTGCGTATTTTTCTATAATACATTGATGCACTTCTTAAGGAATTACATGTACATCCACCAGAGAACAAATTTTAGTTTTCTATTGATTTAATACATGACTTGAGTACTATATCAAATACTCCCAAATGAAGGAACACCATTGAGTTAGGGGAGTGGAACAATAAACTATGGTATTTATTTCATAAGGGAATTATACTCTATAGTGTTTAACCTTATGTATCCCCTATTCTTTTCATAATTAAAATATGGATCTATAGGGATTTGAATTAATTATATGGAAATAGATGATATAATGATAATGAAAAAGTATCATCTACCTCACATTAATTATTTATTCAATAATCTTCACACTGCATAATATTTTTCAAATAATTACCTTCGTTCTATGTATAATAAATTCTGAGTAAATAAGGAAGATATTCAAAATATAGTGTTTAATGTGATGTATAAACATTATGATTTCACAATAATTCCATTTGGATTCACAATTATACCTTCTATCATTATATAAATAATGAAAATAGTATTTCAGTAATATCTTGATGAGTTTTTTCTATTATATATTTTTAATACAATGATGTACTCTAATAATTTTGAGGACCATGAGAATCCCTTGAAGATCATTATTTTTACTCTTAAATGAAAATTTTTTGAATGGATATTTTGGATGTGTGAATTTTGAATTCAAAATGTTTTCTTTCTTGGAAATATTTTCTCCTAAGAAGGGTTCTCATTTGATCATATGAGGATAGAGGTAGTCCGATACTATGCTAAACAAGTAAAAATAACTCCTTTATGTAGTTTTATTGGATTTTAATGTTATTATAGGATATTGTTTTCCAAAACATCCTAATTTGATAACATGTTAACCAAGGTTACATGAAAAAAATGTGTTATGATTGTAAAGATAAAGAAGTTTGAATAATGTTTTGTAGAATCAATGAGGATATTGGAAAATTCTCGGATATCTACTCTAACATTATAAATGATAGGTTTGTTATATATATATATGCATCAAAAGGGGACTCAGTGGTTTCCTTATAAAGAATGATAATGTTTTCCCTATGTATCAAGGTAGTAAAAAAATTTATGTTAAAAACTATCCAACCATGATATGTAGTTAATTGTTTCAATATTTTATATAATGTTATGGAGACATTATCTAAATGGTGAAATGTGTGAGATATATACAGATTATAAGGGTTTGAAATATATGTTTTTATATAATCTGGTAAACATGAGGCAAAGGAAATGGATTGAGCTACTCACAAACTATGATTTTTCAATACACTACCACATAAGTATGGGAGATAAGTTAGAGGATGCACTGAGGTATAAATATCATGGATTCCTGACCGAAATGAGGATTTATATGGATCTTATGATCATGGATTTCGCAAAATGAATCATTAAATTATTAAGGGGGGAGGAATCCATCCTTTTTCAAAAGATTTCCAAACCATAGTTTTTTTTGGAAATATAAAAATTTCTCGTCCTGATGATGATAATAATCAAAAGAAAATTAAATTCATAAATAATTGAAATTGGGAAAAATATCGAAGATGGAACTCTAAAATAATAAATGATACAATCTCTATAATATATACCTGATGTAATTAATGAATTATTAGAGGATGATCCTTGCAATAATTTCTCTATACACCCTATAAGAACCAAAATATAAATAGATTTGATGGAACATTTTTTGTGTTATAATATGAAGTGGGAAATTATGGATTATGTGTCAAGATGTTTGGTTTTCATATATGTGATGTATGGATAAATCTATCTTAGATTAGTCATCAAACATTTTCATATTCTTATGTGGAAATGGGATAACATTACATTGGACTTTTTCAATGGATCGATAAATATTCCTAGAATTGATGATATAATTTGGATTATTTTTAATCACCTAACAAATATGTGTGTTTCAAATCTATTATAGAATACATATATCTTGACAAACATTGATATCTCAATACTAATGAGTTTTTAATACTTCATGGAATATTTTAATCAATTTATTCTGGTCAAGATAAAATATTTATATTGAAATTCTAGATAAGTATCCTGAATGATCTCGATAACTATCTTTGTTTGAGAATATATTATCACAATCATATATATGGATATTCTGAAAAAAACAATTTAAGATTTAGAATAAATTTTTAGTTGATTATCTCTTGTATTTCATGGTATATGAGATCCGAATTTACCTTTTTTATATTCCACCTATAATAACAGATTCTATTGAAGTATTCAAATAGAAATCAATGAATAATTATATTGAAAAATATGTATTAATAAAATGTATTGTTTCGACATGATTTAATGCAATATTGTAGTCCTAGAACACATATATAAAACAATGGTAAAGGTAAATACAATTCAAAAATATATGAAAGAAGCTGAAAGTGCGAAAATTTGTTATTTTAATTACCAGCTGAATGATTTTTAATTTCAATCGGGTGACACATTTTCTTGAGAGTATCTTTTTTGAATGGTTTTATAAGGATAGTTATGAAATGGAATCTAATACCAAGTTAAATAAGAAAATATTAAGTCATGTAATGAATTATATCCATGGATTAATGTTTGGAAATGCCACCAAGACTATATAAATCACAGGATTTGTTCCATATATCATTATTAAGGAAGTTCATTCTAGAATTAATGCATGTGATCACCTATGAAGAAGTATAATTTTATCCTTATCTATCCTACTATGAATCAATAATCAAAATTCTTAAAACTAGAGAACATATATTGAGGAATCAGAAAAATTTTCGAGTAAAGTTACTTTGGAAAAACTATAATATAGAAGAGGTGATGTGGGAACCTAGTGAATTTTTTATGAAAAACTACCCAAATATTTTTGTGTGAGACATTCTGTAAATTTTAAGGATGGACTTCTTTTAGGGATGAATGTAACACCTCAATACATTATAATATAACTTTCCTTTCAAATAAATCAATTATCTTCAATATCATAGGTTACACAAAATCCAAAATCTAAAGAAACATAAAATAGCATTCCATTAATACATAACAATATAATTAGGAAGTATGAATAAAACAATCTAAATTTGTAAAATTATATGGTTTACACAAGTATAAATTAATTTATTGGTTAGAAATTTATTTTTAAAAAAATTATAATCATTTTAATGAAAAGTTAACGTCTTTATGAAAATTTTACTTGTTTTAAACAATGGATTTTCATGTTTTTCACAAATATCATAAATTAAAATTTTAAAATTTTTTAAAAAACAATTGTACTACTGAGTGAAACATAATTTTTAAAAAATCATTACAAAATTATCTAGGAGATATTTTTTTGATTATTTAAAAAATATAGTGAATAGTAATAAATTACTGATTTTTTATGAAGGTTACATTTTCATTTATAGAAATTACCAAGTTCCATTTTTTGTTTAATTTTTTTTAAATTATAATTTGTAAAATTATATTATAATTAATAACATTTCTATTATTTTAATCAATTAAAAGTTCAATTTTGACATGGAATTTTTTTTGATTTTGAAAAAATTTCCATTAGAACCCCTATTTATATTTGTCTGGGAGTTAATCTATAAATTAAATTTCAATAATACTATAAAATTAACTTATAAAAATAGATTCCATATTTGGATTCATCGTAATAAATATTATCTAATATACTCAGTTAAATGTTTTTCCTAATAAACAGCAAAAATAGTAAAAATTAAATATAGTAGGACTGGTTAAAATGGGTTTAGTAGGGATTAACCTAAGCATATATATGTTAAATAACCTAAATAATTGTCCAATCCATATTTTATGGGTATATTTCAACCTTATAAAATATAATTTTCACTAATGATCCATTTTTTTATATTTTTAATGAAAAAAATATTGGTACTATTATACATTTCAAAAATTCCAATTATGTCTTTCCCCTCACTTATAAAAGGGAACCCCTATCCACTCCCCTTTACACATACAAAACCATTTTTTTGTAAAATACTTACCCAAATATCATCATTAGATCCCTATAAATGATTTATATTCCTTTCTTGGATAGTAAAACTAATCTATTAAGGACTTAGGTATAATCCTAAAGAGGATTTCTAAATATGCGGTATAGTTATTTACCATGAATTTTCATTTTATTTATTAGTTTAACTCATTATAATCTCCATAAACTATACGAATATGATGAAAACTGTATAAAAATGTACGTGGATGTTATTATGACAATTTCATGACCTATATCCTACTCATATTCCATCAAATGGGAAATAAAACTATTGATCGTGTGTACGACGAATAGACGTGTTGTGAACTGATCCAATTAATTTTCCATAACCAACAATCACAGATTGATATCATGATGGATTTAATGAATATATATTATATTTATGAAATTATTAAGAATATAAAATTATAAAAACCTATCTACCTTCTTATGTTATAGATTTTTGGAAACTGATAATGTCGCTCGTGTGTACATGTAAACTACCACCTCCACATAACTATGTAATAAACTTTTCATTTTACCTCAACATAGATGGAAATAAGTATAGAATTAATTAATATAAAATATATTTATTATATAACAATTATTTTTTAAAGGTGAAATATGGTTTATCTTTCTTTCTTTCCAATTGTAAAAATTTAAAACAGTATTCATAAATATTAATTGCATACCATCTCCAGGAATGGTGTAACTAATTTTTCTATGTATATCATATATGGGATAATATTAATACATTCATAATGAATAAATATTATATTTATATCATTTTTATATTATTTATAGGAATTATCCATGATAAAACTACAAGTACTAAAACAACAAAAACTGAAACATACATGAAAAACGAAGCAATTATCGCACAATAGAGTATTTTTAAAAAATAATTTTTTATAAAATGGTAGAAAATTGTTGTAAGAATATAATATATGGTATGATATATAGGATTAGGTTAATTAATTGATTTATAGTAAATCAATATTTATTTAAAATTAAATTAAGACATGGATAATGGAAATCAGACCACAGTTAAGAGTTTTCTTCACCACTTTTACTCCTACGAGACATATTTACTATTCACCACTTATTTATTTTTTGGGGTGTATATAATTTTTCATTAATATGTTATATTGTGAATATATTTTTGTTTAGGGTATTTAAAATTATCATTTTATGTTATTTAATTCATGGGTCTTACGATTCAAATGTTACAAATGTGGCAAGGTTTTAATTCTTAATCACATCATTATATGAGATTGTTTATGTTTAAGTCTCACTTAGGGGAATCATTTTTTTTATCTTGAAAAATATATATTTTCATCATATCTATTTATTCAATATCATTTAATGTAACAGTACAATTTTCCAACCATTTTTGTGCAAAATTATTTAAATTTTTTTTATGAAAAGGTTACATTATTTCTCACTTCGATTGAAAATAATTTTTCTTCTATATCCATATTCTAAAAACATATTTTTAAAAATTCACTTAACATTATTAAAATAAATTATCAAATGAATTTTTAAACATTATTGAATTTTTAAAGAAGGGTTTTAATGTAATATTATTTTCATTTTCCAAAATATGTACTATTAACCTTTTTGAAATAGTGTGAAAATAATGTTTTTACATATATAGAATATTTTAAATTACCCTCTATCATGGAAAATAATTATATTTATTCTTCCATTAAAATTTTACATTCATATTTTATATATTTTTAGTTTTTTAATTTTATTTTCAATGTGAATGGGATATTTTCCTTAAAAATGTTTTTGTTAGAATTTTTGTGGTAATTCTATTATTCAATGACTGTTATAATATTTACTTATGGTAAATTTGGAATATATTGTAATGAAACAATAATTATTATTTCTATAGATGTTTAATGATAAATTTGACTGGGATATTCTATTTAGATTCCATACTCCATAGTAATATAGATGGTTTATTATTATGTTTATTTATTGGGAAAAGTTTTAACATTCGTATACTAATTTCCAATAATAATTTTCATGTTTAGTATGATTATTAATTAGGGAAATTATGAAATTATCATAGACTATATTTTAATATGAGTGTTCTTGTTGATTATATTCCTCCCCATTAATGTGAGGAATGCATTGTACTTAGTATGTGATGGGTAGGGCCCACTATAGCCACTCAATGTATCAGTAGGTCTCTTGAGCCAGACAAGATTTTAAATTTTGTAGAGGCCTTCCCATTTATGTAATATCTCTTAGAATAAGTCCTTCATGGTCTATTAATAATATTCGTCCTTGTGTATTCTCTATTTATGGTATTAGTTATTGAATTCCATTTTATTATTCAATTAGTTATAATATCCATAAATATGTATCAAGATCATGTGATTATTTATATGGAATTATTTTGATAATTAGTTATTCCCACATTAATATTCATTATGTTGATGTTATTTACTAAATATAGTGTGATTTAGTAATTTACCATTCCATATTTATTATTTATTATAAATTCATAATAGAATTCCCTATAAAAATACCCTTATATGGAATTAGATCTCACACCTTTTATATGTTTCCTTTCCTCCGGATTCAATTATGTTCATTATGATTGATATGAAAGAATATTCTATTAGAAATAATGGTGCTCCCAAAGAAAATTATATGTTGTATTTTTTGTTTTTAAGTTTAATTTGTGATTAATGTATGTATCAAGTTTTCTAAGACTAATAATCTATTATGTATTTTCGAGTGGGATTCCTAATATCGAGTGACAATGTAATAAATTGACCACCAACTATGGGCTACTAGAGTCAAAGAAACTACATTAGAAAAGGTAGAAAAGGGTTTTTATTCTCCCAGACTATGATAGTTTCTCCTTTATTTTGATTGAAATAGATTAAATACATATATATTTCTATAATAGGGTTCTAGAAATCATGATGAAAGGGGAATGATCAGATATTTCTCAAATGAATATTCCACCATCCATTCGTAATAGGATGAAGATGATTTATATTGAATATGATCAATTGAAAAAAGTGGAGGAATCATCATAATTTCAACAATGATCGTGTAAGAATAATATGTTTCAAGAATCGATTATGTCTCAAATAAATTCCAAACATGGAGACCGAACAATTGGATGAAGCTCATAGTTCAACATTATATACCTATCCTATAAGTAATGATGTATAAAGCTATAAATGAGTATTTATAGTGGGATAATATGAAAAGTGATATTCAAGAGTATGTATCTATGTTTCTAGTATGTAAAAAATATGTATTTTAGACTAATGTCCAAGGGTATGTAAAAACCACCTCATATACTATAATTGAAATATGAAGAAATCACAATGAATTTTGTCTTCAGAATCCCCAAAACATCATAAGGTAGAAATGTTATTTTGGGTTGTAGTTCAATGCCTTAGGATGTCAACATACATCATTATATTACAGGAAGATTTCACTATTACTCATATTTGAAGAATATGCACTACGTAATTGTTAAGGAATAAGTGATTACCACATTTTGATGAATTTTAGGGGGATCTTAGGATTATGTCATTGTTCAAGTGAAGTCCTTAGAAAGCTATTTAAACAGAGTTGATTTTAAATCTCTATTATCATCCCTACATAGATGGTCAGTCTGAGGGGATCATTTAATATTTAAAATATATATTAGGATGTTTATTTATGAATTTTAATGTTTTTCTTGATCAACACCTACCTTCGGGGTAAATTTCATACAATAATATGTTTTACTAAATAATTTAGATTGATCCATATATATACCTCTATGTAATGAAGTGTAGAACTCCGATGTGTCTTAATAGAGTTGGGGAAAGAAATCTATTGGAACCTGATTAAGATAATTAAATAGCACTGAATGTTAGATCCATTCGATATTAATTTAGCGAAATATAGATTCATCAAAAATGTTATATTATTAATCCTTAATTATATTTGATGTTCAAAGTTGGAAATAACATATTCCTGGAGATATATCAATGAATTAATCTTATGAGATTTTAAATTAAGGGAAATATGTGCTCAAGAAAAACTAGTCTTATAAAAATTATTTTTTTATTGGGATGTTAGTTTATATCTTGGGACATCCACCGAATATCTCTTTTTTTCACAATGTTGTCCATGTATCTCTATGGAAGAAGTGAATATGTGATCCTTAAAATTTGTTGAACTAAGAGGCCAAACCACTAGAACAAGATCATTCTTATGGGATAAAATGGTAGAGATTATAGATCAAATAGATAAATTTGTACAAAATAATACTACTCACCTTGTCAATGTTTGGTGGCTAAACCATATGTTTTATAATGAAATTCAAGAACCCATGGATTTGATAATGAAGAAGTAACCTCAAATGATTATATCAAAGTAACATAATTTTGAGGGATAAATTCTTATAATTGGTATAATGTTACAGCACAAGATTTTATTATATATTTCTATTTAAATAATTCTATGTCATCAATCTCAGGTTTAACATTACCCATTGAGAATTAAGTGAGCTCCATTATACTATAAAAAATTATTATCTAAATGTGTAAATTATGAGATGGTAATTAAATTAATGGTATGAATAATAGTAATCACATTTAAAAAATGTATAAAGGTAGTTGACAAATAAAATATATTGGTAAATAAGTATTCATTTTTAGTAAATTCATTAAATTCTTCATAAATACATTTTTCCTCGAATTTTTTTGCAAATATTATTTTCAAAAAAAATTAATTTAAAACAATTTTTGAAAATTTATTTGAGAAAATATAGATTATTAATTAAAAAATATTTTAAAAAAATATCTTAGATTAAATTTATTGTATTTTTTTGAAAATGTAGATTTTTTATAAATTGTAAAAATGATATTTTTTATTCAAATCAATATTTTCATTTAAAACATTTTAAATGTTAATTTTTTTATTCAATTTGTTTTAAAGGATAAATTTTTTTATTTATATTATTAATAAACCAATAAGGTCCATTAAAATTAAATTTATGCGTTATTTTTTATAAAGTATTTTTAGGCTAAAGGAAAAAAAAATCTAGAGAAATACTTATTCGCACTTTTTACAGGCATCATTTTATATTAAACTCTACCACTTATATTAATTGAATGTTAAGAATTGGATTCTGAATTTGGAATTATAATTTGATTTTTTTAATGTTTCCACATTAATTTTTCAAAATGAATAGTAAAAAATAGTAATAAAATCATCATGATTAAGGAGAAAACAGGTTTTCTAGGGTTTTAAACCAATAGGAAAGTATATGTTATTTAATTAAATATGACAAAACCACATTTCATTGAAATATATATAATTAATCCAATCCAAAATTTTATCATATATCCTTTCAGAGCCATTTTTATAGTGTAGGAAATTTTAATATTTTATTTTTTTAAGGCATCCCAAGTGTGTCATCTCAACAACTTATCAAAAGTGACCCTTATACTCTCTTATTTAAAAATATTTAAGCCTTTTATCTCAACTAAACCCTATAAATTATCTTATATAATTTCATAATAATTTTCTATAGGTTTTTTGCTCCCAAAATACCAACCCTATGGTCCTTAAGAGTAGATCTAAAGGTGTTATTTCAAGGAAGAAGAAATTACCTTAATTAATTACATAATTTCATACTTATTATTTCATCTACTATAATTTTTTGTTATATATCATAAAATAAAAACTTTATTATAGTAAATATAATGAAATTTTTTCATGATTTTGAAAACACAATTAACCACCAATTTTTCCATGAAATATGAAGTGAAAGTATAACTTGTTCTTACATGTAGACTACTGCCTCCAAAAAGTGATACAAATTATTTTATATCACCATATTTAATAGATATTTATTATGATGGATTTAATATTTACCTAAATTCATGAAATATATATAATTCTATAATTATAATAAAATATCTCCTTTTTTACTATCCCATCTTTTGGAAAAAATAATGCCGCTTGTGTGTAAGTGTGGACCACCACCTCCATGGAGCGATGAGATTTTCTTTTCATTTGTGATTTACATGGATGCAAAGAATGTTAAATTTAATAAATATATATTATATATATATATATATATATATAATTAACTTTGAAATTGGAATTACTATTTACCATTCTTTTGTTTTATCCATCAAAATGTGAAAACATCCTTCATGCATATTTATGTCCTACGATCTCCATAAATGATGAAATTTATTTATCTATTATTATTATTTATAAATGAAACAAAATATTTATATAATGAATATATATGATATTTATATCATGATATCAATTTACAATTTTATGGATCCATGAGAAATATATAATTAAAAAGACAACCAAACCAAAACATACATGAAGAAAGATGTAGTTACCACCTAGAACAATGATATTAGTAATGAATTTTAATAAATGGGGATTAAAAATGAATAGTTAAATAATCTATTGTATCATGTATATGATTATGTTTATGTTATTTATGTATAATAACTTTATATGTATTATACAAGAGGTTAGAACACATATGAAATAAATCAGACTGGATGTAATGGTGTATTTTACCATCCAATCGTTATTCAGGATTGTTTATATTTTTGTATCCATTGGGAGAATAAGTTGATCTTTCAATCTAGAACATAATATATTTTTTCACATATGGTTATCTCTAGGAATTAAAAGTTTTTTAATAATTTTATTCTCTTTAAATAATCATGATACTGATATAATGATTTATATAGAAGATTGATGTTGGTAAGTTTACTCTATCAGGAATCATTTTCTTCAATGTATATATTTTCCTTAAAATGTTTTACAGTATATTTTTCCTATTAAAAAAATATTTATTAATGGGATTATTTTTTATTTTTTTATTTTAAAAATTTGGTTTAAAAGAATCCTTAATTTTATTTTCCAAATGGGTTATTTTTTTCTTTTTACCAAAAATGTAAATGGAATCATTGTTATGAAATACACAACATGAAAAAAAAATAATACACCGTTATGATGGACCAATGTATTGAATCATAATTTAAACTTTTTCAATGCATCCATTCAGAGAAATTGTTTTCTGTAATATTTGGTAATTTTTTTAATTTTTAATAATTGATTTCAAAGTAAAAATGGTATTTTCATAATGAAATTTTCATGTTTTTAAATTCTTTCATCTATGTAAAAATAATTTGAAAAAATTTCTTCCTAACTAAATATATACTATATTAATTCCATCCTCCACACTACTTTGGATAGTTTATCATTATTTTTACAAGCTATATTATTGAAATTATATATGTCAATTCATCCAATATATAAAATTGTTTATTTTAAATGCATTTTGATTAAGTTTTATTTTTTATATGATGAATATAATGATCATGTTATGTTATGGATGGGACAAACGACTATATATCCCATTTATGTATCATTAGGTCTTATGAGACAAAACAGGTTGGGTATTTGGCTGAGGCTTTACACATTAATATAGTTTTCTTGAAATAAATCCCTAATGATAATTTTATGAAGACGGAAATTATGCATTTCGTCATTAAACAATAATTTATTTACTTCTATGTGTTTTTTTAATATATAGGATATCTATTGATAATTATCAAGCTCATTTGATTATTTATATTACATTATTTGATCATTATTTATTCATTCCATATTATTATTTTCATAATTATCTCATATTATACCATATTGTATATATACCCTTACTAAGCTTCTAATATAACATTTTTCTTATGTTTCCTTTCCTTAGGTTGATTGGATGTGTAATATAGTTTTTATAGAAAGATATGTGTAAAATATTGGACCTATATGAAATTGAAAGGTCCCCTATTCACGGTAGGTCACATGGCCCCAAGCACAACTCGTTGAATGCCATAGGCTTCTGAATAGCTGGAAGGACATATGGTGTGTTTGTCAGGAGACAATCCCTTCATTACTAGAGTGTAACATAGTAGAATAGTAATAAAATACAATAGTGAAATATGGCGAAACAAGAAGAAAATTGTTAACTAAACAATACATGAATTCACAACAAATTAAAAAGTGGATCATATATAATTATGATTATACATATATCTAGAAAGAAACCAAAACTTGTACAAAGGATTATAGTACAATAAAAGTATCCAAAATAATAAAAATATGAAAATATTCTATCTCCAAATTGAATAATGGGCCTCTACTCGGTCTTAGGCTCCCATGCTCCTAATCACGGTACAAAATCAACTCTCGAACTATGAGAACTCTACCTTGTTTCTACCTGTATTCAAATTTTCTATTCAGGTACCCAATAGTTTCCAAAATAGGGTTTCAGATTCAATGCATGTAGGTAACCACCAAAAGATCGATACAATTCATGGATATAATATACAACAAGATAAACAGTTTGTAGGTAAATATGTATATAGTAAATAAATGTATAGATTCCCAAGGCATGAAACTATTAATCTAGTAACACTAAAATAGACTCTCAAGGCTCCCTATAAAAGAAGGTCAAGATCCTCTATCATGTCATCTACAAACAATACCTTTATAAAAAAACAATGTTCTCTCTATAAACCCATGAACCATATCATCTATGACATTTTCCCTTCAACCCGAAGTGTCAAAGAAACTAAGATCATATCACTTGACGAAGCATATCATATTTCTTAGGGTCATCCCCTATAACAAATATGTCAGACCACGAAGGCCCCAATCCAAGGTGTAGAAGACAATGGAATTTTTATTGAGTCCTATTAGAATCTCGATTGAAACTTGATTAGTCAATAGTTGGATTCCTAGGATCAGGTCATGGTGATCATATCCTATGTGAGTGCAAGTAATCTTGATTAAAGGGGTAGTAAGGCCAAAGGCATCCTACATAATCAAGATTGAAAGAGTATACTCAATTCAAGGCGTCCACTACCATGTTCGAGATCTAAGGATCATTGTACAAGGAATCTTTTCATACATTCAACAATTCATAAAATTTATCATTTCATACCTTAATAAATTTCATACCATATGTTTCATCCAACTCATATAAAAACATTACTCCAAACACAATCAAATATTATACCCACACATTTAACCATTATCATAATCAAAGGAAATAATGAGTATAGCTACTCATTTATAAAGTTTCTAATAAGGCCATTGAAGCATTATATATTCCATATAAACCATTTAATAAAAATAATTTATGGTCTATGATGGTATCCCATCTTCTAGTAAACCAATTTGATTGAATTTATTTATTAATAAGATTCCACAAAAAAGGTAAGTGTCAACTCCCCCAATGGGGGGTTCTATAAGGAATAAATAAAGAAATTCATATAGAACACCACATGTTTGTCCCTAAATTAGTAAAAAACCCCCCAATAAATCACAAAGTAACCTACATTAATCCCTCAAATATCCAATTATATCTAATTCAATTAACTAGTTTATTTTCAAGGCCTTAAAGAAATGTCCAGTGGGCAGCAAAATGGCAGCTAGGACTATAAATCACTGAAAGCAACAAAAAATTTATAGAACACCTACTGTAACTATTTAGTATAGTGATAATCTAGTATAAACTATTGATTTGACTTAGATCTAGTGAAAAATAATGATTAATCAAAGAAATTGAAAATATGGAAAATGATACTACACCTAAATAGAACTATCTATACAAGGACAAAAAATAAATGGATAAAAATAATCGAGTACTCACATATGTGAATCCAACTAGATGAGAGGAACTTGAATCAGATATCAAATAGATAATATCCCTCAATTTGACGTTTATTCATTAAGGGGCGCTCTCGAAATGCGAGTTTCTTATATGTTCAATGAAATGGGGATTTAGGTTTCAAAATAAGATTAATTAAAATTATATTCAATAAATTTACCAATAATAATAAGGTTGCCTGATTACAAATAAAATTTGAAAAACATTGTTCCAACCATGTGTGGTTAGTTATAGTAGAAGGGAATTATCACATTTTCCTTGATTTGTTTGACAAACCATGAACAATTCATACCAAAATCCACTTTCATATTATAGAGGTTGTGGCATGGTTGATCAGCCCAAAGCACAAGGTTCTTCTTAACTATGCTTTATATATATCCCCACTATATATCATTTCATTCTTTGATCTAACCATGTAGTCTGTTCTACATGGTTTGAACTAGCCATGTGTCGGGACATTTTCACTTCAAAACATGGGCACCGAGATCCAAACATTCCCCAAACACCCTCAATGCCTCCATGAACCCAAAGGTAATTAACTTTATTCCATATTTAAACATTAAAATTGAAATGAAATGGATTTATACTTCATAAAATCCTATCCTCTTACAATATTCCCTACTTAAAGAAATTCATCCCCAATTTTTTCTCTAAAGGGTGGTCAATATTTTTGTGAGAAAAACTCCATCCACTAAGCACATATATAATCCTCCCACTCCTAACACTCATCCTATAAACTATTGTGCATTCATAGAACCTATACTAGAGGAACTGAACACCCTCATTGAATCATCGTTCTCCTTTCAATGATATGAATCATCTTCTCCACAAATGACTTATCATCCAATTGTCACGACCCGTCCTCGGGGCCCGTGACGTGACTACCCCAAGCCCGCCTTCCATAGGCCAGGGGCTGGCGACTAGCACCAAGGCGTAAATCCCGATAAACAGGGAAGGCATTGCCTTCATAAAGTAAACAACCACCACAGAGTAAGCACGCGGAAAGAGTAAACACTAAGTATAAGAGAAGTGCTGAAATGTAAATGGGCCAGAATACAAACCCAAAAGAAAGTACAACTACAACTTAACAAGTACAATAACTGGAAGGATGGAAGCGGCTCCTGGGTCATCCTCCTCGGATCCTACATGAAGGGTAGGTATAGATGGCGCAGCTCCCGGATCGTCCACCATGGATCCTACCTGAAGGGTAGGTACAGATAGCCTCCACAACGCTCTCACCCGTCAACCTCCTCCGAGTGTCGTCCCACCATGATGTTCACCTCCGGATACTGACTCGTCACGTGGTCCACCTCTGGGTACTGACTCGTCGCGTGGTCCGCCTCTGGGTACTGACTCATCATGTAGTTCACCTCCAGGTACCGTCCAGTCCTCGAACACTCGGCCTCCATCAGCACGGCCTGCCATCTGCAACTAACCCAATGAGGTGCGGGCATAGCCCGTGCAGGGGTGAGTATAACGATACTCAGTAGGGACCCTGAGACCTCAAGGTCACACAAAATCCAACAAGGGTAACTACAAAGAATATCTCAACAGATAACCTCTACTTAGGTATATGCCCATACATATACCTAAGTTATCAATTAACCCATCTCAATCATGAGGAAACACAACGATTATGAAATAAACGGATAACCACTACCCAGTTATATGCCCATACATATACCTAAGTTATCAAGTGACCCATCTCATTCATGAGGTAAACACAAAGATCAAAGATTCAGCTCAAACCATGATTTTTATTATCGAAACCGTAACTGATGAAGAGCTCCATCTCTAGAGTGTAAAGTGATCCTGTCACGACTCCGAGATACTGCTCACTAACCTAAGACTACTGAGGTACTCCTCCTGTCAACTACTGTGGGCCTTCTTCTACAACCAAGTGCTTCCCACCATGGTTCTGCTGCTACAACCAAGCACTCCCCCTCATAGCCTCCAGAAGTACTCCTTCTGTTGAGTACTGTGGGCCTGCTGCTACAACCAAGCGCTTCCCACCATGGGTCTGCTGCTACAACCAAGCGCTCCCCCTCATAGCCTCTAGAGGTACTCCTTCTGTTGAGTTCTGTGGGCCTGCTGCTACAACCATGCGCTTTCCACCATGGGTCTGCTGCTACAACCATGCGCTCCCCCTCACAGCCTCCAGAGGTACCTCTTCTGTTGAGTACTGTGGGTCTTCCGCTACAACCAAGCACTCCTCCGCCGGGGGTCTGCCACTACAACCAAGCGCTCCCCACTGGGCCATCCGAAACACACCGTGTCGATCGGTCAAACAGTCGTTAGGTCTCAGCCGGCTACACGGTCTCCGTACTCCGTACGCTCGTCTCTGGAAGGGTTCGCTCCATGATCTACTGGTCGATACTAAAAGTATCACAAAGTCCCACGAAGAAGTATCCCAAAGGACCGCCTAATCATACGGGTCGCAAAACAGTAGACTGCGCGTCAATCGGACGCCCGACCTATGAATTATTAGCCTTTTCGTCCTAGGGGCCCGATTGGTTTCGTGTGTGAACCAACCCAGCCAAAACTCCACTGTACCCTGAGCTCCCATAGGGTATACTCATTGGGACCATTTCTCAACGTGATCATCAACGCCGCTGACAGTTCGTCAAACAGATGTCATGTCTGAAAGATATCAGATTTTCCATTCCAGGGGCCCAGTTGGATTGCGGGTGCAATCCAACCCGGCCACTATCCAACTGAATCCAAAACTCAATCAAGGTATGCCAAAAGTTCCATATCATCAAAAGGGAATCAACGAGACAGACATCACGTCAATCAAACGCCCGATCTGTGAGTTATTGGCCTTTTCGTTCCAGGGGCCCGGTTGGTTTCGTGAGTGAAGCAACCCGACCGTACTCCACCAGTGTCAAAACCTCGGGCGGCATAAGCCAAAAGATATGTCTCACTTAGAGGAATCCATCAAAGTCAACAGCACGTCAATCGGACATCCGGAGATCCTGATATGAGCGTTTCCGCTCCAAAGGGCCAGTTGGTTTCGTGTACGAACCAACCCGACCGAACCCAATGTATTCTGAAACCTTGAGTGCGATATACCAAAACGACCGTCTCAATCTATGGACCGTGTTTCCACTGGCGGCGTGTTGATCGGAGGTCCGCAGCTAAAGATATGAGCAAATGACCGAAAAGGACCGGAAACGAGGGGGTCTGGGCCCGGACCGGCCCGGCCCGACCCCCCTGGGTCGCCCCGAACCGGGTCGACCCGACCCGGGTCCGACCCGGCGGGACCCGGTCCGGCCCGGCCGACCAGCCCAGCTCGGCTCAGCCGAGTGGCCTAGCGACGCGGGGGGCGCGCTGCCCCCGCGTGACACCGCCGCGGCCCCTGCGGGGGCCGCCCTGAATCAGTAGACGCGGCAAAAGCCGCGTCCCGTGTGCGCCGGACCCGCACGGCCGCGGGTCCGCTAGAGCTGCTGCCGCTGGGGCTTGAGCCGCGGCGGCTCCTTCCGGTGGCGCGCTGGGGTGCCGCCGCCTCCGGCCGCCGGCGCCGCCGGTGGCTTCCGCGGCTCCCCGGAGTCGCTCCGGTGGTCCGATTACATTCCCGTCTACACCGCTGCTCCACCCAGGTCCCGTTCTTCACTGCGGAAAAATGAAATCGCCTCTACGACACATTTTGTCATCGCCCGCCAAATCGCAATAACAACGAAGAACTGCGGAGGGTTGGCGGGCCGTGTTTGTTTGGCCCTAACCCTTCGCGTTAGGCGATAACAACTGGGAAAAAAATAATTATCAACACATGAAACATTTCAAGAAACAATTTTAATAAATTAAAATTTCACTTTGATCCCATAAAATTATTTTAGACGAACAACCACGGGAATAAAATCATTTCACAAACAAAACCCCATACCTCGTCAAGTCTTCACACGAGAGTTCTTCGCGAAATCGACCATCGCGGAAGGGCGTCACATCGTTGTGGGAGGGTGTTGTGTCAACGATCTCCGAGGGTCAAGAACATATAGATTTAATTTTAATAATTAAATCCATATTGAAGTTATAATCCACAAAGGAATTTAAAGGACCGCAATCCCGTACCTTGTCGTTGTCGATCGATGGTTGTCGCGGGGCTGGATCGTCATGGAAGAAGCGTCGCGGAGGGAGAATCGTCGGCGTCGCGGTAAACGGCATCGCGTCATCGATCTCCACGCGATCGGCGTTCTTTGTCGGATGCCGATGTTCTTCGCATTCTTCGCATTGGAGGATGAAGGATTTCAGTTCTGCCAAATCATCTCAACTAATAACACTCAAAAAGAAAAAGTGTTGGTCTTCTTTTATTACATGCCAATAAACATAAAACAAACTAAGCAATGACCATTAATTCATAGAATTAATTTCAACGAATAAACCTCCCAATTAATAGGAGCGTTTACTTGTTTAATAAAACACCCCAGTTGACTTTATTTAAAATGGGTTTTCGCAGGTGCGTTACATTGGGGAAAAGAAACGGTGGGGCTCGTGCGGGCCCCCACCCCACAAATATCCTACAAAAGAGGGTAGGATATTTTGAATTGTACCTTATCCACTTTAACTCAGCTTAAGCAGCTTAAAGTGGTCTTTAAGCGGCTTTAAGTGAAATAAAAATAAAATTGTCGTACAACTTTACCTTATTTCATAACTTAAAACCCAAAAATTAAAAACCACAACCGAGAAAGCGCAACTCCGGAAGAGGCGTTTCTAAGAAAATACCGGCGCTGCGATTCCATCGGTGCCCTCGGAATTCAATTCCGAGAATTGGTTAAAAAGTTAGAAAAACCATGCTCTTTCGTTCACTGAACTTACCTGAGCCAATCATCCGAAAATGATTCCGGGCACACCAGGCCTCGAAATCAGGTGCTGTCAGAAACTGCGTCCTTGTAAAATTTCATAGAAAAAATTAAGGAAAAAAATTTCCTTGAAATTTACGGGTCTTTACATTACTCCCACCCCAGGGCTTTACGTCCCCGTAAAGCTTCACCACAAACATAGGGATACAAAGGCGGTACGGAGAACGCATCTGAGCCTCCCGCTCCCATGTTCTTTCTTGGAGGTTCTCGAGCTTCCATCTGAAGCGCACTAGAGGAATCGATCATCCACGTAGGACCCGCTCCTATCGATCCTTGATCTCCACTGGGACCTCCTCAAAGGTTTCCCCATCATCAAAGACCAGCTCCTCATGGTCAATGATTGGCGTCGGGTCATGAACGTATCTCCTCAGCTGAGATACGTGGAAGACATCTTGCACCTGGTGCAACTGAGGTGGTAGAGCCAGGAGATAAACCACCTTTCCAAATTTCCATAAACCCCAACGAGGTGAGACCCGCACGAAGACGTGGTCTCCATCCTTGAACTCTAGTGGCCTCCGCCTCCTGTCAGTAAAAGACTTATGTCGGCTCTGAGCTGTCCTCATCCGCTCCTGGATGACTTGGACCTTCTCTGTCATGGCCTAGACCATCTTCGGTCCCACAAGAGCTGCTAAGATTTCTTCTTTGCCGATAAGAGAAATTTGGTCTCCTCCCCTGGATGAACCACTTCCATTGCATAATACAGCCAATCCCAACATGGATGGTACTAATCCATACTAAGGATGACGTCGTAAGGCCTCGATGCTACTACAAAGAGATCCAACCGTTACTCTCACCTCCAAGGGTTGATTCACACTATCGGCATCAGTGTGTGGTAACTGGGTCTCCTCCAGTAGATGTCTCACAAGTGAGGGTCAAGTCAATAGTCTAAACCGAAACCTCTTAATAACAACACAAAGGAGCACACGAATAAAAACATCACAATGGTTTGCGTGTTTTATTATTGCAGCTCATAATACAAACACACTACACAATAGAAACAAGGAACTAGAAGTACAAAAGACGTATCCACTAGTTCTGCTCCTGTCCACCAGCTCCCGGAGCTCTACTGCCTTGCCCACTGCTCGGTTGTTGCTCAAGCACTCGTCGATACTTCTGCCTCGATGGCCCCTCCAACGCCTGCGGATTGGCTGTGCGAGGAGTCGGACAATCACGTGTCAGGTGACCCTTCTGCCACATTCATAACACTTCATGCTCCTCATACGGCTGGCTCTAATCCTCTTGGACCTCTGCATCATCTGTCTACTGCCCAAAGATGACTCAGCTACTGATCGAAAACCCTGCGGCATAGGCAGAAGCTCCTGTACACGCTTTGGTTGTAGAGCTACTGGCACAAACTCCACCCTGAAGAAGGTCTCGAAGTCTTCCCATGTGAAGGCCATCCCATCGCAAAACTGGAACAAGTGTCTCCACCACCTGCCTGCTGCTGCCTGAAGAAGGCTGGAAGAAAATATCACCATGCAGTCTGATGGCGTCCCCACTAGCCTGAAAACTCTCACCACAGCCTCCAACTAATCCTCAGCCGCCTGCAGGTCTGTCTCTCCCCGGAACCTGGGTGGCCTCTGGCACTGGAACTCGTGCAGCGAACTCAAGTGGCGTGCATCACCTACTTCTGGGGCTGGTGGCATCGGTGGACCAACGTATGTTAGTATCGCTGGTGCCTTCGCTGGTGCATGACCTGAAAGAGAGCCCTGTACCGAAGCCTCCTCGCTCGACAGGCTGTCAGTACACACATCCCTCTCGGCTCTAGCTGGTCGTCCGAGAAAAGGAATCCTGAAAGAAACAACATGACATGGTCAAATGATTATATCCGGTGAGCTGACCTAGTCTGAGATGACATTTAAAAACATCTGGAAACACACACGCTATCAATGTTTTCGTGCATTAAGTCGAAAATCAGAAGTCAGGGTCCTGGTGTACGGATACGTTGGCCGCCGCACCAACACTGGGCTCCCTGGACTGATAACCACACCCAATACGCTTAACACTATTTCTTCACATAGAAGAAAGATAAGAGTCTGCAGTAGAACCGAACTCCTCTGATACCAATTTGTCACGACCTGTCCTCGGGGCCCGTGCCGTGACTACCCTAAGCCCACCTTCCATAGGCCAAGGGCTGGTGACTAGCACCAAGACGTAAATACCGATAAATAGGGAAGGAATTGCCTTTGTAAAGTAAACAACCACCACAGAGTAAGCAAGCGTAAAGAGTAAACACTAAGTACAAGAGAAGTACTGAAAGCTAAATGGGCCAGAATACAAACCCAAAAGTAAGTACAATTACAACTGAACAAGTACAACAACTGGAAGGATGGAAGCAGCTCCTGGGTCTTCCTCCTCATATCCTACCTGAAGGGTAAGTACAGATGGCACAGCTCCTAGATCGTCCACCACGGATCCTACCTGAAGGGTAGGTACAGATAGCCTCCACAACGCTCTCGCCTGTGAACCTCCTACGAGTGTCATCCCGCCGTGAAGTCCACCTTCGGATACTGACTCGTCGCGTGGTCCACCTCCGGGTACTGACTCGTCGCTTGGTCCACCTCCGGGTACTGACTCGTCGTGTAGTTCAACTCTGGGTAACGTCCAGTCCTCGAACACTCGGCCTCCGTCAGCACTGCCTGTCGTCTGCAACCAACACAACGAGGTGCGGGAATAGCCCGTGCAGGGGTGAGTATAACGATACTCAGTAGGGATCCCGAGACCTCAAGGTCTCACTAAATCCAACATGGATAACCACAAAGAAGATCTCAACAGATAACCTCTACATAGTTATATGCCCATACATATACCTAAGTTATCAATTAACCCATCTCAATCATGAGGAAACACAATGATTATGAAATCAAAGGATAACCACTACCCTGGTATTTGCCCATACATATACCTATGTTATCAAGTGACCCATCTCATTCATGAGGTAAACACAAAGTTCAAAGATTCAGCTCAAACCAGGATTTTCATTATCGAAATCGTAACTGGTGAAGAGCTCCATCTGTGGAGTGTACAGTGATCCTATCATGACTCCGATGTACTGCTCACTAACCTAAGACTACTGAGGTACTCCTCCTGTCGAGTACTATGGGGCTGCTACTACAACCAAGTGCTTCCCACCATGGGTCTGCTGCTACAACCAAGCGCTCCCCCTCATTGCCTGCAGAGGTACTCCTTCTGTTGAGTACTGTAGGCCTGCTGCTACAACCAAGCGCTTCCCACAAGGGGTCTGCTGCTACAACCAAGTGCTCCCCCTCATAGCCTCCATAGGTACTCCTTCTGTTGAGTACTGTGGGCCTGCTGCTACAACCAAGCGCTTCCCACCATGGGTCTGCTTCTACAACCAAGCACTCCCCCTCATAGCCTCTAGAGGTACTCCTTATGTTGAGTACTACGGGTCTACCGCTACAACCAAGCGCTCCTCCACCAGGGGTCTGTGGCTACAACCAAGCTCTCCCCATTGGGCTATCCGAAAGACACCGAGTTGATCAGTCAAGCAGTCATTAGGTCTCAGCCGGCTACACGGTCTCCGTACTCCGTATGCTCATCTCTGGGAGGGTCCGATCCACGAGCTACTGGTCGATACTCCAAGTATCACAAAGTCCCATGAAGAAGTATCCCAAAGGACCGCCTCATCGTAGGGGTCTCAACACAATAGACGGCGCGTCAATCGGATGCCTATCCTGTGAATTATTAGCCGTTTCGTCACAGGGGCCCGAATGGTTTCGTGTGCGAACCAACTCGGCCAAAACTCCACTGTACCCCGAACTCCCATAGGGTATACTCATAGGGACCGTTTCACAATGTGATCATCAACGCCACTGACGGATCGTCAAATAGATGTCATGTCTGAAAGATATCAGATTTTCCGTTCCAGGGGCCCGGTTGGATTTCGGGAGCAATCCAACCCGGCCAATATGCAACTGCATCCAAAACTGAAGCAAACTATTCCAAAATTCAGTCTCATTAAAATGGAATCAACGAGACAGACGGCGCGTCAATCGGATGCTCGGTCTGTGAGTTATTGGCCTTTTCCTTCCAGGGGCCCGATTGGTTTCGTGAGTGAACCAACCTGACCATACTCCACCTACGTCCAAACATCAAGTGGAGTAAGCCAAAATATCCGTCTCACATAGAGGAATCCATCAAAGACAACGACACGTCAATCGGACGTCCGTATCTCAAGATATGAGCGTTTCCTTTCCGAGGGCCCGGTTGATTTCGTGTACGAACCAACCCGGATGAACACAAATTATTCCGAAACCTTGAGTGTGATATACCGAAACGACCATCTCGATCCAAGGATCGTTTTTCTGTTGACGGCGCGTCGATCGGAGATCCGTAGCTCAGGATATGAGAAAATGACCGAAAAGGTCCGGAAACGGGGGGTTTGGGCCCGGACTGACCCGGCCCAACCCCCCTGGGTCTGCCCTGAATCAGCGGATGCAGAAAAAGACTCTTCCCGTGTGTGGCAGACCCACGCGGTGGCTCATTCCGCCGACCCCTGCTGCTGGTGGCTTCCGCGGGCCCCCAGAGTCACTCCGGTGGTCCGATTCCATTACCGTCTACGCTGCTGCTCCACCCGGGTCCCGTTCTTCACTGCGGAAACATCAAATCGCCTTTGTGGCACATATTTTCGTCGCCTTCCAAATCCACATAACAACGAAGAAATGCGAAGGGTTGTCGGGCCATGTTTGTTTGTCCTGCACCCTCCACGTTAGGCAATAACAATTGGGAAAAAAATAATTATCAACAAATGAAACATTTCAAGAAACAATTTTAATAAATTAAAAATGCACTTTGATCCCGGCTCATTATTTTAGAAGAACAACCACGAGAATAAAATCATTTCACAAACAAAACCCCTACCTCGTCAAGTTGTCGCACGAGAGATCTTCACGGAATCGACCGTCGCGGAAGGGCGTCGCGTCGTTGCGGGAGGGCGTTGCGTCGACGATCTCTGAGGATCAAGAACATACAGATTTAATTTTAATAATTAAATCCATATTGACGTTATAATCCACAAAGGAATTTAAAGGACCACAATCCCATACCTTGTCGTTGTCGATCAAAGGTTGTCATGGGGCTAGATTGTCGCGGAAGAAGCGTCGCGGAGGGAGAATTGTCGGCGTCGCGGTACACGGCGTCGCGTCGTCGATCTCCGCGGGGTCGGCGTTCTTTGTCAGAGGCCGGCGTTCTTCGCGTTCTTCGCTTTCTTCGCGTTCTTCACGTTCTTCGCGTAGGAGGATGAAGGATTTAAGTTCTGTCAAATCCTCTCAACGAATAACACTCAAAAATAAAAATTGTTGGTCTTAATTTATTACATGCCAACAAACATAAAACAAACTAAGTAACGACCCATTAATTCATATAATTAATTTCAAAGAATAAACCTCCAAATTAATATGAGCGTTTAATTGTTTAAGAAAACGCCCCAGTTGACTTTATTTAAAAAGGAGTTTCTCGGGTGCGTTACTTAGAGGAAAAGAAACGGCGGGGCTTGTGCAGGCCCCACCCCACAAATATCTTACCAAGAGGGTAGGATATTTTGAATTGTACCTTATCCACTTTAACTCAGCTTAATCAGCTTAATGTGGTCTTTAAGCGGCTTGAAGTGAAATAAAAATAAAATTTTCGTACAACTTTATTTTATTTTATAACTTAAAACCCAAAAATTAAAAACCACAACCAAGCAAACGCAACCCCGGAAGAGGTGTTTCTAAGAAAATACCGGCACTGCGATTCCATCGGTGCCCTCGGAATTCGATTCTGAGCACCGGTTAAAATGTTAGAAAAACCCTGCTCGTTCGTTCAATGAACGTACTTGAGCCAAACTTCCGAAAAAGATTCCAGGCACACCGGGCCTCGGAATAAGGTGTCGTCAGAAACTGCGTCCTCGTAAAATTCCAAAGAAAAAATTAAGGAAAAAAATTTCATTGAAATTTACAGGTCTTTACACCTATAACTAAACCACATATGGATGAAAAGTATGAGAAATTATTGAATGATAGTGGCCTAGCTGAGATACATGGAAGATTTCATGCATGTCTCGGTATAACTAAGGTTACTCAAATTAATAGCTTCCCAACCCAACATCATCAAAAATCTAAAAAGACCCAACATATCACATTGAAATATTACCCTTTCTAGCAATCAATCTATGTCTTAGCCTTGGGGAAACACATAGTAAGACCCAATCCCTGACATCAAACTCTAGATGTCATATACAATAATTGGTGTAGGATTTCTAATGACACTATGCTCTAGAAATCCACTTTTGATTCTACAGGTCCTTTGCATAAGTCTCTTACATTGTACATGGACCCAGTAAAGATGTGTCACCTACCTCTAACCAACACAGGGTTTATCGGAATGACGTACCATAGAAAGCCATAAAAGATGAAATATATATAGTGTTGTGATATCTATTATTTTAGGTGAATACAATTAGGGTTCTATAATTCTCCCAAGTTTTACGAAAGTCTAGGACGTATTATCATATCACTTCCTCAAGCACCAATATCATACTGCCTGATTGAATATCAGTTTGAGGGTGGTATGTTGTGTTCAAAGAACATGTATACCAAATGCCATCTAAAATCTCTTCCTGAAACAATACATGATCCAAAAATACCTATTTGAAATAATAGTATGTGGTTCCCTATATAGTCATAATATATCATGGATATATATATCCTCCCAATCTCTTCTACACTAAAGGTCTCTTTAATTGGAAAAAATTGTGAAACCTTCATGAGCCTGTAAAAAAACTCAAATTAGATCATTACCTCAAGGTGACCTCGGTAAACTGGTGATGAAATACATCATAAAAGCTTCCCATTTTCATTATGGAATAGGTAATTTCATAAAAAAGTTAGCTGGTCCCGGATTTTACACCATTACCTACTCATAGGTGGAACAAATCATGATAAGACCAACTACCTCATGCTTTATACCTAGCCACCTGTAGTGATAGCATAATTCACAGTACATCTTGGTGACTACGTGATTTACTTCTTATAGTGATATAGGATTAACATAAATAGATATTAAACCATTTCATATGAATATTCAATATATTACAACAATACATGCATGGGGACGGTAATAGTTTAGTGTATTTAGAAACATGGAAACAAAATTGTTTATCTTGGTGGAAGATCTTCAACACCTCCCATAATTATCTCCACCTTTAATACAAATACCTAAAAACATTCTTTATAATATATGGGATGGAAATATAAGAAGGAGTGAGATTATATGATCGATAAGGGTAAATAAAATAAATGTGTATGAATAACAAGAAGATGGGGTATGGAATATGAGAATAACATTTGGAGATCATACCATGTATATTTGAGATCATAATAAATATTGTAAATTCATAAGACATTGATCATAATGTAATTAAGATAATAACTCATGAAAGCACAATGTATGAATAAAACATGGAATTATGGCAGACATATAAGCATATAATATTATTTCCATATTAACTAAGTAATTTCTTCCAAGACCATCTTGGTAATGTGGGTTCACTCTGCATTCTATCTTGGTAGTAATGGTTCACTACCATAGCCATCATATTAGCTTGAGTTTACTCCTCATACAATAATGGTAGTCATGGATCACTTCCAGGACCATCTTAGTTTCATGAGTTCATTCCTTATACCATCTTGGTGGTCATGGTTCACTATCATGGCCATCTTATAAGTCACAATTCATTCCAAAGACCATCATAGTCTATCTCATGTGATATAAATCGTTACCCAATGCATTAGAGAGAGATATAGGTCCCACCGGTCTCATAATAAAATCATATATACATATGTCGTAGGATCATAAATAATCAAATCATAACCCCTAAAATTAATAATGTACTATAAACATATAATCATATCATAACATGTGGAAGGATATAGGTTTCATAACAATTTCATCAAAAACATAACCCAATAAATATAAAATAATTTCATAAATATATAACCTGTAAAAGAGAAACATGTTTCCTAAACATATAACCCATGAAATAGAATTTTTTTCATAAATACCATGATATTATGAATAACCATTTAATAGAAATAAAATGAATGGATCTTTTAGATAATTTCTTATAAGGGTATGAGAAACATCAAAAGATTCCATATTTGGTGGATACTAATTTTGAAATATCTTTTAGAAATGATTCCTAAGGAAAATAAACTATACACATTGGAAAAATATATTTAATATATAAAACCATATAAAAATAAAATTCTAAAAAAATACCATCAAAAATTATAAAGAAGTATTTGAACCATTTTCAAAACTTTTATCATTTAAAAATATATAAAATAGGTTTAAAAAAATATTAAAAACCTTTTTATTTGAAAAAACAATGAAAACATATAAGAAAAGAATGATTTTTTTTGAAAACCTTTTCTCTTTAAAACGTTTAAAATAATCTTGAAATTGTTTTGAAACCCATTTCTTTGATAATTATTTGAATACTTATAAATATTTATTGAATTCATTTTGATAAATATTTTACTAGAAAATTAATTTTACAAAAAAAATTCCATTTAAAAGTGAAAAGGTTTCTTGAATTAAATTGTGATGGGTAAATCTCTACATGTCATATGAGGTAAAAAGAATATTTCTTTTCATAATAAAATGGTTATAAATACTCCACATTCATAAAGTGAAAATATGATTCCATTGTAATAATTGGTAAAATAAAAAACATGTAATTTTTTTAATGATCTTAGGATATTACTAGAGTATTCTTGGAAACCATTTTTAGAAAACATTTTTTTGAAGGAACATAGATTTTCAACCGAAGAGAGGGTAAACTCAGGTTTTCATAGAAACAATTTCTTAAATACCTTATATATCAAATTGTGGATCAAATGGTACCAATGTATGAATAAATAAATAATTACTAGAGGAGAATAAATTTCATGAATGTACTTTAGATTAGATCATATGAGTTCATCAATGGAAGCATAAACATAAGCAATCTTGAAATACGATGAGATTGTCTTAATGAACTCTTATATCATGGTAACATGGGATCATACTATCCATGTTTCAAAAGAAAATTTTATGACACTTAAAATATCATGAATTTAGTTAATTAATTATATTACCTGTAAAATGAAACAATATATATCTTGAAAGATAATTTAAATGCATAACAAAACATGAGTCTCAATGAAGGAAAATTCAGACAAAACTATTTCACTGATTTGGTATCACTTTAATATTAATCCCTATGAAATAAATATCATAAATTTTATCTTTTAGTGCCCATAAATTTCCGTATAAGATATATAGAATACAATCATGGTCAGTACATACACCAAATAATAGAAATGAGTGGTGAGCATAGCATGTATCTCATGAAGATAATAGGTGAGATCAAATACCCTTAACTTATGTCTTGACTCTCATCATACTCATTGAAAAAACTATATAATAAAGTTATATTAATTATAAATATTTTATAGAACCATTTTCATAAGTACAGTACTATATATGATTTTATTATGACCTTATATTACCCTTTTTTTAACCATCATATGTTACGGTTTCAATTCAGATAATATTCACTTTGTTCATCAGATGTGTCTTAATTTGTTATATAGTTTGTCATTAAACATACATCATGATTAAATAATTATAAACTTGATATAAATATCATGTATATACATTACGTTAATTATTTTAATAATATATATAACATAGAAGTATGAAAATGGAATACACCGTTTATGGAGAGGGTAAGTCGTACATATGCATGAACATTGTCCCCTTTTTTATTATTGTATTATTAGAAAGAAAAAATGAAATATTTGTATATGATATCATTATACTAGAATTATAATGTTATATATATCATATGTTTTCACTAAAACCATCTTTAATACATTCCATGTAGTGTGTGAATGAATCATATCGATTTGAGTGGGAGGTAGTCCACACTTCCTCAAATGAAATTAATGTATTTACACCAAATAGAAAGTGAAAATATATGTGCTTTAAAATCAATACAGAAAAATAAATACATAATAAATATAATATATAATATATAATATACATATACTTATTTTTCATCATAATTTCCACCATTAGATATGGTAATAAAAATTTAACAGTCCTCGTTTTGTGAGGCGGATGTTCTTCGTACAAATAAACAGTATGTTCATTACCCTTTAGATAAAGGTGTGTATAAGTGTAGGTAGAAAAATTAAAAAAACAATCCTAGTATATTTAGAATACATTTGAATTTATTAAATCATGTAATAAAGATTGTGCAGGGCTGGATAAAGAAAATAAAATAATGGATCTTGAGAAAAGGTGTTACCACTGAATCGGTTAACTCCTTTTCCTTTGTACCAAAAGGATTCTATAGAATACATTATTCTAAAAGGTAATATTCAAGGAGTAAGTTATGCATATTGGTATGTTTATTTGGTGGCCCTTGGAATATCTTGTGTGGTTTGAAAGGTGTAAAGAAGAGCTAGAGGTGGTGGCCTTTTATAGGGAAGGAAAAGGACACATAAGGAATTTGTTAAAAAAAAGTTAGGTGTACCCATTTTTCTTACCAAAAAAGTAATAAAAAATAACAAAACTCAATAACATAAGGTGGATGGACTAAAATGGAAATAAAAGAGATTTTGTAGAAGTTTATAGGTCATTTTAGGTCAAAAATTTAATTTTTAGTCCTTAGTTAAGCATATTTTTACCTTAACTGAAAGAATTAATTTTAATTACTTTCACTAATCATTTTGGTTGAAAAAAATGTTTACCTTATTAAAAAATATAAATGATTCTGATTCCAAATTTCAAATCCAATATTCCAAATTCCGATCACAATATTGGTAGAAATTAATTTTAATTGATCTCCCAAAAGGGACGACACAACAGGTTTTTAATGTAAACAAATGATCATAAGTTTGTAATGTTTTTAAATCAAATTTCATTGTGAAATTGGATCCAATGACCTAAATTTGATAAATTGATAAAAATATTCTCTAATTATACTTTGAAAAAAAATTAAAATATAATTTACCTTTATAATTAAATTAAATGAAAAGGTAGTTTTGAATTAAATTCCAATATTTTTAACTATTCATTAAAAATGATGCCTCAAATAAAAATACCAAAAATTTATGCTAACCTAATTTTTATGATTCTTTTACAAATATATTTTTTATTTTCACATATTATATCTACCAATGATGAAAAATATATATTTAAAATTTTTTCTTTATAAATTAAGTTAAAATTACCATTATGAAAAATATAGGTTTTTATGCCTAAACTTTGGTTTGTTATTATCTTATGTCTCATAAATTTATTGGATGAATGAAAAAATATTTTATTTAATATATAAAATATATATTACATTAATTTAACTCACTAATTGTAATTTATTTAATTTATTATGGTAAAATGTCTTTGTGAACATAAAAATATTAATATTTTCCATTATATTCAATCGATTTTCGAATTCATTTATAACAAATTGATAACCTGTGAATTCATATTATATTTTTAGAAAACATATAGTTCCATAAAATAGTTAATAATACTCGTAACCGCTAATTTAACTATAAGGTGATATCTTATTATATTAAATAATAATGATTTAATAATATAATAATACTGGAAAAACATGGTCATGTGTGTTACATACGCCATCGAGGAAATTATTTTTTGTGTGTAATACAAGTGAACCTCACTGATATATGTGGAGAAAGATAAAATTTATTTTTTGTGTAGTGAATTATTTATTTGGTGTTGTTTATAATGCAAGACATAAATGATGATTTATAATAAAAAACTATTTTGATTATAATATGGAATGAAAAATATCAAAAAGGTTAAATTTATTCTAAAAATAATAATTCAACAAATATGTGATTGTTACATTCTACACCCCCCCTTAAAATTATTTTCACCCTCAAAATTCTTCTAGGTTATTAAAATTTTAATACAAGAATGTTTAATTCATATAAACCTAAATTGTTATAATTGATACTAAAACTTCTCGTAAAAAGGGAATGTTTGAACCATAATAGTTACCTTAAGTAACATATAGTTGGGTTTCCATATAAGATATCATAGGTTGGGTGTAAATATTGGACTTCGAGGAAATATATAAATATTTATAGCTTGGGATTGAGGTTATCAATCAAAAAAACTGAATGATCAATGAAAAATTTTGGGCCAAATATTCATAAATCTGTGATGAGTTAAAAGGCCATCCATTCAACAAAATTATGGTATTAGGACAATGCATTTTATTTTGATAATTATCCTAATGTTGGGTAAATATTTTTTTGACCAATAATATAAATAAATATATATACTTTATATATTTCTACAAAAAATATTTCATTTTCTAGTTAGTTTTTTATCAATTTATAATTCAACTATTACTTCGTGTAATGGAAATATATAAATTAACTTTGATGCATGAATTTCTAAAATGCACTTTTCATGGATCATATAGACCATAAATGAATAAAAATTATAACTATTTGTCTATAAATATTTTTTAAAAAGTCAATTTGGTTAATACAATAATCTCTAAACATAAAAGATACAATATTGTTTCATCATTAATACTTATTCATAAAAATTAAATATACATTAACTAGGACAAAATGTAGGCTAGTGGTGGGCCTGAAACTATTATCAACCTTAAGTAATGGGTTCAAGACATGGGGCCTTTCCATACTTGATTGGTTTTCATGTGACATATATTATGTCTTTTCTAAAACCATGGTAATATTATTTCAAAAATATGATGGACACCCTTCAAATAATGTTAATCATTAAATTGCCTTTTATCCAAGGTTTTCAATAAAACTCAATGCATAAATACCTCTTTAAAATTTTAACATAAAAATTTATTGAATATTTTACCTTGTAACCCATCTCAAATATTAAAATCAAAAACATCATAAAGAGTTTCATGAAATCATCCTAACATTAATCCCCCATATATCAAAAAGAAGCTTCTGGTTGTCACATTCTAATTATTTGAATACCCTCATGGTAAATTCTATTAGTATATTGAAAAACCCTGAATCACCATAAATAATTTAGTAAAACATGAAAGAATCTGTATTGAATAGATTATTGTATATATTCAATAAATTAAATAATATGTATCCTTTAACCAAGATAAATTAAAATACTTGTCGACATGTCCTTAATTTGTTCAAAAGTAATAAGTACTGTCAAATTTACTTCTTCAAATATGATATATTTTGATCCAAATAACAGTATCATAACATGAGGAACATATTAAGGATAATATTTCCATTAATCATCTGTTTTCCAAGGATGTGGCCTTGACAATATATCACATTCCTATTTCATCATAACAATTTAATGTGATCTTGTAAATACTTAGAGAAAAACATAATATGAACAATCCTTATATATTTCACCATTCATATAACATACTTATGAATCCAAATACATAAAAGCTATTATTATTCCACTTAATCCTCATTCCATTAGTAATGTTAGCTCATCCTATTAAAAAATACCAATTTATTTTCAAATTTCATATGTAGTCTCATCAACATCAACATTTCAACCCTTACTCACACCACCTTGTTGATCCTCTTTATGATATTTCCTCTAAAGACATTGAGTTGAATAATAACCTTTTATTGCACACATAAAATACTTAACCTTCTATTATAACATAGAGATTTTAATATTATAATCCATTTCATTAATCTGACACTTCATTTTATCCCTGAAGTCACTTGATTTGTGTCTTTTACCATAGTCAAAACATCTTTTTCTTCCGTTAATACATTCACATTGGTTATTAATTATAAATTTTATACACAAAGGAAATGGACTCATCATTCCTACATGGTCCCCATTACCTGAACTATGAACGAACTTCTTCTTTTCTCTTTCTTGGTGAGTCTGATAGTGGGTTTTGGTACCCATTGTTAATCATGTTCCAGGAAAACTGATTAGGCATGATCACAAAATCATTCACTCCAGTGATCATCCCAATAAACTTATCATTTTAAAATAATCCATCACATTCAACATTAATCTTTTTTCCTTCTAGTTACAACCATTGACTAAAACTATAAGCATAGTTTGAGCATTACTTATCATTGCATAAAAATACATAGTTATGAAAAGAAGTACTTAAATGACGTCTAGATCGGGAAACCATACATAATATATGAAATCCTAGGTTTATAATAGGTTATTCATATCCAAAATATATTTAAATCCTTCATGATGTTTTGTGAAGAGTATATGAATTCCCAAATCATATCCCGTGAGAGTGTCAAACTAGGTGTGTTGGATGACCAATGGTCATGTACGAGATTACCCTAATTCAAGCCGAGAACAAGTTGATGGAGTTTTTACCCCTTGGTATATATGTTCCAAATCCACATCCACTTGTATTATTGAGATAGGTATTTATTTCTACGAAACCAATCACACTATCGTTTACTAAAATTCCTAGAAATGTTCCTAAATATAAAATCAATCTTATACATCTCTTTAGACACATAACTAGACATATCCTTAAAAATATACCTAGGTATCTCCCTAAATATTTCTCATAATAGTTTCCAAATTTTTACTAAACCATTAATTTGATACCAACTATAGAGACACATGATTAACATACATGTATATTACACTATTTTAGATAAATATTTAGTACATTATAATAATTCATTCCTGAGGACTATAATAGTATAGTTTATTTGGAAACATATAAAAAAATTATATCCTTGTGTATGATCTTAAAAATATCCAACAAATATCTCCACGTTTATTACTTTTACCTAAAACCATTCTTCATAACCTCGGGAAAGGAAACATAAGAAATTGTGAGCTCAGATGCTCACTAAGGGTAAATAAAGGAAATGTATAAGCATAAAATGAACAGAGAATGTGGAGCATTAGCATAACATTTGAAGATCATACACTTCATATTAGAGATCATACTAAATATTTTAAATTTATGATACATGGATAATAATAGAATTAATATCATAATTCATTAAAGCACAAAATTAGAATAAAATGAGGAATTTGTGGCTGACACATATGAATATAATATGATTTCCATAGTAGCCAATGAATCAATGCCAAGGCCATCTTTGTATAATGGGTTCACACCCCCACACCATCTTGGTAGTCATGGTTCACTCCAATGGCCATCAAAGTGGCATTAGTTTGGTCCCTATACTATCTTGGTAGTCATGGTTCACCCCCAAGTCCATCATAGTAGTAGATGTTCGTCCCCCACATTATATTAGTCTATATAATGATATATAAAAAATTCCCCAATGCATTAGATGGGTGTATGGACCCACCCATCACAAAATTAAATCATATATGCATCTTCCAAAAGTTTATAATTAATCACATCATAATCTATCAAATGAAATTGGTATTATAATCTTCTAATCATATCATAACTTATATAAGGAGAAAGGTTTCATAAAGATTTCATCAAAATTAGTCTAGTGAAAATGAAAATAATTTCATAAATACATAACAAGTGAAAGATAAAAGGGTTTCCTAAACATAAAATCCATGAAAGGGAAATAGGTTTCAAAAAGAAAATGATGTCAAGAATAACACATTCATATAAATAATATGAATGGAACCCTTAGATAATTTCCTAGAAGGGAATGAGTAACATCAATAGATTTCATCATAGATGGAAGATTATTATGAAATATCTTTAAAAACATTTATTGAGAAAAATATTCTTTCATATTTGAAAAAGTCATTTCATTATATAAATCCATTTGATAATAATTTTATTAAATAAATTCCTTCAAAACTTATGAATAATACTGAAAGTAATTTTTAAAAACTTTTTCCTTGAAAAACATATAAATTACTCTTCAAAAAAAAATTTAAAAACTTTTTTATTTGAAAAATATTTGAAACATAAAACAATATTGAAAATATTTTTACTTGAAATCATATGAAATTAGCATGAAACTGTTTTCAAAATCATTAATTTTAAAATACATTGAAAATTCATAAATAAGGCTTTGTTTCATTTAAAACAATCCTTGAAAACATTTAAAATAAGTGCCAAAAAATATTAATGAAAAATAAACATGAAAATTATTATTAAAACCATTTTCTTCAAACTTATCTATTTAAAAATTAAAATAATTCTTCAATGATATGATTGTGGGTAAATCTATACAAGTCATATGATTTAAAAAGAACATTTTTTTGTGTGTTAAAAATGTTAGAAAAATGACTCATTTTGAAAGAAACAAGGTGATTAATTTGAAAACATTAGTAAAATAAAAATGGTAAACAATTATTTTAATGATCATAGGATATTTGTATAATATTCATGGAAACCATTCTATAAAACATTATTCTGAAGGAACACATATTTTCAACTGAAGAGAGGGTAAATTCGGGATTTCCTAAAAACTCATTATTAAATATATTATTTAACAAATAATGGAAGAAATGGTACCAATATATGTATAAATCATTAATAATAGTAGTAGAATAAAATTAATGGATTTTAATGAGATAGGATTAATAATATTTCATCAAAGGAATCATAAACATAAACAATCTTCAAAAGAGATGATATTTTCTCAATGAACTCTAATAACTTGGAAACATTGTATCATATTATCCCTGTATGAAAAATAAGTTACATGAAACTTAAAATATCATGAAATAAGGACATTGATTATATTACTTGTAAAATTGAATTATATACATCTCGATAGATAATTTAGGTTCATAATAAAACATGACTCTCAAAGAAGGAAAATTGAGACAAAACTATTTATCTAATTTGGTATCTTTTAAACCTAATCCCCATGAAAGAGCTATCATAAAAGTAAAATTTTAATACACATAAATTTATGTATAATATACACATAGCACAATCATAGTCAGTACAAACACCACAAAATATGAAAGAGTGACGAACACAACATTTATCTCACAGAACTAAAAAGTTAGATGAAATCCCCCTACATTATTTCTTGACTCTCATTCTACACATTCAAAACAACTATATAATAACTATAAATTTATTATAAATCCTTTACAGAACCATATTTTTTATCTAATGCCATTTTTTTTATTACAACCTTATATTACCCTATTGTTAACCATCCTATGGTAAGGTTTCACTTCGGATAATACTCATTTTATTCTTCTCATATGTCTTAATTTTTTATATTGTTGGTCTGTATACTAATATCCGGATTATAGAATTTAAAAAATGATATAAATATCATGTAAATACAATATATTTGGGTTATAATAATCCATATAATATAGATTTATTAAATGGAATACATCATTAATGGGTACAAAAAGTAGTACATACTCATGAACGTTGTTTCAGTTTTTAATGTCATATTGAAAGAAATAAAAAAAATCAATGTATGTTTATACGAACATAATATCATTAATATATCATTATAATGTTATATATATCATATAAGTTCACTAAAAAAATCCTTAATACATTCAATGTAGTGTGTGAATGAATGACATCGCCTTGAGGGGGAGGTAGTCCACACTTCCTCAAAAAGAATTATCATATTTACACCAAATGAAAAATAAAAAGAATTGTGTTGTCAAAGTAATACAGAACATTAAAAATATCATAAATAACATATATATTTATATATTCCATCATAATGTACACTTTATATGGAAAATTGAACCAATTTTTTTTTTTAATGTGGGAGTTCAACATTTACATAAACAGTATGTTCGTACCCAATAGATAGCGGTGTGTGTAAGTATAGGTAAAAACATTATCCTAAAAACGTTCTAGTATAGTGAAGATAATTTATTTATAAAATCACTCAATAAATTGAGTGAAGGTTGTAGTATGAAAATAAAATAAAGGAGATTGAGATAATGTGTTACCTATTAATCAGGTAACTCCTTTTGGTTGGTGCCCAAAGGATTCCTTTGAAGACATTATAGCCAAAATAGAGGCTTCAAATATTTAGGGAGGTACTTTGGGAAGTGGATTGGGAATATCCGGGTCAATCCTAAGTGGGTTTAGAGTTGTAAAGAAGATGGAGAGGTGTTCTCCTTTTATAGGGGATGTGAAGAACACACTTGGCATTTTTTGAAAACATGTTAGGTGTACCCACGTTTTTACCTAACAAAAGTCATACCAAAACAAACAAACTCAAGAATTGAGGGTCAATGAATGAATCAAGGACCTCCAAGTGTGTGTTGTATAAATGTATAGGTCATTTTGGGTCTTAGATTTAATGTTTATTCCTTATATAAGATTAATTTTACCTTAATCAATGTAATTAATTATAATTACATTCACTAATCATTTTGTCCAAAAACAATGTTGATCTGAATAGACATTAATATTTATTATGAATCCATATATAGAATCTATTTTTCTAAATTCCTATCAAATGATGTACTATAACCCATACTTGATATTATTTTATATTAAATCATTTTAGATTAATATTAAGAACATTATAGAAATACATACGCAAGGACTATAATATTTTAGTATCTTTGGAAATGTGAAAAAAAAATCATCTATCTTGTTAAAATATCTTCTCCATCTCCCATGAAGATATCCACCTTTACTACTTCTACCAATAACCTTTCTTCACATCATGGGTAAAGGAAAAATAAGAATTGGGTGATATCAAATTCTCAATATGGGTAAAAAATAGAGATATATAAATATAAACATGACTATAAGGGTATAAGAACATGATCATGAAAATAGAAGTTCACACCCGACATATCAAATATTATATACATGAATCATGGAATAAATATGGCCAGTTCATAGGACATGAATCTTAAGAAAGTAAATAACAGAAAAACATGAAATCATATCATAGGAATAAGACATGGAATTTCAGACCACACATAATCATATATAATAATTTCCATAGTAGTTAAAGAGTTTCTGTTGAGATCTTCTTAGTGGAAAAAGTTCTCTACTAAACTAGGTTAACACTCAAATCTTGTCATGTAGTACAAAACATAGTTCACCGCTTATTCCAGTCCAGTTTTACTAATTCATGTGCACCCATAATTCCATTCATATATTATTGAACTTAGTTCATTTCCCTATCTAACCCTATAATACTGAACCGAGTTAACTTCTTATTCCATCCTTATCTATCGCATGAGAAATAAATCTTTACCAAATAATTATAGGGAGATATATGTCCCAACCATCTCACAGGAAAAATCATATATACAATTTCAAAAAATCATAAACAATCATATCATAACCCTTTCAATGAAATCAGTATCATAAATATGTAATCATATCATATCCTATGTAAAAGGGTACATGTTTCATAACTATTTCATCTAAATCATAACCCATGAAAGAGAAACAGATTTCATAAACATATAACCTATGAATGAGAAATAGATCTCATAAAGTTATAACTAATTAAAGATAAACATATTTCATAAACATATAACTTGTGAATGGGAAATGAATTTCATAAACATATTTCCCCCAAAAGAGAAACAGATTTCATAGAAATATAATCTGTGAAATATAAATAGACTAAATATATAACACGTGAAAGAGAAATAGATTTCATAAATATATAACATGTTAATGAGAAATGGATTTCATAAATATATAACCCATTAAGGATAAATAGGTTTTATAAATACCATGACATTAAAGATAACTCATTCATAAAAAGAATATTAATAGATCCATTAGATCATTTCCTATAAAGGAAAGAATAAAATCAAAGGAAACCATCTTAAATGGAAAATAATTTTAAAGTATACTTAAACAACTCTACATGAGGAAAATATCCATTCTTTGAAAAAATCTTCCTATTGAATAGAACCATTTGAAAATAATTTTCATAGAAAACATCTTGAAATCATATAATGATGAATTGAAATAATCTCTAAATATTTTTTCTTTGAAAAAAAATATAATCATCTACAAAATACTTTACTTTTTTTTTGAAATCACTTTAAAAACATATATTGAAAGACTAAAAATGTTTTGAAAACAATTTTAAAATAAAAATTATGAAATAAGTTTGATTTTTTTTGATAATAATTTCATTGAATTACATTGAAAACTTATAAATATGGCTTCAAATAATTTTTACAACATGTTTCCTTGAAAATTTATTAAATAAGATTGAAAACATTTTGAATAAAATTTTACATCAAAACTTATAAAAACTTATTTAAAACATTTTGAAAACCATTTATTAGAAAAAATATTTTAAAAAATAATAAAAATTAACCATTAACATGAAAATAAATCATTAATGGATTTGTGGTGGATAAATCTATAAATGTCGTTTGAGATAAAATGATAATTCCATTAGCATGATAAAAAGGTTATAAAAATGAATTTTTTGTAAAGATAAAAGAATATTCCATTCAAAACATTGTAAAATAAAAAAAATTAAAAATTTATTTTAATTATAATCGAATGTTTTTAGAATATTCTTGGTAAATATTTTTTAAAAACACATTTTTGAAGGAATATATATTAATGACCAAAAATAGGGTAAGTTCAAGATTTCATAAAAATACTATCATAACTATATTATGTACCAAAGATTATAAAAATCTTAATTATACATTTTTATTTTATTAATAACCATAGGATAAGAAATTTCTTAAAATTTCTTGACAGATTTATCATAATATTTCCTCAATGAAATAATAAACATAAACAATCTTGAAAAGTGATGATATTGTTTCAATAATTTCTTATCACTTGGTAACTTGGGATCATACTATCAATGTAAGAGAATAAATTAAAATAAACCCTAAAATATCATTAAAAATATAATTTTAGTGATATTACATGTAAAATTGAATTATATAAAACTCAAGAAAGGATTTAAGTGCAAAACAAAACATGAGTCTCAAAGAAGGAAAATTGAGACAAAATTATTTTGCAAAATTAGAAAATTTAGAAACTTAAACCCCATGAAATAAATATCAAAGAATGGATATTTAAATATCCATAAATTTATTTATAATAATCATTAAAAAACTCCATCATCAGTATATACTCAACACAAGAGGAAGGGACGGTTGATAAAGCATATATCTCATGGAATGAAATAGTGAGATGAAATCCCCTTACCTTATGTCATGACTCTCATCATACTCATTCTAACCACCTATATAATAAATCTAAATATATTATACATATTCTATAGAACAATATTATTATATATAATACCATATATTTATTTACTAAGTCCTTATATTACCAGCTTGTTAACTATCCTATATTAAGGATTCACTTTGGGTAATAATCGCTTTATTCTTCACATGTATCTTAATATGTTATATATTTGGTTTTTATACAGATATCATAATTTACAAAATGTAAAACATGATATAATTATCTTTTATGTATAGTATATGTGTTTTATAATAATCTATAGAATATATAAGTATGAAACGGAACACATCATTTATGGAGACATTAGGTCATACATACGTAAAAATGTTGTATTTGTTTTTTTATTATGTTGAATGAAAAGGAGTAAATAAAATATATGTATATATATATAATTAATATAGATCCATTATTATATTATATATATCATATTTATTTACTAAATCCATCCTTAACATAAACTATGTGGTTTATTAAGGAATCATATCACTTTGAGTGGGTGGTAGTTCACAAATCCTCAAACAAAACTATCGTATTAACACAAATTGGAAAGTAAAAAAGTAATATGTTTTAAATATTAATAAAGAATATTAAATAAATAATATATATAATATATAACATATATAAATTAATTTTTAATCATAATGTCTACAGTCACATGAGATAATGAAAAATTGAAAAATCATCATTTTGTGATGCATTAGTTCATCATACACGTAAACAATATGTTCGTTACCGATTAGATAGAGTTGTGTGTAGGTGTATGTAGAATAATTATCATAAAAGAATCCATGTACATTAAGAACACAATATTTTTTATACAATAATTGAATAAATATAGTAGAGGGGTGGAGAAATAAAATAAAAGAAATGGGGTTGAGATAAGGAGTTACATATTAATCAGGTAACTCTTTTTGGTTTGTTCCAAAATGATCACATGGAAGACTTTATTCCCCAAGATAGGATTCATGGAGGAAGAGAGGGATGTTGGTAAGTAGATAGGGCAGATCATGTCCATACCTACGAGATATTATATTTTTGAATAATAAGAAGAAGTTTTGGGGTTTTATACGAATAGAAAAAGACTCTCTTGGAAGAGGAAAAAAGTATAAATTATAATACCAAAGATGGGATGAAATTATGGGTTTTTAGAATATAAAGTAGTTCATTAATTTATTATGTTTCTATATTCGATTTCAATGTGAAATTGGATCTAATGACCTAAATGGTATTAATTGATGTACAATTAATCTAATGTGTCCTTAATAAAATTAATATATAATTTAATATTAATAATTATTTAAATGAAAAGAGGTTTTCACATAAAAAGAATTAATTTTCATATTAATTGAAAAAATAATGTTTCTCCAAAAACTAAAAAAAATTATCCCTAATCTAATTTCTGGATAATAAATTAAATAATGAATTTCATTTTATAAAATTGATTTTCTAGATGTGTCCAAAATAAATTTTATTGCATTTCATATAAGGACACGATGTGTAGTTCATAGTATTTTTAAAAAACTAAGGACTTCAATGAAAATATTATATTTCATTATGAATATGTTTTATTTATATAAAACCATTATAATCATTATTTGAATGTATTTATTCATATTTGTATTCCTAATTTTAATAGCTATGTCAAAATTATACCATTTAAAAAAATATAATAAAATGATGCTTCTTAGAAAATCGTCTTTGCATGTAACATACGCCAAGTTGGTGTTGTTTGTAGCACAAGCAAAGTTGGTATAGCATGTAGTTAAATCTAAGTCAGTATTGCATGTAGTTCAAGACAAATTGGTATCCTGTGAACGTAATATTTGACTTAGTTTTTTAAAATATAGATATATATATATATTACTATTTACAAATTCATGTGAAATTCAAAATATCAAAAAGATAAATTAATTCAAAAAAATATTGGGGTGTTACATTCGTCCCCCATAAAATGATTACACCATTGAAATTCATTTGGGTTGTGAAAGTTTTAATACATTACTGTTTAATTCATAGAAACCCACATCGTAAAAATGGATTCTAATTATTCCTATAAAAAGGGAAAATTTGAACCATAACGGTTACCCCATGTAACATATAACTAGGTTTCCACATAGGAGAACATAGGTTGGGAGTGAATAATAGACATGGAGAAAAAGAATAAATATTTATAGGCAGTGATTGAGGTCATCAATCATAAATAAGTGAATGATCACAAAAAAGTTGAGGTCCTAAAATTCATAATCTATGATGACTAAAAATGTCATTATTTCCACAAAATTACTGTATTTGGACAACACATTTTCTTTTTATCATTATCCTAATGTTGATTAATTCATCTATTGACCATGAATATAAGGAAATATAAATACATGATAAATTTATATCAAAAAATCATTCTTTAGATTTCCTTTTATCAATTTCTAACTCATACAACACTTCATGAAATGGATGTCCATAAATTAACTTTGACGATTGAAGTACTAAAATACATTTCATGCATATTTTAAGGCCCATTAAAGAATGAAAACATAAATATTTATCTATAACTACTTATAAAAATCAACATGGTTAATATATAGATCTCTAAACATAAAAGAAAAAATTACATTTTCTTTGTAAATAATTATTCATTAAAAATTATTATACATTAAACATGACATAGTGCAGGATAGTTGTAGGAATGAAGCCCTTATTTTACTCCTTTCATGGGTTCATGATCTGTGGCCCTTTCGGACAAGATTGGTATTCACCCAAAATACATGATTTCCACTTCTAAACCCATACTAATGTTATTTGAAAAATAAATAATATGGATATCCTTGAAATAAGGTTAATCGCAAAACAACCTTTTAACAACGGTTTTCATCACAATATCAATAAGTAAAAAATTCCTCCAAAGTTTAACTTAAAAATTTCATGAATGGTTAACCTTTTGAAATTAAAAAAAATACAGAGTCATGAAATCAGGTAAACATTGATTCCCCCATATTTACAAAGTAGCTCTTGGTAGTGACATTCGAAACAGGCGAATACCATCATCATATATTCTACTATAACATGGTAATAACCTGAATTACCATAAATCCTTATTGAATACACGAATTATTCCTTATTCAAAGAATATTGAATTTATTCCATAAATTTAAAATGTTTTAAACATTATCCATTAAAGGATAAACTATTTTTCCAAAAGTCCTTAATTTTTTCAAAGGTAATCAGTATCATCCACATTACTTATTCATATATCACATATAATTATCCAAAAAATTGTTTCATAATATAAATACAATTCTATGGGTTATCTTTCCCATATTATTACATTTTCCATGGAGATCACCTTGACATTATGTCACCTTTATAATCCATCAAAACCATTGAATGTGTTCTTGTAAATCAATAACGAAAAACATAAATTGAACAATACTTATATATTTAACCTTTAATAATTCCTATATCCAAATACACAAAAACATAGATTACTTCATAATTTTTCAATTGACAAGGCCACCTCATCATAATACCTCTTTAATTTCAAATTTAATCTCTAGTCTCTTCATCATTGGCAATGTTACCATTACTCGCACCACCTTACTGGTTCCCTATAGGATATTTCTTCTTGGGACATTGAGTTGCATAATGGGAGTTCACTCAAAACATAAAACACATAACCTTCACTAGTTCCTTAGGGATACCAATATTCTAATCCCTTCCATTAATCAAACTCTTCCTTTTTCCAATGTAGTCACTTGCTTTGTTCCCTTCATTACCACTGTCAAAACATCTTCTCATTCCTCTAGGACATTCACTTATGTGATTATTTCCACATTCTTTCAACAACGGAAACCAAATATTCATTACTTCATTGTTTGTATTACCCAAATTCTTAGAAAACATCTTGTTTCTCTTCCATGGTGAGTCTAGGAGTATGAAAAGGTCCACATTTCTATCAAGTTTCATGAAAAAATGAATAGGCATGATCACAAAATCTTTCAAACTAATGATCATCCCACTTGAATTATCATTAGAAAATCACCCATAAAATTCAAAAGTAATCCAGTTCCATCATGTTCCCACCATTGTCTAAAATCATAAGCACAATGTGATCATTAAATATCATAGAAGAAAACCACATAGACATGAAAAGAATTAATTAAAGGATTTATAATACATGACACCTTCCTTAATCTATGAAACATTGTTTTATACTAGTTTATTCATATCCAACCTACATTTAAATCCTTCATGTTGGTTCATAAAGAGTTTCAGAATTCCCAAATCATATCCCCCGAGTGTGTTAAACCAGGTGTGATGTATGGTCCATTTTCATGTACCAGATTACCCGGATTTAGGCCCAGAATATCTTCTAAGATTTATTACCCATAGGTACAACTTTTATAGATCCAAATACCACTGAAGAATCTATATAGATATGTATTCCAGGAAAATCACACAATCTATCCTTAACCAAAATTCCAAGACATTTTCCTAATCATTTTCTCAACCTTATACTTATAGTTAGAGACATACTGGGACATATCCTTAGAAATATACCTTGGGATCTTACTATTGTTTTATCTTACAAGTTTCCAAAGGATGACAAAACCTTTCCTATGATACCAACTACAATGACCCATGCTTGACATACATGGATATTATATCATATTAGATGATTATTCAGTACATTAAAAAAATATTCCATGAAGATTGTAATAGTTTAGTTTCTTTGGAATCTTGGAAACAAAATATTCTATCTAAGTGAAAGATCATAAACATCTCCCATAAATATCTCCACCTCTAATACTTCCACCTAAAACCTTTCATCCTAACTTTGAAAACGTAAACATAATTAACAGATGGGATCAAATTCTCAGTAAGGATAAACAAGGGATAAATGTAAGCATAATCACGTGCATAAGGGTATGAGAATATGATCATGAAAAACATTCCTATCAATGATCATATACATGAATTTTCTAATAAATATTGGTAGTTCATAGGGCACAAATCTAAAGGAAATAAAGAGAATGATCCATGAAAACATATCATAGGAATAAAAAAGGGAATTGTAATAGACACATAAGAATAGATAATGATCTAAATAGTCGTTAACACATTGCTTCCTAGACGATTTTAGTTGAAAAACACATTTACTAAACAAGTTTCACACCACATTCCAACCATGAATTACTAAACTGAGTTCACACTTCATTCCAGTCTTGTATTACTAAACTGAGTTCACCACTTATTTTAATATTTTATTACCAACCATGTTCATTTGTAATTCATGAATGGTAGTATTTAACTAATTTAATTTCTCATACCAGCCATGTTTATCTAAAGAGAAATAAATATTTACAGAATGCATTGAAGGGGGATATAGGTCCCACCCATCTCATTCTGAAATCATGCATACATGTGCCACAAAATCATAAACAATCAAATCAATACCCACTAAATGAAATGGGTATAATAAACATGTAAACATATCATAACCTATGGAAAAAAGATACAGGTTTCATAACCATTTCATCTAAAGCATAACTTGTGAAATAAAAGTAAATTTCATAAACATATAACATGTGAATGAGAAAGAGATATGATAAAGACATAACTCGTGAAAGAAAATAGGATTTAATAAACATATAAATCATGAAAGAGAAAAATATTTCATAAACATATAACCCATGAAAGATAAATGGGTTTAATAAACACCTAACCCATAAAATAGAACTGAATTTTATAAACATATAACCCATGAAATAAAAATGGATTTCATATACATATAACCTATGAATGAGAAACTAGATTGACAAATAGCATGAAATTATGAATAACCCATTTAAAAGAAATTAAGAATGGAAAAATTATATAATTTCTTATAAAGGATTGAGTAACATCAATTGTTTTCATCTTAGTTGGAAAATAATTTTGAAATAGCATTAAAAAACATTTTATGAGGAAAATATCCTTACTTCATTGAAAAAGGATTGTTAATGTATTAAAAAATTTTGAAAATAATTTTTTTAATAATATACAATGAAAAATTATAAAGAAGACATGAAATCATTTTGAAAAATTTTTTCCTTGAAAACATATGAAATAATATTCAAAACATTTTAAAACCCATTTTCAATAATAACACTTCGTAAACTAATAAAGACCGAATGAAAAAAAAATTAAAATATTTTTACTTGAAAACCTAATAAACAAGCTTGAAAATGTTTTGAAAGCCATTTATTTGAAAATACATTGAAAACTTATAAATGATGTTTTATATAACATTGGAAAATACTTTCCTTCAAAACATATAAAAAAAATTGGAAAAATTTTCAAACCATTTTCCAGGAAAACATTTAATAGAATCTTGAAAATAATTTGAAAATAATTTTTTGGAAAATCACTTTTTAAAAAAATTCATAAATATATATATTTAAATATGAAAATAAATCTTCAATGGATTGATATCAGATTAATCTATACATGTCATATGAGGTACAAAGAACATTATTTCACATGATAAAAAGGTTAAAAAAATGCCTCACTCAGAAAGATAGAAAGAATATTCCTTCAAAAACAATGGAAAAAAGAAAAAAGGGTACAAATTTAATTTAATGATTATAGGATATAATAAAATATTATTGGAATCCCTTTCAATAAACCATGTTTTTTAAGGAAAATATATTTCTGATAAAATAGGGGGTAAGGATGGAGTTTCATAAAAACACATTCCTTTCTATTGTTTGTTACAAATAGTAAAAAAATGGTATGTATATATGATTATATTACTAATAACTAGAGGTAAAGAAAATTCCTGAATTTTAATGAGATATTTATTATATTATTTTACCAAATAATTCATAAACATGAATAATATTGAAAAGCGATGATATTTTTTCGATAAGCTCGTATCACTTGGTCAGTTTGGGATCATACTCTTCGTGTAAGAAAAAGAAATTAAATGAAGCATAAAATATCATGAAAATTTGTATATTAATTATAAAACTTTTAAAATGGAATTATATACTACTTGAAATGAATTTAGGTGCATAGAAATACATGAGTCTCAAAGAAGGGAAATTGAGAGAAAACTGTTTTACTAATTTGGTAACTTTTGAAACTTAAACCCCATGAAATAATGATCATTGAACAGTTATGTAAATACCTATAAATATGTATAATAATTATTCAATACATATATGGGATGTATACACACCACACAAGAGGAATGGGTGGTGAATACTGCATGTATCTCACAGAAGTAAAAAGTGAGATGAAATCCCCTTACCATGTGTCTTGACTCTCATTATACTTGTTCATAGCACCTTTATAATAAATATAAATTTGTTATAAATATTATAAGGAAACATATTATTGTATATAATACCATATATTTTTAAATTATGACATTATATTACCTTCTTGTTTAAAATATTATGTTATGGTTTCACTTTGGAGAATATTTGCATTATTCTTCACATGTGTCTTAATTTGTTAAATATATGGTCCTTATACATAAATAATGATTTGAAAAATGTAAAAATGTTATAAATATCATGTATATATAGTATATGTGTATTATAGTAATCTATATAATATATATGTATGAAACCAAATACACCATTCATGGAGACAGTAGGTCATACGTACACATGAATGCTATTTTCGTTTAATTGTTGTGTTGAATGAATAAATTTAAAAGAAATATATATATATATATATAATTATTACTATATTTTTATGATATAATATATATCAAATATATTTTCTATAACCATTTATAATAAAATTCATCTAGTGTATCAATGAATCATATCGCTTTGAGGGGAGGTAGTCAACACTTTCTCAAACAAAATTATTATATTAACCCTAAATGGAAAGTAAAAATATATTAGTTTTAAAAAGGGATATATAATATTAAATAAACTATAAATATAATATATGAAATATATAATCATATTTTCCATCATAATTACTACCATTTGAGGTGGTAATGAAAAATTGAACAATCGTCATTTTGTGAGGCGGTAGTTCATTGTACACATAAATTTTATGTTGGTTACCGATTAGATAAAGGAGTCTATAAGTGTAGGTAAATTAGTTAGCATAAAAATATCCTAGAATATTTATGATATAATATTTTTATAAAATAATGGAATAAATCGAGTTTATGGGTGGATAAGGAAATAAAAAATAAAGGATCTTGAGAGAAGGCCTGAACTCTTAATCGAGTAACTCCTTTTGGTTTTTTCCAAAAGGTTTTCTTGAAAATATTTTTCCCAAAGGGAGACGTCAATGACTAAATCAGGGATTTTGGGAAGTATATTTGGAAAATAATTGCTGAATCTAAGAGGTTTGAGAGGTGTTAAGAAGAGGGAAAGGTGGTGGCCTTTTATTTGAAAAGAAAAGGACCCACATAGAATTTTTTAAAAAAAAGTAAGGTGTAACATGTTATTACATAATAAAAGTTATACGGAACCAACATAAACAAATAATTGAAAGTTTATTGACGAAATATGGAAAAAATGGGGTTTTTACAAGTTGATAGATCATTTAGGCCCCAGAGATTAAGGTTTAGTAACTAATTAAACTTAATTCGACCTCAATCATTGTGATTAATTTTAATCAAATTTACTATTATTTTTGGTCAAATATTAAGGTGATCTTTTTAGAATATAAATCTTATACTAATTACAATGGTGTATGTATTTTATTTCAAAATTCAATTCACAGAAGCATAAAAATTATGATTATTGTTAATCCCATAGTTGGGACGAAATTATGGAGTTTTAGAGTAGAAAGAATTTAAAAAGTTTATTAATTTTTTATATTAAATTTCTAAGGGAAATATATTCTAATAGACTAAATTATATTAATAGATTTATGATTGATCTAGTGTGACCATAAAAATACTTTTAAATAAAATTTAACATTAATAATTATTTAAATGAAAATGATTTTTTAAATAAAAAATAGTATTTTTTCACTATTCATCAAAAATGATGTTTCAAAAAAAAATACCAAAAATTCATCCTAACATAATTTTTGGAAATATAAATTCCAAAAATCAGTTTATTTTATCAAATTCAATTTTTTATTTTTGTATAAAATTAATTTTATTTATTTCATAGAAGGACATAAAGTGTAGTTCATTGTATTTTTAAACATATATGGACTCTACCAAAAATTATATATTTCATTTTAAATAAGTTTTATTTCTATAAAATTATTATAAGAAATATTTAAAATTTGTTGATTAAAATTCAGATCACAATGTTTAATGAATTGGTTATAATTATATCATATAAAAGGTTATAATAAAATAATTCTTTGTAGAAACTCGGTATTTTTTGTAACATATTTCAAGTAAGTGTTGTAGGTAGTGAAAGACAAGTTGGTATTGTATTTAGTTTAATCTACGTTAGTATTACGTGTAGTGAAAGCCAAGTTAGTTCTATGTGAAAATAATGTTTGACTTATTGTTTTAATATATATATATATAAAAAGAACTGTTTCCAATTTCATTTGAAAAAAAAAATATCAAAAAGATAGATTAATTCAGAAAACAAATCCCAAAATATTCATAGGAGTAGTAGAAATTAATTTAAAATGATTCCTGCTGATAGGACAACACTGTGTGTTTTTGAAAAAAAAAATGATCAACACTTTTTCTCTGTTTTTATTTGAAATTTCAATGTGAAATTGGTTTAAATAAACAATATTAGATTAATTGATAAAAATATTGTAAAATAAAACATTGAAACGAATTTAAAATATAATTTAACCTTATAAATAAATTATATGAAAAATAGTTTTTTAATTAAAATCTAGTATTTTTAACTATTCATTAAAAAATGGATCCTAAAAGAAAAATACCAAAAAAATCCTAAACAAGTTCTTATGTTTTTATTGAAAAGATAAAGTAAATTTGGACATATTAAATCTATTAATGTTCAAAAAATTTGATTTAGAAGGGTTACTCCATTAATAGGTTTAAAAGTACCTTTATGAAAAAATATTTGTTTTTAAGCGTAAAATTAATTTTGTTTCATAACTTAAGCCCTTCCAATCTATTGGACGTATACAAAAAATATTTTATTGAATATATAAAATATTATTTACATTAACATCACTCCCTATTTATAATTAATTTAATTTATTATGTTAAAACAACTTTATAAAAATAAAAATAAAAATATTTTGTTTTTTATTCAATTGGGCTTCATATTAATTTCTAATTATTTAATAACCAATGAATTAATCATAGATTTTCATAAACCATATATATTTCATAAATTAGATAAAAAATTTCATAACAGATAATTTAACTGCTAGTATATATAATATTATATTAAATAATTATATTTTAATAATATGTTATTGATTGGTAAAACACGGTTATGCCTATTATGTAATCCATCGAGGAATGTCATTGTTACATGTAATGCAAGATGACCTCAGTGTTCTATGTAGAGATAGCTAAAATTTATGTTTTATTAGTGTATGAATAAAATGGTTTTGCACATAATGCATGCCAAATATAGTGATTAAATATAAAATAAACTATTCTTAGTGTTATGTAAAATAAAAAAATATCACAAAGGTTATATTAATTCGAAAACAAATAATTCACAAAATCTGAGGTTGTTAAAATGTCAAAGATAATGCATGGAACTCTCACATCATCTCTTCCCGTATCTCCACTCAAACCAAAATATGAACATAGATACATAGAATTACATCCTCACCTATAGTTTGGCATAGAGGTGGGTCCTCACCTGCCACACTCTCCCGTTGAACTGGGCCTTCTAATTCAGATAGATGCTTCATCCTCACTCTATCTAGTAGGGTATAGGTCATAGATAAGGATGATAAATAATTATTCCCTTGACTATCATGAACCACCAATTGTAACTTATAAAACAAAACCTTGAGCTTCCACTCACTACTGGCATATATAACTTCCAATATATGAGTACTCATGTTCCGTTCATTGGCCACTGCATTTCCATTACTAGGATTGTAGGAAAGATCGATGTTGAAATACATAAGGTACTCCACACATATTTTCTGCCTCATATTCATATCATGTTGTGTGAATATCTATATGAGTCTTTTGTGGTCTGTGTAGACTAGAAAAATCTCTCTCGTTAAGTAATGTCTTCAACAGAACAAACCATGAACATATACAACAAACTCATGATTATGCATCTCATAGTTACTCCCATATGGTGTCAATTTCTAAGACTCATACTCCACAACTCTATTCCCCATATTTAGTGATGCACCAAACATAATACCTTATGGATCATAATAAACTATGCATCTCCTACCCTGCTCTAGAAGTATCAGGACTAGTGCTCAATTTGAAATCATTTTCTTCTCCTGAATGGATTTCTAATAGGTATATGATCATAAAAAATTCTCACCCTTATTAGTCAAGAACATCAATAGCACTAATAAGCATGATAATTCTATTATGAAATTATTTTATTAGACATCCCTTTGAAACACTGTATTGCAAAAATATTTTTGGGATGCTCTTTGAAAACTACAACTATCGCCATTTATAGGTATACTTATAATATGTCTCTAAGATAATGTGACCCACAAAGTGAATCTAATCCATCCATATGATTCACTTTATGATCATAGAATATAATTTATTCTCTCTCAATGTATCCACTAATATCTCAAGATGTTTTCCATGGTCATGTGTATTATGATAATACTCTAAGATATCATCCATGAACACTGCTACAAATGAATCTAGAAAAGTATAGAAGACTCAGTTCATCTATTAGTTCATTCATGAGATCAAATGACATAACTAGATACTCAAATAGACCATACCATATTTTTAAAATTTCCTACAAGGTATGTCTATAGGTTGAACATGTACCTACTGATATTTAATATAAAAACAAGTTTTGAAGGAACCCAGGATCTTCGAAGATAATGAAATAAATCATATATCTATAGTAAGGGATACTAGTTTTTATAATTCAAATGATTTAGTTTTGGATTGTCCATACATATCCTAAGGTTACCATCAACATTTTTCATAAAAATGACCAACCAACCCTGTAGATAATTAATGGGTCTAAGGAGAACCTTTTCCTTAAAATCATATAGCTGCCTCTTCTGCTCCTACATCTCTATCATTTTCATCCTGTAAGGTGGAAGGGATACCAGTGCGGCTCCTAGCTGTAGCTCGATGGAGAAATCCAAATCTCTCTGGTGGTAAAACTAAAATATTCTATTGGGAAAAAATACTTGAAATGATCAATAACTAGTGTAATGTCTACCTCACACACTCCTTGATTTTTTTCATATACAAAGTAATGATGGGGGGTACCATCCCACCCAACCCACAGTGATCTAGTCTAGATCTGATCTCTTAGACATCCCATTAAACCTTGTGAGAGTGAACTGAATCCTCTAGTGATGTGAAAGTCACCCTATGGTGATAGAGGTCAACAGAAGCTCAATAAGCTACTAGACAGTCCCTTCTGAGTATGATTTCAAACCACATCATCTTGAGGACATAAAAATTCCTGAATAATTGAAACCCACGAACCTCAGTGGGGAACACCCTACAATGGAATACACCCTATTTTTGGATCCCCAATGGAATGAAAAGCTTTATAATGCCATCATAAATCATTATAAAGAGCCCAACACTTTCTACCGTAGATACAGATATAAAACTATGTGATGAACTTTTATCAAAAATTGAAGATTTAGTAGTTTTGGGTAGTATGATCGTTCCACTCATCGTAGATGGTCAGGTTCCCTCATCAGGGGTAGGTTATATAGAATAGTTTTGGCATGATTCATAGCCCTCTCACACAACCTCAGTGCCTTTAGTAGGCCCACTCTTATGTCTTGGAGTAACTTGTGTCTTACTGCCTCGACCAAGACCACCACAATGTTGTCCTAATCGATTGAAACTACTCCAATTATCTACCTAACTCATATCATAGAAACATGATCATGAACCTATTTTTGGAGCTGATCCCTACCAATCATAGCTATAGGGAAGGTCATGAAAAAATCGTGTACATTGCCCATCCCACCACAAGCTCGGCACTCAAAAGTTTCATGATCACACTAATTCTTCATGCGGCCTTATTATCTACACTGATGATAGAAATTTATCTACCAGTACCCATATCATAACTGGTTTTCGTCTCATGGTAATCCTCAAAACTGTGTTTCCTGCCACTGGAAATCGAACTACAAGGCTGAGAAACAACACTCTCCTACTATACGCCCCCGTCTTCTTTCATGTTATGTTATGTAATCAATTCTTGATTCAAAATTTTCATAATATAGGTCAATTTGAGAACATTTACCTGAGACCTAAGAGCATTTCATAGACCATACTTGATGAATATATCCCTCAATATCTCATCATTAAGGTAAGTCGTCAAAAAATGCTTCAACTCAATAAATTATTCCATGTACTCCATAACTATCTTCAAACTCGGCTCTAGATGCATGAATTCACTATATTTCTCTTCATATAGAGTCTTGAGGTATAAATAATCATAGAATCATGTTTTTAAATCACCCTAACCCATAGCATGCGACCAACCCGCCTAGATCAGTATATACCATGATCGCCTTTTGGATCCATGAAGCATGTAAGTCATGAGATTCACTCTCCTATTAGGAGTTCTTTCTAGGTGATTCAATATTGATAGTGTGGTCTACATTTGTATCTTAGTAGTCTTTGGACCCCCATCACCCACGAATTTTGGATGATGCTTCTGGTGGAACACACCCATCAACTCAACCATAGATAAGGCATGCGGTGGTGCTCTCTAAAAATTTCTCATGAAGCAATAATATCCATTGAGGAACTGTGCCCCATCACATGTTTCTAGAAAAATAGATGGTTACATAGCTTTAAAAAGAGTATGATCCACCAACATCTCATGGTCCACAACCACCAGAGCATGATCTTCACTATCCTCCCCGCATATGACTGTAGGTCGTCATTAAAGAAAGACATTATAATTCCAAACACACACCTCAGAAAAAAAAATCATCGTTTCTCTAGGCCAAAAAGTATAGGAAATTTTTAAAAAATTCCTGAAATTAGGTCATACCACATAGCATACTCCAAAATCCTAGTTTGTAAAAAATAAAAGTCACCAAAAACCACTAGATACACTACAACAAACATACTCAAAATTCAGGTCAAGGTCAAGTCTCTATTTCTAATTTCACATTCTCATTTCAATTCCTATTAATTTTACATTTAATATTTATCATTACTCTATTCAAATGGTTGAACCAATGGTTCTCCAATTTTCAATCCATGAGGGCCCATAACACCTCATTAACCATAATTTGGTGCGCATATAATATATACCATATCAAATTTTCTTTAAATATTTGAATCAAAAGTTTTATCACTTTCAATTCCCTATGGACCCATACTCCTTATGAAATGTAATATAGCACCACTTTATCAATCCACGGAACAAAATCTATAACTAAAGCAGGTAAATATATCACATATCCAATCACAATAGCGTGAAAATAATCACTTTAACCTAAATGGAATGGGATAATAAATGGAATGTGATTTATAACAGGTTATTATATGATGCATGATATGGAATAACCTTATCCTGTAAATTTTCAAAAAAATATTACCACAAATACTATCAATAATAATATGATAATTCAATTGTGTCACCCAATGGTTGAATAAAGTCAATATTAATAGTTAAAATCTATAAAATAGTAATTTCATTTGAGGAAAATTGGTTATTTCCTGTATGTGGGTAAGATACACCAATGAAAAACTCATTTCCAAACTCCATTTCTTTCATATCTTAGTATATTTTCACAAAATAGTATATAAAAGTAGAAATAACTGCTCTGATACCACATGTAACATTACAGACCTAGATTCCACTGAATGGTTCCCCAAGCATGGTTGGTCACATGGTCTCAAGGGTGTCTCCCTGAATACTAGAATATACTTACTACATGCGAGGGCATAGGGTGTGTCTCTGGGGAGATTTTTCCCTCATTTCTAGGGAATAACGTATTCTAATAGTAATAAAATTCAAAAGTAGAAGAAAATACTATATGAAGAAAATAGGAAACTATAAAAGACAGTAATGCATAAAAAATACAAACGGGTCTCATATACTATTATGTTGTTACATGTCTCTAGAAATAATCCAATGTACGTAAAAATAAGTACAATACCATTCGAGTAACCAAAATACCAAAAAACACTAAAATGTTCTTTCTCCAAATTGGATCATTAGCCTTGTATTGGTCATGTGCTACCCTGCTCCTATGCATGGTAAAAAATCTACTCTTGAACTATGGTATCTTTCTAATATATCTTTCTTTATCCATATAGTCTTTTCAGGTACCCAGTGGAGTCCCGAAAAGGGTGTGGGATACTATCCTAGTAGGTAACAACCCAAAGATATATACAAATCTAGTTTGTGCTATAAAACAAGATAAATAGTGTGTAGGTAAATAGGTAAGCAGTAAATAAATGTACATATGCATGTTTCATGTAAATACTACACCGTTAACATTGAAATATCCTCCCAAGGATCCCTACAAAATATTATAAAATATCTTTATCAAGGAAGCTACAAACAAAACACAATGTAAACACCGCAGACTTTTAGTTCAACCCAAAGTGTCTTATTAACCATGGCTAAGACGTTCAACGAAGAATATAATATTTCTCATGGTCGTGACATATAATCAATGTTTCAAATCCCAAAGGGACATATATAATACATAGAATTCTAAGCAATCCTCACAGAGTCCTTGTAGTAAATCGATTGAAACTCAGTTATGAACTAGTTTGAGTCCCAGGAGCATGTCATGTCGATCATGTCCTACACGAGTCCATGAAAGCTAGATTCAGGGGTTATAAGGCCTAAGGAATCCCCCAAAATCAAAATTTAATTAGGGTACTCAATCCAAGGTGTCCACTACCGTGTTCAAGATCTAAGGATCATCTACAAAGGAATATATTCATTCACTCACCATTTTATATCATTTTTCATTTAATACCATAATATAATTCATACCGTATGAGTCCACCAACTAATATATACATTTTCTTCCATTCTCAATAAAAGAGTATACCAACTCATTTAACCATAATCACAATCAAAGGAAACAATTTATAATTCTAACCCATTAATAAATTTTTTAATAAGGGCGTTAAAGTATTATAAGTTTCATATAAACCATTTAGTCAAATGAATATATACGATAATGAGATAACCCATGTCCTTTTCAACTGATTCAATTCAATTAAGTTATTAATAATGTTACTCTAAAAAGGAAATCATCAACTCACTATATGGGTGGTTTTATAAAGAAACATTACAAAATATTCATATGACACATGACATGGGTGGCCCGGGGTTGGACAAAAATCACCAATACATCTCAAAAGAACCTATGTGAATCTATAATAGGTCCAATTATATATAATTCAATTAACCAGTTTAATTTTAAGGCCACACTGGAATGTATGGAGGGTAATAAGGCACCAAAACTGATGGAAAAAGTAGAGACCACCTACTGTAGCTTGGTAGTATAGTGTTCGTAAAGTATCAACTCCTAATTCGGCTTATATTAGGAGGAAAATGAAAAAATAATGAAGAACCTAAAAATAGGGAAAATTAAATTTCACTTAAAAATAATTTTCAATACCAGAAAAAGTGAATAACAACTAAAATTGAATTGATTAATCATCATTTCAGATCCAATGAGATGAGCAGCACTTGGATCAGAGATAGAATGAAGAAGATCCCTTAATTCGAATTTTAGTCATAGAGGGAGGCTATCAAAAGTTGATTTTGATGTTCATTGAATAAAATGAGGATTTAGGTTTAAAATTATATTTAATTAAAATGAAAATCATTAAATTTACCAAAAATAATAGAACTACATGGTTTTACAAGATGTGAACTAACCATGTATAGTTATCTATAGGAGAATGGCACTCTCAAAATTTCCTTGTAGAGTTTGACTAACCTCACACAAACCGTTCCAAAATATTCTATCAAATTTTCAAAGGTTTTCACACGTCCATGAACATAAAAGAGTTTTTTTTCAAACAATTATGTTTATATATGCCCACAACCCATCCTTGAACCGTTTGATCTAATTGTGTATTCTGCCCCGCATGGTTTGAACTAACCATCTGTCGGGCCATCTTCACGAATAAAACAAGGGTTTTGGGAAATGGAAAATCTCTAAAAACCCTCAATACCTCCATTTAATCAAAGGGTATTAACATTAGGCAATATTAAAGCATTAATACTAATAGGAATAGAATTTATACCTCATACAATAACCCATGTTCTTGCAATACTCTAGGAGTAATAACGATGTTTCAGAAGAGAATACTATATTGAATTTTATGTTTTCAAATGTAATGTCATATTTATGTATGTATCTAGTCTTAAAATAATATTATACTCTCATATCCTTTGGGTTGTGATTGGTTATATCTAGTACCAATGAAATAAAGTAACAACTATATCTTGTCTTCTAGGGTCAAGGTTAATACATAATTTCCCAATTTTAGGTTGATAATATTTCTCCCACATTTTTATTTTATTCAAAATATTTTATGGAACTTATGATCTATACCTAAATGTTTTTTATAGTTATTTTAAACCTTTCACTTTTTTTATAAATTATTAAAATTTGTATTTTCAAATTTTTTATATATGAACCACTTTTGAAAGATTAAAATTCATGAGGAATATTCATTTTTAACATATAAGGTTCAAAATAATAAGCACACTATCATATATTTACTTCATCACGAATATTACATCAAATGATTCTATTTATTTAAAAACAAATAGTAATTTAATTTCATGGAATTTTAGTTTTTAAATGTTACCAAAAGAAAAGGGATTTTTTCTTGATTTTTAAAGTATATTATAATTTATTTTATGAAGGATATTTTTATTCTTGGTCATAATCAATTAATGGTTGATATGATTTATCTTGGATATGATCATATGATACCCTAAACATTATTTCTAGAAATTATTTATGACTATGATGTTTTAATGACGATTTTAAGAAACTCGGTTTTTCACTAATGGATTAATTGTGTTATGATAAAAAAATTTTGAAATTTTTTACTTTTACCTGGGCTATGCTAGAATAAAATAATTAACAGATTTATTACATAATTTCACACTTATTATGGTTTTAATTTTGTGATATGTAATCAAAAAAATTATATGTAATGGCACGGACCCTCCTGGTCTATTACTTTCTCAATTTTCGGTGTTGGGCACCATGGACCCATCAGTAAGTCTTGAGGGTAGTGGTGTCGGTGGTAGGGTTTCCCTGTGGTGTCAACCATCAATGTAAATGATCGTTCTCATCGATTGGTGAGTAACCTATTTTGGTGTCCCCAGTCGGTGAGTCAATTATCGATGAGTCGCCAATTAGAGGTTCACCGATAGGTGCCACACCCGATCGGTGCCATGGGGTTGTTAGGGGTTTCTTTCCCCAGTTTCACTTAATGTTTCCATTAAGGTTTAATGCCACATAAAAGTGGTTTGAAGCTATTTTTAAAGACTATAAATGATGTTATATATCTCTAGGAGTGGGGTGACCCTCGACTCACACATAATTTGTATCATTGTTGTGTGTTTAACTCTATTTTAATGATATATTTTAACTCATAGCTATAATAGACACCTATAAAATGATAATTATTAAATAACAATTAATTCGATCATGTGTAATCATCCAACTATGTGGTGAAACCACGATCTGCCTTTAAAGTCGTTCAAGATTTTAAATCCTGTATTTCTAGGATCCCTCCTTTTATCACACGAGGATTATTTCTTCTTCTTGGTTGGTCTTTTTTACTTTACTTGGTGTGTTTAGAGTCCACCTTCTCGATGCTAGTGATGCGCCTATACTGGAGCCTTACTACCCACTTTTGGTGTCCTCTATGTTCCTCCCATACAATCATGCATCCCTAGTTTTTGGCGCATGTAGAAAAACTTTGATTGTTGATCATCTAGGTAGGGGTTTTCCTTCATCTCTATTTAATATGTATCACATGGGGTGGGTATGATTATATTTCCCCGGGGTGTGGATGAAGCCCAACCATAACAAAGATAATAAATTTGTTCTAAAGAATGAAGGGGGTGTTTGATGATGTTGTTGTACTATTTTACCTATTCTTATATTTTGTGAATTCTATGGGCTTATTCCCACTAAAAATCATGGTCGTTGGTGTTCTGTTATTTGGGGAGTGTGGCTTGGTGAGGTTTGGGTGGATAGTTTCCTTGATAGGTGCTTTGGTTGTCACCTTTTCTCATGGGGAATTAGAATACCTCCCCACTTGTGCACGAGAGATTTTGGTTTTCCATACTGAGTATACCTGTATACTCACCCTATGTATATGAAAACTACATTCAAGCTTCCATGAAGACTTTGAAGATCGTGCCAGACCCTGTTAAATCGGACACAGGGAATGTTGGAATTGCTTCTTTTCTATTCCCCTGCTACTTCCCTTTAGAGTTTTCTTGTACCTTGTTGAAATTTATTTGTAACATGCATATGGGAATTGATTTTTTTTACATTACTTCCACCTTTAGTTTTGGAGATTTTTGGTTTTTTACCATCGTGTCTTCAGATCCTACCAAATAAAGAGGGTAAAGCCTTCCATATTATGTGTCATTCTATAACATTGGTGATATTTTCCACTCTGGGGAATATTGAAGGTGGGACTCAGGGGGGTTCATTGTCTCTCCACCAACATAAGGAAGGATGGGTCTGGTAGTTTATTGTCCATTCCCTCATCTCGGTGAAGATGGGTTGTGACAGAATGGTATCAAAGTAAGGTTGAGACATAGGATTGAGCTTAGGTTTAGTAACTATTAGGATTGCATGGGATGTTATGTATATGGTGTTAGGAAATATTGGTGCACGAAATAGGATAGGTACAACTAGATAGGACATGGGATTTTAGGACCCCCTGTAATCTGATGCAAGGACTCAGGACCAACCGAATGACTGAGTTAGGATACACATATTTCAAGGTAGAGAAACTAGGAAAGGTACATGAATCATAATTACTTGTTTTATTGTGTGTTATAGGTGTTTGGTAATTTAAATAAATAAAAAGTTTAAGAAATAATTCAAAGAAATATTCTACACTACTTGTGCTTAACCATTCCTTGTTTACCTTGCAGTTATGTCACCCGGACGACATCCACAAGTGGTGAGGGAGATCGAGGCTTGATAGGATGATATAAATAATAATCATAGGACTGTTCGAGAGGAGGATGATGGATATTGGTATAGGAAACTTCATGCCTTTCAGCAGATGATCCGCAGGAAGTATGAGGGCAGCAGCTCAGACATAGAGACTAAAAGCTGGCTCAAGGAATTAGTGATAGATTTTTTCTTGATCTGGGCACCAGCTGAGTACTAGGTTCCATAAGAAGTTACTCATATGATTGGGGTAGTGCATCATTGGTCGATTTTGTACCTCAGAGAGAGGATGGAGAGTGATATTTTGTGGGCTAACATCGAGAAGGAGTTATAGGCATAATTCCATTCATTACCGATGAAGGCTGAGAAGTGGAAGGAGCTACTCTCCCTTCAGTAGGGGAGTATGTCAGTTAGGGAGATGCGAATCAAGTTAATGGTTATTATTATTCTTAATTCAGACCTCTTTTTGGATCTAGAGTCTCGAGAAAGTTGTTTAGAGGAGGCACTTTGAAAATCTCTTCAGTATGTTGTTACTCCCTTCGCCCTACCGACATACTTAGAGGTTCAAAAGAAGGATGATGTGGTGGCGAGGATGCATACGTAGGGAGGTGTTCTGTGATAGGGGATCTAGTTAGGCTCTTGAAAGGAGAAGGTCATCAACATTTGGCCTCTAGCGTTAGGTCCTTCTAGGTTTCTACTAGTGGGGAGTAGGTCCTAGTAGTTCCAGTTTGGATCTCCTGGTCCTCGCCATTTCCTTGGGTGGCCAGGACCGAGATGCTTCATCTATGGTAGTTGTGGTCCCCTTCAGAATTATTTCCTAAACCGAGTTCAGTATAGTGGGGGTCGTTAGGTTCATCACCCACCTCAGTAGCAGCAGCTTCCATCCAGGCCTTTTTAAGAGCTGCAGTAGGGACAGTGAGCTCCCGCTCCTCTTAGAGAATACGTTTCTAGAGGATTCCAAACTCAGGTCACTCCTTAGGTACCTTGACCAGGGTGTGGTCGTGGCGGTGTCCTAAAGATGAGGGGTAAAGGAACTAGGCTTGGGAAGTATCACTCCAAAGAGTAAGTACTTCCAGTAGTGTCGAAAGTTGTTCGAGGTACGATCAGCTTGTTTAGCACTCTTGTCTATGCCTTGTTTGATTTTGGAGCTTCGCACTCCTTTATTACAACATGTCTTGGCCATGACTTGGGTCTAGACATAGAGATAATTTCTATTCCCTTGGTGCTGATTATTCCATTTGGGTGTTATACTAGCCTATTCGATGTTTGGAGAGGATGTAAATTGATTTTGGGGCCACAAATGTCTAATATGAATCTCCTTCTACAATAAATGGAGCCATACAATGTCATCCAAGGCATCAACTTGTTGTTTTCTGTGCATGCTATTATCGACTACTTCTATAGAAGAGTCATTTTATCCAATGACGATGGCCCACATGTGGCCTTTTTTGGGGAATAGAGTTCTCAGGTCTGGAGACGTCCTGTGCAGCCTCATCTTTTTAAATTGGACGAGATTTTAGCAGAGTCTATGGATACTAAGATGATGGATGTTCTGGGGGTTTTCAAAGGGTTCCTAGACATTTTTCAAGAGGAGTTTTGGACTATAATACCGCGATGTGACACTGAGTTCATGATATACTTAAAACATAGTGCCTAACCAATTTTGATGGATCCTTATCGTATGGTGCCTTCTGAGTTACGAGAGTTGCGGATTCAGATTGAAAATATAATGAAGAAGGGTTTTGTCTGACCTAGTGTGTCTCCATGGGGTTCTCTGGTATTATTCAAGAAGAAGGATGATTGTCATCTCAGGATGTGTATAGACTTCTAAATACTGAATCAGGTAACAGTTAAGAACCATTATCCTCTACTGAGGATAGACGATCTCTTTGAACAGCTGAGGGGAGCTGGTTGGTTCTCTATGATCGATATGAGGTCTATGTATCACCATTTAATGGTAAAAGACAGATATACCTGGAAGAGTACCTTTAGGTGTATGCATGGGAACTTTGTGTTTTTAGTCATGTCCTTTGGTGTTATGAAGGCACCTGTTGTGTTCATGGGGCCCATAAACTCTTTTTTCTGTGATTTTCTGGACCAGTTCATCTTTGCATTCATTGATGTCATGTTAATCTACTCATGATCTGAGGAGGAACCTACTAAGAACCTCATGATAGTCTTGTAGATCCTTCGACATCACCAGCTCTATGAGATATTGTCCAAGTGCATGTTCTTGACACCGGGAGTTCATTTCCTTGGAAACGTGGTGTCTTTGAAAGGGGTAGTGGTTGATCCAGCAATTTTTGACATGGATGTTTCTTGGGAATCACCCAAGAATGTGACGGAGGTTTATAGTTTCCTATGTATGGCATGGTATTATCGGAGGATTGTTCTAAACTTTTTTCGAGTTGCAACTCCTTTGACAACTTTTACAAGAAAGGACTAGGCCTTTGTGTGGAGTGAGCAGTGTTGGGTAGCATTCTGTTATCTGAAGGAAAGTTTGGTCGGTGCTCCAGTTTTCATGTTTTCAGAGGAAGGGGTGTTGTTTGAGGTTTTTTTAATTATTCTAGACTTGGCATGTGGTGTTTACTGATGCAGTAGTGGGGGTGGACTCTTATGGTTCTAGGTAGTTACATCCCCATAAACATAATTATGTCACCCAAAACTTGGAGCACGCAATGGTTCTATTCACAGTAATGTTGTGGTGGAACTACCTCATCCGGGATTTCTTTTTGTTCTTCAAAAATCACCAGACCTTGACGTATATCTTCTCTAAGCAATACTTGAACTTGTGGCATTATAGGTGGATGGAGTTTCTTCAATACTACGACTTCAATATTTCCTACACCACATGAAATGGGAATTTGGTGGCTGATGCCTTGAGTAGAAGGTCACAAAAATATATGGTCCCAGAATATTTATATTCTTGTAAAGAAATGGATGATTTGGATACCCGAATCGTCGATGAATGGGTGGATTATGGATGAGGCTATCTATTTCAGATGAATGTACAATCCTCTTTGTTGCAGCAGGTGGAGCCATCTTAGTGGGGGGATGTAGAGGCTAAAGTGAAGTGTGATCATGTTAGTCAAGGGAATGCTCCAGAATTATTGTCAAAAGATGGCAATAATCAGATGTTGTTTCATACAAAGATCTTTTTCCTATTGTCAATGCATATTAGATTTCATGGTGAGTTCCACAACTCATCCCTAGTGGTACACCCAAGATTTTCCAAGATGCTTTGGGGCTTGAGGGGTCATGTTTGTTGGAACGGGGTGAAGCGGGTAGTGTAAAACGTTGTGGCAAGGTTCCAGGTGTGTCAGTAGGTGAAGGCTTAAAAACATGTACTAGGAGGATGGTTTCAGCCTTTAGATATCCAAAAGTGGAATTTGGATGACATCTTGGTTGATTTCATCACAGTACTACCCAGTTCATTAGGTGGCTGTGAAGCTATCTGGGTAGTGGTAGACCAGATGATAAAATAATATCACATCCTAGAGATTAATGATTCATGTGTTATGGATTCCTTAGAATAGAGATACATGGATGAGGTGGTGTGGTGGCATGGAGTTCTGAGGTCCGTAGTCTCAGATAGGGATACACCGTTTACCTCATGATTCTAGAGGGCATTTCAGCATGATTTTGGCACCCACATACACCTTAACATAGCTTTCCACCACCAGAAAGATAGGAAAACAGATTAGACCATCAAATGTTGGAGGATATTCTAAGATCATGTTTTTTGGACTTCAGGGGATCGAGGGTATGACACTTTCCTTTGATCAAGTTTGACTACAAAAATATCTATCACTCTACCATTGGAATGGATCTGTTCGAAACCTTGTAGGGGAGTACATGTCACTCAACTGTGTGCTGGACAGAGGTCAGAGAAGTAGGTGTTCTTGCCCTAGAGGCACTATAGAGCACCATATATAAAGTTCAACTTATAAGATAGAGGATAGAGGCGACTGAGGACCTGAATAACTTTTATTCTGATCATAGGATGATACACTTTTAGTTTGAGGTTGGGGACCATGTATTCTTAATGGTCTCCCCTCGATGTGGGAAGTGATGTTTCGAAAAGAGTATAAATCCCTCACCTAGGTTCATCTGGACTTTTGATGTTTTGGGGAAAGTGGTTGAGGTGGCATATCAGCTAGCGTTTCCACCTCAGTTGCAAAGGATCCAAGATGTTTTCCATGTCTCACTGCTTTTTTGATATCTACACGATGATTCCCATGTCATTGATTGTGGAGAGTTATATATAGGGGATGGTGCTATGTTTGTGGAGAGACCAGAAAGGATATAGGATTTAAAATTAAACGTTCTTTAGGTATGAAGCATCCCATTTGTTCTTGTGTTATGGAGGCACAGTGGCCTCAATGAGAGTACATGGGAGAAAGATGATTAGATGCACACCCAGCACCACAAGATTTTTTTTGGTTTTGTTTCGTACATGATTGTGATGTAATGCTTGACCTTGTTAACTATGAAATGTATTTTTTACCATTTTATCTAAATGAGTATGCGATTCATGACTATGGGGAGGAGAGGACATGATCCCTAATCAAGAAGCATAAGGGTGGATGTGATTAAACTAGTGTGGATGAGTCAATGCTGCCTAAAGAGGATGGTATCTTGACATGGACGAAGGGACCCCCTATTCATATGACTAGATGGTGTGACCTATGTGTGTTTGTGTAATAGAGGTATATGTTTTCCTAAATTTTGGGGAGGTTTGACCATTAGAGGTATCTTCAAGGTGTTTGTTTGGACCCCTCTCCTTTATTCGGGTATAGTTTTGATCCTAAAGGACGAGTATAGTTTTAGAGTTATATGATGTATTGGCTCTGACCCTCCTAGTCCATTACTATGAAAATTTAGGGTGTTCGGGTACCCTAAACCCATTAGTGAGTCATGAGGGTGGTGGTGTCAGTTGTAGGGGGTCACCGTGTTGTCACTCATCAGTGCCACCAATCTGTATCACTAATTGGTGTGTTCTCAATCAGTCTCAACGATTGGTGTGTCACTGATAGGTGATTCATTGATCAGTGAGTCACTGATCGGTGCCACGAGGTTTTCGGCAGTTTCTTTCCGTAATTTCTCATAATGCTCCCTTTATGGTTTAATGCCTCTTTAGAGTGTTTTGTGGCTATTTTTAAATTCCATGAATTATTTTCTAGATCTCCAGGAGTGGGGCAAACCTCAACTCACCCAAACATTATGTTGCTGTAACACATTTTACACTATTTAAATGATATTGTTTAACTCACATCTGTTATGGCCAACTCTCTGATGAGAATTATTAAATAATCATTAATTCTATTGTGTGTAACCATTCAACTACAAGGTGAAACCAAGATATTCCTTTAAATATGTTCTTGATTTTAAATCATGTAACTCCAAGATCTTACATTTTATTGTGCGTGGATTATTTATTCTTCTTGGATTGTCTCTTTTCCATTCCTAGTGCACTTGGAGTCACCCTTCCCAAGGATAGTGGTGTTCCTGTTTTGGAGCCTTCCTGTCAAATTTGGAGTCCTCAGAGTTCCTCCCCTATAGTTCACACATCCCCAGTTCTTGGCTCACGGAGAAAAACATCGATGGTTGATCATCCAGGTATGGATTTTCCTTCATCTCTCTTTAATGTTTATTATATGGGGAGGGTATTATAATGTTTCCTTGGGGCATGGATGAAAACCAACCTAAAAGAAGATAATAAATGGTTTATAAATAATGATTGGGGTGTTTGATGATATCATTGTACTCTTTTACCTTTTCCTATATGTTGTGAATTGTATGGGATTATTTCCACTAAAAATCATGGTCGTTGGTAGTCCTTTATTTCCCACTAATGAACCTCTGTTTTCTAGATTTTTGTGATTGTATGGTTGTAACATGAAAACTGGTTAATCACGTAAACTTGGTTGATTAAATGGATTCCCATTGAATAAGAATCATTTTCTTGTCACCCTAGTTAACCAAACCGAAAGGAATAACTAAATAAATGGTGTGTTTAAATCTGAAAACTCCCTTTCTTTGTTCTAGTGATTTATGTTGTTGTTCTGCTTGATTTTTTTGGGGTGACATGTATCCAGATGAGATCCCCTATTTTGATGATTTTGGTTTTTGGATCTGAGGCTGTATGGGGCCGTATGTTGGGGCTTGGTTTGGTTCCAGTACTTAGAGGGATCTCACAGATCCCTTTTTTGTTACTTTACAATAGAACCAGTTGTGAGTGTTTAAATTGCGACTTGACTATTTTTAATTCCTTGGATTATGGCTATGTCTGTTAGTTTTCCAGTATTGATGAATTATTTTCAAATAGAATCACTTGAATATGATAACAAGAATGGATTCCATGTGGATTGTTTTCTGGTAATGATTCTTTCCTTAGTTGTGTGTGTTGTTCTTTTTATGAATGAATTGTAATGAGGGGGTTTCTATATAGGTTGATTCTGCAACCCTTTGGTTATTATGCGTTATTGTTTAACTATATGTATAATTTAGTTATTAAGATTCTTATTCTCTTCCCAACCAAGTTGATAACTTCTTGCTAAACACCATCATTCCATGGGGGAGGGTTTTTTTGCAACACTCTTATGAGTGGATGGTTATTATCTCCTTTCTGACTCACTTTCCAGAGTATCCCTAGACATGTTGGGAAAACTATGATAGGCTAAGGTCCATTATAGACCAAGATTCATCGGGCATGGTATATTGTGGTGGTTGGCCAAAGTGTGTGCGAGCAGGCTGTTTCCTAGGGGTCTTCGAGATGAGGACAAGGTATATTTGGGAATGGTGGGAGTTGTTCTACTCTAGGTGTCTGTGGGTTTGGTTATGTGTGGTTGTGGTGGCCCAGGTTTTTTCAGGCATATTTGTGGTTGTTGTGGCCCAAAAGGTTGTTGGTGGGGTGGATGTGGGATTGTGGGGAGAATGGCGGGGGAGGTCTGATGCATAGGATGTATTCAATAAGCAGTAGAAAAGTGGTGTGGGGTACACAAACATTGATGTGTTGTTCCAATTACATTACTTGAATGGCATTGTTTGGGGTGTGTGCATTGGTGAGGTTTGGGTGGATAGTTTCCTTTCTATGTGCTTTGGTTATCTCCTTTTCTCATGGGGCAATAGAATTCCACCCCACTTGTGCATTAGAGATTTTGGTTTTCCCTACTTAGTATACCTATATACTTACTCTATTTTTATAAAAACTACATTCAGGCTGCCAGGAGGACATCGAGGACTGTGCCTGGCCCTATTAGCTTGGACACCGGGACCATTGACATTGCAACATTTCTTTTTTTGGTACTTCCCTTTGGAGTTTTCTTGTACCTTGTAGCACTTTATTTGGAACATGCATATGGGAATGGATTTTTCATTTTTCATTACTTCCAACTTCAATTTAGGAGTTGTTTAGGATTTTACAATCGTATCTCCCAATCCTAAAAAATAAAAAGGGTAATGCCTTCCATATTACATGTGATTCTATACCCTTGGTGCTAGTTTCCCCTCTGGGGCCTACTGAAGGTGGGACTCATGGGTCATTATCTCTCTATCAACTTAGGGAATGAAGGGTCTAGAAGTTTTCTATCCATTCCCTCCTCTCGGTGTAGGTGGGTCATGACATTATATATCTTTATAATGAATTATGTAATGATTGATATTTCATGATTTAATATGATCTAAAATCGGTAGATGACCTAGTTTAGTAAGGGAATCTCTTTACTTTAACAGTTTGATAATGATCCTTCACTGAGGAAATGATGGAATATGGAGTGAAGCTAAATTTCTATAAAAATATTTTTACTATAACAGTTATAGTAGTGATCCTTAACTAAGAAAATTATTTTTTTATAATTATGTGTATGCCAAAAACATTCCTTATGATTATGTTATCTTCTCATAGAGTAGGATTATTGATTGATGATTTTGTACTCATATAATTTATGAATTTTTTAAGAAAAATACATATGCAAGGTCTCAGGATTAATAATCTATCACTGATTAGTTGTGAATTTCTTAAGACAATATCATGTTCTAATACCCTTATTATTTTCTTATGATCAATTATGATCACTGACTATTATCTCTTATGTTTACCCTTATTGAGTATTTAATCTCACCCTTTTATATGTTTCATTTTCCATAATTTATGAAGTACAATTTTAAATAAAATGTGTCTAATAAGAGTACAATGTGATATTTGTTTTTCCGACATGTTGAAGATCATTAATGAAATTAGTTTATAATTTAACAATTTTCATCAAAACAAAACCTTTAAACTTTTATGGAATGTATTATTTTGATCTGTATTGAATAATAATATCAAATTATGATATATTTAAATTTGAAGTGATTATCTCACCTATGTCCATGTTTAATGTAATAGACTATATACCCTACTTTTGCACAATTAGGTTGATAAAAATAAAGACTTGTTGAGTGATTTAATGATTTCAACTCAATGTTCTTTCAATGGACTAAGTTATTTGATGGCTATAATATTTATGGACTCATGTTTTGTACTATTTATCTCGGATATGTCTTTAAAACTAAAAATATAGTGTTTTTAAAATTTCAGAGGTGTGATACTACTGAAAATTGGTTAATTTCATTGAAGTAAAATATAATGTTTATTTTTGAATTTTCTTATTCAAATATTATTGGGTAACCATTGATAATGGAAAAATAGTTAATTACATCATAATTATATTTAATTATCTCACTTCTTAGATAATTATTATCATATTTAAAATGAACCATTTATATTGGATTCATAGGAAATTAGTGTTTATAACGTGGATAATGTATTACATGAATAGTGGAGTGTTTCTATACAATTAATATATAGAATCTAGTATTATAAGGGTGATGAACCCCAATTTATGAAATTTTATCCCATGAACAAAAAATATTAAATTATTCTTACCTAAAAATATTGAAACAATAGAACATGAAATTTTATGAAAAATTAAGATGTAATATTTTACATTGAACTATATAATATTGAGTATAGTGAATAAGATGAAAATAAAACAAGTAATATTTTTAATCCACTCTATTACACTCTAATAAATTATTGGTTCATACGATTTTTTTATAAATATATTTTTTTATTTTTTTATTTTTAGATGTATATCTCTCTTATAATTTTATAATATTTTTGGTAAATTAAATATATTCTAAATTTTTGGAATTATTGGAATTATGATGAAGATCTTATGGGTGAGTAGTTGGAAACTCCTCAGACTATTATATACTGGTGTGTTTCCGTTTCTAGTAAATATTATATTAATATATATATATACATATATATTTTATTTATTATCTAAGAAAAACTCTTCGTTTCTATATTCTGGATGATTGTAAGAATAATTAAGGTGAAACATCCACTCTTATCAACCATCCAATAGATGTATACTATAATTTTAGTCAATGAAAATTTATTAATTATTTAATTTAAAATGATATTTTATATAAACATAATTACTTTGGAATGTTTATATGGATTTTTTGGGTTTCTTTTAATGAATAGGTATATTTTATGTCATTTTAGGAAATTCCCATAAATAGAAGGTAATGAAATTTATAAATATGTTATAAATTTATAAAAACGATTATTTTGGTGTAAATTATTGTTTTTTATATAGTATATTTGTTAATCAAGTAATTATTAAAATTAAATATAAAAAAACTAATTAAAAATTTATTTTAATGGCCTTTCATATTTTAATTTTATTAAAAGTGGTATCAAATTATTTTGTTTTAGGAGGTGTGTATTTTTCTTTAAGTGGGTATTTTTTATGAAAGAATTTATGATACCAATTGGGAATTCCCAAATTATTTAGAAATTATGTTTTATGAGTAACATTTAATTTATTAAATTGTTTTTTTAGACAAGTTCACAAAAAAAATTCATTAATTTTTACAATTATACATCAATATAATGATTATTTATGATGAATGTTTTTTGATTTTCTTTAGACTATGTTAGAATAATTTTGATCTATCAATAGTATTATTTGTAGTTTTTTGAGAATGAAATTATTTTTTATAATTAAATGGAACAACTATTAATTTGTAAATACAATATTTATTTTGATATAAATAAATATAATTGTGAATTTTTTATTTTGAATTTTTTATTTTTATTTGTTTTGGGCATGTTTTGAAAGTTTAATTTGGCTTTAATCATGTGATTTTTCATTTTATTGTTTGGAAGACTACATTGATGTGTTTTTTATGGTTTTATTAGTTTCTATTTTTGTTAGTTAATTAATTTAGATCGGTTTCACTGATTTATGATTTATTTATTTGGTTATTCTTATGATGGGAATATAACTTAATGTTTTACATTTTTTATATAAATGATTTTTTAGATGATTTCCTTATTTCCTAACTTGAGCTAAATGGTTTTCTTTATTTTCACTAAGGTTTCATGGTAAATATATGTTTTATTCGAATATTTTTTGTTTTTATTACATTATATTTAACTTTTCATAAATGTTCCAATTGTATATTAAAGTTGTAAAAAATTGACATTTTTTGGAGGTTATTCTATCCAATGGGACTCTTTAGTAGTTTTTACTAATTCATTATAGTTTTCTAAGTGTGGCTAAAAATAATCATGGATTCTTATAAAAAATATGGTGGTCCTTTATCCTCATTTCTATTTTATTTTCAATTTATTTCATAGGTTTTTGATGCATTGGGATTCATGTTTTACAACCATATATATATATGTGTGGATGTTACTACACATAATAGAGGTGTTGGATTTATTGATGTGAATGGGTTGAGAGTGGATATTTATCAAAGATGAATATGTTGTTTTTATGAAAACAAATATTATGACTAATAGTTATTGAATTTTTTAATTTATATATGTTTTTGGTATATATTGGTGTTTTTAATATGAATCTGTTCTTTAAATGAATAATATTTATGTAAATTTTCGTTATTCATATGTTATCTCTCAATGTAATGCATAGGATTTTAATGTTAAATTCATTGACATTATTATTTTAGTAGTTTTTGTGGCCTAATTTTTAGTGATTTTATATCGTCTAGAATAATGGAGGTATATTAGTGGAACATGGATAAAAATATAAAAAAATTTATTGGAATAATAAATTATAAGTAATTTTATAAGATTATAAATTTGATAAAGTAATATAAGTGTGAATTTATAAAACATTTGTCCTACCAGAGTAAGCCAATAAAAAATGATGTCATCTATATAAAAGAAAATTGAACAAGATCAACCATGGACTTGACTAATAAGCAGAAAAGAACATGTAGTAGAAAAACATGGGTCGATGTTATAGATTAAAGATTATAGGAGAACTCAGTGTGGGTGGACAGTACAAAGGAGTATGGGTATGTGGAAGCAATGTTAGTGATAATTATCGAATGCATGTTTCACCCACATATATAAAGTAGAGGCCACCATGTGAAAAAACTAATAAGGAACATACTAAATCTCGAGTCTGTTCATATATAAAAAATTGATTTCATTTGGGATTGTATTCATCTCCCATCAATTAGTATCTTTACGTTATTTTCTATGGAATTTCAATCTCCATCGCATAGCTCTAGATACTCCGTAAAATCAAAAAGAAACATTACTATTCTAATTAAATAATCGAAAACCACCATACATAATAAATAGAGTATTGACCATATTTTCCAATATAAATCCATGAAGCCCCATGTACTATAGTGAAGTTTGGGAGAACAATAGAAGAAATTGAATAAGCTGTATTGTGATGGTTTATTCATTAAATCAACCAAAACATCCATTTACTCAAAAATTCTCAGACACTGCCACTATAAAACACTAAAAAAATCTCATACCACACCTATGATGTTTAGGAATTCCAAGGAATCATAGTATTATTTCAAAACCACCATATTCACAATATAAAAATTCCATAGTAGTGCATGAAATCCACATTCAAAAATGAGGCTATAATTTTTATGACTCTAGAAGATATATGAACTACGATAGAGATCCATACATGTGTTCTAAAGGAATTATTATGTGAAAAGTGATGAATACTATTCATATTAATATAGTGAGATTCTTTTCTTTAGTTTATTCCATAATAGAAGTGTTTAAGGATCATCTCAAGAGTTTTTATGTGTTAGGGTGAATAATGTATGAGTCATAAGGCAACTATGTAATTATGAAGGACATTGAATTTTTTTGAATACATCATCCGTAAAATATTATTTTGTTATGCCTCATGGGTTTCACTTCATCATGTGTTGAAAATACTGAATAAATTTTCATATCATGAGAATTTATGATCTCACTATTAGAAAAATGTTGATTTGATATTGTTTCAAGGTGGTGCTACTAGAGGCAGCATTGTGCTTCAACGAAGAGCTCATGTGGTAACAATAATAGTCAACATATTAATTAAAAAAATATTAGCACATTATTGACTAAATTAAATCCTTTTTTTATATTTGAATCTAGTAATAACAAGGAAGAAAATATTTTAAGAGTGTTTGAGTAATGTAAAATGAATTTGGCCTATAAAAACAAATCTCATGAATTTCTATGAGGGGGTCTTGATGGAACTATTCAAAGTAATAACTATAGCTTGGTTTTTTACATTCAATATCGTACTAGATTAGGAAATTTTGTTTTCCTACCTTTTTGGATAGAATATGGGGTAAACTATATTTAATGGTGATATTAGAAAAGTGGGATTTTTCTATTTATGGTATTTATAATTTCTATTTAAATTCATGTTGGGTCTTGTAATTAATAATTATCTATTAATATACTTCTTATATATCATATATGTTCATCTAATATCATGTGGATGAATAATATTTTTTTTTAAATTTACTATTGGGAGTTTCTATTTGTGACCATTGAATAAGTTATCAACTATTTTAATCATGGGTATGGGTCACTATTTTCCATAATGAACTAAAGTAAATTACATTGTGTAAAGTGGGTTCAAGAGATAGAGAATGTATTCCCTAACCATGGGAATAACTTACACATGATTATGCTAGATTCACATTTTATAATTCAATATTTTATGTGACATTTATGCATGACCCTAAAATTAAAAATACCTAGAACTTTTTTATAATAATAGGTTATCCAAATATTTGTCATTCTAAAAATTTGAGTTGTTATAGAGTCTTTTCATCTCAGTTTGTAGGTATTTTCAATTTTAGTTAATTTATATCTTTCCCATAATGCTATGATTTTTACCTCAAACATTCAATTGGAATACTATATATTTGTTATTTTATTGATTTTTTGGACTATTGTTTATAAATCTTTAGCTTATTTAATATGAGGGAAATTAACAACATCTTTTGGAAAATTAATATGTTTATTATATTTTTGTTTTATATTATGAATATTTATTTTATTTTATTTTCCACTATTATCTTTTGTTTTAATGAACCACTGATGTGTGACATGACTAATAGATAATTTAGAAATGGTAAAACTGAAATATTTTATTTGATATTATATTTTAGTAGTGATTTTTATAACCTCATACTATATGATGAAAATAAATGACATAAACAGCTGAAAAATTAATTAAAGGTACCACTAATTTTGGATAAAGGGAACTCCTATAGACATATTTATATTTATCTACAAAATTTATAATTGATTCCTCACACTAAAATACATAACTATTAATAAAATCATTAGAAAATAATTTAACATCAGTTAAAATATTTCCAAATGATAAAATAACACCCATGAGAACTTCTGTTTACTATATCATGGTTATGGGATAGAATCATAAGTGATGTTATGATTGAAATTGTAGGTTTTTAACTGAATTTTAAAACTATGGAGGGGATATATAACTATTATTTCATGATAATTTTATTCATATGTATCATTTGATAATGTTATCATCTCATTAATTTTTCAAATTACTATAAAATTAATTTTATTTCTTAAAATGAAAACTCCAGAAGGCTTCTTTTGAGATGTATTTTTCTATATTTTACCTTGTGAAGGTGCCTCCCATTTTTTTCATTTATTTTAATCTTATTATATTTTATTCTTATTATTTCCATATATATTATCTCCTATTTTATGACAATGTATGATAATATATTATCAATCATAGTATTATTCCATTGGGTGATGGGTTAGTTTTAAATTTTGAGATATGGGTTAAGTCTCATTTTGTTATAGGTCCTTTGGAAAGATGGAATATTCTTTCATTGTAATCATTGAGAAACAATTAATATATATATATATATATAAACATTACATCAATTTATATGAAAATTCATTACATGTCATTATGATCCATTATAGAAAATTAATGTTTTAGGGATATTAGATGCTTGAATACATGAAAAATGTATCATACAAGATCTATATAATCTCCAACTATGTTTTTCACAACTAGAACCCTGATCTCTTTGTAGTTTTTCATGAAACATTACCACTTCAATAATTTATATCCTTGTAGGAAAATCAATTATATAATATTCTCTATTAGGAATGAAATGTGCAGACGTTGTAAGTTAATCGACTACAGCCTAAATTTCATTATGGCCTTAACACGTTTTGGGTATTATAATGATTGAATCCATGTTGATATTTTCCCACATACATTCTGGTATGGTTAGTGGTTTTAACCCACCCTTAACATCCATCAATATGCCTTAATCTACAGACATATTTGGCACCAAAATATAACCTCTTAAATATCTATCTATATTCAATATTTCCCTAAATACACTTTCAAGTCTCTATTTATCTTCTCACATCTATGAAGAATTGAGAATTATTATATATGAAGTTATTATAATAGCTAATATAAAGTTTTTATTGATGGGACACATTCTTAGTTACTAAATTTTATCATTCCATCATAAAAAGTTTTAACTTCCAAACCTTTCTCACCTACTTTTTCACCTCTATATAATCCTTATGGATAACTTTTATCATCACATGGATAGATGGTTTAACACACATTTGATAAAGATAATATTTATACCATTCCATCAATATTTCAAGGTTTATACATTGTAAATCTATAAATATTAGATATTTTTAGCCTTATAATAGATAATCTGACCTGATCCATTTAACTAAAAATATAAGAACCTTTTTCTCTTTCCTATGGTAGTAATTTATTTTGAACTAATATTATATAAAATATTTAAACCATATTATCAAGTGTATACTCCAATATTTATTTGTTAATATAAAATTTTAATCTAATTAATCAAACTAAGTTAACATTACACGTCACATGATATGACGTGTCATCTGGGGGAGACCAAACACAAATCCTGAAAAAACATGTATCAAGTATACTTAAAATAGATAAAAAATAGTTTACCATTAAATAAATGACAATAGAACAATGTGACATAATACAACTAGAAGAGAAAATCTAAACCCAAATAGAAAAAAAACCTGATGGGACCAACACTAACTCTCCAACTAACTATCTTGTAGCCACAATCCAAATCTACTATGAATAATACCTCAAACAAGAGAATTCATTGAGATATGTGACTCCATTTCAGTTAATTGTTTTACACAAAGATATGATCTGATAAATCCTAGAGAATATTATAGGATTGAGTAAAAATATTAGTAAGATACCACCTTGAATTTATACAATTTCAATCACAATAACACTAATAGTATTAGATTTTAAACAAAACATGTTTTTTATTAAATTTTACAAAAACAATTCTGTGAAATATTATTTGGTTTCATTAAAATTATTTCATATTAACATAAGACATGAATAATAAATGTACATGAAAGCTAAATAAAGTAATAAATTGAACTATCCATGGAAATTCGAAAACAAAAACCTTTGAAAAATCAAATATGAATCAATACCATCTGGTTTAAAACTAATCCTAACTAGGACCTAGACTAAGGGAATACATACTAGGATTAATAAAGAAACACTAATCTGAACATACAATGAACCCTACAAATATATATTCTTCACAAATCTATCAATATCAAAATAATAACCCCTAATTATTCCACAGTCACTAAGGATCGATTTGTTCATAACCTGATTCACCCATGGATCTTAATGTGATATATTTACCTAAAACATTTATGAAATAAGTATCACAATTTTATAATTTTTTTTCACAGTAATCATCATGGATCCCAAGGTTTATATCCTATTTTAGATCCAAAAAACATATTTGGGGAATTTCATCGAACACCTAAATTTGATAATATATTTTTTAATAAAATCCACATTAAGAAAATTATTTCAATAAAAATATGTTCATAAAAAATAATTTTTGATATAAAATCAATGAACTACACAAACCAAACCAATGTAATTTACAAAATAATTATGTAATTTATGGTTCAACACCAATTTATGGACACCTACATTGATAATTGAAAAACTCTAGTCATCTATGGTAATGGAGATTGAAAATTGGGAGATCCAACCTTAAAAGAACAATATTCATAAAAAAATAATCAATTTCCCATAAAATGATTTACCTTTAGAAATCATAGCCTAGTCATGTTCCAATGGAACATAGATAAAGGCCTGTAAAGAAGAATCTAGAGAGAACAAAAGAAATTAAATAAAAAAAATTACATACCATTTGGAGATATACCATGAATAATGGGAATTCACAATGTTACCATGGTACTAAATATTTAGATCATTAGGGAGAGGTTAGTTTATTCCAAATATTGATTAAGAGGATATTAGTTATAAGAAAACAAGGGAAGAAGGTGAAATTAATTATTTTATGTTCTTTGGATATGAGTGCATAGTTAAGACACAACATTTTTCAAATTGTGTCCAATAGTGTGTTTAACTCAATCCTTGGAAATTCAAGGTCCACAGTAACCTTGACAGAGATGGATGTTTTGAAAAACTATGATCATGAAGGGTGATATCCCCCCGACCAAATCATAGGGCCCTACATTTTTTAAGGAGTCCTATAATTTGAAAAATATTTATCAAACCATTGAAACCCCATTGGGACTCATAGTTTCATACTAAATTGTCACCACATGGCTAGTACTAACCATTCCCCTAAATTCTAGGCCAATCATGTTTTTCCTAAAACATCAAAATTTCAACCCCTGACTCACAAAAAACCTCGATAACCAAAAAATAGATAAAAAATAAAATTAAGAATATCTATGACCTGAAGGGTTTCATAATTATCTCCACCTTAGAATATTTATTCCCCTAAAGAGTTTTCATGATTCTGGTCTTGAATAATGTGAATTTTACTACAAACTCTTAAATGATTCATATTCCCACATCTCAAATATATCCCATACACAATGCCATAGTACAAAGACTAATGTAATTGCTTAAACTTGTTGTACCTTATCATGGAGATCCATAATATAAAATAGCTATTTAAAAAAATGTAGTATCATAATCAATATCAATATATTACCATTGAATCACATTGTAAGTATCAGGATGATACCTCATCGTACATGAAACATGAAACAATTCATAATACAAAATCATGATAGATGTAATTTCTAATCAATAAGATATCTTTTGAAGATGAAACACTATCTCAAAAGTGATAACAAATATTAATGAAAACAAACCCTAAATATCTAAAATATAACGTCCCATGTGATTTTAGAATTGAAGAAACATCTAAACACTAACATAAAACTCCAATGGGATATAAATATAAACTGCATAAGATTTAAAATAACTCTGTACAGTCATTGAACTCTTCTGAATAAACTGAAAATTTTTCATAGTCCCCTGAACAAGGCTTGGCCCAACTAAGTACTGTTAACCCATTTCTACCAAACATAATGGAAATATACATGGATTCTTATAAATTATATTGAATGAATCCATTTTAGTCTAGTCCTGATAACTATTTTATAGGGTAATTTAACCAAAATCATATTATTGTCCCATAAACCAAAAAACAATCATGTACATTAAAGCATTTTCTAAAATATTTTATTGTCTCTATTATTCTTCACATCCCTCTGAGGGTGATATGTCATGTTTAATATCAACTGGGTACCCATCCCCTTGTGTAAAATGTTCTAGATCCAATATTTATATGATGGTCCTTATCAGAGACACTTGGAATATAAAACCCATAGATCTTCATGATATCTCAAATATATAAGCATTTGATTTCCCACACCTTCGACATATCAATAATATCAATGAAAAGAGACAATTTCATAAGTCAATCAATTATCACCAAAACTAAAAACATCCCACTAGGTTTCAATAGTAAACAGACAATGATGACTATGGAAAGATCACCACATTTCTAACCTGGAATGATTAATGGTTTACATAATCTAGTGGATCACTAGTTCTCCTCCTTAGTCATTTGGATAGTGAGGCATCAGGGCATAAAATCTTCAATCAATAGCCTCATCCCCAACCACTGGATCTAATGTATCATATCATGATGCATATTGGTAACCATAAGGTTTATAGACCAATAATATTGGTTTCCACTATCCCTCAACTCATACCTTAGAGATACATGAATGAACAACCATCCTTGATAATATAACTCACTAATGGGAGTCCAATAACAAACTTTAGAGGTTTCCCAATTATTAAGGATTTTACTAAAATACTAAAAATTAGTGTCTGACACATGGTCAATCATAATCCATTCAAAAATTTATGATTTAGATTTCAGATAATCTAGGAACTCTTATCCACCATATTCTTCAAATACAAAACTCATCTCAATGAAAAAACTCATTAGAGATTGTTCCACTACTTATTATATTAAGAATTGATTTGGAAACTTCTTAATCAATTCATTTGTGACCACATTGCCTTCTTATATAGTATAAAATATATCAATATAAAATTTATAAAGTCGCTCAATCAAATTTCTTGGTTTTATTTTCATATCCCTCTATGTATAATTATAATTTAGGAACTTATGATCTGAAAATACCTTAAATTATTCCCCAATGAGATATTTGTGTAATCATTTGAGAGTGTGATTCTTGGATACTAAATCATGGTCATGGGAAGGATATTTATTCTCATGATTTTGTATCTAGAGAGGGATATTGGATATAAAATATTGTCCCTATATAAACATATCCTAATCTTGTACCTAAGACATTGCAGAAAACACCATAAACTATACTCAGTTCTACAAGAATCATAACTTGAGTAAATTTCATCCTAACCTACAGATACTCAAAATATATTTTAAATTTACCAATCCATTCAAAATTTAATTCCCTTATAGTATAAATCTATTATAATAGATTAAATATTGGAAAATCCTGAAGAAACTACATATAATAAATAGTTAATCCAAAGATGATCTAAATTCTATACATATTTATGGTTTTCTCTAATTAGTTTACCACCCAGATAATTTCAGGAGTAACTAATCATTCCCTATCAGATATAAAATTCCATAAAAACATCACATAATGAATCCAAAACTCACAATTAGAAATATTACCATACATGAAAAGTTTCTTCATAATTTTAAGGATAATATCCAAATGATACTGTTGTACCTCCTCTTACTTGGAGTACACAAAAATATCATCAAAAAATTAAAAAAAAAGAGTACAATAAAAGAATAAATATTCAGTTCACCAATTCCATAAATACCATATAAGAATTAATTATTCTAAATAGAATAATTAGGAACATGAAATGTCTGTATAACCTTATAAATTATATCTTTCATATATCCACTTCTTATAATATCAATTTATCATACTTCAATTATAGTTCAATGTTAGAAAACCATTGAGCCCCTTTGAGATGACCAAATAGATCGTCAATACAAAGAAATGGTATTTTTTCTTAATAGTATCCTAATTAATATTCTTGTAATCGACACACAGTTTTAGAATTCTATCTACAATCATTCCTAATAGAACAAGAAAAGGCCATGGTGAAAAGATATGATGAATAACTCTAATAGAATCAATTTCAACAACTTAATATTTTGTCTACATTAACTCAATATGTTTTATAATGTATAATTCTATTGAAATGATAATTATCACATAGACTATGTAAATTGTGAATTAGGCCTCTCTCTATGCTAGTAATCTAGAATAATCATCCAAAAATTCCATATTACATGCACTCACTACATTATGAATAATAATGAATTAAAATCAATAAACTACATCAAGAAATATCGTGATCTATCATGATTACATTCTGTCATATGGAACTACATTCCCTACTCTCCTTGATCTTGAATTAAACTAACCTTGAAAGTCATAAGGCATTTCATTGGGTGATAGAAACTGAACCCAGTGATTTTAAAAATCAATCAAGGCCATATCACTTATCATCCAATCTATTCCAATAATATGGTTAAAGATATCATGATCAGTTACTATGAAATATCGCACAAAATTGAAATTGGAATCCATCACCTAATAATTGGAACATTTAAAACATGTTCTTTTCTCTTAACCAAAAGAGTATAGAGTTAAGAAATGAATTAGAAATGGTTTGAGTATAATCCCAACACATCAATCAAAATAGATGATATAAAATAATTAGTTTCACTTATTTAATATAAATCTATGACCATATATAATGAAATGAACACTATAAATCTAACAATAGTTAGCCCTTCTTTAGATTCTTTTTGGGCATAAAATGCTATATAAAAATGACCAGTATCATCTTCTCTTTGATCCGTCTTTGAAATATGAGTATCCCCCATTTCTTGAGAAATATTTCTACCACTATTTTCCAAATACAAATGAAACCTTAAAGGACTTGGTAAGAATGTATATAGCTTTACTACCTTAGGGAATATTTAAAAATAATTTAGATGAATGGGTTGTTCATAACAAGTGAATTACTTGAGTGTTTACATACATTTAATCATGGTAGGACTATTCATTCCATAATAACAGAAAATTTACAAACAGTTTCTTTTAAATGAACAATAAATTGGTTCCAATGAAAAATTGACACCCTTTTGCTTTTTTTCTGACCAAATTAAACACCCTTGATAAATCGTGAAATAACTAAATCTACACCTAACATTATTTTACTACATATTATTTCCTGGAAGATATATTCTTTTATCAATAAAACTCTACAAATTTTTGGTGGAATAATATAATCAATATTGACTTAATATCATCCCACAAGCACATCTCAAAACATTAATCATTAAGGTATAAACTGTAACATGATCAGTTTGTTGGTGAACCAACTCAGTAGAATGAGTGGAATACTCTATAATAGAACTATCCCCATTCTCCATGGTAAATAATTCCTTAGTCGTTTCTTCTATAAAACATTTAAGATGAAAATTTGGTTTGAATATACTCTTGAATGAAGTATGTGTAATATTCTCATGTGACATATCTATCATTATAGAGTCCCACAATTTTCTTCACAGTCTATCATTTTTTTAAATAAATACCCCAACAATAGATTCCACTATAGTTTTTAAAAATTTGTTTACCCTATAAATATACTTGAGACACTCTTAAGATTCTTTGGCCCCCTTGTACCTTAAGAATATAGTTGAATTCTTCATGGTAAATTTTGAGGCATGATGCACCACTTATATTGGGTGTCAGAAACCCTTTAGACATAGTGTTTGAATTGGTTTGATAATATATTCTTATTTTAAAGGGTCTACTAGATAGTATTCTTGTAGAACATGTCTCACTTATTTTTCTCCTATGTTGGAAGATCACTTCTAGGAGGAATTTTCTATCAAGAATTAATGATAATGAATCATTATTCTAAAAGAAAAACATCAAATAAAAAGTTCAATTATAGAATCTATATTAAATAATTTAAACAAAAAGGAATTTAAATAGAACATAGATTCAATGAATGATAGAAAAAAATTTAGAGAAAAATAATTTCATATAAATAAACCCTAAATAATGTACATTTAAATAACCCCAAATATCATGCTCATGGTTGATGAAAATACTTAACATCTATTGATAACTCATGTTTATACAAGGAAGTATGCTAGAAAAGAACACATGGGCACTTAAAATGTGAATTATAATGGTTATAACTCATATATACAATACAACTTCAACCAATAAAAGGAGGTTTCATCACACATCCAATTGGGTATTTTATTTGATTCCATTCTTTAATGAACCAAACCAGTTTAACATGACACATATCCCAAGATGGCCCTCCACATGGTGGAGATATAACAAAAATTCTGAAAAATATGTCTAAATTATACTAAAAAATAAATAAAAAATGTATAATAATGTGGAAGAAAATATAACAAAACCATGAGACATAAAAAGTCTTGAAGAAAGGATAAACCTAAAACGGATGAAACTAGACCATATCAACACTATGTTACCATGTAACTATCTATCTTCACCTTTCCAATCGACTATAGAAACACCACCAACAAAGAGAAGTTAGTGATTTATGTACCATCATTTCCTTTACTTGCATCCTATAAAATTGTTTTTTCATATTCCCCAAAGAATTTGATTTTTTTTGGAAAAATACTAGTAGGAAATGACCATGAATCTATAAAATGAATATCACAGTTATTTAATTAGTTATACCTCTACAAAAAATATTATTAATAAATTTAAAACGATTTTTTTTAAAACATACATTGGTTTCTTTTAAACCATTAATATTCACATGAACTAGGAATATAAAAATTACATGAAATATTTAATAATTGAATTAAAGGAATTATCCATGTGAATTAATAACATAAACATGTGACAAATAAAAACATTAATTAATACCATTATGTATAAAACCAAGAATAAATGGTTTATAGAATATGGTGAAAAATACTTTGATATGTGAAGGAATATTAATCCATGCATACCATGAATCATTCTTATATTGAGACCTTACACAGTCTATGGATATTAGAAAAATAACCCCTAATTATGCCACACATACTATGGATTCATATGTCCATAACCTGAAACACCTAAGGTTCCCATTTTTCAATGTTTTACAAAAAATCCTTTATGAAACAAAATGTGAATTTTTTTTAGATATTTTCATAGGAAAATATCAACAATACCACAGTTAAAAATTCCTTTTAGATCCAAAAAATCATTGATTAATTTCATCCATTAAATAAAGGGAAAAATATATTTTTAAAGAAAAAACCCTTTAAAATCCCATTTTAATTCCACCAAATATTCATTCCATAAATTAACTCACCTTTTATATCAAATACAAATTTTAAAAAAACAATAAAAAATGGATTTTAAAAGAATATTTAGTACCCCATTGTTTAGCACCAATGTATAGTGACATCATCCTATACAATGAAGTAAAACTAATACCCTTAAATAATAGATATTAAAATTGAGGACATCCACTCCTTGAAAACGAAAATCCATACCAAAATCCACTAATTCACCATCAAACCCTTTTGATCAAAAAGTCAAATCATAGTCAGGTTCCAATAGAATAATGGGAAACGTCATCAAGGATAAATCTAGAAGGAATGGAATATTTATGATAAAAAATGTAACATATATTTATGATATCCACTTAAAACAAAGGGAATTCACTAATGATGTGAGGGGAGTTCCCTCTGTAGTGCTAGGGAGAGGTTAGTTGGATATTGTGAGGGATAAAGATGAGGTTATTTATAAAAGTGACTATGGGAATTGCATAAAATTCAAAAATTCTGTCATTTGGATCTGCATGTATGGATAGGTCATAGGGTTTAAAAAACCATGGTTCACCCATGTATTTTCCTCTTTCCTTTGAAAATCTATGTCCACAGTTACATGTTTAAAGCTTCATAATAAAAAAAATCAAAGTCAATTCAATATAAATCACTTTGACTAACTCCCGAGAACCTACATGGGTTTAATGAGGACATGACATATATGGTTTAATAAACCATGTAGTAACAATAAAAATTAAACTGGGACTAATAGTTCCATAAAAAATAGTTACCTCACTATTAGTATTAATTGTGTAGTTGGCATGTTTTCCCTTAATCTCCAAATTTTCAACCCCAAATTCACAAAAACCACTATAACCTTATAAGAGATAATCCAATATCAAATTAAGGCATATGTTTGACCTAGAGGGAGTTACATTAAATCATAATTATTAATATATTTATTACACCTTTTTATATAAATATATTTCCTCCAAAACATTAATGAAAATTTTATCACAACGAACCTCATGCCATATGTCTTTTAATTCTACTCTTGAACCATTAATTGCTGAGATTCATAAGTATCACCATATCATTATGCATAAATTTTTTTTATCCCTTCTTAAATTCAACACTACAAATCCAAAACCCTTATCCACTATAGTGCAGTGTGAAAATATGTGAACAAAAAAAACTTTTCTATAGTTCCATGAAATATTCCTCAAATTGATCAATCTAAACAAAATTTACTCATTCCATGTTTAATTTGTGATTTGTTTATATAGACATGAGAAATTCATCAAAAATCATCAGTATTATCTATAATATACAATAAAACTCTAGTTCTCTATTTTAGTAGTTGGTTTGTGATATTATTCAATAACTTATATATTTTATGGATCCATCAATATACTCTCTCTTGATATCATATAACCCAAAAATGAAACTTTCTGTAGCCAATATTTTAATACATATTCCCCTTACCTTGGGTCTCTAGAAAATTTTACATGTGATCTTCATACTCCAACATGGTCTATGAATATATAATAATATCATCTAAAAAGACTACCAAAAATGTTTCAAGGTAATATCTAAAGGAACTAACACACACTAGTAGTGGGGTATATGAAAAGCTATTTTATATCACCAAATGGTATAGTAAAAGTAGTTAAAAAAGTTATCTATAGAGAGTAGTGTTTTAATCAAGTTTTCACGAGTGAAAAAATTAATAAATCTTCATGAAATTAATGACTAATTTGCAATGAAAACGGTTTGTGGAGGTCATATTAGAAACAAGTTCTTGCATTTAGGCTTGGATTCCCATCATTATTGTTATCATAGACTCTTAAAATTAAGAATTTTGTCTGTATTACATGGATTAATGAATGGATTAACAAAAATTTATCCGGTTTTTCCCTTGATTACATTTAATAGATAATGAGAATAATACACATAATATCCATGGTCGGACTGTTCTCCATCGAATTTGTGAATTTCATAGTGGGGCTCTATTGGATAACCTAGGAAATAATAAATCATGTATTGAGTATCCCAAGTCTCCAAATTAGTCTAATATTACTTTCACATGATATTATTAATCAAAATACACTTCTCCACCTGACCCTAGATCACCCAATAGATGTGATCCAAAACCAAGAAAATGCAGAACAATTTTCTAAAACAAATTTATAGAGAATGTTGAGATTTGAAATAAAAATACAATATTGTCCTAGTAAAATTATGAAATAATGAACTATAAACCATTTAAAAAAATAAAAATTAGGTAAATTAATTTGAAAAAAACTAGGAATCAAGCATCATATATGGTCACCTATCCTTCACTCGACCACAAAAATTTCTTACTCATCCATTAGAAGGGAAACAATGGTGGAATAAGGGGAATATGACAAAATAATAGTAAAAAGTAATAAAAGTAGCATAAAAAGAGTATATAGCTATAGAATTTGTTTTTCTTCCTTAATATAATAATTATTTCACTAGTGGAACAATATCCTTATATTAATAGTAGAGGTAAAATAATCAAAATTTGAATAGTGGTAGATCACATAGACCATTGGATATCCACCATTTCAAATACACCATTGCACATCCACCATTTCACATCCACCATTGCACATCCGTCTTTGAACATCCACCATTTCCTTGATTATAAACCATATCTACCTCTAGCAGCAACCAACATAAAACATTTGTTCACTCAACCCAGCAGGTTCTTCCTCTTTTATCCAGAATGATCAATAGTATCTCCTCCTTGAAGGATCATTCATGAAAGTAGGTGATTTGTGTTGTGCATTCTTCTATATGGTTTTCATGGAATGTGCCCATGGTGGTTACAGGAAGTGGAGAGGTGGACGTGACAATTTCTTTTATAGCCTCTATAAATACCTAATGACTTCATAGTGAATTGAGCATGGAATATACTTCCTCAGACTCCTCCATTGATGAACACATGATAAAACTGCTTTATTTATGGTGTCTATGGATCACATAGGGAATATGAAAACTCTCAATAGATGTGGGGAATTTGAGTGTCATGCTGGGGATCTCGGGTAGTGGTGAGATGAGGGAAGGTTAATACCTTCCTCTTCAAAGTGGGATTCTGTATTGAATAGAAAAGATTAAAGATATCTTCCATGGTGTCAGAGATGGTGATCTCTAGGATAGAATTGGATGTAAGAATCCTTCAGCTACGCATCAGTTTTGGAGTCGGTGGTTAGAAACAAAAATGAAGGATTTAAGTGGTGACAGTAGTGAAGGGTTTCTTCAGATCCACTATTTTCTCAATTGTATATCGCATCTACCATTGGTACACTGATTGACCGCACTCCTTATTGTATGGATTTCGGGAAGTTGAAACAAGGTTCAAAATGGAATTCAAATGTCCATTCATTCTTCAATGATGTTGTTTCTTATTCAAACATGATCTTAGTAGGTGGTGATCATGGTGGAAGTTGTGTACAACATGTCCTTGGGACATTACAATTGAAGGAGGTATCATAGTTAATCATACATGGTTCCTCCATGTTGAAAAACTAATCGTAGTTGGTTTTGGGGTTTTATGAGGTGTTCCATGGTGATCAAAAGTGTCATTAGTGGTTCTCTATCTCAAGGAGAGCTTCTCTAGTGGTGTACATAGAGAATTTATTTTGTATAATTTGTCGGTGGGTGGGTTTAGGGTGGCAAAGGTGTTAAGTAGTTTCATTGTGTGTGTTTCTGAGAGTGTGGTCACAGGAGAAAGCGTGACAATGCCACATTATTATGTGTGAATAGTAATTAATAAAAATGTGTTCCACATGAGATTCAATTAAGGATGTTGTGATTGTTTATAATCCAAAGCATAGTAGTGAAACTAAGTTTCCTTCATTGAGGTGGGATCCTGGATTCACTTACACACATGGATATATGTCGCTCAAACTATGAGTCTCGAGTAGGCCTAAGCCAAACCCCTACACATGGAACTCTATGTGTTCATATGTCACAGGGGCCTGGTTCCCCCATGTAGTCTCACACACTGCCTGCTTGGGCAGACTATCCTAGTGGTGGGCAAGCTGGACAACCACTTTAGGACTTCTTGTGTGGTGGGATACCACTAGTGGATGGGATAGCCTAGCTTGGAATATGTTTTTTGGGTAGACACCTGAAAATAATTGAAAAATTAGTTAAATTTCAGAAAATTTAACAAAAATATCAACCTAAATGTTTTTAATGTAATAAACCATTAAGAAATAAAATCCATATTCATTTCAAATATTCACTAAAAATTTCACATATTTTATTAAAATTTTTAAATACATTGTTTCATTCATTGATTAAAATAAAAAATTAATAGAATGTTTTTAAAAACAAAACATAAAATATTATTTTTCCAAATACCCCCAAAATTAAACCATTTTATCTAGAGTCATAGAATCACAACATTAGAAATCATAGGTCAAAAATTTTACCATTATGAAAATCTCAAAAAAATAATTAAATAAAGTGACTATTTATATTAAATCAAACATTAAAAAATCTATATTAAATATGAATTAAATTTATAAATTTTAATAGAATCAACCAATATAGTTATTTCACATTTTCTGTTTTGAAATTTGTAGATCATATCATTTCATTCATTCAATATTCTCATTTAATATTTATTAAACATTAAAAATCCTGAATTAACTCAATTTTGAGAATTTCTTCTCATAAATCATGATATAATTCAGTTATATTTATACTCTTATCCTGAGAACATGTTCTTTATACATATTCTTTAAAACAACTAATTTATCTATATTTTAAAGATAAATTTCACAAAAAATAATATGTGATTTTAAATTATTTTTCGAATTACTCTGTGGCTTAAGTTTGGTAGGAACTGATTTTTAGAAATTACATTTCAAAGGATGAATTCTCTCTCTAAAGAATAAATAATGATATAAAAGTAAAAGTTCAATGAAATTTATCCCTTTAAATTACCAAATCTCGTAAATCCCAAAATCAATGTATAGTTATAAAAGATGAAATCATAATTAATAATTTACCCCATTTTTAAATTTCAATATTTATTTTCAATTTTTATCATTTAATTTTTTTTAAAAATTTTTATGAAGTTTTTCATAGAAAGTATATTAAATCTACCACCTAACCACACAACATAAAAAACACTAGTATGGTGATTGATTATTTTGACAGTTCCAATTCACAACCCATATTTTTTCCTTTTTCTTTTTAATATCATATTTAATATGTGAAAATAATATAGAATAATAAATGAATCGAAACCCTTTCTCAACACCCATAATTATAACCCACATGTTTTTTTAAAAAAATTTTTTTCATCCCTCGCAACATGACTCCCTTCACCCCCATACATTGTCTTAAGAATATTATGAAAATTCTAAGAGGAGGGTAGGAATGTATAAAAATGGATTGAAACACCGCTCATCCCTAACAATGTCATTCATGGTCTATGGTCTAAACATGTATTAATGTGAAGGTGATATTCATTGACAAGATCTTTTCAAAATATACCTCAATCATTTTAAATGTAATTTTTCACTGTCATAATTTCCATAAGTTTAAATATGACATCTATAAGGTGTCATGATCCAATATCACTCATGAAATATAGTCAAGATAAAATTGGAAATGTATGGTCTACAAATACTCTCACTAATGGAACATATGCTATGGAATAATCAAAAACGACATAAATTATAAAAAAAAATTACATGATTTTCATAAATTCAATGTGTGAAAAATTATAGGGAAATTTCATTTATATGAATCATGTAATTCAATAAAATCATGAGTCATCATTTTAATATTCATCTTTCTCTATAGTCATTCATTTATCTATTTTACTAATTGAATTTAATTATTAATGAAATATAAAACACCAAATCTGTCACGACCCATCCTCGGGGCCCGTGCCGTGACTACCCCAAGCTCTCCTTCCATAGGCTAGGGGCTGGAGACTAGCACCAAAGGCATAAATCCTGATAAAAAGGGAAGGCATTGCCTTTATGAAACGTAAACAAACACATACCTAGAAAACAAGCAGAAGCAAACACTAAGTAAAGCAGTAACGGGTATGATGAAAGTACAAAGGGTACAGAAATACAAACCCAACAGATGGTACATCAACAACAAAAATAAAGTACAACTGAAAAGATAAAGAGATGAAAGGTAAAGTAGCTCCTGGATCGTCCTCTGGGTTCCTACCTGAAGGGTAGGTACAGATGTCCTCCTCCGCACTCCACATCTTTCCATCTCCTCTGGGTACCGAATCGTCATGATATCCACCTCCGGGTAACATCCAGCTCCACAAGCCTCAACCAGGATCAGTGTTTTCCAGCGTCTGTAACCAACACAACGAGGTTCGGGCATAGCCCGTGTAGGGGTGAGTATAACGTTAATTAGTAGGGACCCTGAGACCCTCAAGGTCTCACTAAAACCAACAATGATAAAACACAAACAATGATCTCAATAGATAACCTTTACTAAGGTATATTCCCATACATATACCTAAGTTATAAAATAACCCATCTCAATCATGAGGTAATCACAAAGGACATTGACTCAGCTCAAACCAAAATTTTCATTATCAAAACCACAAATGTTGAAGAGCTGCTCCTCTATCAAGTACAATGATCATGTCGCGACTCCGAGGGGCTGCTCAATAACCATAGACTACTAAGGTACTCCTCCTGTCGAGTACCGCAAGTGTGCCACCCCAACACAGTAGTGCTCCCCGCCATGGTTATGTCGCCCCAACACAGTATTGCTCCCCCTAATAGCCTACAGATGTACGCCTTCTATCGAGTACCGCAGGTCTGACACCCCAACACAGTAGTGCTCCCCACCATGGGTCTTCCACCCCAACATAGTAGTGCTCCCCACTGGGCTAGTCAAGTCACTCCGAATCGAAATGGACAAGCAGTCATCTGCTCTCAGCCAACTACAAGGACTTCATACTCCGTACACTCATCTCTGGGAGGGTCAGCTCCACGAGCTACTGGTCGATCTTTCCAATTGTCATGTAATCTCATGGAGAGGTATCTCAAAGGACCGCCTCATCATAGGGGTCTCAATGCAACAAACGGTGCGTCAATTGGACGCCCGGTCCGTGAGTTATTAGCATTTCCGTTCAAGGGGCCTGGTTGGATTTTTGGTACAATCCAACCCAGCCATACTCCTACTACTTCCAAACGATAGGTTAAGTATTCAAAAAAACTGTCTCATAAATATGAATCCAATATAGTTGACGGAACATCAATCAGACATTCGGTCCTTACGTTATATGTGTTTCCGCTCCGAGGGCCCGGTTGGTTTCGGGTTTGAACCAACCCATCAGTACTAAAAAATCACCAAAACCTTGAGTGAAAAATACCGAAATGACCGTCTCGATCCAAGTAATCTGACACAACTTATGGTTCATCGATCGGAGGTCTGTAGCTCAAGATATTTCCATTTAACCGAAAACAGTCTGAAAATGGGGGGTCTGGGCCTGGTCCGACCTGGCCCGACCCACCCTGGGGTTGGCCCGAACCCGGTCGGCCCGACTCAAGTCTGGGTCAGGCACGGTAGGGCACGGCCCGACCCCACCGGCGCAGCCCGGCCTGGCCAGGGCAGCTGGCTTGGCCAGCGGCTGAGCGCGTTGCGCCAAGCGCCCCCCCCCCCCCCGGTTGATTGAAATCGGCGGCACCCGCTGGCGCCGCCCCACATTCCGGATCCTGCAGGGTCCGTTGCACCACCGCCGCAGCTGGTGTCGTGGCGGGTTTCCTCCTGCGGTGCGTCGCCGCCGGATGCCGGTGCCACCATGTCGGTGCGGTGCACCGGCAGCCTCTTCTGCAGACCACCAGACGCACTCCGGTGGTACGATTCCCCCACCGCTTGTGCCTGTGGCTCTCCAAGGACCCATTCTTCACTGCGATGACTTCCAAATCCCATTGCGGTCCCGTTTCATCATCACCCGTCAATTAGTGCACCAAAAAACAATCTGCGGAGGGTCATCGGGCCGTGTTTTTTCGGCCCACACCCTCCACGTTAGACGATAAATATTTTCCAAATATAAACAAGGTTTCACGTTGTATGAAAAACAATTTTATCTAAATAACATTGAAACAATCCATCCAACACTTTTCCCGCAAACAACTATTCCCAACCCACAAAAGAAATCATTTTCTGATCAACTTGATAATTAGTTGACCCACATTCTTTGTTTTAGAAGGGAATAATCATGGGAATATAAACATACTGAAAAATAAACCCCTACGTCGATAATTGATGTCGCACATCGGGCATCGCAGAGAATGGCGTCGTGGAGATCGGACGTCGATTCCGTGGACATCGGGGTGCGTCCGAGGAGGAAACGACATCTCCTTACTTGTTGCAAAGATGATGAAGGAAGGCACGTCGTCATTGGTGTTCCATGTGGGTGGCTTCAACTCCATTGGCTAGGCCGAATATCGAAGGTTAACATGACCTTCCTCGGCAGTTGTTTGTCGGTAGAATAGTGTCCTTTTCTTCGAGAGAAGAACACCCTTCTCTAATTCTCAAGAGCTCCAAAAAGTTCCATCACAACCCAAAGCCAAAATAAACTAATATCTAAGCTATCATTTTATTCACACTAGCCATTTGAAATTCAAAAATCATAACACTTAATTAATTAATTAATTAAGGTGATTCAATTCATTAAGTAAAGTGTGTTGGCTAAATTAATCCAGAGGGAGAGAGAGGAAAAGAAGAGTTACACAAATAAAGAGAAGTTAGCATATTAAATGAAGGGGGTTTGGGGATGATAGAAGGTTGGGTCTCCTGTGGGCCCCACCTCTCATTAAACCACACATGGGAAGTTGGGTGGTTGTGGGACCCACCAAAAACATCACTTGGGAGGGATTATCTTCCAAGGTTACAAAATAAAATTGATCAACAATTTTATTGATTTTGAACTACTTCCCTAAATAATAATTCTAAAACCGCTTAAAACGAGACTATGGCAAAGGTCCCCTTAAGCAATTATCGGTGATGTGAGATCATCGGTGCCCTCGTGTTTCAATTCCGATCAACGGTTCAAAAGATAGAAAAACTCTCTTGTTCGTTCCCCGAACGTTCCCGAGCTAATCTTCGGAAATTGATTCCGGGCACACCGAGCCTTGGAATCAAGTTCTCTCAAAAGCTACAGACTCGTAAAATTTTAAATAAATTAATAAAAAATGTTTCCTTGAAATTTCAGGGTCATTACAATATCATTGGATTCCTAAATAACAAAATTTTCCATGATAACTCATGTAAGAAAATAGATTCAATAATGAGAATTCAATTTTTTAAATAAAATTTATTCTATAATATCTATATACAAATACATTTTCGAAAACATACATGAATTTGTAAACATAAAGGGAAAAATAATTTTCTCACTATTATCATGAAGTTTTTCAGTAATTATATAATTTGGGGATAATAATTAAATTCCATTATATTGGTCCTATAAACCAACTTATATCAATATAGGATCCATTCCATTAAATCTTGTAGGATGAAGGGAAGAGTTGACTTATTATTAAACTCATTAATCAAAAAATTTATAAATATAGGGTTTCCCCCAATAAGTGCATTTTTTAATGATGTTCTATCATCCTAGTCTCATGGGATGAAATTTTTGAATTGTTTTGAGAATTCATAGATCCTCCACCGGATCATACAGTAGATTTCCATGTAACTTTTCTAAACACTAACCATTGATAGTGAATGGGTTTCCTTCTTCTTCACTCATAATATTAATGGATCTAAAGGGAATGATATTAAAAATAATAATAGTTTTTTCCCATATAGAATTAATCTTATGAAGATTTAACTCCACTCATTTCTTATAGAGTAGGACTTCATCTCCATGTTGAATAGTCTTTTTCTAGATCAGTTTCAATGTGCCCCTCTAGTTCCCTCTTTTAAATTATTGGGTTTTAAATGTTTCCCTTATGATTTATTTCATTTCATGTAAGTGAAGTTTTATTTCTTTCCCAACACTCACAAGATCAAAATTCTACTATTTTACATCCCAATATGCTTAGTGGTCTAACACCACTAACAGATGAAAACTCCTTCCATAAACCAGCCTATAGGGGATCATACCTATAGGTTCTTTGTTTGTTACCTAGTATTCCCAAAGTTATTATTAATATTTTTTATCCAATCTATATATTTTGGTTAAATTTTTAATATAAAATACCATTAATATCCAGGTTGGACACTTTATCAATGTATTGGTTTAGGGATGATAAGAAGAAGATGTCTTTCCATGAACCCCATATTTTTTAAGAATCTAATCCATTTTTCTATTACCAAAATGATTTTATTGGTCACTGATGATAGATCATGTTACTCTAAACCTACAAAAATATGTTAAACCTAACAAAATCACATACAACTTTGTAATCATCTCTCTTGGTGTCCTTAACTTCCACCCATTTAGATTTATAATCTAAAACATGTAACGTGAATGAATTTAAAAATACATGTGATAGGGTGCCCAGAAATAAATTCCCCAAACCTCAATGATTTCAAAAAATATGATGGTTTTTGGATTCATCTCCTATCTTTTCAAAATATTTTCAAAATATTTACACTTCTCACATTTTTTACAAAATTAATAAGAAAATTTTAAAAAGTTTGTACAATAAATTCTAGATTCCAACACTTTATAGCTATTCATTAAGTTAAAAAGTGGAATCTACAAGAATATGCATGAAAAAAGTCAAATACAACTTCTATTTCACTTTATTTTAAACACGTCCTTGTGAATTTATAATTACAGATTTTCCATGGAAATGGATCTCCCCACATATATAATATAGATTCAACCTTTTTTTCTTTTAATGATAGTATATGTTGGAAAGTACATGACTTGTGGAAAAATAATTTATTATATAGATATAACACGGTAATTCACATTCAATTACGTAGAGTTTCACTCTAGGTAAGTGATCATTTAGCAGGTTTAGTTCTATAATTTATCATTTAGTAATTCTTAGAAGTCAGCCGAGGTAATATTCCATATGGTTTTCATCCCCCATATTTTCCATGAACACTAGGTTCAACTCTTGCAAGAGTATTGTCCATCTCATCATCCATGCTTTATAATCATCCTTCATCATCAATTACCTCAGTGCTACATGATTATAAAATGCAACCACTTTAGTTCCTAGTAAATATGATCTCGGTTTATCCAATACAAATACAAAAAATAAGGAATTCCCTTCCATTAGTTGTATAATTGATCTTATTTTAATCCATATTTCATGAGTAATATGTTGTGACTTGTGGAATTTATTCAATTATTTGTGAGTGAAATGATCCTACAACTTTGATTGATCCATCACAAAGAAACTCAAATAAGTGCTCCCAATCTAGGGATTTTATAATTGGGGGGGTAATCAACTTTTCATTTATCTAATCAAAGGAATACATATAATTATAATTTAAAATAATTTCATATTATTTTTAAATTAATATTTAAAAAATATGATAATAATTACTAATGTCCTCGATGAATCTTCTGTAAAATAACAGATTGACCAAAATGAAATAATATATCTCACACACGTGGGATAAGGAAATTAATTAATCACATACAAATTATACTAATCTTGGTTAATTCCTTTTTTTGAAACTATATGACCTAGTATTATCCCCTTTTCACCATAATGTTTCACTTCTCAATGTTTAAACTAATAATTTTCTCTATGTGGGTTTTTAAAAAAATTCCAGATTATATAAAGAATGACCAAATGAGTTTCCAAAAATAGTAAATTCATTGTGAAATACCTCAAGATATACCTCCATTTGATCTGAGAAAATACATACTATACATTATAAAAATGTAAATGGATCATTGAAAAATATGAAAGGCATCATCCTATAGGAAATGGTTCTAAAATTATAGGTGATTTTTGTCTCCTCTTAGACTTCTAGGAAAATTGGTACATTAAAATATCTAGAAAAACAATCCAAAAAACAATTATATATCCTATATTATAGTCTTTTAAGAATTTTATCAATGAATTGGATGGGGAAATGGAATTATTGTATCAATTTATCAATATTTCTATAATAAATTAAAATTGAAAGCTCATAGGAATTAATTCATTATTCCCGTTTTTCAATATTTTCAAACAAGTTTACTTTAGGACCATAAGGATGGGGTTGACCCATTGTGAGTAAGATATTGGGTATATAATGATGGATAACAATATTTTTTCAACATATTTTTAAACAACATTAATGATGGTGTGGTTAAGTCCTTTCTAGTGTTTACTAACATATCTAGATCCTCCCTCTAGAAACATTATATCTGTACCGAAATTGGTTTTTATTCGAGGGATGTCTCTAAGGAAACTCCTTATATCTTGAAGGTTTCTTCTCAAAAGTTCATTTAATATTTTCTCTTGATCTTGGAATAGGTGTATAGCTTTGATTAGTAGAAACTTTTCTCCTTCCATAAGATAAAGGTATTTTAAATCATTTGGGAGCGGTTTTTTGTCCATATTTAGGGGTTGTTTAAGAGATGATATTTAATTAAAATTTCCTACTTGAAAAAATTGAATCTTTCTAGAAAATGGTATCATATTATTTTCTTCTTGAAAATTATCAAAAAATTCAGTAGCTATTTCTTCTTGATCATTAGAAAGAGAATGTAAATATTTTTGAGTAATCATTTTTTCCCCAGTGTTTTCAATATAAATTTTATTTCATAAGAATACAAGTGTCTTTTATTGTCTTAATACCTTACTAGTAAAACTTTTCCAAAAGTGAATGATTTTTTGACGGGTTCTTCTTAAAGTTAGAAAAATTGATGTTCACCTTCCTATCTCCCTTATATTTGGTGAGGGTTCCTTCAAGTACATTAATTACATTCATGGTCATCATTTGGAATGGTATTCCAAAATAAAGGGTGAATAACCTTGTTCTTTATAATCCTCAATTGTGAGGATATAAAAATCTATTAGGACCAAAATTCCTTCCACTCCCACAAACACATCTTCAATAAATGTTGCAAGAAAAATAATTAATATGTTTTCTAGTAGGAAACCACTATTATGGGCGTCAAAATTCATATTTTTAAACATGAAAATTCTGAGTTAGAAATTACATTGATAGAAACACCAAGATCACATAGTGAATTGGAATGATTCAAAGAAAAATGGTGTAGTTAATAAATGATATCCCTAGATTATGATATTATTTGGTTAATGGTGGTGTGATCATGGTTGACATACCCCTTATCATGATTATTCATTCATTTACATACATACAATTCCTCATGTTGAAAATATCATTATGGAATTTGGAATTTTTAGGAATTTATTTATTCCATCAATGAGGGTTATGTTAATTTAAAAGTTTTGAAATGACTCTTATATATCTATATGAAGATTTTATTCCCCTATTTGCATAGATTCTGTAAGCATGGAAGGGAGTGGAAGGGTATGTTCTTATTCTCATATTGTTGTCTTTGCAATAGAGTTTATAGTCTTTCCTTCATAAATATTGAATTGGTTTGTTTCTCAATGTTCTTATCTTCTTTTCCAGATGGGGTGGTTTATTCATACCAAATATGTCTAGAAATTGTTTAAAAACTTAACTATTGTTCATATTATGATTCCTTGGGTTATATTGGTTGGATCTCACTTCCACCCCTCAAGATAATAATGCCTACTCTTTCCTTTGTTTTTAGTATTGTATGTGTTGGGAGTTTTTCATGGATTTTAGATAGATTGTCCATGAGATTCTCAAAATTATTTAATAAATACTTCAAAATATCTTTCAGATCCTCATCTCTATTCTGTACCTTTGTTCAAATTGCGGGGCATTGGATGAGTTTTTTCTTTAGGGTTTTTTATAATGGTTGTGGTTGATAATCTTTTTAATGTTATTTCATCTTGTATAGTTGTTGGAAATGGGGTGGATTATGGAATTTCTTCTTGCAATTCGGTATAGTCTGACATTTTTATCCTCTAAACCCCATTTTGTATTTCCTTTAACTAAATGGTTGGTTCTGTTGAAACTATCTCAGTTGGAATGTAGATGCATAGCTCTCCATACCATGTATCACGACACACTGATCAGTGATGTGATGGGGTAGCAAACATAAAACACATACCTATGTTGGGGTAGGATGTTTATTCACTTGTTACATAGACATATATCTTAAAATCCTTATTAATTATTCATGTTTTTCTCCAATTAACAATGGGGGTTATATTTTTTTTCTCCTAGATGACTCTTGTTCATATACATCTTATTCTAAACAGTTGTGAATTATATGAAATCTTCATGATTAGGGTCCTAGATTTCATTGGAGACTTATCAACAAAAGATAATCTAGATGATGAATACAATAGTTTTATTTTTTTTCCAATAGAACTTCGTAAAATAATTCTAGTGTTTTATGATCTTCCATAACATGATGAGGACATATTTCACACATCTTTTTGAGTCTACCCTAATAATCATATAGGTTTCATCTAGTTGTTTATATAAAAAAATATGTATCATTTATGATTTTGATGATTTCTGATTCTAGGAATGATATATGTAAGAAATTTCATTAGATATCATCCAATTCATGGATCTCTCAAATTTGTTGGTTTTACAACCATTATTTGTAATCCCCCTCAAGTGAAAATGGGAATTCCCTCTACATGACTTATTCCTAATCCACTCCTCTTGGCATGAAGCATAACAAAAATTGATTAAATCACGAATTTTTTAGTTCAAGTATTATCTAACAAGCCCCTAAAACATACATGAATCATATTGACTCATATTTCAAATCATTTTTTAAATGAATAGTTAATTGATTATTTTGATTCACAAATTAAGGGGAACAAAAGACCCTTTGTGTTTTTTGTGGGATAATTTCCAATTTTGTTGGATCTTGTGGATATATTTATGGTTCACTTGAGTCTTATAATTTTATTTGTCCAAAAATATTTTTAGATTAAGAGTCATTATCATACTTAGAAAAGTCGTATCTATCTTTTGGCGAAGATCAAATATTTCCCCATAGAAGGTCAGGTCATGCATGTTATGGGTTTGATATAAAACCAATTCCCTTGAAGTGGCACCATGTTTTGACAAACACTAGTAAAGGTGTGTGAAAGAAGATATTTAATTTCACCCTAAGGGTTTAGTAGTATATGTGGAAAAAGTCTTCTCCCGGGAGTGGTTGTTTAATAATGTTTTCATGGGTGGAGATTTAAATATAAGATAGTTAATTTAATGACTAAGAAGAAAGGAATGTGGTTGTTCAAATATCATATTTGATAGAATAGATTGATCTTAGTATTGACTTCCCTTATAAAATTCTATCATGGTCCCTTAAAATTACGTCCATTTTCATTATTAATTGGTTCCAAAAAAATGGATTAACTATAATTTCTCTATTTTGACCATTGATTAAGGCTGACAGATAATAAAAATAATCCATATAATTTCATTGGATAAACTATTCTATTTACAACTTTTGAAGTTCATAGTGGGACTCCATCAGATAACCTTGTAAATATGAAATCATGTATTGAGTATCCCAAGTGTCTAAATTAGTGCACTATTTATTCTGTACATTCTTATTAATCACCAATCACATCTCCAATTTACCTTATATCACTCAATCGGTGTGATCCAAAACCAAGAAGAGGAAAGACAATTTTATTAATCAAGGAAATTTAAATTATTCGTATTTTAAATTAATTTACAATTTTATCCCATTAATTTTTTGAAATCATTAACTAAAACCCATTTAACAAAAATAGAGATAAAATAATTCAATAAAAACTATGAATCCAAAATAACATGTGGTCACCCCACCTTCTACTTACCACAAAAAAGTTATACCCCTCCATAAATAGGTAATAAATTGTGGTTAAAGGTGTACAAGACAAAATAAATATAAAAAAAATAAATGAAATAAAAATAGAGTATCTAGATATAGAAGTGGTTATTATCCCTTAATCCCCTTAATATTTCCTTAGTTTCTCTATATACTTGTACTTATTGAGTGGGGAAACCACTTAATTTTACTCGTTTAATTTTTCTATATCTTTACAGACATTGAATGTATATTAATTAAGATATTCTATGTTAAATCTACTAAATCCCCAAGTGTTTCCAAATTCTAGTGATGAGATTGAATTTCTAATTAGAGGTTTCATAATCCACCATTTTAATAATACTAGATGACATATACCATTGAATATACACCATTACATGTCCACTTCTTCAAATACACTATTTCTTCAATTGTAGATCATATCTACCATTGATTGCAACCTTTATAAAAAATTTCATCATTAATACCATCATATTCTTCCTCTTTCATTGGACCTTATCAGTGTTGGATCATCCTTAAACAAACACACATGATAGAAGGTGATTTTGGATTAAAATTATCATATATGGGCCGGATGGGATGTTCCCATGGTGGTTCCAAATAGTAGAAAAGTGGATGTGCCAGTGGCCTATTCAGCCTCTATCAAAACCACTAGCCATTAATGTGGCCTTAACATGGAATATTCTAACTTTTCCTCCTGATTAGATGAATGCATAATCTCACTACTTCATGTATGGTGTGAAAATATCACATGGGTTATGTCGATACTTTCATGTGATGTGAGGTAATGGGGCATCAAGAAAGGGCGCTCGGGTAGTGGTGAGTTGAGTGATATCCATAGTCTTCCTCATCAATAGTGGGATCCTAAAGTTTATGGTAAAGCTAAATCATATATTCCATGGTTGTGCAGATAGAAATATATATTCTAGAAATGGTAGTGGGATTTTAAAAATGATCGTTATAACGACCCATACTTTACATAAATTGTTATTACTTCAGAATTGAAGCATACTTATTAGAACATATAATAAAATCCTGAGAGGATCGTATGGGTATAGTGTCTTTAGAAACTGGGAAGCATAAACAACTGGTTCATAAATCATCTACATTGTCTCCCATTTATTTCCTCATATATAGAGTCCCTTTTGACATATCCTACTTAATACCCTTCTTCCTGACCTGGGGAAAAGAAAAAATACAAAAAGGGTGAGCTCAAATTCTCAGTAAGGGTAAACAAAAGAAATATCAATCATATCATATTCATAAGAACATAACATTTTGAAAATCTTAACCTGAAGAAGAGATCATAATATAATAACATGGGACAAAACATAGTAGTGAAATGTAAACCCAATAATCACAAATTATATCATGAAACTTTTTGGCATACACACATAATCATAGAAAATCATTTCATATTAGTCAAGACTCATTGCCAAGACTATCATAGTGGACAAAGTCCATTATTGAACCGAGTTCACTCCTTGTTCTAGTCCTGTATCACTGAATTAGATTAACTTTTCATTACATCCATGTATATCTCATGATATATAAATCTTTACCCAATGCATTGGATGGAGATATAGGTCCCACCCATCTCATAATGAAACCATTCTTATGTGTACCACAAAATCATAAATCATACATCATCGTATAATGCATGTAATAAAACTGGGATTCTTAAACAACATGGCATCATAAAAGAATTCATATAAGATAAAGGACTTCATAAAAATAATTCCATCACCACATAGCCAAATCAATGTAATAATATGGATAGAAACAGAACCCTATATTATCTTAGATTGAAAATAATTTTGATAAAACACTTGAACTCCATTCTTGAGGAAAATATCATTTCTACTTCAAAATTTGTTTCCTTTCTTAACGTGTCATAACATTTTAAACTAAAAGAATTTAATTAAAAATAAACGTGAAAATTTGTAAATTAATCTTCACTGAAATAATGTTCTATGGAAATAATAAAAACCCATTCATGTAGTGTAAGTTAAAAATAAACATTCTTCTCGTACTTTGGCTGGAAAAGACAAAAAGTTCCTCGTACTGAAAACGACAAAAGATTCCTTTCATATATTTTACTAAAAATTCACCAATAGGTAAAATTGGATTTAATCAGTTTTCGTAGGATAGAAATAATATTACATATTGATGATACATGGATGTGGATGAAAAATATGCCCCAGTAAATACCAAAGTATAAACAATCTTGGATAAAAATTGATATTGCGAGATTTTCTCTTACCTTAGGTCCGGTATGATTCGTACATATCTAAACCTCCTGTATAATGATTTAAAAAATGTCATTGAATTATTCCAGAATCATACTCATTGTTATGATATCATATATGGTCATATTATTATCTTCTTATTAGTAATATTTCATTACTACTTGTTATTTGGGGGTTTATTGTTTTATGTTCTTATGCGTGTTTTGTCGAATAAATTCTTCTTCTTATTTTTAGGTTATAGATACATCATTTAAAGAATGGTATTTTTATAATATATATCATATTTATTCATTCAATTCGTTTATATAATCATGGTTTAATGAATATCATGTAGAACGAATCACATCACACCGTGGATACGGTAAGCCGTACATACAGATGAGTGACGATATCGTTCCCGTGATTGTGGAAATGAATTTAAGTGTATGGTGTATAATATTTTAGAGTAAATATCACTTAATAAGAATATATAGTTATTTCTTCCATTATTATACCCATCCAAGTACGGTGGTGGTGGAAAAATAGAGTACACCACGGCGTGGAGACGGTATTCCATACGTACGCACGCGCGGTGATTTCGTTTTTCGTAGGATGGATCAAAGCTGAAATATGGTTGTTTCATATTTATAATAACATATCAATATATGATTGATACTGATGTTATTACTTTTTATAGAACAAAAAAAGAAGAAGAAGTATAAGAAGAAATGAATTTGAAAGAATCAAAACAGGATATTACCTCTTCTTCGACACACGTCTTTGAAATCTCATAATAGGATAATAAAAATGGTCTTTGAAGAAGACCAGTACCTCTAGTATGTTTATAGGGAAGTTGATAAGGGAAATGGGCAGGGTTTGGTTGATATTGAAGGTTCAAAGTTGTGTAAAGAGGAGAGGGAGGATGTGGCCTTCTATAAGGGAGGAGAGGGCACCTTTGGAAACATAAGAAATATTAATTTATAATAAATCTAAACCCCACTTAAAAACCTCCAAAAATGACTCCAATCCGATTATTAGATGATATAGGGTTTTAATCTCATCAACCAATAAAATTTATAAATGTTCGGAATTTATTTTAAACATTATCAACTTGATTTATCCTTATTTAATCTATTTAATTTAATTTGTGATAATAATATTATAAATTTTAAATAATTATAAATAATTAATTATATGTTGTGAATTTTCCTTAATTGTATTATTTATGACATTTTATTCCATATAAATTTTTATATAAATTTTTTAAATATTTTTGTGATTTTTATACCATTTTATAATATGTTATTTTTATAAAATAACAATAGTATCAATTTTGACACTATTCAATTATTTGAATTTAAATAAAATCTACACAGAAGATATATTCAAACCAAAATATTTAATATATTCCTAACATTTCAAAGTCTCCTTGAAAATTCGTGATTCACATTAAATAGGTCATATAATTTTTATTTTAATACTTTTAATACCATTTATTATATATTTCAATCAATAAAATAATTTCAACATCACTACTATGTCACAATTATTAATTAATTAATCCATAAAAATTATAAATAAATTCACATGATGTAGATAATTTTAGTATCTTTTTGGATACTATTCATGTTCTAAGTTTCATGAAGTTTATCACTAAATAAAAATTATTATACGTATAAGATTTAAGAGAGTGACATGGTGTCACTTTCTTTGGTTTTTATAATAATTAAATTATTTTCATTGTCAAAAGTCCATAAAATTAATCTATTCCAACACTTATGTGATATGGGTCTACTTTTATTCATCCAATGTAATTTGGGTAGGTGTTAGGGTAATTTTATAATCTTATTTTTACCCTTAATTAACTGATTTATCTTTAAATACAGTAAATAAAAATTACCGTAGTTACTATTCATAATAAAAAAAATAAAAGTATCCTATTAACATAATTTGGACCCACTGAATTCAAATATCGAATCAATTTTTAAAAATTCAAAACATAGAAGTTGCATTAATTAATTTAAAATTAATCTCGTTGTTAAGAAAATGAGGTTAAAAGTTAAAACATTGCCAAATATTGAAATGTTTTTACATATGAATTCAATGTAAAATTAATGGTAATGACATAAATTATATTAAATGGTAAAAAAATATTCTATTTATACTTTAAAACCATATTAATTATTAGGATGAAAAAAATTGTTTTTAATTAAAATATAGCGTGGTTTTACTATTCATTAAAATATAGAATGTTATCAGAATAATATGAAAAATTTATCTAAAGTTAATTTTTTTATCCTGATTCTAAAGAAGAATTTTATTTCGTAAAATTGAACTTATAAACATGTCAAAATATAGATTTAAAGTTGGTGTGCCATCAAAAGGTGGTAAAACTGCATTTTTTAAAAAATTACTTATTTTACCAAAAAATTTATTTTGTTCTCATACCATGTTCTAGAAAATGTGTAAGATGAATAATAATGTTATAAAATTCAAAATGTAGTTAATAATATTCATAACGGCTAGTTTATATAATATTTTAATAACATATTTTTGTTTAGTGAAACTTGATATTTCGTACAACACACACTATCGAGTAAGGTTGCTCTTACGTATAACGCAAGCCAAGCTAGTGTTGTGTGTAGTGAAAGATTCCTTTGATGTTGCGTATAACATAAGACATAAAAAAATATTTCTCATAAAATATCAGGGTGTTACAGTCTACCACCCATAAAATGAATTTCTCCCTCAAAATTCATCACTTCGTAACAAACAGATGAGGATACCTCTCCCTAATCATATCCTCAGGCTCCCATGTATCTTTTTCTAATTGGTTGTTCCTCCATAAAACATTCACCAAGAGAGTGGTCTTATTCCATAAAACAATTTCACTACGATCCAGAAACTCTATCGGCTGTTCTTAATAAGTAAGATCATCCTCCAACAGTACAACTTTTGAGCTTAGTACATGTGAAAGATCGGGTATGAACTTTCTCAGGAGAGATACATAGAACACATCTTGAACTTGAGAGAGATTTGGTGGAAGTTCCAATTGGTAAGCTACCTTCCCAACACGATCCAGTATTTCAAAAGGACCAATATACATAGGGCTCGACTTTCCCTTCTTTCCAAATCTCATTACTCTTTTCCAAGGAGATATTCGTAAGAACACTTTATCACCCACTTCAAACTCTAGGTCTTTATTTCTGTTGTCAGCATAACTTTTTTGTCCACTCTGAGCTGATTTTATGTGTTGTTGAATAGATCTGACCTTTTCTGTTATCTCATCGACAAGATAAGGTCCTAATAGCTTTCTTTTCACAACATCATCCCAGCAAGTTGGAGTTCTGAATTTTTTCCATAGAGAGCTTCATAAGGAGCCCTCTGAATACTGGAGTGAAAGATATTATTTTATGAAACTTCCACCCTAGGTATGTGCTTATACCAAACACCTTTGAAATCCATAGAGTAAGCTCTTAACATGTATTCTAGAGTTTTAATTGTTCTCTCAGACTGACCGTCTATCTGAGGATGATAATCAGTGCTCAAACTCAACTCTATATCTAGAGTATGCTGAAGACTTCACCAGAACTTCAAGGTAAACCTCAGATCCCGATCAGATATAATGTAGAGCGGTACTCCATGTAATCTTACCACTTCCTTCACTTATATCCTGGAAAGATGATCCAGAGAGAAATGTTCTCTAATAGCAATGAAGTGTGATGAATTCGTAAGATGATCAACTATAACCCAAATAGCACTATTGCATTTGGATGTTTCAGGAAGTCTAGTGACAAAGTCCATGGTAATGTTTTTCCATTTCCATTCTGGTATAGGTAATTTTTGAAACGTCTCCTTAGACTTCTAACTCTCAGCTTTAACTTGCTAACAAACCATGCATCGATAGATATATTCAGCAACATCTCTTTTCATTCCATCCCAACAGAAGTACTCTTTCAAGTCCCTATACATCTTCGTTCTTCTATGATGAATATATAATGAAGAACTATTAGCCTCATCCAGCAGCTACTTCTTTAATTCTGGGATGTGAGGAACACAAAACCGATTTCTGAACCTTATTAATTCATCACAATCAATGTGAAATTCAGGAACATTTTTCACCTTCTTTTGTAACTCTATATCTTCTTTCTGTGCCTATTTAATCTTCATATGTATAGATGGTTGAAAATTCTTTTGATAAAGATAAGATTTTTTCCCTTTCCATTATAATTCCAAGATCCATCCTTTGTAAATCCATAAATATTGGATCTTTTGTGATCCTCATCAGGGATAAGCTAGCTTGGTCTTTTCGACTTAATGCATCTTCCACCTTGTTTTCTTTCCAAGGGTGATAATTAATTGAGCAGTCATAATCCTTAATCAATTCCAACCATCTTCTTTGGCGCATATTCAGATCCTTTTGTGTGAAAATATACTATAAACTTTTATGATCAGTATAAATATCACACCTTTCACCATAAAGGTAATGCCTCCAAATCATTAAGGAAAATATTTTCGTAGATAACTCCAAATCATGAGTTGGGTAATTTTTATCATGGATTTTCAACTGTCGTGAGGCATAAGCTATCACCATATCATTTGGCATGAGAACACACCACAATCCCTTCTTGGATGCTTCACTGTAGATCACAAACCATTCTCCAATACACGGTAGTGTGAGCACAGGTGCACTGGATAACCTTCATTTTAACTCCTTGAAATTTTCTTCACACTACTCTAGAAAAATAAACATAACTCCTTTTCGAGTCAACCTGGTGAGTGGATTAGATAACCTTGAAAAATATTTCACAAAACATCGATAATATCTATCTAAGCCAAGAAAAATTTGGATCTCAGTTACTATTGTTGGTCTTGACCATCTTTCGATAACCTCTATTTTTGCTGGATCAACAGATATCCCCTCTTTTGAGATTATATGACCCATAAATGAATCGTTTTGAAGACCAAATTCACACTTGGTAAATTTGGCATAAAGATTTTCCTTTCTTAGGGTCTTTAATACAATACTCAAGTGATCTTCATGTTCTTCCTTGTTCTTTGAATAGACAAGAATATTTTCTATAAATACTACCACAAACTAATCAAGATAGTCTTTAAAGACTCTATTCATCAGATCCATGAAGAGAGAAGGGGAATTGGTAAGACCAACTGCCTTCATAATAAATTCATAGTGTCCATACCTTATAGGGAAAGATGTCTTTGGTATATCCTCCCTTTTGACCCTTAATTGATGATAACCAGAACGAAGATCAATCTAGGAAATGTATTGAGCTTCATGTAGTTTTTCAAATAAGTCATCAATGCATGGGAGAGGATATTTGTTCTTGATAGTGATCTTGTTATGTTCTCGATAATCAATGCAGAGTCTCATTGATCCATATTTCTTCTCAACAAATAGAATATCTGCTCCCCAAGGTGACGCACTAGGGTGTATGAATCCTCTATCAAGATTCTCTTGGCATTTCTTCTTCAATTCCGGCAACTCAATTGGGGCCATTTAATAATCTGTCATTGAAATAGGCATAGCACCCCGTATGATTTCTTTTAAAAACTCAACTTCATGATTTGGTGGAATACCTACCAATTCCTCCAGAAAAAAATCATCAAACTCCCGTAAAATGGGTGTATTCTTAATCGTGAGTTTCTTGCCAACCATTTGAGAAAATGACCTTCATTTAGTGAAATCAAGACCCATAAGATGGATGAAATATCCACTGGAGGGTCATGTTCATCCTTGCATCGATAGACAATCATAGATTGATCTGGAATATGAAATGTGACTTCCCTTCGATGGAAATTGATATGAGATACATATAATGAAATCCAATCCATGCCAACAATAACATCAAATTCTAATATAGTAAGGATCACAAGATTTACTGGAAGCACATTCCCGCAAAATTCATTAGGAGAAGAATTGTAAACTTTTGATGCGACTGTTGTGCCATTAGGAGTTGTCACAGCTAACTCAACATCTAATTATTGAGGTAATACGGTGATACCCTTAGAAAATTATTTACAAATAAAAGAGTGGGTGGATCCAGAATCAAATAAAACATTTGCTCCATTAGATTGGATGGTAAGTGTACCTTTCACCACTTCGTTATTGTACTCCACATCGCCAATAGTAATTTCATGCGACTTTCGTTTTTCTTTGGCCTTAAGAGTTTGTTGACGTCAATCATCGTAAAAAACCCTTGGATTTCAGAATTGATTGGCATAATGCCCCATCTCCTTGCACTTGAAACATTTATGTGTTGGAGGTTCATTCTGTGTATCCCTTTCTTTATTCGCATCATTAGAAATCTTCTTCCTATTATTTCGACATTCAATTTCCTGATAACCTTCTTTTCCACACTTAAAAACATTTTCTTTTCCCTTTAAGACAATTCCATCCATATTTATTTCCACAATTTCAGCATAAAGGAAAACTCATCTTATTTTCAATGTGGACTTTAGATTTTCCTTTGAATTCTATTTTCCTCATCTTATCAAACCCATATGACTGATGGGTTACTCAAATATCCATCTCAACCTTGAGAGCACATTAAACAATTTCCTCGTAGCTATTGAAGTCCCTTATGGATAACGCCCTTCGAAGACATGGTTTTAAGCCACTAAAGAATCGATAGATTTTACTCTCAGGTTGAATAATAATTCCAGAAGCTTACCTTGAATGTTTGTAAAATTTTATTCGTAGGTACCAACAGATTCATCATCCTTTTTCTTTAGTTCAAGAAACTATTTCTCCATCATTGTTTGAAGAATATGAGGGAAGTACTTATTGAAGAATAATTTCTTGAACTCATCCCATTACTGGGACTCAATTTCATCTATTTTCCTCGTATTCATGATATGATTCTACCATTGATCATCTTCACATTCCAAACGATATACTTCTAAGATTGCTTTATCATTCTTAGAACTGGGACGGACTGAAAATATCATTTCAGTGGTACTGATCCATTGTTCAGCAACTAATGGATCAGAAGACTCGCTGAATGAACGTGGATGCTGCCTCATGAAGGATTGAACTGAATGTTGCTCCTTCCTTTTCTCATTTGGAAGTCCTGTAATATTCATAGCTTCAGAAAGTTGTGTGAGCATGGAAAAATATTTTTCATTTCGTCTCCCATAACGTTTAGTTGCCCAGGAGGACCATCATTACATTGTTCGTCGCATTCAGCATTAACACGGTTCCATTAGGTTCTAGCCATTGAATAAAACCAAGAAGCATAGTGTGAGAAACAATAATTACAATAGGAAAACCACAAAATCAGTAATAAAATTTCACACTTTTGGTCTTATCATAGGTTATTCATGGCCATTTCTAAAACACTAAGATTATGTTCTATGCTTAGACATATCGTTTGGGTTCTTACTAAGGTTTTCACATCCTAGTTTCCAAAGGTTGACTATTCCTTTCCTCTGATACCAACTATAATGACCCAAACTTTACATACATTGTTGTTACTTTAGAATTGAAGCATACTTATTACAACATATAACAAAACCCAGATAGTATCGTATTGGTATACTGTCCTTAGAAACTGAGAAACATAAACAACTGGTTCATAAATCATCTACATTGTATCTCATTTATTTCATCATATCTAGAGTCCCTTTTGGCATATCCTACCTAATACCCTTCTTCCTGACCTGGGGAAAATAAAATATACAAAAAGGGCGAGCTCAAATGCTCAGTAAGGGTAAACAAAAGAAATATCAATCATATCATATTCATAAGAACATTACATTTTGAAAAACATAACCTGCAAAAGAGATAAAAATATCATAACATGGGATAAAACATAGTAGTGAATTGTAATCCCAATAATCATAACTTAAAACATGATACTTTGTGGAATACACACATAATCATAGAAAATAATTTCATATTATTCAAGACTCATTTCCAAGACTATCATAGTGTACAAAGTCCATTACTGAACCGACTTCACTCCTCGTTCCAGTCCTGTATCCCTGAATCTGATTAACTTCTCATTCCAGCCATGCCTATCTCATGAGATATAAATCTTTACCCAATGAATTGTAGGGAGATATAGCTCGCACCCATCTCATAATGAAACCATTCTTATGTGTGCCACAAAATCATAAATCATACATCATAGCATAACCTATGAAATAAAAATGGGATTCTAAAACATGGTGACATCATAAAACAATTCATATAAGATAAAAGACATCATAAAAATAATTCCATCACAACATAATCATATTATTGTAATAATAGGGATATAAACAGAACAGTATATTATCTTAGAGGGAAAATAATTTTGATAAAACACTTGAACTTCATTTTTTAGGAAAATAATCTTTCTACTTCAAAAATATTTTTCCTTTCTTAACATGTCATAACATTTTAAACTAATAGAATTTAATTAAAAAAACTTGAAAATTTTTAAATGAAGATTCATGGAAGTAATGTTCCATGTAAATTATAAAAATCCATTCTTGCCGTATAAGCTAAAAATAATCATTCTTCTCGGACATTGGCCAGAAAAGTCAAAAAGTACCTCGTACTGAAAACAACAAAAGATTCCATTCATATATTTTACTAAAAATTCACCAATAGGTAAAATTGGATTTAATCAATTGTAAGAAGAGATAAATAATATTACATATTGACGAAACATGGTTGTGGATGATAAATATTCCCCTGTAAATAATGAAGTATAAACAATCTCAGATAAAAATTGAGATTGTGAGATTTTCCCTAACCTTAGGTCTGATATGCATCGTACGTATCTGAACCTCCTGTATAATGATTTAAACAATTTCATTGACTTCTTCCAGAATCATATTCATTGTTATGATATCATATATGGTCATATTCTTATCTTTTTATTAGTAATATTTCATTGCTACTTGTTATTTGGGTGTTTATTGCTTTATGTTCTTATGTGTGTTTTGTCGAATAAATTTTTCTTCATATTTTTAGGTTATAGATACTCATTTACAGAATGGTATTTTTATTATATATATCATATTTATTCATTCAATTCGTTTATATAATCTTGGTTTAATGAAGATCATTTAGAACAAATCACATCGCACTGTGGAGACGGTAAGCCGTACGTACCCACGAGCGACGATATCGTTCCCATGATTGTGGAAATGTATTGAAGTGTATGGTGTATAATATTTTAGAATAAATATCACATAATAATAATATATAGTTATTTCTTACATTCTTATACCCATCCATGTAAGGTGGTGGTGGAAAAATAGATTACACCACGGCGTGGAGACAGTATTCCGTACGCACGAACGCGCAGTGATTTCATTTTACATTGGATGGATCGAAGGTAAAATATCGTTGTTTCATATTTATAATAAAATATCAGCATATTATTGATACTTATGTTATTAATTTATTATTAAACAAAAAAATAATAGGATGTAGAAGAAGAAGTGAATTTGAAAGAATCGGTAAAATATATTACCTCTTCTTCGACATGCCTCTTTGAAACCTCATCTCAGGATACTAAAATTGGTCATTGTAGAAGTCCAGGACCTCTAGTATGTTTATAGGGAAGTTTATAAGGGAAATAGTCAGGGGTTGGCAGAGCTTTAAGGCTCAAAGTTGTGTAAAGAGGAGAGGAAGGAGGTTCCCTTTTATAAGGGAGGAGAGGGGCACCTTTGAAAACATAAGAAATATTAATTTATAATAAATCCAAAACCCACTTAAAAACATCCAAAAATGACTCCAATCCGAATATTAGATGATATAATGTTGTAATATAATCAAATAATAAAATTTATACAAGTTGTGAATTTATTTTGAACGATATCAACTTGATTTATCCTTATTTAATCTATTTAATTTTATTTGTGGTAATAATATTCTAAATTTAAAATAATTATAAATAATTAATTATATGTTGTAAATTGACCATAATTGGATCTTTAATGAACTTTTATACCATATAAATTTTAATTTATAATTCTTAAATATTTTTGTGATTTTTAAACCATTTTATAATATGTTATTTTTATAAAATAATAATAGTGTCAATTTTGACACTATTCATTTATTTGAATTTTAATAAAATAGACAGAGAGGATATATTAGAACAAAAATATTTAATATATTCCTAACATGTCATAGTCATCTATAAAATTCTTGGATCACATTAAGTAGTTCATATAATATTTAGTTTAATATTATTAAAACCATTTATTTGAAATTTCCATCAATAAAATAATTTCAACATCAATATTCTGTCACCTTTAATGATAATTATTTAATCCCTAGAAATTATAAATAAATTAAAATTAGGTAGATAATTTTATTATATTTATGGATACTATACATTTTCGAAGTTTCATGACGTTTATCACTAAAATAAAATTATTATACTTATAAGATTTAAGAGAGTGACATGTTGTCACTTTCTTTTGTTTTAATTATAATTAAACTATTTTCATGGTCACAATTCCATAAAATTAATATATTTCGATCCTTAGGTGATATGGGTCGTCTTTTATTCATCCAATATAAATTTTTCAGGTGTTAGGGTAATATTATAATCTTATTTTTACCCTTAATTACCAAATTTACCTTTAACATTAGTAAATAAAAATTACCGTAATTACTATTCATGATATCAAAAAAATATAAGTAACCTATTAATATAATTTGGACCCAATGAATCCAAATATGGAATCCATTTTCAAAATTCAAAACAAATAATATGCATTAATTAATATAAAATTAATTCTGTTGTTAAGAAAATAGGTTTTAAAAGTTAAAACATTACCAAAGATTGAACTGTTTTTTCAAATGAATTCAATGTAAAATTAATGGTGATGACATACATTATATTAAATGGTTAAAATATATATTATATTTACACTTTAAAACAATATAAATTATTACAAATAAAAAATTTGTTTTTAATTAAAATATAGCGTGGTTTTATTATTCATTAAAATATGAATGTTATCAGAATAATATGAAAAATTTATCCAAATTTAATTTTTATATCTTGATTCCAAAGAAGAATTTTAATTTTCGAAATTGAACTTATAAAAATGTGAAAAACTAGATTTAATGTGGGTGCTCCATCCAAAGGCGGCAAAACAGCATTTTTTAAAAATACTTATTTTACCTGAAAAATTTATTTTGTTCTCTTACCATGTTCTAGAAAATGTGTAAGATGAATAATAATGTTATAACATTAAAAATGTAGTTAATACTATTAATACCAGGCAGTTTATATAATATTTTAATAACATATTGTTGTTTAGTGACACTCGATATTGCGTACAACACATGCTATCGAGGAAGGTTGCTCTTGCGTATAACGCAAGCCAAGATAGTGTTGTGTGTAGTGAAAGATTACTTTGATGTTGCGTATAATATAAGACATAAAAAATATATTTCTCATAAAATAGAAGGGTGTTACAATGGTGCAGTGGTGGAGTTGAAAAGTAGCAGTAGTGGTGAAATGGGAAATCATCAATGGTGGTGAAGGACTTCCATAGATCTACCATTGGATCAATAGTATATCAAATATATCATTTTCACAGTTGTATATAAAATCTATATTTTGAAGAATTATTGATCAAATATATCCTTTTTACACTGGTAGAACACCATTTTTAAAGCATTTCATCATTGTAATATGAAACGGACTCACTGAGGTCATCACATGGCTATCTAGGCTTCAATAGTGATTTTTTGTACGAACATGTCCTTAGGAGGCGGTGGTCATTACAGAACTGGTTTACACAGATTGATACATCCTTCACATTAGCCAGAATTATCATTGTTAATCATTCTTGGTGTCTCTATATCAACAAATGGATCACGTTGGTCATTCTGATTCTAAGAGGTGATCTATGGAAATCAAGGGTGTTAATGGTGGTTCTCCATCTCATGTGAAGTTTTCCCTAATGGAGGAAATTGTAGCTTTACAACATTACAGATGGAGACAAGTTTATTTTTTTTTGTGTAGTTGTCAAGGAGTGGTAATGTGCATGTGTCTGATCATGAGTTCATGGGACCGAGTGGTATGACACCATTTTATTAAGTGTGAACAGTAACCAAGAAATTGTGTCCCATGTTGATTTTGAGTTGGGATGCCATGATTATTTATTGGAAAATTCATGGAATCTTGGCTGAGTTTCCCACACTAGGGTGGGTCCCAAATTCTCTTTCACACACAAACATGGGTCTTTCACTATGCGCATCCCGTGTGGGAATTGGACCAAACTCTATGTTTGGTACTCTAAGAGTCCACATACCAAACATGAATGATTCCCCCATATGTCCAAACACGATCCCTTCCTGACTCCACCCTATCGGTGGTGACCTAGTCGACCTGACCCTTGTGGGCTTGATATATAGTAGGATTCAACTGATTGATGGGTTAGGCTATCATGGCCCAATGTTTTTGGTAGACACCTGAAAAAAATTGAACATAGTTAAATTTAATGAACACTTAAAATTTTATATACCAAATATTATTCAATATAATAAATCATTAAAAACCAATATCCATATTCTTTTAAAAAATTCACTTAAAATTTCCCATATTTTATTAAAACACTGAAATACATGGACTTACTCATTGAAAATTATGGAAAATAATTGAATTTTTTTAAAGGTCATCATGATAAAATTAGTTTTTTTAAAATAATAATTAAATCCATGAAGATAGTTTAGGAATTATTAACACAAAATTTAATCACAATTAATTCATAGTGCGCATACCTCAAATAGAAGGTTTTATACGAAATTAATATAGTTTTGTTCTTCAATTAATAGAATGTAGATAAATATTTATATTAGTAAAAATATTTAGGTCCTCTAAATTTATCAAATAGATCATCAATAAGGGGAATATGATACTTATCCTTGTTTATGATCATGTTATGTTTCCAATAATCAGTATAGGGTAAAATTGAACCATATTTATTATTAAAAAATGAATAGGTGAACCTCATGGTGATGCATATAACCAAATTAATCTTTCATCAATATTCTCCTAGAGTTTCTTCTTCAGTTCATTTAACTTAATTGATTCCATTCTATATAGAGTCATTAAAATAGGTGTAACCCCATGTATGGGTTCTATTAAAAACACATCTTCATGATTCCAAGGAAGACTGCAAAAATAATCTCTATAAACATCAAAAACATCTCATTCAAATGAATATCTTAAATTTTGTGTTTATCTCCAACCATCAAAGATAAATAATATATTTTATCATAATTTAATACCTGTATAATGTAATTTATTTCCATTAGATGTTCATATTTTTTATCACACTAATTAAAAATAAAAGGTTGGTTTGGAATATCAAATTTGGCTTCCCTTCCATGAAATTTGTTATGGGATCTATATAAATAAATCTAATCCATAACCAAAATAACCTCAAATTAAACTAGAAGGGGAATAATTATATTTTTATGTATCACCTTCCTACAAAATTCAATTGGATAAAAATAATATACTTGATATGTAATTATCGTAATATTAAGAGTATTTACTACTAATCCAATGACTAATTTTTTAGGTCGAAATGTGATAAACATAATTATTAAAAAATAAGAGATTGGGTAGATAAATAATAAAATAAAACATTATAATTTTTAGAGTGGATGTAAATTATAAATTTCACAACTTAATTATTTTAATCCACATCAGAAATACTTATCGGTTAAGATTTCAAATTGTCTCTTGGATTTAGAGGTTTCTAAACTAAATCATCATCATTAACCCCTAGATTTGAGCACTTATTAAAATAATAAACACACTCCTTATATTTGGAGCACTGGAGTATAAGTAGTTCATTCTGTAGTGATTTCTATACATCCACATTATGGTCTATCATACTACTATAAAATTTGTATTGGATTTCTCGATGGACTTTATTTTTAAACATAAAGCATTAAATGTACCCTTATGAAAATGTCCTTCATGATTATTTCCATAAATCTATAATAATGGAAAAAAAATCTTCCCTCATTGGTTATTATTATTTTAATTTCTATTAAATTCTATCTTTAATTTCATATATAAACAATGATATTTATGTGTGACTTTGATCTCCAATTATACTTTGAGAGAGAACAGAATAATTTAATCATAGCTATGTGATACTCTTATGGATAATTCCCTTTAGATACTTGGTTTTATTCAATTGATGAATTTATAAATATTATTTCCCGATTGTATAATAATTTCAAAAGTGTACCACATATGTCGTGTAATATTTTCCTCAGAGATACTATTGCATACTTCATCATTCTGTTTTATCTTATTCAATTCCTTATGTATTTTTGTATGAAGAATGAATGGAATGTTCTCTTGAAAAAACAACCATGTAAACTCATATCAAATAATAGAATCAAGTTTTTCATGTTTTTTTATGTCATTGATAAGATAACTCCATTTACCCACTTCGCCATAAAATTAAAAAACATCCCAAAAACATTTTCAAGCAATGGGCACTGGAGAAAAAAATCATTTTAGTGGCATCAATACACTACTAAATAATTATCATATTAGTGGTCCCACTAAAATAATAAGGATTCCACATCATTGTGGACTCAAAATAATTTTGTTCTACTATTTTCTCAATTAGATGATTAACATTTCATTCCATAATTTTTTGTATTAATATGGTTTCTTCTAGTTTTAGCCATTGAATATATCCAAAAAGAATAGTTTGAGAAACAATAATCCTAATGATAAACCATATAATTATAAAATTAAATTAAGTTATATCTATATCATTCAACTATAATTTCAATATATTAAACCATAGTATTAACCTTGGTATCCCATGGTTATCATATATTAAAATCCATCCTAATGGTTTAAAATGAAAATTTTAATTAACCTAATAATATCCCATATGAGTTTCTAGCTAGTTGTGTAGTTTTAGTCCCTCTTATCTTTCCCAAGTGATGATCGTGTCAATACACATCATCCCATTTCAGATATGTTACCCCTAAGTACATAGGTTCTATAGTCAAATCCATCTAAAATTATCTATAATTGGATGTGTTTTCCATGAAAATCATTGTAAGTTTCATACCATTACTTAGGATGCTCTCCAATACATGGCTTATCCTTAGGGTTCTCACTATAGTTTCATAATTATATTTTCTAAAAATAATATAGTTTTCTCTAATACTAACGTAGGGTACCTAAACATTACGTACATTAATATTTCATCATTTTTTAAATAAACATTACATATAAAAAATTTCATAAATGATCTACATAAACATCCACAAACTTCTTCACACATAGAACCTTTTTTGAAATATCACACATAAGAGAATTCATTGAAAACCAGGGATAGGTAAACATAATAAATGGTGGGCTCATATGCTCATTATGGGGAAAAGAGAAGGATATAGATCAATGATATTTTTATGTATAACATGTATACAATGTTTTGATAATATGATCATTACATTTGAAAATAATACCCAATAATTAATATATATTAATCACGAGTCATGGAAAAAATCATGTATGTTCTTAAGATATGAATCATAAAAGAATTAAATAATATTTTCCATTTGATATTGACATTTTCAAAATAATATTTCATAAAAGAGCGTAACAGTGTATGTAATTATCATAATTTATGAATTATTATTCAAATGATACACACTAAGACATTCATCACTTGTTAATCATAGACTAATAGTCTATGTTCCTACTTTAGGATTCAGATAACATCATATATACTTCGATATGGGATTGGGATAACATATTGAGTAGTCATTAAGGTCATTAAACATTAATATTTACCCAATTCATTGGGAGTTATTATAGACCCATCCCATCACATAAAAAAGTCCCTTCACATGTATGGCACAAGATCATGAAGACGATTTTTATTTCATCATAGATTAACCCATAGATGATAAAACGTGTTTCATCAATATACCATCATCACAATCACAAAATATCATGATAAATAATTAGGACGGTATCATAGGATCATATTTATAGTGAATTATAATTTCCATAAATGGATGTTATCATATATTTAAAATGCATTTAAAAGTACATTCAAATATTATTTGATAAAAATACACTTTTCATTTTAAAATAATATAATAAAAATATTAAATTTATAAAATAATAAGGAAATATTTTTTATTGAATATAAACCTATAATCTTTTAATGAAATATTTAAAAAATAGTATCATGGATGATGATATAAAAAAATCATGATGCAGAGTAAAACAAATATTTTTTTCACACTATTGTTAAAAAGTAACTAATTGAGAAAATTAAATGAAGATTCAATTTAAATTATTTTATAAAAATTCATCCATGGGAAAAATAAATATAATAAAACTTTCAAGATTATAAAAAATGTAATTATAAATATTTTAAAGAAAATATCGACATGGATGAAACGTTTCTTGAATGAATTGAAAATAAATCTAGTTTTCCTTAAAACCATCCTTTCAGACCTTTTCATACATAGAGATATGAAAATTAAAAATAATAATTTTTTTTAATTAAATAACTATAAGATAAGAAATTTAATGTGATTTTTTTAAATATCTATCTTAAAATTTCAACATCAAAAAAACTTGTTATAAACAATCCTAGAAACATGAGATTATAATATAAAACCCTTATCTCATGGCCATGTTTCAAAATATCTCAAATATCCTTTATAATAAATTGAAATTTATTATAATTTTAAATAAGATCCATATAAATATGTCTAATATCATATATGATCAACATAAACATTTCAACCCCAATTTATTAATTATTATTTATTAAATTCATTATTTTTATGTGTTAACTACTTTATTTTTCATGTATGTTTTTGTTCAGTGGTTATGGTCCTTAAATCATGGCCATGGTAAAATAGTATTCTTAATATTAATAATGATATAGATATCATATATATTCATTATATACATATTAATATCCATTAATAAAATATGGTTACTTAAATTTATATTACTCCATCCATGGAAATGATAGTCCGTATGTACGATAAAAGTTGTTTTAATTTTCTAACGAAAAGAGGGAATGAAAGATAAAAAATATTTTATTATTAAAAAATAATAATTATATAATAATTATTATATTTATTTATTAAATACATCATTACAAACACCCATATGAGGTTTTCGTTGAAAATGTATCTTATCCCTAGGTGGAGGTGGTTGTCCATATGTACATACGAGTGATAATTTCATTTACCATTTCATGAAATGAGATTGAAATGGTTTTGAAATCACTATAATGAAACCTTATTATATTTTTTATATTTTATTCATCATTTGTTTATTTATAAAATATATATAGTGATGGAGGGAGAATAAATAAAACTAAAATATCTCGGTTAAAATTGATACTTCTTCTTGGAGAGTCCTCCTTTGGCTTACAACTTAAGACTTGAAATATCGTTCTTTGGAAGAAGTAAGGGGATCTAGGATGAATGGAAGGAATCTAGGAATCATTTGGGGAAATATTTTTATGATATTTAATGATGATGTTTTTTTAATAATGAGTGAGAGTTGGTTCCCTTTTATAAGTGATTGAGAGAACACAAATGGGATTGCTTAAAAGATCTTACTAATCAATTTATTTTCTAATTATAATGCTTCCAAATGGTCATATATTAGAATGTAAGAGAATATAGTGTATAAATATATTAAAACTATAAAAATTAAACATTTTTTTTGTGAAATTATTACCCTTAAATATAAGTTTATCCCCACCCCTCAGTAAAACCATTTAACGTTATATGTGGAACAAATTATTATTATTATTTACAAATAATTATGATTAGAAATGAAAGAGGACTAATTAAAAAAATTATTATTATAGTATCAATTTTATCAAATTTATTTTTTATAAATGGTTGATTTTAATTTTAAAATAGGTGTTCAAAATGAAATAATAAACCATTTATAAAAGAATTCATTTTTTTTAACAAAACTGAATTTACATTCTTTCATTTCCTAGTAAAAACGATCAAATGATTGTCAAAATATTAGCATGAATATATTATATATAAATTTCATTAAACAAAATATTAAATAATTTTTTCCTTAATTTATTATATTTAAAACACATTGCGCATATAAATTAATTTTATGAAAATAACTACTCTTCCCTTATATGATTTTATCTTAATTATTAACACTTAGATAACTAGTTTTTGTATTTGTATTCAAAAATTAAAAATTCATTTCATTAACATAACATTTTTAATCATGGCTAACCAACTATTATGATAATAATAAATAACATGTATAAAATTATATATATTAAAAAGGTATTTAATCATAACATGATTTTATTACAAATTTAATGATTATTTAATAGGAATTAATCAATTCATTTGAATTTTATAATACCATTATAAATATATTTTACAAAGTTGTTAATCATAATCATTCCTACCAAACAAATGGTTTTGTCAAAATATTATATTATATAAAATTGTCTTTTAGACAAAGACTTCCCTATAAAGAAATAAATTAAATACTTAAAATTATATTTTAAGGAAAATACATATAATATATTGTGGAGAAGTAGGGATCCATTGAAATTGAATTAGTAACGGGTGATTTATTTTAAACATTTTGTTCTATAAATTTTAATATTATTGTCTTCATCAATTTTACTCCTTGATTCATTAATATAGAGAATCAATATTTGTAGTACTAGTATTGGTGGGAGATAGTGTTTCATTATTGAAGGGTTTAGACTAATTCATGTACTTGGTTCCTAGTAACATGATCATATTATTCATGGATCATGTTATTGGTCAATCTATTTAATATTCCAATGTTGAGGTATACTTATGTGGAGGGTGAGATTCCTTCTAATAAAAAATTATATTATTTCATATAAGGTAGAGTGGTTTGGAATATAGCTTGACTAGAAATGAAGCATGTCTGATACACCTCTTGATGATGTGTTGTTACACTTGGTTGGTGACATCAAAGAAGACCTTTGAGATGAATTCTATACCTAAGGATAATGATTTCAATTGTATGTGAGGATATATACATTGTTATTTTTTAACAAATGGATAGGACTAACTTCAGATATGCACTTTATCATGGGAATTTTATTGTGAAGTCATGTATGACAAGGAACTATGATGGGTGTTAGTTGACGATTAGGAGCTTATGAGGGAATTTATCAACTAGAGTTTTACCAGGTCATTCTAAGGACAAAATTTCTGTATGAAAAATATCATACCATATTTTTTATGATGGTTTTGATATATATTATGAGTGATTAGGTTTCAATGAGAGAGATATAATATTAGATAATGGGAGATACATGCTGCTACGACATATGAATATTAGAAAAATTAGATGGTTCTCTTTGGGTTTTTTTGAAAAAAAATTCAATTATGATCAATGAAATGAGATGGGACATGTCATGAATTTCAGGATTTTTATTTCTTATGATTGGGCCCCAGTTATTTTTTACCCATTTATTTTATCAAGGGAATAATATTATTGTGTTAGTTATTTATTTCATCCCACTTTGATTATTCATTCTCATTTTATTTTTTTGTTATTAATGGTTGTTCCTTCTATTATTTCACATTTTTTAGATTCTTTATATAGTAATTATTTACAATAATATCAAGTGATTTTGGTTTTTAATAGGCATTATGTTTAATAGTGGGTTATGTGGGATACTAATAAGCCTGATTTGTGGATATAAGGAGACAAATAGGTGGTTATTACTTATAAGATGATAGAGATATGGTAGAATAACTCCTTTGGACATAGAGGTATAATAAAAATTATTTACTTGATGGTTTGTAACACCCTACCCCAGAAGCCACAAAACTTATTCCCTAGGCAGGTGTTGCATAATGAATCAAGAAATCCTAAACATACTTCAAAGGTTGATGAATATAAGTGATACCCTATGAGGTTACTATAGGTAGACTATGAAAATTTTATAATAGTATCTACAATAGTATAAGTAATTAAAATCATACAACTTTATCATGGTAAGCATAAAAAATATGACAAGGAAAGTGCAAATAAAATAAATGAAACATCATAGTTCAATAATAATGGGTATTCCAAACATGTGAAGGATTAACCGTGGTAAGATTATATAATGGAATAATAAAATAATAAAATATAACTCAACCAAGGATCATCCCCAACTGTTCCTGAGTCTATCCTAGTCTCATCTTCCACACCCATACTAGATTTCTAATCCAACTATCATTAACATAATGTGTCACCCAAAGCATGTAAAGTCTAACTAAATAGTTATATATTCTTGGTTACACAAGTACAATGTTGTATTCAGAAGAATGTGAGTAAAACAATGAAATCCACCACCAATGGCATCCATAAAATAAACAGTCCAAAATAAAAGTGTATTCAAACGTTCTCATGTTAAATAATTTTACAGTTACAAAACAATTTATATAAAAATAATTTAAAACACTAATTCCTTAGGTTTATATTGTCACCTGAGATCAGTGATGCCATTTTTGAACCTTAGGATGATGAACCGGATTGACCCTACCTACTTAGTTCAGTATTGGGGTGTCTCTAGAATCATATTTTGGACCATTCCAACCATAAATAACCACAAAGAATCATGGATTCAACCTAGCATTCTATGTGTAGTGAGGTTTCACATGAAACCCAAACAATTATATTAGTATTACCATAGAATATAATCTCTCATCGCAACATTGCTAGTCATTAGTCATCACATAGAATCCAAACATTAATTTTTACATTCCCATGGAATCTAAGAACTCTTATCAATATTCCCAAATTCATCAAGAATCATACAAGTCAAGAAGCTCCACCAATAAATCCATGCTATTATCAAACATGTGAAATAAAATCACTCATCTAATTATTTCATGACATATTTTATCATAATTACTATAGTTCCTCAAACCATAATCCTCAATTAGAACATATAATATAGAATCCATGGAGCTCATCTTGGAATTCTTAATCATTACACGTTAAATACATGACCCATAATATTCAATATAAAATTCTACAAATCAATTAACCTTCAAATAAGTTTATTTAAATCATGAATTATGTTTCATTAATTTATAATGACTCAGTACATCAAAATCCTTAGTCACCATAACATTTTCTTATGCATTACCGATTATAAACATGATTTACCCATTTAAAACACAATAAAAAAAAATACACATAGTACAATTAAAAAAACATTTTAACATATAATTTTTAACAATTACACTCTTTACCATAGTCTCTGTAACTTTTAAAATGAACATCTTATTTTATAAAAAGAGAATTTCCACTTACTAGTACATTAATACCTTCATGTCCAAATTTTAAATTACAACAATGATGGTTGTGAAATACCATTTCAAAACAAAATAATTAAATCACAAACCCCTATTTGTCATTCAATAGAATTTTTCAATATATATAATATAAATATTCACATAATACATCTCATCATTTAACTATCTCATACATTGGCCAATCCCACTACCCAAGTGATTTATTAGGGGGTTCTCACTTCGAAGGACTAAGATACATTAAGAGAGATGACTAACTAAGGAAACCTTGATATAAAATATTTAATTTGGATGATATCAAGGAATATTATATCCATCGTAAACACATGAAAAACAAACTCAAAATTAATTTAAGACTATGGGAAAAGTTTTAGAGACCACATACCTCATTTAAAGGTGAGTTTACCCAATGATTATAGGCTTATGGTTTGGCCTGAAAAGGGAGGAAACAATAGTGCAATAAAATAACCTAAAAATAGTTTTTTATACCAAACTAATGGATTAAATCTTTACAATTAATAAAGACCAAATTGAGGAAAGATATGAATTTTATTCACCAAGTGTTCCAGATAAAAAGTGATAGTGTCTCCAATATCTACTAAAAATGGAGTTCTACTCTTAAGAAGTGAAGGTAGAATGGATGGTTTAGTGTGACATTACATGATGAATAAGGTATGTAATAAAGCTAAAATCATAAAATGGATGGTATTGGGGAACTATAGTTTTCAATTAATAGTGGGGTTTATGGTCTTCCAATAAGGTTTTCTAAACCACAAACCAACCATGTTGACCTCACTATCTAGAGCACAAGACTTCACCATAGTAGGCCAAAAATTATATCAAATCATGTTCGAATATTTTAGAATTTATCTTAAATTTAGTAATTTTTTATTGGGTTTTTAATCCCTTTTAATGGTTAAATCAAATTGTGTGCCTAATCAGCCAAGTTTTATGATTGGGGTTGACGGTTAGAACTAATCAATCTCTAATAATGTGTCCCATGATGTTCCACTTAAAACAAAAAATTGAAACCCCAAATCTCCTGAGAATTATCCAGGAATATAAGGTAAATCTTGTACCTCAAACGGTATCCAAACAAATCTCATAAATGTATTCCAATTCACAAAACCCACATCTCAACGTTAGATATTTAAAAAATACCATACAAAAAACTCAAAAACTAATATTTTTTACCAAGACCCAAACCGCATCCATACTCTATGTCCTTAAAAACTCCGAAACATAGAACATATCATCCATATGAAGACATATTGGTCATTCGTAGAGTATTACAAAACCTATATTGTCCATAATTACTCATATAATGTCTTTAGTTCATTCCTGATAACATAAATCTCTTCTTCTGATATAGCTCCAAATATAAGACGTATGACAACTTGATCTCAAGCAAACACTCATATTTCGTATCAAACACTATTATAACACTACATATATTTCTTATATCCCTTAAAACCCACTTTTTATCACTCAATTAATCACTAAACCCATGGTTCTCCCAACCATAGGACTATCATTGTTATCATCCCACTATTCCAAGACTCAAATATCATGGACCATGTCTTTATGGTCACTAAACACAATGATAAGATGAATCCAAGATCATTCATACCATATAAACACTCCAAAAACCTATTTCTCATTCTATACACATAGAATTACATCCTTGATACTTTATGAGACTCATCCAATGTGATAGCCACACCCTCTGGGACTTGTGGTGGCTCCCCACCATATATAAACCTATTCATTTATCCTCATGAACTAACCCCAAAGAGTCCTACAACTTGTTAATGTGTGTCTCTACCCCTGAGACACACCAAAAATCATATAAAAAAATAGAAAATATTGATCTATTTGATCTACCATGTCACATAATTTAATTATAAAACAACAATTACAATGTTAACCAAGGGCCTTTTCATATCCGAACCAAACCCTAGTAATCATTTACCATAAATTATATTCATGGCCAAAAGAACTTGGGCCACACATGGCCAATTTCTGACCCAAATCCCGATACACACTATACGTACCTGTGCTCCTTTCCTTGATCTATTGAACTAAAAAGGGTTCAAACTACCACATATTCATTCATGTATTAGGAATAGCAATCCCATGAGTCATTTCACAAACAAAATAAGACTAGACACCTACACCACTAACAATGATCATGTATAGTTTGACCTCATGTAACTATAATTAATCTAGGGTCACCTCATTAACAATCGACAAATTCACTTTTTCGATGATATAACACATGACTGACCTTCAATAGGATTCATTCCATATCTACAAGCATCCATCACTACTCTCAGCCATCATTAAAAATCATATACCAAATTCAAAAAGACATGGCACTTGATAGATCCTAATCTAGAACTGAATCCTTTATACCACATACTAGAATGTCTTCCATATTTAAAATAATCGGTGGAATCACAATACCAATGGAATACACCAAGTCACACCTCACCTACATAGATCTATGATCCAAAATTACCAACCTTTTTATCCATAAAACAGGTTCTAACTCTCACCCCATCCAATCTCAATGAGAACCAGAGTTCCCAACTCTACTAAGACCAGTTCATCAGACCCAAATCATCTTCATATGAGTTATGCAACACTAATCCCAGTCTCACACACCTATCCATGAATAGATCATGCTTCCAACATGTCATTATGTGTAAAATATTGAATTCTAGATATCCTCATTAAAAAAATGGAAATGTTCTTGCATAAAATCCAAGAACATGTCCACCAATCCTCTCTAGTACCATATAATGAAAAAAACCACCTATATATGCAGCCAATACGTACCCCAATCACACCTAAAACTCTTAGGGTTAGACATATTAATAATATTCCAATTCATGAAAACTTCATATATAAGGACCTAGTACCATGAGTGCACAACCCTAGGAACACCATCACTAGGTAGAATCAAACATGAAAAAACCACATCACTAAGGTATCTACCCATACCTCACATCACTATTCCACCACATAATATTGGGTCAACCTATCCCCAGAGTTACCCTCGAGGTTATGAGGTATTGAGTCAATAAACCCGATTATCTATCAAGGGTAACTCCACATGGGATTACCCTCATCCCCATTTCAACATCACATGATATCTAGCATGCTCAAAACCCAAATTAGGGTTCTCTTAAACATGGAACTCTAGTCCTTCCCCACATACCCTCACCAGGGTCAATCCAAAAAAATATGTCCCTTAAGATACATTATTCACTTTAGCATCCCCAATTTAGAAGATACACCACTAAGACATTACCATTATAATAAAAAAAAGATATATGTTTTTCAACAGAAATCTATTTAACTAATGAAATCATTTATGAACCCATTTATATCTACCCTTTCATGAAAGGAGTATCCTAGGAATTAGTCATGTATGATACCACCATAGCCATATATAGAACAAACAATATAAGATTCTTCCCAAATTTTAAATATTAACCCCCTTATTAAATATAAAATATAGATTATAGGAAATTATAAATCAGACTATTATAGTTTGTAAAATACTATAATATGGAAATATAATTCATAATCAACATGCATTCGATATCTAAAACCATTTCCCAAACATGATGCTTTTCATTTGAATCTCTATGTTGTTGAAATGATGATTGAACATGGACACTCCCTCTTTCTATAATAGTCCGCAATTATAAATCCTAAGAATAAGTAACACCACAAACCATGTGTCTCACTCTATGTGATAATCAAATTAAATAGTAATAACAGAAATCTAAGATCAACAAGTCATATCCCTAGAAACCATGGTTTTTTCCCGATCTGTGGGTGGATCAAACCATGAAATGAACTCATTACCATGTCCTAAAACATTTATTTTCTTCTATATAACTTTAAAAACTTGTAAAATAAAATTAAAAAAGATTTGATACAACTTTATAAAATCCCATCCCCTAAATCCGTTGAACTAGTTCCCAAGGATGATGTTCCATGTTTCCTCAGGTGTGCCTCTCTATGAACTAGTGACTAAAATCTAGTGAAAAGAGATTGGGAGGTTACAAAGGATAGAGTATAACCCCACTATTAAATAATATCGTGGAATAAGTTATGATAATAATATAAATTCATCTAGATTAAAATTTTGTATAATCAGGGCAATTTCAAAAAAAATAAATCAAACATCCCAATATTATAAATGTAGTTATGAGATACATATCAATGATCCCCCATCGGAGAATCATGCATAAGAATAATAAAAGTCTAAAAAAATAAACTAAGGATCATCCCCTACTAGTAACAATTCAATCCTTATCCCATTGACCATACCCATACTATATTTTCAATAAAACTACCATCAACAACATGATTTTCTCAATACCTATAACAAGCGACCAACAGTGATCTCTACTCGGGTACCCAAGTGTCCTGGTGGGATCATAATGGTGTTAGAAAAACTCAGTAGGAAACCACCAACAACTTCCCAGAAATTACTCATCCAAAATAAAATTTTATATGAAATCAATAAAGGTAAATATCATAATGGTTACGAAACAATTTATACAAATAAAAAAACTACTGATTCCCCAGGTTGATGATGACGCCTGATGTTAGTGATACTGTTATCAATCCTTAGCCTGATAACCTCGATTAACCCTACCTAATTTTTCTAGATTTAGGGTTTCTATAAAAATGTATCATAGATATTTCTTACCATAAATAACAATATGGAATCTATATTTCAAAAAATAATTCCAAGTATCCTCAAGTGTCACGTGGTATTTAAATGATCATCATAGTATTCCCATGAAATCTATGAATATATCCGCACATTTACAAATCATCATTAAATACAATGAATGTAGATTCTTATAATGTAATTCCAATGGAATCCTAGAGTGCATCCACAAATTCCCAAATCATCAAGTATCATATATGTATAGACACTCCTCTTGGACATCAAAGTTCATTATAAAGTAAATGAAATCCATGTTTTCATCCTCAAATTCCAAACCAACATGTATCATAAATATTCCAATATAACATTCCATCACTCCATGTAGCACAAATTAAAGAATATTCATAGAGGTCATCATGGAATCCATGATCATAACATGCCAAAATCATGACACTAAATATTTATTATTCATTTTTTCCTCCAACTCAACTTACAAATAATCACTATAAATCAAGAATTATAGTTCATTAAATAAAATTTCACATTCCATCAAGATCCATAATATTTTCATCACCTTTAGTCATTAATTAACAATTATGAAAAATAATTTATCCCTTTTTTAAACCAATACAAAAATTAAACCCCATCCCATTACATAATGTTTTTATCACTTAATTTTTAATAGTTTCACTTTTTACCATAATAAAAGTAAAATTTAAAACCCTTGTCACCTTTTTCAAAATAATACATTATATTTACCAACAAATTTATATTTACATGTTCATAATTAAATTTACATCATCATTGGTCTCAAAATCACATTTCACAACCATCAAATTATTTCACATAACCCAATTTACCATTCAGTACAAAAGTTCCTTTGACATTATCTAAATCCCCCCAAATAAAATCTATCATTTAACTTGCTATTTCTATGATTAGGAACACAAACTGACTAATTTACTAGGAATGTTGTCACATATATAGATAAAGGAATGTAAAGAGTGGGTTTTAATAATGAAAATCTAAATTTTAAACAATTAATTTAGCTATGTTCAAGGTGTGATATTTCCATCTCGACATCACCAAAAATGCACTCAAAAATATATTATAATAATTGGAAAAAATGAAGGTCCAACTATTTCATAATTTGGGGAGCCTACCCAATGATTATGAGACAATGGATCATTCTAAAATAGGATAAAATTAATAAGTAAAAAAATTACCTAGAAATAATACATAATATCCTAGACTAATAGAAAACCCATTAAACATAGAATTAATATTAAAATCAAGGGATTTGGAGAGGTATAATTTCTATGTTCTCTTCATCACACATGATAGTTCCTCCATAATCTAAGAAATAAGTTATATTTACCATTTGGATGAGAATGAGGAATGGATTTTTGAGCATGGAGTTCCAAGAAAAGAGAGAGTAGAAAAAAGATTAAAATATAAAATTGATTGAGAGTAAAACTATAAATTTTCATTTTTTATGTCGTACACATTTTGGACACACGTTATTCCAAAATATATGCCAACCATATGGAAATAATTTTCTAGAATACACTATTTCTCCTATGTAGGAAAAATGTTTTAAAAAATAATTCATCAAACATAATGAATAGAATTAAAATTTATTACAATGTGTTTCAATGTTTTTTGGATGTCCATGCATTTTTTAAAAAAATATGTACATATAATTCTACGCTATAGGGTTTTTATACACGGTTAGCACTAAACATGCACCTTAGGTAGTTTTCCACCAAAACAAAAATCTCAAACCCCATATCTCTGAAGACTTATTCGAGTACCCAAGGCACCTCTCATGTAAAAAACGTTATCTAAAAAATGAAAACTCATTATGATTTTTAAACTCACAAAATTTAAATCCAAAATAGTAATTTAAAAATGAACCATCTTCCAAACTCAAAAACTCAAAATTATTATTGAGACACAAGTCTTGTATATACACCTAGGCCTTAAAACGTGTATCCTTATCATATATTTGGGTTGATTATAATTATTAATTGGGGTTCATGAGTATTTTAGATGAACAGGTACATGTATGGTTTTCAATAATATCATGTGTTTTGTTTCTTATTGTGTGAGATTTACTACATACCAATTTTGTATATATCCCTTTATTTGCATGCACGTACAATTGGTCCCTTGAACTCTATTTTTTGAGGTCATTTGGGGGGGGGTCTTACTGGGTCATTTTGAACACCCCTACCTATTAATATTGAATGTGTTTCGAGGTAATTTGGTAGATCCTCGTGTTTTATTTAGATAGAATGTATCATGATATAGTTGGACATGTTTTCTTTGATTAGTTGTGTTGAAGGAGTCCAATATTAGGGAAAGAAATTCATTTTGAGTTACACTAGGAACAACTTTATAATTTTTTCTTTATAAGTCATATTGTACTACACATGTCTTATATAGTTCACTTATTTTTACATATTATACAATGTATTATATTATAAATAAATCTCATATATATCGAAGAATTATAGACTATACAATGGTTAAAAAAATAGACATCCCGAAACTATATTTGGGATCAAATATTATCAACTTTGGAAACCAATTCCTTTATTTATACACTAATATTTTTAAAAATATATGTTTATTTTTTATCTCTATGAAGGGGATTATACTTTTGGGCAATCCAAAATAAACAATATAACATTAATATAATTATATATCCATTAAATACCCATTAAAAATTAAACTTTGATTACATCCCATTCAAAACTATCATAGTAAATTATTAAATAATTATTTTAGGTAGTCTATACAAAACATTGACTCGATATAGAAGACATGTTGTAGTTTAGTCTTAAATTCACTACATCATATTATCCTATAAAACATTCTTCAAAATATAATTATATATATTATTGATCCAATAATATATTGATAAACCTATGATATGGAATTGATCAGTTAATTTTTTATTCAACATAGGTAATGATTGAAATCATTTTCTATTCCAAAACTACAAAACACTATTGATGTTGATGATGAATGTAGGATGAATTCAATTTTTAATTAGACCAACTATATTGAGAAATGAAATAGAATTCATTTGAATCCTCTTAATATTTTCTAGTGATATTCATTAATCTTATATATAAGAAATTTATGATTCCATTTTTCCCTTAAGATTTTTAAGTCCAATATTCGGAGAACATTTTTATTAGATTATGGTTATATGGACTAGATTCTTGAATAAAAGGAAATTTTTTAGTTTGGACATGTTAGAGTATTTTTACATTATATTATAAGTCCATAATAGGTATAACTCCTGGAAGTTAATACTCCGCTCTCGGCTCTCAGCTCGTAGTGGTGTTCCCGTAATAGTGATGGAGATGGCCTCATCATCCCTCCTTACATAATAAGGGGGAGTATCTTTCCCCACTAGCTATGAATTCTTCCTCCATATTCCCTTTCTCCAACCCTAATGGTCACCCCAAATTTCCAGATATTTCGCAAAACCCAATGATTCTCGAGATATTTTATGGAACGCCTCAACATCCGTTATCACTATTGGAGTTCACAGAAGCATTAAGACTATGATATCTTACCCTAGTTGCATGTTTTACACATTGAAAACCTCAAGTAGATAAATGTTATCACATCAACTTCAAATCTTGGGGGTTACAAGAATGTGTGATTTTCTTTCTTCTTGAAAAATTCCACATGATGGTTCATTTTTCCTTATAGGAAGATATGATTTGCATATGGTCCAGTTCTCCACATAAGTAATTCGTTACAAATTTTTTATATTTCATTGGTCTTGTGATTTCCAAATGATTAAGTATTCCTCTTTAGTCGTAATATGGGTTTCATTCCCTAAACATCCTTTTCCATTCCAAAACCCCACCATCATTTAGATGTTAGGGAACATGGTCAGATATTTTCTTTGTTTCGATAATAGAAAAATTTCTATTATCCATCTGATTAACCTATGGATATTTTTGTAGTTTGATGTCTCCAAGCCACCGGTGGAGTGGGTGTGGGTTGTTATTGGTGATGAAATTAGGTGAAATCAGTTGGAATTATTCGAATCCTATGTAGATTATTGTATGAAATGTCAGTGTCTAGGGCATCTATATTTCCATTTCTGGCATGGAAGTTGTTGGGGGGTGCAGATCTGATGATGGACAGAGTTAAGTAAATGGCTTGGGTGGGACATTATGTTGGGTTTTGTGACCCCCATATTTTGAAAGTGGGCAGACCTGTAATCAATCCGAATATTGTGGATATTTTCTCTCACATGAAGAGTGATTTTATTGATCTCAAGAAGACTTAGCATGATCTAATGGATATAAAGAAGGCTAGGGAGTCTTGTTTCATTATTATTTTATCATTTCAACTTATCCAAAGGCGTCCCCAGATCAAGGGGTGATGTCTTTGGTGGATGTGGAGGATGATAGTGGTGTCACTGTTCTAGTATCTGCAAATAATGGTACTCTAGATGATTTGGTGTGTTGAATGAATGAAGCCCCCCTGAGGAAGAACTAGATCAACATCCCAATAAGCTACCAATTTAAAGGCTTGGATCTTGAGGGGATATCATGGGATTGGGAAGGGTTTACTCTATTGTTGAATGACTTTGTGGGGAATGAAATTTATGGAACATCATCGGTAGAGTAATATCTTTGTTACTACTCAGATGAAAATGTAGTTCTTTACAACTATGGTAAGTGTAGTTTGATAAAGGATAAGGGGAAGAAGACTAGGATGGACCCAGGGGAAAAACATTTTGACTAATGGGAAGAAAAATAAAGGGTGAAAGGTCTATTTGTTCCTTCAAAATATGATGGAGTTTAGGTGTTGTAAGAAAACTAAACAAAAAACAGTTGGCCTTCTTGACAATTGATTATGATAAAGTGCATGGAAATCCTAAAGAAAAGATTTTTTTAATGGGTGAGGCTATGTCAGAGAGTGTTATGGATAGACAATAATAGGAGATAGGGGTGGATAATTTTCACAACATTAACCCACTAGATCTCCATACTCATTCATGAGAGACCATGATGGAGGGATATATTACTATTAATTACAAAATAGAGGAATCATACAGAATAATGGAAAGAGTACTCTAGGTGGACACTAATGGCGAGCAGATTGCATTGATTATTAAGCAGGAAAATATAATAATAGGGATTTCAATGAAGGGAAGATAAATTTTGAGGATTACATCCAGACATGTGAGAAGAGGGTGGGTCGCTTTGAATACATTATAAGGGAATATTTGGGAACACATGTATATTCTCTCTCAAAGAAATTATTTAGGGAAAATGTTTCCAGTAGGTTCAAAAATATTTTCAGTGATTATGTCATGGGTTTTGATGGTTTTTTTCTAGATAAACTAGATTGTTTCCCCCTTTTCCTCAAAATTGTTTTGATAATAAAAAAGGTAATTTTCATTCTATGGCCATAGAGGTGTTGTGATGTTTGATCTTTTGTTTTTTGTTTTTTGAGGGTGAAATTAGGTTATTTTGGAAGGTTTTCAAGGTTAAATAGGCACGTTCTCCGTTGATGGACTTTTTATTATCATCAGGTAGTCCTGCAAGGTTAATTTATACATGTATAATAAAATATTTTTTTAAACATGGATTCTTAGACTTGTAATATGGAGTTTTCATTTCGTATGATCTAAAAAATTACTTTATATTATTCAATGTTTCAGGGACAATGCAGTTGGGATATGAAATCATTAAAAAGTTTTTCTAATTATATTATATTAAGAAAAAAACTCAGGGATCCACCCTTATTTCAACTTCTATATGGGATACGAACCACATTAATGATGTTTTAGGGGTTCTTAGGTTTTTTACCCTCTCTAAGCCTCATGGTTCCAATGTAAGTCTCATATCATCTCTTATTCTTCCTTTTTATGTTTTTCAATTATGTTAGTGGTTAGATTTAAATGATTAAGGGGATGTGTTATTTCAATATATGGTAAACCCCTAAAAAATGTTAGGTTTATTTTCTTATAGGGGATATGGGAGTCTACAGTAGGAATACTTGATATCATTGGTAGAAAAGTTCAAGTCATATTTGTGATTATCATGTTTTTCTACATTATTCATGAATTTCTGTTTGGTTTTTAATATATTATGGGTAATTTCATTGTCTTATTCAAGATATTTTTTCATGTCATTTTTTAGGTTGTTTTTTACACCTTCTAAATATCATAAATATGGAGAAATATAGGTTATTTTTTATGTTATATTTAAAAATATATTTTTTAGTTTAACATTAAAGGGTTTATAAACATGTAATTTTGATTTATAAAATTATTTTTAGTGTATGTGTATTTCATGTTAAAAAGGGTAGGGAATCTCTAGGTGTGCAGATATGGATAAATTTATGAAATTCCCCACTCGTATCTTTCTCAATTAAGGAGTGTTTATCTATTAATGGGAGAGACATTTCTTTTGGTACGAGATGTGGTTCGGTACTATATCGATGTCTTAAGGGAATTGAGATTCCAAAATAAGGTATTTTTTTAGGTCTTAATGTATTTTAGCCTTGGGAGGTCCCTATGAAAATTCAAGAATCTCCCTTAATAGGAAATCCAATAGCCTGATAATGTCTACCTTTCATCTCACCTCTATTAGGTTTAGTCTCATTTTCTAAGTGGATATGATACCCCTCTAATGTAGATTCCTCTCTTCCACATATTCACTTTTGGGATGATTCACATCATCAAACCTAGGTTCCAAATCCTAAGGTCCCTCATCTAATATTGGAAATGGGGGTATGGTAAACACATAGGTCAATTATCTCATTGTGATATGTCTTTTTAGGAGAGATGTTGATATGTCTTATGTGTTACTAAAAAATAAGAGGAATGAGTTATTTAAGGAACATATATTTATTATTTTCTTAATTATAGTGACTTTTTTTAGTTTACATTATATATTAGTCAACTTGAATACTCTCCCACAACAAAAAAGGATACCGTATTAATAAATATTTTCCACTAAATCCTGTGAAGTTATTTATAGTATATATGAAATGTATCTAATTTGCTCGGTTTTTAGAGGTAATCTATACAAGGATAGGATATTTAGTGTGACTTCGACTGGTATGCCAAATAGATATGGTTCTAGATATTCATTCATAGTTTTATCTCTATTATGATATTGAATTCAATGGGTTTATGATCTTTGGATAAGTGTCAATTTTTCTCCAATTAACGTAATACCAGCTATTATCCTTGAATTTCAATTCTAGATCCAAATAAGAATCTATATCCCCTATATGATTTTATAACTAAAATGGATATTAGGTAACGAATGCAAGGAACCCCAATCAAAAGAACATAGCATGGTATTATGAAAGTCGTATTTATTGGCAAAGAAGGTGGAATCTTAACATAAAATATCCTGATCGAGGATAACTTCTCATTTGAATATATATGAATATATATTTATATTTCGATTAACTACTCCACATTAATGATTCCAAAAAGGGTAGATTACTAGTAGTCACTAACATTATTTAATCCCATTTATTTTACCTTGTTCATAGGGGGATATTTCAATACCACTATGGATCAAATTGAGAATAGAGTGTGAGGGATTTATTTGAGGAATGGTATGAATGATTTCAAATTCTTCTCCTCTCAAAGTAATTTACTGGATATAGGGTATGAAAGAGAAAAATTTACAAGGTGAAATAAAAGGATGGGGAATAGTAAAATTAGGAGTCTTCTATATCATTTAATGACTAACTTATAGGGGATATATTATTTCCCTTAGTCTAGAGTGACTCACATAATATGGTATGTTTATAAACACTCTTCATTACTAATATAATACAAAATATCTCAAGGAAGAAATATAAGATTATTTTTCTTAAAAATGATGATATGTGATATAAATTGCATACATTAATTACCTAATTTATGGAATATTTTCATTCTTGGAAACCTGTGGCTTTCCCTTAACAATATACTTAAATAGCTCAAAAGGGACCTATTGGATTGTAAAAACAGCCACCCCAACAATAACTCCCAATTAGAATCTCTTAATGTAAAAATAAATTATATTAATAAAATTTAAATGAGTTATCGTAAGATAAATTATTTCTTATCCCTATGGAAATAATAAACGATACTAAAATTCTACTACAGTTAGAATAAAATGATAGGGAGATATTTAAATCCTTATTTTCAAGGTATGGTAGAAGAAAATATATTTATTCTATGTTTATATTAAAGTTAATAATTATATTGGGATCTTGAATTTTATCATATATGATGGATTATATACCGATGAAATTGAGGTGTGAGGATAGAATATTATCGCTCACTTTAATTCATTTCATTTATATATGAGGATTGATATGGAAAACATATATCGTAGATAATAAAATAAGGAAACTTTCTTTATTAAAATTAAAAATATTGTGTATGATATTAAAATAGAACATTTGAATGTTGTTCTAGAGGAGTCATAAATAAATAGTGCTATACATATGCACATCTTGGACATCAATACGGGTCCCTATGGATTTCCATGATCTTTCTATATTACATCTCGGGAGGTATTCAAAGATAAAATTATTAATGTAGAAAATGAATTATTTAGATGGGGTGTTCTATTGAGACTTTATGGTGCACCCCCCCCCCCCCATTATCATTCCTATGGTAAAAATTATAATCTATTTTAATCAATATCGGCTAGTATCCATGTGTAATTTTTCATAAAATATCTGGGCCTAAATCATAATTAGAGGACTGTAATATGAAATCAGAAAAATGTTATCATATGAGATACATGGATCCATTACAGGTTGGAGTATATAGGTCAGATTAGGATGGTGCCATAAATAATAACTAAACTCAGAATTAAAAAATACAGATCCAATGAAATGTTTAATTTTATTATGGATCTGGATTGTGATACGTAGTAATGGAATTACAATATCAGAATCATGAAATGTGTTTTCTTCTTAAGGTGGGTCTAGGACCTCCCATTTAATGTTATTTGTATCCTTGGATATTTATATCACTCATGGGGAAGTGTTTTACTTTACTCAAGTTTGTGAGTGTTATTCATGAAGTATACCCTAAACCATCTTGGTTTTTTTATTTTTCATCAAGATGATTTTAGTATAAATCTCAATTTATACATTGTAATGTTAGTAGTCTTCCCATTCAGAGGGATTCGAGGTCCTGTAGGAGTTTCATATTTATTTTTTGTGGAATAAATTCTCTTCATTATCAATGTATTACAACATTGATTCAATTTTTCAACAATATTTTATAAGAGTACAATAGATAGAGTGGAAATTATATAAAAATTCTAAAATTAGCGTATACATCTCTGCTATAAGTACTATTCAATGATTGATGGTGATTAAGGAGTGGTTGGGAATGAATAATACTATATAATACATGGGGGGAACATAATTGATTATCTAGAATATAGATTCATCACATTGTGATTATTATAATAGATATCATAATATAAATCAATAATTAAAAATCCAATTACTCACATTGAAAGGTAGAATCATTCTTTTCATCAATGTTCATTCATATATTCCAATGCAAGTCCCAATTTTTCCATAGATATCCTAAGGTATCCATCTAGGAAACTAAAATAAATTTGAATGGTTTCATTTATAACTCATATTAGGATGGTAAATACCATATATATATATATGGTTTTCTATACCCGTTGGATAGAGAGTTATCAATTTCATAAGCATTGAGGAGAAAATGAATGACATGTAAGAAATTATTGCATGTGGTGTACATGAAGGAAAATTATTCTTGTTTACATTATAAAACACAAATATTAAAAGAATAAATTCTTTAAGATGTACTATAAATGAATTTAATATATAATTTGGTATAGTATACTCTAAGACCTCCATCTTCTTCTCAAAAATGATTAATAGATTATTTTATGAAAATTAATCATCTTATTGAAAGATAATTGGTTTAGAATCCTCTTTTCTACCCAAGGTTGCAAGTAATAGAAATTTCCTCTATAATTTCAAATAGTTATATTATATTCATCAATTTTATTCTTCTTTACCACCATTGTGTCATGATAATTTGGAATTACATAATTATAAAATATAATGCATGAAAAATAGGATGTGGGGAAAAGAAAATTCTTTCAATTTTGTAGAGAAATTCCACCTAAGTATATATTCTCTATATGCTGTATTTTAAACCAAACAATTAGAAATTGTATTAATTCTATAACAACCCAAGCAAACATACATAGAAATTACATTAATTTTTTGTAATACTTATTATAGGACATAAATATATAACCAAATACCATATTATTTTAGTGTCTTTAGAAACATATAACATAATCTTCTAACTTGGTGGATGATCTTAAAAACCTTTCATAAAGATATTCCCATTTTTTTCCTAACTAAAACATTTATTTATATCCTAGGGAAAATAAAATATAAAAATGGTGAGCTCAAATTCTCAATAATGGTAAAAATTGAGAACATAAAACAAACCATAAAAATAATAATCTAAAAAACTGATTTTTTTTTGAAAATATCAAAATCAAGAGTCATGAAATAAATCATGGAAATTCATAAGTCATAGATCATAAAGAACTTTAACTATAAAATAGAATTGGAATAAAACATTTGTTTTGGAAAATAAATAAGCACATAATATTATTTCCATAGTATCCAAGGAATTTCAACCAAGACCCTCATAGGGGATCAAGTTTATTACTTGACCGAGTTTACTAGTCATTCCTACCATGAATTACTGAACTGGATTCACATAGTGTTTCATCCCTATATTACTGAACTATATTTACTTATTGTTCCATCCATGTTTATATCATGAGATATAAATCCTTACCCAATTCATTATAGGGACATATAGATCCCACCCATTTCATAATGAAATCATTAATACATGTCACACAAAACATAAATCATTTATTATAGCATAACCCAAGAAATAAAATCTGTTTCATAAACATCATTAAATCATAATATAATCCATATAAAATAAAAATCTATCATTAAAAAAATCAAATAATATTAATAATAGTGATAGATACATAACCCTATTTAAGAGCATCATCTTAGATAGAAAATAATATTGATAAAACACTTGAACTTAATTCTAGAGTAAAATATCCATTCTTCTTCAAAAACATTTTCTTTTCTCAAAATTCCATGAAATTTTAAAACAAATGAATTTAGATGAAAATAAACTTGAAATAGTGTAATGTAAACATCATGAAAATAAGTATTCATGAAACCGTAAAAATCCATTCATTTCGTATAAGTTAAAAATACAGTCTCCACCTACTTTTTCCAAAAAAGTCAAAAAGTACCTCGTTTGGTAAATGAAAGGAATATTCCTTCCAAACCTTGTATTAAAAGTAAAAAATGGGTACAAATGACTTTAAACATACATATAAGGATATTAAATTTTTTATTAAGTCATATTTATAAATTATTTACATGGATGATAAATATGACCAGTAAATAATTAAGTTAAAACAATCTCAGATAAAAATAAGATAGCAAATTTATCCCTTACCAATTTATAATTAGTAAAATCATATAACTCATAAAATAAAAAAAACTTATATACATATTTAAATATCATAAATTTCATAATAATAATAATAATAACATTCATGGGTAACATAAACATCACACAACAGAATTAGATGGTGTATAAGGCTTATGTCCCACAGAAATAAAATTGAGACAAAATATCCCTTACATTAGGTATGATATGTTTCGTGTGTATATGAACCTCTGGTATAATGATTTAAAAAAATTTACTGACTTTTTATAGAATCATATTAATTTCTATGATATCATATATGATTATATTATCTTCATTTTTTAGTAACATTTCCTTGTTACTTGTTATCCGGGTGTTAAATTGGTTTATGTTCTTATGCTTGTTTTTCAGATAAGTTATATTTATCCTTATTAGGTTATAGTTAAATCATTATAAAATTCTATTAAAATAATATATAACATTTTTATTCATTAATTACATTTATATAATCATTCTTTAATTAAGATCATGTAGAATGGATCAAATCGCATCGTGGAGACTGTAGGTCGTACATACGCATGAGTGATGATATCAATTGAATAGATATTGTATGTGTTTTAAGTGGATGGTGTATAAAATTTTAGAATAAATATATTATTGTAATAATAATATATAGTTATTACTTCCATCATTATACCCATCCAAGTAAGGTGTGGTGAACAACAGAGTACATCATGGTGTGGAGATGGTAAGCCGTATGTATGCACGCGTGGTGATTTCATTTATCGTAGGATTTGTAGAAGGTGTAACATGGTTGTTTCAAAAACATAATAACCTGTAATAATATATTTATTACTAGATTTATTACTTTATAATGAAACAACTCATGATGTATATGTAGAAGAAGAAATAATTTTTAAATAATCCGTAAATGATTTTACCTCTTCTTGGATGTGCCTCCCCTAATTCTCTTCTTAGAGCACTAAAGTTGGTCTTCTAAGAATAACAAGACCTATATAATGTTTCAAGGGATGTTGAGAAGAGAAATGGACAGGTTATACACTAACTTTAAGGGTTAAATAATTGTGTACAAAAGAGGTAGTAGTTGTCCTTTGATAATTGGGATGAGGGACACTTTTTGAATTTTAGAAACTATTAAATTATAGAAATTTGAAAATAAATCCAAATAACTCCAAAATGAGATATATTAAAAACTAATATATGATAATATTTAAATAACAACAAAAAATTGGATTTATATAAGTTTTTATTTCATTTTATAAATTATCATTTCTATTAAAAATTAGTTATTCTTTTTACATTTAATTAAGATAACAAATGTTTCGACATTAAAAGGGTTCAATATTTGCTTAAATGATTTAAATTATACAATAAATGAATAATTTAGAAAAAATTAGACCATATCATTATTATTATTATATATTTCTGAATTATTTTATGATTTTTAAATAATTTTTTAAAACATTATTTTAAAAAAATAACAGTTGTGCCAATTTTGATAGTATTCATTTAATGGATTTTTATAAATATCAAGATAAGTTATAATACTCTAAAAAAATTATTTTATTATATCCCTAATGGGTATAGGGAATTTATAAAATTCATTGGACATTTTAATTATCCAAAATTTTATTTATTTTAATATTTTTAATAAAATTTATTTGATATCTCCATTATTAAAATAATCACAACATAAATATTGTGTAATTATTTAATATACATTTTTGTAGAATAAAAAATTTAAATAAAATACTATGATGAACATAAATTTTTCTATATTTTATAGGAATATAATTATTTGACTTTGTTTTCTAGAAAAGACAACATTAAAAATGTTATAATAATTAAAGTATGAATGTGGAAACATTAACATCACATTAAGTAAAATAAAATAAATTTCATAATCTCTTATATAAAGCTCTAAATGTTCCATTTATCTTCAAATAGATGAGTATGGTCTATAAATACTCAATAAATGTGATTTGGTCATTTTTTCGACCTGTTTATGGTTATTTGTATATGAATAAAAACAAGTTTTGGATTTCTCATCAATTAATTAATTTTTACATCATTAAATTATTAGAAATTAAGGAAATTATAATTTTCCTAAAAATTAAAAATAAATGTTGATGGTTTATTCAATTCATTTATATTTCCATTAACTGTTTATTTTCAAATATATCACCTTTTAATCCCTATAGTAAAATTATATTACTTATAAGAAATGTGAGTTTGACATTTTGTCACATTGCTTGGTTTTATTAATATATATGTCATTTTCATTTTCATGTAGACATTAAATGAAAACGATCAAACCTAATATGGTAAGGGTATAATTGTTTTCAAATAATTGGATTTTTGTATGTTTTTGGATATTTTTATGGTCCTTATCATATTATTAGTTACCCTAATTTACCTGGTATACCTTTGACTATGATAAATAAAAATTACTTTAGTTACTATTCATAATATACAAAAAATAAAAGTAACCTATTAACATAATTTGGACCCACTGATTTCAAATATGGAATCAATTATTAATAATTCAAAAAATTAATTAAAAAAAATTAATTTATGATTAATTACCATTTTCTAAACCAAAAAGTGGGTTTTTAAGAAGTATAAACTTATCAAAGTATTGTCATGTTCTATGTCCAATTTAATTGTGAAATTACTTCTAATTAACAACATGGAATTAAATAATAAAAAATTAATCCAATTACACTTTAAATCTTTTTAAAAATATAATCTATCTAGATAAATAAATTATATGAAAAGGCTGTTTTGAATTAAAATGCTGTATTTTTCACTATTCATTAAAATTTGCATTTTATCAAGAAAATACCAAAAAAACAATAGAAGTAAATTATTATTACCTGCATCCAAATAACTAGTTTATTTTTTCAAATTCATCTTATAAAAGTGTCAAAACTAGATTTAGAATATGTGTGTCATGAAAAGGAGGAAAATCATCATTTTTTTACAAACAAAACTTATTTTATCCAAAAAATTGATTTTGTTCTTATATCGTGTTCTAAAAAACACGTAATCTGAATTATAATGTTATATAAAATTCCAAATATGGTAAATATTATTCATAATGGATATTTTATATTACATTAAATAATAATATTTTAACAATATGTCATTGTTTAGTGAAACTCAGAATTGTGTACAACCTATGTTATCAACGAAGGCCGTTCTTGCATTTAATGCAAGACAAGTCAGTGTTCTATTTAGTTCATCATTCTTTTGGTGTTTATTATAACATAGTACCAATATAGTTCTTTTATACATTGAATAAAATCTACGCAGTGTTGCATGAAATGAATTCTATCAAATGAACTTGAAATTGTGTGTAACACATGTTAAGAATAGTGTTTGGTATACTATAAGCTAATACAGTTTTATGTATAGTGGGATCTAATATTATTGTAGCATAAAATAATACATAAAATAAATTAAAAATAATATGTCTCATAAAATCTCAAGGTGTAATATTCTACCCGACTTAAAATGAATTTCGCCCTCAAAATTCGTCAGTGTTAGAAATGGTTTACTACACGAAAGTTTCATTCATCGAAACCCAAATCATTAAAAGGGATACTGAAACTTCATTTTAAAGAAAGTAATGTTTGAAACCTAATTTTTACCAAAAGTTACTCATCACTATGTTTCCACATAGGTGAATATTGGTGGGAAGTGAAAACATGGATATGGAAGAGAATTATAACCATCAAGTTCTGATGGATAGTGATAGAGAATAGGTTTAGAAGAAAGTTAACTACAAGAATGTAATAATTATGTGATGATTTAAGATACCATTTGCCTTATCGGATAAAAAGGTACTAGGATAACATTTTTTCTTTCATGATTATTTTCCTAAAGTTGATGAATTTTTTCATGTGGAGAAATACATAATTGATTTCAGCATAATCTAAGTGTTGGTTATTCCCTGAACCATTTCCACATCATCTCTTATTTAATGAAATGAAGATTAATTTGTCATTCATGACGTGTTAGTAGATCATGTGATATAATGATAGGTCATTCAATTTATCTCTTTCACAAAAAGGATAGAAAAAGTTATGAAGTATACATAAGTCCACATATGGTGAGATTAATCATATATGGTTCTAAAAATGGACTTATAATTCATCTATTATATCACTTAAATAAAATAAAATTAATTTATACTAACCAGAGACTTCATGTAGGCTAGTGGTAGGTGATAAAGGCATTTCACACATTAGTTTTAGGTTATATTCTTGTCTCTCATCCTCGCCTCTCATGGGGGCACGGTACAGATCCATCATTTGTGTTTCTGACTACAGCGGTGAAGTTGACATCTCATTTCTGTGATGTCTATTGGTGCGTTGGGTGGATCTGGTCGTCATGTGTGGGCATGAAGGTGACGAAAGTATTGTAGTTCTAGTTTTTGGTTGTCCTTCTTCCAGTGTGTTATGGATTCTTCCAGTTTGTTCTGGCATTCGGGTGATCCTTTTATAGTGATGGATTGTGTTGTTTATTCCTTGGTCTGCATTTTTTGATCTTGGATGTGAGATTTGGTTGTGACTCTACTCACGTTTTGGATTTGGGTACGTGTTTTGTGGTTGGTATGCTCCAGCATTGCGGACGTAGTGGTATATGCGACTGTCATTGACATACTTATGGGGTTTTGTGATTCTGAAAATGATGGAGTAGGTTGGTGGTTGATCGGCTTTGTGATGGTTTTGCAGTGTCGAACTGGTTTGGTGGAGGTTTATCATGTGCTAATGAATTTTTCATTTTTATTTGTGATTGGATGTTTGTGGAATGTTTAGTATGTGGTTTGCGTTTAAGGTTATTTGCAACTAGTTCTTCTACAAGTGGGGGCTCCAAAGGAGGTTCAGAGCAGAGAGTTTTCACCTAACATTTCTATTCGGATTCGGATGTTTGATAGAGTATGGCTTTGCCATCAGTAGCAGGCCCATGCATTCAAGCACGAGACAGCTTGTCGAGAAGTGGTGTGCAGGTGGAGCTAATATTCATTATTATGATGCTTGGTAGGAGCCATGTTTTGTAGTTATGAATGAGTTGTTTTATGTCTTTGAACTGACTATGAGGCTTGGCTTTTTTCTTATTCAGGATTTCATGTTGGGTTCCCCCTCAGCCTTTAAAAGGGGTTTATGAATAAATAAGAAAATTAATTAATTAAATCAAATCCTTTAAATCTTTAATTTAATACTTATACTAAAAACAATTATATATTTCATGATTAACATAACATAATCATTGAAATTTGAAACATATACACCTCAATCATCCATCTTTATTCTTAAACCATTACTTAGGATCCAACAACTTTCTCTTTCCTAAAATATGAATCAGGTATTGTGGTTTCTCAAACTCAAGCATTTTTGGTTTACTGTAAACAATACATCAATAAAATAACATAACTTTCATGTGTCTTTCACATACTATTTATCTACAGTTGTATGACCAATACTCCTAACATATTCATGATGTTCTTCATGATATTTGCACTTAAGAAATCGATCTTCATTATTCCCATTATTTCCACATCTGAAACATTCAATTGTTCAATATGTTATATGTAGCTCTAGTTATTGACTAAGACCAGAAAGAAAAGTGTTAGAAATACATAGCTGAGATTAAAAACACATATGTAAGGTAAATTATATAAAATATTTCAATCTATGATATCATTGATTTAATATTAGGTTATTCATGATTATCACAAAATATCTTGGATTATAACCGATACTTGACCTATCCTTAAGACATCCCTAGACATATCCTTAGAAATATCTATAGGGTTCTCACTAAATGTTTCATATCCTAGTTTCCAAAGAATACATAAACCTTTATTATGAGACCAACTGTAAATACCCAAGATTGATGTACATGTAAATTACATTACATTTTAAAAATAAATAATACATGACACAAATAGATGCCCAAAGACCATATTATTTTAGTGTGTTTTGAAACTTGGAAAATAATCTTATAACTGGGTGAAAGATCATCCCCTTTTTTCCAACCTAAAACCATTATTTATATCATGGAGAAAATAAAACATAAAAAGGGTGAGCTTAAATGATCTGTAATGGTAAACACTTAGAACATAAAAAACATATACATAAGAATGTAAAACATGAACGTAATGTTTAAATATCAAAATAATATGTCATGAAATAAATCATGGTAGTTCGTAAGGATAGATCATAAAATATCATTAAATATAAAAAAGAATTGGAATAAAACATGGGATTGTGTAAAATAAATAAGCACATAATATGATTTCCATTGTAGACAAGGCATTGCTACCAATACCATCCATGTTGATGAAGCCTATTACTAAACTGAGTTTACCTGTCATTTTGGCCATGTATTACTGAACTGAATTTACTTGTTGTTCCATCCCTATATTACTGAACTGGATTTACCTATAATTCTATCCATGTTAATCTCATGAGATATAATTCTTTACTCAATGCATAATACAGAGATATAGTTCCCACCCATCTCATTGTTAAAACACTCTTACATGTGCTATAATACCTAAATCATTCATCATAGAATATTCAAAGAAATTAAATGGTTTTTCTTAAAATCATTCCATCATAACAAAATCCATCTAAAATATCACTCCATAATTAACAAAATCAAATCATAGTAATAATTGGGATAGATACATAACCATATTTAAGAGTTTCTTCATAGATGGAAAATAATTTTGATAAACCACTTGAACATAATTCTTGAGGAAAATATCCGTCCTTCTTCAAAAACGTTTCCTTTTCCCAAAATTAATTTTAAAAGAAAAAATTGAGTTTGAAATTAATTTTAAATAGTATAGAAGAAACATAATGTAAATAAGGATTCTGGAGACCATAATAATCTATTCATGCAATATATGTTAATAAAATATTCTCCTCAGTATTTTTTCAGAATATTCAAAAAGGTCATAACGTGGTAAATGAAAGATAGATTCCTTCCAAACAATGTAGTAAAAGAAAAAAATGGTTAAAAATGATTTTAAAAATACATATAAGGATAGTAAAAATTTTATGAAAAAGTTTTTAAAAATCATTTTTTATTGATGATAAATATACCCTACTAAATACTTATGTTTAAACAATCTCAAATGAAAATGAGATTACAAAGTTATCCCTATCCAATTTATAAATAGTGAAATCATATGCCTCCTAAAATAATGAAAATTATATGCATATTTAAATATAATAACCTCCATAATAATAAAAATAAAAACATTCATGGGTAACAAAAAAATCACACAAAATAATTATATGGTGTATAAGACATATGTCCCACTGAAATAAAAGTGAGACAAAATAATCCCTTACCATAGGTATGATATGATTGTGTGTATTCAATCTTCATGTATAATGATTTTAATAATATTATTGACTTCTTCTAGAATAATATTCCTTTTTATCATATCATATATTATCATATTATCATCTTTTTTGAGTAACATTTCTATGTTACTTGTTATTTGGGTGTTAACATGATTTATGTTCTTAATCATGTTTTTTTCAAGTAAGTTTTGGATATTCTTATTAAGTAACAGTTATATCATTATAAAATTATATTCAAATAATATATACCATTTTTATTCATTATTTACATTTATATTATCATTATTTAATGAAGATCATGTATAATGAATCACATTGTATCATGGAGTGGGCAGGTCGTACGTACGCACGAGCGATGATATCATTCGAATAGTTTTTGAATGGTTTTGAACTGGATGGTTTATAAAATTAAAGTATCAAAATCATGTTATAATAATCATATATATTTATTAATTCCATCATTATAGCCATTTATGTATGTTTGTGGTGAAAAATAGAATATGTCGCAATGTGGAGACGGTAAGTCGTGCATACGCACACGTAGTGATTTCATTTTTTATAGGATGGGTAAAAGGTGGACTACATTTTTCATAATCAAAATAAAATCTCATTATATAAGTATTAATGTATTTATTAATTTTTAATGAAACAACTCTTGAGGTTGAAGTAGAAAAAGAAATAAGTTTGAATGAATAGGTAAAGGATATTTCCTCTTCTTTGGAATTACTCCTCTAAATCTCTACGTATAGCACTAGAGTTGGAATTTTAGGAATACTAAAACTTCTATAATTTTTATAGGTAATATGAGAAGAAAAATTTCCAGGGTATATACGAACTTTAATTCTTAATTAATTATGGATAAATGAGGGAGGTGGTGTCCTTTTATAATTGGGGTGAGGGACACTTTTGGAATTTCAAAATCTATTAAATTATAAAAACATGAAAATAAATCCAAATACTTCCAAAATAAGATATAATATAATCTAATATATTATAATATTTAAATATCATAAAAAATGGAATTTATACATGTTTTTATGTCAATTTTAACATTATCAATTTAATTAAAAAAAATTATTCTATTTAACATTAATTAAGATAACAAATGATTCCATATTAAAAGGGTGTGATATTTACTTTTTTGAGTTCTTTTATACCATAAATTAATATTTATAACGATTTATACCATATAATAATTATTAAGGATTTTTATATTTTTTTTTGATTTTTTAATAATTTTATAAAACATTATTTTAACAAAATATCAATTAGGTCAATTTTGACACTATTCATTTCATTTATTTTTAGAAATATCAAGATAAGGTGTTATCCATGAAAAAAAATATTTAATTATATACCTAATGGGTCATGTTCATCTATAAAATTCATTATACAAATCAATTATCCCAAATTATATTTATTTTAATACTCTTAATAACATTTATTTGATATCTCCATTATCAAAATAATCACTACATCAATATTGTGTAAATATTTAATATTTTATTTCTAGACTAAAATTTTTTAATAAAATAATATGATGAAAATAAATTTAATATCTTTAAAAATAATATATTTATTATAATTTTTCTTTTTTAAAATCCAACATTAGAAATGTTATACTTATTAAGGTATGAACGTGACAACTTTAACATCACCTAAAATAAAATAAAATAAATGTCGTAATCCATTTTTGAAAGCTCCAAATGGTTTATTTCTCTTTGCATTAATTATTATGGTCACGATATACTTGACCAATATACTTTTTTCATGCGTTTAGTCCTTTTATGGTTATAAGTATTTTAATAAAAAAAATTAATGGATTTCTCATCAATTAATTAATTTTTATATCCTCAATGTATAAGACAGGTAAATATTAATTTCCAAAAAATTGAAAATAAATCACTAGGATTTATGTAATTCATTTATCTTTATATGGAATTTTGTTTTTGAATATATCACCATGGTATACCTATACTGAAATTATTATACTTATAGGAAATGTGAGTTTGACATTTTTTCACATTCATTTGTTTCAATAATATCTATGTTATTTTCACTAAGAATTGGACATTAAATGACTAAGTAACGAACCTCAGATGTTAATGATAAAATTTTATTCATATAATTGGATTTAGGAAGGTTTTAGGATAGTTTTATTATCCTTACCATATTATTAGTTACCCCAATTTACCCTATTTTCCTTTAACTTTTGTAAATAAAAATTATTGTAGTTATTATTCATAATATCCAAAAATAAAGGTAACCTGTTAACATAATTTGGACCCACTTATTCCAAATATGGAATTCAATTTCCCTAATTCAAAAATTATAAATGGAAAAAAATAATTTAAGGTTAATTCTCATTGTCAATTCCAAAATGCAGGTTTTTCAGAAGTAAAAACTTATCAAAAGATTGTCATGTGTTATATACAATTTAAATTTCAAATTACATAAAATGACCAAAATCAGATTAAATGATAGAAACATATTACTTTTACACTATAAAATTAACTAAAAATATAATCTATCTAGGTAAATAAATTAGATGAAAATGCGACATTGAATTAAAATGCAGTATTTTTCACTATTCATTAAATGTTTAATTTGGTCAAAATAATATCAAAATTTCAATAAAAGTAAATTTTTTTGTACTGATTAAAAATAAGATGTTTATTTTTTCAAATTTATCATATACAACTATCAAAAACTAAATTTAAAATAGGTGCACCATCATAATGTGGTAAAACAACATTTTTTTAAATACTTTTTTATCTGAAAGTTTTGATTTTTTTTCTTATATCATGTTCTAGAATATATGTAAAATGAATTATAATGTGATATAAAAATCAAAATGTGGTTAATAATATTTATAATGTCTAGTTTATATTCTATTAAATAATAATATTGTTATTAATATATTATTATGTAGTGAAACTCGGTATTGTGTATAATGCAAGCTATCGAGGAAGGTCACTCTTGCATGTCATCCAAGCCAGGTCGTTGTTTCATTTAGTGAAATATTCATTTGGTGTAGCAGGGAACATAATACAAACATAGTCAAATTATATATTAAATAAAATCTATACTCAGTGTTGTGTGAAATGAATTTTATCAAAAGAACATGAAATTGTCTGTAACACTAGCCAAGAATAGTGTTTCTTATATCACAAGAAAATACAGTGTTGTGTATATAGAAATCTAATCTTGGTGTAGTGTACTACACAACACATAAATGAAATTGAAAGGAATATATATCATAAAATATCAGGGTGTAATAGATTCACATATAAATATATCAACATTATCTCAATAATGATTATGTTTTGATCATATAAAAGTTGAAAAAAATTATAATATCTAATTTGAAGGGTCATAGGTGCCCCCCCCCCCAGAATCTCCTTGGGGGATGCATGCGGTGGAGGTTTGTGGTCAATCCATAATTATATTCATCAGCGCATGGATTTTTTGTAATGAACAGCTAGTTTCCCTAGAAAAGTTTTAATAGTTGGATCTTGGACCATTTTGGTGGCATGAAATAATGTAAGCATGAATGGTGGGCATTATAATTCCTTATAGCTGAAATTGAATGTGTAGCCTTCCATTTATAAACTCAACTCCCTGATAAAATGCATGGAAATTTTACAATAAATGAAAAATAATATCCCCGTGATATCCTATAAAAATGAGGGTGATGGATGTGTTTCCCATGGTTGATGGGTATGTTGGAGAGCACCGAACTGTGGTATGAAAATAAACATAGATGGATAATGAAATTGGGGATTCTTGAAGAGATGTCTCATCATTCATGATATGCATAGATATATTGATATAGTGTTTAGTTTATATTATGACCAAGGAAATTCACTTAGAGTCAAATACATGTCAATTTGTCTCATCCTCTCCCTATAGAAGCTCTAATACAATAGTATATCCACTTTTGACAAAGACTTTTACTCAATCAATAAATGGTGATATTTCATAAGTGTCTTAAGGAAAACAAGGAAGTAGTCATCCTAGCATCTAAAAGTATGTGGGAAAAAACTGATTATCTACTCTATCAATGGACCTCTCCTTGAAACTTTTATGCTCATACTCTATTGGGATTCCATTGGTTTCCACAACTTTAAACCACAATGAATCATTGTTTGGTTTTATTTTTCCACTAAATAAAATAATCATTTTTTAGTGATAAAAATTAAGCAATTTGTGTATATAATTGTTATAGTTGGATGATTATTTTATAAAATGTTACTATTTTAATTATTATTGAAAATAAGTTAAAGGATACGTTTGGCTTAGTAAATATGTTTTTGTTTGAATTATAATTCTCCCCATGATTGTGGTTTCTTTTTCAATTAAGGGAAGGTTTGTTATTGAAACTCCACTTGACATTCAGTTTCTTATCTAAATAATTTTGGTGTGTTTTGGATACATCACATAAGTATTGGTCCATTTTAGATTTTGAATAAGTTCATTTATGAAACACCACATGGATTTGAGGTTCTTGAGGTGTGTTTAGAAATCCCAATAGAGGATTTATTTTTTTGGTAAGATAATATGGGTGGTGTCATGGAGTCATGGTATCATTGGTGTTATGGTTAGAATGTATAGGGGAGTTGATGACATGAAATTAATTATGTTATGATATATTTGGACTTAATTTTATAAAAAAAATAATATATTTATTGGGATTGATATATATCTATATTAATTATATTATTTTTTATGTATATTTCACGTTTTCCAAAAACACATTTGAAGTACATTGGTTTTACATGAATTTAGAAAACAAATTTAATGAGGGAAATCCTATATTATTTTCATAGCCCTTATATTTTAATCATGGTGATTATAAAAATTATTTTTATTTAGTTGAAGGTCAAAATATTCCTTAATTCATTGGATTGGAATGTTTAGTATTGGATATCCCATAGAGATTAGTGTATGTTAATTTCAAAGGTGATAAGGGACTATATATAGTTTCAATTTTTTTGTCTAGTTTTTTTGTTATCATTCTATTTGTATAGAATGTATTTCAATTAGATTGACATTATTTACTACTATATTATAATAATGTGGTTGTCACATGAGTTGTGTTATCTTGATGTTCCTCTTGGTATGTGGTTTTTATTATTTAATTATTACTAATTATTTAGTAGTTGAGGTGTGAAACCAAGTGATTAGTAAAATATTAATTATGCTAAATGTCAGAGTTGTGTGGATAGACTAGGTTGGGATAATAAGAAGTATTGTAAACTAATTTAGTGACCATAACATAGGGACTTTCATAAGGCCATGTTTTATTTCATTCTATGTTGTATGAATGAATATTAATGTGATGATGTAGAATGAAATTTCAAATCTTTAATCTAAATCAACCATACAATTATAATGACTATTTTCCACTATTAACACATCGTATAATGATGTGTAGATAAGTAATTATTTTCATGGGAATTCCACAATTTGATTAATCAATGTGGTTAAATAGTAATGGTTATTCATATAATTATTTTGAAGCCTAAAAAATCCAAGATGATATATTATTTAATTAAGGATTCCTAAAAAATAGATCATCACAACCTAATTTTATATAGAAAAATATTATCTCGAAATTCATTTTTTGGTATTTTCTAAAACCACTTTAAGGGTTAGTGGTAACCATACATCACAAGATTGAATAAAAAACACCGCAACTACACAGACACTCTTGATTCAAGAGTTATCGCTTCTTTAGTACCATGCCACCAATAGGGAAATCAAATTCCAATTTCAAAAACAATAAACTAGTGATCAGACCATGTTCTAGTAGTAGTCATAATTATGAGTTGATATAAGATCCACATCGAGATGCGTAAGGATTGATTCTGTCACCTGCCTTGATTTGAGGTAATGATATATCCATCATCCAGAAATCTCTGACATTATCTCTTCTTGGAACTACCACCTTCATCATCGTCGGTGTTGTCGCTGGAAAATCAATCCCCATTATCTCTAGCTTCATTGCTCGACACCAACGTCCACTTCGTCGATTTCACCACCAAAATCACCCATCATATTCATCTTTCACTCCAAACACATAGTAAGAACACATGTCACCATAGACATTGCCAGAACTCCCGAAAATCACAATAAAGAACATCCCCATCGTCGAAAGATATTAAAGAGAGGAATCACCAATTGCATCTCCATGGACACACATCCTAGTGTCAGATCCATGGAAATACATACCCAATGATGGTATTAAATAAATTATTTGGGGAAATTTTATAATATGATGACCTTATTTATCAAGTAAATTTTTTAATATTTTTATAACCACTGGCACGGTTCTTTCCTAGTGTTTTTGTATATAAATTTTTTTCAAAATTTCACACTTTCCAACCTTTATTCCATAGTCTAAATTTTATCGAAAAAATATCCCAGTATAAGGTAAAATTCATCTAGTTGATGTAATTATAAAATAGGGTTCTATTTTTCACAACACCTTCAAATTTTTAATTGACCACAATGTCATTGTTAGATCCATCATAATAATCAACAACATCATAGTATATATCAACAAGTATTTTCCACTCTAGGTGATCCCAATCAACTAAAATTACATATTACACAAATATATGTTGTGTCCTATGGAAAGATGAAAGAACGTAAATGTTTTCCCATATTATTTGAATATGTCTTAGTCATTAGTCAGAACAAAGGATCAAAATATATTCTATAAATTCATTATGACATCATTTTAGGGAAGTCATTTGATATCTAAAACTACTTAGAATATTTCATTACAAATAAATGGAATTTAATTTCATACAAAAAAACTAATATATATTTTTCATTAAAACCATTATTGTAAGGGGACTAGAGGGACCACACCCAATCCACATGACTTTATAATATTTAAAATAATTTTTTGATTATTATAATTCTGAAATGTTGAGTTATATCTGGTTAAATAATTTAATTAAACCTGTATTTATGAAATAAATATTAAATATTTCATGTATATAAATTTTAAAAATGATGTGAATATTTTATGTTATATTTTAAATTACATAAATACTTCTTATAAATTTCAACATTATGACTATAAAATTTAAATTATCAATATAATTTTTAATTTCATTCGAAAGTAAGATTAGTTTTTCATGTGGTAATGATTATTACTTTATTGTTTTATCAATTTTTTAATATATTATGTGATAGATATATAATTTAATTAAAGTGTATATTCATTAAAGAATAAAGGAATTATGGAAATTAGGTCATATTTCTCTCCCACTAGGAAGTTAATTCATTATTATGAAATGATGGGGTTGGAATTATGTCCCTTAATTATTTCTCATGTGTGTATTTTTAGTTTCATATAAATTTAAGCCTTTCTGCGAAACTACTTATACATCTTCTTACTGAGATGAATTTGGATGTGTGTAAATATATTGGAATTTTATTTTTTGGATAGCAACACGAACATTGTGTTTTTTTGTGGGATTATTCATTAATATAGACTAAAAATGTTAACATTGTTGTAGGATTAAGCATTCCACTATTAAATTTATAGAATCGGGAATATATATTTTGATTTCATGAGGTATAGATAGTAAATTCAATATAATTGTTATGTCTGGTATGTATATAATGAATATGGAAATTTTGAAATGTATAAATATACTTAAATGTTATGTTTAAGATTCCTTCAAATTAAAATACATGTAATACCTTAAACATCCAACCTAGTAGGTCTATGATAAAGTTGGGTGCCCATGAATTATCTTAAATATGGAATGGTTGAGATGGTTAACCTTTATACATAGGTAACCAAGTCACATAATTTGATTTGTGTCTCACTTAGGTGGGAAACCCTATGAGATTTTATATCAAGGTATAAAGTTAGGATAATTCATTTTAGTAATTGGGGAAGTTTTTGTCCACCTATCTATCAAATAGTTATATGTTATATGATTATCAGGATTGGATACCAAAATAGATATGCATTGAGAGGAACACTCTACTAAACATAAAACATAGTGACATATTAATCTTGACCAACTAAACTTAATGATATATGTGGTAAATAAGTTATTGGGAGTATGATAATTAATTTTTTTAATAAAAACATATGATACATGATACTAACACATAGATATGTCTTTATTATATATTATATAATCCATCATGATTATCATTAAAAAAAATTTAACCTATATTAATAATTTATATCACAATTTTTTTAGAAATGGTTTTAATGGAATGATTTTTGAAAATATGGATTTGAGGGAAATAGAAAAAAAAATTTCTAATTACATCTCATAGGTATTGTTTACTATGTGCATATTCCATATATGTAATGATAAAAACTTGATCAAAAATAATATAGAATTGATGATGGGAGATGCAGTCCTGTGTTATTAGAAATGGTATATGAGTTATTTCATTGGATTTTAGTACCTATGGTATATATCTAAATAATTATATTAGTTATAGAATTGAAAATATATAACTAAATTAAATCCATTAAAATAAATTTTGTTTCTAAATATTTTTGAACAATTTTGGTTTTTAATTCATTATTTTGATAAGTATCAATTCTATTTACATGAATGAAATGTTTTATGGAAATAGGAATATAGGGAAGGGTTTTATATTTTATAAATGAATAATTCTCTCTACCAAATTCAAAATATTAAGGCCATTTTTTATAACACAACCTACCATTGGAATTATCTCAAAGAACATATAAATGAGAAAAAAATATAGAGACACAATAAAGATAAATGGATGAATTTTACTAATTATTAATTAATTGAGACATTTGAATCATGATTATTACGAAAAATAACCAAATCCATATTTGGTGGAAATTTTAAGAGGGCCAGTGGGATACTAAATCTAGTAAGGATATTTATGTAGACTATGGGTACTGAAAAAATCTATATTTTATGTAATTTTAAATTTAGTTATTTTTGTTTGTGATTCCCAATTATTGCACCATTTTTTTCTTCCAATTAGGTTTTCTATCATTTTGAAATGATTGGGTGTATTAATTGTGGCTATCTTCAGGTGACTATTTTTGAGTTTGGGTAAGATATTATTATGACTTTTCACCTTCTTTTATTGTTGTATGTTTTATCACCCTCTTGATATTTATTTGTTCAGGGGAGTTCTAAGTAACTATGTATATTCCTTGATTAGTGAAAGATGTACATAAAATGTGCCTATATACAGAGAGACTGGGTTTTTTAGGGCATATGGATGGATACCAGGATTCACACCCCAAGGATGGTGTTAGGGCCTATCTTGTTTGACATTACTACCGAGACAGACAGTTCCTTGTTGGAATGCGTGGTTTTTTAGATAAGTTTGGTAGATGTCCAAACCTAGTGAGACACACTATCTAATATGACAAGAGAGGGATATTATACCCTAATAAGATCCAGGTTATGTATGGAATTACTAATATTTCTAGGGTTCAGCTAGTATTGATGTTGTCTCTAAAATTAAACTGCTCTTATGGAGTTTATCTAAATTCCCTTGGGGAAGTGTTATTTTCAATATGTAAAATTATCATGGGGTGATGTTTTATTGATTAAAATGAAACATATATGATGGTTCGATCTATAAATCATCTTTTAGGGAATTATCTAATACTATAGAATACTCTATCTAAGGAGATCTATGATTTTAAAGAAAAAAATTTACAGCATTACCTATGGTACTAATGAAAAATATCTTCCTAGAGGTCTGTGATAGTAAATAAAATACCTCTTGTAGGTTGGTTTGTGTTAATATAGAAAACTTATTATGAGGTGGTAAATGATAATAGGGAAAATCTCCTTATATAGAGGTCTATTATACTAAAGAAAACCCCCCTTTTCAGAAGGGGTATGATACTACTAATGTGGAAAACATGTGTTTTTTGTGAAATGGTGGACTAAGAAAGGTTAAGGCCTGAAAACCATGTTACAGTAGAGTTCTGTTGTTTCCAGAGGGGCCCAATTGTTTCATATGTTATAAAATTTATTTATGAATTTAATGAATATTTCTCTTTGTTTCTAATGGTAGACATGTTCGAATCCTTTAAAAAATTAATGGTGTTAAAAGGAACATAATAATATGAAAAGATTAAAATTAATAAGTTTAAATTATTTAATTAACGATGGGAATACTTGTGTAATGGTATAAATATCTCAAATATAAATATATTATTGTAATAAATGAGTATTCATTGCATAAAATAATAATCCGTGTTATAATCATTCAGGACCACTACCTTTGGAAACATGTCTAAATAAAAAATAGGTCCATAAGTGAGCTACATCATCTCCCTCTAAGTTCTTCATAACTAGAACACTTCTTACACATATCACACATATTACCTTTCTTCATAACCTCGTGAAAGGAAACATAATATATGGTGAGATCAAATTTTCAGTAAGTTTAAAAAAGTGAGATATCAACATTTCATGAGTATAAGGGTTTGAGAATATGAGGATATCATTTTAAAAATCAAACCCTGAGATTCATAGATCATAAAAATTATTCCAAGTATAAATCATGGAATTTTATAAGACATGAATAATAAAAGAACCCGATAACATGTGTCTTGAGATCATAAAATTGGCATAATATATTGATTTGTGTCATATACATATGAAAATAAAATATTGTGTCAATTATATCAACAAAAAAATTTATAACATGTTAGACTTTTGATAACCACTGGTGTACCTCCTTAGGGATTGGGATAACCTCATGTGTACCTTTTTTCAATCATGGGATAACTTCTTGTACACCCTCTTTGGGGTTTTGGATAACCTCTAATATACACATAGATCTCATATAACATGGATCATTACCCAATGAATTGAAGGGACGTATAAGTCCCACTCATCACATAAAAACACATTTTCTTCCAATAAATCATAAAACATTAATAATATCGTAACCTTTGAAATAAAATATTTTTTCTAAACATTTCATCATAACATAACCCCTTTAAAATAAATTAATTTCATAAACATTTCATAACTTCTTCGTTGCATAAACCATGTAAAAGTAATGGCTTTGATAAACATATTTTCATCATATAAATAAATTTTACAGAGAAATAATGAATATATTATCATGGGATCATGTCCTGATAAAATTTTATATAATATATAAATATTTCTTGTTAGATGGATAATTATTTTTAAATATCACTTGGAAAATTTATAGAGTAAAATAAACATTCCACTTAAAAATCATTTTTCAAAAAAATAAAAATTCAGAAAATATATTCAAAATAATTTTCCTTCAAAATAACCATGGAAAAATAGAATGGAAATTTCAAATTATTGTTCAATCATTATGGTGAAAACATCCTTTCATGTAGTACGTGATTAAAATAATTATTACTTTCACATTTTAGTAAAATAAATGACTATCTTCTTGATGATTCATTTTAAAAAAAATGGAAAAGTAAACATATGGTAAAAATTAATTTACACAATCACATAAGAACATTAAAACATTCATAGAAATATTTTATTTTTAAAAAATAGATATGGAAGAAAAGATTGTATCAACTGAAGAGATATATAAAGTAAATTTTCATTAAAAATATTCTTTTAGAATATTAAGTTAATAAATAGAAGAAAATTATGGGCAAAGATATATTCTAAAGGAATAAATAGTGAGTAATAAAATTCATGATGTTATTTGAAAATAGATAGTAATATTTCACCCTTAAAAGATTAATCATAATCAATCCTAATAAATAGAGTTGGTAAAATCAAACTGTTACAACTTTGGTAACTTTTTTATAATAATACCCACTAAACAATAACATTAAATTTAACTTTGAATTTAGTAAATATAATAATATTATTTATATAACATTTCATTTTGTTAGTATATACACCTCATAAAAAATATAGGTGCATAAAAAACATATGTCCGAAAGAAGGAAAATGGAGACAAAAATACCTTACTATAGGTCTCAAATAACATAATACATGTTTAAAAATCATGATAAATTAAAATATGTTTATTATAAATATAATATAGAACCATAAACATATGTATCCTACCATATATTATTTATTTATGTCCTTTTATTTCACATTCATTAACAATTCCGTGTTAAACTCGTGTTTCATGTACTAACTGCTTCATTTTTCATGTATGTTTAAGTTTTGTATCATTAACACTTTCATTTTTGTCATGGTTACATAACCTTCATAATTTTATCCACAACATAAATATAATATATATTTATCATATATGTATTTGGAATAATGCAATAATTCACCGTAAACAAGAAGGTCATTGTAATATTCACATGAAATGAAAAGTAAGAGGTTAATATATTATTAAGATTACTAAAATATAGTACATAAAAATTAAATACATCATTATACCCATCTATTATAGGTGTTGATGGAAAAATCTTTACATCAGTTCATGAGACGGTAGTCCGCCATACACAGGATCGACAATTATATTTTCCATTTGATGGAGGTGTAGATGGATATAGGTTATTCGATTAACATAATAACACCTCGCCATATGATATATTCCTTTTTTATTATATTGAAATTGTAATTAAAAATTTAATTTAGTAAGAGAAGAAGTAAAAAATAAATATATCGATGTAGACAACTACCTTCTCTTAGAAAAACCCCATTAAAATATATTATTATAGACCCCATGGTTGGAATTTTGTGATTACTGTTATATGTATTACATTTACAAGGTTTTCTATGGATTTATTATGTTTTTGTTATATCCAAATTTATTATTAGGTGTGATAAATTGAATGGAAAATGTGTCCATTTATAATGTAGGAGTGTAATTTTTTGTGAATAGCCAAAACTAATCAATAATGGGGAGTTACACTAACCAAATATGCCCCCAATTCATAAATTATGCAGTTAAGGGAATATATTTTCACAACACACCTCAAACACACACAAAAACACTTCTTAAATATGTTATTTCAAAGCATCTATATTTCTTTACATTTATTGTTTTTTGGTTTGACTATAGTAACTATTTTTTTATTGCGGTAATTTATCATTTAAGACTACAAAAAATATGAAAAATATTATATATGTTTTGCCATGTTTTTATTCATATGAAATAAAATTTAAAAAATAACAACCCAAAGTGTGTAGAAATATTTTTTATCCCATGCATAAGAAATATGAAAAACCATGTTTTACGATTTACCATGATAACGATGTTTTCACAATTTAGGGATCTATATAAATACTATAAAATTATCATTGGTCCGTAAATGTACAAAGGATTATATTTTAAAAAATACCAATAACCTAGAAGTGGATAATTTTTTTAATTTTGAGCATTTAATAAGCTATTGTTTATTATAAATTGACATTAAAGTCTATTTTGACACTATTCATTTAATTTGAGTACAAAAAAATAAAGGAAATAGTTTTATTCAATTATATAATTTCAAAACATATCTATAATGTTATATTTATCTAAAAAATTCTTAAAATATATTAATTCATTAAATTTAGGGTACTTTTAATATTTTTAGTATATTTTATTTTGTTTTTCAATTAATTAAGTAATTATTGTTTTGGAGTTTTATAAACATTTAATGAAATTTTATAATTACTAAAAATTAAAAAAAATTACCCTAAAAAAATTAAATTAATTATTCTCAAAATTGCCATCAATATTTATTCACAATAATTTTTCTCCCTATTTTAGAAAATAACTAAAATTTAAAACCAAGAGCATCACATTTTGTCGTATTATTTACCAAATTTGTTGTATTGAACACCATTTTGAAAAATATTCCCAACAGAATATGAAAGTATATAATATGTTATTATGAGTATATATATGGATACATAATAGGAAGTGGTTAAGTTTTTACTTCATTTTAACTCTAATATTATTAGTTTAACACCTGGTAAACATGTTTTAACCTTAAGGATGTAGTTAATTCTTATTATTTTTTATTTTAAATTGGGGGAAAATTTTTTTATTGTTATATATTATTATTAAATATTATTTAAAATATGTAATAAATTATTCTAAATTACATTCAAATAAGTGTAAAAAATTAAATTATAATTATACCTGCATACATGATGAAAAAGTGGTTTCCCAATGTGAATTTTTTCATAAGAATAGAATGATTATATATAAAAATTAAATATACAATTTGATCCAATGATAAAAATTTTATTAATAATTATGTAATTGAACTAAAATTACATTGAATTTTTTTCCCAAATAGTATGAAATTTTTTAAATTATTTAATAGAAAAAGAGATTTTAATAAAATTCTGTACTTGTCATTACTCTCAAAAAATACAATATTTTCAGAAAAAACCCTAAAAATAAGACTAATATAAATTTTACATTTCGACTCTAAAAATTTATACCATTGTGTTATTTTAATTTTCTATATGTTTAAATATAAAATTTTATCATTTTCTCAGAAAAATAAAAAATGCTTTTTTGAGAAAACAATACTTTCATTGCATATAACAACTTTACTAAAAATTAAGTACTTTTTTAAAAATATGATTTTTTATATACAAATGTTATACATAATTTAAAATATTTGGTTATTTCTATTTAGACCGCCTAATTTAAAATATAGGTTATAATGGTCATGTTTAAATAATTTTATCATAATTTTTCAAATCCCAGGGTTGCATGTAATGCAAAATACTGATGAAATTACGTTTATTGGAAACAATAATATTTCATAAAATCTTAAAGTGTTAAAACATGATCCTTGAACTTCTTAATTATCTATGATATTATGAAATTTTTTATTCGCACTCCTCTCAGAACACCATTGTGGAATTGTGTTTCTAGGAGTAGGTATCATTCCCTTTAAGAAAATTTTTTGATCAATGTCATGTTGGTCTGGCCATCCTATATAATTTTGGGGGATATTATATTTGAACTAATAAATAAATACATAAAAAATTCCATATAATATATTAATATTAACACCATGTGTTATATGGATGGAGAGTCATCCGAATTATCATTTTTTAATGATCTGGGGCTATGAACCATAGCCATAATATTTTTAATCTAAAAACATTCCAAAAAATATGAAATGTGATTATTTTTTAGATAACCCTTGATAAAAACATTAAATTTTTTCTATAATCTTATAGAATTGAAATTTTATTGTAGCCAAATATATTTTTTTATTTGAAAATGATCATAATAATTGATCTATCTGTGTGAGGAAATTGATCATGGTGTATTCCAAGAAAAATAAATATGATTTTTTGGGATAGAATGATTATTAGTACCATATGGGTTTTTCGTAGAAAAGATTAATTTGTTAATAATAGATCGTGAATTGTATTTTAATATTCATTTGGATCCCCATATGTACGTATTTTTATAGAAATGTGGATGATGAAATGTTGATTGAGGATGGAACCACATCATACCAAGAATCCATCAAGAGCATTCATTTGGAAAAATAGTTAAAATAATATGAAATCAGTGATGGATTCCATATATATTAGGTTTGGTATATATTATATTCACTAAAATGGTTGAGACTGAGAGAATATATTTTAGTTTTTCAGTATGAAAACCCACATAGAGAGTAGTTTGTGTAACTATAAATATATCTTGGTAGCAAATGAATGTTAATAAAATAGTTCTACTGACTATAAATTAAATTTTTCTCCAATTATGATGATAAATTCCATTATAAAACAAAATAGTATAAAAGGACATCGTTATTATGAAATATATCAAAGATATATGAAAAATAAATTTACCAAATGACAATTTTGTTGAGGGTGTATATATTAGATATACTAAAATATTTGAAGATATGAATTATTTTTCTCTGGTTTTTCATTTACAATTTTACATTTTTTGATATAATCAATCATCATGGAGTTGGAATATTTGGGTTGATGATGCAATCAACAAGTTTGGTTTCTTAATGAATATAGTTGATTCTTGGGTATAGAAGCTTGTTGGTTAGAGTGTAATGGATTTTCTCATATTATATATGGATTAAATACTACTTATTATAATTGATGTATTGTAATTGAACTCTTTAAAGATTTATCTTAAAAAATTAACCTTTATAAATGGAATGGTTTACCAAAATGTATACTATTTATGTTAATATCAAAAAAATGATCAGAAAGGTTTCTTAGAATGAGTCAAAAGTCATTTATTGGTAAAATGATACATAATTTTATCATAGATAAATCCAAAATAATTGTTTACTAATGTTACATGGAATGAGTCTATATAAATATAATGTTCCATTTAAATATTTAAAAAGGATCAATTGGATTCTCTATGCATCTTTAATATGATATATCATTTATCCTATGTTGTTAACATCACCCAATATCGATTATTCATTTCGAATAATGATGAAATAATTTTCCAACCCGAATAAGAGTCATTTTAATTCAAAAAATAACATCCTTATGTAGTTTATAAGATGTAGGGATATGATATTAGAGTTTATAGGTGAGGATGATCTCTTTATAAGGGGTTACACTAATTCTAGTTTCTAAGAAAATATTATTAAGTGATATCTAAATTTTATTTCATGTTTTGACTCAATAGAGGAGATATAATTCATAATAGTTCCAAGTAAACCATTTTGGAAAACATAATACGAAGGGAGGAGTACATTTCTGCATTATATGTTATAAAATAAGCTATTTGGATCAATAATTTCATTAAAAAATTGAGGTAGTTCTAATCATTGAGGATGAAATTGAGCTTTACTATGATATAAATAGAGATATTGTTATGGGTAAGGAACCTTGATCTCAGAAAATGGAAAAATAAAATCATTCCCACATTCCACCTGACTCAATAAATAATTTAATGGGTTAATGAAATGCTCTATTAGTTGCCGATAGAAGAAAACATAACAGATCCTTTGAAAATAATTAACATTATAAAAGTATTATGGTCATGTTGTATATCTATGACTTAGGTAAACTAAAGATTTGATTTAATTATTGTAAAATATTTCATTGTTTTTTAATAGTGTTAATATATATGTATGTTTAATTAATTTTTAAGTCATTATGTTCTTTAAAAATAGAATGATGAAACCCCCTTTAAGAATGACTTTGATTATACCATAATTTATTATCATTGTAAATTAATTTATTTTTCCAATATATGGTAGGATTACTATAAATTTAATCTTGTATATAAAACAAATATGAATAATGATATAATGACTACAAACTTATTAATAGTTCTAACATTTCAATGTATATCACATGAAATTTAATATGAACATTGATATATGTAGTAGTGTATGATTGATATAAATCAATATTAACTAAGGTTGACATGATATATATATTTAACAATTACAAATCCATCCCACATGCATGTTTAAAATAAAACTTTCACAAATACAATAAACACTCTAAAGTAAATACCAAAATAAATCTAAAGAGGCAACTCCGAAACCATCTCAAAGCTCGAGCTAGTAACACCCACAGCTGTCCATATAATCCTCCTAGAACAAATGTTTTATATTTTTATGGTGAGTATACAGGTATAATCATTAGGAAAATTAATGTTTCACATTCACATGTGAAAGACGCATACTAATTCCCCTTGAGAAAACAATAGAACCAATAGCACCACACATGGTATACTAACCATCCCCACCTCACCAAGGCATTCTCACAATGTAACCCAAGTCAAACCTAGGCCTCACAACCACACCACATCCCAACACCAGGGCCATGATCCACATCACATCATGCCCACACAATCCTAGGTCTCACAACCACACCTCGTCCCATCATTTGGGCAATGATCCACATCAAATCACAGTCGTAGACTCCAAGACCACAAACCACATCACATCTTGAAAACAACTAGTAAAGAATAACATATCACATCATGAAGACACTAGGGAGAACACAACTCGCCTTCTTACACCTATTCCCCACAAACCACAACCTTACCAATGAATCTTGGGCTACCATTTCTTGGTAGACGGAGAAGGGAAGAGAGGGTGGTCATCCATCCATCCTTCAACTAGGATATTTGGGAAACACCCCTCCACCATGACAATGGGGGTTTTGACACATATTTCATAAGTAGTTTGGTGTTCATATAGAAATAATAATGAAAAAACATGTATATATAGATATTATTCTGAAAAACCGTGCCTAACCTATTGGTACTCAAACCAAAAACCATATCACAGAACAACCAACATTGCTACTACCTCTAAATGCAATTACAACACAACAAGAAAAAAAAATATTTCCAATTCCCAACTAATTTTTTTAATCAATTACCATTATTTTTTCACAACTAATTTATCCATTCCATTAACCAAACTAACCCAATATATTTCCAAACATTATTATTTAATTATTTATTCATCTTTTCCTTAACTATCTAGGTTACTACTAAGCACAGTAGGTAATGTCCATTCACTTTGTTCCTGGTGTTTTCTTGCAACCCTTGGATGTCCTCAAGTGGAAGTGGGATAACATATCGATGGATTTTGTCACAATGTTACCTAGGGTTCATGGAGGTTATGATCAAATCTGGGTAGTAGTAGATCGGCTGATTAAATCGGCTCACTTCTTAGTAATCAAGGAGTTTGGTGCAGTGGATGCCTTAGCCAAGAGGAATGTGGATTAAGTGGTGTGGTTTCAGAGAGTTCTAAGGTTCATTGCATCATATCGGGACACGCGGTTTACCTCATGTTTATGGAGGGGATTACAACATGATTTTTCCACCCAGAAACACCCCAACACTACATTTCACCCTTAAAAAGATGGGAAGATAGAGCGGATTATCTAGACATTGGAGGATATGTTGTGGGCAGGCATCATATACTTCAGTGATTCTTGGGTACACCACATGCCCTTGGAAGAGTTTTCTTATTATAATATTTATCACTCTTCCATTGACATGGAATCATTTAAGGTGTTTTATGGGATACTATGTAATTATATGTTATGTTGTACAGATGTTGTTGATATAGTTTTTCTTTGTCCCGAGGTATTAAAGGGCATGGCAGAGATGCTTTAGATCATTCATGGGAGGATTAAATAATCACATGACTAGAAAGAGACTTCTTCCAGTCATTGGAGGTGACCCTTGGACTTAGAGGTTAGGGACCACATGTTTTTGAAGGTTTCCCTTTGTTATGGGAAACATAGCTTTAGTTGAGGGATAATGATATTTCCTAGGTTTGTTGGACCCATTAGGGTGTTAGTAAAAGTTGGTGATGTGGAATAACAACTGGTGTTTCCAATATAGTTTGATAGGATCCATTATTCCTTCTACATCTCTCATCTTTGTCAGTATCTTCATGATGAATCTCAAATCCTTGACTGGGAGGAGTTGGATATCAACGATGATGTGACATATGTGGTGCTACTAGTAGAGATAAAATATCACTGGGAGAAGGTGATTAGTGGATGGAAAATTCTTTCAGTTCATGATTTGTAGAATCTTGGTATCTTGGACAAGAGTACTTGGGGGTGAGAATAGTAGATGTATTCCAAGTACCTGGACTTGTTTTGAGTTTTTCCTTATTCTGTTGTATTTTAAAATGTAATGTGTGAAACATGTTATTAAGAAATGAGTTGTTTTCCATTGGGTTGATATGTGTGTGGTGAAATGTGTTATAATGTCCTGACATTTGAAAATGGGAATACCATGCTCCAAATCAATACACATTATCAACAATGCAATTAAACCCATGTGGGCAAGGCAGTTCCACCCAGAGTGAATAGTATCTTGTCATGGAGGATGAAATTCCCTGATTTATTTTTTTGCATGACATGGTTTTTGTGATTTCATAGAGTGTTTTTTGACCATTTAGGTTTTCATGTTCAGCTGGTGGTAGTGCTTGAGGAGTGAGGAGAGTCTTGAGAGTTATCTCGTAGGGTGGTTGTTCAGACCCCTTTTTCCATTATGGGTTTTGTTTGAAATTAGTGAGGGAGGTAATTGTTTGAGAGGTATCTGATGTAATTTCATAGACACCTCTATTCCATTACTTTGTGAAAATCTAGTGTTAGAATTGTTATGGGAGGTCAAGGTGACTTATTTTTTCACATTGTAAAATTTGCAGCTTTCCAAAGGTGACTCGCAATGGTTACTCCTGGTGGTGACTCATAATGGTGAATCTTGGTGGAGACTCATGGGGTTGACTCGTGGTGGGACTTAAAACAGTGAATATTTATGGCGACTCATGTTGGTGACTCCCGGTAGTGACTCATGACGATGACTCGTGGCGGTGACTCACGGTGGTGACTCGCTATAGTGGTTCACACCAGTGAATCCCAATAGTGACTTTCCCCAGTGACTTGTGATATTATCTCTCTAATAGTGACTTTCAACAGTGACTCTTGATGGTAGCTCTCTAATGGTGACTCACACTAGTGACTCATAATGGTGACTCATCTAACGGTGAGTCATTCCAGTGGTTTTTTTCTAGTTTTTTCAGTTTTCTGGTTTTGAAGTATTGATAACGTTCTTGAATAAAAAATGAGTTTAATACCATATTTACTTTTTTTGGATCCATTTAAAGGGATATGAGTCATATCTTTAAATTCATAAGATTTTGAGGGGATTTTAATTAATTCAATGTGGGTAATAAACAATAAATCTGAATATAATGAAAAATTAAAGACGTATCTAAACTTTAGTCGTTATTTAGATCTTCCAAGGGCCAAAACACCTTTGTCATTGTTATTTCATTATTTTTCTCTATTGATATGAGGTCCCCAAAACCTTTCTCCTGCTATGAGTCATTCCATGGTTCAACACTAGTTGGTTCATGTTTTACTTGGAGTTTCATGTTGTATGTGTGCCCATGTCTTGGTGAAATCCAGAAGTGTTGATCACCTTTTATTTCATGCACATTTCCTTTGTCCCTCTTAATTTTGAATCATTCAGGGTGGGTGTACTAATGTTTCTCATGTGAAGATAGTTGAATCCAAATTAAATAATTATAATTTATTTAGTTAAAGATAAATATTCAAGGGTTGGGGAAAAGAGATGTATGATCTAGATGTTTTTTTTGAATTATACAGGCTATATGCCCCACTTAAAATCGGGGCCATTATGGGTCCTTGGTTTGATACTAATTGTAACACCCCAAGATTTCATAGTGTGTTATTTCTTCAAAATAATTCAATAACTTTCACTACATGCAACACCAAGTTCAAGCACACCATGACATACCAAACAAGCCGTTCAAAAGAGGTTATGAATAGTATTAGATAAATTTTAATGTTTATATAATCCTTATAATTTTAGAATCCATATTATGAGTTTCTTAGATATAATGCAAGAACAAATTCATTTTCAGTATTGCACTTTTATCAACTTTAATAGTGAACCCGTTTTAAATACTATATTTTAAACTTTTTGACTAAATAGGGACATCAAAAATTTAAAATGAAACATCCCAAGCTTCTACGGTACGTTTCTCCTCGAATAATGCGATAGCGTGTGTTGTACGCAACCTCGAGTTCTAACACACACCACAACTAATTAAACTAGCCGTTGTGAATAGTAATACCTACTTTTTGAAATCATATATATTTTATATTTCAAAATGGACTTCATTTTTGGATTCGGAATATCGAAATTAACCTAGGGTGAAATTTTGGTACTTTTCGGATAACTTTTATATTTTGATGAATAGTGAAAATTACTAAATTTTAATTAAAAACAACTTTTTTAATCAAAATAATTAATATTGATAAATTATGAATTTTAGTAGTTTTAAAGTATATTTAGAATATATTTTTACCATTTAATATAATGTTGGTCATTGGACATAATTTTACAATTAAATTGAACATAAACAAGTGTCAATCTTTTGATAGTTATTATCTCTTAAAAACACGCTTTTTGTTTTGACAGCGGGAATTAATTTTAAATTAATTTCTGCCACTTCTGTGTTTTGAATTTAGAAAAATGGATTCCATATTTGGAATCAGGATGTTAAAATTGTGTAAATAGGTAACTTTTATTTTTAGACATTTTGAATAATTACTGTGGTAAATATTTTATTTACCATGGTTAAAGGGTAAATCCGGTAAATAAGGGTTAAAAAATAATATTATAATAATAAAAAATTACCCTAAAACGTGTCCTAACCTTATTGGTGGACACATACCCGACCATGGGCATCCTTGGGTAAATTTGGAGACCCCTTGGAGCCACTTGTATGTGGTAGGGACACATTATATTAATAAAGTTAAAATAAAAATAAAAATGGCATAAGCTTACATCTTTTAGAAGAACAATTTTTACATAGGGTTATACATGTTGGATTTTCGATTATAAATATTCATTAGAAATCTAAAAATATTTCCTACATAATGATATTTTATTTATAATTTTTAGACATTAAATAATTTATTTTATTTATGACACAATGATGATGCAGTAATTACTAAAATAGTGAAAAATTAAAATAATTGATCTTATAAATACCCAAATAATTATAATATGAAACTTTTAATGAATTAAACTAATTTTATATGATAATATGATATATTAGGATTGATTTAATTGACTTTGTTCGAAGTAATCAATCTGTTAGGAGTTTCACAAAAATCAACTATTGAATAGTGTCAAAATTGACATAAAAGAGTTCTTAAAACAAATATTATATTATTAATTGATATTAAATTCCTAAAAATCTAAGGATCGGCCAAGAGACTTATATTATGATAGGTTCCTCATTAATGGACCACTTGGGGGTCTCTTGGATGTATATAGTAAGTTTATTAACCATATTATATAAAAATACAAAGAGACATTGTAAAAGTGAAACTAATTAACTTAGAGTTAATACTTAAAGAAAAGGTTAATATAAGTACCCAAACCTGTCTAAATTCTATTGGATGAGTGGTTTTCGACCTATCCCCACCTTAACCTTTTAATAGTCAACTTTGGAGCCATTAGAAACCGAATATGAATTTATTATAAATTAATATTTCTAGCTTTTCCAAAGGTGCCCCTCAGCCCTCTTATAAAAGGGCACTCCTCCTTATCATTTCTTCACACCTCTCAAGCCACTTGGCTCGTCCAAACTCTTCCCAACTAAGCTCCCCACATCCCTATCCTCCTCCTTGAAGCTTCCCCTTAGGCAGAAAGCATTTCAAGAAGTCCTTTGGTTCCAACCAAAGTGAGTTACCTAAATTAAAGGTAACGATTTCTCTTAAATTATTTTCATTTATTTTGCTTCTCCAACCCCCAAACTCTTTTTATTTCCTTTCTTTTGTAACAACAACAGTATCCTCAATATACTAGGATGTTGTTATAAGAAGGATTCAAACTACACATACACACAACTTCATCTAATGGATGATGAACATAATGTTTCTGTGGATGGCAAACTAACGCCTCACGAAACGATGATTGTTCAAATACATCTTACCACCTCTCATGGTGTCCATTATGATGGCACTATAATTAAATATGATATTAATGATATATATTTTATATATAAGCTTCTGTAATTCCATTTTATTTCATACCATTATTCGTTTCATGTTGTATATACATACGATAATTTCATTTGAGGAAGTGCGGACTACCGCCCCCTTAAAATGATATGACTCGTTCATACCACACATTGAACATATAAAGGATGGTGTTAATGAACTTAAGTAACATATATAAAATATTATATTATACTGGAATAGTAATATACCTATGTATCATTTGGATTCGATTCTTTTAAAATAAAAATTAAATGGAAGTAGCGTTTGTGCGTACGTACGGACTACCGTCTCCACGAACGCGATGAGATTTATTCTCCATCGTATCCATTAAAGTCTTATTCTCATTTTAGGGTTAAAAATAATGTTAATATCATTCTGATTATGAATAAGATATAATCTATCCATTACAAACATGTCTTACGTAACCAAACATTTAAGAAGAACGAATCGATTATCACCCGAAACGACGATAATACTAAGATATTATTAATAAAGCAATGTTAAAAGATCATATATGATATCATATTAATGTATATGATTCTTGTATAATTTAATAACAATTATTTCACCATTATACCGGAGGTTAACCTACCCCAACCAAGGAAAATTTCAAGGTAAGGGTTATTTCACAATCTCTTCATTATCCGAGGTTGTATTATACGTAATAATCTACTGGGATCTCTTTATCATCCACATCCATGTTTCTTCGAAATGTATTTCAAAACATTTTTACTATTTACATGAATATGGGTTAAAGTCATTTATACCCTTGTTTGACTTTTTATAAGAGGTTTATAAAGGAATCTTTCCGTCGTTTTCAAAACAAGGTCCTTTTTAACCTTTTCGACAGAATTGAGGTAAGAATGTTTTTTTTAACTTATACGGCGGGTGCGGTTATTTTCCGCCGTTATAAAATCGTCGAAGCTTTCCATACAAGCTTATAAGAATATTTTCAAAGAAAATGTTTTATTTTATATGGATCTTAAATGGTTTCAAAATAAATGGAGATACTTCTTTAAAAAGAATTTTGATTTCATCTATGTCAACATCCTTTGATGGATTTTAAGATTATTTGAAGTTGATTTATTATAATACAAAACTTCTATATTGTATTGAAGGTTTTGTGATATGTTTGAATGTGGATGTGCTATTTTATACCATTCATATTTTATGGTGAAACTATTGACATTTCGTATGCTAGTTTTAACCCGAATGTTTATGTTATATTTCAAAATTTTCTTCAGATGAATGTGCTAAACAAGTATGTTCCGGGTTGGGGACCGGTAAAAGTAAGCCCTCTAGGTTGGGGACTGGTTAAAGTAAGCCCTCCAGGTTAGGGACTGGTAAAAGTAAGCCCTCCGGTTTGGTCTCCGGTTATTAGAGGTACTCCGGGTTGGTGTCCGGTTATTAGAGGCACTCCGGGTTGGTGTCCGGTTATTAGAGGCACTCCGGGTTGGGTTCCAGTTAGAAGTAACCCCTAGGTCTTGGGATGAGGCCTAGACAATGAAATTAACGTTTGACATTATGCATTCCAACATTATGAAAGTGGTTATTGATTTTTGCATGTGATTATTCGATTAGTAGAATATCCATGTGAATAAGTAAATGACATTATTTCATTTTATTTATGCCATACCATGTTGAATGTTCATGTTTAAAAGGCTTTTGTTTTATTTATACATTGCCTTAAATGTTTATTCTTATTTATGAAAGTTTCCGCTATATTGTTATCCTTATTGGGCATTTGAGCTCACCCCTTTTCTGTGTTTTATTTTTCCCAGGTAGTGAAGAAGTAAATTATGAATGACTTGCAGGGATATTATGAGGGGTTAATAGTGTGGATATGAAGACTTTGTTGTTGTAGTAGTTTTTTTTCACTTTGAAATGTAATGTAAAACATTATGATTATATCTAGTGTTTCCAAGGCTACTAAACCAATCGGTCTTTCGGGATTTGATCTTTCTTGTGATCATGCCAATGTTACGAAGTAATGCACCGACTCTGGGTAGCTGGGGTCGGGGCGTTACAGTTGGTATCAGAGGAAGTTTAGTACAAACCTTGGAAGCTAGATTTAGATAAACTCTGATTAGAGCACGTAGACCTAAGATGAACTTTGAGGATTAGTATAGAATAACTTCCTAGAATTTTGGTATTGTAGAGATTTTGTGAGTTTTCCGAGCAATACATCCCTATCTGGATACGAGCAGGTAGAGGTGGCTCTGGCACAGATGTACCTAGGGGTAAAACCCGAAAACACCGCTTTGAGCTAGACTCGAACGGGAACTGGTGCACGACAACGGGCCTTGCTGCACTCTTGGTTACGACACTCCCGGGGGATATGCTTAGGATAATTCTCATTTTCTTTACAAACCATTATGAAGGGTTTATGAGTATATACATCCACAAATGAGACATTTTTATGATTATGGATTATATCCATAAATAGTTCAATTTATGTTAAGTGTTTTATAAGTATGGGATTATGTATTTTGATTCATAAACTGATCTAGTTTATGCCATTGTCTAGAAATGGCGCCCAGTAGAAGGAATGAGAACTCCAGCAATGCACATGATCCAAAGAAAAAGAAGGATCATATCTTTCATGGTCTTAAGCCAGAATTTATAAGAGAAATAGTCTCCCATGTATTATCATCATATGAAGAAATAATATCATGTGTTGATAAGATAAGTGAAGAGTTTACTGAGTCCTATGGCTTTGAAGGGAAGCAAGAGAAGAAAAGGATGGAAGAGAGAAATATGGATTAAGGGAAGAGGGAAAAGAAGAATTTTCCCATATGTGGTAACTGTGGAAAGAAACACCCTAGAACTTGCCTGAAAAGAATGGGAGTTTGTTATAAGTGTGGAGGAAAAGGGCACAAAGTACGTGACTGCAAGGGTAAGAAAATTGTTTTAAATGTACAATGCTTCATTTGCAAGGAGTTTGGACACTACGCGAACCTATGTCCCAGTCATCAGACTATGCCGCAAATGATGTTATTGGATAATAATCAAGTTATGATACTACCACAGATGAAGAGGAATGATTAGAGTTCTTAAGTTGATTATGTCAATTGAGTGTTGTATCAACAATGTACTTGTTATAATAATTATGGAGTATATAAGGATTGTACTGCAGTACTATTTCATAAAGGACTTGAGATTGTGTGGAACAAAGAAAAGTGACTCAATAGCAGGATAAATTTTTGGAAAATATATGGTTGAGAGAATGATAAATCATAATATAGTTCTGATGCTGAGGTAGTGATTTTAGAATAATACATGATTGATTTGGATAAATTATATTGGATATTATTGACTACCTTGAAGCTGATTAATGATTTGTATATTCCATCATTGTTGGGGTTTAAAACATTTTTGGATTAATGAAGTATATCCAGCATTCTATATGGAATAAGGGAACATGAATGTAATCAATAAGGAATATGGTAATACATGATGAAGGTATTCATATGCTATTGCGGGGTAAAAAGGATCTATATTATGTTTACCTTCCTTATAAATGTTGTACTGTGAGTTTTGATAGAAGTATTTTGGATAGTTCTAGTTTGGATTATTTTGGATTTCCATAAAAGGAAAACCCGGAGGTCGGGCGGCAACCCGTCGCGTCCGGCAAGGCTGCGAGACTTGAACCCGGAACCGAAGGGCGACAAAGGTGTATCACCTACCACTGGCCCACGAGATGTCCTGGATTAAATAATGTAGTTTTTATTAAAAGATCTTTTAGATGAATTATAAATTCGTTTATTTTGGAACCCTATACGAATAGTGTAAATAGAATATTTTTTACATTCTATTATCTTTTAGAGTGAAAGATGAGTATGTGGTAGAAATTTATTAATGGATAAAACTCTAATTATAAAGTAAGTATATCTCCATATGATCTTAGCCAATCTCATAAAAAATTCCTCAATATTAAGAAAAGCAAATTAGAACAAAAATGTTTTCCTAGATGGTACCTTAAATCATCACTAATTTATGGCTTTGGGATTGTTGGCCTTTTCATAGCCATGTTCTCTACCACTCTCCATCAGGTAATTGATGGTTAGATTTTTCTTCCATATCCATATTTTACTACATGGAACCCTAGTATGTGTTATTTTCGGTAATCTTCACACTTTCGACTCTTTATTTTAAATAGAGGCCTCATTAATTCATTTTTCGATGTGGGATTTCAACTAAGATATTTTGAAACGTCAAAAATGTGTTATCCTAATACCCTATGTTTTGTTGAACCGATGGTATTTCAAATCATCATAGATTGATGAATTTAAGGACCTCAATTTTATACTTGTTTGTGATTGATGACCTCAATCACTACCTATAAATATTTACGTTTTTCCTCCAATTATATGTCTCAAATTGCCACCAATGTTCTACTAATCGAGATCATAATTTGGTGGTGACCCTTTCATTTCTCTTTTCCGCATATTAAGACTAAATTTTAGTAACCCAATTTCCGATGTGGGTTTTCCCACAAATATATTATCTATTTTCAACCTTTTATTTTCGAAGAACAATTTCAAATTGCGAGGACGCAATTTATTGAAGGAGGGGAGAATGTAACACCCCAAGATTTCATAGTGTGTTATTTCTTCAAAATAATTCAATAACTTTCACTACATGCAACACCAAGTTCAAGCACACCATGACATACCAAACAAGCCGTTCAAAAGAGGTTATGAATATTATTAGATAAATTTTAATGTTTATATAATCCTTATAATTTTAGAATCCATATTATGAGTTTCTTAGATATAATGCAAGAACAAATTCATTTTCAGTATTGCACTTTTATCAACTTTAATAGTGAACCCTTTTTAAATACTATATTTTAAACTTTTTGACTAAATAGGGACATCAAAAATTTAAAATGAAACATCCCAAGCTTCTACGGTACGTTTCTCCTCGAATAATGCGATAGCGTGTGTTGTACGCAACCTCGAGTTCTAACACACACCACAACTAATTAAACTAGCCGTTGTGAATAGTAATACATACTTTTTGAAATCATATATATTTTATATTTAAAAATGGACTTCATTTTTGGATTCGGAATATCGAAATTAACCTAGGGTGAAATTTTGGTACTTTTCGGATAACTTTTATATTTTGATGAATAGTGAAAATTACTAAATTTTAATTAAAAACAACTTTTTTAATCAAGATAATTAATATTGATAAATTATGAATTTTAGTAGTTTTAAAGTATATTTAGAATATATTTTTACCATTTAATATAATGTTGGTCATTGGACATAATTTTACAATTAAATTGAACATAAACAAGTGTCAATCTTTTGATAGTTATTATCTCTTAAAAACACGCTTTTTGTTTTGACAGCGGGAATTAATTTTAAATTAATTTCTGCCACTTCTGTGTTTTGAATTTAGAAAAATGGATTCCATATTTGGAATCAGGATGTTAAAATTGTGTAAATAGGTAACTTTTATTTTTAGACATTTTGAATAATTACTGCGGTAAATATTTTATTTACCATGGTTAAAGGGTAAATCCGGTAAATAAGGGTTAAAAAATAATATTATAATAATAAAAAATTACCCTAAAACGTGTTCTAACCTTATTGGTGAACACATACCCGACCATAGGCATCCTTGGGTAAATTTGGAGACCCCTTGGAGCCACTTGTATGTGGTAGGGACACATTATATTAATAAAGTTAAAATAAAAATAAAAATGGCATAAGCTTACATCTTTTAGAAGAACAATTTTTACATAGGGTTATACATGGTGGATTTTCGATTATAAATATTCATTAGAAATCTAAAAAGATTTCCTACATAATGATATTTTATTTATAATTTTTAGACATTAAATAATTTATTTTATTTATGACACAATGATGATGCAGTAATTACTAAAATAGTGAAAAATTTAAATAATTGATCTTATAAATACCCAAATAATTATAATATGAAACTTTTAATGAATTAAACTAATATTATATGATAATGTGATATATTAGGATTGATTTAATTGACTTTGTTCGAAGTAATCAATCTGTTAGGAGTTTCACAAAAATCAACTATTGAATAGTGTCAAAATTGACATAAAAGAGTTCTTAAAACAAATATTATATTATTAATTGATATTAAATTCCTAAAAATCTAAGGTTCGGCCAAGAGACTTATATTATGATAGGTTCCTCATTAATAGACCACTTGGGGGTCGCTTGGATGTATATAGTATGTTTATTAACCATATTACATAAAAATACAAAGAGACATTGTAAAAGTGAAACTAATTAACTTAGAGTTAATACTTAATGAAAAGGTTAATATAAGTACCCAAACCTGTCTAAATTCTATTGGATGAGTGGTTTTCGACCTATCCCCACCTTAACCTTTTAATAGTCAACTTTGGAGACATTAGAAACCGAATATGAATTTATTATAAATTAATATTTCTAGCTTTTCCAAAGGTGCCCCTCACCCCTCTTATAAAAGGGAACTCCTCCTCATTTCTTCACACCTCTCAAGCCACTTGGCTCATCCAAACTCTGCCCAACTAAGCTCCCCACATCCCTCTCCTCCTTCTTGAAGCTTCCCCTTAGGCAGAAAGCATTTCAAGAAGTCCTTTGGTTCCAACCAAAGTGAGTTACCTAAATTAAAGGTAACGATTTCTCTTAAATTATTTTCATTTATTTTGCTTCTCCAACCCCCAAACTCTTTTTATTTCCTTTCTTTTGTAACAACAACAGTATCCTCAATATACTAGGATGTTGTTATAAGAAGGATTCAAACTACACATACACACAACTCCATCTAATGGATGATGAACATAATGTTTCTGTGGATGACAAACTAACGTCTCACGAAACGATGATTGTTCAAATACATCTTACCACCTCTCATGGTGGCCATTATGATGGCACTGTAATTAAATATGATATTAATGATATATATTTTATATATAAGCTTCTGTAATTCCATTTTATTTCATACCATTATTCGTTTCATGTTGTATATACATACGATAATTTCATTTGAGGAAGTGCGGACTACCGCCCCCTTAAAATGATATGACTCGTTCATACCACACATTGAACATATAAAGGATGGTGTTAATGAACTTAAGTAACATATATAAAATATTATATTATACTGGAATAGTAATATACCTATGTATCATTTGGATTCGATTCTTTTAAAATAAAAATTAAATGGAAGTAGCGTTCGTGCGTACGTACGGACTACCGTCTCCACGAACGCGATGAGATTCATTCTCCATCGTATCCATTAAAGTCTTATTCTCATTTTGGGGTTAAAAATAATGTTAATATCATTCTGATTATGAATAAGATATAATCTATCCATTACAAACATGTCTTACGTAACCAAACATTTAAGAAGAACGAATCGATTATCACCCGAAACGACGATAATACTAAGATATTATTAATAAAGCAATGTTAAAAGATCATATATGATATCATATTAATGTATATGATTCTTGTATAATTTAATAACAATTATTTCACCATTATACAGGAGGTTAACCTACCCCAACCAAGGAAAATTTCAAGGTAAGGGTTATTTCACAATCTCTTCATTATCCGAGGTTGTATTATACGTAATAATCTACTGGGATCTCTTTATCATCCACATCCATGTTTCTTCGAAATGTATTTCAAAACATTTTTACTATTTACATGAATATGGGTTAAAGTCATTTATACCCTTTTTTGACTTTTTATAAGAGGTTTATAAAGGAATCTTTCCGTCGTTTTCAAAACAAGGTCCTTTTTAACCTTTTCGACAGAATTGAGGTAAGAATGTTTTTTTTAACTTATACGGCGGGTGCGGTTATTTTCCGCCGTTATAAAATCGTCGAAGCTTTCCATACAAGCTTATAAGAATATTTTCAAAGAAACTGTTTTATTTTATATGGATCTTAAATGGTTTCAAAAAAAATGGAGATACTTCTTTAAAAAGAATTTTGATTTCATCTATGTCAACATCCTTTGATGGATTTTATGATTATTTGAAGTTGATTTATTATAATACAAAACTTCTATATTGTATTGAAGGTTTTGTGATATGTTTGAATGTGGATGTGCTATTTTATACCATTCATAGTTTATAGTGAAACAATTGACATTTTGTATGCTAGTTTTAACCCGAATGTTTATGTTATATTTCAAACTTTTCTTCAGATGAATGTGCTAAACAAGTATGTTCCGGGTTGGGGACCGGTAAAAGTAAGCCCTCCAGGTTGGGGACTGGTTAAAGTAAGCCCTCCAGGTTAGGGACTGGTAAAAGTAAGCCCTCCGGTTTGGTCTCCGGTTATTAGAGGTACTCCAGGTTGGTGTCCGGTTATTAGAGGCACTCCGGGTTGGTGTCCGGTTATTAGAGGCACTCCGGGTTGGGTTCTGGTTAGAATTAACCCCTAGGTCTTGGGATGAGGCCTAGACAATGAAATTAACGTTTGACATTATGCATTCCAACATTATGAAAGTGGTTATTGATTTTTGCATGTGATTATTAGATTAGTAGAATATCCATGTGAATAAGTAAATGGAATTATTTCATTTTATTTATGCCATACCATGTTGAATGTTCATGTTTAAAAGGCTTTTGTTTTAGTTATACATTGCCTTAAATGTTTATTCTTATTTATGAAAGTTTCCGCTATATTGTTATCCTTATTGGGCATTTGAGCTCACCCATTTTCTATGTTTTATTTTTCCCAGGTAGTGAAGAAGTAAATTATGAATGACTTGCAGGGATATTATGAGGGGTTAATAGTGTGGATATGAAGACTTTGTTGTTGTAGTAGTTTTTTTTTCACTTTGAAATGTAATGTAAAACATTATGATTATATCTAGTGTTTCCAAGGCTACTAAACCAATCGGTCTTTCGGGATTTGATCTTTCTTGTGATCATGCCAATGTTACGAAGTAATGCACCGACTCTGGGTAGCTGGGGTCGGGGCGTTACACTAATGAAGTTTTATTTTGGTTGATTTATATTAAAGACTAGTATGTTGAAATTTTTAAATCATATACACTTGGATAATAAATAGATTCTCTAATATTACACATTTTCTATGAAAACCCATGAATTAACTAGTTGAAATTGAGTGAGGAATGCCTTGTTAATTCTAAATATGCCTTTCCTTAGTTCATGTGTTGGTGTGTTGTGTGATAGATTTTTCTGACTTGTTTTGTAGTAGAGTTGTGGGATTTTTTTGTGATGTGGGGTGGTATGGGTTGTGTAATGGAATCTCAGGTTGAGAGATTGATAGATTTTGGAATGGATGAGAATTATTGTGCAGTGGGGTTGCGATCGGGTTGTACGGTGATGTGTTGTGGTATTTCATGTTATGGTTATTTTTGGTTATTTCCCAAATAGTATTGGAATAGATGAATAAATAATTGGATAATAATGTTTGTAATTGTCTTAGGTTTTTCTACTTAGTGGAATGGATAAATTAGTTATAAAAAATAATACTAATGGTGTTGACGCTCCTTTCGTCACAGAATCTAAAGATCGGAAAAGGGAATCTCTGAGCTCAAAGCGATTCATCCTTTGAAGAAAACATCAAAAATCAACAAAGGAAGGAAGAAAGGATCAACAAAAGCATCACCGAGCAAGTTATCTAACTAGCGCGCAAGTATACTTGCGCGGCCACCTTGGTCGCGCAGGTGAGTTGCGCGACCTAATTGGTAACCGCCCGGTAACCGGCCGGGGTCTTCTTTTGCCTATAAATAGACCCTGTGGGCCCCCCATTCGAGAGGATCTTTTTCCAGAAACTCGGATTGAAGCTCCCGACGCCCAAGTCTCTTCTCAAAGCTTCCGGAACACTTCTAAGGTAATTTCTTACCTAGAACGGAAGATCTAAAGAGAAGAAGGAAGGCCTAAGTGTTGTAACATATCAAACACTTGCGCGTTGAATTTATTCCTTCAATATAACTTGTGCGTCCCTTTTCTGGAAGAACCTCAAGGGGATTCTAAAGGGTTTTATCAAGAGTCGCTCAAGTATTTCAATTCTGATTGGAAATTGCACAAGTACACCATGTGTCGCGCAAGTATACTTGTGCGTCCAATACTTGCGCGCCGCCGCAGGACTTGCGCGCCTTTCAAGACTTGCGCGCCCCTATCTTTTTGGGTGCCCATCTTTCCCATTTTACCCCTCTTAAGCCATTTCACCTTTCCTTTTCAAGATTCAGTCTTCAAGACACTCTTCAAAGCCATTTATGGCATGATTTCTTGATTTGACTTTCTTATCTGAAAGGAATTCTGTGGAATCTCTCTCAAAGTCTAGTGATTTAAATATCCTTATGTCACTAAAATATGGAGAGTTCATTAATTCAACCTCATCCTTTAAGATGAGAAAATCCTAACTTGGGTCTCCTTTTCAGGAATAATCCCCAGTTATAAAACCTTTAATATGGGCATCTTCCTCAGGAGTAAGCCCCAATCAAGTCCTCTAATCTTGGGCATCCTTCTTATGAATTAGCCCCAACCTCAAATATGGGCATCCTCCTCAGGAGTAAGCCCCAAACCTTTGTCCCTTAACCTGGGTCTCCTTTTCAGGAATAAGACTCAGTCATAACCTGGGTCTCCTTTTCAGGAATAAGACTCAGTCATAACCTGGGTCTCCTTTTTTTCAGGAATACGACTCAGTCATAACCTTGGGCTTCCTTTTCAGGAGTAAGCTCCAAGTCCCTTAACCTGAGTCTCCTTTTCAGGAATAAGACTCAGTCATAACCTTGGGTCTCCTTTTCAGGAATAAGCCCCAAGTCCCCTTAAACTTCTCTTAACCAGTCATAATTTACCTTTGATTTGGGTTTCCTTTTCAGGAATAAAACCCAATCATAAGTCCCCTCCTAACATGGGAATCCTCCTTAGGAGTATGCCCCAAGATTAGAGTATTCAAATCTCAATGAAGCACATATAACTTTATGGACCCTGTTCATGGATTTTCTCCCTAAAAGTAAATCCTTAACCTTCATCTATCTGGGCAGTCATCTATACATAAGCCCCAAACAAATTCTTATGATTGCATCTTTTATGGCACAATTGTCTAAATTTTATCAATACCTCTTGTTTCTCACACCGAGCATGACTCACGTGAGCTTAGAGTGTAAATGTAATTATGACATTCATCTTTGAGCCATCAATCGTAAACATCATACGACATTCCTCGAACTACGTGGGTTCTGATTCCTTTTCCAAAAGAAAGGATACGTAGGTAGCCCATTTATGGGTTTGATCCCAACTTTGAAAAAATCTCTGTCCTTATGAATGATGATAAACTTCAAGTGCCCCACTGAGTGGCTTTAAAACCAGTCTGGTCATCATAATGACCAAGAGACTTTTATATAAATGTTTTGAAGGATACCATTGACCAAGAATCTCTAAACAGATATAGATGATTCTCAATTGATGAAGAACCTCGAATACATATAAAAGATTCTCTAAATTTCTTGCATATTTAATCATTGATTGTTAAAACTAAAGGAAAGTACATTTTATACTTGGTAATGTAATAAGGATTCACGAACATAACTTAAATCTATAAAGAGAGTCCCGGAGTAGACAATAATTCCCCTCAAAAAGGTGTGATGAGTCCGACCTCCCATCCTCTCGACCAATGCAAATTCCTAAGTCTCATTAGTCCACAAGCTAATGAGCGCCTGCCTTTGGAAAGTAGGTCCAAACGGATGTGGAATCATTGGATGTTTCCGGTTCTACGAACAAACCCGTTAGAAACCGATCAGAACATTTGAATCTCCCGTCCAGGAGGTCATCCCCGGATTCCGTGCGAAACAAAAATGGTGAACCCGACGTAAATCCTTAACCAAGTGAAAGTGATGTTCTTCTTATTTGTTAGGCCCCTTGGGCCAACAAGGCAATCATTGACATATGCTCATCCAAAAGATGCAGTGTCCGGATTCATCTTGATTATGTCTGTTACATGGAACAGGCACTCTTTTCTCAAGATCTTATGCAAAAATGGCTTTCCTTAAATTCACCCCTGTGAATACTGCTGCTGTGAACACCTATACTGTGAGGTCTGCTGCTGTGAAAACCAATGCTGCTACTCCTGCTGGAACGTCATCCGCTCTGAGGACGACATCACCAACTCAGCGTCTTCAACGCTGTGTTTCTAATACACTGGTTAAGGAGTACCGTCGCAATGGTACTTTCCCAACTCTGGAGGCCGCTCGTCAAGCCCTCCAAGTTAACAACTCTACCTGGTCGTCCGGACAACAGCGGCCAGCAATCAAGAAGCAGGTGGTGCTGACTACCATCTCCAACCGTTTCGGGTCGTTATCCCCGGAACACAATTTCCATTCACTCCCTTACTCCAAGGAAGTGAATGAGCAGGTCCCTTGGGGCCTTAATTCAAAAAGACAGGAGTCCTTCCCGAGGGCTCCCATCAACAATCGCCGCCAGACTCGTGCGGTAGTGCGCCCTCAACAGGATGAGGGTACCGACTCCAGGCATTCAGCTCAGGTTCCTCGAACCCGAGCAGGCAAGATGAACCACCAGAGACGGAATCCGGTTAACAATAGGCAGGTTGTCATCCATGCCATCTCCGGAGAAGTCCACCAACCTAACTTGGTGGCAAACAACGAGCAGGCATACACACCTGCCCGTTTTAATTCAGCTGTCCAGTAGACTCATCTGGCAGCATCAAGCCGATCCCGCCAGGCAATTCCGGCGGAGTACCATAGGCAGGAACATACACCTGCTTATACATCACCAGTTAGTCAGCAGGCTCGTCTGACTACATATGATGGATCTCGTCAACCGCGTTTGGCGAAGTGTAATCAGCAGGAACATACACCTGCTAATACTAATCAGGCCTACCAACAGTCTCGCTTGGTAGCACCCGGAGAAGTCAGTCGGAAAGTACCGACGACAAACAGGGGGCAGACTCAACTCTCTGCCTCTACACTTGAGTACTATTAGGATTCACTGACAGGAAAAGGAGGACAGGAATAGGCACATACACCTACTCCAAGCCCGGAATGGACGTATATCCCCGTTCCGGCGGCTGAAGTCACCAAACATATTTTGTCAATGGTGAAAGAGCAGAAGCAAATTCCTGCTCATATTCTGGATGCTTGCCAGGATATCATAACAGCTTCAGCATCATCTCAGGGAAAGACACATAAATCTATCCCTAGCAATGGAGTGACACATCAACGATTCACTCCGGAACAGACACACACATCTGTTCCAGTCCAAGAGGGTTATGGGGCATACTCCCCCATATCATACGGACAACCAAGTCAGGCACATACACCTGATTTGAGTGGAGATCGTCAGCCTAACCTGACCATCTTTCCTGATCAGGCACATACACCTGCTCAGAGCAATCACTTTCGTCATCAAGTGGTTTCTAAAGCGAGTAAGAAGGCATCTAAGAAAAAGATCCGCCCAGCACAGTCAGGAGATCAAAGGCCAATCTGCAACAAGGCCTTGCTCGATGCTGGAGTTCTTGAAGCCCTCAGACATTTATCTGTCGGAATTCAAGATTTTACTACCTCAGTTCCCAATAACTGGAACATTAATTCTGAAGGTCTTCAACAGACACTTCCTCATGAAGACTTGCTTCATGAAAATTCGGTCAATCTTGAAGTTTCTTCTTCAGATGAGAGCCACAGGAACCCTCTGTGTGGTCAGAAGGCCAAGGAGCAAGAGATTTCATCTTTTGTTGTAACCCATCATGATAGTCCTCCTCATGGTGATGAACTTCGCTGCGAAAGTCCTCTCCGCAGTAGTGATTCACGTTGTCTCGAAAATTCTTCAGAAGGCAATGTAGTGACGAGAAAGCCCTCCTATCTCGAGGCACTTGCAAACGTAAAACCAGTCATGTATGATTCTTTACTATCGGCAGGTGAAACTCTTTCTCCATCAAAAGATAGCATTTGGTTCAGGTTATTCTCCGAACCATCCCTGGGTCATTCATCTTCCAGCATGAATAGTGATTTCTCTACCAATCTTGTTGAATCCGATGAAGCAACAAGGAAACACCAACTCTGGTCCAAACAGGTAGAATAATCTTCATTTAATGATAAGGAGGAAATGCTGAACATGAGGAAAAAACTGGCAAAAGGTGAAGTACCAGTCATGTTTTGGCCATTGGCTGATTCCCAGTACGACATTCCAAAGATGTTGACGGATGATGGAATCCATGATATTCGTCTCAACATATGGAAAGCTCTTTGCCAATTAAAGAATAAGGTATTATCTTATGATGAATATGAAAATCATCTTAAGATAATAGAATGGTTACAATGCCAGATTGATTTGGCATCTCTATCAGTCTCTCGGTATCCGAAGGCTGAAAAGCAACAGAGAACCCTTCAACGTTCATGCCTTGGCTCACTAAGAAGATTGCGTCAGTTAATTGCCAATGCTCCATCTGATGTTCATATCAGAGGATGGGGTGTTCACGGAGCACTACATTTCACAGTGCTTTTCGGTCAGCAAAGCCCGCCGAAAATGGTCTCATGCAATGTTATTGCCCATGGCCGGCCACAGTTAATGGGCTTTGTTCATAATCAGAAGCTTGCTCAAGAACAAGCTTCAACTAGTTCCTCTCAAAATCAAGTATATAGAGAACTGGTTGTTGAATTGCTCCTACATCAAGCAGGCGAGAATATTGCACAAGCCTCTCGTCTGGAGCAAACACGTCATCAAATGACAGAAGTTTCGGAAATCATCCAACGGTCTGTTGAACCAGGTGATAATAGTGGATACAGGTTAATGCATCCAGCTAATTTCCGAACTAATATTCGCAAGATCACGAGAGATTTTAAGAAGATCTCAGACATAGCATGTCAAGAGACACCCCAGCTTGCCAGACTGGGGACTTCTCTAACCCAACCCTCAGATTCAACGAATGGGATTCGAGGAGTTGAGCGGAAGCAGCAGGAACATCCCCAGTCCACCGGACTGGGGACTTTTTCAAATCTTCAATCCTTCCCTCAGAGAAAGTCAGTATTCTCTAGATTAGGGAATAAGCCTCAAGAGGAATGAAGAGCCAAGCTGTCAGGAGATTCTCTCCAAGTGACGGTTCTCCAAGAAATTCCTGAGGGATCAAGTCAACGGAATGCCATGTCTCATCATGGACATAGAAGGAGACAATATCACAGAAATGATGATAGAAATGATTCCATGCAATATGCATCCATTAATGTCATCAATGTCGTTGCTGCTGATTCACCAGATGAGGCTCAATCAGAGGGATCAGATGAAGAGGTTCCTGCTCAAGAAGTCACGCACACAGACCTAAATGAAGAATGGGTGCGCACACGTAATCAAAGGCTTACCCAAAATCTGGGTATTACTTCAAGTAACCCACTTCCCCCTCTCCGAAAAGGATCCAATAAGGGGAAAGGAAAGAATCAGGTTACTTCTCACCCTTCCTCTGAAGGAGGTCAATCGCTCTCATTAGAGAAAAGGTTTGCACAACAGGAGGAAGAAATGAAAGAATTAAGAAGGTTGAATGCAGAACTACTTCAGAGTAGTCTTCTTCTTAAGAATGCTGAAGTCCGACAGCCGAAGGAATTTGTTGTAACTACTGAGATGGATCAAGAATATCCTCCTTTATTAGTACACCCACAGAGGTCTAATCCTACGGGTCAAACGCAACAACGGTTGGCAGCACTACCATCAGTTGCAGCACCAACCACCACGTCTGTCCAAGCTCCATTCATTGCACCTACCCAATACCAAGTTCAACCTAACATTTCTCAAAAGTTAATAACTACTATTGAGTCATTAACAGCTCGGTTAGAAACTATGGAAGGGAAACGGGCGCAAGTTCAACCTGAAAAGAAAGTTTACCCTGAATGGGTAGATTCAATTTCTCCTCCATCCAGTTTTGGAAACCCTATTTTCCCTACTTTCAATGGATCAGGCGACCCTGAACAACATTTGACGCATTACGTGTCTTGTTGTGATCCTATGATGGGAACTCCAGAGCAGAAAAAGCAGTGAAACTCAGATGCTTCGTGCGAACCTTGCATGGACCAACTTTTGTCTGGTATACAAGCTTGAAATCCCGGGCAGTAATCGGATGGGAGGATCTTCGTCAAAAATTACTTCTTCAGTTTACCTCAACTTTACCAAAAACGACAGTTTTCGATCTTACAAACTGCAAGCAAAGGGAGAATGAAAGAGTCTCTGATTTCATTGCTCGTTGGAAGGGATTAACGTATTCCTTGAGTTTATCACTCCCTCAGGAGGAATTGTTGCCAATCTGTGTGGAAAATTTGCGTGACGAATTACGCACGCCATTGATCCATGTGAAATACACAGGAGGGTTTCGAGACCTTACTTCAATCGCTCAACAGATTGAAGATTCCCTTATACAGGCTAAGGTTAAATCTCATGTAATTCCATCAGCTCCAGGAAGAAGAATGGGTAAAGAAGAAACTGCTACAGTTATGCTTAAACAGGCACTTGTACCTATTTCTACTTCAAAACCTCCATCTTCTCGAAGGGCTCCACCTCCTGAACGCCAACAACAAAGGCTGTTTTGTCCAAATGATCAAAAAGATCAACGACGAAAACAATTTGAGGATATGAAGAGTAAAACATACTCTTTCCGAAGTGAGCATGTTCCTGGTTACTTCATTTCAGCTCTGGAAAATAATTTGGTTCAATTACCAGTGCCGAAGAGGCCAAACAAGGAAGGAGATGAAGACCGTCCCAATTATTGTCCCTTTCATCAAATGTTGGGGCATCCCATCCAAGATTGTTTTGTCTTTAAAGACCTCCTGCAAAAGATGGTCGACTTGGGGCAAGTCAAATTGAAGGGTTCTTCAGCTCATGTAGCGTGTATTACCGCTACAGATCCAGAAGAAGGAGGCGAGTGGCAGGAAGTCAAAAGCACAACTGCGAAAAAATATGATGATTGGATGGTCAGAAAGACAATCAATCGGACCCATTCCATTTTGCAAACACAATTGAAGAAGCCAATTGTGTCTCCTACAAAAGCTGCAGTAAAGCCTCCATCAAAAGACAAATCCTCAAAAGGGCAGCGCAATTCAAAGAAGAAAGAGGAATCAGGAGAAGTTGAGTATGTATCAAAGCCTAAATTGTCTTTGACTCTGGCAGATTTCATGCCATCTACTTCAAAGCCACGGGCACCGTCCCACCAAACGGCACAACCTAAACAGGCTAACCAGGTAGAGTCTTTATCAGACGAAGAGTTAATCTTTGGTTCTGTTAATATGATTCAATTAACAGGTTCATATTCCAGTCTTGATGAGCCTGAATTCCCTGTATCAAATAAGGGAACCCGAGGAAGTTCTAGAGGTTCAGGATATAGGGGAAGACGTGGATCTTTCCGAAGCCACTACTCTAATTCTACCCCTGCTAGCACTGTATATGCAGCAGAAACTCGTGGTAGAGCCCTTCAGCGAGCTCAAAAAGAACAAGAAAGTTCTTCTGCCAATGGCCAACTCAGCTTCGGCACAGTTATTTTGGAAGACCGATTAAAGGTTCCATCTTCTTTATCTCAGCAAGTAAATGGATCTAATCAGTCTAATTTTCCAAAACCAAAGATGTTTCCAACTTCAATACAAGATGCATCAGCTTCCAAAGCATCTGCTTCCAAGGTACCTGCTAAACCGCATATTCATATTGGGAAACGCAGACCTCTAGATCAAAAGTATGATATATTGAAACACTTGGCCCAAGTAACAGCCAAATTATCAATTTTGGATGCCTTGAATCTATAAAGAGATTTTCGGGAGGCACTCATCGAAGCTTTGTCAAGTCCTCAGGAGTTTGAAGCTGAAATTGCTGCAGCTGAAATTTATCATATAGAGAATAATCTTGCAGAATGCCATGCAGTGATATCTTTTACTGATAAAGATGAAGATGATGTTGTGCATGGGAACATAAAACCTTTGTACTTATCTGGAAAAGTCAATGGTATAGATGTTCGAAGATCTTTTATTGACAATGGTTCAGGAGTCAACCTCATGCCCATTCGCACACTTCGTCGATTGGGCCTCACGGAATCTGATTTATCTCCTTCTACCATGATGTTGCAAGGATATGATAAAAATGAACAAGAACCACTAGGAGAAGTTACGCTCAGAACTCAGTTTGGAGATCTTGTTTCCAATTCGGATTTCATGATTGTTGATCAAGACTCAGCTTTCAATATCTTGCTTGGAAGACCCTGGCTAGATCAGCATGCAGCTATTCCGTCATCATACCATCAATGTCTCAAATACTGTTTCGATGGTCAAGTTGGAACATTGTATGGTGATAAGGCCTCATTCAAGACATGTGAGTCTCAATACATTGAGGTGGAATTTTATCACATGAAGGGAAGAGAAAAATCTACATTGAAGGAAATTACCAAAGTTAATGCTCCATATGGTTTGGAAAAAATTCCAATAAATCTATTTTCACATGTGAGTACAGATTATGTGTTACCTATCAGTCAAATTGAAAAAATAGTCCCAAATCAAAATACTCTTATGGAAAGATCCATAATGTCAATTACGGCAATCGAGCCAGACAACATGGGAGAAATTGGTAACTTACCAAGCAGTGATGAAAGCATAAGTGGTGACGTTTTCATTTCTTCTGCTGAAATCCAACAAGTCTATACTTCGCTAATCAGGACAGAAGAAGTTATAGCAACACCAGAGGTGAATATTGATGTCGATTCTCAATCCATCATCTCCTCTTTATTTCCCAAATAAGACCCTTTTTCATCAATAGGGTCGGAAATGGAAGCTTCTTCTTCAAAATGTGAAAATTTTGACATCTCTTATGATCATGAGAATTTCGTTTTTTCATCTACTTTGCAAGTAGAAACGGAAGAAATAACACATGACGAAGAGGAAGAGGAAGATCTTAGAGATGCTCCTCCAGCATTTGAAGAGGGTATCTCTACCACTGTGGATGAACTCAGAGAAGTAAATCTGGGTACAGAGAAAGATCCACGCCCCACTTTAATTAGTGCGGCCATGACCCTTGAAGAACAAGAGATGTATATTTCTTTTCTAAAGCAAAATAAAGATATTTTTGCTTGGAATTATACAGAGATGCCTGGCCTTGATCCTGATGTTTCCACCCATCATTTGGGTTTGCCAAAAGAACATCGAGGATTCAAGCAAGCTGTGAGAAGAACACACCCAACCTATGCTTCCAAAATCGAGGCTGAAGTGGATAAGCTTATCAAAGATAACTTCGTCAGAGAATTTCAATATCCCAAGTGGTTGGATAATATTGTCCCTGTAAAGAAGAAGAACGGACAAATTAGGGTTTTCATCGATTTCAGAGATCTTAATCAGTATTGTCCTAAAGATGATTTCCCAATTCCGATTACAGAACTCTTAATTGATGCGACGGCTGGCTATGAAGTACTTTCTTTCATGGATGGATATTCTGGATATAATCAGATCCGAATGGCCCCATAAGATGAGGAATATACAGCCTTCAGAGCTCCTCAAGGTGTGTTTTGTTACCAGGTGATGCCCTTTGGTTTAAAGAATGCAGGTGCAACATATCAACGCGCCATGCATTGTATCTTCAAACCTTTTCTAGGGAAATTTGTTGAATGCTATGTAGATGGTCTGGTGGTTAAATCCAAACAACGTTTTGATCACTTGGCTGATTTGTAAGTCGTATTCCACAAGCTTCGACAACATAATTTGAAGATGAACCCCTTAAAATGTGCTTTTGGGGTAACCTCAGGAAAATTCCTCGGCTTTGTTGTACGCCATCGTGGTATTGAAGTCGATCCTGAGAAGACCAAATCAATCCTTGGTATGTCACCTCCTCAGAATTTGAAAGAATTAAGAGGACTTCAAGGACACTTAGCCTATATTCGGCGTTTCATCGCCAATTTGGCAGGAAAAAGTTTACCCTTTACCAAATTATTGAAGAAAGGAGTCACTTACCAGTGGAATGAAGAATGTCAAGAAGCATTTGATGTTCTCAAGAAATACCTCTTGATTCCACCAGTACTCATGCCACCTGTTGTGGGTAGGTCTCTTATCCTCTATGTGACAGCTTTAGAGCGATCATTGGGTGCCTTTCTCGCTCAAAAGAATGATGCTGGGAATGAGAATAGTCTCTACTATCTCAGTAGAACTATTCTTGAAGCAGAAACCCGGTATTCGAGTATTGAAAAGTGCTGCCTAGAATTAATCTTTGCAGTTCAGAAACTGAGACACTACCTGCAACATCACGAGGTCCAATTGGTATCTCGTAATAATCCACTCAAATTCATCCTTAGTCATCCAATGCTTACAGGACGTCTGGCAAGGTGGGCGGTTATTCTACAGCAGTTCGACATCCAGTATTTGTCTCAAAAGGCAATTAAGGGCCAAGCTCTGGCTGATTTCCTGGCTGAACATCCTTTAGTGGAAGACACGTATTCAGATATCGAACTCCCTGATGAGGAAGTTTTCTCTATTCAAGAGAGTCCTCAAACATGGGAAATGTATTTTGATGGTGCTTCTAGAAGTCCAACAGGGAAGAAAATGGAAAATCCTAAATTCAACAAAGTTGGTTTAGGAATTGTGCTCATTTCTCCAGATAAGGCAGTGTTACCTTATTCCTTTTTGTTGTGGGAATGTGGTACCAATAATGAAGCTGATTACCAATCTCTCATTACAGGCTTGGAGTTAGCGCTTCAAGCACAAGTGAATCACTTAAAGTTGAAAGGTGATTCAGACCTGGTAATCAAACAAGTCAATGGGGATTATGCCATCAGAAAAGAAGAATTAATCCCTTTGTATGATTACGTCAGAGAGTTAATGTCGGAATTCCCTTCAGAACCGAAATTTTCTTATGTCCCAAGATCACAAAATGCTCAAGCTGATGCACTGGCTAATATAGCCACAGCTTTAGCAGATCCAAATCGGGACGAGACAACCATCTGTATTGCCCACCGTCGTGCAATTTCACCTTATGTTCAAGTCAGAACAGAGGAAATTAATGAAATTAGTTCCATTCTTGAACCGTATGGTCATACTACAGGATGGATGTCACCTATCAGGGAATACCTTCAAAATGGAACACTTTCACCTGATAGAGCCAAGAAAGAACAAATTCGGCGACGTGTGGTCAATTTTACTCTTTATGATGGTCCAATCCACCTCGAGAAAATTCTCTACAAACGTGGTTTTGATGGAGTTCTCTTCAGATGTATTGATGGTGAAGAGACAATGGCTGTCATAAAAGAAGTGCATGCAGGAGTCTGTGGTGCCCACCCATCTGGACATAGACTGTCTGATCAAATTCGAAGGCTGGGATACTTCTGGCCTTCAATGATACAAGATTGTGTTAATTTCACAAAGAAGTGTCATTCATGCCAAGTATATGCCAACTTCATTCATCAACCTCCAGAGTTTCTTCATACAGCTAAATACTCATGGCCATTTTCCACATGGGGAATGGATGTGGTGGGACCTTACCCTTCAGCTACGGCCAAGCAGTTTAAGTACATTCTTACTGCTACTGATTTCTTTTCCAAATGGGCAGAGGCAGTACCTCTCAAAGAAGTCAGTTCTAAATGCATTGTTAGCTTCATTAAGTCTAACATCATTACTAGATTTGGTGTCCCTCATACCATATTGACGGACAATGGCACCAACTTCTGTTCTTCTGAGGTAAAGAAATTGTATCAAGAATACAACATTAAGTCCAACCATTCATCTCGATTTCATGCAGTGGCTAATGGCCAGATAGAGGCCTTCAACAAGACTCTTTCAAATATACTGCAAAAGATGGTGGATAAAGATAAGAGTTCATGGCCTGATAAACTCTATCATGCTTTATGGGCTTATCGGACTACCACTCGCAATGCAACACGGTCTACTCCATATTCATTGGTATATGGAACAGAAGCAGTCTTGCCAATTGAAGTTCAATTGCCCTCACTCAGAATAGCCATTTGTGATCAGTTGTCAACAGATGAGCAATCCCAAAAGTGGTTGAATGAATTGGAACAGTTAGATGATAAAAGATTGTGCACTTTGCACCACTTGGAAATCTATCTGAATCGGATAGCACGAGCTTTTAACAAAAAAGTTCATCTTCGTTCATTCATTCAGGGAGAATTGGTATTGGTTCTTAGAGCACCAATGATACCAGGAAAGAAGCCTCCCAATCTTGAACCAAAATGGGAAGGACCTTATTCAATACATAAGGTCTACTCCAATGGAGCATATTCTCTGATCTCAATGGATGGAGAACACATCATGACTCCAACTAATGCCAGATTTCTGAAGAAGTATTTTGTATAAACACAAAATATTGTTCCCAGATCCAAAACAATCACATTAGTTTATATTTTGTCCGAGATGACATTAAACTATATTTTGTCTGAGATGACATTAAACTATATTTTGTCCAACATAACATTAAACTGTTATAATGTCCAGCAAGACGTTAAACTGTGATGTCCTATCTACATGACATTAAACTGTACAGAAGATCCTATATTTTGTCCGAGATGACATTAAACTATATTTTGTCCAACATGACATTAAACTGTTATTGTGTCCTAGCAACATGACATTAAACTGTGTGGAACTTCCAACGTCCAGCATGACGTTAAACTGTAAAAAGTCCCCAGAACTAATATCCTCATATTGGTTCACCTTAGTCCTAGCTACATGACTTTAAACTGTACAGCACCAGTTCGTCCTTGCTATATGACGTTAAAATATACAGTAATGGTCCAGTATGACTTTAAACTGCAACTTCGTCCCACACGACATTAAACTGTGAAAAAGTTCCATAAACCGTCCAGCATGACCTTAAACTGCATCATCCCTGGTCCATGTATATGACCATAAACTATTTGCAAATCCCTTATGTCCAGCAAGACGTTAAACTGTGACGTCCTAACTACATGACGTTAAACTGTATAAAAGTCCCTCATGTCCGAAAAGACGTTAAACTATATAATCATCAAAGGTCCAGCATGACATTAAACCGCACCATCCACGGTCCATGAATATGACCTTAAACTATTCGCACTTTCGTCCAATATGACGTTAAACTGTATTGTTCTCATCGTCCTAACTACATGATGCTAAACTGTACAGAAAGTCCTTGATAGGTCCTACATGACATTAAACTGTATTTTGTCCCTGCTACATGACACTAAACTGTGCAGCACCAATAGTCCTAACTGCAAGACTTTAAACGACATAGTCCCTTTTTTATGTCCTACATGACATTAAACTGTGCGTCGTTAAGGTTGTTATTACCTCTTGTTTCTCACACCGAGTATGACTTACGTGAGCATAGAGCGAACATAAACCATAACACTCCCTTTGGGCCACTAACCATGTGTAAGTCCCAACAACATTTTTTATTAGACCATTGTCCCCAAGAACAACATGATCATTAATTCATTCTTTAATTGAACTACACGGACTTTGATCCTCACCCTCCAGGCTAGGTATGTAGGCAACCTCCCAAGGTTCAAGCCCAAAAACAATCTCTTCACATCGGTTCACCACCATCTCATATGATATTGATTTGTGAAACCACCCCTGGAATCAATATCTTTACATTGATTCACTTTTGCCCTTGTTATATGACGTTAAACTATACAACACTTTTGTCCGGTACGACAATAAACTACAATATTCTTTGATTTCCTCATTTGAGAGAGAACTATTATTGAAATTGATTTTTCAATCATGGTTTTCATTTTTAAAAGACTACATGCATACATGGTGATGCCTAAACTTTTTTAGGTTAAACCATCATTGCACTAAAGTACACTTTCACCCTTCACATGTACGAACCAAATTTGTACAAAGGGCATTTCTAGAACTACGTGGACTTGATTCCCATCCTTATGGGATACGTAGGAACATTCGAGTGTCCCTCGAATCCAGTCCCAAGTCTTTTGGGCCTAACCCCAAATTTCACTTTCAGTCCCTTGTCTGAAAAATCCTCATGAAAACACACGCTGTGTATTCATTATTATGGTCCGAATTCTATGAACCTAAACTAAGATCACTCATACTTTCGTCCTGCACGACGTTAAACTGCATTTCAAGAACTACGTATGGCTTGATTCTCATTCTTATGAGATACGTAGTGAAGTCCAAAATTTCAATTCAGGACCCAGCCACAACATGATTATGGTTTTCATTGACCTATGTATCTCTATATACATTGGAAAATACCGATCTTTATGTGTTATAATCCTAACCTTAAATATTTTCAGATCTTCATAACCCTTTTTCATGACTTCTAGTCACAAAAATGTCAAACTTCTGAGAATTCTTTTGCCTGACTATGCAGCACGTGCCCATAGGTGGCCTTGCATAAAAAGTCCACATAACAGACTTGTCAGCCAAAAGATGCTATTCATTTGACCATGCAGCCAATGCCCATAGGTGGCCCTGCATATTTCAACCCCTTAACGGGTTTTGTTAAATAATAGTAACTTCATTCTTGGGAAGAATGCCTCTTTTGTCCTTATTTGTCTTAAACAACAATATGTAGGGATCCGCGAAAAAAAAATAGCCATCCTTAACATATTTGTCCCATATCCTTTTTCATGATCTGAAAGTATTCAAGTCTATGGTTTATTCTTCTTCCCTATGTTTGGGTCAGACCTTCGTAGGAGTGATATTCATCTAGTTCTTCGATATTCTTATTTGGAAATATCTTCTCCATATTCAAGTACCTCTTTCCATACAACAAACTCTATACTTTAGAAAATTTGAATCTCCATAAACTTTCACTGGCTTTTAGCACTAGGAAAGTAAATTTCTGGGAGTTCTTTTTCTTGACTATGCAGCACGTGCCCATAGGTGGCCTTGCATAAATAGTCCACATAACAGACTTGTCAGCCAAAAGATGCTATTTTATTTGACCATGCATCCAATGCCCATAGGTGGACCTGCATATTTCAACCCCCTAACGGGTTTTGTTAAATAATAGTAACTTCATTTTTGGAAACTACATCTTCTAATGCCTTTTAGCTCTTTTTCATATCATTCCTCAGATTCAAATATTCTTAAGCCATAGTTTACATTTTTTCCCTCATACTTGAGTATGGTAATATGTTTTCAGATAAATTATCAAGGAATTAAATCCATTTTTTAATCCATTTCGGTCAAAGCTATTTTCGACCTTAAACATTATCCCCTTTATGTCCGGCGTGCATGACTTTAAATTGCCCACACAAAAGACAAAGGAACTCTGAATAAAAGTCAAGTTCCAGCTCACTAAATATACATTTTTGTATGATTTAGGTAATATTGAGCAGTTAAAAGATTCAAAGTTTGTAGGGTTATTTGTAATAATCCTAGTAAAAATCAAACTATGCTTACTAGGCCCATTGGCTTAAGTAAATTTGAAGCAGGTAATGGAAGAATGCAAGTACAAATGATTGAAGACGAAAGTGTTTTTCATTGATACACAAGAGTTAGAAGGACATCCATAGACTGGAGTCTCTTCTCTTTTTCGAGAATTACAAGAGGCTTTCAACATAACACTTCATTTGATTTACGGCATCCCGAGCTTCATTAGCAACCACCTGGAATTCATTCATTCAACTGGATACAATAAGAGATGCAGTGATACCAACTCTTCTTGGAACACTTGTTAAAGGATGTTCTTAAGTGCGGTTTGAGAAAATTTTCTGCTGATCAAACAGTGACTCTGTTTCTGTTCAAGAGACTTGGAAGATGGATACATGGATTTGAGAATGGAGCCTTGGAAGTAAAGAGCCATTTGGAGAGAGTACTCTTTTCAGATATTGCTCTAATATCATGTTTGTCTTCTCTCCACCAACCATTAGTAGAAAACATTTCAGCCCATGGGTTTTCCATTTTCATATCTTCATGGGAATGACATGGAGGAAAAATTTGAAAGTTCACACCATTGTTGTTACTCTTAATGCACAGCATAACCAAAATAGAGAAGTAGCAGTGCAGCTGCATCTCAGGTGTATAATTGTTTTCATTTGGAACATTGACTCCTTGCAGATGACCATGAACACACAGAGACAAGTAGATGCTCTGTGGGAAATTAAGATGATATTTCTTCAAGTACTTATCCAAATCCGGGAAAGTGCTGTCGCAGATATCATAGTAATCATGGCCAATAATGTTCATCATGTCATCAATCCGCTTGCTAGCCAGTTCATCAGCCATTCCAATTCCCTCAGGATCCATTGAATCTGCAAAAAAGTTGAACAAATTTAACTCTTAAATGGGTTTATTTTTCATAAAATTTGTGATAGAATTCGGAAAAAATGGCTAAAGGCATTAAGTCGCACAAGTCTAAACAAGGACGTGCAAGTATTTCATGTGTCGTGCTAGTTTTTGACGCGCAAGTATGCACCGCGAAAATACGAATACCTTTACAGGAGCGCGACAGCGAGGGAACAGTGGAAAAGAGACTTGCGCGGCTTAGGTGACCTGCGCGGTTAGAGCTCGAGAAGGGATGTAGTCCGGAAATACGGATACTTGTACGGAGGTGAGGCCGTGTATTTATAGGCTAGGAAGCCTACCTACGCGCCACACCCAGAACGCTTAAGGCCTGCGCGACGCAGACTTGCGCGCCGCCCTCTGCGCATTGAAAGACATGCGCGCCCTCCCTTTTCCTTTGAAGGGATTCGATTTCCTCAGAGTCAAATCCTCATTTCTCTCCGGATCCAACTCTGAGGGGGGACTTTTGTTGACGCTCCTTTCGTCACAGAATCTAAAGATCGGAAAAGGGAATATCTGAGCTCAAAGCGATTCATCCTTTGAAGAAAACATCAAAAATCAACAAAGGAAGGAAGAAAGTATCAACAAAAGCATCACCGAGCAAGTTATCTAACTGGCACGCAAGTGTACCTGTGCGGCCACCTTGGTCGCGCAGGTGACTTGCGCGACCTAATTGGTAACCGCCCGGTAACCGTCCGGGGTATTCTTTTGCCTATAAATAGACCCTGTGGGCCCCCCATTCGAGAGGATCTTTTTCCAGAAACTCGGATTGAGGCTCCCGACGCCCAAGTCTCTTCTCAAAGCTTCCGGAACACTTCTAAGGTAATTTCTTACCTAGAACTGAAGATCTAATGAGAAGAAGGAAGGCCTAAGTGTTGAAACTTATCAAACACTTGCGCGCCGACTTAATTCCTTCAATATAACTTGCGTGTCCCTTTTCTGGAAGAACCTCAAGGGGATTCTAAAGGGTTTTATCAAGAGTCGCTCAAGTATTTCAATTCTGATTGAAAATCGCGCAAGTACACCATGTGTCGCGCAAGTATACTTGCGCGGCCAATACTTGCGCGCCGCTGCAGGACTTGCGCGCCTTTCAAGACTTGCACACCCCTATCTTTTTGGGTGCCCATCTTGCCCATTTTACCCCTCTTAAGCCATTTCACCTTTCCTTTTCAAGATTCAGTCTTCAAGACACTCTTCAAAGCCATTTATGGCATGATTTCTTGATTTGACATTCTTATCTGAAAGGAATTCTGTGGAATCTCTCTCAAAGTCTAGTGATTTAAATATCCTTATGTCACTAAAATACGGAGAGTTCATTCATTCAACCTCATCCTTTAAGATGAGAAAATCCTAACATGGGTCTCCTTTTCAGGAATAATCCCCAGTTATAAAACCTTTAATATGGGCATCTTCCTCAGGAGTAAGCCCCAATCAAGTCCTCTAATCTTGGGCATCTTTCTTAAGAATAAGCCCCAACCTCAAATATGGGCATCCTCCTCAAGAGTAAGCCCCAAACCTTAGTCCCTTAACCTGGGTCTCCTTTTCAGGAATAATACTCAGTCATAACCTGGGTCTCCTTTTTTCAGGAATAAGACTCAGTCATAACCTTGGGCTTCCTTTTCAGGAGTAAGCTCCAAGTCCCTTAACCTGAGTCTCCTTTTCAGGAATAAGACTCAGTCATAACCTTGGGTCTCCTTTTCAGGAATAAGCCCCAAGTCCCCTTAAACTTCTCTTAACCAATCATAATTTACCTTTGATTTGGGTTTCCTTTTCAGGAATAAAACCCAATCATAAGTCCCCTCCTAACTTGGTCATCCTCCTTAGGAGTAAGCCCCATGATTAGAGTATTCAAATCTCCATGAAGCACATATAACTTTATGGACCCTGTTCATGGATTTTCTCCCTAAAAGTAAATCCTAAACCTTCATCTATCTGGGCAGTCATCTATACATAAGCCCCAAACAAATTCTTATGATTGCATCTTTTATGGCACAATTGTCTAAATTTTATCAATACCTCTTGTTTCTCACACCGAGCATGACTCACGTGAGCTTAGAGTGTAAAAGTAATTATGAAATTCATCTTTGAGCCATCAATCATAAACATCATACCCCATTCCTCGAACTACGTGGGTTCTGATTCCTTTTCCAAAAGAAAGGATACGTAGGTAGCCCATTTATGGGTTCGATCCCAACTTTGAAATAATCTCTGTCCTTCTGAATGACGATAAACTTCAAGTTCCCCATTGAGTGGCTTTAAAACCAGCCTGGTCATCATAATGACCAAGAGAATTTTATATAAATGTTTTGAAGGATACCATTGACCAAGAATCTCTAAACAGATATAGATGATTCTCTATTGATGAAGAACCTCGAATACATATAAAATATTCTCTAAATTTCTTGCATATTTAATCATTGATTGTTAAAACTAAAGGAAAGCACATTTTATACTTGGTAATGTAATAAGGATTCACGAACATAACTTAAATCTATAAAGAGAGTCCCGGAGTAGACAATAATTCCCCTCAAAAAGGTGTGATGAGTCCGACCTCCCATCCTCTCGACCAATGAAAATTCCTAAGTCTCATTAGTCCACAAGCTAATGAGCGCCTGCCTTTGGAAAGTAGGTCCAAACGGATGTGGAATCATTGGATGTTTCCTGTTCTACGAACAAACCCGTTAGAAACCGATCGAAACGTTTGAATCTCCCATCCAGGAGGTCATCCGCGGATTCCGTGCGAAACAAATGGTTTAACAAAATTGGTTGGGAAATGGAAAGATGTTATGGCTTGTTGTGTCATGATTTCATTTAGAGGTAAAAGCGAAGATGGAAGTATTATGATCTGTTTTTTTAGAGAACTCGTAGGTTTGGAATGAGTGTTTGGTATTATATTTATATATAAATTTTTTACATTTTGATTCATATATTCACCACACCCTAGTTGCTAAATATGTTCCAAACACGCCCATCATCATGTTTTTGGGTGTCTTTCGCAAACATCCCAGTGGGAGGATTGATGTTTGACCACCCGCTGTTCCTTAATCCATCCAAGAGGTAGTAGACCAAGATTATTTGGGAAGGCTCTGTCTTGTGCGGCCCAGGTGTGTGCGGTTGAGTTTTTTTCCCATGTTTCTTTGGGACGATATTTGTGGTGATTTCACATGTGTTTTCAGGATGTGATGTGGTATGGGAACCAGGTGTTTGTGAGAATTTTTTGATGTGTCTCATGGACCTGGTTATGGGAATGGGTGTGGTTGTGAGACCCATTTTTTTGCATGTGTGATTTGATGTTGCTTATGGCCCTAGTGATGGGATGCGGTGTGGTTGTGAGGACTAGGTATGTGTTGGCAGGTTGCAAGGTGATGTGTTCAAAAGATGTGGGAGTTCCATAACTTTTTCCATTAATAATGAGAGGATAATCTAGTGGGAAGTGGTGTAGGGTACCCTATCATCGATGTTCATACATTATTACTTTACTTGACTTTGTTAACTTGGTTAGCATTCCTTGGTGAGGTGGGGATGGTTATTATACCTTGTTAGGTGTTGTTTATTCTAGGATTTTCCACCAGGTAATTAGTATGATTTTTTCAAAAGTTCATGATAGACCATGGTTTTCCTATAGAGTATACCTATATACTCACCCTACGTATATAAATCTATTTTCACGTTTCCAGGAGGATTACATAGACTGTGTTAGGCGTTACTGGCTTGTGCTTTGGTAGAGATGCAAATTGCTCCATTATCTTTATTTTTAAATTTAATTTGGATTTTTCATTGTATTTGTGATAGTTATATTTTAAATATGTTTTGTGGGATGGATTTGGATTTCTTATATATATATATATCTATATTGGAGTTTCTTTGGGATGAAACATCGTATCTCCTGATCTTGTTTCTTTAAAAAGGGAAATACCTCCCATTTTGTGAGACTTTTATACCATTGGTGTTATTCACCACCCCAGGGCCCACTGGAGGTGGGAATCATTGGTCATTATCTCCCTTTATTCATTTCCAGACTAGGAGGGGAATATTTGGGTGGAAGGGGTCATGACATGAATCATGGAATAAATATTATAAATTAATAATACATGAATAATATAGGGAATCATTGAACAGAATAGATGAGAGTGTAACTTATACATACAAATTTTGAGAAAAAACACATGATTATAACATTGTGAACATGTATAAATAGAAATAGGCTCCCTCATTATGTTAAGTAAATGTTATCAGGTCCTTGGATAAACTTATAGACATACTCCGAGGTCTATGCATAACCCTACGGATTGGAATACAGGTCCACACTTAATATTCATGACATGAAACTAGGTCAACATATAAACCTATAGAAATTGAATATATTTCCTCCCATAAACATATGTACATGAAACTAGGTCTATACCTAAACTTGTAAACATGAAATCATTTTAATGCATAACATATTTATCTTATTAGATATCTATAATTACCCAATGCATTGGAGGGAGATATAGGTTCAAAATTCAAATAATTAAAATCATATATATATATATATGAGTGTGTGTGTGATCCAAAATATCCTAAAATATCATATCACACCCTATAAAATGAAACAAGTTTCATATTTATATCATCAAATTGTAATTTCATAACCCGTTGAAATAAAACAGGATTCATAATCATATTTTCATCATAATTATAAAACATATATATAATGGTGAAAAATTGTATCATTGTATCATTTCCCCAAAAAATAATATGCCACGTCAAAGGATTTTATCATTCATGAATAGAGATAACCTTAAAATATTATTAAAAATATTCTTGAATAAAATAACCATTTCATTTTGAAAATAAAATTTTTAAAACTAAACATTTAAAAATTATTATCAAGATACTTTTCATTTAAAATAATATTTTAAACATATAATGTAAGCATTAAAATAATGGTCGTTAATTATGGTGGAAAATTTTGTTCATGATATACATTTCAAAACAAGAATTCCTATCACATTTTTAGTAAAAATGTCAAAAGTGATTCGATTTGAGAATGGAAAGAAGATTACATTTAAATAATTTTTCAATAACTAAATAACGTTTAATGATGAAAAAAACAATCATATAATAAAATTCTAAATTTATTTAATACACATTTACAAACATGGATATGGAAGAATAAGGGTTTTCAACTAAAGGGAAAAATAAAGTGGGTTTTCTTTATAAAAAATATTTATTTATTTTCTTTTGTACTGAAACACAGAAAAAATAAATGGAAAAAAATTATTATATAGAAGTAAATATATGATAATAAATTTAATATTATTTCTTTAGATAAATATTATAATATTTTATCATTGAAATTATTAACATAAAGAATCTCGATAATTAGTGAGATTGCTACAAAAATACCCTTATCACTATTGTATCCTTTGAATCAAGATCCCAATTAAAGAATAACATAAAATGAAAATTTAATAAAAATAAAAGAGTGAGATTGTTCATTATATGAAATTTAAAAGGGGTATAATATACCCCACAAAAAATAAATGAGTGGTTAATATAGCATATATCTCATATTAATAAAAGAGAGACTAGAAATACATTACCTCAAGTCTCGAATTTATTCAAACATGGTAAAGCCTCCTATATGATAAATAATAGTATATTATACATATATTATAGATTAATACTCATATAAACCTTATATTAATTACTTATAACATTTTATCACTCGTTTTTTAATAATTCCTTGTTAAAATCATGTTTCAGGTAATAACTGTTTTTTCATCTATATTCTAGTGTGGTAGTTCTAGAACTTTTACTCATATAATGGATCCATCATATAATTAATTTTATACAAGATATAAATATCATATATATTCATTATAAACATATTTAGGGTCATCCATAAAATTTAGAAGTACAAAATTAATTACACTATTCATGGATATGGTAAGTCGTATGTCCGCATGAACAATGTTTCCATTTTATTATTGAATGAAGTAAAATAAAATAAAAACATAATTCTCCATTTAATAATAATTAGTATCTAATATATATAATTAATTTTATTAAAATTTATCATTATTATCATTAATTTAAAAACATAATTAAAACATTTCATATCACTTTGTGGAGGAAGTAGTCTACACGAACGCTCGAGCAATGTTATCATCATCCAACATATGGGATGGTAAGAAGGTATATGTGATATTATAATAATATATGTATAATAATTTCACAAATATCATATAGAAACATTAAATCCATCATTATGTATAGTCATTCTGGGTGGAGATAAAAATTAATTACAACGGTTCACGAGATAGCAGTTTGTCATACACACGATCGACAATTTCTTTTCCCATTTGATAGAAGAGGATATTGATATAGCCTATTAAATTAATATAATAAGATATAAATATATTTGAGATATTTTTTATATTATAAAATAATATTTTAATAATATTTCATCTATATGGAATAATAGAAAAAATAATAACCAAAGGTGTAACGACCTGTCCCCTGGGCCCCATGCTGTGACTACCCCAATCTCGCCTTCCATAGGCCAAGGGTTGGAAACTAGAACTGTAAGGCATATTTGATAAAATTGGGAAGGCGTTTACTTTATATCCTTTAACCACACACAACCATGCACACAACAAGATACAAACACGAGTAAACTAAATAGTAAAAAGAGTGAGTACAATAAGTAAAAAGGGGCCAGAATACAAGCCCAACTGGAAAGTAAAGGAAACATGAAAAGTAAAAGTAAACTAGAATAGGTCCTATGATCACCCACCAAGGATCCTACCTGACGGGTATGTACAGCTCTGGAATGGTCATCTCTGTAGTACGCTTCGTCTAATGTCCACCTCTGAGCTACCTCCAAACCTAGTACCCTCATCCTCAGTCAGCGTTGTCCGTCATCTGCACCAAACACAACAAGTTACGGGCATAGCCCATGATAGGGTGAGTATAAAAATACTTAGTAGGGACCTCGATAACCTCAAGGTCTCACAAAATCTAGAAAGGATAAAGCATGAAATCAAATGACGACCCTAGTTAGGTATATGCTCACACATATACCTATGCTATCAAGTATGCCCATTTCAATCATGAAGAAACATAGAGTCCAACTCAAAATCCCACGAACAAATGTTGCACAAAATAAGGGGTACTACAAAGGTAAGTACCGCACAAGTACGCCACATAGAAGAATACCGCCAAGGTAGTGCCACATGGAAAGTACCACACAGGTACGAACTCAGCTCACACCAAGTATAACATAGGTATAGTAGTTGAGATGATTAGATGTAACTACTAATTCATCTTACTCTATTAAGAGGCAGACCCACGAAAGATCCTAAATCATCATTAGTCCCATAGAGGATCATAGTACATTGTCAGACCCACACAGGATCCTAATAAACCGTCAGTACGTTGTCAGACCCACACAGGATCCTAGTACATCGTCCGCACATCGTCAAACGCACATAGTATCCTAGTACATCGTCAGTACATCGTCAGACCCACACACGATCCTAGTACATCGTCAGTACGTCATCATACCCACACAGGATCCGAGTACACAATCAGTACGTCATCAGACCCACACAGGATCCTAGTACATTGTCACGGCCAACTATAGGGTTCCCACACTAAGCTCCCTTCCCTTCAGGAGGATCCACTCCTCAAGCCACTAGTCGATACTCCAACTATCATGATGTCCCATGAAGAAGTATCCCAAATGACCGCCATGTCATAGGGGTCTCAATACAATAGATGGTGTGTCAATCAGATGCCTGGTCTGTAAATTATTAGCCTTTTAGTCTCGAGGGCTTGGTTGGATTTGTGCTTGATCCAACATGACCATACCCAAACATTATTCAAATCTCTTGTGGGGTATACAAAAAGGTTGGTCTCTCTCCAAGGGTTCTGGTTCCATAGACGGTTCATCAAACGTATACCTGGTGCCAAAGTTACAGCCGAAAGAACGTATAGGGTCGAAACTGGTCTGGGTGCGGTCTGACCTGGTCGGACTGACACAGAACAACCCGCTGGCTCTGGCCCATGGTGCGAGATGGAAACCTCTGTGTGAAAGGGTGTCCGCGGTGCGGTTGGGTGTCGTGGTGCGGCGAGGAAGTGGGGTGTCATGGGGCAGCGGGGTGTCTTGGTAGGGAAGGGCGGCCGCGGTGTGGTGGGGCGCCATGGGGCGGTGGTCCGCCGTGGCTGGCCGAACAGCCAGCTTTCCTCTCTGAGAGGCACGGTCGCACGGTGTTGTCGTGTGGTGCGGCGCGCTGTGCTATTGCGCGGTGCTATCTCGGGGCACGATTGCGCGGTGCTGTCGCGCAGTGCGGTCGAGCAGCCTAGTCACGCAGCACGGTCGCACGCTGTGCCTTCACTGGTGGCCAACTCGGTTGCCATCTTCCTTCATCGTATCGATTTCATCAAAAACCACAAGGGATTGCAGAGAGGTCCGGTCATGTTTGTTTGGTATGAACCCTCCGCATTAAAGTGGTAACAGGCAGTTCAGAACTTTTGAATCACGATGAACATCATGAACTGTTAAGGGATGTATTTAAAACATCAAACCCTACCTCAAAGTTTTGTTGTTGTGTTTTGATATGAAATGGTGAATGCAATTGCTTCCAGAATCCCACTTCCAATGTCATCTCATGCATTGCCCTCTTTCTTGATTCTGAAGAATGTTCTTCGATGGTGTTCATCATTTAGAGGAAAATTTCTTCATTGGAGAGGTAGGATTTCTACACATCTTTCTCCAAATTATCCACACTTCTTCAACCAATACACAAAATAAAATAGGTTCCAATAATTTAAATTAAGTCTATCAATTTAGTTGCTGGCACGATTAATTTTCAGTTTAATTAATTGTACCACGTTGGCATAATTAATTGACTCAATTTAATGGGAGAAATGAATTAATGGGGAGTTGAGAGGTTTCTCCCCCATTAAGAGGGTTCGGTTGGTCCCCGACATCAAATTGAAAATTGGGGGTTTTAGGCTTGGTGGTCCCCACCCCCATAACATTCACATGGGAGGTTTCAACAAAAATAAAATAGAATTTTATTTTATTTTATTATTCATTTCCACGGAAAACACAAAATATAACTTTCACCCTCAACCTACTATGGTTGAGGTGAAGGTATCTTTAAGCGAATTCATGTGATGTGAGTTAAACGGTGTCCTCAGACTTCAATTCCCAGCACCAGTTTAAAAGTTACAAAAACAAGCTCGTACGTTTACTGAACGTACCAGAAACAAAGTTCATAAATTTATTCCGGGCCCACTGGGCTTCGGAATCTCACGCCGTAAATTTTTTAGGAATAATAAAATTCCCATATAATTAAAAAAATTACATGGAAATTCTGGTTCATTACCTTCTCCCCACCTCAGGTATTTGCGTCCCTGAAAGCCACATCACAAAACAAGGAAAACAAGTGGGGGTACTAAGCACGAATCTGAGCCTCCCGCTCCCATGTGATCTCGTGAAGGTTCTCGTCCTACCAGTGAATGCACACCAGAGGTATCGCTTCCCCATGAAGGACCTTCTCCTATCAATCCTCAATCTCTACTGGAACCTCTATAAATGTCACCCCATCGTCAACGTCCGGCTCACCATGGTCGATGATGTGAGAAGGTTCGTGCACGTATCTCCTTAGCTGGGATTCGTGGAAGACGTCGTGCACCCGGTGCAACTAATGGTGAAGTACTAGGTGGTAAGACACCTCTCCAACTCTGCTCAAGACCTAGAAGGGTCCAATGAACCTCGTAGAAAACTTTTCGCCCTGGCCAAATCTCCACAAACCTCATCGAGGTGAGACCCGTAGAAAGACATGGTCGCCATCGTCGAACTCCATAGGTCATTGACTCATGTCAAAATAAGACTTCTGTCTACTCTGTGTAGTCTTCATCTACTCTTGGATGATCTAAACATTATTTGTGGTAGCCCATACTATCTCTGGTCCTACTAGAGCTGACTCCCCTAGGTCAGTCAATCACAAAGGTGATCTGTAAGGTTGGTCATACAACTCCTCAAAAGGTGAAATCATAATGGGGAGTGATAGTTGTTGTTGTATGAAAACTCCAGAAAAAGAAAGTAATCCTCCTAGTTGTGACCAAAGACAAGGACGCAATCCTGTATCATGTCCTCAAGGTTCTAAATGGTCTGCTCAGTCTGACCATCCGTCTGAGGATGGAAGGTGGTGCTCAAACAAAGATGCATCCCAAAAGCCTCCTACAACCCCTTCCAATGTCAGGAAGTGAATGGTGTATCATGATCAGAGAAAATCATCGAGGGTAATCCATGTAACCATACAATCCCTTGCACATAGATTCATCCCAAGATCTCTCTTAAACCCTGCTCTTTGATTAGTAGGAAGTGGGATGAGTTGGTGAGTCGGTCGACGATTACCAAGATTGAATCATGTCCCCTGGATGTACGTGGAAGTACCTTCACTAATTCCATGGATATCCCACCCCACATCCACTCTAGGACCTCTAGAGGCTGAACCAAGCCTCTTGGTACCTGATGCTCTGCCTTCACTTGCTGACATGTGAGTCACCGAGAGAAAAACTCTTCTACTGCTTTTTTTATTCACAGCCACCAGTGTTGTCGTTGGAGATCCCGGTACATCTTTTCTACTCCTGGATGTACCGCTAGAGGGGATGTATGGAACTCCATCAAAACATCTTCCAGAAGTGAAACTGGTACCATGGTACGTACTCTGAAGAGGATAATGTGCTCCCCACCTTCAGAAAATCCATCAAGTGCATGTCATGTGGATATCTGAGTATGTCGAGCCTCGCAGTCTATGTCCCCACACTTTGTATCCCTGACTCAATGAAGAATTGGGGGTGTGATTGTAAGAGACTGAAGAAAAGCTACTCCATCTCAATCCACAAAGGATATCTGCAAAGCGGCCAGCTGCTCTGTCGCCTCACCTAGAAGTTGTATATCAGATCTTCTCTTGAGTGCATCTGCTACAACGTTTCCCTTCCCAGAAGTATAAAATATCTTGAAGTCATAGTCTTGGAGGAACTCAAGGCAACCTGGTTGTCTCTGGTTCAGGTAATTTTGTGTTAAGATACACCTGAGAATATTGTGATCCAAGTAGACTATAAAATGCTCGCCCATTAAGTAATGTTGCCACATCTTCAAGGCTATGAAAACTGCTGCTAACTCAAGGTCATGGGTAGAATAGTTCTGTTCATATTATCTCAGTTGTAGAGAACCATATGTGATCACTACTCGCTCCTGCATTATGAAACATCTGAGCCCGTTCCCTGATTTATCGCAGTAGACTACTTACCCCACACACTACTCTGGAAGCCTCAAGATTGGGGAACTAGTCAGTCTCTGCCTCAGCTCTTGAAAAATCCGCTGACATTTCTACAACCACATGAAGGGTTTCCCCAATTTTTCAATGCTGATAATGGTTCTAAAACTCTAGAGAAATCTGGCACAAACCTCTAGTAGTATCCATCCAAACCTAGGAAACATCATACCTCTATCACACTCCTGGGTGGATCCCAAGAAATTACCACCTCAATCTTCACTGGATCCACTGCAACTCCAACCTCTGAGATAAAGTGTCCTAGAAATTGCACCTCTCTGATCCAGAACTGGCACTTTGAGAGCTTACCATAAAGATAGTGCTCTCAGAGTGTGTCTAGAACTATGTTCAAATGATAGGAATTCTCCTCCTCAGTAGCTGAGTAGATCATAATATCGTCGATGAAGACTACATCAAAGTGATCAAGGTATGGCTGAAAGATCATGTTCATGAATCCCATGAACACTGCTAGGGCATTGGCCACGTCAAAAGGCATAACCAAGAAATCATAGTGGCCGTACTGAAATCTAAAATCCGTCCTCTGCACATCCTCATCTCGCAATCTAAGCTGGTGATAGCCTAACCTGAGGTCTATCTTTGAGAACCACTATGCTCCCTTCAGCTGATCAAAGAGGTCATCAATCCTCGGGAGTGGGTACTTGTTCTTCACAGTCACCTGGTTTAGGTGCCGATAGTGGACACAATGTCTCAAGCTCCCATCCACTTTCATGGAGAACATAATCAGGGCTGACCAAGGAGAAACGATGGTTTGAATGAATAACTTCCCCTGTAAGTCCTCCAGATGTGCCCGTAGCTCACGAAGCTCCACCGGAGCCATCTGATATGCTGGTGTAGATATCGGTTCCATCCCCTGGTACAATTCAATGTAAAAGTACACATCTCTGCAAGGAGGTAAACCCAGAACATCATCAGTGAAGACATCTGCATATTGGTCCACCACTACAGTATAGCTCAGACTCTCCTCATCAACCACTCTGAGGGTAAGGCTAGAAAACTAATGACTGATCGACTGAACTCTCCTTCGGGTAAGTCCATCCTATGTCCAAAGTCTCCCTTATTGCTGGTGAAGTTAAACCTGGTCTCATATGTGCAGAAACACCGCACTTTGCACCTAATATAGTCAATCTGAGCATGTACTATAGATGACTAGTCCATACCCAAGAAGACGTCATAAGGCCTCGACGCTGCTATTAAGATATCTCATATAATTCTCTCTCCTCCTAGAGAAACCTCACACTTCCAGGACCAGTGCGTAATCACTAAATCCACTCCGGTAATAGTTTCTATCCGTAAGGATCAAGCAAACAGTTCTGTCAGAATCACTGAGCTCTGAATGAGGGCAGCAGCAATAAAAGAATGATCGGAACCTATGTCTATAAGTACTACAACTGAGGTGGAGTATAAGAAAATCATACCTCGTATCATCTCTGGAGAACCATGATAATAGGCATCAGTTTCCTAGAGCTGATCTCGCCCATGTTCTCTGGATCCCTACGGTCGGGGTGGACCTCCTGGTGGTGGTGGCGGTAACATATCAAATCTTCTCCCACCGCCTGCTGCACGGACATCTCTTCCACATCCGCCTACTCCATACAGACCTCCTCGGTCGAACCTCTATTTTTGCCTGGGTGGTCACTCGATCATCTGTTGATCATCTGTATGGCAGTTCGAATAGTCACGAGCCATGTGACCCTGCCCGCGGCATGTGAATCACTCCATGTTCCTCACATGACTAACTCTATCTATGGTACCCCGCAAAACCGATCCTGGGTCATGGGGTCATCCACCTGTATCTCTGGTCCTCTTAGACCTCTGTGACATCTGTCTACTGCCAGCTATAAAATACTATGCTACCTCATGATGGGTGGTGGGTCTTGCTGCTGGTGACAACTCAACAAGAAAACTCTCTACTAATAGGGTGCGCTCTAACACCCCCACCTGCGTCAGGATGCTGAGAGAAATCATCGATGCCCTGATATCTCACCTAAGTCCCTTCTCGAAGGTCCGAGCCCTGAAGAATGGGTCTCATACCATATCATTGGAGTAGAATGAGAGGTCGGTGAGCCTCAATGAGTACTGAGCCACAATCACGTTTCTCTTCTGCAGATAAGAAGCTCATGTATGTGTACTACGCGAAGAGTTGCTGGAAAAAACTCTACCCAAAACAGGCTCTCGAAGTCTACCCAGAGAAGCTTCACCACATCAAGAACCTTAAGAATCAAAATTCACCATCTTCCTATTGCCACCTGTAGAAGACTAGCGGGAAGGATTTCCATAAGATCAGCTGGTGTCCCTACCTATCGGAAGACTCTCACCACAGCCTCCAGCCAATCCTCAGCTGCCTGTGGGTCAGTCTCTCCCCTGAACCTGGGTGGCCTTTGGGGGAGGAACTCATGAAATTCACTCAAGCGACAGACACCCTCTGCTATTTTGGCTAGTGGAATCAGTGGCCTAATGGGTAATGGTATTGTTGGTGCCTCCGCTGGTGCCTCTACTTATTACAGGGCCCTGCACAGAAGCCTTGTCGCTTGGTGGGCTATCAGATCATACTATACCCGGTACCATAGTAAGATGTCTGTGTGGAGGTATCCTGAAAACAAATAGGTGCACCATGGTCAAAAAGTTATACCTGGTGAGCTGACTCAAATAGATTGCAATGAAAAAGCTTTGAAAAACACACATGCAATTAGGGTTTTTGTGCACAAAGATGGAAATCAAAAATCAGAGTCCTGCTGTAGGGATACGTTAGCCCCAACACCAACACTGGGTTCCCTAAACTGATAACCACACTCACTACACTAAACACAATTATTGTTAAAATAAAGTTCAGATTCCTATGTTCTACGGTAGAACCTACTCCTCTTACAATAATTTGTCACGACCCGTCCCTCGGGGCTCGTGTCGTGACTACCCCAAGCCCGCATTCCCTAGGCCTTGGGCTGGCAAATAGCACGGTAAGGCGTATTACCTAAAACAGGAAAGGCATTGCCTTTATATCCTTTAACAACACGCAACCAAGAAAATAGCAAGATACGAACATGAGTAAACTAAATAGTAAAAAGATTGAGTATTATAAGTAAAATGGGACAGAATACAAGACCAACTGGAAAGTATAGGAAAACTGAAAATTACAGGTAAACTAGAACAGCTCTTGTGATCACCCAAAAAGGATCCTACCTGAAGGGTGGGTATGGCTCTTGAATGTTCATCTATTTCGTACACGACATATAATGTCCACCTATGAGCTACCTCCAGACCTGGTACCCTCATCCTCAATCAGTGATATCTGTCGTCTACACCATACACAACAAGGTGCGGGCATAGCCCGTGCAAGGGTGATTATAACGATACTAAGTAAGGACCCTGAGACCATCAAGCTCTCACAAAACCCACAAAGGATAAATCATGAAATCAACTAACAACCCTACTTAGGTATATGCCCATACATACACCTAAGTTGTCAAGTATTACTATCTCAATCATGAGGAAACATAGAGTCCAACTCAAAAGTCCAAGCTCAACTGTTCCATAAAGGAAGGTGTACTGTGAAGGTAAGTACCACACTGGTACGCCACGTAGAATAATACCGTCAAGGTAATAAAACAAGGAATGTACCACACCGGTACAAACTTAGCTCACACCAGGTATAACTTAGGTACAGTAGTAGAGATGATTAGATGTAACTACTAATTCATCTTACTTAGTTAAGAGCTAGACCCACGAAGGATCCTAAATCAACATCTGTCCCATATAGGAACATAGTACATCATCAGACCCACATAGCATCCTAATACCTCTTCAGACCCACAGATGATCCTAGTACATCGTCAGACCCACACAGGATCCTAGTACATGGTTAGTATGTCATCAGACCCACACAGGATCCTAGTACATCATAAGTACATCGTCATACCCACATAGGATCCTAGTACATCGTTTGTACATCGTCAGACCCATATTGGATCCTAGAACATCGACAGTATATCGTCAAGCCCACATAGGATCCTATTACATCGTCATTACGTCATCAGACCCACACAGTATCCTAGTACATTGTCACATCCAGTTATTGGGTTCCCTCACTAAGCTCGCTTGTCTTGGGGGGTCCGATACTCAAGCCACTGGTTGATACTCCAACTATCACGAAGTACCACGAAGAATTATCTGAATGGACCGCCACATCATAGGGGTCTCAATGTAGTAGACAATGCATCAATCGGGCGTCCGGTCTGAAAGTTATTAGCCTTCTAGTCCTGAGGGCCTAGTTGGATTTGTTCTCAATCCATCCCGACCATACCCCAACTTTATCCAAATCTTAAGTGTGGTATACCAAAAGGTCCGACTCGATCCAAGGTTTCTGTTGCCACAGACGTTTCATCAAACAGGCACTTGGTTCCGAAGTTACTGCAAAAAGAATGAATAGGTTCGAAACTGGTCCAGGACTGGTCCGACCCGATCTGCCGACCTGGCCCAACCCGCTGGGTTCGGCCCATCCCGAAGTAGGCGGCCCGAGTTTTGGGGTGGCCATGGTGTCGCAGGGCGACCAGGGTGCGGCAGGGCGGTCACGGGGTGGCAAGGTGGCGGCGCTTCGGCGATGCGTCGTGGTACGACGGGGTGGCGGTGTGGCGTGGTGCCATGGGGAGGTGGGCGTCGGTGTGGGGTAGGGCAGCTGCAGGGCGGGGGGGCACCGCAGGGTGGCGGGGTGGCCGCAGTGCGGTAGCCCGCCATGGCTGTCCGGATGGCCATCCATCCTCTCCGCGCGGCGGGGTCACGCGACCTGCCGTCACTGGCAGCCGGCTCGGTTCCCGTTTTCCTCTATCGCAAATATTTCATCAAAAACCACAAGGGATTGCAGAGATGTCGGGCAATGTTCATTTGGCCCGCACCCTCAATGTTAGAGCGGTAGAAATTAGTTGATAACTTTTGAATCACAAAGAACATCAAGAATGGGTAAAGAAGGTATTTAAAAAATCAAACCCTACCTCGAAGGTTTTTTGTTGTGTTGCGAGATGAAATAGTGAAGATGAAAAAGGTTCCAACATTTCTTGCTTCTACAATCACACTTCTGAAGTCAGCTCGTGTTTCATCCTCTTTCTTTATTCCAAAGAACACTCTTTGATGGCATTCTTCCTTCGGAGGAAAAGTTCTTTGTTGGAGAGGTAGGATTTCTCCACAACTTTCTCCCAATTCTCCACACTTATCCAACCAATTCTCAAAAGAAAAGAGTTCCTAATAATTTAAATTAAGTCTATCAATTAAATTGTTGGCACAATTAATTGTTGGCACAATTAATTGTACCATGTTGGCATAATTAATTCGCTCAATTTAATAGGAGGTATGAATTATTGGGGAGTTGAGAGGATTCTCCCCCATTTAGATGGTTTGTGTGGTCCCCACCATTAAATTCAATATTGGAGGTTTTAGGCTCGGTGGTCCCCAACTCCATAACATTCACATGGGAGGTTTAAACAAAAGTACAACAGAAGTTTATTTTATTTTTCATTTCCACACAAAACCCAAAATCTAACTTTCACCCTCGACCTACTGTGGTCGAGCTGAAGGTATCCTTATACGAATACCAGCGCTGCAAGTTCAACAGTGTCCTCATATTTCAATTCTGAGAACCAGTTTAAAAGTTACAAAAACTCACTCGTATGTTTACCAAACATACCCGAAAAAAAGTTCAGTAATTAATTTCGAGCACACTGGGCCTCAGAATCATGCGCCGTAAATTTTTGCGGAATCATAAAATTCTCATATAATAAAAAACAATTACATGGAAATTTCTGGTCTTTACAAATGGTTATAAATTTTTCCTCTTCTTCTGAGAACCTCTTTATGTTTTTGCCTAAATCCATCTTTTGAGGGTTTACAAAAAATATTACAAATATAGGATTTTGGTAGGGAAGTAAGGTATTTATTTTTTAAGGTTTTGGATGAACCAAAATACTTTGGAAGTGTTAAGAGAATATAAGAGTGGGTGGACTTTTAAAAGTTGGGGGGAAGACACAATTGGAATTTTTTAAAAGAAAAATGAATACATATTTTGAAAAGAAAAAGTCATACCCTTGTTTTACACATTCCAAATGGCATAAAATGGTCTCATTATTGATCCTTATAAGAGATAAGGTTCAAATATGGCTATAAAATATGATTTAAAAAAATAGTTCATTTTAACCCTTATTATTTTTTGTTAACTCTCATTAAACAAACATTATCATTAACCGAGGTAATTAATTTTTACTATTTTCGCTTTTTATTTTGACAAGATATTAAGTTCATATTATTATAAAATATGAATAATTTTGATTCAAAATATTTAATCCATATTTTCAAAATTTAATTCCCCGATGTTGAAGAATTTAAAATAAATTAAACTCATAGACTTATTGAAAAAAACTGGTTTCAAAAAAAATTCCAAATGTATTATATATTTTATTAAAAAAATTAAATATAAAATTTATTCCAATAAAATAAAATGGATAATTAAATATATAATTTTAATAATTTTAATTTTAAAACCATTATACAATATATTTTATTTTATAGATTCATTAAACAAGTAGGAAATTTTTAATAAAAATCATTATTTTTACTATTCATCAATAAAATAACCTTTATAAAAAATTATAAAAAATTCAATAAAATATTATTTGTAAATGTAAATTTCAAAAATTATGTTTTTTCAAATACATTTTATAGAATATGACAAAATTAATTTTAAAATTTGTATTAAAAGAATAAAAAATTTTTGAGGAAAATGTATTTTTGAATAATATAAAGTATTTAATAAAAATTAAGTACTTTGGTATAAATATTTTTTTCTTTATATAAAATAATTATACTTTATATTAAAATTTTGGTTATATATATTCATACAACTATGTTTAACATCTTGGTTTTAACGATCTTGTTTAATAAATAATATATATATAATATAATAGTTCATTAAAACATTGTGTCATGTGTAATGAAAGTGATTAGAAAATAAAATTTCATTGAAAACAAATACATAAGATCTCAAGGTGTTACATGTATTAGGATTTAATACACCATGTTGGGATCCTTAGAGAAATTTTCTTCTTTGTTTTGTTTGTGGGGGTGAATCACATTATTGGTGAACAGTTATGACAAATTATGAAACTAAATCATGTGGAAAAACCCTCTATGGGGATGTTTGATCTAGTGTCTCATACATGGTTAACACACATTTTGGAATACATTTCATCCAAAATGTTCATCCTACATAGGTTAATATCAAATTCTATTCCTATATTTTCCCTTAGTTTATTTAATGTTATTGGCCTCCTAAACTCCACCCCTCTCAATTAGTCATCCATGTGGCACAAAAATAGATGTCTTTCCCTCCTCTTTACATGATTTAATGCCTCCTCACCTTTATTATTAATAATATTTCTATGTTATTACCATTATTTTCTCATCCTCTCAATTTACCAACATCATATCCCCTCCATTTCCATTCTATATTGAACACTTTTCATTATCTATGATGGGTTTTGGGTTTAGGATGAGTTTAAAAATGATGTATGTTTAGGGGTTGTTATGGTATCATAATGCTCAGTTTTGAGTCTTCTATTAATAGTCAAATGTGGTGATGAGTTTCCACATTTATGAGGTAGTTTTTTTTCAAATTTCACCGTACTAAATGTTATGATATGCTTTTGTGTTCCAAATTGATTTTTATTGAATTATATGTATATTTCAAAAACTTAATTGGATTCAAAAGTTGCTTTCAATCGTTATTATACATGGAATGAGAGGGGATTTGTATTCCCTTCATATTTTGACCTCATAATTAAATTTATTCTCACTCTAATTGTTTCTTAAAATTCATAAAAAGGATTTGAAAAGGGGAAATTTGGATTTTAATGGGGGATTATGGACCTAGTTAGTTTTTAATGAAGAATTTCTATAATATCAAATGTTTTTTACTAATCAAGTGGCATGTTATGCCCATATGAAATGGTTTTTATAGTTTTTATCTTATTTGATCATTTTAAATATATTTTTGGGAAAATGGATATTTTTTAATGGATTTCAAATCATTTTATCATGGTATTCATTCAATGTATTTTTTAACGTGATATTTCTATACAAGGTAAAATGGATTGGAGTTATAAGATAGTTTGGAAAGTTCTATTTTTAATTTTATAAATGTATTATTTTATCATTTTTAGAAACTCATTTTAACCTGTTATTTATTTTATTTTATATATTTATATTTTTTCTCTAAGGGAGATGATATATATTGTTTAATTATTATATTATTCCTCAAATTGTATGAAATGAAATTTGATTGTTCGAAAAAGTGTGTCGGATGTGATATAAGGACTAATTTATTGAATTTTATTAATATTTTTTCATATGATGATACTCTTCTTATTGTTTTCTCAACTCCATTGAAGTATTTCATGGGAATACTAGATTTCATTGTAGTGGGTCGAGATTTGTGCTATACTAGATTGGTGTGCTCATGTCAACTATCTCCCTAGGTGAGTTACACCCCCCTAACAGTTTCATTTTTTATATTTATCTGGGATACTAAAATAGAAAATGACATATATTGAAAGATTTCATAGTGTCCTAGTGAGTTACAAAATGATATTATTTCATATATCATTCATGTTAGAGCTTATAGTGTCAACCATTATGCTTAGTTTATTTTCAGGAGTGATTAGGAGATCCTATTTAATTACATATTTTTATCCCCTTCCCTTGCTTTAATATTATAACCCCACTAGGTATTATTTTAATTTTATTGAGCATTAATTACATCATGGTTTTGATGGTAGTCATATTGAATTTTTTTGTTTAAATATTCTTTAATATTTTATATAAAATTATTTAGAAACTATATTTTACTAAGTGAAATAAAAACTATTTTCTAAATGGAATTTTGGAAATTATTTCTGGGAAAAGAGGGGGAAATTGTTTTAAAATGTTTTGGATAATTTTTAATCCATATTTTAGTGGTTTATATTTTTTATTATTTTTGGATTGTGGTTAGAGATGGTTTTTTTTCATACTCATTGTAATTATGTAAGTTTACATTGTAGTTTTATTGAAATTTTAAATAATAGTGAAAAGGATGCAGAGGCCTTACATTGCTTTTCTTGTCCACACAAATCACGGAGTGAAAAAAGATCATTTTTTTTAAAATTGTCCAAACATATTCATATTTGAAACATATCTATAAAACTCATTCATGATTTCCTAGAATAGTTTCATATCATTTATTTTATATTATTTTGACTCTTTGAGTATTGTGTTTTTTTTTGATTCTCCACAATGATTGATGATTTATGGTATGATTTATTTTATTTTAACCTTAATGGAATGAATTATTATTGTAATTATGATGGTATTTTTCTTATAAGTTTATTTCATACTAGTTGTGTTTTCAAAAACATGGTTTCATGGAAAATGATTTATATTATAAATAAGTATTTGTGTCTTTTTTATAAAATTAATATTATTGGTATGGAATATTTATCAATTTTAGATATTTGATCATGAAATCCAAAAATATACTTTTTTTAAAACTAGTATATGTTTTATTTTGAAAGTTTATTTGAAAATACTAGAGTTTGATTCATAGAAGTATCATTTACAAAAGAAATATAAAGCGGTTTTTTGAAATTGTTTTAAGATATATATTTTTTTAAATTTTGTTTGACATTAAAATTTATAGAGTTTTTCTAAAACTAAAATATATAAGTGATCATTATACCCATGGTGTTGTTGTTTGTTAGGTTTAAAAACCCAAATGTATTTTTAATAGTTTTTTTTGAAATGATTAATGAAATTAGTAATTTTTTTTGAAATGGAGATTCAATTTAATATATGTGTTTTTAATTAAAGTGGTTGGGATTTTGACATAAAATTGAATATATGAAAAACATTTCTTTTAGTTTTTTTAGAAGAGGTATAATTTTAAAATCTCATACTTTTTTTAATGATTTATTTTATCTAAAATTAGTTTTTGGACTCCTAAAAAGGTATGTGGTTTAAAAGGAATAATTTTGTTAGTGTTTACTTTTTTTAAAAAATTATTCACTTAGATTCCTCCGTTGAATGATAATGAATTTTTTGTTTTCTGGGAAACATGATCAAGTGGGGTTCATGTATTGATATATTAAAGTAATCCTCCCATAATGTTATTTAGTAATGGTATGGTATTTATCCTTAAGTGTATTTCCAATATTATTCTTAGTTATTACTAGATTTTGAATGAAATGATATGTATTGTTTTCGATAGTTCATGGGATAGTGGTTCATATTTAAATATTTTGATTTATTTTATTCAAATTATTTTTATTTTGGAATTATATCCTTTACTCTGGGTTGTAACATCCCAACTCGGGAGCCACTGAACGGTGCCCCGAGCCGGTTGGTCACAAGCCCTCAAGAGTACCTCCCCGTACACCAGAGGGTGCTGACTAGCATCGAGGGTTTAGTAAGTCAGTATTGGGGAGACTATACCCTTTGTTAACAGAATAAAATGACAACAGAATTATCCAAGAAATAGGGGAATTGCATATAATTAAAACAGTACAATGTCACTAGCATAATAAAAGATAACGGAAATAAAATACTCAACTGAAAGGTAATATATGCAAGGCTATGCAAGTGCCAAGTGTCTACAATGAAACTAAAGTAAAGATACAACGAATCCCAAGAAGTCCTGAACCATTACTAGCACCCTCAACCAAGATTGATCCCCAACTTAGTAATCTTATCAGGTCTCTTGCCCTTTTCCTGTCCTACAATAACAAAGTCTATTCATGTACCGATCAGGTAGCCCGAGTAGGGTGTGAGTACGACTCAGTAGTTCACCACCAACAGTGTCAAAAACAATTCTGTCAAAAACTAGTGTATGCGGTTGCATTAATAATAAATTAAGGAAATAGGGAAAACAATTATATTTATCTAATTAACCTTTCTTTAATACGTTAAACATCCTGGTTCCAGAGAACACCCTAAACACAATGCCTGCTTCGGCCTGTGTAGGAGCCTAAACCATTCCCCCTGTTCAATTCATAATTACTATGTCACAATATTTAGTTTATGAATAGCCATATGAAACAATAGTACAAAATAAATTAATGAGTGCAGAACATCATGTCTATTACACATGTGAGTATTTGGATCATCATTCCCTATCTCACAACCCCATGGGTATTTGGAGCATCAGTCATTGTCCCATAAAATATCAAATTCATGCACGTCATTGGTTCTAGAACACATGTGTAGACCCTCTGTGGGTATTAGGAGCCTCAGTCCATGTCCCATAACCCTTTTTAAAAAAAATTACAAATTCACATATACAACCATATTCAAATTTTTAATCATCTTTATCCTTCCATCATAACTCTCACCCATATTCAACTAGATCCACAATTCACAAAGAACTGCATAACCAACCCACCAATTAATTATTTATGCCATAAAATTTATACAAATTCATACGCATAATAAGATGAGACTGTGGGATTGGATTTAGACCAGCTACCTCGATTTGATGATGGATGTTAGCCCAATGAAAATCCCCAAAAATCAAAGCAGCACAACGTCGTCGATCAAGTTATGGATCTAAATCCTCAAAATGAAAAATAATATCAAATCATTAAGATCTTACAATACTAGATCTAGATACAAAATACTAGATCAATACCTTAACTTGTTGGTTTATATCCATGAAATGATGGAAATCTCCCATGAAACGATCAAGGAACGATAGAGGAAAAAACAGAAGAAACAACAGGATGAAATCTATGTACCGAACAGAGAGTAGATCTTCAATCTGAGCCTTCAATCTGGAGAAAAGGTGTTTGGATAACCTTGGAATCTCTCCATGAGGATTTCGAAAAACCTATAAATTTCCAATCCCAAGACAAGGTCGGAAAATAAGGATTTCCCAGAGTTCAGGTGGTTTTAAAAAGGTTTTTCGGAAATAAAAACTGTGTGCACAGTTTCCTAGACCGTGGCGCACAGTTTTTCAAACCGTATGCAAACTGTGCGGACCTCACTATCCATAGATGCATGGTCCGCACGTTTTGGTCTCACAGTTTTTCAAACCCTGCGCAAATCGTGCATCCCTCTCTGTCCAGTTCTGCTTGGTTGGTACGGTTTTGTTGCACAGTTTGTCAAACTGTGCGCAAACCATGCACAACCCACTGCCCTTTTGTTTTACTTAAAAGTTCACCCAAACTCACCCCAATTCACTACTCCAAAACAGATGTACTCAAAAACATCAAAATTACCTGAAAATGTGCCTGATATTGACTCTAGAAAAGGTCTAGAATTACATTCTCCCCACCTCACTATAGCTCATCCTCGAGCTGTGCTCCCGAACTTCTCTGAGATTCCGAGCTAAAAAGATCGGGCCACTGAGTCTGTATATCTGTCCCCCTTTCCCATGTCTCTTCCATCACTCTTCCATGCTACCATAAAACGCGAACTATTAGTATGGTCTTTCCCGTCAACACCTTCTCACTGCGATCCAACACATGCATTGGATGTTCCTCAAAGGATGCATCTATTTCTAGCTCAACATCATCCACATCGATCATATGAGAATGGTCGGGATGATACCGGCATAGTTGTGATACATGGAAAACATTATGCATAGAACTATATTTCTGTGGAAGAGCCAATTGGTACGCTACCAGCTCAACTCTCTTCATAATCTCAAAAGGTCCAAAAAACATGGGTTCCAACTTTACCTGCCTCTGTATCCTGCGGTGACCCGACCTAGGTGACACCTGAAGGAAAACACGATCACCCTCTATAAACTCTAAGGGTCATCTCCATCTATCCGCATGTGCCTTCTGCTTACTCTGAGCCGTAGCTATACGTTTTTGAACCAGATGAACCTGCTCTGTCGTCTCCTACACAAGACTCGGTCCCAAAAACTCTGACTCCCCTACTTCTATCCAGCATAGCGGTGATCTATAGGGTCTATCCTAAAGAGCCTCGTATGGTGTCATCTGTATAGTTTTCTGATAACTATTGTCATAGGAAAACTACACTAAATCTAGGTTATTCTACCATGTACCACTGAAGTCAAGTACACACTCCCTCAACATATCTTCAAGAACTTGTATAGTACGCTCTGACTACCCATCTGTTTGCATATGGAAAGTCGTACTCAATAAAACCTGTGTACCAACTGCCCTCTGCAAGGCCTTCCAAAAACGCGAAGTAAACCATGAATCATGATCTAAAACTATATTTCTTGGAACCCCATGAAATTGAACTATCCTTTGTAAATACAGCTCTCCTAACTACTCAACTGTAAAATTTCCCCTTATAGGCATGAAATCTGCCACCTTTGTCAGCCGATCCACAATGAAACATATAGTATCATTATTCCTAAGTGTTTTTGGAAGGCCTATCACGAATTCCAGGGTCACTTCATCCTACTTCCATTCTAAAATGGACAAAGGTTGTAGTAAACCTCCTGGTCTTTGATGCTCCGCATTCACCTACTGACAAGTAAATCATTGTGTCATAAGCCCTGCTATCTCATTTCTCATGCCTGACTACCAAAACTGTCATCAAAAATCAAGATACATTTTGGTCGCACTAGGGTGCCCTGCCCATATTGAGGAATGAAATTCCCACATGAGCTCCTCTCGCTTGCTCGTAGGAACAACAACCTGATTCTTCATATAAACGATATCATTCTCATCTATCTTCCTATGTGAATGTGTCTCCCTGCCTTCAATGTTTTCCCTCAAGGCTAAGCATCCAGTGTCCTCATATTTCTTGTCACTGAACCGTCTCAAAAGTGTAGACTCCACTGCAACCGACATGAGTTCCATTTCCTCCTATCTCTCCTGAACCACAACGTTCATTTCAGCTTGTAAATATATCATCCTCTACTCACCACTAGATTCCTGAACAATCTGAGTCTAAGTTTTCCTACTGAAAGCATTTTCCACATCATTTCCTTTACCAGGTGTATATACCAGCTCAAAATCAAAAGACTCCATATACTCAACTCATATCCACTGTCTAAGATTCAAATCGTGCTGATAAATGATGTACTCCAACCTCTTTTAGTCTGTATAAACTGTAAACCTTTCACCAAGGAGGTCGTGTCGCCAACACATCAAAGCATAAACCACCACTGCCAAATCAAGGTCATGAGTTGGGTAAATCCGTTAATTCAGTCTCAGACATCGAGACCCGTAGGCCACATGTTTATCTCTATGCATCAACACAACTCTGAGTCCTATCCCAGAAGCATCACAATACACCATGTACTCTTCACCTGACTCAGGTAGGTCCAAAATTGGTTCGTACATCAAACAATTCTTTAACTCCTGAAAAGATGTCTCACAAGCCTCCGACCATTCAAACTATACTCCCTTTTTGGTCAACCCCGAATGTGGTGTTTCTAAATGGGAAAAGTCTTGGGTGAATGTCATGTAATATCCAGCTATCCCTAGAAATCTTCGGAAATCAAAAATATTCTTGGTCTGCTCCCAAGAAACCGCTGCCTAGACCTTCTCTAGATCCACTAAAACACCATTCTTCGAGATAATGTGTTCCAAGAAGTGTACTTGATCAATCCAAAATTGACACTTAGATAGCTTGGCATATAGCTAATGCTCTCTTAGTGTACTCAAGATGATTTCAAGATGTTGGGATTTATCGTCTTGAGTATTGGAGTACACCAAGATGTCGTCCACGAATGCCACCACAAACTGATCCAAGTACGGATGGAAGATCCTATTCATCATGGCCATAAACACTGCTGGTGCGTTTTTTAACCCAAATATAATTACAACAATCTCATAAATACCATACCTACTCACGAAAGTTGTCCTCAGTATATCAGAAGTCCGAACTCTCAATTGATGATACTTCGGCCTTAAGTCGATCTTTAAGAAAAAACAGGCTCCCCTTAACTTTTCAAACAGATCATCAACATGCGGTAGAGGATATCGGTTCTTCATATTCATCTTGTTCAACCTCTGATAATCGACACACAAATCTAAACTCCCATCATCCTTCTCTACAAATAGTACAGTCAATCCCCATGGTGACGTACTTGGATGGATAAATCCATTATCCTTCAAGTCTTCCAACTGAGCTTTGAGTTCATGAAGCTCTGTCGGTGCCATTCTATATGTTGGGATAGATACTGGCTTAGCTCCTGGCATGAGCTCAATAGTAAGTTCAACATCTCTCTTAGGTGGCAGCCCTGAGAAGTCTTCCAAGAATACATACGGAAACAAATCTACCACAGGTGGAAGGACATCGTACCCAACACCTTTATCATCTAGTAAAAGACTATCAAATTGGGTTGTGAGCTCTCTCAGATGCTTAGTAATTGGCCCTTCCCGGACAACCTGGACATCCCACTCCCCATGGTGATGTAATGGTCACCCGCAGGTGACATAAATGTCACACTCTGATGATAACAATCAATGTGGGATTGGTATGTGACTAACTAGTCCAAACCAAGGATTAGGTCGAATCCTTTCATATCAAGGATATAGAGATCCCACAGGAAACGGTACTCCCTGATCTCAAGAGAACATCCCTTGAACATATAGATGTCTCTATACTGTACTCCCAATGGTGTGACTATCGTTATAGTCCCACACAAAAACTCCACCTCCAAACTCAATCCATTAAAATATTTTGTAGATATAACGGAATGAGAGGAACCTGTATAAAATAAGGAATTAGCTAAAGTAGAATCCACAAGAATAGTGCCTCTCACTATCGATGGTCCAGCCTTTCTATACACAAGTGTAGGTTGTACTGCATGCAATTGTGTTGTTCCTCTTCCTTGAGATGCCACCTGACTCCCCTGACCTGTACCACTCTACTGATATGGGTGTTTCTTCCCAAGAGCACCACGTCCGTCACCCTTACCACCTCGGCCAGTAAAACTCCTACTTTGGGACTGAGAGGGTGCATAGGATCCCCTTCCCACACTCTGACTCTATTTAGCTAATCCATCACCACCTGACCCCTTTGGGTTCCTGCAGAACTTCTGGAGATGTCCCATCCTACCACAGGATCTACATTCAATATTAGGATGGGGAAATTGATTACGATAATGTCCATGCCTTCTACACTGGTGGAAAAACACTTTGGTAAGGTCCTATGTAAACGACCCCTCTTTCAGGTTACTTTGTCTCCCACATCCCTGGATGACATTATCATAACGTCGCTTCATGCTCACAATAGTCGCACCACCTGACCGTCCATAAAAAAACATTTTTCCGCCACTAGAGGCCTCCATCAGGTTCACCTATGAGATGAGAGCCTAATCTACCACTTCCATAAACTTCTTCAACTTGAAAATATTCACTATAGACTTAATTTCACATTTAATTCCATCCTGAAATCGTCAAGCTGAAGTGGCCTCGTCTGTTGAAAATGCTGGAGAAAATTTTTTTAAGTCTGTAAAGCATCTAGCATAGTCCATTACAGACATATTCCATTGAGTTATCCTCATGAACTTAGCAGCTTTCTACTATCTAAGAATCTCTGGATAGAAATGCTCAAAGAACTTCTCATGAAATTCCTTCCACTCCATAGCTTACAGCTTCCCATTCCGAGTCTGGATGTCCCACCAACGTTTCGCTTGACCACGCAACATGTAAGCTGCCAACTTGACTATCTTTTCAATAGGTGTCTCCAAGTGGTCACGTATAGTATGGGTAGATTCAATCTAGAACATATCTTTCTCTGGACCAACCACTCTAGTAAAAGTCAATGGTTTTACAACTGAAACTCCCTCGTCAGATCAGACATGCTTTTCACAACACACCCTGGGTCTCATTCCATCAATTTTCTTGAAACGAATGAAGTTCTCTCAATAATTTTCCCCCGCTTCTTCAGTTTTTACAATTGGTGCCTTAGGTTCTCCCACTGGAGGGCCATTTCTAACTATACCCCCTACTTGTCCTCTCAACAAGTGTCATGGAAGCATAATTCTACAATCCAAAAATACAGTTTAGAAAACAGTTCACAATGTTACCAAAATTACTCAAAAACAAATTATTCATATAACTTCACAATTATTTCTTTAAATCTAAAAATTAGACACCATTTTTATTTTAATTTCACAAGAAAGGAAAATAAATAGTTTCAGTTCAACAATCTACCCATAATCTGTGTTCCCATGCGTGCCTTACATGATGCATGTCACAATAATCCTGAGTGCCCAGAGTGATGCAAGTCGATGAGACACTCATTCCATTCTGGGCCATGAATCAATACAGAACAAATTCTAGAAATAATAATCATATCACATAACAAGTGCATCACCCAAGGTGAAATAATATTCAACTGTAATGAAAGACATCAATAACAGAAATCCCACCTTGAGTACTTGAGTTTTCCCCCGTACATGGGTTTGCAACTACCATGCACATGCTCATTATCAAGCCCCGACATTCCCTATTTCCATGTCTACCTTCCCCAAATACTAAGACATAATAAGAAGAAAGAAAAACCTCCTTTGATACCACTTTGTAACATCCTGGCCTCGGAGCCATTGAACAATGCTCCGAGCCGGTTGGTCACAAGCCCTCAAGCACGCCTCCCTGTATGCCAGAGGGTGCCAACTAGCAGTGAGGGTCTAGTAAGTCAGTCTTGGGGAGACTATACCCTCTGTTAACAGAAAAAAAAATACGAATGTAAGTAATAAAAAAATACCAAAAACACATATAAATAAAATAGTACTGTTTTACTAGCATAATAAAAGAAAACAGAAATATAATACTCAACTGAAAGGTAAAACATTAAATGACTATTCAAGTGCCAAGTGTCTACAATGTAACTGAATTAAAGACAAAAATACTCCCAAAGGGTCCCGAACCATGTCTGGATCCCTCAACCATGCTCCATCTCAAACTCAGCAATCTAACCAGGGCTCTTGCCCTTGTCCTGTCCTGCAACAACAATGTCTATTCAGGTACCGATCAGGCATCCCAAGTAAGGTTTGAGTATGACTCAGTAGGTCACCACCAACAGTGTCAAAAACAACTAGTCAAAAAGTAGTGTATGCAGTTGCATTAATAATAAAGTAAGTAAATATGGAAAACAATTATATTTATCCAATTAACCTTTCTTTACTACGTTAAACATCCCGATTCCTGAGAACACCCAAAGCATAATGCCTGCTTCAGCCCGTGTAGGATCCTAAACCATTCCCCATGTTCAATTCATAATTACTATGTCACAATATTAAGTTTATGAATATCCAAATGAAACCATAGTACAAAATAAATGATGGAGTGCAGAATGTCATTTCTAACACACATGTGAGTATTTGGAGCATCAGTCCCTATCTCAAAACCCTATGGGTATTTGGAGCATCAGTCCTTGTCCCGTAAAATATCAAATTAATGCATGTAATTGGTTCTAGAACACCATGTCTAGAACCTCTGTGGGTATTTGGAGTTTTATTCCATGTCCCACAACTTTTTTTCAAAACAAATAACCAATTCACATATATAACCATATTCAAATGTTTAATCATCTTTATCCTTCCATCATAACTCTCACCCATAATCAACTAGATCCACAATTCACAAATAACCGCGTAACCAAACCACTAATTAATTATTTATGCCACAAAATTTATAAAATTACATATGGCTAACAAGATGAGACTTTGGGATTGGATTTAGACCACCTACCTTGATTTATTGATGGATGTTAGCCCAAAAAAATCCCCAAAAATCTGAGGAGCACTACATCGTCGATCAAGTTCTAGATCTAAATCCTCAAAATCAAAAATTAGATCAAAGGAATTAAGATCTTGCAAAACTAGATCTAGATCCACAATCCTAGATCTATTCATTAACTCAGAGGTTTAGATCCATGGAAACGATGGAAATTCCCCATGAAAAGATCAAGGAAAGATAGAGGAAAGAATGGAAAAAACAACAGGATGAAATTTACATACCGAAAGGAGAGAGGTTCTTCAATTCGCGCCTTCAATCTAGAGAAAAGGTGTTTGGATTGCCTTGGAATCTCTCCATGAGGCTTTGGAAACACCTAAAAATTTCCATGCCCGATCCAAGGTCAGAAAATAAGGAAGTCCCGGAGTTCAGGTGGTTTTAAAAAGGATATTCAAAATTAAAAACCATGTGCATGGTTTCCTGGACAGTGGCACACGGTTTGTCAAACCATGTGAAAACTATGAAAACCTCACTATCCAGAGATGCACAGTCTACAAAGTTTGGTCACATGGTTTGTCAACCCGTGTCAAAATCGTGCATACCTCTCTATCCAGTTCTTCTTGGTTGGAACGGTTTTGTTGCATGGTTTTTCAAACCGTGCACAAGCCATGCACAACCCACTTGTAACACCCCAGGATTTCAGAGTGTGTTATTTCTTAAAAATAATTCAATAACTTGAACTACACGCAACACCGAGTTCAATCACACCATTAAAAGAGGTCATGAATAGTATTAACTACATTTTGAAATTTATATAATCCTTATAATTTTAGAATCCCTATTATGAGTTTCTTAGTCATATTGCAAGAACAGATTCATTTTCAGTATTTCACTTTTATCAACTTCTAATAGTGAAACCTTCTTAAATACAATATTTTAAACTTTTTTACTAAATGGGGACATCAAAAATTTAAAATGAAACACCCCAAGCTTCCACGGTACGTTTCCCTTCGAATAATGCAATAGCGTGTGTTGTACGCAACCTCGAGTTCTAACACACACCACAACTAATTAAACTAGCCGTTGTGAATAGTAATACCTACTTTTTGAAATCATATATATTTTATTTTTCAAAATGGACTTCATTTTTGGATTCAGAATATCGAAATTAGCCTAGGGTGAAATTTTGGTACTTTTCGGATAACTTTTATATTTTGATGAATAGTGAAAATTACTAAATTTTAATTAAAAACAACTTTTTTAATCAAAATAAGTAATATTGATAAATTATTAATTTGAGTGTTTTTAAAGTATATTTAGAATATATTTTTACCATTTAATTTAATTTTTTTCATTGGACATAATTTTACAATTAAACCGAACATAAACAAGTGTCAATCTTTTGATAGATATTATCTCTTAAAAACACGCTTTTTGTTTTGACAGCGGGAATTAATTTTAAATTAATTTCTGCCACTTCTGTGTTTTGAATTTAGGAAAATAGATTCCATATTTGGAATCAGGATGTTCAAATTGTGTAAATAGGTAACTTTTATTTTTAGACATTTTGAATAGTTACTGTGGTAAATATTTTATTTACCATGGTTAAAGGGTAAATCCGGTAAATAAGGGTTAAAAAAATAATATTATAATAATACTAAATTACCCTAAAACGTGTCTTAACCCTATTTGTTGATACATGGTCGACCATGGGCATCTTTGGGTCTGTTTTGGGACCCCATGGATCCACTTGTAAGTGATAATGACACATTATATTAATAAAGTTAAAATAAAAATAAAAATGGCATAAGCTTACATCTTTTAGAAGAACAATTTTTACATAGGGTTATACATGTTTGATTTTCGATTATAAATATTAATTAGAAAGCTAAAAAGATTTCCTACATGATGATATTTTATTTATAATTTTTAGACATCATATAAGTTAAATTATTAATTACACAATAATGATGCAATGTTTACCTCATTAATAAATCATTGAAATAAATAATATTATAATGATTAAAATATTATCTAAAACCTGTCCAATTCTTATTGGTTGATGTTATTTAGAATATGAGTCATCTTATCTTCGACCTCAATGATTTTTGGACCATTATAAACCGAATATAATTATATTATAAAGTAATACTTTCACTCTTTCCTAAAGAGCCCCTCCTCTCCCTTATAAAAGGAGACCACTTCTTCTCATTCCTCACACCACTCAAGCCACTTGGGTCATCCAAACTCTGCCCAACTAAGCTCCCCACATCCCTCTCCTCCTCCTTGAAGCTTCCCCTTAGGCAGAAAGCATTTCAACAAGTCCTTTGGTTCCAACCAAAGTGAGTTACCTAAATTAAAGGTAACGATTTCTCTTAAATTATTTTCATTTATTTTGCTTCTTCAACCCCAAAACTCTTTTTATTTCCTTTCTTTTGTAACAACAACAGTATCCTCAATATACTAGGATGTTTTTATAATAAGGATTCAAACTACACATACACACAACTCCATCTAATGGATGATGAACATAATGTTTCTGTGGATGGAAAACTAACGCCTCACGAAACGATGATTGTTCAAATACATCTTACCGCCTCTCATGGTGGCCATTATGATGGAACTGTAATTAAATATGATATTAATGATATATATTTTATATATAAGCTTCTGTAATTCCATTTTATTTCATACCATTATTCGTTTCATGTTGTATATACATACGATAATTTCATTTGAGGAAGTGTGGACTACCACCCCCTTAAAATGATATGACTCGTTCATACCACACATGGAACGTATAAAGGATGGTGTTAATGAACTTAAGTAACATATATAAAATATTATATTATACTGGAATAGTAATATACCTATGTATCATTTGGATTCAATTCTTTTAAAATAAAAATTAAATGGAAATAGCGTTCGTGCGTACGTACGGACTACCGTCTCCACGAACGCGATGAGATTCATTCTCCATCGTATCCATTCAAGTATAATTATCATTTAATGATTTAAAAATGATGTTTCAGGACTTGATATCATTCTGGATATGAATAAGATACAACAAAAATGACTTATGTAACAAAACATATAAAAGAAAATGAGTAAGTTAACACCCGAAACGACGATAATTCTAAGATATTATTAACAAATAAATGTTAAAAGATCATATATGATATCATATTAATATATATGATTCTTGTATAATTTAATAACAATTATTTCACCATTATACAGGAGGTTAACCTACCCCAACCAAGGAAAAGTACAAGGTAAGGATTTATTTCGCAATCTCTTCATTATCCGAGATTGTTTATACATAATTATCTACTGGGAACTTGTTATCATCCACGTCCATGTTCCTTAAAAATGTATTTCAAAACATTTCTAATATTTAAAATAATATGGGTCAAAGTAATTTATACCCTTGTTTGACTTTTTATAAGAGGTTTATAAGGGAATCTTTCCGTCGTTTTCCAAACAAGGTGCTTTTAACCTTTTCGACAGAATTAAGATAAGAATGTTTTTTTAACTTATACGGCGGGTGCGGTTATTTTACGCCGTTATAAAATCTTCAGAGCATCCCTTACAAGCTTATAATATTATTTTCAAAGAAAATGTTTTATTTTATAAATATATGACTTTTAAATGATTTCAAAAAAGAGATATTTCCCTCAAATATATGAAAATCCAGTGCAAATGTATACGTATTTAACTCAAGCTTAAAAATGTTTTCAAAAAAAACCTGACTCTCGAGTTTGGTAGACAGGAAGGGATTGGGAGTGGACCCATCATGGCCTGTAATTAGTCGAGCAGTCTCAGAAATAGTTATTTTGTTTTCAGAAGCTTGCATAATGTTTTCAGAAAAACACTGGAGTGTATTTTAGCAATTTTTAACGTAAGTATCTTCTTAAAAAAATTGCATCGGTAGGTCTCATGAGACAAACTAGTGTCTTGGCACAAGGCCTTGACAAAATCTTATTTGTAGTCTTGGCACGAGGCCTTGACTATGTGGTTATGATAGTCTGGCATTATGCATTCCAACATTATGAAAGTGGTTATTGATTTTTGCATGTGATTATTCGATTAGTAGAATATCCATGTGAATAAGTAAATGGCATTATTTCATTTTATTTATTCCATACCATGTTGAAAGTTAATATTTAAAGGCTTTTGTTTTAGTTATACATTGCCTTAAATGTTTATTCTTATTTATGAAAGTTTCCGCTATATTTTTATCCTTACTGGGCATTTGAGCTCACCCCTTTTCTATGTTTTATTTTTCCCAGGATGTGAAGAAGTAAGTTATGAATGACCTGCAGGGATTTTATGAGGGGTTAATAGTGTGGATTGTGGAAACATTATGTTGTTGTAGTAGTTTTTCATTTTATGATGTAATGTAAAACTTATGAATATATCTAGTGTTTCCAAGGCTACTAAACCAATCGGTCTTTCGAGATTTGATCTTTCTTGTGATCATGCCAATGTTACGAAGTAATGCACCGACTCTGGGTAGCTGGGGTCGGGGCGTTACAGTTGGTATCAGAGGAAGTTTATTACAAACCTTGGAAGCTAGATTTAGATAAACTCTGATTAGAGCACGTAGACCTAAGATGAACTTTGAGGATTAGTATAGAAGAACTTCCTAGAATTTTGGTATTGTAGATATTTTGTGAGTTTTCCAAGCAATACATCCCTGTCTGGATACGAGCAGGTAGAGGCGGCTTTGGCACAGATGTACCTAGGGGTAAAACCCGAAAACACCGCTTTGAGCTAGAATCGAACGGGAACTGGTGCACGACAACGGGCCTTGCTGCACTCTTGGTTACGACACTCCCGGGGGATATGCTTAGGATAACTCTCATTTTCTTTACAAATAATTTTGAAGGGATTATGAGTATATACTTCCTCAAAGAAAACATTCTTATGATTATGGATTATATCCATAAATAGTTCAATTTAAGTTAAGTGTTTTATAAGTATGGGATTATGTATTTTGATTCATAAACTGATCTAGTGTATGCCATTGTTTAGAAATGGCGCCCAGTAGAAGGAATGAGAACTCCAGAAATGCACATGATCCAAAGAGAAGGAAGGATCATATCTTTCATGGTCTTAAGCTAGAATTTATAAGAGAAATAGTCTCCCATGTATTATCATCATATGAAGAAATAATATCATGTGTTGATAAGATAAGTAAAGAGTTTACTGAGTCCTATGGCTTTGAAGGGAAGCAAGAGAAGAAAAGGATGGAAGAGAGAAAGATGGATAAAAGTAAGAGGGAAAAGAAGAATTTTCCCATATGTGGTAACTGTGGAAAGAAACACCCTGGAACTTGCCTGAAAAGAATGGGGGTTTGTTATAAGTGTGGAGGAAAAGGGCACAAAGTACGTGACTGCAAGGGTAAGAAAATGGTTTTAAATGTACAATGCTTCATTTGCAAGGAGTTTGGACACTACGCGAACCTATGTCCCAGTCATCAGACTATGCCGCAAATGATGCTATTGGATAATAATCAAGTTATGATACTACCACAGATGAAGAGGAATGATTAGAGTTCTTATGTTGATTATGTCAATTGAGTGTTGTATCAACAATGTACTTGTTATAATAATTATGGAGTATATAAGGATTGTACTGCAGTACTATTTCATTAAGGACTTGAGATTGTGTGGAACAAATAAAAGTGACTCAATAGAAGGTTAAGTTTTTGGAAAATATATGGTTGAGAGAATGATAAATCATAATATAGTTCTGATACAGAGGTAGTGATTTTGGAATAATATGTGATTGTTTTGGATAAATTATATTGGATATTCTTGACTACCTTGGAACTGATTAATGATTTGTATATTCCATCATTGTTGGGGTTTAAAACATTTTTGGATTAATGAAGTATATCCAGCATTCTATATGGAATAAGGGAGCATGAATGTAATCAATAAGGAATATGGTAATACATGATGAAGGTATTCATATTCTATTACAGGGTAAAAAGGATCTATATTATGTTTACCTTCCTTATAAATGTTGGACTGTGAGTTTAGACAGAAGTATTTTGGATAGTTCTAGTTTGGATTATTTTGGATTGCCATAAAAGGACAACCCGGAGGTCGGGCGGCAACCCGTCGCGTCTGGCAAGGCTGCGAGACTTGAACCCGCAACCGAAGGGCGACAAGGGTGTATCACCTACCACTGTCCCACGAGATGTCCTGAATTAAATAATGTAGTTTTTTTTAAAAGATCTGGTATATGAATTATAAATTCATTTATTTTGGAACCCTGTACGAATAGTATAAATAGAAAAAAAAAATTTATTTACGTTCTATTATCTTTTAGAGTGAAAGATGAGTTTGTGGTAGAAATTTATTAATGGGTAAAATTCTAATTATAAAGTAAGTCTATCTCCTTATTATCTTAGCTAATCTCATAAATAAATTCCTCAACATTAATAATAGAAACTTAGAACAAAAATGTTGTCCTAGATGGTACCTTAAATCATCACAAATTTATGGCTTTGGGATTGTTGGCCTTTTCATAGCCATGTTCTCTACCACTCTCCATCAGATAATTAATGGTTAGATTTCTCTTCCATATCCATATTTTCCTACATGGAACCCTAGTATGTGTTATTTTCGGTAATCTTCATACTTTCCACTCTTTATTTTAAATAGAGGCCTCATTAATTCATTTTTCGATGTGGGATTTCAACTAAGATATTTTGAAATGTCAAAAATGTGTTGTCCCAATACCCTATATTTTGTTGAACCGATGGTACTTCAAATCATCATAGATTGATGAGTTTAAGGACCTCAATTTTATACTTGTTTGTGATTGATGACCTCAATCACTACCTATAAATATTTACGTTTTTCCTCCAATTATATGTCTCTAATTGCCACCAATGTTCTCCTAATCGAGATCATAATTTGGTGGTGACCCTTTCATTTCTCTTTTCCTCATATTAAGACTAAATTTTAGTAACCCAATTTCCGATGTGGGTTTTCCCACAAATATATTTTCTACTTTCAACCTTTTATTTTCGAAGAACAATTTCAAATTGCGAGGACGCAATTTATTGAAGGAGGGGAGAATGTAACACCCCAGGATTTCAGAGTGTGTTATTTCTTAAAAATAATTCAATAACTTGCACTACACGCAACATCGAGTTCAATCACACCATTAAAAGAGGTCATGAATAGTATTAACTACATTTTGAACTTTATATAATCCTTATAATTTTAGAATCCCTATTATGAGTTTCTTAGTCATATTGCAAGAACAGATTCATTTTCAGTATTTCACTTTTATCAACTTCTAATAGTGAAACCTTTTTAAATACAATATTTTAAACTTTTTGACTAAATGGGGACATCAAAAATTTAAAATGAAACACCCCAAGCTTCCACGGTACGTTTCCCTTCGAATAATGCAATAGCGTGTGTTGTACGCAACCTCGAGTTCTAACACACACCACAACTAATTAAACTAGCCGTTGTGAATAGTAATACCTACTTTTTGAAATCATATATATTTTATTTTTCAAAATGGACTTCATTTTTGGATTCGGAATATCGAAATTAGCCTAGGGTGAAATTTTGGTACTTTTCGGATAACTTTTATATTTTGATGAATAGTGAAAATTACTAAATTTTAATTAAAAACAACTTTTTTAATCAAAATAATTAATATTGATAAATTATTAATTTGAGTGCTTTTAAAGTATATTTAGAATATATTTTTACCATTTAATTTAATTTTTGTCATTGGACATAATTTTACAATTAAACTGAACATAAACAAGTGTCAATCTTTTGATAGATATTATCTCTTAAAAACACGCTTTTTGTTTTGACAGCGGGAATTAATTTTAAATTAATTTCTGCCACATCTGTGTTTTGAATTTAGGAAAATGGATTCCATATTTGGAATCAGGATTTTCAAATTGTGTAAATAGGTAACTTTTATTTTTAGACATTTTGAATAGTTACTGTGGTAAATATTTTATTTACCATGGTTAAAGGGTAAATCCGGTAAATAAGGGTTAAAAAAATAATATTATAATAATACTAAATTACCCTAAAACGTGTCTTAACCCTATTGGTTGATACATGGTCGACCATGGGAATCTTTGGGTCTGTTTTGGGACCCCATGGATCCACTTGTAAGTGATAATGACACATTATATTAATAAAGTTAAAATAAAAATAAAAATGGCATAAGCTTACATATTTTAGAAGAACAATTTTTACATAGGGTTATACATGTTGGATTTTCGATTATAAATATTCATTAGAAAGATAAAAAGATTTCCTACATGATGATATTTTGTTTATAATTTTTAGACATCAAATAAGTTAAATTATTAATGACACAATAATGATGCAATGTTTACCTCATTAATAAATCATTGAAATAAATAATATTATAATGATTAAAATATTATCTAAAACCTGTCCAATTCTTATTGGTTGATGTTATTTAGAATATGAGTCATCGTATCTTCGACCTCAATGATTTTTGGACCATTATAAACCGAATATAATTATATTATAAAGTAATACTTTCACTCTTTGTAAAGAGCCCCTCCTCTCCCTTATAAAAGGAGACCACTTCTTCTCATTCCTCACACCTCTCAAGCCACTTGGCTCGTCCAAACTCTGCCCAACTAAGCTCCCCACATCCCTCTCCTCCTCCTTGAAGCTTCCCCTTAGGCAGAAAGCATTTCAACAAGTCCTTTGGTTCCAACCAAAGTGAGTTACCTAAATTAAAGGTAACGATTTCTCTTAAATTATTTTCATTTATTTTGCTTCTTCAACCCCCAAACTCTTTTTATTTCCTTTCTTTTGTAACAACACCAGTATCCTCAATATACTACGATGTTGTTATAATAAGGATTAAAACTACACATACACACAACTCCATCTAATGGATGATGAACATAATGTTTCTGTGGATGGAAAACTAACGCCTCACGAAATGATGATTGTTCAAATACATCTTACCGCCTCTCATGGTGTTCATTATGATGGCACTGTAATTAAATATGATATTAATGATATATATTTTATATATAAGCTTCTATAATTCCATTTTATTTCATACCATTATAAGTTTCATGTTGTATATACATACGATAATTTCATTTGAGGAAGTGTGGACTACCGCCCCCTTAAAATGATATGACTCGTTCATACCACACATGGAACGTATAAAGGATGGTGTTAATGAACTTAAGTAACATATATAAAATATTATAATATACTAGAATAGTAATATACCTATGTATCATTTGTATTCGATTCTTTTAAAATAAAAATTAAATGGAAATAGCGTTCGTGCATACGTACGGACTACCGTCTCCACGAACGCGATGAGATTCATTCTCCATCGTATCCATTCAAGTATAATTATCATTTAATGATTTAAAAATGATGTTTCAGGACTTGATATCATTCTGGATATGAATAAGATACAAAAAACATGACTTATGTAACAAAACATATAAAAGAAAATGAGTAAGTTAACACCCGAAACGACGATAATTCTAAGATATTATTAACAAATAAATGTTAAAAGATCATATATGATATCATATTAATATATATGATTATTGTATAATTTAATAACAATTATTTCACCATTATACATGAGGTTAACCTACCCCAACCAAGGAAAAGTACAAGGTAAGGATTTATTTCGCAATCTCTTCATTATCCGAGATTGTTTATACATAATTTTCTACTGGGACCTTGTTATCATCCACGTCCATGTTCCTTCAAAATGTATTTCAAAACATTTCTAATATTTAAAATAATATGGGTCAAAGTAATTTATACCCTTTTTTGACTTTTCATAAGAGGTTTATAAGGGAATCTTTCCGTCGTTTTCCAAACAAGGTGCTTTTAACCTTTTCGACAGAATTAAGATAAGAATGTTTTTTTAACTTATACGGCGGGTGCGGTTATTTTACGCCGTTATAAAATCTTCAGAGCATCCCTTACAAGCTTATAATATTATTTTCAAAGAAAATGTTTTATTTTATAAATATATGACTTTTAAATGATTTCAAAAAAGTGATATTTCCCTCAAATATATGAAAATCCAGTGCAAATGTATACGTATTTAACGCAAGCTTAAAAATGTTTTCAAAAAAAACCTGACTCTCGAGTTTGGTAGACAGGAAGGGATTGGGAGTGGACCCATCATGGCCTGTAATTAGTCGAGCAGACTCAGAGTTAGTTATTTTGTTTTCAGAAGCTTGCATAATGTTTTCAGAAAAACACTGGAGTGTATTTTAGCAATTTTTAACGTAAGTATCTTCTTAAACAAATTGCATCGGTAGGTCTCATGAGACAAACTAGTGTCTTGGCACAAGGCCTTGACAAAATATTATTTGTAGTCTTGGCACGAGGCCTTGACTATGTGGTTATGATAGTCTGGCATTATGCATTCCAACATTATGAAAGTGGTTATTGATTTTTGCATGTGATTATTCGATTAGTAGAATATCCATGTGAATAAGTAAATGGCATTATTTCATTTTATTTATGCCATACCATGTTGAAAGTTAATATTTAAAAGGCTTTTGTTTTAGTTATACATTGCCTTAAATGTTTATTCTTATTTATGAAAGTTTCCGCTATATTGTTATCCTTACTGGGCATTTGAGCTCACCCCTTTTCTATGTTTTATTTTTCCCAGGATGTGAAGAAGTAAGTTATGAATGACCTGCAGGGATTTTATGAGGGGTTAATAGTGTGGATTGTGGAAACATTATGTTGTTGTAGTAGTTTTTCATTTTATGATATAATGTAAAACTTATGAATATATCTAGTGTTTCCAAGGCTACTAAACCAATCGGTCTTTCGAGATTTGATCTTTCTTGTGATCATGCCAATGTTACGAAGTAATGCACCGACTCTGGGTAGCTGGGGTCGGGGCGTTACACCACTTCCCTTCTGTTTTACTTAAAAGTTCTCCCAAATTCACCCCAAGTCAATACTCCAAAACATAGGTACTCAAAAACATCAAAATTACCTGAAATCATGCCCATGATTGACTCCAGAAATGGTCAGGATCTTAAATGGGTAGACTATCTTGAGTTATCATTAGGTGATTAGTTTTCTTGATGAAGATTGATTTTATTTGGATTTTCGAGTTATAATTTTTTTTAGATAAATGCATGATGATCGTAGAGAATGCATGGAAATGTGTTGTATTTAATTTGGTGTTCCCTTTTGGTAAAATTTGGAATATCTTTTCTGAGTGATATATTATATTATATTTTCACACATCATTTAATTATTCTTTCTATGGTTATTTCTTTATTCTATCACGGTGGCGGGAGACATGTATGATGTTTAGTTTGATGGGATGAACATGGGAAAGCCTAAGGTGTGTCCAAGGGTGATGGGATGTGTATTTTTTTCGATTAAACTATGGGTGTTATCATCTGGGTATTTTTTTAGGATCTCTATGAGATAGTATTCATCATGAATAATGCAAGTCAACATTTTATATAGTATTAGGATCCATGGGGAGAACTATGTTATTCCATATTAATGAATAATCGTAGTTGTTTTATTATTTAAATATCATGGGATTTATTGGATTTTTTATCTGATATTTAATACATGATTTTTCATTGGTTTCATTAATATTTATATGGAATTTAGGTTATACTCCATTAATGGAATATTACCTAGTTTCTAAGTTTTGTGTTTTGGTTGGTAGAGATTTATGTTTCTTCTTTTGATATTTTCAATCATTGATTTTTCTATGTATCTCTTCTTATAGAATCAGTTTCACATTTCCTCCACCATTTTGGATGAATTAAAAATGTTGTTGATTCTTATGTTTTGAATATTTCTTCTTAAAACATCTTGTTTAATGGTTGAAGATTGGATCTCAATTAAGGTTCCCTAATGTTGATTTATTATTATTTTTATATCTTTTTGGGATGATTCATTTTTAAGGTTTTCTTTATTTTCATTTCTACCATATATTTTTCTTAATCCCTCCCACTCTATTTATCGAGATGGGGATATTTGTATGTTTCAAAGATTATATATTAAATAAGGATTGGGGGGGATAGAATGTGGAATTATGGAGATAATATTAACACCCCATGCCAATATAGAATATTATTTTATATGATATTTGGGTTATTTTAATTTTGGATTGTTTCAATTTGAAATTGTGGAATTTATATTATTTTTCTTATAAATAATAGTAAGTATGTATATTTATGGAGAAATTGTGGGTTTACTTGGAAAATAGATTTTCAATTCATTTTTGATAAGTGTATAGTATTCATAAATGGGTAGAACATTATTGGATCTATACAATTTTAAGACTAATGTAAATTGTGTGAGTCATTTTTGGCTTGAGGTGTAAGGATGCAGATTGTTTATTGTTAGGGGAAACCATGTGAGGAAATTGTGCATAGTGTTGTAGTTTTTAATATTTTGTTTTCTATAGTTAGCACACTGATTATCAAACTGTATGGGGTTTCCACATGAAATTTCGGACTCAATTTTGTGTTGGGGTGACTATCACATTTGGAATATGGTTGGGAGAAACTATGTAGCCAAAATATGTAAATGACCCAAGTATATGGGAGTTCTATATAGTATTCTCAACATGGTTGGTGCAGAATTTAAAACACCTTTTCCAAAACATACAGCTAATCTTTTTTTACATAATAGTGGATTTCTTCTTTTGAAAATTCTTGATTTTAAATCATCCGCCTCCTCCTCTACACCCCTATCATTTGATCATCCATGGAGCTTGAAAATATAAATATTAAACTCTATTTTCCTTGATTTTAAGCATCATTTAATTTATTATTCTTGATGATTTATAATGTATTACTATTATTTCATCTTTCTCTCTTCTACCATATATTATATTCTTGATTTTATTCTTTCCCCAAACCGCAACCACTGCATAGTTTGGGATTATGGTTCAGGATGAGTTTAAAATTGTGGATTTATATTTTTAGGGGTTGGTATGTGAATTTACTTAATCATTTGTGATTTCCCCATAAAAGGCTAAGTGTTGTGATTAGTTTTATCTGGAATATGGTGTGTGTGTTTTATTTAAATTCCTTTAAACTACATTTCATGAAATAATTGTGTTATCAAAACTTCATTCATTTAACATTATAAATATATGTGACACGATAATGGGAATGAATGTGGGATTGAAATGGTTTTTATACTTTGAATAGAAGGGGATATATTTTGATTTATAATTTTGATTTCAAAATATAACATTTGTGAATTTTATGTGTTTTATAAAATGCCTATATATATTTTGAAAAGTTGAAATAGAGATTTTTATGTTGTACTTGGTAGGGGGTTCATTTCTAAATAATGGGATTCAGGATTTTAAATAGTTATTTTTATAAATTGATGTGTCTTGGGACTATAGGAAATGGTTTTATTATTTTTTATCCTTTATGGTCATTTTTAAGATATTTTTGGAAAAAGTGTGAGTTATAAGTGAATTTTAAAGAATTTTCACATTATATGGATTCAATGGATGTTTTGATGTTATATTTTTATGGAAGGTAAAATAGATTAACATTCCAATATAGTTTGGAATGGTATATTTGGTATTTTATAATGGAATTATTTTATGATTGAGGGATCCTCATTTTAGCATATTGTTTTTATTTGTTTTATTTATTTAAATTGTGACACCAATGGGGAGATTATCTATTTGTCAATTATTATATGATTCATTATCTTGGATGAAATGAAAATTGTTGAATCTTATGAGGGTGTGTGTGGTTAGATGAGGTTTATTTCTATGTTTTTTATTATTCCTTATTCTATAATAATCTTGTACTTCTTTGTTTCTCTCTTCTATTGATGGATTTCATTATAATTATGAGGGTGTGTGTGGTTAGATGAGGTTTATTTCAATGATTTTTTATTCCTTATTCTATAATAATCTTGTACTTATTTTTTTCTCTCTTCTATTGAGGGATTTCATCATAATTATAGGATGAAATGTAGAGTTTCTTTATATGTGTTATATTATCTTGGTTTCCACACATCATCTAGATACCTATGTGAGTTGTTCCTCCATCGGTGTTCAATTTTAATATTTCTCTGAGAGAGTCATGAGGAAGATGTGTGGAATATTTTGAATAGGAAAATAATGGGAATATAATATATAAATGATTTTATTCATAATTTTCCATTGGTACCATCATTACATTGGATATTAGGACGTCCAAGTCATTCTAGATCAGATGATATTCATTCCCTATTCTTTGGATATAAACTTTTTTTCAATTGAATATATCGATTTGGATCATACCTTCATCTGATTCCATGACTGTGTTGTTACTAGTGTATTTACTAAGCACTTTACTTATCCCTTTGATACCACTTATTTGGGGGGATGCATGAAAGACAGATGCATTCATCTAATAAAACTACTATATTTTCAAATGTTAATACCCTACAAGTTTTACTCCCCCCTCGACTATGTAAACTAGGAATATGAAGATAATAAACCCTTCCCACCACACTAAGTTCACCTTTCACATACCATTGGAAAAAACAAATATAAGGTATTGATGTACATAAAATAAAATTATATAAATATTTAATTGAATTTTGAACTTTTATGTCATTCATAATTATTTACACCATTCCTAGTAGGATCCAATACAAATTTATTTAATTAGAAGAATTATATGAAATTTGAAAAAACTAAAAAATCTATTGTTAAGATTCACTATAGAGTTATTAACACTATATAAAACTCCGATTCAATGTATATTCTAAAAGTAAAATATTCATGCATTATATTTATGTTCTCATTAGTCCCCATATTCTTTTATATTAAACATAAACATGTTGTTTCGATCACACCACCTTCCCACGTTAGTGGGGGAGAATATATGGAATTCCACTATTGATAACTCATGACATTTTATGCCTTAGCCACTAACCTTGGTAATCACTTATATATTGATATTTCCTTAGAATTCATTCTAATGATTTTACAAACATTACTTAACACCTTTGATTTAATGATATGATATGACCTTCTAATGACCTTTATACCACTGAAGAGAAAACCATTTGATACCTTCACACAAAATGAATATTCCAAACATTAATGGAAATTTGGGTGAACATATTTCTTTTTCACAGAATATATTATGGTCTCAACAAGGATCCATATCCCAAAAATCTCTCACATCAAGACTTGATCAATGGGATACTTTTTTAACCATTCTCAACAAACATCATTTATTCCAATATTAGTTGTGTTCCTCCACATTTACCTTATTTCAGTCACACAGGCCTCACTAATGTAAGATGATGCATTATAACTTCTTCAGATTAAGTATTAGTTAATATGTGCACTATATTTTAGGAACAAGAAATTTTCAACAAATATAACATTATCCCCTTTCACAATATTTTATATAAAATGGTACATTGGGTTGATATAATATTTTGTATAATTGAAACATATATTTTTATCCATTTTACCCAATCATTGTCATAGAAAATAATCTCTCCTTCCTGAATTCATCCAATTCCATCAATAATTCCATCAACCAAACCATATCCTTCACAGATTCCATTTTTTCTACATAATTTTCATTTATTATAATTAATGAGAAAAATTATAGTCGCAACATACTAATGGTTATTATTCCTAAATATTTAAATAAATAAATTAATCATTATAAAATATAAATATCTTATAAAATCATAATAAAAAAATCCCAATAACTGATATACCATTCTAAAATAGACCTAGATCTTCTAATCATTTAAAATATTGAGGAATCCATATATAAAATTAGTAATGTTTTTAGACATAAATCTGATAAAAAAATAATATTTTAAATAAAATTTATGGTTGAGTAAAAATAATTTCACATTATACATTTCATAGATATTAATTTCTAAAAATGAGATTAATATTAGAATCCTTTAAAATACTGAAGAATCCACTTAGAAAATTGTGAATTTATTTGGACATAAATCTGATAAAAATAATTATCTAAATGAAATGTATTATTGAGTAAAAATAATTTCAGACATTTCAATTTTGATAAATTAATACTGCACCACTTTTTCAATATAATGTCTCTTTTCCCATTGCAAGTGCTTGAGATTTTGATAGTTTAATGTGTTCATAAATACATTAGGTAACTAGTTTTCATTGGTCATATGAAATCATTAAATGATTTTATGGGATATAGTTATTATGAGGTAGAACATATGTTCCTATATTCTTATATATTTTTAAACATATCACCATACTCTTCTCATATTTCACATGATCTTTCATCTCAATTCTTATAAACAATTTATTCTTTAATATTAGAATAATTTGGACATCTATTCAATCTATAAAAATGATACAAAATATAATAGAAAAATGATTAATGTACAATCTTATCATTACATAAAATTATAATAATGGCTAACATTACATATCTAAAATCCTTTTTCTTCCATAAAAGAGTCAAATTTATTATTCCTCTATCATGATTCTTACTTCAGCGAATACAATTTTTTTTAAAAATTTGTAACAAATTATGATTCTCACCACCCTATAAAGTTATTCGTTTCTTTATACATTTTTCTCACACCTATTCACTATGAAATAAATCTATCTTTATGTAAATATACACTAGATAAAAAAATTAAATACTACCATACAAAGAACTATCAAAATTGTAGAGTATTCCTCTATGGGTGAGAATATTCCATAGAATTAAAATCCATTATCGTTCAAATCCCATTCACTAGCATTTTTTATTTGTATGTATATCTCCAAACATCCATTTTAATCAATTCCTTAAAACCACTAATTTTAATGTTCATTTTTACCCTTTAGAAGTTTAGATATACCCATGGTTCTGTTGAACATTAATAATTCCATCTCTTCATTCACGAATATCTCCTGCTACATAGACCCACTAAGAAAAGATGATTTAATTATATTTTCAGGTTCTGTTACATTTGTTAGGAGTAGATAATTTAGATCAACACCATACATCTAAACTGGTCTTCTAATTGTGGTTCATCTTCTCCACTAGATCAGTTTTAATGAGCCCTTTAACTCTGTTTATTAATTATTATCTTATCTTTTGGTACTCTATCATATAAATCTAGTAATTCGGGTTCTCTCAATGGATCTTCAACTTCCATTAAAAAAATTGGTATTTATTGTGGTTCTAATTTTTTACTTTTTTTGATTTCATCACCCTCATCGTATTTCAATGGTTTTTGTGATAATTTAGTACTCTAATCAAAATATACATCAATATTTAATTTCCCATAAACTTCCAACTCTTCTATGTCATGGTTCATCCATGGATCCTTTTTGATAGTGAAAAATTACCTATTTCTAACAATATTTTTTCCATTTTTCCATTAAAAAATATATATCTAAAATTTTCATCTTTATAACCAAGTAAAAAACATATTTTTTTATTTTGATTCAATATTATCATGGTCTGTATAAATCACATTTCAATTTTCTAAAATATTAAAAACTTTTTGGTGTTGAACATTAAGTTTTTTTCAGACCATTGCTTCTCCCATATTTCATTATCATCTACTAATGTTGGATATATAATGATGAGATATGAAATTCTTTTGAGTTATTATGTAAAAATTTATTTAAAAACTCTTTATTAAACTATCATAATTATATCCCTCTTGTTCAATGAACAATTCATCCTTTCTGAAACTCAATTTTTTTTGGTATTTCAGACACTATATTCTAATTCATCATTCCTTCCATCTAGTTGAAGTTCAAAAAGATTCATCTACTATACTCACTATATCTTTCTATCTTGATGAAATTCAAATTATAACCTCACACTCAATATACCAATGTGTTCTAATATGAAAACTCTGGAAATAAATCAAAAAACATTCCATGATGTAAATAAATATATTCCTTTAATAATCATCAATTAAAATAAGAATGAAAATTCAACTACCATAGGATTTAATAGGGATAAGTCACCAAACATCTGAGTGTAAAATATCTAAATTTAGGTTCTTAGGATTCTATCCAAAAAACTAAAATATACTCTCTATTTATTTCCTAGAAAAAAAATCAACATGTTCATATTTCCATATGATCAAAAATATTTATTACTTATTCTAAAAAAATTTAATTTTATTTACACTAAGGTGATAGAGTAAACATTTCAAAAATATTGGATCAGTAGAAGTTATACTTTCAACAAATGCCCATCTATATTTATTTCTTGTTAGGTAAAGGTTCCCATCCATTATACATTTTTCAATCACCATATATCATTATGTAACATTATGTAATTAATTTTAAAATCTATTCTTATAGACTACATTATACAATTTCAAAAAAAATTGAGATTTATTTGCTAGATAATGATGTTCCTTACCTCTGTAAACTCTAATAATCCTCCATTCATTATTCTGATGTTGACCTCTGCTTTTCCAATAACTTCCTAGGCTTCACCATTCTCAAGATTTATTTATCCAAAATTATAATATATATAGTTTAACATGCATCTTATCTCACTAGTTGGATGGTAATATCCTCTAGAGTAAATCACCCATTTTCTCTAGAGTATTGAAAACATGAAAAGAATATTTTTATCAAACATTATATTGATATATTTTAAACTACATCATGTTGATTATTTACTAGTGTTTTACATATGATTCTTGAATTTCTTCTTGATATTTCCTTTCATTCCACATTTTCATCATATAGGAATATTAATAGATATCATAATCCATATTATTTAATAAGACTATTCTTAAATTATATTCCTCTAGTAAACATGATTATTATTGGTTAACATTCACCTTCAATTAGTGTTAAGGGAACTACTGATTGGTACCAAAACATCACTACACAAAATTTATTCATTAAGTATTAAATTCATGATATCATCAAACACCAAATATGTATTTTTTCTTGATTTAATAACAGTGATTAATGTAGAATAAAAACTTTCTATAAGTATAGATAATAGGGGAAATTCACATACATCATCATCAAAAGTTACCTTTTTTATTGGAGCTCACACATATCATATTGAAGTCATTAACATGGTATTTTACTGGTATTCCATATTACAATGTTAACATAAGAAAATGTCACAACATTAATACTTTTTAAGTCTTCTAGATTTTTAATAAATATCATATCATTCCATATCCAGTTGAAATTTAATGAAAATTTCATTCTAGAGAGACTCTTACCAGCTTAAACACGTTTCTAACCTAACACTCCCATTAATAATATTCTATTATTAATGGATTTGATCCATATAATGGAACTTATAAGTCATTCTAAATTATATGATCATAAATGCACATTTTATAGAATCAAATGATCAATATATCATATATATATATATATATATATTTATCTTCCCTTCATCTGATTCGTCGCCTATAATGCTACCATTTATTGACTGAGAAATGAACAACTCCATTTGATAATAATTATTGGGGAATAACCAAAAAATTATTATTTGTGCTTTTAAAAAAACTACTAGACTCTCACACATTAGTAATATAGATTTTCTAAATTCCTTCGAAAATGTGTATGGTAAGTAGGATTCCAATACACCACACCCAATGTAAAAATTAAAACATATACACACCTCATCAAAAAAACAAATAAATCATCTGAATTATATGAAATAGAATTTTATAAAGTGGTAAATGAATATAAGAGATTAAATTTCATCATACATTTATCCTATATGAATTTGGGGAACCACTAAATTTTTTTTATATTACCATAACTACAAGAAACTAGAATCAACTTACCAAAAGATATGTATGATTCATTAAAAATTTATTAAAACTTTGTGAAACTCGGATGTGCTATATATTCCAAAAATATAATACTCATTCTTTAGATTTTATTCCTATATTTTCCAAATTATTTTTATATGAAACATTATCCAATTGTTTTGTTCACACCACATTTCCATGATCACGGAGGATCCTCCATATAAAACATCACCATTTATTTCCAATTGAATTATTACCCTAATCTTATTTCCCTTAAAAAATTCTATATTCTACCTTATAAATAATTACTTCTTGAGAGATCACTATCATTCAGGATTGAAATTGATTTTATAAAATTATGCCACTATATTTTAACATTTCTATGATTTAAGTGAGGAACTTCCACTTCCTTTAAACATATTTCTTCCCCTATCACTGACATAAATTCCAATGAATGTGTTCTTGGTGCCCAAAAAATTTGATGCTTTGAACACGGATTCACATTGAAAAAAATTAGATGAATGTTTTAGATTCAGATTGGGGCCTAGTGAGTGATATGATGATCCAAATTCCTTTTCCATTCTTATTAGTTCTACAGGAGTTTCCTATGATGCTTTGTTCTAATTAGGGATTGTTGAGAGAATCTTGTTTCTTTATTATTATTTATCCCCTAGCCTTATTTTGATCACATTTCAACACTGGTTGGAAATTGTGTTTTTGTTATGCCTCATTGTTATCATTGTCCCTGTGATAGTTTTATTCAACTCAAATTAATTTTTAATATATAATTAAATTATATAAGAATTTAATTTTAAATAATGATATATGAATTTATGTGATAATTATTTTGTAAATGTAATTTAAGAAATGATTTATTGGAAAGGTGGAATTGGGGTGGATATTATTATAGATATTTCAAATTTCCCCTTTTTCATGTTTTAAAGGATGTTTTAATAATAATATATTATTAAATCTTTTAGTTTTAAAATAATGATTTTAAATAGAATGTGCCTTATTTTTAGACATGTTTGATTTTGGTTTTTTAAAGGAATGTGATAAAGTATTATTTTTCAATTTATAAATGATCATTTAAAAGTTAAATCCTTTTATATATCTTATATACAATGTATAATTCCTTATATATTTTATTAAGGTAATTTCTTTAATCTACGGAGGAATCCCACTATGAATGTTTTTCTCTCCCCCAGTATACACGTCGTTGTATATGGGTATAATTAGATATCTGTTTTTCTTTCAACTTCTAGGTTTTAATCTTTTTAAATTAAGGTATGTTTATATGTGGAGAGTTAACGTAGGTCATAATTTATTTTTTTATTTGTGTCTTAATTGTTTATTTTATTTTCAAGTTGTGGGTGTATCAGCTATTTTGGCTAGCTATTATATTTATATATTTTTTATTTCATTTGTTTTAGTAATTTTATATATATTAGATGGTTTATTTATTTTGATTTTATTTAGTTGATTATTTCAATTGTGCCCAGTTGTTTTTGTTTTATCATTTTTTTTCTATTCATTTAATATGTATGAATATCCAATGTATAGAGATTCCATATATGATTCTTGGTCGATTTTTCGGCTTGTTTACATCATTATATATAGATGAAACCATTCCTAAGTGTGTGTTATTGAGACCCAATAAATATTTAAAAACCTTTGGGGATGGAAAATTATTTTGTATCCTAGTGATATACTATGTTATATTACATTTTGAGTCATCCTAGGTGGGTTCATTACATTAAAAATTCATTTGGTTTTTTAATGAGTCAATCTCTTTTCTTTGAGTTGTAATATTTCTTCCTTGACTATATTCTAAAATGATTGATATTTTTGTCCTATTTCTATATCATATTTCATTTTCACTTTTATTATTGTTAAATTATATCAATATATAAATATATTCTTATTTTATTTATTTTTTTTACTTCTATACAATATGAAATTGTTAAGAATAATATACATCCCCTATATTGGAAAATATGCAATCATTTCAATGATCATTTTTATGAAAATTGTATTCTAACCTTATTCTTAGTGTTAAATATATAATCTCTTCAATAACATCAATATTTAAATTTATTCATATTAAAATGGAGATTCATTACCAATTTCATATATGTGGGATTATTTTAAAATCATTAAAAATTATTCAAATTTTCATTCTTATAGTTCTGTATAAATTTTAACCTTTCACTCCACATTTAATCAATATTACCATTATTTGTATTTTTAAAAAGACTATTTTGGATTTTAATTAATGAAATATTATTTTATAATTATTTATTTCACCTTATGAAATTAATATGTTATGTGACTTTTATAATGGTTATTAAAATAATGTTATCAAATTATTATAGAATTTTCTTCATCATATTGTTTCTATATTCCAAATATTTCTATTATTTTTCATTTCAAATGAATTTATTATATGTGATAAAATAATTATTTTTTATTTTCATTTTATTTTTATTTTTTATATAATTTAATGAAAATTATATTAAATCCATTCCATTAATATTTTTTTAAAATTAAATATTTTGTAAATGAAATTGAATTTATTTCTTAAATATTATTTGGTTTATTATCAAACTCTAAGTGATTTTTGATCAATTTAATTATCATTTAATTATATTTTCAATAATTAATTATTTTTCATAAGAAGTTATAATTTTTAAATAATTTCTTGATTAGTTATGAAAATTTATATATATATATATATATATATTGAGGATGAAATAAAATCATTATGTGAATAATGTTCCATCAATCACTTTGTCTTGCAGTATCAAAATAACAATTCTTCTAATGAATTCATAGTGTGATTAATCATTACATACATATTTTCCTTACGGCTATTCACCAATATAACCATTCAATTCGAATGAAGTGAGGAATTTTTTGTCATGATCCTTTATTTTCTTATTATACACATTGTGAATATCCTATAGCTTACTATTCTATTAGAAGGGTATTTACCTAGATAGACTCTTTCATGAAATTGATAGTTTTTATTTATGAATAAAGTCAATTTTTTCCCAAATTTATATTAATTTGTTAATCAAGTTATGATATATGATTGAATTCATATGGAATATATTTGTATGGTTGATGATTATATGATAGGTGGGGGAAAATATAATCTTCCAATCAACTGGAAAAATCATTATATATTATGTGATTATGATGGGATATGGGTACCAATTAAAAATATATTATTTATGCACTTACAATATGTGTTTAGATATGTTCCTAAATTTATTATGGGAAATTATGAAATTACATTCGTAGTTAATTTTATAAAGGTCTTGGCTGAGAGCCTGGATATATGTTGTGATTTTATATCCTAATGTGTATAACACATTCATAATTTAAATTTCCATGGATGATGACTATTTATTATTATTTAAAACATATATTTTATATTTTTATGATCATCCTTATGAATTTTATGCAATGATGTATGATTTTTAGGCTCCTTCCGTGTGATCCCTTCATATGATTCTATTATCCTATTTGACTAATCATATTATATCTTTCATGTTCATGAAACTAGCTTATTTAAGATCTAATGTTAAATACATTTTGACATGACTCATCCCACTAGGATCCATCCTAGGCTAACATTCAGATGAGTGTGGCACGAAAATCCTGAGTCCAATAGGTTAAGGTTTGAAAAAAAGCACCAAGAAGCTATATAATATATTAGAGTCATTATCCCATATAAACCTATAAACAAAAGTATTTCTTAAATATGATAGATATAAACTATAACTATCATATATATGTAATATATTTAAAAAAATGTATGATAAATTCATTTATGAAATAATGACTATTTGATACAATGTTGCATGGTAAAATATCGCAAGGATATAAAAATAAAAAAAATCAAAAGATTTGATAGAATTCGAGCTATGGAAGAAACATCCTCACTACAGGAGCTCCTAGAAAAATTCTTAAAATCTATTGTCACCTCCATTGAATATTGAGTTCTACTACGAATCAACAGTATCATCACTTCTAACTCCACATCCACTGAATGATTCCTCCATGTTATGGAAAATATGAATATACACAACATGTGTGAGAATGAATATTGTGCATGGGTGAGTGTAAATATAACTAGTACAACTCCATTAAAACATGATGTAAATATAAAGGAATGATCCATCTAAGTCCAAATGCTGAGGGGAACACGAACCCACTAATACCAAATATTCTATAATATTATGATTAAGATGAGTGAGGTGATACCCCCAAACAACATTTCTTAGCGATATAATAGACTATATAGATAATAAAAAAATCACCAAGCCTAAGGATAATATCCAATTTTTATTTCATACTACAAAGTCAACTAGGGATACGAAAATTATCATCAAAAAATCATCACCACTTATAAATAATCCTAAATGGGGACCTCACTAATCTTAATCAGGTCCATAGTACTCAATAAAAGTAAGAACATATACTACAATATATTCATTATATAATTATATTGGGAGAACCACACAGAACTGAGATATGTAAGTCTATAATGGGGGTACCAAACCATGAAGAGGACTAAAACCATATTTCATGTACTGTGAATCTACTAAGGGGGTTACCTAATCTATATATTAAAGAACAACACCTCTTCACTACATGGTTTTATCTACCCTATCATGTATCTATAGGACTAGAACCATAGAATTAGTTTGTAACTAGTTGGTTACTGACCTTGTGTCGCCTCTATTTACCTTTTTTATTGTCCATCATTATCTCTAAAAAGTCAAAAAACTCTATCATCAAAAACATCAAAAACAAAATAATTTTTATGGTTAATATATATTCACTATCACATAGTTTGTGGGAAAAAAATCAAAATAGACAATTTTTTCTATTTTTATACTAGGTGAGAAGCATTGAAATGAATTAAAAATAGGTTAATACATGACATTTTCACCTTATATACCCAACCTATGGGACTTTGATTGAAGATACACATGTGATTCCACAAACCAATAAATATGGGATAAATTTATTTGTCATTTTGATTATTATTGACCCTATGAAATCCCTAATGTTTACTAGAATGGATTCTCATGTAAGGATATTGAGATACACAATGGGTTCATTGGATAAGAAGTCTGGTGGGTATAGCACTTTGACCGAGCATGTAATTGAATACATGTTGAGTTACACATACCTATTAAAGATGGAATGTTCTAAGAAGTTATGAAACATGTGATCATTATATTGATAAATAAACCTTTACATCACATCATGAAAACCATAGGATATTTGACTTGTATGACTACTTGTCTTTTATTCATGATTTCTATATCTTGTGCACCCAAATATTCATGCCTTGCACCATGACCTCTTTCACTACCACAACCTCATTTCATAATAGAATCACCAACTAAACTAAAATCAATCATTCTTTCCATAACACCTCACAAAAATAAATTCTGGAAACCCCTCACCAATCTTATTTTTCAAAATCACATACTTTAATGAATAGAAATATAACCCTCTATAGGAAGTGTGTCTTACAATCACATATCTGAACATGTTAGATCTCATAGTTTACCATGTGCCCTTTCCATTATAATTTTCTATTTTCATTCCATTATCCATTAGGTGAGACCATTTTTCTACACCCTTGGGTAGAATCACTGCCCATTGTGTTGGTTTTCTTATATTAGTATCTTTTTCGAGGGGTTAGTGGGGAAAAATGAAAAGGTTTCATGTGGTTGAAAATAATTTTATATTATCCAAATTATTCTACCATGTTGAGAAAATGTGAAATAAAGAATTCTTAGGAGATGAATTCATCAATTAGAGAATAATATAATCAATGGATGGTGACATTTACAATATTTCATTTAACAATATTAATTAAAAATAATATTATAAAAACCCACCAATAAATTATATTAAGAGGAATAAATATTAAATTTCATTACTAAACATTTTTATTTGAACAAATATGGAGGGGGTGAATTTGATTTTAGGGGATTCCCTTGGTCTCCACTACTTTAGGCATCCCTAGGCCTTGTTCTCCCCTCATTCCCTTGTTCCTTTACATTTGAATAAAAAATTTAAAATTGAGTATGATTAGAAAAATTAACCATAAAATTCAAAATACATAATAAATAAATTTAATTTTAAATGATATTTTAATTAAATAATAATGATTCCATAAATATATAATTCCATTGTGTTATCTCTCTCTTGTTTATAAAAAATCGGATAATTATCAAATATCCTTTTTATTAATATTGTATATCATAAGTATATTTTTATCAAGAGAGAATTTATAAAATTCGGTCATTTAGAAAAGGTTGTAATATATTATGAATGTGGAAAATTCATATATGAAATTAATCTTATATCATCATGTAAATTTATGTTCTTTAATGATCTCATTTAGATACAAGATTTTTTTAGTAATCATAACATGAAATGATCCATCAACTAGTGATGAATGAAATGAATTTTCTATTGGTTTTATCAATTTTGATGAAGAAAATCCCACCAGAAAAAAATCTAAATTAATATTTATAAACATAATATTTTCAATGCTTTAATTAACTAGAATTCCAATTAAAACCTCAGAAATGCCCAACAAATTTTTGACACACCAATACAAAACTAATATATTTATTATTTTAAAAAACAATTTATAGGCATAAAAATGATCTTTGAATTTACATATGAGATTCTATTCGGTTGATATTAAAACTCATGCATATGGGAAAAATATTTATTTTTATAGTAAATACTAAATATACCTCAACATTCACATAGATTTGAAAATTAACAAAATTAATCTCAAGGGTAAAAAACACATTATATGATCAATGTAACCAAAATAAAAATTTTGTGATGTCATTTTATTTTTTAAAATTACTATTTTATTCATCAAGAAGAGTTGATACTATATCAATAAAAAATGTGGTAATTCCATATGATAAAAAAATTAGGTATTCACACCCTCTTAACCTTAAAATATATTCATGCTTGAAAAGGATAAAAAAATAAACTAGAAATATAATTTTAATAAATCATTAACATGAGAATAAACAAACCATACTCATAAATGATTCAACCAACAATAATGATTTGGGTGTTAAGATAACCATGGACATATCTATATTGGAGAAATTCCATTATCCAAACACTATTGTGGTAGAATTCCACATCCTCCCAATCCTCTATCAAGTGTATCGATTTTTTGGAATGTACCTACAATGTAAAACTCTTACCATACTAGAAAAACATTATTCCATATACCACATATCCCTATAAGATAGAGAAAAATCAAGAACTATCCTCCTTAGAAAGAGGGTGGTTTTATATAATTATCACTATCTATATGTAGAACAGAGCTCCCCGTATTTTAATAGAGACCTACATGTATCATTATACAACCCACAAAAACACATCAAACCATATCATGGGGTGATTAAATCAAATATTCAACACAAACCAAAAAATATCCCACATTGATTTCCCCTTTATTTTCTAGTTTAACTTCTGATCATCACCCAACAAATCAGACCTATTTTCACCCCAAAAAAAGGTTTGAAATATCATTAGCCTTAATAAAGATAATTCATATACCAATATATATATCGTCACCAATGTATCATGGAATATTAATCAATCCCACATCCATGTTAATAATAACTCAACTGATATATACATTCTTTGTGGGATGTATAATTTCAACTAACCTCCTCAAACCACCTTGCATCTAACTTTTATCTCATCAATTCCTTATCTAACCACTATTCGAACAGGGTGTTCTTGACCCATTCTTATGGAATTTCTCTATTGAATATAGACCCTACGATAACACATACCATCTTGGGTGACTAAAAATGTAATCCCAAGGGATATATATTTCATTATATAGTCAGAACTACAAAACATTTAATATGACTACTATTTGTACAAACACCACTAGGGTTATATACCCATCAAGGTGACCTTATCTCTAAATTAATCACTAAAACACTAAAAGTAATTTATACTAATATAAAAATATCCATATGAGAGATAATATAACATAATACATGTATTTAGGATAATACGTTAGGTACTCTGCTAAGTAATACATGCCCCCCTAAAACAAAAAAAATTATTACCAAACTAAGCCTCAATCACATAGCTATAAATTTATAAGATTTTTAATTAATGAAGAACTTTATTTAAACCATTGATACTTGATACATATAAATATCATCCAATAAATGTGAAATAAAATCTTATTTGGAAATTAAAAACCATAACAGTAATTTCTTTCTCTAACCATAAATTCAACTATATCTCAAAATTTTGATAAAACATATTTTTTTCTCACACATGAATAACTCCAAAAATACATATTAAACATCATTAGGGACTACAAACCTATGTTCCATTTTATTAAATCTTAAAAATCCACAAACATCCACGTTATTCCCTCTATAATTCTATTCATTTTATGCTTTCATAAATAGAAACTAACTCTAATGATATACTAGTTCCAAAAATGTTGCAATGCCATTCTATAATATGAATGACGTTGGATGGTTTCCAGAAAATAAATTCTAATTCCTAATCACTACCAATATAATAACCAAAAAATAACACTAAATAGGATTCTAAGATAACTACAGATCAACAAAGAATCATTACTTCTTTTCCACTGATGATGTCGTAAAACTATACCAATAGAAACCTTTCATAAAATAGTTTCCAAACCACCCCCATCAGCTTCATAAAAATGAATTCGTAACTAATATATAGTAATATATATCTATATATACTTCTAAGGGAAATTATATGATAATTAATTATTCAATAGGGTAAACCTAGAAAAATGAACCTAATTAATGTTCAAATTTTCATCCCAAATTACAAGTACCACTCCTCAATATCAACCAAATCACACTTTATCAATATCCAATCAGGGGTAATTATATACAATACTTAGGGATTAACCCTATGACACCCCCATGTCATTGTTATAATCTATTTCATATTTTTTTTGGAAGAAATTAAATTCTGGAGAATTTTGGTTTAAAAACATTAATTTCCTATATATTTTACTCTGTATAATGGTTTAATACACAAGGTTTAGGGGAAAAATTTAACGAACTGTTACATAGGGGTCATTATAGTTCATTTTGATAGTGTATGGTTAGTCATCCAATGCATAGCATGGTTTGGCCCAAATTTTGAGACTTCTAGAATAAAAAATCTAGGACTTCCATTGCTTGGACTATTAACACATGCCTTGAACATAGTTAGGGGAAACCATGCTGGATGACCATGTTTAGTGAAATAGGTTTTAGTTATGGTATTCACAAAGTTGTTTCACCATTTGGTATAAATTTTAGAAAAACCATGAATGTCACATGAGGTGTGGGACTTTTGACTAAGTGGCTCCCACAATGTTGGAACTTGGTTTGCTTAATTTTTCTCCCAAACTATGTTTCCTGTATAGTTTTTTAAATTATAAAAATCCATAAATTTTCTAACATAATATTATGACAAAATAACTCCATTGTCCCTCCTATAGTTCAATCATCCATGGGTCATGTGAGATGAACTCTTCCCCTATCTTCTACTTGATTTAAAGATTCCCTTCCCATGTTTTCATGTGGATCATTGAGGTTATCTTCTCCCCTCTCCATATATTCTCTTCCTCTCTTATTTATCAACAATTCCATTTGATTTTACTTCTCTCTAAAATACATGACACTGTATATGATATGAATTTAATTTTTAATGGAGTTATTTATGGTTTTTATGTGTTTTCAGAGTGTAGATGTTATTTCATTGCTTGGTTAGGAATTCTCAATCAATGGTGACATGTTGTGACCTTAATATTTTTAAAGCGGTAGGTGATTCGATTTTAATTCCTATATAATGAATTCCATGAAATTATTGAGTTTTTTAAAAAGTTTTATTACATAATTATATATACTTAGTTCTAATAATGGGATTAAAATTGTTTTTCAATGGTTTTAGTAATTGGATCGAAATTATTTTTTAATTATTTCTTTGTTTTTATTTTAGAATTAATGTGATGTATACCAACTGTTTGTGGTAGTTTTTGTATGGATAATTTAACTAAATTTAAAAGTTTATATGGGGTTGTTGGAACAAATTTAAATAAAAAATCATATTTGGATGTTTTAAATGGATAATTTATTAAAAATCTTCTGTTGTTCCATATTTAATGATTTTATGAATTATTAGACACCTAGTATTTTGAAGTGTCTATAATGGGAAATGGATGATTTCAAAGGGGTTCTCAATAATTCTAAATTTAAAATAATGTTCTTGTCTGATGATTTCAAATATGGATAGTTGGCCTTATCATTCCAATCTTGTTTTATAAATTTAAAGACTTTATTCCAAAAACATGTGTGACCCTCATTTGAAAACCTATTAATCATTGTTCCCATTCTATGTTTTTACCCCATATTAGTTGTTTTCTAGTGTTAAATACTTATTAAAATAACATTATGGAATTATAAAGGGTCTATTATATGAAAGGGTATTTATGGCGAGAGGATGTTTATTTCAAAATCATTGAAATTATTTTATGTGGTTTTTTTAGAATCAATTTTTTTCTAAAATATATTTTTTAATAACATGCGAATCTTAGGAATGTATGTAGAAACATAATGAGTGAAACCCCGGGTGTAGGTTTTGCCCCAGCTAGGGATGGTATCCTAGTTAGACTGAGTGATTTTACATATTGAATTAGGTTTCCCATAAATATTGACTGGTCTTAGGATGGAGTATGTAGCTTAGTTATTCTAACTAGACTACTAGGATATTGACAAGTTATTGTAAGGTAGCATAGAGTTCAAAGTCACCTATTTTATATTTTTTCTAATTGAGTCCTATGGTGTATCCAATTATGCTTATTTATTTTTGAGGATTTCATAAGGGGTAGTATTTAATAACTTTTTTGTCTCCCCTAGAACCAAACTGATCCCATAGATCCATTGTTGAGTTATTACACATTTATTATACCCCACTAATCTATTAGTGTATAGACATTTATATCTAATTCATATTCAATTACTTTCAAAATTGTATCAAAATAGTTTTTTTACAAAGAGAAATTTCAACCTTTTACTCAGATGTATTTTTGGAATGGTTTTTCAAAAATATAGGAAAATTTTTGGGTTTTGTTAATTTAATCATTAAATACAAATTTTTTATAAATTTAATTCTAAAAAGAAACACTTCTTCAAATTCATTATTTGAAATTAAGAATTTCCAATTGTTTTTCATTATTTTTAGAAAATATTTTTTTATGATTATAAAAAGGAATGTGATAAATCATGATTAATGTTTTCTTTATGAGATATAAATTAAAAGTGATAAAATTTTTCATATTATATGTTTAAATTTTAATTTTTGAGCGTTTTTGTAATAATAAATTCATAGACATTATAGTGGGAACCTATTGGGAACATTCCCCACAAACCCTACATGCACTCTGGTGTATGTGTGTGTATTCAGCTCTAATTTCTTATTCTTGGTGCCTATATTATGATCCATAATAATTGAGTTCTTTCTTGGTTCATTATGGTTGTTTGATTCAGGAGTCACCATGGATCAGATTGGGATGTTTGAGAGGTTGATCTAATTATAATTTTATTTTACTTTAATGGTTTTATTATCCAGTTGTTGTAGTACTTTATGGAATCCGTTCATTATATTCATGAAATTTTCTGTTTTCCCAAATTATTTACAGAATATTTTTTTTCTATAATTCTTATTCCGAATATAGATTTCATAAATTTTATTATTTCATATGTGTAAATGTACAATTTATGGATAGATCATGTTGTATTATTGGTTTTTACCAATTCCTTTTTATATCATTATATGACAGTTTGTAACACCCAGACCCTAGTTACCTAGAGTCAGTGCATTATTACATAACAATCGCATGATCAAAAGATATCGTGTCTCGAATGAATGCTTACTTTAGTATCTTTGGAAGAACTATATACATATATAAATCTTACATTATATTATGAAATGGGAAAACAACAACATTGTGTCCCCTTTGAACACCCTCGTATCCCTAATCCTATTCCTATAGGTTAATCATAATATACATCTTCACATCCATGGAAAAATAAAACATAAGAAAGGGGTGATCTCAAATGCTCAGTAAGGATAACAATATAGTAGAAACTATCATAAATAAGCCTTAAAATTTAAGCAAATGTGTGAGTGTAAACAAAATCCTTTTGAACATAAACATAAGCATAATATGAAAAATATAAATCAAACATTGAGATTTAATTATTTACATGGATATTCTACTAGTCTAATAATCAAATTTAATATCAATAGTTAATTTCATAATGATTGAATGCATAATGCCGGACATCATAACCACATAGTTAGGGCCTCGTTCCAAGACTATAAATAATTATTTTTTCAAGGCCTTGTTCCAAGACACTAGTTTTTCTCTTGAGTCCTACTGATGCATCGAGGGGTTATAGTGGGCCCCTCCCCCCACTTACTACGTCCAATGCATTACTCATATGAAAAGGATGAAACATAACATAAACATTCGTATTAAAACTAGAATACGAAATGTTAATACTTTAACCATAAACAATGAATGGTATAAAACTAGCACAACCATAGTCAAACACATCCAAAAACCTTCAAATAATATGGAAGATTATTTCATAATAAAACAACTTCAAACAAGCATAAAATCCAACAAATGATATTGACATAGATGAAATCAAAACTATTTGAGATAAATATCTCTTTCTATTTTGAGATCATTTCGAAGTCACATAATTATGAAAGAAAACATTTCATATTTAAATATTATTAAAAACTTTAATGGAAATATTTTACTGTTTATATTAGAAGAAAATAGATGCACTCTCTGTATAATTTGAAAAAACATTCTTTTATTAATTTGTGGAAAAGGTCATAAAGTACCTTATTTGGAAAGAGACAGAAATATTCCTTTAAAACCATTTTATAAAAATTAAAAAATGTATATAAATGACATTAACCCATATTCCAATAAATAATAAAAATGTTTTCAATACATTTTTTTGAAATGTGGAAGTGGATTATAAAGAGGTCCCAGAATATACTCATATATATATAACCTAAAATAATAAAGAGATTGTAAAATAAACCTTATCTTGTATTTTCCTTATCTGAGGGAATGTTAACCTCCTGTATAATGGTTAAATCATTTTTTTTTAAATTATAATAGAACCATATAAATGAATATGATATCATATAAGATCCTATAATACTGCTTTGTTAATAATATTTCATAAGTATTATTGTTTCGGGTGTTAACTGATTCATTTTCCTATATATGTTTTGTAATATAGATCATGTTTTTATGGATATGATGTATTTGATTCAAATAAATAATGATATTAAGTTCTTAAACATTATTTTAAATCATCAAATGGAAATTATTCTTGAATGCTTACGATGGGGAACAAAATCTCATCGTGTCGTGGAGATGGTAAGCTGTACGTACGCACGAGCGACAATATCATTCTATTTGGGTTGAAATAGTTTGTAATTGTATGCTATATTATATATAAAGAATTATTAACTTTTTATATTTATTATATACATTAATTATAATCATTATTATACCCATCCAAATACTGATGTGTCGAATAACAACCTACACCATGACGGGGAGATGGTAAGTTGTATGTGCACATGTATGGGGACTTTGTCATTCATAGGATGGATAGAATAATTAATATGGTTTTACCATATTTATACTAACATATATTTATATATAAGGTTCTTCATTTATTGTTTTAGTATGGAAACAACAAATAAATAGGAATTGGATGAAGAAAATAACTTTAAAAGAGCTGATGAAATTATTACCACTTCTTCGGGTGCTTCCTTTTGATTTGAACAAAATGGATCCTTAGGTTGGACTTATGATAAAATTAAGGTCTCTAGATTTAATTGAGGGTAGTTCAGAGGATATTTAATCAGGTTTTGGATGAACCAAATGGATTCGGAGGTGTGAATTTCAGATAAAGTGAAGTTCCTTTTTATAAAAGAGGTGAGGGGCACTTTAGGAAAATCTTGAAATATTAGTTTATTATAAAATAATTTATGGTTCATAAAAGCTCCAAATGGATTTATTTCGTGGATAAGGTGGGTATGGGTCAGAATAATCTCAACCAATAGGTTTTATAAAAGTTTAGGTCATCATGTTAACCTTATCTTTTTGATTTAATTCTTGGTTAAATAGTTTAACATTTAGCATGTATCCTTGTATTTTTATATTACATGGTTAATAAAATTAATATAAAATGCCCAGAAAACCTAAAGTGATTTTTTAATGGGATATATAAATTTTTCTGAGTCCTTTTTCCAAATGTTATTTTTTATGAGTATTATATCTTTTAATAAAATAGTATTTGTTTTAACACTCATTTATGTAAATTTTGACATTATTTAATATTTGGTTTTTTTAAAACTCATAACAATCTGATTTATTCAAGAAAAATACATTTAATCAACCCTAGAAGGTCATATTAAACTATAAAATTTGAGGATGGAATCAAATGTTTCAGTTTACATTTATTTTAATATTTATTACATCAATAATTTTAATCATTAATTGATAAGGTAATTATTGCATCATCATTCTGTCATAATTAAATTTAATTATTTAATGACTAAAAGTTATAAATAAAATGCCATGATGTATGAAATATTATTATATTTCAAATAAATATTAATAGCCAAATTTACATAATGGGTATCCCTATATTAAAAAAATAGTTATTAACCGTTGAATTTAACACTTTTAACTCTTCTTTAAATAAAATATAATAACTGACCTAATCTGATCCAAGTTGTTAAAAAAAGATCATATTTTCTTCCTACGGTTTATTTTGGTCGAAATACACTTATAAAATAGAATTAGGACACGTTTTAGTGAAATTATAATATCATTTTTACCTTTAATTACCCTATTTACTTTTAAATGTGGTAAATAAAATTCAAAAGTTACTATTAAAAAAATATTATATTCATCCCATTGAACCACATTTTACTTACTTATGTCAACCGTGTCTCTCAGATTTATGAAATTCAATTCATAGAAGCAGTAAAATTACGTTTTATGTAGATTTGTAAATGTTCCGAGAAGGTGGGTAAAAGGCGTTAAAAAATTCAATAAAATATTATGTATCTAATCTTATAATAAAATGAATCCAATGAATTAAATTGGATTAATATGTGTATTTTTTTTTATCAATTTTGACTTTAAATTATATTTAAAATAATTATTTAAATAAAAAATCAGTTTTAAACAATAACATAGTGTTTTTCACTTTTCATCAAAAATTTAAAGTTTTCATAAAAATACAAAAAATTCAACCAAAGTTAATTTTTATATTCCAAATAAAAAAATGAAGTCCATTTTAAAAAATAAAATTTATAAAATATAAAATAGTGGGTATTACTATTCATATCTACATTTTAAAAGGATAGTTTTATTGGTCATAGTGTGATAAAAGTCAAAATTTCTAGAATATTACTCCATAAAAAGATTCAGGTGGTTCATCATCATAAGTTCCTTAGGTTCTCCCATTGCCTCTTCCATTTTATGGTTTATCCAAAGAACATTTCCCAGGTGAGTCATCTAGTTTCTCAACACTTGTTCTGTGGTATCAATAATCTTGATTGGATCTTCACAATAAGACAGATCAGGTTCTAGTTCTAATTCATCATAGGTGAGTAAATGGGTTGCTTCAGGCATTTATTTTCTCAATAGTGATATGTGAAACACATCATGAACTTTAGATAGACTTGGAGGCAATTCCAAACGGTAAGCTACAACTCCAATTCTCTCTAGAATTTCAATTGGTTTGATGCACCTGGGACGTAATTTTACCTTCTTACCGAATTGTATAACACCCTTCAATGGAGATACCTTCAAAAAATGATCACCTATATGAAATTACAAATCCATCCTTTGGTTATCGGCATATCTCTTTTCCCTACTTTGAGCTTATTTTATGTGGGTTTGGATAATTTTTACCTTTTCCATTGTTTCCTCAACATGTTATAGGCCTACGAGTTTTCTTTCACCAACATCATCCCAAAGAGTTTGTGTGTGACATAACTTTCTATATAACGCTTCATATGGTGCCATCTGAACCATTTAATGAATGATATTATTATTTGAAAATTATGCCGGAGGTAAATACTAATCCCACATACCATGAAAGTCAAGTGAGAAAGATCTCAACATTTCATTTAAGTTTTGAATAGTCTATTTTGTTTATCCATCAGTTTGACGGTTGTAGGCAGTGCTTAAACAAGGTTCAGTATCTAGTGATTTCTAAAGACTTTTCTAGAATAATGACGTAAAATAGGGATCACGATCAGAAACAATCTATAGGGGTACAGCCTGAAGTCTTGCAACTTTATTATATAGTCTTTATAAACAATAATGTGGTAAATCTTATCTTATATCAAGAAAATGTGCTAAATTGGTAAGACAATCAACAATGAAACATATTACAACATTCTTCCTAGGTGTATTTGGTATCCGCATAAAAAATTCCATTGTAGTATCATCTCATTTCCACTCAGGTATGGGAATAGGTTGCATGATTCCTCCAGGATGTTGTCTTCTAGACATCACCCATTGACAACCCATACATCTTGACATATAATCAGAAATATCCCACTATATTTTTTCCCACAAAAAAATGTTCCTTAAAATAATTATGCATCTTATTACTACCACGGTGTATAGAGAAATTCAAAATATAAGCATCATCCAAAAAATATTTTTTTAGATCAGGTATATTGGGAACTCAAAGTGTCTTCCCAAATTTCAAAATTCCATCTCCCTATACAATGTTGATCAATCTCCCTTCGTTCACATATTTTATTTTCTTCTGAAACTCCACATCTTTAGTCTAATAACTTTTTATCCTTTCTAGTAAATATGGATTACCAACAATTTGAAAAAGTATCTATGTTTCACCATCCATGATTATTTCCATATCCATCATTGCTAGATCCATGAACATAGGATCCCTTTAAACTCTCATCTTGTCAAGAACTCCAGGATCCTTTCTACTCAAAGCATCTACCACCTTATTTTTCTTCCTAAAGTGGTAGTGTGTTGTGAAATAATAATCCTTGAGTAGTTCAAGCCATCGTATTTTCATCATGTTGAAATATTTCGGTGAGAAAATATTCTTAAAACTCTGGTGATCAGTATATATCTCACATTTTCACCATAGAGATATTTTCTCCATATCAACATAGAAAAGATTGCTTCTTCTAAATCAATATCATGAGTATGCTAGTTTTGTTCATGAATTTTTAGTTTCCATGACTCATAGGTAATAACTCTATCATTCTATATAAGGACACAACCAAGTCCTTTCTTTGAAGCATCATTATAAATAAAAAACCCATCATTCACCAATGGTAGAGTCAATATAGGATCATTGATTAATTTTTAATTCAATTTGGTCCAAACAAATTTAACCCCTTTATTTGTGAGCTTTGTTAATGGGTTATCTAATTGGGAAAAATTCTGGACAAAACACAGATAATAATCTACTAAACTAATAAAACTGCATACCTCAGTTATACTCATCGGTGTTGTCCTTTCATGGATTTCTGTTGACTTTGAACAATCAACAGAGATTCTATATTTAGAGACAATATGGCCATGAAAATAAATTTCCTAAATCCATAATTGACACCTTCTAAACATCTAATATAATTCATTTCTTCTATGATTTTTCACAATAGTGTGCAAGTGATTTTCTTGATCTTCATAGATTTTACAGTATACAAATATATAATCAATAAATATCACAAAATTTTCATTAAGATATTACTTGAAAACCATATTTGTCAGATCCATAAAAATAGAGGGTGCATTAGTTAGTCCAAAAGGAATTATAGTAAACTCTTAATGCCCATACATTGTTCGAAATGTTGTTTTTGGAATTTATTCCTTCTTCATGAACAACTGATGATATCCAGATCCAAGGTCAATCATTGAAAAATATTGATCTCCCTGAATATGATCAAATAATTCATCAATGTTAGGTTGGTTATACTTGTTCTTTATAGTTATATCTTTGATCTCCCTATAGTAAATACACAATCTAATAGATCCATCTATCTTCTTAATAAAATCCATATGGTCTCCCCATGGAGAAACACTAGGGTGAATAAATCGTCTATCACCCAATTCCTCTATTTGTCTCATTAGTTCCACTAATTCCACAACATCCATTCTATAAAGGGTTTTCAATATTAGCCTTGATCTAGGATTTAAGTCAATAGAAAACATAATTTCTCATTCTGGAGGATGTCCAATTAAATCCTATGGAAACACTTCAACATATTCTTGAACAATAGGTACATCCTCTATTTGACCATTAATTTCCTCACCTATAGTTATTTAACTCTCTTTCTCCCCAATAATTGAATTTAGTAGAGCTACTGGGGGTAGATCTAGATGAGAATCAGATGTTAAGGATTATTCACAAAAGATAAAAAATTCTTTATCATCATCAAAAAATGTAACCTCCTTCTTCTTAAAATAAAATTTCACATCATGGTTTGAAATCCAATCCATACCAAGTATTATTTGAAACTTCTTCATCCTCCTTTGTGTTTTTAACTAATAACCATCATTTATCTACATCTCCTGTATGGCTATAAACATCCATGACAACTTTTTCCCTTTTGTTACTCCCCAAAGCATGAAATATTTTCTATAAGGAACATTTACATTTGTTAGCTACAAATGGATTTATAGTCCCATTTAATGTTAGTGTTTGTTGCCTCATGAAGCATTCTAACATTGATCCTTCACATTATGGATCAGGATGCTTCATATAGGAAAGGTTATTATTCATAACCTAAGTGATTTCCCCCTGTATAGTTATAAGATGTTCAGAAAAAGTTGCATCACCAGCTCCACTATAATTATCTTGAGTAGAAGATAAATCCCTACGTGGAATACGTGTGTTTATATGGTTTTTATTCATTCCACTTGGCACCATTTCTAAATAATGGCATACACTAGACTAGTTTATGAATCACAATACATAATTCCAAATAAGTAAAATACCTAACATAAATTGGACATTTTATTCATATAATCCATAATCATAAAAATGTTTTATTTGAGGAAGTATTTACTCGTAAATCCATCATAATGGTTTGTAAATATAATGTTAATTATTCTAAGCATATCCCATGGGAGTGTCAAACCAGTTTCATAGTAAGGTTTGTTTTCATGTACCAGGATACTCAGGGTCAAGCCCGAAACTCCTTATCAGAGTTTTCACTCCTAGGTACATCTGTTCTAAAACCAAGTCCACTTGTAATATTCATACAAGGATATATTTCTTCTAAAAACAACATAATATCTACATTACCAATTTTTTTGATGTTATTCTATACTAATCCTCAATGTTTATCTTAAGGTAATGTTCTATAATCATTTTTTTCTAAATATAATTTCCAAGGATTATACTAAACTTCCTCTAATACAAAATATAATGCCTCGACCCTGGTTACCCAGAGTTGGTGCATTATTACATAAAATTGGCATTCTCACAAGAGATCATTTCTCAAAAGACATATTAGTTTATTCACTTTGGTTGTACTAGATAAATACATAAGTTTTACATTACATTATGAAATGAAAAAAAACCAACATTGTGTCCCATTTTTACACACACATATCCTTTAGCCTATTCTTAAAGGTTAATCATAATATACTTCTTCGTATCATTGGAAAAATAAAACACAAAAAGGGGTGAGCTCAGATGCTCGGTATGGATAAAAATATAATATAAACTATTATAAATAAGCATAAACATTTAAGGAAATGTATAAGAATGGAAAATATCCTTTTAAACATAAAAATCATAATAATATGGAAAATATTAATCAAATAATTCCATTAACATATTGACATGGATATTCTACTAGTTGAATAATCACATGTAAGCTAATTTCATAATGATGGGATGCATAATTTCTGACATGAAAACCGCATAGTCAAGGCCTCATGCCAAGACTACAAATACACATTTTTTCAAGGCCTTGTGCCAAGACACTAGTTTTTCTGATGAGACATATCAATGCCTTGAGGGATATAGTGGGCCCGTCCTATCACTTACTATATCTAATGCATTCCTCATATGAAAATGTTGAAACATAAAATAAACATTCATATTAAAACTAGAATACGAAATGTTAATACATTAACCATAAACCAGGAATGGTATAAAAATAGAACGTATATAGTAAAACATATCACAAAACATTCAATACAATATTGAAGATTGTATCATAATAAGTCAACTTCAACGAAGCATAAAATCCAACAAAGGATGTAGAAATAGATGAAATCAAAACTATTTGAGAGAAATATCTCCTTTTATTTTGAAATAATTTAAAAGTCACATAATTATAAAAGAAAACACTTTTTTGACCATATTATCATAATATTGTTAGGGAATCATCGATGTTTTATTACTGGGGAAAATAGTCACACTCTCCATATAAGTTAAAAAACAATCTTTCATTAATTTGTTGAAACCGTCATAAATTACCGTGTTTGGAAGGTGACTGAAATATTTCTTTAAATACATTTTATAAAAAGTCAAAAAATAGTATAAATGAATTTAACCTATAGTCTAGTAAATAATAAAAATGTTTTGAAATACATTTTTAAGAAAAATGGATGTGGATGATAAAGAGGTACCAATAGATACATATGTATAAATAACCTCAGATAATAATGAGATTGTAAAATTAACCATTAGATAGTACTTTTACTTAGTCTAGGGTACATTAACCTCCTGTATAATGGTAAAATAATTTTTATTAATTTATAAAAGAAAAAAATACATAAACATGATATCATATATGATCCTATAATATTTCTTTTTTAATAATATTTCAGTCGTATAATTATTTTGGGTGTTAGCAGGTTCATTTTTCTTTATATGTTTTATTACGTAAGTCAAGTTTGTTATGGGTAGGATATATTTTATTCATATACAGAATGATGTTAAGTTCTTAAAAAATATTTTTAATCATCAAATGGAAATTATTCTTGAATGTTTACGATGGGGAATGAAATCATATCGCGTTGTGGAGACGGTATGTCGTACGTACGCACGAGTGACAATATCATTCTATTAGTGGGGAAATTTTATGTAATTGGATGGTATATTAAATAATAAGAATCATTAACATGTTATATTTATTATTTATATAAATTATACTTATTATTATACACATCCAACTATTGAAGTGTTGAATGACAAAATACACAACGATGTGGAGATGGTAAGATGTATGTACCCACATATGGTGGATTTGTCATTCATAGGATGGATGGAATAATGAATATGGTTGTAAAATATTTATAATAACATATAAGAATGTATAAGGTACTAGAATTTTTTTTATGGAAACAAAAAAGAAATAGGAAGTGAAAAAAGAAAATAACTTTAAAAGAGGTGATGAAATAATTAACTCTTCTTCGGGTGCTTCCTTTTGATCTGAACAAAAGGGATGATTTGCTTAGATTTCTAATAAAAGTAAGTAATATTTGGTTTAAGTGACGGTATTTGGGAGGATATTTGAGTAGGGTTTTTCTGAGCCAAATGGCAATGGAGAAGTGAATTAGAGAGAAGGGAAAGTGCCCATTTATAAGAGAGGTGAGGGGCACTTTAGGAAATGAATGAAATATTAATTTATTATAAAATAATTTTTGGTTTATAATAGCTAAAAATGGATTTATTTCTAGGATAATGTGAGTATTGGTATAAATACTCTCAAAAAATAGGTTTTGGATAAGTTTAGCTCACCATATTAACCTTATCTTTTAGATTTAATTCTTATTTAAATAGTTTAATATTTCCCATGTATCCTTGTATTTTTATATTACATGGTTAATAAACTAACTATAAAATGAAAGAGAACCTCAAGTTGTTCATTAATGGCATATCTGACCTTATCTAAGTTTTTTGGCCCAATATTATATTTTAATGATTATTATATCATTTAATAAAATAGTTTTTGTTTTAAACACTCATTTATGTCAGATTTGACACTATTTAGTATTTGGTTTTTTTGAAAGTCATAAAAATATTATTTATTCAAAAAAAAAATAGATTTAGTCTACCCTAACATGTCATATTATACTATAAATTTTTTTATGGTATCAAAATTTTCAGTTTAGATTTATTTTAATTTTTATAACATCAATTATTTTAATAGTTCATTAATTAGGTAATTACTGAATCATCACTGTGTCATAAATAAATTTAATTATTTAATGTCCAAAAATTATAAATAAAATAAAATGATGTAGTAAATCATTTTATATTTATAATTATTACTTATAGTCGAATTAATCTTATGTGTAACCCTATATTAAAAAAGTTTTAGTTATTAAACTTTAATTTTAACACTTTTAACTCTTCTTTAAATAAAATATAATAAATGTCCTAATCTAATCCAAGTGGATAAAAAAGATCATATTTTATTCCTAAGGTTTATTTTGGTCGAAATAAACTTATCCAATAGAATTAGGAGATTTGTTATGGTAATTATAATATCATTTTCACCTATAATTACCCTATTTACTTTTAATTGTGGTAAATAAAATTCAAAAGTTACTATTCACCAAAAATTATTTTCATCCTATTAAACCACATTTTACTAACTGATGTGAACCGAGTCTCTTATATTTTTAAAATTCAATTCCAAAAAGTGCTAAAATTAAATTTTATGTAGATTTGAAAATGTTCCTAGAAACTGGGTAAAACATGTAAAAATATTCAATAAAAATTTTTCTATCTATTCTTATTATAAAATGACTCCAATTAATTAAATTGGATTTATATAGGTATTATGTATCTATTTTGACTTTAAAATTAATTTCAAATTATTATTTAAAAAAAAGTCAATTTTAAACTATAAAGTAGTGTTTTTTCACTATTCATCAAAAAGTTAATATTTTCAGAAAAATACCAAAAATTCACCCCAAGATAATATTGATATGTTGAATCCAAAAATGAATTCCATTGTGAAAAATAAAATTTATAAAATTTCATATAGTTGGTAGTACTATTCATAACTGCTTTTCTAAACAGCTAGTTTGATTTTTTATGGTGTGCTAGAACTCAAAGTTGTGTACATCACAAGTTATTGTATTATTCAAAGGGAAACGTACCATAGAAGCTTTTGGAGTTACATGGTTAATCCATTCCCATGTGTCAATTCATGTGGTCCACAAAATAATTACCATCCATTTCGGATTGCGATATCTCTTCGAGCCTATTGGAAATCTAGGTCTATTGAAGTGGAAAGTTATCCATGGTCTACTGATTAAAAATAGTATCAATGATATGTTATTTTGAGTAAATAGGTTCTTGAAGCACTCTTTTATTATTTAGGGAGCCTGTTAATGTGAATATAGAAATGTTAGTACATGAGGGATAGGATTAGAAATAGTCACGGTAACTGTTTCTTTCCAATTTTCTTTAGTGGCCATGGGCAGTTGGGATTTGGTTTTAGTTTGTATTACTCTTGTTTGATTAACTATATAAAATTGGTATTTTGATACTTATTGGAATTTTATATCTTTCCTTGGAGGATTCTTTTGGAATTTTGGGACAAAAACAGAAAATGATCTTTAGGTAGTATGTTGAATTATGTGGAAAAAAACCAATCCACAAACAAGAACCTGATTTTACAAATGGTTCGTGAAATATTACCTGGTAGGTATATGGATTGTCAACACACCTATCCAAGTTAGGTATAAACCTGCATATTTTTTTTATTATCTAGACCCCTTTATTCATGTATGGTTTCTGAGTGATTATCAGTATTGGGAGTAGAATCAATGTTGGTATTGTGATATGTTGGAAGTTTTTGAAGGAATTATAGTAACTACTATGTTTTCCCTTTCTTATATATATGTAGTGAAATTGATTTTGGGTATCATAAGTAGATTTTGTTAAATAAATACTTTTTACTTGAAATGGAAACTTGTGGATTATTTGTAAAATTTATTTTTATTTTATGAAATAATTTTGAAAATGAATTATAATATTATTAAATATGAAAGCCATTATGGTTTTGAAATATGTTAATTCATTAATTTTGATTTATTTTTACCTTCATGGAGCATTCTTCCTAGATTGGTTAGTTTTATATTGAAAATTGTGAAATGATTTAAAATATATTTAATTTAAATTGTTTTTAAATATAGATGAAGATTAAAACATATAGTGGATTTTTTATTTTTAAATAATAAAAGATATTTTCAAAATAATTTTTTTTGATGTGTTTTAATTTTGAACCATAACTAGGGGTCGACGATGTATATGTTTGAAATTTTCTAAAATGATTTTCTGATTTAAGATGGTTGGTTCTATTCATATGAATGTTTCAAATTAATGAAGTTGGATATAAAAATTTTAATTTGATTTTATAAAATTATTCCATTTGGTTTTATATAAGAAGTTGAATGTTTAAAGGATAAATTGTTCTTCAACTATCTGTTTAGATTTGTAATGTGCTTTTGGGACTCATTGGTTAAGGGGTCATAAGTTAAAATAAGGTTTTTGAAATTGGTTTTCTTGTTTTGGTGGATTGTTTGTCTTGTTTTTTCCATTTATTGAAATTGGAAACATTTAATGTGACATTGGAGATATAAATGAGTTGAGTTCATGTTTCATGTTATAAATTGAAAGTCACTGATAAATTTCTTGGGTAAAACTAGATTGTTAATCTTTTGTGGTAGTCATTTTACTAAAAATGGTTTGACCTTGACTCTAAAGAGAGTGGTGGGTATTGTTTCTTCCTCTTATTAGTGTAGTAGTGAACCTTATAATTATTCAGGGTGGTGTTTATCTTCAGACTTTTTTTGGAAACATTATAGGGTTATTTGTAAATGGATGAACAAAATATCATAGGCTATATAGTTTATTTGTTGAGGAGTGATCTTTCCTGATTTCTAGGACTGAGTCCAATTTTGGGTGATGACCTTTCATGAGATTTTTGATTGGTGTGTTTAGAGTAATTATGTATTTGAGGAGTATTTTTATTTGGGGTGTTCATTTATTTCCCTTCTTGTTTCTTTTTTTTAGTGGTGGTTTGTTGGTTATGTGCATGGATTATATTATGGTGCTCGGTGTGGTTCCTAGTAAGGATTTCTTGTGATGAGAGGTATGCATGATTTATGGTTTTATTTATTTAACATGGGGAATCCATAGGTATATGCATGGATAACTAAATTATTTTTTTGTTTCTAGTTGGACTTTGTGTTCCACTAGGTTGATATTTTCTATTATGATCAATATGAAAAACTATTTGGTGAGCTTAGGCCAATGTTTTCCTTCAATGTAGTTTCATATCCCAAGAATAGAACCTAGTTTTTTCTTTAGGAGGGATATATTTGGGTTATAATTTCATGTATTTGGAAGGTATTGAGGGGTTTTTTTATGTAATTGGTAACATAATATTATTATATTTATATGTTTCTTCAAATTAGTGATCCTTTTTTTATTTACAGAAAAATTTTATTCTTGAAGTGTTTCTCCATATATATGAGGATTACCCTTTATTTCGCCATTTTATATTAATTATAAATGGTTATAAGACCTATGTTAGGTCTCATAATATTTATCTTTTTGTTTAATGGTTGTGGGTTGGATCGTTCTTAAGGGTTTTGAGTTTTGATTGAAGATTTTGATAGATAATTTTTGTTTGAGTCATGTTTTTTCAATATTTTATGTTATGTCAGGGTTTTTTCTTAACCCCTCCCACTACATTCAATGAGGTGTGGACATTTTGAGGTTTTTTTATTTTTCTTTTACTGAAGACATTATGGGGGGAAATGTTTCACGATCGTGAAAATTAGTACACACCAATGTATATTATTTCTTCTTTTTGAAATTATATAAGAGTAACTTAAATTGTTTAGAGTTTTAGATTGAAAATAAAAATTTTCTATAAATTTTCTTTTTTTCTCATGGTTTAGTACACATTAATTATAGAAACTTAGGCATAATGCCTTATTAAAGAGTTTTTCCATTTATTTTTTATTCTTGCATATTTATTCATCATAGGTTATTCCTAGATTGGTCTAAAAATTTAGAATTATTTTATAAGTTGGGTATGTCCTCTTATGCTGGTTGTGTTGGCCCACATCATGTGCATGGATAGAACAAACTAATTGGGAAAATCAAGTGCAATTTTTTATTTTTCAGTTGTTAAATTTTCACCTTCGGGGCATAATTTGGTAAACCATGTGGCCATCCCATGCAAGTCATGTGAGGCATGGGAAGTAATATCTACTGCCTTCCAAATGGTTGGAACATTTTTTTAAAGGTTGGGGTCAAAGCCTCAATTTATTATTTAAATCAAATACTTCTCTAAGTCTAGGTAGAGGGAGACCCATTACATAGCCTGAAGGCCCAAGGCCAAGTGGCCTGAATACAAGGCTCAAAAGCCTATTTTTTGGCCCAAAGGACCCCTTCGTGAACAGTACTACTATATTACCCACACTGCTATATTACCTGCTATAATATAACCACTACAACAGTACCAACTAAAGTTCCCCCGCCACTAAAATTTACTGTTGCTACATAACCACTAATCACATTCCTTGCCCTTCATTTATCTTCCCCTCTAATACCTCTACTTTTTACGGTAAATTTTCCTTCTCCATAAATACTTAACTATTATGTATATAAGGATTAAGGTCAGAAATGGATTTAACGATATGGATTTGTTTTTTTAGAGACTTTTTCTACTATTTTTTGGGTGTTATCCATCAAATTTGTCATGTTGTGATCCATTTTCAATTGAAACTGGACTGAAATTCTATGAAAATTATTTAATAATGCCTTTCCTAAAATTATTTGGTGTTTTTAAATTAAATATTGTAAAATTATATGCATATGTGGTTCCCATGGTTGGTTTGAAAAGGTTTTTCTATTCTTTTAATTCATTAAAAGAATGTGTTTCTTGTGTATTTATAGTTTTTATGTTACAATTACTATTATTCATACAATGAGTTTGTTAAAATGTCTTAGTTTCAATTTAAAGAGTATTTAATGATTTAAATATACTTCTTATAACATGTTTTGTTGAAAAAGTAATTATTGATGTTCTAAAGACATGGTTTATTAAAAAGGGTTGTGTTGTTCCAAATTTTATTATTTTAGGACTTGTTAGTCTCATTCTATATTAAAGGTAAATAAATTGGAAATGGGTGACATAAAATAGGTTCTCAGTACTTGTTAATTTTATGTAATATTTTTTTGGAATGGTTTTAAATCTCTATAGAGTGTCATAGTATTCCATGCATGTTTCCTAAGGATCTTTTGACACCATCAATGGAGTTTTTTAAAAAAAAATTGTGACCATCGATGGATGACCTTATAAATATTGTGCTTATTGTAGATTTTAACTACATTCAGGTTGTTTTATATTGTTAAATAATAATTTTATTTTTATTTATGAAATTGAAAAGAGTTATACAGAGTTAGGTTATATGAGGTGAGATTATTTTTATCTTAATTACATTGTAATTATTTGATGTGATAGTCTCATGATCTATTTGTATTATCACCACCATTGAATGATATAATGGTAATCCTAGGTTAGTAAGTAGAGAGTTGATAAGTGAATTCACTTGTGTGGATCATGTTCTATATTGAGATAGTGACTTGGTTAGACTATGTGAGCTAACTGGACAGATTTTGTAGTCCATGCATGTTGAGAACTCCTAGTATATTTTACATATCCAGACTAGTCCAATTGGATTTTAAGGATGTAAATGGGTTTTTATAGTCAAATATATGGTTTTAAGTGACATTATTCAGGTTTGTGCTACTGGAGTCCAAAGGATTTTCTTGTGATTCTCAGTTTCTATTAGAGATTGGTTAGGGGATCCTATCTCATGACCAATTTATATCCCTTATACTTGATTTAATCACATAGATCCATTTTTGATTTATTTCAAACTTATATTCTTTATTTATATATTCTATATAGTGAAATTTATAGCTGATTTCAATTATAATTTTGATTTATATTCAAAATAATCTTTTTTTATATCGTTTTTTAAAATGTTATATGTCAATAGATTTTTCATAGATATTTTTGGAATGTTTTTTATTAAATATGGGAAAAGTGTAGGATTTCATTCAATTAATTTTTATACCCCTTTATATGGTTTAATGGAAATTTTGAAAATAAATTTCTTTTTAAATTTCTAGGTTTGACCTTTTGGATTTTAAGTTGTTGATTCCTCATTTTGGGAAAGGATTATTTTATGGTTTTAGAATGGAATTTGAGAAAACATTTTTATTGTTTTCTCTTACATGTGATTATTTAATATTTAAAACCTTATTTTTATATCCCATGATCAATATATCATTCTGGAGTTGTTCTATATTGGGAATTAGATAGACTATCTGGTCAAATCCAATTGGACATGTTTAGATCACACCCTACAAGCACACTAGTGTATGTGTGGGTGTGAGGCTCTCATGTATTCTTTTAGGTTCTCATATTTTGATATATAATCATTTCGGTTTTTATTGATCTATTATTGATGTGTGATTGGTGAGGGATTGTGGGTCTCTTGGAGGAATGTTATTGATATCATTGGATTGTTTTATATTCATTTCATGGCTGTATCAACCATTTCTAACATCCATTGTATTTATTTATGTATTTAATTATTGTTGGCCTTACTATGTTATATATTTCTTATTTTGTTTTTAAATATGTTCCTTTATATGATTATTATACCCTATTTTTTCTAATTATTATTTGTTTAGTTTATTCGATATACCTAGATATCCAATGTGTGTATAGGTCATGATAAAATGTTGTTCAGTTTCACATATTTTTTATATCATTTAATGAGGGTGAAGTAATTATCATATGTGCATTAATGAAGCCCCATAACTAGTTTCATGAATATGGGTATCAAGAATTATCTTCAAGACTAGTGGTTGGATTGATTCACGTAAAGTGCTAAGTTAGCTCGGGTTGGTTCATTTCAAACCAATTCATCTTGCCTTAGGGTCCGACTCACCACATTGGGTGGATCTCGACAAAACGTTTTGACTATGTAATACCTTATAATGGCCATGTATTATCTAACCATGTCCTGGATGATTTCATAGGGTCTCTTCATAAAATTATATACTCCCTTAGGTGATTTTTTTCACTTACGAAAAAACACACACTCAACTGTTATAAGAAAAGAGATGAATATATCTAAAAAGAGTCTCTAACAAAATAGTTATAACTAAGTAATACATTGAAATATCTAATTCTAAAATAACATCTTATAGAGGTAGTAATTTCTTATACCATCATAAATAAGCTTGTTTGTTAGTATATAAGAAAAAAATAAAGATTCAAATCTTATTTCCAATTTCATAATAAAAAACATCCATTATGCATAGTTATTTCTATTCCTAACTACTAGTACCTTATAGCTACTAATAAATACCTAGAGGTTATGGTTATAGGCATGTATAGAAGCATCATACACCAATAGATACTTCTTCACAACCATATCCCCAATAGAAAACAACCTATTTAAGGCTATTTTTCCTCTTGTAGGATTTTTTATGATTAATACTACATTCAATTATGAGTGTATCTACATAGAACCTCTCTTGATATCTATGAATAAAATTAAAAATATAAAGAATATGTGACTCACTAGTAATAAATTATTTCATACAAAAAACAACACAAATGTTATCATGGTCTTACTACCCTAAGAGGGTCTACTACATTCTTGTCTCAAACCATACTCAATCTGTACGATAAAATAGTCATCAAAATATAGAACTGTCGCCACTATAGGGTAAATCCATCTTGTGTTAAGGTAACCAAAATCTAGTGGCTCACTATGTTCTAAACTAAATGATATAACCAATATTTGGTTTGTGTGTTTTTGAACCACTTGGAAGAATGATCGAATGATGTTAACCAATCCTTTCACTCGATTATTGATCATATGTAAACATCTAGTAGGATTGTAAAAATTCCATTCAAGCCTTAAAATATTAATATTTGTAGACATATCATTGGTAACTATCATACACTCTTAAAGGAAGTCTTATTATAGAGAAGCGATGGGGAATCATGCCTCCGAATGTAGGACATGGATATCACTTAATAAGATCACAACATACACCACATCACTCAACTAATTAATAGGATGTATACTAAACATTAATACAGGCTAACCAAGTCCTTATATTTCAATATGATCTAACATCCAGTTGGTAACATCATTTTTAATGGGATGATTCCATTTTTATTAGAGTTCATCTTGACGAGATAACATATTATGTAAATAGAAACAATAATTACCACTAAATTATGTAAGTATTTTACCAAATATTCTCTATTACTAGTTCCACATATATATAATCGAATAAAAATATTATCAAAAATATTTTGAATGGATACATTACCATCATACCCACCACTAGGTCCCTTGGATTGATGATGGAACCTAAAACCCATTAATAGTGTTTTAATAAATTTAATATCCAATTATTATAAGGAAATTAATCTAATCTATTTCCCAAATAGATGAAATATCCTAATATAATTTTTTAGCACTATACCAATTAAAACCCCTCCTAGATGAATAGTATGTTGAGTGTGCCACCCTAATCCCACCTACAATAGGCTATGAGATTTCTACTAGTACTATGATGCAATAACATATATCATATTCCATTTCTTATATCATCCTCTAATATAAAATAAATCATAATGAAACATTATATATTCAACAACCATCATAAAAAATAATATTTATAACTTATATATAATTAATTATTCTATGGAAAAATCATTTTCTAATATAATTCTATACGTGAAAACATTTAAGGGATATATAAAATACTAAATACAATTACACTAGATACAATATACTCCGAGATAGGTAAGATAAATCCTCAATATATGAACTTTGAGAATGATCTCCCATATCAACTATCACCACCATGTTCCTCCACATGCTATTAATCACCAACTATACCAGAAGATCCAACCCTATATCCTCTAAAATACTACTCCATTATGTGAATATTCTAAAAAGACACAATAGGTTTGGGAAAAAAATACTTTAATGGGTTTGTATAAACATATCCATTAGGAATCCCAAATAACATAAAGTAAATATTAAAGAAAGTGTCATATCAAACCCATAACCAATGGGAAAAAGAACCCAAATATACTACTTTGACTCAATATTTAATACAATCATGGATGATTGTAAACCCACCAACACTCATTTACTTACACCACAAAGGATCATTTTTTAGATTCATATAAATATATTCTAAGTATCATAAAATTTAACAAGTAAAATAATAATATCCTAGTCATAAATCATTCTAAAAAGCAAACCCAATATAGTAATAGCCTAATCCATTGATCAGTTCTACTTACGAAGCACCCTAAATGAGAACCTAGAATATATTCACAAGACATATACCACACGATCAATCCAACTACAATCACATCCGTATATTTTTAGAGTCGGTGGCCTAGAACCAAATAATTTTTAATTTATTAATTAATAAATACCTTATCACATCTTGATTGTTCTTCTGCATGAAAATGCATGTGATAATGTCTTATGGATAGTTGTTTCATTAAAGGGTCATAGCAGATCCCTACTACGATGAGAACCTAGAAGTGCCATAACACTGTTCTTGAAAATATGTTTATGGTCGGATGATATTATTTGAGGGAAACAAATAATACAAGACATTATGGGTGAGGAATCATAAAACATTGAGGCACCTTCTCATGGTGTACGCCCTTGGTAATATCAGGGAGGATATTATGAGAATGAGACCCGCTAGTAGGAAATCCACATTTCATAGTGTCACTGGATGTTCTTATCTACGGACATGTGTACTGGTCCTTAGACTTTATGATTTTTATTAATGGGTATTACAAGTCGCACACTTACATGTATTGACAAAAACTGTGATGATACATTGTTCACAGTGAGGTAGGATATGTTGGGTGCATCACAAGTGAGACTGCATTAAAAGATAATGCGAGAAAGGATTTTTCCCTTCTGTTCCATAATGGTATTAGATATCTCAGGCACTTTTATGGGATTTATATAGACTAAATAAATCCATTTCCATGGTAGTGAATGGGCTAGTTCAATTCCAGAAAGTCAAAGATATAATAATAGAGCATAATGGTTGATGTCACTAGAATGCAACCTACCTGATTTGAAATATCGAGAAAAAGGGATTATATTACATGGTATGTTTTTGTAGGAGGTGACACATCATTGTGGAATTAACTTCATTCTCTATGGGTGCCTTAGTGTTTTGTTAGACTGTAAACTAGGACGTTAGGCAGGCTCTGCCTAATACCTCAGAGAAAGAGGCCTAGAGGGTCACACACATAGCGTGTCCAAGTATCTCAATTAAATATTAATTTAACAAGTTAAATAAATATTATTCCCGGTTGTGGTTTAATAATTATTTATGATGCATGATCACATTTATTTTGACACTAGTCATTTGAGAGAATATATTTGGGGAGAAATAACATATTTATTTTCTAGTAATGTTGTGATATTTATTTTATAAATAAATAGCCACTATTCAATGTCTAATAAATGTGGTCGAGGAAATAAGGAAAAATAGAAAAATAAAAGTACATGTCATGTATATTAAATATACACACTATTTGTTTTTTCTGGAAATTTATGAGAAATAATTTTATTTATTTAATTATATTATATAAGATTTAATCAGCTTGGTGAATGTCAAGTTATAATAATAGTCAACTGTTATTATTATCCATGGGGTATTACTAAGAAATAAATGAAATGAATAAATGCTTTCAGGTAATTAATTCATTTTATTATTATATGTAATTAAAATCCCATTTATATAATTCTCATTATCCTAGCCTTTTCTTTTTGGTTTTGTGTACACAACGGATCCAAGAATGCTCTCAAGCTTCAAGAGAGATATACTCCTCAACCGGATCAAGGTGGTCGATGGAAGACATCACAAGCAAAGGCTCTTAGGTGCTAGCACCTGCAGATCTCTTCGGTGATGTCTAGAGATACGTGGAGCACATGTGGATCGCCACTTTATGAATCCTACACTTGGATTCTATGATGCAATGACGGATCACATAAGATCGTGATTGAAAACATCAACGGAGAGAGAATTCCATCAAGGCAATTCTTGTCAATTAATTAAATTAATTATAACCAACATATGATGATCCTATATATGGTTTTGGGACTCCCCTCATTCTTTTTTTTTTGATTCGTTATATTCTGAAAATCTGGTGTTTTATTATCATGACAGATCTTGGGTTGATTATTATTAATGATAAAATTATTGTTTGGTACACCCACCACTGTGCTTCCGCTACACCCAGAACCTACATGTGGTATCAAAGGGAGTCATATCATTGATTATAATTATTTATTTTTTCATTGGTGATTTACACATTTAATAACTTATTTGTTTCAATTCACGTTAATCATTCATTGAATATGATTCTTGAGATATGTTCCTCCTCTCTCGTTTCTCATTCAACTTATAGAGAGAAATATTTCTTTTAATTTTGATTAAAATAAAATAGGGGATCTCATCTGAAGGTACCAAACATTCTTGTCCGTGCAACACTAGAATATATGGCGTGTATTCAGATGTATATTCCATGGAGTCTAGGTTCAATGCATTGGACTGGTCTGCCAAATCAGGATTTGTAAATGTATCAAATCTAAGACTTTAAGACTCCGTGTGTTGACCAAGAACAGGTGGCACATGGTTTCTGGATTAAATTCTCTGTGGCCCATGGAACATAGTGTGTATTCCCTTATGGTTAGGGTTGGAACATTTACCTTTACATGGATTTCTCGACTGGAAACCGTGTAATGTGGATACTACACGGCGTGTGTCCCACTGAACATGCAGTGCAGTCTGATAATTTCTGAAGTACATCTACACGCCATGTCCTCAGGCATGTACTTCGGATGGATGGTGAACAATAGTACATTCCATATAGTCAGAACTACATGTCGTGTACTCATCCAAATTACGCATATTTATTAAAATTTATTATTATATTCTACATATCCTTAAGAAATGTACCATAGTGCAGGCGTAAAGATGAGGCACAACACGTGATAGGTGTTTTGTATATGTGTGTTTAATTTAACATTATTATAATGTTCATTTATACTCATTGGGTAGTTTTGAACGGGAATTCACCATGTTTCCTGCAAGGTACAAGTTATGTACAAAGTTAATTTTAAATTAATTTATTTTTTAAAAATTATGATTGATGATAATATCAAGAAAATTCAGAAAAGGGTTTAATATAAAATAATTAATTAATTAAAGATAATTAATTTATTCGAGTGTGATTTATCTTAAACAAGAACGATTAAAGAATTTAATGCTAGTTTTATTTATGTGTATATATCGTTGTAGGCATGGATGATCATGAGCTAGACCAAGACCTTGGTATGTGAGTGGTTTCTTTTAATTTATTTATTTAAATTGAATTTGATGGCATGTGAGCCTTCTTCTCATTAATATGTAGGTCATGCGTGCCCAAGGTTTCTATCATGTAAAACCCCATTCTACCCCTCATCTATGTGTGAGATAAAAGCATATGTAAGGGATGGATCTCCCAAGCTAGTGGAGGATGCTCAAGATTTGATCCAAGGTGAAACCAATACAATGAGATACAAAGGTAGACAGGTGGAAAGCAGTAAACATGATCCCAAAAGGTTCAAGGTGTTTCTCCCCTAGGTATTGGGTTAGTTTATAAACCGCTAGATAAACTAACCAACAGAACAAGCTCATGATCATACCATTTATTTTATTTTTGTCAGTTTCATGGTATATTTATTCTGGGTGTGTTTTCATGATCACACAATTAATTAATTAATCCAGCATGCAAGATGGTACTAAAATAAGACTAGTTCATGCGTAAAATATTGTCTTAGACATGGTAAATCACTTATGTATATCCCACATAATACTAAAAAGTATGTAATCAAAGATAATAAAATGGAAATTTTCATATAAGGATAAAATCCCTCAAATAATTATTAACTCTGTATAGCCTTCTATAATCTTACCTAGAATTGAACCATAGTTAAAAGTGCTTGACCAACCCTAGTTGTTGTGCTTCCAATTATATGGGAATTATAATTCATGATTTTGGGTTGAATTGACTTGGTCCACCTCAAGGGATGACTTCCACTGCAGGACTAGGTGTGACCATGAGGCAAAGGTTGAGGAAATCCAGAAAAAAAGGATTTCATGGTTGGGGAGTCCACTCAGTGGGTCAAGGAGCTGCGAGTTAAAGCAGTTGGCATTTGGAATGCCTACCTAAAACCCTTCAAGTTTCTTAACCAACCCTAGTTGGGTTAATTCAATGGAAAATATGGATCCTTTCCAGTATAATATTCAAGAAATAGAATATTCTGATGTCAATGGTGAGGGCTATTGGAGTTCGATAAAATAGTGGGAGACTAATATGTATTAATTTATTTATTTATCTCATTTTTATCATAATAAATTACTAAACCTTTTATCATCTTAATTTATATAAATGGAAAGAAATATGACTTCAAACATATCATTGTGAAACATACTCAAGAATGAAAACCTTCTCACGAGCCATAATTTCCAAGAGTGGTAGAGGCTTTATGCATCATCCTTCACCATGAGAGGAAATTTTATGTGCTGGAAGAGCATGTTCCAGTTGCACCTAGGAAAGAGGCCAGTGATAAGGAACTATATCACTATATGGAACATATGTATGATTCAACATATGTATAATATTTCATGATACTGGCCATGTCCAATGAGCTCTCAAAGCAACAATAAATCATGGATGTGTATAGCATGATGTCCCACCTTAAGGATCTCTACAAAGAGAAGGCAAGACTGGAGATATATGAGATATTCAAGGCTTTGTTCAAAACTATGATTGGAGATTCTATGTCAGATGGGCCACATGTAGTCATGCTTATTGGCTACATTGAATGCCTGTACATCATAGGGATTAAGATACCAGATGAGTTGCGTACAGATCACATCCTATCATCACTACCCAATAACTTCTATTTCATTATTGTCAACTAAAACATGAGAAACAATGAGAATATTCTATTGGAACTTCTGACCTAAATTTTCCAGGTAGATAAGGACATGGGGCATGAAAAACCCATAGTACTTATGGTGAATAAGAAGAGGAAAGACAAGGAAAAGGGTCCAAGGACTTATAAATGGTCTGAATCCCCCGAGCACCATCCCTCCAAGAAGGAGAAGATCCAGAGGCAGGGAAAGGAAAGGGAGGCGGTATGTTTTTCATGTGGCAAGCAAGGCCACTAGAAGATTCACTGCACCTAGAAGCATGGGAACGCTAAAGGTGTGTTCATTATCGTGTGTAATCTTTCCATTTTAACACATTGAGTGTTAGATACAACTTTTGGGGCTCACATATGTATTCAAATGTAGGATCCAAGTAGATTTAGAATGATTTCTAGAGGATAGGTGGATCTTCGAGCTGCCAATGGCACAAGGCTGGCTACATTGGCCATTGGCGATTAACACCTCTCATTTCCAACTGGAATGATTTTGATTTTACATAACTATCATTATTTTCCTGGTGTTACTAAAAAAAATTATGTATCATGTTTGGAAATGGATGGATTTATTTTCAATTTTGGATATAAGCGTTGCTTCTTTTAGAATAAAAATGTATGTTATGGTAGGCACATCTTAATAATGATTTTTATGTATTAAATTATGAAAATGAAGTGTTGGAAATCGATAATGAAACAAACTCACATGACTCATACATCCACCAGTTGTGGAATTACCATCTCAGTCATGTAAATTGAGAGCAGTTGACGAAGCTCTTCCAAGAGGGTTATTTAGACTCTACTGAGCTAAAACCACTTGATAGATGTCACGCTTGTTTAAAAGGTAAAATGACTAAGACGCCTTTCATTGGACAGGGTAAAATGGCCACAGAGCTTCTAGGATTGGTGTACACGAATGTGTGTGGACCATTTCTAGTTGAATCTAGTGGTGGATATTCATACTTCATTACATTTACTAATGATTTAATACAAATGGATATGTCTACTTAATGAGTTATAAGTCATAATACTTAGAGAAATTTATGGAACTGAAAAATGAAGTAGAGAATCATTTTGGTAAGAATATAAAGATGCTTCGATCGGATCGAGGTGGAGAATATCTGAACCAAGAGTTCATCGATCTTCTACGGGAGTCTGGGATTCTATCTCAGCTCACTCCTCCTTATACACCATAGTAGAATGGTGTTATTGAAAGGAGTAACCACACCTTTTTGTACATGGTGCAGTTGATGATGAGTCATACAAAACATCCAATATCCTTTTGGGGACATGCATTACAAACTGCATCATACATATTAAACTGAGTACTAACTAAGGAGGAAAATGGAATTCCCTTCGAGTTATGGAAAGGAAAGAAACCCATTTTGTCTCAAACACGTGTATGGGGATGAGAGGAATTTGTTAATGCCTTCTCAGGCAAAAAACTAGCACCGCATGTCACAAAGTGTATCTATATAAAATATCCTAAGGAAACAAAAAGATGTTACCTATATAACCCCTTAGGAAAGAAAGTGACTATCTCTAGAAAATCTGTCTTTCTCAAGAGGGAGAACATCCTAAAAAATGATAGTGGGAGCAAGATTTACTTCGACCAAGTTGACGCTCACAATACACAAGAGTTGGTATAGGAACATGTTTCACAATTCCCCGTGGAAGAGGTTCTAGAAACACAAGTACTGCTTATGAGCTCAAGAGATGTAAGGGAATTAGAGAGATATGGTTTCCTAGTCACCGAGGATCGTGAATCATTATTGTTGGAAAATTATGATCCTATATCATACAAGGAAGCAGTAGAAATCTCAGAAGCTGTGAGATGGTTAGAAGCTATGAATTCTGAGATGGATTTCATGTATAAAAACCAAGTCTGGATTCTGGTTGATGAGCTAGTGGAGGTAAATCATGTTGGATGTAAATGGTTATTCAAGAGAATACTAGACATGTGAGGTTAAGTTAGCACCTATAAACCAAGTCTAATGGATAAATGATTCAGTCACCATCAAATAATTTACTATGATGAAACCTTCTTGCCAGTTTCCATGTTTAAATCCATGGGAATCATACTTTCCATGGTAGCTTACCATGACTAAGATATTTAGAAGATGGATGTCAAAATAGAATTCCTTAATGGGAACCTTTAGAAAGTTTTCTATATAACACAACCAAAAGGTTTGTGACACCAGGTGAAGGAAAATAGGTTTTCAAGTTGCATAAATCCATTTATGGATTAAAGCAAGAATCCAAGGCATGGAACATTTGCTTTGATGAAGACATAAAGGAATTTGGTTTCATTAAGAATGAATGTGAGCCATGTGTTTATAAGAAGTTTAATTAGAATGAGGTCATTATCCTAGTAGTATCTGTTGATGACATGTTGCTTATTAGAAACAATGTACCAGTCTTACAGTTAGTTAAGGACTGGTTGAAGAAGTTTTTCTCTATGAAGGACTTGGGTGAAGCAGCCTACATTCTAGGGATCAAGATCATTTGTGATATATCGATGAGGCTGCATGGACTATATCAGGGTACATACATTGACTAGATATGAAATAGATTTATTATAGAACAATCCAAGAGGGGATTGGTTCGAGTTTCACATGGCCGACATATTTATAAGAAAATTTGTCCTTAGAAACAACAAGAGAAAGATATAATAAGTAAGATCCTATATGCTTTGGTTATTGGATCCATCATGTATGCCTTGTTATGTAACTAGCTTGATATTGACTATGCACTGAGCATGGTAGCAAGATATCAAGAAGATCTAGGATAAACGTATTGGACTAATGTTAAGACTATCCTTAAGTATCTGAGAAGAACTAAGGATATGTTCATGGGGTATTGAGGAGACGAGGAACTTGTCGTCAGAGGGAATGCTGATGTTGGTTTTCAGACAGATCAAAATAATCGTTAGTCATAATCTGGATATGTTTTCTGTCTCAATGGAGGAGCTATGAAATAGATGAGTTCAAAGAAGCCATTTGTCACTGATTCTATAGTGGAGTTCTAATATATAGCAACTTCTGATGAATCCAAGGAATCCGTTTGGATTTGGAAATTTGTCCAAGATATTGATGTGGTGCCTTGTAGTAAAGATCCTACCACATTGTATTGTGATAATATTGCAGTGGTGGCTCTTGCAAAAGAACCAAGGACACATAAACAAATGAATTATATACTCCATAAGTATCACCTCTTGCGGTATTTATATCAAAAGGGTGAAGTTACAATGAGCAGACTGTCCAAGGAAGAGAACGCGGTGGACCCAATGACTAAAGGCCAACCTTAGTAGATGCATGAATATAATGTGAGAGGTTGTCACGACCCCCTACCACCAAAGATGCCCCTCCTGAGCTGGAAATGGTGAAAGGGAGATAATGACCCCTTGAGTCCCGCCTCCAATAGGCCCCGGAGTTGCAACTAGCACCACGGGCATGAGTTCTCAAAAATATGGGAGGCATAACCCTTTTTATTATTTAATATTGGCAAATAGGATGAGTCAAACACCAAAAGAAAAAGGAATAAGTAAATGGAAATAAACCCAAACCAATCCCACATGTATGTCTAAACAATTCTGAAACAAAGTACGAGTACAAGAAAACTCAAAAGTACAATACCAAAAGAAACAAGAGTACATCAACTGCAACAACTCCAACTTTCCTGACTAGTAGGGTCCCGTACAGCCCTGGTAGTCCTCCTGGAAACCTGAATGTAAACGTAGGGTGAGCATACAAGTATACTCAGTAGGGAAACCTAAAGCTCTCACACACAGGTGGGGAGACATCCTAATCTCCTGTGAGAACAACCGAAGAAACCAAACATAACAAGGAAATATATCCACCCAACCTCACCATCCATGCTCACCAAAAACACAAAACAACGGGTATTATTATATAAGAAGAAATGTATTGGGCACTTCGCACCATTTCCCACTAGTTTGCTGCTCTTCCTAACGACGAACGTCCTGATGCTACCACACTCTTCCCGCCCGCACACACCTGGGCCTCAAGAACCACATATCCCGCCCATTACACCTGGTCCTCACAACCTCATATCCCGCTGGCACACACCTGCACCTCACAACCATGTATACCGCCCGCACACACCTGGGCCTCAACCACAATCACATCCCTGTCCGAACACACCTGGGGCCTCATCCCGAAGATTCTTGGAAACAATAATCCTTCCCATAGAGTCTTGGGCTAAAACCACCCCAATCAAAACCTACCCGAAGAGTCTTGGGTGTAAGGTCACCTCAAGCCATCACAGCCTATGGAAGAAGGAGCTGGAATGAGCTAGTAACTAAGGGGAAAACACCCTCTCCCAGAAATGGGAGTTTTCTGCACTAAGTTCTCAACATGAGTGGGGTGTGACAAAACACAAAGATACAGATATATATATGTGTACCAAACGCACAGCCCAACCTATGGCTTCTAAACAGATAGACTGAGCACATGCCTCCGCACTACTATCACGAAGCATCCATACAACAAAAAACCCAACCCCACTTAGATTTTCATGTTTCAACAGAATTAGTTTATTAGTTCCTTAACTACTGGGAAATTAACCACAACCAACCATATCAAAAATTCATAAAACACATCCCTTCCAACCAAAAATCAAGTTAGATAAGTCACAAGCAACAAAAAACCAACCTATTTATCATCAATCAAACCTCATTGATTGTTCCCGTGTTTAGTTCATTATTGTTCCCCCACAGTTCATTTATCAAATTTCCACTTCCTTTTAACAACAGAAACCATTACTACATCCATGATACCATTATAACCACATCTCCACAACCGTAACACAAACAAGGCTCATGCCACACCATCGCCCCTTTTACCTCATTTACCGCATCCCTGTTGCCCATATCGTTTGTAATAACTCAAGATTCACCCCCTTTCACACACCACGTTACCTAAACAACACCCATATGTTCATTATTCCATTTTGTTCAACCGGGGTGATCACACAATTATTCCAGATTTTAATCATCCAACATTACGCGATTAACCAAATTCCACATTCCATAAAGTTTCCATCCACAAAATGGTATATAATGATAGGGATACATTTAATTTCACAAGAAAAGGCCCCCAACGACCGTAATTTTCAGTAGGCATAAGCCTATTCAATTCACAACATAACAATAGGATAAAAAAAGATAAAAATCTTCCCCATCTCCATTCTTTAACCAGTTATAATCTTTATTTATTGGTTCAACCTTATATCATGAAAACAAGAGGATACCCACCCTACATGATGCACAAAAGAGATAGGTGAAGGTAAGATCCCTACCTCAACAGGTTCTGATCACATTGCTCCCCTGTATCATCTTTAGAAAACGTTCGTCGGCGTTCGTCGCTTCTATCAAAACTCAAAAAAAACCTCCTAAGGTGGAAGCTGGGAAGGAAAGTCGAAAGGTAAAGCAACAGATCCAAGATCAGAAGTTCTGCCTCATCGTTACGATCTCGTGGCTGATGACGGATCGTAAATCAGACCTTGGACGAAGAAGTTATGGAGGAAAGGAGATTTTGAGAGTCTCAGGAGAGCTCTTCTCGAAGGAAAGAGGAGGAGAGGAATGATTTGAAAAGGAGGAGAGGCCCCCTCCTTCTATAGGTGAGAAAAACTAAAGTGCACGTTGTGTACCTTCTAATACACGGCATGTACTCGACCATTTCACACGGTCTCCACGCGGCCTCCAACATGGAATTCAATGTGGCACGCAGTCGTTGACTGGTCAACACATGGTTTGAGGGTACCACGTATGTGAGGAAGAACTACACGACGTGTAGTATGGGCTATATGGTGTGTACTAATTTATTCCATGTGGCAAGGACATGGCTTGAACACGGCACATGTCCTTTGACTGGTCAACACATGGTTTGAGGGTAACGCATACGCAGGGAAGAACTACACGGTGTGTAATATGAGCTACATGGCATGTAATCACTTATTTCACACAGAAAGGACACAACTTCAACATGGGGTATAGCCGACAAGGTGGTACACATCGTGTACTCACACTACACGGTGTGTAGTTACAAAATTCTGAAAAGTAATGGAAAATTCCATTAAACCCTCCAGAACACTTCATGACCTTCTTTTCGATAAAGTAAAGGTCCGGAGAGGTCCATGCCATTACATAAAATACTTCTTAAAACATTCTCATCCCTGAGAATTCAAAACCAACCCAGAGGAACCCAATAAGATACCTCTTAGGGCTCTCGTTATAACAGGAACCCAACCAACAACCCTAATCATATGTGTTTGGAATTCCTTCTCCTATGTCGAGATATTATCCGCTATAGGTGGCACTGACTCACCTGCACGGGTTTAATCGCATCCGCATTAAAGTGTCTCAATTAAGAATTGGGCCTTCCCACTTCCATACATTAGGATTTTTTTTAACTTACACTACCCCCAACATTGTAAAACCAACCCACTGTCCGAACACGTTACACACTTCCAGAGAATAAGGAAACAAAACATCTCTCAACCAACAAGCCAAGCATTCCATATATCAAATGTACATAACATAACATAAAAACAAAGCTTAATAAAACAAAGAAAACACAATTCAAAACAACTCCGGGTATTGAGCGTGCATTTGAGCCTACCGCTCCCAAGTTCTCTCCTCGTGGACACCATGCCCTTACAACACATGAACCAAGGTGATGGTTCATCCACATAGAACCTTCTCATTACGATCCTTGATACTGACTGGTTGTTCTTCGAAGTTCACTTCTTCTCCAATATCTAACTCTCCCCATTCGATAACGTGAGAGTATTCATGTAAGTACTGACGATGCTGGGAGATGTGGAATATGTCATGAACCTTCTCCAACTAAGGTGTCAAGGCCAGCTGATATGCCACCTCGCCAACTCACCTCCGCACATCGAAAGGTCTGATGAACCTAGGGGAGAACTTACTCCCCTTCCCAAACCTCCGCTACCACCGTCGAGGGGAAACCTTCAAGAACAAATGATATCCCACCTCGAACTCCAAGGGCCTCCTCCGACGATCAACATAAGACTTATGTCGGTCCTGAGCTGCTTTCATCATCTCACACACAAGCTGGACTTTCTGTGTGGTGCTATTTACTACCACTAGCCCAAGAGAACCTATCTCACCAACCTCTTCCCAGCAAATGGGTGAACGACATGGCCTTCCATACAAAGCCTCAAACGGTGCCATTCCAATAGTAGAGTGGAAGATGTTGTTGTAGGAAAACAATACTAAAAGAAAGTGTCTCACCCATGATCCTCTGAAATCCAGAACGCATGCCCACAGCATGTCCTCCAACGTCTTGATAGTCCACTCTGTCTGCACACCGGTCTGGTGGTGGAAAGCAGTTCTAAGGCGTAGATGGGTGCCAAAATCATGTTGTATCCCCCTCTAGACTCATTAGGTAAACCAAGTATCTCCATATAATACGATAGTCTTTGGAACTCCATGCAAACACACCACCTCGTCTACGTAACTCTAGGATGAAGAACTCACCAGGTCCGACTCCTTAATGGTTATGAAGTGAGCTGATTTCGTCAGTTAATCCACCACTACCCAGATATCATCATAACCACCCTGAGCTCTGGGTAGTCCTATGATGAATTCTATTGAGATGTCATCCCATTTCCACTTGGGGAAATCCGAGGGATGCAACAAACCACCAGGAACATGGTGTTCAACCTTTACTTGGTGAAAAACTATGCACTTATCCACAAACTCCGCCACTGACCGTTTCACCCTGGGCCACCAAAACTATTCTCTCAAGCCTCAGTCCATTTTTGAAACTCTTGGATGTACCTCCAAGGATAAGATATGGAACTCACGGAGATCTACATCCCACATCGCCTCCAGAACAAAAAACCTTCCATGAAAAAGCATATGATGTTGGCTACCCTCTGACCATCGTTCTGGAGCATTTCCCTGATCGATATGATCCCTCATTACTTCAGCCTCAGAATCTCCCCACTGAGACTCTTCCACCTGCATCAAAAAGGAGTACTACACCATCATATGAAACGCACAGCCTCTAACAACCTCTACCCTTGCATCCAAGTGCAAGGCAGCCAACTCTCCCATCGCTTTCCAAGCATCAGCAGATTCCAGAACCACTTCCTGATGTGGCATCCTGCTCAGGGAATCAGCCAAAACATTTCCCTTACCTTCAGTGTGAGAGATCTCAAAGTCATAGTCTTGTAGAAACCGGACCCATCTCCAATTCCGTATCTTCAGTTCACACTGGGAGAAGATATAACGTAAGCTCTTGTGATCTGAGAAGACCACAAAGCACTCCCCAAAGAGGTAATGTCAACAAAACTTCAGTGAGAACACTAATATTGCAAGCTCTAGGTCATGGGTGGCGTAGTTACGCTCATGAGGGAGTAACTGCCTAGACCCATAACATATCACTCCGATCTTCTGCAACAGTACGGACCCCAAACCAAGGCCAGAAGCATCACAAATCACCTCATACAACAACCCTTCCTCTGGAAACCTGAGTATTAGGGCACTGACCAACTTCTCCTTTAGGTAGTCGAAATATTTCTGGCATGGCTCGCTCTATAGGAAGACCTGGTTCTTCCTAGTAAAAGCTTTAAATAGAGAAACAACTCGAGAGAAGTCCAAAATTAACCACTGATAATAGTCTTCCAGCCCAAGGAAACTATGAACTTCTGCCACGCTCTTGGGTTCCAACCAAGAAACAACTGCCTCCACCTTCAACAGGTCCACTAACACTCCATGTTGAGACACCACGTGCCCAAGGAAGTGTACTTCTTGCATCAAGAACTTACACTTCGACTATTTCCCATAAATCTGGTGGTGTCGAAGGACTTCCAAGACTACCATGAGATGCTCGACATTCTCCTAATCTGATCTTGAGTAGACCAGGATGTCATTGATAAACACATTGACGAACTGGTCCAGAAGCTCTCAGAAGACAAGGTTCATAAGACCCATGAAAATAGCTGGTGCATTAGTAACATCAAACGACATCACTACAGACTCGAGGTTCCCATACCTGCACCTAAAAGCCTTCTTCGATATGTCACTGTCCTTTACCCTTATTTGATGATATCCAGATCGTAGATCAATCTTAGAAAACCAACCTGCTCCCCTCATCTAGTCGAATAGATCATCTATCCTTGGAAGGGGGTAACGATTCTTGACCATTACTTGATTCAACCTTCAGTAGTCTACGCATAGCTTGAGACCACCATCTGCCTTCTTCACGAAAAAAACCAGAGCACCCCACGATGACACACTGGGTCGAACAAAACCCTTCTCCATCAGATCATCAATATGAATCTGTAACTCCCGCAACTCTGAAGTTTTCATCCGATAAGGGGCCATCGAAATTGGACGGGCACCAGGCTATAAGTCTATCATGAACTCAACATCACGTCGGGGGGGTAGAGTCACAACCTCCTAGGGAAAAATATCGAGGAACTCACCAAAAACCACTGGAACATCCATAATCTCTGTATTAGCTGAAACCACTAATAACCCGCCTAGCAAGGAAAGGGGAGGCTTCACATGCCGGCTTCCCACCTAATAACTCCTCTCACTAAAAAAAGCTACACGCTACCCGTCCACATCAGATAACACGACTCTTCTTCTGAAGCAGTCGATAACGACACTAACAGAAAACAGCCAGTCGATGCATATGATAACATCGTATGGCTACATCTGCAGAAAAATAAGATACCAACTAGATTTATGTGGTCCCAAAGTCATCCCACATCCCTAGAAAACAAGAGATATGTTGTTCTGACCTCCAAATATTGTACTCAGAACCAGGGGTATGGAAAGTCTCTCTACATATATACCCAAAGAATGGGCTAGACCCGGTTCAACAAAAGAGTGCGATGCTCCCGAATCGAAAAAAGCAGAAACAAGAGTGTTGAACAAACAAATCGTACCTCGCAACACCTCTGGTCCTGCCGGAGCTTCCAACTCCACTGGGTGCAAATTTCAATGCCCAGCTCTTATGCCTCTTTGATGTCTACCACCTCCTCGACTATGCCCGGGTCGAGGTCCCTGGGGAGAACCCTCAGGTTGGCCTCCTCCTGCGAAGTCTGCCCTCGGAGGAGCAGGGTCCTGCTGCTGCTGGAAGGGCCTCAACAGCAAATGGTGCTGCTGAGGCGGGCGCTGAACCTGCCCACCACCACCATACTGAGCTCGGGTTGGGAATCAATTCTGAATGTGCATGAAGCCTCCACAAGAAAAAAACTTCGGTCCTAGGCTCGTGAAAAAGGGACGAGGACCCGAAGATCTGAACTGGAACTACTAGGGCCTGCTCCCCACTGGCCTGAATATGGAAGGTCCTGTCGCAAGAGGCCTACTACTGACTGCCTTCCCCTTCGACGAACCCAGCTAGATCTCCTCTCGTGGTGCACCTCCCTGTGAGTGCATCCTCTCTACAACCTATGTCTTCTTCTGTACTGCCAAGTACGTCGGAAGGGTGAAGGGGGTGACAACATACTAGAGTGAAGGATGAAACCCTCCTCCCAACGTCTCACCCAAGACTCTTCATCCGGAAAGGGATCCAGAGCAAAGTGTAGGAGATCCTTGAACTTGATCCCCAAATAATTTACTGACATACTCCCCTATTGGAGGGAGAGTAACTCCAATCACTTCTCCACCTTGATCATGGAAGAAATGAATTCCACTTGGAACTACTTCTCAAAGTCATCCCACAGAACCTTTACCTCTGTACTCTCCCCAAGGTAGAGTGTCCACCACTGGCGTGCCGCACCTCTCAGCTGACTGACTACTAGGGGAACCCAGTACTCCCTCTGATCAAGGATCAAAGTAAAAGTGATCTCTATCTCCTCAAGCCATCCCTCCATCTCCATATCTGAAGTACTACCCTCAGACATCTTGAGGGTTTGCCGCTGGAAAGAATGAAGAGTCATTTTCCACTGGACATCTTCCTCCACTCGATCAATCCTCAACTGATCGACCACCTTAATCTACTAGGCCTCGACTGTTTGAGTCAGCCAGGGATGATTTCCAGGTGCCATAGTTGTACGATAAACAAAGAACGCCTAAGCCTGAGTAGCAAGGAAATTTTCCAGGGATTCATTTTACCATTTTATTTCAATTTCATTCTGAGAACACCCAAATCATGTAAAACACAATTATGATGATGCATGTACCTTCCCTAGGGTCTCTACCCTGCAATCAATGTAGACTCACTTGGTTGTCTGGTAGGCTCAGATTCCTTTCATCGGAACACGGGGGGCCCTAAAATCACGTGTCCTAGCTGGTCTTCCCTGGCCTATGTCAAGCACCAAGATCATCCAACATTGTCGCCCTACCATCCCATGCAATCCTCACTGCGCCTAACTCCAGACTCCATCCTATCTCTCAACCATCGCCTTTGATACCATTCTATCATGAACCCCTTCCACCAAAGATGCCCCTCTTGATCTGGAAATGATGAAAGGGAGATAATGACCCCTGATTCCCACCTCCAATAGGCCCCGGAGTGGTGACTAGCGCCAAGGGTATGATTTTTCCCAAATATGGGAGGCATTACCATTTTTATTATTTAAAAAAGGGAGATAGGATCAGTCAGACACCAAAAGAAAAAGGAAAAAAAGATGGAAATAAACCCAAACCAATCCCACATGTATGTTTAAACAATTCTGAAACAAATTAGAAGTACATGAAAACTCAAAAGTACAATACCAAAAGAAACAAGAGTACAAATACTGCAAAAAATCCAACGGTCCTAACTAGTAGGGTCATGCACGACCCTGGTAGTCCTCCTGGAAACCTGAAAGTAAACGTAGGGTGAGCATACAAGTATACTCAGTAGGGAAACCTAAAGCTCTCATGCACAGGTGGGGAACATCATAATGTCTCGTGAGAACAATAGAAGAAACCTAACCAAACAAGGAAATCTATCCACCCAACCTCACCAGCCACACTCACCGAAAAAAACAACAGGTAGTAGTATTTATGAACAAGAGTATTGGGTACCCCACACCATTTCCCACTAGTTAGCTACTCTTCCTAATGGTGAATTTCCTGATGCTACCACACTCTTCCCACTCGCACACACCTGGGCCTCAAGAACCACATATCCTGCCAGCACACACCTGGGCCTCACAACCTCGTATCCCACCCTCACACACATGGGCCTTACAACCACATATCCCACCCGCACACACCTGGGCCTCACAACCACGTATCCCACCCGTACACACCTAGGACTCAACCACAATCACATCCCCGCCCGAACACACCCGGGGCCTCATCCCGAAGATTCTTGGGAACAGTATTCCTGCCCAAAGAGTTTTGGGCTAAAACCACCCCAATCGAAACCTCCCCAAAGAGTCTTGGGTGTAAAGTCACATCAAGCCATCATATCCTATGGAATAAGGAGCAGGAAGGAGCTAGTAACTATGGGGAGAACACCCTCTCCGAAGAAATGGGAGTGTTCGACACTAAGTGCTCAACATGTGTGGGGTGCGACAAAACAAAAAGTTACAGATATATACGTGTACCAAACACATAGCCCAACCTATGGCTTCTATACAGAGAGACTGAGAACGTTCCTCGACACTGCTATCAGGAAGCATGCATACAACAAACAACCCCAACCCCTTTTAGGTTTTCATGTTTCAACAAAATTAGTTTATTATTTCCTTAACTACTGGAAAATTAACCACAACCAGCCATATCAAATGTTCATAAAACGCGTCCCTATCAACCACAAATGAAGTTAGATAAGTCACAAGCAACACCAAACAAACCTTTTTATCATCAGTAAAACCCCCATTGATTGTTCCTGTGTTTAGTTCATTTATCGTTCCATAACAGTTCATTTATCAACTTTCCACTTCCATTTAACAACACAACCCATTACTGCAGCCCTGCTACTATTATAACCACATCTCCACAACCGTAATACAAACAAGGCTCGTCCCACATCATCTCCCCTTTTACATCATTTACCGCAGCCCCACTGCCCATCCCATTCGTAACAACTCATGATTCACCCCCCTTTCACACACCATGTAACCAAAACAACACCCGCATGTTTATTATTCCATTTTGTTCAACCCGGGTGACCACACAAGGGTTCCAGATTTTAATAATCCAACATTACGTGATTAACCAAATTCCACATTCCACAAATGTTCCATCCACAAAACGGTCTAGAAAGATAGGGCGACATTTAATTGCACATGAACAGGCCCCCAAAGCCTGTGATTTTCTGTACGCATAAGCCTATTCAATTCACAACATAACAATAGGATAAACAAAGATAAATAACTTCCCCATCCATGTTCTTTAACTAGTTATTATCTTTATTTATTGGTTCAACTGTATATCATGAAAACAATAGTATACCCACCCTGCATGTTGCACAAAAGATAAAGGTGAAGGTAATATCCCTACCTCAACAGGTTTTGATCACAACACTCCCCAAGATCAGCTTTAGAAGACGTCCATCAGCATATGTCGCTTATGTCAAAACCCAAAAAAAACCTCCTTGGGTTGAATCTGGGATGGAAAGGATGAAGGGAAAGCAAGGGATCCAATCTCAGAAGTTCCACCTCGTCGTTACGATCCTGTGGCCGCTAACGGATCGTAAATCGGCGCTCGGGTGAAGATGTTATGCAGGAAAGGAGCTTTAGAGTCTCTCGGGAGAGCTCTTCTCGAAGGAAAGAGGAGGAGAGAAATGATTTGAGAAGGAGGATAGGATCCATCCTTTTATAGGAGAGAAAAACTAAAGTACACGGCATGTACATTCTAGTACACGGCATGTACTCGGCCATTTCACACGGTCTCCACGCGGCCTCCAACATGGCATTCAACGCGGAACATGGTCATTGACTGGTCAACACACGGTTTCAAGGTTACGCGTACGCGGGAAGGAACTACACAACATTTAGTATGGGCTACACAGCATGTAATTATTTATTTCACACAGAAAAGACACAACTTTAACACAGAACACGGCTGTTGACTGGTCAACACACGGTTTGAGGGTAACGCGTACGCAGGGAGGAACTACACGGCGTGTAGTATGAGCTACATGGCGTGTACTCACCTATTTCACGCGACAAGGACACGACTTCAACATGGGGTATACCCGGGAAGGTGGTACACGGTGTGTACTCACACTACACGACGTGTAGTTACAAAATTCTAAAAAGGGTGGGAAAATTCCATTCTACCATCTAGAACACTTCATGACCTTCTTTTCGATAAAGGAAAGGGCCAGAGAGGTCTGGGCCATTACAGAGGTAGAAGATTAAATTTTGTTAGCAGTTGGATGTAGTCCAAGTGGGAGTCTTTTGGAGTTGGTGGCCTAGAACCAACTAATTTTTACTTTATTCATTAATAAATACCTTATCACATCTTGATTATTCTTCTATGTGACAATGCATGTGATAATTTCCTAATGATAGATGTTGAATTAAAGGGTCATAGAGGTTCTCTACTATGATGAGAACTTTGATGTTCCATAACTCTATTATAGAATATATGTTCTATGGCGGGATGATGTTATTTGACAGACACAAATAATACATGCCATTAGGGTGAGGACTCATAAAACATTGATTCACTTTCTCATGGTGTGCGCCCTTGATAATATTCAGAAGGATATTATGAGAATGAGACATGTTCTTATCTGTGGACGTGTGTATTAGTGATTAGAATTTAAGATTACTATTAATGGATATTACAACTCACGAACTTAGATGTATGGATGAAAACTATAAAGACACACTATTCGCAGTGAGGTAGGATACATTTGGTGTTTCATGAGTGATACTGCATTAATAGATAATATGAGGAAAGAATTGTCCCTTCTGATCCATAACGGGAGTAGATATCTCAGGCCCTTTGATGAAATTTATATAGCCTAAATAAATACTTGTCCATTATAAGGAATGGGTGATTTAAATTTTCGAATGTCAAAGAATGAATAATTGAGCACATGGGTTGATGGAACTAGCATGAAACCTGCTTGATTCGAGATATCGAGACAAAGGGATCATATTACATGGTAAGCATTTGTAGGAGATGACACGTCATTGCGGCAATACTTCTTTCGCTATGTGTGCCTTGGTGTGTTTCTAGAGACTAACCATGGACATTAGGCAGGCTCCAGCTAATTCCACTGAAAAAGAGTCCTAGAGGATCCCACACTAAGTGTATCCAAGTATGTCAGTTAAAAATTAATTTAACAAGTTAAATAAATATTATTCTTGATTATGGTTTAATAATTATTTAAGAAGCCGGATCAAATTTATTTTGACACTAGTTATTCAAGAGAATATATTGTAGTTGAAATAATATATTTATTAGTGAGTAATGTAGTGATATTTATTTTAGAAATAAATTTCCATTATTGAAGGTCTAATAAATGTGGAGGAGGAAATAATGAAAATTGGAAAAATAAAAGTACTCGCTGTGTATACTAAATATACACGCCATGTATTTTTTCTGGTAATTTATGAGAAATAATATAATTTATTTAATTAAATAATATTAGGTGTAATTCGTTGGGTGCATGTCAAGTTATAATATTAGTAAACTATTATTATTAGACATGGGGTATTACTAAGAATTAAATGAAATGAATAAATGCTTTCGGGTAATTAATTCATTTTATTATTCTATGCAATTAAAATCCTAATTATATAATTCTCATTTTATTGGCCATTTTTTGGTTTTGTGTGCACAACAGATCCAAGAACACTCTTAAGCTATGAGAGATAGATCCTCCTCTACCAGATATAGGCGATCGAATGTGGAAATCGCAAGTGAAGGATCGTTGGTTATAGAACCCAGATATCCTTTTGGTGAAGTCCAGAGATACATGGAGCATGTGTGGATCACCGCTAGAGGAATACAACACTTGGATTCTGTGATGCAACAACGGATCACATCGGATCATGACCGGAAACATCAACAGAGAGAGAATTCCATCAAGGTAATTCTTATCAATTAATTAAATTAATTATAACCAAAATATAATGATCATATATATGGTTCTGGTACTCCCATATTTCTTTTTTTTTCTTCATTATATTCTAAAGATCCAGAGTTTTATTATCGTGAACGATATCGGATTGATCATTGGTAACACTAAAATTAAAGTTGGGTACACCCACCAACGTGCTTCCGCTGCACCCAGAACCTACATATATTTCCTCTATTATAATGGAGGGGGGGGGGGGTACTTTGACCAAGTTAATGTTTCTACCTTCATCTAATGGGTACTAAGCCTACAGAGAAAAATTATACATTTTCTTGTGAAATTTACATCATATGGGGGGTTTCCTTCTTATATATTGAGTGATAGCACCCCATCATAATAGGGGTTACCTAACCCACTATGTATATGGAGGACCTTCACCATGGAATCAGTTTAGGTTAAGGGGTTTATTGAACTACTGAATCTAATAAAGTTTGTAACCTAAAAATTACTTCAATCTAAATCCATGGTTTGTACAGAGATATAAACTATTGTGTTCTATACTAAAAATCACCACAAATGGACTGATCATTTTCAAAATTATGAAAATTGAGTGACAATTTATGGAAATTACTATAAACTGATCAAAACAATGAGTGTTCCCCTTCTATATAGGACATATAGAACGTGGACAATAACTGAATTTGATATTCCACTAACCACTACATATATTATTGACCTCCAAGTTGTTTCTATTTTGTTATACAATATTGGGTAATTGGTCATGTATTTTAAAGTTATTCATGCCATGTATTTTAGTACATGACATGTACTAAAGTCCACATGGTGTTTGGAAACTCTATAAGACATGGGGTATAGTTGAAAGGACTTCTATGTAGGGATTTCGTGATACATGACTAGTTCATAAGACTACACATCATGAGGTTCCTATGTATTAAAATGGCATATACTCAGTTACATATAGATTCCCATGGTCTCATTAATCATAGTGTGTGTCTAGAAGTCACATGGTGTATAATATTTATAAGAACATGTAATCCTTAAAATAATACTATTTTAACAAAACGTTAGGTGAGCCATAGGACTACATATCATATATTCAGGTTTTATAGATACAATATATGCCAGATTATGTGATTCAGGGCATGAGCACTATCCTTTCCGCCACCTCTAGTCCCACCACCATTGTTGTCCTAATTCAGTTCCCATATGATTCCATTAATATCTCACTAAATAGATTTTGACCTACCCATATCTACTGTCATTCATTGGTATTACATTCCATTTCTAGATACTTGTCCAATACTTCTTCACTATGAGTGTTAATGGAATATCCCCTTAGTCACTTAATCACACATTCTACCTTACGTCCTTTTGGTTCTCCATGTTTTAAGGCTACTTTCATCTCCCTTATCTCGAACATTAATATTATCCCTTGGGTTGAACCACTGGACTTTGTGAAATTTGGTGTTTTTTTCATTTAAATTGACGCAAAGGATCGGGGAAGGTAAAAGGTGTTTAGAGGATTGAAATATTATTCCTTTAATTGTGTTCTTCATCCATGTTGATTGAATATTCCCAAAATAATACTCAGAATATGAATTATTTAAAAAAAAGAAATATAATTGAAGATTGGAGACTTTAATAAGTATTTATTAATCAATATTATTTCAAAATAATTTAAGAAAGATTAACCTAAATATATATTAGTGATATTAAATATCCAATTTAATTACCCCATATGATTATCTAAACATATTGTTATAATGAAATAAATATATTATCAAAAAAAATATTTTTATACACCAAATAAAAAAATAAAATTCCATTACCATTATAAAAATCCTTGGCATAATTTATATTTTAAAAATTGTCAAAAATTATATTAAATTAATAAAATTTTAACTTTTATTGTTTATAAAATAATTAATATTCCATAAACATATATTTGTTTAGTTTTTCCCATTTTTTAAAAATTAAAATAATTATAGAATATATAATTTTTAAAAATTCAATTCCTTTAATATGTTTTCATTAAAAGGGAATTTATAAAATATTATCATATAGAGGAGTATATACAAATTAATAAAAAAGAAAAAAATAATTAATTCATCCTAGATAAACGAATAAACATTTAATATTGAAAGATACCATCTTGATATAGGATTTCCATTGTCATCACCATGTGAAAAAATCCTTCAATGAGTGATTGATGGAATGAATTTCATCTAGGATTTCTCCATTGTGTTGATGAAAATCCCCCAAGTAAAAATCTATAATAATATATTTCTCTATAGAATAATCTCAAGAATTACAGTAACCATATTTTTAATTAAAAACCTGAAAATTATTAGTTTATTGTTCAGAAAATGCATACATAACTAATAAATTTATTAGGAAAACCACCTTCTTTATAAATAACCACAATGTCAGAATTTCCAAACTAAAGTTTATTTAGAATATTTTATCATTTTTTTAGGAAAAATATATTTTTATTAAATAAACATTAATTATCCTTCAAAATTAAATACCCATAAAACATTACCCATTTTATGACACTAGTAAAAACAAATTACGAAAAACTTATGACGATTTTTTTTGTATAGTGAAATTTCTATTTTTCCTTTAATAGGATATAAGTCATCTTACGTAAAATAATCTATGTCCGAACCAGGAAAATCAAATTTCATAACACATTTAACCCCCTGGATATTGTTATTCCACTTACTAATCATTTGTGGTAAAACTATTTTTTTACATTGTTTCCCTAAGAAACTAAATCAAATATATATTCCTATGAATCTTGTGTGGAAAAAAATTAACGTTTTTGAACCATTATTATGTAATAATATGGTTATGTAGATGATCTATAAATACACTAAACCTTTAGTTTATAATAATTTATGTCCACATCTTGATGATATGCATAGTGATGGAATAATATATATTTTTCAGTTATTCTCAATTTGTTTCAGAGTGTCTGTGTAAATTTTTTACATTTAATACAATAATTAAGTGTCTATATTAGATTACTTCATTTGGAATCATATATTGATGCATATATTTTTAGTGATTAGGTTAAAAAAATTATGAAAAAAAATCAAATCAACTTAGGTTAAATCAAAAGTGTTGTGGGAACAAATAATAGTGTTTCTATTATATTAATATTAGTATAATAAAATTGAATTTATCATGGGTTGAACTAAACTTTTTATAGGTCAAATGAAGGTGAATTTTTGTAAGACATTATACGGTATTTTTTTTAAATTCATATTATTAATTACACTAAAATTATCATTATTTACATAGAACCTTTATTTTAAGTTTATAGATATAAACAAGTCAAATAAATAATAAATAGATTCCTCATACAACATTGAAAACTATCCTTTAGTGTACATTTCATTATGTAAAGTGTTAAACATGGATCAATATAAAAGACAATGTATGTTTTTCATGCTCTAACCATAATAAAATCTTCTAGAACATCTATCATTTAGAAACTGAAGTAATAAATGGTGTACATTAATCTATAAATCATAGGAAATCCACAGTATGACTTTAGAAACATATTCACGATTATAATTAATTTTAACTTATAAAAAAAATACTTATAAAAACGGTCCAAACTATTAAAAATATTCAATTATAACAATTTCAATGGAAATGAGAAGATCCCTAGTCATACCATATACACTAAGGATGATTTGTTAATATAATAATGACTTTTTTGAAGCATAAAATCTTATAATTTTTATTATGAAAGAAGAAATTTAAATTTTTAGTATGATTTTCTGAGAGAATGTAGAATTATAGGTTTTTAGAACAAATTTTATTTCCCAAATTTATATTACTTTCCTTGTAAAATATTTCCTTCCATTAATTAAATAAAACTAAAATTATATATAAAATAAATCATATATGGTATGTATAAAATTAATATCATTTTCTTCACTCATAATAGATCATTAGAAAATAATATTCTAAAAAATACATACCATGTATTATATTACTAAACTTAAAAAAAATTGAAAATAAATATGAAAGAATATTGTTTTCATAAATAGTAAATAACATCGATCATCATCACCCTTGTTTATCAATGTTATAAGAATTGAATCATACCTTGAGAAAAAATAATAATGAGTGGAAAAAAATAATTCTATAATATCCTAAAATATAAAAAATGGAATGATAAATATAATTTGAGATATTAAAATAGAATTAATTTATAGAATGTGGTGGGTGCAAAATAGTGATTACATGATCCTCAGAAAATTATATCGTCATTGGGTTTGAAACTAGAACATATAATACTAGTTCAAAATTATAGGCAAGTAGTTAATATTTTTAAATATTTTAGTATGTTAAAAAACTATTTTTTCATCACAAATAATTAATTTTATATAAAATAAATTACATATTAATTAATTAAAAAGTTTCTAAATAATTATTGAAAAATGATGTTATTATATGAAAAAAATAATTGTTCAAGGTCAATAAAAATGTATTATTTAGAGATATTTTTATTAAATATTATATGTTTTAATTTAAAAATAAAATTTGTAATATTAGATTTGTGAAATTTAAGAAAAATATTTTTACATATTAATAAATTAAATAACAATCACCTATTTTTTGTTATTTTGAATGTACTTTAATGTTTAAAATATAATTTTCAATAATATTGTTTTCTATATGTTTTGATTTTTTATAATGAAATTAAATTCTATCACCATATGAAGTTTAATTTAATTTCTTTTTTTATGTTATGAATTATCATGTAAAAATTAATTTAATTCAATTAATTTAATTTTTTGGAGAAAAAATATATTTACCAATAAAAATATCGTGTTAGCATAATAAAAGGTAAAATTAATTAAAAGTGTATGATACGGTGTAGAGTGATATAATATCCTAAAATAATAACCCAATATTATATGAATTATGTTTTACATTATTCACATCCTTTAATTTTTCATTATTCTTCCATATGATATTCAAAATTACTTCCCTAACATATTAAAGAATTTGTATTTTCAAAAATGCAACCAAGTATAACTTATAAAAGGACTCATCAACCAAAATTTCTAAATTAAAAATAAAATTAATATGTCACACTATAATACACCCATATCATCTTTAATCATCATCAATTACACATTTTAAAGGTTCTGATATTAATATGATTCCCTCAATCCTTAAACATTAAGAAGACCCCCAAGAGAAGATATGATTTCTTATTTTCATGTCATTATTTTTTATCCTTCATTTTGCTTTCAATTCATATCCTCCGTACTCATAGAATTAATTTATAACTTTTATAAAATTTAAATTATAAAATTATACTTTTTAAAAAATTAAATTATAATAAAATCACTTTGTAATCAATGTAATCTACTTATTATTACTTGTTCTTGTTTGGGCTGGTCGAACCCCATATATGGGTGATAGTATAAATTTTTTTCTTTAATGTTTATAAAAAGAACAATTAATTATATTCTAATATATTAAGAATGAAATAATTTTATGTGATGGTTTGGGAATGGAAGTATTAACTTTTAACTTGTTATTAATACTTTACCTTATCATTGTTAAAAATTATCCAAAAAATGCATTCTGGATTTGATCTAAGAGAACTATAACCAAAACATCCAAGTAATGGACATGGAACATAAAGAATAACAAAGGAACCAAAATTATAGAACTTTATTATTTTTGAGATGATGTACAAATGAAAAAGGAATGATATCCTACATCACCATACAAAATAAGATAAGGAACTATTGAAAATACTAATAGAATATTATCAATATAAACTAAAAAAATTATAAACTATGTAATAAATTAAGATAAAATATTTATAGTAATTTAAAATTGAATTAATGTTTTAAATATTTTATTAATGGGTTATTTAAATATATAAAATGTTAGTGTGCATTTAACAATGAAGGGCTCCAAATATAAGGTACTCTCTCTCGATCTCTATTCCAATTGATGATGTAATATGTATTATGGCTATATGAAGGGTTTTTATAAATTTTCTATATAAAACTTCATATTTTATAAATTTATAACAATTTTTATTATTTAAAATTAGTTTTTTTACTCTCCCTTAAATTATTCATGTTTCACTCCTTTGATTTTTGTAACGGTTTTCTTTCGAAATCTTTTACTTTGCAATGAAATTAATACTACATTTCCTATATATCAGGATAATTTTTATATATAATTTAATATCAATATAAAAATTATTTTTATTATTATCATAATATATATTATCAAGTCATATTATTGCATTAATTCTTATTTTTTTAATTCCACACTTTACATAATTGCTCAAAACAATTGTTCAGGTTTTTTTTTCAATTTTTCATGATTACACTCTGTGATTTTTGAAAATATATTTACATTCTACCTTATCATGTATTATAATATATTTTAAATATAAAAATACATTTAATTACTACATTTAATGATATTATCATTCCCTTTTATTGCCATCTTAATGATTTGTTGATACATTACAAGTCCGAAATTTATAAAACTTTTTCTTGAATCTATCTTCATTCCATGAATTATAAATATTCTTATTTGAACATATTCATCAATGTTTTATATATTCATCCAAATAAATATATTATACTATTTTTCTCTTTATTTATTGGAAAGGTATATTTTTGTATCTAAATAATATTTTTTTGTTGATTTATTCATAATTATAAATATGATGATGTTTAGAAAAAATTTCATACTATATATTTAAATTTTTATTTCATATCTATGTTCTTCCAAACCACAAATTATATATTTTCATATTTTGAAATTTTAATATTTAATGCATTCTATTCACATTCTTATTTTTCAATATTTTTATTTAGAGGTAAATGTTTTATCTATTTAATTGATATGGGATTATTTTATAACAATTTTAATTTTTAAAAACTATTTTCTTCCTCTTACATGATAATTAACTTCATTTACTCCACATTTCATTTATATCACCTTAATTTTACATCAATGATATATTTTTCTGATTATTATTATAAAAATTATTATTTTTATTTTTTTAAACCATTAGATATAATTTTGAAAATTATTTATGTAATGGTTTTATGGAATTGTTTTCAAAATGTTATGGAAATTCTTTTTAAAATTCTAGTTTGTCCTCTATTCCTTATCATTTATCATTTTCAATGAAATTATTGTGTTTTATAACATAATTAACACCCGTTTTCATGGGATTATTATTAACTTCTTTCATTTATTGAAAATTATTTTAAAACCATTCCTTCTCATTTTATAATTATTTTAACATTCTGTAAAAGCTACAAAAATAATTTCTTAAATCCTCATTCACATTTTATCATCCTATCAAATTTTTTATCTATTAAAATATCCATTTCATTTTGTTTAATCTTAGTATATATTATTTATTATCAGTTATTATACTAAAATAATCCCTTGATTCATTACACAAATTCATATTTATAAATGGTGATTTGGAAATAAAATCTCAATGAGAAAATTGATTCATCGCTTCCATTCTCAATTCATATTAGAATAACCTTTTTAAAATGCCTTTAACTTGTGACTAACCTATACTAGATTCTTCTGATTGATGGGTGGTCTCCTAGATATTTATACCTTTTTATTTTTTTAGTAAAATTTACTGATATGATAATCTATCCTTTTATTATATATAGTGTAAAGGACCTATATTTTATTTTTCTTGTTTTAGGGTATTTGACCCAATAGTATCTTTAAAACTTTAGATTGTTTTTATAAATCAAAAAATTTCTCATGTTACAAATCATTAATCTATTAATAAATCAAAATATGATATATGATTGATTTTATACTGTAAATATAATGATATTCATCTTATAATCAGATAATTAAATCAATTTTAACGAAATTATTCCAAAAAATTCATGCCATCATAAGGTCTGACTTCTTTTGAAATTTTTTTAGATTATAAAACATATGTAAAACAATAACATAGTATTTTATTTTCATCTTTATAAATTTATTCTAGTACTCGCCATACTCATATTACTACATGTGATGTCTTAGGGATATATATAAAACAACTGGTGATCCTTAAATCCATATAAAGGTGTAAAGTAACATATACATGGAGTGATATAGGAAGAGAGTCAACAATAAAAAATTTGAATAAATAATGGCAAGGCTGTTAAAACATAACATTTAAACATGAAATTAAGAAAATAGTGTCAAAAGTGAATGGTAATCCTAAATATCATATAACTTTGGCTGAAAAATAAATCGTTTCTTAAGTCAATGATCACGACCAATAAAATATAACATAACATAGTAGACTCACTTAGCCTTAACAATATATCATATCTAACAAGATATGAACATTACCTAATAGATTAGGGGGATATAATTTTGATCCCACCCATCATCATAATATATCGATCACATGTGTTACATATATAAAGGAAACATACATAAATAATGGTAATGAAATAAACCCACAATAAAAGAATGGGTAAGATAATAAGTCCATAAATCATTAAACATTAATGTATCATGTAGGATCCCATGGAAATAAAGATTTAAATTATCATGAAAATTAATTTTTAAACATAAGATCATTTAATTTCAATGTGATGGAAATAATCTTAAGAAAATTTTATGAAGAATTCATGAAATGAAATTAACTTATTAGACTCCCCAAAAAGGGTGAAATAGATAATAAAATGGAATGATATTATATTTCATATACAACCATAAATTTTCTTAATTTGTTTTTATAATAATGTGTTTTTTATTTGGAAAATATATATATAAAATAAAATTTATAGGTGTGGAACAACATATGAAGAATTTAGGAACTAAGAGGGAAACTGGAAAATACTTTCTTATATTTTTCATAAGTATTTAATTAAGAAATCAGTTGAAAGGGAATAAATAATGGTATGCATACCCCTAAAAAAATTTAATTAGAAAAAAAGGAAATACCAAAAGAAAATTAGACATATAAAATAGTATGATAGAGAGATAGATAGGGAGTGATAGAGAATATATCTTCCGAAATGAGAAGTAGTGTGAATAAATGGGAATAGAACCCTTAACCCATGGCCATCATTACTTTAGATACTCTAATAAAATCTAAAAAAGAAAATATTTATTCCTTAATTAAATTATACATATACTTTTTAACATTTAACTTATATTACATAATATATTTTGATAAAATTATATTCATTTAAATATGTATATTTTCCATGTTATACATTTTGATATTGTTAAATTCTAGGTTTCAAAACATCTTGGATATAATAGTAACATTTTAAGGAAATATTCCAGTGGTTACATAAGAACTATAAGATTAATGGAATATGGTTAATATCAATAGAAAACATTGAATTTTAATATAATGGTATATAGTTATAATTCATGTAATCTACACCATTGAACGTTTTTTAAAGATAGAAATGACTAGGCTTTTTTATATTTAATTTCACTATTTCCATGTTTATTTTATCATTATAGAATCAATGAAATTATTATTAATTTTTTTTAATATTTAATAATAGAATAAATTTTTATGAATATCTATGAAAGGTAGAAGTGAAAAAAATAATATCAACATTCACTTTGGTGGCCTAGAACTACAACTTGTGAAATGACATTTTTAAGAGGGTTTTATAAAGAATTGGTAAACTAATTCATTATAGAGTTTTATAAAAACAATTAATTATAATAAATACACTATTTAAAAGTTAATTTAATTTAATAACTAATTTTATAAATTGGTTAAGGACAACATTGAAATGGAAACCTGAGTTTCAAAACCATTGCATCACACTTTCAATAACCTCATTGGGTTTGATACCAACGCCTTCATAGGAGGGATTATTTGTCAAAAAATGGGTATAGATACCATAATGGCTTAGTTTAGAGATGTTTTTTATATCATTTTAAATAAAAATAATTTTTCATTGGAAAATAAATGGGTTTAAGAGATGTTTTTATATAACTATGGGGTGATGTATTTTAGAGTGAAGTATTGATTATTTTATAATTTAAGATAAATACAATGAATAATTGTTATTCTAATGAATTATATTTATTATTGATTATAAAATATGCATATTAAACATTAAAACCCATCTACCACTAAATAGAATCGTAGAAACTCCTAATTAAATTTTAATTATCAAAAACAATTGTTAAAATAAAATATAACATTGGAAATAAATCACATTTAAATATTTATAAGTTCAACTTATAACTTTTAAATTAATTATTTTTGTACCTAAATAATTATTTTTTTAGTGGTTTTAAAATATTTTAACTTTATATTTATATCATCATGACATCATAAGTCTTAGTGTATTAATAAAAACTTTGGTTTTTATGATTCACCATAAAATAATTTTTTTTGAAAATCCAAAATAATAAGTATTAGATAATTTATAAATAATGATTACAAAATTTAAGTCCATTTCATCAACATATAATAATAAAAATTATAAACTAAATTTGTTAATAAAATCATATAATACATGAAAGATAAATTTATTTGGAATGAAAATGGTTACCTCTATTCTGAGTGATAAGAAAAGTATACTATATAATTATTTTACGATTGTTAGTTTCATATTATATATCTTTTAGATAAAAAGATTAAAATTTTGAAAATAAAATTATAAAATAATAATTCATATTTTTCACAAAAAAATATAAAAACATATTTCTCTTTTATGGCATATAATTTTAGAATTATTTTTATAGAAGTGTAATATTTATATTTAATTTTTTTATTCATTTTAGATTGTATTTTTTTTTAATAATTTTTATATTACCATCATCTTTGTTAATATTTCAATAGTGGGTTTTTATTCCAAATGGTCGTATGGTATTTCAATAGTGAATTATTTTTGTCTTATGAGATTACTATGGGATGTGGGTATTAATTCCCAACACATAATCTTATACATTGATATAATTTGATTATTTCTGTTCACAATGTTATGAGTCGACAAGATGTAATTTTAATAGTACATAATTTCATAATGTTCTTGATAGTGACACTTTTTAACATCTCCCCAAAAAGTAATATTTATAGATTTTATTTATTTTCATTTATTTATTTACTTTAATATGTTTAAATAGTTTTGGAGTTGAGAAAATGATATTTTAGGAGATAGGGTATGGATAATGGTTAGAATATGGTTGTATACTTTAAATTTGAGTAAAAATTAGATGAATATATATTTTAATAAAACCATATTCTTGTGTTTAAGAAAATAATTATTGGTTTTAAAAATAATATCTTTTGATGATGTTGGAGAAAAATATCCATTGTAATTGTGAAAATTATAATATTTTTATAGGAACCTACGACTTCCAAAATAAAGTAAAACATTTAATGGTTATTTCAATTATGCTATTTTTTAAGGAAAATGATATTAATATAGATAATTGCAATTGAATAGGAGGTAATGAAAGTATTATCCACTATATGAATAAATCATTTCATTGTTTTATAAATGATGTTTTTTTCATAGGAGATTATATTCATGACTTCAAGGAAATTAGTTCTTAAAAAATGTGTGGAACTCAATTACAAATAATGAATTCTTCTTAACATAAACATGTAATGTGTCCAGTACAAAACACGAGATAAATGAAGGAAGTAACCTATGAAATTAAAGTAGGATAAATATTTTGGTCTTGAATTTGGAACAATGTCTCGATAAAGAAACACATGACAGTTGGAGTTATTATGATATGGATTTTGTCAGATAAAGTAAAATATAAAAATTTGAATGTATTATATTTTGTAAATGGATTATAAATTTTTTTGGAGATTTTTTTAGATATCTAGACATTAATGAACTATGATTTAGAGGACATTATACATGGAAGAAGATGTTTAATTTTAGGATTCAAGGCTTGAGCACAATCGATGTGGAGGATATGGTGATAATAAATATCTCTATAAATATTATATATATATATATAAATGCTCATACATTTTTTAAAAATATCTTTTGTCTAATACATATTTAAAATACAAGGTAATGAAAATGATATTATATATCCACAACAAGTTGGTCATGTTTGAGATACTAATAACATGCATATCACCTATGGAGTATATGAAACTTGATAAAGAATAAAAACAACTTTCATGCTTTATTTATTCAATAATTGATAATCTAGTCTATTATATCTCATCTTACATACCTAAAAAAATTTATAACTATATTTCTTATACACCCTAAAGATATTCATTAAAAATAAACTAATAATTTACCATAAAGGATAACAACCATTGATCAAAAAGGATACATCCACTTGATAATAAGAGTATACAGAACTTATAATACCTTATGTCTAAGTGATATTTTTCTCTTATTGTCACTATTTACCATCATTATTTCCCCCTTGATCATATAATTTATCCATTAATTGACCAAAATAATTTTAAAATTTTATTAATAAAGAAATATATTTTGTATTGGAAAATAAATATTGACTCACTTTCTATTAGTGGTTGATGAATCTAAAAACTAGGCCATTCAAGGGGTTTTAACGTAGTTCATTTTTTTAAGTGGAAAATATTTGTTTTAACCATTCATGAATGATGAATTTATATATATATTAATGTATTTGGTAAAAAATATTGTTCTCTGATATATTTATGAAGTATTTTATTATTTAATTTTATATTTAATCATATAGGAAGGGAATTATTATTACAATTTTGTTACTTAATTTCATTAAGTGGTTTTGGTGATTGTAGATGGATTTAAATAGCCTTTATTGATATTAAAATATTATTATATAGGATTTATATTTTATATTATCCATTTATCTATTAAATTATGAATATATATTTTTCTAACCATTATAGAAAGTGAATAAATTTGAGGAGGAATCTGTAAAAATTTCAAATAATTATACAAATGATATATTATAGTATGTATGCAGTAATAATTTAATGATAAAAAAATATAGGCAAAGAATATGGAAAAAATTTTAGGAATTGCAAAAAAACTCATTTTTAAATTCACAGGTTCTTATAGAGAAGGTGTGGAAAAAAATGGATAAAAATTTAAATCTCAATTATATAATGGGAATGAAAAATTGATAAAGGAGAATTTGAAATATTGTATCCAATGAATATAAAATATTAAAGGTATTTCTAATCATATTAATAATTTTCTATAGTATATAAGTATTTCAATACAATATTGATGGAATATAGTAAATAGTTCAAACAAAGATTATTAAAATCTTAATTTTGAGTTCATATTTAGGTATGTCTATATTATTCAAAATCTATCACACAAATTCTTGTTTAATTTCATTTTTCATTCCTAAACCTCTTAGATTATGTAATAATATATTATTATGAAGTCAATTTTTTATAATGACGATATTAAATTAGTTTTCCAAAACCAAATAGAAACAATATTAAAAATGAATATTGGGGAAATTGAATTTGTAATTAATTTTGGTAGCATTTTTAGTCTAAATATGAATGAAATTATTTTTAGGAGAAAGCTAAAAGTATAGAGGATGAAATAATGTATATGAAAATACCTAAATGGTTTATGATAAAATGAAGTGATTAAAATTTTTATAAATGAATGAATTCAATACCCTGGGTTATTGGATTATAATGTAGGATAATCCACCTCTGAAATAAAAATTTTATTTATATATTGAGCAGTGTATTACGATGTAATATAGAGAGAATGTAACACCCTATAAATTCGTTTAATAATATAAACTAATTTAAAATTAAGTGTTTTGATTAATTATAAAACAAATAAATAATTATAATTTATATCATTCAAATTAAATAATTTTCTAAAAATACATTTTTTAGTTATATTTTTGTGTAAAAGAATATTTTAATATGAATATATATATTTGATTAATTTTTTAAAAAATCCTTTTTATCAATAGGTTATTTAATTAAATATTTTATATATTGACTATTTTAATTATTTTGATAAATAAAAATTATTTTATGAATATATTCACTACTAATATGACACCCCAATATTTTTTTGTATATTTCATTATAAATAATTTCATTTCATTAGATAGATAATATGAACATAACATTAAGTCTCTATAAAATAAAACTTTTTATTAGTAAGATATATCCATTAAGCATTATTTTTCTTCTTCTGTGATTTGAAATTCGAAAAATAGACATAAACCATTGTGATCAATAACACTGTTAGAGTCTAATAGGATCAACTTATTTTTTAGTGAATAGTAACTCAACCCTTTTGAATAGTAATGTACCCTTATGAATAGTAATGTTACCCTTATTAATAGTAAATTGCCCCTTATGAATAGTAAAATCTCCCATGAAAGTAAAAAAATAAAATATAGGCACCTTATAAATTAGAGTGAATGTTTTAAAAATAATTAATTAAGTGTTGATATTTTTGTGAGTAATAAAAATTTATTTACAATTTTAAAATAATAAATTTATTTAAAATAAAATTTATTTTCATAAAATATATTCATAAATAGATATTTTTTTGAACTACGATTTTAGGATAATTTTATGAGACCTCAGTTAGTTTTTGCAAGTATTATAAAATCAGTTTTAAAATTAAAATATGTATTTTTCATGTAAATAATTATTTTACTTAAAAAAGGAATTTAAAATATTTAAATTTTTTTTGGTAAAGTGGAGTGTATTTTTAAATTCTATATGTAAAAATTATTTATAGGGTTAATTTTTGGTATTTTCTTGAAAATATGATTTTTTTGGTGAATAGTGATATTCTGTAATTTACGAAATATGCTAAATAAATAAATTTTTGAAACATGTTTGATTCATGGATGATGTAAATTCCCATTGGTTTGACATAGCTTGAAATTATTTCCATTTTTAGTCACAATAATCAATACTATTCATATTCTTGATCGAAAATCATAAAATAATTATTAAAATAATGGAAAATCCCTCACATCCTCCACTATAAAAACCTCCCCTTACTCTCTCTTCTCATCACTCTTATAAGCCTTTAATATTGTCAAAATTCTTCCCAAATACTATTAAATTGTACCTTCCCACCTCCGAGAGCCCATGGTATTTCCAAAATAACCAAACCCCTTCTCTTAAGGAGGTTCTCAAGGATGATATTTCAAGAGGTAAACCCTCTCCCTTTTTCTTTTAATTTCGTTTTAAATTTGATTTATATTCTTATATTCACCACAAAACCACTATAAAAAAAGATCATGATAAAAAAATTGTAATATATATACTGTAATTATATCTGTTAAATGGAATACACATCATGAATCTCCTTACTCTCTCTCTTTTATTTTAAAAATGAAATCATCATTCGGGGGGTGCCAATTTACAACCTTCGTGGGTGATGAACTATCATTCTTCATTTTATCCTCCAAAAATGATCATTAAACCCTTTTTATGGTAGAGATAGATTATATAGTATGTATTATATATTATTTAATGATTTTATAACCATTACCTGTACGTGATACTAAATAATATATCAAAACTAGTTTGTTGTGATTGAAAAAATGATGTAAAAAGCTAAAGAATTATCACTAAATGACTTATATAATGAGTCATCCTCATACCATGTAATAAAATTATATATATAACCATTTCAACTTATATATGTTAATTAAAAATATATAAATTCATTCCTATATAATTATATCCATTCCACCTGAACATTCATACTTATTATCAAGAAAACTGATAATGAATATCAAGAAACGAACACTCCATAACAACATAATTCAATCTTATAACTAATAAAAAGTCCATAAATAAAGTTAATAAAATTATAATAAATTATATAAATGCCTAATATGTTATTAATTAAATTATTAATTGGTCTAATTTCATATTCCATTACCTTAATTTCAAGTGAAGAACACATTCAAACATAAGGTAAGGGTTTTCTCATCTCACTTCCATTTCTGTGATATATTTTTTATTCAACACTATCTATTATGTATGGTGTATTTATAATTCCCATTGATGTATAATATAGTGAATCTATTTATCTTAATGGTATTAAATTTATCATTTTATTATTTTTAATTTTGGGGTATATGATTCGATATATTATAATGTGTTAAGGGGTTCCACTAGAACCCTTATTTTTTTTTCCTTTGGGTCATTCCATCACTATACTTACACAAATGTAATAATTATTATTTTTTAAATCCTCTATATTATGTTTCTATGTTCGAAAATCATATATTCAGATCATTTCATCTTTATTTTAAGGGTATTATATGTTTTAAAATAGTTCCCTTCTTAGTTCTTCCTGATAAACATGCCGATTCAAAGGAACTTCACAAATTCTTACCCATTTTCAAGTGAACTATATAATAAATTTTAATCCATAATTATATTTTTAAAATTAAAATTTTTATCATGAAAATTTTTCATGGGTTATTTATGGGTTTATGAAAACAAACATTTCATTCCTCTTAAATTTTTTTTTAATGTTTTCCTTAAATTGCACAAAAACGTTTTATTTCTAAAGCTTCATTGAAAACTATTTTTACAAAATTTCACTTTAGTGGGACAGAATTTATGCATCAAATATAATTTAAATATCTTTACCTTTAATTTTCTAAGATAAAAATTTTTACAATATGATTTTATGACAAATAAATATGGTTTTCCAAAATAACTCCTCTTTCCAAAATAGAAGGGGTTTTCTCATCTCACTTTTTATTAAAGGAGATTTATGAATTATTAACCACTTATTCCTTTCATGTGGTGTATGTAATGGACTTTTATTTATCAAATAATGATAATTTTTATTATTATATTATATGTAATTAATAATTAAAATTTTTAAATTGGTATGGGTCACTTTGGAATGCTTAAAGATCATTTTTCTCAAGAGATTATTAATGATTTAAATAGAACATTTTCATCTATGATTATGATTTAAATATTTATAAGTGGTAATGAGACACTTTAATCTAAATATATTTTTTATTAGACATATTAGGAAATAATTGGACTTAGAAAGTTATATTTGGGGCCTGATATAGGCCCTCGATGCCTCTGTTGGTCACATGAGAAAAAATAGAATTGGGTTTTGGAATAGGCCTTAACCTTGTAATTTCAAAAGTCCTGTTCGATGCCATGATGAATGGTTTATGATTTATAGAATATGAATTCCTTCATTATGATATTATTTTTAAATAAATCATGTTATTATTTGACTAGTATAATATCCATGGTGAATATTCATGTGATTATTTATATAGCATAATTCATTCAGTTTTTATTCATGCCATATTATGCTCAAAATTTTGTTTTAGTAGCATGAGTTATTCAATTTCCTCTATTTATTATGATATATTATGATATATAACTTACCTTTACTAGGCACTTGAGCAAACCCATTTCTTATATGTATTTTCCTCAGGTTATAAAAAATAAAAAATTGAATAAACATTCAAGGATGTATTTTATTTCATTTTTTATCAAGTTTCATTTTCTTTTTCTAATGTATTATGGGTATCTTCATGGTAATATAATCTTCCAATACTTCTGAACTGATCAATAATTTGGGATTTTATTCATTGTAATCATTCCAATATATTAAAATAATGCACCATTTCTGAGATAATGGGGTCGGGGTGTTACATTTTGTATTAGACGAATTTTAGCAACAACCATAGAAACTATATTTAGAAAACATATATTAGGGAATATAACCATAATAGAGACATTGAGGATAATAATATAATAACATCCTAGTTTTTGGGTAAGTTATATATTATTTTGATCCTCCTAGAAAATACATCCATGTCTGGATTCTACAAGTGGACGTGGTTTTCGAATAGATGTACCTAGTGGTAACAACTATGACAACATGTTGTGAGTGTAACTCAAGGTAACTTGGTACACAAAAATATTCCCTATTGTGAAGCTGGTTTGACACTCTTAGGGGATATTCTTATAATAATTCTCATTTTTCATACATTCCATTATGAATGATATTTTCTTCTGATGTAAGAAAAGTATGTGGTTCTAGGAGTTACAATGCATAAATTTATTTTATTTTTTATACCATTATTATATTTATAGAATGTTCATAATTTTTTCAGCTAATATAGTAAGTGAAATTATTTAGAAATGGATCCTAGTATAAGGAATGAGAACTGCCCCAATGAATGTGATGAAAAGTGTAAGAAGGATCAGATCATTCATGGCCTTAAGCTATAATTTATAAGGGAAATAACCTCTAAGGCATCCTCATCAAATGATGAAATAATATCATGTGTAAATAAGATAATTAAATAATTATATGATTCCTATTGATTTGATGGGAAGTAATATAATAAATGGATGGAATAGGAAAAGATGGATAAAGGGAAGAAGGGAATGATAGGTTTCCCCACATTTGATAATTGTGGAATGAATCACCCTAGAAAATTCTTTAAGGGAATGTAATTTTGTTATTTGTGTGGAGGAAAAGGACCCCATGCTCGTGATTTCAAGGGTAAGAAAAAGGTTTCCAATGTAAAATGCTTCAACTGTGAGGAGATGAGACACTATATGAATCAATGTCCCACGCGTTAGTTATATATACCCCAAATTATGCTATTAGATAATGATCAAGGTTTTTTCCCACCACAGATGAGGAAGAATAATTAGTATGTATATTCAGTAATTACGTCATTTGAATATTTTTTCAATGATGTACCAGTTATATAAATTTTGGAATATATGAGGATTGTACTACCGTACTTTTGTATTAAATATTTATATCCATATTTTTAATGGTACCATGAAAATAAATTCATTATAAAGTTATACTTTTTGGAAAACACATGATTTATTGAAAGAAAAACCTTGATATATTTGTGATGTTGAGATAATGATGAAGAAATGATTGTTTTTTATAAGTAATGACTTCCTTGGAACTGGTTATTGACTTTTTTTCAAGTGGTATATGCTATCATTTATGGAGTTTACAACACTTTTGTATTTAAGTAATATATCCAATAACACATATCTTACTTATGGAATATGGAAGAATTCCTGTTTCTTATAAGGTTTCTTTGTAATTTGAGTTATTAACATATTTCAAGAGGATACATGATGAAGTTATTCACACGTTTGGAATTTAAATACTTAGAGTCACTTCATTGCTAAGTTCATCTTAGAAATTAAGTGACCATATTTCTAAATTGTTGAATCGTTATATTTTTTAACATTTAACCATTTATGAATTGTTTATGTTGATCATTGTTTGAGGTTTTAGAGGTTAATGTATTACTTCACCAAATGATATAGTCTGTTCTAAGAGATAAAGTATAGATAGTTCAAGGTGCAATCAAAGGATGGGATTGTGTTTATGGAGTAGTGTATATATTTATAATCTTATATATTAGAATAATTCATCAACTCAAGGAAAATAGTCTTAAACAAAATTATGTCTAATTATCATAATATTTGATAATATTAATTATTTTTTTACTGTAGTTTATAGTTTTTTAGTAATCAACTTTCTTCTAAACATGTTCTCTATCACTTTTCATCAGAACATCATAGTTTTATTTTTCTTCCATGTCCATGGTTTTACTTTCAACAAAAGTCACCCCATTTGAAATAATAATCTTTATGGTGACCACCTCAATTTCTATAACCTTTTTTTAGGAGGATATTTTATTAAACCTTTTTATGATGAAGGTTTCCCACAAGGGAATTTTTAAGCATCATCCTTTAACTTTCGAAGTGTAGCTTCAGATTTCGAGGATGCAATTCTGTTGAAGGGGAATAATGTAATACCCCGATAATTTTTTTAATAATTTTAAATAATTTTAAATTACATTTTTTAATTAATAACAATACTTATGAATAATTATAATTTAGAGCATTCAATTTAATTAATGTTCTAAAAAACAAAAACTATTTTATAGTATTTATTTTTTGTAAAATAATATTTTAACATGTATATATATATTATTATTTTAAATAAATTACTTTTATAAATAGATTATTTAATTAAATACAATATATATACTTAATATTTTAAATAATTTGATAAATACTAACTTTTTTATGAATTTATTCACTATTAATATGATAACTTATGATTTTATGGTATATTTCTTCATAAATAATTTCAATTCATTAGATATCTTATATTCAAATAACATTGAGTCTTTGCATAAAAACAATTTTTTATTGTTATATCCTATCCAAGAAATATAATTTTCCCACATCTATGATTTTAATTATTAAAAACAAACACACACTATTGCGATAAATAATTTTTTTAAAGTCTAATAGGATAAACATAATTTTTAAGTGAATTGAAACACGGTGCTTATGAATAGTAATGTAAATTTATGAATAATAATTATACACTTATGAATACTAACTTGACCCTTATGAATAGTAACCTACCACTATAAGTATAAATAATATTTAGGCACCTTATAAATGAGAGTGAATGTTTTAAATATAAATAATTATGTGTTTGTATTTTTTAGAGTAAAAAATATTTATTTACAATATTAAATTAATAAATTTATTTAAAATAAAATCCACTTTAATGAAATTTATTCCTAAATCTCTATTTTTCCAATGAATTTAGGATAATTTTATGAGCCCTCGGGTAATTTTTGAAGGTATTATAAAATCATTTTAAAAATTTTAATCTGTATTTTCAAGTAAATAATGAATTTATTTAAAATTTTAATTTAAAATATTTAAAAATTATTTTGATAAAATGGATTTCATTTTTGAATTCTAAAAATATAATATTGGTGTGGGTGAATTTTCTGGATTTTTCTAAAAAACCTATATTTTTGGTGAATAGTGAAATTCGATAATTTACGAAATATGCTAAATAAATGAATTTATGCATCATTTATGAGTCATTTCAGATTTAAATGCTAATTATTTTGAACTCACATGAACTTATTACTATTTTTATTCAAAATAATCAATACTATTCATAGTCTTGAACCAAAATAATAAAATAGTGATTAAAATAACGGAGAAACCCTCCTCTCCTTAACTATAAAAACCACCCCTCACTATTCCTTCTCTTCATTCCTATAATCCTTGATTCATCTCAAAGTTATTAAAAAATACATTTACCTAGTCCATACCCACCTCAAATATCCCTTTTTCATTCTAAAATAAAAAACCCTTCTCTTAAAGTGCTTCTCAAGGATGATATTTCAAGAGGGAAACCCTCTCTATTTTCCTTTTAATTTAATTATTAATTTGTTTTATATTCTAATCATCTCCTCAAATCCTATATAAAAATTTTAATCATATATCTTTTATCATCTATATACTTTAATTATATCATTTTAATGTAAGATACATCATCGACCTTTTAACTCTCTTTCTTTTATTTTAAAAACAGAATCATCATTCGGGAGATGCTAATTTACAATGTTCATGGATAACGAACCTTTGTTATTCATTTTCTCCATCACGAATGGTCACGAAACCATTTTTTGGTTGAAAAATATTATAACATATGTATTATATCTTATGTAATGATTCTTTAACCATAATTTTTATATGATACTAAATATTATAACAAAACTAGTTCGTTGTGATCGAAAAAACAGTCATAAAAATCTAAAAGATTATCCCAAATTGACTTATCTAATGATTCATCCTCAAACACTGTAACTAAATGATATATATTACCAATATAACTAATATGTGTTCATTAATAATATATAAATTCAATAATAGGGAATTATATCTATTCCACATAAACTTCCATACTTATAATCAAGCAAACTGATCATCAATATCAAGAAATTAACACTTCAGAATGAGAGACTTCCACCTTATAACATATAAAAAAATTAACTTAATAAAATTTTACTAAATACATACATGAATTATTGGTTATGAAATAAATTATTAATGGTTCTAATTTCATATTTTATAACCTTAAGGTCATGTGGAGAACAAATTTGGACATAAGGTAATGGTTTTATCATCTCACTTAAATTTTTGTGAGATATTCCTTATTCAAAACTATTTATAATATATGGTATTTTTATACTAACCATTTATGTATCATATCATTAATATATTAATTTTAATTATATTCAATGTATCTTTTTATGATTATTAATTTTGGGTCATATGATTAGATTGATAACAAAGTGGTAAGGGGTTCCACCCAAACCTTCATTTTTTTCAAGTTAATCATTCACTATCCTTACCCAAATGTAATGGTTATTTATTTTTGTGTACATATTATTTTTGTTTTTATGTTCAAAAATCATATATTCAGAATATTTCATCTTTCCTTTATGGGGATTATATGTTTTAAAAAAGTTATTGTCTTAATTACTCCCAATAAACAAGCTCGATTCAAAGGAACTTCTCGAAGTATTAAACATTTTCAAGTGCACTATATAATCATTTTTAAGCCATCATTATTTTTTAAAATCATAAATTTTGTCATGAGAAACTATCATGGTTTATTTCAGGTGTTTTCAAATAAATATTACATTCCTCTTTAAAATGCCTTTAATATTTTCTATAAATCACACTGAAATGTTTTATTTCTAAAGAATCATTAAAAACTATATTTAGGTGATTTCACTTCAGTGGGAAAACATTTATACAACAAATATAATTTAAATTTCATTACCTTTTATTTTATGGGATAAATTTTTCTACAATATGATTTAATGAAAAATAAAAATTGCTTTCCAAAAGAACTCTCCTTTCCTAAATAAAATGGGTTTTCTCATCTCATATTAAATTCTATGAGATTTAAGACTTGTTCAAAAAATATTACTTGCATGTGGAGTATGTAATTAATTTAATATATCAAATCACAAGTCTCTTTATTCTTATTAAATTATATTGAATTAATAATTAAATGTTTCAAATTTTTATGGGATGCTTTGAAATGTTTAATGATCATTTTCTTTAAGAGTTAATCAATGATTTAATTACAGTATTTTAATCAATGATTATGATTAAAATATTTCAAAGGGTAATGCGACACATTGACCTAAATATATCTTTTATAAGACATATTTGGAATGTATTGTACTTATAAATTGATTGATGGGGCCTGGTATATCCCCAAGATTCCTCGGTAGGTCTCATGAGACAAATAAAAATTGGGTTTTGGCCAAGGCCTTACCCTAATATTTTTAGAAGTCTAGGATGAGTCCTTGGTGATATTTTTATGATGTATGACATTTTCATTCCCCTATTAAGATATTACTAATAGATAAATCATGTGTTTTTTCAACGATTAGAATTTCTATGGTAATGTTTCATGTGATTATTTATATGTAAGTATTCATTTTGTTTTTATTTCTACAATATTATGCTCAAGATTATGGATTAGTGGAATGAGTTATTCACATTACCTTATTTTTTATTATATCTTATGTTGTATCACTTACACTTACTCTGAATTTGATCTTACCACTTTTTTATGTTTCCATTCTCAAGGTTATGAAGAAGAGAACATTAAATAAGCTTTCTAGGATCCAGTTTATTTCATATCATATCATGTTCTATTTTCTGTTTCCAATGTATTATGGGTATCATGACTGTAATATGGTCTTACAAGACTTTTAAACAGGTAGTTACTTCGGGATTTGATTCCATTTAACCATTCTAATGTATTAAAATAATGAACTAACTCCAAGCTTCTGGGTCGGGGCATTATAGAGAATACCCCACCTAATAAGACAGGGAAAGACACAAGAGATGGATTCTGTAAAGACCCAGAATTTCCATGGAAAACTTGTTCATAAATACTTGGAAATTTTACGAGCCCGCTGTTTTTGATGGGGCGCGATTCCGAGGCCTGGAGTGCCCGGAATGATCCATCGATGTATTGTTAAGCTTAAATTAACGCGTGTATTCAGTTTTCCAGAAAAAGTGGAATAACTCTTAAACAGTTACTCAGATCAGAAATATGAGGCCACAATTGCACTCATAATGGCATGTTTACCCTAGGTGTGACTTACGTTTAGTCAGTGCGGGCCTCCTGTGAGAAATCTCGAAAATGGCATAACTGTAAATAAAATAATTAAATAAAGTTATTTATTTTTCAAATGCTTATAACTCAAAAATGGTAACTCGGATTAAAAATACGAGACCACCACTGAACTCGTGAGGGTATGCTTTCTTTAAGAAGATACTAACTTGGGTCGGTGAGGGCCACCAGAAAAAGTTAGTTTTTGTCCACAAATAAAATAATAAAGTGACAATTATTTTATTGTAAAATTCATAACTTTTTAACTGTAACTCGAATTGGAAATACGAGGGTACCTTTGGGTTCGTTGGGGCGTGTTTCACCTAGGCAGAGCCTAACGTGAACCTTAGTGGGTTGAGGAAGGCTGGAAATAATTTTCCGAACTTTTTTTCAGGTATATTCAGTAAACGTACGTTCGGGATTTTATATCATTTGAACCATTTCTCGGAATTGAAATCCGAGGATACCGATGAATTCGCAGCACCAATATTCACTTAAGGATACCTTTACCGCAGTTTTGTTTTGTCAAGATTAGAAGTTAATTTTGGGGGTTTTCTAAATAAATTAAATAAAAATATGACTTAACATACGTTTTATGAAGGTGGTGGTTTAATCCTCCAAAGAGAAGTTGGAGGTGGGTCCCACCACCACATAACCTCCCATGGGAGGATATTTTGTGGTGGGGCCCACACGATCTCAAACACCTCAACATCCCCTTAAATTCATAATTAACTCCCATTTATTAATTTGACACCTCCCCTCATTAATTGAAACTCTCAACCTCCTCATAGATTTGGATTTGAACCATTCCTAAGCATTAATTAAATGAGTTGCATCATTTAATTAAACCCCACCATTTGTTGTTGTGCCAAAGGATTAATAGAGATCACCTTTATTATTCTTGTGGTTGGCATAATCCTTTGGAAAATCTTGAGGGTGGAGAACTTCATCCTTCAAACAAAGAACCGCCGAAGAACGACGAACTCCTCCTTCGATCTTCGGCCAAGTCAAAAGAGAAGGAGCTTCCCGTGAGGAACACTGACGATGCACCATCCCCGGCTCCTTCTTTTCTGACATCAATTGTACGACGCCCTCTTCCCGCGACTTCGTCAACGACGAACAACAAAGCGAAGCAGGGGGATTTTTGAGTTAAATTATATATGATTTTAAACCTCCATTATTTGTCATTTGTTGAGCACTTCGTTTCCAAATGATATCGTTGTAACGAGGAGGTCTCGGGCCGCATGAACACGACCCTACCCTCTCCCCTTTTCTTGTTCTTGACTGATGACAACGGAGACGGTACATGTGGCGACGACGATGAATACGAGGATCAAAGGTTGCGCTACCTGTAGCCTCCGCACACCACCGCGCCCTACGGCCTCCCCGCACCGCCGCGCCCCATGACCTCTGTGCACTGCCTTGCACCGCAGCCCCCGTGCACTGCTGTTCCCCATGGTATCCGTGCCCCCAGTCACCATGGCACACTGCCCGATGCCCCCGCGCCGCTGCCCTGTGCCCCTGCACTATTGCCCGCCACCCTGGCATGCTACCCGGTGCCCCAGCGCCCTGCATGGCATCCCGGCACCCTGCTCGGTGCACCCGCGACCAACCTGGTGTCCAGCCGGCCTGCCTGCACCCCGCGCGGCCTGCCCTGGCCTCCTAGCCACTCGCCATTCGAGCTGACCCGCGGCATCCCCCGCAGTGTCAAAGGTTGAACTGGCCCGGTCTCCCGGGTCGAGTTACCGTGCCGCCTACATGGAGACTATAGGGCCGAATCGTCCTCGCGGTCAGCTGGGCCGGGCCCGGCGGACCGGGTCAAAACATAGCAGGTTGACCCACCCGATTGGCAGAGTCAGATCCAACGAGTCTAACAAGGTCGACCCAGAACAGGTTGGCCCATACTGGGTTGGGCCGAATCGGCCCAACTGGGTCGGACCAGACCTCGGCCCATTACTGACCCATTACCTTCTTGGGCCACATCTTTGGGACAAGATGTCCGTTTGACGAACAGTCTGTGGCACCGGTTTTCCTGGAGTATAGTTGTCCCATTGAGAATACCCCATGGGAATTTGTGATTTAGTTGAGATAAAGTTAGGTTTGTTCGTACACGAAACCAACCGGGCCCTCGAGACTAAAATGATGATAACTCACAGACCGGGCATCCGATTGATGCGCTGTCTATTGCATTGATACCCATATTATGTGGCGGTCCATTGAGATACTTCCATGTGAGATTTCGTGACACTTGTAGTATCGACCAGTAGCTTGTGGAGCGGATCCTCCTGGAGACAAGAATATGGAGTGCGGAGACCTAGTAGCTATATATCTGATGATTGTTTGACCGATTCGACTCGGAGTGATTCGATTAGCCCAGTGGACGGAGTTCCCAGTTTGGTGGTAGACCCATGGTGGACAGAGTGCCTTGTTTGGCAGCAGACCCGCAGTACTCGACAGGAGAAGAACCTCTGACGGCTATTAGGGGGAGCGCTCGGTTTGGCGGCAAACCCACATCGGACGGAGCACTCGGTTTGGCAGCAGACCCACGGTACTTGATAGGATGAGTACCTCAGCAGTCTAAGGTTAGTGAGTAGCGTCTCGGAGTCGCGACAGGGCCACTGTACTCGACTGAGGAGGAGTTTTTTAGTAGTCGTGGTTTCGATAATGAAAATCCAGGTTTGAGCTTAGTCATTGCCTTTTTGTGTTTACCCCATGATTGAGATGGGTTACTTAATAACTGAGGTATATGTATAGTCATATACCTAAGTAATGGTTATCTGTTGATTTCATTTTTTTTAAAAGGTTGGGGTCGAAGCCTCATTTTTATTATTAAATGAAAGAAAAGACCTCTTTTAACTGGGTAGAGGGAAACCCATTACATAGCCCGAAGACCCAGTGGGCTTGTAGCCCATTACATAGCCCGTAGGACCAAATTCTAAGGCCAATTCACATTCTGTGAATAGTAACCTGCTGCTACAGTACCGCATAGTATCACCGCTGCTCCAGTGCCCTGCCGCCGCGACAGTACCCGCTGATGAACAGTGTCGCTGCTGCTCCAGTACCCCTACAGTACTGCTACAGTACCTTCGCCCCATTGGTTTTGAAGCCCCATTTATCCTTGTTAAATTTTTTGAGACCTTGAGGGCCTCAGGGTCCCTATTGAGTATCTTTATACTCACCCCTACACGGGCTATGCCTGCACCACATTATGTTGGATGCAGAAGATAGATAGCGCTGACGGAGGTCGAGAGCACTAGGGACGGACGGTACCCAGAGGAGGACCTTACGACGTATCAGTACATAGTGGCGTCTGAAGGATGTGGAGTGCTGTGGAGGCCATCTGTACATACCCTTCAAGTGGGAACCTCATTGGACGATCTAGGAGATTCATTCACCTTTCAGTTGTTTGTCCCTTTTTAGTTGTACTTTCTTTCAGTTGTATGTTTACTTTACAGTTGGTCTTGTATTCTGGACCTCTTTACTTTCAATACACATTTTATACAGCTTTTACTTAATTTTTTCTTCCACTTGTACTTTGGTTGTGTGTGTTTATGATTTATAATGGAAATGCGTTCATAGTTTTAAGGAATTATGGCATTGGTGCAAGTCGCCAGCCCCTGGCCTATGGAAGGTGGGCTTGGGGTAGTTACGACACGGGCCCTGGGGGATGGGTCATGACAAATTGGTATCATAGAAGTTGGCTCTACCACAGAACATACGACTTTGATATTCCCAATCTATGAAGCAATTATGTTAAGGGTACCGAGTGTGGTTTTCAGTTCATGGAGTCCAATGTTGGTGCGGCGGCCGACATATCCATACACTAGGACCCTGACTAATGATTTCTAACTCAGTGCATGAAAACACTAACTGCGTGTGTATTTCCAAAAGTTTTCTTAAAGTCAACTCAAACGAGGTCAGCTCACCAGGTATTGTCTTTTGACTGTGTCACATCTGTTCAGGATACCTCCACACAGAAAGCTAGTTAGAGTCCCTAGAGAGTACATGATGACGACCCACCGATCGACGAGACTCCAATGCAAGGCCCTCTTAATGTGTTGGCACCTTCGAGTGGTGTACCAGTAGAACCACCACCTGTTGGGCAGCAGATGCCACCAGCCGCATTGGAGGATGGTGCACGTCGACTGAGTGCATTGCACGAGTTCCAGCGGCAGAGGCCTTCGAGGTTTCGAGGTGAGATAGATTCCTAGGCAGAAGAGGACTGGATGGAGGCGATTACTGGTGTTTTTTGCCTAGCTGATACACTATTAGAGATGATGGTGATCTTAGCAACTATTCTTTTTCAGTGAGTGACCATGAGGATGGTTTTCATAGTGATGGTACTTCGATACGTGGACCGTTTCATGATATAGTATCTTCAGGTAGTTTGTCAGTTATACCACTACCCATTGGTCAGTAGTTACAACTAGTGGTACCGGTAGATGACACATGTAGGCTTAATGCCTTACACATGATTTCATATCAGAGACCCCTCAGGTTCCGAGGTGAGCCCAACTCATAGGCGGCGGAGGACTGGCTTGAGGAGGTGGATGAGAGTTCTCTAGAGCTTCTATAGCTCCGGCATGATGAAATATCAGTAGCTGAGTATTCATCAAGGTGTACCTATCATTCCTATTACTCGATGAATACGATACGATCAGTGCTTCAGAGCTCGGACCTCTGAGAAAGGTGTGTTTAAGAATGTCTGATCCATCAATATTTTTCATTTCATTCCAACTAATGTTAGGATTCTAGAGAGAACCTTTTGTGGTTGAATGTTCTTTGGCTGAGCGGATACAGCCAGTGAATTATAGTAGTGGGGAAGCAGGAAACGGGCGTCAGTCTCAATGACTTCAGAATGTAAAATGTTTCGGGAAGAGGATGTGACATGGATAGATAAATCTGCAGGGTAGCAGGCGTGGAAGCTGAGCTAGCAGAGTAGCATGAGGTGGTGTACATTTCGACATGTTACAACCACTCGCCTTTGTTGTCCCCGCCAAGCTCAGGGATCTAGAGGGTAGGGCAAGAGAGTAGCTGCACGTGATCAAGGAGTGTGACCAAAGGGCTCTAAGAATGAATCGAGGTACGATCTGTGTCTACTACTAGATACTATATCAATAGACATAGGTACTAATCTTTCCTTCCATCCACGAGTCTTGTCCCAGACCTAGAGTTTCTGGTTAAACCATTGAATTGACCCTCACGTCTTGAGATACCTTTCGGAGGAGACTCAATAACACACTTACACTGATGTTTTGATCTTACCCTTGAGGTGAGAGTTTCGGTTGGATCCTCTTGGTTGTAGTGTCAAGGCATTACGACGTTAGTTTGGGTATGGACTGGGTAACCACAGTTCATACAAAAATTGACTATATTAGGAAAAAAGGTTGTGATTTATCTACAATGTTGGGATACGTTTTTCCTTAGTCAAAGAAAAAGGAAACCCATGCAGCACATGTTAAAATCATGCATAGGAGGGTGCATCCTATCACTCTTGAATCAGCCATCCTTACCCTCATGGCAGCAGGAGTATTAGGTTTTCAGTTCCAAACATGAGTGTCAGAACATGGGGACATATTTTTCAAAATATATTTCCAAGATAACCCCCCCCCCCCCCAGGGGGGAGGGACGTCTTCTTTAGCTGGTGCTGTAGTATATCAAGTGAATATTGAAGCGGTACTTGCTTGGGAGCCTCACAGGAGTGTGATAGAGGTACGGAGTTTCCTAGGTTTGGTGGGATACTATCGGAGAGTCATTCCAGACATCTCCAGAGATAGAGCAGCCCATCTACAGACTCATACTGTCACTCCTCCACTTCTTCAGCAAGTCAGGGAGGCACAGCGTGGGGACGCTGACTGCGAGACACGACGTGCTCAGATATCCACAGGGCAGGAACCTGATGGATTTTCTAAAGTTGGGGAGAACATTATTCTATTCAAAGGACATACCATTGTACCAGTTTCACTTCAGGAGGAAGTGTTGAGGGAGTTACATACATCTTATTTAGCGGTACATCCAGGAGACGAAGACCTATGGAGTTCGAGGATGGTGACCACGTCTTTTTATAGGTCTCACCTCGACGAGGTCTATAGAGATTTGGCTAAGACGACAAGTTTTCTTCATGATTCATTGGACCTTTCCAGGTCCTCAGTAGGGTAGGTGAGGTGGTATACCTCTAGGCCATTTCACCTAAGTTACATCGAGTACATGACGTCTTCCACGTATCTCAGCTAAGGAGATTCGTGCATGACCTGTCCCACATCATCGACCATGGGGAGCTGGATATCAATGATGGGGGGACTTTCACGGAGGTTCCAGTGGAGATTGAGGATCGACAGGAGCAGGTCCTGCGTGGATGGTCTATTAATCTAGTGTGCATTTTCTGGCTGCATGGGAACCTCCAGGAAAGCACATGGGAGCAGGAGGCTCAGATGCGTGCTTAGTACCCCCATTTGTTCCATTAGGTCAAGTTGTATCTTACAAGGATGTAAATCCCTGAGGTGTATAGAATGTAATTACTCGGAATTTCCATGGAAATTTTTTTCTTAAATACTTGGGAATTTTATGAGTCTGCAGTTCTTGACAGAGCACGATTCTGAGGCCCGCAGTGCCTGGAATGATTCGCCGAACTTTCATTAAGCTTAAATTAATATGCGTATACAGTTTTCCGGAAAAAGTGGAATAACTCTTAAATGGTTACTCGGATCAGAAATATGAGACCACTGTTTCACTCAGAATGGCAGGTTTACCCTAGAAATTACATAAGTTTAGTCGGCACGAGCCTCCTGTGAGAAAACCTAAAAATGGAATAACCGTAAATGAAATAATTAAATAAAGTTATCTTATTTTTCAAATGATTATAAAACAAAAATGGTAACTCAGATTAAAAATCTGAGACCACTCTTGAACTCATGAGGGTATGATTTCTTTATGAAGATTTTAACATGGGTCAGCGAGGGCCACCAGAGAAAGTTAGTTTTTGGCCTCAAATAAAATAATTAAGTTACAATTATGTTATTGTAAAATTCATAAATTTTAACCGGTATGTCGGATTGGATATACGAGAGTACCGTTGGGTTATTTGAGGTGTGTTTCACCTAGGTAAAGTCTAACCTCATTCGTAGTGGGTCAAGGGTGGTTGTTAATAATTTTCCGATCAATTTTTCGGGTACATTCAGTAAAGTTACATTCGGGATTTTATATCTTTTGAACCGGTGATCAGAATTGAAATCTGAGGACACTAATGAATTCGCAGCGCCAATATTCCCTTAAGGATATCTTTACCGCAATTGTGTTTTTTCGAGATTGAAAGTTAATTTAGGGGGTTTTCTAAATAAATTAAATAAAAATATTACTTAACATATTTTTTATGAAGGTGTTGTTTTAATCCTCCAAAGGGAAGTTGGAGGTGCGGGCCACCCACACATAACCTCCCATGGGAGGATATTTTGTGGTGGGTCCCACATGAGCTCAAACCCCTCAACATCCCCTTAAACCCCCCATTAACACCCCTTTATTAATTTGACACCTCCCATCATTAATTGAAACTCTCCACCTCCTCTTAGATTTGAATTTGAACCATTCATAAGAATTAATTAAATGAGTCACCTCATTTAATTAAACACAACCATGTGTTGTTGTGCCAAAGGATTAATAGATATCTCATTTATTATTTTTGTGGTTGGCGTAATCCTTTGGAAAACTTGAGGGAGGAGAGATTAATACTTCCAATGAAGAACCGTCGAAGAACGATGAACTCCTCATTCGATCTTCGGCCAAGTCAAAAGAGAAGGAGCCGCCCGCGAGGAATGCCGATGATGTGCCATCCTCGGATCCTTCTTTTCCAACGTCAATGGAATGACACCCGCTTCCCACAACATCGTCAATGAAGAATGAAAAAGTGAGGTAGGGGGATTTCAGAGTTAATTTATGTATGATTTTGAACCTCTGTTCATCGTCATTTGTTTAGCACATCATTGCCAAATGCTATCGCAGTAATGAGGAGAACTCAGGCTTCATGAACACATCCTAACCCCCTCCCCTTTTCTTGTTCTTGATTGATGAAAATAGAGACAATACATGCATCTACGGTGATGAAAACGACGATCAAAGGTCACGCTACCTGCAGCCTTCGCACACCGTCGTGCCCCGCAGCCTCCGCGCCCTACAGCACCTTGGCGTGCTGCCCCGCAACCCCGCGCTGCTGCCCTGTACCCAGAAGCATTGCCCGGCACCCCCGCACCACTGCCCGGCAACCCTGGACACTGCCCGGCGCCCCTATCATGGCATTCCCGGTGACCTGACGCCCTGCCCGGCATCCCGGCACCCTGCCCGATGCACCCGCGGCCTACCCGGTGTCCATCCGGCATGCTCGCGCCCCACGCGGCCTGCCCGCTGGCCTCCCAGCCATCGGACCCTTGAGCTGACCCGCGACGTCCCTCGTGGTGTCGCAGGTTGAACCGGCCGAGTCTCCTGGGCCGAGTTACCGAGCCAACTACGTGGCGACTGTCGGGCTAAACCGCTCTCGCGGTCCGCTGGGCTGGGCCCAGGGGACTGCGTCAAAACTAAGTTGGATGACCCGCCCAATGGGTCGGGTCAGACCCAATGAGTCTGGCCGGGTTGACCGAGACCAGGTCGAACCATACTGGGTTCGTCAGAGTCGGTCCGACCAAGTCGGACCGGACTTGGGCGCATTACTGACCCATTACCTTCTTGGCCCATATCTTTGGCACCGGACGTCTGTCTGACGAACCATCTGTAGCGCCGGTTTTCATTGAGAATAGTCGTCCCATTGAGAATACCCACATGGGAGTTCGGGTTATAGTTGACATACGGTCAGGTTGGTTCGTACACAAAACCAAATGGGCCCCGGGAGTAAAAGGCTGATAACTCACAGACCGGGTGTCTGATTGACGCGTCGTCTATTGCGTTGAGACCCCTAGGATGTGGCGGTACTTTGAGATATGTTCACGTGATACTTTGTGACACATGGAGTATTTACTAGCAGCTCATGGAGCGGATCCTCCCGGAGACGAGCATACGAAGTGTAGAGACCTTGTAGCTGTAGACATGACGACTGCTTGACCAATTCGACTCGGAGTGATTCGACTTGCCCAGTGGACAGAGTGCCTAGTTTGCCGATAGACCCACGGTGGACAGAGTGCCGGGTTTGGCAGAAGACTTGTGGTACACAACAGGAGGAGTACCATTGATGGCTATTAGGGGGAGCTCCCGGTTTGGCGGCAGACCATCAGTGGACGGAGTGCCCGGTTTGGCAGCAGACCCACGGTACTCGACAGGAGGAGTACCTTAGTAGTCTAAGGTTAGTGAGTAGCGCCTCCGAGTCGTGACAGGGCCACTATACTCGACAGAGGAGGATTTCTCCAACAGTTGTGGTTTTGATAATGAAAATTCTGGTTTGAGCTTAGTCATTTCCTTTTTGTGTTTACCTCATGATTGAGATGGGTTACTTAATAACATAGGTATATGTATAGGAATATACATAAGTAATGGTTATCTGTTGATTTCATACTTTGTGATTTATTCTTGGTGTATTTTGTGAGACCTTGAGGGTCTTGGGGTCCCTACTGAGTATCATTATACTCACCCCTTCATAGGCTATGCCCGCACCTCATTGTGTTGGATGCAGATGACGGATATCACTGACGGAGGCCGAGAGCACCAGGACTGGACGGTACTCGGAGGAGGAACTTATGACATATCAGTATACAGTGGAGTGCTGTGGAGGCCATCTTTACCTACCCTTCAGGTAGGAACCCTGGAGGACGATCTAGGAGCCTCTTTCACCTTTCAGTTGTTTGTCCCTTTTTAGTTGTACATTCTTTCAATTGTATTTTTACTTTACAGTTGGGCTTGTATTCTTGCCCCATTTACTTTCAGTACACTTTCTATGAAGCTTTTAGTTAGTGTTCTCTTCCGCTTGTACTATTCTTGTGTGAATTTATGTTTTATAAAGGCAATGCCCTCTTAGTTTTAGGGAATTACACCTTTGGTGCTAGTCTTCAGCCCTTGGCCAATGGAAGGTGGGCTTGGGGTAGTTACGACATGGGCCCCGGGGGACGAGTCGTGACATATTCACGCATGATGAGAATATGCAAAAAAATTACCTCATTTTAGAAAAATAATTCACTATTACTAATACAAATGGGGGAAGATGATCCTTTATTTCTAATAATAGAATATGTTCCAATGAGTACTTAATGATTAAATGTTTTTCAATTATGTGTTGTTTCTTTTGACACAAACTAAGAATATGGTTGCATAAAATTCTAATCATGGAAAAAATGGGATAGATCACTACCATTCCCCAAAGAATAAGAAATTTTTTTCATTAGGATTACAATTATTTGGACATTTTTTATTCATGTATATAATTAAGACACGCCACTAATGTTTTTGTCACAATGCAACCAAATCTGTTGAATAGGGATATTAATAAATATTTTAACAATAATTTGAGTAATATTTTTTACCTTCAATGGATGTTGTGTTATATCCAAAGGATATCTCCATTAACCTAGTGAAATATAAGAAGATGAAGAATACTATTATTCAATGTTATTTTAAAAGACGATTGGTAAAATAATTATTTCAATGAACATTGAATAAGTAATAAAATTCTATTATTATTGAATGATAATCTACAAAATACAAATGTAAAAATATATTGACTATATAAATAATGACCATTATAAAACCTCTCAAAAGTATGAATGGATTAAAATTTTAAAGGAATTAGTTTTAATTATTTATAAAGTATTCCAATATTTCTATGATGAGTAAAATAAATTACTGACATCTCTTCAAAAAATAGTATATAGAAAGAGAAGGAAAATGATTAAATGAAAATATATAAATAAAAAAAAGTCCATTTCAGATAGAAAGAATTCTAAATTCTAAATTATTGGGTGTTGGTAAAATAAAACTCATGTTTTCATTGAATATTTGTTCCTGAAATCCAGCGGTGCTTTTAAATGAAAAGGGGATTCATATTTATTTATTCAAATATTATATGTAAAATTTTCTTTAGAATCTCATTTTGTCATGTTAATTATTTATAAATAGAATCATTTATTCCTCTAATTATATCACAAGTGAAATAAAACTCTTGTGGATATTTATAATATATATTAAGACTCTCTTTTGGAAAAAATAAGAATAATAGTTGACTAACCTCACTTTCTAAAATGACATTTGCATTGTTTTTTAAATTGATTAGTTGAATTTCACATTTAATGACTTTAATAACAAAATTCTTTGATCTTTTGTAATGATCATTGGGTTAAATATTTATTAGAAATTGATCATGATATGGAATATAATTTAATAAAAAAAGTCACTATAAATATATTTCATTTCCATTTTTCCTTTTGAAAAAATTAATTGGATTTATAGTATGTGTTGGAAAAATATGATATTATGTCAAAAATGTAGTAATGATGGAAAATGATTTCTATACTCAGGAAAATTAAGGCTTTGTTATTAAAAAAATGGAGAAACTTGTAATCCCATTGAGAGGGATAACACAAGTTGAAACCCCAATCACTAATTTTCTATTCTCGAATTTTAATTGTATTATTATAGGTGTCGCAAATTCTCATAAATCCAAAAAAAACCAAATTTAATGGGACATTAATGAATGATTATGATTATATGAATAATTTAGTGATTTATATTAAATATCATGAATAAATTTTTTCCATGATGTATTATAGAGGTTTGATGGATTTCTAAAGTTTACATATTCATAAAATCCAAAAAAGGATTTTCATATTCCCCTGAATGTTTTAAAGATATATATTGATGGTGTTTGGGCATGATACGATGAATGTAGTGATGACATGTTATATTTTTCATCAACTTGTATCAATGTATGTGGATGTTTTTGGCGATTAGGATGTTTCTAAAACATTTAGTTACATGTTGGATTCTTTGAGAGTACCATTAAATAGATCCTTAAAAGATATTTAATATAGAAGAAAAAGATGAACGAAACAATTTTGTTTTATAAATATAAATATATTTGGATACATATTATCAATTATATATCTTCATGCATTTGATAATCATGCATGGTGTATCTATTTCATTAATAACTATCAAATAAGATGTTATATTTTATGGTATACATTTTTAGATAATGGAATAAAATCTAAAGTTGAAGTATTTTTATCAAATATAATGATCAAAATGGTTTTAATAAAACCATGTATAAATGTGAGGTGATTCAATTTTCCAGAAAAATGTTTCCTTGCTATGGGATGAAGATTCAACTTGAACACCAAAAAAATAGTTGAAAAAATGAATGGAATAGTTAATGGAGTGTTCCATGGATTAAAACAATGATAATACGATTATGACATACTAATACTGATCATATTAAAAAATTTCATAGTCTACCCAATGATACTCAAGATAAGGTATCCTAGTGGTTTGACTTAATTATTTTTTTCGTGTAATTAATTTACTACATGTATGATGTTAAAGGAAGTAATAAAGACTATGCTTTGAATTAAATTTAGAGGTTGATATAATTTTAGAGAATCCTGATGAATACTATAACATCTTATCTATGTTAAAAAAGTAATAATTTGGAAATAATAATATTTATTAAAAAAATATATGAATATAGTTTTTTTACAAAGCCACTCCATGGTGTTTAGAAAGTCTTATTGAGTTTTCCTATCTATGAAAACAACATTAGAAGAATGTATAAAATAGTTATATTGATAAAAATAGTATCTTCTGATTTATGCATGAATCCATAGACACGACATAGAAATAAACCTTTTCCGGACTAATTCAATTGTTTTATGGTTTATAAATATATTAATAGTTATGAAAATTATAGTTTTGGAGGTGGATATAAATAATTCAATATCTGATACCTTTAAAAATCCTATAATTTAATTAGACAATATATAAAAGTCTGGGTAAAAAACGTTTATGGTGATGTGGTATTTGATCTAGATAAATATGCCAAGTACATGAGGAAAAAACAATGATATTATCTCAAATCAAACATGACATGGATCTAATAAAAATAAAAAGATCTGATAAGTGAAATGGATTTGAAATTTAATTAACCTTAGGATTATGAACCAATATTTCATATCAATTTTTGACATATAAAATGATATATTGGTCAAATAAAATACATAATGGTTTTTGTTAAATAAGAAAAATATATATAATTTAATGTATTATATTAATAGAAATGATTGAGGAACTTTATAAATATATTGTTATCCCTCTAGAAAAATTTGGGTTTGGATTTATATAAATTTCGACATTGAAGAAGATATGGTCATCCATTATTTAAGGATTTATCATAACCGATGATGAATATATGGAGATATTAAAGATTATTATTGATGAATTATGTTATATTTGTGATAAGATTTATTGGATATATACATTTTAAAAAATGTAAGCTGATGGATTAGTGATCATATATATCCACCAAAATTTTTATGTGATTCACATAAGAAATATGTATATAAAATCTATATAATTAAGGAACCTATAAAGGTATGGAAAAAATAAATTAGGATTTTAATTTTTCATTATTAGTCATATAATGGCTTTTATGATATATTAAAAACATATTAGAGTTAATAACTATAATCCTACTCAATCCAATTTTTATTAATTTATAATAAAACAAGACCATGTGATACTAGGTAACATCCAATAAACATAAGGGATGTAGCCACTAGGAAACAAGTATTAGTGAAAATTATAATTAATTATGTTTTTATATGTTTTATTTTATTACTATCTCTCATTCTTATCATCATTATTAAATTAATAGAATATTTTATCCATTAAATTAATTACAAAAAGGTTATGATATAACTTATAGGTCTTTATACACTTATTAATACATTATTTTTAACATAAAATTCTATTTAATACAACTAATAAAAATGTAGGACTTTATATTTTTGAGATTAGAAAAATAAAAAATCACATAAAAATAAATTAATTATTATTAGGTTTTATTTTAATAAAAATATCCTTAGTTCCTTCTATGTTTTTTTCTATAAAGGATATTCAGGAGACATACATAAACAAAAAGTTTGATCTATCATGATTGGTAAAGGAACATAATTGATAATAAAGTATAGCATATTAGTCAATAGGAATGACATGATATCATAAGAGAGGTGAGTAATATTGAATAACTTTTATGTATTGAATAAAAAATAATATATTATCATATCCTTAAATCATATAAATGTGGAAACAATACAAAATAAGACATCATAGGAAAAATTAAACCTTCATTTCCGAAACAACATAATATAGTATGCTGGTCATGTTTCCTGTACACCCTACATGGTATATCATGAGATTAAAACACTTCCTATTACATTCGGGGGTATATAATACTGATCCCAAAAATTATATCATCGTATATACAAGAACATGTGTGATTAATATGGAAAATAAATCATACAAAAAGTATAATCATGATAAAAATATATGGAAATGAAATTGGATATATAATACTGTCACAAATCATTACCAAATGGAATATCATAACAAAAAAAAAGAAAATATGGGATTAAATATTTTTTGGATTTACAAACTGATAATAATAATTTAACCCTCTAATTGATGCTCTATGTCTCCAAATATTATAAAAATAAGAATGATAGAGTTGTAAATGTCGCGGAATAAGGTCTTTGCAATCGAATTTTTTCCTAATTTCATTTACATTCTCCTGACATGAAACTCAAATTGGAAAGATTTTCCGTAATAACATTCCATTCTATATATATATAAACCAAAATAAAATCAAATTGCTTACACTATTGTAGAAAATCCTCCCACGATGCTATAGTACACCAAGAGGGAGACAATATATTATGTCTTTTTGGTCAGAGTGGACACTCAGAAGGGGGGTGAATTGAGTTCCAATTAAAATTTCTGTTTAAGAATATTTCTCTTAAAATTCCCCAAATTGAATTACAAGATAATATGCAGTGAATTTTTATTATAGTAAAGGGTACGTTAGGTTCTCAAATATTTATTAGTTCTCAGTTAATCTATTCTAATGATTAATTATCTTTTGAAGCCAACCTAATACTTTACACAACATACAAACACTTTCTAGATTAACTATCAAAGAAACTTTAAAATAGTTTTGTATTTCAAAGAAACAGCAGCGAAATATAAATTAGATATTTTATACTTTAAACTTAAACTAAAATGCACAACAGATATAACCAAGAGGTTCTGCCTCAATCTGAGACATAGCCCTCTCAAATTTATATATAAATTTGACCCACAGCCTAGATCAGGGTTAAAAACAGTTGAAAAACTATCCAGGCCATGCAGGGTCCTCTACCACAGTAGTCATGGGAAAACAAAGACAACAACACACAGGCTGTCCAGGTCTCACTTGACCTCTACCACTATCAACAGTGGGAAACACAAGAGATAAAACAGATGTGAGTGAGGAATTAGAAATCCTCCAGTTCAGCACAGGAGACAGTGTGTGTGTAAAATAAATAGTATACACACATTGTTTCAAAATTAAACCCAGGAATCATTAAGAGTAAGTATTAATGAGTTTAGAAAAGATCTAGTGATTGGTAGTGCAACTCTGGACTCGTGGGATTTAGCAGAAATTCTTCTGAGTCATTCTATGATTTTTCTGTTGAAAAACAGAGTGTCGTGGTTCAGCTTGGTGTCTTTCACAAGTGAAGATGTTCTCTTTATTCTTTGTGGGTTCTTCAGTTGAGTGGTATTGCACACATGAGAGTTCTTTGAAGATCTTTCAATGTGTTCTTTAGTTGTGCTCAAGATTTCTCTTCTGTTCAGTACAGTGCACTCATGTTTCTTGAGTTTTCGCGTGTATGTATGTTATTATTTTTCTCTACTGCAGCTCAATCTTCATTATATTCATCGATCTCTGGGAATAGAATGATTTCATTTTCATAGGTACGTGGTAAAGTTTCCTGATAGACCAAAAACTATCATTAAATATCATTAATTTCATTAAAAACATCAAATATGATCATTAGAAATATTTAAATAATATTGATAAAAAGGTTAAGAAATGTTGTCATAGTAGTTATGAAAACGGTGTCTCCTTCACGGTATGTACTTCACTGTGTCTCCATCACATTGTCTCCGTGTCAAAGTGTTTCCTTCACAATATGTCTTTCACGGTATGTCCTTCATGGTATTTCCTTCACGGTGTGTCGCTCATGGTTTGTTGTTCATGGTGTGTCGCTCACGGTGTCTGTGTCACGGTGTGTCGGTCACGGTGTATGTGTCCCAGTGTGTTGCTCATGGTGTGTCCTTCACGGTGCATGTGTCACGGTGTCTGACTCACTATGTTTGGATTATAGCTTCACGGTGTCTCATGGTCATGGTGTCTGATACTTAGGCTTCACGGTGTATGCTTCAGTGTTTCTGTTCACGGTGTCTGTTTCTTGCTCATAGTGTCTGACTTACTGTGTCAAGCTTCACGGTTTCTTATACATAAAAAATCATTGTATTTAGTCATAAATAGTAATATTCATAAAATTGATTGAGCTTAACAATTATAAAGTATAAGATAACTTGAAACATAAATACACATGAGTAATAAGATATGTGAGATTTGTGATCAGTAATAAGATTTGTAAATATAAAGAAGATTTGTAAACAGTAAGGAGAGTTGTAAATAGTAATGAGATTTGTGGTCATTAAAACATGATTAATACATGAGGAGTCCAACAATCTCCCCCTTTTTGATGATCACAAATCATGTACAGGTAAAGTATAAATTAAATGAAACTGCAGAGAAAGTAACATATTCTAGAGTTACACATAACTTAGAATACTTTTTCTCCCCCTATTGGGATTATCAAAAAGATAAACAAAGAGTGGGAAAAATAGTGCATATGGAAATAAAAATGTTTGGAATACATCATACAGTATAAATACAAACAATAAACAGTCAAAGACATCCCCATAAAAAGGAAAGTAGTCACTAAGATTCTTCAGGGATTGGCCTTCTCTTTGCATTTATCAGTTGCTGATGTTGAAGAAGGCATAGAGGTGGTAGAAAAAGAAGGAATAGGTAGACCTTCAAAGATAGAGGGAGCCAAAGATGGAGCTCTAGAAGATCTGGTCTATGGCTGATCAAGAATGACTGGCCTGATCTGAGAAAGAGCTTGGCTAACTGACATGGCAGTGGAGGCTAAGGCAGGTAGTCCAGGTCTAAGAGGGGCAACCGCTGGAGAAACTATTTCAGTACTTTGGACATTGAGATAGGGCTTCATATGGATGATGAAGCTTATGATAATTTCTCTTCCATATTGGGTAGCCTTTTCAAAATCATCTTTATTATCCATGAATTTTTCCAACAATCTGGTGAACTCAGTGAGCTTCTGAACATGAGTTTTGGAAGCCTGAGTCATAGGAGGTATCTTCAAATATTCCACAAGATACATAAAGTGATTTCTCACATCATATTTGTAGAAAATCCGGGTGAGATAGAAATAAATCTTCTTAGTGATCTCCTGCTGAGCATCATTGGATATCTTTGAATGAATTTGAACCACGTCAAGTGCTCAATCACTGTTCTTAACCACTTCAGATAAAGGAAACAAATCAAGATCACTGAAGGCATTCTGAATTTCTTCCGTTATTAAATATCTGAGTAGGGAATTATCCAATGAAGGTTTGGAGGTCTGACCAGAGGAAGGAGAAGCCTTGACAGCTACGGTTAGAGCTTTGAGCTGTTTCAATACCTTTTGAAGATATCCATTGTATTCATATGTATGCTTATTCAGGTTCTCCCCTAGCTCTCTCATTTGGTGAAACATCTGAGTGTGCCTTTCTCCAATATTTTCATCAATATATAGAAGATATGGATGCATCTGGGACACAATGTCTTGAGAAATGTTAGAAACAGTAGATTCATGAGAAATAACCACAGGTGAAGGAGCAGGAGCAGGCTCTGATTTTGAAGACAGTTCTTTCTGCATGTCTGCTACCATACTTTTCAAAGTTTCAACATCAGCACTAAGAAACTTATTTTCAACTCTTACTTCATGAATTTCATTGATCATTCTGGGTTGAATGTGCATAATAATATTTTCCAAAAGAATCGAGGCATATTCCTGACTTAGATGAGTCACAGGACTAGGTTGAGAGGACATAATCTTATTAAATCCAGCTAAGATAGTCTCTCCAAAAACTTTAAAATCTTATTTACTGACAAAATATTGCTGATAAGGTAAGGATTTAGGTTAAGAAAGTGGTCCATGGGTAGGTTCAGGGTCTGGTTGGGGTTCAGAGTCAGTTTCAGTTTTAGATTCTGATTCAGATTCAGGTTGAGGTTGAGGTTCAGGGTGTGTGACTAACTTCAATTGAAATAGAGAAGAAAGATCAATCCCACTTGGAGTCACCTACTGAGATTCAGTCACATCGTAGAAGATAGGGAATTCATATTGAGTATACACAGAGTATGACTTAGTTGGTGGAGATGCATCACCAGGCCCTGCTTCATCAATCTCATGATTTTGAAGTTCCTCCCCCTCAAAATATGCTTCCATTTCAGATTCTTGAGGCTCAGAAACTGGGTTTAGATCCACTGGTTCATCTCTAATCCCTTCAGCCACTTCCTAACTTTCCAACTAAAAGGAATTTTCCATCATCTCTTCAGTAGAGGGTATGTACTTAGGAATAGATTATTCCTCATATAGAGCTTCCAGAATTGCATTATTTTCAGCAGGGAGTTCTTCTACAATAGGATCTATCATTACAGCCTCTTCCATGGCTTGATGCTCAGATTCAGAGACAACTAACTCTCTTGCAGCTTCAGATTGGGTTTCTTGATTAACATGGATAAGAGTTACTTCTTCTTAAAGGAAAATAGAAGGACCAATAGTCCTGTCCTTTTCCACAACAGGAGCTTCTTCTTCATGAGGTTTTTCATCCTCTTCTCCTTCTCCTTCCTCTTCTAGCTACTCATCAACCTCATCTAGTACCAAAACTGGATCAAAAATGTTTTTAGGCCTTGTAGGATAATCCACAGGATTGAACATTTCATAAACCATTTCATTATCTTCAACCCACTTCTTTTTCCAGGGGAACCAGTTTATCTTCATCCTTCTGGTTTTAGGCTTGGATAAAATGTACTCAAAATACACACGCTTTTCTTCATTTTTTCCAACTACTCCCTTGGAAACTAACATAGTCGAAATCTCCTTGAGTAAAACAGGGAAGTGGATTTGGAAGTGACTTTAATCAATTCACACATGTTGGGAATGATATATTTGCACAGATACATCTTATGGCCATTCTTCATCAGATGAATCATAAATACATCCTGATACATCAACACACCATAGTCACACTTCCTCGGGCTAATCAAATTCTGAACAAACTTAAACAACAGCCTAGTCTCACCATCAAGTTTAGCTGCTATGGCCATTCTCTTGGTTGCATTTCTTATTAGAATTTCCAAGGCATTATCTAGGTCAATGATGTCGGTTGTAGGAGGAGGGTTTATTTTTGTAATCATCGCAAATCCCTTCATGAGGAATCCTCAGGCATGCATCCCATAGCCTCGAAGAGAAAGCCCATTCTTGACTATTGATCCAACTTGTCATCATAAAGCTTTCTCCAGCATCAAAGGAAAACTTTACATAGTGATAGAACTATGCAACCAACCTCGGGTAAATAGGTCTGTCCTTCCTCGAGAACCATTCGATCCATCCTTATTCTCTTAATACTTTCAGGACTAAAGACTTGCTGGAAAAAAGCTACACAGGGCAGATTTCCTTCTTAGGAGCAACAGTACGGCTTACAAGGCATGGATTCAGGGGTCCTTCAGGTGCAATCTTCAGTGTCCTCTTCTGTTTATTAGAGTGACACTTCATAGAGAAGGGTGAAGATGGATGCTTCATCCTAGGCATCCAATGAATATTTGGGTGAGAGAGAAGAAGAGAGGGTTTTCAAGGTTGACTAGGTTCAGGAGAGAGCTCGGGTGAGGAATCGAGTGAAACCCTTTTGTTTTATCATTTGGGAATGTCAAATGTCACAAAACTAAAAACTTGGGAAAGGAAATAGTGGTGAAATAAAAATTACCACAATACGGGTTAAATTAACTACATAAATAATCTTTAAGGCGAGATCGTGAGTATTTGTTACGGTGTGAGGATAAGAGGTCGTCACGGTGAGATAGTCTGTATTCATCATGGTGAAACAGTGAGTGTTTATCTTAGTCAAGGTGAGACAGTGAGTAAACTGTTCAGTCACAGTGAGATAGTGACAGACCGTGAGCACATAGTGTTAACTGTGAGACCGTAAACATGAGACAGTAACCAAGAAGCAGTGAGCATGAAACAGTAAAGTAATTTATAGAAAAATATTAAACAGTAAGACCAGTAAGATATCTATTTGTGATTGATCATGCCGATATCATGTATGATGTAATCTAATCTATCATAATTTAATGGTTTAGTGAATATATCAGCAAGTTGATGTTCAATACCAATGATTTTCAAAGTGATATCACCTTTTTGATAATGATCCCTCAAAAAGTGATGTCTTACATCAATATGTTTTGACCTAGAATGTGAAATAGGATTATTTGAAATGTTAATAGCACTTGTGTTTTAACAATTTATTGGTGCATGTCTGAGTTGATATCCATAGTCTAGTAAAGTTTGCTTCATCCACATAATTTGTGCACAACAACTTCCAGCAGCTATATATTCATCTTCTGTAGTAGATAATACAATAGAATTTTGTTTCTTACTACACCATGATACTAGTGACCTGCCTAAAATGTAAAATGTTCTAGAGGTAGTTTTTCTATCAAACTTACAGCCAGAAAAATCTACATCAAAATAACTAACTAGTTCAAATGATTGTCTTTTTGTATAGTACAATCCTAGATTGGGTGTACGCTTGAGGTATTTGAAAGTTCTTTTTATATAATTTAAATGTGATTCTTTAGGGTTTTCTTGAAAATGAGCACAAATAAGCACACTAAACATAATATCAGGATGACTAGAAGTTAAGTAGAGTATACTTCCAATCATTCCTCTATAAGTGGTTTGATCAACATATTTTCCATCTTCATCAAGATCCATGTTACAGGTGGTACTCATGGGAGTGTCAATACTTTTAGTGCTATCTAATCCAAAACTTTTTAAAAGATCTCTAGTATATTTACATTGATTTTAAACAATCCCATCATTATTTTGAAAGATTTGGAATCCAAGAAAGAATTTTAGTTGACCCATTAAACTCATTTCAAATTCGTTTTTCATTATTTTAGAAAAATCAACACATAATGAATTTTTTGATGATCCAAAAATAATGTCATCTAAATAAATTTTAACAAATAAACCATCATTAGAAATTCATTTTATAAAGATATTAGGATCATTTACTCCTTGTGTAAAACCATTAGAATTTAAAAATGTATTTAATCTCATACTAAGCTCTTGAATATTTCATTAAACCATATAAAGCTTTTGATAATTTGAAAATATGATTTGGAAAATGAGGGTTTGTAAATCCAGGGTGTTGTTCAAAAAAAACATCCTCAGCTATATTCCCATTTAAGAATTCACTCTTGACATCCATTCGATATAGTTTAAAATTTATATGTGCAGCATAAGTAATTAAATTTTAATGGCTTCAAGTCTTGCTACTGGAGAAAAAGTATCCTCATAGTCAATTCCTCCTTCTTGACTATAGCCTTGTGCCACTAACCTATCCTTGTTTCTAACTATATTTCAATCATCATCTAATTTATTTCTAAACGCCCTTTTAGTGCCTAAGACAAAAGTTTCCTTTGGTCTTTCTACTAGTTTCAAAAAATTATTTCTTTCAAACTGATTAAGTTCTCCTTCTATAGAAATTACCCAACATTCATCATTAATAGCATCATCAATGTTTTTAGGTTCATGTTGTGACAAAAAGGCTTGACGTTCAAGAAGATATCTATGAGAAGCTCTAGTATATGTCCCTCTATCCATATTTCCTACAACAGCATCGAAAAGATGATTCATTAGAATCCTAGTTGATCTAGTAAATATAGGACCAGAAATTTCAGGTTCTTCTCTAGGTTTGGGTTCATTAACAACAGATTCTAAAATATTTCCATAGCTGGTTGTTTTTATAATAGGTTAATTGATTTTATCATTTAGGTTCATAACAAAAAAATATCCTTTATGATTTTAAAGAGATGACTTAGGTTTATGTGGATTAGTTTCATCAAATTTGATGTGAATAGATTCTTCCACACACTTGGTTCTCTTATTGAAAACTCTATAGGATTTTCTAGTAATAGAATATCATAAAAAGATTCCTCCATCACTCTTAGAATCAAAATTGTCCAGATTATCCTTCATATTATGAATAAAAACATTACAACCAAAGACTCTAAAGTAGCTAACTTTAGGTTTCCTATTGTTCTGTAGTTCATAATTGGTCTTTTTGAGAACAGGTATTACTAAGACTCTATTGATGATATAAGAAGCTATATTTACAGCTTCATCCCAAAAGTAAATAGGTAGGTCATACTCATTAAGCATAGTTCTAGAAATTTCATGAAGGGTTCTATTTCTTCTTTCTACTACACCATTCTGTTGAGGTGTCCATGGGGAAGAGAAATTGTGAGTATAGCCATTGTGTGAGAAAAAGGAGTCAAACTCATGATTTTCAAACTCACGGCCATGATCACTTCTCAGGGTCTTAATCTTAAGTCCACTAAGGTTTTCTAAAGACATGGAGTATTTAATAATGTAAGAACAAGATTCAATTTTTTGAGCTAAGATGTATACCCAAGTATATCTAGAAAATTCATCTACTAAGACATAGACATAGTGCTTACCATTTAAACAAGAAACTATAGAAGGTCCAAACAAGTCCATGTGAACCAACTCAAGAGGTTGAGAAGTTGACACTTCTTTCATTAGTTTAAAAGAAACTTTATGTTGCTATCCCTTTTGACAGAGATTACAAACTTTGTCATTTTGAAACTCCAGTTTGGGTAAGTCTCTAACTAAGTTCTTCCTAGTCAATTTCTTAAGAGAATGATCATTTTAGTGTCCTAATCTTCTATGCCAAAGCCAAGATTATTTATGAAAATTATTTAAACAAGTAATTTATTGTTTAGCTAAATAATTCAAATCAACTGCACAGACATTTTCATTTCTCAAAGCAGAAAATACTAAAACATTATTAGAATTAAAAACATTACAAGAATCATTTTCAAACATAACATTAATGCCATCATGACATAACTAAGAAATACTTTACATGTTGTATTTCAATCCATCAAAAAATAAAAGTTTATAAATTAACACTGAGTTAGTGTTACCAGTTTGGCCTAGGCTAATGATCTTTCCTTTAGAATTATCACCAAAGGTGACATAGCCTCCATCAACATTTATTAGGCTCTTGAAGCATGATTTATCTCAAGAAATGTGTCTTAAAAATCCATTATCCAAGTACCATGTTTTCGTATAGGAACACTTTAAATAGGTTTCCTCAGAGGTGTTTATCATAAGAAACATATTGGCACGATTCATTTCAGAATCAGAAACTTCAGATTCACTTGTGTTGTCTTCTGAAGCACTCCAAGTTTCTTTCATTTCTTTCTTGTACTTACTGTACTTATATTCATGTTTCTTCTTGAACTTCAATTTTGGACAGTCAGCTTTAATGTGACCATTTCTCTTGCATTCATAGAAGATAACTTCATCACTCTTATCATCTGTCTTCCAGTACTTTTTCCAATGACCTTTGTTATCATATTTACCTTTGTAGTTTGATTTTCTGAATAATTTCTTCTTCCTATAGAATTTCTTAAATTTTCTGGCCATCTGAGCCATTTCTGAATCACTTTCAGATTCTAAAAATTCACTTTTTAAGATTTCACTAGGTATGTCAGTTTTCTCCTTGTCATTGTTCTTTGAAGAAGTAGACTTAAATGCCACTGACATCCTTTTAGGTTCACCATCTTCCTCCTTATTCACCTTGAGTTCTTCCTCATACATCACAAGCTTACCAATAAGCTCTTTAACAGGAAGACCAATGACACATGATATCTGATTGAAAAAGAAGTGCCTCTCCATCGGTTTGCTAGACATCTAAATATTCTCATGATTTGTTCCTTTACCGGAACAGCCTTTCCAAGTGATCTCATAGTGGTGACAATCTCATTAATCCTAAGATACATGTCATAGATAGGTTCATCAGCCTTCATTTTAAAACTATCATATTTAATAGTATATGGGTTTAATCTCATTTCTTTAACATTGGTCATTCATTTATGAGAAACACCCAAAGTATCCCATATTTCAAAAGCAGTTTTACAAGAAAATATTTTATTGAACTCTTCATCTCTTAGAGCACAGTACATGGAATTCATAGCTTTACAGTTATTATTGTAAGTAGTCTTTGTAGGTTTATCCCATGTTGTTATTTCAGTTTCTGAAATTTTATATTGAGTCTCTATAGCAGTCCAGATATCAAAACCCATACTTTCCAAATGAATTTTCATATTAAGTTTCCACTAGGAATAATTTTTACCATTAAAGAAATGTGGTATGTTGGTAGAAGCACCTTCTATTCTATATTCCAGAGCTAGATTTTAGAAAGTAAATTTAAAGAAATAAAATTGAGAATTAACAGAAATTTAAGATCTTTAAAGATGAAACTAAAATCACTGTTGAAAAACAGAACGTTTTGAAAACTTGTATTAATAAAAACATTCCTCTGATACCAAATGTTGGCCAGACTGGACACTCAATAGGGGGTGAATTGAGTTCCAATTAAAATGTCTGTTTAAGAATTTTTCTCTTAAAATCCCCCAAATTGAATTATAAGATAATATGTAGTGAATTTGTGTTATAGTAAAGGGTCATTTAGGTTCTCAAATATTGATTAGTTCTTAGTTAATCTAATCTAAATATTAATTTACTTTTAAATCTAACCTAATACTTTACACAACATACAACCACTTGCTATATTAACTATCAAAGTAACTTTGAAATAGTTGTGTATTTCAAAGTAATAGCATAGGAATATAAATTAGATATTGTATAATATAAACATAATCTAAAATGCACAGAAGATATAACCAAGAGGTTCAATCTCAAGCTGAGACTTAGTCCTCTCATATTTATATATAAATTTGATCCACACCCTGGATCAGGGTTAACAATAGTTTACAAACTGTCCAGGCCATATAGGGACCTCTACCACAGTAGTTGTGGGAAAACAAAGACAACAACACACAGGCTGTCCAAGTCTCACTTGACCTCTAACACTATCCACAGTGGGAAACACAAGAGATTAAATAGATGTGAGTGAGGATTTAGAAATCCTTTAATTCTGCACAGGAGACAGTGTGTGTGTAAAATAAACAAAGTACACACACTACACGAAAGTAAACCAATGAATCACTAAGAGTATGTTTGAATGAGTTTAGAAAATATCTAGTGATTGGATGTATAGATCTGGACTCATTGGATTCCGCAGAAATAATTTCGAGTCCATCTCTAATTTTTCTGTTGAAAAACAGAGTGTCATGGTTCAGCTTAGTGTCTTTCACAAGTGAAGATGTTCTCTTTATTCTTCATGGGTTCTTTAGTTGAGTTGGATTGCACGAATGAGAGTTCTTTGAAGATCTTTCAATGTGTTCTTTAGTTGTGCTCAATATTGATCTACTTTTCATTTCAGTGGACTCGTGTTTCTTGAGTTGTCGTGCGTATGTATGTTCTTCTTTTTCTCTACTACAGCTCAATCTTTCTTATATTCACCGAGATCTGGCAATAGAATGATTTCCTTTTCGTAGGTATGAGGTACGATTTCCTGACAGACCAACAACTATCATTAAATATCATTAATTACATTAAAAACATCAAATATTATAGTTAGAAATATTTAAATAATATTGAAAAAATGGTTAAGAAACGATGTCACAGTAGTTATGCAAACAGTGTCTTCTTCACGGTACGTCCTTCACTGTATCTCCTTCATGGTGTCTCTGTGTCACGGTGCGTCATTCACGGTATTTCATTCATGTTATGTCCTTCATGGTATATCCTTCACGGTATGTCGTTCATGGTGTGTCACTCACGGTGTGTCTTTCACGGTGTGTCGCTCACGGTGGCTGCATCACGGTGTGTCACTCATGGTGTCTGCGTCACGGTGTGTCACTCACGGTGTGTCCTTCATGGTGTCTGTGTCACGGTGTCTGACTCACTATGTCCGGATTACAGCGTCACAGTGTCTTGTGGTCATGGTTTCTGAGACATAGGCTTCACGGTGTCTAATTCAGTGTTTCTGTTCAAAGTGTTTGTTTCTTGCCCGTAGTTTCTGACTCAATGTTTCAAGCTTCATGATGTCTTGTACTAACACAAATAATTTTATTTAGACTTAGACAGTAATATGCATACAATGGATTGAGCATAACCATTTTAAATTATAAGATAACTTGAAACATAAATACACATGAGTAATAAGATATGTGAGATTTGTGATCAGTAATAAGATTTGTAAATATAAATAAGATTTGTAAATAGTATGGAGATTTCTAAATAGTAAGGAGATTTGTGATCACTAAAACATGATTAATACATGAGGAGTCCAACAAGTCTAATATCATTCCCAATGATAGAGGGAGTGATACCAGGCTAAATCCTACTCCAAATATTGAATCATGAAATCTATAATTCCATGATAACCCCTTATATATCCAATTCATAGGTGACCATTTTATTATAATCCTTACTGAAGCATGAGAAGGATACTATAATAGATTCCTTAAAAAATCATCAATATATCATGGGCCATATACTTTATTTGTAAGATCCATCAGTTTTAATATTGATCCAACAAATTATGTTTGTAAGAAATAGAAAATTTGAATAAATTTTAATTTATGAAGTGATATTAAATAGCCATCATGTTTTAAAAAAGAAATTTTTTCGATTGATTTCCCACCCAATATAATTCTCATGGAGGAATATGTTTACATAGCTAAATAGATATTCTTCATGACCTTATTGAGATATATATCATGATTATCAAACCTATTTCTATTTATATTCCCCCAAATATGAATCCATACTTCAACAATTGAATCTTGAAATAGATTCTACATCTGGGAAGATCCCTATAGGGTTATATAGTAATAAAGAAGGTTGATGGTATCATCTACATTAATGGGTTACAAATCTAAGAGATTAAACAAAATGTTTTATAATTTTGTGGAAGATTATCACTCAAAAACAATATCTCAAGGAGTCTACTCTATCCAAAAATTACATTTCCCATTGTACAATGGTGAATCCCAGACTCATTAGATAGCTATATATAGTAATCTTGTGATATGAAACCCTCTATATAATTTTAAAAATATATAGTAAAATCCATGATTTGTAGAACATATTTAACCAATATCTATCTTTTTGGAGGTTTCCCAATTAAAAAATGAAATAAAATTTATATGTTAGTGTTTGATGCCTCACCATATCCCAAACCAAGGTGTCATTGTTAGGCCAAAAAGGATATGTATAAATAGAATCCCAGTTAAATGTACACTGATGATCTAGATAGAGGAAAATCCAATCCTTGGTCTTAACATTTGAGTTCTTAACATAACCTTAGAATTAATCACTTAGAAGAAAGCCCAACCAATTACTTTTCTAAAATCAAATAAATATAATTAATAGAGACCAACCATAAAATGTGTTTCATAAAAGCTGTGTTGGTATTCTAGATACATTTTACATGGAAGAAAAAAGGTAGTTCAATTTCCTAACATTAATAAAATTTAAAAATATATGTTTAAAAAAATATTACCATTAGTGTCTCTAGTAAGGAGTCTCAAAAGGAATTTATATTATAATGCATCATTCAATAAGGAGAAAATCTTAATTCCCAAACCCCCTCTATAAATGGTTTGAAAAAATTTCTCCATTTAACATTGACAACCTTCCCAACGAAGACACTTACACTCCAAATTAAATTTATAAATTATTGAATAAGGATTTAAATCAATGTACTGGATTACTTTTAGAACATAAGTGAGTAAGCAATTTTTTGTATGGAAATAAACTTAACAATGGAGATTATACATGATTGGTGAGAGGTATTATCCATTTCCAATAGCTGAATTATTCCTAAATAATATAAAAAAATCCTCTAAATTGTGAAACCATTTGACAACACTGTAAAATTGGTATATCCATATAAATGAGGGTTAATCTTCACAGATAAAAATTAAGTCTTATCTTAGTAATTATTTCCAAATGAAGTTTATGTTATTATTGAAGAATACCTAAGATTGAATCCTGTAGATATACTGATTGGATATGTATTTATAATATTTAATAACCCCCTTGATAGACTAAATATAATTAATCCTTACCTGTAGAAATAAAATAATTTCATCATTATAAAAAATATGAGATTGTTCCTTCACCCCTCTCTTTTGATCATATGGTCTGAATATTTCCCTTTTCCACCATGTTTAGGGTAAAAATACTTAATTATTCTTCAATAATGTAGAATAGAGTTATAGGTAAGGGGTATTACGATCTCATAACAAAAAAATAATATAAATATCATTTAGGTCTACCATTAAAAAAGGTATATATTCTAACATCATTAAAGATGGATAGGATATTATCATTACATATACCACTAAAACAAAGCCTATATAGGATCCCAATCATGAATTTCCAGTTAATGTTATAAAATACCTTCCTAAAATCTAATTTTAGAACAATCATCTCATTCCAAAAAAAAATTTATAGTTCATTGATGCCTTCAAAATAAATTAAGAAACAATATTGATTTCACCTCCCATGAAAAAATCCACATTAATTGGTGGAGACCAGTTTACCAATAAAATTTGGTACTAAGATAAACAATATCATCCAGATAATTTTATAAATATATTTTCAAAGAGTAATAAGTCTTAATTATCTGATGGACTCTATTTTATTAGTATTTGGTAGAAGAAAGATAAATTCATATATCAATCTATTAAAATGAATAAAAATCATAAATAAGATATGTATCAGTTTCATTAACTATGTAATAATGATATCCTAATATTCATAGAAAAAATGTTCACAAATCCATCTGGTTTAGGATAACTTCATGGATCAAAATGAAAAGATACTTATTAAACCTCCACCAGATCTAATGAACTTGTGAGAAATAATTTTTCCATATGGTTAACCACTTTGGGTATGACATCACTAAAATATATAGTATTAATAGGTGAAACACTATTAAAAAGGTAATTGTAGTATTGTTAAATATTCTCATTGATCTTATTCCTCCCAAAAATATTTTCACTTCCATTAATTATGTAAGTAATGGGTTTTGAATATTTTTTCACAATTTTATATTATTAAATAAGGTTTTATTTTTAACCCCCCTATTTCGAACATTTGTTTCCAAGGATTTCCTTTAGAAATTCCTCCTTAAAATAAATCTTATTATAAAACATAAAAGAAAATAACACATCAAAATTAATGTGACATAAATAAAAATTCTCATTATTTAAATATTGAATATATTCACATCCCTTTCTAAATAAAAATTGTTATTATAATGACCCAACCTTTAACATTACATAATATAGTTAATTCAACTAGAATACACTTATTACATTATCAAATATCTTTTTAGTAAATGATTTTAGAAAATTGGTAAATTATTATTACATATCCACACAAATGAATTCAATGTTGGTAATACTAATGAAAAATACATTTCTTTCATAATAGACTTGTTTTTAATAAAAGACATGAAATATTTTTGGGAAAAGTATCCAAAAAATTTATCATGGATTATCCTTTTCAATTAACCATCCTTAAACAATATTAAAAACATTTTAAAACATGGTATGAGAAGAAAAATATCAGTAAGTGATCTAAAAAGAATAATATAAATTGTTATTACATGAATACATATGAACTAATGAAATCATTTTCACAAATATATATATCTCACTCAATATGTACCATATATTTACTTTGTAAAAACATGAGATTTCTATAAAACATAGAAAACATAAATATTACCATAAAGGTAACACGGGTAATTACATAATTAATATTTTGACCATTGTGTCTACCATATGATATGCAACCCTCACAGATACCTTATAATGTAAACCTCGTGACTACCTTATAGTGTAACCATCAGAGTTATACTTGGAGTAACAATTTTATCAACCTCCAACATAAAAAGTACCTACTCATTAGAGGGAGATAATGGTCCCACTTGTCATTATAAATATTTCCCAAGAATAAAAAATTATTATAAATCATGAATAATTTTATAAAAACATTTCTTTTTAATTTTTTAAAATATATATTTAAAAGAGGTTTTTTAAAAGAAATTCCTCTACAAATTTCATATATTTGAATTGAGAATTAATAAAAAGAAAGTAATTTTTGTATAAACTATAAATAAACATAAAAACATAACACAATCAAAATTAATTTCAAAAATATTCTTAGTACCACATAATCAATGAATTACAAGGTTAACCCAAAGAATTGAAATTGGGTTAATAATTCCCTTATCTCGGGTTCGTCTTACTTCAAACAAGTTTAAAACTCATGTATAATGATTTAAAGAGTGTTGTTAATATTTTTTAAAAAAATTATGTTTATAACACCTTATATAATCATTTTAAAAAATATTTCAACCCATTTATTAATAATATTTTTTTATTTCCATTGTTTTGGGTGCATTATTTATATGGATTCAATGGACGGTTCATAATGGATTTTCTTATAAAAAGGGAGAAATGAAAAAAATTGATATTAAAATATATTAATTAATATAAGTAATATTAAATGGTATTATATATCATTTTGGTTATATTATATTAAGATTAATTATTTGATAAAAACATTTGTGGTGAACATTTGTTTATTTGGGTGAATTTTGATCATTACAAACCACATTGGTATTATTAATTAATATTATGAAAAAACACTGATTACAGAACATTATATAACGTATATTATGTATAATACAATATAATTGAACCATAGTAAGGCTTTAATGACTAGAAATTAAGGCAATAATGGAAATTAAAAACACATCGTCTTTGATGTCGGTAATTCGACACATCTCAAACGGTGTTTTTTTTAGAATAAACATGATAGGGGAATATGTATGATGATTCATTTCTTAATAAAAATAATAAACCTATAGTATATATAAGATAATCTAATATTCATGACTCTTGGATAAGGATAGATGAATAGAGTACAAGAAACGAAATGGATTGGAAAATAAAATGAAAGTGGATTTTTACCTATTGATTTATCCTCCTTGAGAACCTCCTTGATGTTTTTGGTTTTGTCCTTTTGATGAAAACATAAGGTCTTGGGAATGGGGAAGAGGATTGTGAATAATATTTTCCAGAATTTGGAAAATTCTCATAGCTTGAGACGTGTGGGGAGAATATTGGGTGAGGGTTGGTATTTATATTAGAGGAGAGGAGGGTTTTTTTATTATTTTATTTATTATTTTATTAATTTGGCTCAAGAATATGAATAGTTTGAGAATTATCATAGCATATATTAAAATAATAAATAGAAGTTCAATATTATGGTGCATACATCATTCATGATTTTAGAAATAGTGTATTTAACATATAATGTATATATACCATAAATTATCGTATTTCTCTATTTACAAAAAATTTCATGTATTATAGAAAAATACCAAAAAATCAACCCAACCATTTATCGAAGTGTAGAATTAAAAAAATGAACACCATTTTTGAAAATAATATACTAAATATGAGAAATTTAATTTTTAAATAAAATCATAACTTTTTTAAGAAATAATAATTTTAAAATCAAATATAATTTTCTATCACTTTGAAAAATTAATTAAAGACTCATAAAATAATATTAAAATCATACAAAAAAATAATTTATGAATTTATTTTATGAAAATAAATTTTACTTTAAATCATTAAATTAATTAAAAAGTTGTTATTAAATATTTATGACTTATAAAAATAAAAACACTTAATTTGTAATTACCAAAAAAAATTAATGACTTATTTCATGATATAAATATATCATGATTACCCATATAAAATATATAAATTTTATTTATAATCATATAGGTGAGGTTACTATTCTATTGAATGTATTATTATTCCTAATAATCATGTTTTTATTTCTATGGTCAAGTTACTATTCCATAAGTAAAAATTACATAATTTATATAAATTTCACTTGTTTTATTGTAAATTTATAATGAATTTAAATATTTAATTAAATAATGAAAAAGAAATTATTTTATCAGTACCTGGGTTGTTACATTAAACTTTCCTTCTTCGAATTATCTCCATACAGTTTTTATTTACATATTAAAAAATTGAGGGTACCTTTACCTCATAGAATTTTTAGATTCCCATGTTTCTTCTTCAACCAAGTGGTTTCTATATAAAACCTTATCCTAATAAATCACCTTATTCCTCAATACATTCTCTCTATGATCAAGAATACGAATAGGTTTTTCTTTATAATAATGCTTCTTTTCCAACTAAACTAATTTTGGGATCATAACATGAGATGTATCTCAAACATACTTTCTCAACATTGAAACATTAAAATCATTGTGTACATGGTATAAAATTAAAGGAAAAGCTACTCATTAGGGGACTAGTAGGACTTTCTGTCTAAAAATCCATGGACTTAACTTTACTTTCTTACAAAAATGCCTAACACTTTTCCATGGTGATATTCAAATAAAAATATGATCACCTAACTCAAAAGAAAAGTATTTCCACATGTTATCTACAATACATTTCTTCCTGCTCTGAGTTGTCCTTAAGATCTTCTAGATTATGTTCAATTTCTTAGCCACTTACTCTAATAATTCTTGTCCCATCAACTTGATTTCCACAAATTCATCACAAAATGATAAATTTTAACATGGCTTCCCATATAATGCTTCTAAAGGTGTCATCTATATACTTGAATGAAAACATTTATTATAATAAAACTCAACTAAATAAAGTTATTGATACCAAATTCCTAGGTAATTCATTGAACAAGATCTAAGCATATCCACCAAGGTATGAATTGTTTGTTATACATTATATTGAAGATGAAAAGTTGTATTGAAGTTTAATTATTTTCCCAATGACTTTTAAAGTACTTTCCAATAGTTATATGTGAACTTAGGCTCTCTGTAAGATAAAATGGAAAGTGGAACTCCATATAACCTGACAATATCTTTAAGGTAGAGTTGATAAAGCTTATCTAAAGATATATTATCTCAAATAGGAAGTAAATGTGCAGATTTAGTCATTTTATCAACATTAACCCAAATTGTATTGTTACCTCAAGAAGTATTCAGTAGTCCAACCACAAAGTCCATGTATATATTTTTTTCATTTCCACTATGGAATAGGAAAAGGCTGAATCATCCCCTTTCATAATTTTCACTCGACTTTGACCTATTGACTTTTCAAAAATATCATGGTAAAATCTACAATATCTCTTTTAATTCCATCCCATCAGTAATACTCCCAAAGGTCTATGTATATCTTTATATTACGAGGATGAACTAAAAATGAAGTACTATTTGTTTCACAAAATAATTGTTTCATCAAATGGGAATCATAAGGCACACATAATCTCTTTTCAAATCTTAAAACAGAAAATCTCTTTCCAAATCATATAAAATTTCTTAATTCTATATGATAGAGAATAATGCACCGACACCAAAAACAAAATGGACGAATTTCTTGCACCAATAACTTCCATGCCAAAATTCATTAAATCATTAACCAAGGGGTCATTTTCCATACATGACATGGCTAATGATGCATGATGTTTTTAACTAAAGGAATCCCCCACTTTTTTTCTTTTCTAGGATGGTAATTGATCATGAAATCGTAATCCTTAATCAATTCAATCCATCTTCTCAGCCACATATTTAATTCCTTCTAAGTGAATATATACTTAAAACTTTTATGGTCAATATATATTTCACATTTTTCTCCATTTAAATGATTCCTTCAAAATTTCATAGAAAAAATCCAAAACTAATAATTCAAAATAATGTGTGGTAAAATTTGGCGCATGAGGTTTTGGTGTTCTTTAAAAGTAAGGAATTACATGATCATTATACATTAGACCACAACCAAGTACCTTTAAGGAGGCATCACTGTAGATGAAAAATTCATCATTTCTGGAAGGTAGGGATAAATCGAGCATTCACCAATCTATTATTCCATTCCTAAAAAAAACATCACATTCGTATATCAAAAATAATTGACCCATTTTTGTGTTATGTTAGTTAGCTGGAAAGATAATCATGGAATGTTTTTAATAAAACATCAATAATAACATATTAATCAAGAAAAATTTTAACCATTGTAACAATTTTAGTTCATGTAAATTCATCAAACACTTTTTTTGGTCAGATCAACTATTATTCCATCCTTATTGAAAATTTCCCCAAGAAAAAAATCTATTGGATACAAAAATCACATTTCATGAATTTTACATATAATTTGTTTTCATTTTGAGTTTTTATAAAAATACTAACATATTTTTAAAGATCCACATAAAATTTATAAAAGACCAAAATATCATCAACAAAACTAAAAAAAATATCCAAATATTTGTAAAATATTGTATTTATAATATCCATGAGTAATTTAGGGGAATTTTTCAAAAAAAGCATAAAAATAAAATCATAATTCCCATTTCTAGTACAAAAAATTATTTTTGGGATATAATACTCCTTAAAAATAAACCGATGGTACGTGGATCTCATGTAAATCATGGAAAAAAGTGAGCTCCCAGGAGTTGATCAAACAAGTCATTGATATGAGGAAAATGATACTTACTTATAATAGTAATGTTATTCAAATCTCTATAATCAATGAAAAGTTTCATGGAACCATATTTTGTATTAACCAAAAATAGGAGAACCCCATGGTGAAGTGCTACGATGAATAAAGCCTCTATCAAGAAACTCTTTAACCAAATTTTTCAATTCAAGAAGTTCCACTTTATACATTCGGTAAGGGGTTTTTGAAATTGGTTTAGAATTAGGAACCTTGTTAATAGTAAATTTAACTTCTTGATCCGGAATAACACTGGGAAACTTATTAAGAAAAACATATGGGTATTTATTTACCACTAGTACGTCATTAATCTGAATAGTTCCCTTATTTTCAACAATATGATCATAATAACATTCATTTCTATATTTTAACAGTTTCTCAACTTCCTGATATGTTATGAATTGTATGGGTTTATTATTTTATAAAACTGAAACACTTCATGAAAAACAACTTCTTTATCTCTGTAATAAATCTCAGTAGGATAAATAGAAACCCAATCCATACCCATAATGACATTAAACTCTACTAATGGGAAAAAAATAATGTTTTTAGGTAGTTTATTTACACATAAAACAATATAAATATTCTTATAATGACTTTTTTCAATAATATTGCACATTGTGTTTTAACCATAAGTTCTAGTCTCATTTTATGATGTGAAATTTCTAATTTACCTGAAAATTTATCAAAACTAAAGGAATGTGTAGACTATGTATCAAACAAGGCACTAGAAAAATATCGTTAAAAAAGTTCTTGATACCACAAAATTGGATGTCTTGACATCTGATGACATAGTCACAAAGAATCCCACTACACCATTATTCATATAATCTAGTCACTCTCCATCATCAATATCTTTATTTAGGTAGGTATTTTCATAATGACCCTTCTCGCCACATTTAAAAAACATTATTGTTCCTTTATCAGATTAATCTTAAGCTCGTTTTCATTACAATATCAGGTCATATGTCCAGACATAAAAAATTAAAAACACATCCCAATTTTGTTAAGTCATTCACTAGGGTTATTTTTACCACACTTTTATCAAATTGGAAACTAGAAATTCTTTGATTTTGATTTCTTTGATTGATTCTTACCCATCGATTTCCATATGGGCCTCTTATTTTGCTTTTTTTTCAATGTATGGATCATCATATGAAAACTCCATTTATACCCTCTCAGCACACTGTACAAGTTTCTCATAACATTTTAATTCACAAGAGGCCAATTCCTCTTTCATTCCTTTGCTCTAATCCTGAGTTAAAATGATTGATTTTTTCCATCAACATCCTGAATAGTATTTTATGTATACCATTAAAATCAAGTAATGTTTGATTCATAAATATCCAACAAATCCTCCTCCATTTTAAAATTGAAGGAATTATTTCAATTATATGTTGAACCACCTTGTTAAAATATTTTTCAAGGAAAATATATTTAAATTCATCCCATTCCAAGGCATCAATCTCATCACTAACCCTAATATTCTTGACCATTGACCACCACTGGTAAGCTTCACCTTAAAAAAGATAAATGGAAAGACTTAAATTTTGATTATATAAACACACCATAACATTGAATATGTTTTATAGGGATCTAATCCACCATTCAACCACCACTAGGTTAGAAGATCCACTAAAAGCAGTAGGTTGTTGCCTCCTAAAATGTTCCATTATCATCATGTTCCTTTGTGGTAGATATGGTTTTTCTCTTGAATGAAATCCCCCACCATTTAGGGCAGGTGTCAACTAACCCATTGTGGTTACAAACTATTTGGTTCAAATTACCACCATTATTGGTTGTGGATTCATAAATATATCATCCCCTTAGTGCCTTTCTACTTAATCTTCCCTGTTTTTATAAGGAAAAACCAAACAAACATATATTATATAATGAAACAAGGTAACATTATACTAATATATAAATTAAACATAAAAATAGGTAAAAATAATTTGTGGTATTATATTAAAATTAACCAAACCCCTAAAGTTATCTAAACTATGCCCTGATACCAACTACAAGGGTTCATCCTTAAATATTATATAATCTTGTTAATTCAACTAGAAAACACTTATTAGACTCCCAAAAATCTTTTCAGTTTAGAGATTTAAAAAAATATGAAAATATTAAAAAATATCAACTCAAATTCATACAAAATTGGTACAACTAAAATAATATCCATTTCTTCCATAAAAAATTAATAAAAAACAAGAAATCTCTTCTGGAAAAGTCTTCACAAGATTCATCTTGGCTACTCCTTTTCCCTTACCCATCCTTAAACCCTATGAATATTATTTTAAAATAGGGTATGAGAACATAAAGAGCAATAAGGGGTATAAAAATAACTATAGACACCTTTTGTACAAAAAAAATTATAAACATATGAAATCATTTTCCCAAACACATACTTCTCACCCAATATGTATCATATAGTTACTTTATAAAGACATGAGATTTCCATAAAACATAGAAAACAGAAATATTTCCATAAAGGAAAAATGGGGAATTAATTACATAATATTTTATCACTCATGGCTACCATATTATTTGTATCCCTCATAGCTGCCTTACAATGTGTCCCTCATGGCTATATTATAATGTAACCCTCGCGGCTACCTTATAGTGTAACAATCACAGTTACACATAGAGTAATCATACGGTCAAACTACAAAATAAGCTTACCTAATGAATTTTATAGAGATATAGGTCTCAACAATCATCATAAAAAATTCCCAATAACCCATAAATAATCATAAATCATGAATAATGTCATAAAAATATTTCTTTTTAATTTTGTAAAAAATAAATTTAAAAGAGGATTTTTAAAGGAAAGTCTTTTACAAATATCATATATTTAATGTGGGAATTTATAAAAATAAATTCATATGTGTATACACTATAAATAAACATAATAAAACCGAATATAATCAAAATTAATTCCATAAATAATCTTAGTATCAAATAATCAATGATGTACAAGGCTAACCCAAAGAATGGAAATTGGATTAATAATTCCCTTACCTCAGGATTGTCTTACTTAAAACATGTTTAAGACTCACGTATAATTGTTAAAAGAGTGTTATTATTATTTTAGAGAAATATATTTATGTTTATAACACCTTATATGATAAATTTATAACTTATTTCTACCCATTTATTAATAATATTTTGCTATTTGCATTGTTTTAGGTGCATTTTTTACATGGATTCTATGGTTGGTTCGTAATGGATTCTCTTTTTGAAAGGGATAAAAACTATATAATTCAAATAAAATGATATTAATTAACATATATAATTTTAAATTGTATTATAAATATTTTTTGTTATATGTTATGCAGATGAATCATTAGATAAAAACATTAGTGATGAACATTTGTTTATTTTGGTGAATTCTGATCATTAAAAACCACTTTTGTTTTATTAATTTATATTATGCATAAAAATGGTTTCAAAAAATAATATAACATATATTATGTATAATAAAATTTTATTTAACCATATAAATGTTTTTATTACCAGACATGAAGGTGATAATATAAATTTGAAACATGTTGTCCATTATGTCAATAATTCGACACAACGCGGATGATGTTTTTTAGAATTAAAGGGAGAGGAGAAGAAGTAAGATGATGAATTTCTTCATAAACATAAAAAAAATCAGTATACATAATATTCTATAGTTTAAATTCCTTTTGGATAAGGGTATAAGAATAGAATATAAGAATAGAAAAATAATTGAAAATAAAATATTAAAAAATAAAAGATGATTTTTACCTATTGAATTATCATCATTGAGAACCTCCTTGCGGCCTCTGGTTTTGGCCATTTGGTGAGACAAAAAGGACTTGGATGTTGGGAAAAGGCTTGCGAAAAATATGGGGAATAATTTGGAAAATTCTAAAATATTGGGAGGTGTGAGTAGAAGAGGAAGTGAGGGGTGGAATATATAGTGGAGGAGAGAAGGGTTTTTTTTATTTTTTATTCATTAGATTATTAATTAGGATCAAGAAAACGAATAGTTTTATTATTATAATAAAATATATTAAAATAATTAATTTAAGTTATAGATTATCTTTCTAACATAATTCATGATGTTAGGAATAGTGTATTTAACTCATAAGGTCAATATACCGTAAATTATTGTTTTTCACAATTGTTCAAAATTTCATGTATTTCCGAAAATGCTAAAAAATTTACCCCAACCATTTTTAGATGTGTATAATTCAAAAATGAACTCAATTTTTGAAAATAATTTTCTTAATATTTGAAATTTAGTTTTTAAATAAAATCATAATGTATTTTAGAAATAACAACATTAAAATTATAATAAATTTTATAACACAATGAAAAATTAATTAAGGTCTCATAAAATTATCTTATAATAAAAGAAAATAATAATTTATTATTTTATTTTATGAAAATTAAATTTATTTTAAATCATTAAATTAATTATAAAATTATAATTAAATATTTATGACTATAAAAATACAGAACCTTAATTTATCATTTCAAATATTTATTCACTTATTCCACGTTATAAATATATGATGATTACACTTATAAGATACATAAATATTATTTGTAATATAAAATGTGTGTTTACTATTCTATTGTTCATATTATTATTTCTAATGGTCATTTTTCTATTCCTAAGGTCAAGTTACATTTCCATCTGTAAAAATTTCTTAATTTCTATATACGTAACTTATTTCATTATACATTTATAATGAATTTAACTATTTAAATCTATAATGAAAAGAAATTATTTTATCAATACCTAGGTTTTTAAAATAATCATCCATGTCAATAAGCCCTAACTTACCCCAATCCATCAATCTTGATTTAATATTGTTTATCTTCACCACACAAGTATTGAGTTCATCAGTGCATTCAAAATTATATCATCATAGTGATGAAATCCTCATACAATCTATATACTTAACCCATAAATTATTAAATATAAATGGAAAGGTTTCCCTTTCATTTTTCATAATTAAGGTAGTTATGATGGGGAGATTATCATATTTATTCATCAATAGTGTAATGGATTATATATACTACCATAGTTTTAGAGCACTGAAATGAACAAATCTTCAATCCAGATTACTACCCAAAATCTTGTTCATTGATTTCCTATACTAGGTTATTATATCCCCATGAAGAGTGACCTCCCACAACTCATTGAAATCAATATATTCTTCAAACTCCTTTTCATAAATGGAGAGATTAGCCTCAAACTATCTATCATGTAAAACTAAAACAACATTATGATCATCAGTTAGTTGGAAAAGCTCTTGGATAATCAAAATGAGATTCCAAATCTCTTACTAGAGAGACTTTATCCCTGATAATTAGTATGTGAATAAATTACATAATATATAATTTTTCACCCATTAATGTTGATCTTGGTGGTAATCATGTACTTACTACCACGGACTAAGAAGCATCTTATAACACTCTTAGGTACCAACACCCAGAGTGTTTTTGTCACTATTTATTGTTGATAGATCCTAATAGTATAATATTTCTATGATTTAAAATTAATAGCTTTAAATAGGGTGAAATGGTCCTTGGTGTTATAAATACTAATCCTCATGGGATTATTATTTGAAATAAAACTCTTAAGAGTATGAGTAGTGGCGAAATTATCTAGATCCTAACAATTCCAGTATAGATTATTAATTTATTACCACATTCATAATTGTATTTATTACCTATCAAGGATTTATTTTTTGAGCTATATAATCCCCTAAGTATACCAATTTTATCAAAATTTTATTTTAGGGAGAGATATTTAGAGATGGAGATCATCCACCACCTTACAACCAATATCCTCACTGAACAAGTCTTTATCAACTGATTAGGCTCCATCAATATCAGGGAAATAACCCACATACAGAGGTCAATATTTAATGAAATTAAAGCCTCTAGACCTCCCCATTTTCTATGTTTTTTAGCCACTAGATTTTCATCATGCATATATTGTTCAAACTCCACTATATTATAGGAATCTTAATATCTACTAGATTTAGTCCCCTTTGTGGGTGAGGGGTATCTATACTTCAAGGGGGATAATTCCTCCACATCCAAAAATTTACTCTATTTCAAATAAGTAATATATTTTTTCCTGTGAAGAAGGTCAAATATATCTATTAATTTATCTTTTTTTAGTCTATCTATAGTCATAATATGATTCTATTGAAAATTATCACATGTGTAGGAGATGTCTGGTTTCTGACACCGTACTCCAATCATGATGGATTGGTTATCTCCATCCATATTCTTCCCTTTAATAGAGTATTTTGGTAAATTTATTTCACTTTTATTTACATAATTTTCTGATGTTCCTTTTAGTACCTTCTGTGTATTTTTTAAAAGTAATGAGATATTAAGATTTCAAAAGCCTTCTCTTTCTCATCATTCCTCATCAACCCTTTTCATGCTTCCTTAGAGTTTAGTTTTTTGATGGGATGTTTCCAAACATACCAATAGTTAGAGACCCTCCTTAATCATTATTATTATTATTTTAATGAACCACTTTTTGGTAAATAGGGAACCATATAGAACCACTCATTTAGATGTATATACCTCAAAAACTGGATACAAAATTCAAAATTCAACTTTTAAAATTCAAATTTTAAATTGCAACAACATCACATCCGCAATCCATGTCCCACAAAGCGTCACATACCCTAACACAAAACAAACCCATCATCATTCCATTCGTCGGTGAGTAAACCGCTGGAATCCATCATCAATGTTGTTGATGACCATCATCTGTCAAAAAAACACACAATATTAAAAGAAAAATCCATGATAAACCCAACCAAGCCACTTTCATAATGTGACCGAGAATTGAACCAACCTAGAGAAAACACAAGTAAGGTAGAAATGGCCTATCATCAAGGGAGAAGAACCATTTTCCTAGAGGTTCATTTTTTTCTAACATCACAGGGAACATCACACTGAGGGATTGTGGTGAAAAACCCCATGATAGAGCACCACATGTAATGAAATAATCTTTTTTAATAGAACCTCCAAAATTCTCATTCAAAAACATTAGATCATAATGGCTCAGATAGTATAATTTAACCTTGAAGACATTGAAGATTTGATTGGATAAATGGAATGATAGAAAACTTCAATTTTCAGGAAGACTGAATAAAAAACAATTCCATTGGTAACAAAAATAACTAGAAAAATTCTAACACCATGATCCATCATATAAGAAAAAACAACAAGAAAAATAAAAAAATAAAACCAATACAACCAAACCCAGATTCCAAAAACCAACACAAGAATGATTTAGGAACCATTTACCAACAAACCAATATATATGTTAAGAAAACCAGCTTCAGAATGAATGATACTTGAAAGTTCTTACATCCCATACACTATCGGAGAAATGTGATCACCAAACACCTGGTCACCATTAGGTCGAGGGAGACAGACCAATGCCTGTTTGGGCTCGAAGGACTGCCACTAAACCCTTAAGGGATTTTTGAGGATTCCACAAAACACCAGGTCCCTATCATACTGTTGGCATCAAAAATAAGTAATAAACTCATAATCTAATTAAACTTCTATGTATTCACAATTTAAAAGTAATGTTTCCAATAATGTTTGTAATTCATAAAATAAACATCTATCGAGACTCTAAAAAATTATCCTGTTTTTTTCCTCAAATGTATTTTCATCCAATTTATGAGGTTCTCCAATACAAGATATAATTTCCTTCAGAAAATAGGGGAAATTCCCATCTTAATCTATGAAATCTCACCCATATCCTAGAATTAGTATTCCACTAGTGATGTTGGATGAAATTGATATCCAATTTTGAGATTATAAATATTTCTTCATTCATGCTTTAAAAATTGTATTCCCATTATATTGAGCATATTACTTTATATTGGAATACTAAATTGAAATAGAATCTTCCAATAGCAATGATCCTATAGTTTTTGAAGCCCAAAATATTGGTTTATTTCGCCATTAGATCCTCAAATTTTGAGGGTTTATATGCTTTACCTAGAAATATCCTACATATAAGAGATTATCTATAGGAGTAAAGTTACTCCTTGAGATCTATTTTTTTTATAGTAATAGAGAACTTAACATCTTCACATCGAAATATATGAGGTTCATGGTAAGCATGGATTGATTTTTCCACCTCATTAGTGTCCTTTTTTATGAACCTACACAAAGGAAAATCCATTTCATAATGTTGGATTAGCCTTCTCCTATTCTCCACTATTTCCTCATATGACTTCTCCATATGAATTTTTCATAAAAAAATTGCAAGTCAGACATTCATATTTGAAATGAAATGAAATCCCCATTATCATTCTATCCAAAAAGATCCATCATCCTCTTGGAAGTATATATAATTGGTTAAATTGAAATAGTTCATGAATTTATTTTTGAAATGAAGAACAATTCATAAAAAATTAGTGGAGAAGTATATATAGAAATGAAACACCTAATCAAGGTTTTATGAAATGAGTAAATTAAATTTAAATAAGGTATGCACATTGTTTTTTCATTAAACCCAAAAATAAAATATAATAGTTTTTCAAAAAATTATTTTTCATTTTAAGAAATAATTTAATAGAATGACATGTGAAAATGAATAAAAATTTGTAACTGTACCTTTAATTGATATTTCTTTAAAGATAATATTGTAATGGTAACTTGGTAAAATTATATATCCTCATAAGATAAAAGGAAAATAAACTTATAATATATGGATGGAATGTAATTATATACTATTGAATGATTAATTGTGATGAATAAATAGATAAAAATATATTTAAATAGATAGAAAACATAACTCAAAATGAAAAGTTTGTTCTTTTGGATTTCCCGTATAGCTAGTCCTAAATATCTTGGTATATGCATCTAACCTCCCTAATAATATTATTTTATTTACTAATTACATGATTTAGAGAACATTTTATGTATATCAGAATTATTATTATTATTATTATTATATGTTCATTTATGGTCGTTTTATTAAGAAATTATATTAATGTTCACCATCTTGAGGATGTTTGTTTCATGGATTGAAGGTTACATACGTTTGTTGATAATGATGGAAGTTATTATCAAATGTATCCACAAATATAATACTGAAGGTGTGTGGAGTATTAATAATTCAAAAATTTGAAATATTTAAAATGTTTTTTTAATATCTTTGGATTTTTGAGTATATATATTATCATTTAAAAGTTAGTTCATTTAGGTTTTTTTCAACAATATTGAACTTAATAGAGTGTATTTAATAATTATGTTCATTTACCCATTTTTTAATATGATATAAAATATAATATACTTATTATGATCACACTTTACTATAAAAAGATCATTATAATCATTTATGAAGTTGGTGTCGAATTTTTTTTCAAATTTCAAAAATTATTCGAAAATATATTTTAAAAAAGATAAAAAAAATTGTTCTTTCTAAAAAATACAATTTTCTATTCTTCATATTGAATATTTTTTTATAAAATTTTAGTTTTTTTATTTTAATTTCTTATTTTTGGTTTAATAAGATTCCCTAATATTGTTTTACTACTTCAATGATCAGGTTAATGATCCAGTTACTATTCTAATGGTTATATTGGTTTTATACTTCCTATAAGTACCTATTATATCCTTTATTCATCTTTCGCTTTAATTTCTCTCAAGTTTATATTCTTCATTTAAAAAAATCTATTACAATAATAACTTTCTATTTATTTTTTATAGTGTTGTTCATGGGAGTGATTATTCAAGGAGACCAATGCGATCCAAAGTATCATATTCTAGTTATTTGATTTTTTTTAATTCCCTATTATTATATTTGATATTATATTGGGTATATTTATCCTTAAAATATGATGTTTGAAAATAATATAGTTATGTTTTTTGGTGTCTAAAATAAGGATATTTTATTTTATATTTTACTATATTACAAAATATGATAGAACTATTTGAGATATAATCTATTATGTCATTATACAATCTTAGGAAGTAGAAGAATTCCCAAACTCTAGTTGAATATATCCTTGATAGGATTAGACATTCCTGTTGTAAGATCCCAGATCTTTATTTTAGGTATTAATCTTGGTTTCGGGTATTTTTAAGAAAAAAGGGGAGATTTTGGAATTTTAGAAGTACACACCATGTACATAGAAGTACACATCATGTACCAGGTTTCCACAGGTATCCATGTCCAAGCCTTGTAATGGATGAGAAATGTTCGTGTGGGGTGACCTGGAGACCTCTTAAAGCGGGGACCGGTTGAGGCATGTACACGGCGTGTACATTAAATTAACACATCATGTACTTTTTTATTTTATTTCATTAAATGTACTGGGGTCGCATCTAATCATCATATTCATCTTATTCTAGCCTCATCTCATCCAGGATATGCTAATAGTGATGTATCTTCTTAGATCCATTTATTTGACATCCTTTCTCTGAATCAAACTCTTTTGGGTGCAATGGAATTGTCTCGGTGAGTCCTTCCTTCTTAAATATTTCCTCCTGATTTCTTCTCTCTCTCACGTTATTCAAGGTTGAAATTTTTTTATGTTTTTTTAGATCTAAGATATTTTATGTAAATTAAATGGGTAAGGTTAAACTATATCAATCATATAACATTGAGGTAGGTGGTTCGTTCCTTACCATTGTTTTTTTTGGAGTTATATATGCCAAAGAGATGAATACCTTGTTTAGGGTATTGCGTGTATTTGGAACTTAACCATGTTTAATGCATGATATGGTTTGTTTGATTAAGAAAGGTTTATTGATTATGGATAAGGTTTATTACCTTTATTATGAAGGTGTTACCCATGTTTTATTTGGTTATGGATGTTGGGTCTAGAAATCATGTCGGGCTGCTTTGTTTCAATGCCTAGTGTTGTTAGGATGGAGTTTTTTTATATGAGATGCATATTCTTGGGACCAAGTTGGATGACGATGTTGTTGGATGATCAAATTAGTTTCTTTTTTTAAGAAAGTTTGAGAAGAATGGAAATCACTTGACTTTGTATAAGTAGGTGATTAAAGACACGAACGTTACAATACTTTCCACCGTAAATCTGATGATGCTTTACTGGTATGTATTTCACAAAGACCATAATTTAGTTGAAGATCTTATGATGAAATATTTATAAAGGAAATGGGGTGAAATTATGTAGCCATTCAGTATGTTTGGTATTGTAGAAGCAGGTGTTTAAGGTGGCGCGGTTTCCCTGTGTTTTCCAAAATTTTGGGGTCCAAATTTCGGAGTTGGGCTAGCGTCACAAAAAGTGTATATTCGTGAAGATAATATCAAAATATGGAAGAGAAATGAATTTCTCAAATATGGGCTTAATGAATTGTATTTCACGAAGACATGAATAAATTTGATGGTGTTATTCGCTATTAAGATGAGCTTCGCGAATGGCAGAGGTGAGGAGCTTCACAAGAAAGCTTTGCGGTGAAAAGGAAGAAGAAGCATCACAGTGGTGTGAAGGAAGAATGATAATAGAAATGGCATAAAGGAAGAAAGTGATTCATGGTGGAATAAATGATTTGATATAATTCTTCACAATTATGAATAGCTTCATGAATCCAGAAAATAACCGTGGTGCTTCACAAAACAGAGTGAATTTCAGTGGAAATTTTGGAGCTCCGTGATTTGATGCTGACATGGTGGTGAAGTGGATGGAAGGTTCTAGAGTTGGAGGGAAAATACTAAAAATTGGCCACTACTCCCTCAAGATAAGTATAGAGGCATAACGAGAATTATATATATCTCTAATTTCAAAGAAGGTTCGCAGAGGAAGCGAGATCTGTGAAGGTTGTAAGCTTCACAAACGAAAGTACCTTCATGGTGAGCCATTGAGCATTGTGATACAAGAACTTAGAAAAGAACAATCTTTTCTCCACAAAATAGTTAGAACTATGTTCTAGTGAGCTTTGTGAACTATGGATCATTTCAAACTAGAGTGCTCTGTGAAGCTAGGAGGTTCATGAAGGAGCATCGTGAAGGAGCTTTGTGAGCTAAAAAATTCAGTACCCAAATTAAGTGTGAAGTTCTTTCATGCGAATCAGGATGTGGCTGGGGTATAAGACTAACAATCATTATGAAGTCCAAGTAGTTCCTATTAGATTCAGTATAGGAAGTAGAATATTTGTTTTCAAAGGTCATATTTTTTAATGGTTATCAAGAAGAATAGAGATATTGCTTTACACTATTTGTGCTTAGAGGGTTCCCACATACATGAGGATTATCTCCCAAGAACTATAGGAGTGAAAGGGAATATCATACTCATTGTATTCTACATCAAAAGATTTTTTTTCTAGTAGATTTTGTGGAACTATATTATTTTAGTACAATACCAAGGACATAGCTACTATTGTTGAGTAGTGAACCCTATAAATCTTATGTTCATGTGGTTGTGTGTGTTTCGCAGGGAAATGACTATTTAACAGGAGGCGAATGTTATTACTAAAAGGAGAAACATAAAAGAAAAAGGTATCACTTATTCACCCACTCCCCCTCTAAGTGATACTTGGATCCTGGCTAGGTAACTTCACATATGTTTTGCATTATGAAAGTATGACCAAGGGAATTGACTATGAGAGCTTCTCAAAGAATGGTCTTTTAATTATGAATTGTTATTATAATTTACCAGGGGTATTGACTGCGGGAGATGCCATGGGTAACTGACCATAGGGGGTAGACTATGAGAGATACCCAGAGGGTCTTCTATAAATAAATTCAAGACCAAAGGTCATTGACTGTGAGAGATTCTACAGGGTCATTAAACTTTATTTTTTTTATAAGAACAAGGGGTATTGACCTTGAGAGCTACCTAGGTGGTCCTTGGTATTGGATTAGTTCTTGTGAGACCAATGGGTTAGACTATGTGAGATTTCCCATAGGGTCATTATTATTATTAACTAAATGATATGTAAAAACAAGGGGATTAGGTTGTGAAGAACATTCCAAAAAAAAAATTTGGAAGTGTTTTTATGATTATCACATGACTGAAAAGCCAAATCACAAGCTTAGACTCGGTATTTTTTATCATTTAGAAGGACTTTTGAGATGTTTGTTTATTATGGTTGTATAGGGTGATACAGATCTTAGGCTATATCCCGAGGATACATTATTTAATGGTTTGAATAATTAATTAATGTATGTAAAGGTAATTGGAACCATATTTGTTTACATTTGAGTACATCTTTTTTTAGCTTCATTTCATTATATTCCCAACTATATATATTCACTGACATTTAGGCATTGATCTTTTGGTGATTTCATACTGGGATTCACCTCACACCCAGTTTGGGTCAGGCTTTTGGACCCAAACATATTATATGGCTGTAGGCATAGATATATGGAAATTATCCTTCTGTATCGGATACTTGATTGTTGTGGACCTAGGGAGCATGGGACCATGCTGAGGCTTACGATGTTTTTGGAGTTTATTTACTTTTTAGTACTTTGGTTTCGGTTTTTATTCCATCATTGTGTCTTCTTTCGATGCCTTCCTAGACTCATGAGACATGATTTATTTATATATCTGATGCATTTGATTTTACTATAAGTCTTCCACTATTTACCTTGTTGTATGGTATTGCTGCTTCTTCTACTTTTATTATTTTTCATTCTGTTGTGCATACTCTTCCAATGAGGGCATTGTTTACCCACTATCATACCCAAGTCCCTCAGTACTAGTTAGTAGCCTCTGGCATTCGTCGAAATGTGCTTTAGGCCATGTGACCAACCAGGTATGGGGCACCTTTAGGTGGCACCTGGAAGTGAGATGTTTCCAAGTCATATCATAGGAAGGTTGTTTTCATCTTTGTTTTACTGTTTGGATCCTATAGACATGAATAAGAAGTAATGGGTTAAATTTAATAAGATATTATTATGAGTAGCTAACCCGTGTACAAGGAAAATCCAATTTACCTCGATTATTGAAATTTTCTAGTTTTTTGATTTGTTACAATTGATTTGATTTCATCGTTGGGTGGTTCACATGATTTGTGTTATAATCATTTATATTATTGAGGTTTTATTTCTATTTCAACCCCATGAGATGAGGGTACTCCATCTCATGCATCATATAAGAACATGATAGGGATCACATGTCATGCATTCTTATCATGACATTTAGGGTGCATTACTGATTTCATGATGTTGTGATAGATGTAGTGTTAGAGATGCATGTTTTTCTAATAGATGTTGTGATAGAATACCTGCTATTTTGATAGTGTATTGGAAAATTTTAATGTTTCATTTGGATGGATGCCAGAATTTGGTCCCTTTGGAGTTATGGGCCCTCTTGAATCAGAATTTGGTGGATCATATTTAACTTTAACTGAATTATATTATTATATGACATGAATATGATGCCAAGATTTAATTTTTGGGAAGTATGGGCCCCAATGGATTTGAATTTGGAACATTAATGCATGTTTTAGTGTTTTTATGGGGTTCTAGAATAGTTTTTAAGGATTACTGTCTGAAAAAACCCAGAATACAATGTGTGTGATGATGAATGCATGCCATATATACTTATTTTTGGGAAGAAAATGTTTTTCTTAAGTATATGTCATGTATTTTATATAAACGCCATGTAGTCCTTATCCATGTGACTGACTGTGTGAGTAGAGACACGGGGTTAGGAAATGTTGGGTGACCCACGTTGTGTACCTGGAGTACACACTGTGTTGTAAGAGTCATTTATCCAGTTGTGGGACCAATGAAATGGGTGGATAAAATATATGTATTACATATCGTGTTTTGTTCTTGAACATCATGTAGAGTAGACTGTGTCACTAACTTTCTGACTAACCACACTGGTGGTTATAAATTAAGGGGTACACTCCGTGTCTAGGGTGAACAAACTATGTAGTGTTACCCAGGGATGAACTGCGTGTTTAGTCGTGTAGAAGAATTCAGATAGGAGGAAGTGATTCAACTACACACTGTGTCTCAAGGAGAACATGTTGTGTCTAGGGATGTTACACGATCAGGTTTGGAAGAGGTACATGCCATGCTAAAATCTGAAGGGAACATGTTGTATAGGGGTTATACACGTCGTGTACCCCTATTTTGTAAGACATGATTGTTTCTTATCTTGTTCCCTTCTCGCACTTCTATGTTTCAGTACTTAAAAATTTTGTACTAAGTTGTGCTCTTGACCTTACATATTCATGCCACTAAGACATCTTCTGGTTGTATGCCAGATATAAGGAAATGATCAGACACTAGAAATGGGTGATTAGGGACTACCAGAAGATCCTACCGTCATGTCTTCCTTGGCACCAGCTATTAAACCAGACATAGTTGTTGATGCACAGTTCCAATAAGGCATCATGGGGATGATTCAGACCTTCCCAGGAGCACCACATCCAACCCCGCCTATGGGAAGTCTTACACGTGTGTCCCAGCAGTAGCATCCTCCCACTTTTTCTGGGGATGAAGTACCACAGGATGCAGAGTCATTGTTGAAGGCCATACTAGCTATCTCTGATCATCTAGAGACATCTGCGAAGAGGAGATTGAATCTCACGACGTACATGTTATGTGATTCCACCAAGATATGATGGGATGTTATCTCACAGGTGGTATTTCATTGGGATATGTCTTGGGAAGAGTTTCAGAGGAAATTCTATGACTACATCTATCCAGAGACGTTGAGGGACAATCAATCCCAAGAGTTCAAGCATTTGAAGTAGGGCGCTCTTTCAGTGATGGATTACTCTTCTAGTTTTATAGAGCAGTTCTGCTTCACAACAGTTCTAGGAGGTGAAGAGTTATCTTTGTCCATGATATTTGAGGATGGTCTCAGGTATGACATCTGGTCATTGGTGAATGTCTTCTGGATAACTTATATGACTACTATAGTGAATCAGTTCATTATTATTGAGTGTAATATGAGGGAGTTGGGAGCTATCAGCGAAGGCAGTTCTGCATCAAGGGCTAGTACGCCTTCAACAGATAGCAAGAACCACTGTATGGGGCATACACACAATATTTCTTTAGGTATCCAGGTGGTATGATACCAGTGTGGATAGAGTATGCATACTAGGCAATATTTCTTGAGATACCCAGTTGAGTACCGATTTTGTGGCAAGATGGGTCATCTACAATGTTATTGTCAGTGGTTCTCACCATTAGTGAGTGATAAGGGTTCTTCTATGACTCCAAACTTTGGAGAAGGACAACCATTTTCTCATCAGAGAGGGAACTATAGTTTGTCTAGATGTTTAGTCCCAGGAGGTGGTTTTGGAAGTGGTAGTCATGATTTCGAATTTTCGTGACAGGAGGGTGGATCAGCTCAGGGTAATCAGGCAGGGTCTTATGTTCGTGGTGTAGGTTACACTTTTTTAGTGGAGTAAACCCAACAAGAGAAGGATCTGGGACCCTCTACGGTTGGAGGCACGATTTTGGTTTCCTTAGTTTTATCTTCTACTCTTTTCGATATAGTGGGTTCCCATAGCTTTATATATGTGTCTGTTGTGAAGAAATATGGGCTTTGTATCTTTCCTTCTGCTGATATCTTGATATTGGACACTGTGTTGGGGACTAGAATACCTAGTGTATGTCTGTTCAGGGAGTTACCTATTGAGGTTGGTCGGTGTAATTTCATACGGGGCCTTTATATTTTATATATGACGGGATATGACATCATTCTAAAAATGGACTAGTTAGTTCCCTTGAAGGAAGTAGTCGATTTCTATCAACGTACGGTGAGTTTCACATCACCAGAGGGTGAATTATTTCTACATAAGGGCGAATGGGATGTCTAGATGAGGAGAGTTATACCTGATCATCACTGGTTAAGAGGTGTTATATCCCAGATTTGTAGTTTATATCTGGATGACCAGGTGACTTTGTAGATGGACTTTCTTCCAGTGGTCTGTTATTTTAGGGATGTCATTCAAGACTACTTTTCAGGTTTCCATCCAGAGTGAGAAGTAGACTTTTCCATTTATCATGTTCTAGGAGCAGCACCGGTGTCCATTCCTCCTTATTGGATGGCTACAGTAGAGTTACAAGAGCTCAAGAAGCAATTAGAGGAGTTACAGGCGAAGGGTTTCATCCAACCCAGTACTTCTCATTGGGGTTTGTCTATCCTATTTTCATTGAAGGTGGATGGTACCCTCAGACTTTGTGTGTATTATCCTAATCTGAACCAATAGGCGGTCAAGAACTGATATCCTTTGTAGAGGATTGATGATCTCTTTGATCAGCTTCGAGGAGCCAAAGTGTTCCCCAAGATTGACTTGAGATCTAGTTATCATCATTTGCATGTTATACCATCAGATATACCTCTTACAAACTTTCAAAGCAGGCATGTCCTATAAGAGTATGTGGTTATGTCATTCGGTCTCACAAACGCACCTGTAGTTTTCATAGAACTGATGAACTAAATGTTCCATCCTTACTTGGACTCCTTCATGGTTGTTTTCATTGATGATAACTTGGTGTACTATCACACTCAACGTGACCATGTAATCCATCTTGATATCATTTTCAATAAACTGAGATAGAATCAGTTATATTCTAAGATCTCAAAATTCCATTTTTGGATGGACTATATTCACTTCTTGGGTCATGTTATCTCAAAGACAGGAGTATTAGAAGACCCATAGAAAGTGAGAGTAGTAGTTTACTAGGAGAATCTAAAGAACATCATTGAGGTACAGAGTTTTATGTGGATGGTTGGTTACTACATACATTTTATATAGGATTTTTCATGCTTAGCAGTGCCACTAAGGGGCTTCACTAAGAAGTGGGTGAAGTACATATGGACAAATTCCTGCAATTAATCCATTTAGGAGCTAAAATTAAGGTTGACATCAATACTGTTGCTGATTTTTCAGAGAAGGACAAGAGATACACTATTTACTATAATGCATTAGGTATCGGTCTTGGAGCAGTGCTTATGAATGGGTGAGGAGTCATTGTGTATGGGTATCGGTAGTTATGGCCACATGAGAGAAATTATATGAATACAGTCTCGAGTTAGCTGCATTTGTACATGCTTTGCATTGTTGGAGACATTATCTTTTGGGAGAACACTTTGTGGTGTTCACTGAGCACAAAAGTCTCAAGTATATCTTTAATTGGTATGATCTGAATTTATGACAGTGAAGGTTGGTTTAATACCTTCAGTATTTTGAATTTGAGCTTTCCTACATGCCAAGGAAAGACAATGAAGTGGATGATGTTTTGACCAGGAGGACTTAGATATTGGAAGTTCAAGAGGCCAGTAGTGTGTCGCAGCTTATGGCTCTATTATATAAGATGCATTTGGTGGTGCATGACACATAGGGTCATATTTTTCTTTCTTCTGTAGTTGTTACATCTACTCTATTGGATCAGGTGCGAATGAGATAGTTATCAGATTCTAGGGGCCTAGTCCTACAAGAGAGAGAGTCATGGTAGGAACCCACTAATAGATGGACCGTAGGAGAGGATGATATCTTAGGTTTTCATGGACACGTATGGGTGTCAGTTCTGGTTGCTAGGTATGAAGAGGGATGTTGTTTCTTTGTTATGAGATGTTCCACCTATTAACAGGTGAAAGAATAGCATCGGTGACCAGCAGAACTTTTAATGTAGTTACCCATTCTTGAGTGGAAGTGGAATGATGTCGTAATGGATTTCATGATAGGGTTACCAAGATCTCCTTGGGGGAATGTTGCAGTTTCAGTTGTCATCGGCAGACTCATGAATGTTTCACACTTTTTACTGATCAAGGAGACCTTCAATGTTGATTAGATATTATGTTTGTACAACTGATATATTGTACATTTCCATGGGGTTCCACACTCAATGGTTTTAGATTGGTACGCCCACTTTACTACTTGTATCTACAAGGGACTATAGAGGGATATGAGTACATAGGTACTTCTGAGTGCATCTTACCATCCCCAAACAGATGGCCAATCCGAGCACACGATTCAGGTGTTAGAGTACACTCTTCGAGCATACGTCCTAGATTTTGGAGGTTATTAAGATAAAGACATACCGTTGGTGGATTTTTCCTTTAATAATAGTTTTAGGAAACTATTTAGATGGCACCTTATAAGGTCCTATATGGTGGACAATGCAGTTCACCAATATGTTGGCTAGAGGTAGGCGGGGTAGCTATGCTGGGACCTCGTCTTGTCTAGGAGACCATAGAGCCAGTGGAGTTGATTCTGAAGAGGATGGTTAATGCACAGTCTCATCAGAAGTCTTATGCTGATCAGGTGTGATGACCTCAGGAGTTCAAGGTCGGATTTCATGTTTTCTTATGTCTCACACCGAGTTTGGGACATAGGAGGATTAGGAGACCGGTAATTATTTCCCTAAGATAAGTTGGGCCATTTGAGGTTTTCGAGAGAGTGTGGACGGTTGCCTATCAGTTTTAGTTACCTCAGAGGCACCAGGACATGAATGATGTCTTCCATGTTTCTCAGCTATAATGTTAATTCTCATACCCATCTCATCTTTTTCAACCTGAGGATGTTGAGATAGAGGTAGATGCATTGTTCGAGGATCATCTTATCCGAATTGTTGATCAAAGCACAAAGGTTCTTCATGGCCATTCAGTTCCTCCAGTTAGGTGCTATGGAAGCATGAGAGAGTACAGGACGAGACATGGGAGAGGGAGGCCGATGTTCGATCATAGTGTCCAGAGCTGTTCGAGGATTTTTCTTCACCACCATGTTCGGAAAATTTGGGGATGAATTTCATTAAGGGTGTATTTTGTAAGAACCTAGATCTTCATTTCAGGTATGAATCTTGATTTTTTGTGTTTTTGAGAAAAGGGGATATTTTTTAATTTTAGATGTACATGTCGTCTACTTAGAAGTACACATCGTGTACCATGTTGTCATGGGTAGTCGTGTGCTGGCCATGTAACGGCCGATAAATGGCCATGTGGGGTGACCTGGAGATCACCTAATATAACACCCTATGATTTTATGAAAAATATTCATTTTAATTTCATTAATGTCTTGTGTTGTATGCTACACCAAAAAAAGATTGCACAATACACATCCCTGACTTGGCTTGCATTACACGCAATTGCGACCTTCCACGATAGCATGTGTCGTACGCAATACCGAGTTTCGCTAAACAATGATATGTTATATAAACTAGCTGTTATGAATAGTAATACCCACTTTTTAAAATTTTATAAATTTTATCTTTCCAAATTGAATTCATTTTTGTATTCGGAATATCAAAATTATCCTAGGGTGAATTTTTGGTATTTTTTTGAAAACATTCAATTTTTGATGAATAGTGAAAACACTAGGTTACTATTTAAAAACCGACTTTTTATTTAAATAATTATTTATTTTAGTTAAATTTATATTAGGTCAAAATTGAAAAATATTACCTATATAAGTTCAATTTAATTCAATAGAGTCATTTTATATTAATTTTATATATATAAAAATTTCATTGAACTTTTCACCGTCTTTTACCAACCTCCTAGGAGAATTTTGAAATTCACATAAAACATAATTTTTCTGCTTCTGTGAGTGGAATTTCGAAAATCCGAGAGACACGGTTAATATCAGGGACTAAAATGTGGTTCAATGAGATGAAAATAATTTTTGGTGAAAAGGAACTTTTTTAGTTTTATTTACCACGGTTAAAAGTAAATACAGTAATTAAGGGTCAAAATGATATTATTATTACCCTAACACATGTCATAATTCTATTGGATATGTGTAATTCGACCAAAATCAACCTTAGGAATAAAATATTACCATTTAGGTCCCCTTGGATTAGATTAGGACAATTATTATTAATTTATTTAAAGAAGGGTTAAAATAGTTAAAATCAAAGATTAATAACTAAATCATTTTTACTATAGGGTTATACATAAGATAAATTCAACTATAAATATTTATTAGTAATATAAAATGATTTAATACATAATGGTATTTTATTTATAATTTTTAGACATTAAATAATTTAATTTATTTATGACACAATGATGAGAGAGTAATTATCTTATTAATGAAATATTGATATAATTGATGATATAAATACCCAAATAACTGTAATATGAGACTTTTTAAGAATTAAACTAATTTTATAGGTTAATATGAAATGTTAGTATTGATTTAATTAATGTTTTTATAACTAATCATACTGTTATTATTTTCACAAAAATCAATTTCCAAATGGTGTCTAAATTGACATAAAATAGTTTTTACAACAAATATTATATTATTAATTGTTAATATATTCCTAAAAATCTATGTTTTGGCCAAGATACTTATCTCATGATAGGTGTATCATTAATGTACCACTTTGGAATCTCTTGTATGTATATAGTATGTTTATTAACTATATAATATATAAATACAAAGTGACCTGGTAAATGCCAATCTAATTAACTAAGAGTTAAAAATAAAAGATAAGGTTAATATAATGACACAATACAATCTAAAATCTATTGGTTTAGAGGATTTCGAACCATCCCCACCTTATCTTCTAAATAAATCATTTTGTAGCTATTATAAACTGAATATTACTTTTTATAAAATAATATTTTAAGTTTTTACAAAGGTGCCCCTCTTTTCCCTTATAAAAAGGGCACCCCTTCCCTCTTCTCTTCACACCCTTTTGAGCCTTGAAGCACGGCCAACCCATGATAATTTCTCTTCTCCACTTCCATAGAAACATTCCATAGGTTCTGGTCTTCTCAAAAGGCCAACTCTACCTCCTTAAGAGGAATATTAAACGAGATTTGTCGAAGAAGAGGTAATCTCTTCTAACGATTCTTTCAAGTTTCTTTCTTATTCAACTTCTTCTTATTTAGTTTTTTCATTATAAAGTAATAAAATAAGTATCTATAATATAATGATATGTTATTATAAATATGAAACAACCCTATTTCACCTTCTATCCATCCTACGGAAATGAAATCACCGCGCGTGCGTACGTACGGAATATTGTCTCCACGCCGTGGTGTAATATGTTTTTCCACCACCACCTTAATTGGATGGGTATAATGGTGTAAAGAATAACTATATATGATTATTATAACATCATACTGATTCGAAGATTTTATATCATCCCCTCAAATTCCATTCAATAAATATGGGAACGATATCATCACTCGTGCGTACGTGCGGATTACCATCTCCACGACGCGATGAGATTCATTTTCCATGTTAATTATTCAAGAATGATTATAAAGTATATATAATAAAAAATCATGAAATATATGACATAATAATGCTACTGTATTTATGTATATATATATATTAATTTCATCTACTTAATTCAATAAGGAGACAAAAAACAGCGTTCATGCGTACGTACGACCTACCGTCTCTATGAACGGTGTATTTCATTTCATTTATCTATCTATTATATATATATATACTGAATATATATATGATATATACATCATGATTTACATTCTGTAAGTAAGTAAATAAAGATATATGTAATAATAATATCAAGAACAACATGTCCAATGACGTACGATAAATAAAACGATTTTACCCAAAACACTGCTTTAACATGGAATTTTCAAAAGAACGGGTAATATAAAGTCATAGGTGAACCATATATGATATCATAACAATGAATATGATTATTTAATAAGTCAATGACATTATTTAAATCATTATATAGTAGGTCCGGATACGTATGAATTATATTGGACCTATGGTAAGGGATAATTATTCCAATCTCATTCTTATCCGAGATTGTTTATTCGTAAGTATTTACTGGGGGTTATGTTTATTATCAATGTCCATATTTTCTCAAAATGTTTTTATAAAATGTTTAATTTTCTAACATGTATTTTTAAAGTCATTATTACCCTTTTTTTAGTTTTACCACATCGTATGGAAGGAATATTTCTTTTGTTTACCATATGAGGTACTTTTTGACATTTCTGACAAAAGTGCATGAAGAATGTAATTTCTAACTTATACGACATGAACGGATTTTTACAGTTTCATAACACCTCATTTTCATGAATCTTACTCTATAATATTTTATTATTGTTTTCAACAAAATACTTTTCTTTTCAAATTGCAGGGAATTTTGTGAATAGAAAATGATTTTGAAGAAGAAAGGATATTTTCCTCAAGAATTAATTTCAAGTGTTTTATCAAAACCATTTTCCATCTAAGATGGTATTATTTCATATGTGTATTTTTCAAGAATAATGTCTCTATGATTTACATGGTTTCACTTTTTTTATGATGAAATATCCATTTGTTTTATATGGATTATGTGATGATGGGACGATGTTTATGAAACCCATTTTATTTTTTTGGGTTATGATGAATGTTTTATGTTTATTTTGGGGCAAAAGTAAGAATGATTTCATTATGAGATGTGTGGGACCTATATATCCCTCCAATTAATTCGGTAAAGATTTATATCTCATGAGATAGAAATGGATGGAACTTTAAGTTAATCTGGTTCAGTGTTACAGGACTGGGACGAAGAGTGAACTTGATTCAGAATGGGACTTTGTCCACTAAGATGGTCTTGGCAGCAATGCCTTCGCTACTATGGAAATCATAACATGTGCTTAATGGATTCCAAAATTACATGTTTTATTCCCATGAAAGTTTATCATGATTAATGTTACTTTATGATCTATGCCTTATGTACTTCCATGATGTATGTCTTTGCACAAGATTTTGATGATTAGATTTTATGTTCATGTTTTTTCATTCAAATTTTTATGGATTGTTTTATGTTCTCTATGCTTACCCTTACTAAGAATTTGAGCTCACTCATTATATGTTTTCTTTTCCCATGGATTTAAAGAAAGGATTTAGGTAAGAAAACAAAAGGGAAGATCTTTATGGGAGATGGTGAAGATCTTTCACCACGATTAGAAGATTATTTCCCATGTTTCCAAAGACACTAAACTATTATGGTCCTTGTGTGTATGTTTTTGTTATGTATTAAGTATTACGCAAAAGTAATGTAATGTCCATGTACGTCATGATTCAGGTATCTAAAGTTGGTATCAGAGGAAAGGTTTAGATAACCTTTGAAAAACAAGGATGCGAAAAATTTACTGAGATCCCTAGAGATATTTCTAAGGTATGTCTACGGATATCCGTAAGGTTAAGTATAAGTATAGGTTATAATACTAGAATTATGGTAACGATATTAGAATTAAACCTAAGATGTTATATATTTAAGGTACTCCCACTTTATTATGTTGTTTTCCTATAATGATTTTTCCTCTCACACTAATCTTTTTGGGTTTTAGACGATGGCTGGAACCCGAATGGACTGTGTTGATCAATGTAATGGACAATGAAATGATTTTCCTCCTGAGCAACCAAATGTGATGGGAGATGGAGTGAAAAATCATATTGCTATACTTACACAAGCTATGAAGCATTCTGGATTTCCAAATGATCAGAGAAGGGAACAATATTCTATTGAGTCCTTCATGAGGCAACGCCCACCATCTTTCAATGGGTCTTCTAATCCACTTGTTTCTGAATAATGGATCAGTACCATTGAAAAGGTATTTTCCATACTTCACTGTTCAGAACATGAAAAAGTCATTTTAGATGTTTACCATTAGAAGGTGAAGCAGACCAGTGGTGGACTCTAATTAAGAATACAAGGTCCCAAGATGAAATTGGGTCCATAGAATGGGCCGAGTTCAATAACTTATTTTTCAATAAGTACTTCCCTCATATTCTTCGAACAAAGACATAGAAGGAGTTTCTTGGACTAAAGAAAAAGGATGATGAATCTGTTGGTATATACGAATCGAATTTTACAAGGCTTTCAAGGTATGAATCTGGGTTTATCATCCAACATAAAATTAATGTGGTTCGATTCTTCAGTTGCTTAAAACCAAGTCTTCGATGGGAATTGGCTATAAGAGACTTAAGTAGCTTTGAAGAAATTGTGTGTTGTTCTATCAAGGTAGAAATGGAATTTTGTGTCACATATCTATCTCATGGATTTGATAAGAAATGAAAGACGGAGTTCACAGTGAAATCTCAAAATAATGGTGAAAAGAATATGAATGTTTCCTTATTCTCAAAGTGTGGAAAGAAGCATGGTGTATATTGTCTTAACGTGACTAGAAAATGTTTTTTAAGTGTGGAAAAGAAGGTCATCAAGCAGCTGAGTGTCAAGTAATGGAAAAAGGGTTGCTAATGATGTGAATAAAGAAAAGACTACAGAGAACACACCACCAATACTTTAATGCTTCAAGTGCAATAAAATGGGGCATTATGAAAATCAATTCCCTAATCCAAGGGTTAATGATGATTGACATGAGCAACCACTTAAGGCAATGGACAAAGGGAATTCACATGAAATAACTATTGGTGATGTTGAATATGACAACGATATGGTGAAATGATTAAGTGTTTAGGTAATGGGATTCCAAAATAATGTTGTATATAGTATCGTGGAATTTTGGAATATTTATTTATTGGTCTATTGTGGTTTTCAATAATTTTATGGTACCGGTAACCAGGGAAAGTAATTGATATATTTTTAGAAAGAAGATGATATGTGCATAATGAAGGGATAAGGTGAAAATTAAATGTTTGACAGTATTCATGAGCTCATGATTGATATAAGTAAAAATTTATATCATGGTTTGAGTATATAGAATTTTGGGGTTTTGGTATGTGGAAAGAGTTAACTTTTGACAGAACTCATCTTTCCACTAAGGTTCAATGGGTATTCTTTTTTCAAGATAATACATGATTAAGGAATTCGAATGTTTGGAATGTGACCAACAAGACATATCTTATGATATATGGGGATTGACGATGGTATTAACATGCTTGTTATATGAACTCCCTGGTAATCCTTTTCACTATAATATGAGAATGGACAGTAGTATTTTGGATTAACCTAAAGATTGGAATGGATTATGTTAGACAGAAGTTAGTATTGTTTAAGGCTAGATCCTTTTCAATATTATTAATGTAAAGTTATAATATTGTATTTTTAGAAAAAAAGGACAATCGGCAGGATGGGCGACAGCCCGTCACGTTGGACATGGCTGTGGGAATCAAACTCACACCCGAAGTGCGACAAGCCTTTATTTCCTACCACTGGCCTACAAGAAGTCCCTGGTTAGTAGAAAATGGTTTTATTTTATTATGCAGGATGATAGATGAAGTATGAGTCCATTTTGGAACCATATATGATTAATATCACCATATATGGAATTATGTATATAACTTTTGCTAACTTATGTTTGAGACAGATGGAATGACCTATCATTCTATCGCATGATCTGCTAAAACATCATGAAATACAAATTCAACTTCATTTCTTAATGATATGAAGTGGAAATTGTTCAAGGTATGAACAACAGTGAGATTATACCAAAATAAAGTAAGTATTTCTTCTAATTCAAATTCTTCAACATTAAGGAAATGATCTTGAAAACAATAAATGTTGTCCTAGTGCCCTTATATCCGATGAATTAGATGGTACCCAAGATCATCAGAAATTTATGGCTTTGTGATTGTTGGATTTTTCATAGCCATGTTCTCTACCACTCGCCATCAAAATATGACAGTTACAATTCTCTTCCATATCCATATTTTCATCTATGTTCTCTTATGTGGAAACCCAATGATTAGTTAATTTGGGTAACCATTACGTTTTATACTTTAGTTTTTGAAGTGTAGTTTTGGTATTCCCTTTTATGATGTGGGTTTATATTAAAGAATCTTTCGAGTAGTAAACCATTTATAACCCCGACGAATTTCGAGGGCGAAATTCATTTTAAGTGGGGTAGAATGTAACACCATGAGATTTTATGAAAAATATTATTTTTAATTTCATTAATGTCTTGTGTTGTACGCTATCCCAAAAGGATCTTTCATGACACGCATCCCTAACTTGGCTTTCATTAAACGCAATCGAGACCTTCCCCAATAGCATGTGTTGTACGCAATTCCGAGTTTCGCTAAACAATGATATGTTATATAAACTAGCCGATATGAATAGTAATACCCACTTTTTAAAATTTTATAAATTTTATCTTTCGAAATAGACTTCATTTTTTGATTTGGAATATCGAAATTAGCCTAGGGTGAATTTTTTGTATTTTTCTAAAAACTTTCAATTTTTGATGAATATTGAAAACACTGGGTTACTATTTAAAACCCAACATTTTATTTAAATAATTATTTATTTTATTTAAATTTATTTTAGGTCAAAATTGATACATAATACCTATATAAGTTCAATGTAATTCATTGGATTCATTTTATAATAATTTTAGATATATAAAAATTTTATTGGACTTTTCGCCGTCTTTTACCCACCTCCTAGGAGAATTTGGAAATTCACATAAAACATAATTTTACCACTTCTGTGAGTGGAATTTCAAAAATCCGAGAGACACAGTTACTATCAGGGACTAAAATGTGGTTCAATGAGATGAAAATAATTTTTGGTGAATGGCAATTTTTTACTTTTATTTACCATAGTTAAAAGTAAATAGGGTAATTAAGGGTAAAAATGATATTATTATTACCATAACACATGTCCTAATTCTATTTTATAAGTATAATTCAACTAAAAACAACCTTATGAATAAAATATGACCATTTAGGTCCACTTGGATTAGATTAGGACATTTATTATTAATTTATTTAAAGAATGGTTAAAATAGTTGAAATCAAAGTTTAATAACAAAATCATTTTTAATATATGGTTATACATACAATAAATTATACTATAAATATTCACTAGAAAGATAAAAAGATTTCCTAAATAATTTTATTTTATTTATAATTTTTAGACATTAAATAATTTAATTTATTTATGACACAATGATGATGCACTAGTTATCTTATTAATGAAATATTAACATCATTGATGTTATAAATACCCAAATAAATGTAATCTAAGACTTTTTATGAATTAAAATAATTTCATAGGTTAATGTGACATGTTAGTATTGATTTAATTAACTTTTTTCGAACTAATCATGTGGTTATGATTTTCAGAAAAATCAATTACCAAATAGTGTCTAAATTGACATAAAATATTTTTTAAAACAAATATTATATTATTAATTGATATTATATTCATTAAAATATAAGGTTCGGCCAAGATATTTATCTCATGATAGGTGTATTATTAATGGTCCACTTGGTGGTCTCTTGGATGTATATGGTAATTTTATTAACTATATAATATAAAAATACAAAGTGACATGGTAAATGTCAATCTAATTAACTAAGAGTTAAAACTAAAAGAAAATGTTAATATAATGACTCAAACATGTCCAAAATATATGTTTTAGAGAATTTCGACCCATCCCCACCTTATCTTAGAAATAAATCAATTTGGAGCTATTATAAACCGAATAAGTCTTCACTATCAAATAATATTTTAAGTTTTTCCAAAGGTTCCCCTCTCCTCCCTTATAAAAAGGGCACCCCTTCCCTCTTCTCTTGACACCCTTTTGAGCCTTTAATCTCGGCCATCCCATGAACATTTCTCTTCTCCACTTCCCTAGAAAAATTCTGGAGGTTCTGGTATTCTCAAAAGACCAACTCTACCACCTTAAGACAAAGCATAAAAGAGGTGCGTCGAAGAAGATGTAATCTCTTCTAACGATTCTTTCAAGTTTCTTTCTTTTTCAAATTCTTCTTATTTAGTTGTTTCATTATTAAGTAATAATATCAGTATCTATAAAATACTGATATGTTATTATAAATAGGAAAAACCCCTATTTCACCTTCTATCCATCCTACATAAAATGAAATCACCAAGCGTGCGTACGTACGGAATACTGTCTCCACGCCGTGGTGTAATCTATTTTTCCACCACAACCTTACTTGGATGGGTATAATGATGTAAATAATAACTATATATGATTATTATAACATCATACAGATTATAAGATATTATATCATCCACTCTAATTCCATTCAATAAATATGGGAATGTTATCATTGCTCGTGCGTATGTTCGGATTACCGTCTCCACGACGCGATGAGATTCAATTTCCATGTTAACAATTAAAGAATGACTATAAAGTATATATAATAAGTAATCATGAAATATATTACATAATAATGATACTGGATTTATGTATATATATATATCTATTTCATCTACTTAATTCAATAAGCAAACAAAAAACATCGTTCATGCGTACGTACGGCCTACCGTCTCCATGAACGGTGTATATCATTTCATTTATCTATCTATTATATATATATATATATATTTACTGAATATATATATGATATATAAATAATAATTTACATTCTGTAAGTAAGTAAATAAAGATATATGTAATAATAATATCAAGAACAACAAGTCCAGACATGTATGATAAATAAAACGATTTTACCCAAAACGCTGCTTTAACATGCAATTTACAAAAAAACGGGTATTATAAAGTCATAAGTGAACCATATATGATATTATAACAATGAATATGATTCTTTAAAAAGTAAATGACATTATTTAAATCATTATACATGAGGTTTGGATACGTACGAAGCATATCCGACTTAAGTTAAGGGATAATTATTCCAATCTCATTCTTATCCGAGATTGTTTATTCATAAGTATTTACAGGGGGTTATGTTTATTATCCATGTCCATATGTTCTCAAAATGTTTTCATAAAATGTTTACTTTTCATCCATGCATGTTTAAAGTCATTCTTACCCTTTTTTTACTTTTACCACATCGTATGGAGGGAATATTTCTTTTGTTTACCATAGGATGTACTTTTTGACTTTTCTGACAAAAGATTGAGAAGAATGTTATTTTTAAATTATACGGCGTGAACAGATTTTTACGGTTTCATAACGCCTCATTTTCCTGAAGCTTACTCTACAAGATTTTATTACTATTTTCAACAAATTACTTTTCTTTTAAAATTTCATGGAAATTTGTGAAAAGAAATTGATTTTGAAGAAGAAATGATATTTTCCTCAAGAATTAATTTCAAGTGTTTTATCAAAACCATTTTCCATCTAAGATGACATTATTTCATATGTGTATGTTTCTTGTATAATCTCTCTATGATTTAAATGGATTCACTTTTCTTATGATGAAATATCCATTTGTTTTATATAGATTATGTGATGATGGGATGATGTTTATGAAACCCATTTTATTTTTTTGGGTTATGATGAATGTTTTAAGTTTATTTTGTAGCATAAGTAAGAATGATTTCATTTTGAGATTTGTGGGACCTATATCTCCCTCCCATGTATTGGGTAAAGATTTATATCTCATGAGATAGACATGGCTGGAATGGTTTGTTAATCTGGTTTAGTGTTACAGGACTGGAACGAGGAGTGAACTTGATTCAGAATGGGACTTTGTCCACTAAGATGGTCTTGGAAGAAATTCCCTAGCTACTATGGAAATCATAACATGTGCTTAATGGATGCCACAATTACATGTTTTATTCCCATGCTATTTTATCATGATTATTGTTCCATTATTATCTATGCCTTATGTAATTCCATGATTTATATCTTTGCTCAAGATTTAGTTGTTTAGATTTTATGTTCATGTTTTTTCATTCAAATTTTTATGGAATGTTTTATGTTCTCTATGCTTACCCTTACTGAGCATTTGATCTCACCCTTTATATGTTTTCTTTTCCCCAGGATTTAAAGAATGGTTTTAGGTAAAAAAACAAAAGCTGAAGATCTTTATGGGAGATGTTGAAGATCTTTCTCCACGATTAGAATATTATTTTCCGTGTTTCCAAAGACACTAAACTATTACGGTCCTTGTGTGTCTGTTTTTGTTATGTATTAATTATTCTGAAAAAGTAATGTAATTTCCATGCACGTCAAGCTTCGGGTCTCTACACCTAATTTAGGGACTGGTTGAGGCATGTACACATTGTGTACATTAAATGAACATGCCATGAACTTTTTCTTTTATTTCATTAAATGGGTCAGGGTTGCGTCTAATTATAATATTCATCTTCGTCTGGCCTCATCTCAACCATGAATAGCTGAGAGTGATGTTTCTTCTATGATCCATTGATCTATCATCTATTCTATGAATCGAACTCCGACAAGGGTGATGGAATCATCATGGTGAGTCCTTCCTTCTTATTGAATCTCTCCTCCTAATTTCTTCTCTCTCTCTCTCTCTCTGTCGAGTTTTTCAAGGTTGAATGTTTTTGACATTTTTGTAGATCTACGACATTCTAGGTCGATTAAAAGGATAAGGTTCAACTATTTCGATCGTACAACATCAAGGTAGGTGGTTCTTGTCTTTCCATAGTTTTTCTTGGAGTTATATATGCCTATGTGTCAAATACCTTGTCTATGGTACTGCATATTTTTGGAACTTAACTCTATTTTTTTCAAAGATGGTTTGTTTGTTTAAGAAAGGGTTTTTATTATGAATAAGATTTATTACCTTGATTATGGAGGTGTTACCCATGTTTGATTTAGTTTTTGTTGTTGGGTCTAGAATTAATTTTAGGCTAGTTTGTTTCCATGCCTAGTGTTGTTAGGATGTAGTTGCTATTTATATGAATTGCATGGGTTTCACATTATGAATGTATGACTAGTGGAATTTACTATGAGATCTTCCCAAAGTAAGTTATTTTAATTATGAATTGTTATTGTAATTGACCAAAGGTATTGACTGTGAGAGTTGCTAAGGGTCATTGATCATAGGGGTTAGGCTATAAGAGATACCTAGATGGTCATCTCTAAATAAATGATAGACCATTGGGCATTGACTATTAGAGCTGTCAGAGGGTCATTATAAATTATTATTTCTATGAATACAAAGGGGTGTTGACTGTGAAATCTACCCATGCGGTCATTTTTATTTGATTAGTGCTTCTGAGACCAAGGGGGTTAGACTGTGTGAGCTTTTCTAGAGGGTCGTTATTATTACTAATTTGAGGATATGTTAAACCATGTGGATTAGGTTGTGAGGAAATTCCCATAGGGTTGTTTTAAAATGGTTTTATGATTTTGATGAGTCTGACAATCCAATGCACAAGCTTTGACATGGTCAAAAGTTATTCTTTAGAAGGTCTTTTGAGATGTCTATTTGTTATGGTTGTACATGGGGTATATAGAGAATAGGATATATCCCGAGGATAAATTATTCATAATGTTGAATAATAAATAAATGTAAATGATGGTAATTGGAACTGTAGGATTGTTTAATTTTGAGTATTCCAAGTTGTTGATTCATTTCTACATATCGCCTGCTATATATATTCACTGATAGTTGGGCATGGATATTTTCGTGGTTTCCTACTAGGATTCGTCTCACACCCCGTTTGGGTCATTCTTTTGGACCCAAACAGATTATATAGTTGTAGTAATATATAATGGAAAGCATCCTTAGACATCAGTTACTTAATTTCTATGGTGCATGGGAGGATGGGACCATTCTTAGCCTTGTGATGATGTTGGAGTTTATTTACTTTTATGTACTTTGGTTTCTGTTTTTATTCCAGCATTGTGACTTATTTGGATACTTTCCTAGAAAAATGTGGCATGCATCATTTATATATCTATTGTAGTTGATTTTACTATCATTCTTCCACTTTATACATTATTTTATGGAATTACTGCTTCTAATACTATAATTATTTTTCATTATATTGTGCATACTCTGTCAAGGCGGGCATTGTCTCCCCACTATCACAACCAAGACCCTAACTTCTAGTCAATAACCTCTATCATTTAGGGAAATGCGCTAGATTCCATGTGACTAATTGGGTACAGGGCACCTTTGGGCAGCACCAAGAACCAGGATGTTACTCATTTAAATGAAAACAGTTGAGCATACCTAGAATGAATAACAAGTGGTATCCATATTATTTGGACTATTCATGGTGAATATTAGAAATTAGAATATGATATCTCCAACATCTATGGGGGAACAATATTTTGGATCCTTTTTATCAACTAGATAACTCCCATATTCTCAATGGGGTGATAGCACACTTACTGGGAAGAGATGAATAATTTATTGATGATAAGAAGAGATCAATTAAAATTTGTTGAAATGGATAATCGTTATAGAATATATCAAATGATTTATATATCCAAATTTAAAAAAAATGAGATATCTTATTGTATATAGGTGATGGCTAGAGATCCTTCAAAATTGAAGAACGTTTTTGCGGTGTCAATTTTCATCAAATGACACCCTTGAAACACACCTAATTTATAAGTGTTAAATGAATTTATATAATTCATTAAATTCATTCATAATTTTCTTATGGAATCCACATAGAAGTGGTAGGTATTATAAGCATTCACCCATGGGTTGCATCGCATGAAATAGAGTAATGTTGGCACTAATGTTGACTCACTCTCCTTAATGATAAAATATTTGAAAAAAACCATAAAAACATATATAAATCACAAGATAATTCTAGTTCACATATCAAAAAATATAAAACAATCACAAAAATCTCATAAAGAATTTTTATCAAACATCAAAGCTGATTTTGAATTTATCTAAATACTTTTAGATATGGTCTCATAAATATTTTTTCATTTAAAATAACACAATTTGTATAAAACATTATCTATATCCAAAAAAATAACTATATAACCCTATGGGGATTGGTAGTGTTGAAAATTAAAATTAAATCCAAATTTCGTATATTTAAGCACGAAGAGGCCTCAAAAAAGCATCAGTTCTACTCAAGCTACTAAAAGGTCTAGTGTGATCTCTATTAAACATACTCATATTGCTATATGATTATGTCCACCAAAATATGTATCATATACATCAAAATAATACCTATATAATCTATTTTTCCATGACATCATGTGACCACTAGATATAGTAGTATGTCAATATAGTATATGTGATCTAATATTTTCTAGATTCTCTAAAATGTACTAAGTGGTTTGATGAATAATTCACATTTCCTTCATTATGTGGATGAATACATCATATGTTCCTTATTCAAGTAGTTAAAAACATAATATTTTACTCAACTATGCATGGAAATGAATTTTATTAATATAACTCTATAAGGGTATAAGTTTCATAACAATTAATAAAACTAGGAAAATTCCAGGTTGGGTGTGATCCAACTAAAAACATGATAATCAAATCACCCAACTAATCCATTGTTATATAAGACACAATGACTTAAATATGAAATGTATTAAAGTAAAAAATGGTTCCCAGAAAAGTTATCTCACCAACCTCATGAATGAAGGATTAATAAAAATTATACACCCCTAATTATATCAATGACTGTATGAAATTCCATAAGATATACTTTAGTAAGTCAATCCAAGTATTAAGTCTCCACTTATTACCTCATTAATAAATTTATCATATCTAATTTAAAACCCTTCATAAAGAGTATAAGATTAAATTCATTCTAATATTAAAATATTATCACAACCCATAGTAATTCCTGATGATTATTGCATAAGGAAAATATAATGGAATTATTTTAAGGGATTTTACCATCCCACAATTCATGTAATATAAATTGCAGCACACATGATGGAATAATAAATGGAGTTTTCTTTTATTAGAAAAACACGGTTCATTAGTGACCCAAATGATCTTTACGTCTCCACTCCCAATGATATATAATATGATATGTAATTTTTTAAGGCTTATTTTAATGCGTAGATGAGACTAGGGTTATTTATCATGAGAAACAGCTTCATTGTTGTAATAATAAATCTTTATCTCTCCCTCATTTTTAAAAACCACTCCTTGTTCATTAATAAACTTCATGATCTAAAGAGCTTCCTATTCATCATTTGATGTAGTGACTTACTCTACCTCTATGCTCAAGTTATAAGTGGTGGATTATTTGGTAATTTTCTAACTAATGGATCCACAATAAGGAAAAAAAAGAAAATTGATGGACATTGAATATCATCTCTCTAATATTAGAAACTATAATCTATGTAAAATTTTACATAGATCTCATCCTCACCTTTAAAATCAATAATATATCCTTAGTACTTCTCAACTAGTTAAAAATAATCTTCAAAAAATCCAGTTATTATCCTCATAATTGTACTGATATCTACTAGTTCTAATTAGATCGTAGGAGACATCAGGTCGAGTATATGACATTCCATTCTTGATAGATCCTATTTCAATCACATTAGGGATTCTACCTATAATTTATTATTCTTTAGTAGGATATTTAGTAATCCTAATATTATTTCAATATAACACTATAAAATATGATGGAATTATTCAATCCTATTACATGTTATCTACCTTAAATATCCCACTCAAAATATTGGGTTCCCTCCTCCTTATCATTCTACAATCCTTTATAGATGTTATATTGATTTCCTATTATGTGTTTTCAATACTTCTCTTGGGTTGTTTTTATTCTTATTTAATGTTTTTTGTCTTCTATTTTGGATATTGTTTTTTGATTCACTATTATTTTGGGTACTGTCATCCAAATTCAGGTTCCCATTCACCTCTACCCATAGTTATAGACAATAAAATTGGGAAAGAATAATGGATCTTATTTTAGATTGGGATTGTGATATTACTATATTTTTATGTGTGTCATGGTCTCTTTGGTTTTGGGTTTTCAATTTCAATTATTGTAATTCATGTGATTGTTGAGCTCTATCAAGGACTTGGTGAATATATAACATATATCATGTTTCCCAATCAATCAAACTAAACATTATATTGGTCTTGTGTAGTGATTCTTGTTTTATTATAAGATGTGAATTTTGAGAATTTTAAATTGTTAAAGGTGTGACCTATGTATGATTTTTATCCTTTATGTTAATGGTCCCTCAGTGGTAGTCATTAAGGGTAATTTTGTTCCCTTTTATGTGGAGGGTATTTCACTATATTATCTTTTTATTTTATTTTTTACTTATATCCCCCTAATTTTCTCAAGCTATTCTTGGATTTTTTATCCCCCCTTCTCCCTCACATAGTTCTTCATTTTTATTATTCTAAAATAATTTTAAGGAATATATGAGGCAGTGATGGGATAAAATGTCACACTAGTGGAGGTTGGGCATTTTTAGTGATATATTTTAAAGGTGGAGATGTTTTTTAGTGTTCATGTTAGGGTATGTTGTGAGGTGAGCTTCGACTTCTGAAATAATTTTTTGAGTTTCCAAGATTTGAACCAAGGTGATAGAGATATGTTATTGGGGTTGGTTTCTTTTTATTGTGTTGGTATGTTATTTTTAAAATGTTTACATACTATTTATCTGATTCACTAGTAATGGCATAAGGAAGTGATGGTTCTTGGGAATGAAGAAACGATTGGTGGTTGTGTTCAATGATTATTGAAGATATAGACATGATCAAATAGTTAGTTATTGGCTAGGATGATGACATATGGTTTTCATTATGGGGTAGATGGTAAGTGAATATAAGTATTATGGTATATCCCATAGTTCTCATTGAACACCTCCTCATTTCAAATACGACAACTCAAAACTTTAAATTAGGTTATCCAATGTTATCATATTTTTTAGGTTTCACCCTTTATTTGATTTTGTTCTTGGTTTTGTGAAATTATCCTGAAGTTTTTGGTGTGAATCCCACTTAAACATAAAATTTATTTTTAAGATAAATAAAAAAATTATTCAACGAGTAATAATGGAAAAGAACCCTTTTAGGATTTCTCCATGATAAACCTCATTAGCACTTACCAAATGTATGTATATTAAATAAGTTTATCTATCCTTTTATATTTATTTTAATATATCTTCATTCTAAGCATCATGGCTACATCACCTATGAATTTCATCAAAAACCATTTTCATAACCACATCTTCATAGTTTGAGGTATTGGGATATCATTTCTAATAAGATGTAAGTCATCAAAATGTAATATTAGAAAAAAATATAATACCTTTAATCCATTAATATTTAATGAAATATCATTTCATCAGGATGAAACCTAACACTTTTGTTTTATCATAATCTATATATTCCTACTCTATGTAGTTATCTATAAACCGCGAATGGAATGTTGTAGCTTGTATATCTTAGAGTACGCATTTATCACTTAAAAACCAATGGGAGGAATCATATAGACATTATTATCTAATTTTCCATTATAAAATGTGGTTTTGAAATCCATTTGATATATCTCAAATAAAAATTAATTCTTATATAATGATAAATCTTAATGGACTTCATCATCATAATAGGTGGAAAGGTTTATTTATAGTCATTCCCATGATATTTTTTGTAACTTTTTTCCACTGGGAATATTTTCTGGGTAGACTCTATACCATACATATTAATTTTCTTTTGAAAATTAAGATTTTATCCTATGTATTTCGCCCCATTACGTAAAAACACCATTTTTTGAACTTGATTTGTGTATATGAAGTGTATTTACATTTCTATGGATTTTAACTGTATCTTGAAATCATAACTCTTGTTAAATTCCCAATATGTTTTATTTTTATCTCATATGAATATTACCTCATCATTATTCACTATAATAAACCCATATATCATGGTATATTAATTAATTCTTCCTTAACGTTGAGGTTCCTATTCATTTTGAGTGTGTTCTTCTTCTAAAACACTATATCGGTAATTTTTAACTTCATCCTTAGAAAAATACCAAATTTTTATACTTAGATTATCCATGTTCAATCCCCCACCCCACACAAAATACTCAATATATTTGTTCATTATCATTAAAAATAACACATCATGTTTCACCCACTTTGTGTTCTATCGAATTATAGAAATAATATCCCATATATTCTTTTGGAAAACCAATTAATTATAATTTTAAGATTTTGACTTAATCGTAACATAATTCAATCATTATATGAATTCTCTACATACCCAAATCATAATAAGAGGTATTGAGATACATATCCTATTCCATATCTCATATGGTGTCATTGTGAATGATTTAGATGGAATATAGTATAGTATGAATTCAGAAACATAAGATAATAACCCCGAAATGAAATAATAAGACCACATGACTCATCATCAATAGAACCATGTCTAAAAAGGTACAAATTATCCTATCTGACTCACTATTACTTTATGGAGTTCTATGAGGGGTATGTTATGTAACAATACCTGAATTCCTTAATGGTTCATTTAAAAATTAACTCAATTATTCACCATACTGATCTCATTCATACTTCATTTTGAAAAAATATAAACTTTTAAAAAGTTTCATACATGTGTCTGATCATAAAAAAAATATCCATACCAACTAAATTCATTGGTAATTGTAACAATGTTCCTAAACCACAACTTTATTGAGTATCCATCAGTCCATAAACATTACTGTGCATCAGATCATATAGTCTATTATCCCGTTCACCTTTTTTCTAAGAAGTTTATTTAGTCATTTTTTCAAAAAAAAAGATTCAAATTATTCATAATATAATGATGTAATAATACATATTTTTAGTTTATTTTATTACAATTTACATTTATATATCCAAATATATAATGTCAAAATTGGGTGGGATTAGAATCAATGTTGACCTTCTAATTCACAATGTTATAAACTGGGTCATCTATATCTAGTATATATCAACCTTTTACTTATTGCCAATTACATCAAAAATTACATTCATTTAAATTGAAATTTTCTCATTATAAATAGTGAATGAGAATGCCTTCATGTATATATAATATATTGAAATCCAATTCTTATTTGTGGAAATATATAATAATTGTTATCCAATTCTAGTACTAATTCACATGGTAAAATCAAATCATTTGTGCCAAATTATAATACCGACTATAGTTGGTCAAAATTCGTCCCATTAAGAACACTTGTTATCCCAATATACCACTATTTTACTATTTTAAATCTTAATACTTTTAGGGAAATCTATATTATTATCATGTAGTGAGACACATCCAAAAATATACACACATATTTCAGTAAGTATCATGTATTTTATATTTTCATCAAGTAATTTTAATGAAAGTACTCCCACTAAAATGATAAACCCATATATCATTATTATTTATTGAAACAATAAAAAAATTTCTTCTTGCCTTAAACCATTTTGACTAAGTAAATAAGATGTGATAATATCTGGTAAATATTAACTTGTAAATCACATCACATTTGACTATTTGATATCTATGTAGATAAACATATTTATCCAAATCCGTTAAAATGATAAACTCAACTCTATTGATCTAGTATCCTAACTAATAGGGTTTACTAATTAGTATAACACTAAAAAAATTCCAAAAACAAGGAACCTAATAACTATTTTCACCTTATTACTTTCTTTCCTTACAGAATATAATCTAGAGGCACCCATCATTAGCATGACATAACCGGATGGATAATTGAGGTTTTTTATTTGGAATAAATTTCACACTTATTATTAAAAATTTATTTTATAAAAAACTCACTATGCTAAAATAAATCATATTCATATTAAATTCATAAATATTTTTATTTATCTTACCATGTTTTATACCTATCTGTATGCCTGATTCTTATGATTTAGTTTTAAAAATTATTATTTCCCCTGCCAAACTAATTTTTTTACACTACAATAATGTGTGATAGTGTATAAATCCCAAAAGTTTATATTAATCATTGAAAAAAAATCATGTATATACATACATATGGGAATTTAATACACGCATAAGGCTCATAAATTTTTTCATGTAAAGGAATAGAGTTATATGATGTTGATAAAATAAATATGATTAAGACTATAGTGATAAATAGTTAACCCCTCATCTCTTTGACAAGTCATATGCCCATGATTAAATGGGTTGTCCAACTGAAATTCTTTATCACTAAGAAGAATTTACTCAAAAGAGAATTCAGTCCATGATATGTCTAACACCTAATATACAAAATAGTATTCAATTTTTTTTATGATTATAAACAAAAAAAACTAAGGTCAAGTTAGATGAAAATTAAAACTTATGGGGTCACACATAACATGTAATAAAATTATCTACCTCATAGAAGAAATTTATCACATAAATGAAGCATACACATTATTTAAATTCTATAAAATTTTGAAAAAATGAGTAAGGAGAAAAATGAAATATTTTATTTAATATGATATTCAAATATAGAGATTTATTATCTGACATATGCATGTAAAAAAATTTATTATTGGAAAAATTTTCATTTATAAATAATTTATACAATATTATATTTTTTAAATAAATAATCATTTTATTTATCATCAGAAATATTAATTAAATCTGTATATTATAATATATGTATGACAAATCACATTTTATAATGCCTTATACTCATAATTTGTTATCATTTTAAATATTATAAGAATATTTAATTAGAAATTAAAATCATTTCCCCCTCATATCTATTTATTTTTTAACAAAAAAATGTCCAGTTCTTAGGTTGATCTCCTAAGCTACCAACCATCGACTAGGTGTGGTGGTCGGGCTCGAGGGTAGGTGAGATGAGAGTGAAAGATAATGTGATTGTGGGATAGTTCACACAAAAAGAGTGAAGGGTATTGTTTTATCATAATATTGTGGATGGTAGTAGTTAAATAACCACCATATGGGATGTAATGGTAGAATAATAAAGTAAGGGTTTTTAATATATTTCAACAAGCATCTACAATGCACTCAAGGTAATAAATTATCACTATCAAGAAGAAACATTGCATGTGGTAAATTATTAGTATGGAATTATTTAAACTCGTGATCATGATGTGTCATTTTTTCATCCCCAACCCCAATTCTAATCACACATATGCCTATGAAACATCCTATAAATCCCACGATCATGCAGATTTTGTATACAATGTGTGATAAAGTGAAATAAATTTCATGGTTGAAATTAATATTGCATATTTAAGTACCCACACTAAATTAAACACCTTAATTCCAATAATACACACTCAATATCATCACACCACTCTATTAATTTTGATTTATTATAGTATAATGTTAATAAAACTTTTGATATTTCATTGACACTTAATGAAATCACTAGGAAGAGAATAAACGATGCTTTGCATTAATGCATGGAATTCAACAAATGATATCTAATAAAACTTGTTAATTTTTTCGTCCCGACCCTATTAAAAATTATCATGGTTCCACTGATATGAAAATAAAATCAATTATAAAACTATAACAAAATGTATAGTCATGTTAAGGAAAACTAGTTACATTTTTAAAAAAAACGTGTTCTTCATTAAAAAGTGAAATAAGAACATTGATCCAATAAGGAAGAATGATTTGACACTACTGATGGAATCTAGATAATAATCATATGATCTTAATAAGCATATGAAAACAAAAATAAATTCCAAATATATCTAGAAAAAGATCAAACATACATGTAAATAAGAAATACCTAAAAAGTAAAGAATAACTACAATATTAAATTAGTGGTCTCAATCTTCTATATAATAAACTTGATTAAGATCATAAAGTTGTAGAAAATATAACCTTCCTCCAAGGGGGGGATGTTGAATTATAGATCCTATTTTTCAAACAAATGACACTTTTAAATTAGATGGGGTGGAAATTCCTTCTTTATAAAGTGATAAATAGAATACCAAGGGGGACTAAAACATCTTTAAAATATATATTAAACATGTTATCATCAGAAGAATCGAATTAATAAATGAATAAACTCACTCACACTAATTAGATAATTTATTATATGTAGGTGATGCTCGAATATCCTATATAATTGCATAATTCTTTTAATGCATCAGGTTTCATAAAATCACATCCTTGAATCAGTCCTCATTTTTAAGTGTTGAATAAACATATCCAATGAATTTAATTCATTTAGAATATATTTACGTGACCTAAATTTGATAGAAAGGTAGTTTATGTATAAACCCTTAGGTTTAATTATATACTACCAGTCCCTATTGAAAATAATACCACTTTAGGATCCTTCTTGATGATACATTTACAAAAACATGTCCTTAATCGAAAATATCCATTATATGAATATTTTAGTTCACCTAACCAATAGTTTATTCATGTATAAATTTCTATATATAAAATTATAATTTATTAAATTATTTCCCCTTTAAAAATTTTATTTCTAAAATTTAGTTTCACACTCATAAATAAAAACAAACGAGACATCCTTTCTTCCTTAGGTTCCCCTCTTGCCTCTTCTTACTTATAATTTCTCCAAAGCACAACAGTATGATTAGGTAAATTTTTAGTATATAAATTTGTATCTAAGGTCAAGGATCTTCACTAGTTTAACCCTGTGATAGGTATCATGATCAAACTATAACACCACTAGATTTATCAAAGTTTAGGGATCTAGCATGTCCTTCCTCTAGAGGGATACATATAACATAACATTAAATTGATATAGGATTTATGGGAGTGATCATAAATATTCTATAGATATAATATGATCTATAATTTCAAAGGGGTGGATCATATAGTGAGAAAATATTTCTATTATTACAAAACTTAATGGCTCCCTCCCATAGGGATATTCAAATGAAAACATTATCTCTAAAACTAAAATTCAAGTCCCATTAATGATTTTCAGTGTAGATATTATATTAATTTTTTTACAATAATGTGTTTCTAAATAATTTTGAACGTCTCTTCCATTTATTAAAATAATTTTTTATGTAGATTAAATTTTATAACATTATACCAACATATTGGGGTTCAAAATTTATTCCCACAATGGACATCATAAGGATCCATATGAATGCTCGAGTGGAAGCAATTATTGTATAAGAAAATGAATAGTGGAATATGTAGATCCTATAATATTTTTAAATCCATAAATAAAGATATTTAAATATAATTAATTGTTTCTATTTTCCATTTATATTGAATTTTATTCTAGCGGTGAAAGGCTATTATGAAATTAACATATCTGTTAAAGTTATACTGAAGGATTTTCTAGATTGTTGATGTGATCCTTGAAAAGAGATTAGATATATTCTGTAGTGGTGTTATATGTAGCCCCACCACATTCTTAATTTATTTCAGTTTTAGTTTATCAAGTGAAAATTACTCCCAAATTTTAATTAAGTAAGATTTCTTTATATAATGGATCAATACAATGCATAAGAAATTATTTCCTTTAAATGTCTTCATATGTCCCTTGAAAACTCCAGGGTGATGTTCTCACTTTCTATAATATTATGTGTAACATTTTCATCATTCCATTTTATATTTTCCATTATTACTTCACTTTATAGAATACCAAGAACTTTTATGTGTATTATGTAATGTCTTTTAACAAAATAACCTACCCGGGGTGTTCTCCGTGGTCTTTTTACATCTTTTTTTATCCACCGGTGGATGGAGAAAGTTGATATTTGAGAATTATCCAATACCTATTTCATTATCTCTGGATCGAAAGGTAAACATAATTATATCCCAAAACACAAAAATCTATATTTATCTTATTTGAGCATGAAGTATTTCCACTTATTTAATACATCCATATTCTTTTGTATCTTCATACCTTCCATCAGATAATTCTTAATATTATATGAAATATATATTTAAACAATAATTTATTCAATGTATGTTATTTTTCCTTAATTTATGATTTCCTTGTCTATACTTAACATTTCTATGAAAATTATATCCTTCGCATCACTTATCATGGAGAAGGTTATATTATCTTTTATACATAATGAATATTCCACTTTATTTAATATCATGTGATGTTAATAGAGTGAACATTACTAGTCCATGATCATCACTAAACATGTTTTTTAAAATATATTGATCTCTTTCTATATGAATATAAATTTTAGGCTCCTTGTATCCATACATATTCCACCCTTCCCACCATAGAGGTAATTTCCCCAAAACATCAATTTGATGTTTACTAAAATTAATTATAGAAAATGTGTTGGGTAATTTTTCTATTGCACTATCAATTATCTTGAGAAAAAATATATTATTTTATCATTTTTTATGAGTACACAACCAAATTCATTCTATATATAATAATTTTATATGAAAAATATTTCCCACTTTGTGGATACTCAAAAATCATCAATAGTTCTAATCATATATGTTTGACTATGTATCTTTATTATAGACGTTAAAATGTTTCAGTACTTATTATTCATTATCTTAAAAGGATCTATAAATATCCAATTTATTCTGATACTATTCCCCATTAATGATACATTATACATATAAAACTAAAATTTATTATAATTATCATATACATTATCTTTTATAAATTTCTTTATCACAATACTAAAATTCTTCTCATGTTCCTCCTTAATTTTTGAATATATGAGAATTCATCTATAAACACCACCATCTTTTTCTTTAATATCTAACACATTATTTATCAAGTCGATAAATATTTATAGAGAATATTTGAGTCTGAATGGATTCCCAATGAACTCATAATGTCCATACCATATATGAAAGGTTATCTTGGGAATATCATCTTGTATCACCTTCAATAGATGATATCCTTATTGAATATACACTTCAGAGAAGTATTAAGCCCCTTTTAGTTGATAAAAATAGAATATATACATGGGATGAGATATTTTTGATTATCATACTCTTTTTTAGTTCATTGTAATCAATACAAAGACACATTGAATCACACTTATTCTTGACAAAAAAGATTGGTTTATCCCATGGTGAGTCTCTTGGGAAATTGAATCCCTTGATAAAATTATCATGTATTTGATTCTTAGTTCATACAATTCAATTACGATAATTCTATAGGGACCCTTGTATATGGGATGATCTCCATAAATATGTAAGTTTGATAAATCAACCTCTAGATCATGATAAATTCTATGAAACTATTTAGTGGTATAATATAATATATTTTCTTACTATGTTCATGTCTTCACGGATGATTTACTCCTCTATCTTAATTATTTTTTCAAGATATTCTTATTCATAATGAAAAAATATCAATGATTGAGTATTGTTTTCCAAATTAGAATCTTCCCCCCCCCCTTGAAATTTTATAGATATTGAGGATTATTTGGCATATGAAAGGTGACTTCCCACTATTAGTAGTCGATGTTTTCCCCATATCAAAATATTTAATCCATGCCCCATATAAAATTAAATATCACTAGTGGTAATATAATAAGGTTTAATGTTATATTATCAAAAAAATGTTAATTGAGGATGAGTTATATCAATGAGATGTAATAATTTAACCCCTTGGTGTTTTCACATATAACTCATTCTCTCTTTCATTAGGTGGTATTTGAATTCTTCTACTAAACCTACAGGATATAAAAGAAAGTGTATAACTATAATAATATAAGTTATTTTAAGTTCATGAATAGATAATAATAATAACATTCACCATATTATTCATGTTATGATAGTTTAATTAAATCGTAATAAATTTTGAGATGAGATTACTCAAATTAATAAGCATATAAAAATCAACACTTCAAAACTAAAAAATTAATAAATGGAATATCTATAATGTATTATGAATTTATAAGGTTTAATATTTTTTATTCATAGTATATTTATTATTAGGGTCTCTAAAAAATCCTAAAAAACAATTAGACCTTTATTTAATAAAAACTACAACAATATGAGGGTAATAAACATATCAATACATGATTTTTAAAATAAAATTCCATAAAATACTTCATAGAAATATAGAGTTCTAATTTCTTTAATATATTAGATACATAATATATCAATATAAAATTAAACTACTTCATCATTATTTCAATTTCATTAATTTCATCTAAAGTAACTTTTTTATTTTATTACTATAAAGGATAACCCTTGTACATAAATAATGAAAAAGGGTGAGCTATAAAGCCTATTAAGGGGAAAACATGATAATAAAGTATAATTTATGATTCAATATGGATAACATGATATCATAAATGATGAATTATATATATAATCCCATGGTAGCATGGAATAAAGAATATGATATAATAAGATCATGGATGCATAATCATTTTGAAAAACACTAAATTTTACAACATAATTGTAATTCTTGGGTTACTTCCAAGACAAAAAAACATAGAATGCTAGATTTTTTTCTTCGAATAATACATGGAATCTCATGAGATAGAAATATTATACAGTTCATTTGGAGATATATAATTATATTCCTTCCTTTCATTTTATAAGTTTCATATGAATATATGTGGCACATAAGGAAAATAAATCATATTAAAAGCATAATAATTAGAAAAACCTATGAGAAGGAAATTGGTTACAAAATCCTATCACAATGCCTAAAAAATCTAAACTCGTAAATATTCAAGAAAAAATAATGGATTAAAGTTTTTCGTACAATCAGGACTTAGTCAATAAATGATTATTACTATGGAGTTCAAGTAAATAAAAATTCATTATAAAGGATTGGATAAGTATGTATGGAAATGAACCATATAAATGATGTTTTAAGAAAATAGTAAAGGACCATTAAATAATGTATGCACCTAATGCTTTCATAAAAATAAAAAAACTAACAAGAGTAGTTTTCTAAAAAATAGTTTTTTTAGATATCATGGGATGTAAAATACTTTAACTATTTTTACATGAAAATTAAAATTTATTATAAAATATCTATTTAATTAGATTTTCTTTGAAGAAAATATTTTAGAAGGCTATATGAAAAACATGTATATACTCATCAAATAAATCCAAAATTAAATAGGTGTGAATGTAAAGAATATATATATAATATATAACAAGTATATGTGAAATATATAGATATAAATATAGGTAATTATATGTAAAAATAACTCAAAAGAAAAGGGGGGGTTTGGGAGGTCCTTTAACCCTCATCCCAACCCACTTTGTACATGCATCCAATCAACTGAATAATAAAATTATGTTTATTAAATAATTTATTAAGAAATTTTTCATGTATATTTGAATTAATATTATTATTTTATGTTCATTTACATTTATTTTATTACGATATTACAATCATGTTCACTATTCTTATGATGTCTATCTCCTGATTGCAAGGTCACAATATTTTAATGAAAATAGTGGAATTTCTTTCCAAATAATCCAAAAAACTATAAAATCATTTATTTATGGTGTATTCATCATTATATAAGCTAAAATGGATGAAAATATCCCGATTTTATATAGAAGTCATAGTTTATTGTGTATAAATGTTATCATTTAATGGTCAGTTAATTTAGGTGGTTCCTCCGACCTTGTTGAACTTAATATATTATATTTTATAATTACTTTCATTTACCCATTTAAAATATGACAAAAAATATAATAAACTTATTATTCAAATTTTAATCCATAAAATTATTATTAAAACATACCATGTATTTGGTGACAAAAATTAGAATACGTCGTCTGTGGAGGCAGTGAACTTTCAATAATATGGGATATCTTTTCATTTTATAATAAATTAAAGGATATTATATAATAGCTATTAAATTATTATTGTAAACTTTTAGTATAATTATGATATTTATTTCATTATATTATAGTGGGTAAAATATAATTAGATGATGTTTAAGAATAAAATATCATACAAGTAATAAATTGAGATAATTACCTTTTCATTTGGATGTCCTCCTTGGAAATTCTAATTTAGCCTAGAATATCCTTGTTAATAAGGTCAAAACATCCATAAAAAGTATAATATATTTTAATAGTAAATTTGGAAGATTTTAGAAAATTTAATGAACTTATTCTCTAAGGAGAGGTGGGGGTTGAAAGGTGGTATTTATAAGGGGATGGGAGGGGTTTTTTTCAATAAATTATTCATAACTTTATTTATTTTTCTCAAGACTAACAATAATGATTATTATTGTGACTAAAATAATAATTTGTTCATGTAACACGTATAAAATGGTTTCTTACATCATATGATATGCAATTAATAATCTGATTAACTTATAATTAAATTACTGTATTTTGATGTATTTTACTATTCCTTAAAAAATAAAATATTTCTAAAAGACACTAAATAATTACCATAAGATAATTTTGATGTGCTAATTAAAAAAATTATATATATTAAATCAAATTTATCTTCTAAATATTTGAAATTTAATTTTTAAATAAAAAAATTATTTATTTAAAAATAACAATATTTTTTAAATGATCAAAATTATGATCCTTGAAAAATAAGTTATGATTTCAAATATTATACTAAATTTTTTTATATATAAATATTCATTTTTAATGAAAATTTTTGGAGAATAAAATTTATTTTAATGTTTTTAAATTTATCATAAAAATATATTTTAGGAAACAAAAAACATATATGTTTTCCTAGAGATACAATTATGTTTTCTTAGTGTTTACTATTTATTTTACCATATTTTACACATATTTTTTAATTATATTATATTTATATCATAAGATACAAAAATATTGTTTTACTATTCTAATATTTTGGTTAACATTCTTGTTACCATTACTAATGATTATATTGGGTTTATATATTCATTAAACACCTTATATTTCATTCATTCATCATTCACATTTAATTCTATTATAGTTATATCCTCTATATTAAAAATATTAATTACATTACTAATTTTTTGTATATTTTTTATAGTGTTTTTCTTTGTTATTATAGGATAATAAAGTGATCAATTATTTTTTATACTTGTTATTTTTTTTTCATTGACCCATTGTATTATTATCAATTTTATTGGGTATAATTATCCTTTCAATTTAGTGTTCTAAATTTATATAATATGGAGTTGTTTGTTTTTTTAAGTGGTTCATGTGTTTTACAGTATACTATATTACTAAATTTTACAAACATGTTTATTCAGAACTATAATTACAAATATAAATTTCTATGTCATTACACATGATATTTAAAAATTATAGAAATGTTTATATTGGAAAAACAATCACAGATTCGCCACCACTATATAGTCAACACAAATTTTAAAAAAAAAATACTTTTAGGATATAAATTATTAGGTTTGTTTAGATAATATTTTTAATACCCCAATATTTTAGAATTTATTTTCTTCAAGTAATATATTCAATAGTGTCTCGTATAAGTAATGTTGAGCTCAAACAAACTGTGATATGCTATTTTTAAAATACAAAAAATATGACCACGAAATTTGAATGGAGGGAATGAATGAGACTGAACATGTAATGAAATCTATTCTGAATTTTTTTTCTTATTAAAATTAATAACCAATCATACCTTGACTATTAATTGTGTTAAAATGAAGATAAAATCACTTATAGGTAAATGGGGTATCTTTCATAAAACTTTTTTAATGAGGGAAATTAACTGTGCTCCAAATAGATTAAATTAATGACTATTGAAAGAATATTTTAACTAAATAAGTTTATTATATATATAATTTAATTAATTAAAATTTTTTAGTTATAATTATGTTATAGGTGATTAGAATAATTCTATTTTATGCTTCCAAAATACATTTTTATCAAAGAAAGGACTTTATTGCATTATGTGTATAGATATTATAATTTGTGGCACTTTTATAAATTTTATTTGACAAAATGGGTATAATTTTTTAATTTATCATATTATTATAGTCTTAGGATAAATTTTTTGGATTTTTTGGAAATTATTTATTTCTGAGTGAAAAGTGAAAATACTAATTCTTTTGCAAACCTATCTTTTATTTTCTTTAAATAAAGTAATTTAAAATATCCATTTTTTTATTTTTTTAAATGAACGTAATATAAGCTTGATTAAAAATAATCTAGTTAATTTCTTTATAATTTCTATTATTCTTGATTACATATAGAATCAATTTTATGCCTAAAACACATTTTAAAAAAAAAATATTTTCATTAGGTTTTATGCACTAATATTAAAATTGATTTGTAAACTTTTATAAATTTAAACTTGAGAATTTTGGTTAATATTTAAAATCCTGAAGTAAGAAACTTTGCTAAATATATAGAATTAATTTTTATAATTAATGAATATTGACCAGGGTAAATGTTTATCACCACGGTAATGAGTAAAACAGAATAATTATGGTTGCAACTATGGGATAAAGATTAAAAATAGAACCATAATATAAAATTATTTTATTTTTTGTATTTATTGTATTGTAACCAACACATATTTTAAAATATGTAATTTTTTTTAACTTTCATTTTATTATTTCTTTTATATTATTTAAATATAATAGAAATTGCAAAATTCCACTTTCCTTATTTTAATATTTGTAAAATGTTTAAATATGGACAAAAATGATATGAGTGATTAAAAATTTGAATTTTTAATATGAATATATCACTTTTATTATAGTAATTTATTTAAATTTTTTAATCATGTTATAATTTCCTAGAAATATTGTGCAAAGCCGACGAAGTTCTTAATCATGGAGTAGTAAAATCAAATAATTGATTTTTAAAGCATTAAAAGTATTATATTTTTGATTAATAATGATGTACCATGAATTTAATATTTAATTATAATGTCTATGTGTTGGTTAAATAATTTATATTATAATTTAATTATTATTTTTATGCCTTTAATGTCACGATATTTGAATAATCACTAAAATGAACATAAATGGTATATAATGTTTACAATTTATTTTTATATCATTAAATATTTATAAAAAATCTGATATTGACTCAATTGGATGGGGAATTTTATATTAAATAATTTATGGTTCATTTATATTTCCCTTGTAATTATTAGAATTACTTTAAAGACCTAAAAAAAGTGAAAATTTTATTACAATGGTTATGGTTAAATAGGATTAATGAGGGGGTTAAAACATGCAGTTAAAAATGTCACCTAAAACTATAATTGTTTTTAGAAATTGCCCTTAAACTCTTTATCACCCACCTCACTTACAAAAGGTAATCACATCTCCTCTCTTCCTCACAAATATTGATTCATTTATTTTTGAAAATATCTATCAAAATAACATAATATTTCTACTTCCTAGAGATACCTATATTCCCCTAATTCTATCTTAATATTTTTTAAGGTGTAAACCAAAGGTGGATTTCCAAAGAGGAGGTATAAATCTAAACTGTATTCTTTTATTTTATTTCCTCTTATACTTCCATAAATTATGTCCTTATCATGATGATATAATATCATCATTATCTTACACATACTAAAATTTTATTATTATTATGTCACAACCCTTTTTCGTCTTCTTTTCCATCATATAGGAAATGAAAATATCAATCGTACGTACGTGTGGACTATCATCTCTATAAAGAGATGTGATTCATTTTTCATCACCACATCAAAAGGATGGTTATTATGATAGATACATTGAATATATATTATATTCATTACCTAATTATTACTCTATAAATAAAAAATATTACTTACTTTCTTATCCTTCCACCCATAAAAAATGATATTGTTGTTCATGCATACATCTTGATAGCCACCTCCAGGAAGCGATGTGATTCATTTCTCATGTAATAATTTCATTGATGAATATAATTTTGTATTTAATGTTTAAAAATAATAATTATGTAATTATTAATACTCTTTATATTATGGAACCATGACACCATTGACCTTGGTCAACCTACCGAAGTAGTCTTGGGTTTATAAACTGAACAACCTCAAAATGTATGATAAAGACTTAACCAATTTAGTAACTAAATAATTCATGGTAATAAATGAAATAAAATTAATAATATAAATTTTATTAAAATTTTATCGGTTCTTAAGAATTTATGAGACAAATAACATTTTATTATTCGTGTTTTAGAAAACATACGAAATGATTAAGTGCTCAATGTAATGGGTTATCTTTTAAAACCTTGTTTAATATGTTCCTTTAAAAATAATTATACTTCATTACTATGTTAATGAAATTTTTAATGTTATTATTTATATTTAAAAGATTTATAAATCCCTGTCTAAATAATTTTTACTTTATTTACATATTATTAATAGGAATATTTTAAGATGTTTTTCGTATGACTCACTTTTTAATTTTTAAAAAAGTTTGAAAAGACTATTTTCTATTAACTTATATTGAATGAATATATTTCTCCACCATAATGACTAAAATTTATATTGGATAAAAATTTACAAGTTTCCATGATTATTTTCAAAGAGATCTATTTTATTAATATTTTGAAAAAAATACTTATAAAAAGTTTTCAAAAAAATGAAATTACTTCTATTCTCAATGTGACATTATAATGACTTTGAAAAATGTATTTTACATCTATGTCATCATCCTTTAAGGACTGTTATATTTCATCAGTAATATTCTATAATTATACCATCCACCAGTTTTCTCTAGAAGGATTATGATCATTTACATTTTGCCTGTGACTTTTTTCAATGTGAATGTTTATCAAGATTATGTATTGTGTAGTTATTTATTTATCTCATATTATAAATGAATTGTACATTGTAAGTGATGGTTGGGGAACTTTATATCCACTTTATGAATTGGTACGTCTCAGGATAAAATATTACTTGTGTATTCAGTGTATGAAATATCTATTCATATATGTTTTCTTGGAACAACTCCTTGATGGTGAGATTATGATTTCCTTCACTATACATTCCATCTTTATGAAATTAGTTTTTTTAATTGATCTGAGAATTTATATTGTTATCCTTGGGGATAATCCATGTTTTATTTACTGATGGGTTTTTTCAAACATTATTTATTTTGATAGATATGTAAATGGTCATGTGATTTAAAAGAATGTTTATGATGTGTTAACGTTGAAAGGATTGTTTTCAAGAAATTATTTTAAGGTTTTTAAAGAAATAATGGATTTTATTTTTTACATCCCTTGGAGAGCTCTTTTTTTATCACCCCATGTTTAAAAACATCACAATGTCTAAGGATGAGAAGTAAATATTATAAAATATATCTCTAAATAAAGGAAATTATCCTTTAACGAAGAAATTTTTCCATGAATGAAATGGGAATACGATCTTAAGAATTCTATTTTACAAAAAAAAAATAACATTGTGTAGTAGTTCTTCTAATATAAAATTATGTATATCCTAATTCTAAAAAACTCTAAACATAAATAATCATGAAAATGTACGAAAAATAATTCTTTCAAATTAAACTCAAAATTATGTGTTGAATAAGGCCTGAGTAGCTATATTTTGTATGAGAGAAAAGGTTTAGACAATAATATATGTTTATTTATTATTTCATAATAAAAATTAAAAGGTTAGTATAATAGTTTGAGATCATCAGTCAAAAATATTCTATAACTATACATGCTAGTTTATTATGGATAATTATTCTTATCTTAGTATTTATACTCCTCATGAAATAGTTTTTTATGATTACATTGATATACTCACCCTAATCATTTTACATTTCTAAATTTTTAGAAACAATAGGAACAAAGAAAATAATGGATATGAAGGATAATGTGATGATTGTCAAAATAAGTAGCTTAATGGGATATGATCTTAAGAGAAAATTATTTTGCTCACATGTAATAAGTTTTCTCAAATTATGAAATAATAAATTGAAACTATGAGAGTATTTTTTTAAATAAAATTATATAAAAAAGGATCTTTATAGAAATGTATATGATAATGATATTGAACATAATTTATGAATATTGTATTTTTATATTTTGGATAAAATCTATAATATAATTTTATACTTTATGCTTGTTGATTCCCTCTAAATGAGCATCAACAATTCTACAAGAGAAAAAATACTTGAAGTATGGGTATAATTTTCCCGAAAAAAAGTAAGAGAAGGTGTCCAAAACATGTGGACCGTGTAGCCTTCAAAAATAAACATGATTTCATAACCCTTAGAAGGTCATGAGAATGGTTCATGCATAGAACATGACCTATTTGAAGGCATGTAGATCCCTTTTAACAAGTCTCCTTAATCTTGTGAAGGCATCCAAGACAGTCCCAGATCAAACAGAGGCTTCCACAAAAGTTCCTATGATTCAGGTTACTTGTCAAATAACAGACACATGATAAACATCCAAAACTAGTGTAAAATAAAGGGTGAAAGTATGGAAAATTCTAAGACCTTATACGGTCGTTGATATTAATGAGACATGATTATGTGATTCATAATACATCATGGATCCCAAGATATATAACAACCTTGTTGCACTAAATAACATTGGTATGTCACCTTCATCATACAAAGCGTCTGAAAGATGTCCATTTGATTAACCAATCAAGATCTACAACTAAATAATAGGAGCTATCTATAATTATGTTCATACATCGTCACCAGAAATAACATTTATCATGTGATTCACAATGGAAAAGAAGACTGATAGGATAGGAAAATGTTTGTGCCCCATCTCAGGATCCCATATTGATCATGTGTAACTCTTATGGGAAACCAATGGGAAAGGGTTGAAAAACATTTTAAAATAAAGAATGAAAATATAAAAAATAAAAAATATTTTTTTGGTTGTTTATATTCATTTTATGTACTTAGGTGTTCTACAAGACACCGCGACAGGTCCACATTAAAGTAAAAAATTTCAGATTGGCATGTCACCTTCATCATTTGAGGCATTCCAGACATGTTCATTTGATTTTTCACTCCCCCGTCATTTCTAAAGACAAACAAAGGGGTTTTCCATGAAAATTATTTTTCATCACCATACGACCCATTATTGATCATGTGACACATCATTGGAAAGATTTTTCATTGTCTTCGACAACACTCTCACTACTTCGCAAGATCCACAACCCTTGAAAAATAATTAGGAAAATGAAAGGGGGAAATTAGGTGGATTATTTCATAAAAAGGATACTCTATAATTCATGTTAAAGTGGTTATATGACCCATGTGATCACCATTGATCATTTAAGCCCCCCCCCCGAAAATCTAGAATGATCACACAAAGGCACTTAGATATGTCATTATGATCTCACAAATGCCTCTTGAAATGCCACCTTGGTATCACGGAAGACCCTATACAAGTAATCTTAAATCAGAAAAAAAAACATTTTCATTGACATCCTGATCTCATGAAAACTCCATGAAGTGTAGGCATGGTAAGGAAAAATTCATTTGATCATCTTGGATCCTGTAAAAATGGAAATGGTGTAGAATTCACAGGGTTTCTAAATACCACGTGAAACTATAGAAGAGCTAGGTCAAGATCATAGGAAGCACATGAAACTAAAAACCATCAATAAAATCCATATAAAATACATGTGATATATTCCACTCAATAATAATATAACCAGGGTTATGAGGCCTATAACCCCCTGGTGGAAAGAATAAATCCATTCATGATCCATCATTCTTGGGAGCACAGAAGTAGATTTCATAGAGATTATAGGCACAATATCACAAAGTTATTGTGCCTAGTAAAATATAGGGAACGACATAAAGGACTAAAATACATGCATAGTTACTTAATGTGATTACTAATATTTCATGAAATGTACTTATAGAGTGTCAGTCAGATCATGCGCAGGGGTCCCCCCATCCTAACTGGGTCAAGTGAAACCTAAAATAATCTAACACTAGAAAAAAATGAGACACAAATATAATAATGTATGGAAAAAATTATAAAATATTGGATACTTAAGAAAAATAATATTCTCTAATCTTAATGTTCATCGCAGGACTCATCCAAAACATTCAACAGCACCGGGAAATATCACTTAAGTCATGTAACACTCCCTCTCCATTCCATTTGGACATAAAACATCCATTTGATATGTCAAGAAATTTATATGACACCCTCTGACATACCACCCAAGTCTTGATAAGTCCTCTTGTATTTCAATCGAAATATTGTTATTTCCTCCTAAAATATCATCCTAGTTATGTGAAAAAACTATGAAAAGTGATCTAGTTATCGTGATGCCACCAAGAAATGTCATCCTTTATCATGAGATTTCCTCTAGACATGTCATCTTGATCATGAGAAACCCTCCATACATGTTATACTTTATCTTCCAAATTCCCATAGATAAGTCATCCATGTCAAGCGATGTACATTGAATAATTCATTCAGATCATGTGATACCCTCCATACTTTTTTCCAGGTTATGTGACACCCTCCATACATATTAGCATTGATCATCTGATAATCTCCTACATGTCATTCATGTTATGAGACATCCTCTTGAAAATTCAACTAGAAAATTTGATTGTTTTTATACTTGTCTACTATGAAACTAGGACATTTTCAAACATCCTCATACTTGTCTAGAAGAAAATCAAGACATATCAGGTAGATAGTCAGACATATCCTACAAATATCCTCATACCCGATGACCTTATCTTGGGAATATATTAGGTTAAACACATTTTTTATTCCCTAATAAAACTAATCTATGAGAAACTTCATTCTTTCCACACCCATGATACATTAAATAGCTTCCTAAAGCCCGAGATGAAAATGGAATCTACCTTGATATAAGTCCTTCCATGTATATGAAATTACAACCATTGGGACCTAATTTATCTAATGGGATTATCATTCTTCATCATCCACCATCATATTGAGAAAATAACATAACTAGGATAAATATGATTTCTTCCAAAGGCCCAATGTCCATATAAAACTTCCAAAGGTCATCCCATTGTTTAAGTCCTGCATACATATGAGGAGGGACTGATTACATGCTCTCCCTTGGTTCCCAAACCGATAATGGATCTTGTGGTCTTTGGGATTTACAATAATCATGTCATTTTCATCATGAATATTTTTCATCCAGTGAAACATCAATGTGTAATCCCCAATAATTGAATGATATAACTTCCCCATACAAGGGTATCTAGCTTCTGGTAAGTCCTAATTGCATGATCAAACTATAATGAATCTGATTCCTTCCAAAACTAAGATATGCAGGGTGTCTCCCTAATGCTCAATCTCAAATAACTAGTTCCTTGGGGGCCCCATAAATGTCATTTATGTATGACATTAAACTATATATGTGTAATGAACTATGTGGGTTTGGATTCCTGTTATGAGTAGGATATTTAAGAATCCTCATAAAGGTTCAATCCCATCATCTGAATATTAATCACCTCCATGGATGAAAGAAAAGAGTTCCTAGTTATATGGATTCATTATTTGAGAAGCTTCCCTTTAAAGGGAAATTGATAAAGAACCATAGATATATACAGGTGAACTCAATAATGAACCCCCATTTAATACATGGAGAGATTAAACACTAAATCATTTTTTTAGTTTAACTGATACCATATTAGGATAAGGCAGAGATTCATGAGAATATCTTAAATCAATATGAGAGCCCTATAGTAGGCAAAAATTTCCCCCAAAAGGATGTGAAGAGCCCGACCTCCCATCATCTTGACCAATGTGAGTGGTTAAGTTCCATTTGTTCTGAAACCCCAACTAACCTACTTTATTTGGAAAGAAATTTTGTACATTGTTATAGATGTGTGAACCATTGGTAGTTTTTGTTGAGAATAATAATGGTGAACCTAACATGAATGATTGTACAAGGCATTAAACCCCCCCCCCCCATAATCATTTTTCTGGACAAACTAAATGCACAAAAATTTCATCTTTTCCAATGAAACAAAAAAATTGAACCTTATGTGAATCTATAAAATAAAAAATGACCAGTTTACCATGCGTTGGTCCATTTTTTTCATACCCTTCACAAAAAAGGGATAAAATCAATGTGAATATATCAAATAATAATAAAGATCAGTTGAACATACATCAAGAAATTTCATTTTATGCCTCCTTCATAAAAAATGGAACACCTGGTGTGAAATAATATGTAATCAGGGTTCCAATGAAATAATTCAATCATCCCTGTTGAAAGTCCTTGTGATCTGAAAGTTCTGATCTAGAATAAGTATGGATAATTGTGTTACCTGTGCATATCTAATTGATCATGCATCATGCCTACAATAATTCATTGATCGGTGACATTTTCCATTGTTTTCTTCGTGACTTTAGATACTACTCTCAAAAGAAACACCCAACCTAAGATAATTCCATCATCCATTGACCATTTGAGAAAATCCTATATGGCTGAAAAACCTACAGGTCTTAGAATGATCTCACCGTAATGAAATATTCTACATCATGTGGAAAATTAAATTTTCCAAGAATACCCTAGACATGGTATGATCCTAACCCTTGAGAATATTAGTGAGGGTCTCTAAAAACTAAAATAGATGACTATGCATCACCAAAAGAAATCAACAAAAAATAAAATGGCACTCATTGCCATTGTCAACCACTTCATAAGCTTATTCATGGAGTACGACAATAAACATCATCAATTTATGGTGATGATGGATCAAGGATTCAAATACATCACCCATTTAGTTTAATATCCACCAAATATGTATCCTAACATTCACCATCACTATCATGATCCCATCGGTGTCCTTTCGTCACCTACTGAGGGCATCACCTGACATATTTCCACATCTGACACCCATGTATGGGAAATAAAGAAACACATCAGGAATTGAAATATTTCAATAATAGTATGTGGTCTCCAATCCCCACATCCATTGAAAAATTGCACATGCATATTTTAGAGGTATCCAGTGAGCAGGCTCAAAACCCTGCTTACTCAGAAAAAGCATATAGGCATATTCCTAAAACAATTAAGGGGGGGACATATCCCTACCCTCATGAATAAATCCCATTAGGATATTTTGATGGCACATATAGGGAAGAAGTGGGATTATATACCTAATTCAATAGAGGATATATTCTAGTATATATTGGGGATAGATAATGTGTTGGATTATATTCTTCTGTACACATTACTAAAATTCCTTTGCATCTTACAATAATTGAAGAACGCCATATGCATATCCCAGCACTATTATAGATACATGGATATGAGAATATTCATATCTCTATATCCAAGGAAGCATAACACTCTAATCATCCTAATAAAGTGGTTACTCTAGATAAAGCAGACATTATTTCTCCCATCTAGGAGGATTATTGAAATATTCTAGTAAAGGATGAGGCACCAGACCGGGCTCATATTCTCATTATAACCAAGTATCACCATGTGATAATGGAACATTTCTCATGATAGTAGTACATTTCTTTCAAAAAAACCAATGTCATACCCTAACATCTCGTGATTGGTATCATATCCTTTTTCTTACTGAGGATAACCGAGTGAGAGGGGAACATGCCTCAAGGTAGTCTTAGATTCATATCATTGATGCAACTTGGAATATTCCTGCAACTTATAAAATCCATGCTAATATCCCTAATTATTCGGATGAATGATTACTCTAGTATTTTTCTATGTCCAGATACGGGGAGGCTCATATTCCTTCCCCATTTCTAAATATTCAGCAGTTTATTTCGAAGGGGAATTCATATTTGAACCGGGAGCATATCCCCACTTCAGACAAGGTTGAATAGTATATTCTGAAAACCAATGAATGGTAGGCTCATATTCTAAAGTTAATGAAGAAGATCATCATCATATTATAGAAACATCTCATTAGTATGATCATATTCCCTCAGTACTAGAAGGTTATCAACATGTTTTGACAGTCTTCATATAATAGTCCCAAATCCTCTCGCAATCCCAAAAGGTAGGTTTGCATATTCAATCCATGATATAGAATGAGGCTCGTATCCCTTATTTTCTCAATTATTGTGTGCATTATGTTGTTCAAGACACATTCTCAATACCCAAAGGTTATTCTAAATCTTTATCCAAAAAATAGGTTATTGTAACCATGATAGTCAGCTTTATGGTAGTATGGAGATGGATCGTAGGGAATCTACTCTATAAATCCTCCATGGTCAACCATCCCATAGTGATATCTCCAATGAACAAGGAAATACTACCTTTTCCCAGACACCTCTATATTGAGAGGTTCCCAAAACTCAGACACCTTAGTATATAGAGGTTTCTGAAACACTAGGGTTAATTGAATATGGTTCACCATCTGCTTCCAACAACACTCTACTGTAGTTTCCATGTGACCCTGAGAAACACCTTCTACGGTCTAACTTGATTGAGCAATGTGAGTATGATGAAGATGAAGAATTCATTGACATATAGATTGAGTTATCTAGAAATAACCTCCCAACCATGTTCTATCCCCTTACCACTTCTGACTATGAGATCCTGGATGAGATATAGAAGATGTTCATGTCATATCTATGCAAAAATATGTGTGCAACTTATCAATGACTAATGGATAGACACATAACTTATCCAGGATATGAGGGACACCATCAAACCATTAGGATACACTATTTTCAGCTAGACATGGCTACTATCTGCATGGCCCAGGACTTGAAATAGGAAAAGAACATTGCTAATACACAACATGAATACCACCATTACATCAAGACTCTTTAGAAACCAATCACTAAATCCTCTTGATTCATCCTTATTCAATGATGGAGAATGTGTGGAGTGTTGGACATAACAACACCCCTAAAATAAAATAAATCCCAAAAAATGGTGTCTTGTAATGATATACCCTCTGGAAAAATCTTGGGGCCAAATAATGAGTGAGCCATTTTTTCACTATAATGAAATACCACTACTTCAATGGTGCAAAGAAATCATGAAAGGAGAGAGAGGAAAACTAACAGGTCATCAAAATAATACCCTTTAAGAAAGAGGAATACATCTAAGAAATTGAATCCAATGTTGCAATCAACCCAAATAATTTACATAGAAAAGGACCCCCATCATGGGTTGTCATTTCACCCATCTTATGCAAAATAAAATATGTGCCAAACAAAATAGGTCTCAAAAATAGCTTCCATAATAGCCATCATGGAGAACACCCCACCCATCGGGCCAATAAGAAATCTACCATAACCTCCACCCCTTAGATCACCAATATCTGATAGGATTCAAGACATACTGGTAGTAACTGTAAAACAAAACTATCCAAGTAGTCTAGGGGAATTTATATCTAAATCCCCATCACCGGGTTTTATCATCCCCAGAGTGGGTCCGAGGTAAATCCATGGCAGTTCCATATCAACCCCAACCCACTAGTATGGGTTCATTTATATCTCAATACCCATCCTATGATTCATAAAATCCTTGACTTAAATAATTTATTCTTCAACATAAGGGTCAAAAAATTCCAATAGTGTCCTTAAATAGACCCCATTCTACATGGATAGGGGTATTTTCCTCATCATCATCACCATATGATGAATTAGTATTCTCTAGATTGCGTGGTTGGTACCAACGATTGACATCTCATTCATTCTGTCAACCACAAGACAAATATTTTCTATTCAGGGCCCATTCGCTAGTCACAACCATAAATTGCCTCAATTTCACTATTCCCAATCCAATATAGGAGGAATATACTATAAATGAAATCAACCTCCATAGGGGTCATAATCTAGAAAGGAATAACATGGAAAAGTTCTCCAAAAACCCTCTAATTAAAGCGGTGTCGAATAATCTTGTTTAGTGGAAAGTAATGAGACAATTAGAATTTTCAGATATAACTATATAAATTTCATCACTATAAACACAATAGAAGATTTGGATCAAGATACAAATTTAGATTGATTAAATATGGAAAATATACCCCGAGATTAGGATTTGGATACACTCACTGATATTTCATGTACCCGAAATGAGAGGAGAATCCAAAACCTAGAACCTCTAAATTTTTAGTTAGCACCTCTATGGTAGAGAACAACTAAGGAGTAAGAGAATGAAATTTTTCTATCCCACTAATTACCTAGAATATAAAAAATTCCTTCTATAGAGGATCAATTTTCATAATATGAGAATGAGATAGAAAATCTCAGAAAACTCAATAGGGAGACACTCAGGGGAAACATTCCCGCTATGTATCATCTTTTATAGGAGGTTAATATCCGTCCCCCCATATATCATGCTGGATCTGATCCACCTATAAGAGTGGAATATGAGTGAAAGAATGTATCCAAATCTAGGAAGTCAGTCTATATAACCCTCCATTACAGTGACATCCTCTCCCTCTCCAGGGAGATCATTCGGTCTTAGAATGGATCCAGAATTAGTGGGAAATGAAAATGAGGAAACCTCATCAATCCCCAACTTCACCCTATAGATGGGAGATGGCTCAGATATCGTTACGTTTGGAACTGCTCAATGCCATTGAGTTATTGAATACATTAATGGAAATCATGGACGGCAGAGGGTCACCTATATAGCTTGAGAAAAATCCATATCTCGAATGGGTAGATGACACTTTTCCACCATAAAATATTATAAATCCTACCATCTCCACCTTTTCAGTGTGGGAGACAGAAGAAAAAACATCTAACACACATTGTTTCCCAATATGATCCAGTGATGGGACTTCAAGATTATTAAGAGGAAACCAATATGAGGTTTTTGTACATTCATTGATAGGTCCTACCTTTGTTTATCATATCAGTCTTCCTACATGATCCATTGTATCATGGGAATACCTTCATCATCAAATCATTTACCATTTCATATCCATGTTGAGGAAACCAACAATTATCAACCTGATGGACTCTAAGAAACAAGAAAATCAGTGGGTTTTAAACTTCATAACCAAATAGAATGGTTTAACCTATTCACTCATCATCCCTCTCTTATAAGAGAAATTACTAGGAAACTATGCTGAAAATATCAAAGATGACTTATAGACACCTCTTAACCAAATGAAATATTCAGGAGTTTTTGGTGAGTTTGTATAAATGGTATAATGTTTTGAAGATTTAATTCAGAAAACCTGAGCTATGTCTTGAATCATTCCCTTATAATATTGTAAAAGGATCAAAAAGGCTGAAACATTCATTATTATGAAGATAGTAATTGTTCCCATTCATGCACCCAGATAGGGCTTGAACTACCCAGTGCCTCTTATCAAATGGAAACAACAACAAAATCACCCTCATCTAGAAGAAAAAAGTGGTCAGGTTCACCTAGGATTTGAGGAATGGATTGAAAAAACATCTTATAGAATGAAAAATTCATTGGTTATTTTTGTGCATCCATAGACAATAAGATTCTCAATATTACACAACACTGAAATCCCAATGAGGTCAACCTCACTGACTACATCCTTTTCTTAAAAAAGTTTGGATCATAACATCCTATATTTCTTCATCTTCAAATAATTTCTCCAAAACAAGGTTGATTCTAGATTTTTGATGTTGGAAAACTCCTCAATCAAGGTGACCTGTGTAACTGCATCCAAATCAGAAGAAGCGTGTGGTTGGAAAAAATGTTTCATCTAGGAAAGGGCATAAATTCAACAACTAGATCACTCAAAATCCAATTAACTTATCTCATGAAACCTTGATAGTATATCTTCTCAAAACCATAATGGCTCCATCCCCAAGGGAGGTGAAATCTAATTTTCCTCCCAAATGTGGACATGAACATCGAACACAGGAAGAGATTGAAAAGAAAGAGTCATATTCTGCTCCAACATAAGCTCTGAATCATGAAAATTTATTTCATGTAACCTCTGAAGAATGGTCACATCCTCACAAAGTGGATCCCCCATTAGATGAAAAGATCTTATTTTTTTATTTTTACATGATAAACTTGGAATACCACTTATCTAATTCTGATTATTCCTCTGAGTATGAATTCCATGTACCTGTCTAGGGAGATATAGGTTATAGGTGATGGAGCTAAGGATATAGGGGACAACACAGGCATGGTCAAATGTAATATCTCAGTCACATACACATAGAGGATATATATGAAACTAATACCCATTCATAAGCAATCCAGTAAGACCAACATAGAAAGGAAGGTATCTTATAACTTTCCAGGTATCTTCCTTTACTAGTCATCTTAAACAATCAACTGGTTGGAGAGAGATTATCATATCAATACCAACAATGGATAAGGTTGGATCGAGCTACACCACTAGAAGAAGATGCTTCCTCGACCACTTTATAAGAACAATCCTCTAGAACAAAAGTATAACATTTTGAAATATTGGGTTGTTTTTCAACCAAGATCTCAATCCAAGACGCACTCCACATTTCAAATGAACTTATAAGTTCACCTTTTGAATCCCTCTAGAGGCCATTAGAGTATGATATAGAAGTCCATGCAGGCTAGGTTTATCGAGTGGAGACCATACCATCATAATTCCATGTCACCATCATGTTCATATAGTAGCATCTGAAAGAGGACATCTAGGAACACATTAGACCCCTTATATTTTTTTAGGAAGACTAGATAATTTTAACATCTTAAGGGTTCTTATTGAAAATGGATCTAAGATCAGTCTCATCCAGATTCATACCCTTTGATGATTGTGATATAGCTAAGGAGAGTTATCTCCTACAAATCTGATCATCCAAGGGTATGATAGGACTAAGAAAAGAGATATCCAGAAGATCAAGATCAAAACATAGCTCAGGGATCTCACATCTGATGTTGTCTTCATGGTTATCAAACAAGACACCACAAAAAATGTCTTTCTCATAAGGCCTTGGCTTTACAACAATGTGGTGGTACCTTCATCATTTCATCAGTGTTTGAAATACCCCATAGATGGAAAGTTCAGCATACTTCAAGGTGACTATTCTCCCTTAGAGTCTTCAAAAGCCAAATATTCTAAGGAATCATTCAACAAAATTAATGGAAAATAACAAAATATGAATGAAGAAATACTGGTTTCAGCTCCCAATGTATTGTAGACTACCCTTGTAAACCCGTAATGTATTATCTGGAGATATTATTTATTACACATAAATCTAGTGGAGGAAAAAGTCTCAATCAATGATTTCCAAGCTCATTTGGTCCCACGTAGCAGCATAAAAGAAGACCAGATCTGAAATATCTCTTAAAAAACACTTGAATTAGGGGATGAAAATGTATTTCCACATCACCCCTCTCACCCTGATAGTGATAGATATTACCTCATATTACTAACCTCATCTGAAAATGCCTCTATATACTCATATGTGGATGAATAAGAGGATGACCTCAGTAATGACCTTCCTGCATTAGAGGAAGGCTTATCCCCATCCATCAATGATCTCATGAAGTTAAATATGTGAAAAAATCCGACGTACAACCTACCTTTATTAGTTCTAACATTCAACTAAAGGGGAAATATGTGTATATTTTATTTATAAATTATCATCGATATGTGTTTTCTTGGACTATACAGAAATTCTTAGATTGAATATAGATGTGGATATGCACCATATCATCTCACTTGATGAACATCAAGGTTTCAAGTACAAATCCCAGAAAATGAACCCTTGTCATGCTAATAATGTAGAGGAATAAGTTGAAAAATTAATCAAATCTAATTTTTTATAGGAAGTGTAATACCAAAGATAGATATCACATATCATCCCAATCAAGAAAAAGAATGGGAAGATTTGGGTCTGCATTAATTTTAGAGACCTTAATCGACACTTTCCAATAAAAGACATCACATTTTTTCTCACAGAACACTTGATTGATGCAGCTAAAATCTTCTAATCCCTTTCCTTAATCAATTGGTACTTGGGGTACAATCAAATAATGATGGCCCCTAAAGTTGAGTATGTTTCTCACCTTAGAGAACCCTAGGTGATATTTTACTATCATTTCATTTTCTTTGGATTAATGAATTTGGGAACCACTTATCAAAGCACCATGCATAATATCTTTAAGCTATTATTATGTAGGATAATATAATCTTACACCGATGACAAGGTGGTCAAATCTAGACAGCGGTGTAATCACTTCATAGATCTTCATATAATATTCAAAAAATTTTGTCAGCATAGCCAAAATATGAATCCACTAAAATTCACTTTTGGGGTATCACCAGGGAAGTTCCTTGTATTTTTTTTGAGCCACCATGGAATCAAGGTTAACCTTAAAAAGTCTAGTACTATTTTAGCAATTTCACCCCCTCAGAATCTCAATGAACTAAGGGGATCTAAGTTCACCTCACTTACATCATGTTTTTCCTATAAATCATAGATGAAAAATATCTCCCCTTCACAAAGATAATGAAAAATTGAATTTCCTATTTATAGGATGAAGACATCCAAGAAGACTTCAAGATTCTAATGAAGTACTTTTTGCACCCACTAGTCCTAATTATGCCTATGGAATGAAATACACTTATCTTATATGTTCTTTTCATGGAATGATCACTTTCTGTTCTCCATGCATAGTAAATTGATATGTGGAATGATAACACTCTCTACTACCACATAGGAATGGTGATAGGAACTATTATTGGATATTTTAATGTTATGAAGAACTACCTCGCACTCATATTTGTAGTGCAAATAATGAATCATTACTTATAACACCATGAATTAAACTTCGACTCTTGTATTGACCCAATAAATTAGATCATTGGTCATCCTATGTTGACCGAGTGTTTGGGTTAATGGGTGGTTATTCTATAATATTATGAAATCAAGTTCATTTCATATAATATAGTTAATCTAAAGGCCCTGTATGATTTCTAGGTAGCACATCGCACCCAAGAAAGTAAACCATTGGACATAAAACATAGAGATGAGGAGTTTTACTACACCCATGATACTCCCCAGACATGATATATGTATTTTTATGGTTCCTCCTATAGTTCTATTAGTAAGTGACTAGAAAACCTGAATCTCAATCATGCTAGATTATAGATTATATTTGTTTCTCCAAAAAAATAATTTTCTCTTTACTCTTTTTGACTACCTAAAGGCTTCATAAATAATGAGTCTGAAAACCAAGCCCTCATCACTAGCTTGGAACTTACCGTACGGCTAAAAATATCCTTCTTGAACAACAAAGTGGATTTGGAGGTAGTGATAAAGTAGATCAATGGATAATTTGGAATCAAAATGGAAGAATTGTCCCCTATCATTGGTTATGCCATGGGAATAATTGAGGAGTTCCCTATTGATCCCACATTTCATCATGTCCCCTAATTATAGAATGTTCATGATGATGCATTGGATAATACTGACAAATTCATGTCTGAACCTGATTAGGAGGAAGTGATCTTCCACATTGTGCATGAAGGATGGTCTCATCGACCATCATCTATGACATAGAAGAAATCAGTTAGGGAAACAGTTTCCCAAATCATGAGGAACTTGATATCAACCCTTAGATGGATGGATCCCATAATCGATTATCTCTAAAATTGGATCCTCTTAATTGACCGTGCCAAAGGGGGATAGATTTGGCTTCGAGTAGTGAACATTACAATACGAGATGGTCTTAATGATAAAAAAACCTTCTTCAAGCGAGGATTCAATGTAATCCTCCTTAGATGCATAGGAAAAAATAAGATATGCCTTCCATCATAGAGAAATTCCATTTAAGCCCCAACGGTTCTCACCAGTCTGGGATCAGGATCTCCCACCAAATTACAAGGCTAAGTTACTATTGGAAAACCATGATATAGGAATGTGTGGAATTAACTATGATATTTCAAGAAAGAAGGATTCATTAAAACTTCATCCATCAACCAACATAATTATTACATATAGCTAAATATTCTTAGTTATTTCCAATAGGGGAATGGATATTGTGGTGCCAAATCCCCCAGCCATAGCTAAAAATTTTAATTACATCCTTACTACAACTGACATCGTTTCTAAATGGGTTGAGTAAATACCCCTCATGGACATTATGTTGAATAATATCATCAACATAATGAATACTAACATCATCATCAGGTTCAAATTCCCTTACATGATATTGATGGATAGAGGCACCAACTTCTATTCTATAAAGTTGAAGAAATTGTACTAGGAGTAAAACATCAAGTCCAATCACTCATCCTTCATTAATGAAGATGAAAATAGATAAATATAGGTCTTCAATAAGACTCTATAAAATATAATCTAGAATATGGGGAATGGGTACCAGAATTCTGAGCCATAAAAGCTCATATATTATTTATGGGTCTACCTTACTACCACATGTACTTCTACACAATCCACTATATATTAAATGGTGTACAAAATTGAGGAAATATTTCCCATAGAAGCCTTGTTTCCATCTCTTTGAATATATATTTTATGAAAACTATAAAATGATGAGAAATTTCAAAGGTTGATGGTTGAATTACAACCTCTCGATGAGAAGAGTTTGTGTACACCGCATAACCTTGAAGTCCATAAAAAACAAATCACATGAGCCTTCAATAAAAAGGACCACCTCTAATCATTCATTTTAGGAGAACCAATATTGTCCCTCATAATCCTAATGACACCAATGTAGAATATTCCAAAGTTGGAACCCAAAAGGTAAGGGCCTTATGTCATACATATGGTCTATCATAACAGAGCTTACTCACCCATCACAATATATGAGGAATGTGTCACACCCCCCCCCCCACCAATGAGAGGTTTCTAAAGAAATACTTTTCATAGCTTCCATAAATAATTAAACACATCCCAACCACATGATTTTAAACTATACGGGGAATTTCCTGACCATATCACATTAAAACGTACTGAGGAGGACCTAGTAATAACATGTTAACAACACAACATCTCTCATCTGGGTCACATGACATTAAACAACACAGATTTTTTCTGACCTCCTGATGTTAAACTACAGAGAACATGTCCTAACCAAATGAATTTAAACTACATAGAATGAATCCTCACTACATTACATTAAACATTATGGGATGAATCATTTCACCAATGATTCATCGCTCATGATCTAGATCTATGAAAAAATGAAATGAAGTTACATCATACCTATGTGCATGTTAGATACTCATAGAGACAATTTACATTCAAGATCTACATTTTTCATTACTCCTTACCCAACATTATATTCAGAGATACCAATGATTCCGGTCTTGGATCTATCCAGAATATTTATTTTTCATATCAGGTTTCCTTCATCATCACTGTATGATGTAAAGATGTATGGATCCATTACATTGCTCTTATTTCACGCTGATTCACCTTCGTCCTTACAAAATTTCATCAAATTGAATGGATGATGTCCACTCCACATGATACTAAACTGCATGGTTTTCCAGAACAATGTACAATATGATTCTCATTCCAATGAGATACATTAGGATTCCTCGATCCTATATCTTATACTAGATACCATTTGATACAAAATTCTCATTTCCTTGCCTATAATTTCCTCTATATTGTGAGAGAAACATTTTCAATTACTTGTTTCTCACACTAAGTATAGCTCATGTGAGATTAGGAATTTTTGTAAGGGCTTCCCCACATACCTAAGAAATATGAGTTCATAGTAGCATTAATATGGTCCTGAATACAAGACCTTAAAAGGAACACCATGATTTCTTTCCATGTGAAGGTATAATGCCTTGTTGATGTATCTTACATGGCACAAAATTGTTCATTACTTTGAATATTGAATGTGAGGACCACTTCCCTTGGTTTTGGTCTCCCACCAAACCTCTATTCTAGATCCATGAGTGGCTTTATTTATATAATTATAGGATACATTGTGATATTAAAATATCCAATCCCGGATCTAGCTACAAAAATCAATGGGAATAATTCCTCCCTCTATATATGGTTCAAACCTATATAGAGATTTTCTTATTCAATAACTACATGATTCTTGATTCTTTTCATTATAAGATATATAGTGGCACCCCAATCTCTAGTCTTGTATATAGTTACAATATTCCCATTTCACATTGTGGAGTCCATGTCTTGGATGCATTAAATTAAACTATATAGTTTCTCATGAACTATGTGTGTCTTGATTCATGTTATCACATGATATATAGGGACTCTGGATCTCTGGTCCTGGATCTATCTGCAATAATCAACCAGAAAAATTTCCCCCACTATGTAAGGGTCAAAACTACCTTTAGAGATTCTCATTCAAGAATTATATGTGTCTTGATTCCAATCATCATAGGATATATAGTAACATCTAGATCTTCAATCATGTGTGCATCCACAATAATCAACATGAAAATTTCCACCACCTTTTATATAGGTCATACTTGTGTATGGATGTTTTATAAAACTATGTATAGATTCACTCATATCGTTACATGATAAGTTAGAACACCCAAATCATCATTCCATGGTATATCAACAACGTATAGAATGATATAAATTCACCCATGAATGCATGTGTTCTAGACATATGAGGTTAATGTACTAGAATAAAGACTTTAAACTGCATAGCATATTTATTTCCTTATCGCATGATGTTAGTCTGTAAGGAAAGGAAAATTTCCTTACCATATGATATCAAACTGTATGTCAAACATCTCGGCAGCATGAAATTAAAAATTAATAACAAATATGTCTCCAATACATGATGATAAAATGTATTGGTCGTCCCCATAATTATATCTTATCAATGTAACATAACATCCTGACCTTATTCAACCATTGTACGAGGTTTTTTTATTATTTTAAGTGACTAAACCCATAAATCACTCTTCATGTCTTGAGAACCTTATGTTTCCATATACTATTCATGTCCCTTTGAAAGGAAATGAGATCTCTCTATTTGATGATGATACTATTGCAGATGGTCTTTGACCTACCAACTAGACACATCTTGTCCCTATATGACGGGATTTCTGATCCATGTGATCCTGATGTACCCACATAAAAAATCAATACCTAAGTTTGTTCTGAGCTATCTTTGTTATGATTTTCTCATAACATGATTCATGAATATAGACCCTGGATCCCGGATTTACTACAGTTTTATATCCCTCTCAAAATGATGTTTGAGTACTCCAGACCATGGGTATCATAATTAAGCTCTTGTGTAACATTCCCCTCATATTTGGTCCGTGTGAATCATGACCTTAAACTTCCTTCCCCTAGGTCAAATCTATACAATCCAAAAATATAGACATTTATGGTCCAAATCACAAGACATTAAACTACTTTTGAAAGAGACACATAACTTATAAGGATTAAAACCCACATTAGGAGGACTGAGAAAAATTTAAGTATTCTCTCACTAAATTCTTCATCTCTAAAGTTTAGGAAAAAAATTTGGGCTTAAATAAATGAGCCATTAAGCTCATATGGCCTATTATGTAACCCAAGTAAAATTCAAACCAATCTAATTGGACCACTATTCTACGAAAAAGTTATATTAATGATTTTTCACATCTTCTCACTATGAATACATGTTTTCAAGGTGGTGAAACAAACATTAGGGTTCTCAAACCCTTCTTGAATATTATTTTTTCCACAAATCACACTTCATGATTTGAGCACCTTAGATCATTGTAAACCATCCATGTCCCTTGGAAATGGATACTCAGATTCAGGATATCCTTTGTTTGAATATGAATTTATTCATATGGCTCCTACATCTACACCTATAGCCATCAACAAAAAGCATCATACCTTAGAAAAAGGGATTTCAAATACTTGTGACCCATAACATCATTGTGGGGGCCCACAAAACCATAGGGTGTTTTGGGTAATCCCTGAAATCATTATCCCATATCATCCTCATGACTAGAGCACTTTGTAAAAGTATTTTTGATTCACATAACCATAATATTAAATAGGATCTTACATCATCAAATTTATGTCATCATGTTTTGTACCCTTTTTTGAAGTTAGAATATACCTCTTCATTCTGAAACATTTTCATGGCCCACACCTCATAAATATAAACCAAATGGATTAGGGACTAAGCATCCAAACTAAGAGATAAACTACCCTAGGGTACCTAAACCCTTCCTAGATATCTTTTACTCCATACCAAACATCATCATCCAGTGGTTTGATTCTTTGAAATCCTTTCACAGACCTAAGAAAATTGTTTGTAAACCACTGTTTGACCGTGTTATCGATGCATAATGGATCTGACATACCCACTACAGGCATCTCCAACTTGCAGGAATGGAAATATCGTCTATGTGATCAAGGTTAACTTTGTGTATGAACCCAATACCTCAAGGTGTTATGGGTAATCCATTGTCTATCTACCCCATTCCATATTCCTTGATTCTAACTTATGGGTTATGAATTACATAACATGTACTCCAACTATCTAGGTGAACTCACATTCCATTGTATTTCACCCTCAACTAATATTACCCCCATAAATATTTCATGTCCCATAGAAAAAAGTAGGGACACCTTTTTTTACTATGCTATCGATGCATAAGTTATTTTTCCTACGAATAGGAATAATCCCATCCATGCAATAAAGGAACACCAATCATCATGAGCCTTGGAAACACCATGGTAGAACATAGCATGCCAAAGTGTTTTGGGTCATCCTTGGCATGTCTACTATGTATTCCATATTCACCAATCAAGGTATAGCTAGAAAAATTTAAACTTCACATTATTTGATATCCTTGAAGTAGTAATTTTGGCATAATATCATATTTTACACCCTTACCATATGATGTTAAAATGAATGGAATATTTCCTTTCCTTGTAACAATAAACTACATAGAGAATGTTACTTCTCAAATGGTATGTTACCATAGACATACGTTTTTAGCTTAAAGACCTCAAACTACATAAAAAGAAGGTTAGAGATAAAAGACTATAAATTATTGTAATAAAATGTTGATCTAAAAGACCCTAAACTATATAAATAGAAGGTTGAAGCAATAAGACCCTAAACTAAATCACAAAAATGATTTGATTTGAAAATACCGTAACAAATCACAAAACATGTCATTACAAAACCTTATAAGAGGGTGGAATGATTAAAATTCGAGTTTATTCTTACTAAGCCGTCCCCTATATGAAGATGAGGAAAAAATTAGTGAAATATAAAATAAAAATATACAAGTATTGTGTGGACCATCATATGTCCATAGAGAAAATCATGTTATGCTCACCAAGTCCACTGACATCAGTAAAATATAGAGAATTTATTTCTCTAGGACATATATTCTTCACAAATTATCATTTTGTGCATCAAGTAATCTCAAGGTAACTAGAGAATATATATTAATGAGGGATCTCATGTTTTAGGGCATTCATGAGTATCTCTAAAGAAAATTCTATAATGGTTTGAACATTCATATCAAAGCAACTACGTTTAATTTATAATATTAGAAGAATTTATATCATTGATGATTCATTCAATATCAAATAAATGAAATATTATGTGAATCATGAATGGATGAAAATTGTACAATGAAATATAAATTTCATAATATTTGTTCATTGATATAATGAAAAATAAGGTATCTACAGATTTCATAGCCTCTCTAAGGACTCAGTAAAAAAACATTGAAAATAAAACTAGAATAATATTTTATCGATTGAGCTGGAGAAGTTGGAAAATATCTGATGAGAAGAATTGAAAGAGAACTGAAGTGATTTATTCATCGTTTCTTCTACTCTAGCTCAATTAATAATGGACTCAATGAGATAAGAAATCTCCTTAAATTTTTTATGATTGTTTCTAATGAGTATGATGGTGTAAAAGTTCATGCCTTTACAAAGTTATGATCTCATCATGATTCACTATTTGTGTGATCAAGACATCCATTTGGGCATGAAACTCAGATATGATCTAATGGCTCTGTTCCAATGCCTCTAAAGAATCCTAGACTACTTTATCCAGGGGATTCCTATCATAAAAATCAAGCAATATCATCTCTCTATTTGAAAAATTTTTCCATGTCATGGTGAGTTGTCACATGCTTTCAAATAATGATTGGAGGTCAAATATTCCCGCCAAAAAATCATGAAAAAGTCTAAGAAGGAATTATTCTTGGACATGAAATATTTTCAAGGGAGTCTCAGTGATCATGGTATGAATCTTCTTTTAGATTACCCCACTTTGTATCTATTCCTCTACAACTACTAGAGTAGCTATGTCAAAATGGGGAACAACTGGTTGCACTAACAAAGAAGAAAGGAAGGAAACCCCATATACCCTTCACTCGAAAATGCATTGTCTATTAATTATATTAACAGTATAGATTCCTTGAAAAAGTATTCACCACTAATGGGATACTCATCACTTGGATGAGGACACTTCCCCGATTACTTGCTCGATTCTTGAATTAGCTCCATTGTTTCTACAAAATAAAAGTGGTCTATAAGACACATGTCCTATCCACTTGAAAAACCATTCTTTTCAGCACACTCCCCATGTAAGATGTCACCCACACCTTGGAATAATCATAATCTAGAAATATATGGGTGATAATAGGTGGGAGGATTATCGCAATGTTGGTTTCCTCGCATTCCAATATCATTCAAAACTGGTAGATAATCTAGGGATGTCATTCTCCATACACACCATCCAAGGGGAGAGGGGAAACCCTTTATATTTAGATAAATTGTAGAGTGAACTAATAAGGGGTATAGGTCTCATTGAAAACCAACTCATCCAACCTATCCTTGAGAACTCTATCCGAAAGTGAGATATTTTATGAATTTTCATCAAGAGATTCACTGCCATTGTCATCAATTGGCCCGACCAGTGTGAGATAAGGCATTAAATTGAACTGATTAGACCAGATTAACACATCAAATACTTCATAAGGACCTAGAGGTAATGCCTCAACCCCATATATGTTTTTCATCCTGGGGAAAAATTATGCATCAGTGATCTTGGTAGTGTTGTGGTACTTAAAACAACGAAAATAATCCACTATCCGGCCAAATAAAAATTGGAAAGGGCCGCTAATCCTATGAGGTATTTTTCTCTATTGTATAGGTACATGGATCTATTATTGGCCTATAATATTTGGTATGGTTAAATTAAGAGGTCTCCCCTTTACCGGTCAAGTGGTCATTGTCAGTGTACCGACTCAAATTTCCAAGCATGCATCCCCAGCTGGGAAAATCCACCCATTCAAGAACATGGATATTAAACCCTCCATCCTAAAGCTTAGGGATATCTCTAGCCTCACCAGGTAGCCCCATGTAGTATATTATCCATATTTTATGATTTCATAATTTGAGATAGAGATGTCAAGAACATTTGGAGAAGTGAATTGATGAGGGTGTATACCATTTGACTGAGGTCTGCTGTGATGGAGAATGATTTTGATCCAATATTTAAAAGATATGAGTAGGAACAAATTCAAATCCTTCCTTAATTTCTCTTGAATAATGTTGAACATATCCATGGGAAGTAGTGTAATTTGTGCAGGGTCATCCTAGACGTCTGTGGTAGGAATAAATTCAATATATATCTCCCTAATAGTAGATGTTTGGTCCAGTTGGTTGGTATCACAAAGGTTGATTCCTACTTCACCCTGGGATAAATGGATGGAGTTAGTTCAAGTGCACAAATTATTGGCCAACTATTTGAGTTTCAAGGGAAGTAGGCACCTATAATGATGGAAGATTATAATCAGGATAAAAAAATGGAAACATCATCTAACTAGCCAAATACAAACAAGGGAAATCAATGTGATAAATGATAGCTTTGATGTTCGGATGAGAGAAGCCTCTTCAAATAATTTTTGATAGAATTCACCAGATATCGATGGTCTCAATTATGGTTCCTAGTAATCATGTCCCTCTATATTTCCCTAGTGGATGATACATGGGAGTTGGAATCCATATGAATAAGAGTAAGTTGAATATATCAGACAAATAATAACAAAATATCGTCAAAAGTGACATATAACTTCAACAACATCATATGAATCGCATGACCCATAAGGGGATTCATGATCCCATTACCTGATACATGTCTCAAAAAATACATGACCTATAGAGATCTCATAGACTACATAAACTATAGGAGATATCTTGACCACTTGACCAGTAATGAGATTCATGATCATGTGACCTTGGAATGGTCATTTTATCCACATAATAGCCTCATGATTAGTTAACCAAGTTAGTGGATCATTAATGACCTAAAATAAATACATACATCCAAGTATTAATAAATTATCAATATTAGATTCATGATTTATTTGAGAAAGTGTTGGTAAAAATAAGATCTCTGGAAATAATTCTCAAGGAAAGGTATCATGGAGAATACCATACGATTAGGGATACATATAGGTCTCACAATTAGTTCCCTTGGAAGGTATTGAAAATGTGTCATGTGATGATTGTGATCGCAAGATATCTTGAAAGTTAGAGTGGTTGGTTAATGAACGCCCCTCAACTACTAAATTTATAGATAATTCCATAGAATACCAACAGTCACTCAGAATACCAGATGTCACCCAAGACACTAATTGGGGGAATCTATAAAGACTTAGGTGGGAATTTACGTTTCGTAGAACTGAGCCATTTTCCCTACTAAAGTCAATTATAGGGGGATTTATTTGTTGATTCTCACCAAATGATCATAAAAATAATCTATAAGGGAAGAAATAACATAATTATGGGTATTATTTTCCATAAAAACAAAAGAAGAGATGGTGGAAAAAATACGTGGATCACATCCATCTATCCAATGGCCCGAAGTCCACCATTTTTTCCTGATTTTGATAATACACCTTTCAAGGGGTGAGGTGGAACCCTGACAAGTCCCATAGGCATAAGTATTACATGGCTCGTAGGCCTTAGAGGAATTCATTTTCCCATAGGCTTCATACATTATATACAACCTATACTATCTACTTGGAACTGTTCCTCCCCAACATCTTCATCGTGGATCACTTATCCTTCAAAAATAAATGTGATCGCAGGACCCTCAGAAGTTCAAAAAATATATCATGAACAGTTCATGAACTACTTGAGGTCATGTGGATCCCCTTCAATAATCATCCATGTTCCTGTAAAGTTGTCCAAAATGCTCACTGTTCATGTTGAGATTGTGAGATAATATCCTATGAGTCATGTGATTTTTCACCCATTGGATTCCTAAAAAAATCCAAAACCATTGTAAAATAAATGGTGCAAATTTGAAAAATCCGGATACATTATGCAGTCATCGATATACATGTGACATAATCATATATTTTTCAATACATTGTAGAGCCTTGGTGACATAAAAACATTGTTCTATAAAAGAATATTATAAACCCCCCTTCATCATAAGAAGGGTCTCAGACATTTCCATTCGATTATGCACTGCCCCTCGATCTCCGTAACAAAATCAAAGGTTATTTACATAATTATACACACAAGGCTACATAAGATCCAAAATTGATCATGTGCTGCACCATTATTAATCAGAGCTACTAACCAGAATACAGTGTGTCTGCCCTATCAAGATCCTATATTGACCATCCTTTACCCTTATGGGAAACCAATGGTCATGAGTATAAAAACATTATAAAATAATGGAAGAAATTATTCAAAAATATGTAATTGTTTTTTGGTCCTTAATCTTCATTTGACGTGATCATGTGGTTCTCACAACACTGAAACATGTCCAACTTGGAGCTAGAAAGTGTGATTGACATGTCACAATCATCATGTCAATGGCTCTACAAATCTCTTATCAATTTTCTTCTACCCCTTCATCTCTAGAGACGAAAAACATATATGTCCAAAAAAATTATTAGGGATCACCATAAGGCAAATTATTGTTCACACAACACATAATGGGAAAGAATATTTATTCGATTCAACAACACTCTAAAAACATTCATTGATCCCCATACCTTGTAAAAATAGAAGGAAATAAAATGGTGTAATGGTAGAAGTTTCTTTTTGATTGATGATATTAGGGAATTTATGTGAAAGGGGGTCATATTCCTCTCAACATAACCATTGAAAATATGATCCCCCCCCTCAACAAGCCAATATGATCTCACAAAACCCCATAGAAATTTCATCTTGATCTCGCGAATTCATCTTAAAAAACAACCATTATCTTGAGGAATACCGTAGAAATTTTATATTTAATCATGTGAAATCATTTCCACAGAAATCCTAATATCATGAAAACACCATGACTTTTCCACATTTTCAGGAAAAATTCCTTTGATCGGCGTGGGATCAGTAAAAATGGAAATGGTGGAGTATTTTCAAGGTTAATGAATATCATTTGAATCCATAGAGGACCCATGGAAGGATCATGTGAATCATGTGACACTAAAAACCCTCCACTAACTATATATTAAATCTAAATATATGCACCATGCGAGGAAGAATATAACTAAGGTGGTGATACCTATCAATACCCCCCCCCCCTCATCATAAAAAAATCATTCATCCATGATCCATCATGAATGGGAGTAAAACATGGGATTTTTCAGAGTGCCTGATAATTCAATAGAAAAGGTCTTTTTCAAGGTAAAATTCAGTGAATTATCTAAATGATGATTCTACATGAATTGATTCTTCATTTAATTAAACATATATCATGTGAAGGGAATTTTTCTTGATGGTTGGATCAGGTGAAGGAGGTCCCACATGACGGATGTGTCACATGAAACCTTAAATAAGATAACATTGGAAAAACATAAGGCACATATTCAATTTTAACACCCTAAGATTTCATGGTATGTTATCTCTTCAAAGAAATTTAATAACATGCTCTACATGTAACACTGAGTTCGAGCACACCACGACTTACCAAACTAGCCATTCAAAAAACTGTTATGAATAGTATTAAATGAGTTTTGAATTTTATATACTCCATATAATATTAGAATCCATATTATGTGTTTCTTAGACATAATATAAGAAAAAATTTATTTTTTTAGATAAAAGTAGTATTTTAAAAAAAATCAATTTTATCGCCTTTTAATGGAGAACCCTTTTTGAAACCAATATTTGAAACTTTTATATATTCAATTTAATGAAATTAAATTATTATTTTAAATTATGACATAAAAATTTATTCTAGATAAATTTTTTGTACTTTTTTGATAACTTTCATATTTTGATGAATAGTGAAAAATACTAAATTTTAATTGAAAACAAATTTCTTAATAGGAATAATTTATAGTGGTAAATTATAGATTTGAGTGGTTTTAAAGTATAATAATATTATATTTTTATCATTTAATATAATTTAGGTCATTGGATATAATTTCACATTTAAACTTTACATAAACAAGTGTCAATCTTTTGATAGTTATTATTTCGTAAAAACATGATTTTTGTTTTGGCAACAGAAATTAATTTTAAATTAATTTCGTACACTGCTGTGTTTTGAATTTGAAAAAATTGATTCCATATTTGGAATCAGTATGTCTAAATTTTGTAAATAGATAACTTTTATTTTTAGACATAATGAATATTTACTTCAGTAAATATTTTATTTATAATGGTTAAAAGGTAAATCTGTTAAATAAGGGAAAAACAATATTATTATAATAATATTAAATTACCCTAACATGTGTCCATTTCCTATTGGGTGATACATGTCTGACCATGGTCATCCTTGGGTTGATTTTGGGACCACATGGAGCCACATGAGAGTGATAATGACACTATACAGATTAATTTAATGTAAAGACAAAAATGACATAAACATATATCTTTTAGTAAAACAATTTTACAAGGGATTATATAAGTTATCATTTTGACTAAAAATATTCATTTGAAAGATAAAAATATTTCCTACAACATTTTAGTTTATTTATAATTTTTAGACATTAAATTATTAGATTTATTTATGACACAAAGATGATGTTGTAATTACATTATTAATGAAGGAATCAAATAAATGGTATTATAAATATTAAAATAAATATCATTTCATTGTTTTCATGACATCCATGAATTTTCAAGATGAATATGACATTTTAGGGTTGATTCAATGTATTTTTCTCGAAGTAATAATGTTTTTATGACTTAAAAGAACTAAATACTAAATAGTGTCAAAATTGACATAAATAAGTTTTTAAAACAAAACTTTTTTATTAAATTATATAATAGTCATAAAAACATATGTTTTGTCCAAAGGAATTATATAATAATATATATGTCATTAAATAACCACTTGGGGTTCTCTTGTCATTTTATATTAAGTTTATTAACCATATAATATAAAAATAAAAGGAGACATGGTAAATGTTAATCTATTTATCTAAGAGTTAAATCTAAAAGATAAGGTAAATATGGTGACTAAAACCTGTATAAAACCTATTGGTTGAGTATTTTTCGACCCATACCCACATTATACTATAATTAAATCATTTTTGAGCCATTAAAAACCAAAAACGATTTTGTTATAAACTAATATTTCAAGTTTTCCTAAAATGACCCTCACCTCTCTTATAAAAGTGCACTTCCCCTTCTCTCAAAATAACACCTCCAAATCCATTTGGCTCAGCCAACCCCTGCCCAAATATCCTCCCAAATTCTCTCAGATCAATCTATATTCCTTACTGTGATCATAAATCCATATTATGGAGCCTTTTTGATCAACTCAAAATGAAACACCTGAAGAAGAGGTAATAATTTCACCACCCTCTTTCAAGTTCTTTTCTTCTTCCAATTCCTCTTTTTTTTTGTTTCCATACCAAAATAATAACTCAAATACCTTCAAAATATTGTGATGTTATTATAAATATGGTAGAACCATATTCATTATTCTATCCATCCTATGAATGATAATGTCACCATGCGTGCATACGTACGGCTTACCGTCTCCACGTCGTGGTGTAATTTGTTATTCAACACAATGTTATTTGGATGGATATAATGATGCATAATAAGTATATAAATAGTGGAAATAACATGATAATGTCTCTATAAAATTAATATACCATCCAATTCAATACCTTTTAATCATTAATGAAATAACATTCTCGCGTGTGTGTACATACGGCTTACCATCTCCACGACGCGATGAGATTCATTTACACATTCACCATTCAATGATGATTATAAAAATATATATTATTATAAAATATGTAATATATGAAATAAAAATGATACTGAATATATATATATATATATATATATTTATGTATGTTTGTATGTATGTACTTAAATATATCTTATTCACTTACTTCCATTCAATACGATATGAAAACGGAAACAGAATTTATGCATATGTACGACATACCGTCTCCATAAACGATGTTTTAATTTCATATATATATCAATTATACATATTTATATTCTGAATATATATGAAATATAAATCATTTTTTATATTCTTTAACAATTTAAATCTTGATCTAAGTGATATGATTAAGTATAACAAGTTAAAACACATACCATAAAGAAAGTGATTATCACCCAAAACATTACTTTAACATATATAATTATTATTATATAGGTATTATAAATTCATAAATGAATCTATATGATATAATATATATTTATATAGTTATGGAATAATTTAATAACATATTATGGTCATTATACAAGAGGTTAAATGTACCCTCAACTAAAGTAAAGCATATGGTAAGGGTTAATTTCACAATCTCTTTATTATCTGAGGTTGTTTTCACGTAAGTAACTACTGGGAAATATTTATTATCCATTTCCATATTTCATAAAAGAGTTTTCAAAGGGATTATTTTTAAGGGACTCTTTTACTAAAACATCATTTTAAAATTTTCTAATATTTATTCTTTTAAATCTTTCTCATTAATGTCCATGTTTTCAAAATGGTTTAAGGATTTATTTATATTGACATGAATGTTTTAAATTGTTAATTTCTTTAAAAGGATTCAAAGTGGTATGGGACACATTGATTCAAAAATGTATTTAAAGGTATTCCTTTATAAATTGTGTGACTTTTAAATGTTTTTATGAAAAAGGGATATTTCTCTCAAATAGTTTTACAAAACATTTTCAACTATGTCGACATCCTTCGATGGATTTTAATCTTGTTTGAAGTTGATTTATTTTGATACAAATATTCAATATTTTATTGAAGGTTTTGTGATATATTTGACTATGGATGTGTTATTTTTATACCATTCATGGTTTAGGGTTAAAGTATTGACAGTTCTTAATCTAGTTTTAATGTGAATGTTTATGTTATGTTTCAACCTTTTCATATGAGAAATGTATTAGACTTAGTAAGTGATAACTTGAGGCCACTATAGCTCCTCGGTGCATCAGTATGTCTCATGACACAATTAGGAGTAGAATTGGCTGAGACCTTCCCCCAATTTGATATATGGTTTTGTCTGAGGCCTTAATCATTTTTAGATGTCCTGGCCGAGGCCTTGACAAATGGTTTTATAATGTCTGGCATTATACATTCCCTCATTATGAAAATATTACTAATGGTTCATGTGGTTATTCGACTAATAGAATACCCATGTCTATGTTTTATTATGGAATTATTTACTCATCTCATATTCCTTCCATAAAGTGTTCATATTTATTATTTATAATGGAATGTGTTTTAAATTATTCATCATGCACAATGTTTATGTTATCTTCCACTGTATTTCTTACCCTTACTGATCATTTGAGATAACCCCTTTTTATATTTTAATTTTCTAGGATTCCAAGAAGTGTATTATTATTGATAAGCAGGGTTAAGCTAGGGGATTAATGGAATTCTCAAGGGATCATTTATGTTATGTTTTATTTTACTAATGTGTAATGTAACGTTCATATATGTAATCTATTTTCCAAAACTGCTAAACAAATTGGTCCTTCGGGACTTGATTCTTTTTAATCATGCCAATGTATTAAAATAATGCACCAGCTCTTGAATTCAGGGGACGGGGCGTTACATTTGGTATCAGAGGAACATTAGTGCATAGCTTGGAAACTAGATTTAGAAAAACTCTGATTAGAGAACAATACCCTACTATAGACTTTGAGTATTAGTATAGAATAACTTCCTAGAATTTTGGTAATGTAGTTATTTTGTGAATTTTCTAAGCAATACATCCCTTTCTAGATATGAGCTGGTAGAGGCAGCTCTAGCACAGATGTACCTAGGAGTGAAAACTCTGACAAGGAGTTTCAGTCTTGACCTGGGGTATCCTGGTATATGACAATGGGCCTTGCTGCACTCTTGGTTACGACACTCATGGGGGATATGCTTAGGATAATTCATATTTTCTTTACAAGCCATTATCAAGGATTTAAGAGTAAATACTTCCTCAAAGAAAAAATTTTATGATTATAGATTATATGCATAATATTTTCAATTTACATTAGGTATTTTAAAAGTTTGTAATAATGTACTGTGATTCTTAAACTAACCTGGTTTATGCCATTTTTTAGAAATGGTGCCTAGTAGAAGGAATGAGAACTCCAACAATACGAAGGATCAAAAGATTAAGAAGGATCATAACTTTCATTATATTAAGCCAATATTTAAAAGGGTAATAGTCTCACATGTATTCTCATCATATGAAGAAATAATATCTTGTGTTAATAAGATAAGTAAAGAATTCTCTGAGTCTTATGGCTTTGAAGGTAATCAAGAGAATAAAAGGATGGTAGAGAAAAATTTGGATAAAGGGATGGGGGGAAAGAAGGATTTTCTGATATGTGATAACTATGGAAAGAAACACCATGGTAAATTCTTGAAGTGAATGGGAGTCTGTTATAAGTGTGGAGAAAACATACACCATGTATGTGATTACAAGGGTAAGAAAAAGGTTTCAAATGTACAATGCTTCATCTACAATGAATTGGGACACTATGAAGATCAATGTCCAAATCATTAGGGTATACCCCAAATGATGCTATTGGATAATAATCATGTTATGATAATACCACAGATAAAGAGGAATGACTATTGTTATTGTGTTGTTATTAAAGAATTATTTCATTTGAGTGTTGTATCAATGATGTACTAGTTATATGAATTATGGAAATAAATAATGATTATACTGCAGTACTATTTCATTAAGGATTAGATATTGTATGGTACCAAGTAATGTGACACAGTTTCAGGTTAATTTTTTTGGAAAATACATGGTTAAAGGAAATGTATACCATAATATGGTCTTAATATTGAGGTAGTGATTTTGGAAAAAGATATGGTTGATTTGGATAAATTATATTGGATATTCTTGACTACCTTCGAACTAATTGATGGTTTTTTTATACCATCATTGTTGGAATATTGAAAATTATTGGATATAAAGAATATATCTAGTATTATATAAGGAATAAGGGAGCATGAATGTAATCAATAAGGTTTTATGGTAATTTATGGTGTTACCATGTTTTAAAATAATACATGATGAAGGTATTAATATGTAATTACGTGGAAAAAGATATCTTCATTTTTTTAAATTACTTCTAAATTTTAGATTGTGAGTTTGGATAGAAGTATTTTGGATAAGTCTAAGGGATTTAATAGATTAATTTTGATGTTGGATACTATTATTAAGGTTACAGAATTTCTTAATATTATTTTTGGATTGTTATAAAACGGACCACCCAGAGGTCGGGCGACAACTCATCACGTCTGGCAAGGTCATGAGACTTGAACCCGCAACCAAAGGGCGACAGGTGTAGATAACCTACCACTGGCATACCTGATTTCTTAGTTTGTTTTTTTAATATTCAGACAAATGAATTGTAAATTCATTATTCATGGAACCCTATAATATTAGGATAGATAGAATATTTTTGAATTTTGCCATCTTTTAGAGTGAAAGATGAGTTTTTAGTAGGAATTAGTTGAAATATAATACTCTACTTGTCATGTATATTTTTTTCCTCTTATTATATGAATAAATTAATTATTAAAGCATAGGTAATGGATCTTAAAACCAAAAATGTGTTATCCTAATACCTTATATTGAACCGATGATATTTTAAATCATTATACATTTAAGGGTTTGAGGCCCTCAATTTTACACTTGATTGTGATTGACAACCTCAACCACTCCCCATAAATATTTATGTTTTTTCTTTAATTATGTTTCTCTAATTTCCACCAATGTTCTCATAATTGAAATCGTAATTTGGTGGTGGCTTTTTCATTTCCCTTTCCCTCTTATTAAAACTAAATTTTATTAAACCAATTTCTAATGTGGGTTTTCCACAAAGGTATTTTTCTATTTTTAACCATTTATTTTCAAAGAACAATTTCAAATTGTGAGGATGAAATTTATTTAAGAAGGGGGGAATGTTACACCCCAAGATTTCATAGTACATTATCTCTTCAAATAAATTCAATAACTTGCGCTACACGCAACCCCAAGTTCGAGTGCACAATGACTTAACAAAATAGCCGTTCAAAAAGATGTTATGAATAGTATTAACTGAATTTTAAATTTCATATACTCCATATAATTTTAGAATCCATATTGTGTGTTTCTTAGACATAATATAAGAATAAATTCATTTTTTTCAGAAAAAAAGTATTTTAAAAAAATGAAATTTTACTGCCTTTTAATGGAGAATCCTTTTTAAAACCAATATTTGACACTTTTATATATTCAATTTAATGAAATTAAATTATTATTTATAATAGGTACATAAAACATTAGTTTGGATAAATTTTTGTTACATTTCTAATAACTTTCATATTTTGATGAAGAGTGAAAAATACTAAATTTTAATTAAAAACAAATTTTTAAATCGAAGTAATTTATAATGTTAAAATATAAATTTTAGTGTTTTTAAAGTATTATTAGATTATATTTTTATAATTTAAGATAATTTAGTTCATTTTATGCAATTTCACAGTTAAATTAAACATAAACAAGTGTTAATATTTTGATAATTATTATTTCTTAAAAACACGCTTTTTTTACAACGGGAATTAATTTTAAATTAATTTATGCCATTTCTATTTTTTGAATTTGGAAAAATGGATTCCATATTTGGAATAAGTTGGTCCAAATTGTGTAAATATATTACTTTTATTTTTGGAAATTATGAATATTTACTTATGTAAATATTTTATTTACCATGCTTAAAGGGTAAATCTGGTAAATAAAGGTAAAAAAATTTATTATAAAAATATTAAATTACACTAAAATTTTTATTATTACTATTAGTTGATAAAATTTTGACAATGGGAATCCTTGTGTTCATTTTGGGACCACATAGAGCCACATGAGAGTTATTATGACACTTTGTATTAATTAATTTAATGCAAAGAAAAAAATGACATAAACATATATCTTTTAGTAAAACAATTTTTACAGGAGGTTATATAAGTTATATTTTCAACTATAAATATTAATTTGAAGTCTAAAACTATTTCCTACATCATGGTATTTTATTGATAATTTTTATTCATTAAATATATAGATTTATTTATGGAATAATGATGATCCAATAATTACCTTGTTAATGATGGAGTCAAATAATTGGTATTATAAATATTAAAATTAATAAACTTTTAAGGTTTTGATGACATAAACGAATTTTATTTATGAATATGACATATTATGGTTGATTAAATGTATTTTTTTCTATTTAATAAAGTTGTGATGACTTTCAAAAAAACCAAATACTAAATAGTGTCAAAATTGACATAAATGAGTTTTTAAAACAAATACTATTTTATTAAATTATATAATAGTCCTAAAAATATACAGTTCAGCCAAAGAACATATATAATAATATATATGTAATTATGGAACCAATTTTTGTTCTATTGTCATTTTATAGTAAGTTTTTTAACCATATAATATAAAAATGAAAGGAGACATGGTAAATGTTAAACTATTTAACTAAGAGTTAAATCTAAATGTTAAGGTTAATATAGTGAACTAAACCTATCTAAAACATATTCTTTGAGTGTATTTCGACCCTTACCCACATTATCCATGAAATAATTCATTTTGGGTCCATTATAAACTGAAAATTATTTTATTATAAAATAATATTTCAAGCTTTTCCTAAAGTGACCCTCACCTCTCTTATAAACGGACACTTCCCCTTCCCTCAAAATCACACCTCCAAATCCAATTTTATCTTCCAAACCCTACCAAAATATTCTCCAAAAATCCCTCAATGAAACGTTGTGTCCTTTTTTTGATCATAAAGACATCCTAAGGAGCCCTTTTGATTCACTCAAAAGGAAACACCTGAATAAGAGGTAATAATTTCACCACCCTCTTTCCAATTCTTTTCTTCTTCCACTTTCTCTTTTTTTGTTGTTTCCATACCAAAATAATAACTAAATTACATTATAAATACTATTATGTTATTATAAATATGGTATAACCATATTCATTATTCTATCCATCCTATGAATGATAACATCACAATGCGTGTGTACGTACGACTTACCGTCTCCACAACGTGGTGTAATTTGGTATTCAACACTATATTATTTGGATGGATATAAGGATGATTAATATGTATATAAATAGTGAAAATAACATGATAATATCCCAGTAAAATTAATATACCATCTAATTCCACACCTTTTAATCATTAATAAAATGACATCGTCGCTCATGTGTACGTACGGCTTACCGTCTCCACGACACAATGAGATTCACTTCCACATTCACCATTCAATGATGATTATAAAAATATATATTATTTATAAGTATGTAATATATGACATAGAAATCCTAATGAATGTATATATATATATATTTATGAATGTATGTATGTACTTACATATATATTATTCACTTACTTCCATTCAATACGATATGAAAATAGAAACAACGTTTATGCGTACGTACGGCTTATCATCTCCATAAACAGTGTTTTCATTTCATATATATTTATTTTATACATATTTATATTCTGAATATATATGATATATAAATAATGTTTTATATTCTTTAATAATGTAAATATTGATCTATGTGATACAATCAAGAATAACAAGTTAAATGATATACGATAAAGACAGTGATTATCACCCAAAACGTTACTTTGACAAAGAAATTATTTTTAAATAGGAAGTATAAAGTCATAAATGATTCATATATGATATCATGAATATTTATATTGTTTTGGAATAATTTAATAACATACTATGGTAATTATACAGGTGGTTAAATGTACCCTCGACTAAAGGAAAGTATAAGGTAAGGGTTAATTTCACAATCTCTTTATTATTCGAGGTTTCTTTTACGTAAGTATCTACTGGGACATATTTATTATCCATGAACTTGTTTCATAATATATTTTCCAAAGTAATTATTTTTAAGGAACTATTTTACTAAAACATCATTTTAAATTCTTTAAAGATTTATTCTTCTTAACCTTTCTCATTAATGTTCATGTTCTGCAAATGTTTTAAGGATTTATTTATATGGACATGAATGTTTTAAAATGCTAATTCCTTTCAAAAGATTCAAAGTCATATGGGAAACATTGATTCAAAAATCTATTTAAATGTCTTCATTCCTAAATTTTGTGACTTTTAAATGTTTTCATGAAAAATGGATATTTCTCTCAAAGAGTTTTACAAATACTTTTCATCTATGTCAACATCCTTTGATGGATTTTAAACCTGTTTGAAGGTGATTTATTATGATAAAAATCTTTCATATTGTATTGATGTTTTTGTGATATATTTGACTATAGATGTGTTATTTTTATACCATCATGGTTTAGGGTTAAAGTATTGAAATTTCATTTGCTAGTTTTAATACGAAGGTTTATGTTGTGTTTCAAACTTTTCATATGGGGAATGTATTGGACATGGGAAGTGACGGGTGGAGCCCGCTATATATCCGTGTGGCATCGATAGGTCTCATGAGAAAATTAGACATGGAATTGACCGAGGCCTTTTCCAATTTAATATATGGTTTTGGCCGAGGTCTTAATCATTTATAGATGTCTTGGATGAGGCCTTGAAAAAATGTTTCAGAATGTCAGGCATTATACATTCCCTCATTATGAAAATATTTTTGATGGTTCATGTAGTTATTCAAATAGTAGAATACCCATGGCTATGTTTTATTATGTAATTATTTACATATCTCATATTACTTCCATAAAGTGAACATTTTTATTATTTGTAAAGGCATGTGTTTTAAATTATTCACTGTGACTAGTGTTTATGTTATCTTCCATTGTATTGATTACCATTACTGAGTGTTTGATATCACACATTTCTTTTGTTTTATTATCCTAGGATTCCATGAAGTGTATTATGATTGATAATCAGGGTTAATCTATGGGAATAATAGCTTTCTAAAAAGATCGTTTATGTTGTGTTTTATTTTTCTAATGTTTAATGTAATATTCATGTCTGTAATATATTTTCCAAGACTGCTAAACCAATAATTCCTTCGGGCCTTGATTCCTTGTAATCATGTCAATGTATTAAAATAATGCATTGGATCTGTGCTTATGGGTTTGGGGTGTCACAGAAATAAAGGTTTTAATAATGAATAAAAGATGAGAAATTTATGCGAAGACAATTCTGTGATCTTCATTCACTTAGCAGGACTCATCTAGATCGTGCCAAATAACATGGACATGTCTCATAAGATATGTGATACTACCTTGCCATACCATTTGGATCATGAAATGTCCCTTGTACTTGTCACAAAAGTTTCATGAAACCCACTGGGAATTCCACCCAAATCTTGAGAAGTCATATGGGCTTCCCAACCAAATCTTGTGATGTCCTCCATACTTGTTTCCCTAGTTATTTGGAAACACTAGGAAAACTAAGACAGGTCTCATTATGACACCATGACATGTTAGACTTGATCATAAGATATCATCTAGAACTTTTAGCTAGATTTTTCAATACCCTCCAAACATGTCAACCTTAATCTCATGATATCCCTCGGACAAGTTATCTGGGACATGTGACATCATTTGAAAAAGTTATCTAGATCATTAGACACCCTCCATACTTATCACCCAAGTTATGGAACACCCTCCAGACATTTCAGAGTTAATCATGCGATGATCTCAAGACATATCATTAATGTTATGTGATATCATACGAACAAGTCAATTAAATCATGATATTTTCATTATACATGTCTACTAAGCAACTAGGACATGTATAGGCATCCTGAGACATGTCAGTTATAAAAGAAAGACATATCAAGCATTGAATTATTTTTTTTCAAAAATATATCCCCGTAGTGTAGAAATATTTATGTAGATGCTCAGATTCAAGAGGGGGTGAATTGTAATTTTAAAAATATTTGTTTTTAACCTTAATGAAATATTTGTTTAACAAAGTTAAAAAATTGATTCATTAAACCTTATTTTGTATACTTAATAAAAATCACCTAATGTTTAATAATGATTCATAATGAAATAATTACATGGGAATACTTAAAAAATATTCTACCTTAAAGTCTATAAGAACTTATATCATATCTACAAAAATGTGAAAGTATAAGAAACACTTTATTATTGTTACAAATGGAAATGGAAATTTAAAGTACATAAAAAAGAGTTCAAATATTTTAACCCAAATAGTATTGTATCCAAACACCAGGGATAATGGCCCCTTGATTAATACTTTAAAGAAAGTAGGTCTTTCCAACACAAAGGTAAGACCACAATACAATGATCAGTGTCTATCTTGCTATAACTACAAGACCTCAATCTATAAGGTAATCAGAACCTCTATCTTTCTTCATCTAGAAGCCCTCTATTAAAAAGGTAATTGGAACCTCTATATTCCTTCAATTTGGAAGCCCTTGATTGTATAAAAAACAATCGGAATTGCACCAAGTGAAACAAATCTTATTGAAGATCTTAATTATGTGGAACATGTTGTTCACAAATTAATCACTTCAAGGCATATACACAATGAAATTTTGGTAGATCTCTCCAAGAGTATCAATTCGACCAAAATTTTACAACATCAAATTCTTTCAAATGATTGGGTATTTGTAGGAGAGATCTCCAATGGTTGAATTGTCCTCCAACGATCATATTTTTCATGAAAATTTGGAGGGACCTATACATATGGCACTTAAATTATAAAATAATAATCGATTAGATAGCATCATTTAATACATGAAAATATCATGAGAAACATTAAGTATGTATGAATCTAATTATTTGAAAACCTTATATTATGGAAATATAGTATCTTTATGAAATTTGTAAAATCATATTCTAAACAAAACTTTATGAAAGTTATAAAATTGGATACCTAAACAATATATAATCAGACAAGGAACTATGAGAATCAGATCTGAAAATTTCTGAGATACAAAATTGAGAAACATGGTAAATCAGTTTCACAAATATGTTTGAATCAGAATTGAGAAAGTTTGAATTGTAATCACAGATATGTGAGATCTGGAATTGAGAAACAAAAAATAGGAAAAAAAAATCCTTGACATTTAGAATTATGGAACATGAAGAATTGGAATAAAAAATATGAAGGAATCAGAATTGAGAAGCATAGAATCAAAATCACAATTCATGATGATTCAGAATTTAGAAAGTGAATAACATTTTATTTTCGGTGAGATTTGGATTTGAGAAACAGGATAAATTGGATTATAAATTTTAGGAAAATCCTAATTGATAAACATAAATCATATTTTATTTTATGGATGATTTGAAATTGATAAGGTGAAGTATTCTATGTTTTATTGAAGATACAATTTGTTCCAGAAACTATTTTGTATTATGAAAGATAATGTATGACTTAGCTAAAATAGTTATCAAACATGCCTATAAATTCCATTATAAATATAAAGTATTAGTACTAAATTGTTTTTGTGATTTCCAAAACATAATGGAATAGGAAAATTCATAAGGAAACTTTTGACTAAAATATCTACCCCTTTTTGGAAGGCACAATAAATCGATTTAAGAAAATAATATTAAAACTGAAATACTTCTTTTTTGAACATAAAAGAAAAACATATCTCCCCCTTATTTTATGACTCAAGATAAAAATGCCTAACTCTCCCTTGGGTTAAGAAATCCCCCTAATGATCGTATTCTCACTTTATATACTAATCATCATTTATTAAGGAAATATCTCCCACATACTTAAGGATGTATTATTTAAGAATTTTTCCATTTATGTTTTCCTCTATAAACTAATATTCTTTTTAGTACATTCTTCTCCCCATTTGAGATTTACAAAAAGGAATGGGTAAAAGTATGATATGCCTAAGAAGTTAGGAAAAAAACTATATGAAACAAATAATAATAATAAATTTCTACTCAAAAAGGTTTAAAAAAAGATAAGAAAAATAAGAAAGATAAAAATATCTCTGGAAATATGGTTTTAGTAATGAACTTTAACTTTTTCATCTCCTTGTGATCATATTATAACTTTTCTATGAGCACTTCTGGATCATTCCTCTTCTTCTCAAGGTTCTAAATATTTTCATGCTGGATCTTAATTATTTCTTCTTATGACTTAATCTTCTAATCCACCTCATCTTTCTAATATTTCACTATTTTCACTTCCTGAGAAAGAGAATTCATATTCCCATATAAATTCATGTCTTCTTGTAAACGAATATCTTTTTCTTCATTTATCCTTTCTAATAAGTTGTTTAAAAGAGTTTTGATTTTGACTTCCAATTCATTAAAGGAACCCTTTACTGTATCAATCATATTATAGAAATATTTGATATCAATATTGATCTGATTTGACCACTTTGTCATATCTCTAAAAAAATTCCTATGAGAATCACAATAATTCACCATGGTTTTGAAATCGGCTTCAAGTTTAATGATCATTTGAATGAAAATGGTTTTGAGCCTGATTTATGATTTATAGAAGCTTGAATAAGATGACCTATTGACTTAAGGTTTGGGAAATATGGAAAATAGCTCACTATCTTTTTTAAGGATTGAACAAAAAAACTTATCTTATAGAGGAGAAAGATATTTCAGATTCCTATTTAGCTTGCTTAGATGTTCCAACATCCTACTTATTCACTTTTTCTATTACTGAGACTATTTTCTTTGTTCTCCGATGTACATGAATTTCATCAGAAACTTGAAAAATATTATCATCATCATCATCATCATCATATTATTCATCATCTTCAATATCACCATCACCACCAACATTAACATCAACATCATCACCAATATTAACATCACCATCGGATAAATTTTGATTCACTTTAGTATCAACAACATTGTTTTTTTGAGATGAATTATCTACGGAAGCATGTTTAGAAGATGAATCTTTCCCAAAAACTGCATCTGATTCATTCTTTATCTCTTTTTATTATCTCCACTTTGCTAAACCATTATCTAGGTAGGACTTGTGTTTCATTGCCTTTTGTGGTTTTGAATCTTGAATTGTTTTCTTTGGTTCTAAGGATTGAGACTTTATTTTCTCAAATAACTATTTCATGGATATTTCTCCAACTTCCCCTCATTTTCTAGATAAATCCACAAACTAATTTTTATTATCACTAAAAAAAATCCATTGTTTTAAGTGCATCATATCTTGAAAGAAGTACATTGAAATATTTTTGATTCAATTGATATGGGATATTGTAAAAGCTTAAAAAATTACTATAATCATGGATAATTTTTCTGGAAAAACAAGAATATATGACTTGATGGAACCATATTTTATCTTATTAATTGAGAGAAATATGTACTTTACTAGATTAGTCTTCATTAATTAATAATAAAATCCATCATGATGATTTCTGTTATTTTTAGGGTGTCCTTGTCTCCTTTCCTTAGTATTAAAAGATCTTTCAACCATAATGCCACAATCCTATAGTAAGCTAAAAGGTTGGAAATTTTGGTCTTCTTTACTCCCTGATGTGCTAAGAAATCAATAGCATTAACTCTATCAAAATATCCTTTTGAATTTGGAAACGTATGAGATGGATACTAAGCTTCACCATTATATGGTATCCTAAGAATATCTACAGCTTTCTTATAGAACAATGAATATGTTTTACCATAAATTTTAAACTGAAACATCTCCTTTACACCTTCATTGAAGAGTTCAACTCACTCATAAAATTCAAAAAACAATTCCGCATAAAATGGATCCAGTTCTACATTTTTTAGAAGTACAAAAAATTTCCCATCCTTGAAACTTTAAAATATTTCTAATCAAATAATCATACCTAAGTTAAAAAATCTGATCAACTACCCTTTCTCCGTAAATGAACAAATAGTTGAATGTATTAGCAGGCAATGAAGTCCGATAAGATATTGATAAAGACATATAAAACATAAGAAATTTATCTGAAACATAATAAAGTGATCTTGAAATTGGAACAATGATTTTGAATGGAGGGAGAAACATGGGAATAATAAATGGAATTTGATGTGGGGTAAAGGGTGTACCATCTTTTATATAGGTGTTGAAATGATGTTTCATATTAAAAGAATAATTCCAATGGTTGGAAACAAATGGATAAGATCTGATGGATGAGATAAATCTAAAGAAGGTATATAAGTTCCGATCTTTTGATATTTTAAAGAAATAAATTGGAATTAAGGAAATATAAATCTGATAAAACTTTTATTAAAACATAATTGAAATACCAACCTATATAATTTAAACTAATATATAGTAGGTAAGAAGATGTACCATTCAGAGTTCTTCAAATGTTTATTTGTGTTTGATAAGATTTTTCTTAGAAATATTAGATTCTGAATAATTAATTAGAGTCCAAAAACTTTTTTGAGGTTCCAAAAAAATTATTAATAAAATCATGTTTACTCACCTATGAAAAGGAGAATCTTAATGTTAAGAGATAGTTTTAAAAAAAATTGATGTGAATGGTAAAATTACATTTATCATTCCTAAATTTTGTTTCATGTATTAAAATATATCAGAAGGTAACGATTTTGTAAATATATTAGAATTTTTTTCTTGAGTTATGATTAATTATAAAATAATATCTCCTTTAAGTATGTGATCCCTAAAAAATTGATGCATAATATCTATGTGATTTGCACAAGAGTGATGTACATGGTTTTTTATTAAGTAAATTACACTAGTGTTATCACATAGTATTTTAGTATTAGTAAAACTCATTATATAACCAAGATTGGTCTTCCATTTCACTAATTCAAGGTATGTCTTGACTCTTAAGGTCTTCTATGTTATGTGTATAAATATTCTCATGTTGAAGGGCTAAAAAATGAAATCACCTTTGTAATTGTTTACTAAGCACTTATCATTAATAAAATTCACAAGCTAACCTTCATCACTTAATTAAATTGTGATTATATGGTTTTTCTTAAGACCATTAACAAATAAAACATTTGAAATTAAGACTTTTCCAAGAAGTACGATGTTACCTATACCAACAATATCTCTTTAACCATTGTCTATGAAACTGAATCTTCCACATTTCATATTAATTATATTTTCAAATAATTTTTTATTACCAGATATGTGTTGGGAACATCCATTATCCGTATATTATGTATTATTGTTAGTACTTACATTGTTGTCAAGTAAATAAGACCGTTAAGTTTTCAAAATCCAAACATTCTTGGATCCGGAAATGTTAGAAAGTAAAATATTAGGAATACGCATTTTCTTATAAAAGTATGGTTTATGATATAAAAGGATTTAATTATATTTAAAGAAAAAAATTTCTCCCAATGACCACCACTTTGATACTTAGTGCAGAATGGGGTGCTTTTAGAAACAAAAATGTTATGACTGAAAACTGGTTTTGAATGAGAATAACCAATTAAAAAACTATTAATTAGAGAAATACTTTGTGAAGAAATATTATTAAAATTTTCTTCACCAGATGTAAAATTTGATAAGAGTTTCATTAAAGATAATATATCATATTTTAGTATAATAACTAAATTATTATCCTCACAGTTATTGGACTTAGGATTGGATTTTGGCTCTAAAACATTTTTATTTGAAATAATATTTTCAAGATCCTTAGAGACTTTATCTTTTTCAGAATTAACAACCTGATGGTTTTTTGAAATAGAAAAAAAAAATAAAATTTTTTTCATCAAGATGTTTAGAAATATTTGATACTTCTTTTGTTAAAATAGGGATTATTGATTTTTCTACATCAATTTTCTTATTGATCTAACTATTTTCAGTGCTAAGATAATTGGAAAACTCAGATACATATTAAAAAGAAGGTAAGGTGTATTTTTCTAAGGAAAATAATTTATCTGAAGAAATATATCCATTATTATCAAGATATTTAGAATTTAAATACATATTGGTTAGGGATTCAGTAGTGTTTACCTTTTCCATGAAACATTTATTTTCAAATGGTATTATGGAAATAAGACAAATATTCTTCTATCTAGACTAATCATTACATGAAGATTCATTATAAGAGTCCCCACCACTCGAACTCTCCAAATAATTTTCCATCAATAATATCTTTCCTTTAGGCTTGTAATATCTTTTTTTTATTACTCTTCTAATTTCTATCATCCCTGTATTTTCATTTAATCCTAGGACAATCTGGTCAGATGTTTCCTGCTTTCTTGCATTCATAACATTTGACTTCATAGCCTTTATTATCTTTCCTATCCTTTTTCTTATATATGTATTGAAAATACAGCTTGCTAAAAAACTCGTTTTTCATTCGAACAACATTGGATAACTCATTCTATGACTATTTAGATTCACATGAGTCTGACTGAATAACAAATTTAATAGACATTTTTTACTTAACAACTTCCTTAGGATTTTGGCTTTCAACTGGTTTAAAGTAGTAGTAAAAGAATCACTCCAATTATTCTTCTTTATATTCTATGCGTCTCTCTTTAATCTATTCTCAATTTGTAAGAGTGTTCCAAATTACTCATCAAGAGTAACAGTTGTAATTTTACATGACTCATAAAAAACTATTCTCTTTGATTCCCATTCATTAGAAATGATGTCTATAATCTTATCTATAAGCATCTCATCATCTTTGACTTTTTCTCACAATGACTGTAGAGTTTTTACAATAGTCATAAATCTATATTGAACATTAACTATAGGTTCTCTATAAAGAAAAAACAAAACCATTATAATCAAATTTCAACATGTCTATTCTAGTTTTAAGAACTTTACAAGTACCAAAATGTGTAACTTCCAATTTATTCCATATGTTGTTGTCTTCTTCACAAGAAAATATCTAGTTGTATTTATTCTTCGTCAAAGTTATTTTGTACCTTATATTTTTGCTAATATTTTTTCTTTTCTTGATTAGTAAAATTTCTAACTTCTTTGTTAGGTATCTTGTAATCTCAAATAACCATAACAAAATAATCCACACCATAATAGATAACAAAATTCTTCATTCTCCCTCTCTAATTTTCATAATCATTTCCATAAAATATGGGTGGTCTTTTAAGTTTCATATTATCTACGGATCTAACATTCATTCCTTCTATTTATGAATAAACAAAAAAATTTCCACTCCATGCGTTAGTATATAATGTATTTATAAACCAAAAGTTTATAAAATAAATTCTCAACAACATATAAAAGTAAATAAAGAGTAATTAAAATGAGTAGTGGAAATCTACCTATGATACATTGTGTAAATATTAATATCGTAGATACCTCCTTTGATACCAATTGTAGGATAGAAATATGTTTGAATATTCTCATATACAAGAGGTGGGGGTAAATTTTATGTCTATAAACATTCATTTTTAACCTTAGGGATATTTTTGTTTAAAAAAGTTAAACAAATTTGATTCACTAAACCCCCTTTTGTAAGCTTAATAAAAATAAACATATCTTTAATAAAGTTGTGTAATAAAATATGTTCTAAGGTATACTTAAACAAGATTATACCTTAAATAATATAGAATCTTTTATCAAAGTTACAAAAAAATAGAAATTATAAGAAACAATTTCTTATTATTAAAAATTATTGTAGAAATTTAATGTAAATATAAAATATTACAAATCGTTTTACCCAAAGAGTAGGGTATCCAAACACCTTAGATAAAGGTCCCTTGATTTGAACATTAAATAATTTTTGGCTTACCCACACCAGGGTAAGCTCTTGATACAAATATCAGTGTCTATCTTGCTATCCCCGTAATCCCTTGATCGATAAGGTGATCGACACCTCTATATTCCTTCAGCTGGAAGCCCTTGATTAATCAGGTAATTGGCACCTATGTCTTCCTTAAAATTGGATTCCCTCGATTGTATACAACAAAAAGATGAATCGCACAAAGAAAGAAAATTCTAATTGAAGATATTATGTATGTGGAACAATCTATTCACAACATTATAACTTTAAGGCTTTTACACAAAGAAAATTTGGTAGAGATATCACGGAGTATCAATTATACCAAAAGTTCATAGAATAAAATTCATTCAAATAAATGGGTATTTATATGCGAGATCTCCAATGGTCGAACTTTTCTCCTGTGGTCATATTTTTCCTAAAAATTTGGAGGGACATGTACAGCTGGCACTTACAATGGTCATATAATAACAGATTACACAACGTCTTTTAGTACAAGAAAATATAATGAGAAACATTTAGTTTTTATGGATATGATTATATGAAAACATTATATTTATGAAATATAGTAACTTTAAGAAAGTTATAAAATCATATTCTTAAACAAAATAAAAAACATTAAGAAATGTATAACATTTAATTTTTAAACAATAGAGAATTAGATAAGGAACAACAAGAATCAGATCTAAAATTTATTCAAAAATGGAATTGAGAAACACAGTAAATCGATTTCAAAAATCTGTGAGAATTAGAATTGAGCAAGTGAGAATCGGAATAAAAAATTTGTGAGATTCGAAATTGAGAACCATGAAATTTAAATCAAAATTTTTTGAGATTCGGAAATAAGAAACATGAAGAATCGGTACCACAAATCTGAAGGAATTGAAATTTAGAAGCATATAATTGGAATCAAAATTCTAGACGATTTGAAATTGAGAATGAAAATCAGATTCAATTTTTTATGTGATTTCGATTTTAAAAATAGTATGAATCAAATTTGAAAATTTAATTGAATTAGAATTGAGAAACATAAATTGGAATTGATTTTCTAGATGATTCGGAGTTGATAAAGAGAAGGATTTCATGTTTTATTAAGGATTCAATTTTTTCCAGTAGATATTTTATCATATAAAAATTAGTGTTAGGCATAGATAAAATAGTTAAATAACATGCATATAAATTTCCTTATATATAGAATGTATTAGTAAGGACATGTGTTTTTGATTTCCAAATCAAAAAGAAATGGGAAAAGTTGTAAGGAAACATTTGACTCAAGAGTCCCTAGACATGATAATCTTGGCCAATGGATATATTAAGGCAACCTCGTTGTGTAATACTTGGTCAAACTAAACTATTGTATCACTGATTCCTTCCATATCTAGGATACATAGGATGTTATCTTAGGGACTGATCTCAAATGGAAATCCACCTTGATGTATGTCCTTCTATTTCACTAACATTCCAACTATCATGACCCAATCTATCCTAATGTCTTATCATACTTCCTCATCTATCAGTGGATAATGAATATAACAGAACTAAAAGGACTCTGATTCCTTCAGTTACAAGGATATATAGGTTACTTTACTTATACCAAAGCTCCATATCAAACATCCAAAGGTATTTCTTAGTTCATAAGTCCAACATCCATATATTGTGGGAAATATTACTTGACATCCCTTGTTTCCAACACCAACCATGGATTATGTGGGATTAGGTATTTGAAACGATCATATCATTATCATAATTAATCTCTACCACATAGGGAAACCTCAATGTGTAATCAATGATCATGGGCATGATAACAATGCCCCCATAAATGTGAATCCACCTTATAGTAAGTCTGAAGGTCATGATCTAACTATAATAAATCTGATTCCATCCATAACCAGGATACATAGGACACCTCCATGAGGCTTAGGCTCAAATACCAAGTTCTTAAGTTCCCTCATATATGTACTTTCCTCATTATGTTAAACTACATGAGTTTAACAAACTTTGTGTGTTTTTATTCCTTCTAAAATAAGGATAAAGTGGAAGCCTCATAAATGTTCAATCATATCCTAAGAATATTAATCACCTCCTTAGATGATATGAAATTCTGGAGTGCCTAGTTATATTGATTCAATATATGAGAAACTTTCCATTAAGGAGAAATGGATGAATAACTTGAGATACATACAGATGAAAATATTAATGGACCCCCTTTTATACATGGATATTTTCAACACTAGATAATTTTGTTAGGGTTACCCTTCTTGTATTGGGATTAGGAATTGATTAGTGAACATATCAGAAATCTATAAAACCATCTTATAGTGTGAATCAATCTCACCCTCCCTAAAGGATGTGATGATCCCAACCTTCCATCCTCTTGACCAGTCTAATTTCCTAAGTCCCATTAGCTCTAAAACCCCATATAACTACTTACCTTTTGAAATTAGTTCGGTACTTTTTGTGGATGTGGGAACAATTAGGAGTTTCCTTTAAGAAAAATAATGGTGAACCCAATGTGAATGATTTTACAAGATATTGAACACCCCATAATCAACTGTTTGGAAAAAATGAATGCAAAACAGTTATATATTTTCCCATGAAACAAGGTTTAATATGATCTTTGATGTTGAGGTAATTATGGCTTATTATAACTTGGTAACATATGTTTTATCATATAGATATCCATAGGATGGAAAAGTGTTTTGTTGACTAAGTGATTAATTTTTTTATAACAGAATATAATCATATTTTTTGGGAACATCATATGAAAACGGAATATGAAATATATTTTTTATGGCATTGTATTTCATTTTAGTAATAATGATTGCGTTAACATATGGATGAATAAAATTTGTTTAGTGGTTTTATGGTGATTTTGGTTATTTTGGGAAATTATTATTATATTTTGGAAGATATATGATTATTGTATATAGATTTGCTTTGTGACTAATGTTTTTGGGAGATATATGTTAATTTGATCATTGAATAATATATGATCAAATAATTATAATATTTGGGTTTCAATTTTTTTTGGATTATTTTGATGATTATTAAGTTTGGTTATATATGGAATGATTTATGTTGAACATGGGGTATTTTTATTGAAGAGTTTGATATTTATATAGTTTATCTATATATGAATATATATTATTTTGTGATATTATTTTATTTTGTGCTAATCATTTCTATTTTAACTAATGGAGAGAAATAAGAAGAATAATTTCATATCCTTTAATGGATATTATAATCTATTAAAAATAATTTTAGTGCTTCAAACATGAAAAGTTCATCATGAAAATTCATTTATTGTAGTAAGATAAGCGATAGAATTTGAAATTTATATAATAACAACCATATGATGAAATTATACTTATTAAATATAAATAAATAAATTATGTATAAAAAAACTTGTTCTCTATATTTATAGTAAAATAATCCTTTAACTCTAAGAAAAGAAACATCACTAGTATAAAAAAAATTAACATCATTTTTTTGTCTAAAAATAATTAATTCAACTTTGTAATTGATATTTTTATCATTGGTTAAATAAAATGTTCTAAAACATTTTTTTGTATTTTTTTATCTATTGTTTTGATAAATAATGTCAAATATGAAACACTTGACTTTCAACATAGGTTTTTTGGATAAATGATGTGTAATGTAATTTTACACATTGGTTATTTTGAAAACAAACATGAAATGTGTAATATTTTTTAAAAAAATATATCAATGTGTACTAGTCTCCTATAATAAAACAAGATAAATATTAAATAAAAATTATAGGAACCGAATGAAGAAATGTAAAATAAATCGCTCTAAATTAATTTCATTTATTATGTAGGTTTTCTTCGAATCAATATGTAATTTCTTTGCATTCCTATTGTTTTTAGGAAAAAATCATGAGGTACACACAAAGGAAGTTGATATGTATTTTCAAACACAAACAGTAAAATCTCATGTAGTATATTTATCTTCATAACATGATCAGATTGAGACTACTTAATCATAAAAAAAGATCAAAAAAAATATCAATGAACAAAACCAATAATAAAGAAACAAAATTATGGGAATAAATGCCATGTAGAAATCATTTAATGAAGAATTAATTTTACTTTTATATGGGATAAATATGACTAGATAATAAATATCTAAAGGGAGAGAATGTGAAGTGATATAGTGAATGTGATAATATATCTGGAAATGATGAAATAATATTTATACAAGATTTTAAAATTGAAATTGTATTGTGAAAAAGTTAAAATTTTAATTTATTATTTTTTAAATTTTATTCCTAACATAGGGAATATATATAACTGAAGATTAAAACCTTCTCACATCAGGTATTTAGAATTAGTATTATTAAAAAATTGGGTATAATTTTTTTGACATATTGTTAAAGAAAATCAATGTTAAAACCCCGACATGAATGTTATTTTTTCAAATATTTCTTGAAATAAAAATATTATATTTTTACCTTAATTTACTGTGAGTATATATTCTTCATTATAACTTGTTTATTTATGGTTTCATTCATTAAATTTTTCATGATCAGGTTCTTTATCAATATATATTATTCAATAAATGTTTTTTTTATCCTCTATGTGTATATTTTCACTTCCGGATAATGTTCTCCTTCATCAAGAACCTGATTATGTGTTATTATAGGTGAACATAATTTTACTCTTTTCCTATTTATAAAAAAATTATTATCCCATTTTATAATATGATTTTCAAATTATGTTATTTTGAAATATTATTATGGGATTTCCTTTAATGATCTTGTGTTTTATCTTCCACCCCTAGTAATTAATTTTCAAAAAATGATTTAAATTTTTTTATATATCACAAGTTAAAACTTAGAGGATGAAATTTATGTATGTAGGTAGATTATAACACCCCACAATTATAGAATTTATTTTAATTATGTAATATATAGGATAGTTTGTGGTATAGGAAGCATTTATCTTAAAAGAACCATGATATACTATTATTAAAATATGACCACTATAAACATGGTGGTGGTATTGTTAGTATGAAAAGGAATAAAAATATTATGAAATATATATAAAAAATTTCCTTAATAAAATGTATAAAAAATAATACATTGATTATTAATTTAATTTAATTTTGGAAACATTCATTTAAATGTATAAGCTATGTTTTTCATAAAACTAATTTTATGTGTATAATGTATTTTGAACTTAATATATTAAATTAATCAATATTTATAAATGATACTAATGAAATATTGAGATTATATTTTCATCTTAATAAAATAACATTCATTTAATTTTAGTCATTGGACATGTAATGAGAATAATGTTATTTTATGATGAAAAAATTCATGTTCTTCAAAAAATATTTTTTATTGCATTTTATACATGTATATTATAATGTATTCCACTATTATAAATTTTATTTGAAAAAATTAAAACAGTTTTTTAAATATTGGATTCATAATAGTCGTAGGTTTATTTATTTTTTTTAATTTTCTAAAAAGATTTATTTTTTAGTGGATACTTAAAAAATATTAATTATTTATAAAACTCTCATTTAATTTTGTTAAAGAATGTGATTTAAAATTTTCATTATATTTTGGATTTCATTTTAAATTAACATTTGATATATTTGATTATAAAATGTAATTAATACTATACGAATATTCATTATACTTGATTAGTAATAATATCATATTTATGCATAGAAATAGATTTTTCAATAAAAAAAATTCACTGTATTTTGTGAATTTAATTTGACATTGATTTCAACCAATTATAAAAAAATATAAAAAATTGAATTTAATATTTTTTATTATAAGGTTTATATTTTTTTAATAGGACAATTTACTTTTTACCCATAATTAATTGTAGTAATGGTAAAAGTTTATCACCACAATAATGGGTGAAATGAGATAATTTAGGTTAAAACAATGACATAAGTTAAAACAATCAACTCAAAATTTACATTTATTTTATTTTATGAGTTTAATTCAACCATAAACATAATACCTTTTAAAATATGTAATTTCTATTCATTTTGACCATTATTATGAGCTTTATATAATTTTATGATAAGAGAAATTATAAAATGTTTCTCTCTCTCTATTTTAATATATATAATATCTTTTAATAGGGATAAAAAGAATATATGAATGATTCTAATTGGTTATTTTAAATGTGAATATGTTGGAAAAATCCCTTAAGGTGAAATTGAAGCATTTTTTTGTTGATTGTGTTTGTTCACAAAGTGGTTTTTCATCATGAGACGTGAAGTTCTATAGAGATTATTGACAAGGTATGTTGAAAAAGGACCATGAAAAAGGAATTGATGATATGAAGTTAGTAAAAAAATAATAAATACAAGGTGGTGTTGTTTTCCAATGTTTGAAAAAAAATTGGGCCTCAAAATTAGAAAATAGATAATGTTTTTTTAGAAAAGGATGTTGTGTGCAAGATTGAAGGTGATTTGGAAACATACATGCAAGGCATGTTTCGAGAGTAAAATGTAGAAATATGAAAAAGGCATGAAGTGCATGAAATGTTTTCAAATGTGTGTGAAATATGAGTTTAAGTGAAATAGGTTTACGTTCCCAATGCGACGTCAAATGGGTTTTTTCATTCTCAAGGTGGATCATGCCCGACATGTTGAATATTTCGCGTAGCGGTTAGAGATGAATATAAATAAGAGGTGACCCCCTCAATCTAATAAGCTCAAAATTTAGAGATAATTTAGGCTATGAATCGAGTATTATTTGCATGAAAATGTAGTTTCACGAAAGAATTTAATTTCTTCAAAAGCTATGGAAGTTGTGTATAACATTGAAGTTGTGCTTAAGAATGAAGTTGAGTAGAATTGGAGGTTTTACTTGCTAAAGATAAAACATTAATGCAAGATGTAATAAGAGTTGCATGAATGGTTTGGATTTTCCCTACACATCTGAAGTAAGGCGGTATTCATCAGTGTATAAAATTGGGACATCAATAGGGAATATACATACAGTGGGAGATTCATTCATTAGATACAATGAAAGGACCTATAAGTCCATAAACATTGAGTGGATCTTCTAAATAATTAGTGATCACACTTCAGTTGAGAGAGAAGTGAGATTTCAAATTGTGATTCGCTATAAACTAGGAGGGACAATAAGTCTGCTCCAAAACTTGTAAACAGTAGTGTAATTTTTGTGGATTTGGTACATCGGCACCTCATCATTGTATTCTCCATGGACATAGCCCTGTGATGGTGAAGTATGTAAAATATATTTGTCCTATTAATTCTTTAATTTCTTCTCATACATTGATATAGGAAAGAGAGAGTGAGAAGATAGTTTTGTTTAACAATGAATCAATGTCAAAATGGGAATTGTTTTCATCTTTCATACCCTGATTCACTCCCCCCCCCCCTCTTAGGGTATTTGACCTGGTGGACCCAAAAAAATAAATTATATTAATGATTTTATATTATTTTTAATTTTTAAAGATAGTATAATTGGCTCGAACACCTATGCAATGTCGATGTAATGCTTGTTAATGCGGAAGGAAAATAAAATAAAAGAAATTAAAAACATTAATAGTGATATGTTTGTGATGAATTATGGTGTCCCATGAATTTCATAAATAATTATAATTTTAATGTGATGGTAAAAGAGTTTCTTTTTTAATTTCATTTTAATCATTATTCCTTTATGGTTAGAATATTTTAATCATCTTGGAAATGAACTTAAATGGTATTTATTATCAAAAAATTATCTTAAAATTATTATAAAAATATAAAAAATCATATCATGACTCAAGTTGATGGTAAATGTTTTATACTATAATTAATATTTCATTTATATGCCACTTTATATTTCTAAAATAACCTTTATGACCCCTAAATTGTGTCAAATATGACACAATAGTCAAGGTTAAATAGGGTTAACAAGGTGGTTATACAATAAGATAAGTTTAAAAAACTTATTTTATGATTATAATTAGAAATTATAATAATTATATTCTATTATGAAGTAATTTGGATCAAAATTATATGAGTTATACAAATATTATATGTTAATATTTGAATAAATTATAAGTTTTACGCCCACCACACTTATAAAATAGAATTCCATATCCTCTTATCCTCACACATCTTAATCCATTTATATCATAAAATATTTACCAAAATTCCTTTCTCTATACCATAGAAACTTACTATATGTTTTTTTCTTCCCCTAATTCCATTCTAATATGGCATAATGTGTAATACAAAGGGGGATTTCCAATCAAGTAGTATAACACTTAACCAAGTTCATTGATTTTTCCCTCTTTTATCTTAATCAATTTTGTACTAACCATGGTTATATAATAACATAATTATATTCCATATAATATAATTTCAATATTATTATGTAAACCCCATTATTCATCACCTTTTCCATCATATGGGAAATGAAAACATCGCCCATGCATACATGTAATCTACCACATCAACAAAGGGATGTATTTCGTTTTTCATCACCACCTCATATGGATAGTTATTGTGTTGAATTTAATGAATATATATTATATTAAGGATGTAATTATGATTCTATAAAGATAATATATTACTTAAATTATTACCATTCATCCCATTAAAAAATAATAATGTTGCATGTACGTACATGTAGACTACCACCTCTGTAAAGTTGTATGATTTATTTCTCATATTTAATTTCCATGGATGCTTATAAAATTTTATTTAATGAATAATAATTATAATAATTTCATGATTAATATTCTTTAGATGGTGAAACTCTAACCCATATTACCATGCTCAACCTACAGAAGTAGTTTTTGGTTTATAAATTGAAAGATTTCAATGTATCAAATGTAGACATAACTGACTTAGTAACTAAATAAGTCCTGGTAAAAAACGAAATCAAAAATTAATGACAATAAAATTTTCAGGGAAATTTTTTATAAGAAATTATAAACCTAATATAATTTTATTCTTAGTATATTAGAGAACAAAAAATTATTTGGGACTTAAAGTTGTGGATTCTCCTTTAAAAGATTATTTTAATGTTTTCCATTAGAAATATTTATACTTCATGTCATTGTTTATAAAATATTTTAATAATGTTATTATTTATTATCCTAATAATTCTAAAGGTCATTTACAATTAATTTTGAAATTATTTTTATATTATTAAATGGAATATTTTAAACTTTTCTTCGTACATGTCACTTTTTTCTTTTTTAAAAAGTGTGAATGAAATGTTCTCATTTAACCTACATAGCTAGAATGGAGATTACCACTATATTGATTTTTATATTCATTGAATAATACTTTTAAAGATTATATGATTATATTCAATTAAACTCATTTTCTAAATATTATAAAAATATATTTTAAAAAAAAATTAAAAGAAAAGGATATTTATACTATTATCCAAGTGACTTTCTAATGTATTTGTAAAATGGATTGTTCATATATGTCAAAATACTTTGAGTATTGTTATTTTTTCTAGGTATGTGATATAATGATACCATATTACTCATTAATTCGGATGGATTATGAACATTTACATTTTTGATGCTATTTTATCCATTTGAATGTTTATATTCAATATGTTTTTTTGGTATTATTCATTTATTTAATATGAATAATGAATTGGTCTTGGTAAGTAATGTACGATGAGCTTTATATCCCCTTGATGCATCATTAGGTCTCATTAGGGAAATTATATTTGGTATTTAGTGAATTTCATACCTATTTTTTCATGTCTTCTTGGCATGAATCAGTGACGTTAAAATTATGATGTCTATCATTATCCATTCCATCATTATAAAACTAGTTACAATTATCCATGTGATGATTTGAGTTTTCATATTTGGATGTATTTCATGTTCAATTTGTTGAAGTTTTTTATTCAAAATATTATTATTTCACAAGGAAATTAAATGATTTTATGATTTAAAGTTTTTTTTATGATAAAATAAGGGTGAATGGATTTTTCTCAAGACATTTTTTATGATTTTTAAATGAATAATGGTATTAATTTCCTTTTACATCCCTTAGTGATATATTTTTCACTCACAATAAGTTTTTAAAAAAATAAAAAGGCCTGAGGATGAGTTAGAATAATTATGAATCCTACCTCTGAATAAAGTAAATTGGTATTGAATGATGAAAGTGTGTCTTGAATAAAGTTGTACTATGAACATTAGAATCTTTTTTGTGTGAAAAAAATGACATTGTATGTTATTGTTCCCAATGTAATGTAATGGTTTTCCTAATTCTCTAAAACAGTATTACTTAATGATCATGGGAATGTACGAAAATTAATTCCTCATTATTAAAAATATAATTAATTGTTGAATAATATATGTTCTACTAAGCTTTTATTTGTAGAATTTCCTAAATATTTTTATGTCTTAGGGTTAAATAAAAGGCACCATTAGGGTCTACCTGAGACTGGGGACTTTTGATTTTCTCTAATGTATAAGGGTTTACATTAGTTCCCCAACAATTCATTCCTACGATTGATGTTTCTTAGGATTCCCAAGATGTCCGTTTATGTCTTCTGGAACCATGGATTCATTATGTGTGGCCTAAGGATTACCTTTAGAGATAAAATACATTAGAGGTGACTCTTGGAAAAATAATATATTCACAAACAGACATATGGTCAAATCCATGGGGTTTATCTTCCATACACTATATGTATATGTCTGACTATAACTTTGGTGGACTGTAAATAGAATTTATCAAATTTATAAATTGTGATCAATCACCATGGATAACTCGTAAGTAAGAAGAGTAGGTTTTATGTTAAGGAATATGTAATTAAATATTTTTTAGAATAAACATTAACATACTCTTTAAAATAATGCATAATTTTGATCAGTTCGTGGTGAATTTATTTTAAATAAAAGAGTTTACATTTTAATTGGTCATATAAAATGGTTTCAAAATGGATAAAACTAATGTAAAACCAATATTTAATGGTGGGATACTAAATAATATATGGATAAATACTTATATAATTAAGGGTTTTGAAGAAACCGTTATTTATTAAAATGAGTATATGAATCTACTTAGTAAAGAACAATTTTAAATGTAATTCTTTATACTAAAGGTTCACATGTTTCAATATAAGGACTACTATTACATCCCTTATGGAAAAATTAAAAAAAAGACCACTATTATTGGAAATTTAATATCCATAATAACATATATAAAATTTATCCATATGTAATTTGATAAAAATAATATCAAAATATTTTACTTTATATAAATTTAATGAAAAAGTTTAAATAGAGGTAATGAGAATATATCATATATATATATATATATTACAAATATAATACTCACACAATGGATATAGGAATATATAAAAAATCCAAAAATGTAAAATTGATTCAAATAAAAAATAAGAATACATAGATTATGAGTAGAATAAACTCTTTCCATACATTTCACATTTAATTATACATAAATAAATCTTTAAACACTCAAAATAAGGAAAATGATATTTTTAGTGATAAAATTTTTTTATATTTTTTTAAAATATTTGGATTGAAAATAAATATGTTGAAGTTTTAGCTATTTAAATTAATGTTTTAAATTAATTTAAAATAATGTAAATATAGACCATAGAAAACTAGATTGCAAAAAAATATTTTTATTGTGTCATGTATAATATTGGATAATTTTTTTTTAAAATTTTGAAAATTATATATTTTGAATAAATTAAACATAGAAATTAAATTTTTAAAAATTAATGATCTTACAAAGAATAACTAATACATAAACAAGTTTTTTTAAAATTATAAAATATTTTTTAGTATTTATAAATTCTTGTATATGGATATCGTTTCAATAAAATATTAATAAATACATTATTATATTAATGAGATATTATTTCATTCCAATAATAAATTATTTAAATTGTTAGTTCCAAAGAAATATTTGATCTAACACTGAGAAATGGGTTGATTTAATACTACTCAATATTATAAATTTATTATTTTAAACAAAAACACTTATTCATGCTATATAATTGATATACCAACTCAATTAACTCACCATAAATTGTATGTAAAAATAATGAATATAAAAAATGATAAATTATTTTTACAATTATTTTCCTAAGGTGTGTGACTACGTCGTTGATTTTCTCACTAAAATACTATTCATATATTATTTAATATTATGGTAAAGTATATTTAATTATTATTAGGTATCATCCCTGAACATTTAAATGAATAGTAATATAAATAAATAAATTCCTCATGTGTATAATTAATTTCCAATAATAAAATCAAATAGATATTCTTTCATAGTTAGTATATTGATTCAATTACTATAGAATTTATTAAAACCATATATAGATTCATAATAGTGATGAATTTGAATGTTGTTCTTCCATAGATATAGATTCTACATATTATAGTTTTTACGGTTCTTTAATGTTAGTTATATATTTGTCAATGTTATTTACCATTTTCATGTGGTTATATTGTGTACCCCTCTCTCTATTTTTTCTAATATAAATTATAAGTATATCAATATTAATTACTTAATTAATATGAAAAATTAAATTATATAAAATATGATATCTTTAATTTGTAAATTTATTTATTTTTTAGTATCTTTATAAAATTGGGTTTGAATTTATTTAATGTGATTTTTAGATTATATGATTAATATATATTACTAAAATTGCTTGTAGAAACATTTTTTTTCTATATTTAAAATATAATGATTCATGGTCAGTATATCTTTATTAAAATTAATTATTTTAGTGTATAAGAAATCATGAGTTGATATGTGATATAAAATCTCTACATGAATTTTTTTTGATATTTAAATTACATTGTCATGAATTGACTAAGATTTTTTAATAATATATCTCCTTTAAAACAACTTAAAATTAGTCAAAAATTTATAAAAATTGTCAAGATTAGTTCGACATATTTATAATAAAATTTTACCATGAAATTTTGATGAAAATTAATTGGAATGTAAATAATTAGGAAAATAGAGTAAAATTATAATATTTCTCAATTCACTATCTTGGTTTTTTGGGGAAAAAAGGGAACTTTGATGGGATGAATGGGAACTCAAAAAAACATCATGAAAAAACATAATTCATAAAGGATGTATATAACCCATATAAGAAAATTTAAGACATCGGCATCATATTCCATCTCAAGGAACCAGTTAGGTTTCAAATTCTAGAATTATATCACTTTACTGGTGAGGACCTCCTAGAGAGAGTCCATCTTTCCCCAAATTTTAATAAACTCTTCCAAAATATCATATCATCATTAAATATTTGTAGAAGAATATGAATCTATATATCAATCAAGTAATATCAATTTTCAATTTTCTATGTTCAATAGTAATTCCCAAATTCCTATCATTGTCAAATTTAAATTCTAGAATATGAAATTATTATCCCACCAACTATTGAGAGTCTAAGGAAAATTCCAAAGAGGGTGTTAGGAAAGTATCAAATATTCCGTTTTTTTACTTATCAATTTTATATCCAACATATTCATGGTCTTCTAGAGTCTCACATTCTTCATTGGAACCCTCATTATGAATAAGTAATTCATGCTTTTCTTTCATTTCATGTGCATTGAAATTATGTTAATATTCCTATAAAAATTAACTTACCTAGTCAATTTATTCAGTATAGGATTTGGTATGAAAGAATAGTAATTTCACCCTCTATTTTTCTTTTCATTTCCCTCTAAATAGACTACAAGGTAAATATTACCTTATATTCACCTTTTAATCTTTTCTCATCAAAATTGGTCTTCCTGGAACACATCTACTTCATCAAATGAGTCTAGAGAATAAGATTCATTCCTAGTTCCTTCCTCAAAAGAGGTGGTGATTCTCACCAACTGATTCTTCGCCAGGTTGAGGCCATGAACTAAGATTTTAGAATAATGATACTTATTATTCTTATGGTTATTCACCATGAGCCATCTCCCACCATAGTTTTTGAGAAATTTTATTTCAGAGCCTCGAATATTTTATAAAGCCCTGGTTTAGGAAGATCCTAAATAGGATGTAGTTTCTACACTAGATTACCAATAGTGAATTTTGTTTGGATTTGGTATCCATTCCCTTATAACTAAATATTTCCTAGTACATTTCAATGAAATCAAACCAGACCATCTATCACTGTAAAAGCCCCCATTATCATATCTGTACTAATATAAGTAGAGGGTACTCACAAACCCAAATAAACATGTATATAATCAATAACCTGTAAAAATAAGGGGTCCTGTTTATTCTTATAAACCATATTATATCCAAGGGACTGTCTTAGAGTCATATTCTGATCATTCCTACAATGAAAATCCATGTGGGTGGATCTAGAGGCTAAAGCACCATATCTAGAGGGCTCTAAATAAACATACTTATAGAAATAACTCTTATATTGATAAATCATTTATATATTCATTGCAATCACACTATAAATTTCACTTTCCTAATTAGATTCCACCTTTCCCATTTGTAGTGGTACCAAAATTCTTACATAAGTAAATCTCACATGACCAGTATCACATTAGAACCTATCATGTGGATCATTTGGGTCATTCCCACATGTAGGTTGAGAACTTCTTAGATGGTTGAAATAATTCCAAAAACTCATCCTAGAATAAAATTACACCAATTACTTTTAGTGATACTCTTATTTAATATCAATCCATATAAACTTCATTACTTGTTATGAGACCTCCATTTCAACATAAATTCAAGGAGAAAGAGTATGGAAGTGGGATTGGGCCCTACTATTAGCCCATATGTTCCAAGGAATCCTAAGGATCACTATGTTTTGAATGTTAAGGAGTAATCCTAGAACTCTAACCCATATTTCAATGTAAGGGGGTCACAATCTATGTGAAACTCTTATGGAAACCAAAACATCTATAATAAAAACTCATTAAAATCAAATGGTGAACCAAACTGAATAGAGATTAAATATTCTACAACTATGTACCTAATCAAAATTCAATGTGATTCTAAAAGACCCGCAACATCATGGACCAAAAAAACCTATGAATTGAAAAAAAAAACCTACTAAGAGAGTTGTATGATGTGTGGTGCCGGCAAAACCAATCCACCAAAGAAATATTTAAGAGGTCTTAGGCCATAGGGAACACTACAGAAGAGACAATAACATTGGGTAATTCATAATCCAGTGACAATAACATAGGGAAAACTACGATTTTGGGGTAGGAAGAGAGGTCATCTAGGTCAATGGAGGGTATAAGCTCTAGTATTGATGGACCATTGGGTCAATGATGTGTCCCTACCCTCAATAGGATAGAGAGTAGAGGAGTAGTTTTCACTAACAATTCTATCATTGTTTGGTTTGGGAGAATCATGAGGGTATTATTTATTTAAATACCATAATATTTTTTGATAGGTTTCTATATAAATAAATTTATTTCTTTTATTTCTTTCTTCACAAGCAACACTGAGTTTAGACAAACCGGTATTAATATTAAAATATCATTTAATGTAAAATTTATTACTTAATTGTTGGGATGGTTGGTATTAATATAAATAACGAAATTATAAAAACATTATTTTTTACACATGTATGAAATGAATTCATTGGATATCAATTGATTCAAAATGAAAATAAAATTTATTTTAAAGTAAAAGTGATATTTTTAAAAAAACTAGGTTTTTTGAGTGCAATGTGTTTTTATCTTAATAAATTGAATTTATTACTATTTTTAAATGATATAATGCAATTTATATATTATATATTAAATAATTTTTCTAACCATAATATAAAATGTTTTTAGGCATGAGATAATATTATATATCCTATTTTATGCTTAAAATTGTATTTTTCTAAAAAATGGATGTTATAACATTTTTCACACATTAAAATAAATATCTACCACTTATAAAAATTTAATCATGAAAAAATGATTCCATATTCTGAATTAGGATGATCAAATTTGGTAAACAGTTTCCTTTTAGTTTTTGTCAAAATGAATAGTAAGTATAGTAAATTTTTGTCTCCTATGTTTGGCTAAAACAGAAAAAATAACATTAAAACATTGGGATAAGGCATTAAAATTTTTCTAATACATGATTCTACCCTATTGGATGAGTATATTTTAAAATTTTATATCTATTCCATGATTATATGTCCACTTTGTAACATTTTCCTTTGAATATGACCATTTTATTAATTTAAGAAAAGAATAAATAAAAATTGTCACTCTATTAAATTTAATATGTCAAAAAATTACATAATGATAAAAAGAGGATATGTTTGGATATAAAAATTTATTTGAAATAAAATATAATATTTTTTATCATAGTAATTCATTTTTAATTTTTTTAATTGAATAATTACATTAAATTCTTATAGAACAATGAAACAAAAATAATTCAATTAGTTGAAAAATAAAATAAATGATTTTAAAAATATTAAAATTAATAAAATTTAAGATAATAATTGTGTTCCAGAAATTTTATAGATTAATATATTTTTTATGTATTAAAGTTTTATATTTTAATTTCTCTATTGTAATGTTTTATTGAAGGTAAAATTAAATGAACTATGTCAAAAATAACATTAATGATATTTTATGTCAAATGATATTTCATAAAAAATATTAAAAAAATTAAACAAAATATAGAAAGAGGACATATAGGATGGTAAATAGTCCAAAATATAATCCCCTAAAAATTTATAATCTATTTGATAACATATAAGTAAAATTATAAGCCTTTATTATTGACATAGTTGTTACCATGGTTATGGTTAAAATTGGTTTACAAATGTGTTAATAAAATGGATAAGGATTAAAATGAAACCAAAAAATTATAAATTTAATTTTTTTGTGACAAATCAACATAATAATATTCTTATTTGAATTTTTGACCATTTCAAATCACTTTTATTGAAAATTACTTAATTATATTTTAATCTTTTTCTTATTTTTGAGTGTGTCCTCTCACTCCCTTTTATATCGACACCCCTTATCTATTTTATTTAACCTATTAAGAGAAAATAAAATTGACCAAAACCTGATAATTTATCTTATAAATATCATTTCACTATACTATAGGTATTTTAATTTCAAAAATACCAATCCTAGGACCCCTTAAGATGAGATCTAATGTAAGTCTACCGAAGAAGAGGCAATCATCTTTACCGAATATTTCAAATCTCATTATTCTTATATATTAAAAAATTAAATTATAACCATTAAAAATGTATAAATAAAATATCATAAATATTTTAGAATATTATTATAATTATGGGATACCCATTTTCTACCACTTTTCCATCTTACATAAATGAAAACATCACTACTACATAGGTACAACTTACCGTCTTAACATAGCGGTGTAATTTATTGTTCATCTTCATAATTCATGGGAGGTTATTATGGTGGGTTTAAAGTTTATATATTATATTTATGAAATAACTATACTTCTTAAATTATAATTTCACATCTTCTTTCTTAAATTCCAATCCATTGGAAAATGATAATGTCGCGTGTGCGTACGTTTGGACTACTACCTCAACAAAGTGATGCGATTTATTACATTTAAATTATAATTTAATTTTAATAATGATATATTTAGTGAATATATATGACATATATGATATAATTATGATTGTGTAAAATTAAATTATTATCTAACATTCGTTCATTCCATCCTTAAAAAACTGAAATCAAGGTTCATGTGTATGTACAGCCTACTATCTCCATAAACAGTGTAATTTATTATTAAATATCTATATTTTTTATGAATCTAAATATGTATATTATTCATAAATATTATATTTATATTATGATTAAAAAAATTTATATGGTGGGACCCTGATCAAAATATAATGACATGAATTAATGAAAAAAAATACTCACGAAAAATGAAATATTTAATGCTCAAAAATGGTGATTTAAATAAATAATTTAAACAAATGGGTGTTAAAATGTTATATGTGGATAATATGGGATATTATTAATATCTAAATTAATATATTATAAAATTATAATATATTTATATTTATTATATAGGAATTTAAATAAATTTCATCATAATTGAGACTCAAGGTAATGGATTTATGTTAAAAGCACATTGCTTATTGAGATTGTTTATGATTATACATATAATGATGAAAATTTATGTTCAATATCTCAAGAAACATATTAATTTCATTTTACACTTATTATTTATTAGTGTTATATGTTTTTATTTCATTTTAATATCTTTATTAATCCATGATACTAAAATAATGTTTTTATGGAAAATCGACTTTATTTCTCTCTTTGGTCGAAAACCCATGTTATTACAAGACCAGGATTTATAAAAAAAATTCAATAATATTGTAAAATTTACATAGTATTTTTTAAAATATATTCTTATCCACAATTTAATTTTAAAAAAATTGTTTAAGAAAATATTCATTTCTATTTTTGAAAGTAGTACTTTTGACATTTTTTAAATTATGAATTGAATATAATTTTATAACCTAGATGAATGAATGGTATATCCCAATATCATGAAGTCTTAATGAATTAATTATTACATTATAAGTTTCCAATAAATTTTTCAAGGAAATTGTTTTCCTTAATATTTGATAATTATTTTATTTTTATATGTCATTTAAAAATGAAAAATGTATTTTCCATATGAAATATTCCTATGGTATTTTAAAGGAAAATTTCATCTGTAATAAATCATTTGATGTTACTTATGATTTTATAGAGATATTATATTATTATACCATATTTATTCTTCCTCTTAATAGTTTATGGTTATGATGATGACATATCAATGAAACCCATTTTTATTTCCACAAGTTAAGTTATAATTAATGATTTTATGATCATGTCTCATACATAGGAATAAATTTATGATCATGTAATGGGTGGGATCAAAATTATATATCAATTTAATTAATTATGTAAATATTAATTTTCTATCAGCTCAACTGTTATATGGGAGGTTATACTAAGCCCGAAACTAGGGGAACACAATAGGTTATCCCAAGTCTGAAATAGTAGGGTACAAAGGAGGTCATCCCAAGACTAAAACAAGTACCCATGAGATTATCCTAGGAATAAAATGTTATGAATTACATGGTGGGTATACCTGACATGATATTTCTATGACTATTATTATTTCACACATTATTACACTCTATGATGACAGGATCTTATTCCAAGGTTATATTTTCATGGATCGTGTTATTTGATTCCACTATGCTTCATGTCTTATTAGAATCTATGACTTATTCTATTATTCAATAGTATGATCATTGATATGAGGGGTATTATTTTCAAGTGTTAATCTCATGATCTCATATCCTTATTCCCCTGTTATTTTTAGTTAATCATTAATATCTCCCTTATTTACCCTTTATGGGCATATGAGCTCACCCATTCTTATGTTTTAGTTCACTAAGTTATGAAAAAGAATATTACATATGATATGTCTAATAAGGGTGATAGTTATGAAAATTTTTATTAGTGACTATGTGGATCTCACAACAACTGGTTATTTTAGTGTATATGTTTTCATGGTTGTTAAAACTATGTAGTTATAGCATGGATTGTAATATTATGCAATGAATATTTATCTATTAGGATGTAATATTTATATATAAAAAGTATATTTTTCTATATTTGGTATCATAGTTGGGTTTGATTATCCCTTGAAACATAGATAATAAAATTTAATTGAGAAACCTTAGAATAATCCTATGTATAGGAAAATTTCCTATGTTACAAAAAATAAAGAAGTGTGGTTTTCTAGAAAAAACATCTCTATATGGATACTGAATGTGGATGTGGTTTTGGAACATATTTATCTAGGGGTAATAACCCCAAAAATAGTTGTTCAAGTAAATTTCATCCATAATCCTTATTCATAATGAGTGTTCTCGTACTATGATCATGGTTTGACACTCTCACGGGATATGCTTTGTTTAATTCACATTTTCATTAAAATTGTTATAAAGGTTTTTAATTAACGATGATACAGGATAAACTAGTTTAAACCTAAGGTTTTCATTTTGAAAAATAATTTTTCATGATTTAGATATCCTATAAATGATTTCTTATGATTTTCTGGTTTTCCACTATGATTATTATTTCTTGCACTATTATTTTTTATTATGTTCAATGGATAAAACACAAAGTAATCATTATAATAGTGAATGTGATAGACATTGAATTGTTTTCCTCCTAAATAGCCAATATTTATGGGATATGGAATAAAAAATATCATTTAATTCTTACTTAACTTTCCCAATACATGAATTATATTGAGCATAAAATTAAGAAAATAAGGGAAAAAAGTTCTATTGATTCCTTCATGAGTCACTACCCACCTTATTTTATTGAATCTATTAATAAAATAGTTTATAAGAAACGTATATCTACCATTGAAAATATATGTTATTTCTATAGTGTCTAGATCATAAAAATATTATTTTGGATGATTATCATTTACATGGTTAAGTAGATCAATAGTGGACACTCATCAAGAAAATAAGCCCAGTGTGAATAAATTGAATCCATGTAGTGGGATGAGTTTAGAATGTTATTTTTCAATAAGTAATTTCATCATTTACTTAATATTAAAATAGATAAATAATTCCAAGACCTAAGGTAATAATATGATGAATACATTTTCCTTTAAGAGGACAAATTTACAAGAATATTGAGGTATGCTTCTTATATTATCATTACAACAAACACTAATATTGGTATATTATTTGCTATCTTAAAACCTATTATATGAATTGAGTTGGCCATAAAAGACATCAGTAGTTAGGAATTAATCATTCAATGTGTTACCAAGGAGGAAATGGATATTATAGTTACCCATCAATATCAGGCATTTGATGAGAAATGAGATATGGAATTCAAAGTAAATTATAATAAAAAACCATGGAGGGAAGAAGTTGATCCTTCAATTTTGCCTGAAATATAGAAGGATACATAGAGGAAATTATATTAAGGTAAATAGTAAATTCATTAATTGAATAAAGGGAGTTCATTAAGAAATTTAATTACCATTTAATGGGAATAAATTTACTAATGATAGAGAAAAGTCAATTGAAAATACACATCCCACACTTCAATGTTTCAAATGAAATGAGTATGGGAAATATAATAACGAGTTCTCCAAACCAAAGGTTAATGATGACAATTAGTAACCTCTTAATCCTAGAGAAAAATGTAAATATCATGAGATCAATATTACTTATTAGTGGTATGATAACGATTAGGTGGAAGGTACACTTACCATACCATATAGAACTTCTAATGTATTATTTGATTCAGTATCTACCAACTTTTCTATATTAGATGAATTAGATAAGGGTATCATAATACCACATCAATGAATAGATATTTAATTATATTTTAAAACCCCTAATTGTATGATGATCACCTATAAAGACTATGAATCTTATATGGTTGAAGTTTGTGGGACGGTGGTTTCTACAAATCAAGTTATTCACACTCTAGTAAAATTTGATTTTATCTTAGGTATGAATTGGAATTCATTACATAATTCTCTCATAAATTTATAATTAAATGACTTGATTTTTGATATTTTGTACCAACTTATGATGTTCAATTAGTGAAATTTTATACATGAAATTATAATGGAAATTAATTCCATTCTATGAGTCTATATTCCATTTCAAAATGTATGTTTTTATCATATGATTAGAGAGAATAATAATATCAAAGATACACTTATTCTGGTGGGATTTTTTGGGGTATTCTAGAAGAGATTCCAATTTTTCCACTGAATCATGAAGTTGAGTTTTTGATAGAACTCATACCCGGTTCTACATTTATTTTAATGACTCTATATAGAATGACCCTTATTAAATTATAGGAATTGAAATATAAACTCAATTAGAATATTGGGAAGGGATTTATTTTCCCAAGTGTGTCACCATGTAATGACCCTCTTCTTTTTGTTAAGAATAATTATATATAAATGTTACTATTAATTTATTTTCAACAATATAACAAACTCACTATCAATAACAAGTATCATCTACCATAAATTGATGAATTTTTTTGATCAACTATGTTAATCTTATTACTTTTATTATATTGTCCCTCATTATTTTTATCATAAATCAAAGGTAAAAAAGGAAGGTATTCCCAACATAGCATTCTAAATAATGTATAGAAATAGTGATTTTTTTAATCCATTTTGAATTAAAAATTATCCCACTGTGTTCATAGACATAATGAATAAAGTCTGTACAGATTACATTGATTAGTTTTTGGTAGTATTTATAGATTATATATTTATATATTCAAAGAGTAAATAAGATCATTAAGATCACTTGAAGATTGTACTAATTTCCCTAAGCTAAGAGGATATATGTAAAAAAAATTCAAATTGTGAATTTTGGTTACAAAAAGGTTCATTTTTTGTTCATATAATCGCAAGATAGGGAATATTGGTGGATCTGTCAAAGTTTGATGTTATTGAATATTGGCCTAAAAACAACTATGACTAAGATACATTATTTTCATTGTTTGAATGAATATTAACAATTATTTGAGGATAGCTTATCCCAGCTATCTGATCCACTCACCAAGTTAACTTGTAAGGGATCCAATTTCCATTAGCTGTATTAATGCGAGGAAAATTTCAAGGAATAGAAGAGAAGGTTATCAAAAAAATATGTTCTAAAACTACCCTAGAGTGGATAGGGTTTGTGTTTTGTAATTATGATTCAAATAAGGGAACAGGATGAATCATCATGAAGTATTATATGGTGATATCTTATTCCTCATTCCAATTGAAGGTTCATGAGAAGAATTATCCAACTAAATATTTGGACATAGTTGTGGTAATTGATTCATTAATGATATGCAAGAATTATAATTATGGATGAATGTGTGATATATATATACTAATCTGAAAAGTTTAAATTTTTTATTCACTATAAAATAGGTTATTATGTCCCATATAATAAGGTTATAGTTGATTGATGATTATGACTTCTCAATACCTTACCACCCTAGGATAGTCAACAAGGTGGATAATGCTTTGAGTCAAAAGAATCATGAAATATTATCTATGATGAGGATCAAAAAAGGTATAATATGTATGAATTTTATAAGGATTGATCTATTAATCTTGAAGTAAGGGGACAAATATTATCTTTTTCAAATGAATTTTAAACCATATATTCTTGAAAGGATTAAATTGGTGTACAAGTAAGATGTAGAACTGTAAAAAATGGCCATAAATGTTCCTAACATCAACATTGATTAGGATGGCTTCATAAGGTTCTAGAACAATGTATGAGCTCTGTCCATATTATATATGAAGAACTATTTTTTGGATGAATCTCGTAGTTCATCATACTCTATTAATCTTATAAGTACGATGACATTTAGTTATTTGAATGTGTATTTCTAGTGAGACATCATGGAAAGTGATATTGAAAACAATGTATCTTCGTTCTTGATATGTTAGAAAGTTTAGGATGAGATGAAATGTTATAAGTGGGTGTTATAACCATTACCCATATTACAATGTAAATTGGAAAACATCACCGTGGATATTATCATTGAACTCCACAAAACATCTAAAGGTCATAATGCTATTTTTGTTGTATTCAATATCATTATGAAGTTAGCATACTTCATTAATATTAGAGAATATTTTTATATTGATAATATTTTTAGGATATTTATTAATGAAGTGGTATGGTTTTAAGGATTTCCACATTGTATAGTATCGAATCGATATTTGATTTTTACCTCAATGTTGGGGAGAAGTCTTCAGCTGGATCTGGATAAAGAGTTGAGTTTCAGTAATGGTTATCATCCTAAAATAGATGGTCTGCCTAAGAGAACCATAAAACATTAGAAGATATGACAATGAATTTTTTATGGATTTCAAAGGTATTTGGGATCAACACTTTCCTCTTTTTGACATTTCTTACAAAAATAGTTTTCACTAAACAATTCTTATTTCTCCTTATGAATCTGTCTATAGAAAGAAGTGTATTAATCTAATATGTTGGTATGAAGTTGGAGATAAAAGATTTTTTGACTTCTACTAACTATGGAAATAGTAGAGAATGTTTGATCCATTCATCAGAATATCAAGTCATCTTAGTGTTGATATAAATTTTATGATGATAATCGTTTGTAAAATTTGGAATTTGAAGCCGGTGAAAAGGAATTTTTTAAAAATCTATTAATGGATGAAATTTATGAATCTTGGAAAGAAAAGAAAAATTATTCCTATGTATATTGGTCCCTCTGATATTCTTGATTGGGTAGGGAAGGTGGCTTACCTCTTAGTACTTCAACCAAACCACTCTCAAGTTCATGATGTGCTCTATATATCGCTTTTGACGATGTACATACCTAATCAATAACATGCACTAAACATAGAGGTTGTATCACTGGAGAATTCTCTTTCTAGTTATGAACAACCATATGAATTCTTGGGTCATAGAGATAAAGTTTTGAAAAATATGACTAGTCATTCGGTTAATTTTCTCTGGAGGAATCAAAATTTTAAAGAAGCGACTTAGGAACCTTAAGAAGTGATGAAACATAGATTCCCTAATTTGTTTCTATCAGAGTGGAAACATTATTGGGTAAAATTTGTTTTATCTTAGGAGAATGTAAGAACCCAATAATTTATGATATATTCATCTATAAATAAATTTTATTTTTTTGATACCTTACATTACATGCAACAGCAAGTTTAAATGAACTATGATATACTATTGAAATATTATTTCTTGTGATAGTTATTTCCTAGTCGTTAGATTAGCATGTATGTATAGGAATAACTAAATTATAAAAAATATATGGTCTAAATATTTATAAAATAAATTCATTAGATATCAATTTATTGTAAATAAAAATAAAAAAAAATTTAATATAAAATAAATGTTTTCCAAAAGAACACTTTTTTTGTACGTAATGAGTTTTTTTTCTTAATAACATAAATTGTTTACTATTGGTGGCTAATTTTAATGAGATTTATTTATTATAAATTAAACAAAATGTTTTAACATTTGTATAAAATTTTTTCTAGGCATTGGATAAGAGTATATACATAGTTTTATACTTATCAAGCTATTATTCTAAAAAATAGTTTTCTTTATGTTTTTCATACATATTTTAAAATGAATATTTGAAACATAAAGAAATTTAATCTTGAAAATTTCATTAAATATTTGGAATTAGTGGATAAAATTTGGTAAATGGGTCACTTTTATTTTTAGTCATTATAAATAGTGACCATAGTAAATTTTTGTCACTTCCATAGGGGTTAAATGAGTAAAATATGGTTAAAACATTGGGATAAGGATTTTAAATTTCTCTAATACATGGATTTGTCCTATTACATGTGTGGATTTTATCCTTTTCTGACCATTTCTTGAATATATGGAAACTTTGTGACATTTTTAATTTAATATGACGTTTATATTTTTTTAATAAAATAATAAATAAAAAAATATCACTCTCTTACCTTTAATGTCACTAAAATTATTACATAAGGATAACTGGAGAATAAGTTGTGTTGTAAATATTTATTTTAAAAGATAAAAAAATTATTTTTCATGGTAATTTATTTTAAATTTTTATTAATAGAATAATTACATTGAATTTTTACACAACAAAGACATAGTATTTATTCAATTATTTGAAAAATGAAAAAAAGTAATATTGATTGGGTGAATAATTGTGTTACACTAATTTTATAGATTGAAATCACATATTAAATATGTTTTAAAAAATTTACATTCAATGATTGTTTGGTGTATCTACAACACTTATGCACAAAAAATTCTAGCTACTACAAATTCATCTTTAATAGTGGAAAGTGAAACTAAATTTTTTTTACCAAATTGAAAAGGATCCCAAATCATTGTACAGTTAAAATTAATTTTCAATAGTACTCTAACATTTCATTTTAAAGAATTTTTATCTATTTACCAAAAGTTATAGTGTCCTAATATTTTATTCCAAAACCAAGATAAATCATTAGTTAAACTTAGAAAATTTAATTTGATATTTATTAATTATTCTAATTGAAATGTATAAACATTCTCCTGCCTATCGATGGGTAAAATAAAAGTACGATTTAAAAATTAAAAATTACATTTTTAATTATTGAATTTTATAAGGTGTCCCTCATTAAAAAGTTTTCTAATGTTTCAAAGGATTTCCTTAAGTCCAAGAATGTACAAAACATTTGAAATTATTTTTTTCTAGAAAAAATAAAAATCACCAATTGCAATGATTTTTTTTAATATACTGTCTCCAAAAGTTACTCGTCCCCCATTTAAATTTTTTAGATTTTTTATGTTAGACTTGTATACTTTCATATATCTATAAAAACAAAAGTAAAAATACTTTTTATTTCATCTACAAGTATTCTTATTATTTTCCTAAAAATAAAAAAACAATGTTCTCAGTACCAAAACATTCATGGGTCTATTTAAGTTGGGAAAACATTTTGGAACCCACATCTGACCATAACATTCCTATTCAATATAATCTAGTTTATTTCAAATAAATTTGTTATTAAATGTAAAATATTTAAATTGGTTTAATGAAAAAAAATCAAATTCACACCCATATAACATTTACTAGGATGGGTGAACTTTTAGTTACAAATAAATTAAATTAGAAATGTGATTTATGAGAGTAAAATATTATTCTATTATAGATGGTTTAAGTAGTATATACAGCTTTTAAAAAAATTAATATAAGTAAATTTCGAAAATATATTCTTCGAAATAGTGACTTTGTATTTAAGCATGATAACTAAATTACAATATTTTAAAATTAATTTATAATTCAACATAGAATATAATTATAATAAATGTTTAAAAACATTGTAAACTCATTTCAAAATTATTTTTCAATATTTAGTAATATTTCATCTCCACAATCATATTTATTTTTCAACTTCTTATTTTCCTTATCAATAAGGATTGCATATTAAACCAATTTTCCCAAATTAGCGATATCATCTGATGTATTATCTTTTTCATCATATGATGAAGTTGAATAATAATCATCATTACTGTAATTATATTTATTACATAATGCTATGTTTGTTAAAGAATCTATAATTACCTTATCCATGAATAATTTTTCATCGTTCATAATATTTTAATAAAAACGAATGAATTTATAATTATCACTTCCACTATCTTCTAATGAACATTCAAAATTACAATAACATTATTTTAAACACCATGTGTCCAACACTTTCAAACTATTTTTACCTCTAACTTTAATGTTCTTGTTTTATTTTTGATATTTCCTCATCAATAATGGAAAATATAATCAAATATTACATGTGTTCTTAAATTCATAAGAAAATTACATCTAATAATTCCTTTTTTCCATATACATTAATTTTTTCTTTCTAATGATTATATCTAAATTTTTCATTTCTTAAAATCTTATTTATTCATCTATCAAGATGGTCATGTTCATTCTCAATGTAATTGGAACTTCTTAGTTTTAAATGCTTGCATTTTTTTTGAAGTATGAGATTTAAACATAATAGAACACGACTTAAAAGAAAGGGAAGTGACATTTATAAAATTATATACAAATGAAACTCTATTAATTCTTCTCAATTTATCATCATATCTTTTCAATATTATTTCTTATTACATAAATGTTCCAATCAAGTATTCTACACTTATCTTATCTAAAATTTTATGGTCATTAATTACTGACCTCTTCGATTATAACTCCTTCAGATTAATATAAATTAAATATTAAATTATTTTATTTTATATTAATTATTTATCACATAATAATTGTAAATTGATTTTAATATTTATAAAACTATGATGCATCAAAGTCACTATTTCACCATTTAGGAAATAAAATTTTGATAGTTTTCTCTTAACAAATAATTTCAAGTTTTTAACACTATTGGGGTTTCAGAATGTGTAAAATTAGTATTATTTCAAATTACATTATCCATATCATGAGATTATATTGGACTATATATATTTCATTTCATCAAACACAATTTAGTATTCTATACTTTGTGATTTTCCAAATATTCCATTTTTGTTCCCAAGTAAATTGAAAAAACTCTTTCTTAGGAACTATATAACTTCCAGTCATCACAAGAAAATTATAAATACCGTTATTAATGATAAATTATTTCATATTAATTCTCCAATATTAATAATATTCTCCATAAAATATAGTTGTTCTATTTGTGTTTAAATTATGAAGTTTCCCTGTCACAAGTCATTGCACCACAAAAAAAATCTCTCTTTTGTTAAACTACATGTGGTATAAGGAAAATTGAGATAATTTTTTGTAAACCAATATAAAATATGAACAAGCTCTATTTAATTATAATCATTCCTTGATACTAAATTTAGTCCCACATATGTTTGTCAATAACACTATAAGAGTGGTTGAATTTTTTTTTTAATGAAATCCTAAAATTTTCCTCTACCCTTATGTTTTATATTACTCTGAAATAAAATCTTCTAATCAAGTTACAAACCCTCAGATTATATAAATATATATATAAACAATGAAAATTAAAACTACTGAAAATTTGAAACAATATAATGATGATAATAAAAATAGTAGATTAATTTTTTTTTAAAATGTCTATAATGCAAAATAAGGATTCAAAAACTCAAAAAACGAAATTATAAAAACAATACCTACATAAAAATAAGTGGTAAGGAATTATATAAAATCGACTTTATGAATGCCTTATTTTAAACTTATAATATAGTCTATCTTTTTAACTATTAAATCCCTTAAATAAAACACATTATAATGTGATATGTCTTCATATCCCTATAATCTCTCGATCCATTTGATTAGATTCTATGCCTCATATCTTCATAAACCCTTAACTCACATTCTAGCTACGTGATTTACACATGACAACCTTCAACATCCTTATCAGAATCCCTTACTCTTAATAAGATGAAACTCAACAATTTTACGGAAAACCTCATTCAATGGAAGATCATAAAAAAGTTCTCCTAATGAAAATTTACATTGATTGAAATCTCTCTCTAGGAAATAAGATATTACAAAACATCAAAACGTATAGTAGATTTCAAAAAATCTTGAAATGTATCCATTTCCATGATGATATAACTTTATTTTGAGAATTTATTTTAACAAACACCAGTGTTCATGTTTTTATTTCTTTAGGATTAGTTTCACGTGCATCAAAATATTTTTATATATCTTTTGATAAACATATTATACATCTTCATCTTCTGATAGAGTTATTATTATATGACTATAGTATTCATAAATAAAATGAATATAATCTATCATATAAATACATATTACTATTTTTAAAATTTATTTTTATGTTCTTCATAATTCAAATTATAAGAAATATGTTTCAATTTTTAAAAAAATCATAAGAATTTCATTGTGATTTTAAAAATAATAGAAGCATATGGATCATTGGCTCAACACATTCTTCAAAAATGACTATGTTTATATATACCTAAGGTTATAGTGTCCCCATATTATATATATTAACCTTCACCACTTATTAGAAAGTATTTAAATACTAGGAAGATCTAATGAAGTATGTGAAACTCATTTTGGTCTTGATAGAGGTGAACTGGTTTAAAGATGATAAAATTTTTCATCATAGTATTACTTTTCATTACCCTATTTATAGAAAAGTTATAATATGTCATCCATGATTGATATATATCTTATACTGGGGTGTAAATAAACCAGGTTTGAGGGAGGTCTATGTTACTAGGGATGATACACTTATTCTTGGTTTTCACATTTATGATTTTGTTATTTCACTGAATGTGAACCATTTTGATGTTTATTTATTATTTGTAGATTTCACATATCACATAGGGTCGAAATATATAGTTATTTTAGTGATAATTCAAGACATTTATTATTCAAAATAGATTTATATACTTGCTTGGGAATAATTATTTGGATACCATATATGGTTAGATGATTTAACGTGTCAACAAAAAGTTATATATAGGTGTTCTAAATAAAATATTACTGTCACTATAGATGTTCAAAAATTGATATTTTCTGCTACTATGATATATTATAATTCTTATGTGATCCATTTTTTTAATTCACCTGATTCAAGAGAGGGCAGTTTATCTTAGAGTTTAACATTATTTTTTGAAACCCTTTTATAATAGGGTGTATGTTTAAGATAAAGTATTTTGTACCTATTATTTATTACTCTAAATATGATATTATAATTCTTATATAGCTCTATTTTTAGTCACGATCTTGTAATTATATATATATTCCACTATAGTGAACTTCTCTTGAGTGTTAGGATGGTCGGGTTGAGAATTCTCCCACCAATAGTACAAGAGGATATCCATGTCTCACATTTTCCTTCTATTGATCATGATCATAGAGAGATTTTATTCTTGGATTTATATTATATGGGGAATGGGGTGATAGGATATAGATTTACCATGAAAAACTCAAACAATGAGAATATAAAATAATATCCACTTTTCATTGAGGGTGTGGGTGTTACGTAGGATTTGGTGTTTTGGATCCAATCCATGTAGAATACATCTATTCACCATGAAACTCCCATAGATACGCAGGTGAATAATTCCATATATATTATTATATTACTATTAAATAATTGGTGGGATGTTCTAGTCTAGGTATACCATTCTATAGGGTAGTCGTTCATTGAAATTTTTACATATTTATCGTGAAACATTCCTTAAACAGATGTTATTTCATAATCTCTCGCATATACATCCAAAAAATAAAAACTAAGGATCTTGAGGTTTAGTAAGTTTTAAATAATAGAGACATAAAAAATAATCTTTAGAATAAAAAATCATTTTTTAAAACTCCACATGGTGATTCTAACACATATAGATCTTCTAAAAGTATATAGGATACCCTATAGAAAATTAGTATGTAAAAGGTTGATCTAAAAATCATATTAAGGGAATTAATATGTAAATAAATCATAACATGATAGTTAAGAGGTATAACATGTTATCTTAAGGAAAATAATCATAATCATGGAATTATTGAATAAGAACATGAATTAATATGATTATTTAATCATGGGATATGGGAAAAAATATAAGACATGGAATCATAAAAATAAGTTAAGGGTCACTTTGAAAACCATTATCATAATGTTGACAAAGTTTCATAATGGATAACGTTCACTCCCTAATCCCAAACATAAAATATCATGAGATATAATGATTTACCCAATGTATTGGAGGTATATATAATATCATTCCCACCCATAACACAATACAAACCATATATACATATCCCACATGAGTAATAGAAACCATATATAAATAATAAGCATGATTGAACCCATGATAAGGAAGTGGATTTCATAATTATGATTCAAGGAATAATAGATGGATAAATCATAAGGACCACCAAAATAATAAAGAATTCAATTTTTTTTAATTTCATAATTGAAAAAGGTTACGTTATTCTTCAACATGGAGCTACATTGTAGAAAAATCTTTATAAATATTTGTAGAATAAAGAATAAAAATGAACCAATTTGATAGAGATTTTATGAAATAGCTAATGGATATTCTAAAGAAGGAATAACCTTATTATTTTTCAAAAAAAATTGAACTCATAAGGATATTTATAAAATATTGATGGTTTTTAGATGATTTTCATGATTTGAAAATATTTCATTGGGTGATTTTGTACATGAGACAATAAATGGTAAAGTTCCCTTAATTTGGGTTTACATTTATGTGGGAATTTTAAAGAAAAGTAATAACATGTATCATCTAAAAAATTAAAATGATATATAACAAGGTATATATATATATATATGGGACATATATACAAATATATAAGTGGTTCATGAGAAGAATATATCATAAAATTGATAAAAAAATACACAATGTGTAACCAAAAAATAACAAGGGTGGAATAAAATATCCCTTACCTCATATATGAATTAACTCTACATTTATGTGTAACTTCATTAGTAATTAAATTATATTCAATAAATTCATACCCATAAATGTAACACCCCAGGATTTCAGAGTGTGTTATTTCTTAAAAATAATTCAATAACTTGCACTACACGCAACACCGAGTTCAATCACACCATTAAAAGAGGTCATGAATAGTATTAACTACATTTTGAACTTTATATAATCCTTATAATTTTAGAATCCCTATTATGAGTTTCTTAGTCATATTGCAAGAACAGATTCATTTTCAGTATTTCACTTTTATCAACTTCTAATAGTGAAACGTTTTTAAATACAATATTTTAAACTTTTTTACTAAATGGGGACATCAAAAATTTAAAATGAAACACCCCAAGCTTCCACGGTACGTTTCCCTTCGAATAATACAATAGCGTGTGTTGTACGCAACCTCGAGTTCTAACACACACCACAACTAATTAAACTAGCCGTTGTAAATAGTAATACCTAATTTTTGAAATTATATATATTTTATATTTGAAAATGGACTTCATTTTGGACTCGGAATATCGAATTTAGCCTAAGATGAAATTTTGGTACATTTCGGATAACTTTCATATTTTAATGAATAGTGAAAATTACTAAATTTTAATTAAAAACAACTTTTTTAATAAAAATAATTAATAGTGATAAATTATTAATTTGAGTGGTTTTAAAGTATATTTAGAATATATTTTTACCATTTAATATAATTTTGGTCATTGGACATAATTATACAATTAAACCGAACATAAACAAGTGTCAATCTTTGGATAGATATTATCTCTTAAAAACACGCTTTTTGTTTTGACAGCGGGAATTAATTTTAAATTAATTTCTGCCACTTCTGTGTTTTGAATTTAGGAAAATGGATTCCATATTTGGAATCAGGATGTTCAAATTGTGTAAATAGGTAACTTTTATTTTTAGACATTTTGAATATTTACTGTGGTAAATATTTTATTTACCATGGTTAAAGGGTAAATCCGGTAAATAAGGGTTAAAACAAATAATATTATAATAATACTAAATTACCCTAAAACGTGTCTTAACCCTATTGGGTGATACATGGTCGACCATGGGCATCTTTGGGTCTATTTTGGGACCCCATGGATCCACTTGTAAGTGATAATGACACATTATATTAATAAAGTTAAAATAAAAATAAAAATGGCATAAGCTTACATCTTTTAGAATAACAATTTTTACATAGGGTTATACATCTTGGATTTTCGATTATAAATATTCATTAGAAAGATAAAAAGATTTCCTACATGATGATATTTTGTTTATAATTTTTAGACATCAAATAAGTTAAATTATTAATGACACAATAATGATGCAATGTTTACCTCATTAATAAATCATTGAAATAAATAATATTATAATGATTAAAATATTATCTAAAACCTGTCCAATTTTTATTGGTTGATGTTATTTAGAATAAGAGTCATCTTATCTTCGACCTCAATGATTTTTGGACCATTATAAACCGAATATAATTATATTATAAAGTAATACTTTCACTCTTTCCTAAAGAGCCCCTCCTCTCCCTTATAAAAGGAGACCAATTCATCTCATTCCTCACACCTCTCAAGCCACTTGGCTCGTCCAAACTCTGCCCAACTAAGCTCCCCACATCCCTCTCCTCCTCCTTGAAACTACCCCTTAGGCAGAAAGCATTTCAACAAGTCCTTTGGTTCCAACCAAAGTGAGTTACCTAAATTAAAGGTAACGATTTCTCTTAAATTATTTTCATTTATTTTGCTTCTTCAACCCCCAAACTCTTTTTATTTCCTTTCTTTTGTAACAACACCAGTATCCTCAATATGCTAGGATGTTGTTATAATAAGTATTCAAACTACACATACACACAACTCCATCTAATGGATGATGAACATAATGTTTCTTTGGATGGCAAACTAACGCCTCACGAAACGATGATTGTTCAAATACATCTTACTGCCTCTCATGGTGGCCATTATGATGGCACTGTAATTAAATATGATATTAATGATATATATTTTATATATAAGCTTCTGTAATTCCATTTTATTTCATACCATTATTTGTTTCATGTTGTATATACATACGATAATTTCATTTGAGGAAGTGTGGACTGCCGCCCCCTTAAAATGATATGACTCGTTCATACCACACATGGAACGTATAAAGGATGGTGTTAATGAACTTAAGTAACATAAATAAAATATTATATTATACTGGAATAGTAATATACCTATGTATCATTTGGATTCGATTCTTTTAAAATAAAAATTAAATGGAAATAGCGTTCGTGCGTACGTACGGACTACCGTCTCCACGAACGCGATGAGATTCATTCTCCATCATATCCATTCAAGTATAATTAACATTTAATGATTTAAAAATGATGTTTCAGGACTTCATATCATTCTGGATATGAATAAGATACAACAAACATGACTTATGTAACAAAACATATAAAAGAAAATGAGTAAGTTAACACCCGAAACGACGATAATTCTAAGATATTATTAACAAATAAATGTTAAAAGATCATATATGATATCATATTAATATATATGATTCTTGTATAATTTAATAACAATTATTTCACCATTATAAAGGAGGTTAACCTACCCCAACCAAGGAAAAGTACAAGGTAAGGGTTTACTTTACAACCTCTTCATTATCCAAGGTTGTTTATACGTAATAATCTACTGGGATCTCTTTATCATCCACATCCATGTTTCTTAAAAATGCATTTCAAAACATTTTTACTATTTACTAGAATATGAGTTAAAGTCATTTATACCCTTTTTGACTTTTATAAGTGGTTTATAAAGGAATCTTTCGGTCGTATTCAAAACAAGGTCCTTTTTAACCTTTTCGACAGAATTGAGGTAAGAATGTTTTTTTAACTTATATGGCGGGTGCGGTTATTTTCCGCCGTTATAAAATCGTCGAAGCTTTCCATACAAGCTTATAAGAATATTTTCAAAGAAAATGTTTTATTTTATATGGACCTTAAATGATTTCAAAATAAAAGGAGATACTTCTTTAAAAAGAATTTTGATTTCATCTATGTCAACATCATTTGATGGATTTTAAGATTATTTGAAGTTGATTTATTATGATACAAAACTTCTATATTGTATTGAAGGTTTTGTGATATGTTTGACTGTGTATGTGCTATTTTTATACCATTCATAGTTTATGGTGAAATTATTGACATTTCGTATGCTAGTTTTAATACGAATGTTTATGTTATGTTTTAACCTTTTCATATGGGAATGCATTGGACTTAATAAGTGACGGGTGGAGCCCGCTATAGCTCCTCGATGCATCGGTAGGTCTCATGAGACAAACTAGTGTCTTGGCACAAGACCTTGACAAAATCTTATTTGTAGTCTTGGCACGAGGCTTTGGCTATGTGGTTATGATAGTCTGGCATTATGCATTCCAACATTATGAAAGTGGTTATTGATTTTTGCATGTGATTATTCGATTAGTAGAATATCCATGTGAATAAGTAAATGGCATTATTTCATTTTATTTATGCCATACCATGTTGAAAGTTAATATTTAAAAGGCTTTTGTTTTAGTTATACATTGCCTTAAATGTTTATTCTTATTTATGAATGTTTCCGCTATATTGTTATCCTTACTGGGCATTTGAGCTCACCCCTTTTCTATGTTTTATTTTTCCCAGGAAGTGAAGAAGTAAGTTATGAATGACCTGCAGGGATTTTATGAGGGGTTAATAGTGTGGATTGTGGAAACATTATGTTGTTTTAGTAGTTTTTCATTTTATGATGTAATGTAAAACTTATGAATATATCTAGTGTTTCCAAGGCTACTAAACCAATCGGTCTTTCGAGATTTGACCTTTCTTGTGATCATGCCAATGTTATGTAATTAATGCACCGACTCTGGGTAACTGGGGTCGGGGCGTTACAGTTGGTATCAGAGGAAGTTTAGTACAAACCTTGGAAGCTAGATTTAGATAAACTCTGATTAGAGCACGTAGACCTAAGATGAACTTTGAGGATTAGTATAGAAGAACTTCCTAGAATTTTGGTATTGTAGAGATTTTGTGAGTTTTCCAAGCAATACATCGCTGTCTGGATACGAGCAGGTAGAGGCGGCTCTGGCACAGATGTACCTAGGGGTAAAACCCGAAAACACCGCTTTGAGCTAGACTCGAACGGGAACTGGTGCACGACAACGGGCCTTGCTGCACTCTTGGTTACGACACTCCCGGGGGATATGCTTAGGATAACTCTCATTTTCTTTACAAATCATTTTGAAGGGATTATGAGTATATACTTCCTCAAAGAAAACATTCTTATGATTATGGATTATATCCATAAATAGTTCAATTTATGTTAAGTGTTTTATAAATATGGGATTATGTATTTTGATTCATAAACTGATCTAGTGTATGCCATTGTTTAGAAATGGCGCCCAGTAGAAGGAATGAGAACTCCAGAAATGCACATGATCCAAAGAGAAGGAAGGATCATATCTTTCATGGTCTTAAGCTAGAATTTATAAGAGAAATAGTCTCCCATGTATTATCATCATATGAAAAAATAATATCATGTGTTGATAAGATAAGTAAAGAGTTTACTGAGTCCTATGGCTTTGAAGGGAAGCAAGAGAAGAAAAGGATGGAAGAGAGAAAGATGGATAAAAGTAAGAGGGAAAAGAAGAATTTTCCCATATGTGGTAACTGTGGAAAGAAACACCCTGGAACTTGCCTGAAAAGAATGGGAGTTTGTTATAAGTGTGGAGGAAAAGGGCACAAAGTACGTGACTGCAAGGGTAAGAAAATGGTTTTAAATGTACAATGCTTTATTTGCAAGGAGTTTGGACACTACGTGAACCTATGTCCCAGTCATCAGACTATGCCGCAAATGATGCTATTGGATAATAATCAAGTTATGATACTACCACAGATGAAGAGGAATGATTAGAGTTCTTATGTTGATTATGTCAATTGAGTGTTGTATCAACAATGTACTTGTTATAATAATTATGGAGTATATAAGGATTGTACTGCAGTACTATTTCATTAAGGACTTGAGATTGTGTGGAACAAAGAAAAGTGACTCAATAGAAGGTTAAATTTTTGGAAAATATATGGTTGAGAGAATGATAAATCATAATATAGTTCTGATACTGAGGTAGTGATTTTGGAATAATATGTGATTATTTTGGATAAATTATATTGGATATTCTTGACTACCTTGAAACTGATTAATGATTTGTATATTCCATCATTGTTGGGGTTTAAAACATTTTTGGATTAATGAATTATATCCAGCATTCTATATGGCATAAGGGAGCATGAATGTAATCAATAAGGAATATGGTAATACATGATGAAGGTATTCATATTCTATTACGGGGTAAAAAGGATCTATATTATGTTTACCTTCCTTATAAATGTTGGACTGTGAGTTTAGACAGAAGTATTTTGGATAGTTCTAGTTTGGATTATTTTGGATTGCCATAAAAGGACAACCCGGAGGTCGGGCGGCAACCCGTCGCGTCCGACAAGGCTGCGAGACTTGAACCCGCAACCGAAGGGCGACAAGGGTGTATCACCTACCACTGTCCCACGAGATGTCCTGAATTAAATAATGTAGTTTTTTTTAAAAGATCTGGTATATGAATTATAAATTCATTTATTTTGGAACCCTGTACGAATAGTATAAATAGAAAAAAAAAATTATTTACGTTCTATTATCTTTTAGAGTGAGAGATGAGTTTGTGGTAGAAATTTATTAATGGGTAAAATTATAATTATAAAGTAAGTATATCTCCTTATTATCTTAGCTAATCTCATAAATAAATTCCTCAACATTAATAATAGAAACTTAGAACAAAAATGTTGTCCTAGATGTTACCTTAAATCATCACAAATTTATGGCTTTGGGATTGTTGGCCTTTTCATAGCCATGTTCTCTACCACTCTCCATCAGATAATTAATGGTTAGATTTCTCTTCCATATCCATATTTTCCTACATGGAACCCTAGTATGTGTTATTTTCGGTAATCTTCATACTTTCCACTCTTTATTTTAAATAGAGGCCTCATTAATTCATTTTTCGATGTGGGATTTCAACTAAGATATTTTGAAATGTCAAAAATGTGTTGTCCCAATACCCTATATTTTGTTGAACCGATGGTACTTCAAATCATCATAGATTGATGAGTTTAAGGACCTCAATTTTATACTTGTTTGTGATTGATGACCTCAATCACTACCTATAAATATTTACGTTTTTCCTCCAATTATATGTCTTTAATTGCCACCAATGTTCTCCTAATCGAGATCATAATTTGGTGGTGACCCTTTCATTTCTCTTTTCCTCATATTAAGACTAAATTTTAGTAACCCAATTTCCGATGTGGGTTTTCCCACAAATATATTTTCTACTTTCAACCTTTTATTTTCGAAGAACAATTTCAAATTGCGAGGACGCAATTTATTGAAGGAGGGGAGAATGTAACACCCCAGGATTTCAGAGTGTGTTATTTCTTAAAAATAATTCAATAACTTGCACTACACGCAACACCGAGTTCAATCACACCATTAAAAGAGTTCATGAATAGTATTAACTACATTTTGAACTTTATATAATCCTTATAATTTTAGAATCCCTATTATGAGTTTCTTAGTCATATTGCAAGAACGGATTCATTTTCAGTATTTCACTTTTTTCAACTTCTAATAGTGAAAACTTTTTAAATACAATATTTTAAACTTTTTTACTAAATGGGGACATCAAAAATTTAAAATGAAACACCCCAAGCTTCCACGGTACGTTTCCCTTCGAATAATGCAATAGCGTGTGTTGTACGCAACCTCGAGTTCTAACACACACCACAACTAATTAAACTAGCCGTTGTAAATAGTAATACCTACTTTTTGAAATTATATATATTTTATATTTGAAAATGGACTTCATTTTGGACTCGGAATATCAAATTTAGCCTAAGGTGAAATTTTGGTACATTTCGGATAACTTTCATATTTTAATGAATAGTGAAAATTACTAAATTTTAATTAAAAACAACTTTTTTAATCAAAATAATTAATAGTGATAAATTATTAATTTGAGTGGTTTTAAAGTATATTTAGAATATATTTTTACCATTTAATATAATTTTGGTCATTGGACATAATTATACAATTAAACCGAACATAAACAAGTGTCAATCTTTTGATAGATATTATCTCTTAAAAACACGCTTTTTGTTTTGACAGCGGAAATTAATTTTAAATTAATTTCTGCCACTTCTGTGTTTTGAATTTAGGAAAATGGATTCCATATTTGGAATCAGGATGTTCAAATTGTGTAAATAGGTAACTTTTATTTTTAGACATTTTGAATAGTTACTGTGGTAAATATTTTATTTACCATGGTTAAAGGGTAAATCCGGTAAATAAGGGTTAAAAAAATAAAATTATAATAACACTAAATTACCCTAAAACGTGTCTTAACCATATTGGTTGATACATGGTCGGCCATGGGCATCTTTGGGTCTGTTTTGGGACCCCATGGATCCACTTGTAAGTGATAATGACACATTATATTAATAAAGTTAAAATAAAAATAAAAATGGCATAAGCTTACATCTTTTAGAAGAACAATTTTTACATAGGGTTATACATGTTGGATTTTCGATTATAAATATTCATTAGAAAGCTAAAAAGATTTCCTACATGATGATATTTTATTTATAATTTTTAGACATCAAATAAGTTAAATTATTAATGACACAATAATGATGCAATGTTTACCTCATTAATAAATCATTGAAATAAATAATATTATAATGATTAAAATATTATCTAAAACCTGTCCAATTCTTATTGGTTGATGTTATTTAGAATAAGAGTCATCTTATCTTCGACCGCAATGATTTTTGGACCATTATAAACCGAATATAATTATATTATAAAGTAATACTTTCACTCTTTCCTAAAGAGCCCCTCCTCTCCCTTATAAAAGGAGACCACTTCTTCTCATTCCTCACACCTCTCAAGCCACTTGGCTCGTCAAAACTCTGCCAAACTAAGCTCCCCACATCCCTCTCCTCCTCCTTGAAGCTTCCCCTTAGGCAGAAAGCATTTCAACAAGTCCTTTGGTTCCAACCAAAGTGAGTTACCTAAATTAAAGGTAACGATTTCTCTTAAATTATTTTCATTTATTTTGCTTCTTCAACCCCCAAACTCTTTTTATTTCCTTTATTTTGTAACAACACCAGTATCCTCAATATACTAGGATGTTGTTATAATAAGGATTCAAACTACACATACACACAACTCCATCTAATTGATGATGAACATAATGTTTCTGTGGACGGCAAACTAACGCCTCACGAAACGATGATTGTTCAAATACATCTTACCGCCTCTCATGGTGGCCATTATGATGGCACTGTAATTAAATATGATATTAATGATATATATTTTATATATAAGCTTCTGTAATTCCATTTTATTTCATACCATTATTCGTTTCATGTTGTATATACATACGATAATTTCATTTGAGGAAGTGTGGACTACCGCCCCCTTAAAATGATATGACTCGTTCATACCACACATGGAATGTATAAAGGATGGTGTTAATGAACTTAAGTAACATATATAAAATATTATATTATACTGGAATAGTAATATACCTATGTATCATTTGGATTCGATTCTTTTAAAATAAAAATTAAATGGAAATAGCGTTCGTGCGTGCGTACGGATTACCGTCTCCACGAACGCGATGAGATTCATTCTCCATCGTATCCATTCAAGTATAATTATCATTTAATGATTTAAAAATGATGTTTCAGGACTTGATATCATTCTGTATATGAATAATATACAACAAACATGACTTATGTAACAAAACATATAAAAGAAAATGAGTAAGTTAACACCCGAAACGATGATAATTCTAAGATATTATTAACAAATAAATGTTAAAAGATCATATATGATATCATATTAATATATATGATTCTTGTATAATTTAATAACAATTATTTCACCATTATAAATGAGGTTAACCTACCCCAACCAAGGAAAAGTACAAGGTAAGGGTTTACTTTACAACCTCTTCATTATCCAAGGTTGTTTATACGTAATAATCTACTGGGATCTCTTTATCATCCACATCCATGTTTCTTAAAAATGCATTTCAAAACATTTTTACTATTTACTAGAATATGAGTTAAAGTCATTTATACCCTTTTTGACTTTTATAAGTGGTTTATAAAGGAATCTTTCGGTCGTATTCAAAACAAGGTCCTTTTTAACCTTTTCGACAGAATTGAGGTAAGAATGTTTTTTTAACTTATACGGCGGGTGCGGTTATTTTCCGCCGTTATAAAATCGTCGAAGCTTTCCATACAAGCTTATAAGAATATTTTCAAAGAAAATGTTTTATTTTATATGGACCTTAAATGATTTCAAAATAAAAGGAGATACTTCTTTAAAAAGAATTTTGATTTCATCTATGTCAACATCCTTTGATGGATTTTAAGATTATTTGAAGTTGATTTATTATGATACAAAACTTCTATATTGTATTGAAGGTTTTGTGATATGTTTGACTGTGGATGTGCTATTTTTATACCATTCATAGTTTATGGTGAAATTATTGACATTTCGTATGCTAGTTTTAATACGAATGTTTATGTTATGTTTAAACCTTTTCATATGGGAATGCATTGGTCTTAATAAGTGACGGGTGGAGCCCGCTATAGCTCCTCGATGCATCGGTAGGTCTCATGAGATAAACTAGTGTCTTGCCACAAGGCCTTGACAAAATCTTATTTGTAGTCTTGGCACGAGGCCTTGGCTATGTGGTTATGATAGTCTGGCATTATGCATTCTAACATTATGAAAGTGGTTATTGATTTTTGCATGTGATTATTCGATTAGTAGAATATCCATGTGAATAAGTAAATGGCATTATTTCATTTTATTTATGCCATACCATGTTGAAAGTTAATATTTAAAAGGCTTTTGTTTTAGTTATACATTGCCTTAAATGTTTATTCTTATTTATGAAAGTTTCCACTATATTGTTATCCTTACTGGGCATTTGAGCTCACCCCTTTTCTATGTTTTATTTTTCCCAGGATGTGAAGAAGTAAGTTATGAATGACCTGCAGGGATTTTATGAGGGGTTAATAGTGTGGATTGTGGAAACATTATGTTGTTGTAGTAGTTTTTCATTTTATGATGTAATGTAAAACTTATGAATATATCTAGTGTTTCCAAGGCTACTAAACCAATCGGTCTTTCGAGATTTGATCTTTCTTGTGATCATGCCAATGTTATGTAATTAATGCACCGACTCTGGGTAACTGGGGTCGGGGCGTTACAATAAAACTTATTCATCTATATTTAATTTTATAAGGTCCATTTATTTTCTTTTTTTATTTATTTTTAATATAGTTCCTTCTTGTGTTGGTTTCTCAGGGTTGTTCAGTTAATTACATCATAACACTTTCAGTATGTTGACAATGGCCAAAGGTGTTGTGGAATAAATTTATGGTCTCCATAATTTTTCATATTTATTTAGATTATTATTTCATTATAAAAATACCTATATTGTTTAAATGATTATCCAAAAATAGTCCCAAATTAAGAAACGTTTCCTGATAATTATATTTAATGTGTTTAATGTTACTATGACCATTCATTTTGAATCACATATATAGAATTCCCAATATTATTATTTAATAATAATTATGGTTTTAAAATTATAATTTTTATATAATAAATAAATTTTTAATGAAATCAATTTTAATTTAACCTTAAAAACAAAACATGTCATTTTGTAGAGGTGGTAAATTTTACATTTTCATGAATGACACTATCATTTTCCAAGCAATAGTAGGGGTAGGAGACGAAATAAGTATAATTAATGAATTATTAAAATATTATACATATAATATTATTTAACAAAATAAATTTTTTGTCCTACCATTTATGGTTGTTATGAAAAATCGATCACATAAATCATTGAGGTGATAGTCTGTACACACAGATGACGATGTTTTAATTTTTTTCAATGATTTTGTAAGAATATATAAAATTTATATTATATTATTTTAACAAAACATAATAATATAAAAAAAGCATGTTTTATTATACCTTCATCAATAGATAGGATTTGAGGGGTTCCAAAGTACAAAATAACTAGAAAATATTACTTGAGAGTCTTACCTCTCCCTTGAAAGTTCTCTCATGGGTAACTCCCCAATGATCTTAATCTCGGTATTTTGGTTATAAAAAGGATTACAAGTTAATCTTAAGGTGGTTTTTTTATTTATTTTTGCTTATTTTTTGTTGATAAAATTTTTTCTAATTGGTGAAGAAATGGGGAGGAGCTGGGATCCTTTTATAAGTAAAGAGGGGTGGATTTTTGTAAAAATAACTTTAATTTTCAATAATTTAATTCCATTATCTAAGACCAAGGGATCCAAAAATTGAAAGTAATGGTGTGGGAAAATCTATAAGCTCTACAATCCCTACAATATCCAATATCATATGTTATTTCCAAATGTTTTAACCATTTTTACTCTATTAAATTACTTTTTCCCTAATTTACCATTATCGTGGTAACACCACTTTCACCATCAAGAAACTAATTTAATGGGGAAAATAAAAATTTATGTTCTTTACTAATTTCAATATTATAATTTCAAATATTGAAATATTTTTATAAAATAAAATTTTTAATAGTTAGAAAAAATAATTTTTCATTAGTATAAATATCATGTAAAATGACACTTAGAAAAAGTTCATTTTGAGCATAAAATTTATGTGTGGGATAAGATTATCAATTTTTCGGATTATCAAGAAATAAATTGGTTTACTATCATACAAATAAATGTTATGTGCCTTTAAAATCAAGCTACAACTAAATTTTACAATTATAATTTTTATTTAAATGAAAAGACCAAAAACCAGTTATTTTACTATAATTATAATATTACAATTGTTTTATATGTTTAAAAATGCACTTAACAAAATTTATAATAAAATATCATTAAAATGAATAAAATTACTCTAAAATAAAAAATTAATCAATTAAAATGTTTTATAAAATTTCATGTCACTCTTATATACTGATAAAGTAAAAAAAGTCAATATTTTGGCATGAAATATATTATTCAATATTCATGTCAAATTTTATTTTAAAATTTTATGAAAAAAATATTACATTAATATTGCCATGATAAATACAAAAAATAATTAATTAATGAAAAAATAAAATACAAAATTTATTAATGTTATTTTTAACTTAAAATATATAATATAGTGAATAGTTAATTTTATAGGAAAATGACATTTTTTATATTTACTATTATTTTTCTAATACATTACTGATAAATATAGTGTTATTATTTTATTAATTCAGTTTATATATCTTATTATTATTTATAAATAATGAAATTAGGTCCATGAAATAAAATACTAATTTCTTGAAAAAACTTTTCAGGAATAAATTGTATTAAACAAAAATGGTCTTTCGAATAGGGTAAAAACCCATGATATATATATATACATATAAATATTTTATTAAATATTGATATAAACCTAATTTTAAATTATATAATGCCTTATGATCTCCACATAATACCTAATTATCATATAAACTCTGATTATGGTTTTGGGTAGTAGTTCACATAGCATGGATCTTATGGAAATATCCCCAAGTATGAACTTCTCTTTTGTGCGGTTTATCTTAAACCATAAGAATGGGATGGTCCAGTGAAAACCCTAGTGAAGATACCTCCCTTATGATTATATAAAAATATTATTTATAAGGAATACTTTGGATTTTGGATTCCATTTCTTCTTACATTCTTTATTGATTTCATTTTATGGTTACTTCAATTTCAACCATATAATTTAACAACTATGTTTTAATGATCATATCTAATTTTCAAAATATTTAAAGGTATTTTATTTTGTTTTATATGGGTATAGTGTGTGATATTCTTTATTTTATATATTAATTTTTAAACAGAATATATAGTGAAATATTGGGTCGTTATATTCACCCCCTTAAATATATCATGTCCTCTCTATTTAAGTTACAATTTAATTACATAGTTATATAATGATATCTATAATATTACTTGGGATTTAACTTTCTAAATACTTATCAATAACATCTATTCACTTATAATAATGTAATCCAAATATTGTGTTTATTTATAAAAATTTGAGTTGAATACCTATCATGGTTTATATTATGACATATTTTATTTTTCCTCAATTTCATAGTCATAATTAAAGTGATCGATTTTCATAAATTTTACCAAGGAATTAAATTTAATTACCTATCTTCAAAATAGATTCATGATACACACCTATCTATTATCCCCATTGGTTCTTTCACTTAGAAGTAGTGGTTGAAAGTTGGCGTTAAATATTGAAGCCACTGAATAATGATGCTCATCCTTATAAGGCTCATTTAAATCCACATTCATACCCTTATGGACAATTATTGAAGTATCCACCTCCATCTTACCAGCCTATTACCTCTCCAAATTATCCATTATCCTATGTCTCCATCCTTAATAGATAACCACCCTTCTCCTCACCTACTTTTTTCACTTGTCTATATGCTTCCAAATACATGAAACCCTTCCAAATAATGTTTTGTGGGGGATTGATGCCCCACCACATCCGGTCCATGTTTCTCTTCATGTTAAAAAATAGTTCCTTCAAAGAGATGAACTATGTATCACACATGGTTCATGAGATAGTGTGCTATGGGTTATAAAACCTGATTCTCAAACTGCTCTCTACATCGAGGCCGCTAGGATTCTTCATCATTTTTCCCCAAACTATTGTGACTTGTTTCACTAGTAGTGGTGGTGGGTATTTTAATATACATCCATCATTATTATATTGCATTAAACATATTTGGAAACATCAAATCCTAAAAATGGTGGTGGTATATTGATGGATTATATAAAAGTTGATTTATTATTGTTTTGGTGATTTTAATATATCAATGTGGATGTTGCTGGTTATTTTCTAGGACCTAATAATTTTTTTATAATAATTAGGATTTTTGGGTAATCCATTAATAATAACTAAATATAGAGCCTATTATGAAATAGTTAATCCATTTTTAGAATCATTTCAAAGAAATTCAAAATTTTAATACTAAGATATATATTCACATAAAATTAATTTTTGTAATTCAACCATCATACTAAAAGATTATTAATTTGATAAATAAAACATCATGTTGATATGCATAGAAAATAATTTAGGAATATTGGAGTGGATGGAATAAAGATGCCTTATTCCCAATTCTGAGTTGGAAAATTTATTTATCACAATCCAACTCATCAGTGGTCATTAATCATGCTCTGCCTTTTTCCCTTAGTTATGGTGGTTATTCATGCCTACCATTCGAACCATTCATGGTTTTATGATACTTACTTGGGAATTTTCTATGTTTTCCACACATAAGGAATTGGAACCTTAAAGGTTCTTTTGGATTCATTATTTCCACTCCCATCATTCTAAATATCCTTTACATTCTCTTACACTTGTTTGATTCATGATAACCCGACATCCATAAGTAAGGAATGTTCAGTCCCCTTGATGTAATTCCATTAGTTATTCTTCCCATATTTTTGACACATAAGTAGTTGAATATTCCTTTTTTTCATATTTATTACCTTAATTTTCATTATTATTTACATTTTTATTATATTGTTTATTCAATATTTCTACTATGGTTACATTGTTTATCAAAATTTAGGATAGCTTGTTTGGAAAAATCGTAAGGTTTCTCACACCAATGGGTATTATGATGGGTCTTTCATTTAGGTAATCATCTCATTGACTACCTAACCCTGGGATAAATCAGTTTCTTCTATTTCTATCCATTATTAAAACAAAATGGTTATCATCAGTGTTGAAAATTTAACATCATAGGGTGATTTTCATAATACATAACAAAAAATGGATTGAACCTTATATTTTTTTACACATTTATATGTGCATGATATCCCAAGATTAATTTAGATAAACCAATATCAATATTAGTATAACATAGGTTTATTTAAGTTAGGTTATATTATACCTGTCAACATATTCCTTCAACGTAACTAGTAAATCAATCATTCATAGTGGTTCATAAAGTGAAATTGATCAACCAAAGAATATCCCATAAGAGTGTCTATTTAGCTGTGAAGTCTTCGGCCCACTCATCATGTATAAGAGTGACTATCATGTCACTTATCAACTAACTATTTTTTGAGTTATTACCAATATGATCATCTATACATAGTTTCATTCTGTTATTAGTATCTAGACGAGGGTAAATTTCATAGAAAACAACATAATATCTACATTATCAAAAAAATTGATGATATAATAAGAATAGGCTTATCCCTAGAGTTTTCAACAACATTAACTCCTCCTAATATATAAAAAGTTATACCTTCCTCTATTGACAACAATATGGACCCATTCCTTAAATATACCTTATTTCATATTTTTTCCCATATAATTCCAAAAAATAAAAATCAATTATCTATATGTCTTGTTTATTTAGAATATTAGATACATAAATATATAATATAAAATATAAAATATCATAAATATTTAAAAAAACAAATAGTGTTCATAACTTACATATCTCTTATAAAACTACATAGGTTAGTCTATATAAAATACATAAGGAATACGGTGACATAGAAAACAAAATTGGGGAATAAACATCACAGTAATATAAAACATGAGTGTTAATAGGAATAACATGATATCATAAATAAAATGACAATAATTATTGAAACATAAAATAATTAAGTGAAATAAATAGATCATGAAATCATTTATTATATAAAAACAATATAGTAAATGAAATTATAAATATAATTCAAGGAACACTCCCAAAAAAATCATCAAAAAGTTGAAAAATATTCACGGTTGATTAAGTTCATTCCCTAATACCTTAAACAACATCTTATGATGTATATAGATTTAACTAATTCATTTGAGGGATATATAAATCTTATAACACCCATATAATAATTAAAATCATATATATTTCATCCTCATGAAGAAAAGAAACCATATATAAACAACAAGCTCGATCAAACCCATGAGAATGAAGTGGGTTTCATAACTAAAATTTAATGATTAATCGAATGTTGATTACTAATTATTACCAAAATAAGTATGAATTCAATTTTTTATACTTAAGTAATTTATAAATGGATATATCTCTTCAATATATAGTTCTATTATAGAAAATTATTGAGAAATATTTGGACATGAGAGAATAAAAATGAACCACTTGGGTAGAGATTTTATGAAATAAAAATGGTTTTTTTAGAAGTAAAGACCATATTATATTACATAAAAACAAAATTGAAAAAATATGATTCTACATAAATTAATTAGTTTTTTTTTAATATATTAATGTTTTTAAAAAATTATGTGTGTAATTATTAACATGATCCAAGAAAAAGGAATGTTCCCATACATTGAGTTTAAAATAAAGTGGGAATTTTGAAGGGAAATAAAAACATGTTTCACCCTTAAAATGAAAATTTTGTTTGAATAGGTTTATCTTTATGGTAAATATATTAAAAAATAGAATAAATTCATGATAATAATATTGTGTAAAAGGTAGAAAATTAAAGTGAACGTGTAACTGGAAAATAACGAGGGTGGTACGGATGATCACTGAACTTATGTTCGGATTTTCTATGAAATTATGATCAAATTGTTGTATAATTAAATTATTTTAATTAATTAAATTTACAATAATTTTATTCAATAATATTTAATTTTCTCAGGTAAATTTTAATATATTTTATTATTTATTTTTAATATAGTTTTCTCTAATGTCATTTACTTTTAGTTGTACAGTTAGTTACACTAGATAACTTCATTTTTGATAAATATGGTCAAATTTGTTGTAAAATAACTTCATGATCTACATAATTATGTTGGTTTATTTTAATTATTATTATATTATAATAATATTTATAAAATTTCAAATTTTATTAAAAAATACACCCAGATTGTGAAAGGAACCTTGATAAGTTAATCTAAAGTGGTTAAAGTAATTACAAAGGACTATTGTTAATCCCATATATATAATATAAAATTTTATTATTCTATAATAATAATTTTTTAACAAAAATAATTTCTAAAAACTGAGTAAATTTTTAATTTCAATCTTGTTATGTGGTTATGGATAATAATGAATTTCATTTTTTGGTGGAGGTAGTCTGCATGTACGTATAAACGACACATTCATTTTTCATTGAATCGAAGGGGAGGTAGGAACTAATTTAATTGTAACTTATAAATAATATAATGTTTTAAATATAATATTAGTTAAATAAATTATATTTTTATAACTTCAATTTAATGTGGTGATGAAAATTTTAACAAAAAATTCATTAACATGGTAGTCTGCACACATGTGTGACTATGTTTTCAATTTTATCAATGATTTTGGAAGAAGGTATAAAATTTAGAATAAAATATTATAATAACACATAATCATAGTAAAAATTACTATTTCATAATACCATCATGGATATAGAGGACTATAGGGGTGTAGAATTATAAAAGAATTAGAATTGTTGGGTTAATAGTATCACCTAACCCATGGATGTTCTCCCTTGGTTCACTTCTTAATTATCATTTCCATGGTATTTTTTGATAAAAAGGTTTCAAAGGTGTTGTAATGGTGTTGGGGAGGGACTATGTTATTGTTTTTATTGATCAAAATCTTTTTAATGGGTGAAAAATGGGTAGGATATGGTCTCCTTTTATAATTAAAGAGAGTGGAAATTTTGTAAAATTCATTTACTTTTCAATAATTTCATTCAATTATTCATGGAAAAAGGATCAAAAAATATCCAATAATGGTGTGAGTAAAGAAATAAGATTAATAACATTCCACCATACAATATAACTCATGATTTACAGATTTATTAACCATTCCCAATATGTTAAAACACTTTTATACTAATTTACCCTTAATGTGCTAACTCCACTTTCTCCCTTAGTAACAAATTTTATTAACCAAAATTAAAATAAATATTATTTAATAAATTAATTATTTTATTTAAAATATTTAAATAATTTTATAAAATAAAATTTCAAATATTTATAAAAATTAATTTTATTATTAGCACATATAATGCATAAAAATCATTTCATATAAAAAGATTCTTTTAATATTAAAATTTAAGTGTGGGATAATATTATATTTATTTTATTCTCATGAACAAAAATTTATTATAAAATAAATAAATTTTTTTTGACTTTAGAATCAATCCAAAAGTGAGTTTTATAAAAATAATGCTTACTTAAAGAAAAAGACCAAAAGTAGTTTTGTTATAATTAAAATATTTCTTTTGATTTATAAGATTAAAAAGTTTTATAAATTAAAAAAAATATTTAATTAAATAAAATTATTCCTTAAATATATAATTGATCAATTAAAATATTTTTTAAAATTCACATTCTCACATACATAATGAAAAAGTCATAAAAGTCACTTTTTGGAAACACTATATTGATCACTATATATATCTATAAATTAATTAATTTAGAAAAATACCAAAAAATAATCATTATTTAATATTATCAAGATTAATCTTATAATGTTGTTATTTTTTTCAAATTTATACCCTAAAATTTATAAATAAATTTTTTTAATTAAAAGTATAAACTATAGAGAAATGTTTTTTAAGAAAATGAGTTCTAGTATATAAATTATTCTATTACATATAAACAATAATTAATATAGTATAAACATATTATTCTTACAATCAAAATATATCTTGTTATTTTTATATCATAACAAACATAGTTCTGAGAAATAAAACAACAATTTTTGGAAACATTATTTTTTCCCTAAAGTAAATTGAGTAAAAATAACCTTTTGAAAATTATATAAATTCAAAATATATCATTATATTAAAATATTTAATTATAGGTATATATAATACTCATTTATTTTTACATAACCAATTATGATCTCAATGTAATACCTTAGAATCATATAACATTTCATTGCATTTTTTTGGGTGGTGGTTCAGAAAACATGGATCTTGTGGAAATCACTACGAGTTTGAACTTATCTTATATACTGTTTCCCTAAAACAATAATTTCTCATGTTCAGCTTAGCCTTCATCCAAGGAAGACCCATGATAATCTGCATCCTTAATGATATCAGGAAAGTGGGATTTATAAGGATTCCTTTCACTTCTATATTTCATTACATTGTAGTTTCTTTATTGATTTTGTGATATGGTTACTTCAATTAATACCAGAAAATTAAAATGTTATTTTTTAATTGTCATATTTAAAATTAAAAATATATCAATGTTTTTTTAGTTTGGTATAGTTTCTTAAAAATGATATTTAAATTATTATTTATTTTAGGGGAATATATTTTTAAATCTTATTTCATTACAATGATTCTTTAAGAACTCCTTACTAGAGACTATATGAGCCAATATGTCCTTGGATATTACACATCTAGTATATTTGGTATGTATGTGATGTATTATGACTTTTTCTTTATCTATTCTCTCTAGTTAACATATTAATTGGAAGTTGATGAGTCTCTTAGAGTTAAAACTTTTGACGAAGTAACTCTATATGGCCTCATGTGAAAATAATTTCTATAAAATCCATTTTAATGGTTATAAACTATTACATTGTTTATAATAGGGAAAAATATAAAGTAGATCATTTGGCAATCTGGACTCATTATTTAGGATATTGAGTAGGATGTGGGGTAGTAGGACATGAATTCTTTATTATGTTCACTATGGTGGCTATTGGTATAGTTTTTAGGGCATGGGTTTCATCAAATACTTTGATATATTGAGCCTCATTAAAGTTAGATAAGTAAGGATGGAATTATCATATCCATCCAAGTATCAATAGGTAACTGAAGGAATGATACTTATGGAAGGATTTAGGGAAAGTATATAGGTTTTTAAGAATCACCCCATGAAAGGCTAGTGAGCATTGATCTAGTTGGACTTATGGTTAGGGGTAGGTCCATGTACACAATGGCGGTCAGGTAGTTGGTGACCCTCATGCTATTCAAGTCATGGAGATGATTGAGGTGCTTAGGAGAAATTTTACTAACATGTAATTCTCGTTTAGGAGAGTTTGGTGATGGGAACTCAAGGAAAGGGTTCAGGATAACTTCACACCATCAAGAAAACTACATCTATATAGAGTAAGGATATATCAACAATCTGAATTACTATTATTTTTTAATCGACCAAAGCATCTATTTTATTTTATATGGGTGTTTCCAACACATTCATGTCTTCTTATCTAGTCATCTATTTGGGGATTTTGTTAGAGTAACTATATATGGTTTTATCAATTGATAAACCCTTAGGGGTGTAATCAGAGTGTGTATTGGGAAGGATATAGTGAACTATTATTATATGTAGATGTATTCTTCTCATTTACATTATTTGGTTATAGTTTCATCATTTTTATGTGATCCTTGAGATGGAATGGTTGGTTCATTATCAAGAACACATTTATTAATATAATGAATAAGTATCTTTCATATTTACAGAGGGTGAGAGTTATTTATATATTAGCATGTCTAATCTATAGGAAGTCCATTTTGGGCCTATCCCTAATAAACTGATGGAAATCATGAACTTGTTAGATATTATTATTTTTAGTGATAAAGATAAAAATAAGGTGATATTTTATCCTACTGTCAAGAGTTTTTAGGATTTTTTTATAAATTATATCTCAATATTTCCAATCGAGTATGTGATTGAGATTAGGATCAATTTTATTCCAAGTATATATCGTATATCAATTATTCAATAAAGGATAAATCCTATAGAAATTTGGAATCTAAAGGATTAGGATCAGTATTTTTTAGGTTAAAGGTTTTATTCATTAATGATTTCCCCTTGGGGTGCTCCTACATTGTTCTCCAATAAGGAGATCAAAACATGGTGGTTGTGTGTTTATTACTTAAGGATAAACTATGTGATATCTAAGAACCATTATCCCCTTTCCCAATATCACTAATCTATTTGATCAATTGTGAGGAGAAAGGGGGTTCTCAAAGATCCATTTGAAGTTTTTATATCATTATTTGAGGGTGAATCCTTCTTATTTCATTTACAATACTTTTATGAGAATGTATTACATAAAATAGTGTCATCGAATGTTGTTCAGATTGATAAACACACTGTTAGTCTTCATATACCTAATAAATGGGGTATTCCACTCATTTTTACACTCATTAATTGTAATTTTTATTATTATGGTACTCTATTAGCCAATGGATGCATGTACTCATCATTTGGAGATTGTTTTAAATAAAATAAGGGGTCATCAACATTATTAAATTCCTTATAAGTATAAATTATGGTTTAATGAAGTGTGTTTTTTGGGAATTTAGATTTTTAAGGTTGGTATATCAATTTAACTAGATAATTTTTGAGATATTATTTATAATTAATGGTCTATTAATGTCTAAGATATTCATTGTTTTATTAATTTTTCTAGTTATGGTAGAATATTAATCTAAGACATCTCCCATTTCGAAATACTAATGGAATCCCTTACTAAGATAGAGTAGAATCTCATATGGTATAACTCTTGTGAGGTTCATTTATAAACTAAATGGGAGATTGATTTCTATGTCGATCATAGAATTACATATTCATGGTAAGTATTATATATTTTGTTTTTATTATTTAGGGGTCTTTCATTGGAAGATTGTGGTGTAGAGTAGTTGATTGTTCCTTTATGGGTCAAGTAAGGAAAGGTAGCCTGAGAGGAACTACCTAATGTCAGGTTTAGAGTTTTAAGAAGTAGTGAATGAATATATATTATAGTATAAATACCATATAATTAAGTGGTGTATATTTTATATCAACCACAAGAGCCTCGGGTATATATTTTTATAGAGGGAATTGTACCTTTGGAGTAGGTGGTGGTTGATTACCTATAATTGTTTGTCTTTGATATGGAATATACTCAACAAAAGGTAAACATCAGGGTTGAGGAACTAAGTTGGAAGATATATATACATGTAATTTAATTGACTAGTAGTTAGTGCAATACTATGATCCTATTTCAGAGATACACCTTGATGTTTATGAGTTTTAGTTAAGTGTAACTATGATGCCCATGAGTATTTCATCCTAACTCTATGATAGGGTAAAAGAAATTTAGTTTTCAAACTCAGAATACATAGTGATGAGGGAAATTATATTTTCTTCCATAAATCATACATATATTATTACTTCATTTTTATCATAAATATCTATATTACACTTCCAAAAATATAGTAGTACATCATCTTTGGGGAATAAGGGGCATCATAAAATAACTCTAAATGAATAACGTAGTCTTTTATTCCTAACATAAATCTTTCTCACAAAATCTCACCATACTTTTACTACAACATGGTGTTGCAAGGGGGAAAGGGTGTCCAATAAATTATAGTAAGGTTATAACATGATAAAATTCGATGATATATCATTTGATTTAAAAATCTTAGCATAAACCATCACTTAAAAAACAAAATAAATGTCAAATATCATAAGAGGCTGATAAAAATGAATGAATAAAAAGTGTGGTACATACATAATGAAATTCATCAAAACATGGGATGAAGATCACTTCTAATACATCATAACATTTTTCTAAAATGCCGTGTAATTTTTTTTTAAAAATCCACTATCATTCTCACACATAACATATGTTAAAAATAATCATTTCATTAGTTGAAAAAAAAATCTTTCATCATGATCATGAATATCATTTTGGATGTGGTTTTCATTACTTTTCAAAAAAATTTGAATATCATGAGAAATTAAGCATTATCTAATGCATTATAAGGATATATTAGACCCAACAGATGCATAATGATAAACCATGCATATGTGTAGCACATAAAGTCAATCGTACATATTATCATAAAATTTCATGGATATAATATGGGTTATATAATAATTTCAAATGGTACGTCATATGATTAAATATTGAATTGGATTTCATGATATAAAACATTCAATCACCAAAATGAGTTTACTATAAGATCATTTAAAAGGTGGCCCACTAATCTTAAATCTATGGGAGATAGATCTTTTTGATATAGAGATTAAAATTCAAGTGAAATCCTAAAGATGATTTTCCAAAAGTTTTTGAAGCACTGTCATAATAATGTACTTATATATCGCTTTAAAAATCCATTTCAACGGTTAAAAAGGGACTTAAAAAACCATAAATAAAAAAACATCCAATAATGGATCATTGAATTAAACTAAAGGTAAATATAATAAATATGGGGTGTAAGATAAATATATATATATATATATATATAAGAGTTAGAAAATACCTTTAAGGCCTTTAAAATAGTTTTATGAAAAACCAAATTGACAGAGAAGATATAAAATTTCCATTTTAATAGATATAATATGAAAAATAAAGTCTTAAAAATAGAATATATATTTTACATCCAATTTTAAGTATGTTTTTTTTCTAAGATATATAATAGACATGGAGGAGAAAAAAATCTAACAGGGAGGAGCCAATTTATTCCTAACAGTTTTTTACATTTCCAAATAATAAATTCCTCAGAGAAGAATAATTTTGTAGAATAATTAATTTAATATAGATAGAAAAGGAAAATAAAAATTTTAAAATAGTATGGTAGAATATATCAGTCACATAAACATATGGTGAAATAATAAATATTATAACTCAAGGAAAATATATGAAGCCCTCAAAAACCCTTACCATATGTCCAAAAATGATTTTAAAGCACCTATAAACTCCAAAATATTATATCTACGATAATTAATTACATTATAAACAACCTCTTTAAAATTTATATTATCAATTATATTCCATTTATAATATTTTATTCATTTTATCAATGAATATCATTTACACAAATGTTTTTGATATTGTTCGAATAATGATAAAAAAACTAGTTTAGGGACACAGTAATGTTCAACATTAATTTTACAATGGTTACATAATATTCAGAGGTTTAAAGGTATTTTTTTATTCTATAAGTGAATGAGTTTAATTGTCCATGAAATAGTTATCAATTAGATAATTTTTCTTGATAATCTTACTTCTGATGGTTAAAAATGACTACGTTTTTTATAGTTAATTTGATTTTTATAATAGATATTTTACCATTAAAAAATATTATAAATTAATTAAATTGAATAATAATGTTATAATCAATCAATAAATTAATTTTTATGAATATTAATGAATAATGTATATTTATGAAATCATGATCGTTTACTTTGGTAGTGTAAAACCACCACAATGAGTGTTGGTTTTCAAAAAAGTTTAAAAGAAGTTAAACCCAATTAATATTTGAGTTTCATAAATAAATATAATGATTAAACTACTATTTTAGGGATAATTTTATTTATTATTTATGTTATTGAAAATAGTAAGAGGATACAAGAAAGGAAGTGACACTGCTTTTGAAAACCCGTATTTTAATATAATACCAACCTATGAAAGGGGTTTGGTGAGAGTAAATGAATGATATGTTCTCATTTACTGATAAAAATGATGAAAGTAAAATTATAATTTAATTATTTTATAAAAATAATATAAATTATAAAATATTTTCAAGATAATGAATTAGAAAAAATAATGGAGCAAGTGGCTTAGGAACCCTTACCTTGATCTTCGAGTCGCATTATTAAGGTTGAGCTTAAAAAATTTAAAGGAAAGTATTTCAACTCCAAAAGACAGTTATAGTGGTTGAATGAGAATTATATAGATAGTTTTTGGTATAATATAGATATACAATAGAAATTTATATAGTTCTTGGAAATGTTAGAATGAATCTTATTTTCTAGGAAAATTTCTATAGTAGGTTTGAAAATATTCATACTTTAAAGGTAGGGAATGTAATTTTTTAAATGAAAACTAGCTCATAAAAAAGATAATAGATTATATAATTTACCATTAATGAACAAAACATGACTCATTATATGTTTTTATTATTTTTTATAAATTAATAAATCATTTTTATCATGAAATACCATTTAGAATCATTTTTTTCATTATTCTTATAATTTTAAATTAAAAATCTAGATAATATTATAATTTAGATTTAAACATTCAAATAATTAATTTACACATATTTTTATCATAATTGTTTCTGAAATTTCATAATGAGACTATATACTTTAACTTATTTGATATTTAAAACTACATACTCTAATTTTTCTCATACCTGAAGAAGATTTGTGTCCACAATGTATAAGTGTTTTGGATAATTATCCTACAATTTGATATTAAAGATAAATTAATAACAAAAATATAATTTATTATTAACCATTATTATCAAATAATACTATTCATATAATATTTTTTATTTTTATCCTTATCTCAATAAAATTTTAAAATAAAATTTTTTGACCTTTCTTACCTTATAGAAGTATTGGGTAATAATTTGGGTAATTATCATGTTATAAAATATTAAAATACATGTAGATATATAAAAATAATGGATTAGAAATTATACTTGTCTTTTTAAGTTTATAAAAAGTATTCATAATTTTTAAAGTCGCATTTATATCAGGATGGTGTCGTATATGTTATGTTATTCACAAAAACAATATTTTTTATTGTTCTCCAAAAAGTATACTTTTGATAAAAATACAAAAAAATCACCCAAATATAATTTTATTGTGCTGGTTTAAAAAATTGAATCCTTTTTTCTAATTTAGTATCTATATGTTATAAAATAAAATTTTAAATAAAAGTACACAATGCCTCGAAAAAAATTTATTTAGAGTATAAAATATTTTTTCACAAAGTGTTCTCACACTCTTATTCATAATTATTATTTAATTAATTGTTTTTTATTATATGTTTTTTATAAGAATATAGGTTTTGAAACAATAATAAATATTCTCCTAGTTTAATTTTTAAAATTAATATGGTAAAAATATTTCTGAGGGTGATTATTCATATAAAAAAATTTATGGTCGTTGTATTTTTCACCCCATTATAAAGTGTGTCTATTTAATTTCAAATCAAGCCATAATATTTAATTAGATTATTGTACTTCTTTTCACATCATTAGATTCACCTTATTTTTCATCATACTTATTATTCTTCCATAGTACTTTGATAAGATGAGTGGTCTTATATTATAATACTGTTTCTCTATAATGCATGGTTTACAGTAGATGCTCTTAATAACTAAGATCATGTTCCACTTATATCACCTCTAGATTAAGTACATATTATGGATATACTATTTACTTCCTCAAGATAGATATTTTGAACACATCTTGTACTTGTTACATGTTTTTGGGAAAGCAAAGTCGATAAGACATAACACTTACATGATACAAAATCACAAAGGGTCCTTTGTACCTAGGATATATCTATCAATTAATTCCAAACCATAAAAATCTCTTCAATATAGATAATATATGTAATAATTTGGCCCTAAATTCAAACTATTGGTCCTATATCCAATTATCATAATATCTCTTTTAATGACCTTGAGTAACTCTGATGTGTTTTTGAATTAATTTGACTATTATAGAATCTATTCTACTAGTCCTTATACCAATAACTTCATTTATACAACTTCATCCCAACAAGTTAGCATTGTAAATTTATTCCCACAAAATATTCTGTTTGATCCATTTAAATTATGGTGTGGAAACAATTATTGTATGAGAAATAGACCAGATAATGGTGATGATCCCAAACATTCTTTAAAGTCTATATACTAACATATAAGAATATATTTTAGAGTTTTAATAATCCTTTTAAATTTAACTTCTCTCAAATATTGGTATGAAACAAACCAAGTTTATCTGAAGAAGTGATATTGAGGATGCATTCACTATTCAACTTGAGGATAGGGGTCATTGAGGGTTATTCTTCTTATTGTGCTTATAGTGGAACAACTTTCTCAAGATGGAACAATCAAGGATAACAACACTCAAAAGGGGGTATGGCCATTTATTCAGGACTCAGTTGTTTTTTGATAGGGTCACCTCTTATTCAAAAATGTTGCAGGGAACTAGAATGAAGGGTATAGAGAAATTTTATCATAGGTTGAGGGAAGGGGATTCCCGACGTATATCAACCTCTAAGGTAGTGGGTGTAATGAAGATCTCATGCATTACTTCAATGCTAGCCATTATATAGTCCTCTTTTTCTAGAGACCTACAGGAAGGGTTATTTGAATCCTTGAATCCAAATTATACTTATGGAACTATTAAAATTGAAATTAGTGTGTCACTGGATAACATGTAATAATAAGGATTTGTTAGTACCCTGAAGAAGGTTATATAAGGTGTTAATGTTGATAACAGGTTCTAGATTCTAAGAGAACAAAGCATGGGTAAGATAGATGAAGAAGGATGAGATTAAATCAAGTAAAAAAAGAATAAAAATGCCTCTTAATTGAAGGGATTAAAGGTTATGAAGGACTTGATACATTATTTTCATAACTTAGTAAGTGATAAAGAATTATACTCCAAATCTATTTCATAGTGGGAACTATATCATCATATATTAATAACATTTGAGGGTGTCTCGGGTAATGGAAAGTTAGGAATGTCCCATGGGAAGTTCTTGGTTAAAAAAAAGATAAAAACTAAGTAGTGAAAAGAATAATCCTACATTATAAAGACTATGGTCACTGGATCAACTATAAAATTTTATATAACTAAGTTAAATGAACGACCAGACTCAACAGTGGTTCAAAATGTGGGATTACAAGGGAGAAAATCGCATCTCCAATTGATGAGAATATAGGATTGATGATTCTCCTCCATTTTAAGGAAGATATTTAAGATGAATATTTCAATATTAACATTTCAAAGATGGTGGCTAATAGAATATATTAAAGACCGGTCCATGTTTTTCTGAATTAAAAATAATCTAAGAGGATCAACAACAAAAATATGATATTATCATATGGAATCAATGAATGTAAAATTAATTTAGATGAATATATCCAGACTTAAGACAAGATGTCCAACCATTTTGAAGGAATTTTCAAGGCCAATCCAGAGATGTGGGTAATTTTTCTGCAATTGGGGTTATATAGGGTGAGTAACTCAAATAATCGTAGCTTTGTTTGTAAAGATTTTCTGAGTTCCTTCTTTTTTTAACAGGCTTATGTAATGGTTTGTTTGTTTTCCTACTTTTTCCTTAAAAGTTATCTCATAATGTTCATTTCAATTTGATTTCAAATTTTGGTATGATGTGATGAATTTAATCTCTATATTCAATTCTTTATAAATGTTACTCCAAAAAAACTATTTGAACTGTAGATCTTGATTAGATTAAACTGATAGTGGTGTTTTAGGAATCCTCACCATATCCCTGATATATATATATATATATATATATTATAAAATTTATCTTGTGAGATGTTTTTTATAATTACAACTATGTTGGATCGCTTTATAATATGATCTACCATAAAACATTTGAAATTGTTTCCCTAATATGTCTTTATAATACCTATAAAAAATTACACGTTAACATTATCCCATTTCCTAGTCAGTATAGAAAATTCTTTCATTATTCCATCGGTCTTATATTACTCCACCAAAACATGTGGTAATACCAAGAAAATAGTTTTATAATTATAATTTCTATTCATAATAATATCCCACCAAATTTTTAATCAGATATATTTATACATCTGTGTGATTCCTATGTTAGAATATAATGTTGAGATATGTGTATAATCTAATATACCATTCTTTATCTTGATATTATATTGTAAACATTATCATGTCCCATATCATAAAACATATTTTATATCAATTTTTAACTTTTACATTTTCATTTTTCTTAACACTTTAACCTTCTTTTATACCTTCACATTATCCCCTTCTTCCTCCTTAATTTTATCCACCATAACAGTTGAAAAATAATTTGATAAATCTATAATGTATTATCTTCATTATTATTCCTATACCAATACTTTTCATGTTTTGTAAGATTAGATCCATTTAAATCCTTACCAAGAATAGGGTTATAATATCATTTTTTTATTTGGGAATCAACAACCTAATTTTCCATTCTATGATGAGAGTAGATTGATAATTTATAGTCATTTATCACTTATAATATTATTCATTTTCAAATTTTGATATATTTTTTATTGAATATATACTTTTTCATTTTTTGATAAGTATATATGAAGAAAAAAATCTCTATAGATATAGAGGCTCCAAATTTTCAAGGAAATGATTAGCACTTCTAAATCTAAATCATGGGCAGGGTAAATTCTCTCATATACTTTCAACTTCATTAAGATATACTTGATCAATTTATACATTTTTATGATTACAAAACCAATTAGTTTCTTTGAGACCCCACTATATATCAAAAATTATTCCCCAATTGCAGGTAGTGTGAGTATAGTTTCTATTACTAGTCTTTTCTTAAACTCCATTAATCTCTCTTAAGTTTATTTTATCTTAAAAAATATTATTCCTTACTGATTTATATTGTTCATTGGGTATGATAATAATGAATAATTTCCCATAAACAAAAAAATAATACTAGGCTAATTAGAGGAAACTATGGATCTATGTCACTATTTTTGGTCTAGGTTATCCATTTATTAACATAGTCTTTAAAGTATCAATATATATCCTTTCTCTAATGATAACACACCATAAGAAAGCGACTATATTCTTTCAAAAGTTCCATTTACTATTATTATATAGAACTTATTATTTTAAAAATTATTTAACATAATTATATAGTATTATTAATGTTGTTAATTACATTTTGAATATATGATAATATGATTTACAGGACAAGGGTGATGAACCCTTCCTCCCAAACCTACGAAGGATCTATCTCCCTCATTTTTCAGCAGTTTGGATCATCATTACATGTAGATGGATGTTTCGAGTGAGTCTAATACTCCGCTTCTTTCCTTTTTCTATATTAGATCTTGTAATGTCCCGGACCTCTATTGTACATTCCTTTTTTGAAAATCAAGTTTATGAGGTGTTTCGGGTGGTCAAGGTGACTTATCCCCAACACTTTTCCAAATTTCTCTTTTTGTGAACAGTTACATCAGTGAATAGTTCTAATGGTAGACCGTTGTGAACAGTGCATGGGTAAGTATCTGTGAACAGTTCAAAAGATAGACCATTGTGAACAGTGCAATGGTAACCTTCTGTGAACAGTGTCATTGCTGACCTTTTATGAATACTGTCATTGGTAAACTAATGTTAAATGTGCAATGGCGATCTTATGTGAACAGTGACATCAGTGACCTTATGTGAATAGTGTCATTGGTGACCTTCTATGAACAGTGTCATCGGTGACCTTATGTGAACATTGCAATGGTGACCTTATGTGAAAAGTGACATCGGTGACCTTATGTAAATAATGTAATCAGTGACCTTATGTGAACAGTGTCATCGGTGACCTTATGTGAACAGTGAAATGGTGACCTTATGTGAATAATGTCATTGGTAACCTTCTGTGAACAGTGTCATCGGTAACCTTATGTGAACAGTGCAACGGTGAGGTTCCAACTGTGAGGTTCTATCAGTGACCTCTATTTCCTTTACTAAATTTTTAGTTTATGAATAGTGTTTCCAGAATGGTAGGTTCCATCAGTGACCTCTATTTCCTTTTCCAAATTTTGAGTTCAGGAATATTGTTTTTAGAATAGTGAGGTTCCATCAGTGACCTCTATTTCTTTTTCCAAATTTTGAGTTCGTGAATAGTGTTCCCAAAATGGTGAGGTCCATCGGTAACCTCTATTTCCTTTTCCAAATTTTGATTTTGTGAATAGTGTTTCCAGAACGGTGAGGTCCATCGGTAACCTCTATTTGCTTTGCCAAATTTTGAGTTTTTGAATAGTGTTTCCCAAATGGTGAGGTCCATGAGTAACCTCTATTTCCTTTGCTAAATTTCATGTTTGTGATCAGTGTTTCTAGCTTCCTACAGTTTCACCCCATTGATGTTTCCTTTTATGTAAAATGCATTTAAATCCCCATTTTAAGGACTTTAAGGAAGATTCAAAGGTCATAATTCCTATATTAATTTCTCCTAACTCATGGAATGTTTTTTCTACATGATCAAACAACATGGTTTAATGTGATCCATTTTTATTGTAAAATTCTGTGTATCTTAAACCACTACTCCGTTAAATCTTCTAAAGGGATTATATATCTTCCTCTCTAATTATTCCTCCTTTTCTTGGGTGTGAGACGCTCGAACATCCCATTCCTTTCTGTAGTAGTTATGCAATCAAACATTCCTCCTAGTATTTGTTCTACTCTATTTTGATGCAACCATAAAATTTCAATCAATATCCTATATAAGGTACGATCTACCTTCATTATTTAGAGTTCATATCCTTATTTCTTCTTTCCCATTTTATGGAATTCTACCCCCGTGTTCCTAATGGGATTTTCATGAGTGTTCACTGATGTGGTGGTGTCTCTGCATCCTTGGCTGGATACAGTTGTCATAAGGGAGGAGATTGTAACCTGTTCTGTGGCTCATTCTTGTATAAATGTCAAGGACTATTTGAGGTAAGGGATTCATTACTTCTCTTTTATGTTATGTGCAACTATAGAGTTAGCATTTTTTATCCCACTGGATCACAATGAAATTGGATTAATAAATATTTGAATCGGATAAATAAATTGATATCGATCATATGTTATTGCCTCTTTTTTTCTAGATAGTGTGATATTTATGCTTGTTTGATTAGCTTTTTCATTCTCGATGGAAATTGGTAAAGAACGTAAAGCCATAATTAATTGATAATTGTTTGGCTATAGATAATGAGGCATGTAAATGAATCTAGTTCTTCTTGTTTTAATTGGATGTTAATAAAATTGGTGCATTAAGAATGTTTAATTATTTGTGATAGCTTACTGATTAATATTCCCGAATTTGTAACCTATGAAAAATAAATCAGGTAATCCAAAATTGATTAAAGAACTGGTTTTTTGATAAAAGATAATTCATTTTATGGTTTTGTGTTACCCCCTTTCTTGTTTAAGGTCCAAGATCCCAATTGATATGATGGTTGTTTCCATGTTTCTTGTGTTGTGATGTGAGCCTGGAAGGCTATTGTGATATGTGAGGGTAGGGAGGCCCATTTGTTGTTGTAGTAAATGATGCCTAGAGTGGAGAGATGCATTGGTTTATGCATGTGGGTGTCAGAGAGGACACCAGGGATGATGGAATAGGTTGGATGTGAATGTTTGGAAGCTTTTTGTTTCTTTGATTTTTTATCTGCTTTACTTTCCCCACTACTCAAGGCAGCTAGTCTTGCTTATGCTTCTTCTGAAAGGGGTGAAGACGCGTGGGGTATTCCATGTGATTTCATGTATATCTTCTCAAGGGAGGATGGGTCTACACTCTTTCTATAGGTGGACAAGACTTGATGGGTAGTTCATCTACTCACTATGTTGAGCCTCCTTGTGTTTAACATCATAGAATGTTTTTCTAGAATTCTTGGAAATATGGTAAAGCAATGATGTAAATAAATAATTGAATAAATGATGTTAACCCATGGGGTCAGAGATTCCTAGAACAAAATGTTGAGGTTACAATTTTAAAGGGACAGTGGACTTTGGGGGTGATGCTAATGAAATATAATGTGGAATTGATAATGGTTAATTAATGTTTAATTAATTAATTAACATAATGTGGAACTGATAAAGATGGAATGAAGTAAGGCAATAAATCTCTTCAAATGGTTGTGTGCTTATAGGATACCTAGTCTTAAAAGTGGAAGTCAGGAGTTTGAGAGATGTTAACTACAGTTGAGTCTAAGACTAGGTTATCCACATAGTGTGTTTGTAAGATATAGTATATTCTGTAATTTTTGTGTTCCTATACGCTACTCCACCCCGTCAATTCAGGAAACTGACACCTCGTGGATTCTGAGCCCTGGGGTGTCTTCGCCAACATTTTGGTGGGATGATGGATGTCTAACTACCCCCTTTGGCCCCAATCTCTTCTCTTGGTAGTTACTTGTGCTGGTAGGCACAGTGGTTATTTTTCCCCATATATGTGTGTAGAGGGTAGTAACATCTTTTGGTTATTCACACACACATATATTCTAGATATAGTATTATATGGACTACTATAGGTATAATGTGTATAGGCTATGATGGCTTTAGGATCCTTACTCAATGTATGGGCGGTAATGGCTTGAGGTATAATACATGACATATGATACACATTATATGAGTTTTAGTCGCTCTTGGAAACATCCTGGTTACTTTCTTGTGTGGACGTGGGCGTTTTGTTTCATGAAGCGCATGTTGTGGTGCTTCGCCCAAGTGTCTGTGTGGAAGCCATATTGGAGTGAGATGATTAGGAAGTGAAACATTGGATAAAAGAGGCAAACCATTGGGTATGTAGTAGTTGGGTACCCTTGATATTCTTTATTATATTATATACTCTTGTATGTGTTACTTGGTGAGAGTCTCCATAGTGAGGTTGGGAACTTAGTATACCTATTTAGGTGATGAGTAAGTTCCAGTTGTTGTTCACTATGCTTTAGCATGCTGTCATTACTTTTTCACGAGAGGATACGGGGAGGATCCTACTGAGTATACTGTTATACTCACCCTATGTATATATAAAATATTTTTCAGGTCACTTAGAGAAGGTTAGAAATCAAGCTGGTTTCTACTAGCTTGGAGTTGGAGGAGTTTTTCGGGATTGTGGTTGCTGCTGTTTTTAATTTCTTTTTGGTACTTACAGTTTTCCCCTTCTAGTTGTAGTAGTTTTTCATGACATTAAATATGTACAATTGGGTTTTCTTTTATATTTGAATCTGATTTGGAGTTGGTTGGTTTCTATCTTACCTATCTCCTCTGCATGTGTTCTCTTAGAGGTTAATGCCTCCCATCTATGTGTTTATTATACCCTCAGTGCTAGTCTCCAACCCGAGGGCTACTAGAGGCGGGACTCGGGGGTCATTATCTACCTTCTCACATTGTCGGCCCAGGAGGGGTACACTTTGTGGGGAGGGGTTCATGACAGGGATTATGAGAACATTCTACTTATTACAAATCATTAAAATGATATTTTTAAATAGGTCTCTAGGTTGGGGATTTAAATGTGGTCTGTTTCCGAATCAAAGGCTAATATTAAGTGATCGTTCATCTTTGGAATCTAAGTAGGTGGTCTATAATTTATATCACATAGTCTTGTGGTATGATTTTTGTATATGTGGTTGTGTGATTCTATCATTATTCTCTATGTTTGATTTTATATTATAGAAGTGATGAATTAGTTGGTTAATTGATGAATTGAAACCCTTATAATCCTTATATTATTAATTAAGGTTGAGTAGATTGGGTTAAGGTCCACCCATGGGGTGTTCCACTTTTGTGAATATGGAGTTTATTTATAATTATAGAATTTAATTTTTATGAGATAGATCCCATGATAATTATGACTATATATTAAGGTGAACTAATGAAAATGGATCCAAGTTGATGACATGACATAACGGGGGTGTTTGGAATAATGGAAACTATTTAAATGAATTCTGTGATGTAAATGGTAAATGTGTTGATAAGATAGGGAATGTAAATGATTAATGTGTTAAACGGATTAAGTCGTGTAAATGGAGAATAATTGTGATAATGGGTTAAGGCACACAACTATTTTATGTTTAAATGAGTTATAAATTTTGGATAATGTATGTGCTAAATGGATTGAGGCATGTAAATGATAAATGTGTTATTGGGTTAAGGAATGATGATGGTATATGTGTGGAATGAAGTATAGTTTTTAATGGTATATATGATCAGTGAGTGATGGTGTGTACATCGTATATGGGATTAATGGTTAAAGATTATTTTGAACATGTCTTTGTGTTATGTGGTGTAATGGAATTGATTTTCTACACCCAAGGGTCATGTTATAGTGAGGATTTAAACCCCACCCATATAATGCATGGGTTAGGGAGTTAGACTAAGGTGTCATTACCCTAACAAATGAATGGTATGTGACTACCTGGAATGAGTCTCCAAGGTAAGTGATGTGTATTTTTTTGTGTAATTTCTTCCCTAGTGATGTAGAAAACTTTAATACCCCCATTTATGTATAGTTTATATGGCCAGCAAAGGAAATAGTGTGTTTTATGAAAGTGGATAACCAATGGAACAAATGATGAAACTGGTTAAAGTGATCTTGGTAATCAATGGAATTGGTTTTCCTTCTATTTATCTTTTTATTCATTATGTACCTCCATAAACTATCTTTTTAGACTAGATATTTTGAAGACAACATTGGTGGTGGCCTACTAAGTTATACTCACACCCTACTCGTGCCACCGTTGGGTACTTGAGAAGACATCATGGTTGTTGATCAGGACAAGGGTTAGGGCCTTATTCTAAATGGTTAATATGTGAAGTGGAAGTTCATGGATGATGGATATGAACATGGATTCAGGACCCATTTTGGGGATTCGGTAGTTTTTCTTTATTTTTTGTTTTCATTGAACTTGGAACTATATGACATGACATTGAATATTTTCTATTTGGTTGTGGACTTGTACCCCGTATTGGGAAATGGATTCATGATGAATATTTATTATTTACTTGTTACATTATTTTATAATTAATTTGTTGTGAATTACTCTGATAAAGTGGGTATTGTATTCCAACATGTTCTATTATACCCTCTTTGTTAGTCATCTACCTCTAGAATATGGGGAGTCATTCTTTAGGTTATGTGGAAACCCAGCTCAGGCCATTGGATATAGTGGCTACTGGGTTAGGGATGCTACAAAGTGGTATCAGAGCGGTTCTTATTTTATTTTTTGTCACTATTTTTAAATATTAGATGGAATATTAGTATTTTTTAGGACATGGAAATCATCTCATGCATGGGAGTAGTTAACCCATGTATGAGTGAAAACCCAAGTACCTAGGGTGGGATTGATGTTCTTGATGTTTTTTATTATGGTTGGATGATATATAACCATTACATGATTCAATTTTTGTGTGATGTGACTATATTATTGTATTTCTCTCATAGCCTAAATTGTATGAGGTTGTACATATATGCATCATCTTATAAACCTAGTTATATCTGTAACATACATCTTGATAGCTACACACGGGAAATACATGTGGGATGAAATGGATAGAATGGTTTTCATTTTCTATGAAATTTGAAAATAATTTTGTCTAATAAATATTATTCAAACGAGTAAATGGATAGAATATAAGAGAATAGTTAAAGAATAATGCCTAATAAAGATTCAAAAAAGGGTTATAATTTTTTTTTTGATAATTTTTAAATATAGAAAGGTTCCTAAATTAAAAATATTTATTTTATTAGGGTTGAATGGTTAAAAAGGATGTATAATGAAAGATTTGTGATGATGTAATTTGGTTACCCGAAGTTAAACATGGAAAATGGTAGGGATAGATGAGGTTAGATATATAGATAGGTAAATATAAATTGGGTTAGTTTATAAAAAATGGGTTGTTTATGGCTGCTAGAGATCCTTATTTAGTTTAAAATGTGGGATATTTATGTAATGTGTTTTGAGATGTGTGTTTGGTATTCTAGATAGATAACACCACACTGATATGATCTAGTTGGCTGACATGAGGATATCACTGATAATTATCCTCTAGTAATGGAGTAAGAAACCCCATTGATCTAGGGTAATAAAGGTGAAGATAAGTTTCATGAGATCATTGCTCAGTTTATGAAAATGATGGAATGGGATGTAAGGAAGTTTGTACCGAGTTTGTTTGACCTGACAAGAGAGTTCCAACTATAGAAACCTCTAAATGTATCTAGATAGGGTGGAATTGAGTCAAATTATTATAGGATAGATTATACCTAGATGATTCTGAATCAATTAGAGAATCCCCTTATAATAGAGTCATGTTGGAGACTTACATGTTGCAAGTTTTGGAAAATCACTAGTGGCATATTCTGGTTCAAACTGACCAGGTATAAGGTATTTCATGGAAAAATATCCAGGAAAAATTTCCAAAAAATTTCTATCTATAGACATTGAGAAAGGAGAAGGTCATGGAGTTTATGATTTTGACCATGGAGATTATGATAGTGATGGATTATTTTGGATTCTTCACCAACTTACAATGCTTTATCCGAGTGTGGGAAAGGGATTAGGCCTCTATGGTGATATAATTTCTAGATAGGATTAAACATTCCATCATGTCTTAGGTTCATATATTTTGTTTAAATAAGTTTGATGAAGTGGTGGATTATGAACTTATTTAAGAAGGGAACCTCAAGGAGGCTTATATTGGGGTGCATGTGGTTCTAGTTGGGAGATGCAGTGGTGTGGCTTCTGATAGTATGAAGCACCATTTGAAGGGTTTTTAGTTGGGTGGTAGTGGATAGATTATTCATATAAGAGTATCATCCTGTCAGGGTAGTGATCGTGTTTAACTCTATCATTGTGGTAGGATGGGACATGTGTTTGTTTAGTGTCATTGAATACTAGTTGAATGACAAGTGTGCGGTGGGATGGGTCATGTGTAGAGGTTTTGTAGGAACCCTTGACATATGGGAAGTGATGGAGGATCATGTCTGGTAAAGTGTGTGGGTAAGGGGTTTGATACCCCATATGAGGCAGGTAGTTGGAGTCCTACAAGATGCACCAAATGGGGTGGAAGACATGGAAATACTGGACAAGGGCTTCCTTATCAGTAGGGTATTTTAGCACTAGTGACTCATATTGAAGCCCAGGGTAATGGGGTAAGTTAGATTCATGTAGTTCATCCATAACCAAGTGGTGGGAAGGCTAGACCATCAATAGTTCTAGGTATGATTCTTATTTCTTCCATTCTTATTAGTGAATTATTTGATACACATGCCTCACACTCTTTCATATCTTCATAGTTTTTTAGTGTTTTGGGTTAGTGGAGGAACATATGTTTGGGGTAATGTAAATCAATACACTGGTAGGGGTGAGAACCTAAAATATTTAGCAATATAAGGAGTGTTCTCTTGAGTTTGGTGAGTATCATTTCATGGGAGACTTGTTTGTGATTGAGATTTAAGGTTTTGATCTGATATTGGGAATGGATTTTATGGTGTTGTATCAGGCTCATATATATTGTTACCACTATAGGTTAAAGTTCACATCCCTTGAGGGGGATACATATGTTCACTATGGAGATTTGTATATATTAGTAGACCATTTTGAGCTAGTGTATCATAATTTGGGTGAGGTCATAGAAAAAGTGGAATTTATTATGCTTGATGATGGGTGAGTCGAGTAACTCAGTTTCCCTCCTATGGTGGACTATTTTCAAGATGTGTTTCATGGGTAATTTTTGGGGATACCACCTGGTAGGGATGTTGAGTTCATGATTGAGTTGATTCCTAGAGCAGAACCGGATATTGTTTCTCCATATAAGATGTAATTTATAGAACTAAAAGAAATTAAAACTCAGTTAATGGAATTAGATAATAAAGGGTTTATTCATCCAAATACATCGCCTTAGGGATCTATAGTTTTGTTTTCTAATAAGGATAATGGGGGTTTGTGGTTGTATGTCGATTAAAGAAACATAAAATAGATAAAAGGTAAGAATTGATACCTTATTCAATGAGTTGATAATATTTTTAACCAACTGAGTGGTTCTTGAGTGTTCTCTAAAATGGATATGAAATTTGGCTATTATGAACTGAGGATGAGACCTTATAATATATCGTGGACTGGTTTCAAGAGAAGGTATAATTTATATGAGTTTTTTGTGATGTATTTCAAGATAACCAATGTTCCAATATTACTTGTGGATTTAATGAACCAAATATTTTATCCGTATCTAGATCAGTTTGTATTTATCTTTGTGGATGACATCTCAGGGTACTCAAAGACACATGAAGATCATGCCAAACATATTGACATCATCCTAAGTAATATAAGAGAGAATAGTCTATACAATAAGATATATACGTGTTATTTTTGGATTAATAGGGTACATTTCATAGGTCACATCATCTCTAAGGAAGTTGTGTTAGTGTACCCGAATAAGGTTCAAGTAGTTTTATCTTATAAGCATCCCAAGAATGTTTTCGATATCTGAATATTTTTGGGTTTGGTAGGCTATTATTGATAGTTCATCAAAAAAATCCCATTTTATAGCACTAATTTTAGTATTGACCAAGAAGGGTATCAATTTTGAATGTTCTAGATTATGTGAATATTATTTCTAGGAGTTAATGAATAGGTTGAACACTACACCGATTTTTTTCCTACCTGAGATGGGTAAGAAGTATACCTTGTATTGTGATGTGTTAGATGTCAGTCTTGGGTTAGTGTTGATGTGGGACGATCGGGTTATGGCATATGGGTCACAGTAGTTGAGGCCTCATGAATAAAATTACCCTACATATGATATTGAGTTGGTTGTGGTGGTTTATTATTTAAAGTGTTGGCGGAATTACTTGTTGGTGGAATGGTTTCAATGTATACAAATCATACAATCCTTAAGTGCATATTCTTCTGGTGTGATTTGAATATTAATCAATGAATATGAGTTGAGTACATATAGTCCTGTGATTTTTAGCTTGTTTATACATTGGGAAAGGGAAATAGTGTGGTAGGTTCCTTGAGTTAGATGACTCAAAATCAAGTGGTTTCAGAGTATAGTTCTAAGTGGATGATGGTGGTGTTTTTTGCTGAGATGAACCTAGAGGTTTGGGATAGACAAGGGTAGACTAACCTCTCATCCTTTGTAGTTGAGTCCAATTTTTTTATCTGGATCAAGGAGAGGTAAATTGAGGAACCAGAGTTTTTGGCCTTAAGGGAATGTCTTGAAGGTGGGGATTCACCTTTTGATTCAACAATTGATGATGATGAGATCATTTATGTTTGTCTTCAAGTTGTCATTCCTACTTGAATGTGAGAATAGTTAATGTGCAAGTTTCATGTCTAGAAGAGAGATGTGAATCATGGTTTAACAAAAATGTATCATGATCTTTATAGACAGCATTGGTGTCCATGGATAAAGAAATAGGTTTTAGGGTTTGTGACATGATGCTACACTTGTCCTCAGGTTAAGGCCTATCATCAACAACTGTGTGATTTTTTATTGTTAATTTCCCTACAAAAATGGAATTTGGATGATTTCATAGTAGTTTTTGTGGGAATTATTATGAGTATTTCTCATATTAAGGATGTGTTATGGGTATTTATGGATCGGTTGACTAAGGCGTTACATTTTTTACTGATTTGAGAGACTTTAATTTTGGTTCAGTTGGGAGATTTTTTATTTTGGAGATAGTTCAGTCTCATAGGTTGTCGTGGACTATAGATTCAGATCATGATCTAAGGTTTACATCGTTATATGGAAATTTTTATAGAAGTTGATTGGTGCCTAGGTGTTTTGGAGTACAGAATTCCACTTGAGGATAGACGGGTAGTCGTAGCATACTATTCAAGTGATAGAGGACATGTTGATGGATTATGTCCTAGAATTTTGTGGATCTTGGGAGTGGCATTTGGTACTTGTTTAGTTATTTTATAACAAGAGTTACAATGTGACCATTCATATCAAACCATTTAATTCACTCTATGGTATGTCGTGTAGATCTCTGTTATTTTGTATGGATGATGGAAAATCAGAGTTATTAGGACCGAGTCTCATGAAGATGATGTTGAAATTGGTTTAGTTGATTAAAAAATGAATGGTTACGTCTAAAATTATCTATAATTAGTATTTAGAATGACATCATAAACCTCTTGAGTTTATGCTGGGTGATCGTGTGTTCCTTCTGGTGTTTCCAAGGTTTGGCCACTATTATATTCAGAAAAAGGGTAAGTTGGTTCCCAAGTACATGGGACCATTTGAAATTGTGGATAGGATTGGATAGGTGACATACTAATTGTATCTTAAATAGAATTATGGTGGTATTTATGATTTTTTCCAGGTATCACAGCTTCTGTAATTTTTCCATGACCCTTCCCATCCTATATACATTGATTATGTTGAGCTATAAGTTGATGCATCCATTGAAGACCATCTAGTTTGTATTCCGGATCATAGTGGGATAATATTTTGGGGTAGGAATGCATCATTGGATCTAGTGTAATTGAATCATGGTAACGTTTATGAAGATACTTGGGTGAGGGAGATGGATATGTAGTCCTAGTGGACCAATATTTTTACCTTAGGGACTTAGTGATGTTTGGGAGAGAAGATCGATGATGATCCGTTATAAGGTGTGGAGGTTGTAAGATCCTATACTTCTAATAAATTACATTCTTACCTAAGTTTAGGCATAAACCCCTTTTAATTTGGTTAATGAATTACTTCATGGGTTTATGAGGAGTTTTGGTGGTGTTCTCTGGGTTCGGGACAATAATTAAAGGAAGAAAGGGTACATCCAATGCATTTACATGGTTGGTTCATAGTTAGTAGTAACGATGCGCCCGAACTATGTTTTCCTAAAGGAGATAGAACATAGTTAATGAAACTGTGCATGGGATGGTGAGACCATGTAGGCTTGGGCCGATCCATCCATCCTGTTTACTACATGGTTTTTCAAACTGTACAGGCTACCCAGAAAGTTATGAAAATTGGCCCACTCTTGGAAGGAAGGTGGCTCATAGTTGGCTCACGGTTTGGCCAATAGTTAATCCAAACCATGTGCGTCATTAAAAATGGAGAAATTTAGAATTTTATCCCATTATGATTTATGTAGAATCACCCAAATTTATCTCTTATTCTTCCTACATTATCCAAGGGTGATGAAACCTTCCTCCTAAAAATCCTAAGGATCTATCTCCCTCTTTTATAAACTATTTCAAGTTCCATTGTGTGTGTATTGAATATTTGGGTGAGTCTAACACTCTTATTCCTTCCATTTTCTAGATTAGGGATTTTTGGAATCACTATTCATTCTCTGATCTCAAAACCCCTCTTTTTTCATCAATTTTATGGTTGTGTATTTAAAGGTTTTTTGTTTCTGAATCAAAGGTTATGTTTAAGTGAGAATTCATCTTTGGAATTGAGTTAGGTGGTCTATATGTTATACCCCATAGTATTTTAGTTAAATCTATGTGTATGTGGTTGTACACTTGTGATTGTGAGATATATGTTTGGATTTCCATCATAGAAATGATGAATTAATTTGTTAATTGGTTAATTGAAACCCTCGTGATCTATGTGGGATGCATAGAGGTTGATTATAGAAGGATAACGTCCACCCATGTGGAGTGGAATTTTCATGAACATGGAATTGAGTTGTTAAGTGTATAATTGAATTTTTATGAGATAAATCCCATGATAATTAAGATGATATGTTAACATGAGATAAGAATTGGAACTAATGAAAATGGTTATTAGATTATAAAATGACATAAATGGGGTGTTTGGTATAATGTATAATGTGTTAAAATAATTATGTATTGTAAATGGTAAATGTGTTGATAGGCTAACTCATGTAAATGATAAATTTGTTAAATGGATTACGGAATTTATATGGGTAATGTATCTGATAATGGGTTAAGGCACAAAAATCGTATATGTGTTAATGAGTTATGGATTTTGAATGATCTATTTGTTAAATAGATTAAGGAATGTAAATGATAAATGTGGTAATGGTTTAAGGCATGATGATGGTATATCTGTTCAATGAGCTATAGTTTTTAATATGTTAATGCATTCAATGAGTTATGGTTTTTACTTGGTATATATGTCGAATGGTTAAAAAAACATGTGCACCAAGGTTGGGGGTATGTGGGGTATTAGACTTGAGGCTCTATGTCCATGGTTCATGTTAGACTAATGATATAAACCCATCTTCATAATTCATAGGTTAAGGAGTTAGAATGAGTCTTTATTCCCCTAAGAAATACATGGGATATGACTACTTCAACTGAGGATCTAAGGTAAGTGTTAACTATTTTTTTCTGTAATTTTTTCCCAAGTGATTTAGGGAACTTAACTATTCCCTTTTAGGTATAGTTTATATGATGGGTAGATGCCAAAGTGTATTTGATGAAAGTGGATAACCCATGGAAAAATAATGAAATGTGTAGAAGTGAACATGATAATTAATGGAACTAGATTACCTTATTTTTATCTTTTCATTCATTATCTACCTTCATAAATTATCTATGTATACTGGATATTCTTTCGACACCATTAGTGGTAGCCTACTGAGTTATACTCACACACTATTTGGGATGTCATTGGTTACCCATACTGAATTCATATTTGTAGGTCAGGATAAGGGCTAGATAGTTGATTTGGTCGAGGGATGTGTATGGATGAGGGACATATACTTGATGTCGGGACCTGCTGTGGGGATTCTATAGATTGTCTTTATTTTGTATTTTTACTACACTTGGCATTGTATGACATGAAATGGAAAATTTACTATTTGGTTTTGGGAATGAACCCAGTATTTGAAAATGGATTCATGATGAATATTTATTATTTACTTGTTCCTTTATTTTGTCTTTCAGTTGTTGTGTCTTCCTATGATAAAGAGGGTATAGTGTCCTCATGTGTTTTATTATAGCATATATGATAGTTGATAGCCTCTGATGTATGGTGAGGTGGGGCTAAGGTCATGTGGTGACCTTTCATGGGGAAACAGATATAGCAGCTTCCAGACCAAAGATGTTACAATTATCCATCATAGATAAGCTTCTCCCATTACATGGTAAATGGTCTAGATCACTATATCATTATTATAAATTTAATGTATATAGAATATTTTCATAAGAAATTTTATCCATCTCTCTGTGATTAAATTATTGTATGATCCACCCAAAGAGGTTGGTTGCTGTGACATAATGAAAAAACAGAAATATTATCATTCTTTTGAGTATTTAATTTTTTCATATGGTTCAAGTTATTATTCATAACTTGAGTCAATTGAGTGAGAACATCCATTATCTATTAATCTATAGTAACCCTCATCTTAGGCATCCCATTCGATCAGTCGTCACATTGACCACAAAATTGGAACTTGACTTGTTTCTTCCAATTTTTACTCATTTTCTAAAACAAACTATAGTTATGGATTGGTATAATTGAGTTAGTAATAATATAAGAGAATGTTTATGAACATAAGAAGAATAAATGGAATTTGATTCCAAATTTATGGATTTTTATGGTTTGATATTGGTTCTTTTGGGTTTATTTTCTATTAGGTTTTCTAATCTAATCCCAAAAAATAACATCAATATGATTTGATACCAACTATAACAACATAGTACTCATACACATATTATTACATCAATTTTATCAAAAATATCTACATTACAATTCTAAAAAACCTATGGTCCAATGTATTTATAGAATTAGTTATATTATAAAACAACTATTAAATAATAACTTAGCCATTTATTCCCACCATCATATATTCTCCTAGACCTCACCGTACTCTTACTATAATATATGATATCTTGGGGGTATTCAAAAAATGTTGAGTGATCCAGAAATCCCATTAAGGGTCTATTATAATAACATGAGATGATATATCATGAGAGTAGGTAATAAAATTATTTATAAAATAAGAAAATGATAATTTATCCTAAATTCATAACAATACATAATAGTCAAATATTATAAGATCATGGTAAACATGATAGAACAAAAAGTGTGGCATAAACATAAGGCATTTCCATGTAAGCATAGGTCTAGGCACAGCTCCAAGACATAATAAAATTGTCATCAATCACTATGCATAAATTGTAAACAAAGATAGCATCCTGATCACACATAACATATGTCTACATATTAAAAATTTCGTAAATTAGGACCAAAGCTAGCATAATGCTCTTATAGAACATTTTGGATAATTCTTACTTCAGTTTGAAGTTCCCAATCAGGATCCAAGAATCATTGAGAGGGGGAGGGGGTGAATCAGTGATATATTTTTCTTTTTATGTTTCCTTATTTTTGAAACAACCTTCGCCTCCTGTTAAATAGTTTCTTCCCTGCTAAAAAAAGACAACTATAGGAACACAATATTTACAAGGTTCTCTACTCAACAAGAGTAGCTACCTCCTTGGTATGGTATGGAAACAATCTTGTACCACACAATCCAATAGAAAACAATAATTTTATGTGGAATACAATGACTAGGATATTTCATTACACTCATGTAGCACTTGGAAAACAATCTGCAAGCATGTGTGCGCCCTCTAATCACAAATAGGGAATTATAGTATTTCAGTGCTTCATTAAAATTTAATAGGTGTATTATCTGAAGTAAAAATCTTCACTTTCATACCCAGATGCTGATAAGAACTCCTATGCGCACAACTGAATACGTGCATAGAACCCAAATCTTTCGCACGCACATATAGGTGTCTTTCACGTAACTATTATGTCGTGCATGCATGTTTTGACTTTTTTTGGGAAACACCTTTTGCGCGCAACTTCAATCTTACGTGCAACTCTATTCTTGCAGGAAACTCTATTTATTTCACGCACTCCCCTTTACATAAAATTACTTTTCATCTCAGAGCTTGGGATTTATCAATGTTTTGAGCTTCACAAATGTGAGGGGGTCATCTCTTATTTACAGACATCATCGACATCTCTGCACAAAACCCATGATGTGTCAGGCAAGATACTGACATGCCATGAAAAACCCCATTTGACATCGCATTGGGTAAGTAGGTCACTTTCGTGCCGACCTTATCCTTAGTGCACTTCCTGAATATTTCTCTCACTTCCTTACTTTTCCATTTTCCTAAATTTTCTCCTCAAATCATGCCTTGCGTGCAACATTCCAAACTCCACTCAATCTTGCATGCAAAAAACAATATTTCATAAAAGCCTCTCCTTTTCTAGATTTTGATGTTTGGATTATAGAACTCCACTTGCGTGCAACATTCCAAACTATATTCAAAATTTCATGCATCATCCTTTTCCAAAATCACATTTCTCCATCTCCAAATTTTCAAGCCCAAAAAATTTGGCAATCACTGGGAAACTTTGTCACCATAAAATCTGTTTCGGTAAGAACACCAATGATGCTTCATTATCATATGGTGCATTCAACAAACAACCAATTTCATCACAAACCATACCTATTATAATATATAGTCTTTGATCGAACACCATTACCATCGTTATATTTTCAACAGGAAGTACTATAACTTCACTATCTTCCAGCAGCATCATTCATTCCAAGAAAAACTGTATATGACTGGCATCACCTTTACTCCCCCTTTCTTTCAAAAGGCTTTCATCCGAAGTTCACCGAACATATGGAATTTTTGAAATAAAAATTTGCAAAGCATCATCTGATTTCCAAGTCCTTTATAAATTGAATTGATTTATCTTCTTTGACAGCAAAAGATAACACTCTGTAATAGAAAACTCTTCTTACTTCCTTATCTATCCAACTTACTCCCAACACAGTTGTCCCACACAAATTTTTCTCATAATATATTTAGAATTACCCAATTCATTGGAGGGATATATCAAACCCACACATCACATAATGATGAAAAATACATATTTGTACAACATAAAGTCAATAATTCATATTATCAGGGAAACTCATCAAAATAATATGTGTTACATAACATTTTCAAATGGTATCCCATATGATTAAATCAAAAATTGGATTGGTTCAAAATAAGAAATAAACCTACAAAATGGTGTATATAATAATATAATTTAGATAGTGATCCATGAAACAACCCTATGTGATAAATCCTTTAATGAAATAGATAGATATTGATGAAAAATCCGAAATATAATTATATTAATGTTTTGGAAATGATATCGTAATAAAATGGTTATATATCAATTTCAAAATTCACAATGAGTGGTAAAAAAATAACTCTAAAACCAATAATGATAAAATAAGAGAAAAAAATGAAAAAGTTAAAGGAAAAATTAAGTAGAATAAATACGGGGAGGAAAATAAAAATAGGTATATAAAATTTATAGGAAATACTATTCAGGATATTTAAAATGGTATTAAGGAAACCCACATTAATAAAGTAAATATAAAATTAAATTTTGAATAAATATAATTTAAAATATTATAATTTTAAAAGATAATACATATTTTACATTAAAAATAAAAGAAAACATTTTTAGTAATAAAGAACATGAACATGGGGGATAAAAATAGCCAATAGATAAGAGGGGTTAATTCTTAACAATGTGATAATTTAAAAACAAGAATTTAATCAAAGAAGAAGAAAATGGAGTGAAAATATAATTTACCCAAATAGAAATATAATATTCTTCTAGTAAAGGAGAATGAAATAATATATCAATCATTTAAAAATATGGTTAGAAAAAAATATTATAACTCTAGGAAAATATATTATGTTAGAAAAACCCAATCCTTGAGTCTGGAAAAGATTTGAAATATCCTAGAAACTCTATAATATTTAATATATTTTCTTTAATTAAATTATTTATAACCCTTTATATTTATTTGGACTCGCGTTTTTAATTCTGTATTTAAATTTTCATTTTTAAAACAAATTGAACTTGCACCAACTATTTTGATGTTATTCCATTCATGGTTCTAAAACTTATTTTTGATGATAGTAATGGAAAATAGTTATTTATCAATAGTTTCATAATCTATAGAGGTTTCAAGGTATACTTTTTATTTCATTATAAAAGAAGAAATCCACAATATGTCCTAAAATTATTACCAATCATGGAATATTCGTTGATAAGCTTAATTTTTATAGTTAAAATTGATTATGTTTGATGACCATTAATTTCATTATTATTGTAACTCTTCATGTTTTTCTAAAAATAACTGGAAATACATGAAAATTTTTGTTAATTATATATTTATAACTAGCCTTTAAAAATAATTTTTCCACTTTTATGTTTTGAATTTTGAAAAACGATCATCTACAATTGTGGTCAGTATGATATTTGGATTCTAATGGAACCAACTTGTTTTTTGATGTATAGTAACATACCCTTATGAATAGTATATTAATAGTAATATGACCCTAATGAATATTAAACTGTATTATTATTATATTTTCTTAACGCTTTACGATAATTACATTTTGTTTAATTTTTCAATGTGATATAAAAGCAGTTATAGTTTTTAAATTATTAATTTTTGAATTAAGTATGATTTTATTTAAAAATTAAATTAATAATATTTAGAAAATTATTTTCAAAAAATGGAGTTCATTTTTTAATTCTACATGTCAATAAATGGTAAGGGTGAATTTTTGGGAATTTTCTGAAATTCTAGAATTTTTTTATGAATAGTAAAATATGCTAAAATACGATAAATGATAAATACTTGATTTACTACATAATATGTGATGATAGGATGATGTAAGACCACTTGTTGAGAACTAAAATTATATTATTACTATATAGGGTCACATTAATAAAGATTATTCATAGTCATGAGAAGAAATATTATAATAATATTTAAAATAATGAAAAATACCCCCTCTCCTCCACTATAAATACCACTCTCATTACCCTCTTCCTTCCACACCTACCAAACCTTTATACTTACCTAATTTATACCCAATACTCTTTCCAAGTTTCTTCCCCACATCTTAGATCTTCTGGTCTCCCCAAGTGTCCAAAACCAAAGGCCTTAAGAGGGATCTCAAGGAGAAGAGATCAAGTGGTAAACATCCTCTTTTATTTTCCTTCTTATCTTTCATTTTATGTTATTCTTTTCCTAACCTCTGGATTATGTTGGTATATTCCATTACATATCCCCATAACTGAAAAGATTTTGTAATAATGATGATATACCACTTTCCTCTCATCATAATATTTTATGAAATTTTAAGCGAGGCTGTTAGGCTGCTGAATTTTCTTGAGAGATTTCTCAATTTTTCTTTTAATTTTAGTTTCTTTATTCTTATTTTCTCTCCTCCTTTTATCCAAGAGGAATGTATGATTGAGAATACTTTATATTCTGCATTTTCTCATTTTCATGTAAAATTAATCATCATTATTCTTCTCCTCCCCTACTTATTCAAGGAATTAAAAACATTGTATGTGATGTTTCAAATTATTGACATCATGGACAATGCAATTTCAATTTTATTTAATTTATTCAAGGTTAGACATGAAATTATTTTTATTGTTGAACCAGGTTATAATATATTTATTATGTCTCATCCATTCTTTTTGAATTCTTTTATTTTACACATGGTTTTAACTTACAAAACAAAATGAGGTCGTTATTATCAAAGAACCACTAAAATGATCTAAACAAACATCATTAATGTTTTAACTTATGAATCATCCTCATGAAATAATTAAATATGATAAATGGTATAATTTATGGTTATGGAAATATTTAAATATTAATCAATTCAAAATCTTGGGTTTCAATTCCAATCGACAAGAACAATCCATCCTGAACCGATCACGAAAATCATGTAAAGAACTCGCCCAAAACAGTTTAAGGAACAAAATACTAACAATTAAAGGGTGAAATAATGTAATGAAATGATCATATAAGGTATTATAAAGATATATAGGATTATTTAATATATTAATAACACTCATTTAATCATTATACATGAGGTTTAAATGAGTTATAAGTACAGAAAACCTGAGGTAAGGGAATTCATAACCTGATTTCCATTATTTGGGTTAACATTCTACATTATTATTAATGTGGTATTAGAATTTTTGTATGATGTTTTTTGTTATATTATGTTAAATTATGTTTATTTACAGTGTATATACATATTCCATACACTCTATTAATTCTCAATTCAATTATATGATATTTATAAGGGACTTTCCTTTTAAAATCCTCCTTTAAAATTCTATTTTACAATGTTCAAAAGCAATATTTTTATGCAATTATTCATGTTGTGTGATTGTGTTATGGATCTTGGGAATTGTTTATGATGAAGTTAGAGACCTATATTTTCCTCCAATTCACTGGGTATGTGAAATTTGGAGATTGGATGTATAGTTACTCCAAGTGTAACTATGATAGTTACACAAATTGTAAGTTAGCTGTGAGCGTTACATATTATAAGGTAGCCGAGAGGGTTACAAAATTATGTAACTATTTCCTCAAGATGCCTTTATTGTTATATTTATGTTCTTATGTATTTTTTAAATCTTTTCAAAATCTCATGTTTCACAAAGTATGTATATATGACTGACGAGTATGTCTTTTGAAAATGTCATCATACGTTATAAGTATTCATGGACAAATGTGATATTTCCTTCTTTTACATACTTTACTTAGATTTTTGTGCTCATCCCAAGTTTTTAAATGATTTTAACAGGTTATAAGTATTTGTATGATAATGAGGAATTTATGTTAAATGTTTGAAGAATTATAAAAATAAATCATGTTTTATTTGAAACGTTTTTATTTTCCAGGAATTGAGTATTGTTTTTATAGTATCCACTCTGTAATAATGTGTAATTTTATGAATGTATTATGTTCTAGTTATCTAAATATCTATACTTGAAAGGATCATCAATGTTAAATAAAGTTAATTCTTGACTAAATTCAAGATTATGTATTGTAATAAGGTCAGGTCCTTATAATTATGATGTACATTTCTCCATTTATAAAACATAACATTAAATTAAATAATTTTTAATATTATATTCAGTCATGAAATAAATTTTTATACATATCCATGAAAGTTTTTAGTTTATTAAATCATAATTTTTTACTTAGGTAGTGTAAAACCACCACGAGGAGTATGGTTTTTCAATACTGTTTAAAATATGGGTAACCCAATAAATATATTAGTTCTCCAAAAAAATGTCTTATAATCTAAATATTATTAAAAATTTACATTTCAAGTTTACTTATTTTATTGAAAAAATAATATTGGAATTTAAATTAAAAGAAATTATTTTTTAAATAGTATTCTCATATAGTAACAACCTTTGAAAAAGGTTCAATGGGTGGTAATGAATGATCTTTCATTATTTATGGATCAATATAATGAAATTAACATGAAAAATAAATCATGGATGAAAAAAAGCGGAGGTTTAAAATAATTTTAGGATAAATAATAAAAAATAATGTAGGATAAAGAGGATTCAAAACCCTTCCCATGATCTTTGAGTCGCCCAATTATGATTTAGAATAGTCATTTAAGGGATGGTATATTGGCTTTAAAAAATCCTGAAATGAGGAAATTAAAATTTTAAGAGGATTTTTGTTAGGAAATAGAGATAAAATGTAAAATTATAAGTGTTTTCAAAGGATTTAATGTGTCTCATTTTATTAAAAAAAATTATGGTAATTTAATATATTTTCTGTATTTAAGGGTCAGTAATGTAATTTTCATGTGTCATGTTTTTCATAAATTGATAATATATTGTATTATTGACTATTCACCAAACCTATTTTAATAAATATATATTCTTATAAATTTTTTTTAATTAATATATCATTTTTAATTTTAAATACTAATTAAATTCATTTTTAGGTTTATTTTACTGATATGACATTAAGAATATCTGGATATGTATGGAATTCAGATTTAAAATTTTCCATCATTTTATTAACTATCATTTCTATTATCATAAATCATGAATCATTATATTTCATTTATATATTACAACATTAAATATTTTTAAAATCAATTAGATTTACTTTACTCTTTCTTAAGCAAGCATTTCATTGAAATTTGATAATCATTTTGGGTAATTACTGTATTATTTAATATTAAAAGAAACTTAATAAGTTAAATACAATTTATTATTAATAACTTTTATCATATAAAATAATTCCAAGTATATTTTGATTCTTATACTTATCATGAAAATATTTTAAAATAATATTTTTGACATTTCATACCTTGTACAAGAACTAGTTAAGCATTTTAAAAATTATCTTGTCATATAATTTTAAAATTCATTGATATATTTCAAAATCATTAATTATTTATCATATTATTATAGTATATTCTATTAATTGGTTTGGAGAAATTTTTATTCCATATATATATATTGATGATATCATAAAATTTACAATAATCGCAAAAATTTTATGTTTTATTATTCCAAAAATAATCAAAAAATTTTAAAAATAAAAAATATTAAGAGTAAGATATTTTTTATGTCGTAAATTTCAAAAATTAAATCTATATTTTCTCACTAAAATTTAAAAAATTATAAATTTATCTATTAATTAAAGTCACAAAATACATAGATAAAATTTTATTTAAAATAAAAATATTTATTTTAACAATGTTGATCATGATTTCACTAATAATTATTATATAATTTGTTGTTATTAATTATATATAATTTATAAGAAGATTCAATCTGAAATACTAATCAATATTTTAAGGGATGGGTTATTAAAATTCATACTATAAATATAGTAGTGAGGATAGTTATTTGTTTTTAATTATTTTGGGTCAATACGCAATATAAATTTCGGATAACTAATAACTAATATCTCCCTAAAATTTTATGAGGTTATATATTTCAGGTGTTTTGTTGTAGTCCCTATGATAATTTTGTAGGATTAGATGTTTAATTAACAGTAAATAAGATTATATTTTCACTAGGAACATAGCAATAAGTTTCATGATATTTAGAAGTACTAGGGTCTTGGGATCAACATTGACATTTTGGGGTTCAGTTCATCGTGGGTTACATATCATTGGATAAACATCAGAATCAGTTACCCATTGGTATTTATTATTCATTACCCATTCTTAAGAAGAAATGGGTTGATGTGATGCTAAAAATCAGGATATTATTTCCATGTTTTTCTCATGAAAATGATGTAACATGGATTATTATAGACCAGTTGAAAATGTCACATAATTCCAACCAATTTATAAGACCATTTCCCAAGATGGGATGGATCAGATATATGTTTGAGATGTGATTTTTATTTTCATAGGGCTTGTAATATGATCGTTTTGGATAGAGATTCCCATTTCCCATGGTACTTTAAGTGAGGGATTAGAATGCCCTTGATACATAGATGAATCTAATATATTTCATCTATCCTTAGACAAATAAGAAGTATGAGAAAACCTTATGTATGTTAGATGAAATAATTTGGGAATGTATCGTTGATTTCATTGGTTCTAGTGGCAATAATTTAGCACTCATAGTGTTCACTTAAAACTATAACTATCAGGAATTGATTCATATGATTATTTTAGAGGATTTATATTGGATGACATTTTGATCAGCTATATGTTGGATATAGGATAAAGAGTTAGTAATTATCAAGTTGAGTACCATTAAGAAGACATAAGATAATATTCATCTGATTAGAAAGTGGTTAGTAGTCTCTCAGAGTTGGCAGAGATCATTTTCCGATAAAAAAATCCATCAAATCTAGTTTGAGGTGGATGATGGGGTATTCATATGTGTGTCTCCTAGGTTGGGAAACATTAAAATTTAGAGTTAGAGGAAACTGATAATTTGTTTTATCGGTATATTTGATGTTTTTAGAAGATTAATACAATGTAATATCATTTCATAATTCCTTGGGGATATAGTGATATAAATGATTTATTTTTTGTATCTCAAATTTAGAGATACTATCACATGATTTTGCACTTGATCAATGTAAATGAGATTGATCGGGAACAAGATTTCTCTTTTGAGCGATGACTAGTTCAGATTGTATATTAGAGAAAGAATACTATCTGAAGGAAGAATGTTCCTCTAGTATAGTTGTTGCTTAAATGTTTTAATATCTAATAGGAGACTATGCAGTTGGAATTTGATATACATTTGTATTTGAAAAATATTATTATTAATGAATCTCATTGACACAAGGAATAAAATATCAATGATTAGCCTATATATAGTGGGGATCTAGTAACATCTATCATCCATATGAAGTAAAATTCTATTTAATTATTTATAAGACTCATGTAATATTGTGTTTTTTGGATATGGGATGTGTTTAATGGGAATTATGGGTCAGTTTGAAGGATTTATCCATTGGTTTAGGTTGATGTTCTACTAATGGTGTCTCATTATTCCATAATATATTATGATTTCCCATGAATATAAATGGGAAGGGGTTCATCCCACTATAATTAAGTGGACTACATTATATAAGGGGGATGTGTAAGAGTAATTTTTGGGTGTGTATGATTAAAATGTTATAGTGAGTTTTAGGTCATTACATAGTGGTGGAGGAATGTGTTAGGATGCGGTTGTGTATGAGTGGATCTTAAGTTGTATCAGAATAAATTCCTATATATGTAGTTATTCATTCCACAATATATGTATTAGTCAATGAATCTTAATTCCTGGATGGGTTTGTTATGTTATGGTGTGTTAGGTATATGATCATAAGGAAGGTAAAATAGGAAAAGATTTACCATTATGGTGGTGGATGTGCCATAAATATATGTTAGTAGAGAAGTGTTGCTCTATGAGGGGGTGGGTGTGTTATGGACGACTAGGGATTAGCTTCCTTGGTTATTCCCTAATAAAGGAAACTACATCATTAATAAAAGTGACAAGATAGATTTTGTGAACAATTTTAATTTTAATTATTTTTTAATTTAATTGTTTCAAATGTTTAAAATTTAATAATTTATTATATATTAAATATTCATAGTATCCATGACATACCTCCCTTTTCTCTCGATGTTTTTCTTCTCCCTCAAGTTGTATCTCTATATTTTGATCTTATAATTGTGATTTATTAATCACATTAGATCATAATTATTATGGTTTTGATCCACTTACATTTATTCATATATTCATCACATTAGGTAATCAAAAATAAGGTTATGAATACTCTTCCATCTATTCATATATTCTGTCATAGTTTCAATGGGTATCATCAGTTATGATCCTATTTTTTCAATTATTTTTCAATATTGACTAATTTAGGCTGATTCAGTTGAGTTTTTTTATAAAATAAACCCTTGTTGTCCAAGGTAGGTGATCCCTATATTTACATATGGTATTTTATTTCTATGTGTGTTCCATATAAGGATAAATGATGCTTTGTTTTGTTTACCATAAAATTAAATTAAATTAGTTTCCTTAACATGAAATGGTATTATTGGAAATTGAAAGTCCTTCAAAAATCCTTAGTGTGTTTTGTTTTTACACAATTGGTTTTTGATGATAAATATGAATATTTAATTGAGATTCAAATCCGGTATTTGGACTTCATGATACTGCCTATTATTGTGAACTTCCCCTAAAATCCCAATATAGTGTCCTCGTGTGTTTCTTAATGAAGTTCGTCATGTGTATGAGTTAGGAAGGAGTTCAGTTAGGAAAATATAGCTTTGATAAGGTGAATGGTTTTGATAGTTTATTCCCTTGAATGAGTTTTGTGGCATATCAATTAGTTGGATTATTTAAATTATGATTTTCCATTCACTTGTAACATTTGAGCTCTATATATCGATCACTTGATAAATTCAAAGTGTAATGCTTTATTAAAAACAATAAGATAGATATTCAAGCAACATTTAATCATGTTATTATATGGTTATATATCAATCATGACCATTTTTTAAGTTAGGTGGTACACCATCCATCCATGTTAGGCCGGAGGTATATTATCCACTTAATCCACCATAAGAGGTGGCACATCATTCACCTTATGATATTGGTATTAGTGGTATATCAACCACATGTTTTTTACATAAGTGGAGAAACATATATTTATATGAGTTATCATGGTGGGTCATTGTTCCCTCAAGTGAATATTTTAGTAGTATATAATGAACCTGAAACATGATACCCAGGGTGTATCAACCACCCAATATATAGTATTTGGTGTGATTCATCAACCAAGAGGATTATAAAAGAATTGAATTTTCCACCTATATATATGATCTATGTGGGGGTCTTTTCCACCTTCGTACTTGAGACAGTGTTATATCATCCACCTATAGAATTCTATTAGTGTAGATCATCTAGTAAGATGTGTTATTTTTGTGGTGCCTCATCCACTAGATCTATGAAATATTAGTATATTGTCCACCGAAGAAAGGAAATGGTAATGTATCATCTATATATGATTGGCGATGCCACGTTCATCAGTGATGATTCATTATCCCCCAATATCAGTTGATCAATAAACCATTCACTAAAATTATATTTTATGATGATGTATCATTTACCAATAATATATGATAGGGATATATTGTTCACTGTGACTCCTACATGAGGAGTGATATATCATTCATCATCAATGTGTGTGCTTAGACAATGTTATATTGTCCCATTACTACATTGTTCTAAGTAGGTATGGTAACATGTCGTTTGTTTTGGAGTACTCCATGGGGCGGTAAGTTTTTTATTAATTTCTTTCCACTTTAATGGAATTTATTTTTGAGTATTCACTAGTATTTTACTAGATTTGTTATGGACATCAATAGTGATGAAAAATGATGTATACTCATGCCCTATATGATCACCATGTAACCGGAAAATAATTATTATTTTTAAAAAAATGTAAATAAAATGTCCCCATAACTTTCGATGGTTAATCTAGTGGAGCTTGGTGGGCATTAAGAAGTAGGGCAGGGACAAGACTCATTGAAAGTAAGGGATGTCGCCTTTACTTTTGATTATTTTGAACCTAGTTTTATCTAATCTTCCCATGTGGGATCCTTACTACATTGTAAAACATCTATGACTTATATTATTGATCATTTTTTATAACTTATCATTATTATCTATTTTTTTATTTTATTTATATATGATTAATATTTTACTACGGTTGCATACTATGATAACTAGTTATGATAATTCTTCCCCATTGATTATGATTATATGTACTTGAGACTATAAAATCACTTTGTGATATATATTTACCCTCCCTACTTTTCAGTATCCCATGACATACTAGAAAGCATTCTTATGGTATGTGGAACCCTGTTTGGTCAGGGTGGACTTGAACCAAATAAGGAATTATACAACTCTTATTTTTATGAAAATATTATATTTTTATTTTGAAAACTACTTAGACCATATTTTTACAAAATAAAATGATTCTTTATTTACTCTACTTATATTTTTTTGATATGTACATAAAAAATACATTGAATGGTAGTTGGATGTTTCAATAATTTTCCCAAGAAATATTTTACAAAACAAAATAATAGAACATTTGATAGACCCATAATTTGTATTCCAATATCATGGTGAATAAGTTATTTCACATGAAACTCTGAAATAAAATGAATAATGATATATTTTATCAATGAATAATATTTAAATAGAAGATAAAAATTCATACATTATGAGAATGAAATATAAGGTGTCACTTTAAAAATTTCAAGAGGAATAAATCCACAAGTAAATCGAAAGACCATGAATGTGTAATCGTCATCCTCATGGATTTCTTTGAAGTTCATTCTGCTAATTAAAGATATATAAACATGGAAAATTATATAAATGTAATATACATTTTATGGTAAAAATAAGAAAATATTTTGAAATAATATTAAATAAGTATATGAGGTCATATATGGGGGTTAAAAAGGTTAATATGGCCAGTATAAGTTCGATGGATATATGGTCACATGATATATGTTCATTTTATATAAATTTATCCATATGGTATATATAATATTTTTTGAAGTTACTACTATTTAAAAATAATATATTTGAAATTTAATTAAAATAAATTTTTTAAATTTGGATTAATAAAATAAAATAAATCATTTTCATAAATATTTATTATTTTAAAGAAACTATTTTAATGTATTTTTAATTAGAATTTTAACATTTAATGATTTTTTTTTGAGAAAAGTATATTTCAATGGTTGGTAAAATTAAAAAATAACATCTTATAAATAGTTGATAAATTAAATGTAATAAAAATTAAATAATTCATGGTAAAAGAAATATATTTTTTTTAAAAAATATTTTTAATAATTATCGTACGTTTTATAAGGTCTAAATTTCTAATAATTAGAGTATATAATTTAATTAATGAAATTATATATATATATATAATAAATTGAATTAAAATTCATTGATTAATTACTAATATCTTAGAAATAAGAGTAAAATATTTTATTTCTTAAATATAAACTTCTATAAAAATTGATTATTTATTATGTTATCATTTATATTTTAGAAAAATAAATATATCATTTTTTAAGGATGATTATATGAAAACTTAATTTTTATTTATATAAATAAATAGGATACCACTCATGTAATGATTATTAATTGATATGAAATAGGTATAAGAACACCTAATGTATAAAAATTCATTTTTCTATAAAAACCTTATATATATATATATATGAATATATATTATGTTATATATTCATTTAAAAGTTATTTTTCTCAAATTATGAACTTGAATTATATTAAATTAATATTATTTTTAATATAACTGAATTTAAATTATGTAATATATTTAACTAAATTTTTAGAAGATAATAATGTTTCCAGTAGAATAAGTGAATAATTATGGTAACGATAAAATAAGTTAAAGGGATTAAAATAATTGATAAAAGAATAAAATATCTTAATATATATATATATATAATTGATGAGGGAAGAGACAAATCATCTCCATTATTTATCCATTTTGGACCCACATTCCATGTGAAATTATATTTATTATGCATTAAGGAAAGGTTATTAGAGGAAATACCACCCAAACTAGCCTATAAAAGGGCCTATCTTATACCCACTTCCAATTAAACATTTACTAAGGTTTTATTTTGATTCCATTCCCAAATTAATTCTCTTAAATTTTTGTTACACAGTTGGTAGATTTTGAACTAATAATGGAGGCCAAATTTATTATTTCTAAAGGAACCTATTTTTAGTAGGAGTTAATTCATCCAGGTAAGTATTTAGTTATTCCCAAATAAATTATATTAAATTCTCAATTAAATTACATTTATTCTCATTATCCACTCTAATTTCATTATAATAATATAATTATTATTTTGTGAAAAATTATATTATAACTATATAACTCTAAAATGATAATCCTCCAAATCCATGTTTTATTTTTTTAGGCCACTTTTAGGTTAAGTGGAATCCTAATACACATAACATGTCTAATATAACATGAAAACAAACATAAAAACAAAAAACGAGTTTCAAATTAAAATTATAAAAAAGTAAACACATGATAATGAGTCTGGGGTAATCTATAAGGAAATGTCCTTGATTTTGGTACCTATAACATGATGACCATGTGAGTTTCTTTATAAGTGTGCCAATACCATCATGTCACTGAAGAAAATATGAAACTTGTACATCATTATCAACTGATACCACAACCAACTAAAAAATTAGAGCCAATAACCACACTTGAAAAATTCAATGCTATAAAACACCTTCAATAGACCATCCCAAAATTTCAATAGAAAAAAAAACACCATGATAAACAAAATTTTCAAAGGAACATAATTAATAACTAGGCCATCAATAAACTCTTAATTATTCGTTAATATATCATGTTCTTGAATGGGGCGGTTTAACTACCTACATGAATGATTTCATATCAACACGATAATTTTTATTAGGAATAAGAATCAATACATTATTTCTTAAAATATATGATATGAATGAGTAAATTATGTTATGAATATAGTTTTGGAAGGGTGACATAAAAATGAATGATCCTTAAAGAGTAACTCATTTTTACAGTTAAATTACATGAAAAATTTTCATCTTTAATTTCATCCTCATGAACTATACTTATACCTTCCATAAAAAAACATGGAACTACCTAAATTATTTCAAATAAATATTCCAATTAATTAAAAAATCTATAAATTATGAACATATAGTCAATGAATGAGGGTGAACATTGAAATTCTGAAACTAATATGTAATAATAAAAATTACTACCATGTCATGATGAATATAAAAAATAACTTAGTAATATATGTGTAATAAAGGAATATAATTTAATGTTATAATTGGTAACATATAACAATAATTTTCTAAAATATGTGATTAAGATGTTTATGTTTATTATAATTGGGGTTAATATAGTTTCATGGATGTTGATATTAAATGTAAGGGTTTCTTTTTCCATATCACTTTGAAATAAATATTTTTATTATTGAAATTTCTATATGTAAAACTTTTATTTAATTTCTATATTAAACCACATATAGTTTATTAATAACTGATTATTTTTTAGGTTTACATATAACTTTACCATTTCCCCTCCCATTAGATTACAAGTCATTTGTAATTATTCATTTAAATGGAACGAACCTTTTCTCTTATTTTCAATATAAAATAATTTTCTTCCAAGTTATTTTTTTCATATTTTGTTTATATATTTTAATATCCCTACTTCAATGATTTATTATGCAAATTATCCATTTACTTTGAATTTATTTTACAAAAGTTTAAAAGGAATATTTTTTAATGTTTACCACATAGTGGCTTTATCCCACTCTTTTTTGGTAGATTTGTTTTCAATTTTACCCAATAATTTAAAGTAATTTTTCTTTAATTCTACACACTTTTTATAAAACTATTGCTCAATAAATTATTTCCTTTTATAATAAAGGTTATGAAAAAGTAAATTTTATTTCTTATAATTTTCTAAACTAGTATTTAGTGTTCTTTTAAAAAAATTTCTATCAAAATAAAAAACCATTGAATGTATATTATTTTTCATTAAGAATATGTTTTAATGAAATCATCCACTTTAATTATCTAAATTATTTATTAGTGAATTTTGTAATTTTTTATAATACCCATTTGTTTCTCATATGTTATTTATGTTGTGGTTGATTTATAAATGTGATCATGTTACAATCACACACATAAATATTTTTTTTCATTGTGTGATGGATGTGATGAGAATTATATATATCCCAAAATTGAATTGGCTAATTGAATATGCACTACTATAAAATCCACCTATGCCCACATACCTAAATACCTGGTTAGAGTTTATCATGGTTATTGGATTCCTGTAGCCATATGAAAATATGATTGTGGTTATATCTTGACATGTGCTAATGAGAGAATGTTTTTTTACTTGACAAGGGATTGATAAAGATCTTATAACCACAATTCTGTCTAGACCATGTCTCTAGGGTGCATCTGGGGGGATTATATCTATGGGTCAGATAGAGAGTGGCTATAGGGTGTGCCTGGAGTTATATATCCATGTTTGGGTCAAGAACATGGTTATAGAGTTCGATTGTGGTGGTTATAGCAATGACCCGACCCGTACATGTATATAGGGTTTGTGAAAATGGGATTTAATACATATTTAAGGTAATATTATGGCTACAGTGTCTTGATATGGTGGATATAGCCACGGTCTACTCGAACCATGACTATCGGGTATAGAGTCATGTGTTTATAGCCACAGTATGGTTTGACCATCACTATAGGGTGTGATGGGGGGTTATAGGCATGGTACAACTCAACATGTGATATTGGGTTCATGGTTTGGGGGATATATCCATGATCCTATCCTAACCATGTCTATAGGGTGTGACTAGAGGGATATATCCACGGTCTGGCCAAACCAGGGATATAAACACCTAGACCAAGGATACATTATAATTAATAAAATAAATAAACATATATTTATAAATTCTTACATATATATATTTATTTATTTATATATATATTTAATTTTATATGAAATAAGTGTCGTAGTATATGGTAAAATCCCTTGAATATAATCTACAAGGATCGGGATCAAAAATTACCAGCTGCATGTATTTTTTTTGAGAAACCTGGGGACCCTTCCCATGTTTATAGGTGTCTCTATTTGGAAAAACATATAAACGTGGGTAGAGTTAAAATTGATATATTTGACACATAGACCATGTTCCACACATATTTGGTTATATCCCTCATATATGGCCACAACCCATGCCCATGTATATACCCTATTTATTGATATCAATGCTGATATGATTCATGAGTGTCCTTCTTGTGGATATAAATTTTTTTCATAGTTTTGATATCTCACGGGATGACATTTAACAAACATTGGAGTGAACTAAATCAACTATGTTTATTATAATGTAGAGTGAACTCAATCCACCATGTCATGGAACTCTAGCTACTATGTAATGATGGTCATAATAATATACCTTAACATAAGAAATTATTTTTTATTATTATTTTTGTGCCATATTTTTATGTTATACCAAATTCCTAAATTATGTTTTGTGGCTCATGATTATTTTCTCATGTGTCCAAATTTATCTAATTTATTCTTATAGTATGAAAAAATCGTGAAGTCATGATCCATGTTTTTTTTCAATTTTTTCTTATTAACCATTTCTTTATGTTATAATCATATTTCTTGATTATTTTATAATACTAATATGTTTATCCTTTTCTAACTTATTATCTTATTTATGTAAACTTATACCAGATTGATTGATATATCTTATGTTTACACTTATTGATCAGCTAATATCACAACAATCATATGTTTCCATTACATAGGTTAGGAAGAATATTATAACATATAATATATCTAGAAGGGTGGTCATTTATGGTGAAATTATTGGGAAATTTTCAATGTATTGGAGAATAAATATATTATGCATCTAATATCCAAATACAATGAACCTATAGGATCTGGGGGTGTGATTTATTCTGAGCTGTAATGGATAACCATTTATAATTTTGTAATATGTTTTTATGTTATTATTGTGTCATCTCATTTTATATTAGAGTATATTTTTGATAATTTTGAGGATAAGGTTGTGATAAATAAGTGGTCGAATCCTAAATCACCATATTTTAAACTAGAATTATGTGATTTAGATTTTATTAAATGTGATATAGTTCAAAATATGAAATATCATAGGTTGAAATAATGGTTTCATTATTATGAAATTTTAGGAATTCCTTAACTTATCATATAATTTCATTATATAGATGTTATTTTTTTTAATAATCTCACTATTCATTTTGGGTTTAGTCAATAGTTTGAACTAGGATTAACTATGTAAACAATGATTGTGATAGACAGTGCAATTACTATTTAAATGAAAAAATAAATAGGATAAGTGATGGAGTGAAAATATCATGTAATTTATCTCCTAAATATCTCAATCTATGGACAATATCATGAAAATTTTCAGAATCCCAAACAATCCATTGAAGCAATAACTCTCTATAGAGTCCTTCATGTGGAAATTACCACCTTTATTTTGTCATCCTTCCATTCCACTTATTTCTCAGTAATGGATCAACACAATAGAAAAGATATTTCCAATTCTATATTTCTTTATGTGAGAAGAGCTTGTTTTATATTTTTACCATTTCAATGGTTATTCTGATCTTTTTTTACTCTCATTAATGATTTAATAGAAATTTTAGAAATTTACACAATTGAAAAAGGTGGTTTTAAGGAAGTATTTGTCATCATATATTTTCCCTAAACTAATTATAAAAAATGGAGATCTAATTTATTCATTTAAAGAATTATGAGGTTGAATCTATGTTATATATTAAGAAAACATTATGAGACATTAAAGGTAAAATTTTGGTTTTATCATTTCATTAATAGTTTAAAAAATTCTCTAAAAACGGTAATCTATAAAAGACTTTGGTAGTGATGAATAATTTATTTCATGTTCTCTCAAAGTAGAAATGTAAACTAGATAATCCGATTATTATTATGGATTTAGGGAATATAATCCTAAAATATAGTTTTTATGAAACTCAAATGAAAAATCCTATATATGAAATAAGATTTATCTTCATATATATTGAAAATATCAGAAGAAGAAATCTAGGAATTTCTTTGTAGTGATGGGAAAATTATTCCAAAGTGGGAATGAAATATATCAAGTATATGAATGCTAAAGAGATAAGAAGAGGAAAAATAATGAAATGGATGGAAATAAATCTTAACCTAAGGCACAACCCATAAACCATAGTTTCAATGGTAATGATTTTGGACATTATTCCATAAAATTATCCATTATAAGGGTTGATTTTAAAAATCAATGATTACAACTTATAAACCTGAGGATAAAATGGAATTATTATGCACTCATAATATACTCAAGAAATATAAATTTCCTAATTAATATAGGTTTAGAATATGCCTTTTTATCTTTAATTTTTAAAAAATATTTGTTTTACAACTTTAGATGATTATATATTAAATTATCAGACAAATCTCTTGGTTATGGGATGACTACATCCCATGATTAAAAATTCTATCTGATTGAGGTTCGTGAGAATTTTCTCTCAGAGATCCATTTTATTTAACCTCGGGTCTTACTTATTTTGATTTCATGAATGGATTACTTCTCACTGCATAGATCCCATATCAATTACGCATATAGTGAAATCACATTTCATATCCCAAATTTGACATTGATCATATTTTTGTGCAAGGATGACTATGAAACCCTCTTATATAGGACATAATTACTAGTAATTATGGTTATATATCTAAATTGGTTGGGTATAAACAACACATTGAGGATATAATAATTGTGAATGAATATATTAATGTATTTTCTAAATAGATTATTGGTCTTACCCAAGAACATGAGGTTTAAATTTCAATATAAATCACACCTAATACTATTTAAATATCAAAGACTCCATAATGAGTGTCCCATACTAAATTAGAGGCATTAAAGTTAAAACTCCAAGAGAGTCAGGATATGGGTTTTATATTACCATATGTTACACTATAGTGTTCATTAGTCCAATTTTTAAGAAGAATGATGCATTAATGATTATAATTATTTATTATTAAAAAGTATATAATATCAAAATGAATAAAAGTTTATCTTACCTTGTATTTCTGATCTCTACAATCAACACCATGGAAATTTATACTTCTCATTGATTGACCATTGATTTGGATGTTTACGGTAAAGGGTAAAATGAATGAATATATGAAAACTGCCTTTTTTATAATATATGGACACTAAAATCATATTGATGTATTTCAAACTTTATAATATTCATACTATCTTCATGGATCTAATTAATAGAGACTTTATATATTACCATGATTACTTTTTTGTAGTATTTATAGATAATATTATTATATATTATAAGACAACGTAAGATAATGATGAACATTTGATGATTGTGTTGATGACCTTAACAAAGAAGAAATTATTTTCTAAATTTAACTTTTGTGATTTATGGATATAGATAGTATCATTATTGAATCTTGTAATCACATACTGAGGTATATCTTTGGATCACAAAAAGAAAAATGCGATTGATTAAAGTCTCAATCCAACAATTATGACAAAATATTTGTATTTTTCTTGTATTAGATATATATTATTGACAACTTATATTACTTTTATCATTATTTTCAAATAAATTAACCAACACAACATAGAATGGAATAAAGTTTCTCTGGACAATTTAATGTGATTACAACTTCAAGGAGATTAAGAGAAGTTTTTCCACTACACCTATATTCACATTACCATTTAGTGGAGAAGGGATTGTTTATCAATAAATGTCTTGGAGTGATTCATTTTGAAAATTGAAAGTGTTGTATGTTATACCTTATGAAAATTAGTGGTCCATGAGGAAAATTAATTGATTTTTTCCAATATTAGATAGCGGTATTATTTTAATTAAAGATATAGATACATTATCTTTATAGAATTTATATATATATATATTAATTACAAGATTGTAATGTATATATTCATATAAAAGGAGTTGAACATGTTTCAAAGGACAAGGTCAAATTTGATCATAAACTATGACTGTTCTATACAATACTACTTTGGTAAATAGAAAAAGTTGATTTATATTTTGAGAATGAAATATCGTGCTACTATATCAAGCATGAGTTTTTAAAGTGAACCAATGGATTTGTAAAATTTTGACTAGGAAATCATAAGGGAAGGGGAGAAATCCTATCTTTACCAAGTTATTTCCCATATATCCATCAATGTCAATATCAAGGAGGAGAATAAAAATGATATAGAGCTATAGAAGATGATAGGGAATATTCCAAAGGTCAACAATTATAAAAATGGGATTATAATATTCAAGAAATGAAAATTGTCCCCATAAATTATTGAATTAAAGAATGAGTTATTGGATGATTTACATATCTTATCATTCTCTATCATTCCTAGAAGAAATAAATATACAAAGAGATATCATGGATAATTTCTAGTGTGATAACATAAAGAGGGAGATTGTAGAGTTCATATCTTGATTCTTGGTTTATAAAAAATTTAATGTCAAATGTTCAAATTATAAAGAGATGATGCATCCATCTCACATACCTATATGTTAATGGGAGATAATCACCCTATATTTTTTATATGAGTGTTAAATACTTATAAATGTCATAATGCCATTTTGATTTTGGTTACTTACCTTATAAGTTAATAAATTTCATTATTGATTGATAATATTTATCACTTTATCAACAATTCAAGATATACATAAAGGAAGTGGTAAGACTTTTTGATGTACCAATCTCAATTATATCTAATTGAAATTTGATGTTTATATTGATTTTTTTGAAAATTATTCAATAGTCATCGAATAAATAAAAAAGAGCTTTTCATCCTTAAACTGATTCTAAATTTGAAAGGGTCATTCCAACTATATAAGTTATATATAGATATTTTTCAATAGATTTCAAATGAGGATAATATCAATATCATTACCTGGTGGAGCTCCCATATATTGATATTTTCTATTCATAAATTATAATAGAACAATATGAGGCTCTGAATGGGAAGAGGTGTATAACTCCAGCACATTAGGATGCAGATGGAGTGAAAAATATTTCAAGACTAGATCTTACTCTAAAAATGTCAGTGATGATTCAAATCATTTATTGATATAATAATGAAATATAAATATAGAAAAATATCTACATTGATAATAATCATTGAGATCCAATTTTTGATGTTTTAGAAAATATTTTACATCAAATATCACTATGAGGGTTATTATATTCAAGAATAAATGAAATTATTGTCCTGGTTACATTATGCCCTTCAAAATGCTCAATCTAATAGGGATAGTTTCTTATCTCTTTCCACTCCCATAAAATGACTCCCAAGTGTATGATGTGTTATAGGTATAACTTTTGTAGAAATGTATACCTAGTATATCACATATACTAAACTTATAGGTTGTAAAACTGAAAATGATAAACGCTATAAGGAATAAACATCAGAGATCTTGGATCATAGAGACAATGTACTAAAAATAGTATCACTTCCTTGGACAATGTTCTCTAGAGAAATATTAATATTAAATATGTGACATAAAATAGAACATTTAATGAGGTAGAACCACCATCATTTATTTTCAAACCAATAATGACATTTAGAGGGAGAAACTTTTTTTTAGGTGGGTAGAATGTGATAATATACATTTTTACTCTCTCAAAGTGTTTAATATCATATTTTACATGAAAAAATAAACTAAATTGAACCGTGATATTTTTTAATGATATAATATTAAAATAAAAAATAATTATTAATACATTATTAGATAAGAATTGGAAAAAAATATTATGAAAATTACAAGAGAAATAAAAATAGATGTAAATAAAAATACATTAATTTAAAATATTCATCCTCATGGTTTCCTTAAAGATCATATATCCAATTAAAATTAAAAATAATAATTTAAATCATTAAGAATCAAATAGAATTTTTGTGAGAAAAATAATTAATTTAAATGAATTATTTTTAAATATGTGATTTTATATATAGGGTTGAAAAGGGTAAATATGATAGTCAATATTTATTGGATATATGATCATTCAATATATAGTTATTAGATATACATGTATCCAGAAGGTATATTCAATAATTTAGAGAGATAATGATGTTTAAAAATAATATATTATACAATTAATTAACAATAAAAAAAAATTTAATTAAAATAAAAATAAATTAGTTCATTTTTTAAAATACTGTTTATTTTAAGGAAATTATTTTATAATATTTTTATTAAAATTCATTATATTTAATTATTTTTTAGGTTCAAAAAAGTTTAAGTAATGGATATTAAAATATATAAATAAAATATAATAAATAATTAATAAATATTAAACAATAAATTACTCATTCACTGTAAAATAAATATATTCTATTTAAAAACCTTCTCTTAAATATATTTAATTTTTTACTTTAAATGATACATATCAATTAATTGGAGTATAAAATTTAATGAAGTTTATTTGAAATATATATACAATGATTTATAATATCTATATTAATTAATAATTGGTTAGAAATAAGAAAAAAATCATTTAATGATAAAAATGATACTTTTAAATAAATTTTTATTATTATGTTATACATTTTTATTTTAGCATCCTTAATATATCATGGTTTAAGGATGATTTTTTTAAAATTTTATTTATATGAGTATAAATTAATAGTTTATGACTCATGTGATAGTTATTAATTGATATGAAATAATTATAAGAATAGATAATATTAAAAAAGTATATTTTCTCTAAAAATTATTCTTTCTATATATTTTATTATTTTCATTTAAAAGATAAATTTCATATATTTAGAACATAAATTATATTAATTAGATTTAATTTTTTTGAATCATGTAATTGAAATTAGGTATTATGGTTAGTTTCAATTTTGGGAAAAAATATAAGTTTCTGAGGTAATATGTGAGATAACTTGTTAAGGATAATTTGAGGTAATGAGGATCGTATTAGGGGATATAAGACAAAAAAATTCATTATCCTAATATATAAATTTTTTGGATTGAGATATTAAAGACTTATATCCATTATTTCATAATTTGGATCAACATTCCATGTAAAATAACATTCCTAACACCTTAAGGATTGAGAATTTGTGGAAAGTTCACCCAAATAAACATATAAAATGACCATTATTATAACCAAATAAAACCCACTTTTCCTTTTTTTTCTATTGAACCCATTTCCAAATTACCTATATTAAATTCTTATTAATATTATTATAGCTTCTACTCTTAATAAATTTTTATAAATCCTTCCTTCCAAAGGAACCCATTCCAAGAAGAAGAATACTCATCCAAGTTGGTATTTAGTTCTTCTCTATGTTTTCAATTGCCTTCTCATCTCAAAAATTTATAAATATTATTCTCCACTATAATTAATACTAAAAATATTATCTTCCATTAAAAATTATGATACAATTATATTACTCTAAACCCTTACTCATTCAAGAGTATATCATGTCCTTGTTTGGGTTATTTCAACAACCTACATGAACGATGTTATTCCAACACCATCAAATTCAAAATGAATAATTATCAAGTCAATAATAATGGTAATATATGATATTTAATAAAAAATTATTTTATGAGTATAGTTTTTGAGGGTGACATAACAATGAATGCCTATTACAAAGAAACTCATTGTTATATGTAAATTATATCAAACGTGCTCATCATGAATTCCATCATCATAAAATATACACATACCTTCATTAAATTTAAAATATGACTAAATAATATAATAATTATTACAATACCCAGTTTAACGTACCTCCCCTTTTCATTGGCTTTATTCAAGGTGAAATTTCTACTTTTCCTTATGGGACACACCCAGTACGCCATAGGAAAGAAATAAATGTCAAGGAATTCATTAAAATTGGGGGAAAATTTTCCCATTAGGAAATAAAACTATGCAAGCAAACATGACATAAAAAAATAAACCACTACATGATACATGATAGAAATGTAAATCAACTCAAATAAATACCATTGGTACCAAAACCAAACTACAATAGAGTACCACAATTAAAGAAAACTGACATCAAAGTACACAATGGAAGACAAAACCAACAAAACTCAACAATAACCCACATAAATCCAAATACCAAACATGATTCATTATCTAACTCCACAAAATTTCTCAAGAATCATGATGTACCACAAAAGAAGTGTGATACATTACCTTTTCTTATGTCCTGATAAAAAATATATTAAAAATCACCATAGTTCCAAATAAGGGGTGAGTAATGAAACTCGATAGGATTTCCACAAATAACTTCACTACTCATGCCACTATGATAGAACAATTTAGCACATTTATATTAAAAAATTATATAAAAAATGAAAAATAGTTCATCACAGAACCAAAACTATTTCTAATAAAAATACTTTTATAAACCAAAACTACTTCCAAAGGAATGAAAAAAATAATTCATAAGACCATTTCACATTCTTTTTGGCATACCCATTCCATGATGCTCACACACACACACATGAATGATTCTCTGAAAATTCCTTACTCATGAGTGGTTTCTCATACATCAAAAAATTCAACAAAATGTGACCAATCTCATTGTACCCTAATAACACATTCCACTTTCCAAGGTTGCATCCTTTTGTACCCCAATGGTACATGCCCCTTATTCAGGGACACATCAAAATAATGAACTCACAGAAACCATGTTTCCCAAAACCATTTCAAATCAACCATTCCAAACCATTTCCATAAAATCATTCTTTTATTGAACATATTTTAAACAACCCATTTTCATAAAAAAAATAATTATATATTTTAAATTCAACATTTTAAAATCATGAAACCAAACACTTTGTACAACTAATTTCCACCAACCTAAAAAATCACAAAAAACTCAAAACATCACTAAAGAGGGTTTCTACTGTTGGATCGGGTTATACCAAATATGCACTAGAGGGGGTGAATTGTTTCTTTTACAATTTCATTGCTAATCATGATTATTGTTAAATATGTTCTTTATATTTATCAAAAGGTTTATGTAGTGGAAAATAAATAGATTCAAGGAAGAACAGATGTATAGTGGTTCAGGGAATAGAAGTCCCTTAGTCCACTCCACCAATGCTCTACTCCATGAGCTTGTTTATTTTAACCATATGGTCCTCTTATCAATAGACCATCCACAACTAAGTGCAGGAAATTGACCCATTTACAAGATAAGGCTAAAACATTGCCTTATAGTTCATGCACAGAACTGAATACACAGTATAGTACGATAATCTGGTTACTCAAAATGAAAAGTGTATTTGTCTAAAAATACTTTCCAGTTTTTCTTCACATTCACAGCATCACACAATTGAAAGTAGATGGATCGTTGTCTTCAGAAAAGAAATTATTCAGGTAAGAGCAGTTCTGAGTCGATCCAGTTGCTCATAGATCTTGAAATAAAATCAACAACATTGAGAACAATATATTCATGATAGATCTTCAATGTAGAATAATAATATTTTAATGATTTTCCTTTTCTTCCACAAAAGAGTATGATATATCTTTCTAGTAGTAGATATGTGTGACTCATATATCTTTTTTTTTGTGATGATTCGTCACTCTATTTTTAAATCAAAATAACACAGATATGTAAAGAATAAAGATGAGAGTTTTCCTTTAAAATTTATATCGACAAATGTCTCCTTAAGAATCATGATATTCAAATTTTTGAACAATAGATCAGTCGTAACTTCCCTTAATAATTGGCATCAAATTCTTCTCTTAAATCGATCCTTGGAATCACAAATAAACATCTTTAAATCATTCAAAAATGTGCTTCAATATAGGTCTTTGAATCTTTCTTAAAATCATCCTGATATTCCGCATAAAGACCATTGCACGATAAAGTTGTATTTTAAATCTCTGATGATAAATGTAGGGTTGATCTCAAATGTAAGGTTGATCATCCATAATTTTCTCTTCATCTTTTAAATGTATGGAATATTATCGATACTTTCCTCTTTAGAAAAATGTAAGATACATGATCCTTACTTTTTTATAGAATGTAAGGTTCATTATAAAAATAAGGTTGATGATCCATACTTTTTTTAAGCAAACTTAACGTTACATACTTAAGTAAGGTTCTTCTTCCTTATTTTTATGATGGAAAAAATGTAATGTTCCTTCTAAATGTAATTTTCTTTTACCATACATTTCTAAACTCCCGTAAAGAAAATGTTTGATTTAATCCTTATCTAATGCTCTTCAATGTATGGTATGAATAGTGTTTCCAGAACATGATAAAATAATTTTCAAACACTTTTTCAAATATTCCACACAGATTAAATGCTTTAATATTATTCAAAAATAGAAAAACAAAGAATATTAATTCCTTGAAATATACTTAAATTAAAATCATTATAATAACAGACAAGGGTATTTTTGAGCATCAAAATAATCATAAAAAGAGAGAGTATTGTTGAAATAATAAATTCTCAACAATATCCCCTAATCATAATAGTAGAGTGTATTGTTGAAAACAACACTTTCTCGGTAATATCCCCCTTTTTTATGATCACAAAACCCATGAAATTAATTGAATATAATTTAGAATATTGCAAGGATAAAATAATATTTTATTTTAATATAATTATTTCAATAAGAAATAAATAAAGTGTCATCCATAGTTCTCCCATATATAAAGAAAATATTTTAAAAAAATTCTTTAATTTTTTTTTTAAAATTTCTTTCCCCTTTATAACGTAAAATAAAGAAAATAATATTTTGTGTTTATCCAAATTTCACCCAAAAAGGAAAAACATAAAAACAATATAAAATTGTGTATTGTATCCAAATTTCTCCCCCTGAGAAAAATATTTATCCATTTTCTTAAAATAAAATGTTTTGTTTATCCAATTTCTCCCCCTTTTTATGATATCAAAAATAATGATAGAATAAGGAATATAACACATTTAATGTAGCACTAAACTTAAGTAAATGTTATCATAAACTATTTTTCAATAATTGAATCTAGATTCTAGCATTCTAATAGAGATAGAATAGTAAAACAAATTAAAAACACATAAAAATGAGATAAAAAATATTTTATTAAAAATATATGTACAATTACATAATTGTTACAAGAATCAAGGTTGGGCTAAAAAGGGTTAAAAACGGGTATCAGTGCCTCTGAACAACTTCCTTTAGCTCTACTAACTGCATTCTCAACCTCTTTATATATCCATCTCAAAACTAAATTATCAGATATCTTCCATCCTAAGTCAAATGAATATCATCAATCAGATTGACTCTAAAAAACTCATTTAATCTTTCTTCATTTTCCATGAATTTATTTAGCTTTTCAGTGAATCTGTCCAATAATTGTCTAATACTTTAATCACCTGAGGTAATCTAATCAAAAAGGAATTTATGATTGTCCAAAAAAATAGACAGAGGAGAAATATTACACTATAAGTCTTACAGCCTATCATTCATATTTCTCATTATAGTTTCAATGGCCTGAAATCTCATGTTTAAATCAGGTGAAGTACCTGATGTACTTTCCTGACTACCCTGGACAGTTACGAACTATTTCTCCATGATATTTTTTAATTCTTCCAAATCTGATTTCTGTACAACTTTAGATTTTAATTTACCAACTTTAGATGACATCTCATTCTTAAAAACATCAACTCCCTTTTTTGAAATAAAACTATCTTTCTATTTCTGATACTTTTGTCTCTCTTCTCTAATTCTCTAATAAAAGAAGAATTTTCAGCTTGAATTCTATTAAATTTTTTGATTAAATCCTCTATAAGATTATTCTCAAAATTAGAGGATCCTTGTTCTTTATTCTCAACATGATTTATCAAAATTAAAGGTAATGATTAAGCATCAGATCTAGGATCTATAGCCTTCTACACTGGTTTCTCAACCTATTTTCCCTTTGAGTCATGAACTGAATCATCTATAGAAAAACTTTCATTTAAAACATCAGTATGAACTTCAGATGGACTCTTTCTTCTATTAAAATTTTCATCAGGTTGTTTCTCCTCATGAGAATTTTCAATTACTTCCTTTAAAACTGGTTCGTCTTGAAATGTTTCATCTTTTATAACTTTAGAAGGTAGTGCAGATAGTTTTTGAACAGATTCAGTTTAATCCACTACAAATTCTCTATGCTCTACCTCTACCTGAGGTACAACTTCCTCTTCTATTTAAGTTACCACCTCAATCTAAGAAACAACTTCTCTTACAAATCTATAGATAAAAATATCTCCAGTTGTAACAATATTTGTCTTAACAGGATCCTCACTAGCTTGAGTCACGTTGTGCCTTTTCCTCTGAAGTCCCTCTTGACTTCCCTCATCATCGTATGCATTAATTTCTTCAAATCTAATTCTTGTTGATGTTTTTAAAACATCACTAGTCCTTGATTCTGCTATTCCTTCTTTGGTTTTCCCAATTTTCTCTCCCTGATCAGACTCATGATCTTCATCAGCACCAACAGGCATAATATTTCCTTTCATATTGCTCTAAAAAATAATATTTTTCTAAATGTTCCAGCATTGAACATGTTATTATGATGGAATCGCACTATGGAATCTACTAATCCCACCACATCAAACATAAACAATAATTTTTAAATGAACCTTCCATAGGGATAAAAGTTCATTCTAGCCTCTGGTTGATAGAAGTAGTTAAAATAACTTATCATATAATGAGGAAACTTTAACTTGATGTTACTTAGAAATAAAAACATCAAATACATATTAGGATATAAAATATTCTTCATTCCAAACATCCTTGGGTAAAACACTGTTTGAACAAATTTTACGGGACTTTTCAGATATGGATCCAAATTCATGACAGACATATTTCTGATATTCATAGAACAAAGTAAAAAAGTCGTAATGATATCTAAATTATGTTCATTATCTCCAATGGATTTCAAATCAATGTGATAAAATCCCCCATGAGGTTAGTTTAATATTCTAGTTATTTCCATAGATGACATAAAAAAAATCATGATCTACAATTTTTTCAAATATGGAGTCCTCTGTATCTCTAAGAAAGAACGGAACATATTTAAAGAAATTTTGAAACTCTACCTCATATTTTTTTTTGTTTTCATCCCTGAAAGTTTGTTCAAAATTATAAAAATCCAAATCTTGCTTCAGCATTAGATTTTTCTGGTACAACCATTCCAAATCATTTACTTTTCCCTGTAAGATCATACTTACTATTGAGTATTAATTCTTGGAGTCACTTTCTTCTCCTTCCTCAATTCTATTTGCCTTGGCCATTTCTGTCTCAATGTTTTGAAGGCTCGAAGGTTTACGGTTTCTAAGGTCCAGTCAATGGTAGATGAAGGCGGTTTTGTTTTAGTGTTTCGAAAGGTTTTAAGAAAATTAACGGCTTTAGAATTTGAAATGGGTTCTGACAACCTTGATTCCCCAATCATTATATAAATAATAATCATTAAATTATTTCAAATAAAGTAAAAAAATATGTGGAAAACAATTATAGCAGTATAGGAAAAATTTTGAATTATTCTAAAAATAAATAATTTTATTATTTAAAATAGTGATTATTAAAATAAAATAAGAATTAATATAATCAAATAAGTAAAATTAAAATTAAAACTTAATTTAAAATTAAAGAAACCTACATCCCCCTTAATAAAATAAAACCATGCAGTGGGAAGTGGTTAAGTTAAAATATCAGCTAGTTGAATTTTGGTACTTAAAAATTCAAAAAATATATCTTTTTTAAGAATATGACCTCTTATAAAATGATGTCTAATATCAATATGCTTAGTCCAAGAATGATTAATATGTTTTTTTTGAAATATTTATTGTTCTTGTATTATCACATAAAATAGGTGTATTATTAATATTTAGTCTAAAGTCCATAAGAGTGGTTTTCATCCACAACACTTTTGCATAGCAACTGCCTAGAGACACATGTTATGTCTCGGCTTTTGATAAGGAAATTGAGTGTTGTTTCATACTAGACCATGAAACTAAATATTTTCCTAAATAGTGAAATTTTTATAAGGTGACTCTTCTATCTAATCTACTGATTCAAAATTCAGCCTCTAAATATGAAATTAAAAAAAAATCAGATGTTTTTTGATAGAGAAAATATTAAAAAATAGTTACTTTTAAACATCTAAAAATTCTTTTGACAACACTTATGTGAGATTATTTATGATTTAATTGAAATATTGCACAAAGTCATAATAATTACATTATATATGTTCTTCTAGTAGTAAGATATAATAAACTACCAATCATACCTTTCTATAACTGGTTGTCAACTGATTTTCCAGATTCATCCAAATCACATTTTATATTAGTACACATAGGAGTTGTATATGTCTTGTTGTTTTCAAGTCCTAATTTCTTTATTAAAACAGTAATTTATTTTCTTTGATTCAAAACATTTCCAAAATCATTTTCATAAATTGTAAGTCCAAAAAATAAATTTAATTCTCCCATCATACTCATTTAAAATTATTTTTGCATTAAATTTGAAAACACGTGACAAATTGTTTTGTTTTTTGATCCAAAAATTACATCATCAACATAAATTTTAACTAATAAAATATTAGAGTTTACATTTTTCTTAAATAATGTTGAATCTTTCATTCCAACAGAAAAATAATTTTTCAAAATAAACGAACTTAATCTTTCTTACCAAGATCTAGGTGCTTGTTTAAGGCTATAAAGTGATTTAGTAAGTTTAAAACAAACTCTGGTTTTTGAGAATTTTTAAAACCAAGAGGTTTCTTAACATAAACTTTCTCCATTAAATAAACATTTAAAAAGGAAGACTTAACATCCATCTCAAATAATTTAAAGGTTATCTGATATGCATAGGATAAGAGGATTCTAATGGCTCATAATCTAGCTACACGTGAAAAGGAATCATTAAAATCTATACCTTCTTCCTGATTACATCCTTTAGCTATTAGTATTGATTTATTTCTAGTTATTAATCCTTGATCAACTTGTTTATTTCTAAAGACCCATTTAGTTCCTATAATTGGATAGTTTTTTTTTGCCTTTTTACTAAATTAAAAACTTCATTTCTCATGAACTATTTTAGTTCTTCTTTCGTTTCTATCATCCAACTTTCATCAACTAAGGTGTATTCTATTGTCTTTGGTTGTAATTGGGATATAAAGGCTGAAAGCTCAACTAGATTTCCTATATTTCTTCTAGTCTTTATTCATGTGTCTAGGTCTCCTATAACAGCTTCTAAAGTGTGATTATTTAGGGTTCTAGATTATCTAGGTAATACACTATTAGGTTCATCAATGTCATGTTCTTTTGAAGTGGGCTGAATTTTATGTATTTCTTTTTCAAAATCATCTTTCAATTTCTCAAGTCTCATGTTATCATTAGATTCAGATTCATCAGTTTGATCTTTCCTTTTCTTAAAGGGATCAGATTTATCAAATTTCACATGAACTTATTCTTAAACAATCCTTGACTATTTATTAAAAATTATATAAGCTTTGGAAGTTACAGAATATCCTAAAAAATTCCTTCATTAGATTTTGGATCGAATTTACCATGATTTTACTTCATGTTCAAGGTGTAAATCTTGCATCCAAAAATTTTAAATTAATTTACATTCAGTTTTATATTATCCCAGAGTTCATACGGTGTCTTTTTTGAAAGTAGGCCTAATTAAAACTCTATTAATTATATAGCAGGTTGTACATACAGAATCATCCAATAAATAGGTAGGAAGATTGTATTCATTTAGTATATTCTTATCCATTTCCTACATAGTTATTTTTATTCTTTCAACAATCCTATTCTGTTGAGGTGTTCTTTGTGCAGATAAGGTGTGTTTAATACCTAAATTGGAGAAAAAGGAATTGAATTCCAAATTCTCAAATTCTCTACCATGATCACTTCTTAATGAAATTATTTTCAAACCTTTTTCATTTTGGTCAGCTTTTCAAAAACTTGCAAATATAATAAAAGCTTCAATTTTATATTTTAGAAAATAAATCCAATTAAATCTAGAATAGTCATGAACTAAAACATATAAATATAATTTATCAACCAAACATTATATTCTTGAAGGTCCAAAAAATCCATGTGGTTAGGTTCTAAAGGATTAGATGTAGCAATTTTTTAACAGATTTGAAGGATTATTTTTGTTGATTTCCAAGTTGACATGCATCACAAAATCTGTCACTATCAAATTTAAGACTATCAAAATCAGAAACTAGTTGTTTATTAGAAAATTTATGTAAATAATATGTATTTCAATGTCTAAGTCTTCTATTCCAGATCTAGGATTCATTTATCTAAATAGTTAGACTATTTAATTTTATTACATAAGGAATTTAAGTCCATAGTATAAACATTATCAGTTCTAGGTACTCTAAATTTAAGCAATTTATCTTTAAAAACAAAACATCAGTTTTTAGAAAATTCAACAAAATAACCACCATCACATAGTTGAGAGATACTTATCAGGTTGTGTTTCAATTATTATACATAGAGTACCTTATTGATTGAGATAGCTTCTGGATCTCCAAGATTTATAATTCCAATTATTTTACCTTTGGCGTTGTCACCAAATGTCACTAATCCTCCATCATTTTGTGTTAATGTTTTAAATTTCAATGACTTCTCACTCATATTCTTGGAGTAGCCACTATCCATATACCATAATTCAATTCGGCTTCTGTGACCTGCTTTCTAAAAGGATATTCAAACAAAAGTTTTTTTTGGTATCCATATTGGATTGGGTCCAGTAGTGTTAGCTAGCAAATATCTGCAAATCCATACTTTCATTTTTTTCTATAATCAATATAATCTTTTAAATTTCATGCAACAAAGTCTTTCTTAATCCCAGATATTTGAGGTTGCTTTAAATAACATATTAATTTCATTCTTGGTAGGGTATAGACTATGTTACTGGATAAATGTTTTCCATGACAGGGTGAAAACATGACCATATGTCACAATATGACTTACTTCCCCATCAAGGTATAAATAAAACCCTAAGTTTTTGGATGAATTGTTTCCCAGGAAAGGTGTAGATACACCCCTGATTTTCTAGATGATCTGTTTTCATGGGAGAGGAGAGTCTTCCCCCACGTTTCAATTGGGGGATATTCTTAAATACACTCATTCAGGGGTTGATGTTATTATATTTGATCCCTAATGTCAAATTATAACCTGAGGATTCACATTGTTAATTTATTTAATATTACATGCTTATTTTTAAGCTCAACTGAGATTATAACATGTGTACACCCTGAATTTATTTATTATGCATGGTACTCAGTTGTTGGTTCCCTATTGAGTTTTACTCAAATTATACTCAAGAAGTCATGGTTCTTGGGTACTTGAGAATCCTTCACTATATATGGGTTAAGATAGGGTATATGCATAGTGTATCATGATTAAGTGGGTTATCTTGGTAATTATTGGTGATTGGTATGAGGTGAGACTCATAGATCATAGTAGATCCATAGTGTCTTTTATTCATTTTTGTATGGTATATGTGATCTAGCTGATGTGTGATCAATGCTGTTGTATGTCAATATTAACATGAGTCTCTATAATTGTTTTCTTAGACATTAATTTATTATTTATCATTATTTATTATTAATTAAATTCACTATAATTATATATTTATCAACGATATTTTTTTATTTTTACTATTATTCCACACTTTGATATGAGGGTATAGTCTTTTAATAGTTACACTATAGTTCACCACTATAAGAAGGTAGACATTAGTGTACAGGGAGGTATGCCTGATGTCATGTAACGAACTATGATGGTTAATGTAGAGTGATCCAGGAAAATTATATTAGAAAATGGTACTAGATCTTTTGTGATAGATATCAAAAAGTGTACCAGAGTTTTCTTCTTGCTATTTGTAGAGATGGTAGATGTGTTACTGAGGAAAATTTCATAGTTTTTGATGGATATTAGACTGGTGTGTCACAAACACCAAATTTGGTAGGATTTCTAGGTTCTTGAGGGTATGGTATTTTTATACATGGTTTTTGATTTTATAGATTTATGATTTCACCTAGTGTGATTCACTTGATTTGTGACTTTATAATTTATTGGTTTTTGGATCTTGGCCTGTTAATAAGAGGCCTTTATAAATTCATCATATTTGGAACATAGTATTAACATGACATATTCCTATCTATGTGTGATTTATATAATTGAAAATGAGATTTCCTCTATTTGATGTGTTAGAAAAAACTTATATGGAGTTTTCCCATGTAATATATTTGTGGAATTATACACATCTATACCATGATGTATTGCCTTATGATGATTAGTCTTATGGATTATACATAGACATATTTTTTATAATGAATATAAATTCTCTCTTTTATGGGATGTATAATGACCCTTAGTGGTTCAGTATAGGAATTTTATTCCTTTGTGATAAAATCCTTATGGGGGATTATAGTACTAATTCTGACAGAGAATGAGGTACTCTTATTTAAAGTGTCAACAACTACCTTTATATTTTTTATCATATATCTAATTAGTGATATTATACATAACTGAACTTTATGATTTTGGTTTTACTCAATACATATTGTCTATGATGATGTTTTTAGATACGTATAGAGGATATCGTGACTTTCAATGGGGGTAGTCACCTATGTTGATGTCGAGTGAGAATCAGTGGCCATGAGTACATTGAGAACTTTGAATGTAATTAATAATATATGTGAGACCCAAGGATAAGTGGGTTTTAGTCATTATTTTTTGTATCTTTTGGTATGGGAAAAATTAGTTTTTTCCCATGAGTTTTTTATTATGTGACACATGATTTATGGTCTTAGTGATTAGTCTTATTTTTTTCATATGCACCTTGATGTAATGGTGATATGGGTATTATGGTTGAAATGATATGTTTGATGTTCCTAAATATGCTAATACAGGGGGTGGACATGGTTTTTGAGTACCATAAATATTAGAAGCATGTATAAATTATTTGGGATATGATATTGGTGCATGAGAGGTGTTATCAAGTAAATGGTATTGAAATGGGTATGCCTTGGTTTTTTAGCAAATCACCATTAGTGAAATCGCTTTAGTGTCTAGGTTTGTATTTTTTGGTAAGAATTATAAATTTTCCTCACCCTATAAAATTAAATATGTTCTTTTGGATGAATGATGAGACAATGACCTTACATTTTTTATTTTTGGTAATGACACCTTGGTTGGTAGGTGTTCGTGTGGTAGACCATAGAATAAGTGAAAACCCTGATTTTTAAGAGGAGTGCTAAAGGTAATTCTAGTTAGAAGAGATTGACATGTGTGGGATCTTGGTCAATGTTTTAGGATTTTGACCCTATTATTTTATGATGTTTGACTAATGGTATAATTATTTGTAATTTTAGGTTGGGATATAGTAGGGTGTATAATAGTTATATTCAAATGAAATTATGGTAGTGTGCACAAGTTACATGCGATGCTTTTTTAGTTATGAATCTGAAAGAAGCCACTTATGGGATGTGGTCTAATGGAATTTATAGAGAACCTATGGGCATGGAATTTGGTGGGATATCTATGAATGAGGAGTTTGTTTTCTATGGAGATGATGACATCATGGACGGATGATTTCAGTAGTGATAGGATGAAGGGGAATGGATTAGAGGAGAGTGTCATGTATATAAAAATGGAACCTATTGAGGTTTCACTCAAGGATAAGTATAATTAATGTCTTATGATGGGGAGTGAACCATTGGGTATTGTAGGGTGTGTCCCTCATTATGAATTGAATTTCAAAGGATGTCTATGATATTGTTCTTTTGATCTAGGTATGAGATTCATTTGATGTTTTAATTTGGTTCTTAGTTCTAAGAAGAATAGTCAAGATGTAACGATCCAAACTTTCATTAATGGAAATACCTCTTGATCTAATTAAATGTCTCTTTATATAAAATTTTTATATAAAATGTCATCTTATTTGGTTTTATGTTTTTTGATTTTAAAATACTGTTATGAATAGTGAATGTAGCTAATATATCTGTTGAATAGTAATCACATGATTAGTATAAATATGGGGCTTTAACAAATCCAATTAACTTAGACAAAGGAAGTGATGACCTCATCCAGTAGACGTGCCCCATACGAATCCCATTTTTCAGATCTCAGAGAGGAGGTTGCATCTTTAGGCTTCACTCTTGACCAAGCCCAAGTAGATCTTGAATATGTTAAGCTCAAGAGGGACCGCCTACGAGAGATGTGGAAGTTGATAAATATTACCACTTGAGAAATGTTATTTGAGCCACCCCAAGAGTCTCTCACCATCGCACACCTTACTCTTCAGTCTTATGTGGGTTTTATAAGGGTTTATGTAACCGGACACTAGTACTATGGTTATGCACATTATTTTTGTCTATAATAATTAATATACTTTCATTTTATTATTGTTACCTTGTAAATAGTTTTTAAAGAACAAATAGTATTTTTAGTTAATGTTCTACTAAGTGATCTATTTTGATGAATTAATGGATTTTTTAATTAAATATTATTTTAATAAAATATTATTATTATTATTAATTTAATATTTATTAAATATAAAAGATCATATAATTTTATGAATTCAATTGTAATTTTTATAAAGGTTTGAATGCTATTTTTTCAAAACCCATGAATTTTTTATAAATGTCGGTTTTTATTTTAAAAGTGAAAATTAACATATTTAGAAAACTATTTAGATAAAATGAATATTATTTCAGGAATCAGGATGTCAAAATTATCCAATGGTGAATTTTTCATAATTTTCAGAGATAGTCAAATTTTTGGGTAAAAATTAAAAACCGTTTAAATATATAATGTGTTTGATGACATCATAATAACCCAACAGTGATGTAATAAAATACTATAAACCTTATGTTCATCCAATATATGTTTTACCATTAATATAATGTAATTTTTGGTTTTTTTTTTTATTTTACAAAGCTTTAGTGGACCCTTCAAGACTTATTAAACATTTTGTCTTTTTAAATTGTTTTCCTTGGGAGTGTGACTCACCTCCACATAAGAAACCCCATTATTTTAAGAATTTCGGACTTTGGGATTATAAAATACTGTTTTTCACTTCCCTTTTCCAAAAAACATGGGAAAAAACCATGGGCTGGTTTTTTTTTGGATTAGTTTAATGTGATGTGTCCCAACCCTATATAATAAAAAATTCCCTCACCTTTCCTATATAAACCCACCCAAGATCCCACTTCCTCCTCACTCAAAGCCTTTTGAGTTCATCCAACCTCTTCCATCCTCTCTCTAAAATCATACCAAGGTGCTCCAAGCTCCCAATAATCCTCTCTCAATCCTCTATCAAGCCTCTATCAAGCCTCTCTCAATCCTCTCTCAAGCCTTTGGAAGCACGCTTCCGTGTAAGGGTTTTTCTTCCTTTCTCATATTTGTTCAATATAATTTAAATTGTTATGCCCTTTTCATTTCAATTATAAATGTTTTGATATGGTTTCTCACCTCCCCCATAATTCCCTCTTTATGTTTTAATGATCATATACCCCTTTGTCTCCCATTAAATGCCTCTCACGTACACCCTTTAGTTTACCGAAATTCCGAAAGGAATTTCTCTCTCCTCATTGACATTCAAGAAATACATTTGTATCTTGAATATAAATTCCACTAAATTTCTTGGGACATGTATCTATATAACCCCCTTACTATCCATGTCATTTAAATTTGATGAGACACCCATTTCTCTCTCATCAACCATTTTTATGAGTTCTTATGTCACGTCATTATGCTGCCGAAATTGCATCGTGCTTTTCCAAGCCAAAGTCATTGTGTAGTGAATATGATGCCCTTTTATCTGTCAAGGGTTTTCAGATTTATGAATATTTACTTATTTTTTAAAGAGTTTCATGTATTTATTCCACATTCTTTTATCCTAGAATAAAATATTATGTTGAATGATTCAATATTTTATGATCCATGTGGCACACTTATACATGAAATGAAATGATTAAGAAGGGTGCGCCCTGATAGTGCTCCAATGCATTGGGTAAAGTATAGTATCATGATACATCATGTGCAATGAGTGTTTACTCATACTAATTCAAGTGCAATGAGGGTTTATTCGTGCTTCATGTGCAATGAGGGTTTACTCATTATCCATGTGCAATGAGCCTTGGCTCATGCTAATTACATGTTAAGTGTTGTTGCTAAATTTCCATGTTAGGATTATCATGCTTTATCATACCTTTATGTTTATTCTTCTATTGTGCTCTATCTATATTCCTATTGTCTAACATGTATTTTATTCTTCATGTTAATTCATGATTAGTCCCTTACTGGGCTTTGCAGCTCACCCTTTTTTATACATGTCCTCAGGTTATCCCATGCAATGCTAAGTACAAGGGAATGTAGTTGTCATGTAAGGGAATTTAACAATAAACATGTTGTATTTCATGTTTTAAGTTGTTATGTAATGATCCTAATACCCAAAGACACTAGAACTCTCGATATTCTATGTTTTATCAATTGAAGTCTATGTAATAAATTATGTTTAGTTGTGTAATAAAAAGCAGGGTTGTCATAGTTGGTATCAGAGTATAGGTTTAGTTATTTTTGGGATTCGGATTAGAAAACCCTATTAAAGCCATAGATACAAGAATAAGTATAATAAAAACATCCCTATGTTTTGTAGAGAATTGAGTAAGTGGTTTATCAAGAAAATATAGCCATGTCTGGATATGAGTAGGTAGAGGAGGCTCTGGCACAGATGTATCCTAGGGGTAAAACCTGAAAACACCACTTTGAGCTAGACTCGAATGAGAACTGGTGCACGACATCGGGCCTTTCTGCACTCTTGGTTACAACACTCTCAGGGGATATGCTTTGGTAAATTCACAAGCTTATTATGAACCATTATTAAGGGATAAAAAATGATCTAAGAATATATGTTAGAATGTAGATCATGGATAACATAGACTGAAACCAATAGATTCATATGTTAAGTAAATAAAAGTTATTTATAAGTCATCATTTTTTCCCTTATATTACCCTTTATGTGTTACCCCTAAATTTTCTTTTATTTCATCCAATGTCCGGTAATAGGAGGACTCGAGCTAACAACCTATGTGAAGATCAATGTGATGAATGTACTAATTAGATGCCCAATCCAATGGGAGCGAGAATCGTGAACTTTTTCATGCTTCTCTCTCAGCTAAATCAATTATTGAATAGAAACAAGGTTCAAGAGGATTGTTCAAACCCCCTAAGAAATAACAAGTATCTATCGAGAGTTTCATGGGACAAAGGCCTCCTACTTTTAATGGATCATCTGATCCCTCAATCGCGGAACAATGGATCAACTCCATTGAAATTATATTCTCTATCCTTCAATGTTTTGAACAATAGAAGTTTCTCCTGGCTGTTTATCATATGGAGGGTAAAGATGATTAATGGTGGATGTTGGTCAAAAATACAAATCTTGAGGAGGAGATCGAGGCATTGGAATGGAAAGATTTTTTGAAGATGTTTTTTGATAAATATTTTCCACACACCCTCCGGATTAAGATGGAAATGGAATTCCTTGCCATCAAGAAAAAAAGATTACAAATATATTAGAGCATTCGAGGAAAACATCACAAGGCTTGCACGATACGCCTCCAGTTTTGTTGTTACCCACGAATACAAGGTTGATCGCTTCTATGATGGGCTGAAACCAAGCCCGTGGAATGTGATGGAGATATGTGACATTGATAGCTATGAGGAAATTATCTGATGGGCCCTCATGGTCTAAATGGAGATCAGAGAATCTAAAGGGTATCATGGGGATAATAATCATAAGGTGGACTTAAATGTTAGTGGTCCGATGGAAAAATCCAACGGTGCTGAGAAGATCCATCACCCCACTTTCCATAGGTGTGTAAAGAAGCACCCCAGAAACTGCCTGAAGGGGATGAAGAAATACTTTAGTTATAGAAGAGAAGGGAACCTGGATATTAACGGTCGGCAAGAAAGACCCACAGCTGCGACAGAGTAGAGGAATGCTCTGTTCGAACCTCAACGCATGGTTAATTGCTATAACATCAAAGAACTAGGGCATCTGGGAAATCATTTCCCTAAGGAAAGGGTTTTCAGAGGCAACCAGCAACCTCCAAGGAAACGAGGTTAAGCTTTTTCCATCACTACTATCGATGTGAACCCCGACAATGAAGTGGTGACAGGTACACTAGTTATTCATTGAAGAATAGTGAACTTAATTTTTGATTCAGGTTCTATGGATTCTTTTATATCTTGAATGTTTAGTAGAAAAATCCAACCACCACAACAAGTCATGGAAGTGAAGATTTCGGTGAGTATGAAAAATGGGGAAATCATTGCATCCCATGAATATAACTCCTCACATGTCATAAAATGTGGATTAATCTTCTCGAAGAACCTCTTCATACTCCCTCTAGTGGAATGTGTTGAAATTTATGGCATGGATTGGCTTTACTTATATAGATCCAAGATAAATTTCTGTGAGAGGTAAATCACTCTCTATATAGAGAATTGACCCCTGATTCATTACAAGTGCAAGGAGGAAGATGAACCTTCTTTAGCTCCATCATCTCAAGCATGGATATTACTGCCCTATAAACACACATATCTATCTTAGATTATTGATTCTAAGGAGGCAACCATCCTAGAAGACCTGCCTATTGTGATGGAATTTGTAGATGTGTTTCTTGAGGAATTGCATGGTCTTCCTAATATAAGAGATGTTGAATTCTCAATTGACCTTATACCTGGGGCATTCCCAATATCCAAGACTCCGTATAGAATGGCTGTTGTGGAGCTTGAAGAGCTGAAGAAACAACTACAAGAGAATTTGGATAAAGGGTTTATACGCCCAAGTACTTCACCATGGGGTTCACCAGTCGTACTTGTCAAGAAGAAGGATGGGTCAATGCCCCTTTTCATCGGTTATCATGAGCTTACAAAAATCACAATAAAGAAAAAGTATCATCTCCCATTAATTGATGACTTTTTCAATCAGCTGTGTGGAGCACAATACTTCTCTAAGGTGGATTTGGGGTCGGGATAATATCATGTAAGGGTGTAGAAGGAAGATATCCCCAAGACTTCTTTTTTCACAAGATATGGGAATTATGAATTCATAGTAATGCCTTTCGGACTCACTAATTCTCCATAAATCCTCATGGACATGATGTATAGAGTATTTATAGATTACCTTGACAAATTTTTGGAAGCCTTTATAGATGATATTCTGATATACTTCAAAACCAAGGAGGATCATGGGGATCATCTAAGAACTGTACTAGAGACCTTGTGAAAGGAGAAGCTCTATGAAAAGTACTGCAAGTGTGAGTTCTGGTAGAAAGAGTTCTCATTCTTGGGCCATATAATCACAAGCAATGGGATATCTATGGATCCCTCCAAAAAATATGCAATTTAGGGATGGTGGAGGCCAACATCGATAATGGATATCCGTAGCTTCTTGGGGTTAGCGGCATATTATCGACGATTTGTGAGAAATTTCTCATAATTTTCCCACCCTCTTACCAAGCTAACTCGGAAGAGAGTAAATTTTTCTTGGAGTGATGAATGCGAAGAAAGCTTCAAGGAGTTGAAAAAGAGGATTATCACTACACCCGTGATCACTTTACCCACAAGTGGAGAACTTTTTGTGGTATTCAGGGATGCTTCAAAGAAGGGCTTGGGATGTGTGTTGATGAAAAATGAAAAATTCATTGTATATGCTTGAAGGAAATTGAACGTTCATGAACAGAACTATCCAACACATGACATCAATTTGGCTGAAGTGATCTTCACTTTGAAAATTTAGCTGCATTTCGTTTTTGGGGAGAAGTGTGAAACATATACGGACCACAAAACCCTCAAGTATATATTCACATAGAAAGAGTTGAACATGTTCCAATGAATATGGTTAGAGAAGATCAATGACTATGACTTCTCAATCCATTACCACCCTGGGAAAGTGAACAAGGTGGAGGATTCCCTAAGTAGAAAGGACCAATCGATTTTGTCATTGATGAGAATTGAAAAGTATTCAATCTTCTTAGATTTGATGAAGATGGACATGGGAATCATAATGAAGGGAACATCATCAATACTTTCACAAATGATTTCTCAACCATCACTTTTAGAAAGGTTAAAGTATGCTCAAAAGGATGATGTGGGAATTCAGGAAAAAGTGGAAGCTATCAGAAAAAGGAAATCCTTGGAGTTTAAGGTTAATGAAGAAGGAATTGTGAGATTTGGTAAAAGATTATGTGTTCCATCACGTCCGGAGCTGAAGAAGGAACTTTTGGATTATGCACATAGTTCAAATTTCTCTATTCACCCAGCAAACGCAAAGATGTATCGAGATCTTCGAGAGCATTACTGGTGGGATAATATGAAGAAGGAGATCGCTGAATATACATCAAAGTGTATGGTGTGTTAGCAAGTGAAGGCAGATAGGCAGAAGTCTAAGGTGATGATGCAACCATTTCCCATACCAGAATAGAAATGGGAGAACATCACTATGGACTTTGTCACCGGAATTCCAAAGAAATCCAAAGCTAACAATGCAATCTAGGTTATTTTGGATCGTCTTACAAAGGTTACACACTTCATTTTTATTCAGGAGGATTTCTCACTGGATAAACTATCACAGATATATATCAGGGAATTGGTAGGGCTTCATGGAGTACCACTATCTATTGTGTCTGATCGAGATCTAAGATTCACCTCTATATTTCGGAAGAGTCTTCAACATGCTCTGAATACTGAAGCAAACATTAGTATGTCCTATCATCCACAAACCGATGGTCAATCCGAGTGGACTATCAAAAAACTTGAGGACATGTTGAGAATGTGCTCAATGGAATTTAAAGGAGGATAGGATAAACATCTTCCTCTGGTTGAGTTATCTTATGATAATAGTTTCCACTTGAGCATCCAAATGGAACCATATGAAGCCATTTATGGGTAAAGGTGAAGAACACCGGCGTGTTGGGATGAGATCGGTAAGAGTAAGTTGCTTGGACCAGAAATGGTCGAAGAAATGGTGGAGAAGGTGAAAACCATTCAACAGCATATCAAGGTAGCCCAGGGTCGATAGAAGAGTTATGTAGATAACCATCGATGAGACCATGAGTTTAATGTTGGAGACATGGTATTTCTAAACATATCTCCATGGAAAAAGGTCATGAGGTTAGGAAAGAAATGCAAGTTATGTCCATGGTACATTGGTGCCTTCAAGATTCTTGATCTTGTCGGGGTTTTGGCCTATCGACTAGCACTTCCACCTACCATGGCCAATGTACATGATGTTTTTCATGTATCCCTTTGAATGAATTACATATCGGACCGTTCTCATGTACTCTCTTCAGAGGTGGTATAGTTAGAAGATGATCTTTCTTATGAGGAGAAACTAGTGAAGATCATAGATCGTAGAGAAAAGGTTCAATGAAATAAGACAATGCCCCTCGTCAAGATATTTTGGTGAAACCACAAGTTTGAAAAAGAAACATGGGACTCAGAGGAAATGATGAAGCAGAGTTACCCACATCTGTTTTAGTGTGGGAAAAGGAAATTTCAAGGGTGAAATTTCTGAAGGGGGGAAGAATGTAACGACCCAAACTTTCATTAATGGAAATCCATCTTGATCTAATTAAATGTCTCTTTATGTAAAATGTTTATATAAAATGTCATCTTATTTGGTTTTATGTTTTTGGATTTTAAAATAATATTAATAATTGTGATCATTTTTAATATATTTATTGAAAATTTATCACATGATTAGTATAAATATATTACTTTAACAGATCCAATTTACTCAGACAAAGAAAGTGATGGCCTCATCCAGTAGACGTTCCACATACAAATCCCATTTTTCAGAGCTCGAAAAGGAGGTTGCGTCTTTGGGCTTCGCTCTTGATCAAGCCTAATCAGAGCTTGAATATGGTTAGCTCATGTGGGACTGCATATGAGAGATGTATAAGTTTATAGAGATTACCACCCGAGCAATGCTATCTTAGCCACCCCTAGAGTCTATCACCATCACACAATGTACTCTTCCATCTTATGTTGGTGTTATAAGGGGTTATTTAACAAGACCCTAGTACTATGTTTATGTACATTATTTTTGTATATTATAATGAATATATATTCATTTATTATTGTTACCTTGTAAATTTTTTTTAAAGCACAAATAGTATTCTTAGTCAATGTTCAACTAAGAAATCTATTTTGTTGAATTAATGGATTTTTGAATTAATTAATATTTTTAATAAAATATTATTATTATTATTAAATTAATTTTTATTAAATATAAATGATCGTATAATTTTATGAATGTAACTGTAATGTTTATTAAGGTTTGAAATCCATTTTTGTCAAAACCCATTAATTTTTTATAAATGTCAGTTTTTTTAAAAAAATTCAAAATTATCATATTTATAAAATTATTTATATAAAATGAATATTATTTCTGGAATCAGGATGTTGAAGTTATCCAGTGGGGAATTTTTCATAATTTTTTGAGACAGTCAAATTTTTGGGTAAAAATTAAATACTGTTTAAATATATAATGTGTTTTATGACATCATAATGACCCAATAGTGATGTAATAAAATACTATAAACATTATGTTTTCTCAATATATGTTTTATCATTAAAATAATGTGATTTTGAGTTTGTTTTATTTATTTTACAATACATTAGTGGACCCTTCAAGAGTTATTATACATTTTTTCTTTTTAAATTGTTTTCCTTGGGAGTGTGACTCACCTCCACATAATCAACCCCATTATTTTAAGTTCAGACATTGCCTATATAAAATATTATTTTCCACTTCCCTTTTCCAAAAACCATGGGCAAAAACCATGGGATGTTTTGTGGTTTGGATTAGTTTAATGTGAGGTGTCCCAAACCAAAATAATAAAGAATTCCCTCACCTTTCCTATATAAACCCACCGAAGCTCCCAATTCCTCCTCACTCAAAGCCTTTTGAGTTCTTCCTACCTCTACCCTCATCTCTCTAGAATTCTCCCAAGGTTCCCCAAGATCCCAACAAGCCTCTCTCAAGCCTCTCTCAAGCCTTTGGAAGCACACTTCCAAGTAAGGGTTTTTCATCCTTTCTCATTTTTTTTCCAATATTCTTTAAATTGATATACCCTTATAATTTCAATTATAAATGTTAGGGTATGGTTTTTCACCACTCTTTTCCAAGCCAATGTTATTTGGTGATGAATACCATTCCCATTTATCTATTAAGGGTATTCTCCTTTATACATATTTAATTATTGTTTAAGGATTTTCATTTATGTATTACACATTAATTTATCATGGAATAAAATATTATGTTGAATGATTCAATGTTTTATGATCCATGTGGCCCACTTATGCATGAAATAAAATGTTTACGTAGGGTGAGCCCCGATAGCGCTCCAATTCATTGGGTAAAGTATACTATCACGATACGTCATGTGCAACGGGTGTTTACTCATACTAATTCAAGTGCAACGAGGGTTTACTCCTACTTCATGTGCAATGAGGGTTTACTCATCCTCCATGTGCAATGAGACTTGTCTCATGCTAATTCAATGTTAAGTGTTGTTACCACATTTCCATGTTATGATTATCATTCTTTATCATGCCTTTATGTTTATGCTTCTCTTGTGCTCTATTGATATGCCTATTGTCTAACATTTATTGTATTCCTCATGTGATTTCATGATTATTCCTTTACTGGGCTTTACAGCTCACCCTTTTCTTATGCATGTCCTTAGGTTATCCCATGCAATCCTAAGTACGAGGGAATGTAGTGGTCATGTAAGGGAATTTTTCAATAAAGATGTTGTATTTCATGTTTTATGTTGTTATGTAATTATCCTAATCACCAAAGACACAAGAACTCTCGATATTCTATGTTGTATCAATTGATGTTTATGTGAAAAATTATGTTTAGTTGTGTAATAAAAAGTAGGGTTGTCATACATGACCGGTCATTTTAGGTGATAATGGATGGAGTGTAGGCCATAGAGATATGACCTCCTATGTGTATGTTCATGAATATGATGTGAACAATTGTTTAAAGGTTGATGTGGTTTTTGGATACTAGTGATCAATTGATTATAAATTATCTGGTTCTATGTAAAATATCATATTTAATAACCAAATTTTGTATTGTATTTATTCTATTCATTTTCACTAGACTTGGCATGGCTTCGATGCATTCTGAGCATGTGTGGGATCATTGGTTCATAGCTACATGGGGTGAGAGAAAAATGGATGGCTTGGTTTGTTGATGATCCAATAGTAATCATTACTCTAAGAGTTATATTTATACTTCTATGTGAGTGTTTTCATGATCTCGAGAAGCCTTAGAATGTTAAACAATCATGATCGAGTGATGAGATGGCGCAATAGAAGGTCCACTCAATCATTTTCAAGAATGGTCTATCATATGAGTATTGATCAATGCATTTATATATAATGGAGTTCAGTGAGATTGAAACCACATCAAACATGTCGTTAGGCTATTGATAATGTGTTTTAATAGGTGATTCACATTGTAGGAAGCACTAGAGATAGAAATCAGAACATTATGAGCATAGTGTCATGGAATAGAGCTCTATAAACCTATTGATAAATAATTTTATGATAATATATTGTATATATATGGGTGGGTTTGTGTAAGAATCATCTCGGTGTTTTGGTGATAACGATGAGTGGTGCATCAATGTTTAATGAATAGTGTGCCTCATGTTTAGAGAGGTGAAGTGGAAGCTTGTTTATCATTCATGGTTAGAACACATAGAATTTAGCTTGAATTGAAGACTGATTTAGGTGGAGGATAATGTTTGAGGACTATTTTCAATTCTTCGGGATGAAACGTTCTATGAGGAGGATTTTATAAAACACCAAACCTATTTAAGTTTTCAATTATTGAGGAAATTTTAATTTTTAGTTTGTGGGGGTTCGTTTTCTAAACTGAGATTCAGATCAAGAATCTATGAGTTATTATAAAGACCCAAAAACTTTAAAAATAAATATTATATATTGGTTGAAAAATATTCAAAAAATAATATAATAATCCTTGACACAATATTTTAGGTCTAGTGCCTTTGGAAACATGGATATATAAACAACTTTTTCATAAGTGAACTACATCATCTTCCAATATGTTCTTCATAACTACAGCCCTTCTTATAAATATCAAATATAATACCTTTATACATAACCTAGGGAAAAGAAACATAAGAATGGGTGAGATCGGATGCACAGTAATGGTATACATGGGATATATAAACATAATATGATCATAAGGATATGATAACATGTGATTTGTCCTGAAAACCATACCCTACATATCATTTATCACAAACAAGAGTCATATAATAAATTAGGGTAGTTTATAAGACATGAATCTTGAATGAATCAATGGACCTAATTGATGATAGAATAACATTATTAGAAGACATATATTTTTGGAATACACATAAACACATAAAATCTTATTTCAAGGATATCCACCAACACATTCATAACATGTTCTTCATGGGATAACCACCCGTTTTCTTGCTTCAGTATTGGGATAACCTATCGTGCACCCTCTTTCGGTCTTGGGATGACATCCCATGTACCAGATTTTGGGAATGGTATAACCACTCATGTTCTCTCTTTCAGGATTGTGATAACCTCCCATGTACCCTATTTTGGGATTAGTATTACCTCCCATGTACCCTTGGAGCTTATGTAACCCGATTCATTACCCAATGTATTGGATGGAGATATAGGTCACACCCTCAATATAATACCCACATTTGTGTTCCATGAGATCATAAAAAATTCATTATATCATAACCCATGATAATTAAATGGGTTTCATAAACATTCCACCATAACATAACTCATTTAAAGATATGTGTTTTATTAACATTTCATCTTTTTATAATATAATAACCCATGGAAAAGAAACGTGTTTCATAAATAAAACCCATGGAAAAGAAAATGGATCCATAAAAATCGTGTCATAATAATCATAAATAATCTATATAAATAATTATTATGGTATCCTTGGATCATATCCATAGAAAAATATTAAGTAACAGTAATGTATTTCATCATAGATGGAAAATTATTTTGAAAGAACACATAGAAAATTTCATGAGAAAAATATCCTTTAAACTTTGAAATAACGTCTTTAAAATATGAAAACTTCCCAAATATTAAAGAAAAAAATTATTTTAATATAAAATTAAACAAAAATTAATATATGTTTTAAATCATTGAGTGGTATTTCTGGTGTAAAATAGTGTTTATTCTATACATGCTAAAGTAAATATTCCTTATAGATTTTATATAAAAATCAAAATTACATAATTTGGAAAATGATGAAAAGATTCCATTAGAACCATTTTTTTAAATAAAAACATGTGTAAATATGAATTAAAACAATATTTTTAGAATAATAAAAACATTATTTAAAACATTTTTAGAAAACATGTACATTGAAGAAAATGGTTATTGACTGAACAGAAAAATTAATTCATTCATCAATAAAATCATTATTTTGAACTATTGAGTAACTAAATAGAAGAAAATGAAAGGAAAACATGTAATTTATAGAAATAAACTTATTATAATAAAATAAAATATTTTTTTAGAGTTATATTATAATATTTAATCATTGGAAACTAAATCATAAATAATCCCAATAAAAAATGGGATTGTAAAATAAAACATTTACCGCTTTTGTAAATTTTTAATTGTATGACCCAATAAAGATGTAACCTTATATGGATAATTATAACACCTTATTTTCATGATAATAATCATAAAATACATTAAAGTATGTATATACACTACAAAAAAGATATAAGTGGTGAACATGGAAGGTGTCCCATGGAAATATAAGTTAGATGAAAATCCCTTATTAATTGGGTAATGTTTAAATTGTAAGAACAATTAAATAATAACATAAAATGTATCATTAAATATAATTATATTAATGATATAACATGTAAAATGGATTTTATATACACCTCATTAAATAATATAGGTTCATAATAAAACATATGTCCCAAAGAAGACAATTTGAGACAAAAATCCCTTACTATAGATCTGACATTATTTGTACATGTTTAAACCTATTTTATAATAAATATATATTTATTATAAATAAATTAAAAATCCATAATTAAATATATAATACCATATATGAGTTACTTATAACATTTTATGACCTTTTTATTTACAATTCATTACTAAAATCATTATTCTAGGTGATAACTGTTTCATTTTTCACATATGTTTTGGTTCAGTAGTTTCGGTCCTTGTAATTTAATAATGGTTCCATAATCTATAAATTTTATACTTTATATAAATTTCAAATATATTTTTTATATATTTATTAATATTAATCCTTAAATGTTGTATATATAAAATATATTACACCATTTTTGAAGATGGTAAGTCGTACATACACATTAACGTTATTTCTATTTTCTTGATGGAAAGGAAAAAAAGAACGGTAGATAGTATTTCACATTAAAATAATCATTTTTATATCATAAATATCATATATATTTATTAAAACTATACTTATTATCATCCATGTAAAATAATAAAAATTAATCACATCGCTTCATTAAGGTCATAGTCCACATGTACACACGAGTTACATTACTATTTTCCAATGGATTAGAAGGTATAAAGGTAGTAGTGATTTTAAAATATAGTAGAATTTATATTTAATAAATATCATATATATATATATACATTAAATCCTTCACTATATACATCCTTGAGATTTGGTGATGTAAAATGAATTACATCAGTTTGCGAAGTAGTAGTCTGTTATACACATAGTCGACAATTTAGTTTCCCATTTGATGGAAAAGGATGTAATGCCATGATATTTTTAAATAGGAACATCATGTTAGAAATAATGTGTGACATGAAACACAAAAAATATATTAAAATATAACACCATCTTACTCAATGATATATATTTTTTTAAATAAATTTTATCCCTTCAATAGCTTGTGATTTATGCAACATCATGTTTAAAAGATACGTGACACTCTATTAAAATATTATTGTTTACACATGGCCTTTATAACCAAGCAATTAAGTTGGAGGGTATGAATTAGAATATCTAAATTATGTAAATTATATGGTTTATACATGTATAAAATAAATTCAATGGTTTTCTATTGTATATAAATAAAATAAGAACCATTTAGAAGAAAAAGAATTGTTTTCTGGAAAAAAAATTCTAAAATATGGTAAAGTCACGCTTTTCCCACATAATTTATAATTAATTTTTAAAATATTTAGAAAATTTATTTGGAAAAATATAAATAATTATTTAAATATACTTTTAAAAAATTATATTTCGGGGAATTTTGAAAATTTTCTCAAAAGATAAATATTTTGGTGAATAATGAAAAATACAAGTTTTTATTATGAAATTGCATTTCCTTTAAATCCGTTAAAATCTATAACCTTGTTTTAATATGGTCGTAAAAGTAAATTTAGTTCAATTAAATATTTATTAAGATATTTTTTTCATTTTAATCAATTTTATATTGATATTTTTATAATAACATTATAAACATTGAACATTTTCTCTTTGCAAACTTGTATTCTCATCTCGTCTATGGGATTAATTTAAATTTAAAATTTTCCACTTCTGTTAATGGAATTTGAAAAAATTAAGAAAATATTTTGAATAATTATAATTTATGTTATATAATAATTAAACTTAATTTTTTCCATAATTAATAGTAAAAATAGTAAAAATTATTTATTGCAGTTAAGGTAAAAAAATGGATTTATATAGGGGTTAAATAAAAAAATAAATGTTAAAAATGACCAGAAACAATAAAATACCCATTTTACATCCATATTTCTGCCTTATATCTTATATTTTATATAATGTAACATTTTTTATCCTTGTTACAAGTGAAAAACGTGGGTAGACCTTTTTTAATAAAATTATAAGTGTGCTATTCATCACACATTTAAAAGGCCGCCCCCTCTCCTCTCCTCTTCACACTTATAAAACCAAATAGTTCATTAAATACCTAAAAATTTAACTTCTTTAAATCCCTTATCTAATCTATAATCCTTATATTTTTTATAAATTCAACCTAGGAAGGCTTTTTGTGAAAACAAAAAGTAGTTTTCTGAAGAAGAGGTAATGTCCAGAACCGAGCATTTTATTTTATTTCCTCCACCAAATTATTCAATTATAATTAAAACATCATAATATAACAACATAATTATATTACATATAATTATATGTTTTTATTTTCATTTCATGATTAATGTCTATATCCTCTTACATAAAATGTGTTATTAAATCATCATTCATGTGTACAACGGACTACCACCTCGCGAACTGATGTAGCTTGTTTTCCATCACAAACTTTTAATACTAGATGTAATGATATATTTAACATATTTATAGGATCATTAAAATATTAATATAACTATTTAATTATTATATCACATATACCATTTTACTTTTCATTTCGTGAGGGATACAATGATGTCGCTCAAGTGTATGAAAGACTACTACCTCACGAAGCTATGTTTTCATAGTTTGTTTACAATTTACATGAAAGGTTGTAAGGAAAAAAGGTAATGAGTATATATGATATTTTTTTTCGAATAATAATTATGTAAATATAATATCACATCTATCTTTTTACCTTCAATTCCATTGGAAAACAATAACATAACTCGTGTGTACGTGTTGATTACTACCTCCACGTACCTATGTGAAATTTTTTCATTTTATTATTATACATGCATAGTAATAAGGATGGATTTTATTAATATAAATTATATATAAAACATAATGATGATTTTTTAAAGGTAAATTAATATTTATTTTCCTTTCATTCCATCCTGTGAGAAAAAATAGAAACAACGTTCATGTGTATAAATGGCATACAATCACCAAAAATGGTGTAATCCATTTTATTTTTAAAAAATATATAGATTAATATAATTAATTATATAATGAATATATATTATATTTATATAATTTTTAAAACTATTTATATTATGTAACAATTATCAAATTAAAAGTACCATAATTACCAAACCAAAACATACTTCAAAAATGAAGTAACTATAACCTGAAACAGTGCTTTTAACAAAGAATTACTAATAAATGACTGATAAAATAATATAAGAAAATCATATATGGTATTATATATATTATTATGGTTATTTAATATATTTATAATAAACCTAAATTTATTACACATGATTTTTGGACACATACGATGAAATTTGAACAAGTGGCAATGGTTTCTCATCTCACTTTTACTTCCATGAGACAAATGTTGTATTAACCAATTATTCCCTTTATATTGTGTATATAATTACAATTTGATATGTTATATAATGAATATATTTGTATTAATTTTTATCAAATTTTTAGTTAATTTTATTTATTTTATATGTCTTATAATTCAAAAGCTACCAAAGTGGTAAGGGTTTATTTCACAATCTCATTATTATTTGGGATTGTTTCTGTTTACTTCTCCCATGGAGGAATTATTTGATATTTCTATGTTGAAATAAATATATTTTCTTCACCTATAGTTATTCATGAACTTTTTTAATAAATAGTATCATTATTTCAACTTCTTTTTACATAAAATTGTTTTGAAAATATCTTTAATAAAATATGACTTTATTTCTCTCTTCGGTCAAAAAGACTATTGCATCAAAACCCATTTTTTATAGAAATTTTTTTAGAAATATTTGTAAACTTATAAAAATTATTTATTAAATATTTTTTTAAATATTTTTTTATAAAATATTTTGAAAGGAATATTTATATGATTTTCAAAATAATTCTCGTTTAGATTTTTTCTAATATGTGAAAGGATTATTTGTTTTAACATATAAAAAATGAATATAATTTTCCACCATCATGACCTAAAAATGTTTAAATTATTATTTTTCAATTTTAAAAATGATATTTTCAATGAAAAATATTTTCAAACTGTTTCATGAACTTTTTTAAAAGGTAATTTTCAAAATCTAAAGGTTATTTTTCTCAAAAATGATTTTAAGGATATTTCTATGGTATTTATATTCATCAATAACATCAAATTTATATTTTGGTTATGATAAATTAAGGATATATTGTGTTGATTACATTTTTATTACTTTTCTAGATGGTTTATGATTAGTTTTATTGGGGATATACTACTTTATTTTCATTCTCCATTTTATAATGGATTGTTTATGATTATGTTTATTGATTGGGGTAAGTATTATCATTTCTTATGTTATATTTTCAATAAGAATGTTTATATTGATTATGTTTCACCCATTTCATATGATGATTTAATTGTACATTATACATAAGAAACAGGGCCTATGCATTAGAAGGACTCATGAGACAAACTAGATTGAGTTTTTTCTGATACCTTGCACATTTATTTAGATTTCTTAACATAATTCTTCAATTATATGTTTTAGATGACTGGTGTTATTCATTCCATCATTATGAATTCAATTATTGATATTCCAAGTGATTATTTGATTACATAGAATATCAATGACTAACTTTTCATGATCATGTGATTATTTATATGGAATTATTTGATAATAATTTATTATTTACATATTATGCCCAAGTTATTGGTTAAATAATAATTTTTTTTCAGTTATTTACCTTTTCATGTTGACTATTCCTTATTTATAACTAGATTTTTCTTCTAATATTACCCTTACTAAAAATCTTAGCTCACCCCTTTCTTATTTTTTATTTTCACCAGGATTCAAGGAAGTGTTTCTTGTTGGATATTCATGGATACACTATGTGGAATAATAGTGTTATTAAATAAAATAATTTGTGTACTTTATGTTTGAAATTGTAATTATAATTTCAAGTACGTATCTAGATTACTAAAAGTACTAAATTATTCAGTAATTTGTGATTTAGTACCTTATTTATTATAATAATGTAATAAATTAGACACCAGCTCTATGCTACCTGGGTCGGGGTCGCTATAGTTTGAATCAAAGGATGTTTAGTAGAAACCATTGTAACTAGATTTAAGAAAACATGTATTATGGAACATAAGAATTTGACGATATGTATAGAAGAACATCTTAATGTCTTGGTGTGGAATATATTATGTGGTTTTCGAAGAAATACATCCTTTTCTAGATAATACATATTGATGTGATTCTGGCATAGATGTTCCAAGGCGTAATAACTCTGAAAAGGGTGCATTGCGATTGACCCTATTCTCCCCTAGTGCATGAAAATGGGCTTTAATACACACTTTCTTTAAACTCATGTAGGATATTATTAGTATAATTAACAATTAACCCAGAAACCATTATGAAGGATTTTACAAAAAAGTATCCCCAAATAAATAATTTTTATGATTATCATACTAGATATGAATATATTTTTCAATTTATTTTAATTATTTCAAAAAATTTGTGATTTTGAATTATATTTCATAATTCTATAATATAATCTATTGTATGAAACTGTTTATAAGTGGAAAATAATTGAAGGAATTGGAATTATATCAATTCACATAATCTGATGATTAATAATGATCATTTATTTGATGGGATTAGGCCAATCCTTCAAAGGTAATTAGTCTACCAAATAATATCATCATACGCAGATATAATATCATGTGATATCAATTTAAAGAATGAATTCTCAAAGTATTATGGATTCAAAGGGAAGAAGAAGAATAATAGGATGGTAGAGAGAAAAATAAATAAGTGAAAGAAGGGAAAGAAGTATTTTCCCACATGTGATAACTGTGGAAAGAAACACTTTGTCCCTTTCTTGAATGGAAAGGTAGTTTTCTAGAAGTGTAGAGAGAAATGACATCATGGTCATGATTTAAAGGGAAAGAAATAAATTTCAAATGTTCAATTTTTTCGCTATATGGAGATGGGGAAATATTTAAATGAATTACCCAAATTTAAAGGGAATATACCTCAAAATAAGATAAGGGTTAATGTTAAATCTTATTCTATTACTATAGAATAAGTGGTATGATTAATGTTATTGTGTTTAGATTCAATAATTATTTTATATAAGTATTTTAATCAAAGATATTATAGTTATAACAATTATTAAATGTATATGTTTTGAACTGTAGTAGTATTTCCTTAAGGAATTGAAAGAATATGTTGAATGATACTAAGAAAATTGATTCAATGGAAAGTTCAACTTCTGGTAAAACACGTGATTGATGAAGGATAACACTTAATATGTAACAATTGGTGATATAATAAATATAAAGTTTTTTTTCATAAAGGTATTGGTAAAATTTAATGTTTATCTAATCATTGATGTTGATTTAATTATGAGATTTTATAATTTGGAAACATTATAAGAATTATATTAATATGGTTTTAGAAAAAGGATAACTTGAATAACCGGTGAGAACATGTCATATTCAGAATGGACACATCACTTGAACTAACAACTGAGGAATGATAAGGGTTTAACACCTACCAAGGTCCTACGTGATGTCCTGGTTAATATTTCATTATTTGTGGTAAAATTATTTGATGCATAAATAATAATTTTGAACCAGATGTGTTACTGTTGAGGTTTAGGGATTAATTTATTATATTTGATAACTTTTAATAACCATATTGGTTTTGAGAAATATTTATAAATATATGGAAAGACTTTTCATTCTTTTATATATCATATGATGCATGAAAACTTAATTTTAGTTCTTTAAGCATAAAAACATATTATATTTTAATTTCTTATAGTCATAGATGAAGTGGAAAATGATCAAAGAAATCCCAAAGGTATAAATTGTTCCTATGAAATATAAATATATCATGTAAATATATTTTTATATATTCTTAGTCTAGATGGTAAAAGAATTTCTCAACTCTAATAAAATGATATTAATAAAAATGATATACTAATACCTTATTTTATGTTGAACCGATGGGTTTTTAAATCATCACACATTTATGAATTTTTTGTCCCTATCTTTCCATTTATTATTCACTTTCTTATGATTAATTTCCTCTAACACTCTCTATAATTATTTACGCTTTTCATCTGTGTACATATCTTCACATTCCACTAATTTTCTTCTATATAGAAACCTAGCTATGTTTTTTTCTATATTACCATTATACTTACAATTATTTATTATTAAGAGGATATTTTTTTAAACCTCCGATGATATGGGGTTTCAATAAGATAATTTTCAAAAATTAAAACCGATGAAATTTAAGATCAAGATTAAATTTTTAAGATGAAATTCATTTAAAAGCATAGAATGTAACATCATGATATTTTAAAATAGGAATATAATATTAGATATCATGTATGACGTGAAATATAAATATTAGAACGAAATATAAAACTCCAATACATAAAAATAATTTTTTTTCAAATAGATTCAATCTCTTCGTTGGATTGTGATGCACACAACACCGGGTTAAAATGATACACGACACTGTTAAAATATTATTCTTTAAACATTACCACTAAAATCAATCCATTATGTTAGTGGTTATGAATTAGAATAAATAAATTAAGAAATTGAGATTTTTAAAATATTTAAAATTTAAATTAAATTTTTATATATTTATTAGAAAAAAACATAACTATTTAAAATAAGAAGAAAATTATTCTGAAAGATTATATTTTTTCTAAAAGGTCCTATAGTTGTGATTTGATAAAATTAATTTATCAATTATTTTTAAAACTTTAAGAAAATTTATTTGAAAAAAATAATCTTAATTTATGAAATATACTTGTCAAAATTATTTTTTCGGATAAATTTTGGGAATTTTCTGATAAATTAATTTTTTTAGTGAATAGTGAAAATACTCGTTTTCATAAAGAATTGACATTTCATTTAAATCATTTCAAAACATTGAAATTATTTTAAGATGGATTTAAATATAAAATTATTACAATTAAATATATATTGATCTAATTGAGGTCATTTTAATCAATTCCATATTGAATTTTGATATAACAATTTTGTAAACTTTTGAACATTTTCTCTTTGAAACCTTATTTTCTCATCACACCTATAAGCATAATTTTAAAATAAATTCTTCCACTTATGCGAATTTAATTTGAAATAATGGATAAAATATTTGTAATAAGATTATTTTAAATCATGTAATAACATTAAAATAATTTATTACCATAATTAATAATAAAAATTATTTATTGTAGTTAACGTAAAAATGGGTTTACATAGGGGTAAAATGAAATGATTATAGTTAAAAATGACCCAAAACAAGTCCAAAACACATTGTATGGCCATATTTAAACCATATATATTTTAAGTTATATAATGGACCATTTTGGATATTTTTTCATGTGAAAAAAAGAGGTACACCATTTTCTTTTCAAAAATTACAAGTGTGTCACTCACCTCAATTATAAAAGGTCACTCATCTCCTCTTCTCTTCACACCTCAAAAACCCATTTTATAGGCCTCTCCATACCCAAATAACATAATTTGTTACCTAATATCTTACTATAATCCTTATTTTGGTTATAAATCCTACCATGGAAGGCCTTTGGTTCAAACCAAAATAATTTATCTAAATAAGAGGTAACATCTCTAACTGAGCATTTTATTTTATTTATTTCTCCACCTTCTTAAATTATTATTAAAAAATTATCATATAATAACCACATTATCTTACATATAATTATTTGTTTTTATGTTAATTTCAAGACCTATATCCATCTCCTCTTCCATAAAATGGGTTACAAAATCAATATCCATGTGCACAACATACTATTGCCTGGCGAAATGATGTAATTTATTTTATATCACCACCTATTAGGTTAAGATATGATGATGTATTTAATATATTTATATTATATTTATGATATATTGATAATTATATAGTATTAATATCACATATAACCTCTTATTTTTTTCTATGAGGAATATTATAATGTCACTTGTGTGTACGACGGACTACCCCCTCATGTAGCGATGTGATTCATTTTTCAATTTTTATTTTAATGGAATATATTAAGGGTGAAATTTAAATAATATATGAGATATTTTTGATATAATAATAATTATTTAAATATAATATCACATATAACTTAATACCTATCAATCAGTTGTTGTACAATAATGTCACTCATGTATATATGTGGACCACAGCCTCGATGTATTGATGTGAAATGTTTTTCATTCTATATTTATAGGAATGGAAATCAGGATTTATTTTATTAATATAAATGATATTTTTAAAATATTAATTACCATAAAATTGTTAATTAATATTTATTTTCATTTTGATCCATCTGTTGATAAAAAAACTGAAACATTGTTCATGTGTATGTGTGGCCTACGGTCTCTATATATGGTGTAATCCATTTTCTATCTAAAAAAATTATAGATTACTCTGTATATATAATGAATACATATGAAATTTAAATCTTGGTTAATATTCTATAGATTATAAAACTATGATAAAAATAGAAAGACCAAAATTACCGAACCAAGACATTCATGAAAAATGAGGCAATTATCACATGAAACAGTGATTTTAACCAAGAATAGATAATAAAACAGTGATAAAAGATAACATATAAATCATATATGGTATGAGATATATGATTATGGTTTTGAAATTCATGTTTAATAAACCTATATTTATTTTAAAGGAGGTTCATACACATAAAAAGGAATTTGAAAAGGTGGTAAGCATTTATCATCTCACTTTTACTTCCATGATACATATGTCATATTCACCACTTATTTAATTTGGGTAGTGTATATACATACCATTTGATATATTATAAATTTAATATATTTATATTCATGGTATTTAATGTTTCATTTTTATGTTATTTCTTTTATAGGGATTATGATTCAAAATTTTCGAAAGTGGTATGGGTTTATTTCACAATCTCATTATTATTCAGGATTGTTTATGTTTACATATTCCTTACGTAATTATTTGATATTTATATCTTAAAAAATATATTTTATTAAACTAGGATTATTCATGAACCTTTTAAGTTAATTGTTCTATTTTTCCACTGTTTTTTACTTAAAATGATTGTAAAAATATTTTTAAGAAAATATGACATTATTTCTCTCTTCGGTCAGAATTCCTTTTTCATTAAAGATAGTGTCTCCTAAAAATGTTTTCAAACATATTTTAATCCTTTTAAAAATAGTTTATTAAACAAATACATTCCATTTATTTCATTCAATAAAAAAATTCAAAATAATCTTTATTTCATTTTCAAAACAATGAATCTTTGGATTTTACCAAAAATATGAAAGGATTATTTTTCTAACATGTATGAAATGAAGGGAATTTTACACCATACTGACCAATAGATGTTTTAATGATTATTTTACAATTTTTAAATGCTAATTTTCAATAAAAATTATTTTCAAAAAAATTTGAAGTTTTCATTTTAAAATGTTATTTTCAAAATGAAAGTGTTATTTTTCTAAAAAAAATTAGGATCTTTATTCATCATATTTCTATATATAAATTGAATCAACACTCTATTTAACTTATGATCCAGTGAGAATATATTGTATATATATCATCCTTATTATTTATCCATATGGTTTATGAATATTTTGACTTGGTATGGTTAATTTTATTTCAATTTATAATTTTACTTTTCATGGTTTATGATTATATTTATTGATTGGGGTAAGTATTAAAATTTCATAAGTTAGTGTTTCAAAATTAATTTTTTGTTGACTATATTTTATCCCTTTAATATTAGAAATTATTTAGAATTAGTAAGCGATGAGTTTGGATCACTATATCCCCTTGATGCATTGGTAAGTCTCATTAGACAAACTAGATTGGGTTTCGGCTGAGGTCTAACCCATTAATTTTTATGTCTTTTCACAGGGCCTCTATAGTGTGTTTTAGATGTATTAAATTATGAATTCCATTATTATTAATTCAGTTATTGATATTTCAGGTGATTGGTTTATTAGTTATAATATCAATGGTTATGTTTTCAAGCTCATGTGAATATTTAGGGATATTCTATGAGGAATAATGCTATTCTCATGAAAATACTTTATGTAATTTATTCAATTATAATAATATTTGAAATTATGTATATAGTTTTTTTATACTAATAAACTATTTTTCATTCATGTTTCATTCATTTAGTCCTATGCCAATATAATAAAGTAGAAAGAGGCTTCGGGATAGGGGGTCTGGGTCGCTATAGAGGAGATGGATGTGGATTATTCCACTAAAATAATAAAATATTTGAATATGGGACATACAAATGTTTTTATATCAGAATATATGAATAATATTTGATGGATGTGTAAGTGTAAGTAAAAAATTTATAGTTAAGAATTATACCACTTTCTTAGAAAACCACATTAGGTTTATACCAAAAGCCATCATAGGATAGTTCCCTAAAAACTATGGAATATTGGATGTGGGGAGGGAATTAAATAAGATATTATGGTATCTCTTGGAAAATCCAAAAGTGTTTTCATGTGTGAAGGGTAAAGGAGTTTGGATTCATTTTATAAGCAGGGGAGAGGATGCACTTGGTATTTTTGAGTGGAAAAAGTTATACCCACATTTTACACATTCCAAAAGGCTCCAAAATGGATTATTCTCAAACCATAGATGAGATAAGGTCATAATATGTCCATAAAATTGTAACTGGACATATGTTTATGTCATTTAACCATTTTATTTTAATTTTATCCTCTAGTAAACTCTTTTTAACCTTATCCATGTTAATTAATTTTTTTACTAGTAATTTTTACCTAAAATTTAGTTGACGTTATTATATAATATTAATTATTATAATTCCAAATTTTGAATCCTTTCTTTCTAATTCTATTTTGAAAACAAGAAAAATTTTATTTGAAACTGAACCAATATACAAAATGAAAAAGGTACTTTCTAAAAAGAAAATATTAAAAAACATATAAATTTTTAATGTTAAAAAATAACATTAATTTGATTATAATAACCTAAATTTGATTAATAATGAAATTATGGAACAAATTTTAATTTTAAATAATTATAAATAATATTTAACTTTCTAAATTATATAAATAAAAAGTTGTATTTTAATAAAAATTAGTATTTTCAAAATTCATTAGAAAATTAAGCATTTTAGAACAATAAAAAAACTAACCCTAATATAATTTTTAAAATTGGATTCCAAAAATGAAGTTATTTTTTCAAATGTATTATCCAAATGTGGAAAAAAAATAATTTTATTATTTTTTCAAAAAAAACAATAAAAATCATTTTTTGATAAAAATGTTTTTTTGAAGTATATACAGACTTTACTAAAAATTAAGTACATTTTTATAAATATAATTTATTCATATAAAACCGTTATATATAATCTTAAAAATATGTTTATTAATATTCATACCACCAATTTTAATATCTAGGTTCTAACAACCATGTTTATATAATAATATTCGTAGTCTATCATAGTTCTTCAAAACTCGTTGTTGTGGGTAATGTAAACTTTTGATGAAATTAAATTTATTAGAAAAATAATATTTCCTGAAATCTCAAAGTATTACATTTTATAACCCTTTAAATTAACTTATTATTCAAAATTATATCACTCTTATTCAATAAATTTAGGATACTTATATGTCATTATATACTCTAGTTTTCATGTAGCTTTCTCAATTTTGTGGTTTCACAATATAACAATGGTCATGTGAGTGGTCATTTTTCATTTAACTTTCTCCCTAGGATCTAGAATCCAAAATTATTGTTCTTAATAGTAAATATTATGATATATTGGTACGAACTCAAATTTAAATTCATGTAAAGGATTATTTATTTACTTCCTCATGATAGATACATGGAATACATCATGGACTGGAGAGAGGTTGAGTGGAAGCACGAAGAGATAAGTAACTATCCATACTCAATCAAGAATATCAAAATAGATAATATTAGGAAGGAAAATATATCCTTTCTTCTTTAATATAGTTATTTATTATACTATATATAAATTAATATAAATATCATATCACCAACTTCAAACTCTCGATCATGTCGATGGTTGTCAACAAAACATTTTTGTCGACTCTGAGCTGCTTTGATGTATTGTTGTATTGATATAACCTTCACTTTCATTTTTTCATCTTGCTCATGTCCTAATAGATTCATTTCTCTAACTTAATTCTATTATTTTTTAGTTCTATACTTCTTTCCATAAAGTTCTTCAGTATGAGTCATCTAAACACTCGAGTGAAAGATATTGTTATAAAAAACACATCTAGAGAAAGGTATTGATCCCAAATAACTTTGATATTGATAGAACATTATATCAACATATACTATAGGATTTTAGGGGTTCCATTAATCTTACCATCTATATGAAGATGATACACAATGCTAACACTTAACTCTGAATGAAGGTCTTACTGAAGACTTTACTAAAACATCAAGGTAATCATCGGATCCTGATCACATAGAATATAATGTGGTCCTCCATGAAACCTTACCCCATACATAATGTATACCCTAGAAATATTATATAATATAAATAAAATTTTTCTAACTTTTTAAGGTTGTCAACTACAACCCATGTTTCTTTATTTAAATAGATGTATTGGGGAGTCAGATGAAAAAATCTATGGTGATGTTTCCCCATCTCCATTCTAGTATGGGTAATGGTTGTAACATCCCATTATTTATTTGTCTCTCAGCCTTAACTTGTTTAATTACCAAGAACCAAGATACAAACTTTAAAATATCTCTCTTCATGTAGCCCCACCAGAAGTAATCTTTAAAATATCTATAAATCTTTGAACATATAGAATGAATAGTGAATGATGAACTATGAGCTTCCTCTAAAAATAATTCATCAAATATAGTATAAATGGGATAAATAAAAGATTCTTATACATTATCATTATATAATAGTAAAATTTATGTTTAGGAACATTTCCAACCTTCTTCTTTATCTCTACATATTCTTTCTAGTACGATTTAATCTTCACTTAGATTAATGGTTATGAAATTATTTCAAAAATATACGATTTTCCGCTTCCTTCATTATTTATAGATCCATAAATTGAAAATCCATAAATATTGGATCTTTTATGATCCACATAATAGATAATATAACATGATCCTTTTGAATCAAAGCAGCATCCACCTTGTTCACTTTCCCAGTGTGGTAATATATTGATAAATCATAATCATTAATCATCTTAAACAGTCTTCTTTGGTTCATGTTCAACTTTTTACCTTTTAATATTTTCTTTAAAATATTATTATCAATATGTATATATAAACATTCTATATAAATATAATTCCTCAATTTTTTTAATTATTAATTTACCGTAACTGACTCCAAATCAGGAATGGGGAAATTTTTCACATGAACATTATATTATCGTGTGGTATACGATATTACCATATCATTCTACATAAGGATGCAACCAAAACCCTTATTCAATGAATCACTATAGATTACAAACCCTTCTCCAATATAGTTTAATGTAAGAATAGGTTCACTAAATAACCTTATATTTAGTTCCTTGAAAAGAATTTCATATTCATCTATACAAAGGAACATAGATCTCTTTCGGGAATACTTGGTGAGTGGATTGGAAGGATAAGATAAATTTCCCTAAAATCATCAATAATATCTAGTAAAACCAAGAAACCTATGAATCTTGGACACCATGGTTAGTCTAGGACAGATTTCAATAGCCTCCAACATTTATGGATCCACCAATATACCCTTTCTTGATATTATATGACCCAAAATAGAAATTTTTTGTGGCCAAAATTCACTCATTAAAATTTTTTCATATAGTTTTTCCATAGTTTATTTATAAAAATTATCATGTGATATCCATAAACTTATTTACTCTTTTAATATATAGGAGTATCATCAATAAAATCTACCACAAACTGATAATGGTAATATAAAAATAATATTTTAATTAAATCCATAACATTAGTGGGTGAGTTAGTAAGGCTAAATGGATTCATTATAAACTCATATTGTCTATACCTTTTACGAAATTTTTTCTTAGGTATATTCTACTTCTTATAACTCAAGTGATGATATCCATAATAAATTTCAATATTAAAAAATTATTAATCTCCCAACAATTTAACAAACAAATCATAAATATGGGGTAGAGGATACTTGTTCTTGATAGTTAACTTGTTCAGTTCTTAATAATCAATGCATATTCACATTGATCATCCATTATTCTTAAAAAATAATTGGTTCACCCTAAGGTGATGCACTTGGTCAAATGAATCTATTATAAATATTCTCCCAAAGTTGATTCTTCAACTCCTGGAACTCAATCTGGTCCATTCTATAGGTATTTTTTGAAATAGATGTAGCACCGCTTTTGAGTTCTAATGAGATCTCAACTTCATGTTTTTTGTGGAAGACTAAGAAAATCTTCTTGAAAGAAATAAAAAACTCCCTCAAAAAAGGCATGTCAATTATGCCGATTTCCCCAAAACCATATGAGATAAACACACCTTTTAAGAGGAACAAATACCCATAAAATGGATTTGATCTCCATTAGAAGTATATATTTTTCATATCATTGAAATAAAATATTAGGTTGGATCATAATATCAAACATTACTTACCTTCCTTATAAATTAATGTGGTTTTATAGAGTTAATATCAATCTACTCCTAATAAAATATCAAATTCAACTAGAGGTATGATAATAATATTTATTGGAAGAACATTCCCACAAAATTTATCTTGGGAAGAATCATAGACTTGAGATGAAATAATCATAACATTATGGTTTCCCACTACTAACTAATCATAAAATATTTTTGGTGGAATTTTTATACCCTTAAAAAAATATTCAAATATAAAATAGTTGGTATATCTAAAACCAAATAATACATTATCAGTTCTAGAGTGAATTGTATGTGTACCTTTCACCACATCATTATTGTACCCCTAATAAAAATATTTATTGCATGAGATTTCCCATTTTCTCTTGGATTACGAGTTTTCTGACATTTTTCGTCGTCATTAACCTTTATGTTTGAGAACTGGTTAACATATTTCCCATACCGCTTTACTTTGAAGCACTGGAGTGTGGGTGGTTCATTCTATGGATATTTATCTCTATTCACATTGTCAGATAACTTCTTCCAATCTCTTTGGCATTCATCCACTTGATGACCTTTCATTACACACTTAAAACATTTAGTTTTCCTCTTAATACAATTTACTCCATGTTTCCTTCCACACATTGATCATGAAGGAAATCTCATCTTCTTCACCCCATGGTATTTTTGAGTTTCATTTGAATTCCATCATTATTATCATATCAAAACCATGAGATTGATGGGTAACCTCAATCTCTATTTCCATATTGATAGTACATTGAATAGTTTCTTCAATGATAATGAAGTCCCTTATGGATAATACCATTAAAACACTTGGTATTAATCCACTAATGAATCAAACAAACTTACATTTAGGTTGCATGATGATACCAGAAGAAAACCTCGCGAGTATTGTAAATTTTCCCTTCTAAGTACCAATAGATTCATCATCCTACTACTTTAACTCAAGTAATTCCATCTCAATTATCATATAAGGAATATGGGTAAAGTACTTATTAAAAAATTATATCTTAAACTAATCCCACTTCATAGAGAAAACTTCATCTAGTTTCCTATTATTCTTGATATGATTCCACCATTGATTATATTTACCTTCCAAATAATAGGAATCCAAAATGACTTTTCATTATCTAAATAATAGATAATGGAAAATATATTCTCAGTGATATAGATCCATTTCTCAATAACTATTGGATCGATGTAACCACTAAAAGATAGTGGATGTTTCCTCAAGAAGGAATCAATGGAAAGTTATTCCCTTCTATTATCATTTGGAAGTTCATCAAGATTCATACCTTGAGAATGTTTTGTGAATATAGAAAGGAGATTATATATTATAGATCCCATAATTTTTGGTTTCTCAAGATGAAATTCATCAAATTGTCCATAAAATTTATCATTAACATGGTTTCCTTGGTTTCTATCCATTAACTAAAAACAGAAGTCATAATATAAGAAACAAAAATTAGTGTGGGGAACCACATAATAATCAAGAATCAATTATAGGATGTATAAATCATGACACCTTATTTTTAATCTACGAAACCTTAGGCATAACATAGGTAATTCATGATCATTATTCAAATCCTATATGATGGATTGAATTTCCAAAACATATCCCATGATATTGTCTAACCAAGTTTGAATCAATGATTGTTGTCAGGCACCAAGTGATGATCATGTCAAATCCCAATGAACCCCTTTCAGAGTTATTACCCTTAAGTACAACTGATCGAGATCCACATCCACTTATAGTATCAAGAAATGGATTTAATTTTTTAGAAAAACACTCACTCAATCCTTCACAAAAAAATAGAGGATATTTTCTTATACATAGGATTTTTATTATACTTCTCAGTAAATTTGTCTCATCCTAGTTTTCAAAGGATAATTAAAAATTACTTTGATACCAATTGTAGAGACCCATACTTTTCATACATTGATATTACATCTTTTTAGCTGAATATTTACTAAATAACATAATGATTCATGCCAAAATCATATAGTTTTAGTGCCTTTTGAAACTTGGATACATAAAAAACATCTTCATTGGTGAACAATATCATCTCCAAATATGTTCTTCATAACTAGAACCCTTATTTGAGATATCAGACATAATAAATTTCTTCATAACCTTGGGGAAATAAAATTTAGAAATATAGAGCTCATATGATCAGTAATGGTAAAAATGGAGGTATCAGAATAACATGATCATAAGGGTATGAGAACCTGATAATACCATTTTAAAACCCTAACCTTCATATTAGATATCATAAACATGAGTCATGGAATAAATATTTTCAGTTCAAAAGATATTAATCATGAATAAATAAATTCACATAAGACATGGGATAACAACATTACTCTAAGACATATATTTGGGGTATGCACATAATCATAGAAAATCTTATTTCAAGGTTATCCACCAAGACATTCATAACATGTTTAGCTTTAGATAACCACCCATGTAGCTACTTTGGGCTTTGGATAAAATCTTTTGTACCCCATTTCATTCATGGGATAACCCCTTGTATACCATCTTTTTGGCATGAGAGAACCTATTTTATACCCTCTTTTTTCCTTGGGATAACCACACATGTACACTCTTTTAGTCTTGGGTTGATATCCCAAGTACACTATGAGCTCAGAGAACATTAATCATTACCCATTGCATTAGAGGGATATATAGGTCCCACCCATCACATATCCATACATTTGGGTACCAAAATGTCATAAAATAATAATCATATAATAACCCATGAAATTGAAATGGGTTTCATATACATTTTGGCATATCATAATCAATATAATGAGACTGGTTTCATAAATATTTCATTATTTCATCATAGCGTAACCCATGGTAAAGAAACGGGTTTCATAAACATAACTTATGGAAAAAAAGGGTTCCATAAATTAGTTTTCATAAAAAACATAAATCATACAAAGAAAGAATAAATATAGTATTAATGGATCATATCCCCTTTAATTATTCTGTAACATAAAATAATTTTATCTTATATGGAAGATAATTTTGAAAAATCACTTAGAACATTTCTTGACGAAAATATCCCTTCCACTTTGAAATCATTTCTTTAAAATATAAAATCTTCAAAAATATAATAGAGATAAATTTATTTTAAAATAAATTGTAAATTTTTAAAGGAATCATTAAATCATTGAGGGTTTATGATAGTGTAAAATATTATTCATATCATACACATTAAATAAATATTAATTTCACATTTTTAGTAAAAGTAAAAAGTACTGAATTCGGAAAATGATAAAATGAATTCCTTTATATCCATTGTTTAAAAATTTAACCATGGGTATAATTGATTTTAAAAAATATAATTTTAATATTAAAATCTTTCATTAAAACTATTCACAAAAAACACGAACATTGAAGAAATAGGATTTTCGACCAAATAGAGAAATAATGTTTGTTTTCATTAGAACATTATTTTGAAATGTTGAGTACATAAAGAGTAAAAATGAAATTAAAATAAATAATTTAATTAAATTACTAAATTAGAATAAAATATATGATTTTATTGAGTGGTAGACCATAATATTTTATTATTGGACACTTAATCATAAATAATATTAATAAACAATGATATTTTAACATAAAAAATTTATTGCTTTTGTGAATTGTTAATCATAATACCAATTAAATAATGATCCTTAAAAGGATATTTATATTCTATAATTTTCATGATAATAATCATAAAATAAATTCAGGGGTAGAATGTATTATTACGTGGTTTGTATGGTCCACATTCAAATAGAATTTATTTTTTCTGCTTAATGTGTCCTAGTTGTTAGCCTGGGTCATCTCTTGAGTAGAAAGGGTATGGAGTCTCATTATACTGGTACTTATGTATCTTTTTTTATTATTTTGAAATTATCCAAATATTTTTATTTGTTTTTTTTCTTTTTTAATTTAACATATTTGAAAATAATTAAAACAGCAAACACAACACATGGTGAAAGGGGTTGGATCCATAGTTGAACAAATAGATTCTTCATCATTCTATGGTTCTCACATGAAAATGGTGTCAATATCATTATTATATTTCTCTCCACCATATAAATTGTGGTTCCTAATATAAATAAGATAAATATCCTCTAATATATCTAGTTCTACCTCCACCACAGTGAATTAGAAATGAACACAATAGATCAAGGCATTCTTTATCTCAACACCTAGATCCATCATATGATATTCATCCCCCAATCCACAGTTATACATTATTATAAAATCTATACCAAGAGATTGGGGGAGAAGATTTTATAGATTTGAGGATGCAGCACCTCATCAGACAGAGAAGGTTAATAACAGCATTCTGTTTCTCCTCAATTTTCTATTGCATAAAGGATAAAATTCATATTATACAAAAAGAACATGGTTAATTTGTGATCTCCCTCGAGTTCTTATACATTAGGTGAGTTCTCCATGATTTGGAGTTTCAATAGATCAAATTACTTAACATGGGTTAAATAATAACACAAATAAATAGGGGAAACTAGAAAAACGTATTACAGTCATTAAAACAAAGAGGAATTAATATTAAAATCCTGAAGGAAATTACACAGAGTAAGATAATAATAAAAAGATCATAGTTGGTAGAGGTCGAATAAATATAATGGGAGAGGGTGAAAGTTATTTATAAAGTATTTGGGGTAGAATTTTCCTCCTTGTAGTCTGTGTAGAGGTGATCTTTGACTTTATCTGGATGGACTCCATGTGTTGTAGTGGACTGTCGCGATAAATTCTTCTCCCACATATTCTTCTTATGATTTTGCATATATTTTAGATTTTTTCTAGTGGTTCGTGGTGGAAATTTCATGTTCTATAAATTAATTCAAGGATTGGATAAATTTTTACTTCAATACTAGTCCCAAACCTTTGGATATCAATGTAAACAAAAGTAATTAGTTTTATAAAAATACATATATATATATATATAATTATATATATATACTTATATATATTAATATATATAAATATACTTATTATATTTTATACTATATTATAAACATATATCAATATAATTATATATATATATATATATTATATTCTTTTAATTTTTTGGATTATGTATGATCTTGATTGAGGGGCATCCTTCTTCTTCTCTACAAATGGTGTGCATAGCTTAGGGTTTCTCTTTTCTTCGAACATAGTAATCTTCTCTTAGAGGAACATGGAAGTGGTGTCGCTTGGAATCTTGTGAGATGGTTGTCATGGATGTCAAATGATAGTGATTTGGTACTCTTCATAGTGTTTAGTGAGCCTCCATCTTCCTGTCTATTCATTGATCTCAAATAGATATTATGGACCGACCTCTTCGGTAAGTGATTAGAATGGGTGTTGTCTTTTCATTTTCATAATGTATGGAGGTGGGGATATGGCTCGGAATTGTAGCAATGAGAAGTGGGTGTTCTATAGTGGTGAGGATCACCTATTTGAATCATCCTCTATGGATATTCAACAGCAGGTTCGGTGGTGATTCGGTGGTTCAAATTTATCTTTTCCAGAGTTTTTTTGCAAATTTATAGTGTGGTTCCAACCATTGCAGTGTAGATAAGGATATTACATAAACTAGTTCATCTAGGGATGGGGGTTCTCGATCATTCTTCTCTAGGGGAGGCAATGTTTTTTGTCTTATACCGAAGGTTCATAGGCTGAGTGATATCCACATTCATGATGGTGATGGTGGAGGAGATATACAATAGGCAGGATATGGTGGGATGTTTTTTCGTAGAGCGCATAGTCACTATGGTGACCATGAGTAAGATATAAAGTTAGGGGTGCTCACAGTTAGTGTAATGACCATGGGAGTGGGTTGTAGAATGCTTCTCATGATTAATAGACTACCCAAGGAGATGATTTGTGGAAGGAATATGTACATGGAATAGTCATCTATGCGTAGTTAGTGTGCTTACCATGAAAGGCACAATCACTTTCACCCTTTGAATCCTGCAAAAATATTTTTCTCAATGATGACATTTTTTAATTAAATTAAAAAAATAATAAAACAAAAAAATTTAAAATTAAATGTATTTTTATAATTAATATTCCAATGTCAAATTAATATTAAAATTATTCAATTAAAAATTTAATATTGTAAGACATAATTTCCATGATTTAAAATGACACTCATTATCATTTTTTTATCATTTATAATTTAAATTTCAAAACCGATTTATGGATTTCATATACATTATTAAAAAAATAATGAATGAATTAATACTAAAATTAAATCCATTCAAGAATATTGGTTCCATATTTGAATATTTTCAAATTCAATTTCAGTTTCAAATCAATAATCAGATTATGTAGCCTATAAAATTAATTCCAAATAAAAAATATATTAATAAAATTTAGTAGTTATACATTTTAATATTTATGTTCCAAATTTTCAAAAGTCAACAAAACTATTTATTTACCTTGTATTTGGATAAAAGTATGTGTATTTTCATTGAATTATAGAAATAAATATGTAAATCGCTGGCTCACATAACTCCCCCAAACATATACTATTTCCCTCTCGGACAATATTATCATTTGAATTCAATTTATTCAAACAGAAAAACAAAGAAATATAATCTTTCATAAAATTAAAGTTAACATCCATAGTTTAAACAAAAAATAACTTCTTATGAAGTTATAAATATCATGCCTCATATGTAAATCCGGTCACTATCTTATTTAAATTCAATAAAATTTTCATTTTAAGAGTGGATAAAATTACGTTTAAGTGGAATAAAAATTTTATAAAAAAAATCTCCATTTATCCCTTTTTCTTATGTTTCCTCAATTCAATGTTTGATTTTCTAATTTATTGATATAACTTATATCAATTTGGTATAAGTTAATTACCCCTATTTATATAGGTTCAATATTCCCCTCTTATTAATGGAATAATTTTATTACTAATCCATTTTGAAAGTATTTATGCCCCAGCCATAATTGGGTGCAAAGCACTATGCATATCTCTTATTGAGATGGTTTTTTTTTAATTTCAGAAACACATAGAGTTACCTTGCCTCAAATATTCATTGTAGGTTCCTAATTTTCAATTTTTATTCTAGGATAAATTGACATATATCATTTTCATTTATGTTGGATCCCTAAGGTATTTTGTCTCACTTAGGTTAGATTATCCCAGATCAAGTTCAAAAATATAGAGACATAATTTTATAAAATTGGTTACACACAAATAATTTTACTCACACTCCATCGCCTAGTTTTAAGAGCATAATTCCATAAAATAGTGATTAAATCACTCAATAATACCATAAAGTATTACACTTCCTAGAACCAATTAATTCCCTCACATCCATCAAAAAATTCAATCCATGTAGGATATCAATGTTTTTCAAGAAATGTTTGAAAACAAATTAAAAAATTTTATAATGTAACAACACATAAACATTTTTTTAAAATTACCACAAATAAAACCCTAAATAAATTATATACACATTCCAAAATAAAATTTATTAATTAAATAAAAAAATAAATAAAAAGGTATTTTATGTTTTTAAAAATAGAAAAAAAATATATATTTTATTTTTTTAATTTTTTTCCCATATTTATTTATTTAAAAACTATCAAAAAATAGAAAATAGATTTTCTATTTTAATATTTTAAAATAGTATCTAAAAAATTTATATAACTACTCTATTAAGAGTGAATATCCTCCCCCACATTTTTCAAACAACGATAATTTAAGGTCCAATAAAATACAAAAAAAATAGTGAATAAATAATGAAAAAAGAGAGATACAAATTATAAGATATTATCCAACAGGTTCAAGGTATGATCTCCTATGGGTGGTTACTATGGATAGTAGATCTATCCTCTTAAGTTATGTTTATATAGTAAAAACTATAAAAAAAATAATACAACAGAAATGTTTTATTTAAAATTAAGGTATTAAATTGAAAGAGAAATAGAAAGAAAATTATTCTTGGGTTAACTCCCTAAGAGGTGATGTAGTTATACTTTTCATAGTTAGATAGTATTTTTAATATCCATATTCTATAGTAGGATGAGGTTTGTGTGGTATGAACCACCACACACTCTTCTATCCACTGATCTTTATCATTTATTCTTCGAGGTCTCCATAAACATAGTGTTTCATGTTTACTACCTTGGTAGTGTGAAGTACATCATAAAAAGGGTGTGGAAGAATCAAAATTAAGGACTCATAGGGTTGTTCCATAACTTGTAATAGCTTCCTTTTCATCCATTGGAAACTCAAATAAGTCTTTTTTTACAAATTCATATAAAGGGGATTCAATAAGTACTTTAAATTGAAAATATTCTATATAAGGTTTGTTTAAATTAAAATTTATCCCTTCATATACAGTAGATTTATTCATAGCATCATGATAAGAAACTAATGGTAATACTTATAGATTTTACCACCTCCCTTCTGATGGTGTTAATGGTAATGTTGAGTGAGTAGTGTCTTCACTATAGGTCCAGGGATATATTTTTCTTGAGTAACCACTTCTTGAAAAGGTTTTACATTTTCTAGGGATGGTTTTCTATCCACTTGGGGTTTTTTCTTCCAGAGTAGATCAGATAATATTTTCAATGTAGTCTGTATCTATATCCCCTTGTTCATCTTCATGGGAAGCTTCATTTTCAATTTCTAATAGCACTATTTTTTCATCTTCTATTTTTTTCTCTGATTTTTATTCAAGGGGGCGATGCCGAAAGATCTTTATCTTCATCATCCAAGATAATAATCATTTTAAGATGAATATGAATAACTAAAATTAAGGGGATTAATATAAAATTAATTTCATAAAAAATTAGAAAGAGATGATTTAAATTCAATTGTAACATCCTTGTCAATTTCATCATGTAAATAATTTCCCTGGTACTGGCTTTTTAAATTTGTCTTGTATGGATACAGGAGTAGTGGGAATTCTCACATTTATTATAATATAATCTCATCCAAATATTTATTTTCAACATCATCTAGGGCCTAAAATAATTTTTTGGATTCTATTGTTTCATTAATATCCAAATGGAGATTACAAGGCAATTGGTTTCCAATAAGATCAGAAAAAATAAATTTTTTAATAATGTCTCCCTCAAGTATTTCAATATTGTTTTTCTTTTCCAAATTCAATAGATCTAGGAAGGTGTTCTCATGGGTGAATAAGGGAAGATCGTATGATTATAAAAAATCAGTCTCTTATTCTTGGTTATCATAATTAGAAAATATAAAGGGTTCTAAATTTTTAGCTTCATATTACATCTATTCCTCTATGATTTCTTGAAGGGAAATGGATGTTGTAACTTTTAAACCTTAAAATTATTTAATCATTATCTATGTTCCTCTAGTTTTTTGTTCAATTGAAAATAATTCAACATAGATGAGTCAGTATGAATTTATTTCTATGTAAGTTCTTATTCAATTTGATGTTTTGGGGGTATATTTTATTGATATTTTTTGGTTTCATTCATGTAGGAGCTTTTGTCCTCCCACCCATTGGTGTGTACTGAAGGTTGTTTTTGTTATTTCAATTGAAGGTTTATTTTCTAAGAAACCTATGGGAATTTTAACTAGGAAAATTTGAGGGAATATATTAAATAATTTTATCAATAAAATGATTATACGAGTTTGGGAAAAAAGAGAAGTAAGAAAACAAATAAATAAAAACAAAAAAAACTGAAAAAAAATTACGGTTGTGTTAAAATAGTGGGAATTTCTCCTTTCTCCCAAGAAAGTTTGACAATTTGATCATGTATTTTTCATAATCCATAATCAAATATAATTTCTCTTGTACTCCTAATTTAACCAAATGGTTTATTAGGGTATTCTCTCATGGATAAATGGAAGGGAGTATCACCATCCTATAACTTATGTATCTTTATTTTGTTTTATTATTTTGAAAGCATCCAAATATCTTCTTTTTTTGCTTTATTTTTTTTAAAAAATAATTAAAAAATTAAAATAGTAAACATAATCGTGGTTCAAAGGGGTTGGATCTAGGGTCAAACAGACAGATTCTTCATAATTTTTTAGTTCTCATCTGAAAATGGTGTTATAATTATTACATTTCTCTCATCTATATAAATTATGGTTATTAATAAATAAAAGATAAATCTCCCCTGATACATCCTATTCCACCTCCTCCACAGTGAGGAGGAAATCACCACACTCGATTGAGACATTTAGTGTCTCAACACCCGTTTCCATCGTATGTTATTCATCCCCCAATCCATAGTAATCCAATAGTATTCACTATATACTGAGAAAGGGAGAGAGATAATATTTGATAAATTTGAGGATGTAGTTTCTCATCCTAGACGGAATATGTATACCATTATTCTTATTCTCCAAAATTTTCCATTGCATAAAGGATGGAATTTAGGTTATAAATAATGAACATGATTCCTTTGTGATCTTCCTTGGGGTATGATTCCTTGGGTTAGATCTTTTTGGTTTAGGGTTTTAATATATCATGTTACAATGCAGGGGTTAAAGAAGAATACAAAGAAAAGTGAGGGAAGATAACAACATAGTACAATGAAAAAAAAGTTGAACTAATATTGAAATGTATAAGGAAATTACATAAATAAATTTAAGGAGAAAAGGATCCTAGTTGGTAGAGGCCAAATGAATCTATTGTGAGAGGATGAAAGATATTTATAGAGAATTTGAGGCAGCAGTTTCCTCCTCGCCATTAGTGTCGATCTGAGCTTTGACTTCGACTAGATAAATTCCTTCTATCCTAGTAGACCATTGAGATAAATTCAACTAAAATATCTTCTTACTAATATTGTAAATTAATTTTAGATATTTTCTAGTGGTTCTTGGTTGTAGTTTTATATGCTTCTATTTGGGCCTAAGCTTTGAAAAATTTTGACTTCAATTCTAGGTCTGAGCCTTTAGACGTCACTATAAAAAATTTATTCATTTTATAAAAAATATTTAGATATATAATTATATATATACTTATATATATTAGTATAAATAAATATACTTATTATGTATTATATTATATTATAAATATATTATTAAATAGTTATTTATATATATATACATATTTCTATTTATTTTTTATGTTTTTACTGTTTTTTCTTGTTTTGTTTATTTTTGTGGTTTAATCATGGGTTTGATTGGGGGGTTTATCCTTGTTCTTCTATTCAGGTGGATTCGAGTGCTTGGGGTTTCAATTTTATTTAAAAACGACGGTCTCCTCTCAGAGTAGCTGGAAAGTAGCGTAGCTCAGCATTTGGTGTGGTGATAGTCATGGATGTCATCCGAAAATGCTTTGGGTCTCTTCCCGGTGGTCGAAAAGGCATCATCTTCCTATAGGTTCATAGATATAAATGAGATTTCTCAAAGTGGCTTCTTCTGTTTGGGATCAGACTGGGTTGTATCTCTTCATCTTTATCACACTAGCAGGTGGAGAGGTAGCTTGGCTTTGCAGTGGCGTGAAATGGGTGTTCTTTAGTGGGGGAGATGCCTAGGTTTGAATAATTCTTGGTGGAACTTATATGTAATGGGTGAAGATGATTTGATGGTTCATATTTATCATGTCCAGGGTTTTTTTATAATTCATAGTGGTGTTTCATCCATGGCGTTGGAGATGAGGATATAGTGGTGACTAGTTCGACCTGGCTCAATGGTTCTCGGACATTCTTCTCTGGGGGTGGAATTTTAGTTTGCATTAGAATGGTGCTGTGTAGGCTAAGTGATAGACATGAAATTATAGTGACCATGTATGATATATATGGTAGGTTAGATGTGGTTGGCAGGGTGTTCATAGAGTTCAAAGTTACAATAGTGACCATGAGTATGAAATGTAGGAAGGGGTGCCCATGTTCAGTATACTGACCGTGAGAGTGGATTACAATAGTTAGTCCATGGTCAGTAAACTACCATGGATATGATTTGTGGTAGGAAGTTGTGCATGGTCATTTTTCTAACCTTGTATGGTATGGTCACTTCCAGCCTTTTCATCCTATATAAATACTTTTCTCCTTGATGGAATTTAATAATTAAATTCAAAAATAATAAAATAATAAAAATTAAAATAAAATGACTTTTCAAAACTAAAATTCTTATGTAAAATTAATATTAAAATAATCTCATTGAAAACATGATGTTTCAAGAAATAATTTCCATGATTTAAAATAACACTAATTATTATTTTCTTATAGTAATTGTAAATTAAATCTAAAAAACAATTAATGTATTTCATATACTTCCAAAAAATGATTGAAAGAATAATAACTAGATTTAAATACATTCAATAGTATTGGTTCTAGAATCATATAATTTCAAAATAAATTTTGGATTCAAATCAAGAAACATATTTTATGGACTATCAAATAAATTGCAAAAAAATAATATATCAATAATATTTAGTAATTGGTCATTTCAACATTTAAGTTCTAAATTCTCAAAAGTCAAAAAAAATATTATTTTATCAAATAATTGAATTGAAATTAGGGGTATTTTAAATGAATAATAGATAAAAATATTTATGTTTTTTAGCTCACATAAATAAACAACACACAAAAAATAAGTATTGAATATAGTATGTGTCCCATGGAAATAAGTGTGAGATTAAAATCCCTTACCACATGGGTAAATTTTGAATCATAAGACCAATTAAAGCATAACATAAAATGAAACCTTAAATATCATGAAATAATGTATATTCATTCTAAAACATGTCATAGGGTCAGTATACACACCTCATAAAATAATATTTATGGATAACAAAACATATATCCCAAAGAAGATAATTTGAGATAGATATCTCATACTATAGGTTTGACTTCCTTTATACATGTTCAAGCCTCCTATATAATAAATATATATTTATTATAAATCAATTAAATATCCTTAATCAAATATATAATCCCATATATTACTTACCTATAACCTTTTATCACCCACTTGTTAATAATTCTTTATTGAAATAACTATTTCAGGTGATAACAACTTCATTGTTTAGGTGTTTTTTTGGTTTTTTAGTTTTTATTCTCATATATTGATCATAGTTACATTATTTAAATAATTTTAACCATGATATAATTATCATAAATATTAATTATATATTTATTTATAGTAATCCAAAAACTATATAGATCGGAAATGAATTACATCATTCATGGAGACAGTAGGTCGTACGTACGCATAAATATTTTTTCCATTTTCATGACTGATGGAAAAAAAGGAAAATATTAATTCCCCATTAAAAAATAATTTTAATTTTATATATATCATGTATATCAAATATATATTCATTAAATTTATCCTTATTACCATCAATGTTAAAATAAAATGAAAAATGAATCGCCACGCTTCGTAGAGGTGGTAGTCAACACATACACTTGAGCGACGTTATAATTTTCCTATTGATTGAATGGTAAGAAGTTATATGTGATATTATACTTAAAGGAGTATAAATATTTCCTACATATACTATATAAATTTTAAAACCATCATTATCTATATTCTTGAGAGACAGTGGTGGGAAATGATTTACATCTGTTTGTGAGGCGGTAGTCTATCGTACACACAATCAACAATTTCATAGACCATTTTATGTATGAGGAGATGGATGTGGTTTATTAAACTAACATATTTACATATAATTATATGAGATATATTTATGTTATTATTTCAGCATATTCTAAAAAAATTTAATATGGAAGGATAAATAAAATTAAAATATGTAGTTATGAATTATACCTCTTCTTTGGAGAACCTCTTTAGGTTCACACCTAAAGTCTTCATAGGAGGGTTTCCTGAAAAATAAGCCTCTATTATGTGGGTTTTTAATTAAGGAAGATATTTGGGTAGGTATTTTATGAGAAAAATGCTTTCGATGTGTGAATAGGAAAGGCAAAATGGTGTTCTTCTATAAGTGGGGGAGAGAAAATAATTGGAATTTTTTAGAAACAAACTTATAACCATGTTTTAAAAATTCCACAAGGCTAAAAATAGAAAATTATTGAACCTTAGATGTTATAAGGTCTATATATGTCCATAAAATAGTAATTTAAAATTTTTTTAGTTCATTTTAACCCTTATCATTTTATTTTAACCCCCGATAAAACTGTTTTAGCCATAGCCATAGTAATTAGTTTTTACAATTTTTATTATTAATTTTGAAAAAAAATAAGTTGATCATATTAAATAATATTAATTATAATTATTAAAAAAATGTAATCTATTTTTATGAATTTTATTCACAAAATTGCAAAAAATATAAATTAAAATTAAACCCAAAAACACAATGAAAATGTGGTTTTCAAAAGAGAAAATGTCCATAAGAAAAAAAGGTTTTGATATCAAAAATAAACATGAATTTGATTTCAATTACATAAATTGAATTAATAATATAATTATTTAATGAATTTTACCTTTCAAACATTTTTAAACAACATGGAACTTTTAAAATACTTTAAATGAAAAATAATTTTTAATTAAAAATAGTATTTTCACAATTCATTAAAAAAATAACACTTTTTAGAAAATATCCCAAAAATTCACCATAATATTATTTTTAATTATTGATTCAATAAATTAATTTATCTATTCAAAATATATTTTTTAAAAGGGGAAATATTTATTTTATTATTTTTTCACAAAAACTAGTAAAAACATTTTTTTAGAAAAAAAATGTACTTTTGATGTATATAAAGACTTTACTAAAAATTAAGTAATTATTTTTAAATATATTTTAATTATCTAAAACCTTTATTCTTAATTTTAAAATCATTTTTATTCCCATTCTTGTATTTAATTTTAGTCTCTTTGTTATAATGGTCATGATTAGATAATAATATTTATTGTATATCATGGTTCATTAAAACTAATTATTGTTTGTAACACAATATATCAAATAAATTAAATTTATTAGAAATATTTATTTCATAAAATAAAGGGTTTTAATAGTTTTATAATTTTAATATATGTTTTTGGATGTGTATCAAGTCATTGGGGGTTTTATTGGGTGCTTGGGTGAGTCTCATGAGGTTCATGCTAAATTTATGAAATCTGAGATGGTTTTGGACCTGGTGAATTTATTATTGTGCATGTTTTTAGGAAAACTATGAATCCCCCCACGTGTATAGTGGATTCATATTCATTTTTTTAAAAAAAATAATTTTTATGGTTATGGGATAATGGTTAATATTCTAGGTTAAATAATGTTGCATGGATTGGTTATGGTCCTTGGTACACCATTGGTGCATGGTCCCATAGAAACCATGAAAAACCTATAATTTTTTATCAGTTATATTTTATATGATAGTTTCATGGTTTGTAAAATAGTCTATCTAGACATTTCAATGGGTTTCAGTTCTATATAGTTCCAACTAGATGATTGGCGTACAGTTTTTTAAAGTGTGTTTTAATCACTCTAATGTGTAGATTTTTTAAAAAATTGGGAAATTACACTTCTTCCCTGAAAAAATTTTAAGGGGTGGGGGAATCCCAATATATCCTCCCTCAAGTGCGCAAATTTTTTGGGGGAATAGCTTGCTCCCTTCCCTTCTTAAACACATTTTATTTGAGTTGTTTCTTGGTTGATGTTTTCCATATTTTGAGGTATGATCCTATATGATTTTATATATTCTTGGTTTTTATTTCATTTATTCTAATTTGGGTAACATGGTTGTAGGATTCACTATGAATTCCTCTAGATAATGGTGGAATTGTCCTTTTATGATGGGGAATTCATATTTCTGATCTATAGGATGTTTTAAGATGGTATAGGCTTGTCTTCTCATGTATTTTTGATAGAGGTATGTCGTTATATTATTTTATTTAGGGTTTCTGTTTAAATTATTTGAAATTTCAAATTGATTTCGTGTTGTCTGATAGGGATTTTCTTGGTATTTTTTAGGGGTAAGTGACTGACCTTCTGAGATTGGTTGGTCACTGTTTTGGTCCAATGAGGTCACCTAGTGATTTATTCGAAATTTATACCTATTTATATTAAATTGAATAGTTAATTATAGATTGTTTAATTAATTATAATTATTAAATTTGGATGTTATGTTATTATTTTAGTCTTTTTTTAGTTTAGTGATATCCAATTGTACTTGTAAGAGATTATGTGAAATTTGTTGATTTGTATTTCTAAGAGAATAACTCCATTCATGATGTAGGTTGTCCCTTGAGTATTCCTTATGGTATTTTCATTTGTTTATATGTATGGAATGTGACATGCATGATATTACCAATAGGTGAAATCAATCATTTTTATTAAATAAATTTTCAGTTAGAATTAAATTATTTTGAAAGAAATTAAAGAATGTTCCAAGGTCCATGAGGGACCCTTATGCACTATCTTTATGGATAGACCATCGATAGTACAGGCCTTGATTATACTCTAGTTCATTCTGATAAAAGGTCCTATAAGGGTGAGAAAATTTTTTAATTAAGTGAATATAGTTTCCCATAACATAGGTTCTATAAAAATTTCCAATGATAAGAATGTGATGAATTGATAAAAATTGGTTTGAGTAGGCCTTGGTGTACCTTTAGATACCTTAGAACTGCTCATCTTGGTGTGTAATTCATGGGTAGGACTTGATTATTGGTTTGGTGAGTGGATAAAAGTTTGACATGGGATGTGATATGGGAATTATACCATCTATTGGGAGTGATTACATTGAGGCTCTCTTTATGAGGCTATATAATGATTATGATAATGAAGAGGGGCGTTATTCACTCTGATCAAGGGGATTAAAACAAAGAGATATGAAGTCGATAAAGGGACCCTAGTAGAAATTATGGATAATGGTGTGACTTAGGGGACCATAAAATGTCCCCGTAATATATTTACCCTATAAAGAGTGCGTATAACAATAGGTATAGATGATATAGATCACCAACTTTGAACCCGGATTGGTTATGTGAGATTATGTTACTTTAGTGATGAGTCTATGTAGTGTGCCTGAGGAATTGATCAACGATATAAGGGATGGTTTCAGGTTAGCGGTTAACCCATGTAGGGATTATATTGTATATGATTTCTTAGAAGGGTGTGGTTATATCCCTGAATTTCATATATTGTATATGATTTCATAGAAGGGTTGGAAGCCTCGGCTTATGGGGAGTTGTTTTTAAGATCACATAATGATCCAAACCGATTACTATAGAGTGAATCAATTAAGGAAAATTATATATGTATAATATTATAATATTTATGTATGTTATGGCCATATATTTTTGACATACACTATTAGAAAAAATTATTCTATCATACCATAATTTTTTTTTGAAAAAATATCATATATTATTATTTAAACTTGAAATATGTGAATATCAAGAATCACTATAACCTGATTTACCAATGATTTTGGTAATTAATTTGTAATTCAACCATTAAATTTCACTATGATAGGTTTTAAATTATACAAAACATTTTAGGATTTAACTTATACATCAAATGATTTTAAAAAATATAATCTCAACTTCATTAAATTATTTCTAACATTAATTAGTTTTTATTATATATGATGTAGTTTTTTTCTTATTATTCATATTTTCATATTCCCAACATTTAATTTGTGAATTGTGGGTTCTAAAACATTTCCAAGTTCTCTAATTTTAATCTTGTATTTGTAATATTTATTTTTAGCACCTTCTATCTAAATAGTGTACATTTACTTATCATGTTTTAAATTATAATCGGGATAGGATTTTAATTTAGCATTCAGTAGTTGTTCGACAAAGATATTATCTTTTTTCACTTTATGAGGAGTGATTACATCCCTTAATTATAACCATGAATTAATTTTTTATTTAGATATATTCTTTATCTAGTTATTTACTTCAATTGTAAAAGGTTTCACCTTCCTTATATTATTTTATCATGTGACTAATTTTTATTTTGAAAATATTTTATTCTCATTAAAATATATTTTTTCATATTTTAGAACATTTTTTTAATTTGAATCTATTTTTCCCTTTTTTATCATCACCTTCATTTATTTTATGATTCCACCTTTGTGGGGAATGAATAGTAAATTGAAATACAAGACTAAAATAAAGCATTATAAGAGCTTCTTAATATTTATTTAACTTCATTTTTTTAATTAATTCTGATAGATGACATGATTTTCAAAAGTTAATTTTCTTTTTCTTATTCGAAACATTTAGTACATGTCATGTATTTATTTTATATCATGATTAATTTCTTCAGATATTTAAAACCAATTTTATAAGGACCCGGCCTTAAACATTTCATAATATTAAATTATGTGAATAATTAACATTGGGGATCTTTTCAGGTTTAGAGTTTTAGATAATTAGGCCATAACTATTACATAACAACTTGAATATTACAAGTAGACACTACTACTCAGTATCCATTTTCTTTATAAAATAAAAACCCTTAAAAAGACACATGTCTAGTTCCATGTTTTAGACAGCATGACATTTCCTTGATCCCATCCTTGAACCTATTCATCTTTAAGTCCTGTAGAAAACATTTCAAAACTTGGGATGAGAATGAAAAGCTCAGTAAGGGTTATAACATAAGGAAAGAAAACATTATCCCAACAATAAATACAAATCCATGAAACCATACTTTTCAATCATAACATACCTTATAAAATCATAGGATTTATGAATATCACACACAAATCATAAATCATAAAGGTTACTTATGGCATCCATATCAAGCTTACAATATAGCTATCACAGCTACATAGGGAGTTACACTTGGAATACCCATCATAGTATATTCTCTAAATCTCTTAGAAGAAACATGCTATTTACCTCCTTCACGTTACCCAATGCATTGGAGAGCTATATCGGGCTCACTCGCCATAGGTTTATCATAGAACCACCCGTATACATAAACAATACCCAATAACCCTGACATAATCATAATATATGACATATTTATAATGAAAAGATAAAATTTCCACATTCCAATATATCAAATCAAGATATTGAAATAAACAATGTTTTATCAAATCATTTTCAAAACCATTTAAAAAGGGATTTTTGAATAAAAGTGTACCTTACCGCTTTGAAACTTTTAAAAGGAATTTTAATTTTAAAACATTAATGTCCATATGAATAAATCCTTGAAACCATTTTTAAAACATGGACACTGATGAGAAATATTTAGAATAATAAATCTTAAAAACATTTTAAAATGATATTTTAGTTAGAGTTCATAACAAAAAGGGAGACACATGAATACAAATAATTGAGGAAATCAAAACTTTGTAATATCATGAGAGTAAAGGGATTCATGATATACAATGTCAAAGTAAATTATATACACCATATAAAAGTGATTTGGTGTATAACAACAAAGGAGTCTCAATGGAATGTAATTTGAGATGAAATCTCTTATAAAGACTATATCCTTAGGTTGAGGATAAGTCAATGACATAATTATGTGTGAAAAATATAAATACACTCAATATAATTGGATATTTAGTGTAAATAAATCAGAGGACATTCACACATATTCTTGTTAAAACAATACCAATGAATTTGGATATTTAACTCAACAAATGGAGATTGAGTTAAAATTACTCTTATCAATTTCATATCAATGACATGAGAATTTATCAATGGAGTGATTATGTGTATCAAAATTATATCCATGGAAATAGGAGTGGAAATTTTGAAATAATAAAATTAATAGTGATTCCACAAATAATCTTGGTGTAAAATAATCAATGAAGTATGCGCAAAGGTGAATTAGTGGAAATTGAAATTTCAAATTCCCTTACCGATTTGGTAACTTATGAAACAAACACTCATGAAAGAATGATCATACAATGATGATGTAAATATATATAAATTAAAGTATATTACACAATTAATACAATCATGGGCAGTACACACACCACATGGAATAAATAATTGGTGGACAATGGAAATCTCACGGAATTAAAAGTGAGATAAGAAACCCCTTACAAAAATTGGGCAGCCTAACGGCACCACTTAAAAATTATTAAAATGAATTGATGAGAGTAAGAGGGGTTATCTCATCATATGAAAATACAAATTACAATATGGTGAATAGAAAGTAACATTCTCCAAAATATAAACATGGGGAATAAAAATAAAAGAGAGTACTTGAAAAGAAAGAGAGAAGTTGGATCCCTTACCTCGTGTCCGACATGACTCGATCATTATTTAATCTCATGAATAATAAACTAAAGTTAATTTCTACTTTCTTAAGAACTTTTTTCCAGTTATTATTCCTTTTATATCACTTATTACCATGTTAGAATCATTATGTAGTCATTTAAGTTAATAATATTCGTTTTGTCGATATTTGGTTCTTGAGTCAAAAATGGACTTCTTATAATTACATGTTCTTCATGTGGTCAAAGGTTCATTATATCCAGAATTATATTCATGATTTGGATATCATATATATAATATATATCTAGTATATACATGTATTTACATAACATTTTGAGATAAGAAATGAAATGCACCATTCATGGAGACGGTAAGTCGTATGTACGCATGAACGCTACTTTCATTTATATTACTTATTTTAGTGGAATTAAAACTTAATGATACTTAGGTATTTTATAATTCCAGTATAATATCATATATAATATCATTATCTATATCCTTTATACATCCCACATAAGGCATTAACGAGTCACATCACTTTGAGGGGGCGGTAGTCCGCACTTCCTCAAATGAGATTATCGTATTTACACACTATGGAAACCATAAAGGATTGATATAATTAGGTTGTATAGAAGAATAAGAAAATAATAAACATAATATATATCATATATAAATATAGTTCCATCATAATGGCCACCATGAGAGGCGGTAAGATGTAATTGAACAATCATCGTTTCGTGAGGCGTTAGTTTTCCATCCACGGAAACATTATGTTCTTTATCCATTAGATGGAGGTGTGTGTAATTGCAGTTAGAATAATTCTTATAAAAACATCCTAGAATATTGAGGATAATGGTTTTGTTACAAAAGAGTGGAATAAAAAGATTTTAGGGGTTGTAGAAGTAAAATAATAGAAAACAATTTAAGAGAAATTGTTACCTTTAATTTGGGTAACTCACTTTGGTTTGAAACAAAGGACTTCTTGAAGTGCCTTCTGCCTAAGGTAAGGCTTTTAGGAGGAGGATAGGGATGTAGGGAGCTTAATTGGGCAGAGTTTGGATGATCCAAATGGCTTGAGAGGTTTAAGGAATTTGATAGAAATGGTCTCTTTTTATATGGGAGAGGAGGGGCTCTTTAGGAATGTGTGAAAACTTTATTTTATTATATAATGATATTATGTTTTTAATGGTAAAAAAAATAAATAAGATAGAAGATAAGATGACTCATATTAGAAATAAAATCATCAAATCAGAATTGGACTTGTTTGGAATAATATTTTAATCATTATAATTTTATTTATTTAAATCATTTATTAATGAGGTAAATACTGCATCATTATTGTGTCATAAATAATTTAATTTATTTGATGTCTAAAAATTATGAAACAAATACTATCATGTAGGAAATTTTTTTATTTTTTCAAATAATATTTATAGTCGAAAATAGGACTTTTATAACACCATATAAAAATTAATTAATAAAAGATTGTTTTTAATGTCAATTCTGTCTTCACATTAAATTAATTAATCTAAATTTTCATTATCACTCCCATGTGGCTCAATGGGGTCCCAAAATCGACCCAAAGATGCCCATGGTCGTAAATGACACAACCAATATGATTTGGACTAGATTTAATGTAATTTTGAATTATTATAATATTCTTTTTACCTTGAAATACCTTAATTTCCTTTAACCGCGATAAATAAAAGTCAAAAGTTACTATTCACCAAAAAATATTTTCATCTTATTGAACCACATTTTACTTCTTGATAACAACCATGTATGTCGGATTTTCAAAATTCAATTCACAGAAGTGGTAAATTATCATTTAACTGAAAAATTCAGTTTTTTTAACTACTACTAAGTTGTTTCACTATTCATCAAAAATTGAAGTTTTTTAGAAAAATGCCAAAACTTCAGCCTAAGATATATTTGATATTCAGAATTCAAAAATGATTTCTATTTTTCCCAATTAAAAACATAGAAGTGACATTAATTAATTTTAAAATTAATTCCCGCTATCAAAACCAATAGCGTGTTTTTAAGAAACAATAATTATCAAAATATTGATACTTGTTTATGTCTAATTTCAAAGTGAAATTAATTCCAATGACCAGCATTGGATTAAATGGTAGAAATATATTTTAATATAACTTTAAAACCAATTAAAAAGATAATCTAAACATATAAATAAATTAGATTAAAAGAAACTTTTGAATTAAAATACAATATTTTTCACTATTCATTATAAAATGAACTTTATCGGGAAAAATCCAAAAATTTACACAAAGTAAATTTATATGTCCCCATTTTAAAGAAGGATTTTATTTGGTCATATAGAATGTATTAAAGTGACCAAAACTTGATTTAAAAATTGTTCACCATTAAAAGGAGATCAATTGGCCTTTTAATGTAAATTATGCTTAAAATTAGATTCACTCAAATTTTAAGACTTTATCATTTATTGGATAAATGTAAATACATTTAACAAACATGAATAATCATATTTTAGTTAGTTTTGTTCATTCCCACCAATACAATGGCTAGAAGTTAACTACCATTTAAAATAATAATATATTATTAGTGTGTAATGTAAGATTTCAAAGAAACTCGTTGTTGTGTATCAGGTACGCTATCGAACATAGCAACCCATTTAAAGTAAAATTAATATTTAATTAAAAAATTAATAAATATGAAAAATTCATATTCTTTATTTACTCGGGATATTACATCTTTCCCCCCTTTTGGGAATTGTGTCCTCGCAATTTTAAAATTTGGCCTCGGAAACATTATTGAAAGTCCCATATCGGAAAAAAGAGTCAGTAAAACTATTAATTTAAAAGAAATAAATAGAAGTAAAATGGTCACCCAAGTAAACCCATACTAAGATTCCATGAAAACATGGATATGGAGGAGAAAATAAATGGTCAAGTTCTGATGTAGAGTGATAGGAAACATGATTAGGAAAAAGATAACCATAAGAAAATCACAAACGTATGATGTGTGTAAACGGTCTTTGATTACCTGGTAGGAAACGTCAACCAACAACCTTTTTGTTTTACGTTCCTTTTCATAATTTTGAGTAATTCAGCTTCAATATAGGATAAAAACATAAGGAAATATACTTACCTTCCAATAGACTTTCATCTTTTAATAAGTTTCGACCAAAACTAATCATTTCTCTAAACAATGAGCATTCAAAAAGACTTGGTAACATCAAAAGCACAAGAATCATCTTCTAGAGAATCACATAATCCACGAAAGGATAAATATCTATTTCCATTGTATTTAGACATCAACAAAAATTGTTAGTACAAGGTCAGATAATCACCAAAAGGATAATCATTTATAAAAATAAATACTATTCTTAATATCCAAAACTCCACTAAAAGAACCCAAGGTTCAAGAAATACTGTTAAATAAATAGTTATCCTTAAAATTTTTCAAATTAATCCAAACTATGATTGGAACCTAAATCTCTGCAGGATTTAATCACATAGTCTTCCAAGGTAAATCTTGACATTTCTCTCCAAATAACATCAGTTACTCTTAGAGTCTCATACTAAAAAGTAATTAACCTAATCACATATCCTCCATGATAGGTTAATCATTTCTGTAGATAACCCAAAATCAACTTATTCCTGATTCATAAGATCATCTAACTAAAAATAATTAGTCATACTAACTAGGGACATCACATAGTCTAGTGGTAGGCGATAAATACCAGTTTCACTTTGGTTGTGGGTTCAATTCCCACAGCTTTGTTCGACACGACAGGTTGTCACACGGTTTGCGTTCTGTCCCTTTTCAAAAACTACCTAATTTTATAACATTCCCAATAGAGTTAAATTCATCAAAAATAACCATAACATATTTTAACCACAAATTTTATCTAATAACTTTCGTTTTGCATCCCAAAATGTATTAACTGGTAATTGCATCAAATTCAAGGATTATATAAACCCAAATGGTTCTTTATAACTATATAAACAAAAGAAAAGATAATTACTCCTTGAATAAAATTTTCATATATCATACTTCAAGGTTACACATACTATAAGAAGTCTTATAATGTAATTCCCATCATCAAAAGATCCTTATTAATTTTAAGCATTTAACCGTCCTAAAATCTACCATAACTCGTGAATCCCTTATATGTGGACTTCTTACTCATTCAACATTCTTCAGGATCCATTATCCATTACTTTTCAACTTATTCTGAAATACTTATTTCCTACAAACGGAATCATGAATCATATCCTACGATTCATTAATATCAAAACAAATGTTAAGAAATAATCTCTACCTTTCATTGGTCATTGTCAGTTTCTTCATCCTCAATATGAATGGAATTAGGTATTTGTAAACAAATATTTTTACGATCTTGGTGATCCCATTCCCAAAACATCTTCGTAGGACATGTGTTTGTATAATGACCATGCACACCACATTTAAAACATTCAATTGATCCCTCAAAAATAAATTCTTTCCCTTTTCTAGAGTCAACTGGATGCTACCTTTTTCCATGGTAGGTTCTTGCTTTATAACCTTCATTTCCACATCTATAGCATCTTCCCGTCCCTTTGAAACATTTTCCTACGTGCTTCTTTCTACATCCTTGACACATAGGTTTTTGAACATACATACCTTTATGATTATTACCTGAACATCTGTGGGGAAATTTTTCTCGATACGATGACTTATAAAAATCACAAAGGTTAAAGTGGTCAATCATAAATCCATATAGTTGGTTGAGAATGACCAAAATAGTTCTAATTGCAGCTCCCATTTCAGTCAATTGATAATTCAGAAAAACATCATAGTTTTCTTCACATCCACTGTTACTTTGATGCCTGCTAGATCAAAACATTTACTAAAACCAAAAAGGTCAGTTTGAGTATATCAGTAAAACCATCATATAATATCTTATGAGAAGGGTAAACACTAAGATATACTTATTCATGTTATCTTAAACTCATTCACTTTATCTAAAATAAATACGACTCTTTCTAAAATCCTAACAATTATGGTAATGTTACATATGCTTAAAAAACACCCTAACCTCTAAAGTTATCTAAACCGACCATTGATACCAACTATAATGACCTGGACTTAAACATTTCATAATCTTGAATTAAATGAATAATTCACATTGGGGATATTTTCAGGTTTAGTGTTTTAGAGAATTAGGTCATACCTATTACATAACAACGTGGATATTACAAGTAGACACCATTACTCAGTATCCGTTTTCTTTATAAAATAAAAACTCTTAAAAAGATACTTGTCTAATTACATGTTTTAGTCAACATGAATTTTCCTTGATCTGATCCTTGAACCTATTAATCTTTAATTCATGTGGAAAACATTTCAAAAACATGGTATGGGCATAAAAAGATCAGTAAAGGTTATAAAATAAGGAAGGAAAACATTATCCCAACAATAAAAAAATACATGAATCCATACTTTTCAATCATAACATACCATATGAAATCATATGATTTATGAATAACACACACAAATAATAAATTATAAAGGTTACTTATATAATCCATATCAAACTTACATTGTATCTATAACAGCTATGTAGGGAGTTACACTTGGAATACCCATCACAGTATATTCCCTAAATCTCTTATAAGAAACATCGTGTTTACCTCTTTTACATTACCCAATGCATTGCAGAGCTATCTCGGGCTCACCTGCCCTAGGTTTATCACGGAACCACCCGTATACATAAACAATGCCCAATAGCCATAACATAATCATAACATATGACACATGTATAATGTAAAGATAACATTTCCACATTCCAATATATCAAATCAAGATATTGAAATAAAAAATGTTTTATCAAATCATTTTCAAAACCATTTAAAAAGATATTTTTTAATCAAAGTGTCCCATACCACTTTGAAGCTCTTAAAAGGAATTTTAATTTTATAACTTTAATGTCCATATGAATAAATCCTTAAAACCATTTTTAAAACAGGGACATTGATGAGAAATATTTAGAATAATAAATCTTTAAAATATTTTAAAATGATATTTTAGTTAGAGTTCCTAACAAAAAGAGAGACATATGAATAAAAATAATTGAGGTAATAAAAACATTGTAATATCGTGAGAATAAAGGTATTCATGATATACAATGTAAAATTACATTATATACACCATATAAAAGTGATTTGGTGTGTAACAACAAAGGAGTCTCAATGGAATGTAATTTGAGATGAAATCTCTTATAAAGACTATATCCTTAGGTTAAGGATAAGTTAACGACATAATTATTTGTGACAAATATAAATACACTCAATATGATTGTATATTCAGTGTAAATTAATAACAGGACATTCACATATATTCTTGTAAAAACAACACCAATGAATTGGATATTTAACTCAACAAATGGAGATTGAGTTAAAATTACTCTTATCAAGTTCATATCAATGAATTGAGAATTTATCAATGGAGTGATTATGTGTATCAAAAGTATATCCACAAAAAGGGGAGTGTAAATTATGAAATAATCAAATAAATAGTGATTCCACACATAACATTGGAGTAAAATAATCAATGAGGTATGCGTAAATCCGAATGAGTGGAAATTGAAATTTCAAATTCCCTTATCGATTTGGTAACTTAAGAAACATACACCCATGAAAGAATGATCATACAATGATGATGTAAATATCCATAAATTAAATTATATTACACAATTAATACAATCATGGTCAGTACACATACCACATGCAATAAATAAGTAGTGAACAATGGAAATCTCACGGAATTAAAAGTGAGATGAGAAACCCCTTTCAAAAAATTTGGCAGCCTAACGGCGCCACTTAAAAATTCTTAAAATGAATTGATGAGAGTAAGAGGGGGTCTCTCATAATATGAAAATACAAATTACAGTATTATGAATAGAAAATAACATCCTCCAACATAAGAACATGGGGCATAAAAGAAATGACATAAAAAGAGCACTTGAAAAGAAAGAGAGAAGTCAAATCCCTTACCTCGTGTCCGACTTGACTCGTTCGTTCTTTAATCTCCTGAATAACAAAATAAAGTTACTTTATAATTTATTAATAATCTTTTTCTAGTTTATTATTCCTTTTATACCACTTATTACCATTTTATAAACATTATGTACTCATTTAAGTTAATAATCTTCGTTTTGTCGATATTTGGTTCTCGAGTCAAAAATGGACTTCTTATAATTACATGTTGTTCATGTGGTCAATGGTTCATTATATCCAGATTGATATTCATGATTTATATTTCATATATATAATATATATCCAGTATATACATGTATTTACATAACAATTTGAGGTAAGAAATGAAATGCACCGTTCATGGAGAGGGTAAGTCATATGTACGCATGAATGCTACTTTTATTTATATTTATTATTTTAAGGGAATTAAAACATAATGATACATAATTATATTTAAATACAGTATAATAACGTATATAATATCACTAAATCTATCTTTTATACATCCCACATAATGCATTAACGAGTCACATCACATAGAGGGGGTGGTAGTTCGCACTTCCTCAAATGAGATTATTGTATTTACCCACTATGGAAAACATAAAGGCTTGATATAATTGTGTAGTATAGAAGCATAATAAATAATAGACATAATATATATCATATATAAATATAGTTCCATCGTAATGGCCACCATGAGAGGCGGTAAGATGTAATTGAACAATCATCGTTTTGTGAGGCGTTAGTTTTCCATCCATGGAAACATTATGTTCTTTATCCATTAGATGGAGTGTGTGTAAGTGTATTTTGAATACTTCTTATAAAAACATCCTATTATATTGAGGATACTGGTGTTGTTACAAAATAAAGTAATAAAAAGAGTTTAGGGGTTTGAGAAGTAATATAAACAAAACAATTTAAGAGAAATCATTACCTTTAATTTGTGTAACTCCATTTTCTTTGAACCAAAGAACTTCTTGAAGAGCCTTATGCCTAAGGTAATGATTCTAGGAGGAGGATAGGGTTGTAGGGAGCTTAATTGGGCAGATTTTGGATGAGGCAAATGTCTTGAAAGGTGTGCGGAATTGGAAAGAAATGGTCTCCTTTTATAAGGTAGAGGAGGGGCTCTTTAGAAAAGTGTGAAAATATTATTTTATTATATAATGATATTCAGTTTCTAATGATCCAAAAATCCTTAAGGTCAAATATAAGATGACTAATATTCGAAATTAAATCATCCAATCAGAATTGGACATGTTTTTAATAATATTTTAATCATTATAATATTATTTATTTAAATCATTTATTAATGAGGTAAATATTGCATCGTTATTATGTCATAAATAATTTAATTTTTATGATGTCAAAAAATTATAAATTAATACTATCATGTAGGAAATATTTTTATATTTCCAAATAATATTTTTACTTGAAAATAGGACTTATATAACACCATATAAAAATTAATTACTATAATATTTTTGTTAATGTCAATTTTGTCTTCACATTAAATTAATTAATCTAAATTGTCATTATCCCACCCAAGAGGCTCAATGGGGTACCACAATCTACCCAAAGATTCCCATAGTCGTAAATGACTCAACTAATAAGGTTTGGACAAGGATTAAGGTAATTTTGAATTATTATAATATTCTTTTTACCGTGAATTACCTTATTTACCTTTAACCGCGGTAAATAAAAGTAAAAAGTTACTTGTCACCAAAAATTATTTGCATCTTATTGAACCACATTTTACTTCTTGATAACAACCATGTATGTCGGATTTTCAAAATTAAATTCACAGAAGTGGTAAAATTTCATTTAAATGAAAAAGTCGGTTTTTTTAACTAGCACTAAGTGGTTTCACTATTCATCAAAAATTGAAGTTTTTCAGAAAAATACCAAAAATTCAGCCTAAGCTATATTTGATATTACGAATTCTAAAATGATTTATATTTTTCCAAATTCAAAACTTAGTAGTGGCATTAATTAATTTTAAAATTAATTCCCATTATCAAAACAAATAGCATGTTTTTAAGAAACAATAGCTATCAAAAGATTGATACTTGTTTATGTCAAATTTCAAAGTGAAATTAATTCCAATGACCAAAATTGGATTAAATGGTAAAAATATATTTTAATTTCACTTTAAAACCAATTAAAAAAGATAATCTAAACATATAAATAAATTAGATTAAAAGGCACTTTTGAATTAAAATACAATATTTTTCACTATTCATTAAAAAGTGAACATTATCGAAAAAATTCCAAAAAATTACACAAAGTAAATTTTGATGTCCCCATTCAAAATAAAGATTTTATTTGGTCATAGAGAATGTATTAAAGTGCCCAAAACTAGATTTTAAAAGGGTTCTCCATTAAGAGGTGATAAATCAGCCTTATAATGTAAATTATGCTTAAAATTAGATTCATTCACATTTTAAGCCTTTAACATTTATTAGATAAATGTAAATACATTTGACAAAAATTTATAATAATATTGTAGTTAGTTTCGTTCATTCCTGCCAATACAATGTCTATGAGTTAACTACCGTTTAAAATAATAATATATTATTAGTGTGCAAAGTAAGATTTCAAAGAAACTCGTTGTTGCGTATCGGGTACGCTATCGAACATAGCAACCATTTTAAATTAAAATTAATATTTAATTCAAAAATTAATAAATATGAAAATGTCATATTATTTATTTACCTGGGATGTTACAAATATACTTTCCTCTGTTAATTTTTATCTTGAAGCATTGGTCCTTACAGCACTTCAAATGAAATGAGTATGATTTCTATATCTTACAAACGTAATAATAATAAATATTTATACTCCATTTATAATTATTTTGGATCAATATGATTATGATGAATTCTTAGTTTCCTTTTCATTATAGTGGTTCCTTCAATATTCTCACGAGAACCTCTAGTAGAAGTAGTCATTTCATTAAATCTAATGAATAATTAAGATAATATTCCATATTATTCTTATATAAAATATTTAAATATATATCTTGATATTTTTATATAATATTATATTATATTTTTAATTACATTATAAATATTCTAAATATTTTCCCAAATTTATTTAGTAGTCTTCAAGACCATTAATTTTGAAAAATCATTTTCTGATATAATAAAAATAATTTCATTACATGTCTTTTCTTCATAATTAATATTATTTTATTTAACAAAATTAATTAATTATAAATTATCATGGCATATATAAACAGCTAAAATAAAATCAAATAATTTTATACAAAGTGACTAAAGTTCAGGAACATTTTATTTTTTAAATTTGGATAGCTCTTTCCTTAAAATTAAATAATTACACTATTATTTAATTTTCTATATTTCTCTAAAAATACAACCAATTAATATTAATAACTATCAAAAATATAAAAAAATTATTATCATGGATCTATTAATGAATAATATTACACTGATACAACATTGTTGTCATGAAAAGGTTGGAAAAACTCATAGAATGAGAAGGGTGTAGAATTGGTGTTTCACAATTTTTACATATCCATTATTTGAATAGTACCCCTAGTACTTGTTGGAGTATAGATACACTACTCCACTAAAATTATATTCACATGTATAAAGAAATAAACAAAATAAATTATCATATATGTTATTATAAGGTTCTCATAAAATTTAAGTGACTACTTCCTTGATGTGATCGGTGAAAGCATATTCACATATGATTAAAAAATGATAATATGAATAACATCATAGTAATGTATTGCCCATAGCTCATCCAATGAGACTGGATAAAAATATAGAAATCTATCTAATTTAAAATGAATTTTCTCTAAAATATCAGAAAATATATTATTTCAAATTCATGAAGTCGTTTACTATTATAGAACTTCTTAAAATTTCATTTTGAGACATCATAACGTCAAAAAGTTACTAAAATATCCTTGAAAATGAATACTCCTAACCACAGTTCCTTATGGTCCTTTGGTTCATATACTTTAATTCACTTCAACTCAAATATCATCACAATTTTCATACAATTATAGTATATTTGTCCCTCTCTATTTTCTCATATCATAATAATAAATGTACCCTTATAAATTAATTTCATAATTAAAACTAATTAAATTAACTACATTATTATATCTTTAAAATCTTCATTTATTACTAGTAGGTTATAGGGATTACAAAGAAAGTGGAAAATAACAACACACCAAACCATTAGCCTGGTTAGAGCATATGATTCTTTCTAAGTGTTAACCATGCCTCATGCCTTTTCCAAATTTTATTCAGGTTATATAAATATCTATAATACCAAATATTACTTCTATAATAATTTTTTATGCCTCAATGATATTTATTAACAGTAAGAAACTTGGAAAACATATCAAATATATTAATTTTTAATGTATCTTCACAAATATTTTATCACTTATATTCTGGGAAAAATTTTATAAATCCCATACACTATTACTATTCATATGTTAAGAGAATCTAGATTTGATCTATCTGAATGAGGAATTTCATAAATCCAATTGAATTGTTTATACTTTAATGACTAAAAAAATGTTTCATATTCAATAAATTTGTCTAAATACTCCGTAATTATTTATCATACATGTAAGGATTCACATTCCTTCATACACATACAATTCATTGTAATTTCATGATAAATATTGAGTACACTATATTTTATTATTCAATGTATTTGAATATAACTAATAATATCTTGATAATAAATTAATTATAGTCAATATATGAATTTTTTGATCTATCTAATTCCTTTGGCCCCTTAAACTCCTATACAATATCATTTTGTGGTATTCAATATTATTAAATCATTTAAACCAAAAAATTAAATCATGAATTATTAAAAAAAATTATACATATTGTGGATATTATTTGTAATCAATTTAATATTTATTTAAACTCATTCATTTTTTATATGATGGGAATATCTTGAATATTTAACTTATATTCTATTTCATGAGGCACTAAGGATAATTATAATATAATATCTAATCGAAAAAAATGAAATTTGAGACACAAATTCAAATTAGAAGATTGATTTTTAAATAGGATTATTGGGTCATAAAGATAATTTTTCTTTAATAGAACTAAAATTTGACTATAACTGCATGAAAACCAACTAAATCTTATAAGATGAAATATTTTTTGTTAAGACATATTAAATTTACCCAATAAAAATATTTCATAAAATGATATATGAAGATCCAATAAAAATAATTTTAATTTCTATCGAATGTTATTCTATTTCAAAAAATATTATGAAATTTAATATGCAAATTTTACAAGTTATGAAATTTTTCATTCATTCAATGTTAAGGCTATATAATTATCATGTAAAATCACCTATCCCACTAGAAAAAATAATATATTTTGGTAAAACACTGCAATATTATATAATAATAGCATATCCTATAACATTATCATGGTTTAGTTTTTTGTTATATGGGAGGGATAAGGAAGATTTTAATATGTTTTCAAAATTCACCTTAGTTTTATTCTCCACCATTTATTATTAAAATCTTATTGATAATTTAGAGGATTTGAACATGATATAATTTGGAGTTTCATGTATGTATTTTTCAGAATGTTTTTAGGTGATCTATAAATTTTTATACTTTCCTATTTTTTTATGTATCATATTATAATGAAAATATATAGATAAAACTAGTGAATATTATCAATATTTCACACATATATTGAGTTACATGACTATATTAGGTTTTGAATTCTTTTTTAAAATTATCTTTTGTAAGAATGGTATTATGGAATGGATCATTTTATAAAATTGAAAATTTTACAATAAAAAAAATTAATGTATGAGTAATGAGAAATTTATTAAAAAAAGTAAATTTTATTATCATGTTGCATTGTTTATGTGTTAACATAATCTATTCTGATCCTAAATCGAACACACTTTTATTGATATTGGGAGGTTATTGGAAACCAATTCCATGTAATTAATCAAATGTAAAAAAACTTATCATTTAGTTTATGTCTAGTTGTTTTTAATGAAATTTTATACAAATACATAAGATCATAATAAAAAGGATTCAATGGTTTATTAGTATCATGATATTATATATACAAGAAAATTATATTACAATATTAACATAAAGTATATTATTTTAATACATTAAAAATTTGTATTTCTCCATGTTTACCCTTAGAACACATGTAGTATCTTCATCATTTCATGGGGTATCATGGAAACAAAATAATGGGTAAGATTAGATTTTATGTATGGGGAAGTGTACAATGGAATAAAATAAAGAATAAATAAAACAAATATAATATGAAATGAATAAATATTAAAAAAAATATAAATAATAACTTGGGAATAATATATCCATAGATGACATAAAAAATGAAAATAAATAATCACAAGGAAAAGAATAAATTATTTAATATTAATATAATTCATAATTTTAGACATCATGACATTAAAATCATGGGATTATTTCATGTCATAATAAATAAAGGGTTAGAATGATCTTGTTACCCTAATCTATTTTTTCTCATGATTACTATTTATGAATCATTGGGATCTAAAAATTCATGGCCCCACCAATTACATGATAAGTACAATGCATGTTTCATATGAGAATATTGGAAAATGATATATATTATAACATTCTCTAAGGAAACTCATACAAAAACAAGGCTAAGTAACCAATACTTATATATATAGATATAAGGGATTTTTTGATATTTGGAGGTCTCCCATTACGTTGAATAATACAGATGTTTGGGTGAATATCTATAAATATTTTTTATGATATTGATTATGCAATGGGTGATATCATTATTGAAATAATGTTAAAGGAGAAATAGGTTAGTGTACTTTTATTGTATACAACTATTAATAATGGTTAATAAATGTCTACAATAGTTCTTAATGGTTGGATAATAGTTAAATGATATAAAAATTAATATGACCTAACCCATTGGAACCCCTCTTGGGTGGATATAGACTATGTGTGCCACCCCAAGTGGGCCTCACATATTCTAGTTCTCAGAAACTAGCATCAGGAAGGAATAACAAACAAATGAGGGGTCTTACCCTAATCAACCTGTAGTCTATTAATCCAGCAATCCAATAATAAAAATCAAAACCGTATATAATATAAAATTATATATGGAAAGAAAGTATATATATGAATATAGAAACTTACCGTCCCATAGTCATATAACAAACAATCAATAGAAAGGAAAAGAATACAAAGACCAAAAAATGAGATATGAACTATCAACAAATGTTAGGCATATGGGATATCACCATGTCATGTCACCCTGAGCTCTAAACATCTTCTTTAACAAACACCACAAGACTCTCCCGTATCCCAACTCAATAATATATAATCACCTCTCTAGATAAATTCCCTTAGAGGATACCACCATCTTATACACCATCTACAGAGACACACCAAGTGTAGGGAATAAATCCCATGTAGGGGTGACTATAATGATACCTAATAGGATTCCCCAAAAACAAAAGGGAATTAGGGCCACATGTAAGAATCAAAATAGTGTTGAACCATACAAACTCTTGATAAAACCTAATAAAACCCCAATACAAGAATAATCTATCACAAAACTCCATGAAAAAGAATCCATCCCATCTTGAAGGGTGAAAAGGTATACTCTAACCACTCACTCAACCATATCATGGTAACACCCTTAAAAGGTTCCATGTATTAGTGAAGTAAACCTCCCTACTCATCACCTATGACCTAGAAGAACAAACCCTATCAGTTTGATAAAGGGGAAACCATGTTAGACACACCTTCAACACTCACTGAGGATATAGAAACATCACTCAACCAATGATCATACACCTGACCATGAACCAGAATGTCCTCACTAAAACATCCACTAATAAAAAAGGTGAGTAACTATAACTACCATCATGTCACCATTTGTTGAATCAATCCACATGACACATAGAGATCATTTGTGAAAATATCCAATAAAGCCTAGTGCTCTTAGTGAATTGAAGAGAATTTCACGCCCCAAACCATGAGGAAAATACATACTTCAAAAAAAGTGGTAAATTCAAACCCCAGTAAATGAGAACACAAGATAAGAACTAGTCTCTTAGAAGCACTCATGGTTTAAAAAAATCATTCATCAAGAGATTAACCATTTCCAAAACCTTCTTCTCTCATGAAAACTAACTGAGAGGGGAAAAACTGAAACACCCCACCCTACATATGACTCTATGCACACACAAAATCCAAAAATTTCATCCTTTTTAATCACAAAGACATGTAATCCAATAATATTGTTGGATACCCATGACCAATCAATATCATAGAATATAAAAATGGGTACTGAACCCAAACAATGATATAACTCTATTGAACTACGATTTCCAACATTAATCTGACACTTAAACAACGTTGGGGATCTTGATCCATGTCAAGGGTATAGGTCATCTAATATGATTATCATTTCCATCCAAAATAGAATAATCCACACATTATGAGAGGGTCTATGATAAATAATATCCTTGAATGATGGAACCATGTTCCACCAAATAGGGTGATACCGACTCCATAAACATAATGAAAAACTCACCCTCAACCCCACATGCAATCTCAAGGAATATAATTTTATCCAAATTATGTGCCTTTATCGTAATATAGTCATCATACCTGATGGTATAAGAGAGTATCAGTCGTGGATGCACTAAATTTTTTTATCCATGTCCTTTGGTCATAAATCTAGTTTCAACACTGAAGAGAGGCACCATCTACTATCTAGACAAATATTGGACACTGAGGGAATCTCATCTAAGGAGTGAATGAACAACGCCTCCTTCCTCTAAAACCAATCCACATAGACCACTATATACTTTGATTAATTTGTGGATAAGTATAGACCCCCCTATAATTATTTCATCTATCAAGGTCCATCAAACTACTTTACTGTAAAGAGGGTACCACTCATGCCTAGCTAAACACTAACACGTAAAAACCTTAATCGTCTAAGAAACCCATTACCAGAAAATTATTCTAATATTCCATTGGTCTATAAGGACACCTGATATTCTCATACCTTGAATCTGATTACTCCATGGGAGATTTATATATCCCCATATCCTACTCTACTCCATCATTTATAGATCTCTTCATCTTCACTAAGGATTAAAGACACTCAAACAGTCTTGAATCATCTAAATAATGACCTATGATAGGGAAGAGGACCTCACTATATTTTTTCACACTAAAAGATACTTAGAGTGGACTATTTATTTGTAAAACACCATATTAATGGAATGAAACTACACAAGATCTAGTAAAATAACACAGTACATGTCATGCACTAGGTTTAAACAATGTGCCACTCAAATACCTAGCATTGGACATGTACCAAAGTCAAACTAGAATGTACTTTCATATTATACAATCTATTCCTACCCAAATTGTAATGTGGGTTACATAGTTACATTGATGTATACCTTGTCTTAGTCTTTGTCGTGTAACCTAATATGGCATATAAAAGTACATGCCAAATATCTTACATGAATTTTCTACCTATGTACTGGGCCAAACCTCATGTTGTGCATCTGATTTTCCTACTCAGCAATTACGTCTATAAAAAATTCCTTATTGACCACATATAAAACCTAAGATATAAGAAAAAAATACCTAACCTGAAAGTTAAATTTTTATTATAAAACACTTTTATGGAAAAAGTGTGAAACCTACAACTAAAACTAAGAGCATCAAAAAATTTAAAAGATAATAAAGTTGTTAAAGTCAAATTAAACGGAGTTTATTCTTCATCCCTATATAATTTCCAGGAAAGATCTGATACATGTTTAACTAGATCTTCCTTGATGGCATCTTCAAATTGATCGGCCACCTTGTCCCAGGCCTGCATAAACTCTTACACTATTATCTTCATATAATTGAATCCTATGGTTAGGATTAAATGTTTTTTGATGATCCAATATTCTTTCTCCATGGTGAACTCCACTTGAAATGATCTCCCATTTATCCTCTCTACATTCTCCTTGGATGCTTGAATGATAATTCTCATCTCTAACATCTCTTCCTTAGAGTGCTTGAGAAAATACCATGGGTTCTCAATAATATTTGTATCAATATCTCACTTCAATCCATACATATTAACTAATGGAGCTTCCCCAACATCAGCCTAATTTCCATTGAATCCTTGAGCCGCAGTTAGAGGGTCATAAGAATCCATAACATCTTCCTGGAGTTGAGAGACTTTGGTCATACCAGCCTCCACCATTCAGTCTTGACTAGAGAAGAAGCCTTCTACTGTGCCACTACCACTCAGAATTTTCAATATTTCCGCCTTCATCTGTTCCATTTTAGAAGATTCATCATCCGCTACATTGGTCCCTCATTTTTTTAGATGGGATTTTCTCCATAGATCTTGGAAGATATGAATAATTCTTGTGACCTTTGGATTTCCCCCTCTTTATCAAAATACAACTACCCAGGTCCTTGTTCTGTTTATATCCCTTCTTCCTTCTTGGTATACAGAGCCTTTTGTTGGATCCTCCCTTTGAACTATCCTCCAAAATTTTTCCATCACTATGAGACCGAATTGAAATAATTAGGCCTACCACATGGCAGATCATCATGGATTCAATATCACAAGACATTGATTCTTAGTCCTTAATAATTGTAATCTAATCCTCACCCATTATATTATATAGACCAGATCTCCTTAATAACCTTCATCTTCCTCCCAATTCAATCATGGAATCAATGAAAGGAATAATTATCTCCCTTCAAGCATGAATTGGGAGATTAATATGGGATAGTGTTAATTAATATCCCTAATTAAATTAAATGGAAGAACAATTAAATGGGCCTCTCTTGGGGTCCTATATTAACATGATGGTCATACATATCCTAGATGAAACATAGCATTAAAGACTCAATTGTGAAGATAGAATTTAAATTTGTAACATCATGTATGTTATATCAATGCTCATCCCTGTTGGATGTAGAAATATTTATTTTATTAAATATTCAATATCAAAATTAATATGACCATCTCATAATCTCTCCAAATTCTATGACAAGGTTAAAATCCACATTCTGGAAAATAGAAAAATTATAAGATGTTTCTAAGTTATTTTGACTCATTTAAATTGGCATTTTAACATTAAACAAGGCATAGAGATCCAAAACTACAAATTGAGCTAAGTATTCAATGTATTGAAGACCTAGATCATTAAATTATTCCCATCATATGTATTTTAATCCTTGAAAATGGAACAACCATAGTAGCTATTCGATAATCCCTCAAATAATCCTTTTATGGAAAATAGGTACATCATCACATGATCTCCTTCAGATTCAGTGGTCTATCACATAAATGGATCCCAAATAGATCCCACTTGAGACACATTACTTCCAAAAGAACAATTCGGACTACAAAATATAACATTCACATTCCTCCAGGTTTCCACTTATCCTCAACCAAAGATATGGAGCGATTAAAACCTATGAAAAACTCACCTTTCACCAGACTCATTAATGCATTCCACTCATATCTTTTTTCCCTCTCATAAAATGAAATTAGACTAAATAATATGATATTATTCCAAAAACCATATATATTTAGTCATATGTGGTTTTTTCACCAAGTAACTTCCCAAGGTTGTCACCCTACCAAGCTTAAAAGGGAGAAACAATTAGAATATATTTTTTAGATAGTCAAATTACATCAATATCCAATCATGAGAATCTAAATAAGAGTGCCAAACTACACCATGAGAGCCTCCCATAACTCTTTATAAATAGAATACAAGTGCACACATAAACACTGATCAGTTCAGGGAACTATAATACATCCCCCTATCATTCTTCCTCATGAATGGATGTAAGAATAACACATCTTCACCACTTTCCTCAGTTAGGTCCACATAAACCGTAGATGAAAAAGATATTTTACTCCGAAACATGAATATGAAACCATCCCGATTTCAATCACCCATATCAAATCCTAAGGAAACATCCTCTAAACTCACATCCATTTATATTCCACTCAGAATTTACACCCAAACCCACATTTCACACCTCCTAAAATGGAATATAATAAAGATAATAGATTGATAGTAATTTGATACTCACAAATCCAAAACTCTCATAAACCAAAGTGTCACTTTTCAAGTATATTATAAGGACCAACACTAATGGAATAATAGGGTAATATATCCATAGTTCAGTTCACTATCATACGAAAAACATAAGCATATTTGAACCACTAATTTAGCTCTTAAAAATACCAAAAGTAGTCTATATCCAACCATGTTAACCCATCAAGGAAATGGTTACATCCCCCAAGGGTTGGCCCCAATCACTTTCTAGGTGTCACTTCTAATAAAATGAGTCGAAAACTACCCACTAAATCACCAAGACACTATGAAAAAGTAGTCACATATATGAACCCATCCTACGGGCGGCTTCTCATCACCCTAAAAACACTATTTGGTCTCTCTCTACCATGGAAAAATTCCTAGGGAACTCACCACTAAAATTTCCCTAACCATTGATAGAAATAAGGATAAACTACCAAATCCATGAGATATTCTCCACTAAAATGTATGGGTATCATTTTCCAATGTGGATCTCTATCACACTGATCGATAATGCAATATCAAGTGAAAAGAATGGATGGTTGTTAACGAACACATGAACCCCAAAAAAATGTCATAGATCACACCTAAACCTTATTGGTAACTATCTAGGTCTTTGATTTATAGCTAAAACTATGAATATATATCACCTAGAGATTTTAAAAGAATAAAATTGGGTTCGATGGCATACATGACACACAACATCAAGCTTAATCAAACCACAAAATATTATTATTTATATATAATAGTTATAAAATACCCATTGAATTAGAGGCTATATATAGTATTAAAAAAATTATGAAATATAAATAAATGAAATACTCAATAAAAAATAATTGATTAATTCTTAGTAATATGTACTCAATTTTTAGTAGATTTATTTTATTCTTTAGAAATAAATTTTCTTCCAAAATGTATTTTATTTATTTTTTATAAAATATTATAATTATTTTTAAATAAATTATATAAATTTTATTTTATTAAAATAATAAAAATTTTAAAATCACAATATCAAAATTTTCTTAGCTTGAAATTTTCATATTTTTCTGAAAAGTTTGATTTTCTAGTGAATAGAGAAAAATACCAATTTTTATTGAAAACTGTATTTTTTGATTCAATCATTTAAAAAGTTATATTTTTTAAAATAACATAAAATTAAATTTCTTATATTATATTATAATTAATCAAATTATCTTATTTTAATCAATTTCATGATTTAATTTAGTATAACTAAATTTATTCATAAAAAATGCATTTTTGGAAAAATTATTTTTAATGTGTTTGGCATGATTATTTTAAACTTTATTTCTGATACTTGTTGAAATTTAATCCTAAAAAATGGATTTAATATTTTAAATGTAAATGTTAAAATTTGTTAAATATTCGTCTTTTATTTTTGGTCAATATGAAAAGTAGCATTGGTAAAATTTATCACCTTAGTAGAGGGTAAGTCGGGTTAATCTAGATTAAAACTATGTGATAAGGTCATAATTTATCATCTCTATTATTATTGAATGATATTAATTGATCAATTGTAAACATATTCTCAAATTTAATTTTTTTAATGGGCACTTTCCCATGAAAATTAATAATTTAATATTTAAATCAAATAGAGTTACAAAATGTCACTCTCGTAGTTTTAAAAATCCCTTATGACTTATCATAGTGACAAAAACATGTGGTGAATATATACCAATAAATATTTTTAGAAAAATAAAATTATTTTAATGATATTAATATATTTCTAATTATATTGTATTAAATAATTACCTTAAATTCTTACACAACAATGGAATTGTGTTGATTTAATTAATTAAAAAATAAATGATTTAAAAAACATTAAAAGTAATATAATTTTATGAATTTATAGTGTTATTAGAATTTTTTAAATTAAATTGACATATTAGTGTTGTGTTAAACGATTATATTCTAATTCAACAAATTTATTTATTTCCTTTAATTCAAATTAAATTTATAGTGTCAAAACTGACATTAATAATATTTTATCAAAATAATATTTTTTTAAATTAATTAAAAATCATAAAAATAATAAAATAGGACAATTTTGAAAATATATGGTCTAAAATGTTATCCCTATTCCATTTATGAGCCAATTTTTACCTTATAAGTAAAATTATATCCTATTAAGAGTAATAAATATATTATTAGGGTTATGGTTCAAATAGATTAACTAAGGGGTTAAACAAAAGGATGAGATTTAAAATAACTATTAATCATATAAAAATTTTAGTTATTGATCATATTTCAAAAATATACTACCCTAGGTTCAAATTTAGGGACATTTGGATTATTTTTTCATAAAAATGACTTAATTATTATTTAATATATTTTTTAATTCCAAGTGTGCCATTTCCCTTCATTATAAAATAACACCACTTCCTTCACTTCTTAACAACACTTTAATCCTTATATATCAACCATACGTTGAAAACCCCATTTTTTACTTCCTTATCCACATTCTAGCGGTGTAATTTGGGGTTCATAAAAACTTCACATAGATTGTAATAAAGATGGAAAATATAAGTATATATAATATTTATGACATAATTATTCTTCTATAATTATAATATCATATTTACCTTCTTACCTTCCAATCTTTTCCAAAACGATAATGTCACTTGTGCGTACATGTTGGCTACAACCTCAATGAATCGATCTGAACTATTTTTTGTTAGATATTTAGATAGATGGTAATATGCCTGGATTTGATGACTATATGTGATATATTTGGTAGAAAAGTTAGTCAATAAATATTAATTATTATTAATATTTGTTTTATTCCAAACATCAAAAATAAAAAATTGTGTTCTTACATATGTACAGCCTACAATCTTTATGAATAGTTTAATTCATTTTTTGATCTCTATATTTTATTGATTAATATAAATAAATATATAATGAATATAATTATTTCATTATTTACATTACATATTTGATTAATACATGATTAAATAATAATTACTGAAACTAACAAAACAAAACATACCTGAAAACAAAGCTGTTATTACCCAAAATAGTTATTTTAACCTATAATTTATAATAAACAGCTTATAAAAGATAATTAGTAAATAATATATGGTATGATATGTTTTTTCAATATATTTTTAATAAATATATATTTATTATATACAGTATTAAGACACATATTAATGAGTTATAACCTAAGGCATGTTTTTATTTCCTAATCTCATCGTTATTTTAGATTGATTATGTTTAAGTCATTATAGGAAGAATTATATTATTTTTATATCATCAAATCAATTTGTTTTAATCTCTTATGATTATTTATAAATATTACAATTTTCTTTTCATTTTACTCTCTTTAGGAAATCAAGAATCCAAAATAATTTTTTTATGGATAACTGACATTATTTTTCTACATTGTCAATCTTTTTCCTCAATATCCATTTTTTCTAAAATATTTTTTAGGAATATTTTCAACATTATCGAAATTATTTACTAAATAAATTCATACCCACGTTGTAATTTTTAAAAATGGTTTTAATAAAATATTTATGTCATTTTATGAATGAAATACTTTTTGAACTTTTTACCAAAATGTGAAAGGAATATTTTTTTAATTTATGTAGTATGAATGGAATTATCATCTATCATGACCACTCATTACAAAGAAAATTAATTTAATATTTTAAAATTGTATTTTAAAATAAAATTTATGACTTAATATTATTGAATTTTTTAAATTTTAATAAGTTTTTCTAAAATTCAAAAAATGAGTTTTCCTCAAAACTTTTCTAGGGATATTTTGAAAGTATTTTAATCTATATCAACATACATTGTTTAATTTTATAATTTATAAAGTTGTAATTTTGTGATATAGTCCACCATATTTCTATAGATGGTTTATGATCATCCAAACTAGTGAAATTATTGATATTCTTATGATAGTTCTTACAATATGGATAGTTATTAACTTTTAGGGAATGTTGATTAAGTTATGTTGTTTATTCACATGATGAATGCATTAAACTTATTAAGTTATGGGTGGGGCCAAGAATGGAATATCCCCAAAATGAATCATTAGGTCTCATTAGACAAACTAATTTGGTTATTCTTTATAGTCCTTACCCGGTTATGTAATTTTCCTTGGTACGAGGACTTGACAGTATGTTTTATATATATTGGCATGAGGCCTCAATGGTATGTTTCAAATTTCCACATCATGAATTCCATCATTAGGAAATCCGAATTTAATTCCCTTATTATTATTTTATTTTTTATGATATCCATGGATAATATTCTATCTCATTTTATTATTTGTATTTAATTATTATATTATCTTTTTTTCTTTCCATTTTATCCATAAATTATTTCACTTTTGTTGTACGCATTCCATTACTAAGCATCTGAGATTACTTATTTCCTATTTTTCCTTTACCAAGGAAATCAAGAAGTATTCTATGATTTATATGTAGTGATATTATAAATGGAACTATGGTTCTATCAATGAAAATACTATGTTGTATTTTAAGTTTCCATATTTCATGTAAAACCCAAGTATATATCCAGTTTTAGAAGAGTACTAAACTATCCAGTCCATCACTATGTGATTCTATATATATTGTTCAAATGTAAAAATGTAATCACTAATTTGGGGATATTATGGTTGGTGCCTTTATAGTTTTTATTAGTGAAAGTTTAATGTAAATATTGGGAGCTAGATTTGAGAAAACATAGATTAGTGAATATATCTCTATGAATAACATTGAGAATATGATTTTGAGATTAATTATAAATAAATTTTCAATTTATGTAAATTGTTTCACAGGTATTGAAATTAGACTTTATGATTAATAATTTTGTAATGTTGTGTATTCCATTTTCTAGAAATGTTACCCAGTTGAAGGAATGCAAATCCTATCACTGCACGTAATCCATATAGGGATTTTCCACCTGTGAAAGATAATGATGTTAGATTTGGAACTATTACTGGAGCTAAAAAAATTATAACAATATTTGGGAAGCTGATTTTTGTTATGACCAAAAACCATTTCCATATGGAGTATCCAAATGATCCAAAGTGTGGTGTAACAATTTTAGACCACTTGATATATTATAATCCTTCATATTTCAACAGGACTATAAATACATATGTATCTGAGAAATGTATGAGTTCCCAAGAGAATATATTATTTTATTTGGAACGTAATTAAAGGGAGAAGTCTGTCATATAAGTTTATCATATCTATGGTGATGTGGATCAATAGTGGTAATTGATTCAAATCACTATATATGTGAAGGAAATAGTGAGTATGAGGTTGGAGTATTTTAAGGATATTTTCTTGAAAAAATATTTACCATGAGAATAATGAGTGGATATAGAGATACATTTATTGATTCTATGAAAAAAGGGACAGGAAAATGATGTTAAGTATGATTTTAACTTCACACATTAAGTAAGGAATGTTGTTTAATATTTATATAATTCAAAGAGAAATATTTATCATTTATTTTATGGGTTAAATCCAATAATTTAAAAGGGACAAGACACCCAAAAATTATAATCATTTCAGGATGAAGTATTACGTGTTATCAAGATAGAGAATGAATTTCCCAAATCATATGGATCTATATTAAAGTAGTATAAAAAGAGGACATAAGATAAAATATTATATGAGTAGAAGAAGAGGAAGAAGTATTTTCCCACTTGTGATAAATTTTTATCAGAATATTATAGTAATTACCTAAAATTAAAAGGATTTTTGTTCAAGTGTAGAGAGAAAGGACATCTGGAATGTGAATTCAAGGGTAAGAAATAAACCTATAACATCTAGTGTTAAAACTATAAGGATATGGGGAACTATAAAAATGGACACCCCAAGTGTGAAGGGAATGTTCTTTAGAAGAAGCTAATAGATCACGGTAAAGATTATTCTTTTACTAGTTTTGAAGTGGAATGATTAAATTGACTGCATATCTGGATTCATGAATAAATTTGTAGAATTATTTTATTAATGAAATTATAATTAAAAGAATAATGAAATTTGTAAGGAGAATACTGCAGTAGTTCTTGTTTAAGGATTTGAAATCATATATTGAATGGTATCAATAACCAAGAAAAGTAGTTTGGTGGTAAGGTGATATTTTTGGGGGAATACATGAATAAATTAAAGATAACCATTAATATGTTTTTGATGTTGAGTTTATAAATAATATTTTGGATAAAGAGAATATTGACAATGAAGATGTAATTGGGAGGTGTTGGTAACCTTCAAATTGGTTAGTGATGTGATGAAAATGTATTTTATGATGGTGTTTGAAAAATTATTGGATTTATGAAATATAATTTATTATATGATATTTTATTTTAGTAATGATGATATATTTAATTTCAGGAAGATTATATGATTTCATTAGGGATTTATGTTAATTGGGATGTTTCCGGAGAATATGTGATCAAGTTATTCACATAGTTGGTATGTGGAAACTAAGAGCTAATTTATGGATAAATGGTAAGTTGGTTATAAATTTGGTCACACATATTTTGGAATGGTATTAAGTTAATCCATTTATAGAATGAATTCTGTTGACCTTTGTGTGTTATCATTGAGGTTTTACAGATTAAGGTAATATTGGATAACCTGGGCTAGTTATTTTAGTTTTGGAAAATATATAGAGATAAGGGGAATAAATTATCATTATCTTATGGATCATATGATTCATTAAATTGTTATTTTAGTTCCTTTCATATAAAAAATCATCTTTAATATTCATTTCATGGAGTTATAGATGAAGTGGAAATTGATCGATGCATAACCAAAATGTGTAATTGTTCTTAAGCATATTTCAATATGTTTATACTCTATATTGTAAAGCAATTACTCAACTCTAAGAAAATGATCTTAAAACAAAAATATGTTTTCATATTACTTTAAATTCTTGTGATTTTATTATCATTTTCACTCCTGATAAATTTATTATTTCGTGGCTGTCAACTCTCTAATGATTATTCACTTTAATTTCATTAATGTCATATATCACTCTCTATAATTATATAGACATTATGTTCTTATTAAATGTACATATTTACACTTCTCACTAATTTTCTCCTATCAAGAACCTTGGATATGTGTTATTCCCTATAACCTTTATATTTCTCTTTCCCTTTTTCCTAGAGAAATTTCGATTAACCCTTATTACGATGTGGGTTTTCCAAAATGGAATTTTCATATATCAAACCTTTGATTACTAAGAAAAAGTTAAAATTTTTAGAATTAGATTTATTAAAGTGTGAATAATGTACCACCTATATTTTTTAAAAAAAATTAGGTTCAATAGTGTACATGACACACAACACTAAGCTTAATTGAACGATGAAATATTTTTATTTAAATATAACCATTATAACCTTGTCGTTGAATTGGAGGGTATTAATAGAGTTAAAAAAAATTATGAAATATATATAAATGACCTCCTCAATACAAATTAATTTATTAATTCTTAGGAATTAATTACTCAATTTTCAGTAGAGTTATTTTATACTTTAGAAATAAGTTCCCTTCAAATATGGTTTTGATTTTTTATTTTATTGAGAAAATATTATAATTAATTTTTATAAATTTTATAAATTTTATTTTATAATAATAAAACAATTTTTTAAATCTTTATATCACAATTATCTTAGGGGTAAAATTTCTATTTTTCTAAAAATATTGATATTCTAGTGAATAGAGAAAAATAATTTTTTTATTTAAAACTGAATTTTTGTTTCAATAATTTACAAAGTTCTATTTTTTAATTTTTTTAAAATTAAAATTAGTTCTATTATATTATTAATAATTTAATTATTTTCATTGCAATAAATTTCATGATTTAATTTTGTATAAAAACTTTTTTATACATAAAAGGTGTTTTTTTAAAACTATTTTTCATCTTGTTTTTCGTGTTTATATTAAAATTAATTTCATTCACATATAGGAACTGAATATTGAAAAATTAATTCCATATTTTGAATCATAAGGTTATAATTTTTTAAATAGGTTCCTTTTATTTTTTAATTATGAACAGTTACCTTTGTAAACTTTTTCACCTTGGTATAGGGTAAATCGGGTTAATCTAGGTTAAACCTAAGTGATAAGGTCATAATTTTTCATATTTATTCATATTGTATTATATTAATTCTAACCTAATCACCTTATTATTTAATATTATTTTTAAAATGGACTATTTCCCATTAAGAAAAATAATACACTATTTAAATCAAAGAGAGTTAGAAAATGTTACTCTCTTAGTTTTAAATATATATTATGTGTTCACATTGGTAAAAACAAGTGGTTAATGAATATAAATTGGTATTTTGATCATATTAAAATTATTTTAAATATCTTAATTTATTTTTAGTTTTTTCGTATTATATAATGACATTAAATTCTTACACAACGCTTAAACAATATTTATTCAATTACTAATCAAATAAAATAAATAATTTAAAAAATATTAAAAGTGATATAATTTGAGGTATTTATAATGTTACCTGAATTTTATAGATTAATAATACATATTATTGTTTTTTAAGTATTATATTATAATTTTATCTTTTCATTTATGTTATTTAAGTCAAATTAGATGAATAGTGTCAAAATTGACATTACTGATATTTTATCAAAATAATATTTTATTAAATTATTAAAAAAATATAAAAATCATGAAATATGAAAAGGTGGATAATATATGTTTTTTAAATGTCATAAATATTACATTTATGATCCAATTATCACTATATAAGTAGAATTATAACCTATTAAGACTAAAATATGTTACCATGGTTATCTTTAAAATAGGTTAAATAAGGGGTTAAAACAAAATATAATGTGTAAAATACCCCATAAACCTAAAAAAAATTTACGATAATGTTTCCACCATACCATACTCTAGGTTTGAATATCGAGTTATTTGGATTCATTTTGATTGAGAATTAGTTAATTATATTTTAATATTTTTAGTAATTCCAAGTCTGCCATTTCCCTCTCTTATAAAAGGGCACCCCTTACTTCAATTATTCACAAAAAATTAAGCTTTATATATCACCCACAACCTAAAAAATCCCTTATATACTTTTTATAAACATTCTAGATGTGATAGTATTCCCAAAACTCCAACCCTATGTTCTATAAGTAAGGATCCAAATGAGGTTTCCCAAGGAAGAGGTAATCATCTTTACCAACTCTTTCAAGTTTATTTCTTCTTCTACTTATTATAAATTTCTTTTACCCAAAATAAAATAATAAATCCATTATAGTAAATACATATATTTATTATTATTATTATTTTATAATAATATTCCATCTCTTTTCCATCTTAAGAAAAGTGAAAGCATCATTCATGCATATGTATGGCTTACTGTATCCACATACAGTTGTAATTGAGTTTTCAAAACCACTTTACTTGGATGGTTATAAAGATATAAAAATCATAATATATGATAATTATTAAATATTTATTCTTTTAGAATTAAAATATCATATCCACTATCTTACCTTTAAATCTGTTGGAAAATAATAATGTCGCTCATACGTACGTGTGGACTACCACCACCATGAAGTGATGTGATATTTTTTTCATTTACAATTTATGTGGATGGTAATAAGAATTTATTTAATTACTATATATGATATAATAACTATTTTAAAAATATTAATTATTATCCAACTTTATTTTGGTCCTTCCATCAAAAAATGATAACAGCGTTCATGCATACATAGGACCTACCATTTAAATGAACGGTGTAATTCATTTTTTATATCTATATTTTATGGATTAATATAAATACATATATAATGAATATATTTATATAATTATTAAAATTATATAGGTCATGGAACCTATGGAAGCCCATTCCTTTTACACATTTTATTACATGATTATTAATCATAAATATCCATTAATGCAACATAAGGATTGTAAAGGTCTGGTGCATTTGGAAGACATTGATTATATTATATAAATGGAAACTTAAACATGGAATGTTTATTTTTTCTATATATTGAGATCCTAAAATATATTTTATCTCCTAAAACTGCATGGGATAACCTGGGGAATACATGAAGAAATGGATGAGTTAAAAAGCCCAGTTAGGTAATAAACCTATTAAGGAAACATAACATATGATACAAAGGTATAACATGATATCATGAAAATAGAAAAATATTGAGTAATTTTATAAAATAATATAATAAATAAAATGTTATAATAATATAATATCATCATAGTAAATTTGGATAAAACATATAACATAACCTAAACATGAGTCAAGAAAAAATACCTAGACAAAATCACATTGTGGATAAAGTCCCATAATCGATTGGGTTCACTCCCTAATCTCATATATGATCACTCATGAGACTAAATATTTTCCCAATGCATTGGAGAACAATCTTGACACACCCACAATATCATTTTCATGTTATATTTTTACCACATAAATGAATCAATCATAATTAATAACAAAATAATTACCCATGGAAATAAAATGGGTTTCATAATCTTTCATCATATAATAAAAAAAGGACATTTCATAATAGAGATTTTTGAGAAATGATCATAAAGAATGTATTATCTAATAAATTTGAGGGATAATAATATAGGTATATATTTTAGGGAAATATATATAATTTTGAATCAATCTATAACATTAAGAGAGAGATAAAGTGAGTTAGGGATAGACAGTTCAAAACCTGAAGGAAAGGGTTGTTTAGAGAGATCCCTTACCTCGATCCTGATTTGTCACATGCATTAATATCTCACAAAATAATAAAAATAATTTAATTTTTTACTTTATTAATAAACTTTTTCATTTTTATTATTCATTTTATATTAATTTTTACCATGTTATATTCAATTACTTAATCAATTCATTCCAAGTCGTATGTTTTAATGATAAACAGATAATATATCAAAAATCACTTTTTTAAGTTGAATAAGGTCAAAGAGATAATTAATTAATCATATCCAAAATGGAAACCATGAAATAGTTGTCATTTATATACCTAAATTTTACTTTTTAATCAAACCATTATATATGGTTTTTAAAAATGATCTACATTACAATAATGTAGTTTGTAGGTCGTATGTACGCATAAGTAATGTTTCCATTTTTGAAGATAATGATGGAAGGAAAGTAAGTGTTATTTTATATTCAATGTATGGTAATAATATCATAAATTTCATATTATTTATTTAAATACCCTTACAAATACAATCCATGTGATGTTATAATAATTAAATTAAAGAAAATGAATCACATCGCTTCGTGAGGAAGTAGTCTTCCGTACACACGAAAACGCTATCGTTTTAAATGGATTCTAAGGTAAGAAAGTATATTATATTTTCATTTTCCAAAATTTCTAATATTTCATTATTATCATAAACATTAAATTAATTTTTATTTAAATCCATGTAAATCCTAAGTGAAAAATGAATCATTTTGCTCCGCAAGGCGGTAGTCCACCATACACATGGTGACTTTATCATATCCACTATGGAACGGAAAGTAATAAGTTAAATTTGATATTATATGTAAATAGGTATAATTATATCATAAATTTCATATATAATCATTGAATAAATCATTATATCATATCATGTGAAGTGGTTACGGAAAACAAATAATGTCGGTTCATGAGGTAGTAATCTGTTATAAACACGATCAACTATTTCATTTCTGATTTGATGGAGGAGGATATGGTTTTAGGTAATTAAATTAACATAAAAATACCAAATAATATTTAATATACTTATTTTATAATATCATTTTGGTTTAATAATATTTTAAGTATGTGTAAGAATAAATAAAATAAAATGCTCGGTTAAAGATGTTACCTCTTCTTCAGGCAACTTCTTTTGGTTTGCACCAAACTTCTTCCTAGGTTGAATTAATGACCAAAACAAGGATTATAGGGTGATTTTAGAGAATTAAGGAAATTATTTGGTCAGGTATTTTCAAAAAAATGTGTTTTTAAAGTTTTAAAGGAGATGATTGGGTGGCCTTTTATAAGTGGGGAGAGAGGACGCACTTGGTAATTTTGAAAAGAAAGAATTCCACCCATGTTTTCCTCATGCCAAAAGGTTCCAAAATAGGCCAATTTATAACCTAAAAATAAATAAGGTATAAATATGATCATAAAATAGTAATTATACATGTTTTAGGTCATTTCTAACCCTTATCAGTTTAGTTTAACCGCTGTTAAACTTGTCTTTACCTTAACAGTAAAAAATATTTTTTACTCTTTTCACTATTCATTATGGTAAAAAAATTAATATTTCCTTATTAGATAATATAAATTATGATGATTAAAAATATTAAATTCATTTTTCCAAATTAATCTCATATAAGTGGTATAATTTTATTTAAAATTCATTTGGCAAATATGTCGAATTTTTTTTTTTCAAAAATGTATTTTTTAAGGAAAATATGATCTCATATATACTATATGAAAAGTAATAAAAATTAAATAATATTAAATTTATATTTTAGATATATAATCTATAAATTAAATTTTTATGATTACTCAAAATGGGTTATTTTTATTATTTAAAAGGGAAAACATTATGCACTTTCAAACATTTTTTAGAAAAAAAGGGTTTTAAAGCCTAAAAATAAAATTATTCTAAAATATAGTATAAATATGATTTAAATTAAATTAATTGTATTTAATTTAACTAAATAATATTTAATTTAATTTAAATAAAAAAATTAATGGGACTTAATTTATTTAAAATAACTGAAAATTTTATAAAAATTGGTATTTTTATTTAGTAACTAAAATAATAGTATTTTCTAAAAAAAATATTTCACTATAAGTTAATATTGATATGATGATTTAAAAAATTATGTTAATTTTTTAAAATATATTTTATCAAATTGGTTAAAAATTAATTTAAAATTATGTTTGAAAATCATAACGTTACTACCTTTTAGAAAAATGCAGTTTTTAAGAAAACATTTCTTTTTATTTCAAATTGTTCTTATTTTATATCTAATAAATAGATAAAAATTTAATTTATTTTATACATGTGTGAACCATATAATTTTTAATAAATTATTTAGTAATATTCATAACTTTCAACTCAATGTCTAGGTTACATTGGTCATGTTTAAATTATAATATTTTAATACAGTATTGTGTTACATTTAAACCCATTCTTTACTACATCACAACCAATCAAGGAGATTGAATTTATTTAAAAATGAAATATATATTACATTCTATGAGTTTTATATACCCTCATCATAGTACAAATAATAAAAATACCAAACCAAAACAAACATGAAAAAAGAAGCAGTTATTACCCCAAAAAAGCGATTTTAACAAAGAATTGATAACAAAAAAGTGATAAAAGATTATAAGTAAATCATAAATGGTATGATATGGTTCTATAATATATTTGAAATAAATATATATTTATTATACAAGAATATTAAACAAATACAAATGATTTTTAACCTATGTTTATGGTTTATTTCACAACCTCAACGTTGTTCGAGATTATTTATGTTTAAGACTCTGTTGGGAGATTTATTTGATCTTTCTATCATGAACTAAATTATTTTCATATCCTATGGTTATTTATATAAATTTATAAAAAATTATTTCATTTTACTCTCTTTTTTATTCAACATTATAAAATAATGTTTTTAATTAAACCCGATATTGTTTTTCTACTTAGTTGAGAATCATTTTCTTCTATATCCATTTTTTCTAAAAACGTTTCCTATAATGTCTTAAATATTATCCATATTAATTATTAAATTAAATTTTACCCATTTTTTAATTTTTAATATGGTTTTAAATTAATTTTCTTATCATTTTTTGAATAAATTAATTTTTAAACGTTTTACAAAAAAGTTAAAGAAATGTATTTTAAAATTATTCAGCTTGAAAGGAATATTATTTTATATTTTCTAATCATTACTTTTAGTCTTACTTTACAATTTTACAATTTTATTTTCAAGGAAAAAATTCCATTAATATACTGGGAAATTATTAGATATAAATAAGTGTTTTTCAAAGTGAAAATGGGTATTTTTCTCAATAAATTTTCTAGTGATCTATTTAAAGTATTTTTGTTTTTGTCAATGTCCTTCGTATAATATTATGTTTTAATGAGTTTATAATCTTATGATATCATCCAAAATATTTCTCTATATTATATATGATTATCATTTCTGGGTAATCTATTGAGATTTCATATTCTTTTTCTTCTAAAACATAATGTTTTTGATTTTTAATGCATATTGATTAAGTTACATTGTTTATTCATGTGATGAATGAATTAGACTTATTAATTGATAAGTGGGGCTTATGATTACATATCCTCTAGATATATTTGTAGGTATCAGGATAAAAACTAGGCTGGGTATTTGTTCAATCCCTTAGACATTTATGTATTATGTCTTGGCAAGAGACCTTGACATTATATTATAGATGACTTGGAACGAGGACACAACGGTATGTTTCAGAAGTCCAGCATTATGAATTCAATAATAATGAAGTTAGTTTTTTCTATACATGTAATTATTTTATTTATTATTATATCCATGGATAGATTTGTCTTTCATTTTATTATTTGTATGGAATTATTTGATTATTATATTTTCCTACTAAATTATTCATGCCTTATTTGGCTCCTATTGTATGCATACCCTTACTAAGTTTTTGATCTCAATCATTTCTTATGTTTACTTTCCATAGGATACAAAGAAGTATTTTGTGATTGATAATTAGGTATATTATAAAATATACTATGGTTTTCTCAAAAAAATACAATATTTTATATTAATTTCCCAAATGTAATGTGAAACACATGTATGTATATAGTTTTACAAGAATAATAAAACATTCTATATTTCAAAATGAAACTCCTTTTACATAATTCCAATGTAAAAAATTGACCACAAATTTTGGGCTTCTAGGTTTGAAGCCTTTATAGAATCAATCATCGCATTGATAATCATACGACATCTACCTACCATTTGTGAGACATGGAATAAGTACAAAGGGTTCTCATCATATATAAGGGGATAAAAATACCCAGACAGGGATCATGAACCTATAATCAATGTCACTCCACTTATACCTCTCAAAAAAGTCATCTTAGGAATCACTATCTTGAACCAAGGGTAATTTAAGAAAACACGTACAGTAATGTGATCACACTAAACATCACAATAATCCAAACTCGTTTCGATCATTGATCAACAGTGAAGGACCCACACCTCATTTAGTGCCTATAGAATTATTATGGTCATATTAGACTCACCTTGGGTATATATAACGCCCTAAATAATTGGGCAAACAACACACCATAAGTGTAGAATGATAATACCCTATATCAAGTTGAATTCCAACCTCTATAGATGGAGGATCCACACACATTCTCCTAGGGGGTTCCAACCCCACTATTTATAATAGTACCACACCATATTGAAACTGAGGGGAGACATACCTCATGTATGAATGGAAAATACATCGGCTTAGTTGAAGCCTACCCCTTCCATGGGGGACCCACTTCCTACCAAGTAGGGGATACCAACTCACATTTCTAAATGAATTACTTCTCATCACATAAAACACTAACATATGAAAATTGAGTACCCATGACCTATATGTTAAGGGGTAACAACCCCTCTATTTTATAGGGTACCCACACCTCATCAAATTTGTGGGTGTACGGACCATATGACTGAATAGAGGACCCATGCCCCATGAATGGCGGTTCATGACCCTATACCCATAAATGGTACCAAACTTCAAAATATCATACGGGGGACCCTCACCTCATTAGTTAACATGTGATAGATGAGGGAATACCAACCCTAAAAAATAATTCATCTCTCGTTTGATCTTGTTTGATAGAAAAAATACAAAATATATAGATAAAAGATCTTGATCACCCATGAAAAACTAAGAGGGGGAAATATCATCCCTATATAAAGATATCCATGACCATAGAAATATTGATAAATATCATCCAAGAGAACCCACACATGTATGAATATTAATAGGACTCTCATCATCCATAGAAGTTTTTTCTCACACCTCGATAAAAATTATTTCCATGAGGGAAATAAAAATTGTCATTTTATAGTGCCAACATCTCAATAGTACATCATTCCATGAAATAAATAAATTAAAAACTTTTAAATGATGCATGGATCTAAATAACAAAACCCTTTGGATAATGATTAAACAACTCATGTTGGTCACCAATATTATCAGATTTCTTTCATAGGGAATCATAAGCCGCCACACACTAGCATAGTTCCCTAGTCTAATAACCTATCCTAAGAACCTCATCCATTTTCACCTCATGTGTCCAAAACCAAACATACAATACACTTTTCTCCAAACTCCATCCCTATAAAATACCTTCTATGATAACACTCTAACATTAACTGACCCACCAAGACCCCTCCTTGGAAGAAATAGGCAGAGTTTTCCACCCCAATCCTACCTCCAATATGTCTAGAGCTATAGATTAGTGTTATGTATGAAAAAATAAAAACCGTAGGCCTTATCCTAATTATCATATAGTCGATAAAACACCTTATACAACAAGAATAATCAAAAAATGTAGGGTATAAAAGTATTTATAGAATTTAAAGATATGCATGAATATAACTACTAACCACATCAGAATCATTAAAAAATGTGGAAGAATGGGAATAAATACAAATCCCAAAAAATTGGGGCACACACTATACACTACCCTCAAGTGAAGGGGAGAACACCATACCACATCATCCCCATCTAGGAACATCATTTATAACAAGCCCTTTCAGACTCTCTCACACCCCATATCTACTATATCCACTACCTCCACTGGTCATATTCCCTTTGAAGATACCATTGGACTATTTTCATCTACAGATAAACACAAAATCTAGGGAATAAGGATCATACGGGTTTGAGCATAAAAATAAATAGTAATACGCCCTAAAAAGGGAAAAATAATTTTAGGTCAGTAGACTAACAGGGATAAACTATTTGGATTCCAAACATAACATAAGTAAAACCCAACTAGGAGATACACTACCACAAAAATCCCAGACAGATAAGCCACAATTTCTTATAGGGTGACTAGGTTCAAGTCCAAATTATCACTCAACCACGTCATGGGGACACTTGAAATAGGTTATATTCCTTTAAAAAGTACACGTCTTTACTCATCACCTAATAATTAGAAGAACAAAATACATTGTTTTGAGAAATGGTAAACCATGTTAGACCCACCTTCAACACTCCTCTTAAGGATTTGGAATGATGACTCAACTAATGGTAGTACTCCCAACCGTGAACAACATTATACTCACTAGATCTACAACTGAAACACTGAGTGAGTGACTATAACTACATTCATACCACCATTCCATGAATAATTCCCCACACCATACTAAGATCACCTAATCACATATGTAACAATGTCCATCACACTCAACACATCGAATATAATTTCATGCATTTAACCATGTGGAAGAAAATTAGTTTAAAAACATAAGGTAAAGGAATTACTTAGCTAAAGAGCATATAATATAGGAACCCAATAACCCAGATTCACTCTATGTTTCAATTAATTATCCATCAGAAGATAAAAATTGGATAAAACCACTCATCTCTAGAGGGATAATTGAAAGGAAAAGAACTAAACCACACCATACTCTAAAATTTTCTAAATGAATGAAACATAAATCAATTCAAATCATTTTCATCACTAAACTTGTAATATGAAACTCATGTGGGAGAAATATTCCTTTTTTGTAAGAAACCTAGATAAGGGGATACCTTCCTGAGATACTAATAAGTCTCTACCAGACAACCTTTTGAACCACCATGCCAAAACTACAATCACATCGTGGATCCCATGTTACGCTATGTTTTACGATCATCTATGAACAGTACCATCATCATCCATGAAAGAAAAACCAACACATCATGAGTAGGGATATAAGAAATCATATAAAAACATAGAGTACCCACACCCTAACCATCATATGGATATCAAGTCCTTCAATGTGAAAAACAACTTACCCTTGACCCAGCATGCAAGATCAAGGAAAGTATTGGCATCCATCTATCATGTCAATATTTTCGTATATGAGGCAGGCTTGGAATTATAATAAAGGGTACATTAAGGATGCACTAGAAACACTACGTTGTCTCCCTTGGCCATAACTTAAACAAAAATTTGAATTAGATAATATGTTTACTATTCAATGAAGACTAGCCATGAAGGTTGTCGAAGTTAAAGAGTAAATGATAAAAAATTATGCCCTCTAAAACCAAGACACACACACCACTACCCACTATAGATTTATTAGGGAGAAGGAGATATTCCTTCACATGTCTCAAATATATCTATGTCCATCAAACTAATCTACTTCAAAGGGGGTACTGTTGCTTTCTTTCAAAAAACTAATGTCTGAAACTCTCTATTCCCCAAGAAATCCATAACCACCAACAATTATTGGAGATTACCAATACCCAAAGAAAAATGAGGATCTTATGCCCAAAATAAAATTAAAACAAGGGATACATCTGTAACCTAGGATCATACTCTCCTCCATCATCTGGATATTAGTGTTGTAACTAAGGGTTGGAGATCCACAACCAGGCATGTATCGTCTCTCCAATGACCTCTGATAGTAAAGAGGACATCACCTTCACATTATATGTGTAAATATACTCATAATAGACTAAATATTAATCCATATAAATATTAATGGTGATTTTTTATGAAAATTCTAGTAAAATATGGTAGTTAACTACATACACTAGGTATATAGGGAATGCTAATCAAATTTTCAAGCATGGTCATGTAGCTTGGTCTAGACAAGACTGTAATTCCCTAGTTTATGATGGGTTCCTAACCCTCATGGTGTGTTGGTTACATGGGTACCTGTATATGTACCATGTCTCCTTCCATGTTGTGTGACACATCACGCTATGAACATTTACACACCATATCTCTCACATGGTGTGTCTGGCTATTAACATGGCCAAATTCAATTCTATTCATCCGGGGGTCCAACATGACATGTAAATATTGGATAAATTTTGTGTAGAATTAATATCCATCCTAATATGTATAGAAATACTACATGATATGTCTTCTTGAGACTACATTCCATGTTTTCCAAAATTCCAGAAATCCACCACCTGCAAACAACTCAATTTCACCCAATACACCAGCGAATCAATCCAAAAAAATTGAAAGATAAGTAAGATGAAATATAAATTATATAATATATGGAAGGAAAAAAATAAAATAAAAAAAGTTTGAATTTAAAAAATTAACCCTGCTTTAGGGAAGATCTTTAGGTGTTTAGGATCGCATTCCCTTGATAACCAGTTGTTGAAAAATACACTTCAATATGTACCCTTGATCACCTCTAGATGGAATCACCCCAATAACCTCCCTCTTACTGGTTCCATCACTGCATAAAATAAAGGTATAAGGCACTCCCTTCAAGTATGAATGGTAAGAGGAATATGGGCTATGGTTAATTAAAATCCCTAATTAGAATAATAGGAATATCAAATAAATAGGCTTATCCCAAGACCCAATACCTACACAAAGGGTATCCTTATTTGAGGTAAAGCCCTATAATCATGAATCAATCGTGAAATTGAAATTATAATACAGATCATCATTTATTAGATATCAAAATCTGGCCCCATGAGAATAAATAATATTTATTTTATTAAATATTAAATATCTTGAATAAAATACCTGGCAAAAAATCTCAAGAAATTTCAGGAAAAGGGATAAACATTCGGTAAAAAATAGAACCATCAATGAAAATTACAAGGTAGTTTTATAGGATTAAATTTAACACCATGAAAATTTAAAATAATAATAATATTTTCGATAGATTACACAACACACAACACCAAGTCTAAATGAACCGAAATATACTATTAAAATATTATTATTTAATGTAACAATTATCACCTAACTATTGAATTAGAGGTTATGAATAGTATTAATTGAATTGTGATATATATATAGAGGAAAAAATAAATAAAAATTCTGATATTTATTCTTAGTAAATTAGTACACAATTTTCAGAAGTGTTGTTTTATGCTTCATCAAAAAGTTTTCTTCAAAAATGATTTTTGTTACTTTTTATGAGAAATTATTATTTTTAATTTGTATAAAATATAAAAATTTTATTTTCTAAAAATAATATCATTTTAAAAATCAAAATGAAAAAATTATATTAGAGTGAATTTTTTTTATTTTTCTAAAAACATTCATTTTCCAGTGAATGGTGAACAATACTGATTTTTATTGAATATTGTATTTTTTTCCACCATCTAAAAAGTTGCAATTTATTTTAAATTGGTTTCAAAGTAAAATTAGTTTTATTGTATTACCAATTACTAAATGAAGTTCATTTTAAACAAATATATGTTTAAATTTGGTCTAAAAATATTTCTATACATAAAAATGAATTTTTCAGAAAAACTATTTTCTGTATGAAACATGTTTTCATATTAATAAATTTAATTGATCACTATTAGTGAATTATTTTAAATAAATTTATATATTATATATTCAATAAAATATTTCCACAGTCACGTAATACTTTTAATATGCATGGGATAAGAATAAATCCAGTTTATTCTTAAAAGAAACATTTTTTAAAAAGCGATTTGTGTCACATTATTTTCACTTATTTAAAAAATATAAATCCACTTATCGGTATTCGATTTAAAAAAAATTATTAAATATTAGTAATTATGATTTTAAAAGTTTTTAAATAGGCTCCATTTATTTTTTGTTAATATGAATAGTAACTGTGGTTAAATTTATCACCTTGGAAAAGGGTAAATTCAATTAATCTAGGATAAAACTAAGTGATGAAGCCATAAATTTTCCTATTAACTCTTATTGAATAAATATAATTCTACAATTATCACCTTAGGATACAAATGGACATGTTTAATTGATACTTTTTCATGAAAATGGCCCTTATAATATTAAAATCAAAGAAAGTTACAAAATGTCAGTCTCTTAGTTTTAAATATCTATTATCTATCAACAAAGGGAAAAATCAAGAAATTAATGAACCTAATTATATATTTTTATATTAATGAAATTATTTTAAGGATATAAATTTATTTATAACTTTTAAAAATTATATATTTACCATAATTTCTTGTGCAACACCAATACAGTATTTATTTAATTAACAGAAAAATAAAATAAATGATATTAAAAATATTAAAATTGATTCAACGTGAATGAGATAATGTGTAACATGAATTTTATAGATATATATGAAATTTTAGGGCGACTTTATAGTATTTTATTCTAATTTCTATGTTTTATTTATTTATTTAAATTCAAATAAAATGAATAGTTTCAAAATTGACATTAATGATATTTATAAAAAATATTTAATTATTTAATTATTTAAAATTCATAAAAATATTATCTTTAGCCATGTGAATGTAAAATGGTTGAAAAAATAATACATTTTCCATTTATGACTCACTTTTCCATTTATAGAAACATCATTAATCCTTTGTGAATGAAATATTGGTTACCGCGTTTAAGGTCAAAAATAATTAACAAGGGGTTTAATAAAAAAATATAAGGATTAAATTGATATAAAAACATGTATAAATTTAATAGTTTGATGTTAATTAAACCCTATCCAAATTTTCTTCTAATTCATGGCCATTTGGAATCATTTGGATCTAGAATAGTCCAATTATATTTTATTTTTTTTAGAAATTCCAAAAGTTCTCCTCACCTCAATTATAAATTTGTGCATCCTCCCTCACTTATTTTCACCACATTTATCCATATAACTAGAACAAAAACCTGAATATTAAACTTATAGAAATCAATATACAAGTTTTTTAGGTTCTTTTCTCCTGAAAATACCTAACATATGTCCCTTAAGGGAAGATCTAGATTACTTCTTCCAAAAAGAGGTAATCATCTTTATCGATCCATTCAAGTTTATTTTTTCTCCTAATTTATATTAAATTTGTGTACCCATCATAAAATAATAACTCTAATATCATAAATATATTTATCTTTTATTATGATTATGTGATAACCATATTCTTTCTCTTTCCCATCCTAAAAAAATGTGAAAACATCACTCGTACATACGTGCGGCTTACCATCCCCATAAAGCAATGTAATTCATTTTTTATCAAAAATTTACACAGATTGTCATAAATTTGTAAATAATGAGTATATATTATATTTATGACATAACTATGATTCTGTAACTATGATATCATTTATACCTTCTTACCTTCAAATCTGTTGGAAAACGACAATGTCGATTTTTCATATGTGTGGACGACCACTTCCAAGAAGCGATGTGATCCATTTTTCATTTATGTTTTACATGGATGGTAATAAGGATGGATTTAATGAATATATATTATATAATAATTCTTTTTTAATGATTTAATATTACTCACATTTCTTTTGTTTCATTCGTTGAAAAGTGAAAACAGTGTTCATGCATACTTATCTCAATGAACTGTGTAATTAATCTTTTTATCTATATATAGTATGAATGAATATAAATAAATATTTATTGAATATATATGATATTTATACCATTATTAAATTTCTATATATGATTTTAACAAAATAAATGTACAAATATTGGAGCTACTGAATCAAAACATACTTGAAAAACAAAGAAGTTAACACCCAAAATAATGATAAATATAAAATTATATTAAAAAAATGGTGATAAAATATTATGTAACATCCCAACCTGGGTTCCACTTAACTTGTTCCTTGAGCTGGTGGGTCACATAGCCTCATGAATTCCTCCCTATAAGCCAGAGGATATCGACTAGCATTCAGGGTGTAAAGGTGGTATGGTGGGGAGACTATACCCACTTATCAAAGATGAAGTGTATATAAAATAGATAACTTTCATCAGTATAAGCATAATATAAATAGACATGATATAAATAACAAGTTTAGAAGATTCAATAACTAAACAACTAATAATAATACCAAATGTCATTATTCCAGTGTCAATACATGTATGCATGGCATAATGATATACAGAAAGGGGAACAGGGGACTGGCATAAAATCATAGTATAAAAAATTTAAAAAATAATGGAAATATTCCCCACTAGCATTGCGAGAATATGCTTGGTTCTCTTATCCTAAGATCCAACTATACTCAAACATGTCAACAACCTGTAACTATGCCTTTTCCCTTATTGATACCTACAGATTGATAATCTTCATGGGTACCAAAGGCATCCTGAGTAGGGCATGAGATAAAAATAATAGTAGACCACCACTAATGGTGTGTACATGTAATACGAGTGGTTCTCATAAATAAATAGTGTGTGGGTATAAATGGAATAGGAAATCAATGATGAAATAAATAAACAACCCACTCAAGTTATTATAAGACACCTGGAGTGTCTAACAAATTCGGCCAATGGCTGTAATAGAAGTATGATCGGTTATTATATATATAGTAACAGTATATATATATATATATATATAGTTTAATTATTTCCCCTAGGATCCAGATCTGTTAGTAGCGGCTCTGCGGGGTCTCGGTGAGGTCTTGGGTTCGAGTCTAGCCAAGTTATTTCCTATTATAGTAGAGTAATATTTTCATTGTACTTTTCCCCCTCCCCAGAACATTTGTAATATATATAGTTTAATTATATATTTCATCCACCTATATGAACCAAGTATGTGTGGATGTGAGTGGCCATATACCTAGAATACTTGTTTTTGGTTGGACTAGGGTGTAACTCAGAAATACATGACTAATATAATGTCCCTATAAGCTCAAGTAATATGGTATATACCCTACATTCCAATAATAGTGTGATATGTCATATACAACACTTGGTATGGTGATTGATACATCATGTCATCACTCTAACAAGGGATGTGGTTCATAAAGCCCAATGTCCAACTATTTTCTGTGGTTTTAGATTTCATGCTCAAAACATGATATAAGGGAGCATGTTACCATTGGGTTCTATAAACCAATCTTATAATAAGTAAAATTAAATTTTAAATATGATCCGAAATCCAAAAGGGAATTTCATAAATTTGGATCAATTATCCATTAAGGGAATTTCAACTTTGTACACCCAAGGGGTGTCCATAAATGAGATCAATGATCTATAATACAATAAATGATGGTAAACATGCATGTATCTAGGTACAAGGATCAATTTTACATGAAGAACCTAATATAAAGTGGACACTCAAAAAAATATGGCATGCAGTATAATTGAATAGCATTGAGACATCAAAAGTCAACTGGAAAATGACATAACCACATACCCTAAGGTTATAGATGAGTCCTTGTTCGGTATCATCCTTAGATTTGAATTAGGATGTAATAGATTTAAGAAATGGTATGACACCATGAAAATAGGTAAAAAAATCCTTAACCTAAATATCATGATGGATACCAAGATAAATTTAGATAAGAAGGGAGATTATTTGAGAGATTACCAAAAGGAATCCAACACCTTCAATGGATTGAGAAACGTGCACTAGATGTGGAAGTTTCATCGAAGACTATATGGAGGGGTTTAGAAAGAAACATGAGAAGAGAACCATTCCCATTCACTGAAGGAAGAAGGATGTAATAGAAAAATATTTTAAAGTTAAATGAGGGGGAAAATTTTAATTTCACCTCAAAATAAAGGGGTGCACAGTTTAGGAACATGGTTTTTCCAAACTATTTTCAAATCAGGTGCAAGTCACTTCTATAAAGGGGAACCTCTCGTAGATAGGCATGTGGTTTATCTAACCATGACCATGAACAATTATCTATCCTAAAATCCAAAAGCACTACATGGACATACACATGTGGTTACACAATTGCAGAAAAACTGTGCAGACCCCAGGTCTCCACTATCTGAAACCACATAATTTTAGAGAAACCATGCATACTAGGATACAAAGATTCCACTAACCATGTGGCCCATACTTTTCTCCCCATTTAAAGGCTATAGGATTTGAAGGATCCCTGGAATCACCTGAGACCCCCACGGCTTTATTAAGTATCATTATTAGGGTTGTTTAAGGAATTTAAATTAAATAACAAATGAGTCGTCCATTTGTGAAAGTATTGGTTATTATAAACTCCCCTTATTAAAGAAATGTGTCCCCAAGTTTTCCTTTTGAGAGTAAAGATGTATCATCTACAATGAGTTTTTTCCATTGATATTGTATATAATATTCATGTTCCCAAGACCCATCTTGTACCTGTCCATGCTTGCATAACACCCATACCAATTGAACCAACTTGCCTCATAGTGTCTTCACACTTTGATCAAAAATATGTATAGGATACTCCTCGAAGGAAGCATCTACTTACAATTAATCTTCATCAAGATGAAAGACGTGTGACTATTCTGGATAATATCGGTGAAGCTAAGATATCTGAAAACATCATTAATTGACTGGTATCTATGAGAAAGTGCCAACTAATAATCCACTAGTTCAATCTATTTCACATCCTTGAAGGGTATGACAAACCTTGGTGAGAGTTTAACATACCTCCATATAATTCTATGGTCTAACCTGGGTGAGACTCTCAAGAAAGCCTAATATCCAACCTCAAACTTGAGAGGTCACCATCATCTTTTGGCATACAACTGTTGTCTAGACTAAGATGTCTTAATTAGCTTTTTTATTAGCTAGACCTTCTCTGTAGTCTCCGTCATGAGATGTTGTCTAATCATAGTGGTTTCCCCTACCTCTAGCTAGCATAGAGAGGGTGGAAAGTCCTACTATATAAGTCTTCATAAGGATCCATCTCAATGGTTTCCTAAAACTATTATTATAAGCAAACTTGACAAGGGGAATTTGATTCTCTACGGTACCCTCCAAAGTCAAGGACACATTCAGGGAACATGTCTTATTGCACATGAATAGTACACTCTATCTATCTATTAGTCATTGTTTGATAGTTCATGCTCAAAAGCACCTATGTACCCAAGTCCATATATAACCCCTTCTAGAACCATGATGTAAAATGTGTATCTCTTTCAGAAATGATAGAATGAGGAGACCCTTGAATACATACAACCTCCCTGATGTACAACCTTCCTATATCATCTATTGAGAAGTTATCTCACACAAGTAAGAAGTGTGTGAACTTTTTCAAATGATATATGAAAACCCACATTTTATCATTTCAATGAGGTGATTTGGGTAAACCAGTCATGAAATCTATCGAGGAATCATACCATTTACACTCGGGAATAGACAATGTCTATAAAATCCCTACTAGATGTTGATTCTCTAACTTCATCTTCTAATAATTAGAATATCAAATTATGAAGTCAGCAATCTCTTATTTTATACCATACGACCAATACAGGTGTCATAGATCCTCATACATTTTTGTGACACCATGGTGAACCAACCATTATAAGTCATAGAATTCCCACATTAGTTCATCTCTAATATCTGGTGAGACCCATACTCACCCATGAAATAGTAAGTTATCATTCTCATCCATGGCCCAACCTAAATATGTATCACCACATGACATGATTTCCCTTAGTACAAGGACCTCAGGATCAAATAACTACCCTATTCTTACCCATTCTGAAAGAGTACATGTCCTTGCTATAGTTGAGAGGATAGTCTAACCATGGTCCTCCTAAACCTCAATATACATATCATAGAATAAGTCCATAAGCTTCCATTATACCTTAGACTCCTGAACCACTTATATATGTGTCTTATAGGTCAGATCATTAGTCACAAAATTTTCTTTTACAGGCATGTAGGCAAGATCAAAATCACACCACTATAGCTACTCCACCCACCTGTGATGCCTGATATTCAGATCTCACTGTGTAAAGATGTACTTGAGTATTTTGTGATCATTTAATACCAAAAAACTCTCTCCAAGTAGATAATGTCTTCAATAGCATAGAGTGTGAAATATAGCCATTAGTTTGAGGTTGTGCGTTAGGTAATTCCACTCATGAGGCCTCAACTAATGAGACCCATACATGATAACTCACTCCTCCTACATTATAATATCTCTAAGTATGATACATGATGTGTCATGGTATATGGTATAACTCCTACCTAGATCTATAATAATTAGTTTCGGCACTAAATTCAAATTTCCATTCAACTCCTAAAAGGAAATTCCACAAGCTTATGACTATATGAATTTCATTCCTTTATTTTTCAATCCTATAAGTGGTGTTGTGAGATGTGATAAATCTTGGATGAGGAATTTATAATATCCAACAATCCCCAAGAAAATATGAATTTCAAATAAGATCTTAGGATTCTTACAGAAAACTATATCTCTCACTTTTTTCAGGTTTACTGAAACTCTTAACTTTGAGATTATGTGACCTATAAAGTAGACTTTGTAGATCCAAAAGTGTCATTTATTGAACTTATCATAAAGATAATGATCTCTTAGTGAATCCAAAACAACATCAAGATGGTTGGCATGGTTGTTTCTAGAGTGCGTATACACTAGGATATCATCATCAAAGACTACCATGAATGAATCTAGATACATGTGAAAGACACGATTCATAAGATCCATAAAGATTGTAGGTTCTTTCATTTGTCCAAAAAGAATTACCAGGTAATCATATAGACCGTAAATAATCCTGAAAGTTGTATGAGGTACTTCTGAAGTCTTGACACAAACCTAGTGATATCCTGACCTCAAATATATCTTTGAAAACACCTTATCTCCTTAGATATGATCAAAGATGACATCTATTCTAGAAAATGCATGAAAATTATTTACTGTGTTATGATTCAAATGATGTTAATTCACATATATTCTAAGGGTACCATCTGCGTTCACGGTGAAAAGGTCTGATGAACCCTAAGGATAAGTGATGGGGCATATGAATCATTTAGCCTCCAGATCTTCCAACTTCTTTTTGAGCTATAATATCTCCTTAAGTTCCATCCTACAAGGGGGAATGGTCACTTTTTCTACTCCAAGAACAAGCACAATGCTAAATTATACCTATCACACCATAGGTAGACATAGAAGTTATCAGAAAATATATCCATGAAATTATCCACTATTAGAGGGGGAAAATGGGACATAACCCCTAATCATTAAAGAAAATACTGTCAATATAATTTGTCACATTACCCATCCCCTACTGCTTGGGTCTAGATCATGTTTCACTAACATCATATTCTCCCTTATGTACATTCCTAACACCTTATAGTGACATAAACACCACCATATGACAATAAAAGTAAATATGGGCTTGATAGGGAACTAACCAGTCCATCATGATGATTATTTCAAAGCCCATCATGTCGAGGATGGAAATATTCCATACGATGAGGTATCAACCTATATCAATTGGACAATACTTGAAATAGTTAAATCCCTCTGATTAGACACCTAACAACATATTTATAATCATAACTCTATAAAATTGCTCGATCATGAGGCATATACTCTCAGTGATTTCATCACGTGTAAATGAGTGAGATGCACCTGTGTCAAATAACGCACACTAAAGTGGAGGCTACTACAATAGTACCTTGTATAATAGAAGGTATGACCCTATACTCGTCAGGCGTAGGCTATACTACATGAAACTATCTTGTACTGTAGTCATAAGTTACTACCTCACTACCCAAAGAAAACTCGCTCTAATGGTGCTAAGAATCATAAGTCTGACTGCCTCTACCATTACTACCATGTCTACCTGATTTTATGGTAGTATTCCAGATACATTACTTTCCTGATACTACTATTCCTACACCTGATCATGGAGTGGGTGTAGATCCCCATTCACAAGGAACTAAAGGGAAAGTCTTTCAGAAGCGTTGAATATATCCCATTCAATCATATCATATGCACTCTATTGGATCATTCAAGTAATGAGGCTTCATGTCTCCTAGATTCCCACATTAGTGACATATCAGAAAACACTCAAATGAGGAGCCTGTGAGATGCTTCCTCCATGAGTAGCCTCAAAACATATCTTTCACCCAGAGGAGAAACCACTGGTATCTCTAGGTGCTAAACCGCCCTAACTCACAAAATCATCTTTCCTCAAATTCTAATTTGTGATAAGGTCTTGATTGATGATTTCAAAAATATTGGTCAACTTGAATACATTTATCTGTGATCGGATGGTGTATACCACCCATCCTTTAATCTTTTAGCAGTCATAAGATCATCACCCACAAGAGTAGGAGTGAACCACTTTAGCTCTATAAACCATTCAGAGTATTTCATAACATCCATGCTCCCCTGATGTAGGTTCATGAATTATCTATCTCAGTCATCCCTTAGAATTTGGAGAAATAAGTAGTCATAGAAGATCATTTGAAAATATTCCCAAACCATATCATGATGTCAATTTGTTTGGTTGATAACATCCCACCACCACATGGAATAACAGTGCATCATATATGTAGAAAGATTAACCCTCCACTCTAGAGGTGTCTCCAGATGATCTAATATAGAAAGGATTTATTCTAGCCATGAATCTGCAGAATGAGGTCTTTCATCACCCAAAAATGTTGGAGGATCATACTACTTAAATTCCAAAGTCAACTCTTCCATACTATGGGCAGTTCAAACTACATATTTTATAGAATGAAACATATGGATAAAACCCTCTAGAAACTGGGAGTGGTTCCCATATTAGGTAATGGAAGAGGTTCTACAAGTGGAACTACAATAGGAATCATTGGCGAATCAAGACCCACCACCTTAGAAATAGGGTAATCACTGCCTTCAAGGCATGAAATTGGTAGACTTTATAGAGGTATAATACTAAAATTCCAAACACATGCCTAAGAAGAGATTTAATCATGATTAATGATTGAAAATATGAAACTAGGATAGGTATAATGTCTTCCTATAGAGATAGTCAACCATCTCTTCCTACTCAACTAGCCAGGTCTAGATGATATAAGGAGACAATAATTGGCCATCAAAACATAAGAGACACCTATCTACCCACTACTAAGGCTAGGTTCGGGTATGATTCTTGGTTTCACATGTATCGGATAGCCAATTTTACTTTAAGAGTCATAATAATTTTTAATTCGTTATTTTTAAATTATATAAATAACATTAAATGGATGAAATAAGTAGAATAAAATTTAAAATACATAAGGTCCCATTCTCATTCTAAACCAAAATATGGCATCTAATTAACCCACAACATAAGACATTTGTCACATTCAACCAATTGTCCATGGTTCAACATTCCACAATTAAGTGATTTAGGTGTCTGATTTAACCTATTCAGAAAAATGCAGTTAGGTTAAGGTAATAACTTTAAGTATCAATTATTTTTCCCATTCCTGAAAGAAGTGTCAGCATAATTTAATACAAATTCAAGTCACTACAAGTATGCAACAGGAAAATGCATGCTTAAGATAGACGTGACATGGAAAAATGTATGGCATATTTATCCTAGTTTTCCCAATAATGAGGCATGATCTAATGAAAATCCCTCATTTTAATAATACCAATATCAATAACACTATAAAACAAGTGTTTCACCAAAATATGAAGTCACATCAACTATAAATGGAATAATAAATAAAATCAACTACCCATCCTAAGTAATTTGGGTTTTTACCAGTACATCAGTCAGTTATGTCCAAGAACATGGTAAATTAGAAATCCCTTTAACTCAAAGTATCCTTTTTAATACCCAAACAAAAATATAAAGGAACAAATTTGACCTCTAATACAAATTTGAAACGTCCCGACTTTGGGTCCACTTAACCAGTGCCCCAAGCTGGAGGGTCACATGGCCCCAAGAGCTTCTCCTTGTATTTCATAGGCTAATGAATAGCAACGAGGGTATAAAGGGGGTACATTGGGGAGACTATACACTCTTATCAGAGTCTCACAGTGGATACAATAAATAAAAATCAATAGTTGAATCATAATATAAACATACATGATAGATATAATAAGATAGAAAGGGTAAATAACTAAACAACTAAGAATAATATCAAATTCCAGTATGGTTGTTTCAATACAAGGATACATGGCATGATGATATATAATAATGGGAATAGGGGAAATGCATACATTCATGCTTTATAAAAAGTGAATAAATGACAAAAATATCCTCCATTAGAATCTCAAGCATATTCTTGGTCCTTTTCTCCAAATCTCCTAATATAGGTAAACATATCATCAACCTATAATTGGGCCTCTTCCCTTATCGATACCTATATAAGAATAAACTTCTTGGTTACCGAAGGCATCCCAAGTAGGGTGTGAGATAAAAATATCAGTAGGAAACCACCAATAGTGTCTACGTTTAATCTAAGAAGTGTTCATAACTAAAACGTGTACAAGAATAAATAGAATAGGAAATAAATACTGAATTAAATAACCATCCCACTTAGATTCCTATAGGAAACATGGTGCGTCTATCTACTTTGGCTCATGGACCAAATGAAAGTATGATTTGTTAAAATATATATATTTATATATTAATAATATATATGGTTTAATTATATATTTCATCCACCTATATGAAGAAAGTATGTGTAAACGTAAGTGGCCATATAACTAGAATACTAGTTGCAAGATGAAGTAGGGTGTAACTCATATATCCAAGACCGATATAATGAGCCTATAATATCAATAAATAGGGTACATTAACTATATTTCAATAATAGTTTGAGACGTCATTCATGACACTCGGGATGGTGAGTGATCCATCATGTCATCCCTCTAACAAGTGACGTGGTGTGTAAATCCCAACATCCAACTAGTGCTAGTGATGTGAGATGTCATGATCAACACTCAATGGAAGAGAGCATGATACCATCATGATCAATATATCCCATACCATTAATTAACATCCATAATAAGGTTTAATAATATACATATTATAGGACTGAAACATTACCTCTCATGTATATGAAAATAAAAGATTAATTCCATTAAGGCATTAAAATTAAAATAAACATTTAAAAATCATTAGAAAATATATTTCATTACCATTCTTTGTAAATCATTTCATTTGAACATTAAATTCATTTAAGATATGAAAACCATCATGAATTATCCATTCCATAATTAAATTCCTTTTAATTTACTAAGACATTGTAATTTCAATTCATAAGGCTAAAGAGGAATATAGAAGGTTCCATGGTCATTAGGGGAATTTCTTACATGGTAAATTCCAAGAATAGGTTGGAAAAACACATGGGAGATACACTTAGGATGAATAAACCAACCATATAAAAACGAAATTTCAATTTAAAAGATGATCTAAAATCCAAATGGGCGTTCTAGGCATTTGGATCAGTTATCCATTAAGGGAATTTCAACTTAGAACTCCCAAGGTGTGTCCATAAATGATATCAATAATCTATAATCCAATAAAAAGGGTCAACAAGCATGTATCAATGTTCAAGGATCAATTTGACATGAAGAAACAAATATAAAGCTGATATTGTGAAAAAATCTTCATACGAAGCAACGAAATAGCTATGAGAACTCAAAACTGAAAGGTAAAATGATGTGACCACCTACCTCAATGTCGTAGATGACTCCTATCTTGATATTTTCAATATATTTAAAGTAGTTTGGAAGATATATGAGAAATAGTTCAATTCCCTAAAAATATGGGAATTGATATTACACCTAAATAGCGCTAAAGATACCTATATAAACATAGATTGGAAGGTAAGGAATTTGAGAGCTCACCATAAAGATTTCAACACCTTCAATGGATCAAGAATAAGAAATTATACACAGAAGTTACATCAAAGCCTATATAGAGGGGTTTAGAGTGTAATGGGAGAAGAGAACCATTACCATCCACTTAAGTAAAATGGAGAAAAGGGAAAAGATATAAATTTTAAATGAGGGGAAATTGTAATTTAACCTCAAAATAAAGGGGTGAATGGTTTAGTTGAATGGTTTTTCTAAAATGTGCACAAAATGTGTGCAGGTCATTACTGTATGGGGGAAACTCACACAATTAGGTGTACGGTTTATCTAACTATACACAAACCATGAAAAAAGCCTATCTCTCAAAACCCAACAGAATTGCACAGCCTTGAATCTAGGGTCGCATGGTTGTAGAAAAATTGTGTGGCCCTCAGGTCTACATATTCTACAAACGCACGGTTTCATAGAAACCATGTGGGTTGGGTTTCACGTTTTCCTCTAATCATGCAGCCCATAATTTTCTCCCCATTTTAGGGTTGTGGGCTTCGAATGATCCCTAGACACACGTGAGACCCCCATGAATTTATTTATTATCATTATTAGGTTCATTTGAGGAATTTAAATTGATAAAGAAATGATTCATATATTTGTTAAATTATGAGAAGTTACACAATATATATTGATCATATGATATAATAGATATGATTATGGTTCTAGTATGTTTGTATATAAATTTAAATTTATTATATAATATGTTAGAGCACCAATGTGACAAGTCAAACTGGAGGTAAGATATTTCATCAAAATTTCCACTCCATTGAGACATATTTGATTTTATTCACCTATTTATTTTATGTGGTGAATATATTATCCCTTTGAGGTAACTATGATGTATATATATTTATTAATTATGATTGAAGTTCATTTCAATTTTAATGTCACAAAGAGTTTCCACATTATCATCCAAATTTTCTTATCGTTGGAATCAGAATCAAGAAAAGAGATGTTTAAAATAAAAACTAATCTTATTTCTTGTTTGATCATATATATTTTTCATCCATATCCATATTTTTTAAAAATTATTTTTAAAAATTATTTTACACTTCGAAAATTATTTATCAAAAGATATATTTACACATGTTCGAATTTATAAAAAATGGTGGGAAAGGAATATTTTTGTCATTTTCTAAAGGATGTACTTTGTGAATTTTCTAAGAAAATTATGGAATAAATATTTTTAACTAATACAGTACGATCATATTTTTATGCCATCATGACAAATATTTTCATTGAAGAATGCTTTACAAGTTTATAAGGTTATTTTCAATGAAAATGTTATACTTTATAATAGTATAATTTTTTTAATAAGTGATTTTATAAAATAAAAATTTTATTTTCCTTAAGAATATTTTCAAGATATTTTAATGGAATTTCTATTCATCAATAACAAAAAAAATCTTTTATTTTACTTATTCACTACTGGGGATATGTTCTAATGATACCATCCTTTGAAATATTCACCTACTTATGATCATTAGATATTATTTTTCTCATAAATATTAATATTCTTTGTTTCATGGATATGATTATTACCGAAACAATATACCATTTATACATATGGTGTTATAGTTTGAAAATATTTTATTTACTCAGAAATTATTAATAAATCCATAGTTTTTACTCAATATGGATATTTTCTAATAATTCACATTTTTCATGAAATAAATCAACCATTTGATATATGAGGAATTCATTGTATATACAGTAATAGGTGGGGACCATAATTATATATCCCTTCAATTCATTGACAGGTCTCATGGGAAAAATGAATAAGCTGGTATTAAATAGTTTATTTTTGTATGGCTACAAATAGTTTTAAATTGTCTTATTATAAGGACTAAATGGTATAAATATCATGATTTCCTGGGATCATGGTTTTTAATATTTAGTATTTCCTTCATTTAGGATTCACTTATTATTATCATTCATGAGATTAAAGCATTGATATTATCCATGGATTCATTTTGTGATCAATTTATGGATTAAATGGCATGTTTTTAGTGATTTACCTTTCCATATTAATTATTCCCTATTTACTTATGATAACTTCCATTATATATAACCCTTATTGAGAATATGAGATCATCATTTTATTTATATTCTTTTCCCTATGATACGAAAAAGGATTTTATGAATAATATTGGGGATACAAGAATGTTTTTATACTATTTATTTTATGTCTCCAATGTAATATGGGAATCATGTATGTATATGGTTCTTCAAGACTACTAAACTATTTGGTCATTCGAGGTGTGATTCTTTGTATCTAGGTCCAATGTATTAAAGTAACCACTAACACTAGGCAACATGAGTTGGGGTTATTACATTTGGTTTCAATGTATGTTTAGTTGAAACCTTGGGAACTATATTTTAAATAAACATAACTAACATGAGAACTATGATAATCCCTTGTATTATATGAAAATTTATATCAATATAGGAATTTTATTTTATGGCTCAATATTCATGATGATTATGAGATAACTTATTGTGTTCCATTATTTAGTAAAGAAGACTAACGGAATAAAGGTAATAAATACCCATAAGCAATGTAGGGATTTTACTTTTGAGAAAACCAATACATTTAGTGATGGAACTAAGAATGTCATAGATACATTAAGTCATTTGACTCAGGTTATGAAAAATAACCTTGCCTGTATGGAAAAATATGTTTTTCTATAGTGTGGTTATCCTATAATGGATCACTTTATGCAACAAAAGCCTCCATATTTTAGTGTAACTAATAATCCATTGGTAGATATGAAATGTATTAAATATATTAAAAGGATATTCCTAGATTTGGGATGTATTAAAACTAAAAATGTTATTTTATTGGATTATTGTTTGAAAGGAGATGCCTATAAATAGTGGTCATTGATCCAAAATACTAAACAAGCTGAATAAATAGAAAGTTTTTAATGGATAACATTTATTATATCTTATTCATGAAATACTTGCCTCTATAATAATGAATTGAAATTGAAAGAAAATTCCTTAATTTAAAGTAAAATGAAGAAGAATGTGTGGAAGAGTATGAGACTAACATTACTAGACTAGATAGGAATTCCTTAGATGATATACATAATTCCAAAAGAAATATTGACCATTTCTTTGATGAAATTAAGCTAAGTCTACAAAGGGAACTAGTTTCTCAAAATTTTTCATTTTATGATGATAGAGTATCAAGTTCAATTAATATAAAGAATGAATTTTTTGAAATCATGTATCTTTATGGAAAATAAAGAGAAGTATAGGTCGCCTATAAACCAAAAAAATGAAAATAATAAATTGATAAGAAGTAAATGAACCAATTTCCATCATGTGAAAATTGAGGAAAGAAACATCCTAGAAAATGGTTGAAGTATATAGGTGTTTTTTATATGTGTAGAGATAATGTTAATCTACAAAATGACTATAAGTAATGAAAGAATCCACTATTATCTAGTACTTAAACTATAAAGAGAGTGTTAATTATTCAAACATGTTCCCTAAACATCAATGTAAATTACAATAGAATATTTCAATGGGAGAAGGCCATGCTTATGCTATTATTATAAATGAAGTGGAATGAATAAAGTGATTGTATATTTGGATTCAATAATTTTTTAGAAATATTTTATAAATGGTATTTTGGTAATAAGAATCACGGAACATATAAGGATTTTACTATATTAGTTTTATTTATTTATTTTAATGTATATGTTTAATGGTACCGATAACTAAGAATAGTGATTCAGTGGTAAAGTGATATTTTTGGAGAATACATAAAGATATGAAAGATAACCCTAAATATTTTTCTAATGTTGAATTAATAATATTTTGTTAGAATAAATAGTAGATTGAAACTGATGAAGTAAAAGAGACAGTATTAGTGACCTTGAAAATGGTTAGTGATTTTATGATAAAGTAATTTGTGATGGAGCTTACTACATTTTTTGAATTTATGGGACATATGGAATAAAGATAAAGTTCAGGGTGATTTTGGTTATTATTATATATGATCAAGGTATTCACATGTTTTTACTATAACATTATGATATTCTTGATCAAATATTTCCTATTTTTTATTTATTAATTAGGTTAGAAATATTTCAAAAAATTATTATGGTAAACTACTTATGAGAAGTATTAAGTTGAAATTTGGATATTATTATTTGATGTTAAAGTATGATTTATCTTATTATATTACTTGATCTAACCATTTTTCATTTTGGTATAAAATTAGAGGTTTAAGTATTGATTTATGGATCTTTTTATTGATTAAAATTTCTTGAGGTATAAAAAATTCATCTTGTATATCCATTTCCTGGTGTAAGAGATGAATTATAAATTGATAAAAGAAAAAACAAAGGATGATATTGTGCTTAAAATATTGAAATAAATCATCTGTGTTTATTTTCTGAAGTTCTTTATCAGGTTGATAAAATAATCCATCAACTTTAGGAAAAGGTCCATCAAATAAAACATTATTTGTTTACTTTTCATATCAAGAAAATAATGGTCTTTAAAACCATCACTGGTTGATGATTTTGTAATTCTTACCATTCTCATTTCAATGTTTTATATCAATATATAATGATACTTGGGCATTATTTTTTTTCTTCCATTTCCATATTTTCACTTAACACCTTTGTTCTCCTATTCAGAAACCTATTTTTTGATAAACTTCTTAATTCCATTTCCCTCTTTTTAAGATGAAGTTTTATCAACCCTTTTTTTGATGTGGGTTTTCCACAAAGGTATTTTAAAATGTCAAACCATTAATTTCCATAAACAAGTTCTAATTTTGAGGATGAAATTTATTAAATTATGGAGAATATAAAACCATAATAATTTAAAATAATAACATTATGTTCAATATTATACACAGCACACAACACCAAGTATAAATAAACCCCAATATACTATTAAAATATTATTATTTAAAGTAAGAATTATCACCTAGCAATTGAATTAGTGGGTAAGAATAGTGTTAACCAAATTATGAAATATATATATATATATATTGGACCTACTCAATAAAAAATAACTGATTAATTCTTAAGAAATTATTACTAAATTTTTAGTAAGGTAATTATATGCTTCATAAATAATTTTTATTCAAAAATGAATTTTATAACTTTTTGGGAGGATATATTATAAATAATTTAGGGAAAATATATAATTTTTATTTTATAAAAAAAATAAAAAATTTTAAATCCTCATTTAAAAAATTTCTTAGGGTGAAATATTTTTATTTTTCTGAAGAGATTATTTTTCCAGTAAATTTTGAAAAATATAAATTTTTATTAGAAAATTATTTTTGTTTCAAACATTTGAAAAGTTTTATTTTTATTTTAAAATGATTTAAAATTAAAATTAGTTATATTATATTATTAATAATCTAAGTTAGTTCATTAGAATCAATTTAATTTTTAAAATTGGTAAAAACCAATTTTATATATAAAAATGCATTTTTCTAAAAAATTGCTCTTATGTATCAAAAATTTTTCATATTTATAAATTAAATTTATCACTGTTTGAGATTAATATTTATTAAATTTATATATTATATATTTATTAAAATATTTTAACATTTATATAAAAATTTTACTATGCATAGGATAAGAATAAATACATCTTACACTTAAAAACTACATTTTTCTAAAAAATGGTCTTCATTGAGTTTTTCCCACTTATTTAAAAATTAATTTACATAAAATATTGGTATTTAATTTGATAAAATATATTTAATATTGAGAATCATGAGGTTCAATTTTTTTAAATATACCCCTTTTAGTTTTTTCCAATATAAATAGTAACTATGGTAAAATTTATCACCTCTACAAAGGGTAAATTCAGGTAATCTAGGTTAAAAATAAGTGATAAGGCAAAAACTTTAAATATTAATTATTATTGGATGAATATAATTTTAACCATATCAACATATTCTCTAAATTTAATTGTTTAATGGATACCTTTCTCTGAAAATGACCTTTATAATATTTAAATCAAGAAAAGTTACAAAATTCTACTCTCTTAGTTTTAAATGTCTATTATGTGTCCATGTAGGGAAAAAATCAAGATTTGAAAAAAAAATGTTTATTTTGAGATAAATGAAATTATTTTCATGATATAAGTTGATTTATAATTTTTATAAATTTTAAAATTTCCTTAAATTCTTGTGCAATATCAATACAATATTTGTTTGATCAACAAAAAAATAAGATAAATGGTTTTAAAAATATTAAAATTGATATAATTTAAATGTGATAATTTGTCCAATGAATTTTATAGATCTATAGAAAATTTTATTTTTTATTTAAATAATTTTATTCTAATCATTCTTTTTTATGTATATAATTTCAAATTAAATAAATAGTTTCAAAAATTACATTAATGATATTTTATCAAAATAATATTTTTTTAAATTTTTTAAAATTCAAACAAATATTATATTTGGCCATGTTAATGTTACATGGTTCCAAAAATATTCCATTTTAAATTTATTTGATCCTGTTACATATAAAATAAAATTATTAACCCTTTGAGATTCAAATAGCGGTTACCGTGGTTAAGGTGAAAAATAATCAAACAAGGGATTAATCAAAAGGATAAGGATTAAAATGATATTATAACATGTATAAATTTCATTGTTTGATTTTATTTCAACCATGGAAAAGTTTTACTCTAATTCATGGCCATTTTAAATCATTTTAATCTAGAATATTCTTATTATATTTTAATTTTTTAAGAAATTCCAAAAGTCCCCCTCACATTAATTAGAAAAGGGAACATCCTCTATGACTTATTTACACCACATTTATCCATATACATAGACCATACCATACATATTTCTCTTAAAAATATCCTTATAAATGTTTATGAGTTTCTTCTCTCCCCATAATACCTATCATAGGTCCCTTAAGGAGAGATCTAGAGGACTTCTATGAAAGAAGAGGTGATCATCTTTACTGATCCTTCAAGTTTATTTCTTCTTTGACTTCCTCTTAAAGTGTAGTGTCCACACAAAAATAATAAATCCAATATCATAAATATATTAATATGTTATTATCATATGTTATCACTATATTCTATCTCTTTTACATCCTATAAAAATTGAAAGCATCACTCATACGTATGTTCGGCTTACTATCTCCACATAACGGTGTAATTTATTTTTCCTCACCTGTTTACTTGAATGGATATAAATATAGAACTAATGATTATATATTATATTTATAACATAACTATTATCATGGAAATATAATTTCATATATAACTTCTTACCTTCCAATCTATTTGAAAATGATAAAATCGATAATGCATGTGTAAACTACCAACTCCACGAAACAATGTGATCCATTTTTCATTTACATTTTACATGGATAGTAATAAAAATAGATTGAATGAATTTATATTATATTATATATATATATATAATTATTTGGTAAATATTATTTATTATTATCCTTTATTTTTTTCTTTCCATTGAAAAGTTAAAATAATGGTCAGGCATACGTATGGTCTACTATCTCCATGAACAATGTCATTAATTTTTATATCTCAATATTTTATGAATGTATCTATATATATATATATTGAATATATATGATATTTATACAATTAATAAAATTATAGTGATTCTGGAACCATAAAAAATGTATATGTACCAGAACTATCGAATCAAAACATACTTGAAAAATAAAGTAGTTAATACCCAAGATAATTATAAACCCAAATTATTATTAAAAATGGGTGATAAAGTACTATAAATGGATCATATATGACATTATAGATATTAATATGGTTCTTTAATGTAATTATTATAAATTCAATTTTATTATACAAGAGTTTATATCACCTATGTGGAAATTCAGTGCTGGGGTAATGGATTTCTTCTCAATTTACACTCCATTGAACCATATTTGGAATTATACACCTATTAATTTTTTGTGGTGTTGTTAGTAAAAATCCATCAGGGTATCCTCTCGGTGTATTGGGGTGATTATGTTTGTTGAAAAATATATATAACCATGAATGAGTTTGATTTATTTTGTCAAAGCAAGTTTTTAAGGTGGCACAGTTTCCTAGTGTTTGTCATATGTTTGTGCCTCAAAATTGAGATTTTGGTTTTTGGAAAAGAGTTTTTTTTCACATAACATAGTTCATGTACTATGAAGCATAGTTAGTGGATTCTAAAGGGAGTACACATAACATCAAAGGAAATTTTCAAAGGAAGGGATTTCTATATAGTAGCGCTATGCGGCCCGTGGAGAATGGTATATAGACAATTGTAGGGCAAATAGTTTGTGGGACAATTGTAGTTTTTCGAAGGGTTATGGTTCATGGGAGGATTTATTTTCACGGTATGGATTTTATCTTGTGATTGAGAGGTAGTGATTCATTTGTGAAAGGAATAAACCACCGTGAAGTAAGAAACACATTACGTGGAACACATAGGGAAGCACGGTTCACAGGAGGAGAAGAGTCTATGGTGAAGGCTATACTACATCGAAGATTTTGGTGATTTCGATTAGATGGATTTTTGGATCTATTTTCCTATATAAGGACCCCTAATCAGATGATTTAGTAGAGATTTATTTTCATTAGAAAACAGCATTGCTTCTGGAAGATTTCGGCTAAGTTTGAAAGAGTTTGTGAGGGAGTCCATAAAGGGGAATAGTTTGTGAGGAGGATTCTGTGAAAGGAGAGGTGGTCTGTGGAAGTCATCCTACGGGAAGAGGTCTGCAGAAGAGCAGGTGGTCTGTGGGAATGGAGGTAGTCCACGGAAGAGGAAGTGGTCTAAGAAAAATTTTCCCCATGTGATGTGAGATAGTTCATGAAGGAAGTAGGACAGTTCGTGAAGGATTCAAGAATTCATGAAATTAGTTTCTCCAAACCAAGTGGAAAAGTGGATTTCATCTATGGGTTAAAATATAACTTATACAAAGAATCTACCTATAGTTTAGGATGCATGAATTCAGGAAAATTAAGGGACCTACAAGTCTATAAACTATAAGTAGATCCCTTCAAAGAGTAGTGAGTGAAGAAAGAGGAGGACGGTGATCCTTTCCACCAACAGTGAGACAAATAAAGAGACATAGGGATTGACCCTTGGGAATGTAGTGATCAGACCCTAAATTTTGTAAAGGCGGTGATCCTAGTCATATAAATTATCTACCACAAACCTTATAATTTTGTAATGAGTCTTATTGGATTTGGTACATCGACACTTCTGTGTTGTATGCTCGTTAGATGTAGCCCAATGAGGATTAACCAAGTAAAATTTTTGTGTCTCGTTCAGGATTTAAATTATGTTAATATATTTCAATGGGAAAGAGAGAGAAGGGTGTTTTTTTTAAAATGAAACATGATTTGAAGGGGTATTGTTTTAATCTTTCATACCCTGATTCACTCCCCCCCCCCCTCTGGGTATTTAACATAATTGAGCCTAAAAGTGTATATAATTACCCTATGAGTTAATTAACAAGAATATATATTTATTCATGATGATTAATTTTCATTTCAATTTTACTCTCTGAATGAGTTTCTATATTATCTTCCAACTTTTCCACTCTTGGTAACATAAATCAAGCAAAGAAATATTTAAAATAAAAACCAATATTATTTATTTTTTGAATGGATATATTTTTATTCCATTAAAATATTTTATCAAATATCTTTTCAAAAAAAAAAATTTAACCATCTACAATGATTTATTAAAATACATTTTTTAGCCTTGTTTTACTTTTTATAAAACTTTTCGAAAAGAATTTTTTTTTTTGTTTTCCAAACATGGTAATTTGGAAATTTTCTAACAAAAGTATAGAAGAAATGTTTTTTTAACTTATATAAAATTAGAGACTTTCCCATTTTCATGACTAATATTTTATTTTAATATTTATTTCCATGATTTCAAGATTATTTTCAAATGAAAATTTTTATATATAATTATATTTTTTTTAACATGTGATTTCAAAAAATAGAAAGGTTATTTTCCTCAAGAATTTTTTATGATATTTGAATGTAATTTAAATTCATAAATGAAAAAAAACCCTTTAGTTTACTTATTCACCATTTTTGATATATTATAATGATAAAGACCTAAAAATCACTTACTTATGATCATAAGATATTAATTTTCTCTTAAATATCCATATTATTTGTATCATGGATATAGTTATTTCCTAAATCATATACCATTTCTATATACAATGTTATAATTTGAAATTATTTAATTTAATATAGAATTATTGATAAATGTGTTGTATTTACTCAATATGGATATTTATTGAAAAGGAATATTGTTAATGGATAAAATAAATCATTCTATATATGAGGAATGCTTTGGAAAAGAAGTGACGAGTGGGCCCAAAATTATATGTCCCCTCGATGCATCTACAGGTCCAATTAGACATATTAGTAAGAAAGTATTAAATGGGTTTTTACTATGATTTTTGAGATCATGGAATCCAATATTAAGCATTTCCTTCATTAATAATTCCCTTATTATTATCATTCCTAAGATTACTACATTGATATTATAGAAGGATTAATTTTTTTCTCAAGTTATTGAGTAAATGGTATGTTTTTTCAGCTATTTACCAAACCATATTGATTATTCTTTATTTAATCATGATATCTTTTAGTCTACGTAACCCTTACTGATTATCTGAGCTCACCCATTTATTTGTATTCTTTTCATCAGGATATGTAAAAAATATTTTATGAATAACATTGAGGATACATTAATTTTTATATTCTATGTATTTTATATTTACAATGTAATATAAGAATCATATATGTATCAAGTTATTCAAGAGTAATAACCTATTCAATCCTTTGAGATGTGATTCCCTATATCTAGTTCTCATGTAATAATGTAACCACTCACTCTGGCATACTAAAGTTTGGGTTATTATAGTAAATTACCATTTTAATATTTAAAAGGCTTTGTGATCTAAAACTCAAAAATTATTTATGATTATCATGAAGTAAAAAACAATTATCATTAAAAAATACAATCTAAAAATTAGAATTATTTTATTGAAATATTTGATGATCATTAAAGATAAAATATCTTTTTCTAAATAATCTTCTAAGTATGCAAGAATTGATTCCAAAGTTGAAGTTATTCCAAAATCGTGACTGATCTACAACGAAAAATACATCAGAATCATTATTCCATAGAAAATCCCCCCCTATAAGATATAATACATTTATAATACCAAAAATATATGGTATTGAATGTGATTTTGATAATGGATTTCATGGATATGGAAGTATTTTTTATTATAATGACATATAATGGTGTCATAATGAGAGGGAATGAAATTATCTCATTCATATTAAAATAAATAATTGAGTATAATTATGCATAACAAAATTTGATATGGAAATATAAAGTATTTGAAAATTATTTCAAAAGGGAAATGAATATAAGATATTGAGAACCCTTACCTTGCTAAATAAATTTCAAAAACATTAGATAGACCTCATAATAAAATTAAAAACCTCTTAGAAGGTTTCATAAGAGGTAAATAGATATGGGAACAATTCTAAATTATTTTTAGAGAGAAATTGAGTTATAGGGTGGGTATGTATTTATAGTTAATATTCGAAAGTTTTTTATTAATTTTTGGACATTGGCTTTAGAAATCTATGTTTTGTAAAATTCAGACCAATTTAATTTATCTTTGTTTAGAATCATAGTATTTGACAACTAAATCGGCTATTTTATATTTATGAAAATAACTAACAAAATCCCATTTTTTATTTTTTCATGGGAACAAATTTTATTCAGAAATAATTATTTAGAAAACCTTATAATACATTTTATAACTTGGAAACTTCTTTATAGAATTGAAAAATTCAATTTAATATTATAAAACATTATTTTTTAATGAATAAACATATTTTTTTTCAAGAAATAGTCTATATTACATCATTTTTACATAATAATGAATTCATAATACCTAAATTTTACATACTTTATATTTTACTATTAACAAAAAAATTAAACTATTTTAGAAAAAGAATTATAATTCAATATTGGATAATTTTGAATTCTTGGTTCTAAAATAGATGTCCATTTTATGGAAATATTAATATATATATATATAATAAATGTAATTATTAAATAAAAATATTGTTGTATTTTAAACTCATGCATTCATAGAAAAAAAATAAACTTTAATTTAATAATTATTTATCAATTTAGGATATATATATATACATAATAAAATTACAATTCATTTATTAATTCACATTATTAACATTTATTAATTATATTACTATGATTTTATATTATTTTCCTTTGCTCAATTTTATTATATATATGTCGACCAAATTTTTGTTACAAAAGTTATGATATTATTCTAATAATCATATTACCCTTCAAATAGTCATATTAACCATTATAAATACACTTCATTCTATATTCTAAAATCAATAATTTAATTATCTTAGTTTCTTTTCCATTTCAACTCAATTACTTATAATTTTCATTAAAATTGGGATATATATTTTAGTCTTTTTATTCTATTTAGTATATTATCCCTTATAATTCAAGATTATTTTGTTTTATTATATTGTTATATGTTATATTACATTAGTTGTAGATGTTATAGAGAATGATAGTAATAAATTTTTTTAATATATTTATGAGATAATATAATATTTTTTATTTTCTATATATTCATTGTTTTTTCCTTTTTTATCTAAAAACTAAGAATCCCACTACATGATTAACCCCCCCCCCCCAAGAAATCAGTGGACCAACTCCCTTAGGATTCCAATCTATTTTATTAGTTATGGAAGTCAATATTTGAAAGGTATGAGGCTGTTATAGAATCTTGGATCTTGGTGGTATGTGAGTACGAGTTCACTCTAAGTATGGTATTATTTTTACACCCCTTATTGAGAAAACCCTAAAAACACTCAACATCCTGACCTCTCGCTACAATTACCATAACAACCCCAACTCTAGCTATCCAGAGTTGGTATTTATTTTTTATATTATCAGCCTCTAGAACTAAATGTTTAATATTCATAGGATTTGAGATACATATTTTATCATTACATTACATATGGAAATTAATTTACATCAATACATATATATATATATATAATGATTTATTATTCATACATTAGTTATTCATAGATTACAAGTAGCATTTTTTAATATTTCCTTGAGAAATGAGGGAACAAAATAAAGGGGTTCCATTAGAAACTCAGTAAGGGGTAGTATATAATAGAGTCTAATATTTAATATGTATGGCATAATTAATATATAATTAATAAAATAAACAAATATATTCCATATAACTAAGTAGAAAACATACCATATGCAATGAAATAGAGATAGATAATCACATAGATAATAATAATAAATATCAAAAATATGGAATGCATTATGTCGGACATCATAACCATACTATCAAGGCCTAAACAAAGAAATAATGCATAAATGGGAATAAATACACAAAATACCCAAAAACAATTGGCACATGATACCTACCAATTCATCGGGCCTATTTAATTATGAGCAACACCAAACACTAAAGAGGTATAATGCATCCATATTATGAAAGGAATAAATAAAGAATACTATATACAATCAGTATGTGGTGGTAATAAATATCATTCATATTGAAATAATATGTATATTGATTGAAAATATTTCTAGAGTCAATAAATAAAAAATATTATTTTGTTAACAATTATTTATCAAGATTGCGAAATATTGGGTGCTCACATCGTATAGGGTAATAGTTATAATTTCAAGTGGATGAAATATATAATAATGATCATGTACATATAATAAAAAGATAAATATATGATCGAGATAGGTGGTGAGAGAGAACATAATCACATGAATGATAATAAACAGGTATGAACCTTTAACATCCATGATAAAAATACATGTACGGGGCCCGAATCATTTGGGCTTCTAGAGGAAGAGTTATCCCTTATCCCTCGGGGATAAAAACTATTTATGTGGGTATTGATATACATTTTTGAAATGTTTTACCCATTTTTATATAGAAATAAGACATCATTAGTCTCTATTGGAAAAATGTTCGGACAGTTATATTAGTCAAATATTCCAAGAATAAAAATAAAACCAAATAAGTCATAGGGAGAATGTGCAAGAATTACAATAACTCATATCTATCTATATATGAATGCATATTCAAAAAAATAATATATGTGTCATAATATAAATATACGATAGAATAAAAGTTTTGATAAAAAAATTGTAAGATCAATGAAAATTCAAGAGGAATGGGAGAAGATCCAAACAAGACCTCCAACCAACATCAATACCTCCAATTTTAGGTTGGAAACTATCTTAATACTATGAAAGAAATCAATGACAAACAATGATGATATATTCATAAACCCCATCCCTCCAAATATACCACAATGATGGGATAGATATAATGACCCCCAAATCCCACCTCTAGTAGACCCCAGGTTGGCGACTACCATCGAGGGTATAAATGTATGATGTATGGGAGGAATTACCCTCTATAATATAAATAGGATAGAGAGATAAGATGAATCATCCACAATAAACTCCAATACATAATGTAGAAAACCCAAAACCATCCCACAATGCATATATAAATAAAACTGATACAATAAAAGGCTCTAAAGTAAATACCCAAAAGTAAAGATAACATGGTGACATGGAAAATATCAAGGATCTAGGCTAGTAATGTATAACATGGTCCACATTTTCTATCTAGAAACATGAAAATAGTTTTTTATACATTGGTTGAGCATAAAAGTATACTCAGTAGGAAAACCAAAGTATCTGGTGCACATGTAAAAGAATCATATTAATACACCTGTGATAAAATAGCAAAACCAAAAAGCACCTATCAATGTATACTTACCATCCCAACCTCACTGAGGCATGCTCACTAAATAAAGAAAACCAAGTAATATAATATAATAATAATCACATCGATAAGGGTATCTCGCAGCACTATCCCACTGGTATTCTACTCTCACACCCAATGTCGTACGTCCTGGAACTCTTATCTCTTAGATATACCACGCCACCCCACAATCACAGTCACAAAACACCTTGCACGCCGACACCTGGGCTCTACATGACACAAGCACAACCACAACCACAACACATATCTCCATAAAACACATGGTCCAAAAATAACCATTACCAAAACCAAAGTAGTAGCGTATCATGAACATGTAGGACATCATCCTTGTTCCCTCCTACCATAAAATACCCCCACTAGAAGCCTCCCCAAAAGCATAGTCATATCATATCTCTCTTGAGAAAAATTGAGCCACCACCCCATAAGTACAGTCGTGTCCCACCCAAAAACACTTGGGTTGTCATAAACACCATATAATGCACTAACAAACCTCCATCCATCATAGAATATACAATACCTACCTATAATGTATGAGATAATAGGAAAGAGAAGGTACATATCCATCTTTACTCCCCACTGGATGTCAGGAAAAACACCCCACGTGTGACTATGAGGTTGTTGGAACATAGTGATCGATGTGGGTGGGGTGAATATATAAATCAAAATAATATAAAAATATATATATTTATTATCAAACACTCAAGACCAACCTTTGGGTTCACAAACAAAACAACCAACTCACAACATCATGACTTTTACTGCCACCTCTAAATGCATAATACCACATAACAAGTTACAACCCCATTCCTTGTTTCCAGCCAATTCCATTTAATCATTCCATTATTTTTATTATTTATCATCAACCATGTTTAATCACAAAACCTGTCATTTAGTTATTCATTAACCATTCCTATGCCATTAGCCAAACCAACCTAATTCATTAAAAAAATTATTAATAATTTATTTATTCTATCACTACTTGATCATATAGCACAAAGTAACCACATGTCACAAATATCTCAACATCCCTACCTAACTATCACCTCGCTTCCCCAAAACCATGGCCAAAAAACCACCTCACTGCCCCAAAATCATAGCACACAAACCACCTCTCCACACAAAAAATTACAACAAAAAAAACCACCTCTCTGCTACAAAAATAACAGCCAAACAAACCATTATCCCCACATTCCCCCAACTACACATTATCATCCCACAAGCACAACCACATTTCAAAACACATCAAGATAATTTTATAGATTTTCAAAGGGGATTTTAGCACATTTCAATTTATTTTAGGGGTTTTATCACCCAAGCCATAATTCTGTGGAAACCATTTCACTAGCCAAATATAATTATTTAATTAATTTCCATTTCATGGTGATATCAAAACAATCATAATAGGAACAACAGTCGAAACACATATCATCTAGCACAAACAAATCTTCCAATGTCCATAATTTTCAGTGGGGCCACAAGACCATACAATCCACAATATCACAAATAATATCAAAGTTGCAAAAGCATGTGAATCAAACCCCATTTACCCAATTCAATTTAAATTTAACCAATTATATATCTTTTATTAATCTATCACAACCATAACTCATAGATAAAAAAACCCTCTTGCATGATACATAATAAAGAGAAACAAGTGATTCCATACCTCAAAGAAGATTTTCCTACTTATTGCACACCACAAGTCCAATAAGAATTCCTACAAACCACAATTGCACCATGATAAAACACTTATAAACCTACACCACAACTAAATACCATCAATACGCAACCCAACACACACACCAAACCATAACAACATCACCACAGTGAATCCCTAGGAGAATAATGCAAGAAACCCTACTAAGAATAAGTAAGGTATTACCACTAATTTCAAAAAAACAACCACTGAGACCAATGGAACAAAGAGGGAGGAAGAGGGAATGAATAACTCCTCAGGGTGCCTAGGGTTTGACCAAAAATATAGGAAGAATAATCCTTCGTTTAATGAATGAAATTCATCCAAAAATAAATTTTAAAAATGTGTTTCATTATGGATTTAAATGAGGTGTAATCCCCTTTCATGTCATGTTATCCTCAGGGTTTAGTTTCACGGAAAAATGCATCATCTTTTTGTTATTTAACCCTAAAAATCAACACATCATAAACCAGCCTCACAAAAGTCTTGAAACACCATTAAAAATCATGTAATACACTTAAACACTATGTATTTCCTATAATAGTTTTCTTACACCATCATTTTCCACTGAAAACTCATTGAGCCTCCCCCAACCCCCCCCCCCCCCCCAAAAAAACCAAAACAGGAAAAGTAATGAGTTGGGAGGGAAAAGATAATTATAGATATAATAGTAACTAATAATTTCATGTATCTGAATAGATGTAGGAGATTTTTTCACATCCAACTGGGTATCCATGAAGTGTGTATGCATGAAATAATTATTAGGGAACCACCAATGGTGTCTCTACACAATAGTAAAAATTTGGTTTATGAAAAAAAATCCACATATTTACATAAATATAAAAAATTATTTTTCAATTAAAAATAAAGGCATAAAAGTGTGGTAAAAATATGGTATACTTGTAGGAAAATAGTGAAGTATTAGGAATAATTATAAATATTCCAAATTGTAACTCATTATTCCAGGAGGTTTTATACCTATACTACATATATTAGGACGACACCCAAAATCTAATATGGTTAGGGAAATCCAAAATTTTATCAAATTCACTATAACATAAGAAATTATAATTACAAAATATCCCATTCAGGTAAAAACATCCATCCCATAGATAGAAGAATATATATATTAGATTCGGGTCACTAAGGGCCATCCCATTTTAGGAAAGGGGATGGGTATAATAGAATCAGGGTAACTACCCATCCCATTCCATAATGTATGTCGATGGTTGTTGGACCTTATTTAAAAGTAAATAATAATATCAATGTACTCATTCTAATATTTATATCAATCATCAAAGTAGTATCCTTTCTTACAATATCCAAACTAGTTATTCCAATCAACAAGCTTAGCTAACAAATAAATGGCATGCCTGAAAAAGTATAACTATAGGAATTGCCATGTAATTCGATCAATAACATCATTTATAATTATTTTTACAACATACAACATTATTCATGCTCATTTTTAATAACTATTATTTCACACAAGCATGGAAATGAGGTATCATATTTATCATATATCAAAAAATCAACAAATCGTTAACAATGCTAAATCCAATTTTTTTTTTATTTTCAAAAAAACACTATTAGGGTAAAAGTGGGAACTCGCACATCCACAAACCACGCCTAATTCAGCATCACACAAATTTAAGCAGTAAACATTGAAATTCAAAAACCAACAACAAAAATTCAAAATGGGCACCGTAAGAAGATCTTGTCAACCCACAAATCTCGTGAGTGGCCTGACGATCCCTGCATCGAGGTAATACATGTCAAGTCTACACATTTTCTCCATCATCACCTTGTTGTTGCACCAAAATTCATCTTCAAATCCATCATTGGTCATCAAGAAGATCCAACCTCACACCAAACCCCAATCAAAAAATAACGAACCTTCGTGAGATCACTAGTAAAGGAACACCAAAACTATCATAGACAATGCCAATGGCCACCATCAGAACTGTAAGCAAAGAACACCCAAAAAAAGACCAAACAACATCACCAAAAACATAGAACAAGAAAAACTTCCATAGAAATAAACCCATCAAATCCAAGATGTTCCCTAAATCCAACTCAGAACACAAACATCGACACAGGCCTCGATCCTGGAAAACCTACAGCAACAGAACCACACATGCAAAACATCTATGTAACCACCGCTCTTGATCCTACTTGGAGATTTGTGGTGGAATGGGAGGTTAGAGTAGGGAATGAACAGTCGAAGGCTGCAAATGACTACAGCACTGATGAGGAAGAAGATAGCCACCAAAACAAGAACAAGCCGATTCATTAAGCACATTGAAGACCGTCGACCAACGAACCACAAAACCCAAAACCCTTAGAAACCACTGCACCTTGTCCGACTCGGAGAGGCGTAGAGGAGATGGGAGGTCAGATTTTGGATCTTAGCGGTAAAGGGTTTCAAACACGAACAAACTTTATCAGAACCATGAACATCCCTTGAACGAAATTTTCATTGTTGTTAGAATGATAGAAGCTCCATCTCCTAAGATGACCTCAACCATAATTAATTACATGTTGAATCACTTCTTCCCACCTATAAATACCAATAACCACATATACTCTAAATTACTCTCTTAAACATAGGTCATGTTTGGTTCTCTATCTTATATCATGCTCAATTTCATGTGATAATATTCCATTTATATTTTAGAGTAAGTTCATAACATAAGGATACAACCCTTAGTTATATAATAACAAACTATGATTGTTTAATCTATGGAAATACTCATAAACTACAAGATATCCTCATGATGGTTTAAGTTTCCTATTACCTCAAAAGATTCAATTTCATCACATAGTTATTTTCATGGGAAGTATTTGGCCTATTATGAAAATAGGGTTTTGGAGAAGTAATCTATTATGTATTCCAATATCATGTTCTAATGAAATTTTAATAATAATTAAAGACTCATAAGGGATGAGAAATTAAAAAAATGGAATAAATTTATTTACAATGTGATGAAAAAGGAAATGGGTTTCCCAACCCGACCCACTAGGTCCCGCCTGTCCAGCGATAAGCTGAGTGAGACTACCCCAAGCCTACCGCCAATAAGATATGGTTTTGAAAGAAACACTAAGTATGTATAAAACTCACATGGCATGCCTTATACTAAGGTACATGTATGCACAAACACATCTCCAAGACCATTCAATGATGAAATAAAAAATACAACTAATAACAAATGCATGCACACATCTAAATCCCACAATCATAGTATAAAAAATACTAGGAAGTGATGAGGTCAAAATAAAAGCCCACCAAAAATTATATATAATTCCAATATAATATAAAGAGGGTAATGTAGTCAAATGTGACTCTTGGTATGAACCACATTTTATCTAGCCAAAATATAAACTCTATATTCTCCTGGTCTATTGAGAACCCCATCAAATGATTGGTCATCTACATAATACATGACACATGTGATTTGGGCCCATGAATGGGTGAGTATAACAATACCTAGTATGACACCCCAAAATCACTAAACATAAAGCATCAAGAATAGTATTCATCTCATCATAAGGATATATCAACAGTTATATAACAAGAATATATAGATATAGTTCATAGTGGATGCATGGTCTTAGGGTATTTTATCTACCATATTTTTAATCTAGGATTCATACTTGAAGGTTCCATATAACACTCAATTAAGATAACTCACCCTAGGATTTATATATCACTGATGAAATTCGTCTAAGATTTCATGCTTGTCATGTATCACCATAAGAAGTATGCACTGGAAGTCTGATGATATTTATACATAGATGAGGATCACACTTAGGTCCATGGGGTGTACCAAAATCCCAATATATATAAACTCTCTAAGTAAGGGATAGATGCCCTTGTATTATTGGTCGCGAAGATTCCCTAAACCCCACCTAGGAAAGATGATAATTAAATATGATCTCACTCCAAGCCTCACAAAAGGATTTAAAAAACTCTGTCTGAGACTAGGGTCGGTAATATGGGATCACCATCCTATAAAAAGGATGTGGCTCCATAATAAACCTTTAGGGAAAGGATTAAGGGAATGAACCCTAATGACACTTTTTCATACTGAAGGGAGGGATGCAGTCCATATTTGAAGAAGTACCCAGCATGTAATATAAGTACATGCAGTTTATCTTAGGCACTCATTATACACTTTCATTATATATCATGCTCATGTTCATTCCAATTTAAATCGGTACATGATCATGTACTTGCCATTTTTGTGTACATGGCTATGCCTGTGTAATCTTATTTTGGTTGTGTACTTGACTGTGTGTCTAGCCATGTGGTCCCGGAGTATATTCTGAGACTCCAGGTCATGTCATATGTCATGTGACACATTTCACACATCATGTGATACTTATCTCCTCGACAGAAACCCTATAACCGTATCTAGGACCCTACAACATGTGTATCTCCAGATTACACGTCGTGTAACTCAGGATTTTCCGAAACCCGTGGATCTTCATGTGGTTGCCTCATCCATTATGGCCATACATAATTTCCACCACTAAACTCACTAAAGGTGGAAGATCTAGCCTAAACAAACATCATTTTCACTGGTTCATTGAAATATGGTTACCCAACTCATTCGAGATCCACCTACATCATGCTACACCGCTACCGCACACCAAAAACCTACAACAGGTATCCCCAAATCTAAACAGATTGATCATCTGTCATCATCATTCCCTACAAACACAACCTTTATCACATCTGTACCCATGGTATTAATTAACTTTGAAAAATAATAGTTTCTCAATAAATTAATACCGAGTATTCATTAAACCTTTTGCAAAGGAATTTATCATGATGAATGTGTGAAGAATGGGGGAAGAAATGGACAAAACACAAATTTGGGGAACAGACCTTATACAATCTTCATGTTGGAATAAATTCGTTGTCATTAAAACAAGGAACATATAGATATACATAATCAATAATAGAAATCCCCAATTTTAGAGAATATATAACCCATACCCACAATATGCTCGATCTATGAATCAATTCGTTAGTTTATTGATTCATGTTCATCATATGAAAAATCAAATAGGGATAAATTCACTTAAAAATGTCCCACCTTGATTCGGATCAATTTTTGGTGAATAATGAATATGTATTGTTTTTGTTGCTGAGATCCTCAAATTTTATTTCACACAAATCGATGATCCATGATCTAGTATTTTTCATCTAAGAATAATACTACTATTATCTCACTCAAATATCTAGGTTTATGTGGTTCACCCTATTTTTTCCCATAGTATCATGTTTAAAATCATGTATTAGGCTAGGAAAATAATTTTAATAAAATAAATAAATGTTTTATTTATTTATTAATCTTCTAAAAACCTCACTCAACATGAAAATCCAACAAACTCTAATGTTATGTCACTCCTAGGGTAAATCTCAGGCTCCAAACTCAATGATAGCCTCATATTTCCAATACGAGTCCATTTTTTGAGTTCCTACACTCTTTTAGTGAATCTAGGTGTGCATGAAATTGATATATTTAATATATTTCAAATACCAACTCTAGGCTCACCGGGCCTCAGAATCATGCGTTGTTTCAACATCTAGTCTTGAAAATATTTCTTCATATATTCTAAAAATTTATATCAAAAAAATATAAACATTGGTTATTGGGTGTAAAATAAAGGGCCGGTCAGTTGAAAACAAAATACTACACAAATATATATGGGTAATGGTTGTAACAACCCAGCCCAAGTATCCCAAAATAGGGGATTACTTTAATACATTGGCATAAATACAAGTTTTGAGTCCTAAAGGACCAATAATTTTGCAAATATTATAAAATAGATTATATACATGAACCTTACATTGCAACTCAAAACCTAAAATACAAAATAGATAATCCTTTGAGAATATCATTAATCACCTAGAATAACCATTCATATTAGTCATAATATAAATCTTAGAATCTTGGGAAAATAAAACATAAGAAAGGGGTGAGCTCAGATGCTCAGTAAGGGTAAGCATATAGAGGAATCTATTGTGGGTAAATAAGAATAAACCCTAAGGTAAGGGGTAAAATTAAAACATAAGCCACTTAAACATAATCTATAGAGTAATATGGCAAGAATAAATCAAATAATTCTATATAAACATTCACATGGATATTCTACTAGTACAATAATCACATGTAATATCAATAACTAAAATAATAATTAGGTAATACATAATATCAGATATCATAAACATATCATTATGTATTTGAACCAGAAACCATACATAAATGGGTAAAAAATCGAACTAGTTTGTCTTAAGAGACCAAAAAATGCATCAAGGGGCTATATCTGGCCCCACATATCACTTACTATGTTCAATGCATTCCTCATATGAAAAGGGTGAAACATAACCAGCATAAACATTCTTATCAAAACTAGCATAAAAAATGTTAATGCATTAACCATAAACCATGAATGTAATAAAAATTGAACATATATAGTCCAACATAACATAAAATCTTCAATAAAATATGGTATATTGTGTCATAATAAATCAACCTCAATTATGTATAAAATATAGAAAAGGATGTTTATATAGATGAAAATAATCTAATAAAATCATTAAAAATATCTTGAGATAAATACCCCTTTTAAAATTGAAATTATTTTAAAAGGGATGCACAATTTTAAAATTAAAAAAATTAGTTAAAATAATCATGTAATATTGTAAATTTATTTTCTCTCATGTTGGATAAGTTAAAAAAATAACATTCCTTTCGTATTTTGTTGAAAAGGTCATAATGTACCTCATTTGGGAAATGAAAAAAAGATTCATTTAAAAGTTTTTTATAAACATTAAAACATAGGTAAAACGAATTTAAAAGATTTTATAAGAATATTGATAATATTTTTAAATATATCTTTAAGAAACATGTACATGGATGATAAATATGTCCCAATAAATACTTATGTATAAACAATCATGGATAATAATGAGATTGCAAATTTAACCCTTACGTTGTACTTTCCTTTAGTTGAGGGTAATTTAACCTCCTATATAATGGTTTAATCATGTTATTAAATTATATCACAAATATATCCATATTTATGGTATCATATATAACCCTCTTATATCATTTTGTTAATAATATTTCACTATTACTATTGTTTTGGGTGTTAGCTGCTTCATTTTATTATTTTTTTGTCGTGTCAGTCATATTTATTATGAATATGATATATTTTATTCATATCCATAATGATATTAAGTTTATAAATATTATATTTTCTCATTATAAATATTTTTTTAAATCATTCTTGAATGGTTAACTTGGAGAATTAATCCAATTATGTCGTGCAGATGGTAGACCGTACGTATGCACGAGCGATGGTATCTTTCCCTCAATGGTAAAGTGGTAAGGAATTGGATGGTATATTAATTATAAAGAATCAATATAATATCATATTTATTATTTTATCCATTATATTCATCATTATACCCATCAAAATAAAGAGGTGAGGAAAAATAAATTACACTATAGCGTGGAGATGATAGGTCGTACAAATGCACGCATAGTGATGTTATTTTATTGTAGGATAGATAAGAGGAGGAATATGGTTATCCCATAATCATAACAACATCTCATAATATATATTATACTGAATTTACTGCTTTATTATGGAAACAACATAGGAATAGTAAGTAGAAGAAAAAATGAACTTAAAATAATTGGTAAAACAATTACATTTTCTTCGGTGGACTTCCTTTAGATCTCCTCTTAGGGACACTAGGGTTGGACTTTTTAAAATACAAGGATCTATATAAATTAACTAATAATTATTTTAGGAGAAATTTTTTGGGTTTTTTGGATCTATAAGGATTAATGTGGTGTGAGTATGTGAAGGAAAAGGTGCCTTTTTATAAGAAATTGGAGGGGCACTCTTGGTATTCTTTAAAATATTAAATTTATATAAGTTGATTTTTGATTTAAAATAGATCAAAAAGTGATTTATTTAAAATATAAGATAATTATGGATCTAAATATTATCATAAAATTATTTTTAGAAATGTTTAGGTCACAATAAAAACCTTATCTTTTGGATTTAATCCTTAGTTAAACCCTTTAACTCTTACCGTGACAACTTGGCTTGTTTACACTTTAGGGTTAACATAGTAACTATAAAATTACAAAAGAACACCCAAATAGATAATTGATGAAATATTTAGCCTTATTTTAGTTATTTGTTCTAATTTTATATTTTTATGAATTTTATATCTTTTAATAAAATATTATTTATTTTAAAGTATCATTTATATAAATTTTGATACTATTCATTATTTTTATTCTAAAATATCATAACAACATTATGAATTCAAACCAACCCATATAATATATCAATAAAAAGTATAATTTTTCTATAAATTTAATTTATGTAATTAATTATGTCAAATTATAATTATTTTAATATTTTTAATATCTTTTATTTGATATTTCGATTAATTAAACAATTAGTACATCATTATTATGAAATCCTTTAAATAAATCAATTCTTATATAAAAATTAAAAATAAATTATCATGATTAAGATAAATTTATTATATTTCAAATTAATACTTATCGTCGAATTTATCTTTTGTATAACCATGTATTAAAAATTTAATACTTATTAAAATACATGGGTATAGCATTTTTAACTTATCTTTAAATAAAATATTATAAATGTCATATTCTTACCTAGGCAGATTAAAAAGGTTATAATTTATGAATAAGGTTGATTTTATTTCAAACACACTTATCCAATAAAATTAATACAACTGTTAGAGTAATTTTAAAATATTATAATATTATTTTTTTCTTTAATTAACAAATTTACCCTTAATTGTGGTAAATAAAAATTTAGCAATGTTATTATTAATAATATCAAAAAAATAAGTTGATCATATTAGAATATAAATATCAGACTAATTATAACCTTGTATATCCATTTTTCTAAATTCAATTCAAATAAGTGGCTAAATTATGTTTAATACTAATCTTGCTAACGTGAGGAGAAAGCGAGTAAAAGAAAACGTTCAAAAGTTGAATATGTTTTTATATCCAATTTAAATATAAAAATGATTTAAATGACCTAAATTAGATTAACATATTTATAATTGATATATTTTTACTTTAAAAATCAATATAAAATATAATAATTATTTAAACGAAAAGGAAAATTTTAACTACAATGTAGTATTTTCACTATTCATCAACAAATGAATATTCTTAAAAAAAATACCAACAATTAACCCTAAGCTAATTTTGAGATTCCAAATTCAAAGAAGAAAATTATTTTTTCATATAAAGTTTCTGAAAGTGTCAAAAATTATATTTAAAATGGATTCCCTATTAAAAGGTGCTAAAATTACCATTTTCAAACAATACTTCTTTTATAGGAAAAAATTGAATTTTTTCTTATATAATTTCTAGTGAAACCCATAAGATGAATGTTAGAATTATATTTAATATATATAAATTTCATAATGTTATTAATATTATTCATAACTTCTAATCTAATGGCTAATTTATATCTTATAATAATATTTTAATAATATAATATTGTTTGGTAAAACTCAGTCTTTCGTATAACGCAAGCTACCAAAGAAATTATATCATGCATGTAACACAAGATACCTCAATGTTTCATTCATTAAAATTTATATAATATATTAAATTTATTTAAAGAAAAATATTTTAAATTCTTAGGGTGTTACATTCCCCCTCCCCTTAATTAAATTGCATCCTCACAATTTAATCTTTATCTCAGTGATCGAGAGTTTAATATTTGAAAATACTATTGTTAATGAACCCATATCATAAATAGGGTTATTAAAACATATTATTTATAACGAAGAAAGTTAAATTTTAAGGTCACCACAAAACTAGTCTTTCGAATAGGAGAACATTAGAGGAAAGTAGAGATACGTACATGGAGGGAAAATATAAATATTTATAGGGAGTGATTGAGGTCATAAATCACAAACAAGTGAGTGATGAATGTAAAACTAAGAGCATCAAACCCAAAAATTCTATGATAATTTAAAATACCTTCATTTTTTGTCTTTATAACCTTTTTTTAGAATCGAGAAATTATTTCATTCTATAAGAATGTAAGGAAATATAATTACTTGATACATTTATATAAATAGAATATTTTCCTTTGGTTGTGTCTAACTATTTCTAAATCATTTATTAGAACTAGTTTCATCATAGGTTGAAACAATATGTTGTCCTCTAAAACCTTTTCCAAATATCAACTTAAACCATTTCATAAATGGTTAAATTTTCCAAAATGAATATATCATTAATATTTTCACTACATGAAGTAGCTCTTATTTGTCACATTCCAAACATGTGAATACCTTCATCATTTATTCCCTTGAAACATAGTGATAACCTTAATTACAATAAAACATTATTGAAATCATGCATGCTTCATTATTCCTTAAAGATAACATAGGTTTTTTAGATATACTAATTAAATCCAATAATGTTGTTAACTCCATCAATGATGGAATCAATAACTTTTTCAAAAAATCATTAATTAGTTCTAAGGTATTCAGTACTATCCAATTTACTTTCTCCAAATCAATCATCACTTTATTCTGACATCATTACCTCTATATTAAGAACATATTAAGGGTTATCTTTCCCTCATCCATATGTTTTCCAAAAAAATAACTTGTTACTAATCCGCTTTTCTTGATACCACACAATCTCAAATCCTTAATGAAATAGTATTGTAGTACAATCCTTATATATTCCATAATTCTTATAACAAGTACATCATTGATAAAATACTCAAATAAATTAATTCTTTAATCCAAACATAATCAATTTAATCAATCCTCTTCAGTTGTATCAATAATATAGGCTTTTCCTTGATCCCTTAACTTCATGTGAGCTATATTCCCTTGATTCTTAGGACATTCAATTATGTAGTGTCTCATCTCCATTTTGTTGAAGTATTATACATTAGAAAAAAATTCTTATCCTTAAAATCCCATGTGTAGTGGTCTTTCTCTCCACACTTATAGAAAACTCTCATTCCTTTTAAGCAAGTACTAGGGTGTTTCTTTGCACAATTATTACATGTTAGAAAATAATTATTTCCCTTCTTCCCATTATCCTTATTTTTCTCAGTTGTCCTTATATTCTCATTCTTCCCTTTGAATCCATAATACTTATAGAACTCATTACCCATTCCATTATATATTTTTTGAATTTCCATACTCGTATTTTCCTTCTTTCCTTTGAGTCCATGGGATATGGAGAATTCTTTACCCATCTCGTTATCACATGATACATTTTCTCAAATGATGAGAATGCATGGAAGACTATTTCCCTTTGAAATATTGGCTTTAGACCATGAAACATATGATCCTTTTTACTCTTTGGATCGCATTCATCAATGAGGATCACATTCCTTTAACTAAGCACCATTTCTAAATGACAAAATACACTAGGTTAGATCATTTCATAATGTATAAATCTAAAACTAGAAAAATATTTAACATAAATTGAAAATTTTAAGACTAGTTTATCCCATAATCATAAAAAATGGTTTATTTGGGGACATTTTTACTTTTAAATCCTTCATAATGATTTTTAAATAACATGTGATTTATCCTAAGAATATCCCATGGGAGTGTCAAACCAGGTGTGCAGTAAGGCCGATTGTCATGTACTAGGTTATGCCGAGTCAGGCCCAATGCACCATGTCGAATTTGTTAACCCTAGGTAAATATGTGTTAGACCTTGTTCACTTGTAGTATCTTGACTGGTATGTATTTCTAGGAAGACCCACATAATCTCTGCCTTACCTAAATTCTAGTATGTTCTTATATACTTGTCCTCAAGTATATCTTAGGGTTATGTTCCCTAATATATGTTTTCTAAATCTTGTTTCCAAGTTTTCTACTAAACTTCATATGATATCAACTATAACAACCCAACCACCATAACCCATAGCCTGTGCCTAATTTATTTAATTGACATAGATACAAGTGTCAAATCTCAAAAGACCAATCAGTTTAATAGTCTTAAAAAATAGATTACATATATGAACCTTAAATTTCAATTCAAAAAATAAAATACAACATAGATAATACTTTTATAATTCCATTAATCACCTATCTTAATCCTACATATTATCATAATACACATCTTGGAATCCAAGGAAAATAAAACATAAGAAAGGTGTGAGCTTAGATGCTCAGTAAGGGTAAGCATACAACAGAAGATATAATGATAAAATATGTTTAAACCTTAAGTCAAGGTGTATAATTGAAACATAATCCAATTAAATATAATCATGTGTATAATATGATAAGAATAAATCAAATAATTCTATAATGTCAGACATTATAAACATATCTTCAAGGCTTCGACCAAGACACCATACGTAAATGAGTAAAAACCCAAACTAGTTTATGTCATGAGACCTACTGATCAATTGAGGGGCTATTGCAAGCCCCACCAATCACTTACTAAGTCTAACACATTCTTTATATGAGAAGTTATAAACATAACAAACATAAACATTTTTATTAAAACTAATATACAAAATGTTAATACATTAACCATAAACCATGAATGGTATCAAAATAGAACATCCATATTCAAACATATCATAATCCCATCAATATAATACGGTAGATTGTATCATAATAAATCAACCTCAATTAAGCATAAAATCCAACAAAGGATGTTGACATAGATGAAAACAATCTAATAAAATCATCAAAAATTTCTTCAGAGAAATATCCCATTTTATATTGAAATTATTCTAAAAGGGGTGTGTGATTTTAAAAGGAAAACAATTCAGGTAAAATGATCTTGTAATCATGTAATGATTTTTTACTCATGTCGTATAAGTTAAAAAAAAGAACATTCCTTTCTTATTTTTTTGAAAAGGTCATAAAGTTCCTCATTTGGAAAATTAAAAAATGATTCCTTTCAAAACATGTTATAAAAATTAAAATATGGGTAAAATAACTTTAAATGATTTTATAATAATAGTAAGAATATTTTGAAATAAATTTTTAAGAAACATGGATATGGATGATAAATATTTCTCAGTAAATATTTATGTATAAACAATACCAGATAATAATGAGATTACAATGTTAACCCTTACCATGTACTTTCCTTTAGTCGATGGTGTGTTAACCACCTATATAATATTTTGATCACATTATTAAATTATATCAGAAATATATTCATATTTATGATATCATATACGATCCTCTTATATCATTTTTTTACAAAATATTTCATTATTACCACTGTTTTGGTTGTTAACTGCTTCATTTTCTTATGTTTGTTGTGTCATGTAAGTCGTGTTTCTTATGCATTGGAGATATTTTCTTCATATATAGAATTATTATAAGTTCATAAATATTGTATCCACCCATCATGTATATTTTTATAATAATTCTTTAATGGTTAATTTGGAGAATTAATCTCATCGCATCGTGGAGATCGTAGGATGTACGTACGTATGAGTGATGGTATTATTCGCTTAATGGTAAGTGGTAAGGAATTGGATGGTATATTAATTATAGAGAATAAATATAATTTCATATTTATCATTTTATCCATTATATTAATCATTATATCCATCCAAATAAAGTGGTGATAAAAAAAATTACACCACATTGTGGAGACGGTAGGTTGTACATAGGCACGCGTGGTGATGTTGTTTTCATAGGATGGATAAAAAGAGGAATATGGTTGTCCCATAATCACAATAAAATATAATAATATAGATTATAATATATTTATTACTTTATTGTGAAAACAAAATAGTAAGAGAAACTATAAGAATAGATTAACTTAAATGAATTGGTAAAACAATTACGTCTTCTTTGGTGGACTTCATTTGGATCTCCTCTTAGGGACACTAGGGTTGGTCTTTTTAGAAGACCAGAACCTCCAAAACATAAGATTTTTTTTAGGAGAAATGGTTAGGGGTTGGAATATATATAAGGATAAATGTGGTGTGAGAAAGTGAGGGGAAAGTACCTTTTTATAAGAGAGTGGAGAGGCACTCTTGGAATCCTTTAAAATATTAAATTTACATAAATTTATTTTGGATTTCAAATAACGCCAAAGTGATTTATTTCAAAGATAATATAAGGATGGGTATAAATCCTCTCATGAAATTATTTTATACATGTTTAGGTCATAATATTAACATTATATTTTGGATTTTACCCTTAGTTAAACCCTTTAACTCTTACCGTGAAAACTTTCCTTTTTTAATCTTTAGGGTCAATATAGTTACTATAAAATAATGAAAAACCATAAATGGATATTTTATAACATATATAACCTTATTATATTTATTTAGATGAATTTTATATTTTTATAAATTTTATATCATTTAATAAAATATTATTTATTTTAAAGTATCATTTATGTCAATTTTGATACTATTCATTATTTATTTTTTAAATATCATAAAAACACGATAACTTCGAAAATACAATACTAGTATATCACTAAAAAGTATAATATATATATATATATAATTATTGGATGACTTTATTTATCTAAAATTATATTTATTTTAATATTTTTAATATAATTTATTTCATATTTTCATTAGTTAAATAATTACTGCATCATTATTTTGCAATCCTTCATATAAATTATTTATTTCTAAAAAATAAAAATAAATTATCATGATGAAGATAAATTTATTATATTTCAAATAGATATTTATAGTCTAATTTATCTTCTATATTACCATGTATTAAAAATGTAATACTTATTAAAAACAATAGTATGACATTTTTTACTTATATTTAAATAAAATATTATAAATGTCATATCCTTACTCAAGTTTCATAAAATAGTTATAATTTTATAATATGTTTTATTTTTATCTAAACTCACATATCCAATTAAATTAGGAAAAGTTTTAGTATAATTTTATAATATTATAATATTACTTTTACCTTTAATTACATGATATACCCTTAACTGTGGTAAATAAAAATTTACCAAATTTACTATACATAATATTCAAAAATTAAGTTGATCATATTAAAATATGAATATAATAATTTTTACAACCTTTTTTGTCTATTTTTTAAAATTTAATTCATAGAAGTGGATAAATTAATTTTAACGCTAATCTTGCTGATGTGGCGAGAAAGTGGGTGAAATAAAACATTCAAAATTTCAATAAATTTTTATATCCAATTTAAATATAAAAACGATTTTAATGAAAAAAATTGGATTAATATTTGTTTAATTTATCTATGGTGACTTTAAAAAAAATTAAAATATAATTATTATTTAAATGAAAATTCATTTTTTAACTACAATGTAGTATTTTTAACAATTCATCAAAAAATGAACCTTCTCCAAAAAATGCCAAATATTCACCCTAAGATAATTTTTAAATTAAAAAGTAAAATAAAAAATATTATTTTTTCATATAAAATTTAGAAAAGTTTTAAAAATTAGATTTAAAATGGGTTCTCCATTAAAAGGCTGTAAAATTACTATTTTTTAAAAATACTTCATTTATGAAAAAAATGGAATTGTTATTATATCATGTATAGAAAACACATAAGATGAATTTTAAAATTATATGGAATATATATAAATTTCATAATGATGTTAATATTATTCACAATCGTTAATTTAACAACTAGGTTATATCTTATAATGATATTTTAATAATATATTTTTGTTTGGTAAAACTCGGTCTTGCGTATAATGTAAGCTATCAAAGAATGTTTCTCTTGAGTGTAACACAAGCTAACTCAATGTTTGATTCATTACAAGTTGTAGAATATATTAAATTTATTTAGAAAATATATTGTAAATTCTTAGGGTGCTACACTATGCACGTATATGGGTCTACCTCTCCCGTGTACTCTCCTAAATATTCTCGTGCTACCATTAGAGACACACTAAAGGAATATATCACCCATGGAGAATCTTTTCATGTCAATCCGCAATATCTACTAGGTAATCTACAAATGTAGCTTCATATTCAATTTCTAGCTTTCCCCAATTGAAAACATACAATGGATCACACACATACCTCCTCATCTATGACGCATGGAGATTTCATGTACGCGGTCCAATTACAGGGGTAGTTCCAAGTTGCATGACAGCTCACAGACTCTATGTAGTATCTAATATATTTCTCATAGATTTTTCAAAGGGACAATGAATCTCATAGATTTCTTTATTCCCTATCCAAATCTATGTAATCCACATCATGGTGAGACCATCAAGAACACATTTCCTCCCTCATTTTAATCTAAAGGCCTCTATCATCTATTCACATAATACTTTTGATGGCTCGGTGTAGTCATCTTCTACTCCTGGGTGATCTTCACCTTCTCTGTCGGGGCTCACACCAACTCTGGTCCCATTAGTGCTGACTCTCTTGGTTCTTTATATCATACTGGTGATCTATAGGTTACCGCGTAAAAGGATTCAAATGGAGCCATATTGATGGTGGAATGGTATTTTTTATGAAATCTCCACCAGTGGTATGTGATCCTCTCAACTATAGACAAAGTGTAACGTGAAACCCCACAACATGTCCTCCAGGACCTGAATGGTCTGTTCAGTCTAGTCATCAGTCTGGGGGAAACTATTGATGCTCAAATGCAACTGAGTCCCAATGGATTCTTGAAATCCATTATATAATGGATATGTGAAGTGATAACCATGGTTAGAAATGATCATTAAGGGTTCTCCATGTATCTGGATTATCTCCTACATCTAAAGGTATCCCAATATCTCTACTGAACTCTACTCTTGGATAGCTAAGAAGTAGTCCAACTTGGTAATCCATTCTACGATCACCCAGATAGATTCATGTGCTCTAGACATCTATCATAACCATTTCACTAAGTATATAAATATCTCATCCCACTTCCACTATGGAATATCAAGGGGATGAGATAAACCCAATGGAACTCAATGCCAAGCCTTCACATTCAAACAAGTAAATCATCAAGCGACAAACTCTGCAACTCCTTTCTTCATTCCAGGACACCAAAACTGATGTTACAGGTCCTTGTACATCTTCACCACACCTGGATGTACCATTAAAGGAGAGTTATGAAACACCCTAATAACCTCATCCAGTAACAATTTCGGTACCATCATACATCTTCTAGAGAGGATGACATGCTCCCCGCCTTTATAAAATCTCTTAGGAGAACATCCAATGGATATTTAAGTATGTAGGGTATCACATTTGGTATCTCCATGATGACCCTCCCTAACATGTTGTACAAGTTGTGGGGTAAAATCCATTGGTTGGAGGAAAGATGCACCATCTTCATCCATCAATGAAAACTGTAATGAGGCCAACTGCTCTATCACCCCACTCGTCAACTATGAACAAGATCTCCAACTGAGATCATCTACTACCACATTCCCCTTCCAAGGAGTATAGACAATCTCTAAGTCATAATCCTATAGAAACTATAGTCTCCACCTCTATCTCAAGATAATATCCTTCTGGTAAAAGATATACTTGACAATATTATGGTTAGAATAGAAGATAAATCGATCACCCATAATGCATTTTCACCACACCTTTAGTGCTAAGACAACTCTTTATATCTCAAGATCATGGGTTTTTTTGTCTTCTCATTTGGTCTCAACTGACTTGAACCATAGTCAATCACCACCTTCCTCTAACATAGAACACAACCAATCTCAGCCCATTATGAATCGTAGAACACTACGTACTCAAACCCCTCCTCTATAAATCATAGGATTGGAGCACTCTTCAATCTCTACCTCAACTCCTAGAAATCCTGTTGGAATATCTTTTTCCACATGAAAGGATTCCCCTTTGGGTTCTTAGTTGTTAAGAGAGATGATATCCTGTCAAAATTGGGTATGAGTCTCTTATAATAACTTTCCAAGCCAAGGAATATTTGAACCTCCTTTATGCTCTCGGGTGGATTCCGAGATCACACTACCATGACCTTAACTGAGTCCACTGCTATATCATCTGCTGAGATAACATATTCCAGGAAGTGGACCTCCTGAATCCAGAACTATCCCTTTGAGAGATTCATGTAGATAGGGTTCTCTCAGAGTATATATAGGACCATACTCAAGTGCCTCATGTTCTCCTCCTTTTACACTGAGTATACTAGTAGATCATTGATGAAGACCGACACAAACCAGTCTAAGAAAGACTAAAATATATAGTTCATGATCCCATGAACATTTCTAGGGAGTTTTTCATTCCCAACATCATCACCAAGTACTCATAGTGACTTTAATTACATCAAAAATCTATCCTTGGAATATCCCCATCCCGTACTTGCAACTGGTGATAGCCTAATCTGATATCAAACATTGAGAACCATCATGCCCCTATCAACTGATCGAAGAGGACATTGATCTTCAATAGAGGATACTTATTCTTCACAGTCACTTGGTTTAGGAGATGGTAATCCACACACAACCTCAAGCTATTTTCAACCTTCTGGATGAACAACATTGGGGTTGTTCAGGGTAAAACACTGGTTCTAGAAAATATGTTCCTCTACAAGTCCTCAAACATCACCCTCAGCTCAGAAATATTTTTAGGGTCCATATGATATGTTGTCATAGATACTGAGGTCATCTCAGGGTGTAGGTATATTTAGAATTATATCTCTTGGTGGGAAGATAATCCCAAAATGACCTTAAGAAATAAGTCATCATACTTTTCCACCACTATAGGAAACTGAAATCGCAGAGCATCCACTACATCAAGAGTCATGCTATCTAACTAGTGTGTAATTAGATACACCCTCCTATGAATGATCCCATCCTTCTCTTCTTGGGATTCTCTTTTACCCACAAAGGAAATATCATCCCATCAATGTTTATACACCACATCCTCCAAATGAAATGGTATATCTTGGTATGAACTATATATAACCAATATATATCAAAGATGACATCATAAGGCCGCATCATTGTGAAAAATAGATCCTAAGGGAAACTGCTACATCCAAGATTAGGTCAAACCATTAATAAAAATTGTGTGATCATTGAGTCACCTCCATTATGTGTCTCCAAGTGCAAGGGTCGAGCCAAGGAATCAACTAGAATCTCTAAGTCTTAAACCAATGAAGTGAAAATAAAGAAGTGGATTTCACCCACATCTATTAGTACTTCAAATAATGTAGAGAAGACATAGATCAAACCTTTTATCATCCCCGGAGCTCTATGCCATATGCCTCATCCACTTGTATTTGTCCTTTCCCATGTCCCCTAGCTCCCTTAGCTTGTAATGGACCACTTGGGGGTGGGGGTGGTAACAAGACAAAATATATACCACCTTTAGTTGCTCTCCAAAATCGTATACCATGTACACCACCTTGTATACCTTTCTACACCTACCAATTCCTTTGCCTATGAATCTCATCCACTTCCTCTCTCTTTGTAGTACACCAAGTTGGGTAATGTCATACGAGATAACTCCAACCATCACAAGATTAGTATCGCCTCTCTCTTGGATAAATAGATCCATCATGTGTGACCTGAATTATGGACCCTTTTTCCTAAGATCAAAATCTAAAACATATCGCACATCCAATTCCTTGCATCTATAATTGGATACCCATTTCTAAAAACTTCTCCTTTGTGTGCCCACCTCCATCACCCACTATCTATGTATGATCAGCCAGGAAACCCTCTCCCACCAAAGCACACTCTAGAACCATAGTATGGGTAGGAATGTTTAGAGGTATCACATTGGATCAAATGTCTCTATGTAGACCTCACTCGAAGGTCTAAGCCTAAAATAATTGATCACACACTATATCCATCATGTAATAAGAGATATTGGTGAACCTCTAGGAATACTCAGACATAATAGCATTTCCTTGTGGAATCTATAGAATATCATGAATGTGTATAGCCATCAACATAGATGGAGAAAAATAATGTCTGAAAAGTTACATGAACTTTGACCCTAAAAGAGTCACCTAATCATATGACCGATTCACTAAGACCCACCATAATCCCATATGTCCATGGATAAGTATTTCCACCATGAAAACCATATAGTCTGTTGGTGTCTTGATGAGATGGAAGACTCATGTCACTGCCTCAAGCTAGCCCTCAGATTCCTAGGGGGTTTTCTTTCCTCGAAACCTGAGGGGTCTCTATCACTAAAACCCATGAAGTGGACTCATCCTATGTGCCTCTTATAATGGTACTTCTGGTACAATATTATTCTCGATAGGTGGTGGTAAGGCTGGTTAACTACCAAGAAGTAAAACCTGTCACGACCCATCCCACGAGGCCCGAACATGACTATCTCAAGCCCACCTTCCATAGGACAGGGGTTGGCGACTAGCACCTGAAGGATTTTCCCAAACAGGGAAGAAATTTCCTTAGAGATTTGTACACACTCAAAAAGGGAAACTGAAGTAACAACCAAAAAAATTAAGGTACAACCACGAGAGTAAAGTACAAACACAAGTACAACTGTAAACTGAAAACGGTGGGCCGGAATACAAGCCTAAGAAATTGAATGAAAGTAAATTGTTGTCGTATATTCCCTGGAGCTCTACCTAGAGGGTAGTATCTATAAGTCTGAAGTTGAAGTAGAGGATCTTGACTGGTCCCATCGCACCAAGATCCACCAAGTCCCGAACCTCCAAAGTCTTCCTCAGAGTGTCAGTAGTCTGCACCAGACACAACAAGGTGCGGGTGAATCCCATGTAGGGGTGAATATAACAATAACCAGTAGGGACCCCAAGACCCCCTAAGGTCTCTTGGTAATCCAAAAAAGTTAAAAATCACAAGAAATACCATGAAGTTAATATCAAAATCATAATATAGATCATGAAGAACAAATAAAAAGAGACAACTCACTCTAACGGTATAACTTCAAGGTTTCTCAGGTAGGGATGACTAGTTGTAAATCCAGATCATCCTATCCATAGTAACTCTATTGTTTACCTGTATATGTCTCTATATGTTGACCCATATTGGTCACTAGATGTTGACCTATATTGGTTTCTAGTGTTAACCCATATTGGTTGCTCGTACTGACCCATATTGGTCGTCGGTGCTAACCCGTATTGGTCACTGGTGCTAACCCATATTGGTTGATAGTGATGACCCGTATTGGTCACTAGTTATTACTCATCTTGGTCAATGATGCAAAGTTTGGGATGATTAGTCATACAACTAGATCATCCCACATTGGGGTTTCTGATGCTGACCCGCATTGGTTGCTCTTATTCTTCATGTCACAGCCAGCCACTGGATTCCCGCATGAAGCATGCTTGATCTCTTGAAGACTCTGCTCCTCAATCCATATTTCCTTTTTCAACTAGTAATATGTCCCAAAAAAGCATAATTAAGGTACTTCTCTATCATAGGGGTCCGAACATAACAGACAGCGCGTCAATCGGACACATAGTCTGTGAGATATGGGCATTTTAGTAAAAAGGACCCAGTTGGATTCCAGTCTGATCCAACCTAGGTCACACATCAAACTCCATCAAAACTCACTTATAGTATCTTCAATGGACCTCCTTGTCACAAGGGTAATTATGCCACAGACTGCGCATCGATCGAATGCTCTGTCTGTTAGTTACACCACATTCTGTGAAACGGGGGTGATCGCACCCCGATTCGGCCCAGCTCGGTCGTGCTTGCCAGAATATGCAAAAGGGACCACCTCCAAAAATTGGTCCCAATGCCACTAACGGCGTGTCAAACGGACACTCGGTTCGTCAGTTATGGGTGTTTCTTTATTCGGGGCCCAGTTGGGTCCGGGCCCTATAAGACTTGGTCAGGCCAGCCTGACGCAACAGGTCCTAGGGTCTACCTGACCCCACCAGGGTCTGGCCCATTAAGTGTCGGCCTGTTTCCACTGGGTCTGGCCCATCGGGGTCAGCCCGACTGGTTCGTGGACTCGGGCCGCGGTTTGCTCAGCCCGCCGGGTGGGGCTCGATCCACCCACGCTGGTCCACTGGGCCATGGGTCCAGCCCATTTGGACGACACGTGTCTAGCCCGTTCTGCCTAGAGGTGGACCGCTTCACCCAGCAGGCCCCACGGGTGTGGGTCCTTTTCATCTGGAGAGATGCGACATGGTGCGGGGTCCACGCTGCCCCTCCTGCCGTGACCCACTGGCGGCGGCTACTGCCGCCAATGACGCTTGCAGGCGCCACCCATCTTTTGTGCGGCCTGCTCAGGCTGGCCATCGTGGTGCATGACGGCACACTGCCTTCCACCTCCCAGGCAGGTTTCCGCGGGTCTCCTCTGACCACTGCCGGAATAGTGCACTGGCGGTTATTTCTGCGGGCCACTGTAATGTCGTCATCATTTCGCGGCCCTCAAATGCCTTGTCGTTGTGTTCATTTATCCGCCATGAATAACGCCCCAAAGACAAGTTTAGCAGAGGGTCTGTTCCTTGTTGGTTTCGACCTGCACCCTCCGTGTTAGTGTTTTAAACATGAGGAAAATTTAATAATAAAAAAAGGAAGAATAGTACCCTAGTTTAAAATCTAGCAACAACCATCAGCATGATTAGATGAGACACGGATCAACCCATTAGTCGGTTGGTCTGTGTTCTTTACATTTTTCAATAATGGAAAGAGAGAGAACATCAAAGCACATAAACCCCCTACCTTTTATGAAATTTATTGCAGCATGTTCGTCCTCGAAGGTTTACGACGTTGAAAATGCTTCTCGATTCTGACCTTCGAAAGGATTTCTTTGTCGTTCTTCGTTCTTCGCTGGGGTGGAAGTGTGTTAGAGCTTCACCCAAGAATCCCCCAAATCCTCCCTCATTATTTTTTTCAACACATTGAACTATTTATAGTACCACACTACAGTGTTTCCATAATAATGTGATGTCTAGTCATTTCACTTTTTCATTTATGAAATAGAGTCACTGTTTTTCACCATTAAATTCATTGTTATGTTGCAGAATATGGGTCATCCATGTGTTTCATTAAAGAGCCTCATTGTTGCATCGTCGCTGCCCCGCAGCATCGTTGTCTTCCATGCAATGGAGGGAAAATAATTAAATTATTTATTTAAATTATTTTATTATTTTTCTCAAAAAGTCCAAAAATTAACTTTTCCACTTGGCTCTCACTGACTAAAGTTAATTCATTTCTAGGCGAATCCCAGCGTTCAGGATTTAACGATGCCTTCTGATTTTTAATCTGAGCACCGTTTCAAAAGATAGAAAATGTTGCCCGCACATTTACTGAACATACCTTAAAAAAATTTCAGAAATTCATTTCAGGCACACCGGGCCTCAGAATCACATGCCATCAATTTTTGCAGACTCATAAAAATCCCAAATAATTTTTAAAAACATTATCTGGAATTTTCAGGTTTTTACATTCTCCCCACCTTGGGGGATTTTCGTCCCTAAAATCTAAACAAGGCTTCACAAACAAAGAGGGGTATTGGGTACACATATCAGTCTCTCGCTCCCATGTTCCCTCTTGGAGATTCTCGTGTTGCCACAAAACGTGCACCAAAGGTATCGACCGCCCATGAAGGATTTTCTCTTGTTGATCCTCTATCTCCACCAGGTACTCCAAAAAAAGTCTCCCCATTATCAATCTTCAGCTCGCCATGGTCAATGACGTGAGATGGTTCATGCACATATCTCCTCAGCTAGGATATGTTGAAGACCTCTTGCACCCTCTCCGACTGTGGTGGCAGCGACAAGAGGTATGCCACCTCTCCAATCCTCCAAAGTATTAGGAATGGTCTGATAAACCTCGTTGAGAGTTTTTCGCCTCGACCAAATCTTTGTAGTCCCCTTTTAGGGGAGACTCTCAATAATACGTGGCCCCCCTACTGAAACACCAGCGGTCTCCATTGTCTATCAGCATAGGACTGATGTCGGCTCTATGCAGTCTTTATCTGCTCTCAGATGACCTGCACCTTCTCAGTGGAAGCCTGTACCATCTCTAGGCCCACGAGTGTTGTCTCTCCCAAATATATCCAACACAAGGGTGATTTTCACGATCATTTGTACAACGCATCAAAAGGGTTCATGCCAATGGTGGAGTGATAGCTGTTGTTGTACGCAAACTCCACGAAGGGTAGGTGGTCCTACCAACTATGACCAAAATCTAGGACACATGCACGAAGCATGTCCTCCATGGTCTAGATGGTCCTCTCAATCTAACCATATGTTTGTAGGTAAAAAGTTGTGCTCAAGGAAAGTTAAGTCCAGAAATCCTCCTGCAATCCTTTCCACAACAAAGATGTGAAGCATGCGTCGCATTCTGATACTATCATTGAAGGCACCCCGTGAAGTCGCACAATCTCCTGAACGTAGAGACATCCCAAGCTCTCTGCTGAACCCTTCTCAAGAATAGAAATGAAGTGGGATGACTTGGTGATTCGTTTAATGATCACCAAGATGGTATTGTTCCCTCTATAAGTACGTCGTATCCTTATCATGAAGTCTATTGATATCCGTTCCCACTTAAAATCTAGTATCTTGATGGGTTGGTTCAAGCATTCTAGTTCCTGATGCTTGGCCTTCACTTCCTGGAATGTTATCCATCTAGAAACAAACTCCGCCACAACTTTCTTTATCCCTGACCACAAGTACTGACACTGGATGTCCCGATACATCTTCATCACTCCTGGATGTACTGCCAAGGGGGATATATGTAACTCCCTCAAAACCTCCAATCGTAGTGCCACCGGTTCAACTGTACGTCCACTTAAAAGGATAGCATGCTCCCCACCTTCATAATATCCATCAGGTGCATGGTGTGAGGATATCTGAGTACATGTAGTCTCATAGTTGTTGTCTCTAAGTTTCACCCCCCTAACTTGATAAAGGAGTTGAGGGGAAACTACCATCGACTAGAGGTATACTGTCTCATCTCTTTCCATGTAGTATATCTGAAGTGATTCCAACTACTCTAAAGCCTCATTCAGTAGTTGCAAACTCGATCTCTGGATAAGTGCATCTTCCACTACATTCCCCTTCCTAGGATTATAGAATATCTCAAAGTCATAGTCCTAGAGGAACTATATCAAACACCATTGTCTCATATTCATATCTTTTTGTGTGAAGATATATCTAAGACTCTTATGGTCTAAGTAAACAATGATCCGATCACCCATCAAGTAGTGTATCCACATCATCAATGAAAAGACAATCCATGCCAACTCAAAATCATGAGTCGCATAATTCTTCCCATGATGCCTCAGCAATCATGATCCATAAAAAATAAATGCACCATCCTGCATCAGGACGCAACCGAGTCAGGTCCTCGATGCATCACAGTAAACCACGTAGTTAGTTCCCTCCTCTGGAATCCTTAGGATGGGAGCGCTGGTGAAGCTCTGCCTGAGTTGATGAAATTTATGCGGGCATGACACTAACCACAGGAAGGTTTTCCCCTTGTTTTTCAAGGCAGACATAGGTGCTGATACTCTAGATAAATCGGGTATGAACCTCCGACAGTATCCTTCTAATCCACAGAAGCTCCGTACCTCATTAACGCTCCTGAGTGGATCCCAAGAAATTATTTCCTTGATCTTCACTAGATCCACTGCAAATCCATCCTTTGAGATGATATTTCCCAAGAATTCGACCTTATTTATCAAGAAATCGCACTTCGAGAGCTTCCCATATAATTGGTGCTCCCAGAGTGTGTCCAGAACTATCCTCAGGTGTACAGTGTGATCTTCCTCAGAAGCTGAGTACACCAAGATGTTATCGATGAAGACCACCACAAATCGATTGAGGTATGGATGAATGATCCTTTTCATGAGCCCCATGAACACTACTGGAGCATTGGTCATGCTGAAATTCATCACCAAGAACTCGTAATGGACATACTGACATCTGAAGGTTGTCTTCAGTATGTCCTCATCCCATAACCTGAGCTAATGATAGCCTGATTTGAGGTCTATCTTTGAGAACCACTTCACACCTTTTAACTAATCAAACAGATCATCAATCCTCGGTAGAGGATACTTGTTCTCCACGGTCACCTGGCTTAGGTGTCGTAAGTCCACGCATAACCTCAAACGTTTTTTTGTTTTCTTGGAAAACAACATTAGGGATACCCATGGAGAAACATTGGGCCTTATTAACCCCTTCTTCTGTAAGTCCTCCAACTATACCCTCAACTCCCGGAGCACCGTTGGGGTTCTCCGATATGATGGTGTAGATATTGGTGTTGTTCTTGGGTACAAGTCTTTGTAGAATTCTACCTCTCTATGGGGAGGTATTCATGGGAAATATTCTGGAAAGATGACCTCATACTCATCTACCACTGCTAAAAACTGTGGAATCACCTCACCCACCATGTCAAAGGTCATGCAAGCTAGCTGATATGCAATTGGTTTCACCCTCCTGAGCGAAAGTCCATATCGTGCTACTTTGTTTTCCTTCTCACCAACAAAGGAAAACAAGCTTCCATCTCTACACATACATCGCAATGTACGTCTCAAGAAGTCAATCTATGTGTGAACTGCTGATATCCATTCCATGCCTACAATGATGTCGTAGGGCTTCCATGCTTCTACTAGAAGATCTCATCTGAAACTCTCTCCTTTGAGAGTAAGGTCACACTATCGGCACTAGTGTGTGACCACTAAATCTCTTCTCATAAAAGTATCCAAATGAAAAGGTCAAGCTAAAAGCTCAGTCAGAAACTCAGATTCCCGAACTAAGTCCACCGCAAGAAAATAATGGCTATAACCTGTGTTGATAAGTACTACTACTAAATTAGAGAGGATACAGATCATAACTCATAACATCTTAAGGACGTCAGGATAGTGAGCCTCTACTGCCTCTAGATGAGCCAATCCTCGTCCATCTACTCCTTGATCTCATGGTGGACCTCCTGGTGGTTGTGGTGGTAGTGCATGTTGACCCTAACCACCTCCTGCTACACATCCTTCTCCCTTGCCTCATCTTCTTCCTGGATAATGCTCATGCTCCTACCATGGTCGCTGCCTTGATGGCCCCACCACCATCTTCTAATCATCCACATAGTGAGTCATACCGTCATGATCTTTGTGACCTTGTCCCCCACAGGAAGAACAAATCATTCCTCGTTGGTGGATCCCTTGGCCTCTCGAGCCTCACACCTCTAACCCTATATCCCAGGTCGCCCTTCGGAAGTTCTTGCTCACTTGGGATTATGTGTCATCTATCAATTTCCACCTCTAGATGACTCTACTACCTGTCATATGGTAGGGTCTCTCACTTTCGGTGCCTTCTCGACAAGGAAGCTATCCATCAGTAAAGCTCACTCTAGCACCCTAGCCTACGTTGGAATGCTGATAGAAACAGATGAATCTCTAATCTCTCGTTGGAGCCCCTGCTCAAAGGTCTGGGCCCTAAAATAAGGGTATCATACCATGTCGGTGGAGTATTGGGAGAGGTCAGAAAATCTCACTGAGTACTAATCCACAGTCTGACTGCCCTGCTACAGATGCAACAGCTCTTAAATATGCATAGATCATAGTGTCGCTGGCATGAACTCCACCCTGAAAAGGCTCTAAAAGTCCGGTCATGTGAGGGTTTTCTCCTCCTACACTTGGAGCATTGAGATCCACCATCATCCTGCCGAGCCTAGAAGAAGGATAGTGGCCAAGATCTCCATCTGCTCAACAGGTGTCTCTACTAAGAAAAAGACCCACAAAACCACCTCAAGCCAGTCCTCTGCTACATGGGGGGCCATCTCGCCTCGAATCCTCAAAGGCCTCTATATCTATAACTCGTGAAACGCGTGCTCATCCAGCGTGCATGATCCACTGGTAGCATCTTCTACTCAATAGGTGGTATTGTTGTTGGTACACCACTCGAAATTTCCATCACTGTGAGTGGTCCCTGTAACAAAACCTCGTCCCTCGGTGGACCACTATAACGATCTATAATAGGAATCCTATCTGGCTGTCTTCATGGAGGCAATTTGTAAGAAAAAGATTTTCCACATTCAATAAGTTATACCTGGTTAACTGACTCAAGAAAAATCAAGAAAACCTTTCAAAACACTAGAAAAATGTGATTTCATGTACCGAGTCAGAAAACAGAATTCAAGGTCCTAGTCTATGGATACGTCAGTCGCTGCACCAACACTGAAATCCCTGTACTAAAAATTGAACTCAACACACTTTAAACCATTGCCTCATTAAAATTAGACTCTTAGTTCTTCTGGTAGAACTGACTTCTCTCTGATACAACTTTTTCATGACCCATCCCACGGGGCCCAGACGTGACTACCCCAAGCCCACCTTCCATAGGCCAGGGGTTGGCGACTAGCACCTGAATGCTTTTCTCGAACAGGGAAGGCGTTTAATTATAGATATTTACACACTTAGAAAGGGAAATTGAAGTAACAACCAACAAAAGAATGGTACAACCATGAGATTAAAGTACAACCACAAGTACAACTATAAACTAAAAACAGTGGGCTAGAATGCAAGCCCTAGAAACTGAAATAAAGTAAATAGTTGTTGAATCTTCTCTGGACCTCTACTTAGAGGGTAGTAGCTTTAAGTCTAATGTTGAATAAGAGGATATCAACTTATCCTGTCACACAAAGCTCCACCAAGTCCTCAACCGCCAAATCCCGCTTTGGAGAGTCAGTAGTCTGCACTAGACACAAGAAGTTTCGAGGGAAGCCCGTGCAGGAATGAGTGTAATAATACCCAGTAGGGACCTCAACATCCCCGAAGTTCTCTCAGTAATCCACAAAGTAAAACATCATAATAAATACCAAAAAGGTAATATCACAAGCATGATCTAGATCATGAAGCAAAAAACAAAAGAGACAACTCACTCTAATGGTATAACTTCAAGGTTAATGGGATAGGGATGACTGGTCATAAATATACATCATCTTATCCTTAGTAACTCTACTATTTACCCATATAGGTCACTATATGTTAACCCATATTGGTTTCTAGATGATGACCTGTATTGTTTGCTGGTGTTGACCTGTATTGGTCGCTAGTATTGACCTGTATTGGTCACTGGTGCTGACCCGTATTGGTCACTAGTGTTGGCCCGTATTGGTCGCTGGTGCTGAACCATATTGGTCCTTAATGTTAACTTGTCTTGGTCGATGATGAAGAGGTAGGGATGATTAGTCGTATAGCTAAATCATCCCACTCTGGAGTTTCTGATGCTGACCCTAATCTATCACTCTTCTTTCTCATGTCACAAACAGCCATTAGATTCTCATACGAAGCACGTCTGATCTCCAGAAGACTCTGCTCCTCAATCCATCAGTCCTTTTTCAATCAATATGATGTCCCAAAAAATCATACCCAAGGGGCTGCCCCGTCATAGGGGTCCCAACGTGACAGATGGAGCATCGATTGGATGCCCAATCTTTGAGATATGGGCATTTTTGAAAAAAGTCCCCCCTTAGATTAATGTATGATCCATCCTAGGTCACATGTCAAACTCTATCAAAACTCAAATAGAGTATTTCCAAGGGACCGCCTTGTCATAAGGGTCCTTATTCCATAGACGGCACATCGATCAGACGCTCGGCCTTTTAGTTACACCCCATTCCGTGAAATGGGGGTGATCGCACCTCAGTCCGTCCTGGCTCGGTCAGGCCCGATGAAATATTCCAAAGGGACCACTTCCCAAAAGTCTCTCAACGCCACTGACGGAGTGTCAAACGGACACTCGGTTTGTTAGTTACAGGCAATTCTCTATTCGGGGGCCAGTTGGGTCTGGGCCCAGTCCGACTTTGTCAGGTCGGCCCGACGCAACAGGTCCCAAGGTCTACCTAAACTCTCCCGGGTCCGACCCATTAAGGGTCATCCTGGTTCCACTAGGTCCGGCCCATCAGGGTCGTCCCGACTAGTTCACAGTCTTGGGTCACTGTTGGCTCGGCCCGCCGAGTGCGGCTCAGCCCACCCGCGTTGCCCTGCATCTGGCCCAATCCACCTAGAGGAGGACCGCTGCACCCAACTAGCCTTGCGGGTGCGTGGCCATTTCATCCAGTGCGATGCAGAGCAATGTGGGGTCCGCGCCTCCCCCTCCGGCCACGACCCACTAGCTGCGGCTACTACCATCGGCGGCGCCTACGGGCGGCGCCCATCTCCCACGCAGTCGGCTCGGGCCAGTAGCCTTTGGCCACCACAGCGCATGACGGCACACCACCTTCCACCACCCGTGGCCGGTTTCCATGGGTCTCCTCCGGCCACCACCGGCATGGCGTGCCATCGGTTGTTTCTGCGGGCCACTGGAATGTCGTCGTAATTTCGCAGCCCTCAAATGCCATGTTGTCGCATTCATTGCTCTGCCACAAAGAACACACTAAGGACAAGTTTAGCAGTCGGTCCGGGCCTTATTGGTTTTGGAATGTTCTCTCCGTGTTAAAGTTTTAAACATGAGGAAAAATTAATAATAATAAAAGGTAGAATAATTCCGGAGTTTAAGATCCCACAACAACCATCTGCATGATTAGACAAGACGCGAATCAACCCGTTAGTCGGTTGGTCCGTGTTCATTACATTTTTCAAGAATGGGAAGAGAAGGAACATCAAATCACAAAAACCCCTACCTTTTATAGAGTTCATTGTAGCATGTTCGCCCTCGAGGGTTTACGATGTCGACGATGCTTCCCGGTTCCGACCTTCTAAAGGAGTTCTTCATCGTTCGTTGTTCTTCGATGGGGTAGAAGTGAGTCAGAGCTTCGCCTGCGAATCCCCCAAATCCTTCCTCTTTAATTTTCCTGACACGTAGAACTATTTATAGAACCATGCTTCAGTGTTTCCATAATGACGTGACATTGGGTCATTACTCTGTTTCATTTATGAAACAACATCATTGTTTTGCACCATTAAATTCACTGTTACATTACGGAATACCGGATATCCATTTGTTTCATTAAAGTGCCATGTTGTCGCATCATAATTTACCCTTAGCATCATATTCCTCCACTCAATGGAGAGAAAAGAATAAAATAATTCTTTTAAATTATTTTATTATTTTTCTCAAAAAGTCCAAAAAAATAACTTTTTTTTCTTAGCCCTCTCTGTTCGAAGTTAAGTAATTTCATGTAGAATCTTGGCATTTCAGATTCAACGGTGACCTTATATTTTTAATCTGAGCACCATTTCAAAATATAGAATATTTCACCTATGTGTTTACTGAACATAACTTAAAAAAGTTCATAAATTCATTCCCAGCACACTGGGCCTCGGAATCACGCGCCGTTAATTTTTGCAGACTCGTAAAAATCCCAAATAATTTTAAAAAAATTACATGGAATTTTAGGGTCCTTATAACACATCATAAACATGTACCTATATTGAAGCCTCATTACTAAGGGGATCATCCTAATGATCCTACTATTGAATCCTAGCTGGAAAATGTCATGGAGGCATCCTGAAATATACATGATATACCAAGTTCAATGAGAATCTGTGGAAATATGACTTAATAAGTACATGGAAATAATAACTCATTCATATATGATGTGTGTGCCAATGTTTTCCCTTGAATCCAATGACTACATGAACGGATTTAACAAGAAGGGATTCAATGTACTAGTTAAAGGATACGTCGTCTACTGCACCAACACTAGAGTCCTTATCCTGAGAGCATGACTTTAAATACTGAGCATTGTTTCCATAAAACCCAAACCAATATAACAGCTATAAAAACTCCAAGACTTAGGTCCTAAGATGGAACAACCTCTCTCTAATACCACTCTGTCATGACCCAGCCCACTAGGGCCACCTGCCTAGTGATAATCCAAGTGAGACTACCCCAAACCTACCTCCAATAAGTTAGGGGATTGTGACCAATATCAAGTAGTCATAACAATCACATATTAGGCATTAAAATAAGGTACTTTTATGCACACACACGTCAGAAATCCCATACAATGATGAAATATAAAAATACAATTGATACCAAATGTATGAAAACATCTAAATCCAAAAATTATAGTACAAACAAATACTGGGAAGTGATCAGGGTCAAATAAAATCCCACCAAAAACTATAAGGAATTCCAACCTGATTGAAAGAGGGGACTATAGTCAGATGTGACACCTGGTATGAACCATGGACTATCTATCCCAAATCTAAACTTTGTATTCTCTTAGTCTACTAAGAGCCCTATCGACTGGTCAGTCGCCTGCATAAGTCATAACATGTGGGGGAATATCTAATGTAGTGATGTGTATAATAATACCCATTAGGACAACCTAAAATCAATAATCATAAATAATCAAGAATATCAATCAACTCATTATATAGATATTTCAATATTATACATAACAAGACCATCCAGATATACTTCATTGTAGACACGCAGTCTCACATTAAGGTCGCTACCATACTGACATCCTAGGATTCCTACTTAACGGTTACATATAACACTTCTCTAAGAGAACACACTCCATGATTCATATAGAACTAATGGAATCCCTCAGATTTGACTTCTCATTAGGTGTTTCCATAAGAAGTGTGCATTGGATGTCTGAAGATATCGATACACAGATGGGGATCACACCCATGGATATAGGGAATACCAACAACCTAATCTATGTTAACCTACTAAGTATGGGATCGATTCCGATATAGTGTTTTTCATGATTATTCTGATAACCCCACCTAGGGAGAATGATGATGATAGAGGATCTCACTCTGGGCCTCATGGAGGGATTCTAATAACTATATCCAATACATATATTCCGCAGAGGGGATCACCATCTTATGAACAGTATCTGGTTACATACTAAACCCTTAGGTAAAGGATCAAGGGAACACACCCTAATAAAACGTGTCTATGATAAAGGGAACATGGGATCCATGCCATATTTGATGAAGTACAGTATGTGCACTATAAGTATATAGAGTGTCTCTTCCGCATTGGTTCTACTCATGTATCACGTATCTTGCATGTTTCTGTACCTGTGGAAACTTGTTCATTCCCATGTACTTAGCCCTGTCCAAGTACACAGCTCTACCTATGTACTCCTTGCCTATTCATCTGCTTGATCGTGTTCCTGATCATTTTTTTACCATATACTCCCAGAGTACAAGCAGAGTCTTCAGTTCAGGTCACATGTTGTGTGAAACCTGTCACACACTTTGTAAAACTTATCTCTTTTGTGGAAACCCTAGTACCGCATACAGGGACCCACATAGCGTGTTTCTTCAAATTAAATGTTGTATTACTCATGATTTTCAAAAACATGTAGATATTTTCATGGTTGTGTCATCCACCATTGTTACCCATGATTTTATCCTATGAACTCACCAAAGGTCGAAGATCTAGCCCGACCAAACCACTTCATCTCCAGCTCACTAGAATCTAGTCACCCAATTTGACCTGGAGCTACTGTCATCATGTTATACCATTGGGGCACACCGAAAACCCTCAATGGGTATCCCTAAATATGAACAAATAAATCATCCATCAACTTCATTCCCCACAATCAAATCCTCGATTGCATCTATACCCATGGTATTGATTTGTTGCACAAAATAATAGTTGTGAAAAAATTGAATATAAAGTATTCATCAAACCACAGGCCAAAGGAATTTCATGTGATGAACGTGCGAAGAACAAGGGAATAATTGTACAAAAAATCATTAGAAACGGACGTTGGATATTGTTTATGTTGGCCTCGAATAATTTCCATTATAACAATGAATGAAGATATATAAGTAATCAATAATAGAAATAACCAATCTCAGATAATATCTAACCCATACCTGGAATACTCATGATCTAAAAATTAATTTGTTATATGATTGATTCACGTTCTTCATTGGAAAAAATAAAATAGGGATAAATCAACAAAAAAAGCATCCTACCTTGATTTGATCAATCATTGGTGAATAACTAATCTACATCATTTTCATTAGTGATATCCTATAATTATATTTCAAATTGGTTGATGATCTAGGATTTGATCCAAGAACAATCCTCCAACACAATTTCTCAAATATCCAGGTTTATGTGGATCTCCCTAGGATTTTTCCATAGTAGTGTATTTATAAACAAGTATTTGGTCATGGTAATCATTTTAATAAAATAAATAAATCATTTTATTTATTTATTAATCCACATGTGATTTTACTCAACCCAAATGTCCAATGTTCTCCAATTTTATATCACAAATAAAATAAAAATCATGCTAAAAAATAAACGATAGCCTAGAATTTTTCATCTAAGTTATCATTTGGAAGTTATTCCACTTTTTGAGGAAAACTGAACGTTCATGATATTAATATATTTATTATATTTCAAACATCAATTATAGAATCATTGGTGCATGAAATCATGAGTTGTCTAGAAATATGGTGTTGGAAATATTAATAGATATATTAGAAGAATTTACATGGAAAAATAGAGACATTACATGGGGGTTCATTATATAGTATCAAACAAATCACCTAGAAATCATAATCTCATTTTATAAAAATATCTTTGAAAACTATTCATATATATCTTAAAAATATAAAGAGGGTTCATTATTAATTAATAAAAATAATGGAAATCATGTTGTAGGAATAGACTAAGAATCACATATTGTGTCAAGACAATCTACCCTTTATAATTGTTAGCCTTACCAAATCTAGATAATCACCAATTACCCCCAAGAAATCATTAATAAAAAATTCAATAGCTAGAGAAATTAATGCACATAATCACCATAATAGAGAACTAACAAAATAAAAAAAATACAATGATCAATATCATAAATTATTATAGTAATATAACTTCCTAATACTTTAATTAACTTTTGAAAAAACCATTTATAAAATCCTTTTAACTTTTTTAAAACACTAATCTAAACCATAACTCCCTCTCCACCTACCAAGATAGAGTAAATGATGAGAGAAGAACCCATAAATTCCTTCTTTAATTATAAGAGGAATAATCCTCAATGTTTCATATGAATTTCCACCATACACTGGTGGAATTAACTCTAAAATCCCTAGCCATGATAAGTAAAATCAAAGAAAAGGGGTGGAGGAAGAATATAATAAATGAATGTGTGCATACCTTGGAATTAGGAATTGAAACAACCCATGGATCCACATTGAATCAAAAGGGAAAAAAATAGGAGAATAAGATGACTTCATGAAACCATTGGAGGATCTCCAAACAAGATATTAGAGGTGAGTTTCAAGGATAAAGAGAGGAGAATATATATGTAGTAAGGGTGGAAAGAACAAAATATACTCATGAAAAACTACTAGGAAACCCTTCATGTACTCAATATTGTATAACTGGATACATGGTGGAAAACCCAAGTTATCTATGCTACTAGCTAGGTCTTTGGGTACCCTATGGTCCTACACTAAATACCTGCTATTACCTGTCAGTTCCACCACCTCATAGGTACCTCAAACCCCTAAAACTAATCCTAATCATTGAACCTCATCTAAAAATGCCTATGATTTCAGTCTCAGTCACTCTGATTAATATCTATGTCCTAAAAACTTCAACCCCTTAATATGAATAGAAATTTTAATTGAACCTATTTTAATCCGTGAAAAATTCATACCCAAGACCTTAAATTATTGTATCAGATACATAGGTTGTTACAACCAACCTATTATACAAATTCATGCCCCTGATATGTACTGGGGAATAGTTATGAAAATATTTATTACACTTAATTATCCAACTCATATATTAAAAAATCTATTAAACTAATGATACAAAACTCCCAAATCTACAAAAATTCACCAGAACCTTCCAATCCTTGATCTGTGATCACTAATCCAAGATCACATCATCTATACATGACCAAAATCGCATCTTGAATCATGTTCCCCATTTATGATTAATACACCCAAATATTAATAGAATCACCAAAAATGAAATTATATACCAATAATCATCAGAAACTATTTAATTATAATAGATAATAGACAGTAATAATAACATTCTACTTCATACCCAAATTCATCTACATAATTTGACTACAGAATTCTTAGATTCTATATAAAAAATTAAAAAACTGATGAAATATAAATGATAAAGGATGTAGAACCATCATTATGATGCTCTAAATACCATCAACCAGTTAGAATATAAGCTAAGATACTCCCCACTATAGTATTTCACTATGGATACATATACCTATGATATCATGCATTCTAGTCTTATTAAAGAGTCATATTTATCCAATGGTTTTTAAATTACCAATATTTATTTTAAAATACATATAAAATCTTATTTCATATAATACAATATCTTATATAAAAAAATCATTCATAATAATTTATCTTATGTAAATTTCATACATATCCTTCCTTTTAGATGAAATTATCATGGGATGAAAAATGTTTTAGAATAAAAATCATACTCAATATAAATCCTGATTTATTTTAAAATCATAATAGGATATAATTGAAAAATACCATTCCCATTTCATTTCTAAAACCAAACATTAAATTAGTCAAAACATAGATAAAATTTAATCATTTTTTACCACACCGTATTCCAGTTTCAAAAATCAAAAACTGATTTCCAAATTTAGAAACACCATATTTTTCCACAGATCCTGACATGGAAAATCGTTTTAAATGAAACATAAATATTTTTTTGAAAAAATAAAATGTAAATAATGTTTATATAAAATAAATTTATCCATTTTATAAAACATCATATTATTAATTGTTTTCTTAAACTAATAAAAATATTAAACTCCTTATAGTCACTCATATAAGGTAACACAGGTTCTTGTTTGACTTGGCCAATAATAAGATACTAACATGTTATAATGATTATTTTAAAAAAAAATTATATATAAATTCAAAATATGTAACTATAATTATCACTAGAAGAATATCAACATGATAAAAAATATGAATAAATCTAAAAATAAACAGTATTCACATCAATGATACATTTTGCAGAGATAATACCAATTTCAAAATTTGTCGGAAAATATAAATAAAAATATAAGTTTATTATGTAGGTATAACTAATAAAGCAATATATATCATAATCAATGAAGAAATATAAGTATAAAACATGTAATATACTCAATAGTTAAAATATGAATAGAAAATATGGGCATGCTTCAAAAAATAAATCATTAATTATAGATGATTAGAAATTAGAAAGTAATCATGTACAACTCAGTCATATGAATCAATTTTTTATTCATTTTAACCTAATAATAACCAATATATATATATAGGAATACCTTGTATATATATAAATATATTAGTAATGTTTTAGTAATTATAAAACTTAATTGGATATAGTATAATATATCAAGCAAAGGCATCTATGGAATATGGAATGATATCCTACATGTTCCAATCTATACAATCCAACTATGATTCATGAACATAATAGTTGACTCTCAATTGAGCCCAAAATGGACATCCAGGGTTTCTTTTCATTATGCCTAATATAGATAAATGAATGTCTAACTTAACTCTCAATGCCTACCTCGTACCATGACATTGACTAGTAACATATGATTCCTCCATAGATGGGTTCATGATACCATTTAATGGGTTACCTATAAAGTCCAAATAGTCCTAAATTGTGTATAAACCTAAATATTCCAAATTTTGTATAATATAAAAATACTAATATGATGTGACTTTGTAACCTTTGGGCCTAGATACTTGTAAAACTCTTGAATCATTTCTCTTACTACCCAATGAGTGGTTCTCAATCCTCAGGGGATCAAGACTAGAACTTTGGGTCTTGATATACATTTAGTGAAAGATTTAACCAATTTGTTATGGAAATAAGTCATGAATAGTCTCTATTGGTAAATTGAAAAGACCTATTGATAATTAATACATTCCCATATTAAATCTCAAACGAAACAAGAAATAAATAAAATTATTAAGAATGAAAAAGTATGTAACTCTATTTATTTGAATATATACACAATAAAACAACATAAAATTCAAATTAATAAGATACTATGTAATAAAATTAAAGAAAAATAGGGTCTGAGACTAATTATTGTCTGATATGAATAAGGGGAGAGCCTAACAAGACCTTTGACCACCTTTAGGAGCTCAAACATTAGAGTGGGAACCTACCCATCTTTTAAAACAAACACGAATAACCCACTAAGGTAACCCCATTGTAACTAATACCTACAAGTACCTGAAATGTAAATAATATGGGTTCATGTACAACGATTTTTCTATAGAGGGTATAGGAAAAAATAATATGTAAAGAAACATTAACAGTGTCTCCAAACATTAATGGAATATGGGTGTAAAAAATTATACACACATTTCATTAAATGTAACAAAATATTTTTTCCAATCATTAAGAAGAGAATGGAAGTGTATTAGCAATATGGTAGATAAATAAGTAAATAGTGAAGTTATATAAATAACTACATCTAGTGAAAGTAATAACTCCCATTACTTGGAGGTTCTATACCTATACTCCCTACTTCATGCCAAGAAATTAAATCTATGATGGAAAGTGAAGGTATAGTTGGTATTTCATTCCATAAAAAATATGCATGTTGGATTACAATAATTGGATATCAAAAAAAATATTTATCATACTGGTCAGCGAATGTTAATAATTGAGTTAGGGCGCAAGGGGTCCATCCCATTTGGTGAAATGGGATGGGGTCTAATAGAGTTACTTTCAAAACCCATCCCATTTTATCCTATCTATTTATGTTCAATGGAACTACATTAATAGATTATAATAACTTATTATACCCTTTATACAATTCATATCTATCATAAAAGCATTATCCATTCTCATGTTGTCCAAACTAGTTACATGAAACAATAGGTTTACCTAATAATGTAATGACATTCTCAGTATAATATAATTGTGGGAATTCCCAAATAACTCTATAAATAACATCACTCATGTATAACTAAAAATATTATCCATTATTAGTTTACCCACCTAAAAATTTACACAAGGATGATAAGGATTGAAGTTCCAAGTATAAAATAACAACTAAGAAGGGGGGTTTAATCATTTTTTCACTTTTTATAAGGTTCAATACTTTTAAAAACATAACCCCTGCCACTTGTTAAAGTGCACATTCTTATCATATTTTAGGAAATAATCATGCATGAAGAAATAGGAAATCAAGTAAAGCACATGATATTTACAAGATTCATCCTCAGTGTGAGATCCTACATTCTTTCCATAGCCACTCTTGTGGGTCTATAGAAATTCACTATTATGAAGAAGTGAATAAAACTTGTTCCAACTCCCATTAGAAAACGTTTATATCCCAATATGAAATATTATTCTATCATCTATCTGTTTACAATGTTTTCTTAAAAATAATTGATCCAAAACAAATGTAAAACTATATCATTCAATTTCAACCACAATATTTCTTGGATTAGATGACCATGAATCTGATGGCCTTCAGTCTGATGAAAATAATATGATTGTCTCAGTATGATCAGCACAATACAATTCTCCCTTACTCAATATTTACTTCTCAAAATATTCTAAAATGATCAATACAATCTTCCTCGGTCTGATCGACTAAATATAATATTCTCAAAATGATGTTTCTCAATCTGATAAAAAATAGATGTCTAATCTTCTAATGAGATCTTTGTTCGAAAGGAACTTTCACATAAATTCTTCAGTGCTCCTCCTTTTCTGATTATGTGAAAAGTTACAATAAATGAATGACCTGATAAACTATTTATAGGAAACCCATAATGGAAAGTAAGAAACTTAAAAACATTCCCAGCTTACTCAAATTTAAAAACTCTAAAAAACTTACATTAAAACTTCAACTTTGACTTATTCAAACATTATCAATGATACTCTAATATTTAAACTAAATTGAATATAAATTTTGACCACTTAAACTCTTTACATTTATTCATCATATTCAGACTTCTTGAACATCCTATCTTTTCTTCAGTAGAGAGAAACCTCCTCAGCTTCATATAATGAAACTTACTTGGATTTTTCTTCATCTTCTCATTTCAATTTGTCTTTATTTCTTAGCTCATTATGATCTGACTATCCTCATAAAAGTTATTCAAATTGAATTTCCTCCATAGAGTTAGTCTGGTTAACTTTCCTTATCATATCAAGTTTAATGGAACTTCCTTAGCTCCAGTTCGATGTAATCCTCATAATGATGGAATTCTCATTATGATGGATTTTACCATTATGATTGAAATGTTATTATAATGATTTTCCCATAATGATGGATTTTCTCATTATGATAGAAATCCCATAATGATTAATTTCCCATAAAGTAGTCAACATTAACTCTACTTAAAAAAATCATCTTCTTCAGACCTTATCAGCTATAACTCATTCATACTTATAAATTCTTCTATGTCTATTAATTATAGATATGATAAAAACTGTATCCTGGTCTATGGACCTAATTCAATCATTATGATTCCACAATTTCATCAAAATTTGTTATCATGAGTATGTTTCAAGATTTATAAGAAATTCATGATTAAAAAAGCATCATCTGACTAGAGGATAGAAAGTATGAAAATTTTCAAACTCCTCATTTCACAAATTCTTTCAAAACTCCTCAACAACAATACAACATCATCACTTAATAACTTTGGACTTTTTGAAAAACACTGAGCTCAATGGATCCTTAACTTCATACTGATGGATCAAAGACTGATGGTTTATCTGATCAACAACATCATCTTTCAGATCACCTCTACGTCAGGTGCTGCTTAGTCTGATACTTTGAGTTTGGTGCTTCTTAGTCCAATACTCTAATCTTGGAAAATATATTTCCCCAAATATGTATCCCCCTATATGTTTTTGTTCTAAATTTTAGCATTATTAAACTTTCTTACAAAGCTCATTCCGATAGATAAGGTTTTATCCTAAATAACAAAAACATTCTTTTAAAACTGTTTAATTGTCATGAAATACAAAAACTTTATTAAGAAAAAATATCACAATGGTTCTTCAATCTCTCCCTTTTTATTTTTTGATATCCCACATTAACAACTTTTCCAACTCTCATAAATTCTTCCACAAAATCAACTTTTTTAAACAACTTAAGTTTTTTTAATTATATCAAAATATATCTTATCTCAAAAGAGATTGTTCTAACACCACACTACTAGATAAAGTTATATTTGTGAAGGAATTTCATACCTCAGTGATAAGAAAATTTTTCAGCCATGTCAAGATAAAATTTTCTCACTTTTCTTTTTCTCTCACTTTTATTTTTATCTCTCTTATTTTATGATAACCATATCTTCATATTCATAAAATAAATTTAATTAAAAAAATCTTATAAAGTACAATGTTGTTACTTTCTCTCCCCCTCTTTCAATATAATACAAAGCATAGTGGGGGACTTCCTTATAAGTATTAGGATGTCACAGGAGGAGGTTGAACATGAAGTTTCATCCTTAACTCAACAAACCTTTTTTGGAAGTGCCTTTGTGAAGATATCAGCAATTTGATATTTCATTGAGATAAATTCTAGAAAAACATTTCCAACAAAAACTTTATCTTTTATAAAGTGAAAATTCATATCAATGAGTTTTGATTTTAAATGCTGGATAGGATTTTTAGAAAGATCAATTTCACGATGATTATAACAAATTATCTTCAATGGTTTTGAAATATTCACTTTCAAGTCTTCCAACTAAACTTTCATCCATAACATTTGAGTACAAACCTGAGTAGCTGCCACATATTCGGGTTCAACTATGCTTAAAGTAACTGAACTTTGTTTCTTACTATTCCAACTCACACAACATTCACCCAAGAAAAATGTCCCCCTTATGGTTGATTTTCTATCATTATAATCTCCAGCCCAATCAGCATCAGTATAACCATGAAATTTCATCTCATAATCTCTTTTTTATAAAAACAGGTGTGAATTTGTTGCTTTGACATATCTCATAATTCTATTCTCTTCCAACATATGTGATTCTTTCGGATTACTTTGATACTTGGCACACAAATTTATATCATAACTAATATCATTTCTTGAGGATATAAGGTAAAGTAGATTTCTTATCAGCTTCTGAAAGTCTTTCTTATTCACACCTTTTATAGACTCATCATTACTCATATTTTTGGCCACATAGATAGGAGTATAAACTTCTATGGATTCTTCTATACCAAAATTATTTAACAATTACCTGGCATACATTTCTTGAGATAAGAAAAAGTATTTTTATTTTTTATTTTTTGAACTTGTAATCAAAGGAATAAAGTTTATTCTCCCAATATTGAAATTTCAAAATTCGTCTTTATTTACTCAACAAATTATTTACAAACTTTTTCTTCCTCACATAAAAAAATATATCATCCACAGACACAATAAAAATTACTATGTTGGAGTTAACTTCTTTCACAGAAAAGTTATTATAAACTTTTTCTTTAGAAAAATTCAACATTATCAAACAATATTCAAGTTTTAGATGCCAAGAATATGAAGATTATTCCATCCCATACAAATATTCCTTTAGTTTAAAAAAATCGTCCTTATCAAGTAGAAACCCATGTGGTTGGTCAATGTAAACTTCTTCCTCAATATCCCCATTTAAGAAAGATGACTTAGCATCCATCTGATAAACATTTTAATTCTAATATGTGGCCATTGATAAAAACATTCTAATAGTTTCTAATCTTACAATTGGGGAGAAGTTCTTTCAAAATGAACACCATACACCTATTCATAGCCTTTACAAACAATCTTTTATTTGTTTCATGAAACTTATCCATGATCATTCAATTTTTTTTTGTAAACCCACTTTGTTCTGATAAAAATTTTATCTGTTTTCCGTGGAATAAGTTCCCATGTTTCATTTTTATCAATCTGATCCAACTCCTCATTCTAGAATCCACCCATTCATGTGTTTACTAGATTTTTAAATTGATTCTAGTTTAACTTTTGAGATAATTGAAGTCTGATTTTATAATCTCAACTTTCTTCTAGTTCGAATTGGAGCCTTTTAATTTCCAATAACATATTCAGAATCAATATTTTTTTTAAAGTAGGAAATTTCAAAGTTTCTTTTACAACTAAACATTTATCATCTCAAGATTCTTCTGAATATTGGTAATGATTTTTTTACTTACTTTCATTATCATTGGAAATCTTCATTTTATCCTCCTCATCATTCTAAACAACTTTTTTTTGAGGAATTTTGATTTTCAAATACATTCACAGCATATGAGTCCTAAAAATTTTGTATATGTTTGTTCCAAAATTTTTATCTTCTTCAATATGGTGAATAACCCATAAAAATTCTTTCCTCAACTGTCTCATCAAAATTTCCGAGATCTAGTTTTTTTCTTTTGAGTAAACAAGGACTTCCAAAAACATTGAAGTACTTAAATGAAGGTTTTTTGTTATACCACCTTTCATAAGAATTCATTTTGGTTCTCAATCTCAACTAGCATCTATTTGGAACATGTACAGTAATAAAAATAGATTCCTTCTAATATAAATTTGAAAGTTTATATTCTTATAACATAATTTATCCCATTTCCACCAAACATCTATTCTTTCTTTCTGTTGCCCTTTTTTTAGTATAGTGAGAACTATACTAATTTTTTATACCATTATTTCTCAGATAAGTTTCAAATTATTTCTTGTGAATTCGATACCATTATTTGTTCTCAACTTCATTATATAAGCCTCCATTTCTTCCTCAAATTCTATTCTAAAAAACCTGAACATCTCTTCATCCTCTAACTTAGGTTTCATAAACATGATATTTGACATCTGAGTGAAATAATAAATAAAAGTTATAAAGTATAAATATATTTTTTTATTGATAACTCATCAGCCCACATAAATCAGAATGAATAATTTAAAGATTTTTGTTTGATTGAATCTCAACTCTTATATGAATTTTGTTTTTAATCTTCTTATTTTTACAAGTTATACAAATATCTTCATCTCTTCTTTTTAATTTTATAAAATAATGAACAACGTAAACTTTAGAAATTTTTTTTATTTTTTCTACACAAGGTTTCCAAGTCTTCAGAGCCAAAATTTTTGTTCATCTTCACCCCTAAACTAACAAAAGTTTTTAAATTCTTCTATTTAGAATAGATTATCACCAATTATTTCTCCTTTTATAATAAATTTTCTATATTTTACACTTTTGGTAACACAATAATATTTTCTGAAGATCACTTATTTTCTATCATCACAAAGTTGACTTACACTAAGTATGTTTTGTTATATCCCATCAACAAATAAAACTTCCTTATATTTCAACTTTTATGCTTAAATCACATCAATTTTTATTCCTCTGATTTTTAAGGAACTATCATTAGAAAAGGTAACTAATCCCCCATCATAACATTCAACATGTTCAAAGATTTTTATATCACCTATCATATGTGAAGAACAACAACTATCAAGTATCTATAGTTTGTTCCTTTTACTTGATTTAAAAGTTATCTCAATAATAAATGATCCTTCCTCAATTTCTTCTTTCCATCTTCCTTTTATTTTATACCATAAGAAACTTGTTCCAGAAGGAGTGTCATAAATCTTTCAACATGATGACCATCCTAATCACATCTTCTAAAAACTACTTTGAGGCATTCCAATATATTTTTTTGGAATTTTTCTAATATCTTGAGTTTTTCCATTTCTATCTTCCTGTGGGTTAGGAAATTTACTTATACTTCTTCTAACATTGCTTTCTATTTGTTAAAACCTTCTTCTAAAAAGTGAAAAGTTATAAAAAATATATAATCTGTGTTCCCATAAATTCCACAACACCAACAATAGCCATAAAATCTTGATTTTATACTAAAGAAAGATCTTTCTCTGTAGAAACATTGTTAAGGTTGATATCTTCTTTCTAATGTATCATACTTATGACATGGACAATCATTCATTATAAGTGAGTTTTCATCTTTTATAGATGTGATAGGTTTATCACATCTTTTCTCTACTCAAGCTATCCAAAAACATTTTATGAAATTTAAAATATTAGAAGAATCAGATAAAACACTATTTTTGGTGAGTGAGGATTTCACTTGATTCTTGTTTTGAGCCTTCTCAGCAACTTTAGAAGTCACAACCTTAACTTCTAAATATTTATTGACGTTTTCATTCATATTAATTAAGGTAATTTCAGACTCAAGAAGTTTTGATTGAAATTTGTTAACTTATTCTTCCTTAGATACCGTCTTTTTGCTGAGATCCTCAACCATCTTTCATTGTTTAGCAATTATAAGTTTGTAACTTAAAATCTCCAGGATGTATTCTTCCTCCTGCTTAATGAAATTTTTTTCATTTAGAAACTTTTCCACAATATTTCTTTACTATTTTGATTTCTTTCTAGTTTGTATTTTTTTTCTCAAGACATGTAAAATAGTTCTATTCTGAGATGATACTCTCTATATGATTCTTCACCACCTTCTTCACTATCTAAGGAATATTTTTTTCTCAAATTTTGTAATGAAGGTTCTTAATTTTTATGAACTTTTATCTTCTAAATAATTGTCTTTAGTTGATTCTAATTAATCTTTATTTATCAACATAATTCTCTTGGTCCTAGTAAACTTCTTTTTATACTTTTTGGATGAATTTTTTGTAGAACTTTTTTTACACTTATTCCATCAAGTTTATTCATCAGAATAATCTTGATATTCTCCAACTTTCTTCTTGGGTCAATTTATAGAAAAGTTTCTGATTCCTACACACTCAAAACATTTTTTAGGATGTTTACCTAAATAATTTCCTCTTCCATGTCAATAGTTCTTATATATAAGAGACACTATTTTTTAATTCAACTCATCATTCTCTTTATCATTATATTTCCAACGATAAACTTCTTCAATATCTTGTATTTTTATTTTTCCCATTACATCAAAAGTCATTTTATCTTCCAACTTCCATTTGAAAATTAGAGCTTTCCTCATTTAATAAGTAATAAGAAATTTATGAAATTAATAAAGAGATAAATCATTATTATATTCTAAAAAGGATATTTTGGAATCAAACCTATCTAGAAAGTTTCTTATTACTTTCTTCACAATTGTATAATCTTTTATGACATCTATGAATCCTCTAATGTTGCAAACAATTTCATTTACTCTGGTGAAGTATCCATCAATAGTTTCTTTATCTCTCATTATGATGTCTTCATACTTACTATGCCATATTTTTAGGTTTTATTCCATCACATTAGTATTTTATTTGAAAATAATTTCTGTCTTTTCCATCACAATATTTGATGTTTTGAGACCCATCACCTTCATATAAATATTTTCTGATAAGGACATAGTGATAGAATTTCTAGATTTTACACCAGCTTTGATATTTCTCTTATTATAAAAATTCATAAAGGCATCCTTCTCAATATATGGGATCCCTATTGTAGCAGCATCCATAACTTCCTGTATAAGAGATATGAGATAAGGAATCATCCTATTTTTTCATCCATGACATTTTTTCCATCAAATGTCAGAATTCTTCTACTATTGATAGAATTTTGATTATCCATGATAAGGATTCAATAATGGAACCTTCCCTCTAATACCAATTTAAGATTAAAAGGATCGAATAACAATTTATAGGGGGTTTTAATCAGTTTTTCACTTTTTATAAGTTTTAATACTTTTAAAAATTTATCCAATGCAGCCTATTAATGTTCATATCCTTATCATTTTTTAGTAAATACCCTTGCATCAAAAAATAGGTAAGTAAAGAACATGATATTTACAACGTTCATCCTTAGTGTGAGAACCTACACCGTTTCTATATCCACTCCCATGGGTCTATAGAAATTCACTATTATGAAGAAGTGAATACAACATTTTCCAACTCCCGTTACACACCTTCTATCTCCTGATAGGAAAGATTATACTGACTCCCATCAGTTTTTAAAGTTTTCTTGTAAAAAATTGATCCAAAAACATGTGAAAAGACTTTGTTCATTTTTTTACACAAAAGTGTCTGGATCTAATAACCCTGAATTCTATGGCCTTCAGTCCGATGAACACAATCTAATTGAATCTGTCCAATCAGCTCAATATGATTCTCCCTTTCTCAATATACACTTCTCAAACTCTACTTAAATTATCAATATTGTCTTCCTTATTCTGATTGAATCGATAAAATATTCTTAAAATAATGTTTCTCAATCTGATAAATAAAAACAATAGATGTTTGGTCTTATAATGAGATCTCTATCTAGAAGGAACTTTCGCTTAAATTATTCAGTTATCTGCCTCTTCAACATATGGGAAAAGTTATAATGAAATAATGATGTGATAAACTATTTATAGAAAACCCATAATGGAAAACATATGAAACTTGGAAACTTTCCCCACTTACTCAAATTTCAAAACTCCCAAAAAACACTCACATTTAAACTTCAACTTTGACTTCTCCAAACCTTCTTAAGAATACTCCCAAATTTTTACTTAATTGAATATCAAGTTTAACCACTTCAACTCATCACATTTATTCTATATAATCACCCTTCTTGAACTTCCTATCTTTTCATTATTATGAAGAAACCTCCTCAACTCATTACAATGAAACTTCCCCATTTTCAGCTTCCTCTTCTTATTACAATCTTTCTTTATTTCTCACCTCATTATGATCTAACTATCCTCATTAGAGTTATTTTGATTAACATTCCTCCTCAAATTTAGTTTGATTAACTTTACTTCTCCGGGCCAGTCTGATAGAACATCCACAGCTTCAGTCTGATGGAATCCTAATAATTTTGGAATTCTCATTACGATGGATTTTCATATTATGATGGAAGTAATATTATGATTATTTTCACATAATGATTGAAATTATTCAGTATTGACTCCAATTAGAAATTTATATATTCTTCAAACCTTATTTGCTATAACTTATTCGGACTTCTGACTACTTCTGTGTCCGGTACTTCTGGATCTGATGCCAACTTTTTCTTGATCTCTGAAAATGATCAAATATTTATGACTCATCAATTTCATCAAAATATTTTATCATGATTATGTTTCATGATTTATGAGAACTTCATTATCAGAAAAGAATTCCCTAACATGTGGTTAGAAAGTATGAAAACATTCTAATTCCTCACTTCACTATCATCTTTCAAAAATATTCTGCAACAATACAAGTTCTTCACTCAAAAACTTCGAACTTTCTGAAAATTGTTGATTCTGGTAGATCTTGAACTTCATACTGATGGAACCGAGACTGATGGTACATTTGATCAACAAATTCATATTTCTGACCACGCTTGCATCTTGTGCTACTCAGTCTGATACTCTGAGCCAAGTGCTTCTCAGTCTGATCCTATGAGTCCAAAAAATATCTTTCTCAAAACATTTATCTCCTTTATGTTTGCATTAGAAATTTTAGAAACTAAAAAATTTCTTACAAATCTCATTTCTAAGGAATGGTTCCAATCCTAAATAAAAAACTTTTTTTATAAAAAGGTTAGTTTTCAATAAATACATAAAAAATTAAGAAATATTATCACAAAGATTCTTCACGTAGGAATGTTATTTAAAAAAATTAAATAATCCAAAAATATTCAACAATTTTAGTGTTAATACAAATAGAATCATAGTGGTATAACGTACTCAAATTCACATAACCACCATAAAAATTTTAATTATGGAATAATATGGTTCATTACATTAATTCTAACAAGGTATATAGAAAAAAAACATGTCCCTATATAGGAGAAAACTTATGCTTATTCTCGGGATCATGCAGTCATATCATAGACAATGATTATGGTCATATTATTCTAGGAAAAATTCTATTTAATTTGAATAGGCTCATGTTCCACTTCAAAACCCAACCCACACATTATGAATTAAAATAAACACATCATTCATATAGGTGATGTTTTTTTAATGAATCATGAAAAGTGGAAAGGAATATGTCATCAAAAAACATGTTCGGTAAAACATTTATTAGAAAAAGGAAGAAAGGAAGAGTGGAAACTAATTTAGAAATATTTTACCAAAATAAATAATTTCCTATGTAACATCCTAACCTGACACATTTTCTTGGGAAGGATTGAGATTTCACCAAACATAGGTGACATCCAATAAACATCAAAGGATAGAAATAAATTCCATTTCCATTTCTAATTCATATGGGGTTGATTTTCCATTAAATATATAAAATAACCTCCACCATAAAAACTACAAAAGTGTAAAATAAACATGATGCCTGATATAAAACAAATTAAATCCTAAATTTCATAAAATTAAAAATAATTGGAGTGGAAAAAAAACAAGAACCGACAAATCTATAGGACCCAAAGACACAAAAAGACACCATGGTGCCAATGTAGTACTATGAACAACTCTACTATAAGAAAATATCCAATCTATAACTCACTTAAGTTGCATATGGAGAATCCTGAGGATCCTCTAGATGAGTAATAAATCTTCCCTCAACCTGTATCATAGTAGAAAAACATTTTTATAAACACAGAGGTGAATATGAATGGGGTGAGTACACATCCCAGTAGGAAATCCCCAATACATTCAACACATACCACTAAGATAAGAATAATTTATCACACAACAATAAATATGTATAGAACAAAATATGATATAAAAACCCGCAAATTTGGTATAATAAAAATGTAGTGAAAGTAACCCACACCATGAAGTTATCCCATTTCATGAACAAACACAACCATGAAATTGTTAAACCAATGCATTTCCATCCAAAATGTTCTCTAAATAGTACATACTCACATTTAGTACCCATACTTCCAAACAAACATTGTCACTTAGTGGTATAATTTAGTGTGTTCCAACTCTAGAAATGGTATCCAAGTCCAAACCAAAAAGGCCCCAATATAAATCATAAACTAACACACCCCTGTCAATGCCATGTTCTCACACACATGCGTTCTTTGAAAATAAAAAACATCATTTTTAAATTCTATCACATAATTTTTGGGAAACACACAACCAGTAATTTAAAAACCACTCCACAATATATTTTACAAAATATAATAAAAACAAATTTTCTATTTGGAAAATTAAATTTAGACTTTAGAAAACCAAATCCTTTAATTTCTATAAAGAGTAGAATGAGAGATAATCTACCTAATTCAATAAATTTTTCTCAAATAATTTCTTAATGATCTTGATGATATGGGTTCCTCATTCATTTCCTTTAATAGATCCCAATGAATTTACAAAAAAATGCACACAAAAACAATGATCTGGGAAACACATCCTTATTTTAGGGTTCCTCTCAATATAAAATGAGGAGATCCCAATGTAAAAGAAGAAATATTACCCTTACCTTCGATTTCAGAGGTCTGAAATCCAAATATCCACATAAATTCCCATTTTAAGTGAATAAACCCCCTAAAATCTCCCAAAGAAACCTTAGAAGTCATGATCCTTAGGCACATTAGAAATAATGGGGGTTTCCGGAGAGTAATCTGGTCTAAAAACCAATTTTAAATCTTAATTAATTATGTCACATAGTTGGTCCATGTGGTTTGTAAACCCATGTAACAACCATGTGAATTTTAAATATCCTAAAAATTATAAATTCACTTGGTTATGTCATGGTTTAACAAAACTATGCACCAACCATGTGTCAAAATCAAGGATCCCTTTCTAGATTTTATGAGTACTTGGGGAATCAACACGTCTTCCTCTAACATTGTTCAAACCAGAACCCTCCATAACCCCTCCAAAATATGTAAAAATCTTCTAGAAACTACTAAATCCAAATCCTAAAACTCCATAACATAAAAATATACAATAAAATAAGGAATTTACTCAATCCATGGGTGTTACATTCTCCACACCATTTGGATACCTATCCTCATAAATATAGATGTTTTCAATGTCATTAAAACGCTCTTTCTAATAATCCATTAATAAATTTTCTCGCTCAGAAATCTCCAATTGTATTTGACCATGCTTCCATAATACTTATTCCAACTGAATAAGTCTTCCTCACAAAATTTTATCTTTCCTATCGAGAATATCTATCAGGGTGTGAATTAATGTAATTTCTGTTTCAAGAGTAACATGATACCAATTAATTACATGGTCATGATTGGGATGGTTCTTTATTTATTTAGATACATTAAATTCATTATGAACTGAGATAAAACATTAAGTTGAAGTAAAATTATGGGAAAAAATCGCCAATGTGTTAAGGAATTTTGAATAGTCATATGTATCAAGGAGACAACTTTCCCTGCTTATACAAATTATGATGCCCTAATATCGGTGATACTTTCAAGAATACAAGGTCACATACTTCAAAAGATACCATCCAGTAATGATGATATGCATATAATTTTTGAATTATTTAGGCTATAATATTCCATTTCCTGATTATCTAAATTTTCTCTATAGTTTCGTGGAAAATTATATATCTAATTAGTAATGTTTCCCCATTTTCTATACATAAAAGTAGAGATGTTCATGGATGACCATACAATGCTTCAAATAGATCCATATGGATTATTTCTAGATAACTATTATTATATTAAACCTCCACTAATGTAAAATGATCTTACCATGAACCACCAAAATCCAAACACAACCCTTGAGAATGTCTTATAATGTCTAGATATTGTGTTTTTATCATCCATCCATTTGGGGTAAGAAATGAAATTCTCAAAGTCAATTGGGTTCCAAGTGATTGTTGCAAAGACCACCAAAATCATAAAGTAAATCTATAGATTTAATTAGAGATAATGGTAACTGGTACGCCATGTGATTTCACCACTTCCCAAATTTTGATCTTTTCCAAGTCATTCATCAACTTATATTCCCAAATTGGAATGAAGTGTTCTGACTTGGTTTGTTTTTCCATGATCACTCAAAATGAATTATGATTATGAGAATCTATGGTATAGTGGCTGAAAATTCCATGTAAATCTCATCCCATTTACATAAAATAATGGGAAACTATGGTAACATGTCGACTAGATACTGATATTTTTTCTGGAATTCTAAATAAGAGAGACATCGCATAACATAATTAGACACCTTCTGCTTTATACCAAACCACCAGAAATGGTCCTTCATTACCCTATAAATTTTTGAATACTTAGGAGGATATTCCACTTAGAATGGGTTTAAGCATAAAGTAGTTGGTCCTAGAAAGATAGAGTAACTACGATTCTATCTCAAAAGCGAAAAATCAAATTTTCAATAATCAACAGTCTCCACACTATTGAGGTTTGACCACATAGTATAAAAACCAATATTTAACCATTGGTCCTATATGACTTATTCATCCAAGCTATAAATCAAGGTAACTATATAGAAAACCACCACATCTTCTTTCTCAACACATTCTATATATATATCAGTAATAAACCACATTAGTTACCATTGGTTCTAGGATTCTCTGAACCCTTGGATATATAACTTATGACTTAATTTATAAACCATTTTATTCCCTTTCTTGGATGTATACATAAACTTAAAGTCAAAAATCTATTGATATTCCGTCCAACATCATTGTATTGGGTTCAAATCCCACTTTGAAAATTGTGTTTTGATATTTTTTTATCTTTTAACACTGTGAACTTTTCTCCAAATAGATAATAGAATTTGGTTTTTAAGGCATGGACCACCATGTCTAATTTCAAATCATGGGTTGGATAGTTCATTTCATGTATCCTCAATTTTATTGAACTATAATCTACAAAATGATCTCCCTATATGAGAATTAAACCCAATCTATATCCTGACACATCATAAAATATAACATAGACATCACCTAGTTATGGAAAGATAAGGATAAGTTGTGAAGAGACCTGATCCTTAAGTACATCAAATGATTTATGAAAATAATCAGTAAATAAAAATGGAATACCCATCCTTATGAACATGGAGATGGGATATGAAATATGGGAGAATACATTGAAAATGTGATAATAATACCCCACTAATCCCAAAAATCTCTATATATCAATGACATTTTATGATGGTTTCCATAAAAAGACAACCTCAATTTAATCATCATCAACTGATATGCCTTTTTCAGAAATTAAATTCCCATGGAAGATGAATTATCGTATCTATAAGTTACATTTTGATAATTTTTCATAAATATGGTGATCTCTTAATGTAATTAATATGATCTTTACGTGACTTTAAAAATTGTCCTTTGTCTGAGAATACACTAAGATTTCATTAGTGAATACCACAAAAAAGGAGTCTAGCTATCTTTGAAAGATATGATTCATCAATTACATGAGGAATAATTTGTGAATTAGTGATACCAAAGGTTATGAAAAAGTATTCATAATGGTCATAAATACTTCTAAAATAAATTTTTGGAATATGAACCTTCTTAACATGGATTTGGAGATACCCTGATCAGAAATCAGTTTTAAATAACCACTGGTATCCCATCAACTAATAAAATATAACATCAATTCAACAAAGGGGATACTGATTCTTAATTATGATTTGATTTATATTAGAACAATCGACACATAGTATAATAGTATCATCATCTTTCTTAACAAATAAAACTAGGGTATCCAATGGTGACATACTTGGTGTTATAAATCCATTACTTTCAAATTATTCTAGATGGAACTTCAATTATTATAATTCTATTGGTTATATTCTCTATGAGGGAATTTAAATAGGATTAGTTCCTCAGTGTTGGTCAATAGAAAATTCCACTTCCCATTCTGGTGGTAGTCTGGATAAATTTTTTTGGAAAAATTTCAAGGTATTTATTTACATTATCAGGAAGAACTCTATGTTTAGTTTCATCAATATACCCCAAGGTGATAAATTATAATTGACATGAGATGGTCCCAACCACTGACACTAAAGGTACTTCTTTTCTCAAATTAACTTCCCATTCCCCTTTGAATAATTGAACAACTCCTTCCAGAGAAGTAAAAGTTACTCCTCAAGCATATCAATCAACGTGATCCTTGAATTCTACTAGACACTCCATTATAAAGAATAAATTAAAGATATCCATTTATATTATAACAAACTCCCATTAAAACTGGACAGATTCAAAGGTGATATAACCTTATTTAAATTTCAATTCCCTACACTTCTGTTGTCATAATGGTGTCTTGATGTTCATAAAAAGATGAATAATTTCTGGGGGAAACCCCATTATTTTTTTACATTAGTAGAAATAAAATAATAGGAGGTATTAGTTTCAAAAAACATATGTTAAGGTATAATTTTGGAGAATGGTACATCACATCATCGAGGGACCTAGTTCATCATTTGTCGTACTCTTCTTAGCTCCAAAAAAGGTGTTGATCGACTCCAATCAAATGATTCCTTCTCCCCTAATATTAATGAGGTTTTTGGGTGTTTCTGGAATCACCCTAACTACCTTAGTTAAAATGAAAATAACAACTCTAAAGAGAGCATTATGGTTAAGAAAGATAAGTCTATGACATTTTAAACTATCTCTATTAGTTGGCATTGAAGTTTTTTTACAACAGTCCATGATATGTTTTATACAGCCATAATAATAACACTCTCAAGGGAATGTTGTATATTCAATTTTTATATACTATAAAAACCACATCAGAAGAGACCTAGAATGTTATAGTTATGTGGGGGAAAAGAAACTGATCTTGTGGGTTGGTTCTCTGGTGCTCTACTACCCTGAGAACAACTCTCCATTTGGTAATTATTCCCAGCACTAGAGTTCCCACTTGTTTATGGGAGGAAAAAGGTTTTCTCTCTAATGTGGTTCCCAATGATGTATTTATCCACCATTATAGCATTGTTTACTATGTAATTTTAATTCTCAATGCAGAACATCACCACTCTAGAATGAATGTCCGCTAATTGGCCCATATTAAATATTTATGCATTGATTGATTAACTTGCTTCCACTTCTATTGTAAATCAAGAAAGGTCTGTAAACCTGGATCCATATTCCATAACTTAGATGTTTAATTGATTTACTTTGATAAAATTCATTATATTTGATACTCCGAAAAAATTTAGGTAGAATTGTTTATTAAATAATATATCAAATATATCCTAGGTAAGTCCTTAATCAACCTTTTCTTGGATAGCTTAGCCCCACCATTGTCATGGAAGATCATCAAGTATGTACAATGGGTGATTCTCACTAAATTATTCAAGTTTTCTAAATAAATGAAAGATTATATTCATCCTCCCAATCTATGATTCTTCTTGATCGTGTCCTGAGTCACCCTAAAATATCACTGGGTTCTACCTTTGAGATTAAATTTAGTGATCTACATGACATGGTTCCTCTAGTAAATTTAATTTTTCAATAACCTATAACACTTCCACAATGGTTTGAACATGTTTTTTATTCATCTATAGTTCCTCGGGTGGAACCATGCCTTCCACAGTATCCACTTATTTATTTCTAATTCCCTTGAATGGTGGAATCTTTATATAGTCATAGAAAAATTAACACTAAGTCATAACTTAAAACTTAAACCACATGAATTTGACCATATAACAACCATAAAGATCATAAAATGTCATATGAATGATTGATTCATAGAGGAAAGTATTGTTTCTGATGCATGATACTAAACACTCATTGGCTAAACCCACAAAAATGAGATGACAACAAACCTGAAAGTTCTTTAAAAATTATACCTGAAAAACCTTGGTAACAAGAATGTTCCCCCTAAATAGGTTATTTATGACTTTTTATACTCTACATTTCATGTCCATACACATCTTATATCCATAACTACCATCCAAACTAACAGACCATACCAAATTGATACTATTTATAACATCTTGACCTAACCCATTGTCTTAGGAAGGACCGAGATGCCATTATCCTTGGTGACATCCCCCGTACACTGAAGGATGGAAATAAATGTTGTGGAAATTACCAAATCATAGGGGGATGATTTTACCAAAAATACATAATGAAACATTAATAAAATAAACTAAAACCATCTAAAATAAACACGATGCATGATATAAAACAAATAAAATTATAGTAATAAAACAAACACCAACAAGTCTAAAATCCCCTAAAGACTCTAAGATACACAAAGTCAAAGATTTGGAACCATGACCAACTCCACTACAAGACAATCTCAAGAACAAAATCCCATAAGAAATGACTACACCATCAAGATGATCCACTAGAAAAGTAAGAAATATTCCCATTGCCTATATTATGGTAACAATGTCTTTAAACACACCAAGGTGCATATATAGGGGGGCAGTTCATAGCCCAGTAGGAAACCCCCAATACTTCCCACACACAAAAATATTGTTAGAACAAGTTATATCTCAATAATAAATATGTATAGATTAAATATGATATTAAAACCATCAAATATGATACCAAGTAGAAGTAGTGAAAGTAACCCACAATATGAATCTCTCCCATTTAATGAACACACAAACCCTTGAAAGTACCAAACCAATTAATTTCTACCCAACATGTCCTCCGAGTAGTCTATACTCATGAATGGTACCCATCCCACCAAACCCAATTTTTTACTTGGTGGTATAATTCAATGTCCCCCAACTCCAACACCAGCAGCCAAGTCTAAACCAATAATTCCATAATATGCATCATAAACTCACTCGATCTTTTCCATGATAGGTTATCAAACCCAGAAAATCATATAAAATAAAAAATCCATTTATGCATTTTATCAAATACATTTTGGAAAACAACCAAAATATATATTTTCAATGTTACACAACATGAGGTTTTCCATAATAGAATATCCCAAAATTCTATATTTGTAAAATAACATTTAAATTTTAGAAAATCACGCCCTTAAAATTATAGAAAGAGTATAATGGGTTAGAAGCCACCTATTTCAACACTTTCATCTTGAAGAATCACTTCATGATCTGATCAATATGGGTTCATCCTCCCTTTACTTCAATGGATCCCATGGAATATCCATCAATCCCCACCCCAAAATAATAATCCAGGTGAGATATTCCTAGTCTAGGGTTCCTCTCAAAATAAAATGAGGGAATCCCAAAGGATAAGAAGAAACAAAACCCTTACTTTTTATTTCCTAGGTCTAACACCCAAAGATCCATTAAATTTGACCTCCATATCAAAGAGAATACCCAAAATCACCCAGTGGAACCATGGAATTTGAGAGCCCTAGAAACATGAAGAAATGGGTTTTGGGGGAGAGTAATTGGGTATTAAAAACAATTTTCAAATATAATTAATTACATCACAGAGTTGGGCCACATAGTTTTTCAAGTCATGTTACCACCACATAGATTGTCACTATCGTGAAAAATCCAAAAGTCACATTGTTACCGCACAGTTTACTCAAACTGTCCACCTTCATTAAGGACCCTTTTTACAACTTTTGTAGTCACCATGGGAATTAAAATAGTTTCACCTAATCATGTGACAACTGTGCACCCTCTAGAACCCCTCCAAAACATCCTGAAGTCTTCCAAAAACTCACATACCAAACACCCAACCTTTCATGACTAACAAATAAACAAAAATATTGGTAAATACAAAAAATCGTGGGTGTTTCATACTATTTGAGGTTGTTTGTTAAAAATTCATTAAACCCTTATGAAAATAATATCATTATCAAGGGTTAAGAGTAGGTGAATAATAAAATCATATGGATTTAAATTTTTAATAACTTATTCCCACCATGAAAACTCCGTCATTATATCACCATCAAATAAGATTATGTGAGAATAAGTGATTCTTATTATATCTCAGACAATGTTATGTGATAATAAGTGATTCTTATTATATTTTAAGGCTAGGACTCATTGATGTTTCTCTTGGCTATGTAATAATGAACTAAAAATGTTTATACTAAGGAAAATCATATAGCATAACGGTTTTCCTCAAAAAGCATTAAGACACTTGTTGCATCAATTTTTCAATTTTCAGTTATAATTATTGCCAAGGGTTATGTATAAACAGTTAATAAAATATTATTTCTGTTTAAGACTATATGGTGGATTCCCTACTCACATTCCAAGTGAATTTCAACAACAAAGAACAAGACTCACAAGTGATCATAGAGTTAACACAAATTGAAAAAAATTAAAACAAAATAAAAAATTAAAGATATTTCATTTATTATTTATAAACAATACATATAGAAAAGTTAACCTTATTTATAAAAATGTCTTTGAAAATTATTCATTCATGTCATTAATATATAAATTGTATTAATTGTTATTTTAGGGAAATTAAAGGCATACATTTTGTAGTTATATCTTGGGAATCAATCAATGAATCAATACCACGTACCATTTCAAATGAAGATATATAATGACGGTCAAAAATAACATGGAATCCGATAGATATCATTAAACCTCAATTATATGACCCAAGGAGTGAATTTACATGATAAAAATTGTGAAAAAAAATTAAATCCAAAATAAAACTAAATCTATTAATATCATAAATTACTTAATAAATATAAAAACATAAATATCTAATTAAATTTAGGGAAAACAACTCCAAAATACTTTTACCATCTAAAAAATAAAAGTCAAAACAAACCTTAATCACCTCCAACCAAAAATATGATGATCATTTTGCAAAATAAAACCCATACGGTCTTTCTGTAAGCAATAGAGGAAGAAACCCTACTATTTTAGCTGAAAAAAAACATACTCAAGTGTAATTCACTCTATAATCCCCAACTAAGATAACGAAAATCAATGATTTTTTTTTGAAAAATAAGGGGATAAAGGGATTCGTACCATGTAATTAGGTATGAAAAAAAACCATAGATCAACATGGAAATAAAATTAAAAAGAAGGTGAGGATAGAAGGATATCAATTTGATATAGAGGGAGATCCAAAAAATATTGGGTGATTTGAATTTTTAAGTAGAAGGATATGTGAGGAAATAGGGTGTGAGGGTAAAAATTCCAAAACACTCTAACTATTAAAAACTTATATGCTTTTGATCGAGTACCCATTATCACCTGTAGATGTCACCCCTTCATAGGTACATGAAACCTCAAAAACTCCTCATGATCCAAAAAACTCATTCAAAAAATTATAAGAATTCATCATTAAAACCCCTAAAATATATCTAAAAACTAAAATGTAAATCTATCACTCAATTATATGTATAAATTCAAATTAACATATATGTGATACATCCAAAAAGCAATACCCGAGGCCTTAAATCACTATATCCAACACAAGAGGGAATATTGATGTCATAAAAAATAATTAAGGTATAAACTAAAAATCCATACGGGATGAAAATGGACCATCAATTCATCATAATTTATGGGATAATATAAAGTTATACATTTAATACACTAAATTTTTGACACATAGGAGAAGATAGAGAAAAAAATACTAAACAATAATATAGATTTAAAAAAGAAACCATAATGAACAAAGTAAGGTATAAAATATAAATACATTATTGAGAAAAAGGGATTATAAATTAAACATAAATTATGGTACAACAATAATTTATAAATTCAATACCATGAATTTGAGACATAAAATAGATGATAGAGAAATAATACTTAAAAATAATGGATATTTGAAATAAACCCCTTACCTCATGTCCATGATACATTTAGACACACTGCTATCATCCAGAATAAAAAAATATAATTATTAATTACTTGATTCATATCCTTTTTCAGTATTTATATTCCTTTTCATTCAATTATTATCATTTATCCTTAAGCAATTAGATTAATTTTCCTGACTTCATATGATTTGAGGTAGTTTATTTCATCATTCCAAAACCACTTTGATGTAAATGAAATGGTCAAAATCCACAATCTAATAGATCTATAATACCCATATGTATCCATGTGTATGTTTAATATCATTCCATATGTTATGGAGTTCAATAGGTCAAGAAATTTTTAGAATTGATATAATCTTCCTTAGTAAGCCTATTTTAGAAATGAAAAAATAACAATGATTTCTTACATTTAAGATCATTTTTTATCAAATATAAGATCTTTTACAAGAATAAAATTATCTTTTATTAGGTAAACATAATATTAAAAAAGTATGAAGTATATTAATTCATAATAATCCCTTATAAAAAGGGGGATTAGCTCATTCGGTAAGTCATTGGCCACTGTGATATCATCAAAGCTTATCCCTTTGTTATTGATCCCATCAGTAAGGAAATTGGATTCTTGTTATGTTTGTGTGATAAAATGATTCATGCTTGAGAGAACATATAATAATTTGATCCACCTTCTTGTAATCTTCAATGAGATATTCACTTGGACAATTCTCACAGCATGCAGAATGGAAGTATAATCACACCCAATCCAATGTTTTTTCCCTCATTCTATCATTTCCATTTCAACCACATTAATCAAGCAAAAAATTTACACCTTCAAGGTAGAATAAATTCCCCATGGACTATAAATATAGTCAATTATATCCCTATTCAGATCCATGAAGATATCCCCAAAACCCAAGAGTCCAAGGTTGCCTCTGGAGGACCCATCAGAATTGTATTTAATCCATCCAATAAGTGGAGAAATACATATGATTTCCAAAGATCCTTGTGTTTGAGGGAAGTTACCATCCATTATAATATATTTGATAATAGATAGTTTGTGTACCATGTTATTACGCTGGCCATGTTGTAGTGTATTGGCATTCCTCACATCCATTGTGATATGAGAAAGAGATGTTTAAATACTAAAGGGGTCATGATGGGAAATAATTGGTAATATACCATCATGAATATACAGAAAATGTTGATAATTTCAGGAATATAAAATAATGACATTATATTTTAAAGTTTTTTAAAAGACTTTATAGTAAGGAAATCTAAAATTGGAAATGAAAGGATATAATTAAGAAACAAATTTTTTGAAATGGGTAGGGGCTAGAAAAAATAGATGGATAAGAGTAAATAGGTGATAACTCATCAATAATGGATCAAAAATATATTAATAATATTGTAATATAACCATGGAATAGAATGAATATGTTTTTTAAAATATTTTCTAAGTAAAATTTTCTCAAATAATAAACGGAAAAGTGACTTGGAAACCTTACCTTTCACTTTAGGATACCTCCTTTAGAGGGAGGATAAAACCCTCTGAAGAGGTTATTTTTTCTTCAATAGGGGAAAAATGATTTTTTAGGGGTGTTATAGAGGTATGGGTTATGTTCATTGTAAATTGAAGGAATTTTGGATGTGCGGATAAATTGGTGTGGGAGGAAAGTTTATATTACCATGGGGGAGGGGTATTTTAAGGTAAAGTATTTATTATCTTATAATTTAGGCTAAATTTTATGAATAGATTTGAATCCTAGGAATTTTATTGGTTTATGAGAAATAAATTTGTTTTATTGTAATTCAATTCAATAAAAAACTAAATGGAATCAAGGAAACACTTACATAAAAGCAAAAAAATTTAAAAATGTTTTTTATTATAATAAAATATATCGTACACTTAAAATTTTAATATATGGATTTATAAATTCATAATTTTATTATTAAATTCATTATATTTCACATTAAATACATTTTAATTAGTGAAAATGGTTTTATTATTATTTTTAGTCAAATTTATATCTTGATGATCTCAAAAATATTATAGTATTCATAAAGAGTGTATATTAACTATTAAACCAAAAATTAACTTTCTAAAAATCTCGAAACATCAACTTAAGATAATTTCAATGTTTTTGTCACAAAAATGATGCCCCTTTTATAAAATTAAAATTCTAGACAATATAAATTTAACTTTTAAAAAAAATAATTAATATATATAATAATAATTTTATCTAGAGAAAATATTATATTTTTTCAATGAGTTATTACATTTCCTTTGGTTAAAATTCCATAATTTTTATAAGAGTCATAATTAATTAAATTTGCATCAAAAAATTAATATATATTTTATAAATTTCATCTTCCAATTATGTGAAATTTATCATTAAATTAAATATTTATGAAAAATTATTGATTCAATGAACATTATATATAATAGTTACAATGTTATGCCAGTGGCCATGTAACTATATGAATAACTAAATTATATAATTTTAATGTATATTTTGAGATACTAAGAAATATATTGAAGAAAATTTGTGATTTTTTTAACAAAGTTTTTTATTTTTTGACAACTAACCTTTTTTTAAAATAATCTGTATCGGAATATGTTGAGTGAGACCAAAAGGTTTGGAAGTAATATAACTTCCAAGTATTAAATCTAACAATTCTTTGTTGTTCATTTAGTTCTCATAAATCATGAAGAAGTTTTGATACAAGATAGAGTTGGTGGAAGAGATGAGAATATGGTGTAAAGTATTCTGGTTGTTTCTCATCAGTGTGAGGAACACCAGACACAGAAGGATGCAGAGCATCGGTATGAGAATCATCATTATGATGTTATGAGAAGGTTAGAAGAATTATATTACTGAGTAATGAAGTCATAATTTTGATAAAGAGTTTTGAAAGAAGATAATGAAGTTAGAAGTTATAAATTTTTCATACTTTTATCTAAATCATATGATACATTACCAATCTTGGTGTTCTCATAAATCATGAAAACTCTCATGATAAAATCTTTTGATGAAATTGAGAAATCATAATGATTGTATCGGTTCCATAGATCAAGAAAAGGTTTTCATCGAATCCATAAATACAGGGCAAGGAAGATTTCAAAAGTCCAAATGAGTTATATCTGATGAGATTTGAAGAATTTTGAATTTTCCTAGTAGAGTTTCCATAATAATGAGAATTCCATCATAATGAGAATTATATTGTAGTGATAATTACATCAAAATGATTATTATATCTTTATGAGTATTCCATTGGGCTGACTCTGAGAAGGAAAGTCAATCAGACTAACTCTGATGAAGATAGTTATATCGTAATGAGATGAGGATAATTAGATCATAATGAGTAAAGAAGTATCATCATAATGAAGTTGAGGAAGTTTCATCAGACTAAAGCTAATTAAGTCATATCTAACTGAAGAAAATATAGTATTTTTGAGAAGACTGGTTTCCAAGAAATATTGAGAAGTTTTGAAGAAATAAAAGTTTAAGTTTAAATGTGATTTTTTTTTATTTTTCATATTTGGGTAAGAGGAAAAAGTTTTTTAGTTTCCTGCCTTTTCTATTCTAAGTTTCTTACAAATAGAAGAATAGTATATTCATACTTTGAAATAATGTTATGGAAAAGGCAGAGCGCTGCATAATTCTTATCAAGATTTTCTTTCTAGACTAAGATATCACATGAAGGTTGAACACCTAAAAGTTTTGTTTAACGGACTAAGGAACATCATATTGAGAATCTGATCAGATTTTTAGTTTTTATAGATTAATAATGGGTTCATCATACTAAGTCCATTAGACTGAGGAAGTTTGGATTGAGTTTTGGAGATTTTCTGAGAACTTTAAGTTTTTTATACATAAAGAATATAATGTTTCTTCAGGGACAGAATGATAAAGGGAGCATCATATTGAGTTGATTTTATTAAGTTAATTGGACAGAGTTCATTGTACTCAAGGCCATCAAACTCAAGGTCATCTGACCCAAGAACTTTTGTGATGCAGATTGAACAAATTGCTTATTCTTTTATTTTCACTAAATTGTTTTGTAATAATATTTTTAAACTATATAGGTTTAGTATAATCATTAATAATGGGATATATAAGGTGTCTAATGGGATTTGAGATAAGTTTTATTCACCTCTTCATAATAGTTAATTTTCATAGACTAACAGTAGTGGATATGACAAGAATGTAGGTTCTCACACTGAGGTTGGACCATGTAAATCTCACGTTCCCTACCTTATTTTCTATTTTTTCAAGCATAATTATTTATAAAAAAATTATAAAGATATGAAATATAAAAAGCTTCATGGTCTAATATTTAAAAAATATTGAAACTTATAAAAAATGAACAACTGATTCAACCCCCCCCCCCCACCCAGTTTTTATTTGATCCTTTGGAACTTCAATTGGTATCTGAGGGAAGGTTCCCTTGTTTAATATTAATCATGGATAATATCAATTCTATAAATAGTAGAGTAATTCCTACATTTTATGGAAAAAATTATTATGGATGGAAAAATAGGATGATTCATTATCTCTTATCTCTTGGCCTGGAAGTTGTTGATGCTGCTATAATTGGTTTTCCACCTATTGAGAAAGATGCCACGATGACTTTTGATGATAAGATAAATATTAATATTGATTCAAAATCTAGAAATTTTATATTTATTTCATTATCATAAAATGTTTATATGAAGGTGATGGGACCCAAAACTTCAAAGAGTATGTGGGACAAACGGGAAAGTATTTTTTAAGGGAATAATAAAGTAAAGGGAACATAGCTACATATTTGGTGTATTAAGTATGCAGACATCAGAATGAGAGAATGAGAAGCTATTCATGAATAATTCACCAGATTAATTGAAATTTTTTTCATCACTATAGGATTCATAGATTTCCTAAAAGATTCTATAATTATGAAGAAACTTATGACAAACTTTCTGGAGAATTTTGGTTCCAAAATTTTCTTTATAGAAGATATGGATGATTTATCACTTGATGAATTTCATAAATTTATTTTTTTATTATCAAATGAGTAAAGATATAATGTACCAAAAGAAGATCAAAAGTTGAAATGGATTTTGATTCCCTAAGAAAAATTAAAATACAAGATTTTGAAGATGTTGATCCTTGTGTCCCTGATGATAAAGAGGATAATGAGTTGAATGAAAAAATCATGTCTCTTATATCAAATAACTATCAATGAGGAATAGGAAAGTGTGGAGGTAAACATCATATCAAATTTTTTGAGTGTGGAGGAATCTAAAACTTTTCTATGAATTTTCCTAAGAAAAAAGTTAGAGAATATCGACATGATTCTCATGAAAAAACTTTGATGGAAGAAGTGAAATAAAAGTTATAAAGAAGAAAATTCATCCAACAAATCAAAAAAAATATTGGGAAAAAGAGAAGTATGTTGAGTAAGAAAGATGAATCAGACTCAACATACAATAATTATTTGGAAGATGAAAGTATAGAAAAATTTAAAACCTTCATTGAAAAAGATGAGGAAACAAAAGATTCCTTAGATAATGAAGAATGTAGTGAAGAATAATATAGTGAGTATCAACTCAGAACAGAACTTGTTGCATATCTTGAAAAAAACAAGACTCTCAAGAAAGAAATTAGAGTAATAAATAAATATTTTGAAGAATTTGATAGAGGATAAAAATATTTCATCAAGGAGGAAGAATAAAACCAGGAGGTACTATGTTAAAACATAGAATTACTGAATAGGGAAAGAAGGATGAAGATATCAGTAAGAAGAGGGAATCAAAGGAAGAGGGAGTTGAAAAGTTTCAATCAAAACTTTTTGACTCTGAAAGTATCTTGAGGAATATGGATGGAAACTTTACCAAATATTAGGAAGTAAAATCTGATACTTCTAAACTTGCTGAGAAGGATCAAAATAAGAATTTGGGGAAATCCCCACTCACTAAAAATAAATTTTAATCTGATTCTTTTAATATTTCAGGTTTTGGAAAAGGTTTTGGGAATTCTTGGGTAGAGAAAGAATAAGAGAAAGATATCACATCTAAAAAAGTTAAAAACTCACTCAGAAGGAAAGATTCTCCATGTCCTGAGTATGATAGAGCATAATGAAGTTATCAACATTAACAAAGTTTCTATAGAGAAAGAACTTTCTTCAATAGAAAATTAGGATTGGATAGCTATTACTAGTTTTTTGGAATCTATGGGAATAAAGGTTATAATTTTTTTCATAACTTTTCACTTCCAAAAATAAAGTTTCCACAAATAGAAATCAACATTGGGAGAAGGATGAGTAACTTTCCTAACTCACGGGAAGTTAGAAAAGGAAAAAAACTCAAGATGTTAGAAACTTTCCATTAAAAATCAATTTTAATCTATTTAAGAAGTTTTCAGAGGATGTCATAAGGATGGCCATCATAACAAAATATGCATGACACTCATTCTAGAATAGGTTACATATGGTATAAAAGAAAAGGAAGATGGAAAGAAGAAAATTGAGGAAAGGTCCTTTTATTATTGAGATATATTTGAAAGCAAGTAAAAGGAACAAACCATAAATACTTGATAGTGGTTTTATTCACTTATGAAAAGTGATATAAAAATCTTGAAACATGTTCAAAGTAAATATTGAGGAGAAATTGTCTTTGGGTATGATAGTTCTCTAAAAATAAAAGGAATCAGAATGGCTAAAATTGAAGCAAAAAAGTTTAAATCTAAGGATTTTTTTTGATGGAATAAAACATAGCTTAGTGTAAGTCAACTTTGTGATGATGGAAAATAAGTTATATTTTGAAAATATTCATGTGTTATCAAAAGAGTGGAAGGTAGAAAATTTATTACAAAATGAGAAAGAACCAGTGGGAATATCTTACAAATAGGAGAATTTAACAACTCCTGTTATTTAAGTGATGAAGATGAAAATAAGTTTTGGCACCAAAGACTTGGACACCTTGGGCATAAAAACATGAACAAAATTTCAAAAGTATATGTTTTTCGAAAAATTCTAGAATTTAAAAGAATAGAATAATATGTTTTTGAAACTTGTCATAAAGGTAACATTACTAATAAAATTCATAAGAGGATTGAGATTCAATATACCAGACCTCTTGAACTTATTCATTTCAATTTATGTGGGATGATGAGACATAAATCAAAAAAAGGTGATTTGTACTTTATCAATTTTATTAATGATTTCACTCAGCTGATAAACATCATGTTTATGAAAAATAATTCAGAGGTTGTGGAAATATTCAGGTTTTTTAGAAAAGAAGTTGAAAAAGAAATTGGGGTTTATATAAATAAATTGAGAATGGATAATGGTACCGAATTCATAAGAAATACTTTTGAAACTTATCTGATAAATAATGGTATCAAACATTATTATAGTACTCCCAATACTCCACAAAAAATAGAGTAGTAGAAAGAAAGAATATATGTTTTTTGGAAATGGAAAGAAGTATGTCATGATAATACAAACTTTCAAAGTTCTATTGGAAAGAAGATGTCAGTATTGTTGTACATATTCAAAATAGATTCTTGTTGAGACCAGAAACTAGAATTACTTCTTATGAAATATGGTATAATAAAAAACATTCATTGAATTACTGTAATGGTTTTGGAATCCCATGTTTACTAAAAATAAAAAATCGAGATCTGGGAAAGTTTGATGAAAAAGATGAGGTAGTAATTTTTATGGATTATTCACCCAATGGAAGAAGATACAAATGTTTTAAAAAACTCTTACAAAGTTCGGTGGGCTCATATGATATAAAAGTAATTGAAAATCAAAATTCCATTACAAAATTTGTTCAGAATGATGAGGAGGATAAGTTGGATATTTTCAATTATGGGGAATGTAAGTCAAAATATCCTTACCAAGATTCAAGAGAATCATGTGATGAGGTGGAAGAACCCAATTATTTCTTAAGATAAAGATCATTTACATTCCATTAATTCTCAGTTTTAATGTTTAAATATGGCTTCATATGAATTCTCTTTGAGTTCATAGAGGTTTCAGGGGTTTCCAAGGTTGATTCCAAGCCCGAACCCCAACTTTTGGGTTGAAAATGGTCTGGCACATAGTTAGAATAAACCATGTGTGGCAGGCCATACGGTCTATCTAATCATGTGAGACCTGAGCATAGAGAAAGATGAGGCCACATGGTTTATATAAACCCAGATAAATGGGGCACACAACTGTGTGGAAATGTATGTAATTTTGATAGTGGAGTTTTGCACAGTTTGCGCACAGTTAGTCAAACCATGCGGGACACCCCTCCCTACTACTAAGCATACACGGTTGGCGCATGGTTTGGCCAATCATACAGAAAAACCGTGCGACTATATAAATTGTCTGGAATTAAAAAAATCCCCTAATTAAATATATTTTTAACCTAAATCTCTCATTCTCCTCTTGCACAACAACTTCTTTATTTGGGATCCCTCCCTGGTCACTATTCTTGGAATTGAATGATCTCCTCCGTTCGATCTCAGTTTCAAGCGCCGCTCATCTCGTTCGATCCACAACAGTGAGTTATCATTTCCTTGTTATTTATTCCTCATTTTATTTGGTATCAGTTGCACCATTTAGGTGCAGGGTAATTTTCCCGATTCTCAGGTTCTTCATTCGTTCGTCGATTTTCCCCAAATAAAATTCAATTCAGGAGCTAATATTGGATGATCTATCAACTACAGACCTATGGAATGTGATCTCATGCATTTAATTAAAATTATTAGTGTTTATATATGTCGTTATGTCACATTCCAAATTCTCGGGTAGTGCCTTGAAATGAATTTAATCCCTTGAATTGAATTGATAGGTATAGCCTATTCAATTATTAGGGCCCATTAATAAATGTTAAATGGTTAAGAACCATGAGTGGAACCACCCCTTTCGGTGTGTTGTGTATTAAAATGGACATTATGATGGCATGTGAATTTTTTTACCTTTGATATGTGCCTATTTACCCCTTTCCTTGGGATGTGAATTGATGAATTTAATTTGGAATTGATATAAGATTTGAATTTCAATATCAATTGTTAATCAAATTGATAAAGAATAGGTAATGGATTCCATGTACCTAGAAAATGCCTTGTATTGGTTTTTTATGAATGAAATTCTTGTTATAATGAAATTCCCATGTTAGTAAAAAACTAAAGGCTAAGACTTCAAAGCTTAGCCTAAGCTTTTAGACACCTTTAAGGTGAGGTGTAAATGAATTGTTCTTGGTGTTGACCTTGGAATAGTAAAATTAAATGATTAAATGATATTGATAAAATGTTATTGAATTGTATTAAATGATTATATGCCTTAGGTGACACATGGATTCAAATAATGAATTCCATGGATGGACTCAATTGTCTTGTACCTTATTTATACTCGAGTGACACTTGGAATACTTATATTAACCGCCAAGGACGGACTCAAAGGGGATGATTGTTATATATCGATTGATACATGGAATTAATTATGAATTTACAAGGACAAACACAAATTTCATTTGATCATTGAGGTCATGGGTGATACTTGGGCTCCCTTAGTGGACTGTTAAGGATGGACTCAAATGGCAGGGACTTTATAACACACCAAGAGTGATACCTGGGTTCTTGTGAGGATCGTCATGGATGAGATTGTATGGTGTTAATTTATATTATACCTAGATAAATACCTGGATTCCAAATTAGTAATTTCAGGAATGATGTCAAGTTCATAAATGAATAGAGAATGAAATGAGTTATATAATGCATCTTTCAAGACAAAGAACAAACTTGGAGTCAATCTTTGTTCGTACTTTATGGATGGCGTGTTTAGGCATCATTTGTTTACCTAATTTTATGGGGGACGCCAGGCTACACGAAGGGTCTCAACACTTATAAATTAAATCTAATTGAATCATTAATGGTTTTGGTTATAAAATGAAAACCTAGACTTTATATGATGTTTACTTTCAGTACTACCTTGCTTATTCTATTATTCCTAGAACTTTGTTATATATATTCACAAAGTGGATGACACTTGATCTTGGGTGGTTGCCTACTAGGATCATGTATCACACCCTATTTGGGGAACCTTTACGTACCCAATCATACTATATGATTGCAGTTATGGATAAGGGAAAATTACATAATATAGATTCTTGATTGTTTCTTAGGAGCAGGGGAGCATGGGACCGAGCCGAGGCTCGCGATGCTAATTGGTATACTTTTTGGACTTTTTTATTTTTGATACATGTATTGTATTTCACTATTGGGTACCTGTTTTGGATATTTTATTAGATACATATAACATGTATCATCATTAAAGTATACAAGATTCCTTTGGTATTGTTATCTATTCCTGATGATTATCTATTGTCTAACTGTTATTACTAATTCTGCTACTTATCTACTATTGATATTTCATTATGTTCTACTCTAGTGAGAGGGAATAGTCTCCCCAAATACACACCCTAGGTTCTCGCTACTAGTCAGTAGACTATGTCATTTGGGGAGATGTGCTTGAGGCCATGTGGAAAACGGGATCGAGGAAACTTTCAGCAGCATTCGGTTCTAGGATGTAACAAAGTGGTATCATAGGAAGAATTTTCTTTTCTAGATTATTATTTGGAGACAATATAAATGGATAGAAAGAAATTATAATTTGGTAATGAGTTGTGCCTAGGAGTAGCTACCCTATGTAAAGGGAAAAATCCCAATTTCCTTGAATTAAATTGTTGTTTTGTAGATTTTGACTATTATAGTTGATTTGATTCCATCAATGGGTTATGAACATGAATTGCGATGTCATTATTAATATGATTATGGGTTCTATTTTTTTCAACCTTATGAGATGAGGGAATTCCATTTCATGCATCATGTTAGGCACTTTACATGAATTGTATGAAATTCATTATGTCATACCGTTTAGGATGCATTACTTATTGCATGTTGTTATTGTAGGTGTCAAGATAGTTATACATGTTATTGTGATAGAATTTATGGAGATGGTTATGGTGTGAATTTGATGGATTACAGACATTGGTTATAGAGGAGTATAGTCCCTCATGAATCGAAATTTGGTGAAGCATTGGTTCAAACTTTTAAAATGAATTGATATATATAAGTGTCAAATGAGAATGAATTAAAATGAAAATGAATATGTGAATTCAAGTGATAATTAAAATGAAAATTTAAACTATTAATAAAGAGAACTTGACCCAGACCCGACCATAGTCATGGGTAGTATATCTTGCTTATATATGATATTTACATCACCCAGTCCTGACTCTAGGAGCTGGCTTGTAGAGACCCAATCATAAAGTACATGGAAATTTCATTTATTTTACATAATACTTAATACATGACACAAAAAAATTCTCAAAGACCGTACTGGTTTAGTGTCTTTGGAAATATGGAACATAATCTTCTAATCATGGTGAAAGATCTTTAACATCTCCCATAAAGATATTCCCCTTTTGTTTTCCTACCTAAAACCTATCTTTATATCCTGGAGAAAAGAAAACATAGAAACGGTGAGCTCAAATGCTCAGTAAGGATAAACATTGAGAAAATAAAACAAACCATAAACATTTTAAAGTAAAAACAAGGACATAAAGTTTAATCATAAAAATCTTGAGTCATTAAATAAATCATGGCCGTACATAAGATAAATATCATAAAGGAATATTAATAATGATAAAATAGAATGGTAATAAAACATGGAATTATGTCAAACCATTAAGCACGTCATATGATTTCCATAGTAGCCAAGGAATTGCTTCTAAGACCACCATAGTGGACGAAGTCCATTACTGAACCGGGTTTACTTGTCATTCCATCCCTGTATTACTGAACCAGATTTACCATCCATTCTAGCCATGTCTATCTCATGAGATATAAATCATTACCCAATGAATTGTAGGGAGATATAGGTCCCACTAATATCAAAATTAAAATCATTCTTACATGTTCCACAAAAACATAAATCATTCATCATAGCATAAACCATGAAATAAAATGAGTTTCTTAAACATCATTCCATCATAAAATATTCCATATAAAACACCATTTCATCATTAACACAATAAAATCAGAGTAATAATTGGGATAGAAACATAAAAATATTTAAATAGTGTCATATTATATGGAAAATAATTTTGATAAACCACATGAACTTAGTTCTTGATGAAAATATCCTTTTTTCTTCAAAAACATTTTCTTTTCTCAAAATGTCTTGCAATTTTAAAAGAAAAGAATTTAATTGAAAATAAACATGAAAACTTGTAAAATAAGCTTCATGGAAATAATTATTTATGAAAGCATAAAAATCTTTTCATTTCGTATAAGTTAAGAAAAACATTAACCTCGTACTTTTTCCAGAAATGTCAAAAAGTAACTTGTATGGTAAATAATAGAACGATTTCTTCCATACCATGTAGTAAAAGCCAACAATGGATAAAAATGACTTTAAAAATACATATTACAATAGAAAAAATTTTATGAAAACATTTTTAGAAAACATGGACATGGATGATAAATATATTCACAGTGAATACTTACACATAAACAATCTCAGATAAAAATGAGATTGAAAAAATTATCTCATACCTTAGGTATGATTTCTTCAATATGTTCCTCAAACTCCATTATAGTGGGTTTAAACATATTATTAACTTATAACATAACCATAATAATATTTATGATATCTTATATGATTCACTTACAACTTTATATTACCTGTTCATTTGTTAATTCACTGTTAAAGCAACGTTTTGGGTAATTATCGTTTTATTTATCGTACAGGTTTGGACTTTTTATTCTTGATATTATTACATAAATCATGATTTATATACTTATAGAATGTAATACATGATTTATATATCATATATATTCAGTATATAAATAAATATAATAGACATATAAATGGAATGGAATACACCGTTCATGGAGACGGTAGGTCGTACGTAAGCATGAACGTTATTTTCGTTTCCTAATTAAATTGAATGGAAGTAAGTAAAAGAAATATATATATATGTATATATACATAAATATAGTAGTAGTATTATTTCATATATTTCGTGATTATTTTTTATATATACTTTATAATTGTTCTTGAATGATTAATGTGGAAAATGAATCTCATCGCGTCATGGAGACGGTATGTCGTACGTACGCACGAGTGATGATATCATTCCCAAAATATTTGAACGGTATTGAATTGGATGGTGTATAATATCTCATAATTAGTATCATGTTATAATAATAATATATAGTTATTATTTCAACCATTATACCCATCCAAGTATGGCGGTGGTGAGAAACAGATTACACCACGGCGTGAAGACGGTAAGACGTGTGTACTCACGTGCGGTGATTTCATTTTTCGTAGGATGGATAGAAGGTGAAATAGGGTTGTTTAATATTTATAATAAAATATTATTATATTAGTTATACTGATGTTATTACATTATAATGAAACAAATAAACAAGATGAAGTAGAAGAAGAAAGAAATTTGAAATAATCAGTGGAAGAGATTACCTCTCCCTCAAAATGCCTCCTTTAAATTTCATATTTGGTCACTAGAGTTGGTCTTTTGAGAATACCAGAACCTCTAGAATGTAACTAGGGAAGTTGATAAGAGAAATTTGAATAGTTTTTTCGATCTTGAAGGCTCAAAATGGATTGAAGAGTAGAGGGAGGAGGTTCCCTTTTATAAAATAGGAGAGGGGCACTTTAGGAAAATCTTCAAAATATTAATTTATTATAAATTGAATTTCGACTACTAATTTTACAAAACTTATTTAATTGGAATATAATATTATTTTGGTTTGAATACCCATCATCCAATAATTTTTAGACAAGTTTTGAATATTTTTGTATCCTTATCTTTCTAGTTTAACCTTTATTTAACCAATTTTAATCTTACTGTGATATCATGTTATTAAAACCTTGTGGGTTAGTGTAATTACCATATCATGTCAAAATAACCAAAAACGTTATTCATGACATATTTGGACTTATATTAACCGTTTGGAGGAAACTTATATTTTTATAAATTTAATACCATTTAATAAACTATTTTATGTTTTAAGTTATGAATTGTGTCAATTTTGGACTCTATTCATTCTTGACATTTTAAAAATTCATAAAAAATTTATTACTTATAAAATAATGAATTAAATCAAAGATAATATTCAATTTTATCCATAAAATTATTGTATGACATCAAAATAACCAAATTATATTTGTTTTATTATTTATAAATTCATTTATTTGAATCTTTCATTAATGAGGTAATCGCTACATCATATTTGTGTCATTAATAAAACTATTTATATAATATCTAAAAATTATAAATAAAATACCATGATGTATTAAATATTTTTATATTTCTAATGAATATTTATAAGAATATAGATCAGTTATATAACCCTATATTAAAATCTATTTAGTAAAAGATATATGTTCAGGTTATAATTATCTTTACTTTAAATTAATTCTTATAAAATGTCATTTTCACTTTCAGTTGAATCCATGGGGTCCAAAAATCGACCCAAGGGTGCCCAGTTTTGGAATTATCTCATCCAATAGAATTAGTACAAGTTTTGGGGTAGTTTTATAGTATTAAATTTTTATTTTTTTACCTTTATTTACCAGATTTACCCTTTAACCATGGTAAATAAAATAATTACAGAAGTTATTATTCATAATGTCCAAAAATAAAAGGTAACTATTCAAACAATTTTGAACTTATGATTCCAAATATGTAATAAATTTTTCCAAATTCAAAACACAAAATTTTCAGTAATTAATTTAAAATTATTCCCTTTATTGAAATGAGAAAAATGGTTTTAAATGTTAAAGCATTGCCAGAGATTGAAATGATTTTACCTATGAATTAAATGTAAAATTAATTATAATGACAAAAATTATAATATATTTTAAACATATATTCTATTTATACTTTAAAACCATTAAATATTATAATTTAACCATATAAATTATCTCAATGAAAAAGTTGTTTTTAATTAAAATTTAGTGTATTTTTACTATTTATCAAAATTTGAATGTTTTGAGAAAAATATAAAAAATGTATCCAAAGTAAATTTTTATGTCCATATTCCAAATAAGAAGTTTATTTTTTTCAATTTTAATTTATAAATGTGACAAAAACAATATTTAAAGTTGGTGCACCATCAAAAGGCGGAAAACTATATTTTTTAAAAAAATCTTATTTTATCCAAAAATTGGATTTTGTTCTCACACCATGTTCTAGAAAATGTTTATGAAAAATGATAATGTTATATAAAATTCGATATGTGGTTAATAATATTCATAATGGCTAGTTTATATCCCGTTAAATATTAATATTTTAATAATATAATGTTGTTTAGTGAAACTCAGTATCTCATACAATGCTAGCTATCGAGGAAGGTCTCTCTTGCGTGCAACACAAGCCAAGTCATTGTTTTGTGTAGTGAAATATTCCATTGGTGTTTCATATAATATAATCCAAACTTATATCATTTTTACATTGATCAAAATCTATACTCAGTGTTGTGTGAAATGAATTATATCAAAAAAACATGAAATTACGTGAAGCATAAGCCAAGAATATTGTCGCATATACTGAAAGCTAATACGGTGTTGTGTATAGCACAGTATAATCTTGGTGTAGCGTAAAATAGAAGACATAAAAGAAATTAAAAATAATCTATTTCATAAATTCTCAGGGTGTTACATTCTACCCCCCTTAAAATGAATTTCGCCCTCGGAATTCATCAGGTTTATAAATGGTTTTCAACATGAAAGTTACTTTCATAGAAACTCACATCGTAAAAAGGCATACTAAAAGTTAATTTTAAAAAAGGAATGTTAGAAACATAACGGTTACCCAAATTAACTCATCACTGGGTTTCCACATATGAGAACATATGTGGGAAGTGAAAACATGGATATGGAAGAGAAATCTAATGATCAAGTTCTGATGGATAGTGATAGAGAACAAGGTTGGAGAAAGTTAACTACCAGAAAGCCATAAATATATGATAATTTAAAGGACCATATGATTCATTAGATAATAAGTTACTAGGATAAAATTTATTTTTTTCAAATTTCTTTCCCTAAAGTTGATAATTTTGCATGAGAATAAATACTTACTAGATTTTGGTACAATATCAACATTGTTCATGCCATGAAAAATTTCTGCTTCATATCTTATTTAAATAAATGAAGTCGAATTTTTCATTCTTGAAGTGTTATTAGATAATGTGATAGAATGATAGGTCATTATATCTGTCTCTATCACAAAATGTTTATCACAAGTTATTAAATATACATAAGTCTATCTATGGTGAGATTAATCATATATGGTTCCAAAAATGGACTTATACTTCAACTATCATACTGCTCCAATAAATTAAAACTAATTTATACTAACCAGGGAATTCTCGTAGTCCCATGGTAGGAAATAAAGGCCTATCTCACTTCAGTTGTGGGTTCGATTCCCATAGCCTTGTCTGATGCGACGGGTTGTCTCCCATCTCACGGGTTGTCCTTTTTCTAAAACTATACTATTATAACATTCCATAAATAATATAAAAATGATTTTATCCTTAAATAATACTATCTAATGTCCAACATAATCCATTCCAACCTTTAGGCTTATCCAAAATACTTTTTTCCAATCTCATAGTACAAAAAACATGAAATGTCATATAACAATCATGTGAATACCATCATTTATCCCCCATATATCATAAGATATATCTTATTGGTCACATTCCAAACATTTGAATGACTTTATCATGCATTACCTTGAGTCATGTTAATAAACTAAATTACTATATATCCTAATTGAATACATTCATGTTTCCTTATTCAAAAACTTATTTAATATGTTTCCTTAAGTCCCAAAAAAATTTACACTTCATACATGATATCATAACCCACTGTTTAATAAATCCATAATTAGTTCCCAAGAAACTAGAATCATCATGTTTACATATTTGAATCCAACATATCTTTATCCAAACATCATTATCTGAACAAAAGGGACATAATAAGGGTTATATTCCCCTTAATCATGTGTTCTCCAAATATATCACCTTACCATTAAACCACTTTTCTATCTCCATAGAAATATTTAATGTACCCTTTCCAATCCTTAATTAAATACTTATACTGAAAATGGTTATATATTTCAAGATTCATATAACATAATCTTTGAAATATGAAACATATACACCTCAATCATCCAACTTTATTCTTAAACCAATACTCAAGATCCATCATCTTCTTCTTTCGTAAAATATGAATCAGGTCTTAAGGTTTCTCAAAATAAAGCTTCTTAGGTTTAATGTAAAACATACTTGAAGAACATAACATACCTTTAACATGTCATTTACAATCTCTTTTTCTTCAATAGTATGACCAATACTCATACCATCTTCATGATTCTCTTCATGACATTTCCACTTAGTAAATCGATATTCATAATTCCGATAATTTTCACATCTAAAAAATTCAATGTTTAACTATGTTCTATGTAGATCTGGATATTGAATAATATTAGAAAGAAAAGTGTGAGAAATACATATCATAGATTTGAAACACATAAGTAAGGTAAATTACTTATAATATTTGAATATATAATATCTATTGTTTAACCCTAGTTTAGTCATGATTAACACAAAAACCTTGGTTTATAAACCATACTTTACATATCCTTTGGACATCCCTATACATATCCTTGAAACATCTCTAGGGATATCACTAAAGTTTTCTCATCCTAGTTTCCAAAGGTTAACTAAACCTTCACTCTGATACTAACTATAGATACCCAACCTTGAAGTACATGAACATTACATTTCATTTGAGGAATACTTAATACATGACACAAAAAAATGTCCAAAGACCTTATTGGTTTAGTGTCTTTGGTAAATTGTAACATAATCTTCTAATCATGGTGAAAGATCTTCAACCTCTCCTATAAAGATCATCCCCTTTGGTTTTCCTACCTAAAACTTTTCTTTATATATTGGGGAAAAAAATAGAAAAAGTGATTTCAAATTCTTAGTAAGGGTAAACATAGAGAAAATAAAACAAAACATAAACATTTTAAATTAAAAATATGAACATAAAGTTTAATCATCAAAATATAAAAGCATGAAATAAATATTGGTAGTACATAAAGAAAAATATCATAAAGAAACATTAATAATGATAAAATAGCATTGGAATAAAACATAGAATTATAGAAAACCATTAAGCACATTATATGATTTCCATAGTAGCCAAACCATTTCTGCCAAGACCATCATAGTGGACGAAGTCCATTACTGAACCGGGTTTACTGGCCATTCCAGCCCTATATTACTCAATTGGATTTACCTACCATTCCAGCCATGTTTATCTCATGAGATATGAATCTTTACGCAAATAATTGGAGGGGGATATAGGTCCCACCCATCTCATAATGAAATCATTATGACATGTTCCACAAAAACATAAATCATTCATCATAGCATAACCCATGAAATAAAATGGGTTTCTTAAACATCATTACATCATAACATAATCCATATAAAATACCATTTCATCATTAACACATTAAAAATAGAGTAATAATTGGGATATAAACATAACACTACTTAAATAGTGTCATATTAAATGTAAAATAATTTGATAATCCACTTAAACTTAGTTCTTGAAGAAAATAACCTTTCTTCTTCAAAAACATTTTCTTTTCTCAAAATGTCGTGCAATTTTAAAAGAAACTAATTTAATTGAGAATAAACTTGAAAACTTGTAAAGGAAGCTTCATGGAAATAATGCTTTATGAAATAGTAAAAAAAATCATGTCATATAAGTAAAAAAACATTCTCCTCGTACTTTTTCCAGAAAAGTAAAAAAGTACATTGTATTGTAAACAAAAGAAAGATTTCTTCCATACCATATAATGAAAGTCAAAAATGGGTCAATTGAATTTAAAAATACATATAATAATAATAATAATTTTATGAAAACATTTTTAGAAAACATGGATATGGATAATAAATATATCCCCAATAAATATTTACAAATAAATAATTTCACATAAAAAAGAGATTGCAAAATTATCCCTTACCTTAGGTCCAATTTCTTCTATATGTGTCTAAAACTCCTGTATAGTGGGTTTAGACATATTATTAACTTGTAACATAACCATAATATTATTTATTGCATCATATATGATTTACTTATGACTTTATATTACCCGTTCATTTGGCAATTCCATGTTAAAGCAACGTTTTGGGTAATAATTGTTTTATTTATCGTACATGTTTGGACTTTTTATTCTTGATATTATTAAATAGATCATGATTTATTTACTTCCAAAATTTAATAAAAGATTTATATATCATATATATTCTATATATAAATATATATAATAGATAGATAAATGGAATTGAATACATCGTTCATGGAGACGGTAAGCCGTACGTACATATGAACGATGTTTTCAATTCCTTATTAAATTGAATGGAAGTAAGTAAATGAAATATTTATATATATAAATACAGTAGTATTATATTTTATGATTATTTATTACATATACTATATAATAATTCTTGAATTATTAATGTGGAAAATGAATCTCATCGCACCGTGAAGACGATAAGCCGTACGTACGCACGAGTGACGATATCTTTCCCAAAAATATTGAACAGTATTGAAGTGGATGGTGTATAATATCTCATAATTAGTATAATTTTATAATAATCATATATATTTATTATTTCCACCATTATACCCATCCATGTAAGGCGGTGGTGAAAAAGAGATTACAACACGATGGAGAGACGGTAAGTCGTATGTACACACACGCGGTGATTTCATTTCTCGTAGGATGGATAGAAGGTGAAATATGGTTGTTTAATATTTATAATAACATATCATTATATGAGTGATACTAATGTTATTAATTTATAATTAAAGAAAAAAAAATAGGAAGTAGAAGAAGAAAGGAATATGAATAAAGAAGTGGAATATATTACCTCTTCCTTGATGTCCCTTTTTTAAATTTCCTCTTAGGTCACTAGCGTTGGTCCTTTAAGAATACCATCACCTCTAAAATTTAAATAGAAAAGTTTATAAGAGAAATGGGAAGAGTTTTTCTAATAATTAGGGATCAAAATGGAGTGAAGAGGAGATGGAGGAGGTGCCTTTTTATAAGAGAGGAGAGGGGTACTTTAGGAAACTCTACAAAATATTAATTTATTATAAATTCAATTTCGACTAAAAAATGTAAAAAACATATTTAATTATAATATATGATTATTTTGGTTCTAATACCCATCATCCAATAATTTTTAGACAAGTTTTGAATATTTTTTTGTCCTTATCATTTTGGTTTAACCCTTATTTTATCAATTTTAATCTTACTATGATATCATGTTATTTACACCATGTAGGTTAGTGTAATTACCATATCATGTAAAACGACCAAAAAAATCTATTTATGAAATATTTGGACATATATTAACCATTTTGAAGAATTTTATATTTTTCGGAATTTAATATCATTTAATAAACTATTTTATGTTTTAGGTTATGAATTATGTCAGTTTTGGACACTATTCATACTAGACTTTTTAAAAATTCATAAAAACTTTATTCCATCAAAAATATGGTATTAACTAAAATATAATATGTCAATGTAATCCATAAAATTCATGTATGACATAAAAATAACCAAATTATATTTGTTTTAATATTTACAAATTTATTTATTTGAATCTTTCATTAATGAGGTAATCACTGCATCGTATTTATGTGATAAATAAAACTATTTATATAGTATCTAAAATTTATAAATAAAATAACATGATATATGAAATAATTTTATATTTCTAATGAATATTTATAAGAATAGGGATCGGTTATATAACCCTATATTAAAATCGATTTAGTAAAAGATATATGTTTAGGTTATAATTATCTTTACATTAAATTAATTCTTATAAAATGTTATTTCCACATCCAAGTGCATCCATGGGATCCAAAAATAGACCCATGGATTCCCATGGTTGGAAATATCTCAACCAATGGTATTAGTACACATTTTAGAGTAGTTTAATATTATTAAACTATTATTTTTTTACCCTTATTTACCATATTTTCCCTTTAACTATGATAAATAAAATAATTACTGAAGTTATTATTCATAATTTCCAAAAATAAAAGGTACCTATTCACAAAAATTGGACCTTATGATTCCAAATATGGAATCTGTTATTCCAAATTCAAAACATAGAAGTTTTAGTAATTAATTTAAAAGTATTCTCGTTGTTGAAATGAGAAAATGGGTTTTAAAAGTTAAGGCATTGCAAAAGATTGAAATGTTTTTACCTATGAATTCAATGTAAAATTAATGATAATGACATAAATTATATTGAATGGTAAAAATTTATTCTATTTATACTTTCAAACAATTCAATATTATAATTTTACCATATAAATTATCCTGATGAAAAAAGTTGTTTTTAATTAAAATTTAGTGTATTTTTACTATTCATCAAAATATGAAAGTTATCAGAAAAATATAAAAAATTTATCCAAAGTAAATTTGTATGTCCCACTTACAAAGAAAAATATTATTTTGTCAAATTTAACTTATAAATGTGACAGAAAACAAGATTTAAAATGGGTGCACCATCAAAAGGAGGCAAAACTGCATTTTTTATAAAATACTTATCTTATCTGAAAAAATTGATTTTGTTCTCAGAAAATGTTCTATAAAATATGTAATATGAATGATAATGTTATATAAAATACAATATGTGGTTAATAATATTCATAACAGCTAGTTTATATCTCATTAAATAATATTATTTTAATAATATAATGTTGTTTAGAGAAACTTTGTATCACATACAATGAAAGCTATTGAGGAAGGTAATTATTGCGTATAACACAAGCCAAGTCAGTGTTTCGTGTAGTTAAATAATCCTTTGGTGTATCATATAACATAGTCCAAACATAGTTCATTTTTAAATTGAACAAAATCTATACTTAGTGTTGCGTGAAATGAATTCTATCAAAAGAACTTGAAATTGTGTGAAACACAAGCCAAGAATAGTGTTGCGTATATAGAAATATAATAAGGTGTTGTGTATAGCACAAGATAATCTTGGTGTACCATACAAAAAAATACATAAATGAAAATAAAAATAATCTGTATCATAAATTATGTGGGTGTTACAAGGCATAGGGTTGTGTTCTTATATGGGAAGGCTTATACCTATCCTGTTTAAATTTATGCGCTTTTGAGCTGTAAACTTTGATAATAATATTGATCTGAGGTGTGTACATGGCATTTTTAGAGGTATGATATTGCAACTTCCTCTAATAATACATTAGGAGGGTGGCAAAAACCATAATTCATAGGTGGTGGGGCATGGGATATGAATGGATCCTCTAGTAGTGTCAGATGTGACACTAGTTTTAGTACCATACATAAGTGTTGAGACACAGTTCCGTGAGGGGTTCTTGTGATTTATGCAGACCATTCAGTGAGTACCACGACCTACCCTGACTATGGTAAAGTTTACACATGAGTTACAGCAACAAAATCCTCCCACATTTTTAGGGGATGGGAGACCATAGGTTATGGATTCATGGATAGAGGTCTTGATATCTATCTTAGATCACTTAGAGACACCTCCTTAGAGAAGGGTAAATTTTTCTATGTATATGTTGTGTGATTCATCCAAGAGATGGTGGGATGTTATTACTTAGACGGGTCTTCATCAGGGGATGTCTTGGAGGTATTTTCATATATCCTTTTAAGACTACTTCTATCTTGGTACGTTGAGGGATCATAGAGTTTGGGAGTTCATGCACCTAGAGTAGGGTGCGTTATAAGTTATGGATTATTCAGCCCGTTTGACTGAGCTCCAACACTTCGCACCTATTTTGATGGGTGAAAAGTTATATAAAGCTAGGCAATTTGAGGATAGTCTTAGGTATGAAATCCAATCGCGAATGAATTTATTTTTTCTTACTAATTTTTTTAAAAATATTGAATTAGGAGCTTATCATAGAGCATTACCTGAGAGATACTAGAGGTACAAGCCCGGGTGGTTTGGTATCTAGATATGATACTGCATCGACTGGAAGTAGGAAGCATCTTCTAAAGCTTCCACATGATGATATTAGTATCCAGAGCACGTACTCAGGTAGCCAGGTGAGGTGCTACCAGTGTGGTAGGGCGGGACATATAAAGCCACAGTGTATGAGGGACCCAGTCTCGTGCTGATCTTGCTGGAATATGGGACATATACAGTGCTTCTGTAGAACGTTTCCTCCAGTATCTAGTGAGAGAGGGTCTTCACTGACTCCATGTTCGATAGTGGGGTCACTAGCTTCTCATTAGGCTGGGAGCTGGAGTACAGCTGGCCGATCGGGTTAAGGTGGTGGTCCTGGTCGTGATAGTCACACCACGGTTTTATAGCGATAGCAGAGTGGATATGCTCAGGGTATCCAGGTAGTATCATAGGGCTTCGGTTCATGATATATATATGTAGTGCAACAGACCCTTGAGAAGTAGGATCTCAGGCCTTCTACTATCAGAGGTACTATTTTAGTAGCCCCTACTTTAGCTTCTACACTTTTTGATACAGGGGATTCTCATAGATTTATATATGTACCCATTATGGAGATCCTTGAGCTCAATGTTTATACTTAGGATGGATTCATATTGATTTATACTATATTGGTTATTATAACAAATGAGGTATGTTGGTACAGGTAGTAAACCCTTGAGATTGGTAGGTGTCACTTGGTATGAGACCTCTTTGTCCTCGAGATGAAAGGCTTTGACATCATTCTTAGGATAGACAGGTTGGTTCCCTTCCATTCTTTCATTGAATGATATCACAGAAGGGTGGCCTTTACATCGCCATAGGGAAAAGAGTTCATTCACAAAGGTGGATGGGATGTCCAGGTGAGTCGAGCTAGACCTGAGCATCATGGGCTGGGCAGGATAACAGTCCAGATTGCGATTTTATATCTAGATGATTAGGGAACACGTCCAGTAGATTTCCCTCCAATGGTTTATTGTTTCAGGGACGTTTTCCCTGATGAATTTTCAAGATTACCTCCAGTGAGAGGTGGAGTTATCTATCAAGCTAGTTTCAGGAGTTGCACCAGAATCTATTCCTCCTTACAGGATGGCTATCACTAAGATGAAGGAGCTCAAAAGTCATCTAGAGTATTTAGAGACAAAGGTTTTTATATGAACCAGTACTTCTCTATGGGGTTCTCTGGTCCATTTTGTGAAAAAGGAAGACGGTACCCTTAGACTATTTGTGGATTATCAGAAATTGATCTAGTTGACGGTTAAGAACTTTTATCCTCTTCCAAAGAAATATGACCACTTCAATGATCTCTGAGGAGCTCGAGTGTTCTCGAAGATTGATTTGAGATCTGGTTATCATCAGGTGTGTGTTATACCATCGTACACACCTCTCACAACTATTCATAGAAGTTACAGTCTATATGATTATTTGGTTATGTCATTCGGTCCCATGAGCATGCAAGCAGTCTTCATGGAACTAATGAGTAGAGGTTTCCATTCTTATCTTGATTAATTTGTGGTTGTTTTCATGGATAATATATTGGTGTATTCTGAAAATCGACACGGTCATGCCAAACATCTTGTGATCATATTGAGTACACTAAGAGAGCATCAATTATTTTCTAATCTCACAATGAGACACTTATAGATGGATCAGATTCACTTCCTCGGTCACATTATCTCAGATACTGGAGTATCATTTAACCCAAAGAAGGTGGGAGTTACGGTTTACTTATAGAAACCCAAGAATTTCTTTGAGGTATGGAGTTTCTTAGGGATAACCAGTTACTACAGAAGTTTCATACAGGACTTGTCACACCTATCAGCACCACATATGGGCTTGACTAAGAATGGTGTTAAGTTTGTATGGTTAGATTTCTATGATAGGAATTACCCAACACACGGTCTCAAGTTAGTTGTAATTGTTCACTCATTGTGTTATTAGAGACATTACTTAATGGAGAGCATTTTGTGGTGTACAAGGACCACAAAATTCTCATGTACATATTTACACAATGTGATCTGGATGTGAGATAGAGAAAGTGGAAGGAATACCTACAGTCTTTCAGTTTTGAGCTTTCCTACATGCCTGGTAATGGAAACACAATGGCTGGTGCACTAAGTAGGGGGACTCAAATATAGGTAGTTCAGTAGGCCAATAGCGAGTGGAAGCTCATGTATTTGTTCTCTGAGATGCACATGGAGGTGCACAATAGTCAGGGGAAGACTTTTCTATCATCCTTTATTGTTACATCTACCCTACTAGATAGAGTGAGGATGAGGTAACAATTGGATTCTGAGATTCTAGTTTATGAGAGAGTGTGGAAGGTGAGGACTCTCCTCCTGGTTGGACCGTAGGTGAGGAAGATATTCTCTGAGTATATGGTCACATATGGGTTTCATCAGACATGCACGAGGAACTGATGCAAGACTTTCATGCTTCAGCTTGGGTAGTGCACCCCAGAGTCACCAAAATGTATTTGGATCTACATCACCAATACTGGTGGTCATGTATGAAAAGAGATGTAGCAAGTTTTTTCATGATGTGTTCCATCTATCAGCAATTGAAGGAGGAACACCAGTGACCAGCCAGACTTTTACAGCAGTTACCCATCCTTGAGTGGAAATGGGTTGACGTTGTGATGGATATCATGACCGGATTATCGAGGTCACCTTGAGGTAATGATATTGTATGGGTTTTTATTGATAGGATCATGAAGTTTTAACATTACCTATTAATTAAAGAAACCTTCAGTTTTTATGAGCATGGAAGTTTGTACATTCATGAGATAGTATGACTTCACAGGGTCCTGAACACTATTTTTTCAAATAGGTAAGTCTGGTTTAATTCAAAGTTTTGGAAAGGGATATAGAGGGCATTGGGTACATAGGTGCTTCTGAGCACAACGTACCACCCCTAAATAGATGGGCAGTCAGAGTGCATGATTAAGGTTCTTGAGGACATATTGTGAGAATGTGTCTTCGATTTTGGGGGCTCTTAGGAGAGGCATATACCTCTAGTTGAATTCTACTATTACAATAGATTTTAGGAAACTATTCATAAGGTGCCTTATGAGGCTTTATATAGTAGGGCGTGTCGATCACCCCTATATTGATTAGAGATAGGATAGGAAACTTTTCTTGTACCTCATCTTGTTTAGGAAACCATAGAGTATGTTCAGTTGACTCATAAGTGGATGGATACTGATCTGTCTCGTAAAAAATCATACGTCGATCACCATAGATGACCTCTAGAGTTCGATGTCAAGGATCGGTTTTTCTTACATGTTTCACCGAGGTTGGGACACTAGATGATCAAAAGGCAGGGAAAGATTTCACCGCATTATGTCGGGCATATGAGATTCTAGAGAGAGTCAAGCTGATATCCTAACGTTAGTTGTTGCCTCAGAGGTATCGATCCATGCATGAAATCTTCCATTTATCTCAATTACACCTCTATTATTCAGACCCATCTCATGCCTTTCAGCTTGAGGAGGTTGAGTTACAGGTAGATGTGTCCTTTGATAGAAATCCTATATGTATTTTGGAACATATCACGAAGGTTCTCTGAGGTCTGTTAGTTCCATTAGTATGGGTGTTATGACAGCACAGTTGAGTATAGGATGAGACTTGGGATCAGGAGGCTGATGTATGATCGTAGTGGTCATAGTCATTTTGTGATGGTTTGGAACCTAAAACCCAGCTTTTGGGATGAAAATGGCCTAGTGCATGGTTAGTAAATTGTGTGGGTCAGGACGCACTATCTGACTAACTGTGTGAGACATGGGTAGAGAGGAGGAGGAGGCCGCACGGTTTCGACAAACCATGTAAAATGGGGTGCATAGCCGTGCAGCCATGTCAGCAATTTTGATAGTGGATTTTTGCAAGGTTTATGCATGGTTAGTCAAACTGTGTGGACAAACTGTGAGGGGTGCCCCTCTATATAGCTAAGTGTGCATGGTTGGTGTACAGTTTGGCCACCCATGTAGCCAAACCATGAGATCCTAAAAATTGGGTGAAATTAAAAAAAATAACCTTATTAAATCTATTTCTAACCTAAATCTATCATTCTCCTCCTGCACAACATCTCCTTAATTTGGGAACCCTCCTTGGTGAATATTCTAAGAAATGAAGGATCTCCTCTATCTGAGCTCGGATTCTAGTGTCACTCATCTCATTGGATCCACATCAATGAGTTCTCAATTCCTTTTTAACTATTCATTGTTTGATTTGGTATCAGCTACGATATTTATGTGTAAGATAGTTTTACCTATTATTATTTTCTTCCTCTGTTCTTTGATTTTATACCAATCTAAGTTTAATCAGGAGCTGATATTGGATGACCTATCTACTACGGACCTACAGTAGGTGGTCGCATGTTTTTCATTAAAATTTGAAGTGTTTATATATGCAGTTGTTCCACACACCCAATTCTTGGGCGATGCCTTGAAATGAATTTAATCCCTTGAATTGAATTGATAGTTATATCCTATTAAATTAATGGGGCTCATTGATAAACATTAAATGGTTAATAACCATGAGTGGAACCACCCCTTTGGGTGTGTTGGGTATTGAAATATCCATTATGATGGAATATGAATTTTTTTACCATTGAGGTGTGTATATTTACCCCTTTCCTTGGGATGTGAATTAATGAACTGAATTGGGAATTGATATGTTATTAGAATTATAATATCAATTGTGAATTGAATTAGTGTTAACCTTGACATAGTTAAATGAAATGATTAAATGATATTGATAAAATTCTATTTAATAACATTGAATGTTATATGTGTTGGGTGACACATGGATTTAAATGAAAAATGTCATGGACGGACTCAATTGGATTGTACCTTATTTATTCCCAAGTGACACTTGGACCCTTTATATGGTCTGCCAAGGAAAAAATCATAGGGGATGACTATTATATGTCAAGTGATACATGGAATTCCTTATGGATTTCTAAGGATGGAATCAAAGGTAATTTGATCATTTAGTCCATGGGTGATACTTGGACTGCCAAGGAAAGACTCGAATGGAAGGGGCATTATACCACACCTAGATCGGTACCAAGGTTCTTGTGAGGATCTCCATGGATGGTCTTATAGGGTGTTGGTTTATATTATACCTAGAGAAATACTTGGATTATTACTTAGGAATTCCATGGACAGGATCAGGTTCATAAATGAATAAATAATGGAATAAGTTATATGACACATCTTTTAAGAAAAAACACTTTCTTGGATTTGGTCTTTGTTCATAATTTATGGATGGTCTATTTAGGCATCCTTTTTTTTACATAATTTCATGAGGGATTTCAGGCTATGCATTGGGTCTCAATACTTATAAATTAAATGTAATTGAATCATTAAATATTTTTTGTTATAAAATGAGAACCTTAAATTTATAGGATGTTTACTTTTAGTAATTCCTTACTTATTATATTACAATATTCACTCTGTTATATAAATTCATTGACTGGATGACACTTGACTATGGGTGGTTGCCGATGATGATTATGTACCACACCCTATTTGGGACACCTTTGGGTACCCAAATAGACTATATGATTGTAGGTATAGATAAGAGAAAGTTCTATGATATAGGTTCTTGATTGATGCTTGGGAGTAGGGGAGCATGGGACAGAGTCGGGGATCATGATGCTAGATGGGATACATTTTTGATTTTTTGTACTTTTGATACATGTGTTGTATTGAACTATTGTGTACCTATTTTGGCTATTTTATTAGAGACATATGACATTTATCATCATTATTATATATGATCTTAATATGGTATTTTTATATATTCCTACTAATTTTCTATTTTCTGGTTGTTATTACTGATTCCACTACTTATCTGTTATCGATATTCCACTATGTTAAACTCTGGTAAGAGGACACGATCTCCCCGTAGACATACCGTAGGCTTTCACTACTAGCCGGCAGCCTATGGAGTTTTGGGAGATGTGTTTGAGATCATGTGGTCAACTGAGCTCAAGATTCCATGATGTTAGATGAGGAAAGTTCATCTAGAAGAGAAACTTTGAAATTTCCTACATTACAAAAACATGTTGAGTCTGAAAAAATTATTGAAAATCAGAAGGCTCTAGTTTGGACATGAATAAAGTTGAGATTAGAACATCATACTTAACTTATCTCAAAATTTGAACTAAAATCATTTTCAGAAGTTATTCAACACAAATAATGGATGGATCTTATGAATGAAGGGTTGGATCATATTGAGAAAAAAGAGTCATGGGAACTTGTTCCATGGCCAGAAAATAAAAATGTTATCATAACAAAGTGTGTTTACAGAAATAAATTGAATGAGAAAGGAGAAGTTTCATGAAACAAATCAACCCTTTTTTGTAAAGGATATGCACATGTGGAAGGTGGGGATTTTGAAGAAACATTTTTCCCCAATTGAAAAATTAGAAACCATTAGAATGTTTCTATCAATGGTCAAACATTTAAATTATAAATTTTATCAAATGGGTGTAAAGTCGTATTTCTTAAATGTTGAGATTGAGGAAGAAGTTTAAATTGAACAAACTTGTGGATTTTAACTTGATAATGATGAATAAAATGTTTGTAGATTGAATAAAGCCTTGTATGGGTTGAAATAAGCCCCACATGCCTGATATTCAAAACATAATAGTTGTTTGAGAATTTTGAATTTTTTTGTTGGAAAAGTTGATAGCAACTTATATGTGAAATATGTTGACTCTGAAACATTGATTATAATTTTTTATGGGGATGATATAATTTTTTTGGGGGAGGAAGAAAATGTTTTTAAAGAGTTTGTTTAAGAGATGAAGAAGAATTTTGAAATGTACATATTGGAAGAATTAACTTTCTTCCTTGGTCTACAAGTTAAAAAAAATAAAATTTTGTTTTCTTATCTCAAGAAAAGTATGCTAGATAATTGTTAAATAATTTTGGGAAGACATAACCCAAAGAAGTTTTTACTCCTATATCTGTGACCACAAAGTTGAGTAAAAGAAGAGTCCAGAAAAATTGTGAATCTGAAATACTTTCAAAAAAAATAAGAAGTTTACAATACCTTACAGCCTCAATACTAGATATTGTTTATGTTTTTACTTTGTGTGTCAGGTATAAAAGTAATCTGAAAGAATCACATATATTGGAAGAAAAGAGAATTCTAAGATATTTTAAAGGAAAAATTTCACATGGATTGTTATACAAAAGAAACTATGACATGAAGATTCATTATTACACAGATGTTGATTGGGCTAATGATTGTAATGATAGAAAATAAACCTCAGGAGGAACATTTTTCTTTAGAGAATTTTGTGTAAGTTGGAATAGTAAGAAACAATGTTCAGTTACATTATGCACAATAGAATAAAAATATATTGTAGCTACTCATCCTTTTACTCAAATGTTGTAGATGAAAGTTTTACTAGAAGATTTAAAAGTGAAATTTTCAAAATCATTGAAGATACTTTGTGATAATCAGAGTAAAAGTGATCTATTTAAAAATATTTTCCAACATTCAAGATCAAAACACATTGATATAAAGATTCACTATATAAAAGATGAAGTTTTTGTGGGAGATTTTTTTCTATAATATCTCTCGACAAAGTATCAAATTGATGATACCTTCACAAAGGTAATGTCAAAAGAAAGGCTTGTTGATTTGAGGCTGTAACTTCATGTTTAGTCTCCCCTAATGACTTCTTAATACTCAAAAGGAAGTCCCTCATCGTTCTTTGCATTATGTTGACATGGGGGGAGATAAATTAACAAATTTTTACTTTGTAAGAAGTTTTTACTTATCATTATTTAATGAATTTAAAGTTGTGGTTATCATATAATGGGGCAAATAACAATAAAGGGGGAGAGAAAAAAAAGTGAGAAAAGATAAAAGTGACAGGGAGTTTAACATTACATGCATGTAAAAAAAATTTATCACCAAGGGATGTAATTCCTTAAAAACAATGTTTTATCCAGCAGTGTGGTGTCATGAAACTCTCTTTTGAGAAAGTTTGAGTTTTGGTAAAGTCAAAAAACATGAATTGTTTACAAAATTTGAGTTATGAAAAGTTTTGGAGTTGAAAATGTTTTCAACAAGTGTTGTCAAAAAATCCAAAGGGGAATATTGAATAACTTTTGTGATGTTTTTAACAAAGTTTTTTATATGCTGAAAACTATCCTTTTTATAAAATTATTAGTCTCAGAAGATTCTGAGTAAGATTGAGAGGTTGGGAAGTAATAGAACTTCCAATTATTCAATCTGATGATGCTTTTCTGATCATGAAATTATCATAAATCATGAAGAAGTTATGATACAAGCTAGTGTTGGTGGAAGAGACGAGAAAACAATGTAAAGTATTCTAGTTTCTACTCATCAGTGTGAGGAAAACCAGACACAGAAAGATGCAAATCATTAGTATGAGAATCAAAGGTGTGACAATATTCGAAGGCTGGAAGAATGATCTTTCTATGTGAAGAAGTTTTAATTTTTCTGAAGAGATTTGAAATAAGATATTGAATTTAGGAGGTAAAATGTTTTCATGCTTTGTAACATAAGTCACATGATGCTTTACCAATATTGAAGTTCTCATAAATCATGAAAACTATCATGAAAAAAGTTTTTGATGAAATGTAGGAATCGTAAAGATTGTATTGGTTCCAGAGATCAAGAAAAAAATTGAATCAGATTCAGAAGTACTGGACATAGAAGTTTTCAGAAGTATGAATGAGTTATGGATGATGAGGTATAAAGAATTTTGAAGTTTCTGAGTGGATTTCCCATCATAATGAGGATTAAATCATAATGAGTATTACATCATAATGAGTATTAAATCATAATGAGTATTACATTGTAATGAAGATTCTATCATTATGAGGATTCTATCATAATGAATCTGAGAAAGAAAATAAATCATACTAACTCTGATGAAGATAGTTCGATCATAATGAGCTGAAGATAGTCAGATTGTAATGAGAAGAAGAAGGAAGTTTCATTGTAATGAAGTTGAGGAAGTTACATCTGACTAAAGTTGAGTAAGATACATCAGAGTAAAGTTGAAAAATTATATTGGACTACAGAAAAGTTAGTATGTTCTAGAAGACTGATTTTCAAGAAATATTGATAATGTTTGAAGTAGTCAAAGTTGAAGTTTAAATGCAATTGCGTTTCCAAGATTTTAAATTTTGGTAGGCAGGAAAAGTTTTTTGGTTTTCCACCTTTTCTATTTTGAGATGCCTATAAATATAAGCACAGTACAATCATACTTTGAAATTTTTTTCTTTCACAGAAAAGGAGGAGCATTGCATAGTTCTTATCAAGTTTTTATTTTTGGAATGAAATCTCATAAGAAGGTCATACACATAAAAGTTTTTTTACTGGACTGAGGAAGATTGTATTTAGCATTTAAGCAGAGTTTGAGTTTTTGTAGATTGAGAATGGGTTCATCGTACTGAGTCCATCAAACTGAATTCATCAAACTAAGGAATTTTGGATTGAGTTTTGGTGAGTTTCAAAGAAGCGTAAGTTTTGTTTTCTAGAAATAACAGAATGTTTCTTCTCTTGCAAAGTGAGAAATGGAGCATCATATTGATTCAGTCATATTGAGTCAATCATACTAAGTTCATCGGACTGAAGGTCATCAGACTCAGGGTCACCAGACTCGTGAACTTTTGTGGAGTAGATTGAACAAAGTCTTTATTATTTTGTTTGCTCTCAATTATTTTGTAAGAAAATTTTTAAACTGAAGGGAGTTAGTATAATCATTCCTATTGGGGGATAGAATGTGTCTAAAAAGATTTGGCACAAGTTGTATTCACTTCTTCATAATAGTGAATTTTCATAGACTCATGGGAGTGGTTATGGTAAGGATATAGCTTCTCTCACTAAGGATGAGCCTTTTAAATCACTTGCTCTCTACTTTCATTCATATTTTTTAATGTATGGGTATTTAGAAAAAGATTATAAGGATGTGAACTTTAACAGGTTACAAGGGTTAAGTTTTAAAAAGTATTTAAACTTATAAAAAGTGAAAAACAGATTCAACCCCCCTCCCCTCTCAGTTGTTATTTGATCCATTGAAACATTATATATAAATGAAATATTAAATTTTCAAATAAATATAATAAATAATTCATAATATCACATCATCTTAATACATACTAATTTTATTTTAAAAGTAAATATATTGAGTATCAAAACATGAAAAAAAAATCATTTAATAATTGAATGACTTGTTGTTAAAATTATAAATACCAAAAAAATATTATTTTAATGAAAAAAATATTTATCCTATTAATTTAACATGTTATATGGATAAAATATTATAAGGAATTAAAAATTACTACTTTTAGTGATCATATATTTAAATTATAACACTACCAAATAAGTACATTACTATGTTAATAATTAGAATTCAATCAATAAAATGAAATTAAAATAATAATATGAAAATAAAAATACCTATAAGATTAATTAGTTATTTAAAACTATATGCATAAAATGAATCATTAATTCACTAAAATCGATTTAACAAAATAATTTTAATAAATCATTGTTATTCAAAAAAAATCCCATTATGATGAATATATTAACAATAGGTATTTTTTATCAACTCAATAAAATATTAATAATGAAAATGTATGTATGCATGTGAAATAAGTAATAATATCATGATTTCTGAATAAGTATTAATGAATTTATTCTTATTTCATAAAATTTCATTACTATTTCTTATATATCAATTATAGGTTGATATCATAATGAAAATGGTAATAAATGAATGTTGGTGAGTATCATTAAAGTTAAAATGATTCTATATATGAATCAACTGATAAATGAACTATTTATTTTAACATAAGACCTATAAATTCATCCTTCCTCTTAAGATTTTCATATGTTGGGTTTTTTTATTGGTATCCATATTTTTTATTATGAATATTTAGTAAAACTCATGAGTTTAAAGATATAAGACTTTTACTTCTTCATTTTCATAATCTTGTTATAATATTATTTGTCACTTTGACTTTATAGTACGAATGGCATAAACCTAACCTTGATTCAATAGCTTATTGTTGGGTAGATTCCCTCGATGTATGGTTCGTTGAATTGAAATTTGTCTTATATTCTTATAATTGAATCATTGGACATTAGTACCATCTCTCTTTCCCTTTTACTCGTGAGCATAGAAGACTTTGTCTCCACAACTATAAAAAATCCAAATCCCTTCAAGTAATTTTAGGGTGTTTCATTCCATAATTATTTCAGGATGGAAATTACACCCTTAATTTATTCTTCTTCTCCAAAGTTCATTCTATATTTCCCTCAACTATACATATCCTCTCATGATTTCCATTGGTAAAAAAAGATGCCAATAACTCCTTAGCCTCAGTAGAACATGACATTATCTCCTCATATGAGGAAAAGTTTTGAGAGTCCAATTCCATATGAAGGATTGGATTTAGTCCATCAATGAAGTGATTGATCTTGGTTTTTATATTATGTACGTATTCTAAATCTCGTCACACTATCCATGTAATGTTTTCCTTAAGATCAATTGTTATTTATTCTCCCTTTTTTCTTGTATTCATTATTTACTTATAATATTAGCTCTTTACCCTTGAGGAATAAATATATCAAAGAAGAATTCTTTAAAATAATTCTTATCCATGCTTTCTATCTCTTCCACCTTATTTGTAATTTTAAATAAATAATCATTATTGATCCTCATCTCCCTTTCAATGCATCCCAAAGCACTAAAGATATACTATAGGTATTAAATATGTTCATATATCACTAATAAATTAGTGGTTCTATTGAGGGATAGAGGCTTATGACTCATGATATAGTATGATTTTTTCCCTTTTATGAGGGGAATAGGTTATTCCATTTGGGTAATTTTATTTGTAATAACTTATTTCTACTTTACAATTATAGAGATAATTTTATTTATTTTAACATTATATTAATTAGTTTGTTCATTAGAGAGATCCCAACATGGATTATTGGTTTTTGAATGGTTTATGATCCTTCCATTGTGCATTATTTCTAGACAATGACATGTACTAATTATCTCATGAATAACTCCATAAATAATATATCATAGTATATAATTCCTATGAATTTTTTTATGAATTCATATCAAATATTTTTTCCATTCTGTAAAACATTAATGAATTGCAAAAGGGTTAATCATATTTTTTTTCTATCAATGTTCCTCTAAATCAAGTCCCAATGGATTTTACTAAAGTTTCTCTAATACCAAATGTAACAACCTCATCCTCAACTACCCAGAGTTAGAATTCATTTATTAAATTTGTATCTTCCTAAATAAATTTATTATTATTATTATTATTAAGAGATGAGATGAATATATAATCATTATATTACATGGAAAACAAAAAATACATCAATAAAAACCCAATAAAAATTATTAATCCTCCATTTTACATCCATTGATCACACATAGAATTATGCATTATTTCATGGGGATATGGGGAAAAATAATGGGTTGATCTCATATTATCAAGAAGGTCTATATAAAGATGAAGACATTATAAAATAATTATGGCATACATAATATGTCTTGAATAAAATAAAATAAAATCCCTATAATTTAGTGAAAAACATACCATATTTAAATAAATAGAGATATATAAGCACATGAAGAACAATAATAATTATCAAAATAATGGAATAAATAATTCTTGAAATCATAATCATATCATCTATGCCCTGACCAAGTCATCATACATAAATGGGAAGACAAACACTATATACAAAAACTAGATTTTCTTAAGAGACCAATGTAGCTTCCGGACGCAGCGGAAGCGTGCAATGGGCGATGGCCAACATCTCTTTTTTTCATGATCAATGATCAATCCAAGATTTACACAATAATAAACATCGTGATCTACAAAATTGAATCAAATAATATTGACAAGGGATGTAACGCTGGAACCAAGATAGGATAATCACATATCATTTATAATCAATTTAATTAAATAAATAATTATCTTGATGGAATTCATTCTTCATTGATGAATCTGGGGACAGGTATGTGTTTCACTGTCATTGTGTTGTTGGAATCAAGTGCATATTCCCTCTAATGGTGATTCACACATGTTCCACAAATATCCAAATGCCACTGAAGGAATCTCCGGGCGATAGCATGGAATATCCTTGCACTTGCATCGTACACCTTTGATCGCTTCAAGAATCGCTTCCAAAGTGTTCTCCTTGATCTGGTCGAGTAGATTTTTCTCCATTCTTGGGAGCATTCTTAGAGAAGGGAACTCTCTAGGGCTTGAGAGAATTCTCCAAATCTGTTGTGCACAATCCAAACAAATGAATTATTCTAATGCAAAAATAACATAACTGGGTTTATATATCGCTAGGGTTAAAATAAAATAATTTCACGAATGACCTTAATTATTTATTTAATCCCAGTGAAAAATCCATGTAAAATAATAATAATAATATTATTATTTATCAATGTTCACTTGACTTGAAGATTATAATTAAATATTATTTAATCAAATAATGTTGAATAATTATTATTTTCTTATCAGATCTAAAATCTCGATCCTTCATTCCTCCATAATATTTATTGGACCTTTAATAATATCTATTTATTTATTAAATAAATATCACATAATTATTCTCCAATAAATAAATATTATATTCACTATATAGAAAATATTTTTATATCAAATATTCCACTCACATTATATTCTGTCAAATAACTGGTGATGGAATACTTGTTATCAAGAAAACATGAATAATTATTAAACCCCATGCAGGAATAATATGTATTCAACTTTTTAAATAATAATTAATAATATATTATTTAATTGAGATTTTGGATACACTTAGTGTGTAACCTTTTATCCCTCTTTCTCAGTGTCATTAGACGAAATAGCCTAAAGTCCAATATTAGAATCTAACAACACATCAAGGCACCCATAGAGAAAGAAGTTAATGTTTCAACGACATAATACCTCATGCATATGCTTACTTTGTATTGTAATATCATTATCACAATATCTCAAATCAATAAGGTTGACTACCAGTGCCATCAACCTATGTGATCGATGTCTCTTTCTTTAACTTTTTTTAAATAGAACTTTCCTAGAGAACATCATGGTCTTGGATTTATTTAGGCTATATCATTTACATCAAATGGAATGAGATATTAACTTCCATTATATAATAGATGGGATAAATCCTTTCTCGCATTATTCATTAATGCAATATTATTCGTGACGTACCCACCATATCTTACCTCACTGCGAACATATGTCTTTATAGTTTTTGTCAATACATCAATGTAAGTGAGTCATAATAATCATTAATAATAATATTAAATTATAAGGACCAATACACATGTCCGTAGATAGGAACATCCAATGACACATATAAATGTGGATTTCCTACAAGCAGGTCTCATTCGTAAAAAATCCTACTAGATTTTACCAAGGGCATACATCAAGAGAAGGTGTTTCAATGTCTTATGAGTCTCCACCCCTGATAGCATGTATCATTTGTGTCCCTCAAATGATATCATCTGTCTATAGAACATATATTCAATAAAAGTGTCATAACACTTCCGGGTTCTCATCATAGTGGGGAATTGTTATGACCTTTTAGTGTGAAATCTACTCTTAAGACGTTATCACATACTATGTCACGTGGAAGAACAATCATGATGTGATAAGTAGTTTATTAATATTCAAAAAAATGAATAAAAGTTATCATAAATTACATAGAAGTTGGTTTTAGGGCACCAACTACAATAGACTCTCACTTTCACTAGAGACAATTGTTAACAACCTTTAGTTAGCTAGCTCTCACATGATACTCATACTTCAGCTGAGATAGGATTCTTGTCAAGGGGTATATTTTATTAACTTATGTGGGTACTCTTCTCACTAAAACTTCACATCTTTGATAAAAATACCTCAAGAGGTGATAATTATGGCGTATGTTCTTTGTTTGTTGGTGTAACGTTGGCTCTTTTGCAAGAGTCACTATTGTAGTATTATCGCAATAAAATGTGATAGAGTCTTTACTACTAGGTACCACATCAAGCTCCTAGACAATGTTCCGAATCCAAATTGCTTCCTTGAATGCATTTGAAGCCACTATATACTCAAACTTCTCTATAGAATCAGCGATAACTGGCTTATTTGAACTCTTCCATCTCATAGCTCCTCCGTTGAGATAGAAAACATATCCTGATTGCGACATCAGATCATTCTGATCTGTCTGAAATATAGGATCATTATAACCCCTAATGACCATCATCTCGACTCCTCTATATACCAGGAACATATCCTTATTTCTTCTTAGATACTTAACGATAACCTTAATATTATTCCAATGTTGTTATCATTGATATGCATTATATTTGTCTATTATGCTCAATGCATAGGAAAAATCAAGTCTATTATATAGAATAACATACATGATTGATCCTATCACTGAAGCATATGATATCTTACTCATTCTATCTTTATCATGTGGTGTCAGATGACACATTTTCTTAAAAAAATGTAAACCATGTGACACTAGAACCAATCCCCTCTTAGATTGTTTCATACTAAATCTCTTTAGTATCTGGTCATCATATGTGATTTGACTTAGTCCAACCATCCTCCTAGATATATCATGAATGATGTTGATCCCAAGAATATAGACTGCTTCACCTAAGACCTTTATGAAGAAATATTTGTTTAACCAGCCCTTAACAGATTGTAAGACTGATATGTCATTTCCAATAAGTAATATTTCATCAACATATGATACTAGAATAATGACCGTATTCCCACTAAACCTCTTGTAAACCCATGGCTCACATTCATTCTTAATGTAACCAAATTATATTATTGATTCATCAAACCGAATGTTCCATTACCTATATGCTTTCTTCAATCCATAAATGGATCTCTATGACTTGAAAATTCTGCTGTCATCACCTAGAGTCAAAAACCCTTCTAGTTGTATCATATATACATCTTCTTGAAGGTTCCCATTAAAGAATGCAGGTTTGACGTCCATCTTCCAAATCTCATAGTCATAGTAAGTTGTTATAGCAAGAATAATTATGATGGATTTAAACATGGAAACTGGAAAAAATATTTCATCATAATCAATTCATTGAAGTTGTTTAAACTCTTTAACCACTAGCCTTGATTTATAAGTATTTACCTTACCTTCCATGTCCAGATTCTTCTTGAATGCTCATCTTCATCCAACAGGATTTACATCAATTAGCACATCGACCAGAACTCAAACTTGGTTCTGATACATGCAATCTATTTCAGAATTCCTAGATTCTTGTCATCTTACAGCTTCTGAGATTTCTACTTCCTCATTGTAGTAGATAGGTTCATAATTGTCAACAAATAATGAGTCTAAATCCTTAGTGAATAGAAAATCATCTCTTTATCACTCTTACCTCTCTTACACTCCTACGTAGTACTTGTGTTTCAGGAACAACTTCTTCCACAGGGACCTATGGAATCAGTTCATGTACCAACTCTTGTATATCTTGAGTATAAACTTTATCGAACTCAATCTTGCTCCCACCGTCCTTTTTGAGGATGTGTTCCCTCTCAAGAAAAACGACTTGTCTGGTGACAGTCACTTTCTTGTCTGATGGGTTGTATAGGTAGTATCTCTTTGTTTCCTTGGGATACCCTATAAATACACACTTTGTGCCCCATGGTGCTAATTCTTTGTCTAAGAAGGCATTAAAAAATTTCCCTCAACCCCATACATGTGTATGCGACAAAACTGGTTTCTTTTCACTCTATAACTCAAAGGGAATTCCATTATCTTCTTTAGTTGGGACTCGGTTTAATGTGTATGATGTAGTTTATAATGCATATCCCCAAAACGATAATGGAAGATCTGCATGAATCATTATCGACCTTACCAAGTCTAACAAGGTACGGTTCATCCTTTAACTAACAATGTTCCACTGTGGTGTATAAGGTGGAGTCAGTTGAGATGGAATCCCAAACTCCTGTAAAAATCTGATAAAATCTTGGTTAAGATATTCACCACCTCGATCTGATTGAAGCTTCTTTATCTTCTTAACAAGTTGATTATATACTTCATTCTTGAATTCTTTGAACTTCTCAAAGGACTTGGACTTATACCTCATCAAGTATATATAGTCATGTATACTCAAGTCATCAGTAAAAATTATGAACTAAGAATATTCACCTCTAGATTCTACTAGAAATGGTCCATACACATCAGTGTGTACCAATCCTAGAAGTTTGGTGGCCCTTTCATCATGTCCACCAAATGGTGGTTTGGTCATTTTCCTTGTAAAAAACATGACATCGTTCAAGTGGTTTTAGCTTAGACAAGTCTAAATAACCATCTTGAAAAATCTTTATCAAACACATCATGTTTATATGACCAAGATGGTGATGTCAAATCTTGGTGTTATATGAGTCGTGTGAACATGATTCGTTATCAGTTTTCAATACTTGGTTTTCATAATTTAATACATAATGATCGTTATTTAAATATTTCATTTCATAACATATGTTGTCCTTATAAAAGAAAAAACATTTATTTCCAAGCATGAAAATAAACACATATATATCTAGGAAAAATATAGAAATTATGTTCTTGGTAACAATAGTTACATAATAAAAATCTTATAAAACCAAAATCATTCATGTTGGAAATGAAAGGTGGTAGTCACCAATGGTCATAACAGACACCCTTGCACTATTAGAAGCTCTCAGATCTAACTCTCCTCTGAAAATCTTTTGAAATATACTTGGTTCCTGCATTTGGATACAGATGTGAGTATCACAAGCTGCATCTAATACCCAATGTATAGATATGGAAATATTACACTCGATAACTATATCAACCCTACTTTTATTACATTACTATTACATCATTATAATGATAAAAAATCATAAAAACATTACACAATGAGGATCCAAAGGTTTAGTGTCTTGGGAAAACTAGGACCATACATAACATTTACAACACAAACCATTCATTTAATTCCTTCTTCTCTAACTTCTTATTACCTCTTGACTTCTCCTTAGTAAAAGTAGTCACCTGAGGACATACATCAAAAGGGGTGAGCTAAAATCCCGATAATAGGATAGATAAGAACATGAAATAAAGTATCATGGGGTGAGCATATTCATAACATCATCATCATAATCATGAGAAGAAGCATCAGATAATAGCATGGAATGTGGCAATGCATAAAAATGAAAAATCATGTATTAGTGGTCATCTACCATACATAGTTGTGAACAAAGATAGCATCATGTTCACATATATTTCAATTTTCTCATGAGATTCTTCACATTACCCAATGCATTGGAGCACTATATAATTTTGGATGCACCTGTCACATCATAACATTTACATTGCGCTATATAATTTCAGGCACACCCGTCATATCATATCATTTACATTATCATGCATGCCACATAGAACATACATAAATCAAGAACATAAATAACCCATGAAAAGGAATGAGTTTCATCTCATAATAATACATTCATAAACTCTAGGTTCCCAAATGAAAAGGGGAATAACATACTTGATATAAGAGTCATCAACCTTGAGTGAAGGTACAATCTTGAGAAGTAAAATGTGTGTTTTTTTAAAGAAGAGTTCTTTTGGAAAACAATGTGTTTTTCATAAACTCAAGTAAAAAACATGTATATCCAAGAAAATTTAATATAATTATGAATAAATGATTTTTAAGGAATAAACATACTGAAAATGGAGTAAAAGAGGGAAATCCCAAAGAAAGAGAGTTGGGTTCAACAATTCCCCTAACCTTGTATCCAAACGCTTTATTCACTTTAATGTATTCTATAATGACATTAGATTCCTTAATTAACAATTGAAGAACCTTTTATACATGAAGATGGTTAATTATGGTTTCATTAAATTTTTTTATGGGCCTTTGGATGAGTTATAGAGTTTAAATTTGTTGTTTCGGAGTGTTTTATTTCTTAGTTTTCATGAACGATTCACTTGTATTCATGAATGGAAGTTCATGTAAAATATAGATAAACATCCAGAATTTATATTATATGTTATTAATGATATTCCAGAAGTTTAAATTATCATATAATGAATTTTTTTATGTACCATTATGATTAATCATTAGATAAAAGTTAATGATGATCGTTTTAGGTTAATTTGAGCGGTTTTTTGATCACATTGAACATGTTTTGTTTTTCATTTAGTATTATGTATAAAATTTGTTTCCAGAACATAAAAAGGGTTACAAAATACATATTAAAATATATTTTCATCCATTTCATGGTTTTATTGACATCCATGAAGGCGTTGAAGGAAAATAAAGGTGCATCACCCATGTTAATGGTAAATTGATGCATCACAAGCAATGATTTCATTTTAAAAATAAAAGAGAGAGATAAAGGATTTTAATGAATAATATTCCATTACAATGATAGAATACCAATATATAAATAATAATGTAGTTATCATGACATTTTGATAAGATTAGTTGACGATAATATAAGAAATGACATGAAATTTGAAAGGAAATTGAAAGAAAAGGGAGAGAGAGAGAGGAATTACCTCTTAAATTCTCCTCTTGAGATCCTCCACAAGGCAACTAGGCTTGGTATTTTGATGAGACCAAGAGCACCTAGACGTGGGGGAGGCTATAGGTAAGAGATTTGGGTAGAATTTGGAAAAGTTTAGAAACTTGAGAGGTGTGAGGAAATGTGGTTGTGAGGGGTGGTATTTATAGTGGAGTGGAGAGGAGTTTTCTCAATATTATAATCATTAGTTTATTATTTTGGCTCTCCACTATGAATTAGTTGAGAATTATCACCAAAAATATTAAACTAATGATTTATGGTTAGAAATAATGGACTTACATCAGCATTACATCAACTATGCCTCAATAAATACAGGTATTTAGCATTTATCGTAAATTATCATATTTTACTATTCATTAAAAATTCAAGTATTTTAGAAAAATCCCAAAAATTCACCCAAACCATTTTTTGACATGTAGAATTCAAAAATAAACTCCATTTTATCAAAATAATTTTCTAAATATGAATAATTTAAATTTTAATTAAAATCTTCATTTACTTAGAAAATACAGATTTTAAAATTTTAACTAATTTTATAACAGTTTGAAAAAATATTTATGGTCTCATAAAATTATCATAAAACCATAAGATATCAAAATATTAATTTATTAATCCATTTTATGAAAATAAACATTCTTTTAAATTATTGAATTAATTATAAAATTGTAATTAAATATTTATAACTTATAAAAATACCAACACTTAATTAATAATTTTTAAAATATTTACTTACTTATTATATGATATAATTACATAATATTACCATTTATAAGATGCATAAATTTTATTTATACTTTTCTAGGTGAGTTCACTATTCATTTGATCAATTTACTATTCATAAAGGTCATATTACTATTCCTAAGATCAAGTTACTATTTCATTAGTATATGTTTTTTAATTTCTAGAAATACTTCTTATTTTATTAATACTAATTTATAAGGATTTTATTATGGTTTATAAGTGATTTTATGTGTTTTATACTCTATAACATTACTATAAGAAGGGATAAATAGCATTGATAAAAGTTTTGGGTCATTACATTCTTCCCCCCTTTTGAAATTTCACCCTCGAAATTTTATTTTACATAAACAGGTGAGGGTACTTCTCCATCATTGCATCCTCTGGTTCCCAAGTTGCTTCTTCATACTTATGGTTCCTCCACAACACTTTGAAAAGGTGGGTTGTCTTGTTCCTTATAACATTATCTCCCCAATCCAGAATTATTACTTGCTGCTCCTTATAAGAGAGATCAACTTCCAGTTGTACCACCATTGAGTTCAGTACATGTGAGGGATCTGGTATGTACTTCCTTAGGAGTGATACATGAAACACACCATGAACTTGAGCCATATTTGGGGGAAGTGAAAGCTGATAGTCCATGGCTCATATGCGGTCAAGGATCTCAAAGGGGTTAATGTACCTTGGGCTTAACTTCCCTTTCTTTCCAAACTACATGACTCTCTTCCATGGTGATATTTGAACGAAGACTTTATCTCCAACATCGAACTCTATGTCTCTTCGACGGTTGTCAACATAGCACTTTTGCCGACTCTTAGCAGCTTTGATGTGCTTCTGGATGACTTGAACCTTCTCTGTTATCTCTTGCACAAGATCAAATCCAAGTAGCTTTCATTCTCAAACTTCATCCCAACAGGTTGTAGTTCTACATCGCTTTCCATATAAAGCTTCATATGTAGCCATCTAAATACTCGAGTAGAAGTTATATTTGTATGAGAACTCAACCAATGGGTGATGATGATCACGTCCACCTTGAATTCTAATGAACAGTCTCTTATCATATCTTCAAGCATCTAAATAGTCCTTTCAGTTTGGCCATCAGTTTGGGGGTGATAGGTCGTGTTGAAATTTAATTCAGTACATAAGAAATGTTGGTGACTCCTCTATAATTTATATGTGAACTTTGGATCACGATCAGAGACAATCGAGAGTGAAACCCCATGCAGCCTCACCACTTCCTTCACATATATCTTTGCAAGTTTTTCAAGAGAGAGATCTTCCGGAATAGCAATAAAGTGGGAAGTCTTGGTGAGTTGATCCACCACAACCCATATCACATTATTTCCTTTGGATATCTTCAGGTGACCCATAACAAAGTCTATAGTGACATTCTCCTATTTCCACATGGGTATAGGCAATGGTTGCATCATCCCTTTGTACATTAGTTGTTTTGATTTAACATGCTGAAATATCAAGCACCTTGAGATATATTCTGCAATCTCCTTCTTCATGTTATCCCACCAGAATTTTTCTTGGAGATCTCGGTACATCTTGGTGCTACCAGGATGGATAGATAAATTTGAGCTTTTTGAATTGTCCAATAGACCCTTTATCCCAGGTTATTAAGGCACACAAAGCTTTATTCCAAACCGAATCACACCATTATCATCGATATGGAACTCTTGCAGATTCCCTTCCTTTACTGTGTTCACCTTCTTTTGAAACTCTATATCATCCCTTTGTGCCTCCTAAACCATCTCTTGGATATATTGTTTGGAAATCATTTGGGAAATGTAGGATGTATTCCTTTCCCTTATTATTTCCAAATCCATCCTTTTCATATCCATGAAAATAGGGTCTTTCTCAATCTGCAACATGGATAGACTAGCATGTTCTTTTCTGCTAAGAGCACCAGCAACCTTTTTCGCCTTTCTAGGATGATAATGAAGAGAGAAATCATAGTCTTTGATTTGCTCTAACCATCTCCTATGACGCATGTTGAGATCTTTTTGTGTGAATATATACTTTAGGCTCTTGTGATTGGTATATATGTCACACTTCTCACCATAAAGGTAGTGCCACCAGATTTTCAAGGAACAAATCACGGATGCTAGCTCTAGACCATGCGTAGGGTAGTTCAACTCATGGATCTTCAACTTTCGTGAGGTGTAGGCAATCACATTATCATTTTTCATGAGTATACAACCCAAGCCTTTCTTGGAAGCATCACTATATATCACAAAACTTTCTCCACTTTTCGATAATGTGAGTATCAGTGTAGTGATCAGCCTTCTCTTTAGCTCCTTGAAGCTTTTCTGACATTCTTTTGTCCAAACATACCTCACCCCTTTCCTTGTTAACATAGTTAGTGGGCTTGAAAATCATGAGAAATTTCTCACAAAAATTCGGTAATACCCAGCTAATCCAAGAAAACTACATATTTCTATGACACTATAGGGTATGGGACATTCCTCAATTGCGTTTGTTTTTTAAGGTTCCATAGAAATTCTATCACTTATAATCTCATGTCCCAAGAACATGACTTGCTTCATCCAAAAGTCGCACTTGCTGAACTTGGCATACAACTTCTCCTTTCTCAATTTTCAAAAAAAGCCTTATATATTCTTCATGTTCCTCCTTACTCTTGGAGTAGATGAGAATATCATCAATAAACACTAACACAAATCTATGGAGTTAATGTATAAATACTCTATTCATAAAATCCATAAAAATTGTAGGGGAATTAGTATGTCCGAAGGGCATCACAAGAAACTAATAGTGCCCGTACCATATACAGAAGGCAGTCTTCTAAATATCTTCTTTCATCACCTTTAACTAATGATATCCAGAACAAAGATCCACCTTTGAGAAGTATTGATCTCCTCGTATCTGATAGAACAAGTCGTTAATCCTTATAAGAGGGTACTTTTTCTTTATGGTGGTCTTGTTGAGTTCACGATAATCGATACATAGTTGCATTGATCCATCCTTCTTCATCACAAAGAGCATTGGTTCACCCCAAGTCAATGTACTAGGGCATATAAACCCCTTGTCCAAATGCTCTTGCAGCTATTTCTTTAACCCCTCTAGTTCGATGGGAGTTTTCCTATAGGGATACTTTGAGATAGGAGTAGCTCCATGTATGAGTTATATGGAGAACTCTACCTCAGGATTTGGGGGAAGTTCGGGTAACTCTTTGAGAAGTACATCATTTTATTCCCACACAATGAGAAATTCCGCTAGGTTGACACTCTCTTTTGACTCAACAATCTGAGAAAGGTATACTTATTCAAAGGGAATCAACACCCACACCATTGAAGGATTTAACAAAGGATATTCGTGATCTTCCTTTCATTTGTAGAGGAGCATGGGATGGTTTAGAATATGAAAAGATATTTCCTTTTCCCGACAGTTGATATTTTCTCTATATAACTAGATTCAATCCATTTCCATTATAGCATAAAATCCCACTAAGGGAAGTATCATGAGATTTTCTAGAAGAATCTTCCCACATACGCCAACAGGAGAAGATTCCAACACTTGGGTTACAATGATTGCATCATTTGGTGTTTTTACAAAATATCTCTACTTCAAGGTTTTGAGGATTTGATTCAATAGTTCTATCAAACTTGTGAGATATAAAGGAATGCATAGAACCAGAATCAAATAAAACTTTTTCCATTCTTTAGTGAATAGGAAGTGTACCTTGTACGACTTAATTTTCTTGCTCCACCTCCATAGTAGCGATGGCATAATTCTTCCCTTGTTCCTTTAGATTTGATGGTTGTTGACACTGATTACCCTCGAGGACTTGAGGTTTAGTGTGTTGGATTGTATAGTGCCTTTTCTCCCTACAGTTGTAGTAATGGACTATGGGTGGTGCTCTCCTTTCTCCCACCACATTTTCCTGCCTTATCATGGATTTTTTATACTCATGAGTTTGGTGGCTTTCTATCCCACACTTAAATCATTTGCTCGTCCCTTTGAAGTAGTTCTCATGATTCTTCTTTCCACATTTTTGACATGTGGGTGGTTTAGTTTTCTTTCCAACTTTCTAATTAGATCCTCCAACATGAAACAACATCTTTCATTTCTTATCGCCATAGCCATTGGATCATTCTTCAAACTCCATCTCAACTTTTAAAGAACATCGAACAACTTATTCATAACTCCCAATGTCTCGAATTACCAGATCCTTTCTAAGGGTTGGTTTTAATCCACTAAAGAATCTATCAATTTTTTTATCATTGTTGATAACAAACCCCAAAACATACCTTACAAGCTTTGTGAAAATCACTTTTTCTGTTTTGATAGATTCTCCATCCTTTTGTTTTAGCTCTATGAATTCTTTCTCCATCATTGTACAAAGAGTTCTTGGGAAATACTTGTAAAGAAACATTATCTTAAACTCTTCTCACTCTATCTCTTCAATTTTGTCTCTCAACTTGGGGTTTTTAATCAAATCCCACCATTGGTTGGCCTCTCCATCACGAGATGATAAACGGCCAAAGTCACCTTCTCTATATCAGAATAGAGAAGCACAAAAAAGATATTCTCCATTGAGTTGACTCACAGTTCCGCAATAAGTGGTTCAGAAGATCCAATGAACGTTGGTGGTCGTTGCCACATAAAACACTCGATAGCCAGTTGCTCCCTCTTAGGTGAAGGATGGTGTTCCACATTATTCATATGATTATTCATAACCTAAGACAACTGGGTAAGCATCGCCATGAAGTTTTGAACTCCACCACCCAAATCATTGGGGATGTCATTCGTGCAGTCACTGCATTGTCCCCCACACGGGTTGTTGGTGTGGTTTCTACTAGTTCCCACAATTTCTACAATAGAAAAGGTTAGACCAAAACATAAGTAAACAAGTAAGAAAAAATAAGTTATTCCTTTGTACAATTAACACTAAAATAATATCTTATGGAATCCCTATGTTTAGAAAAGATGCTTATGTGCTTAGTCTCACACTAAGGGTTTTCACTAAGGTTCTCTAATCCTAATTCCCAAATTAACTAAACTATACCTCTGATACAGACTATAGAAACCCTACTTTTCTTACATTGATTTTACATCATTTTAATGATAAATAGTCATAAAAACATTATAAAATTAGGATAAAAAGGTTTAGTTTCGTGGGTTAACTAGGACCATACATAACATTTACAACACAAAACATTTATTTAATTCCTTATTCTCAAGATTCTTATTGGCTCTTGACTTCTCCTTAGTACAAGTAGTCACCTAAGGTTCTACATCAAAAGGGATGAGCTAAAAGCCCAGTAAGATTATAGATAAGAACAATAAATAAAGTAACATGAGGTGAGCATAATCATAACATCATCATCATAATCATGAGAAGAAGCATTAGATAATAGCATGGAATGTGGAAATGCATAAAAATGAAGCATCATGTCTCAGTGGTCATCTACCACACATAGCTGTTAACAAATCTAACATCATGTTCATGAATATTTCAATTTACACATGAGGTTCTTCAAATTACCCAATGCATTGGAGCACTATATAATTCTGGGTGTACCCATCATATCATAACATTTACATTATCATGCATGCCACATAGAACATATATCAATCAAGAACATAAATAACTCATGGAAAGGAATTGGTTTCATCTCATAAGAATTCATTCATAACCTTTGGGTCCCCAAATTAAAGGGGGAATAACATACGTGATATAAGAATCATCAACCTTGAGTGAAGGAACAATCTTGAGAAGTAAAAGGTGTGTTTTTTAAGAAGAGTTCTTTTAGAAAACAATGAGTTTGTCATAAACTAAATTAGAAAACATTTATCTCCATGAAAAGGTATGATAATGTTTAATAAATGATTTTTAAGGAATTACCATACAGAAAATGGAGGGAAATTGGGAAACCCCAAAGAAAGAGAGTTGAGTTCAAGAATTTTTTTTACCTTCTATCTGAACGATTTCCTCACTTTAATGTTTTGTATAATGAGATTAGATTCATTAATTAACAATTTAAAAACCTTTTATACATTAATATGGTTCATTATGGTTTTATTAAGTTCTTTTATGGGCCTTTGGATGAGTTGTAGAGTTTAAATTCATTGTTTGGGAGTTTTATTTTTTTTAATTTTTATGAATAGTTCACTTATATTCATGAATGGAAGTTCGTGTAAAACATGGATAAACATTAAAAATTGAAATTATATGTTATTAATGATATTACAGAAATTTAAATGATCTTATAATGAATTTGGTTATGTAACATAATTATGAATCATTAGATAAAAATTAATGATGGTTGTTTTAGGTTAATTTGGGCGGTTTTTTTGTCACAACGAACATGTTTTGTTTTATCATTTAGTATTATGTATAAAAGTTGTTTCCAGAACATAAAAGGTGTTAAAACATACATATTACAATATTTCTTCAGCTATTTAATGGTTTTATTGATTTCCTTGAAGGATTTGATGGAAAATGAAGGTGCATCACCAACGTTGATGGTAAATTGACACATCATGGGTAATGATTTCATTTTAAAAATAAAAAATAGGGGGAGTTTAGTGAATAATATTCCATTATCATGATGAAATACCAGTATATAAATCATTCTAGAGTTATCATAACATTTGGATAAGATAATTTGAGGATAGGATAAGAAATTAAATGAAATTTTAAATGAAATTGAAAGAAGAGAGAGGAATTACCTCTTGAATTCTCCTCTTGAGATCCTCCTCAAGGCTTCTAGGCATGGTCTTTTGATGAGACCAAGAGCTCCTGGACGTGGGGGAGGGTCTAGGGAAGAGCTCTAGGTAGAATTTGGGCAAGGATTGAAGATTGATAGATATGAGTAAATGAGGTTATGAGGGGTGATATTTATAGTGGAGGGGAGAGGGGTTTTCTCAATATTATAATCATTAGTTTATTATTTTGGCTCTCCACTATGAATTAGTTGAGAATTATCCCCAAAAATATTAAAATAATGAAGGATGGTTCGAGATTATTGGCTTACATCTGCATTACATCAACTATGACTCAATAAATACATGTATTTAGCATTTATCGTAAATTATCGTATTTTACTATTCATCAAAAATTCAAGTATTTTAGAAAAATCCCAAAAAAACACCCTATCTGTTTTTTAATGTGTAGAATTCAAAAATGAAGCCAATTTTATGAAAAATAATTTTCTAAAAATGAATAATTTTAATTTTAATTAAAATCACCATTTACATGGAAAATACATATATTAAAATTGTTACTGATTTTATAACACTTTGAAAAATTACTTAAGGTATCATAAAATTATCATTAAACCATAAGACATCAAAATATTAACTTATGAATTCATTTTATGAAAATAACGTTTCTTTTAAATTATTAAATTAATTATAGAATTATTAAATTAATTATAAAATTATAATTAAATATTTATGACTTATAAAAATACGAACACTTAATTAATAATTTTTAAAATATTTACTTATTCAATGATATAATTACATTATTTTACCATTTATAAGATACATAAATTTTATATATACTTTCATGGGTGAGTTCACTATTCATTTGGTCGGTTTACTATTCATAAGGGTCATATTACTATTCCAAATGTCATGTTACTATTTCATCAGTATAGGTCCATAACTTCTAGAAATTATTCTTATTTTATTAATCCTAATTTATAAGGATTTTATTATGGTTTTTAAGTGCTTTTATGTGCTTTATAATATATAACATTTCTGTAAGAAGGGATAAATTTCATTGATAAAAGTTTTGGGTTGTTATAATAACAAACGCACATTTAGCTTCCTCTAGCTTCTGGGTGCAGTTCCTCTTCCAGTGGTGTGTCTTGCCACATGAAAAACATATTACCTCCTTTTCCTTGCTCTTCTTCTAAATCTTCCTCCTCTTGGAAGGATGGTGCTCAAGAGCTTTAGATTGTTTATAGGTCTTGGGCCTCTTTGTCTTGTTCTTCCTTTTCTTGTTCACCATAAGGATCGTGGGTTTATCACACCTAGTGTCCTTATCCACTTGAGGAATCAATGTTAGATGTTATGAAACACTCTTCTCATTATTTCTCATATTGTAATCAATAAAAAATTGGAGAAGATCTTGGGCAATAATGAAAATGTGAGATTTGTATGCAACTCATCCAGAAATTTAATCCCTAAGATATCTAAGCGCTCAATGTAGCCAATAAACTTAACAACATGAGGCACAGCTGGCACAGACTCTCCAAGCTTAGTTGTAAACAAAGCATTGGAGATCTCGTGCCTCTCTTGTCTCACTTGTCTCATTACCACGCACAAATGGAAATGGTTCTTCCAGCACATACAATTTCCTTTCATAGTGAAGTACGCGTAAGAGCCTTTGGCACTCTTTAAAAGTTGTGTCGGTGAGAAGGTTATCCTTTTCATGTATGGATCGCATCGATATGGTTGAATTCATTTTAATCTTGTTTCTAAAAAATAAGATGCGTAGAATTTTAGTACCTTATCAGATAAAATTTAGACGAATAAATAAATATTAAATTTATTAGTCTCCCAATATTTTATCGAAACTCAATAGCCCTCACCATTGGATTTGAAATATCATGTTGCTTGGACATTCAAGCGGCAAGGATCGATATTCTCATTCTCATTACCTGCAACTTTGGTTGGTAAAATAACTTGAATGGTTTTAGGTAGGCATTCCAAATGTCAACTGTATTAACTCACAGTCCCTTGATTCACTGAGTGGACTCCTCAATCCTGAAATCCTTAAATTGGATTTCCTCAATATTTTTCTTTCAGTTACACCAATTCCTGTTTTGGAAATGAACTCTTGTTGTGAACCAAGTTAAGTCAACCCAAAATTTCAAGTTAGAATTACCCGATAATTGAAAGAACCCCAACTTTAGTTGGTCAAGCACTTCAAACTATGGTTCAATTTTAACTGAAGTAGTGGAAGGCTATACCAGCTTAATATATAATTGAAGGATTTTATCCATTTTATGCATAAATTTCCAAATTATTGTCTTTATTGCATGATTGTTAATATTAAATGGATTTACTTAAGCGATTAACCATGTGTTAGATAATATTTACGCATAGGCCAATTTATTTTAATTCTATCTTGTATGCTTGTTAATTTCATTAAATTATGTGATCGCAACAAAACATCAATAATGAAATAACCATGAAACTTGACAGAAATAAAATAATAAGCAGTATGATCATGAGATTATACTAATAGTTAGTTTATCTAGTGATTAATAAACCAACCGTTGACCTAGGGGAAATATACCTTGAACCGATTAAGATTCATGTTAAAGTTTTTTACATATCCACCTATGTATCTCCTTTGATTGGTTTCACCTCGGATCCGAACTTGAACCGCCTCCACTGGCTTGGCAGCTTAATCCTTTATGTTGGATTGGTGTTACCCGATCCGGTTGGGCTGAATGCTTGTGGCCCACAACTGTAGCAATGCTGACCACTATAGCGGAGCTAACCGACTAACACTGACAGGAACTGTAGCGGTGCGGACTTCAGGGTCAACTTCACTGTAGCGCTTTTGACTTCCAGCCGACATACACTGTAGCACTTTTGACAAAGTGAGCTGCCAATCACTTTTGCAATGCGGGCTAATATTCGGAACAGTGGACTGTCTTCTTCATATGTAGCCCATTTCAGAATAGGGTTTTACCACTGAAAAAACCCTCTGTAATTTGTGCTCCCAAATAGTGAATTTATGCCTCTCCCATGGATGGAGGGATTTTTCCCGAACCACATAAATCGTTGTGTCCTCTGCTTTCTTTCTTTCATTTTTCCCTTTTTCTGTCGTTGTGTCTCCCAATGATTCTGTATCAACTGGTACCAAAGGGTGAGTTTCGTAATTCTCCAACGATGGCTCTGGATGAAGGCAAAGTGAATATCGATCACTTCGATGGAACTGATTTCAGTTTCTGGATGATACAGATCAAGGATTATCTTTATCAGAAAAATATTCCCTTGCCACTTCTATTTTTGAAGCCAGTGGACATGGAGAAGTCGGAGTGGGAGCTACTGGATCGACAGGTTCTTGGTGTTTTGTGCCTGATGTTGGCAAAAAATGTGGCGTTCAACATCAGATAGGGGAAGACGATGGTGGACCTGATGAAAGCCCTCACAAACATGTACGAGAAGCATTATGCGGAAAACAAGGTGCATTTGATACAATGATTTTTCAACCTGAAAATGGATGAAGGGAGACCTGTGGCAGATCATATCAAAGAATTCAATACCATCATAAGTCAGTTGTCATCGGTGGACATTGAAATTGGTGATGAGGTATGTGCTATGGTTTTACTATCTTCATTAATAGAGAGTTGGGAAGCAACTGTAATAGCTGTGAGCAACACTTCGGGGAATACGAAGAGGGCTCTGAAAGATATACGGGATCTAATACTTAGTGAGGATGTTCGAAGAAGAGAATCAAGAAGATTCTCTGGTTCTGCTTTTAATGTTCAAGGAAGAGGAAGGTTCCCACAACGGGACAATCGCAGAGGACGATCGAAGTCAAGTGGAAGGAGCAGAGACAAGGCAAACGGGCCTGGTCCTACCTGCTGGACATGCAGGAAGAAAGGAAATGTCAAGAAGGAGTGCAGAGATAACCGGAAGGGACCTGAAACCAGTGGAGCAAACACTATAGCTGAAGGAACTGATGACGTGTTGCTGCTGAGCATGGATAGCCCGATGGAGTCTTGGATTTTAGACTCTGGGGCTTCTTTACATTCTACATCGGAGAAGGGATTCCTGAAAAATTTTGTTTCTAGAAATTTTGGCAAGGTGCATCTTGCTGATGACAAGCCCTTGAAGATTGTGGGTAAAGGAGATGCACAAATCAAGACCAACAGTGGGAGCTTGCTGGTTCTGGAAAACGTGAGGTATATCCCTGGCTTGAGAAGAAACCTTATTTCTGTTGGACAACTTGATGATGCAGGTTTGAGTACCACATTCACCGGTGGTGCATGGAAGATCAGCCGAGGAGCTATGGTCATAGCTCGGTGAGCAAAGAATGGCACCCTGTACAACATGAAAGAAACTTGCATGGACATGGTTGCATCATTGAAAGCTATCGGAGGTTATCAACTGTGGCACTATAGACTCGGCCACATGAGTGAAAAGGGGATGAAGGTGATGGCAGCAAAAGGGTTGCTACCAGAGCTGAAGTCGGTGGAAGTAGGCTTTTGTGAAGATTTCATCTTTGGAAAGCAGAAGAAGGTGTCCTTTTCAAAAGGACGCAGAACACCGAAGGCTGAAAAGCTGTACCTAGTGCATAAATATGTTTGGGGGCCTGCACCAGTACCATCCCTTGTAAGTTCACAATATTATTTGACATTCATCGATGACTCAACAAGGAAGGTATGGTTTTACTTCCTGAAGAACAAATCTGATGTGTTTACGATATTTCAGAAGTGGAAAGTCATGGTGGAGAATGAGTCAGAAGAAAAGCTGAAATGTTTGAGGTCTAACAATGGTGGAGAGTATGGAAGTCAGGAGTTCAGAGAATTTTGTTTTGAAAATGGAATTCGGTGGGAGAAGACAATCCTAGGAACACCACAACAGAATGGTGTGGCAGAGAGGATGAATAGGACACTGGATGAACGTTCCAGGAGCATGAGGCTACATTTGGGGTTACCCTAGACCTTTTAGGCTGATGCAGTGAATATGGCAGCATATCTCATAAACAGGAGTCCCTCTGTGCCAATGGGGGAATGTCTACCTGAGGAACTCTGGTCTGGTAAGGTGGTAAGACTCTCACATTTACGAGTCTTTGGCAGTTTATCATATGTTCATGTTGATGCTAATGCAAGGGAAAATCTTGATTCCAAGTCCAAAAAATGTTTCTTTATTGGATATGGTGGTGAGGAGTTTGGGTATCACTTTTGGGATGATCTCAACAGGATGGTCATCAGGAGCCAAAATGTGGTATTCAATGAAGGTTTCATGTACAAAGATCGCCATGCAGTTGAAGATGAATATGGGAACATTGAATCAGAATTAAAAAAGAAAGTGGATCTTGAAGGTGTGTCTGAGCTTGAGAGATCTGAACCGATGTAACCTACTACTCTAGTGGAGTTGAGGAGATCATCAAGTGTGAGAAGTCCCATTCAGAGGTATTCACCATCATTGCATTATCTATTATTGACTGACGGTGGAGAACCAGAATGCTTTGAAGAAGAAATGCGGCTGAAGGAGTTGAGCAAGTGGGAGTTGGCTATGAAGGAGTATATTTCCTCATTGCATGAGAACAACACTTGGGAGCTGACACCTCTTCCAAGAGGAAAGAAAGCATTGCAGAATAAGTGGGTATATCGGGTCAAGGAAGAACATGATGGAAAGAGGAGGTTCAAGGCATGGCTGGTGGTGAAAGGATTTCAACAGAAGGAGGGAGTATATTTCACTGAAATATTCTCACCTGTAGTGAAGATTACCATCATCCAGGTGGTTCTCATCATTGTGGCGTCAGAAGACTTGCATTTTGAGCAGCTTGATGTCAAGACTGATTTCCTTCAGGGAGATCGGAAGGAGGACATCTACATGCTGCAGCCATAGGGATATGTAGTGTCTGGAAAGGAAGACCTAGTGTGCAAACTCCAGAAGATCTTATATGGATTGAAGCAGGCAACCAGGTAGTGGAACAAGAAGCTTGATTCATTTATGTCTAAAAATTAATATAAACGATGTGGCATGGATCAATGTTGCTACATCAAGTCTTTCGGTGATGAATACATTAAATTTCTTCTATATGTGGATGACATGCTCATTGTAGGATCATGTATGCAGAGGATTAATGGGTTGAAAGGGCAGTTGGATGAGGAGTTTGAAATGAAGGATCTTGGAGAAGCTGCAATGATTCTAGGAATGAAGATCAAGAGAGACCGCATAGCTGGAACATTAATGTTGTCACAGGCTGATTACATTAGGAGGGTTCTGAGAAGATTCAGCATGCTAGAAGCAAAGGGAGTCTCTATTCACTTGGCAAGCCTTAAAACTATCAAAGGAGCACTCACCGAAGACGGAAGAAGAGGTGGAGTACATGGAAAAAGTTCCATACGCATCAGCTGTTGGAAGCCTGATGTATGCCATGGTCTGTACTTGACCTGACATTTCTCATGCAGTGGGAGTTGTGAGAAGGTATATGATGAACCCTAGAAAGAAACATTGGAATGTTTTGAAGTGGATACTGAGGTATTTAAAGGGTAGCAAGGAGGTACCTCTGTGCTTTGGGAAAAGAACTTCATTACAGGGGTATGTGGATGCTGACCTTGGAGGCATTGTCGACAGCAGGAGGAGTACCACGGGTTATGTTTTTACCAGTGGAGGAACTGCGGTAAGTTGGATATCACAATTGCAGAAGGTGGTGGCTTTATCCACTACAGAGTCAGAATACATTGTTATAACAGAAGCTGGGAAAGAGATGGTTTGGCTGAAGAACTTTATGGATGAATTGGGAAGAAATCGAGAAGAGAATGTATTGCAATGTGACAGTCAAAGTGCTATACATCTTGCCAAGAACCCAGTTTTTCATGCTCGGACAAAGCACAATCAGTTGAAGTACCATTTCATTAGTTGTTTGATACAGGATGAGTTGCTGACCATGCAGAAGATCTGTGGAACCAACAATCCGGTAGACATGTTGACAAAGCCTATGGTGATACAGAATTTGAGGCACTATTGTGCCTCTGTTGGTCTCCACTGATGAACGGAGGATGAGAGGCAGAATGATGGAGGACTTGATGGGAGCATAAGAGGAAAACAATTTGTATTTCATGAATCTGTGAAAGCACGCCACTGGTGATTGAAGAAGAGGAAGAACTTAGATTAAGTAAGTTGTCTTCATCAGTTGCATCGAAGCATAATAGTGCAGCAGATCAGGCTACAATTGGGAGATTGTTGGATTGGTGTTTCCCGATCCGGTTGGCCCGAATTCTTGTGGCCCGCAATTTTCGGCAGACACTGTAGCATTGTAGCAAGGCTGACACTCTAGCAATGATGACCACTACAGCGTAGCTGACCGACCGACACCGACAGGCACCGTAGCGGTGAAGACTTCAGGGTCAACTTCATTGTAGTGCTTTTGACTTCCAGTTGGCAGACACTGTAGCACTTTTGACAAAGTGAGTCACCGATCACTGTTGCAACGCAGACTACTATTCGGAACAGTGGACCGTCTTCTTCATATGTAGCCCATTTCGGGATAGGGTTTTACCACTGAAAAAAAACCTCTGTAATTTGTGCTCCCAAATAGTGAATTTCTGCCTGTCCTGTGGACGTAGGGATTTTTCCTGAACCACATAAATCACTGTGTCCTCTACATTCTTTCTTTCGTTTTTCCCGTTTTCTGTCGTTGTGTCTCCTGAAGATTCCGTATCAATTTACATATGTCTTTTACTCACAAGCAGATGAAATTAAAATGGGTTTACATAAAAGAAACCATGGGCGCACAAGCCCTGCATAATAAGTGGAGAGAAGACACACATACCAACAATTAAATTTAATAATAAATTAAATGAAACCAATCAAATAAAATGTCCGGTATAACTCATTATTATCCACATGCATGCAATGAATTTCTCATTTAATAAAACTAGCATTCAATTCTTAATCATTATTATTTAAGATAAATCGTGTTCGAATCAATTAATTATCATATTTAATTAATCAATTCTTTTATCTTAATTCTCATCTGAATTTCCTTGAGAATCTCATCCATAATAATTTTAAACAAATTAAAAAAAAAATTAACTGTGTACATAAATTTACCATGAAGGCAACACAGTGAATACACGTCTGAATCTACCCATTATGTATTATACTCGTATAATGTTTATTTTTTTGTGACATACAACATACACGACTTATCATGTATTACATGATTTTTCTGTAACGTGTCATGATTAATTCACATAGAGTAGAAAATGTAATACGACTCATACATGATATGAATATCAGAACATTACACAAATATTATTAAACTTTAATATTTATATACATATATATATATATATATATTAAAACTCATCACATGGTGTGTCCTATCAACTTAATGGAAGCACGCAAGAACATGTCTCGATGTTAATATAATAAATAAATTTTAAATTTTCATAATTTGATATAAGTACATAGAGTGTACAAGAGAGCTACACGGGATATACATCTCTCATCGTCTATCTGAGGTACACGCCTAGGGACTCTGCGTGAAAATCATACCTCGAAAATTAGAGTAAACAGAGTGCATCATGGACTACACAACATGATAACTCTGAGTTACACGGTCACCAGTCAGGTGGGTCGTGTATGGAATACACGACACATCTGTGACTCAAAGGACTTGTAATTTGGTTGATCGTGCATGAATTATTACCAAATTAATTCATGATTCATTGACCACAAGTACACGATGTGTAATTCAGATTACACCACATGTACTCCTGTGTTATCCGAATAGAATGCATGGCACCTCCAGAGGAGTTCCTCAATTTTATTTTAATCATAAAATTAATCGTTTTGATTAAATCTACGAGAAACGGAGGAAGAAGAAATCTTGCAATTCGGATTAAAAGAACGATTAAACTTAAATTGAAAAACAAAATTACAAATGTCTAAATCATAAATAATCTTTTAATAGTTATAAATAATTATGTGACCGCTCTGGTACCATTTGTAGGTTACGGGTGCAGCAGAAGCGTGCGATGGGTGGTGTCCAACTTTTCTTTTTGTCATGATCGATGATCAATCTGAGATTTACACAACGATAAACGTCGTGATCTATGAAATTAAATAAAAAAATATTGACAAGGGATAGAATGATGGAACCAAGAGAGGATCATCACATATTATTTATAAATAGTTTAATTAAATAAAGAATTTCCTTGATGAAATTATTTCTTTGTTGATGAACCGGGTGACAAATTCTCACTTCACCGATGTTTTGTTGTAGAAATCAAGTGCGGATTCCCTCTAATGGTGATGCACATATGTTCCATGAATCTCTAGATATCGCCGAAGGAATCTTTGGGTGCTATCACGGTAAATCCTTACACTTGTAATGTCCACCTTTAATCGATTCAAGAATCACTTTCAAAGCGTTCTTCTTGATCTGGTGGAGGAAGATTGTTCTCCGTTCTTGGGAGCATTCTTGGAGAAGGGAGCTCTCTAGGTCTTGAGAGAATTCTCTAAATCTATTGTGCACTACCCAAACAAATGAATTGTTTTAATGAGAAAATAACATAATTGAGTTTATATATTGCTAGGGTTAAAATAAAATAATTGCACAAGTGCCCTTAATTATTTATTTAATCCTAACAAAAACATCATGTAAAATAATAATATTATTATTATTATTTCTCGACCTGCGCTTAACTTGAGAATTATAATTAAATATTATTTAATCTCCATTCAAAAAAAATATATATTATTTTCTCACCAGACCAAAAATCTCAGTCCCCCATTCCTCCATAATATTTATCAGACCTTGAATAGTGTCTATTTTTTATTAAATAAATATCACTACATTATTCACCGACAAATAAATATATATTATATTCACTAAGTAGAAAATAAATATTTATTAAATATTCTACTCACATTATATTCTTTCGAATAACTTGTGACGGAATAAATGAAATCAAGAAAAAATGAACAATTATTTAACCACATGCAAGAATAATATTTATTCAACTTTTTAAATAATAATTAATAACATATTATTTAACTAAGATTTTGGATACACATAGTGTGTAACCCTCTAAGCCTCTTTCTCAGTGGTATTATGAGAAACAACCAAAAGTCCAAGGTTAACATCTAGCAACACGTTAAAGAACCCATAGAGAATTAAGTTAATGATGCAATGACATAATAGCTCATGCGGACACTTACTGTGTAATGTAATCTCTTTATCACAATATCTCAAATCAAGCAGGTTGTATGTCGGTGTCGTCAACCTAGGTGTTCAATGTCTCTTTATTTGACTTTCAGGAAATAGAATTTTCCTATAGAACATCATGATCGTGGATTTATTTAAGCTATATCATTCTCATCAAAGGGTATAAAATATTAACTTTAATTAAAGAACATAAGAGATAAATCATTTCTTACATTATTCATTAATGCAATATTATAGGTGACGCACTAAACGTATCATACCTCACCGCGAACATCTATCATCATGGATTTCGTCAATATATCAAAATACACGACTCATAATACTCATTAATAATAATTTTAAAGTCTAAGGACAAATACACACATCCTCAAATAGGAACATCCAATTATACATATAAATGTGAATTTTCTACAGACGGGTCTCATTCTCATAATATTCTACTGGATATTACTGAAGGCGTACACCATGAGAAGGTGCCTCAAAATCCTATGAGCTTCCACCCCTAATATCCTATATCATTTGTGTCCCTAAAATGATATCATCCGGCTATATAACATATATTCAAGAATAGTGTCATAGCACTTTCGAGTTCTCATCATAGCGGGAAACTGGTGTGACCTTTTAGTGCGACAATAGGACCTTATCACAAACTATATCACACATAAGAACAATCATAATGTGATAAGTATTTTATTAATTTTATAAATAATGAATACATGTTGTCATAAAGTACATAGAATTTGGTTCTAGAGTACTCACTCCAACAACCTACTGATACATCGAAGGGATATATAAAAAGTTTAGGCTACACCCGTCACATAATAAGTCCAGTTCATTCATCATATCAAATGAATTAATATGTAATACAATATATAATCATCATGTATTATTAATGAATAATTATTCATATTGAAATAAAAAGTATATATATTTTCATTATTTTCCAACTCAAAAAATGGAATAACTTTCTTAGTGGAAGCCATTCCATCTAGATTGTGGAATATTGATTATTCACTCTATATATAGTAAAGGGTATAGAGTCTTGTCAAAAATAAAGAAAACATAGAAGTGGTGGGTGAGATATAGAATAAAGAACATGAACTTTAAAGAAAAAAAATAAAGCCAAGATAGTGATAGAGGGTCATAAGGAACATATTCGCAAGAACGTGAGTGAACAAGAGATAACCCTCACAAAAAAGTATGTTATGAACTATAAATCCATAAGGGAGGAAACGAGTCTCAAGATTCAATATAAATAAAGGTAAAATAGTATGGTATACATTTAAGAACCGGAATTTGAGATATATAATATAAGTTAGAGAAATAATACGTGAAAATAGTGGAGATTTTAAAGGTACCCCATATGAATAAAGGTATGAACTATAAATGTATAACAAGGAAAAGTTTACCATAAGTTGATCAAAAATTAAGTTAAAATAGTATGGTATACATTCATTAAATTGAATTTGGTACATATAATAGAATATAGGGAATCAATTCTTGAAAAGAACGGAGACTTGGAAAGAAATTGTTACCTTGATTCTCGACATCTTTATAATGCTCATCTAACATCCTAAATGGTATAATTATATTCATTAATTTCTCAATTCACATACATTTCCATATTTAATCCCTTATTATTATTCAATTTAATTCATTTTTTAACATGTATTATTATTTACTAGAATATTTTTGGTTGCATCGATCATTTTGATGTTCATGGTTTCAAAATGACATCAATATAGAGGCAATGGTAAAAATCCAACATTCTCAAGTTTCATAATCTCAATAAGTGTCATGGTATATGTTTCATTTTATTCTAGAATTTATGGAGATTAATAGATCATTAAATAGTTATAATTCATAGAATCTTCTTCCATGAGCTTTACATTTAAGTTCAATATTTTAATTATTATTTAACCATTGCACAATCTTAGAAATGATATTGTTGTGTTATTAGGTTTTATTCAATCATGAAATCAATTTTTAAGATCTTCCATGAAATGAATGAGGTAAAAATAAAATATCATCATTCACTTAGGTAATTAAAACTACAATGGGTGAAATGATGTTTTTAAGAGTTTTAAAGAGTTATTCTAGTTTATATTATAGTTTTATAAAACATTAAATAATATTAAAAACATAAGGTTATATTCATTTATTAATTTATGTTATATAAGGGAAAATAGAAGAATCAAAATGGGAATATATGTTTTAAAACATGTATTTTGACATAGTAATGACTTAAGGAAAAATGGTTCATGAGAGTTAATTGTTAATCACTAATAAGGAAAATATAAAAAGGATGATAATTACTTAAATATATATTCATGGGAGAATATAAAATTAACTAGTTAATAGAAAGGAAATATCAATTAGGAAACGAAAAGAGAGAATTGTGAAACGATTATTATGACATTTTAATTAGTTATGAAAAGGTTCTTGATGATAGGTAATCGGTGATACCTAATTAGTAACGGATCAAAAGGATATTAATAACATGATAAGATAACCCTAGAATATAAAAAATAGGAGCATTAAAAGTGTTTTTAGGGCAAAAGAGTCTTAATGAAGAAAGGGAAAAGTGACTTGGAACCCTTACCATTCACTTTGAGATGATTCATTTCGAGAGAGCCATAAGAATTACATGGATGGGATTTTATATACAATAGGGTCTTAAAAACATTTCAAGGGATGTATATAGAGGTATTTTGGTAGATATTTGGCAAATGGAAGGAGTTTTGGAAGTGGGGAGAAATGGGTAAAGGATGGGTGTTTATATAGCCAACGGAGAGGGGTATTTTGGAATAATGTATCAATTATTTTATGATTGAGGACATTGAATATGAATAGTGTGGATTACTAGGAAATTTATTGGTTAATTATTAATAGAAAGAGGTTAATTTGACATTCAAACCAAGTGAAAACATAATTGAATCTTAGAAACACTTGTGAGAGAAACGGGCTCAGGCATGGATTCGTAACCCAATCCACACCCCCCCCCCCAAACTTATTAAATAAAAAGAAAACAAAAATTTGAATGCATGATGTTGAATGAGATTGAACCAACATGGAAATTAAAAAGTATACATGAAAAGGCCAACATTACAGTACAAATAAATTCTCAAATGAAGCAGTGCACCTTTGTGTTGCAGAAATATCGAATGTCGTAGGGACATAATAGGTTTGCAGATAGAGAAAAGACAGAAGAAAGAATCACCCAGGACATAGAGATTTAAATGGTTTGGGAAATGATCCCTATGTCCATAGAGAAGAAGAATTTCACTATAGTCGGGAGCACAAATTGCAGAGTTTTTCAAAGTTCTCACACACAAAAACCCTAATTAGGGTTTGGCTTAGTGGTAAGCACCCCAAAATCCTACATGAAAAATGGGGGTTTAAAACACATTGGGCACAGGTACTGTAACAATACTGTAGCGGTACTGTAGATCGGCGAGTACTGTAGCAGCAATAGGGCACTGTAGCAGTGGCGGTACTGTGCGGGTATTGTAGCAGGCGGGTAACTATTCACAGAATGGCAATTGGGCCAAAAAATTGGGCATGCGGGCTATGTAATGGGCTACAGGCCCACTGGGCCTTCGAGCTATGTAATGGGTCTCCCTCTACCCAATTAAAATAGGTCTTTGATTTCCACCAACCCCACAAAAAGTCTGTTGTGCTACAGTGAAAGACGGCTGGAAGTTTGTATCGCTACTATAAGAATCCGGTTCTTATTCTTGAGGTGCGGGTTTCTTCTTTTCCATTTTCCTTAAGTGTTTTTGAGAAAATAAGGAAAAATAAGGAAAAATCCCAAAAATTTATGGCTACACGCCATGTACTTTTCCACACGCCGTGTACTTTGGCCGTGTAGGATGAGTATGCAGGGCGTGTAGCCCTTTCAGCGATAAAGGGTGTAAAAATCTGACTACACGTCATGTACATAGTATATACACGTCGTGTAATCACTCTGAAGGTGAACAGTAAGACGGTGGGAGTACCTGCCAGTGGAACGGTAGTACACGCCGTGTACATAGACATACACACCGTGTAACCAAGTCGGTTGATGAACAGTGAGGCGGTGGAATGTGGCCGCCAGAGGAACAGTTAAAAAAATGGAAAGTACACGCCGTGTACTTGAGATTACACGTAGTGTAGTTATTTTTTTCGATAAAAATAGGCAGTAGTCTCCTCTTTTGGAAGAGGAAGCTTAGGACTCAACGAGAGCCGCGGGAGAGAAGGCTGGAACTTGGAAGAGCTCCTGACCGCACACCAGGACTCTGATTCCCTCGCTGTCTATCTCGTTTGAACCACATGGGTGATTTCTTCTCTCTTCTTGAACCTCTCCTTCCAATTCTTTCCCTAAGGGAAGTTATTTGAGTTTGAACGGATAAATGTTTATCCCATATCTACGTCCTTCTCAGTTGTTTTGGAAGGTGTCGTTCATGTATATCGATCAGAGGAGATCGAGGTAGGTGGTCTGCTGTTTATTTCCAACTATTGGGTTGATTTTGTGTAATATTGTGTTACACGCCCATGTTAGGGGTGTCGTATGGCTGAGGCCTTAGCTGTTAAGATATCTATAATTGCATAGATAATCTAATGAACATGTATAAAATGTTGTTTGGGATCGTTGCCTTGATCCAAGGCCACCCCGAGGGTGTGTTCCTCTTTTTTAGTCGTTTGGCCAGGATACCCGTGGGTATGCCGTAATGATAATATGTTTTGAGTTTTCTTGAGTGGAAACATATTTATTACTTTATTATGCATTGGGCTCGGCCTGATTACTTTCTTAGCCTGATGGTAGTGTTTTGTTTCATCTGAGGGCAAGGTACTGATTCGCCTGAGGGCAAGGCATTGATTTGACTGAGGGCAAGGTATTGATTGCCTGAGGGAAACGTTTCTTATGACTGAGGGTTGTAGCTTCTATGCCTAAGGGCAATATCTAGTATGCCTGAGGGAAATATCTGGTAGGCCTGAGGTCAAAGTTATGATTAGCCTGAGGGAAAGGTATTGTTTAGCCTGTGGGCAATGTTCACTTGAATATTCACTGTGGTGTTTTCTTGTGTTATATCTGCAAAGCTAAAGCACATGCTTGGTATTGTTATTACCTTCTATTTGATAGATATCATGTTGTAGTTTTTGTTATGGCACTGTACAGAAGATTTTCAGTCGAGGCCGGGTCTCGGGAACTTATAATTCAATTATATTTAATTGTTAAATGATAAATAAATAGTAATGGAACTGATAGGAGTAGCTGTTTTTGAGTACTTCCTAGCATACTACATTTCTTTATTGCACACTGTTTTTGCACATTTTCACCGACAGTTGGGCACGGGCCTTTGGTGGTTGCCTATTGGGATTTATTTCTCACACCCTTTTTGAGTCATGTCTTGGGCCCAAACGGATTATATTGTTGCAGGTGTTGATAAGGGCAAGAGTCCCTATACTGGTACTTGATTATTGTAGAGGAGTGGGGGAGCATGGGACCGAGCTTAGGGTTGCGATGCTATTTAGTTCCTGTTGCACTGTTTTGTTTTGTTTCTCTATACTTTGTGTTGTATTGTATTTGATTGCAGTGTATCCTATTTTGACTACTTTCTTAGAAATAGGACATATTGCATCATCATATATGTATAAATGTTGGTTATCTTTTGCTTCACTGACATTGTTCTTTCAGCTTTTTACTATTTACTGCTTCCGCTTTTGGGTATGTTTATATTTTCCATTGCGCTACACTTTGACAAATGAGGGCACAGTTTCCCCACTATCAGACCTAGGCCCTCGCTGCTAGTCGGCAGCCTCTGGCATTTGGGGAAATGAGGTTGAGGTCATGTGACCAACCGGGTTTGGGTCACCGATTGTGTGGCACCCGGATCTGGGATTTTACAAAGTAGTATCAGAGGGTTTTCTTTTCACTGAGTTGTTTTATTATTTGGCGACAATGGAAAGAGATATATTGTTAAGGGATTCGGTAATAAAATGTGCCCAAGAGTAGCTACCCTATGTATAGGTAAACGCCGGATTGCCTCGAATTCAATTGTGATTTTCTGTTTATGATTATTATAGTTGATTTGATTTTCACCGCTGGGTGACGCACTTGTGGTGTACTATTTATATTTTTGTACCTTGTCTCTATTTAGTTACAACCCAATGAGATGAGAGTATGTCATCTCATGCATCATTTAAGCACATGTTAGAATAACATGTCATGCATAGTTTTCGTGCCACGTAGGTGCATTAGAAATTGCATGTTGTTGTGATAGATGATGTGCTAGAAAATGCATGTAGTGGTGATAGATACCTTGTTAGATACACCTACTATTGATAGGGTATTGGTACATGTTACGGTTGGGTTTAGTGATGCTAAACTTTGGTTCCTGAGAAGCATGGGCTCTCTTAGACCGAAATTTAGAGGATCATGATCCAGCAATTTTTGTGTTTTGTACTATAAGGTGAAAGGTCGGGTGTTAAACTTTTATTCGTAGGGAGTATGGGCCCCCAAGGATCAGAATTTGGCATACTGATTCTTGAAATTAAAGAAAAAGGGGCTCCGGAGTAGTTTTTGAAGTCTACTCTCCAGAGACCCAGACAACATGGTGTGTGGTTCTATGAACACACGTCATGTACTCTTCTGTTTGGGAAGAAATGAAAAAAAATTAAGTACATTTCGTGTAGTTTCTAACTGTGTCATAGGCCGTGTAGGCAGAAACACGGGAGGGGAAAACTCTAGAGGGAACACGCCGTGTACCGGTTGTACATGCCGTGTTGTGTTGACCCTGTGTCTGCCCGTGTGACTAACAACACGGACAGAGAAATCTTCGCTTAAACACGTTGTGTCACTTCTGAACATGCAGTGTAGTGTAATTTGGGAATCCGACCATGTAACTAACGACACGGGTTGGTGTTATCCTTTCTAGTACATTCCATGTCCATCTGGAACACGCCGTGTAGTGTGAGTCGTGTATTCGGTCGTGTCTCGAACAACAAGGGTTGGCGAAGCTCGTCTAGTGCACGTCGTGTACCGTTGGGACACGTCGTGTAGTCTTGACCGATAAGAGACCATGTAGACTTGGTCGTGTGGCTGGGGAGATGGAGTGGTGTACACGCCGTGTGTGGGTGTAACACGTCGTGTACCGAGGGTTGAGACATGCCCAGGCTAGCATCAGAACACAACCATATAAGGGCTTAAGGATACACGCCATGTACACCTTATACACTCCGTGTAGTCTCTTTTTCCAGATTTTGTGGGGGTTTTTTTCCTTTTCATTGGCACTCTTAAACAAACAAAAGAACCTCGACAGTAAATTAAACTAAGGCGTGTGTTTGACCTTGTAGAGACATACCACCGAGACGACCACCGGTTGTTCTCCAAGATAGCGGAAACGATTATACTCCATAAATGGTAGGTCACGGGCTACCAGTGGATCCTCCAGCAATGCCAGATGCGGTGCAAGCCGTTATACCGGACGCAGCCGTGAATTCACAATTCCGTGAAGGTTTCATGCAGTTCATGCAGACCTTCCAGGGAGCACCGCCGGTTGCCACATCTATGGCAGAGCTGACACGTATATTCCAGCAGCAGCATCCTCCTACGTTTTTAGGGGATGGCGGACCACAGGATGCAAGATCATGGTTGGATTCTATGCAAACGATTTTCGAGGATCTGGAGACGCCTCCTAGGAGGAGTGTCAAGCTCATTACTTACATGTTGCGTGATTCCTTCAAGAGGTGGTGGGATGTTACCACCTAGACTGAACATCACCAAGACATGGCGTGAGAATATTTTCAGGCAGTCTTCTATTAATTTTTCATTCCAGAGACGCTAAGGGCAGATCGAGCTTGAGAGTTTATGAATCTGCAGCAGGGCACCATGTCAGTGATGGATTATTCTACCTGCTTCACCGAGCTACAGCGTTTTGCACCTGTTCTGGTGGGTGATGAGACATTTAGGGCTAGACGCTTTGAGAATGGTCTTCGATACGAAATCTGAGCGTTGGTGAATGTTTTCAGGTTGCCTATAGTGCACACGATTGTGAACCAGGCACTGATTACTGAGCGGAACCTGCGGGAATCTAGTGGTGTAGTCCAAGGCGGTTCAACACCAGTTTTTTGTACTATTTCTACCGGTAAGAGGAAGAGGCATATGTATTTCTCTCATGGTGGTGGTACTAGCTAGAATAATTATTCAGGTGGCCCGATAGTGTGCTACCAGTGTGGTAAAGAGGGGAATAAGAGACCCCATTGTCCACGTGACACAGTAGAGTGTCAAGCTTGCGGAAATGTGGTCATCTCCAGTGTTTTGGCAGTGTGTTTCCACCATTGACTAGTGAAAGAGGTTCTGTGCAGACTCCTCGTGCAAGAGAAGGGCCAGAAGCTTCTTACCAGTCAGGAAATTGGAACACGTCAGGACATTCAGGCGGGGGTGGTGGTCATGGTCGTGGTAGCCAGACATCGGGATCTCAGAGATAGCGGGGCGGGTCAGCTCAGGTTAGTCAGGCTATGTCGCAGGGCCGCGACACTGGGCAGGCATATGCAGTGCAACATACCCAATAAGATCAGGATCCCGGACCTTCCAATGTCAGAGGTACAATTCTAGTTGCTTCTATTTTGTCTTATGCACTTTTCGATATCAGTGTTACGCAAAACTTTATATCTGTGTCCATTTTAAAGAGTCTTGGGCTTTGTGTTTCTTCTTCTTCTGATATCATGATGCTAGACACTCTGTTGGGAACTAGAACGACAGGTGTGCGTCAATGCAGGGAGTTCCCCCTAGAGGTTGGTGGGTGTCACTTTCTATGGGACCTCTATGTCTTAGAGATGACAGTCTATGATGTCATTCTCGGGATGGACTGGTTAGTACCCTTCCGGGCCTTTTTGGATTGCTATCTTCGCAGGGTGAGTTTCACGTCACCATAGAGCGGAGAGTTTCTATACAAGGGTGAATGGGATGTCCAGGCAATCCGAGCTGGACCTGAGCATCGTGGGTGAGGTGGAGTGATAGCCTAGATTGTGAGTCTATATCTGGATGACCAGGGAATTGTCCAAAGGATTTCCCTCCAGTGGCTAATCGTTTCAGGGATGTCTTCTCAGACAAATTTTTTGGTCTACCTCCAGAGCGAGAGGTGGACTTCTCTATTGAACTTGTGCCAGGAGCGGCACCAGTGTTCATTACTCCTTATAGGATGGCTACGCCAGAACTGCAGGAGTTCAAGAGGCAGTTAGAGGAATTGTAGACAAAGGGTTTCATCCGACCTAGTACTTCTCCTTGTGGTTCGTCTGTCATGTTTGCAAAGAAGGCGGATGGTACCCTCAGACTTTTTGTGGATTATCCGAAGTTGAACCAGTTGACGGTCAATAACCAATATCCCTTTCCAAGGATTGATGATATTTTTGATCAACTTCGAGAAGCACGATTGTTCTCGAAGATTGACTTGAGATCCGGATATCATTAGTTGCGCGTTAGACCATCGGACATACCGCTTACAGCCTTTCGGAGCAGATATGGTATATACGAGTACTTGGTCATGCCGTTTGGACTCACAAATGCACCATTAGTTTTCATGGCTTTGATGAATCGTGTGTTCCACCCATATCTGGATTCTTTTATGGTAGTCTTCATGGGCGATATCTTGGTGTACTCTCACACTCGACATGACTATGCCACTCATCTTGATATCGTAATGAGTACACTAAGAGAGCATCAGATATATGTTATGCTCTCAATGTGTCACTTTTGGATAGACCAGATACAATTCTTGGGTCATATTATCTCAGAGGCAGAAGTAGCGGTAGACCCAGAGAAAGTGAGAACAGTAGTTTCCTAGGAGAAGCATTAGAACGTGTTTGAAATATGGAGTTTCTTGAGGCTGGATGGATACTACAGGAGCATTATACAGGACTTCTCCTGCTTAGCAGCGCCATTGACGGTCTTGACTAAGAAGGGTATGAAGTTCGTTTGGTCATAAGCTTGTGAGACAGCCTTTGAGGAGCTGAAGAAAAGGTTGATGTCAGCACCAGTCCTGATACTTCCAGAGAAAGGGGAAGAGCTATACAGTTTACAGTGATGCATCAGGTATTGGTCTAGGAGCAGTGTTGATGCAGGACGATCAAGTTTTTGCGTACGAGTCTCAACAGTTGAGGCCACATGAGAGGAATTACCTGATGCATGATCTCGAGTTTGCTGTAGTTGCTCATGTGTTGTGCTGTTGGAGACATTATCTCTTGGGAGAACATTTTGTGGTGTTCACGGACCACAAAAATCTGAAATACATCATTACCCAGCATGAATTGAATTTGAGACAGTGAAGGTGGTTTTAATACCTTCATTCCTTCAACATTGAGCTTGCCTATACACCTGCTAAGGGTAATGCAGTAGCTGATGCACTGAGTAAGAGGACTCAGATACAAGCAGTGCAGGAGGCCAGTGGTGAGTGGCAGCTTATGACCTCGTTCTCTGAGATGCATTTGGAGGTGAACAATAGTTAGGGGCGAGCCTATCTTTCATCTTTATCTATGACTTCTACCCTCTTGGATAGAGTGAGGATGAGATAGATATTAGATTCAGAAGGCTTAGTTCTACGGGAGTCGGTGGCAAGTGAGGACCCTCCTCCTAGTTGGACGATAAGCGATGATGAGGTACTGTGTATCCATGGACAAGTGTGGGTTCTAGAGGATATACGCGAGGAGTTGATGCAAGAATTTCATGCTTCAGCTTGGGCGGTGCATCCTGGAGTTACCAAAATGTATCGTGACTTCAGACGTTAGTATTGGTGGCTAGGTATGAAAAAAGAGGTAGTTGGTTTTGTTGTGAGATGTTCCACCTGTCAACAGGTGAAGGCAGAGCATCAGATGTCGGCCGAACTGTTACAGCAGTTACCCATTTCAGAGTGGAAATGAGATAATGTCACGATGGACTTCGTAACCGAGTTACCGAGGTCACCGCGAGGCAATGATGTTGTGTGGGTTGTTGTGGACAGACTTACGAAGGTAGCTCAATTTTTGCGGATCAAGGAGACCTTCGGTGTCGATGAGCTCGGGAAGTTGTATATCTGAGAGGTGGTACGTCTTCATGGTGTCCCTCGCTCTATCATTTCAGATAGGGATGCCCATTTTACGTGTCGTTTCTGGAAGAGCTTTCAGAGGGAACTGGGTACACAGGTGCTTCTGAGCACAGCTTACCACCCTCAAACCGATGGTCAGTCAGAGCATGCGGTACATGTGCTGGAGGGCATGCTTCGTGCATGCATCGTAGAATTTGGGGACTCTTGGGAGAATCACAAAACCCTGGTCGAGTTTGCCTACAATAATAGTTTTCATGCAAATATTTAGATGGCATATTACGAGGCTTTATATGGTAGGTCGTGCTGATCACCCTTGTGCTAGTTGGAGGCAGGTGAGGCAGCTTTACTAAGACCATGTCTTGTGCAGGAGACTTCAGAGCAGGTCCAGTTGATTCAGAAGCGAATGGCTACTGCATAGTCTCTTCAGAAATCTTTTGCTGATCGCCGCAGATGACCCTTGGAGTTTGTGTTCGGGGATCAGGTTTTCTTGTGTGTTTTGCTGAGGTTGGGACACAGGCGGATCAGAAGACATGGTAAACTTTCACCGAGGTATGTGGGACCGTTTGAGATTCTGAAGAGATTTGGGCCGGTTTTCTATCGGTTGCAGTTACCAAAGAGGTATCGGGTCATGCACGACATCTTCCACGTATCTCAGCTACGCTGTTATCACTCAAACCCATCTCGCGTTTTTCAACCTGAGGAGGTTGAAATTCAGGTCGATACATCCTTTGAGGAGAATCTGATTCGTATTGTTGATGGGAGCACGAAGGTTCTCTGAGGTCGGTCAGTTCCTCTCGTACGGGTGCTATGGCAGCATGGCCGAGTGCAAGATGAAACATGGGAGTAGGAGATAGACATACGTGCTCAGTGGCCAGAGTTGTTCTCAGTTTTATCTTTACCACCCTTATAAGGGAAATTTGAGGACAATTTTCTTTAAGGGGGGGAAGTTTGTAAGAACCTGGTTCTTATTCTTGAGGTACGAGTTTCTTCTTTTCCTTTTTCCTTGTGCTTTTGAGAAAATAAGGGAAAATGGGGAAAATCCCAAAACATTGTGGGTACACACCGTGTACTTTTCCACACGTCGTGTACTTTGGTCGTGTGGGATGAGTATATAGGGCATGTAGGTCTGTCGGCGATGAAGGGTGTAAAAAAACTGACTACACATCATGTACTTAGTATATATACGCCATGTAATCAGTCGGCAGGTGAACAGTATGGTGGTGGGAGTAGCCTCCAATGGAACAATAGTTCACGTTGTCTACTTAGACATAGACACTGTGTAACCAAGTCGGCTGATGAACAGTGAGGCGGTGGCAGCCAGAGGAACTGTTAAAAAAAATGGAAAGCACACGTCGTGTACTTGAGAGTACACACCGTGTGGTTATTTTTTTCATTAAAAATAGGCATTATCCTCCTCTTTTGACAGAGGAATCTTAGGACTCGACTAGAGCCATGGGAGAGAAGGCTGGAACTTGCACCGGGACTCCGATTCCCTCGCCGTCTATCTCGTTTGATCTGCGCGGGTGAGTTTTTCTCTCTTCTTGAACCTCTCCTTCCAATTATTTTCCTAAGGGAAGTTATTGGAGTTTGAATGGATAAATTTTTATCCCATATCTATGTCCTTCTCAATTGTTTCAGAAGGATTCATTCACGTATATCGATCAGAGGAGATCGATGTAGGTGGTCTGGTGTTTCTTTGTAACTGTTGAGTTGATTTTGTGTACTGTTGTGATATGCGCCCATGTTTGGGGTGTCTTATGGCTAATGTCTTAGCTGTTAAGATATCTAGAATTGCATACATAATCTAATGAACATGCATAAAATGTTGTTTGAGATCGTTGCCTTGATCCAGGGCCACCCCGAGGGAGCGTTCCCCTTGTTTAGTCGTTTGTCCAGGATACCCATGGATATGTCGCAATGATAATATATTTTGAGTTTTCTTGAGATAAAACATATTTATTACTTGTTTATTCATTGGTCTCGGCCTGATTACTTGCTTAGCCTGAGGGAAATGTTTTGTTTCGCCTAAGGGCAAGGTACTGATACGCCTGAGGGCAAGGTATTGACTTTCCAAGGGAAGCGTTTCTTATACCTGAGGGCAGTAACTTCTGGGCCTAAGGGAAATATCTGGTACGCCTGAGGGCAAGGTTATTGATTAGCCTGAGTACTATTTATCATGAGGGAAATGTTCACTTGAATATTCACTATGGTGTTTTCTTGTGTTATACCTGTCAAGCTAAAGCACAAGCTTGGTATTGTTATAACCTTCTACTTGACAGATAACATGTTCTAGTTTTTGTTGTGGCACTATACAGGATATTGTCGGCCGATGCTGGGTCTCGAGAACTTATAATTCAATTATATTAAACTGTTAAATGATAATTAAATGTTAATGGAACTGGTAGGAGTAGCTGCTTTTGAGTAATTCCTAATTTACTACATTTCTTTATTGCACACTGTTGTTGCACATTTTCACTGTCAATTGGGCACAGGCCTTTGGTGGTTGCCTACTGGGATTTATTTCTCACACCCTGTTTGGGTCATGTCTTGGGCCCAAACAGATTATATTTTTGCAGGTGTTGATAAGGGTCAGAGTCCCTATACAAGTACTTGATTATTGTAGAGGATTGGGGGAGCATGGGATCGAGCTTAAACATACGATGCTGATGAGTTCCTCTTTCACTGTTTTGTTTTGTTTTGCTGTACTTTGTGTTGTATTTTTTTTATGAAAGTGTATCTTGTTCTGAATTCTTTCTTAGAAATAGAACATATTGCATCATCATATATGTATGACTGTTGGTTATCTTTTTCTTTAGTACCGTTGTCCTTTTATCTTTGTATTGTTTACTTCTTCCGTTTTTTGGGTATGTTTATATTTTTCTGCTATGCTACACTTTGAAAAATGATGGCATAGTTTCCCCACTATCAGACCTAGACCATCGCTGCTAGTCGGTACCCTCTGGCATTTGGGGAAATGCGTTTGAGGTCATGTGACCAATCGGGTTTGGGGAACCCATTGTGTGGCACCCGGATCCAGGACGTTACAGCTACAGTGATGCAACCACCAAAGTCTAAAGTGCTACAGTGGTCAGTGGTGGGAAGCCCACAGAGCTACAATACGAGTGTCTCCAAAGTCCAACCTGTTATAGTAGTCGTTCCAAAGTCCACACTGCTACAGTGTCATGTTGGTGTTGGTCGGTCAGCTCTACTACAGCCGGTCAGAGATTTTATAGTATAACTGGATCAGCAGTGCGTTGCCCCCTATAACCCCCAACGAGATCACCGTGCAGTTGCGGCTTGGTGCACAGTATGTACCGGAAGCATTCCACTCAATCATTATCCAAAACAGGTCAAGAAACACAAATCCAACACTTTGAAGGACTCACCATGATATTCAAGTCACCCCTTAAGCATCTCCATGGATCATTAGATATCCAAAATAGTATCAAAAAATCACCCTAATAAAACAACTTTATCCTTTCTAGTACCTTTATGCATCCTCCAATAATAGCCTAGATACCCTTGCGAATTCAATGGAGCAAAAGATGAAACCATTAGAGAGGCAGACTCTGTAATCTCCACAAGAATCATAGCAGGCATTATATACTGAAATTAGTGTTACCTTTATGCCTAAAACCCATTCCATTACCTTTACGTAGCTTCCATATGAATCCAAGCTACCTTTATATTCTCAAAAGATAAAAAACCTGTAACGACCTGAAATTTTGAATAAATATTGTTTCCGAATATTGTGTGTTATTTTTATTTTAATTTTTTTATACTCAACAAAACTGTTTCATTGGATAACATGAGTATATTTAAAATGAGACTGTTGGGTTTTTTACTGTCATATGACCATTGGTCAATATGACGGCTAGAAACTAAACATTTCAATATTTGTCTCTAAATACAAGTGATCTTGGTTAATTAATATAGAAATGAGATTTGATGGCCTCACCTAGTAGTCTTGGACTGATCGAAGCTCATCTAATAGAACTTGGGAAGGAGGTAGCACCACTGGGCTTTCCTCTGGACCAAACCCAATCCAAACTTCATCGTGTGAATCTAGAACAGAATCATCTTTGCGAGAAGTTCAAACGGATAGAAATTACTACTCGTACGATGTAGGCCGAGCCTCCCTCGGATTCTCTCACCTTAGCACACCTTACACTAAGGTCCTATGCTAGTGTGATAAGGGGCTATGTAAGGAGACAGTAACTACCTTGTGTAATCCTTTGTTTTAAATAAAAAAATTATTTCTTCTTATGATGAAGTTTATGAATTTTCAAATGTTCGGATAAATATAGTATGCATATTTTTGGTTAATTTTAGAGAAAGGATATTTTAAAAAAATGAATATGTAAACCTTAAATAATTAAAAATGTGTAATGATTTTCAAAAAATGGTCTTCTACAAATATGTTCAGTGCAAAATTTAGAGTCCAATAATATCAACTTGATTTTTGATGAATAATAAATTATGAATAGTGATTTTATGCTTAGGATTAGTAATGTGACTAAATGGATTAGTAATCTCACTTAAATAAAGCATTAACATAATCTAGGCACCTTGATTAAGAAATGTGATTCAATAAAATGGTTAAATAACGGTTTCATAAATTATTAGTCAAGTATTAGTTTTTTCGGGTGAATAGTTTTTTTTAATTAAAAATTTAATTAAAAATATTTAGAAAATTATTTTTATAAAATGTTTTTCATTTTTGAACTCAGAGCATCGATATTATTTTAAGGTAATTTTTGGGGATTTGTCTGAAAAAAATGAATTTTCGGTGAATAGTTTATTTATTTAAAATTTAAATTAATAATATTTTGAAAATTATTTTTAAAAAATGGAGTTCATTTTTGAAATCAGAGCATCAATATTTGGTTAAGGTGAAATTTCGGGATTTTTCTGAGAGTTGAATTTTCGATGAATAGTGAAAATACAGTTTTTAAGTTACGGGTGTTTAATGACATCATTAAATGATGTATTAAGTATGTAATCAGTATGGTCGACTTATGAATAGTAAGATAAGGTATGAGGTGTCCCAAGTGGTCAATACCATGGGCAATTATCATGGGCAAGCCCATGGTTTTTCCAAAACCACTAATGAGGTGTCCCTTGGCCATTAATGCCTTGTCCCCTCACTTTCCCTATAAATACCAAGCCATCCTCTCATCCATTCGACTCCAAAATCATCCTCAACGAATTTATAGCCTCCTTACCTCCCAAGGAGTCCTCCCAAGGTGCCCCCAAGCCCTCAAGGTCTCAACCTTTGAGTTTTAAGAGTTACGTTTAAGGTAAGGGATCCTACCTCTCTCTTTCTTTTCAAGTACTCCCGTTTATGTCATTTCTTCTAAGAACCATGTTCTTATGTTGAGGATGTTATTTTATATTCATCATACTTACCTTTTAAGTTCATATGATGAGAGATGCTCTATTACTCTCATCATTTTGTTTTATGAATGTTTAAGTGGTGTCGTTAGGTTGCCGAATTTTTGTAAAGGATTCTTTCACCCTTCCCATTTTCAAGTTCTATTTTCTTGACATGTCTTTCAAGTTTTTTTTATTTTGTTGGGTTATGATCTCTAAATCTATAATACTGATCTTTTATGATCATATTATGGGAGACCCTATTTGATCTCTTCAATTCAGTATTTTGAAGTTTTAAGTGGCGTCGTTAGCCTGCCAAATTTTTAAGGGATTCGTTCACCTTTCTCATTTTTCAAAGTTCTACTTTCATGTCAAGTATTTCAAGTTATTTTTTATTTTTTTGGGTTATTATCTCTAAATCTATCATACTGATCTTTTATGTTCATATTATGAGAGACCCTATTCGATCTCGTCAATTCATTTTTTGATGTTTAAGTGACGCTGTTAGGCTGCCGAATTTTCATAAGAGAAATCTTATTTTTGTCTTCCTTTCATGTTCTTCATTTCATATGGTGCATTATTAAAATTTCATTACCATGTTCATATATCTTTCATATTCTTTCCCTCTACTGTTTTATGGGTCATTTATGAATGTTTGACCCATGTCCCCTCTCTTTTCAATGTAATCTAAAACCCCGAAATGTAGCCGTTATGCTGCAGAATTTTCATCTCAAAATGCCTCTCTCTTTTCTCAAAGTTATTTTAGGTTATTAAGTGAATACTCAAAGATGTTATTTCTACAGGGGGTATTCACAAATATATCAAAATGTTCTGTTTTAAATTCTGGTATTTACATACATGAAACTCGCTTTCCCTTTCCGTGGGTTTAAAGTGACATAAAGATCATGTCTTTAAAGCAGTTTTTAAAACGTTATGATTATGAAATGAAACCCATTAATTTCATGCTATATGGGTTGTTTATGAAATTATTTATGATGATATATGTGGCTCACATGATAATAAAGTCATTTCAGGGGTGCTCCCTGATAGCGCTCTAATGCATTGGGTAAAGACTTAATCTCTAGAGATGAATTTTTAGACTAATTCCTTGGTGAATAACCTTGGTAATTTTTAATGACACCTTGGGGATGGACCTTGGTGAAACGAAATTATTTTCAATATTAAATGTTGTATTCACATATTCATGTTATGAAAAATTTTATTATTATTATGATATATCTCATTATTTCTTTCTCATGCCTTCTTTTTCATGACATTGTTGATGTATCTCAAGTTCACATGTAAATGTTTCCCCTTGTTTCCCTTACTGGGCCTTCTGCTCAACCTTTCGTTTGATGTATGTCCCCAGGTTATGAGATGCAGTAATGAACCTAGGAATAACATAAGGAGAATCCTTTCTAGTGTTTAAGAAGATAGTTTTATGTTTTCATGTTTTAAGTTCCTGGTTTCCAAGACACTATACCTTAAAGATCCTCAGTTTTGTAAAATGTAATGAAAGTTTATGTGATAAAAAGGCGGGATTTTATATTTGGTATCAAAGGATGGTTTAGTAATTTGTGGAAATTAGGATATGAAAACAATAGGAAGAACCCTATAGGAAAGATTAAATATAGGAAATCTTCCTGGTATTTTGGTGAGTATTGAGTAATGGGTTGCCAAGAAAATACATCCCTGTCTGGATACGAGCAGGTAGAGGCGGCTCTAGCACAGATGTACATAGGGGTAAAACCCAAAAACACTGCATTGAGCTAGACTCGAACGGGAACTGGTACACGACAACGGGTCTTGCTGCACTCTTGGTTACGACACTCCCAGGGGATATGCTTTGGTAAATTCATAATCTTAGTATGAACCATTATTAATGGAACATAGATAAAATAAAATAAAGATTCACATAAGAATATATGATCATGGATAACCTAGATTGGAACCTAGGGGATCACAAGTTAGGGTATACTTTTCTTCTACAAGTTTATCCTTTTATGCTTAAGTTTCCTTTTCATGACTATTGGCTAAGTATTTAAGCCCCCTAATTATACGTTCTTTTCTTAGTCAATGGCAGGAAATGGAAGAGCATGTCCCAACAACCAATGTGATAGGAAATGTGATGATTGCCCTATTAATGGTGACACGCAATCCAACCATGTTGACCAAATATACTTTAGCCAGTTTAATGGTGTCTCTAAATATGTCACATGGACACTATCCAGGTATAATGTCCAATGTTTTATCAAGTAAACATACAATCCTCTAAAAGAACAATAACCTATTATTAGGAAGAATGACTTATTAATAGATCCAAATTATAAGGAATTATATCCCAGTAATAATATTTCTAAATGGGAAAAACGTTATAGATAAATGCACATCAATGAGAATAGTGTCGCAATGTGAGCTCATAAAAATGGGAATCACGTCTTTACCCAAACATTAAGTGATGTCATGGTGTCCCTAGACACAAAAATTTAGTAGAGTTTGAATCATCCCATGTCTTGAGAAACAATATAATAATCAAATTCTATCACAATTTAAATCATATGCATATGGGTATCCTATCCACTTCTATAGAGGTACCACATAATAAGATGCACACCCCCTTCCATGGGAAATAAAAAATAATCAATAATTGAGTCCTATATAGTCCTCACATTAGTCTCATGTGTCTCATGACCCAACCCATTGGAGCCTGCCTATCCAGTGGAGAGGTGATCCATAACTATCCCAATACCACCTACATAGGCCATGTGTTAACAACAAGCTCCAAAAGGAATAACTAATAAGGGAGGTATTCTTATAATTACCTATATGTATGCACCCAACCATATTCTTGTAGAAGTACATAGGAGTAAAATAAAATATAGTAACATGTTGAGTAATAGGATTTCATGTTACACCATCTAGGGAATACAAGAATAAGACAGTGTAATATGAAAATTTAAGGGAAAAAATACACTCTCAACATGTCAAAAACCAGCCTAGATACCCTAGTACCCTAATACCTGAGTCAGAATTGACAAGGCCCAAAGTGAGTTCTTGGTCTCAATGAGATAGTGACTAGAACCTTGTATCATACTAGATAAAAGAGGGAACAATTTTTCCACAAAACAATAGAATATAACGAAACAAGTTAGTATGATCAAAACTCAAAAAAGAGAATGTACCAGAAAACAAATAGGTATATCAAAACCCAAAATAGAACATTTTCAAAGTACTCATAATCTGGGAAGATAATATTAACATTCCAAAGGAAACATCACTCCTAGCCTAATGGATCAAGAACATCCACCTCCACTAATAGGTTCTTTCCTTTTTATTAGACTTGGAAGAAGGAAATATATAAATTACTAAAGGAAAAGGTAGGGTGTGAGCTAAAAATCATAGTATGATCTCAATAATTTTTTACATAAAAATATTCCATAACAATAATCCAAAGCATTATTTCAATTTAAATAAAATATGGCATGGTGATACAATTACATCTTAAAAACAAAACATGATTACATTTAAAAATTATGTAAAATATTTCAAACATGGACTAATAAATTTTTTTATATAAAACAATTTATATAAATCAACTATAATGAGTAAAACAATTCCATAAATAATGGAATATATATAAAAATAATCACAACAAACATCCCAGCCATCTTCCTTGTGGTATGAAAGTTTCTAATTATAGGATCCTCACACATCTCATATTAGTTATCGTGACAATATTTTACACACACCCCTCAAGATCAAGACAAATATGACTCATTGACATCCCATCAAGGATAAGATCTACTAAACTAGGTTTTGGTTAGATTTTTCATCATCAATAAGTTTCTATGGAATTATCATCATAGAATGATTTTCTCAAATAAGACACAACCTACCTAGGATCACATGTGCTTAATCAGTCAATAAAAAAATGTAAAATCATTTCATTTCAAATCAACCATCATTCACAATTCAATTTCCCACTTTTCCATTTCAAAATTCCAATTCACTTTAAAAAATAAAACATAGGATTTTCTTAAATTCATGCCTTTTCAATAAAAACCAATCATAGGTTACCATCAATTGAATTTAAGAAATTTTCTAAAATCAACTCTCAAATCAATTCATTAATTCCATCAATTTCAAAATACTCCCCAAATTCCAATTCCATTAGAATTCGGGGTTTAACCCCAAAATAAATGTAGTTAAAAATTCCAAATCCAAATCATATTAAATTGGTTTTTCATCATACAATTTAATTAATAAATTAATGGGATTAATTATTTGGAAAATCTCAAATGGAACCACCTACCTTTAATCACAGAATCAAAAATCACAGCATCCGCAATGGGATCCACCAACAAAGAATGATGGAAATGAAGATCAAGAAATCCAAACTAGATTCAATATTCAATTAAATAGAGTTTAGATAAATAAATGATTTAAATAAATCTATGGATTATAGAAAGATAGAATAGAATAAGACACATGATAGGAGAATCACATATCCATAGGAGATCGAACGACATCTCCCATACATTGATCCGCGGAGGAATGGGTCTAGAAGGGTAAAAATCAGTTCTTGAGATCCTTAAAATCCTAGAAAATAGATATAGGTTGAGTGGGGGTCGATCATAGGTTATACCAAGGTTTTGGGAATTTATAAAACAATTTTCAAAATAAAAAAATTAGTGCACACAATTAGCTAGGTAGGGATACATGATTAGACAAATCGTGCACCCTAACGGTGTCCCCCCTTGGACTCATTATTCAAGGAACATAGTTTCTACTAGGTGGGAACATTTGTTTCTAAAAAAAGCACCAATTTTGAAAACCCACACTATTTAGGGTTGAATTTATTTTAATGGAGGGATGTATGTTTTGGTAAAACTATGGTCCAACCATACAAAACTCAAAAAAACTATAAAATTTTAAATTTCACCTGAAACAACCCGAGATAAACCGAAACCAAAACATGATCAAAATAAAGGTTGAGGAGTACCTAAAAAAGTAACATGATGTTACAACCTATGCACCATATAAAATCTCTGTCCCCATAAAGCCTATCAAGAAGTTTCTATATCAAAGAGATGTGGCCATTGCTCTCTCATCAGTGCCTCATGCTCCCAAGTATCATGCAAATCAGAACCATGCTGCCAAAACACATAAACCAAATGTATCAAACTCCTATGAAGTACCTTTATCTTATAATATACTATCCATACTAGATGCTTAGTCATGGATAAATAAATCTCAACATCAAGATCCTCCCATATATAGACATGTGATAGGTCAAAGAGATACTTATGTAGCTGATATACATGGAGCACATTATGTATCAATGTAAACTATGGTGAAAGTGATAAATAGTAATCCACTTTCCTCACCTTCTAAAGACTCTCAAAATTTCCCATAAAATGATGAGTAAGCTCCCCTTTCCTCCCAATACACTGATAACCTAGACGAGGTGAAAATTTTATGAAAAAATAGTCACCAACTAAAAACTAAAATAGTCTATGAGGATGATCAACATAAGATTTATATTGTCTTCATGCCATCAAAATTCTCTAACACATCAACTAAATATTTTCTGTCTTCTGTTAAACCATACTCAGTACAACTTTGGAACTTTCACTAATATCCAACCGACACAATGAAGGTTTACATCTATTATTGTTAAAGGCCTCAAAAGGAGCTATTCTAATTGAAGACTGGTAACTATTATTATAAGAAAACTCCACCATTCCAAAATGGTCATCCCAAGATCCACCAAAATTGAGGATGTAGGCATAAAGCATATCCTCAATAATCTATACAGATATCTCTATTAGCCATATGTCTATATATGGTAGGCTGTACTCAAATGAAATTGAGATCCCATCGCATCCTAAAGGCCTCACCAAAAAAGAGAAGTAAAATTGGGATCAATTATAGAGAGTATAACAGATAAAATATTAAAAAATGAACAATATCTCCCACATATATATTTTCCAACTCCTCAAATTTGGTTATATCACAAATGGGTAAAAATTGAGTCAATTTGGTCAGCCTATCGATCACAACCCATATTGAACTCTTCTTTCTATAGGTACATGGAAACCCAACCACAAAGTCTATAGAGATCTCATCTCACTTCCAAATTGGCACTGAAGGTGGATGAAGTAAACCCGAAGGTATTTATGGTCCTCATTGAACCGTTAGAAAGTATAGTAGCATGAAAAAAATTCAGTAATTTCCCTTATCATACATGGCCAATAGAATCATCACTTCATATTATAAAAAATATTTGTGGTTCTTGAGTTAATAACCCACTGATAATTATGGAAATCCCCCATCGTAGATTTTATCATAACTAATGGAACACAAAACAGATTATGAAAACATAGAATACCCTTAGTGGATAATAACCACTTAGAAATGATCTTCCCACCATAAATAGAGTTACTAATGATATGGAATTCATCATCAAACTGATGTTCCCAAAGATTCATCTGGAGAACAGTGGAGTTCAACTGAACACTGTCCCAGAAAAATTCATCACCTTTTTCCTGAACTCATATATGAAACTATGAAAAAATATTCATCAATTTCCACTCTTTAGATGATTCTTTAATGACATGGGTCGAAAGTTTCTTACTCAACACATCATCAAAAAATTCTATTTCCTTGGGGTATAGGAAATATTGAAATAAAAAGACTATAGGTACTCCACCCAAAGCCTCTGGTATAGATTAAAATCTTTTTGAGAGAAGATATAACTCAAGATATTATAGTTATAAAATAAGGTAAACCTTTCTCCAATAAGGTTATACTGTAAACTCTTAAGTTCATGCATCATAGATATGAGTTCAAGGTCATGGGTTGGGAAATTCTTCTCATGAAGAATAAGCTTCCAAGAGCTATAGGATATCAGAGGATCGCAATACATAAGAACAAAACCCAAACCACAACCTAATGCATCATAAAAGACCACATAGCCTTATCTAGCCTCTAGAAGAGTCAAAACTAGAATAGAAGTCAAAAGGAAATTCATCTCAACAAAAGAACTCTAACATTTCACATCCCAAACAAAATTCACTCCCTTCTGAGTGAGATCGGTCATTGGATAAGCCATCTTCGAGAAATCATTTATGAACTAATGATAATACCGCACTACTCCTAAGAATATATGAATCTTGAAAACTCTATTAACTTGCTCCCCTGTCATAAATACTTTAACATTCTTAGTATCAACTGAGATACCATGTTTTGAGACTATATGTCACAAGAAATTCACTTCCAAATCTTAGAACTCACAATTTGATAGATTGTCATAAAGTCGGTGATCTCTCAACAATTTCAGAACTACTCTTAGATGGTGTACTTGATCCTCCTCAGACTAAGGGTAAACCAAGATCTTGTCCATAGAGATCACCACAAATGTTTCAAGATACTCATGGAATATCATGTCCATCAAGGTCATAAATACTGAAAGAGAATTGGTTAGACCTAATGGCATAACAAGATACTCATAATGTACTAACCTAATCTAATAACCTAAACTGTTATGAGTAAAATTTTCCTTTTTTGATTTAATTAAATGTGTTATGGATATAGAAGACACATGAAATTATTTTATTTGTTATATACAGTTGGATTTAAATTATTGTTAGGTATCATTAGAATTGATAGTATAAATGTTGAACAGTGATCACATAACTTGTATAATTATAGGGTTTTAACAAATACTTTTGGCACAAACAAATGAAGGGATGGCCTCAACCAATAGGATCATTTCTGATGAAGCCCATTAATCATAGATTCTAAGGGAGATAGAATTTATTATATTTTCCCTAGACCAAGCCCAAATTGAGATCGAACAACTTAAGCACGAGTGAAACCATTTAAGGGAGAAGTACAAGCTCATTGAGATCACGAACCAAACCATGTTCACCTAATGACCCCATGAAAGCCCCACTATCACACACCTTACTCTTAGGTCATATGCTGGTGTAATATTGAGATATGTAAAAAATCCCTATCATTATGGTTATGTACATTATTTTTTAGAATAATGAATATACTTTTATTCTATTATTGTTACTTTGTAAATGATTTTTAAAGCATAAATAGTATTTTTTTGGTTAATATTAAAATTAAATTAAGAAATATATTTATAATTAATTAATGGATTTTTGAAATAAATAATATTCTTTTTATATTATTTTTATTAAATATAAATGATCATATAATTTTTATGATGTCAAATGTAATTTTTATTAAGGCTTAAAAACTATTTTTGTCAAAACCCATCAATTTTCAATTAATGTTAGTTTTAATGATTAAATGTAAAATTTACATATTCAAATAAAATATTTATATAAAATTAATATTATTTTTGTGATAAGTATTTAAAAATTATCCAATGGTAATTTTTTCATAATTTTCTATGACAGTCGGATTATTGAGTAAAAATTAAATACCGTATAAATATATGGTGTGTTTTATGACATCATAATAGATGATAACGATGTAATAAATACTATAAAATGGGTATTATTCCAAATATAATTTTTTAATTTAAAATAATGGAACATTAAGTTTAATAAATACTAGAGTCCTCCCAAGGCATCTCCAAGCTCACAACAAGACTCTCTCAAGACTTTGGAATCACACATCAATGTAAGGGATCTCCCTCTCTCCTTTTTCTTCAAGCACCTATTTTATGTCAGGCCTTTAAATTCCCATTTGATTGATTTGTAATATGTTCTTACTTAAATCCATACTTTCCATTTGATGTAAAAATTATTGGATCTTCTATTCACTCCCATTAATCCCCCCTATGAACCTTTAAGCGCACCCATTAATATGCCAAACTTTCGTAAGGGATCTCCCTCTCTCCTTTTTCTTCAAGCATCTCTTTTATGTCATGAGTTTTAATTTCCATTTTCATGATTTGTGATATGTTATTACATACATCATTACTCTAAATTTTATGTATAAATTATGGTATCTTACTTTCACTCCCATTAATACCCCTTATGATCCTTTAAGCCCACTCGTTACTATGCCAAAATTTTGTAAGGGATCTTTCACTTTCCTCTTTTATCAAGCACTCCTTTTGTGATATGCCTTTTAATTTAAATTTTCATGTGTTGGGATATGTTCATACATACTCCCCTTACTATCCATTTGATTTATAAATAATAATATATTCCTTCCACTCTCATTAATCCATTCATTATCCTTTATATACACCTATTACCATACCGAAATTCCATAAGGGATTTCTCTCTCCTCATTCCCATTAAAGCACTTATTTTATATTATCCATATTAAATTCCATTTCATATATTGTGACATTATTTTACTTAACTCCTTACTATAAATTTCATTTATAAATTATTAGATACCTCTTTCTCTCTCATCAACCCATTTTATGAATTTCTATATGACATTGTTATGCTATCGAAATTACACCGAAATTTTCCATGCCAAAATCATAAGGTAGTGAATACCATACCCATTACTATATCAAGGGTATTCACCTTTATGCACATATAATTTTTTATTGAGGTATTTCATGTACGTATTCCATATTCCTTGATCATGTAATAAATTATGATGTTGAATAAATCCATGTTATATGATCTATGTGGCACACTTAAGCATGAGATTGAAATGATTATGAAGGGTGTTCCCTGATAGCGCTAAAATGCATTGGGTAATGTTTAGTATCATGATAAATCATGTTGGGATAGGGGTTTACCTGATTCCTTTATGGAACTTTTTTCCACCATGTTTTGATATGGGTTTACCTAATTCCTTTTTGTTTATGATATAGTGTTTTGAGTTGTTTCCACATTTCTATGTTATGATTATCATGATATATCATGCCTTTATATTCATGTTCCTTCATGCCTCATTTATATGACTTGTCTAACATGTATTATTATCCTCATGTTATTCCATGTTTATTCCCTTACTAGGTATTATAGATCACCCCTTTCTTATGTATGACCTCAGGTTATCCCATACAGTGTTAAGTAAAATGGAATGTTGTGGTCATCTAAAATAAGTTTTCAATAAAGATTTTATATTTAATGTTTTGAGTTTTTATGTAATGTTTCTAATTTCCCAAGAAACTAGACCTATCTACCTTCTGATTTGTATTAAGTGAAAATATATGTAATAAATCATGTTTAAATATGAAATAAAGATCAGGTTTTTATAGTTGGAATTAGAGGATAGGTTTAGTTATTTTTGGGATTAAGATTAGAAAACCCTAGTTAAAACCCTTAAGGATAAGAATAAATAAAATAAAAACATCACTAAATTTTGGTGATTATAGTGTAAGTTGTTTATCAAGAAAATAAATCTCTATCTCGATACGAACAAGTGGATGTGGATCTTACACAGATGTATCTAGGGGTAAAACTGTAAAACACCACTTTTAGCAAGACTCAAATGGGAACTGGTGCACAACAACGGTCCTTTATTCACTCCAGGTTTGATACTCATGGGGGATATGCTTTGGTAAATTCATAATCTCATTAAGAACCACTATTAAGGGAACATAAAAAAAATTCCCACAATAATATATGTTAGGAAGTAGATCATGGATAACTTAGACTAAATCCTAGAAACTCATAAGTTAAGGAGATAAATTTAATTTATAAGTAATCCCTTCAATGTCATTTGATTCCCCTTTACGTGTTTAGTTGTTTAAGATAGTTCTAAAAATTCCTTTATATCATGAAATTTTAGTATAACTATTCAAACATCACCACAAATAATGGGAGTTGAGATGTCGGTGAAGACCAAAAATGGGGCAATTATCGCATCCCATGAATATAAATCCTCCCCTATCACCATTTGTGGATTGAACTTCCCAAAGAACCTTGTTATACTTTACTTTGTGGAATTTGATGAAATTATAGGAATGAATTGGAATTCCCTATATAAAACAGACATAAATTACTATGAGATGGAACTAACTCTCTATATGGAGAATCAACCCTCGATTCTATACAAGTGAAAGGAGGAGGATGAATATTCTTTATAACCATCATCTCAACCAGGGATATTATTTCCCTGTGAGAAAGAGTATCTAAATCAAGTGATTGATTCTAAGGAGTGAAAAATTCTTGAAGAAATTCCTATTTTGAGGGAATTCTCTGATGTGTTTCCCAAGGAATTGACTGGCCTTCCTCTTAGTAGAGATGTCGAATTATCGATTGATCTTATAACTGGGGAATTTCTAATATCCAAGACTTCATATATAATGGATGTCGTGGAACATTAGGAACTGAAGAAACAATTATAGGAGAATCTGGATAAAGGGTTTATATTCCAAAGTACTTCACTATGGGGCACACCAGTCATCTTCATCAAGAAGAAGGATGAGTCAATGCACCTATCCATTGATTATCATGATTTCAAAAAAATCACGATAAAGAACAAGTATCCTTTACCAAGAATTGAAGACGTGTTTGATCAGCTATGTGGAACAAAATACTTCTCCAAGGTGTATTTGTGGTCGAGATGTTACCAAGTAAGGTTGAAGAAGGAGGATATTACTAATAATTATTTTCGTACAAGGTATGTGCATTATGAGTTCATAGTGATTCCATTCAGATTCTCTAATGCTCCATAAATCTTTGTGTACTTGATGAATAGAGTCTTTAGATATTACCTCAAAAAATTTGCGGTAGTATTTATAGACGATGTTCTTATATAATCCAAAACCAAGGAGGAGCATGAGGAGAATCTAAGAATTGTGCTAAAAACCTTATGGAGGAGAATCTCTATCCAATGTATAGTAAGCGTGAGTTCTGGTTGAAGGAAGTATCATTCCTAGGGAATATCATCACAAGAAATTGGATATCTGTGGATCCTTCCAAGACAAAGGAAATTGAGGGATGACTGAGGCCAACATTTTTGATGGATATCTATAGCTTCCTTGGGTTAACTAGATATTATCTCTGATTTGTGAGAAATTTATCACAATTTTTAAACCCTCTTACTAAGATAACTCATAAGGGAGTCAAGTTTTCATGGAATGACAAATGGGAAGAAAGCTTCATAGAGTTGAAAAAGAGGCTTATCACTTCCCCTGTTCTCACACTACCTGTAAGTAGGGATCTTTTAGTAATATTTAGTGATGCTTTAAATAAAGAATTTGGATGTGTGTTGATGAAAAGTGATAAAGTCATTGCCTACACGTCATGTCTGTTGAAAATTCATGAGCAAAACTATCTCATGCATGATCTAGAGTTAGCAGCTGTGATCTTTGTGTTGAAAATTTGGCATCATTACTTCTTTGGGGATAAGTGTGAAATATATACGGATCACAAAAGTCTCAAATATATATTCACACAGAAAGAGCATAATATGCACCAACGAAGATGGTTAGATCTCATCAAGGACTATGAATGCTCAATCCACTACCATCTTGGGGAAGAGAACAAGGTGGTGGATTCTCTAAGTAGAAAGAACCCTATAATTATATCATTTATGAGAATTTAAAAGGATCAAATATCATTAGATTTGATGAAGATGGACATAGGACTCATAAAGAAGGGAACATCATTAATCCTTTGACAAATTATTTTTCAACCATCTCTTTTGAAAAGGTTAAAGGATGCTCAAAAATATGATGAGGGAATTCAAAAGAAAGTGAAAACTTTCATAAAAGGTAAATCCTCATATTTCAGTGTTAATAAATAAGTAATTGTGAGATTTGGGTCAAGGATTTTTGTTCCATAAAATCCTAAGTTAAAGAAATAACTGTTGGATGATGAACATAGTTTCAATTTCTCCATTCACCCAGGAAACACAAATATGTATCGAGATCTCTAGGAGCACTATTGGTGGGATAACATGAAGAAGGAGATCGTTGAATATACATCAATGTGCCCGATATATCAACAAGTGAAGAATGAGAGGAATAATTATAAGAGGATGATTCATCCATTACCCATACCAATGTGGAAATGGGAAAACATCACCATGTACTTTGTCATTGGACTTATAAAGACATCCAAAGGATATAATACTATCTAGTTTGTTGTGGATCATCTTACAATGACTGCACACTTCATTGCAATTCAATAGGATTTATCACTGAATGAATAGAAAAATATATACATCAAAGAAGTGGTAAGGCTGTATAGAGTACCTCTATCGATTATGTCCAATCAATATCCAAGATTCACCTCTATGTTTTGAAAAAGTCTCTAGAAATATCTAAACACTGAGATGAATTTTAGTAAAACTTATCACTCTCAAACTGATGGTCAATCTGAGCAGACCATCCAAACACTTGAGGACATGTTGATATATTTCTCAGTGGACTTCAAAGGTGTATGAGACCAACATCTTCCTTTGGTGGAGTTCTCTTACAAAAAAGGTTTCCATTCGAGAATCCAAATGGACCCTTATACAAAAAATTTGGGAAGAAGTGCAGGACACCAACATGTTGGAATGATGTTGGGGAACAAAAACTTCTTGGTCCAAAAATGGTTAAAGAAACGGTGGAGAAGGTTAACACCATCCAGCAACACATCGAAGTTGCTCAGAGTTGAAAAAATATCTATGTTGATAATCATCGATGTGACCTAGAGTTTGATGTTGTAGACGTGTTATTCCTGCGCATATCTCCATGGAAGAGAGTGATGAGATTTTGGAAGAAGAGAAAGCTTAGTCCATGGTACATCATGTTGAAATAGTGGGTGCCTTAAACCCGACTATTCGGTGATTTTGATTACCATATCATGTATAAAGTTAGATATACATAATGTATACTTAACATTACAGTGTATAATGTTTTGTGTCCACTATTTAATAGAGATTTCCATATATTAATTTTCATATCCAAAGGTTATAGAATAGCCCAGGCTATAATGAGATTCTTGAGATACTATGAAATTAATCTTAAATATATGTAATATGGTCTAGATACATCTAACTAATTGGACACATTATATGTTTGACTATAAGGTGCTGGGAGATAATAAGCATTGAGACTTCTTCTCCTGAAGTTCTCAATTGGTGATCTCTAGTAGTGATATCATGAGGATAGACCCACCAATAGGAACACCACATGTTTTGGGTGTCATTAGATATTCATATCTACGATCATGTGTAATGGTCTCCTTACTTGAGATCATTACCAATGTATTCTATTTTATTTCATACTTTGATGTAAGATTAAAACCATGATATTGAAATCGTGGGGAGGTAGTTTGTGTTGGGTGTGTTATTGGTGACATGACATTGGTTGAATGGTCAAGAAAGTATTTTTCACTTACGGGTTATGTAAGTTATATATCTCATGCCATGTTGATCAGGATGGTAGTACCTTCATAAGACCATGGCCATGAAAGTCAATTGTAAATCCACCTAGTTAGATCAACAAACAATAAAGCAAGAAAAGTGTGATAACATGAGTGTGTGCCATACATTATGAGATATTAAAGACAAAGAGATTATATTACACAGTATATATTCGTAGGTTGGTTGTCACTACTTTGACAATTATTATCTCTTTAGGGGTCATGATGGGTCGCTAAATACTGCTCTTGGTCTATGAATATTATTCACTACTATCGAGATAAGGATCTAGAGGGTCACACACAATATCATATTCGAGAATCTTCCCTATTCAGTTGAATAGAAGTTTTGGGCATGGTGGGCCCCACCACTGGGGTTAGGGATTTGTCCAAGGTTAAACGATCCCTAATGAAATAAATAAATTCATATTATTCAAGTTAATAATATGGGCATTGAATTTATTTATTAAATGTATTTACAAGTTTTAAGTAAATACATGAAAAATATTATTTGAACGAATATTGAACTATTCAAGCTTCAATTAATATTTATGGGAACAAGGAGTCAAGTTAATGACTCATTTATTATCTCACAATATATTTAATATATTACAAGGATGTGATAATAATATTTATGACTCTGTTCAATATTCCTAACATGTCATTTATAGTGCAATAAGTATTTGGGGGCCACAGAGGCATTACTGGGTATTTTAGTTACATACTATTTATAGAAGAGGAGAGCCTCCCACTAGGGACTATTCATGGTATTTCTCTCTCCTCTCCTCTCCTCTCTCTCATGTTCTAGAGAGATCCTCTCGATCCAAGGATCTCGGATCAAGCTCTCTCTCTGGCATCGTAAGTAAAGTGATGCAGTGATCATCAGATTGTAACACCCGAGACTTTTATGTGAAATATATTGTTTTTATATTATATAAATCATAAAAGGAATCTTTCACTACACACAACACTGGCTTGGATTGCTTTACACGCAACTGTGGCCTTCCTCGATAGCTTGTGTCGTATGCAATACCGAGTTTCACTAAACAATGATATGCTATTAAAATATTTTTAAAACTAGCAGTTATGAATAGTAATAACCACTTTTTGAAATTTTATAAATTTTATTTTTCAAAATGGACTTTATTTTTGGATTCGGAATATCGAAATTAGCCTAGGGTGAAATTTTGGTATTTTTCTGAAAACCTTCAATTTTTGATGAATAGTGAAACCACTAAGTGGTAGTTAAAAAACTGAATTTTTCATAAAACATAATTTTACCGCTTCTGTGAGTGGAATTTCGAAAATTCGAGAGACACGGTTGATGTCAGTAAGTAAAATGTGGTTCAATGAGATGAAAATAATTTTTTGGTGAATAGTAACTTTTTACTTTTTTTTACCACGGTTAAAAGTAAATTGGGTAATTAAGGGTAAAAATGATATTATTATTACCCTAACACATGTCCTAATTCTATTGGACAAGTGTAATTCGACCAAAAACAACCTTAGGAATAAAATATGACCATTTAGGCCCACTTGGATTAGATTAGGACATTTGTTATTAATTTATTTAAAGAAGGGTTAAAATAGTTAAAATCAAAGTTTAATAAGAAAAGCACTTTTAATATAGGGTTATACATAAGATAAAATTGACTAAAAATATTCATTAGAAAACTAAAAAGATTTCCTACATAATGGTATTTTATTTATAATTTTTAGACATTAAATAAATTAATTTATTTATGACACAATGATGATGCGGTAATTATCTTTTTAATGAAATATCGACATAAATGATGTTATAAATACCCAAATAAATGTAATTGGAGACTTTTTATGAATTAAACTGATTTCCTAGGTTAATATGACATGTTAGTATTGATTTAATTAACTATTTTATAACTAATAATTCTGTTATAAGTTTCAGAAAAATCAATTACTAAGTAGTGTCAAAATTAACATAAAATAGTTTTTAAAACAAATATTATATTAGTAATTGTTATTTTATTCCTAAAAATATAAGGATCGGCCAAATGACTTAGATATGGTTATATATATTAATAATAAACAACTTGGGGTTCGTTTGGCTGCTTATAGTAAGTTTATTAACCTTATAGTATAAGAACACAAGATGACATGGTAAAAGTAAAATTATTTAACTTAATGTTAAATCTAAATGATAAGGGTAAAATAGGAACTTAAACTTGTCTAAATTATATTGGATGAGAGGATTTAGACCCATCCCCACCTTAACTTCGAAATAAATCAATTTGGAGTATTTAAAACCGAATTTCACTTTATAATAAAATAATAGTTTTAGTTATTCCAACGGTGCCCCTCTCCTCCCTTATAAAAGGGCACCTCCTCCCCCTCTTCCTCACACCACATTGAGCCTTAAATCTCTGCCAACCCCTGAAGATTTCTCCTCTCCACTTCCCTAGAAACATCCTAGAGGTTCTGGTCTTCTTCAAAGACCTATTTTAGTGCCCTAAAAGGAGGTCTCAAAGAAGCACTTCAAAGAATAGGTAATGTCCGTTACCGATTCTTTCATCTTTATTTCTTCTTCCACTTATTCTTCTTTAGTTGTTTCATTATGAAGTAATAACATCAGTATCATTCATATACTGATATGTTATTATAAGTATGAAACAACCCTATTTCACCATCTATCCATCCTACGAAAAAAGAAATCACCGCGCGTGCGTACGTACGGAATACCGTCTCCACGCCGTGGTGTAATCTATTTTCCACCACCACCTTACTTGGATGGGTATAATGGTGTAAATACTGAATATATATGACTATTATAAAGTGATATTGATTCTTAAATTGTATACATACACTCCAATACAATTCCACGATCATAGGAATGATATCATCACTCGTGCGTACATACGGAATACCGTCTCCACGATGTGATGCGACTCGTTCTACATGATCTTCATTTCATAATGATTATATAAATGAATTTAATGAATGAATATGATATATATTACACTAATACCATTCTGGAAATGAAATATCTATAACCTAAAGAGAAGAATAAGAATTTATTCGACAAAACACGCATAAGATCCAAAAGTAATAAACACCCGAATAACAAGTAGTAATGAAATATTAATAATAAGAAGCTAAGAATATGACCATATATGATATAATAACAATAAGTATGATTATGGAATATGTAAATAACATTATTTAAATCATTATACAGGAGGTTCGGACACTTACTATGCAAATCAGACCTAAGATAAGGGAAATATCACAATCTCATTTTTATCCGAGATTGTTTATAATTTGTAATTTACTGGGGTGTATTTTATCATCCACATCCATGTTTCCTCAATATGTAATATTATTTATATCCTCCTAAAATTGTTTAAATCCAATTTTACCCTTCGCTGAGTTTTTAGTAAAAGAAACGAAAGGTATCTTTTGTTGTTTTTCATACGAGGTACTTTTTGACTTTTCTGAAAAAAGTACAAGAAGAATTTTTTTTACTTATACGGCATGAATGGATTTTTAAAACATTATTTCCAAGAAGATTCTTTTACCAGTTTTAAAGTTTATTTTTAACTTCTTTTTGTTTATAATTGTACGACATGTTAAGAAAGGAAAAGTGTTTTTAAAGCAGAAAGGATATTTTCCTCAAGAATGGAGTTCAAGTGTTTTATTAAAACTATTTTCCATCTAAGATAATAAAGGGTTATGTTTTTATCCCTATTATTACATTTATTTGATTATGTTGTGATGGAATTATATTTTTATGAATTCTTTTAACTTATATGAATTGTTTTATGATGTCACGATGTTTAAGATTCCCATTTTTATTACATGGGTTATGCTATGATGTATGGTTTCTGATTTTGTGTCACACATAATAATGGTATCATTATGAGATGGGTGGGACAAATATCTCCCTCCAATGTATTTGGTAAAGATTTTATATCTCAGGAGATAGACATGGCTGGAACGGTAGGTTACACCGGTTCAGTGAAACAGGACTGAAACGATGAGTGAACTCGGTTCAGAAATGGACTTTTTCCACTAAGATAGTCTTGGAAATGAGTCTTGACTAATAAGAAATGATTCTCTATGATTATGTGTGTATAAAACAAAGTTTCATGTTTTATGTTATGATTATTGAGATTCCATTTCACTACTATGATTTATCCCATGTTATGAAATTATGCTCTCTTTTGCAGGTTAAGATTTCCAAAAGTTATGTTCTTATGAATATGATGTGATTGATATTTCTTTTGTTTACCCTTACTGAGCATTTGAGCTCACCCTTTTTTATGTTTTCTTTCCCCGGGTCAAGAAGAAGGTTATTAAGTAAGATATGCCAAAAGGGACTATAGATATGATGAAATAAATGGGAGATAGTGTAGACACTTTATGAACCAGTTGTTTATGTTTCCCAGTTTCTAAAGACACTATACATATATGGTCCTTTCGTGGTTTTGTTATATGTTATAATAAGTATGCTTCAATTTTGAAGTATTAAAAATGTATGTAAAGTATGGGTCGTTATAGTTGGTATCAGAGGAAAGGTATAGTCAACCTTTGGAAACTAGGATGTGAAAGCCTTAGTAAGAACCCTAAGGATAAGTCTAAGCATAGAACACAATATTAGTGTTTTACAAATGTCCATGAATAACCTAGGATAAGACCTTAAGTGTGAAATTTTATTCGTGATTATGTGGTTTTCCTATTATAATTAGTGTTACACACACTATTATTCTTGGTTTTAGTCAATGGCTGGAACCCGAAGGAACCGTGTTAATGCGGAATGCGACGGGCAATGCAATGATTGTCCCCCTGAGCAACCAAACGTTATGGGAGTTGGAATGCAAAATATTGTAGCCATGCTCACAGAACTTTCTCAAGCTATGAATCATGCAGAACTTCCAAACGAACAAACGAAGGAGCAACATTCTGTTGAATCCTTCATGAGACAGCGTCCACCTTCATTCAGCGGGTCTACTGATCCATTAGTTTCTAAACAATGGAATAGTACTACTGAAAATATATTTTTAGTTTTTCAATGTTCTGAGCATGATAAAGTTATCTTAGCAGTGTATCGTTTGGAAGGTGATGTTGATCAATGGTGGAATCTTATTAAGAATACGAGGAAAAGGGATGAAATTGAGTCCATGAAATGGGACGATTTCAAGAACTTATTTTTCAATAAGTACTTCCCTCGTATTCTCCAAACAAAGATGGAGAAAGAGTTTTTTGAACTGAAGCAAATGGTTGATGAATCTGTTGGTACCTATGAAGAAAATTTTACAAGACTTTCAAGGTACGCTTCTGGTATTATTATCCAACCTGAGAGTAAGATCGATCGATTCTTTAGTGGCTTAAAACCAAGCCTTCGAAGGGCCTTAGCCATAAGGGACTTCAATAGATATGAGGAAATCGTTCGATGTGCTCTCAAAGTTGAGATGGAGATTGGAGTAACCCATCAGTCATATGGGATTGATAAGAAGAGGAAAATGGAATTCAAAGGAAAATCTAAAGAGCACACTGAAAAGAATATGAGCTTTCCCTTATGCTCAAAGTGTGGAAAGAAACATGGAGGGAGTTGTCTTAAAGGGACAAGTAAATGTTTCAAATGTGGAAAGGAAGGTCATCGGGCATTTGGATTCCGCGATGATTGGAAGAAGATGTCCAATGATGCAAACAATAGAATGGATACACAGAATGAACCTACTACACTTCAATGTTTCAAGTGCAAGGAGATGGGACATTATGACAATAAATACCCTAATCCAAGGGTTGATGATGATGGTCGACGTCAACAAACTCTTAAGGCTAAAGACAAAGGAATGTCACATGCAATTTCTATCAGCGATGTGGAGTACGATAACAATGTGGTGAAAGGTACACTTACCATCCACTCTAAAGTAGAAAATGTTTTATTTGATTCTGGATCCACAAACTCTTTTATTTCTGAAGAATTTTCTAAGGGTATCACCGTATTACCTCAACAATTAGATGTTGAGTTAGCTGTGACAACACTTAATGGAACAACAGTCGCATCAAAAGTTTATAATTTTTCTTCGATCGAAGTTTGTGGGAAAGTGCTTCCTACAAATCTTGTGATCCTTCCTATAGTGGAATTTGATGTGATTATTGGCATGGATTGGCTTTCTTTATATGGAGCTCATATCAATTTCCAAATAAGGGAAGTCACATTTCATATTCCGGATCAATCTATGATCGTCTATCAATGCAAGGATGAATATAACCTTCTAGTGGAAATTCCTTCTACCTTATGGGTCTTGATTCCACTAAATGAAGGTTATTTATCTCAAATAGTTGGTGAGAAACTCACGATTAAGAATATGCCCATTGTACGGGAGTTTGATGATGTCTTTCCGGAGGAATTACCAGGTCTTCCACCAAATCGTGAAGGTGAGTTTTCAACAAAACTTGTACTGGGTGCTTTGCCTATTTCAAAGACACCTTATAGAACGGCCCCAATTGAGTTGCAGGAATTAAAGAAGCAACTCCAAGACAATCTTAATAAGGGATTCGTACTCCCAAGTGCATCGCCTTGGGGAGCACCTGTTCAGTTTGTTAAGAAGAAATATGGATCAATGAGACTCTGCATTGATTATCGAGAACATAACAAGATCACTATCAATAAAAAATATCCTCTCCCACGCATTGATGACTTATTTGACCAACTAAGAGGAGCTCAATACATTTCCAAGATTGATCTTCATTCAGGGTATCATCAATTGAGGGTCAAAAGGGAGGATATACCAAAGACGACTTTCCGTACATGGTATGGACACTATGAATTTATAGTGATGCTGTTTGATCTTAATAATTCCCCTGCTATTTTCATGAATCTGATGAATAGAGTATTTAGAGACTATATTGATCAGTTTTTGGTAGTCATTATAGATGATATTCTGGTATATTCAAAGATCAAGGAAGAACATGAAGATCACTTGAGAATTATATTTAAGACACTGATAAAGAAGAAGCTTTATGCCAAATTTTCCAAGTGTGAATTTTGGCTTCAAAAAGTTTCATTTTTGGGTCACATAATCTTAAAAGAGGGGATATCTATGGATCCAGCAAAAACAGAGGTTATCGAAAGATGGTCAAGACCAACAATAGTAACTGAGATCTGACGTTTTCTTGGTTTGGCTGGATATTATCGACATTTTGTGAAAGCTTTTTCACGATTATCTAATCCACTCACCAAGTTAACTCGAAAAGGAGTTAAGTTTGTCTGGACGGAGGAATGTGAAGGGAATTTCAAGGAGTTGAAAAGAAGGTTATCTAGTGCACCTGTGCTCACACTGCCTTGTAGTGGAGAAAGGTTTTTGATATATAGTGATGCATCCAAGAAGGGATTGGGGTGTGTTCTTATGAAAAATGATATGGAGATAGCTTATGCCTCATGATAGTTGAAAATCCATCAGCAAAATTACCCAGCACATGATTTGGAGTTAGCTGCGGTAATCTTTGAATTAAAGATTTGGAGACATTATCTTTATGGAGAAAGGTGTGACATTTATACTGATCATAAAAGTTTAAAGTATATTTTCACACAAAAGGAGCTGAATATGCGTCAAAGAAGATGGTTGGAGCTGATTAAGGATTATGACTGCTCAATCCATTACCACCCTGGGAAAGCAAATAAGGTGGAAGATGCATTAAGTCGACAAGATAATGCCAGTTTATCCATGATAAGGATCACAAAAGATCCAATATTTATGGATTTAAAAAGGATGGATCTTGGAATTATAATGGAAGGGGAAAAATATTATCTTTCTCAAATGAATGTTCAACCATCTATACATGTGAAGATTAAAGAGGCACATAAAGAAGATGTTGAGTTACAAAAGAAGGTGAGAAATGTTCCTGAATTCAACCTTGATTGTGATGGGATAATAAAGTTCAGAAATCGGGTTTGTGTTCCTCCCATCCCAGAAATAAAGAAGGAGCTACTGGATGAGGATCATAGTTCTTCATTCTCTATTCATCCTGGAAGCACGAAGATGTATAGGGACCTGAAAGAGTACTTCTGGTGGGATGGAATGAAAATAGATGTTGCTGAATATGTCTCTTGATGCTTGGTTTGTCAGCAAGTTATAGCTGAGAGACAGAAGTCTAAGGGTATGTTACAGCCATTACCCATACCCAAATGGAAATGGGAAAACATCACTATGGACTTTGTCACAGGACTTCCTAAAACATCCAAAGGCAATAATGCTATCTGGGTCATAGTTGATCGTCTTACCAAGTCTGCACACTTCATTGCTATTAGAGAGGATTTCTCTCTGGATCAGCTTGCTAGGATATATGTAAAGGAAGTGGTAAGATTGTATGGAGTACCACTTTCTATTATATCTGATCGGGATCCAAGATTTACCTCGAAGTTCTGGAAAAGACTTTAGTATACTCTGGATACAGAGTTGCGTTTCAGCACTGCTTATCATCCTCAGACAGACGGTCAGTCTGAGAGAACAATTCAAACTCTAGAAGATATGTTGAGAGCTTGCTCTATGGATTTCAAAGGTGGTTGGGATCAACACCTACCTTTGGTGGAATTTTCTTATAATAATAGCTTTCACTCCAGTATTCAGATGGCTCCTTATGAAGCTATCTATGGAAAGAAATGCAGGACTCCAACTTGCTGGGATGAAGTTGGGGAAAGAAAGCTATTAGGACCTGATCTTGTGGATAAATGGTAGAAAAGGTCAGATCTATTCAACAACACATAAGGGTAGCTCAGAGTCGATAGAAAAGTTATACTGGCAACCGAAGAAAAGACCTAGAGTTTGAAGTGGGTGATAAAGTGTTCTTACGAATATCTCCCTGGAAGAGAGTCTTGAGATTTGGAAAGCAGGGGAAGTTGAGCCCTAGATATATCGGTCCTTTTGAAATACTGGATCATGTTGGGAAGGTAGCTTACCGATTGGACTTTCCACCGAATCTCTCTCAAGTTCATGATGTGTTCCATGTATCTCTCCTGAGAAAGTACATACCTGATCCTTCACATGTACTTAGCTCAGAAGTTGTACCGCTGGAGCAAGATCTTTCTTATGAAGAACATCCGATAGAGATTCTGGATCGTAGAAAAAAAGTCCTACGAAGAAAGACCACACGATTGGTGAAAGTTTTATGGACGAACCACCAATTATAAGAAGCTACATGGTAGCTTGAGGATATGATGAGGGAGAGTTATCCTCATCTGTTTGTTACAAAGTGATGAATTTCGAGGGCGAAATTCATTTTAAGGGGGGTAGAATGTAACAACTGAGACTTTTATGTGAAATATTTTGTTTTTATGTTATATAAATCATCAAAGGAATCTTTCACTACACACAAAACTAGCTTGGATTGCTTTACACGCAACCGTAGCCTTCCTCGATAGCTTGCGTCGTACGTAATACCGAGTTTCACTAAACAATGATATGCTATTAAAATATTATTAAAACTAGCCGTTATGAATAGTAATAACCACTTTTTGAAATTTTATAAATTTTATTTTTCAAAATTGACTTCATTTTTGGATTCGGAATATCGAAATTAGCCTAGGGTGAAATTTTGGTATTTTTCGGAAAACATTCAATTTTCAATGAATAGTGAAACCACTAAGTGGTAGTTAAAAAATTGGATTTTTCATAAAACTTAATTTTACCACTTCTGTGAGTGGAATTTCGAAAATCAGAGAGACACGGTTGATGTCAGTAAGTAAAATGTGGTTCAATGAGATGAAAATAAATTTTTGGTGAATAGTAACTTTTTACTTTTTTTTACCACGGTTAAAAGTAAATAGGGTAATTAAGGGTAAAAATGATATAATTATTACCCTAACACATGTCCTAATTCTATTGGACAAGTGTAATTCGACCAAAAACAACCTTAGGAATAAAACATGACCATTTAGTCCGACTTGTATTAGATTAGGACATTTATTATTAATTTATTTAAAGAAGGGTTAAAATAGTTAAAATCAAAGTTTAATAAGAAAATCATCTTTAATATAGGGTTATACATAAGATAAAATAGACTATAAATATTAATTAAAAAACTAAAATGATTTCCTACGTACTGGTATTTTATTTATAATTTTTAGACATTAAATAAATTAATTTATTTATGACACAATGATGATGAAGTAATTATCTTTTTAATGAAATATTGACATAATTGATGTTATAAATACCCAAATAAATGTAATTTGAGACTTTTTATGAATTACACTGATCTCCTAGGTTAATATGACATGTTAGTATTTATTTAATTAAATTTTTTTGAACTAATCATTTTATTATGATTTTCACAAAAATAAATTACTAAATAGTGTCAAAATTGACATAAAATAGTTTTTTAAAAAAATATTATATTATTAATTGTTATTTTATTACTAAAAATCTAAGGTTTGGAAAAATGACTTAGATAAGGTTATATATATTAATAATAAACAACTTGGGGTTCGTTTGGCTGATTATAGTAAGTTTATTAACCTTATAGTATAAGAACACAATAAGACACGGTAAAAGTAAAATTATTTAACTTAATGTTAAATCTAAATGATAAGGTTAAAATAGGAACCTAAACATGTCTAAATTCTATTGGATGAGAGGATTTCTACCCATCCCCACCTTATTTTTGAAGTAAATCAATTTGGAGCTATTTAAAACCGAATTTGACTTTATAATAAAATAATAGTTTTAGTTATTCCAAAGGTGCCTCTCTCCTCCCTTATAAAAGGGCACCTCCTCCCCCTCTTCCTCACACCACTTTGAGCCTTCAAGCTCGGCCAAACCCTGCCAATTTCTCTTCTCCACTTCTCTAGAAACATCCTAGAGGTTCTGGTCTTCTTCAAAGACCTATTTTAGTGCCCTAAAAGAAGGTCTCAAAGAGGCACTTCAAAGAAGAGGTAACGTCTGTTACCGATTCTTTCATCTTTATTTCTTCTTCCACTTCTTCTTATTTAGTTGTTTCATTATGAAGTAATAAAATCATTATCACTCATATACTGATATGTTATTATAAGTATGAAACAACCCTATTTCACCATCTATCCATCCTACCGAAAAAGAAATCACCGCGCATGCGTACGTACGGAATACCGTCTCCACGCCGTGGTGTAATCTATTTTCCACCACCACCTTACTTGGATGGGTATAATGGTGTAAATAATGACTATATAAGACTATTATAAAGTGATATTGATTCTTAAATAGTATACATACACTCCAATATAATTCCACGATCATAGGAATGATATCATCACTCGTGCGTACTTACGGAATACCGTCTCCACGATCTGATACGACTCGTTCTACATGATCATCATTTCATAATGATTATATAAATGAATTGAATGAATTAATATGATATATATTACATTAATTACATTCTGGAAATGATTTATCTATAACCTAAAGTGAAGAATAAGAATTTATTCGACAAAACACGCATAAGGACAAAAAGTAATAAACACCCGAATAACAAGTAGTAATAAAATATTACTAATAAGAAGCTAAGAATATGACCATATTTGATATAATAAAAATAATTATGATTCTGGAATAAGTCAATAACATTATTTAAATCATTATACAGGAGGTTCTGACACATACGAAGAAAATCGGACCTAAGGTAAGGGAAATATCACAATCTCATTTTTATCCGTGATTGATTATACTTTGAAATTTACTGGGGTGTATTTTATCATCCACATCCATGTTTCCTCAATATGTAATATTATTTATATCCTCCTACAATTATTTAAATCCAATTTTACCCTTCAGTGAGTTTTTAGTAAAAGATACGAAAGGAATCTTTTTTCGTTTTTCATAAGAGGTACTTTTTGACTTTTCTGACAAAAGTACGAGAAGAATGTTTTTTTGAAATTATACAGAATGAATGGATTTTTAAAACATTATTTACAAGAAGTTTCCTTTACAAGTTTTCAAGTTTATTTTTAAATTCTTTTAGTTTAGAATTGTACGACATGTTAAGAAAGGAAAAGTGTTTTTAAAGCAGAAAGGATATTTTCCTCAAGAATGGAGTTCAAGTGTTTTATCAAAATTATTTTACATCTAAGATAATAAAGGGTTCTGTTTCTATCCCTATTATAACATTGATTTGATTATGATGTGATGGAATTATATTTTTATGAATTCCGTTATCTTATATGAATTGTTTTATGATGTCACGATGTTTAAGATTTGCATTTTTATTACATGGATTATGCTATGATGTATGGTTTCTGATTTTGTGGCACACATAAGAATGGTATCATTATGAGATGGGTGGGACCTATATCTCCCTCCAATGCATTGGGTAAAGATTTTATATCTCATGAGATAGACATGGCTGGAACGGTAGGTTATACCGGTTCAGTGAAACAGGACTGAAACGAGGAGTGAACTCGGTTCAGAAATGGACTTTGTCCACTAAGATAGTCTTGGCAATGAGTCTTGACTAATAAGAAATGATTCTCTATGATTATGTGTGTATTCCAAAAAGTTTCATGTTTTATGTTATGATTATTGGTATTCCATTTCACTACTATGATTTATCCCATGTAATGAAATTATGCTCTCTTTTGCAGGTTAAGATTTCCAAAAGATATGTTCTTATGAATATGATGTGATTGATATTTCATTTTTTTACCCTTACTGAGCATTTGTTCTCACCCTTTTGTATTTTTTCTTTCCCTAGGTTAGGAAGAAGGTTATTAAGTAAGATATACCAAAATGGACTATAGATATGATGAAATAAATGGGAGATAGTGTAGACGCTTTATGAACCAGTTGTTTATGTTTCCCAGTTTCTAGAGACACTATACATATACGGTCCTTTCATGGTTTTGTTATATGTTATAATACATATGTTTCAATTTTGAAGTATTAACAATGTATGTAAATTATGGGTTGTTATACAGAGTGTCGAAGGCGTCATCAGAACTCTATGCTAGAACCCATATTTCGACGATCGATGCTCTTGTAGATTTTTGAAGCACGTGTGGATGATCTAGAGGAATTTGGATTTGGATTATTTGAGTAGTGATCTCCATTGACGAGCAGACTTTGTGCATGAATTTGGATTTAAATCAGGTAATTTATGGTTTAATTTTGTGCTTAACTTTTTTCATGCATGATCCTGAGGAGGTCATCAGGCAGTGATTCACCAACGTCGGCCAGTTCATGTCATTCATCTATGAAAAATTTTAAAATCCATTTTTTGGGACTTCTGTTGCATGCACGATACCAAAAATTAGTAACAGTGGGAGGTTTGAAGGTTTTTAAGCCAAAAAAATTAAATATGTATTAAATTTTGAAGCGGGTTTCATTACGGTCCCAATGTCACAAAAAAATTATGAATCGGACGTCAGATTCCTAGATTGGGTCCATCCAAATATTTATTTTAGATTGAATTTTTTTATGTGAGTTTAATTTTTTGAATAAAATTTGTATAAATTTAGAAAATTTCCAATGGATTCGAACCCCCGTCGGATTTCCAATGGTCATAATAGTGTTTTCCATCCTTGGGTATTTCCACAAATTTATGGAATTAAAATGGTGAAAAACAAAGAAAATATAAAATATTTAATTATTTATAAAGTGTGTTTATTTTTTTAATTAAAAAAAGTATTTTTTTTGATAATTTGGAGTTTTAGCGGATGTTTTGTTTGTCAAAAGAGAAAAAAAACAAAAGAAAAAAGGGGTATCCAGCCCACTAGTTTTGTAAAAAATGAAAATAAATTAATAAATAAAGGAGGTTAAAAAAATGGGGGATGGGCACCCCCCCTTCTGGGTTTTTTGTATATATGGGTTTTAAAATTTTTTTATTGAAAAGGGATAGGGTTTGAAATATATTTAAAAATGGGTATCCAGATGCATGAACCCAGTTCACGCATCTTCAGCATAGAGAGATGTGTGAATGAGGTTCACGCATCCTTCATCCAATATTCGAAGGATGCGTGAAGCCCATTCATGCATCCAAGCAACGGTTGATGCGTGAACGAGGTTCACACATCCTTTATGAAGTCTCTAAAGGAATATTGAGCCCCATTCACACATCCTACAAAAAGGTAAAAAAATTATCATTTATTTAGAAGAAAAAATTTCTTGTTTATTTGATTAATTCAATTACAACCCCTTTCTATTCACTATTTTTTTGTTAACAAAGGAAGATAGATTTAGAAAAACATTTATATTTCTATAACATGATCTTTTTGAATGTTCTACAGTAATTATATTTGATTCTAATTGATATATTAATTCTGGAATTAATTTAATATTTCTTCATTTACCTCCCCCTAAAGAGAAACACTCAGGAACATCATTTTTGAAATCTTATATAACTTCACCAAGGATGATCTTCTTCAATACTTATTATTACATATTCTAACACATTCTCAACCCTCTTAAGGATTGTTTCTTATTTTAGAAGAATATAAAATAAATATTTTTCATAATGTCCATAATTTTATCACATGATTGAGGTATTTTAATAGTAAAATCCTCCAGTGAAGATTATGTACCAGTAAAACATGTTTCCTTTTATAAAGTTTGAATATGTATTTTCTCAAAATTGGTCAAATGAACTTCTAATTACATACATCTCATATTGTGGTTTTTTTATCTTAAATCATAATCATCTACTCTTCACAATTATTAATTATTCATTGAAATTATTCTTCATGCAATTTAATTTTTTGAACAAAGAATCATGTTCCATGATTTTAGGATTCAAATAATTGAGATAAATAATATTTGTCAAGATTTCTTGATGTTCACATATCTTTTCATCCATAGTATTAATATTTATTAATGATTACCAAATAGAAATTATCAATTTTGGAAGATAATTTTATGACAGTGAGACACTAATTAAAAAAAGTAGAACTCTATAAATGATAATAGTAATGAACATACATAATGTACCACAAATAAAAAATCAACCTAATCTATGCCTCTGGCGTGGATGCCCCTCTGTCCCACATCCAGGTGTATACTGGACATGTCCATGCCATGTACATCTCTGTCTGTTCTCTGGCGTACGCTGCACATCATCCTCAGAAGCCACCCCCACATCCTCTTGTGAGACAAGCGGTGGATGTATAGTCTCACCGTCTATACCCTATCCTACATCTAATGATAGTGGAGTCTAGATGGAACTCTCACCGACATGGAAATAAGATAACTGCTATGCTGAGGATGTCTGTAATGAAGAATCAAGATCAACCCAGTCAACATCTGTATCTACCTGTGGCTGAGCCTGAGAAGCTGTAGGAGCATATGACTGATCATGCGGAACACCCTGCTCCTGTGGAACAACAACATCTGACTGATCAATCTGAACATACTCCTCATGTGGAATAGAAATATCCATAATAGGGTCATCAACCCATGGTACATCTATATGATCCTTAGTAGGCTCGACATCCTCCTCAACATTTGGTGGATCAAAGAAAATTCCATGATAAATCTCATCCATCATAGGAATCAACTATGATACAAGGGTGTGAATATATGTTGGGTAAAATACGATGTGCTCTTCTGGATTAGACAAGTGTAGTAGATTACAGATATAAGCATCTTACGAAAAAAAAAATTATGTTGTTAAGTAATATGAAAAAAAAATCCACTAAATTGTTGAAGGAACTATGTATACCAGCTCATTAAAGCCTTGCTCGTGTCGTGTTAGAAATCTGACTGGGGACTTATAGTACCAAGTTGCATAATCCATCTGATCCACCAAATGAAAATGCACTATCCCCACCCCTCGCAACTGGAAGTCATGTAGTCTATCCCATAAATCAATATATCTGGCATGGTATCTCCTTAAATCAAAATATCTCTTCCCTGACATCTTCAGGGAATGTAGTGAATCTAATTGACTGGGCAGGTCAGGAACAGGATGAAAGAATCCGAACTGCCTCATAAATCTATCGGTCTGATGCCACTCAACTATATGAAAATGAATTAATGGAACCCTACAGGAGCTGATAACAAGCATCACCGTATAGTATGATGGAAGACTATGGATAATAGAATCTGTATATGGAATCCATAAAATATGAAAGAAAAAATAAATAATAAATTAATAAATGAATGCATGTGTAGTAAAGAATAAAGATTTAACAATATAAGTAATAATCACTTACATCGTGTGGTCGAATGCTATCCAACATAATTCTATAGGCGTGGACATCATGTCTGGGGGAATATGAATGTCGATGTGCTCCACCTATAAATAATATTGTTATATTTACATTTCATAATAGTAATTTATACAATTAATTTAGACAGTACAGGGAAGGAATAACATACCAACGTCCACACGGATCCTCTGCTACAATATCTGCTAGTAATGGAACACGAGCATATGGAGATAAATGAGGGATGTGCTCCCATACCCACATATGTAGAAGAACCATGCATCCTGTGATATGCATATTATTGATGTGACATGTGCTAAATAATGCCCTGTATGTATATTCTCTAAAAGAAGACCCCCAGCTATATCGTTCGGCCTCGTATAAATCCTCCAAAAAAGATAAATACATCAAATGTAGAAAATTAGTGGAGTGATCAACAAAAAGTGTTCCACCGATCAGCCTCAAAATATATTCATGTTCATATAACATCACGATGATCTCATCAACATCCTCTACTAACTGTGTGAAGTGTTGTTCTAACCAAGGCATGCGTAATCGACCACCAACGATGGTCCTGCCATCATCAGGGACCTCTATGCCCAGTAGTCTATGAACAAGCTCCAGAAAATCTTCTCCAACTTGGCCAGTCAGAGATGTACCATCGATGGGGAGGCCCAACATAATGGCCACATCATACAGGGTAATAGTCATCACCCCTCTCTGAAATGAAATGTATGTGACTCTGGCCTCCATCTCTCTACAAGCGCAACAATTAGCTGATAATCGAGAAAGGTGAAGTCGCACATCGCTACACCATAGAATCCAGCACGATGAAGATGAGGGATGATATCAGGAGGTGGTGCAGTATAATCGAAATGGTGAGATCTTCATACACTCAACATAGGTACTAGACGTCCCTCTAAAAGCAGTTGTGATAAATGAATGGCCTGAGATGTGAGCAATGGAAAATCTTCAATCTGCACAAATGATATCATTGTAAGTTTATTATAGTGAATTTAATAAAAATGTTCAACTATTATTTAAATAAATCTAGAGTAATGAAATAAAAAATGATTTTGTTAATATTTTTGATTTATACTTGATTTGTTGTGTGTGGATTAGTTTTTGTATTACTTAGACAATCCCCTCAATAAATAAATCACCATATTACCTAATTTTGATATTCAATGTTTATGAGGTCTTCATTAATTAAAGCCTACAAAGTTCTTCTAAGCATTGTATGTGGGCTTCCATGAGCTAGTTCTTTTGTGTGGCCCATAAGATAATAAGGATGATAATCATATGGATGGTATCATTGATATGTCATTTTTCCCATATAATCTGAAGGTAGTACGTATTGGTGCATGTGGTATGAGAGGATCAATAAAAAATTTCAACTGTTATTTAAATAAATCTAGAATAATCAAATGAAAAATGATTGTGTTAATATTTTTGATTTATACTTCATTTTGTGTGTGTGGATTACTATATTTGTTACATATGGAATAATGATATACTCATTTTCGTTCTATGTTGTTTTTTTAATAGTTTGAGTATCAACAAATTCTTTATTAGATAATAAAAAAACAAGAAAAACCAAAATTGAAACATGTTAGATATTGAGAAATTCATAAATAAAAAGGATTCAATACTGAAACTTACACATACAAATAAAAAAATACATATTCATGATACAATACACAAAATTGATCATGGTTAATGATATGTTGAGCTCTGTGCTTCCACTTGGGGACATCTCTTATGAGTATGTCCTTCTTTATGACAAATACTGCATCATATTCTCCCTCCTCGTTGTCTAGTCCAATCCATTTCATTTCTGATTCAACTTGATTTTGGTCTTCCTCGGGGCCGTAACCTATTAATATGAAGCCAATAATTTAAAAAATGATATACATTGAAAAAATCATAAATGAAAACAGAACCAAATTATTAATGCTGGGAATATCAGGGATGATCGTCAGCTGATCAGCAGGCAATGAGATGGAATGAAAGTCAACAACATGCATCAAAGATGCACTATAATAGTTAACCAATGTGCTCATGTGATACACTGGGTAATCATATGGATCCCATGATATATTTACTGAAGAAAAAGTTGCTATAACATGTGCACATGGATATCTAAATGCCTGAAAGTTGTTGTATTCACAATATCTTATATCTAATATCACTACAAACTATCGACCACTAGTGCAGGTATCCCGGTTGTAGCACAATATTACCTGAAATCTCATCTTTTACCTGTCAAAGGTTAGAACACTCCATCTTGAAGCCTCATTCAGTATCGAATCAACATCACTTTGGAAATTCTATGTAAAATGAATTCTGTTTTCCATCCTCTGATAGGCCTTTTGGGACTAGTCAACAAAGTAGTGAACACGTCTATAAAATGTCTCTTGCACTAACCCTATGATCGGAAGTTTTCTCACACCCTTGAGGACCCCATTTGTGCACTCCACTATATTAGTGGTTATATGGCCATATATTCTGTCACCATCATATGCTAATGACAATTTTTTCTTTGAAATCCACATCATATATTCATACACATCTTCATTAGCAGTTTGGATCTCTTCAAGGCGTCGATAAAACCTTTTTTTGGGGCTCATTTGCTGAAACCATAAGAGAATAATATATTAAAATGGAGAATAAATTGTGTTTTTAAAAAATCAGTTTAGAAAAACATACCCCACTTGAGGATCACCTTCTTTATGGTATCATCTCTGAAATGCTTATGCACATTAATTGCAATTTGTTTAATTGTAATGGCCCGGACCTCTCCGGCCCATTCCATTGTCAAAAAGAAGACCATGAAGTGTTCTAGAGGGTAAAATGGACTTTTCCCACAATTTCCACAATTTTGAAACTACACGCCGTGTAGTGTGAGTACACTCCATGTACCCCCTTTCCAGGTATACCTTGTGATGAAGGTCGTGTCCTTGCCGTGTGAAATAAATGGGTGCATGCCGTGTACCCCAAACTACATTCCATGTAGTCTCTCCCTACATACGCGTTACTGTGTGTTGACCAGTCAACGGCTGTGTGCCATGTTGGAGCTATGTCCTTCCCGTGTAAAATAAATGGGTACACGCCGTGTATCCAATACTACATGTCGTGTAGTCCCTCCCTGCATATGCGTTACCTTCAAGCTGTGTGTTGACCAGTCAACGGCCGCGTTCCGTGTTGAAGGATGTGTTGGAAGCCGCGTGGTGACCGTGTGAAATGGCCAAGTACACGCCATGTACCCTGAAGTACACTCCATGTACTTTTTCTTTTCTCACCTATAAAATTAGGGGTCCCCTCCTCCTTTTCAACACACCCCTCTCCTCCCCATTCCTCTGAGCAGAGCTCTCCCAAGAGACTCGAAGGCTCCTTTTCTTCCATAACTTCTTCGTCTGAGCTCCGATTTACGATCCGCCAGCGGCCACAGGATCGTAAAGATGAGGAGAAACTTCTGCTCTTGGATTCGTTGTCTTTCCACCAACCTTTCCTTTCCAACTTCCACCCAAGGAGGTTTTTCCGGGACTGGACAGAGGTGACGGATGCCGACAGATGTCTTCTAAGGTTGATCCGAGGGAGAGTTGTGATCAGAACCTGTTGAGGTAGGGATCTCACCTTCGTCTCTCTAAATAATGCATCATGCGGGGTGGGTGTCCTCTTATTTTTTAGGGATACAGTTGAACAATTAAATAATGATAGTAACTGGATTAAATAACGAGGATAGGGAAAGTTGTTATGTTTATCTTTGTTTATCCTATTGATATGTTATGAATTGAATATGCTTATGCCTACTGAAAATCACGGTCGTTGGGGGCCTTTTCTTGCACAATTAAATGTTTCCCTATCTTCTTGACCATTTTTGTGAATGGAACCTTGTGGAATCTGGAATCTGGTTAATCATGTAATGTTGGCTGATTACAATCTGGAACCCTTGTGTTATCACCCCGGTTAAACAAAATGGAATAATGAACATGTGGGTTTTGGCTTGGTTACGTGGTGTGTGAAAGGGGGGGTGAATCCTGGGTTGTTATGAATAGAACGGGCATCAGGGCTACGGTAAATGATGTTAAAGGGGTGATGTTGTGGCACGAACCTTGTTTTGTGGGTTGTTGTGGATCGGGTGGGTAGCGGGGCTGTGATAAATGGTATCAAGGGATGATGATATACGGTGCAGTTGTGGTTATGGCAGTTGGCAGCGGGGCTATAGGGATGGGTTTGAATGTGAACGAACTAAGGGTTGTGGATAATAAATAAAATGTGGAAGAGTTAATGAATGGGGGGGCATGGTAATGGAACGAGTTTAATAATCAATGGGGTTGGCTGGCTAATAAGAAGGACTTTGTTATGCTGCTTGTGTTTTCTTAACTTGATTTGTGGATGGCAGGGATATGTTTCACGAACGATTGATATGGTTGGTTGTGGTTGGATGCCCATTAGATAAGGAACTAAATAAACTAATTTCTCTTGAAATGTGAAAACATAAACGGTGTTGGGGTTGTTTATTGTATGCATGCTTCGTAGTAGCAGTGCCGAAGCACGTGATCAGTTTCACTGTTTATAAGCCATAGGTTGGGATGTGTTTTTGGTATACATATATATATCTGTATCTTTGTGTTTTGACGCACCCCACCCATGTTGAACACTTAGTGCCGAACACTCCCGTTTCATGGGAGAGGGGTTTTTCTCATAGTTACTAGCTCATACCTGCTCCTTCTTCCATAGGCTGTGATGGCTTGAGGCGACCTTACTCCCAAGACTCTTCAGGTAGGTTTTGTTTGTGGTGGATTGGACCAATACTCTTTGGGCAGGTTTGTTTTCCCAATAATATTTGGGATGAGGCCCATGTGTCCTCAGGCGAGAGTTCTGTTACTATTACTATTTCCCAAACACCTTCGGGATGAGGCCCAGGTGTGTGCGGGCAGGTTACTTGGTTTTGAGGCCCAGGTGTGTGCGGGCGGGATACGTGGTTGTGAGGCCCAGGTGTGTCCGGGCGGGATACGTGGTTGTGAGGCCCAGGTTTGTGTGGGTGGGATGCGTGGTTTTGATGCCCAGGTGTGTGCGGGCGGGATGTGTGGTTCTTGAGGCCCAGGTGTGTGCGGGCGGGAAGAGTGTGGTAGCGTCAGGACTTTCGCCATTAGGAAGAGAAGCTAACTTGTGGGAAATGGTGTGGGGTACCCAATACTCTTGTTCTTATATACTACTACCTGTTGTGATTGTGTTTTTGGTGAGTGTGGCTGGTGAGGTTGGGTGGATAGAATTCCTTTCTAGGTTTCTTCTGTTGTTCTCACGGGACATTAGGATGTCTCCCCACTTATGCACGAGAGATTTAGGTATCCCTACTGAGTATACTTGTATGCTCACCCTACGTTTACTTTCAGGTTTCCAGGAGGACTACCGGGGCCATGCGGGACCCTACTAGTCGGACAGTTGGAGTTGTTGCTATTGTTGTACTCTTGTTTTCTTTTGGTATTGTACTTTGAGCTTTCTTGTACTTTCACCTTGTTATAAAATTGTTTAAACATGCATGTGTGATTGTTTTGGGTTTATTTCTATACACTTGTTCTTTTTCTTTTTGGGGTGTTGACTTGTCCTATTTCCTGATCATAAATAATAAGAAGGGTATTGCCTCCCATATTTGTGAAAACTCATACCCCTGGTGCTAGTCGCCACCCCGGGGACTACTAGAGGTGGGACTCGGGGGTCATTATCTCCCTTTCACCATTGCCAGCTCAGGAGGGGCATCTTTGGTGGGAGGGGGTCGTGACATAATGGTATCAGAGGTGATGGTTGAGAGATAGGATGGAGTCTAGAGTTAGGCATAGTGAGGATTGCATGGGATGGTAGGGCAACAATGTTAGTTAACCTTGGTGCGTGAAATAGGCCTTGGAAGACCGGCTAGGACACGGGATTTTAGGGCCCCTATGATCCGATGCAGGGACTATGAGCCTACCAAACGACCAAGTGAGACTACATTGATTGTAGGGTAGAGACCCTGGGGAAGGTACATGCATCATCATGATTGTGTTTTACTTGATTTGGGTGTTCTGGGAAAGAAATTGAAATAAAATGATAAAATGAAACCCTGAGAAATTCCCTTACTACTTGGGCTTAGGCGATATTAGTTTACCATACAACTATGGCACCTGGACGTCGTCCCAGGGTGGCTCAGACGGTCAGGGCCCAGCAGATTCAGGTGGTTGATCAGTTGAGGAGTGACTGAGAAGAGGAAGATAGCCAGTGACAGAAGACTCTCCATTCTTTCTAGCGGCAAACCCTCAAGAAGTACGAGGGTAGTACTTCAGATACAGATACGGAGGGGTGGCTTGAGAAGCTAGGGATCGCTTTTACCTTGATTCGTGCTCCAAGGGAGTATTGGGTTCCCCTAGCAGTCAGTCAGCTGAGAGGTGCGGTGAAACAGTGGTGGATGCTCTACCTCGGAGAGAGGATAGAGGCAGAGGTTTCGTGGGCTGACTTTGAGAAGGAATTCCGAGAGGAATTCCTTTCTTCCATGATGAAGGCGAATAATCGGCAAGAGTTACTCTCCCTTCAGCAGGGGAGTATGTCAGTACGAGAGTTAGGGATCAAGTTTAAGAATCTCCTGCGCTTTGCTCTGGATCTCTTTTCGGATGAGGAGTCTCCGGTGAGACATTTGGAGGAGGCGCTTCGACCTTCGCTCTAGAATGTTGTTACCCCCTTCACCCTTCCGACGTACTTAGCAGTACAGAAGAAGGCAGAGGTTATAGAGAGGATGCACTCGCTGGGAGGTGCACCATGAGAGGGGATCCAGTCGGGCTCGTCGGAGGGGAAGGCAGTCAGCAGCAGGTCTCCTACGACGGGACCATCCAGGTTTAGGCCAGTGGGGAGCAGGCCCCAGCAGTTCCAATTCAGATCTTTAGGTCCTTGTACCTTTTTCATGAGCCTAATACTAAAGTTTTTTTCTTGTGGAGGTTTAGGGAACATTTAGAGTCAGTGCCCGACCCGATCTTAGTACAGTGGAGGTGGGAAGGTTCAGCGTCCACCTCAGCAGCACCAGTTTCCGGTGAGGCCCTTCTAGCAGCAGCAGAACCATGCTCCTCCGAGGGCAGACTTTGCGGGAGGAGGCCGACCTCAGGGTGCTCCTCAGGGACCTTGACCAGGGAGTTGTCGGGGAGGTGGACGACATCAGAGAGGTAGAGGAGCTGGGCGTGGACAGTTTCACGCAGCAGAGTTGGCAGCTCCGGTAGGACCAAAGGTTGTGCGAGGTACGATTTGTTTGTTCAACACTCTTGTTTCTAATTTGTTCGATTTGGGAGCTTCACACTCCTTTTTTGCACCTGTTCTAGCCCATTCATTGGGACTAGAAGTAGAGAGACATTTCGTACCCCTGGTGCTGAGTACACCAGTTAGAGGCCAGACCAGCATATCGTGTGTTTTCAAGGGATGTGGGCTGACTTTGGGACCACATCGATCTAGTGGGGACCATATTCTATTACAGATGCAGCCATACGATGTCGTCCTAGGCATCGACTGGTTGTTTTCTGTTAGTGTCGTTATCGACTACTTCCAGAGAAGAGTCGTGTTCTCTGACATGGATGGGCAGCGCGTATCTTTTTTTGGTGATAGGATCTATCAGGTAAGAAGCCGACATGTGAAGCCTCTCCTTTCCTTGTTAGGCGGTTTATTAGTGGTTCCAACTAATAAAGAGATGTTGGATGTCTCGGAGGTTGTTGGGGAGTTCCTCGATGTTTTTCTTGAGGAGGTTGTGACTCTACCCCCCTGACATGACGTTGAGTTTGGGATAGACTTACAGCCTGGTGCCCGTACGATTTCTATGGCCCCTTATCTGATGGCACCTTCTCAGTTGTGGGAGTTGCGGATTCAGATTGATGATCTGATGGAGAAGGGTTTTGTTTGACCCAGCGTATCGCCATGGGGTGCTCCAGTTTTGTTCGTGAAGAAGGCAGATTGTGGTCTCAGGCTATGCATAGACTACCGAAGGTTGAACCAGGTAACTGTCAAGAACTGTTACCCCCGTCCAAGGATAGATGATCTCTTCAACTATCTGAGGGGAGTAGGTTGGTTATCTAAGATAGATCTACAATCTAGATATTATCAGCTGAGGGTAAAGGACAGTGACATCTCGAAGACGGCTTTCAGGTGCAGGTATGGGAACTTCGAGTTCATAGTTATGCCGTTTGGATTTACGAATGCACCGGCCGTGTTCATGGGACCTATGAACTTTTTCATCCGAGAGTTTTTGGACCGGTTCATCGTTTTGTTTATCGATGAAAACCTGATCTACTCAAGATCAGAGGAGGAGCACGTTGAGAATCTCACGGCAGTCTTAGAAGTACTTCGACACCACCAGCATTACAGGAAATTGTTGAAGTGTAAGTTCTTGACACAAGAAGTACACTTCCTTGGGCACGTAGTGTCTCAGCATGGAGTGTCAGTGGACCCGTCGAAGGTGGAGGCAGTTGTTTCTTGGGCAGCACCCAAGAGCATGGAAGAAGTTCATATTTTCTTGGGGTTAGTAGGTTACTATCGGAGGTTCTTTTCGGACTTATCTCGAGTTGCTTCTCCCTTGACATCTTTTACTAGGAAGAACTAGGTCTTCCTATGGAGCGAGTAGTGCCAGAAGGATTTCGACTATCTGAAGGAGAAGTTGGTCAGTGCTCTCGTACTCAGGTTTCCAGAGGAAGGGTTTTTGTATGAGGTGTTTTGTGATGCTTCTGGCCTTGGTATGGGGTGTGTGCTGATGTAGAAGAAGGGAGTGATCTGTTATGGGTCTAGGCAGTCTAGGCAGTTACACCCTCACGAGTGTAACTATGCCACTCATGACCTAGAGCTTGCAGCAGTAGTGTCCGCACTGAAGTTTTTGTGACATTACCTCCTTGGGGAGCACTTTGTGGTCTTCTTAGATCATAAGATCCTGAGTTATATCTTCTACCAGCGTGACCTGAACCTACGGCAGCGGAGATGGGTCGAGTTTCTCCAAGACTATGACATTGAGATCTCTTACATTGAAGGTAAGAGAAACGTTTTGGCTGATGCCCTGAGTAGGAAGTCACATCAAGAAGTGGTTCGGGAATCCGCTGATGCTTGGAAGGCAATGGGAGAGTTGGATGCCTTGCACTTGGATGGAAGGGTAGAATGTGTTAGAAGCTGTTTGTTTTAGATGAAGGTTCAGTCCTCTTTGTTGCAGCAGGTGGAAGAGTCTCAGTGGGGGGACTCTGAGATGGAAGTAATGTGGGATCATGTCGATCAGGGAAACTCTCCAGAAATATGGTCAGAGGACAGACGACATCGGATGCTTTTCCATGAAAGGTTGTTTGTTCTGGAGGCGATGCATGAGGGAGTTCTCCGTGAGTCCCATAGCTCATCCTTGGTGGTACATCCACGAGTTTCAAAAATTTACCGAGGCTTGAGGGAACAGTTTTGGTGGCCCAGGGTAAAACGGAAAGTGGCGGAGTTTGTGGCTAAATTCCTAGTGTGTTAGCAAGTGAAGGATGAACACTGTGTTCCCAGTGGTTTGTTGCATCCTTTAGATGTCCCCGAGTGGAAGTGGGATGACATCTCAATGGACTTAATCACAAGACTGCCCAGAGCTCAGGGTGGTTATGATGCTATCTGGGTAGTGGTGGATCGACTGACAAAATCAGCTCACTTCTTAGCAATTAAGGAGTCAGGCCCGGTGAGTACCTTAGCACAGAGGTACGTAGACGAGGTGGTGAGTTTTCATGGAGTTCCAAAGACTATCATCTCAGATCAGGATACTCAGCATACCTCATGAGTCTGGAGGTGGTTACATCATGCTTTTGGCACCCATCTACTCCTTAGCACTACTTTCCACCCCCAGACCGATGGACAGACAGAGCGGACTATCCAGACGTTGGAGGACATGTTGTGAGCATGCATTCTGGATTTCGAAGGATCAAGGGTACGACACTTGCCTTTAGTAGAGTTTGACTACAACAACAGCTTCCACTCTACTATTGGCATGGCACAATTTGAGGCTCTGTATGGAAGACCATGTCGTTCACCCATTTGCTGGGTAGAGGTTGGTGAGACAGGTGCTCTTGGGCTAGAGGTTGTACAGAGCACCACAGAGAAGGTTCAGCATGTGCGTGAGAAGATGAAAGCAGCTTAGGACCGACATAAGTCTTATGCTGATTGTTGAAGGAGACCTTTGGAGTTCGAGGTGGGAGACCATGTGTTCTTGAAGGTTTCCCCTCGACAGGGGTAGCGGAGGTTCGGGAAGGGGACAAAACTCTCCCCTAGTTTCATCGGAACTTTCGAGGTGTTGAGGCTAGTCGGTGAGGTGGCATATCGGATGGACCTGCCACCTCAGTTGGAGAAGGTTCATGACATCTTCCACGCCTCCCAGATTCGTCAGTAATTACACGACTACTCTCGCGTTATCGACTGGGGAGATCTAGATATGGGAGATGACGCGGCCTTCTAGGAACGACCAGTCAGAATCGAGGATCGTAAAGAGAAGGTGCTCTGTAGACGAACCACCGCCTTGGTTCGTGTGTTGTGGAGGCATGGAGGCCTCGAGGAGAGCACATGGGACCGGGAGGCCCAGATGCACGCTCAATACCTGGAGTTTTTTTGACTTGTGTTTTTCATTTTTCTCTTCTGAGATTTGTGTTGATGTTATACTCTGTACCTTTGATATATGGAATGCTTGGCTTGTTGGTTGTGAGACATTTTTTTCCTCGTTCTCTGGAAGATTGTAGCATGTCCAGATGTGTGGGAAAAAGGGAAAAACATTATCCTTAATCAAGATGCATTAATGAGGATGCGATTGAACCCGTGCGGGCGAGTCAGTGCCACCTAAAGCGGATAATATCTCGACATAGGATAAGGAATTTCCCCAAACCACAAGTTCGGGCAGTGTGTTGGTTGTGTGGTGTTGGGGGTAGTGCAAGTTGAAAAATCCAAATGTATGAAGGTGGGAAGACCCAATTCTTAATCGAGACGCATTAATGAGGATGTGATTAAACCCGTGCAGGTGAGTCAGTGCCGCCTAAAGAGGATAATATCTCGACACAGGAGAAGGAATTCATAACACATATGATTAGGGTTGTTGGTTGGGTTCCAGTTATAACGAGAACCCTAAGAGGTATCTTATTGGGTTTTCTCTAGGTTGGTTTTTGAATTCTCAAGGACGAGAATGTTTTAAGAGGTATCTGATGTAATGGCCCGGACCTCTCCGGCCCATTCCTTTGTCAAAAAGAAGGCCACGAAGTGTTCTGGAGAGTAAAATGGAATTTTCCCATAATTTCCAGAATTTTGAAACTACATGCCGTGTATTTTGAGTACACTCCGTGTACCCCCATGCCGTTTATACCCCGTGTTGAAGGTCATGTCCTTACAGTGTAAAATAAATGCGTGCACGCCGTGTACCCCAAACTACACGCCGTGTAGTCTCTCCCCGCGTACGTGTTACCGTGTGTTGACCAGTCAACGGTCGTGTGCCGTGTTGAATCTGTGTCCTTGCCGTGTGAAAAAATAGGTACATTTCATGTATCCAATACTACACATCGTGTAGTCCCTCCCTGCGTATGTGTTACCTTCAAGTCGTGTGTTGACTAGTCAACGGCTGCGTTCTGCATTGAAGGCCGTGTTGGAAGCCGCGTGGTGACCATGTGAAACCGCTGAGTACACGCCATGTAACATAAAGTACACACTGTGTAATTTTTTTTTCTCGCCTATAAAAGGAGGGGTCCCCTCCTCCCTTTCAACTCACCCCTCTCCTCCCCAATCCTCTGAGCAGAGCTCCCCCAAGAGACTCGAAGGCTTCTTTTCTTCCATAACTTCTTCGTCTGAGCTCCGATTTACGATCCGTCAGTGGCCACAGGATCATAACGATGAGGAGGAACTTCCAAGCTTGGATCTGTTGTCTTTACCTCGACCTTTCCTTTCCAACTTCCACCCGAGGATGTTTTTCTGGGACTCAACAGAGGTGACGGATGCCGACGAACGTCTTCTAAGGTTGATCCAGGGGAGCGTTGTGATCATAACTTGTTGAGGCAGGGATCTCACCTTCGTCTCTCTAAATTCTGAATCATGCAGGGTCAATGTCCTCTTATTTTCGAGGGATACAGTTGAACAAGTAAAAAAAGATAATAACTAGCATAAAGAACAGGGATGGGGAAAGCTGTTATGTTTATCTTTGTTTATCCTATTGATATGTTATGAATTGAATATGCTTATTCCTGCTGAAGATCAGGGTCATTGGGTTCCTTTTCTTGCGCAATTAAATGTTTCCCTATCTTATAGACCATATATTTGAATGGAACCTTGTGGAATGTTGAATCTGGTTAATCAGGTAAAGCTGGCTGATTAAAATCTGGAACCCTTGTGTGATCACCCCGGTTAAACAAAATGGAATAATGAACATGTGGGTTTTGGCTCAGTTACGTGGTGTGTGAAAGGGGGGGGGGGGGTGAATCCTGGGTTGTTACGAATAGAACAGGCAATAGGGATGTGGTAAATGATGTTAAAGGGGCGATGATGTGGCACAAACCTTATTTTGTGGGTTGTTGTGGATCGGGTGGGTAGCGGTGCTATGATAAATGGTATCAAGGGATGATGATGTACGGTGCAGTTTCGGTTATGGAAGTTAGCAGCGGGGCTGCAGGGATGGGTTTGAATGTGAATGAACTATGGGTTGTGAATAATAAATAAAATGTGGAACAGTTAATGAATGACGGGGCATTGTAATGGAACAAGGTTAATAATCAATGGGGTTGGTTGTCTAATAAGAAGGACTTTGTTGTGCTGCTTGTGTTTTTCTAACTTGATTTCTAGATGGCAGGGATATGTTTCACGAACGATTGATATGGTTGGTTGCGGTTGGTTTCCCAGTAGATAAGGAACTAAATAAACTAATTTCTGCTGAAATGTGACAACCTAAATGGGGTTAGGGTTGATTATTGTATGCATGCTTCATACTACCAGTGCTGAGGCACATGCTTAGTTTCTCTGTTTAGAAGCCATAGGTTGGGCTATGAGTTTGGTATACATATATATATCTATATCTTTGTGTTTTGACGCACCCCACCCATGTTGAGCACTTAGTGCCGAACACTCCCATTTCATGGGAGAGGGTGTTTTCCCATTGTTACTAGCACCTTCCTGCTCCTTCTTCCATAGACTGTGATGGCTTGAGGCGACCTTACACCCAAGACTCTTCGGGTAGGTTTCGTTTGGGGTGGATTGGCCCAAGACTCTTCGGGCAGGTTTGTTTTCCCAAAAATCTTCGGGATGAGGCCCAGGTGTCTTCGGGCGAGAGTTTTGTTACAATTACTATTTCCCAAAAACCTTCGGGATGAGGCCCAGGTGTGTAAGGGCGGGTTACGTGGTTGTGAGGCCCAGGTGTGTGCGGGCGGGATACATGGTTGTGAGGCCCAGGTGTGTGCGGGCGGGATACGTGGTTCTGAGGCCCAGGTGTGTGCGGGTGGGATGCGTGGTTTTGAGGCCCAGGTGTGTGTGGGCGAGATGTGTGGTTCTTGAGGCCCAGGTGTGTGTGGGCGGGAAGAGTGTGGTAGCGTCAGGATGTTCTCCATTAGGAAGAGAAGCTAACTAGTGGGAAATGGTGTGGGGTACCCAATACTCTTGTTCTTATATACTACTACCTGTTGTGATTGTGTTTCTGGTGAGTGTGGTTGGTGAGGTTGGGTGGATAGAATTCCTTGCTAGGTTTCTTCTGTTGTTCTCATGGGACATTAGTATGTATCCCCACTTGTGCACGAGAGCTTTAGGTTTCCCTACTGAGTATACTTGTATGCTCACCCTACGTTTACTTTCAAGTTTCCAGGACTAACAGGGCCGTGCGGGACCCTACTAGTCGGATAGTTGGAGTTATTGCAGTTGTTGTACTCTTGTTTTCTTTTAGTATTGTACTTTGATCTTTCTTGTACTTTCACCTTGTTATAAAATTATTTAAACATGCATGTGGGATTGGTTTGGGTTTATTTCTATACACTTGTTCTTTTTTTTGGGTGGTTGACTTGTCCTATTTCCTGATTTTAAATAATAAAAAGGGTAATTCCTCCCATATTTATGAAAACTCATTCCCCTGGTTCTAGTCGCCACCCCAGGGCCTACTGGAGGCGGGACTCGGGGGTCATTATCTCCCTTTAACCATTTCCATCTTAGGAGGGGCATATTTGGTGGGAGGGGGTCCTAACATTAGTTCAATAACGATGATAAGCATTCAGCTCGGTCCATGAAACCCAATCACTAACCACGACCTCTATAATCACTTAATGGCTATGATATATCAGACACATGCCATGGTTTTGTGTGACATGAACACATACACATGCCAAAATCCATCTCCAAAATTCAAAATTCTCCTTTTCAATAATAGAAAAATCAAGTGGTAGAGGAACATGATTACCATCTTGTGTGGTTGCAATGAGTAGAACACCTGTATACTTTCCATACAGAAAAGTTCCATCAACATGAATAAATTGTTTACAATATGGAAAGGTAGTAATGCACGACTTGAATGACCAAAAAAAACTATTTAACTTCACCTTTGTTCGATCAACTCAGTGATTGGGGTATACATACTCAACAATGTCCAATTGATAAACAATCTAATTCTTGAGAGATAACAATTCCATAAGTTGTGGAAAAATAGCATAAGATTCATCCCAATCATCATACACTTTTACAATTTCCTTCTGTTTTTCATTCCATGCTTTGGTATATGATATCTTGTAGTTATACAACTGTTGAATTCTTTCTTGAACAAGGGAAACGGGAACATGCTGACATGTTCGTATCATCTCAAAAATAACATTTATATAAACTCTGAATCAAGGGAAGAGTGATCTTGTGACAAGATTGGATGCACACAAATGTGTGACCCTTCTAATTTGGTTATCCTCCAACATGAAAAAAATTTATCAAATATTTCCGTTAATCGAAATTTACATTCTGGCCCATATTTTTCACAATGAATGATATATTTTGTATTCTCTTACTCATCAAACACAAATGTGAAGTGTTGATCAATTTGGCATTGCATTATCACATTTTTCAAAACCAATTTACTTTCAAACTCTTGCCCGACATAAATGGAATTATCATTTGATGCAGACCTATTAACTATAATGCTAGGGAATTCAGAAGCCAGTGTAATGACATCCCAATCAAAATTTTGTTCATGAGACATTGCTTTAAATAAGGAAGTTAATACTGAAGGATGATTACCACTAACCAGTGGATGTTGTGGATGTCTGTCTCTCAAAGGAACCTCATAAGGTTCATTGCCCACACCAACGTCACCCACATCTCTCAAAGGAACCTTAGAAGGTTCATTCCCCACATCAACCTCACCCACATCATCTCTTGATGGCTCCCCAGATTCTTCTTCCTTAGATAAACTTTCATTCACTATATCATCACACAAAGGGATGTCATCTACATTTCCTACTAAATTTTGATCATCTTATACATAATTTGCTTCTATTACTAGAGTCAAATGAGAAGGAGGCAATTCAAAAGACTGATGTGAAGGACCAACTTGTAAAGAGCTCACAAAAAACGGTTCTGTAGTAGTCAGTTGCACCACATCTATCTCAGAAATCACCACATACAACTCCATCAAAACATTAGCACACTACTGTATAAATAAGGAAGATGAATCCATCCAATCATCATTATCGACCAAAGGGTACTCAGTGTACCAAAAATGTTCAGGATGTTGTAGATGTTGATATGTGATTTAAGAAATGGATTGATTGACCCTTAATTTTAACCAATTATAAATATTATTACGAACTGCATCCAATGTCATACAACCATGAAGATTTACCACTCTGAAAGGTGGAACACTATAGCTAAACCCCTGCTCCATATAAATGGTCTCACCATTTCAATATAATTTCACAGACATTATAACCTATAAAAAATAATTAGTAAGATATTATATACTACATCAATATTTTACATTATTTAATATAACATTATATATTTTAATTAGTTATGAATAATTAATCATGACTTGATCTTGAGACTTATGATTAGTTTATCATTATTTGATAAACTAACCAAAACCTATGGGTAGACTCATGGAGTCTATATTATCAAATATTTCAGCAACCGTTAGTCTCATTTCAAATAGAAATGCCTCATGTCGAATTCTTATTCACGAACACCTCTTTGGGTAAACCTCTCTGGGGACACCTCTTGTTGATTGCCTTTTAATTACAAATTTACTCACATTCATGTGAGGGGGTCTAGGGGTATGAAATACATAACTTTTTTAAGCGGACACACAGGTCCTTACATAGTCATAGATGAATCCCATTTCATCAATACAGAAAAATAAATTCAATTATTACAAATTTAATAACCACATTCACAAAATAAGACATGAAATTTCAATTATGCATCGGTCGGTCATCTCAAGATCAGTCATCATATAAGACCCCATCCTTAAACCTTACTTAATCTTGAGTTATTACAAGATTACACATTGAGGATCTTTTCAGGTTTAGAGTTTTAGAGAATTAGATCATGAAACTTGCATTACATTCCACATTTAAATAAAGTGGTTACATAAAAGACAGTATTCATTCTTCCCATCAACGGAAACATATTTAAAATATAACACGGATTCTTTCTTGACACATCCTTGACACTATCATCACATCATGTACCATTCCCTTGACCTGTGAAAAACATTTCAAAAACTTGGGATGAGCATAAAAAGCTCAGTAAGGGTTATAAAAATATGGAAAGGAAACATGAGTTCATATATACATATGAATGAAATCATACTTTACCCATCAAACATAGGCATATCAAATCATGAATAAATCATAGAAGACATAAGACATAAAGGTAACTTGAGGCATTCATAACATTCTTACGTAGGGAGTAACCCTCTTGGTTACGTTTGGAATACCCATCACAGTATATTCCCTAAATCTCTTCGGAGAAACCTTAACGTTTCACTCCTTCGCGTTACCCAATGCATTGGAGAGCTATATCGGGCTCACCCGCCCTTAGTTTATCACGGAACCACCCGTTCTTCATAACAATGCCCAAGAACCATAACATAATCATATCACATAAACATGAATAAAGGAAACATGACATTTCCACATTTCAATCACAATATAACATTTTAGGATATTGAAATAATGAATCCATTCAAAAAGAAACCATTTCCAAAACCATTTAAAACATTTAATAAAGAGATTTTTGAATCAAAGTGTCCCATACCACCTTGAAGCTTTTAACATTTTAAACCATTAATATCCATATAAATAAATCCTTAAAACCATTTTGAAAACATGGATATTAATAAGAACAAATAATTAAAACATTTAAAACGATATTTTGGTTAATGGGGTTTTACAAAATTAGAGACACTTAAATATAATAATCGAGGAATAACATTTAGTTAGAACTTTATAATATCATGAGAATAAAAGGATTCATGATATAATACTCCAAAGGACAGTATATACACCATATAAGAGTGAATTGGTGCATAACAACAATGAACCCTCAATAAAAACGTCAAATGTGATGAAATCCCTTATAAAGAAGGTATCCTTAAATTAAGGACAAATAAATCTCAAAAAAATATGTGTGACAAATATATATACACCCAATATAAGTGGATATTAAGTGTAATAAAATAAAAGGTCATTCACACATATTCAGTGGATGACATATTCAATGACTACAAGTTGAACCCAAAGAAATCGAAATTGGGTTAAAAATTCCCTTGACAGCCAAACGGCATCACATCAAAATGAGATGATGAGAGATAAAAAGTGTATCTCATCACTTGGACATAAAATTTACATCAATCAGGATATAGGAGAACATATCCCAACATAATAGTATGTGAATTAAAAGACATAACAAACGAAGTCTTTTAAAATGAGGAGGGTGAAAGGTTCCCTTACCGACATGGGTATCTTTCAAAACATACACCTCATGAAAGAAGGACAATACAACATTGATGTAAATACTCATAAAAGAAATTATTTTACACAATGAGTAAAATATTGGGCAGTATTTACACCACTCAAAGGAAATTGTGGCAAATGTAGCATAAATCTCACGGGAATAAAAGTGAGATGAAAAATCCCTTACGAAAACTCGGCAGCCTAACGGCGCCACATAAAACATCCGAATATGGATTGATGAGATCAAATAGGGTATCTCATCATATTACAATAAAATTTACAGCAAGAGGAATATAAAATAACATCCCCCAACATTACAAAGAGGAGCTTAAAAGAAGTGACATAAAGGAGAGTACTTAGAAAGAAAGAGAGAGGTTAGATCTCTTACGAATGTTCGGCAGCCTAACGGTGCCACTCAAAACTTCCAAAATGGATTGATGAGAGAGAATAGGGTATCTCATCACATGAACATAAAAATTACAGTAAATTTAATTTAAAATAACTTCCCAATCATAAGAAAGATGAGCTTAAAATAAATGACATAAAAGAGTGTACTTAAAAAGAAAGAGAGTTGTAGGATCCCTTACCTCGGGTCCGACTTGACTCGATCGTTCTTTAACGTCCTGAATAATAAACTTGAGTTAATTTCTACTTCCTTAAGAACCTTTTTCAAGTTCATTATTCCTTTTACATCACTTATTACCATGTTATAAACACTATGTAATCATTAAGTTAATAATGATTGTTTTGTTGATATTTGGTTCTTAAGTCGAAAGTGGACTTCTAACAATTACATGTTGTTCGTGTGGCCAAATTTTTATTATATCCAGAATTGTATTCATTATGTAGATATCATATATGTCATATATATCCAGTACATGCATGAATTTATAACATTACATAATCATTTAGAGGTAAGAAATTAAATGCACCGTTCATGGAGACGGTAAGCCGTACGTACGCATGAACGCTACTTTCATTTCTATTTCGTATTTTATAGAATGGAATAATAATGATATAAAGGTATATTATAATTCCAGTATAATGTCATTTATAATATCATATTTCTATCCTTTATACATCCCACATATGGTATTTAACGAATCAAATCACTTTGAGGGGGCGGTAGTCCGCACTTCCTTAAATGAAGATATCGCGTATACCCATAATGGAAGCCATAAAGGTAAGACAAAAATGAAAAATACAGAAGCATAAATAAAACATAAACATATTATATATCATATATAAAAATAGTGACATCATAATGGCCACCTTTGAAAGTGTTAAATGAGTATTGAACAATCATCATTTCGGGAGGCAGAATTTCACCATCCACGGAAACCGTATGTTCTTTAACCATTTGATGTAGTTTTGTGAGAGTGTATCTCGAATAAATCTTATAACAACATCCTATTATATTGAAGATACTGGTGTTGTTACAAAATAAGTAAATAAAAATAGTTTAGGGGGTTGGAGAAGCAAAATAAAACAAATGAACCTGAGAGAATGCATTACCTTTAAAAGTGTAACTCCTTTTGATTTGAGCCTAAAGGCTTCCTTTGAAAGGATTCTGCCCAAAGGGAATCCTCTAGGATGAGGAGAGGGATGTGGAGAGAGTAAATGGGCAGGGGTTGGCCGAGCCAAAGGCTTGAGGAGTGTGTTAAATGAGGTAGAGGTGGGGGCCCTTTATATGAGGAGAGGAGGGGCACTTTTGGGAAGTAAAGAAATATTACTTTATTGGAAAATGTGTTTCGGTTTCAAAAGGTCCCACATTGATATAATTCGTGGATAAGGTGATAAGGCTTCGAAATCCACTCATCCAATAAGTTTTGTACATGTGTAGTTCATAGATTTTACATTAACTTTCCATTTTATTTAAATCGTCAAATAATGATGTCATCGCTGCATCATTATTATGTCATAAATAATTTAATTTATTTAATGTCTAAAAATTATAAAAAAATACTATGATGTAGTAATTCTTTTTAGATTTCCAATGAATATTTATAATTAAAATTATGACTTGTAAAACCCCACTTAAAAATTGGTTTTGTAAAACATATCATGTTTGTGTCAATTTTACTTTTACATTAAATAAAATGTTATTTATGTCATTTCCCAACCAAAGTGGATCCATGGGGTCCCCAAGTTGACCCATGGCTTTTCTTTGTCGGCCATGACACAACCAATTAGGTTAGGACATGTTTCAAGCTCATCTTATTCTATTAAAGCATTATTTTTACCTTAAACTACACTAATTACCACTAATCGCGATTAAAAACTTAATAAGTTACTATTCACCAAAAAATTATTTTAATCTCATTGAACCACATTTTATTTCTTAATGACAACCATGTATGTCGGATTTTTGAAAATCAAAACACAATGATGGAAAAATTTCATTTAAACGGAAAATCAGTTTTTATAAGTACCACTTAGTGGTTTCACTATTCATCAAAAATTGAAGTTTTTCAGAAAAATCCCAAAAATTCACCCTAAGCTATATTTGATATTCTGAATTCAAAAATGAAGTCCGTTTTACAAAATTCAAAACATATAAGTCACATTAATTAATTTAATAATTAATTCCCGCTGTCATGACAAATAGCGTGTTTTATGAAACAATAAGTATCAAAAGATTGACACTAGTTTAAGTCTGATTTCAAAGTGAAATTGATTCCAACGAACACTATTGGATTTAATGGTAAAAATATTTTCTAATTTCACTTTAAAACCAATTCAAAATACAATCTAATAATATAAATAAATTAGATTAAAAAGTGGTTTTGAATTAAAATACAACATTTTACACTATTCATTAAAAAAATGAACTTTATCGGAAAGATACCAAAAATTTACACAAAGTAAATTTTGATGTCCCGATTCTTAATAAGAGTTTTATTTGGTCCAAAAGAATGTTTAATAGTGAAAAAAACTATTTTTAATGACGGTTCTCCATCAAAAGGTGATAGGTGAACCTTTAGTGAAAACTAGGGCATATACGCCTAAAATTGAATTCTTTCCGTATTTTAAGCCTTTATCTTTTATTGTATAAATGTAAAAATATTTAAGAACATATATAATCATGTTTTAGTTATTTCTATCCATTCTCTCCATTACAACGGCTACATGTTAACTACCATTTAAAATAATATTATTTTATTATTAGAGTGCAACGTAAGATTCCCAAGAAACTCGTTGTTGCGTGTTGGGTACGCCATCGAGCATAGCGTCCCCTTTAAAGTCATATTAATATTTTATTCACAAATATGGATAAATATGAAAATGTCATATTCCTTATTTAGCTGGGGTGTTACATCCTTCCCCCCTTTTGGGAATTGCGTCCTCGCAATTTTAAAATTGCGCTTGGAAACATCCTTGAACGCCCCACATCGGAACAAGAGTCGGTAAAACAATCACTTTAAAATAAAGAAAGATAAGCACAGAGGTCACCCGAGTTAACCCATACTAGGATTCTAAGTATGAAAATATGGACATGGAGGAGAAAACATAGGGTCATGTTCCAATGGAGAGTGATAGAAAACATGTTTAGGAGAAAGTTAACAATAAGAAAATCACAAACTTGTGATGGGTTAAACGGTGTTGGGTTCCCCAGTAGGAAAAGTTAATAGACAACATTTTTGTTTTAAGTAACTTTTTATTGAGGAATGTATTCATAAGGAAGCATAATCACTTATCATGTTGACTTTCAACTTTTACTAGATTCCTTAGTCAAACTCATATTTTTTCCAAAAGACGAGTATTTAGGGAGACTTGTTCGCATTAAGAGTACTATAATCAACTTCTAGAGAATCACCTAATCCCCAAAAGAGAACTATATACATCCCATGTATATAGGCTTTAACCAAAACCAAAACCAAAACCAAAAAGGTTAGTACAAGATCAGATAATCCAGAAATGGATAACCCCTTATAAAAAGAAAATCTATTCTTAATCTCCAAAATTTGTCCAACAAAACCCAAAGTTCAAAGAGGACCATCCGATAAAAAAAAATTTCCATAAAATTCTTCAAAGTAAACAAAACTAAGATTGAAACCCAAATATTTGAAGGATTTAGTCACACAGTCTTCCAAGTTAAATCGTTACATTTATCTCCAAACAACATCAGTTTCTCCTAAAGTCTCGTATTGGAAAGTAATTAACCTAATCACATATACTCTATGATAGGTTAATCATTTTCATAAATAACCCAAAATCAACTTACTCTTAATTCATAAAATCATATAACTAAAAGGAATCAGTCAAACTAACCAGGGACTTCACGTAGTCCAGTGGTAGGCGATAAATACCAGTCGCACTTTGGTTGTGGGTTCGATTCCCGCAGCATTGTCCGACGCGACGGGTTGTCACACGGTCTGCGTGTTGTCCTCTTTCCAAAACTATATAATTCTCAAATAATTACCCAAAAAGGGATAAAATCATCAAAAATAACCATAACATAATTTAACCTCAATTTTATCTCATGCCTTTCACTTCAATCATAACATATGGTAACCCATAATTACCTCAAAAGTAAGGATCATAGAAACCCAAATGGTTCTTTATAACTATGTCCACAAAAGAAAAGATAACTATTAATTGAATAAAATTTGCCTATATTAAACATCAGGGTTACACATAATATAAAAAGTCTTCTAATGTAACCCCATCATCAAAAGTGACTTAATACTCTTAAGAATTTCACCCTAACTCTTGAAGCCCTTATATGTTGACATCTTACTCATTAAACATTATTCATGATCCATTATCCATTCCTTTCCAACTTATTCCGAAATACCTCTTTCCTACAAACAAAATCATAAATCATATCCTGAGATTCCAAAATAAGAAAACAATAGTCATAAAATAGTACATACCTTTGATTGGTCATTGTTAGTTTCTTCATCCTCAATCGGAATGGCATTAGGTATTGGTAAACGAATATTGGTACGCTCTTGGTGACCCCATTCACGAAACGTCTTTATAGGACATGTGTTTGCATAATGACCATGCACACCACATTTAAAACATTCAATTGATCCCTCAGATAGAACTTCTTTCCCTTTCCTCGAGTCAACTGGATGCTTCCTTTTTCCATGGCAGGTTCTTACTTTATGACCTTCATTTCCACATCTATAGCATGTTTCTGTCCCTTTGAAACATTTTCCTAGGTGTTTCTTTCCACATCTTTGACACATAGGTTTTTGAACACACTTACCTTTATGATTATTACATGTACTTCTGTAGGGATTTGTTTCTTGCATATATGATTCCTTAGAGAAATCCCCAAGGTTTAGGTGGTCAATCATGACTCCAGATAGTTGGTTGAGGATAATCAAAAGAGTTCTCATTGAAGCTCCCATATCATTCAGTGGCTTGCTCAAAAAACTGTCACAGTTTCCTTCACATCCACTATTACTTTGGTGCCTGCAAGATCCAGCCATTTACTAAAACCAAAAAAAGGCCAGTGTGAGTATATCAACAAAACCATCATGTACTAATGAGTAAGATAGACAATAAGATATACTTACACATTCACTTTATCTAAAACTAAGACTCTTTCTGAAATCCTAACCATTATGGTAATTGCCACTTATGTTTAAAGAATACCCTAACCTCTAAAGTTATCTAAACCGACCTTTGATACCAACTATAAGACCCCAGCCTTAAACCTTACTTAATCTTGAGTTATTACAAGATTACACATTGAGGATCTTTTCAGGTTTAGAGTTTTAGAGAATTAGATCATGAAACTTTCATTACATTCCACATTTAAATAAAGTGGTTACATAAAAGACAGTATTCATTCTTCCCATCAACGGAAAAATATTTAAAATATAACACGGATTCTTTCTTGACACATCCTTGACACTATCATCACATCATGTACCATTCCCTTGACCTGTGAAAAACATTTCAAAAACTTGGGATGAGCATAAACAGCTCAGTAAGGGTTATAAAAATATGGAAAGGAAACATGAGTTCATATATACATATGAATGAAATCATACTTTACCCATAAAACATAGGCATATCAAGTCATGAATAAATCATAGAAGACATAAGACATAAAGGTAACTTGAGGAATTCATAACATTCTTACGTAGGGAGTAACCCTCTTGGTTACGTTTGGAATACCCATCACAGTATATTCCCTAAATCTCTTCGGAGAAACCTTAACGTTTCACTCCTTCGCGTTAGCCAATGCATTGGAGAGCTATATCGGGCTCACCCGCCCTTAGTTTATCACGGAACCACCCATTCTTCATAACAATGCCCAAGAACCATAACATAATCGTATCACATAAACATGAATAAAGGAAACATGACATTTCCACATTTAAATCACAATATAACATTTTAGGATATTGAAATAATGAATCCATTCAAAAAGAAACCATTTCCAAAACCATTTAAAACATTTAATAAAGAGATTTTTGAATCAATGTGTCCCATACCACCTTGAAGCTTTTAACAATTTAAACCATTAATATCCATATAAATAAATCCTTAAAACCATTTTGAAAACATGGATATTAATAAGATCAAATAATTAAAACATTTAAAATGATATTTTGGTTAAAGGGGTTTTACCAAAATTAGAGACACTTGAATACAATAATCGAGGAATAACATTTAGTCATAACTTTATAATATCATGAGAATAAAAGGATTCATTATATAATACTCCAAAGGACAGTATATACACCATATGAGAGTGAATTGGTGCATAACAACAATGAACCCTCAATAAAAACGTCAAATGTGATGAAATCCCTTATAAAGAAGGTATCCTTAAATTAAGGACAAATAAATCTCAAAAAAATATGTGTGACAAATATATATACACCGAATATAAGTGGATATTAAGTGTAAAACAATAAAAGTTCATTCACACATATTCAATGGATGACATATTCAATGACTACAAGTTGAACCCAAAGAAATCGAAATTGGGTTAAAAAGTTCCCTTGACAGCCTAACGGTATCACATCAAAATGAGATGATGAGAGATAAAAAGTGTATCTCATCACTTGGACATAAAATTTACATCAATCAGGATATAGGAGAACATATCCCAACATAATAGTATGTGAATTAAAAGACATAACAAACGAAGTCTTTTAAAATGAGGAGGGTGAAAGGTTCCCTTACCGACATGGGTATCTTTCAAAACATACACCTCGTGAAAGAAGGACAATACAACATTGAAGTAAATACTCATAAAAGAAAGTATTTTACACAATGAGTAAAATAATGGGCAGTATTTACACCACTCAAAGTAAATTGTGGCAAATGTAGCATAAATCTCACGGGAATAAAAGTGAGATGAAAAATCCCTTACGAAAACTCGACAGCCTAACGGCGCCACATAAAACATCCGAATATGGATTGATGAGATCAAATAGGGTATCTCATCATATTACAATAAAATTTACAGAAAGAGGAATATAAAATAACATCCCCCAACATTACAAAGAGGAGCTTAAAAGAAGTGACATAAAGGAGGGTACTTAGAAAGAAAGAGAGAGGTGAGATCTCTTACGAATGTTCGGCAGCCTAACGGCGCCACTCAAAACTTCCAAAATGGATTGATGAGAGAGAATAGGGTCTCTCATCACATGAACATAAAAATTACAGTAAATTTAATTTAAAAGAACTTCCCAATCATAAGAAATATGAGCTTAAAATAAATGACATAAAAGAGTGTACTTAAAAAGAAAGAGAGTTGTAGGATCCCTTACCTCGGGTCCGACTTGACTCGATCGTTCTTTAACGTCCTGAATAATAAACTTGAGTTAATTTCTAATTTCTTAAGAACCTTTTTCAAGTTCATTATTCCTTTTACATCACTTATTACCATGTTATAAACACTGTGTAATCATTAAGTTAATAATGATTGTTTTGTTGATATTTGGTTCTTAAGTCGAAAGTGGACTTCTTACAATTACATGTTGTTCGTGTGGCAAAATGTTTATTATATCAAGAATTGTATTCATTATGTAGATATCATATATGTCATATATATCCAGTAAATTCATGAATTTATAACATTACATAATCATTTAGAGGAAAGAAATGAAATGCACCGTTCATGGAGACGGTAAGCCGTACGTACGCATGAATGCTACTTTCATTTCTATTTCGTATTTTATAGAATGGAATAATAATGATATAAAGGTATATTATAATTCCAGTATAATGTCATTTATAATATCATATTTCCATCCTTTATACATCCCACATATGGTATTTAACGAATCAAATCACTTTGAGGGGGCGGTAGTCCGCACTTCCTTAAATGAAGATATCGCGTATACCCATAATGGAAGCCATAAAGGTAAGACAAAAATGAAAAATACAGAAGCATAAATAAAACATAAACATATTATATATCATATATAAAAATAGTGACATCATAATGGCCACCTTTGAAGGTGTTAAATGAGTATTGAACAATCATCGTTTCGGGAGGCAGAATTTCACCATCCACGGAAACCGTATGTTCTTTAACCATTTGATGTAGTTGTGTGAGAGTTTAGCTCTAATAAATATTATAACAACATCCTAGTATATTGAATATACTGTTGTTGTTACAAAAGAAGTAAATAAAATGAGTTTAGGGGGTTGTAGAAGCAAAATAAAACAAATGAACCTGAGAGAATGAATTACCTTTAAAAGTGTAACTCCTTTTGATTTGAGCCTAAAGGCTTCCTTTGAAAGGAATCTGCCCAAAGGGAATCCTCTAGGATGAGGAGAGGGATGTGGAGAGAGTAAATGGTCAGGGGTTGGCCGAGCCAAAGGCTTGAGGAGTGTGTTAAATGAGGTAGAGGTGGGGGCCTTTTATAAGAGGAGAGGAGGGGCACTTTTGGAAAGTAAAGAAATATTACTTTATTTGAAAATGTGTTTCGGTTTCAAAAGGTCCCACATTGATATAATTCGTGGATAAGGTGATAAGTCTTCGAAATCCACTCATCCAATAAGTTTTGGACATGTGTAGTTCATAGATTTTACATTATCTTTCCATTTTATTTAAATCGTCAAATAATGATGTCATCGCTGCATCATTATTATGTCATAAATAATTTAATTTATTTAATGTCTAAAAATTATAAAAAAATACTATGATGTAGGAAATCTTTTTAGCTTTCCAATGAATATTTATAATTAAAAATATGACTTGTATAACCCCACGTAAAAATTGGTTTAGTAAAACATATCATGTTTGTGTCAATTTTACTTTTACATTAAATAAAATGTTATTTATGTCATTTCCCAACCAAAGTGGATCCATGGGGTCCCCAAGTTGACCCATGGCTTGTCTTGGTCGGCCATGACACAACCAATTAGGTTAGGACATGTGTCAAGCTCATCTTATTCCATTAAAGCATTATTTTTACCTTAAACTACACTAATTACCACTAATCGCGATTAAAAACTTAATAAGTTACTATTCACCAAAAAATTATTTTAATCTCATTGAACCACATTTTATTTCTTAATGACAACCATGTATGTCGGATTTTTGAAAATCAAAGCACAATGATGGCAAAATTTCATTTAAACGGAAAATCAGTTTTTATAAGTACCACTTAGTGGTTTCACTATTCATCAAAAATTGAAGTTTTTCAGAAAAATCCCAAAAATTCACCCTAAGCTATATTTGATATTCTGAATTCAAAAATGAAGTCCGTTTTACAAAATTCAAAACATATAAGTCACATTATTTAATTTAATAATTAATTCCCGTTGTCATGACAAATAGCGTGTTTTATGAAACAATAAGTATCAAAAGATTGACACTAGTTTAAGTCTGATTTCAAAGTGAAATTGATTCCAACGACCACTATTGGATTTAATGGTAAAAATATTTTCTAATTTCACTTTAAAACCAATTCAAAATACAATCTAATCATATAAATAAATTAGATTAAAAAGTGGTTTTGAATTAAAATACAACATTTTACACTATTCATTAAAAAAATGAACTTTATCGGAAAGATACCAAAAATTTACACAAAGTAAATTTTGATGTCCCGATTCTTAATAAGAGTTTTATTTGTTCCAAAAGAATGTTTAATAGTGAACAAAACTATATTTAATGACGGTTCTCCATCAAAAGGTGATAAGTGAACCTTTAGTGAAAACTAGGGCATATACGCCTAAAATTGAATTCTTTCTGTATTTTAAGCCTTTATCTTTTATTGTATAAATGTAAAAATATTTAAGAACATATATAATCATATTTTAGTTATTTCTATCCATTCCCGCCATTACAACGGCTACATGTTAACTACCATTTAAAATAATATTATTTTATTATTAGAGTGCAACGTAAGATTCCCAAGAAACTCGTTGTTGCGTGTTGGGTACGCCATCGAGCATAACGTCCCCTTTAAAGTCATATTAATATTTTATTCACAAATATGGATAAATATGAAAATGTCATATTCCTTATTTACCTGGGGTGTTACACATCACATAGCTTACCATGTTTTTGGGTATACTTATTATATCTATTACGATATGAAATACATATTAAATATCTACACCTCTTTTATATTTAATATGTTTAATTATAACTAATATAATTTAAAAAATTTATTTATACAAAACTGTTTTTATACCATTAACAGAAAAAAATTTCTATATATTATTTAATAAATTTAAATATGATAGATATAACTAATATATTATTCACAAATTATATTACTATTGTATAAAATATTATAATTTAAATTAATATTACTTTCAAAATAACATTTTTTATAACATATTTAATTTTCTAAAAAATTTAATATGAATTCATACAACATTTTATACATGACATAATTAATTCTCCTAAACATTCAATATGAATTCATATAACAAACACATCGTTCATAAATTAAATCATACAAAAGACACTAATTTACACATCAATACATATGAAATAAATAAACCATACACAGAAACACTAGTTTCTATATATCACATATCAAATAAATAAATCATAAAAATGAAATAAATAAACACAATCAAACAATTGAAAATTTAAATATAAATTTTAAATTCTTAAAAGCAGAAAAAATTTGTTGAGAAAGAAATTCTGCAGGGCTTCGCAAAAAAATCCAAAGGAGAAGAATAAATTTGGGGGTGGGAGATCCCCTTTTAAAGATTTTCTCATTCGGATGCGTGAATGGGGTTCACACATCCTTCATCCCGTCTTCGAAAGATGTGTGATCCACATTCATGCATCTTTGGCAAAGAGAGATGCATGAATGGGGTTTATGCATCCTTTGAAGAGGGGATAAAGGATGTGTGAACCCCGTTCAGGCATCTCTCCATGCTGAAGATGCATGAACGGGGTTCACACATCTGGAGACCAATTTTTAAAAATATTTCAAACCCTATCCCTTTTCAATAAAAAAATTTAAAACCCATATATACAGAAAACTCCCCCTTCTCCTTCATGAGGCATGATAACCCCCACCTAGGCCGCCTCCTCCCTCCTGCACGACGGACCATCCTGGATATCTTCCTCCATCACACTGACACTGCCTCTTCCAGCCAGGGCCAGCCCTGGGGCAAGCCCCGAGAGCCCTTGGGCAAGGGAAACACTCAAGAAATAAACAAATATACAATGAAAGGGAATCAATTTTATATTTTTACTGTATCTCTTAATGTATTCAGGGAAAAGTTTTTGATATTAGTATGGGGAAACTGAATTTTCCGGGCCACTCTTGCTTCCATCCCTCCATGTCGGTGAGCTGGATAGCCATAGCTGCAGATTTGGATGGCCACCACGGTGCAGGATTCTCCTCTGTTTCCCCCCACACCCCGCACTCACCTTCAACCGTGCACACCTTTCGGACCAGTGGCAGTCGCCCACCGCAACTCCACAAGTAGGATTCCCCTTCACCACAATAACCAGGCAGTCGTAGCCTGATCTCCCGACCCTCCCTCATTGAGATGTGGTTTCCTGATGTACCATCGCCTTCATTGGCCATTCACCAAACCACAACGCCGCCACGCTACCCAGGTGGGAACCCTAACCAGGTTGGAAGCTTCTCACTCACATCCCTCCGGCTGCACCACTACATGATCTCCCTCCCTCGGCCTCCTGGATCTCACTCACCCCAACCTTGAGCTCCTCCACTGGGAGATGCAAGTAGGATTCACGCCGCCCTCGACCCGACTTACAACCTCCTCTTGATCACTATGTTGTAGTTTCAAACCGGTGAGAGACCACCACCATCCGACCTCCACAAGACGGAGCCGACTCTTCTCATCGAGGGTTGAATAGAAACTAGAAGTAACCTTCCTTCACAGGCATCAAACCCCATATCTGGAAAGTCACAGGGTGACCCCTCCGGCTTCCTCCTTGTCCTCCTAGTGGACAGGTACCCTTGCCTACTCCGATTTTCCATGAAAGAGGCTCGAGCGGGTCCGTCCAACCTAGAAAAGGCTTGGGCAGACCGACCAAGCCCAGAACACCCCTACACGGGGAAGAAATAGTTCAGAATGGTCCTACATGAGTTTAGCCCAACCTGGACAGGCCCTTCCCAGGGATTCTAGGGCCTGGGTAATTTTAATAGAATAAAAAATTAATTAATTTAATTTCAATTGAAAATGAAATTATTTAAATATCAATTTTTTAATTAATTATTAATGTGGAATTAATTAATTTAATTTTTTGTTTAATTAAATTAATTAATTAATTTAATATTTAGTTTTAAAATTAAATTAATTAATCGGGACCGAACGTGGTAATTATTGAATTAAAAATAAGAGTGAAATTTTTAATTCAATTAAATTCCCTCAAGTTTATTTTAATATAAGTTTAATTTAATTATGAATTTATTAATATACACGAGTTAATGCGTATTTGACTGATCATGAGCCTAATAATATCCAATGTATGTTTGGTACGTATTTAAATAATTTATTTAATTATTTTATAGTGTTGTAATAGTTAATTTAATTAATAAATAATGATCTGCATATCATCTTTGAGTCATTATATATATAAGGGCCTACACATCCACTTTTGAGTTGTATATTTAATCCCCAATTTCCGTCGTATGTGAGCGAGTATTTTTTATGATGGTGATATGACCATTGATACACTTCATGCCGAGTTATGGAGATGCACCAAAAAGGACCTTGACACATTGGATGGGCAGTTGCTGCAATCTGAGTTGTAAGTGAAGAGACTAAAGATATTACCCCTAGGGTCTAGGTTGGTCTGTTATTCACTCAAAAGATCAACCTTTAGTATTGGCTCATGATCAGGGCATCATTTTTTTCATGGTTTATTATTGTGATCACATAGAATAATAATAAACAAGCATTGATGATAAAATTAACATGTGATGTGATGATTTTTCTATTTAATTCATAGTCAGTTGTTAACACGATCACATAGAACATGGTTAAAAATAGAAAATGATTTCTTTCATCATAATAAAATATTAAAAACCCTTAGAGATATAAATATGTATGAATCTCCTTGCATCATTCAACATTGAATAAAAACGGCTATTCATGATGCTTATCATTCCAATTCTAAGGGTTTCCCTTACTACCAGGGAATTATTATGATAGTGATGGGTTGAATTAAATAAATTTCAGCAAATAAATATCCAAAGTTGTCTTGTTTTAATTTTAGAGGCAAGTGTTGAGTAAATCAAGTAACAATTTAAGAATTTGTGGCTTCACTCAATAGATCAAAGAACCATGAGTTCTTGTTGTTGTCTAGCCAAAATCCTAACTTGAATGCTCTAAGTAGTGGTGTATCCAAAGATTGTATACTATGAGGGATGGTTCAAATATCCTTTCCACTAGACTACTCATACAACAGAGTATTCCGATTATAGCACAGAGGGTTCTGAGAATCTGATAAAATAGTGAGAGACATTTAATTATTTAATTAATCAAAATGTCTTAACCGGTAATCAAGATAAAAAGTAATAATCTACTAAAATTTATTTTTGTAGAAAAATTGAAAGTTGTACTACAAGATTAAAAACTATGATAAATATTGGACAATGTCAATGTCCACATTGGCATGAGTATCCAAGAATAGTATAGGCACTTGTGCACAATATTATTGGAAACTCAGGGTGGCAGTGTCCCTATTCTTGTTATATTACCTAAGGAAGAGAGGGTGAGATTTCTTATATGAGAATAATGTACAAAGAATATGATGGTTATGTCCTTATGCTTTCATCAATGTCTGGTGTTAGTTGTGGTCGCTACATCAGGACATGGATGAAATATCATGTAGTCTCATATCCGAGTGGTGTGTATGGAGAAAGAGAAGTAACTATATGAATAGGTAATGGTTAGAATAGATTTGTGTAAATTGAAGGGTGAATTATGATCTTTCAATACATCCTATTCTAATATCATATTCACCCCGTTACTTAAGTTTCCTTTTAAGTTAAAAAATGATCAAGTATTGAGTAAATGCTTCATTATGTATTTAGGTAAGGATCACCAAGTAAATAATAATATAAAAGATTGATTAATATTTAATTCTTATGGAGAATAAATTGAAAGGTAATGAAAAAAAGTCCTATGTCAATTAATTCTATAAGAACATTTACAACATCCCTCAGTGAAAGAGTTGTTAATAGTAGGTTATTTTCTTTGCATATTATGAATTAAAACAATAAAAGTAAAATGAAATTAATTGAATAAGGAAGAAAGTTAGATACATCTTCTTTAGGAATATTCATCAATAAAATGTTTCAGTTTTACTTCTTGGGTTTTAAATAAAACATTATTATCACATGTGTATTTAAATACAATAACCAAGTGAGTACATAAACATTACTAGAAGTCAGGTGTATTCTCCAAGTGGTTGAGAAAGGGTGATACCTAGGCCAATGGTGAGAAGTACATGACTTCTTTAATTGAAAAGTGAAAGATTCTTGCAGAACTATTATTGAGAATAAATAAAACATTAATCTCATGTATCCTTGGACATAAGGAGACATTATGTAACACCCCAAGATTTCAAAGTGTGTTATTTCTTCAAAATAATTTAATAACTTTCACTACACACAACACCGAGTTCAAGCGCATCATGACTTACCAAACAAGCCGTTAAAAAGAGGTTATGAATAATATTAACTAAATTTTAAACTTTATATAATCCTTCGAATTTTAGAATCCATATTATGAGTTTCTTAGACATAATGTAAGAACAAATTCATTTTCAGTATTTTACTTTTACCAACTTTTAATAGTGGACAATTTTTAAATACAATATTTTAAACTTTTTGACTAAATGGGGACATCAAAAATTTAAAATGAAACATCCCAAGCTTCCATGGTAGGCTTTCCTTTGAAAAATACAGTAGCGTGTGTTGTACGCAACTTCGAGTTCTAACACACACCACAACCAATCAAACTAGCCGTTATGAATAGTAATACCTACTTTTTGAAATTATATATATTTTATATTTCAAAATAGATTTCATTTTTGGATTCAGAATATCGAATTTAGCTTAAGGTGAAATTTTGGTACTTTTTGGATAACATTGATATTTTGATGAATAGTGAAAATTACTAAATTTTAATTAAAAACAACTTTTTTAATCGAAATAATTTATATTGATAAATATTGAATTTGAGTGGTTTAAAAGTATATTTAGAATATATTTTTACCATTTAATACAATGTTTGTCATTAGAAATAATTTCGCAATTAAACCGAACATAAACAAGTATCAATCTTTTGATAGTTATTATATCTTAAGAACACGCTTTTTATTTTGACAGCCGGAATTAATTTTAAATTAATTTCTGCCACTTTTGTGTTTTGAATTTGGAAAAATGGATTCTATATTTGGAATCAGGATGTTCATATTATGTAAATAGGTAACTTTTATTTTTAGACATTTTGAATAATTACTGCGGTAAATATTTTCTTTACCATGGTTAGGGGTAAATTCGGTAAATAAGGGTTAAAAAATAATATTATAATAACACTAAATTACCCTAAAACGTGTCCTAACCTTATTGGTGGATACAGGTCCGAACATGGGCATCTTTGAGTCGATTTTGGGACCCCATGGAGCCACTTGTAAGTGATAGGGACACTTTATTTTAATTAAGTTAAAATGAATACAAAAATGACACAAGCATATATCTTTTAGAAAAACAATTTTTAGATAAGGTTATATATGTTGGATTATCGACTATAAATATTAATTAGAAAGATAAAAATATTTCCTACATAATTATATTTTATTTATAATTTTTAGATATTAAATAATTTAATTTATTTATGACACAATGATGATGCTGTAATTACCATAATAGTAAAAAATTAAAATAATTGATATTATAAATACACAAATAAATATAATTTGAGACTTTTAATGAAATAAAATAATTTTATAGGATAATATGACATATTTTATTGATTTAATTTACTTTTTTCGAAGTAATAATTCTATTATAAGTTTCAAAAAAATCAACTATTGAATAGTGTCAAAATTGACATAAAAGAGTTTTTTAAAAAAATATTATATTATTAATTGATATTAAATTACAAAAAATCTAAGGTTCGGACAAGAGACTTATATCATGATAGGTGTATCATTAATGGACCACTTGGGGGTCTCTTGGATGTATATAGTATGTTTATTAACTATATAATTTAAAAACAGAAAGTGACATGGTAAATGTCAAACTAATTAAGAGTTAAAACTAAAAGATAAGGTTAATATAGTAACCCAAACTTGTCTAAGATCTATTTTTTGAATGGTTTTCGACCTATCCCAACCTTAAAATTTGAATAATAAACTCTGGAGCCATTAGAAACCGAATATGATTTTATTATAAATTAATATTTCTAGCTTTTCCAAATGTGCCCCTCACCCCTCTTATAAAAGGGCACTCCCCCTTCTCATTACTTAACACCATCAAAGCCTTTTAGTTCAGACAAACTCTGACCAAATACTCTCTCAACGTCCCTCAATTCATCCTATAGGCCTTCCTTTAGTCAGAAATCCAACTTAAGGATCCCTTTTGATCAAATCAAAAAGAAGAACTCGAAGAAAAGGTAATGTTTTCACCACCCTTTTTCAAATTCATTTCTTCTTCCACTTCTTCTTTCTTTGTTATTACCATTTTAAAATAATAACTCCAGTATCTTATATATATTTTGATGTTATTATAAATATGGTACAACCATATTCAGTATTCTATCCACCCTTTGAATAACATGTCACCATACATGCGTACGTACGACTTACCGTCTCCACGTCGTGGTGTAATTGTTATTCAATATATTATTATTTGGATGGGTATAATAATGATGTGTAACTCATGTAAATAATAAATATAACATGATAATGATTCTTTATATATGATATAATATCCAATTATATATTATTTTAATATCAAAAGAATGATATTCTCGCTCGTGCGTACGTACGGACTACCGTCTCCACAAACGCGATGAGATTCATTCTCTATCGTATCCATTCAAGTATAATTATCATTTGATGATTTAAAAATAATTTTTAAGGACTTGATATCATTATGGATATGAATAAGATACAACCTATCCATGAAAACCATTTCTTACGTAACTAAACATATAAATGAAAATGAGTAAGTTAACACCCGAAACAACGATAATTCTAAGATATTATTAACAAAGTAATGTTAAATGATCATATATGATATCATATTAATGTATATGAATCTTTTATAATTTAATAACAATTATTTCACCATTATACAGGAGGATAACCTACCCCCAACCATGGAAAAGTACATGGTATGGGTTATTTCACAATCTCTTTATTATCTGAGGTTGTTTATACGTAATTATCTACTAGGACCTCTTTTTCATCCACATCCATGTTTCTTGAAAGTGTATTTCAAAACAATCTTACTATTTTACAGAATATGGGTTAAAGTCATTTATACCCTTGTTTGACTTATTATAAGAAGATTATAATGTAATCTTTCCATCGTTTTCTAAACAAGGTCCTTTTTAACCTTTTCGACAGAATTAAGGTAAGAATGTTTTTTAGCTTATACGGCGGGTGCGGCTATTTTCCCTCGTTATAAAATTCTCGAAGTTTCCCTTACATTCTTATAAGTATATTTTCAAAGTAAATGTTTTATTATATAATTATATGAATTTTAAATTATTTCAAAATGAATATTTTAAGAGTTTCTTAAACGTACTCTTTATCAAAATAAGAATTTTAAATTTTTTAAAGATTTATCTTTCTAAATATTTTTAATTAATGTCCATGTATTCAAAATGGGTTTTAAGGATTTATTTATATGGACATGAATGTTTTTAAAATTTTAATTCCTTTAAAAAAGTTTCAAAGTGGTATGGGACACTTTGATTCAAAAATCTCTTTTAAATTACTTCCTTTATAAATGTGTGACTTTTAAATGATTTTAAAAAAAGAGATATTTCTCTCAAATAGTTTTGATTTCATCTATGTCAACATCCTTTGATGTATTTTATGATTATTTGAACTTGATACAAAAATTCTATACTGTATTGAAGGTTTTATGATATGTTTGACTGTGGATGTGTTATTTTTATACCATTCATGGTTTATGGAGAACGTATTGACATTTCATATGCTAGTTTTAATACGAATTTTTATGTTATATTTAGACCTTTTCATATGGGAATTAATTGGACTTAATATGTGACGGGTGGAGCCCGCTATAGCTCCTTGATGCATTGGTAGGTCTCATGAGACAAACTAGTGTCTTGGCACAAGGCCTTGACAAAATCTTATTTGTAGTCTTGGCACGAGGCCTTGTCTATGTGGTTATGATAGTCTGGCATTATGCATTCCATCATTATGAAAGTGGTTATTGATATTGCATGTGATTATTCAATTAGTAGAATATCCATGTGAATAAGTAAATGGCATTATTTCATTTTATTTTTGCTATACTATGTTGAAGTTCATGTTTAAAAGGGTTTTGTTTTAGTTATACACTGTCTTAAATGTTTATTCTTATTTATGAATTTTTCCGATATATTGTTATCCTTACTGGGCATTTGAGCTCACCCCTTTTCTGTGTTTTATTTTCCCCAGGATGTGAAGAAGTAAATTATGAATGACCTTCAGGGATATTATGAGGGGATAATAGGGTGGATTATAGAGACAATATGTTTTTGAAGTAGTTTTTCACTTCATGATGTAATGTAAAACTTTATGAATATATCTAGTGTTTCCAAGGCTACTAAACCAATCGGTCATTAGAGATTTGATCTTTCTTGTGATCATGCCAATGTTATGTAATAATGCACCAACTCTGGGTAACTGGGGACGGGACGTTACAGTTGGTATCAGAGGAAGTTTAGTACAAACCTTGGAAGCTAGATTTAGATAAACTCTGATTAGAGCACATAGATTTAAGATGGACTATGAGGATTAGTATAGAAGAACTTCCTAGAATTTTGGTATTGTATAGATTTTGTGAGTTTTCCGAGCAATACATCCATGTCTGGATACGAGGAGGTAGAGGTGGCTCTGGCACAGATGTACCTAGGGGTAAATCCCGAAAACACCGCTTTGAGCTAGACTCGAATTGGAAATGGTGCATGAAAATGGGCCTTGTTTCACTCTTGTTTATGACACTCCCAGGGTATATGCTTAGGATAATTCTCATTTTCTTTACAAACCATTATGAAGTGCTTATGAGTATATACTTCCTCAAAGGAGAAATTTTTATGATTATGGATTATATCCATAAACTATTTAATTTATGTTATGTGTCTCACAAGTTTGAGATTAGGTATTGTTATTCATAAACTAATCCAGTGTATGCCATTGTTTAGAAATTGTGCCTAGTAGAAGGAATGAGAACTCCATCAATGCACATGATCCAAAGAGAAAGAAGGATCATATCTTTCATGGTCTTAAGCCAGAATATATAAGAGAAATAGTCTCCCATGTATTATCATCATATGAAGAAATAATATCATGTGTTGATAAGATAAGTAAAGAGTTTACTGAGTCCTATGGCTTTGAAGGGAAGAAAGAGAAGAAAGGGATGGAAGAGAGAAATATGGATAAAGGGAAGAGGGAAAAGAATAATTTTCCCATATGTGATAACTGTGGGAAGAAACACCCTGGAACTTGCCTGAAAGGAATGGGAGTTTGTTATAAGTGTGGAGGAAAAGGGCACAAAGTACGTGACTGCAAGGGTAAGAAAATTGTTTCAAATGCAAAATGCTTCATTTGCAAGGAGTTTGGACAATACACAAACCGTTGTACCAGTCATCAGACTATGCCACAAATGATGCTATTGGATAATAATCAAGTTATGATACTACCACAGATGAAGAGGAATGATTAGGGTTCTTGTGTTGATTATGTCATTTGAGTGTTGTATCAACAATGTACTTGTTATAATAATTATGGAGTATATAAGGATTGTACTACAGTACTATTTCATTAAGGACGTTAGATTGTGTGAAAAAAGAAAAGTGACTCAATAGTAGGATAATTTTTTGGAAAATATATGGTTAAGAGAATGATAAATCATAATATAGTTCTAATACTGAGGTAGTGATTTTGGAATAATACATTATTGATTTGGATAAATTATTTTGGATATTCTTGACTACCTTGAAACTAATTAATGATTTGTATATTCCATCATTGTTGGGGTTTAAAACATTTTTGGATTGAAGGAGTATATCTATTATTCATTATGAAATAAGGGATCATGAATGTAATAAATAAGGTTTTATGGTAATTCAGGATGTTGTAGTGTTTTAAAAGAATAGATGATGAAGGTGTTTACATGTTATTACGCGGAAAAAAGGATAATTATTATGTTTACCTTCCTTATAAATTTTGGACTGAAGTATTTTGGATAGTTCTAGTTTGGATTATTTTGGATTGCCATAAAAGGAAAACCCGAAGGTCGGGCGGCAACCCATCGCGTCCGGCAAGGCCGCGAGACATGAACCCACAACCGAAGGGCGAAAAGGGTGTATCACCTACCACTGACCCATGTGATGTCCGGGATTAAATAATGTAGTTTTTAAAAAAAAATCAGATAGATGAATTATAAATTCATTTTTTTGGAACCCTATATGAATAGGATAAATAGAATATATTTTTTACGTTCTATTATCTTTTAGAGTGAAAGATGAGTTTGTGGTAGAAATTAGTTAAAGGATGGAACTCTACTTGTCAAGAATATATTTTCTTCTTCTCTTATTCTAAGAAGAAATAAATTCATATACATTATTTAAGTAATCCTAAAACCAAAACGGTGTTATCCTAATACCCTATGTTTTGTTGAACCGATGGTATTTAAAATCATCATATATTGATGAATTTAAGGACCTCAATTTGACACTTGTTTTTGATTTATGACCTCAATCACTACCTATAAATATTTACATTTTTTAACCAATTATATGTCTCTAATTTTCACTAATGTTCTCCTAATCGAGATCGTAATTTGGTGGTGACCCTTTCATTTCTCTTTTCCTCATATTAAGACTAATTTTTAGTAACCCAATTTCTGATTTGGGTTTTCCCATAAAGATATTTTATATTTTCAACCTTTTATTTTCAAAGAACAATTTCAAATTGTGAGGACACAATTTATTGAAGGAGGGGACAATGTAACACCCCAAGATTTCATAGTGTGTTATTTCTTCAAAATAATTCAATAACTTTCACTACACGCAACACCGAGTTCAAGCGTATCATGACTTACCAAAAAAGCCGTTGAAAAGAGGTTATGAATAGTATTAACTAAATTTTAAACTTTATATAATCCTTGTAATTTTAGAATCCATATTATGAGTTTCTTAGACATAATGTAAGAACAAATTGATTTTCAGTATTTCACTTTTACCAACTTTTAATAGTGAACCCTTTTTAAATACAACATATTAATCTTTTTGACTAAATGGGGACATCAAAAATTTAAAATGAAACATCCCAAGCTTCCATGGTATGCTTTCCTTTGAATAATACAGTAGCGTGTGTTGTACGCAACTTCGAGTTCTAACACACACCACAACCAGTCAAACTAGCCGTTATGAATAGTAATAGCTACTTTTTGAAATTATTTATATTTTATATTTCAAAATAGACTTCATTTTTGGATTCAGAATATCAAATTTATCTTAAGGTGAAATTTTGGTACTTTTTGGATAACTTTAATATTTTGATGAATAGTGAAAATTACTAAATTTTAATTAAAATCAACTTTTTTAATCGAAATAATTTATATTGATAAATTTTGAATTTGCATGGTTTTAAAGTATATTTAGAATATATTTTTACCAATTAATACAATGTTGTTCATTGGACATAATTTCACAATTAAACCCAACATAAACAAGTATCAATCTTTTGATATTTATTATATCTTAAAAACACGCTTTTTGTTTTGACAGGGGGAATTAATTTTAAATTAATTTCTGCCACTTCTGAGTTTTGAATTTGGAAAAATAGATTCCATATTAGTAATCAGGATTTTCATACTGTGTAAGTAGGTAACTTTTTTTTCAGACATTTTGGATAATTACTGCGGTAAATATTTTATTTACCACGGTTAAGGGTAAATTCGGTAAATAATGGTTACAAAATAATATTATAATAATACTAAATTACCCTAAAACGTGTCCTAACCTTATTGGTGGATACATGTCCGACCATGGGCATCTTTGGGTCGATTTTGGGACCCCATGGAGCCACTTGTTAGTGATAGGGACACTTTATTTTAATTAAGATAAAATGAATACAAAAATGACACAAGCATATATCTTTTAGAAAAACAATTTTTACATAGGGTTATATATGTTGGATTTTTTAATATAGATATTAATTAGAAAGATAGAAATATTTAATACATAATGATAATTTATTTATAATTTTTAGATATTAAATAATTTACTTTATTTATGACACAATGATGATGCAGAAATTACCATAATATTGAAAGATTAAAATAATTGATATTATAAATACCCAAATAAATATAATTTGATACTTTTAATGAATTAAACTAATTTTCTAGGATAATATGACATATTAGGATTGGTTTAATTGACTTTTTTCGAATTAATCATTCTGTTATAAGTTTTAAAAAATTCAACTATTGAATAGTGTCAAAATTGACATAAAAGAGTTTTTAAAACAAATATTATATAATTAATTGATATTAAATTCCTAAAAATCTAAGATTTGGAAAAGAGACTTATATCATGATAGGTGTATCATTAATGGACCACATGGGGGTCTCTTGGATGTATATAGTATGTTTATTAACTATATAATATAAAAATACTAAGTGACTTGGTTAATGTCAAACTAATTAAGAGCTAAAACTAAAAGATAATGTTAATATAGTAACCCAAAACTATATAAATTCTATTGTTTGAATGGTTTTCTACCTATCCCCACCTTAACCTTTGAATAATAAACTCTGGAGCCATTAGAAACCGAATATGAATTTATTATAAATTAATATTTCTAGCTTTTCCAAAGGTACCCCTCACCCCTCTTATAAAAGGGCACTCCCCCTTCTCATTACATCACACCTTAAAAGCCTTTTGGTTCAGCAAAAATCTTCCCAAAAACTCTCTCCAATTCCCTCACTTCATCCTATAGGCCTTCCTTTAGTCAGAAAGCCAACTTAAGGAGCCCTTTTTATCAAATCAAAAGGAAGAACCCAAAGAAGAGGTAATGTTTTCACCACCCATTTTCAAATTCATTTCTTCTTCCACTTCTTCTTTCTTTGTTATTACCATTATAAAATAATAACTCTAGTATCTTATATATACTTTGATGTTATTATAAATATGGTACAACCATATTCAGTATTCTATCCACCCTTTGAATAACATTTCACCATACGTGCGTACGTACGGCTTACCGTCTCCACGTCGTGGTGTAATTGTTATTCAATATATTATTATTTGGATGGGTATAATAATGATGTGTAACTCATGTAAATAATAAATATAACATGATAATGATTCTGTATATATGATATAATATCCAATTATATATTATTTTAATAAAAAAAGAATGATATTGTCGCTCGTGCGTACGTACGGACTACCGTCTCCACGAACGCGATGAGATTCATTCTCTATCATATCCATTCAAGTATAATTATCATTTGATGATTTAAAAATATTGTTTAAGGACTTGATATAATTCTTTATATGAATAAGATACAACCTATCCATGACAACCATGGCTTATGTAACAAAACATATAAAAGAAAACGAGTAAGTTAACACCCGAAACAATGATAATTCTAAGATATTATTAACAAAGCAATGTTAAAAGATCATATATGATATCATATGAATGTATATGATTATTTTATAATTTAATAACAATTATTTCACCATTATACAAGAGGTTAACCTACCCCCAACCAAGGAAAATTACAAGGTAAGGGTTATTTCACAATCTCTTTATTATCTGAGGTTTCTTATACGTAATTATCTACTGGGACCTCTTTATCATTCACATCCATGTTTCATGAAAGTTTATTTCAAAACAATATTACTATTTTACAGAATATGGGTTAAAGTCATTTATACCCTTGTTTGACTTTTTATAAGAAGTTTATAAAGGAATCTTTCTGTCGTTTTCCAAACAAGGTCCTTTTTAACCTTTTCGACAGAATTAAGGTAAGAATGTTTTTTAACTTATACGGCGGGTGCAGCTATTTTCCACCGTTATAAAATTCTCGAAGTTTCCCTTACAATATTCTAATGATATTTTCAAATTAAATGTTATATTTTATAATTATGTGACTTTTAAATGATTTCAAAATGAATATTTTAAGAGTTTCTTAAAAGTACTCTTTATCAAAATCAGAATTTTAAATGTTTTAAAGATTTGTCTTTCTAAATCTTTTTAATTAATGTCCACGTCTTAAAAATGGTTTTTTAAGGATTTATTTATATGGACATGAATGTTTTTAAAATTTCAATTCCTTTCAAAAAGTTTCAAAGTGGTATGGGACACTTTGATTCAAAAATCTCTTTTAAATTACTTCCTTTATAAATGTGTGACTTTTAAATGATTTAAAAAAAGAGATATTTCTCTCAAATAGTTTTGATTTCATCTATGTCAACATCCTTTGATGGATTTTATGATTATTTGAAGTTGATACAAAACTTCTATATTGTATTGAAGGTTTTGTGATATGTTTGACTGTGGATGTGTTATTTTTATACCATTCATGGTTTATGGAGAAAGTATTGACATTTCGTATGCTAGTTTTAATACGAATGTTTATGTTATGTTTAGACCTTTTCATATGGGAATGCATTGGACTTAATATGTGATGGGTGGAGCCCGCTATAGCTCCTCGATGCATTGGTAGGTCTCATGAGACAAGCTAGTGTCTTGGCACAAGGCCTTGACAAAATCTTATTTGTAGTCTTGGCACGAGGCCTTGGATATGTGGTTATGATAGTCTGGCATTATGCATTCCATCATTATGAAAGTGGTTATTGATATTGCATGTGATTGTTCAATTAGTATAATATCTATGTGAATAAGTAAATGGAATTATTTCATTTTATTTTTTCCATACTATGTTGAAGTTCAAGTTTAAAAGGGTTTTGTTTTAGTTATACACTGCCTTAAATTTTATTCTTATTTTTGAATGCTTCTGCAATATTGTTATCCTTACTGGGCATTTGAGCTCACCACTTTTCTATGTTTTATTTTCCCCAGGATTTGAAGAAGTAAATTATGAATGACCTGCAGGGATATTATGAGGGGATAATAGTGTGGATTATGGAGACAATATTTTTTTGAAGTAGTTTTTCACTTCATGATATAATGTAAAACTATATGAATATATCTAGTGTTTCCAAGGCTACTAAACCAATCGGTCTTTCGAGAATTGATCTTTCTTGTGATCATGCCAATGTTATGTAATAATGCACCGACTCATGGTAACTGGGGGCTGGGCGTTACACATTATTCCAAGTTGAGGAATAAATGTTGTTTATGGTTTATCATACTCAACAAATAATTTAGTGATACATTAATCATAGGTAATAAGTGATTAACATACAAATGTAAGACTTATACCCAGTTGTGGTAAGATAATTCTTTTTTAAGAAACACTAAAAGTGGATTTCAAGAATATAGATAGTATGGTATTTAGGATCAGTACAACTAAACCCATATGGTATTATCGATATCTTTAGTTTGGAAAATGAATCCTTTAGAAATAAAGGTATTCCACAAAGCTTTTGAAATTAGTTCAAAAAGTGATCATGAAATTTCTCAAGGTAAATCTACTGGTAAAGATACTTTATATGATTCCTTTAAGTCATTATGGAATTATAAAGTGAATTAAGTACATGTTTAGAAGATATGAGTTTCTTAAAGTCATAATGCCAAAGAATATCTTAACCATGCAATCATCGATCATGAAAATGTAGCGTGGAGCAATTTCTAAATTCATATTACCTTATCTACGTCATGAAATTGATGTTAAAGAGGAGGATCAATGATGAAGTCTTTCATTTTAATATTGATCAACAAAATTTAGCATGGAATAATTACTAAACACACATTTTATACATCAATGTTTTGATGTAAGTAATATAAATGTTGTAACTTGCAGAAAATTCCATTATATTTCCTGAAATGCTTCGCAAGTAACGGTGTAATCCCATAATCATATGCCAACTAAAATGAAAAATAGATATATTACAAGCCATAGTATGGTGAATAATCCATTATGTCATATGGACATGTGTTTGGATACAACGAATTTGTTAGTACATAAACAAACTTGCATCAGGAACAAACACAATGTGCATCTATTATAATCAACCTAATAGTTTCTTATGGTGTTATGAAAATACCTAAGATAGAAAAATATATTCAAGTTATAGACTGTATGTATATAACAATGTGCACATCTATTTTGATACAGCGGGATCTATAATGAATTGGGTATAATCAGTGCTTGAGATGAACATATAGTTGTCATAGGAACAAGTTCCACAAGTACACGTGGAAGAGAAATGTTCCAGGGACACATACTGTATAGGAAGGTCTAAAACCATGGTGATGGTTTTTATTCACCATGGAAAGTGATCAATTATTCATTGAGAATAATAATTCCTACTTGTATGTTGTATATGAAAATAAGCTAAGATTGAAAAGATCAATTAAAATTCAATAATCGATTCCATGTATCGAAGTGAAAAGGGGATTGATTATAAATTGAATATTGCAGTGGGTATTCAAGTGAGTTGGTACATGGGTGATACAAGTGTGGTACCAATAGGGATCAATTGGTAATACCAAGTCAGTATTCCTAAATCCATTAGAATTTTACTCGTCCTAGCTAATATCTATGATAATATTATTAGGCATTGGATTTCATAACCATCAATCATGGAAGGTGTCTATACAACGCAACCAGAAAAGGAAAATTATGACAAAAAATGTTAATAAAGGTTTCAAGTTACTAAAATGTGGTTTAGGATAAAATAAGCAATGAGATCATATAATATACATTTATAATAAATGTTTTCCATGTGTCTACTAGAGGTTTGTGGGAGCGCTATTGTTTTCGAGGAAAAATATGTTTGGAAATATATGGAAAACAGATTGGTCTTCAAATTAGTCAAGATTAGGATGGAATTTATTCTCCAGTGATTGACTTAAAGTATAAACCAATTATCTAGGGAATAAGATCTACTGAGATAGATATACAGGTTTCTTGGACCTAGTCGATCATACATATAGTGACATGGTATTGAAATTGGAAGAATTCAAGAGAGGAATTTTTACCAATGTAACATGTCATGTATCTCTCCAGGTTGACATGATCGAGACATGGGAGGAGATAAACATGGTGAGTTGAAGTCCATATGATTATGTGATGGATCAATCACGTATTTCATGATATTTACAAAATTGATATTTCCACGATTTACTTTTTAGTAGGAAAATATCAGTTATATCTAGAAGCACTACAAGTGACACAATCAGAAATATCTAATTTTACTTCAGAAAGTACAAAAGATATGTACCTATTAAGTGGAGAAGAAATGATTCTATTTTTGATGGGACAAAAACTATTATTCATTAGATCAATGAGATCTAGTATCACAATTAGGTTAAGGTGATGAGCGAGACGATATCATATAAGCTAGCGGTAGTAAAACCTATAAAGACCGAGTACATTGTAGCTTCTGTGGAAGCTAAGAAGCAGTTATATGCAATGATTTGTTCTAGTTATTGGAATTTCACATAGTAAGTAAAGAATTATCATAATGTAAACTATGATATCCTTACTAGACAATATGTCATGTTTTGATAGTGGAAAAAGGGATATAATTGGTGATACCATCTCTTGGGAAGTTTTACTTGAGAAGATGAGGTCGAAAATAGAAGATATGCTACATAGAAGAATCATGGCAGACCCAGCAGCTAAAGCCATCACTCAGAAAAAACATGTTTTTTATCATGCGAGTAGTTAACAAGTTTGGCTAGAAAGTTGGATCTAGTGCAAGTGGGAGTGTTGAAATATTGGATTCCCTAGACCCAAATATTCGATGATTTTTATTACCATATCGTGTGTAAATTTAGATATACATGATGTATAATTACCATTATAGTGTAGACTTTTTCACATCCACTATTTAATGGTAATGACATAGATTAATTGTTGAATCAAATGGTTATAGTAGTTCCCAAGATATAATTAGAACCTTGAGATACTATGAAATTAATCTTAAATATATGTTTTATGGTATATATACATCTTACTGATTGGAAACAATAGATGTTTGACTATCAGGTGATGGGGCCTCATAATCTCTAGGAGCGAGATCACGAGGAAAAAACCTCCAATAGAAACACCACATGTTTTGGGTGTTATTGGTTGTTCTTATATATGATCATGTGTAATGGTATCCTAACTTGAGATCATTACCAATGTATTCCATTTTATTGCATACTTTGATGAAATATTAAAACCATTGTATTGAAATCTTGGTGAGGTAGTTTCTGTTGGGTGCATTATTGGTGACATGACATTGGTTGAATGGTCAAGAAAGTATCTGTCACTTCTAGGTTATGGAAGTTATATATCTCATTCCATGTTGATTAGGATGTTAGTACCTTCATAAGACCATTACCATTAAATTAGAGGGTAAATCCATCTAATTAGCTCAACAAACAATAAATAAAGAAAAGGGAGATGATAAGGGTGTGCATCCTACTTTATGAGATATTAAAGACAAAGAGGTTATATCACATAGTACATATTCGCAGGTTTGTTTTCATTATTGTGACAATTATTATCTCTTTAGGGGCCACTATGGGTTTCTAGATCCCGCTCTTGGTCTATGAATACTATTCACTACAATTGAGATAAGGGCTTAGAGGGTCACAAACAATAGCATATTTGAGAATCTACCTTATTCAATTGAATAGGAGTTTTGGACATGGTAGGCCACACCACTGGGGTTTGGGATTTTTCCATGTTTAAAAGATCACCAATGCAATAAATAATTTCAAATTATTCATGTTAATAATAATGGGAATTGAAGTTATTTATCAATTCTATTTACAAGTTTTAATTAAATACATGAAAAATATTATTTGAACGAATATTAAACTATTTAAGGTTCAATTAATATTTATGGGAACAATGAGCTGAGTTAATGACTTATTTATTATCATGTTATATATTTAATATATTACAATAATGTGATCAAAGTATTTTTTACTCATTTCAATTTTCATAACATGTCGTTTATAGTGCATTAAGTATTCATGGGTTGGAGAAGCATTATCAATTATTTTAGTTACACACTATATATAAAAGAGGAGAGCCTCCCACTAGGGACTATTAATGGGATTTATCTCTCCTCTTATATCTCCCATGTTCTAGAGAGAGAGGCTCTAGATCCAAGGAGCTCATATATAGATCTCTCTCAGGCATCGTAAGCATATCAATGTCGTGATCATCAGAGCATCAAAGGCCTTGTCAGAACTCCATGCTAGCACCCAGATTTCTATGATCAGTGCTCTCATAGATTTTTGAAGAATGTGTGGATGGTCTAGATGAATTAAAATTCAAATTCTTCAAGAAGTGATCACCAATGAAGAGCTGACATCGTGTGCGACTTCAGATTTAAACTAGGCATTTTACGGTTTAATTTTTTGCTTAAATTCTTTCACACGTGATCCTGAGGAGGTCATTGAGCAGAGATTCACCAACGTCGGAAATTTCATGTTTTTCATCGGTGAAATTTTTTAAAATCCCTTTTTTGGGACTTTCCCTGCATGCCCGGTACCTACAGATCAACCATTTTGAGATCCTTGATCGCATCATAGTAGTGACCAATTGACTAGCACTCCCACTAAACCTATCTCAACTATATGACGTATTCCATATATCCCTCTTAAGAAAGTACATACTATACCAATCATATATACTCAATAAAGAGGTGTTATCGTTGTATAATTACCTTTCATATGAGGAGAAGTCGATAATGATCTTAGATCATAGAGAAAATTTTCTACGAACTAATACAATGCCACTCATCAATGTTTTGTGACCAAACCAAAATTTATAAGAATCAACATGGGAATCAGAGGATGTGATGAAGAAGAGTTACCCCATCTATTTTAGAGTTGTAAAAGTAAATTTTAAGGGAGAAATTTCTTAGGGGGGTAATATTGTAATGACCCAAAATGTTATGAATAAAATTTACCTTTTTTTATTTAATTAAATGTCTTATGGATATAGAAGACACATGAAATTATATTTTTTATTATATAAAATTGGATTTAAATGACCATTAAGTATCATTACCATTGATAATATAGTCGTTGGACAGTGATCCCTAAACTAGTATAAATATAGGGTTTTAACAAATCCGTTTGGCACAAAAAAGAAAGCGATGGACTCAACTAGTAGGTTCATTCCCTATAAATCCCATTTATCCAAGATTTTTAGGGATATAAAATTTCTATTATTTTTCTTAGACCAATCCCAAGATGATATCAACAACTTAAGCATGATCAAAATCGTTTACGGGATAAGTTCAAGCTCATCGAGATCACGACCCAAACCATGTTCACCGAACAACCCCATGAAAGCCCCACCATCGCACACCTTACTCATAGGGAGTATGCTGGTGTAATAAAGGGATATGTAACAAGACCCTATCATTATTATTATGTATATTATTTTTTAGAATAATGAATATACTTTCATTCTATTATTGTTACTTTGTAAATGTTTTTTAAAGAACAAATAGTATTTTTGGCTAATATTAAAATTCAATTAAGAAATGTACTTTTAATGAATGGATTTTTGAAAAAAATAATATTCTTATAAAATTACCTTTATTAAATATAAATTATCATATAATATTTATGATGTCAAATGTAATTTTTATTATGTTTTGAAAACTGTTTTTGTCAAAATCCATTAATTTTCAATAAATGTCGATTTTTAATTTAAAAGTGAAAATTCCCATATTAATAAAATTATTTAGATAAAATTAATATTATTTTTGGCATCAGGAAGTCTAAATTATCCAACGGTAAATTTTTCATAATTTTCTGAGCAAGTTGAATTTTTGGGTAAAAATTAAATACCGTATAAGTATACGGTGTGTTTTATGACATCATAATGGCTTAATAATGATTTAATAAACACTATAAAAGTGATATTATTATAAATATATGTTTTTTACTTTCAAATAATGTAATTTTATGTTTATTTGATTTATTTTATAAATCCTTAGTGAATCCTCCAAAACATATAATATATTTTAATATTTTAACATCATTTCCTTAAATTATGACTCACCTCCACATAATAAAGGACAATATTTTAATTTATTTGGACCTTAGACTTATAAAATAATATATATGACTCCCCTTTTCCAGAGACCATGGGCAAAAATCATGGGATGATTTGTGGTTTTGAATATTTTATTATGAGGTGTCCAAGAAAATAACAATGAAATCTACCTCATTTCCTATATACACCCACCCAATATTCCATTTATACTCAATAAAGATCTTTGAATCTATAAAAACCGCTAACCACTACTCCCTATAGTCCTCCCAAGGCATCCCCAATCTCCCAAGAAGCCTCTCCCAGGACTTTGGAATCCCAATCCAAGTAAGGGATCTCCCTCTCTCCTTTTTCTTCAAGCACCTCTTTTATGTCATGCCTTTTAATTTAGGTTTTCTTGATTTGGGATATGTTATTAAATACCTCATTATTATCCATTTTATTTATAAATTATTGGATCTTCCTTTAACTCCCATTAATACCCCCCATTATCCTTTAACCCCACCTGTTACTATGCCAAAATTCTATAAGGGATCTCCCTCTCTCCTTTTTCTTCAGGCACCTATTTTATGTCATGACTTTTAATTTTCATTTTATTGATTTGGGATATGTTCTTAAATAAATAATTACTATCCATTTTATGTATAAATTATGGGATATTCCTTTTAATCCCATTTATTCCCCCCTATGATCTTTTATTCCCACCCATTATTATGCCAAAATTCCATAAGGGATCTTTCACTTTCTGCTTTTATTAAGCACTTCTTCTGTGATATGCCTTTTAATTTCAATTTTCATATGTTTGGATATGTTCATACATAATCACCTTACTAAAAATTTTATTTATAAATAATTATATCTTCCTTTCACTCTCATTAATCCATTCATGGTCCTTTATAGACACCTATTACCATGCTGAAATTCTATAAGGGATTTCTGTCTCCTCGTTCCCATTAAAGCACTTCTTTTATATTATGAATTTTAAATTAAATTTCATATATTGGAATATTATGTTCCATGATCCCTTTAATTTACATTTCATGTATAAATTATGAGAGACCCCTTTATCTCTCATCAACCAATTTTATAAATTTCCATATGACATCGTTATACTGCCGAAATTGAACCACGATTTTCTATGCCAAAATTATAATGTAATGAATACATTAACCATTCCACTATCAAGGGTATTCACCGTTATACACATATACTTGTATATTTATTGCTTTCATGTATGTATCAAATATTAATTTATCATTTAATAAATGATTATGTTGAATGAATCTATGTTATATGATCTATGTGGCAGACTTAAGCATGATATTGAATTGATTATGAAGGGTACGCCCTGATAGTGCTCCAATGCATTGGGAAATGTTTAGTATCATGATACGCTATGTTGGGATAAGGCTTTACCTAATTAATTTATGGGAATTATGTCCACCATGTTGGGATATGGGTTTACCTGATTCCTTTTTTTTATGATGCAGTGTTTAAAGTTGTTGACACATTTCCATGTTATGATTATCATTCTATATCATGACTTTATATACATATTAATTCGTGCCTCATTGATATGACTTGTATAAAATGTATTATTATACTCATGTTAATCCATTTTTATTCCCTAAATGGGCTTTATATCTCACCCCTTTCTTATGTATGTCCTCAGGTTATCCCATACAGTGTTAAGTACGAAGAAATGTTGTGGTCATGTAAAAGAATTTTTCAATAAAGATGTTGTATTTTATGGTTTAACTTGTTATGTAAAGTTCTTAATTTCCCAAGGAACTAGACCTATTTGTCTTCTGAGTTTTATTAAGTGAAAATCTATTTAATAAATTATGTTTAAATATTAAATAAAGAGTAGGGTTGTTATACCTACTCTGGTGGGTAGTTTTCTAAATGTCATATTCTTTTATTCTCAACCAGTGAGAACCAGATAGAAGATCAATATTTGAGAACCACTTCCCCCATTTTAGCTGGTTAAACATATCACCAATCTATGGTAATGTATACTTGTTCTTTATCATTAATCTATTTAGTTTCTGGTAATCAACACATAGGATAAGTGTTCCATAATATTTCTTAGCAAAGAGATCAGGTATTGTACAAGGTGACACACTTGGGAGTATAAATCCTTTCTCTAACAGATCATCCAAACGAGTCTTCAACTCTTTAATTTCATCTGGTTCCATGTGGTAATAAGTAATAGACAATTGTTGAGTACCAGACACTAAATAAATATAAAAATATAACTTTATTAGTAATGGAAACCTAGGAAAATTATAAGGAAATACATCAGGAAACATGATGAAAAATAGAGGGAGATCATCACTCAAAGATTCATACTCAAGATAAAAATTGAACACTTATATTACTTTTCATAACTCTGGATAATAAGGTCCAATTCTACTCAACCTTAGGCCCCATTATCCCTAAAAAATATGGCACACCCCATCTGGCATAGTAAAGGAGACTCATTAAAGGTAGTAGTCAATTTAGGACTTATTAGCAATAATAAACTCTATTTTTAAATAAACATCAAGAGGTTTCATGTCTAGAAGCATAAAATCCCACCTAAGATTAATCTATGATAAAGAGATGAAAAAAGAAAGACAACATAGACCCTTCTCTCTCTTTGATCTAAGGGGTGTAATAATATTCATCACCTAAGACAAAATCTACATAGTAAAATTTAGTAGGTTTATAGTACTAGTCGATATAAATGAATTAGATTCACTAGTATCAAATAAATTAGTCACTAAAGAAAAAGCAATAGTGATGGTCCCTCTCATGGTTTCCAGTCCTGTATTATCTTCTTATAGAGACTCTTCCACTAAGTAAGGATTCTTCATTATAGATGTATGTGGTTGGAACACCTTTGTTCATAATGAACCTAAATGGATCATATTAATTTTTGATGTTGATGAGTATGTTCCACTACATGAGGAAGAAAATATATTTCATAACTTCTACTAGTGACCTAATTGTCCCTAGAAACAGCAGGTCTTGGGAACCTCAGTGTAAACCCATTTTGAATTCCTGGACTGGACACACTAGAAGCAAGTCAAAGGCCCACTGTTAGGTACTTCAAGAGGTATAGGAAAACACTACTATCTATATCCACCATGAGACTCATCAACCATTCTCTTTTCATTAAATTAACTCATATAACTTCCATTGGGAGAATAAATAACTCCATTCATCCTTGACTTACCATCCAGATCACGATAAAGCATCAGTTCCATATCCAATTTGCTAGCATAAGAAGAGAGATTAAACAAGAAAACATGAGATTTAATATCATATGGAAATACCACATTGAACCGTCAATTATTCATCTTCTTATTTGATATAATCTTAAGTGAAAACTACACAATATCAGAAAAATGATTCACATACTCCATAATTGTACTATTTTAAGAACTCATATCTTATTTTTAGTTATGTTTTTCTCTTTTCTGGTGTTTTTGAGAAAAAGAGGAGTTTATTGAAATTTTTGAAGTACACACCGTGTACTTTTAAGTACATTTCGTGTACTCTTTTTTCACATGTAGCCGTGTGCTAGCTATGTAATGGCCAAGAACACATCCATGTGTGATGACCTGGAGACCGCCTTATGTGGGGGATGGTAAGGGAAACTTCACACCATGTACTTCTAAATTACACACCGTGTACTTTCTTTTTTTCATTAAATGGACTGGGGTCACATCTAATTGGCAGAAGTGTATTCTTCTTTGCCTTCTTCGATCGAGAGCATCTGTACGATGCTGATACTTCCCCAAGCCCTTGATCGAGCATCCATTCTCCGAATCAAACTCCATTAGTTGCGTTGGAATCACATCAGTGAGTTCTCTCTTCTTCTTGAACCTCGTTTCCTGATTTCTCTTCTCTCGTGATTTATCCTCGGTTGAATGTTTTAGACATTTTTGTAGATATACCACGTTCTAGGTTGATCCAAGGGATGAAACCAGATTATATCAATCATATACTGCTGAGGTTGGTTGTTTTTTCCTTTTTATAGATAGTCTTTGAGTTATATGTGCAAAATCACCCAATACCCTTGATCAGGATATTGCGTGTTTACTGTTTTACCCCTTTTATTTTCCTGCTATATTTTATATGCTTGAGTAGAGGTAAATTGAATGTGAATAGGATTAATTTCTATGATATGGATGTCTTTCCAATGCTTGTATTTTTTACGACTGTTTGGTCTTGATTATCCTGTTAGGTTGCTTGCTTTCCATTCCTTGTGTTGATAAGATGGATTGATATTATTTATTTGACATGCTATTATGCTATAGAATATTTAGCCAAGTATTTCTTGAGGTATAATTTGGCCGTTATATATCACTGTGCTCGATTGACTTACACAGGGATGTGAGAACCTGGTTTAGTAGACCATAGGGAGAATGGATGTTGAGGGTTTTTCCGAAGTGTATGTTTTCTGTTACGATGCAAGACCATAGGGGGAATGGACGTAAGTGCTTCCTCAGAGTGTCTGTAGTTCCTCGATGCGTGCCACAGGGGTAATTGGATGTTGAGTGCTTCCCCAAAGTTCCTTTTAGTTACCGATACAAGTCTATAGGGGGAATTGATGGTGAGTGCTTCCTCAGAGAGTCTATGAAAAAGATGAACCAGAGGGGTTAGACTGTGTGTACTTCCCAAAGGGTTGCTTATGTTTGTTTTGGTTAGACTAGAGGGGTTAGGATGTGAGTACTTCCCAGAGGGTTACCTTATTATGATTATTTTCTTACTTGATATCTGATAATTGAATGAATTTGAAACTATATGATTGTTTACTTTTGAGTACTTCCTTGTTTACTACTTCATTTTGATCATAGCCTGCCATATATATTCAGTGACTGTTAGGAACAGATCTTTGGGTGGTTGCCTTATGAGATTTAGTCTCACAACCTATCTGGGTCATGATTTTGGTGCCAAATAGATTATATTTCTCCAGGTTTAGATAATGGAAAGCACCCTTCTACTTCAGGTTCTTGATTGCTGCGGAGCTGGGGAGAATGGGACCAAGCTGAGGCTTGCGATGCTGTGGAGAATTTTTTTTTTCCACTGTACTTTGGTTTAGTATTGTATTCCAGCATTGTGACTTGTTTGACTACTTTCCTAGAAATATGTATCATTCATCATATATATATATGTGTGTGTGTGTGTGTGTGCTCCAGTTGTTTATTACTTCCCATGCCTACATATTTCATGTTTTACTGCTTTCGCTATTGCTATCTATTTTACTTCCACTATGTTACTCTTCCAATGAGGGAATAGTTTCCCCACTATCACACGCAAGGCCCTCACTACTAGTCGGCATCCTCTAGCTTTCAGGGAAATGCGCTTGTGTCCATGTGACCAACCGAGTACGGGGAACCCTAGGAGGCTTCTAGAACTGGGACGTTACAAAATGGTATCAAAGGGAGGTTCTTTTCTTCTTGACTTACTGTTTGGAGCCTATAGCCTGGGATAAGAAGGAATAGGTACTTGGTAATAAGATTTTCCTGGGAGTAGCTAACCTGTGTATAGGAAAAAGACAATCTACCTCATTATTGCAACTTTTCTGGTTTGGAAATTTTATAGTTGATTTGATTTCACCATTGGGTGATTCACATGTTTTTCACTATTATTGTTGATATTATTGAGGTTCTATTTCTGTTGCAACCCGATGAGATAAGTGTATCACATCTCATGCATCTTATAGGCACTTACTATAAATCACATGTCTTGCATTCTTGCCATGCCATTTAGGGTGCATTAGTGATTTCATGCTGTTTTGATAGAGGTTGTGTTAGATATGCATACTATTGTGATAACTTCCTTGATAGAATACCTTCTTTTTGATAAGGTATTGGTTGTGTAAGTTTTTGTTTGAATGAACGCCATAATTTGGTTCATGAGGTGTTATGGGCCCTCATGGACTAGAATTTGGTGGATCATTTCACTGTTATCCTTGTTTATGACCTATATGAGATGCCAAACATTGATTCGTGGGGAGTATGGGCCCTCATAGATCGGAATTTGGCACTTTAATGTTCATTTCAGTGTTTTTATGGGTTCCAGAGTAGTTTCTAAGGCATAATGTCTGGAAGAACCTAGAATACATGACGTGTAATGATGAATACACACCATGTGTCTTGTTTGATAAGGAATTGTTTTTCTTGAGTACATGTTGTGTACAGTTTGTACATGCCGTGTAGTCTCTAATCGTGTCACTGACTGTGTGGGAAGAGACACGGGGTTGAGAAATCTTTGGGGGAACATGCCGTGTACCAGTTGTACATTCCTTGTTGTGTAGACCTTATGTCCACCTGTGTGACTAATGACATGGAGGGATGAAAGCATATGTTATACACACCGTGTCAACCTTGAACACACCATGTAGTGTAACACAGTTATTCGGTCGTGTAGCGAGCAACATGGGTTGGTGAAACCTTTCTAGTACACACCATGTTTGGAACAAACACGCCATGTAGAGTGATCTGTGTTACCGGACATGTAAATAACAACACAGGTTGTTGAAGTTCATCTAGTACACGCTGTGTCTGGCACTAACACACCATGTAGTCTTGTTCTAGGAGAACCATGTGGCTTAACTGTGTAGAAGAACTCGGGTAGGGGAAGAGGATTCAAGTACACACTGTGTGTTAGGACAACACTCCGTGTGTATGGGGTGTTACATGACCTGGGTTGGCAGAAGTACACACCCATGTGAAGGCTTAAGGGAACATGATGTGTAGTCATTATACATGTCATGTATCCTTGTTTAAAAAAACAATGCCTTCTTTCTCTTGTTCCCTTATCACACTTCTATGTTTCAACCCTTGTTAATCTTGATCTAAGGTGTGCGCTTGACCTTGCAGAGTCATGCCATCGAGACATCCTCCAATTGTCTGCCAGTTAAAGGGAAGTGATTAGACACTAGATATAGCTGATCAGGGACTACCAGCAGATCCCCCAATTGTGCCAGTCTTGGAACCAACTGTCATTCCGGACACAGGTGCCAACACACAGTTCCAAGAGGTCTTTATGAGGTTTATGAAGACCTTCCGAGGAGTACCACATCATGCCCCCTCTGTGGAATAACTGACGTGGGTCTTTAAGCAGTAGCATCCTCCCACTTCCTTAGGGTATGGAGGAACTCAGGCTTTAGAGTCATGTCTAGAAGCCATGCTGACGATCTTCGAGCATATGGAGATTCCTCCAGAGAGAAGGGTGCTTCTTACTACATATATGATTCGGGAATCCTCCAAGAGATGGTGGGATGTGATCCCATAGATGGGACTCTAGCAGGTTATGGCATGGGATGAGTTCCAGCATGCCTTCTAAGATTACTTCTACCCAAAGACCTTGAGGGCTGATCGAGCCCGAGAGTTCATGAGTCTGGAGCAGGGTACTCTTTCTGTTATGGAGTATTCTTCTCTCTTTATAGATCTTCACCACTTCATGCCCATTCCAAGAGGTGATGACTTATTTCTGGAAAGAAATCTTGAGGATGGTCTCAGGCACAACATCTGATCATAGTTGAACATCTTCAGGTTGACTTCTATCACTTCTATAGTCAAACAAGCGCTAATCAATGAACACAATCTGAGGGATTATGGAGTTGTGACCCAGGGAGACTCGACATCCAGAGTTTCTATCCCTCCTAATGTCAGTAAGAAGCGCCGAAGGGAGTATACATGTGGAGATCTGAGGAGGTGGGACACTTCTTTTGGTAGCCTGTTGGTGTGCTACCAATGCGGGAAGAGCAGGCATATGGGGCCGCATTTCCCGAGAGATCCAATGGAGTGCCAATCTTGTGGAAAGATGGGCCATATTCAACGATTCTGTTAGTTCTTCTCACTAGATGCTAGTGACATGGGTTATTCTATGACTCTGTGTTCAAAAGAAACACCACCAGTTTCTCATCAGTCAGGGAACTAATGTTCTTCCAGCCACTCAGTCTGAGGTGGACGTCATGGCTATGGTAGCCAGTTGTCAGGCTTTCAATGAAAACATGGTGGATCAGCACATAGTGGTCAGGCAGGGTCGTAGGTCCGCAGTGAAGGTCAGACTTTTGCGATGGAGCAGGATCCCGGACCCTCAATATTATGAGGTACGATCCAAATTGCCTTAGTTTTAGCTTCTTCTCTTTTCGATACAGGGACTTCCCATAGTTTTATATTTGTTGTCGTTGTGTAGAGTCATGGACTCTTTATCTTTTATTCTGTTGATATCTTGATGCTGGACACTCTGTTGGGGACAATAACGACATGTGTATGAAATTTCAAGGAGTTTCCTCTAAATTTTGGTGGGCGTCACTTCTCATGGTACCTTTATGTCCTAGAGATGACAGACTATGATGTTATTCTCAGAATGGATTGGTTAGTTCCCTTCTAGGTAGTTGTATATTTCTATCGCCTTAGGGTGAGTTTCACATCACCATAGGGGGGATCTTTTCTTCACAAGGGTGAATGGGATGTCCAAGAGAGTAGAGTGGGACCTAAGCATCATGGGTTGGGAGGAGTCACATCCCAGATTTCTAGTCTTTATCTGGATGACCAGGGGACTCCATAGATGGACTTTCCTCCAGTGGTGTATTGTTTAAGGGATGTATTTCTAGAGGACTTTTCAAGTTTTCCTCTAGAGAAAGAGGTGGAATTTTCTATTAAGTTTGTTCCAGGAGCGGAAACGATGTCCATTCCTCCCTATAGGATGGATACACTAGAGTTATAGGAACTCAATAGGCAGTTGGAGGAGTTGCAGACAAAGGTTTTCATCCAACCTAGTACTTCTCCTTGGGGTTTTCCTGTCCTGTTTGCGAAGAAGGTGGATGGTACCCTTAGGCTTTGTGTGGATTTTCACAAGTTGAACCAGTTGACGGTCAAGAACTGATATCCCTTGCCGAGGATTGATGATCTCTTTGATCAACTTCGAGGAGCCTGAGTGTTCTTGAAGATTGACTTGAGATCCGGTTACCATTATTTGTGTGTTAGACCATCAGATGTACCTCCTACAGCCTTTCGGAGAAAATATGGTCTATATGAGTATGTGTTTATGCCATTAGGTCTCATGAACACACCTATAGTTTTCATGGCACTGATGAACTGAGAGTTCCATACATACTTGGATTCTTTTGTGGTAGTCTTTGTGGATGATATCTTAGTGTACCCTCACACTCGACACAACCATGACACACATCTTGATATTGTTTTGAGTACACTGAGAGACCATCAATTATATGCTAAGATCTCAAAATTCCAGTTTTGGATGGACCAAATTCACTTCTTGGGTCATGTTATCTCAGAGACAGAAGTATCAGTAGACCTAGATAAAGTGAGAGAAATGCTTTCCTAGGAGCATCCAAAGAATTTCCTTGAGGTGTAAAGTTTTGTAGAGATATATGGTTACTAAAACTATTTTATATAGGACTTTTAATGCTTAGTAGCACCACTGAAGGGCCTGACTAAGAAGGGCGCAAGGTTCTTGTGGTCAAAATCTTGTGAGTTAGCCTTTCAGGAGCTGAAAGGGAGGTTGACTTCAGCACTAATACTAGTATTTACAGAGCCTAGAAAGAGATATACTATTTAATGTGATGTATTAGGTATCAGGATGGGAGTAGTGCTTATGCAAGGGGAAGTGGTTGTTACGTACGAGTCTCGACAGTTGGGGCCACATGAGAGGAACTAACTGACACATGATCTCGAGCTGGATGTAGTTGTTCATGCTTTACACTGTTGGAGACATTATCTTCTGGGAGAGCATTTTGTGGTTTTTACTGATCACAAGAGTCTCAAGTATGTCTTCAATCAGCATGATCTGAATTTGAGACAGTGAAGGTGGGTTGAGTACCTTCAGTCCTTTGACTTTGAGCTTGCCTACATGCTTGGGAAGGGAAACGCAGGGGCTGATGTGTTGAGTAGGAGGACTTATATACAAACATTTCAAGAGGCTAGTAGTGAGTGGTAGCTTATGTCTCTATTCTTTGAGATGAATCTGGAGGTGCACAACAGGTAGGGGAAGACTTTTATTTCTTCTGTAGTTGTTGCCTCGACTCTACTTGATCAAGTGCGAATGAGGGAGCTATTATATTCAGAAGGTCTGGTCCTATAGGAAAGTGTTTCAGGAGAGGACCCTATTCCTGGATAGACCATAGGTGAGGATGAGATCTTGTGTCTTCATGGGTGTGTATGTGTGCCAACGGGTATACGCGAGGAGCTGATGTGATACTTTCATTCCACAGTTTGGGTAGTTCATCCTGGCATCACTATGATGTATCATGATCAACACCATCAATATTGGTAGCCAGGTATGAAGAGTGATGTTTCTAGTTTCGTTATGATTTGTTCCACCTGTTTGTAGGTGAAGGTGGAGCATCAGTGACCAGTAGGGCTTTTTCAGTAGTTACCCATTCCTGAGTGGAAGTGGAACGATGTCACGATGGATTTCGTGATAGGTTTACCGAGGTCACCTCAAGGGAATGATGCATCATGGGGTGTCATTGATAGACTCATGAATTATTATCACTTCTTACCGATCAAGGAGACCACTAATGTTGATGAGTAGGAATGATTTTACATCCGAGATATTGTACATTTACATGGAGTTCCATACTCCATTGTTTCTGAAAGAGATTCCTATTTTAATTCTTGGGTCTGGCAGGTATTACAGAAGTCTTTGGTTACACATGTACTTATGAGTACAACATACCATCCCCAGACAGATGGACAATATGAGTGTATGATTCAGGTGCCTGAGGACCTGCTTCGAGCATGCCTACTAGATTTTAGAGGTTCATGGGAGAAGCACATACCTCTTGTGGAGTTTTCATATAATAATAGTTTTCAAGAAACTATTCAGATGACACCTTATGAGGCTTTGTATGGTAGGACTTTCTGATCACCCTTATGCTGGATGGAGGTAGGAGAGGTAGCTATGTTGGGACCTAGTCTTGTCTAGGATACCACAGAGTAGATAGAGTTGGTTCACAAGAGGATGGTTACTGCACAGTCTCGACAGAAGTCTTATGATAATTGATGGAGATGACCTTTGGAGTTCGAGGTAGGGGATTAGTTTTTCCTGCATGTCACACTGAGGTTGGGACATAGGAGGATTAGGAGGTAGGGTAATCTTTCACCAAGGTACGTCCGGCCATTTGAGGTGTTGGAGAGAGTTGGGCCGGTTGCCTATCGGCTGTAGTTACCTTAGAGGTACTGGGCTATGGAAGATGTCTTCCACGTTTCTCAGCTTCGACGTTACTTCTCAGACCCGTCTCATATTTTTTAACTCGAGGAGGTTAAGTTAGAGCTGGATACCTATTTTGAGGAGAATCCTATTTGGATTTTTGATTGAAGTATGAATGTTCTCCATGAACGATATGTTCCTCTCGTATGAGTGCTATGGCAGCACGAGCGAGTACAGGATGAAACATGAGAGAGGGAGGCCTATGTATGATCACAGTGGCCAAATCCTTTTGAGGGTTCTTATTCTATTCCACCTTGATAGGGATATTTGGGGATGAATTTCTCTAAGGGGGGAAGTCTGTAAGAACACAAATCTTTTTTTAGGAATTTTTTTCTCTTTTCTGGTGTTTTTGAGAAAAAGAGGACTTTCTGGAAATTTTTGAAGTACACACTGTGTACTTATAAGTACACATCCTATACTCTTTTTCCCCATGTAGCCATGTGTTGTCCATGTAACAGCTGATCACATAGCTGTGTGTGGTGAACTAGATACCACCTTATGCGAGGGCCGGTAAGGGAAAGTACACGTCGTGTAATTCTAAAGTACACGTCGTGTACTTTTTTTTCATTAAACAGACTAGGGTCATGTCTAATTAGAAGAAGTGTCTTCATATTAACCTTATTTGATCAATAGCATTCGTATGACGCCGATCCTTCCCCGATCCCTGATAGAGTATTTGTTCTCTGAATCGAACTCCGTCAGTTTCCTTGGAATTGCATCAGTGAGTTCTCCTTTCTTCATGAACCTTGTTTCCTGATTTCTATTCTCTCATGAGTTATCCTTGGTTGAACATTTTAGACGTTTTTTTGTAGATATACTGTGTTCTATATCTATACAAGGGCCGATGATGGAGTATATCAATCATACAACGCCAACATAGGTGGTTTGGGCCTTTCTGTATATATTCATTGAGTTAAATGTACAAAAGTGACCAATACCCTTGATCGGGGTATTGCGTATTTACAGTTTTAACCCTATTATTTGACTGCTATGTTTTATATTCTTGATTAAAGGTAAATTGAATGTGAATAGGGTTAATTTATATGATATGGATGTCTTGCCCATGCTTGTGTTGTTTATGATCATTTGGTCTTACTTAGCCTGTTAGGCTGCTTGCTTTCCATTCCTATTGTTGATAGGATTGAGTGATATTATTTATCTGACATGCTATTATGCTATAGACTATTTAGCCAAGTAGTTCTTGAGGTATAATTTGGATGCTGTATATCTCTGTGCTCGATTGACTTACATAGGGCCGTGAGAACATGGTGTAGTAGACCATATGGAGAATGGACGTTGAGGGCTTCTCCAGAGTGTATGTTTACTATTACGATGCGAGGCCATTGGTGGAATGGACGTAAGTGCTTCCTTAGAGTGTTTGTAGTTCCTTGATGTGGGACGCAGGAGGAATTAGATGTCAAGTGATACCCCAGAGTTCCTTTTAGTTACCAATATGATACTATAGGGGGAATTGACAGAGAGTGCTTCCTCAGAGAGTCTGTGAAAAAGTTGAACTAGAGGGGTTAGACTGTGTGTACTTCCCAGAGGGTTTCTTATGTTTGTTTTGGTTAGACTAGATAGGTTAGGCTGTGAGTACTTCCCAGAGGGTTCCCTACTTATGATTATCTGCTTACTTGATATCTGATAATTGAATGCATTTGAAATTGTAGAATTGTTTACATTTGAGTACTTCCTTGTTTACTGCTTCATTTTGATTATAGCCTGCCATATATATTCACTAACTATTAGACACAGATATTTGGGTGGTTGCCTACTGGTATTTAGTCTCACACCCTATTTGGGTCATGATTTTGGGCCCAAATAGATTATATTGCTGTAGGTATAGATAAAGGGAAATCACCCTTTTACCTCAGGTACTTGATTGCTCTAGATATGGGGAGCATGGGAGCAAGATGAGGCTTGCGATGCTGTGGAGAATTTTATTTTTTTTCCATTTTAATTTGGTTTAGTATTGTATTCCAGAATTTTTAATTGTTTGGATTCTTTCCTAGACATATGTATCATGCATCATATATATATATATATATTCGTGCTCCAGTTGTTTATTACTTATGTTATTTACCTATTGCATGTTGTACTACTTCTTCTATTGCTATCTGTTTTACTTCCACTGTGTTACTCTGCCAATGAGGGCATAGTTTACTCACTATCACTCCCAAGGCCCTCACTACCAGTCGGGAGCCTCTGGCATTTGTGGAAATGCGCTTGAGGCCATGTGACCAACTGGGTACGGGGCACCCCTGGGAGGCTTTCGAAACTGGGATGTTACACCTATCAACCTTCTCGATTTTGAAAAACATAATATCCTTTTCCAACACTAAAGACTCTAGATATAACTAGTTAGTGAAAATAACTTTGAAGTCCTTCCACTCTAAAAACTTATGCTTCTTTTTTGTCATCACTGAGTCCCACCATCTCCTACTAGGTCCCTCTATCTTGTAGGTGGCACATTTCTCATTAATTGATTCAGGGGTTTCCAATAATTCAAATAGAATCCTTATATTCCTCATCCAATCCTCATCCTATTTAGTATTATTAGGGCCTTAGAATGTGTATGGATTAGGGTGAAGGAAATCCTAAGCATGGTTTCATGATTCATCCCTCAAAGGTTCCACAACTGAATCCTATATGAGAACCGATGTAGGTGACTTTCCTAGATCTTGGATGACACACAAAATAATCTCAATGAGATTATGGTCTATAGGAGGGTTTACTCACTATGGTTGACCAGTAGCTTCCTCCTAGTCCCTATTAACACATCTTCTTGGAGGAATGATGCTATAAAAAATTATAAAAAAATATTTAATACATGGGGAGATTACTTAGATCAATAACTCAAACAAGAGAAATAGGAAAACCAATCACACCAATTAAGATATCAAGATTTGGATTTCAACATATAAAAATAAAAATCATGGAAAATAGTATAATTGTATCAAAATTTCCATCAATACACCTTTCCAAAACAACCCATGGTAACCTATGGCTTATTATGGTGAGAGACGGCCAAGAACTCAATCAAAACTACCTCCTAAGTCCTGAAAAGATATTCCAAAATGCACAGTGAAATCAAGGAAATATTCTTAACTTGCATCCTTTGATACCAATTTTTAATGAACCCACCTGGTTAACCTAGTACCCAAATACCCGATCTATAACTAACATGGCCTGAAGTGAGTTCCCGATCCCCATGGGTAGGTGACCAGAACCTGGAATCATAATATATAAAAGATGGAAGAATTTCTCTACAAAATAATGAAAGATAAAGAAACAAGCCAGTATTATCAACACTCCAAAATTAGAATGTACCATAAACCAAATAGTAATATCAAAACCCAAAACAAAACATCATCAAAGTACTCAGAATCTAGAAAGATAGTCTCAAAATCCAAAAGGAATCATCACTCCAATCCCAAAGGATCAAGAGTATCCACCTCTTCCAAGAGGAACATTCCCTTTTCTTAGATCTAGAATAAGGAAATCTATAAATTCCTGAAGGCAAAGGTAGGGTGTGAGATAAAAATTCTATAAGGTTCTCTCCAAGTGTTCCAAAAAAATGGTGCCATTATATTAAACCAAATCATACATTAAATTGAAATAAAATAAGGAATGTTGATATAATTACTTATTTAAAACAAAAAAATTATTTCATTTTAAAATTATGGAAAGCATTTTAATCATGCCTTAAGAAAACACTTCATATAAAACAATTTATATAAATCACTAGTAATGGGTAAAATAATTTAATAAATAATTATATATATATAAAAATAATAAAAATAAGCACCATGGTAATCTTACCCATGGAATGATAGTTTATATGTATTTGATCCTCACACATCTCATACCAGTGATCACGAAAATATGTCTACACATGTCCCTTAGGATTAGGCTGAATAAGACTTATCAAAATCCCATTAGGGATAATATCTTAGGAACTAGGTTTTTGTTATAGTTTTCATCGCTAATACATTGATAAGGAATTTTAATCTTAGCATGCTTGTCCCAAATCAACCACTAACTACCAAGGATCACATATATTTAATCAATCAATAGAAAAATGGAAAATAATATCATTTCAAATCAACAATCTTTCACAATTCAATTTCCCACTTTTTAGTTTCAAAATTCCTATTCACTTTGAAAATCAAGACATGGGTTTATCATAAATTCACACATTTTAAATAAAAAACCAATCATAGGTTACCATCAATTAAATTTAAGAAATTTTCTAAAATCTATTCTCAAATCTATCCATCAATTCCATCAATTTCAAAATACACCACAAATTCCAATTCCATTGGAATTGGGGGTTTCCCCACAAAGTGTTTGTAGTTACAAATTCCAATTTAAAATAATATAGATTTTTTTTTATAATTAAATTGAATCAGTAAATTCAAGGATTTAATTATTTGGAAAATATAAAACATAACCACCTACCATTAATCACAGAATCAGAAAAGCACAACACCTACAATTGGATTCGCCAAAAATGACAATAACAGAGATCAAAAAATAAAACATAGATTTAGGATTCAATTAAAATGAGTTTATATCATTAAAAAATGACAATATAACACAATATAAGAGGATATAAAGAGATATTGGTATAAGAAACATGAGAGGAGAATCACTTACCTGGAGGAGATTGAATGGGATCCTCCATGCTTCGATCTACCAAGTAATGGGTTTATAGGGGTCATAATCCATTCTTGAGAGACTAAAAATCCTAGGAAATCAATTTAAATAGAGGTGGGGTTAATAGGGGTTAAACTGGGGGTTTTTGAATTTAGGAAAAAAAATTGGGATAAATATTAGTGTACATGGTAAGCTAGGGAGGGCCGCACGGTTAGACAAACTGTGCTCCCTTGTACTCACTGGAAAAGGCACACTATTTCTACTAGGTGGGTGTATATTTTTTTCAAACTTTATTTAAACCATGAAATCCCCTAATGTATAGAGTTACATAGTTTCACTAGAGGGGAACATCATTTGGGAAAACCATGTGTGAACCGTGTACATCCCGGAAAACCTCCAAAATTTCCAAATTTCACCCAAAACAACCCAAGACAAGAAAAAAGAAACATGATAAAAATAAAGGTCTATAATTACCTAAAAACAAGTAACAAGATGTTATAAAACTATAAATATGTCTCAAACTGACAATAACTGGAAATGTAAATACTGAGAGATCCCATATTCAAATATCCAAGCTCCAACCATTGTATGCGGTCAAATGCACCAGGGTATCCCTATGATCCTCTGAAATCGCCAAAAACTTATCCGTCATCTACATAAGATATGATACTTATGGGGAAAATCCTATACAAAGGTGAGTATATACATACCCAGTAGGATGCCCCGAAAACTGGAGTGGGCGCAATGAGAGACACAATAGAAGTAGACATATCAACACATAAGAGAGAAACAAAATCCAATTATCAGAGATATATGCCCATAAAGGAAACCCATAATAGAGAGAAAGGGTATCCCATATCATAGCCTATCCAAAGAAAAGATTATTCCAATAGTTTGAAAGGTCTACCAATAATGCCTAACATCTCATGACTTTATGAAAAGAGTAAACTCCCATAGCCACACCTCACAACTATACCATATAGTTGAGGTGAAACAAGATCTAGATAGAGGACCCATTCCCTGATAATATACGGGGGTTCCACTTAGTGTATAGATGGAAGAACCACACCCTAGTCTATCATGGTGTGTCATGAATTGACTGAAAAAATCCTGCTTGGCTGGCAGAGTGCCAAGCCGTAACTACCCCAAGATCGCCTACATAAGCCAGGGGGTGGAAACAAGAACTAAAAGGAATAACTAATACGTGAGGTGACAACCCATAGGGTGTCATTAAATTCCAATGGGGATAAAAATAAATAATTTATAAAACTCAGAATACCTAACTAAAAATATAGTGCCTAGAAAGTTTGAGTATCAAACCCATAGGGATGATCTATATGTTTTAATTTAATTAATGAAATTGAAATTGAAATTTTTTGATTGGTTTGAAATAAAGAGAAATATTAGAAGCAATTATTAGGTTTTAAATCAGTGGAGAGACATGATGGGTTCAATTATTTTTAGGTTCGTACACTAGGGATTCAATTGATAATGGGTTTACTCAGGTTTGGTGTGAGAATTGAGTCAGCAAGGATCCTTGGTCTAGTTATCTAGCTCTAATCCTATTATTACACCTTTGGAATGGTCATTTACTAAACACAATAATAAAACCAGGAAACCCAAAACCATATTTAAACATAACTAACCTATATTTCATAATTTTCATGTGAAAAATAGGCCAATTAATTGATGTAATGAAATAATAATCTTCAAGATGTAGCAATAGTCATGCGATATGAAAATAAAGAGATTTATAATTGATAAAAAACATTGCAGAAATCCAAAACAAGAATATAAAATAGAAATAATCCTTAAGAAGCACATCCCCTATGATTACATCACCCAACAAAAAAAACTACCCACTCATGCTAGGCATGTTAAGAATGAGAAAAATGGGTACCCAAAGAAGAATGGTGAAAAATAATGGTGGTTAAGTATGGATCCAGATAATCACTCCATTTTCGGGAATCATTCCATCGATATCTCCCTTGTTCCTCAGGTCCTAGAACCCTTCTTCTGGGAAACCAGGGGGAGTTATTATATTAAAAATAATCAAACCCTCAGCCACATAGCATTTATTTTTCTACTCACTGATAATTACATGACCTGTAATATACTTTCATGTCGTGTAATCCCTCTAATTTCATTCCATGAGAAGGCATCATGATTTTTAGTGTACTCTTCAAAAAACTCATCTCAAAAAAAAGACACGTCATGTAATGTAGTTACACGATGTGTAATGTAATTTCAAATTATGTAATCCCTAAAATTTCATTCCATGATAAGGCATCATGATTTTTAGAATACTCTTCAAAAAAATCATCTTGAAAAAATTCATGTCGTTTAATGTAGTTACACGATGTGTAATTTATTTTCTCCCAAATTTCCAGCTTCATGCTTCCTCAAAAATCTGGTGTCACGCTGCAAGTGAAGAAAAGCAGCACAAAGTTTCCTTTGGTTCATATTTAAATAAATTTTAGTTCCATTTACAAATATTTTTTGAATCCTACCATAAAACATAAATCAATCCAATCTATTCCAAAATTGGAAAGATTACTCATTTAAATACTGAAATCAATATAGTTAAATACCCTAAAATGTATGCATGAAATACAGCTATCAGGATTTCTTTTCCAAAGTACCTGGACAAATGTACCCAACCATATTTGTGTAGAAGTGTAGAGGAATAAAAGAAAATATAGTAAAATCTAGAGTAATAAGAATTAATGTAAAAACATATAGAGAATATAAGAGTACGACAACGTAATTTTCAAAGTAAAGAGAAAAAATACACATCCATATAGAAAGATGTCTCAACCTGATAATAACTAGAAAATTAAATGTTGATTGATTCTAACTCCAAATCTCCATGATCTGAACACCGTATGTGGTAAAATGCACCATGGTTTCTCTTTTATCCTCGAAAATCACCACCGACCTATCCATCATCTGCATAAGACATGACAAATGCACCCAAAAACCCATACATGGGTTAGTATATACATACACCGTAGGATGACCCAAAAATTGGAGAAGGGAAATGAGAGACATGATAGTAGTATAAAACTCAATCCATAAGATAGAAACAGAATATAATCACCGTAGTTATATGCTCATAAATGAAACCCAAATGAGAGAGAAACATAATCTCCATCTCACAAACCATACTAGGAAAAGAGTCTCCCAATAGTTCAAAAGTTCCATCAATGATTCCCAACATCTTGAGTGTCTTTATAAAGAGTAAACATATAGAGACACACCTCTCCACTGTACCAAATAGTCAAGGTGACAAAAGCTCTAGATAAAGGACCCATGCCCTGGTATGACATGAGGGTTCTACTCAGTATATAGATAGAGTACCCACACCATAGTCCATCAGGGGGTTCTTCAGGGGGGGGGGGTCCACTTTGTTGGTAGAGGAATCATGCCCTAATATGATCAGAGGGTTCTACTCAGTATGGGGATAGAGGACCCATGACCTAATTCATCAAGGAGTTTCTACTCTATAGGTTAGAGGACCCATGCCATGCCCCAACATGGGGGTTCCGCTTTATGGATAGAGGAACCATGCTATGGTATTATAGGAGGGTTCAACTTTATGGATATATATAGGAACCACACCCTAGTATGTCATGGGGGTTCCACGGTATAGTTTAGATAGAGGACCCATTCCCTGGTCCATCAGGTGTGTTCCAATATTTTGGTAGAGGACCCGTGATTTGGTATAATAGGAGGGTTACACTTAATAGATGAATAGAATACCCACACACTAGTTTCTCAAGGGGGTTCCACTCTATAGATTAGGGGACACATGATCTATCCTAGTAGGAGGGTTCCAATTTGTGGATATAGGAACCATGCCCTGTCCTAGAAGGAGGGTTCTACTATATGGATAGATAGAGTACCCATGCCCTAGTCTTTAATGGGGTTCCACAATATTGTTTAGAGGATTCATACCCTATCCCAACAGGAGGGATCCACTCTGTAGATAGAGAACACATAACCTATCCCAGCAATAGGCTTCCACTTTGTAGATAAATAAAGCACCACACCATAGTCATCAGGTGGGGTTCCACTCTTTAGTTTAGTGAACCCATTCCCTATCTAAGAATTCAGGTTCCACTTTGTAGATAGAGCACCATGGCCTATCCTAGTAGGAGGGTTCCACTCTATAATTATCCTCCCCAATCACTACCATCATCGAGAACCATCTAAAGAAGAATCACCCTCATAATATCTTATGTCGTATCTCAAAATACAATATGAATTCCACCATCATGTTCAACATGAAAAAAATACAAGATAGACTACTCATGGACCAAAATATGACTCCAAAAAAAAGGAGATATGAGAGGTATAAGTTCACTCAAAAAGGATGTATATGACGTGTAAGGGGTTCCACATGGAATGTGGCCCCACTCCTTTTCCTGGCCATGTCCTCACCAGTAAATGGATTGCTAGCTATGTATTACTACATGACGTGTAAGGTACTAAATGGTGTGTCTCATTATACGGGGTCCAAGATATATTCTACTGGCCATGTCTGTGTCCTTTGGGTCATGTTATTTTACACTAGTTGTGTTCTAGTACAAGATGTGTGCCCGACCCTATATAGCATATAGGGAAACATGGGCTCCTGGGAAAGTACTCCCTATACATTCCGATTTAGACAACTAGGTTTCACATGGAGTGTAGGTCCTCCACATGGTGTGTGACATTTAATTCCATCATGAAACCCTATATTCTTCAGAAACTGGTATACATGATGTGTGTTCATCATAGTTTATGTCATGTACGTAATATTTTTCTGAAAAACTAAAGGAGTTTCCATGTGTCTTCAAGATCTGGTTCCTCTACCTCAAATCACACATGTTAGAAACATTTTACTTAAGGTATTCACCTCTAAAAAAATTATACCCCCTATTGGAAAGAAATTGAATCTCAATCCTTGCATACAAATCCCATACATGTCCCTCATCACTCGTGGTTCCTCCCTCTACCCGATCGGATTCACGATCTGTGGTGGAATTAGATTCACCCCATATAACTACCACAATCCATCCTCAAATCATCAAAATATCCATCACACATGAATCTATATTGAATCTGTAGGGCTGATCATGCTCATACCCTCATAACAATGTTGAACTATGGCCCAATAGGCTAACACTGAAGAACACGAATAATGATGGGGGAAAGAACCAAAAAAAGGTGAAACAATAATTTATAATTGTTCTTATCCAAGGAATATATATTGGGGATAGACGTGGTGAGAAATATGGAACAATGAGAATAATAAATTGAAAAAACAATTTAAATCAAATACCTAGGATCATGACAAAAATTATTAAAATACAGATCAAAAAAAGGTTCAGATCATGATCAATTTTTTAATCATAAGGTAGAAAAAAATGAAAACTCTTAACTTGATTTGGATCAATTATTGGTGATGAATGTAGTCACCAATGAAGAAGATGTCCTATTACATTTTTGCACCTTGATTAACTTGGATCTGGAATTTTTTCGTCATTCGATATTGATTCTTCAATGGAGAATAGTGGAATACTCCTCTCAATGGTCCAAGGGTTATGCGAATGACCTTAATAATTATCCATAATAGTGTATAAATATAGTGAAAACCTTTATAGGTCATTTAATAAATTAATTAAATGAATTAATTAATTAATTCACTCAACATACCCACCAATGGCCGCTTTTTCCGAGCGTATGATGTTGAAGAACTTTAGGTCATGCCTATGGTAAATCATGTGCTCTAAATTCAACCATGGTATCATATTTTTGATTCGAGACTCTATTTAGAAGATATTCTCGTATTTATGAAAAACCATGCACACGTGATATAAAAAATATTTAATATTTTCATAAAATTAATTCTGCACACACCAAGCCTCGGAATCACATTTCATCTCAGTCCATAGCTCCGAAAATATTCATTTATATATTTTAAAGTCTTAAAAGTCAAAAAGGGTCTCTAAATTATTCTATACTTCAAGTTTTTCATCCTAAAAAAGAAAAAACTATGAAAAAGGTGAGGATACTAATCCCACATATAGCTCTTCAACTTCAAAAAGTTCTCATGCATGCTCCCATGCTACCATTATAAACAAACCAAGGGATCCACACAAGATCCTCTCTTGCCAATCCTCGGTCTGCATTGGGTTCTCTGTGAAGGTGGCTACATCCTCAATTTCTATCTTTCCTTAGTCAATAACATGCATGGGGTCATGCATATATCTCCTCATCTACGATTTATGGAAGACATCATGAACCGTCTCCAACTTTGGGGGTAAGGTGAGGTGGTATGAAATCTCACCAACCCTATGAAATATCTGAAATCGCCCATTAAACCTTAGGGATTACTTACCTCCCTAGTCAAACCTATACAATAATCACTATTGGGATACTCTATGAAATACATGGTATCCATAATTGAACTCCAAGGGCCTACAATGTTGATCGTCATAATATTTATTCCCGCCCTAAACTATCCTCATCCACTCCTGAATCACATGGACCTTCTCCATCATCACCTATATTATCTTTTTCCCAACATGAGATGCTTCATCGATCTCAGTCCAGCATAATGGTGACCTATAGGGTCTCTCATATAGGGACTTTAAAGGTTACATGTTGATAGTAGAGTGACATCTATTATTATAAAAATATATACCAATGGTAAGGGATCCTCCTAGATTCGACCAAAGTCAAACACAGAATCCCTCAGCATATCCTCCAATACCTGGATAGTGCACTCAGTATGCCCATATGTCTATGGGTGAGTGACTATACTAATCCTCATTTGGGTTCCTAATTCATCCTACAGGCCTATCCACAACCGTGATGTGAACACATCATGGTTGTAGACAATCATCAAGGTAACCCCATGAATGCAGATGATCTTCCATTAAAAAAACTACCCCAAAATCACCACTAAAATATGCTCCCTGATAACAATGAAGTGTTCCAACATCATAAGTCATTCAAATATAACTTATATGGTGTCATGGAATCTTGATTTATTAAAAAAATCATGAATTCCATGGATATGTTGTCCCATTTACACTTCTGAATCTCAAGAGGATGAAACAAACCTGCTGAAAATCAGTGCTCAGCCTTTACCTGCTGACATGTGAGGAAAAAAAGAGATGAACTTGGAAATTATATACCTCATGAAATACAACCAAAACTAAAAATTAAGGTCTAAATACATATTACCTACACTGGTATGTATATCCAAAGGATAAGTTTGAAACACCAACATCACCTCCTCCTGCATCATGATGGGGACCAACGTTCATCCCTATAATAGGATGATGAGATTCCCTCTTTTAGAAAATTAATCTGGTGAATCTCTAGAGGATATCTGGTCACATAGGGCCTCATAGTTTATTTCTCCCAACTAATCCTCCCTCACATGATAGAGAAGATTAGGATCTAACACCATCTACTAAAGAAAATATGTGCCCACCTCCTCTACCTTGGCCTACTGCAAGGATTCCAACTACTCAGATGCGTCCTGCCCTAGCCAAGAATAGTAATTACTGTAAATGGAATATACCGACATGTTTCCTTTCCCAAAAGTATATACTGTATAAAAGTTATAGTCCTATAGGAACTCCAACCAGCACCTCTATCTCGGGTTTATGCCTCTCTTCATGAATACATTCTTGAGACTCTGATGGTCTGAGTAAACTAAAAAGTGCTCTACCATAAGATTGTGCCTCCACATCCTCAAATAAAAGACTACCACTACCAAATCTAAGTGGTGAATCACTTAGTTCTTCTCACATGGTCTCAATTTCCTCAACCCATATTCAATCCCTACCTACCTCTGCAACAACATGAAGTTGAGTCCATCTATAGAGCCATTACAATACACTACATACTCCACACCCTCCTTCGGTAGCCTAAAAATAGGAGAACTTCTCTTCCTCAACCTCAAATACTCAAAGGATCTCTATCACTACTCATACTAGGTAAACAGATCCCCTTTCCCCACTAATGAGTTTAAAGGGGATATAATCCTAGATAAGTCTTCCATAAACCTTTTATAGTTCCCCACCAAGCCATGAAAAATATACACCTATAATACATTCTTGTGTGGATCCAAAGAAATAACTGCTTCAATCATCACCTGTTCTATACCTAATGCATTATCATAAATGGAATTCCCTAGAATGTGAACCACATCGATCCAAAACTTTCACTTTAAGAGATTATTATAATTTTGGTTCTCCCGAAGAAAGTATAAGACCATCCTCATGTGCTCTGCATGCACCTCCTCAGATGAAAAGTAGATGAGTATGGAGATAATGATGTTAAATAAAAATTGGTCTAATTATGTCTAGAATATCCTGTTCATCAAATCCATAAACACATCTGAGTATTTTTTCACACTGAAAGGCATCACCTGAAACTCATAGTTTTTGTAGTGACATCAGAGGGTTATCTTCATAATATCAACCTTGAGAACTCTCAACTAGTGGTAGCCAGACCCGATATTGATCTTCGAGAACCATTTCATTCCCCAAAACCGATCAAAGAGGCCACCAATAATTATCAAGGGGTAATTACTCTTTATCAAGGAATATTTTAGGTAATGAAAATAAAAAAAAAGTTGTAGGCTTATATCCACCTTTTCCCCAAAAAAACTGGGTCTTCCTAGGGGGACACACTAGGTTTGATAAAACCCTTATCATGAAGGTCCTATAACTACACCCTTAGCTCCTAGAGCTCTATAGGATCTATATGATATGATGTAGTAGATATCAGATTGGTCTCTAGGTAAAAGTTGATGTAAAAATACATCTCTTTTCTTAGAGGTAGTCTCAGCAAATCCTCCAGGAAGATGTCCATATAATCCTCCATTACTAGAGGAATCCAAATTAATAAAGAGTCTACTGCACCAAGGGATAAACTCACTAACTGATGGGTGATGTTTTGTATCTTTTTTCTCACAAGTCCCACCCACTCTTTCATGTGATCTCTCTCACTCCCAAAGGAGAACCTCATACCATTTTTCTGAATGCATCTAACTCATCTATGGTGATAGTCTATTTGGGATCAAAACATAGACAAACAATCAATACCCAAGATGATATCATAAGGTATCATCATGATTACCAAGAGGTACAATGAGAGAATCTCTCCACCAAGTGATATATTGCACTGTTAGAAGATAAATGATATTAAAGAAGCATTCCCCTTAGGAATCTCAAGCCTAAGCCACTAGGATAAATTCTCAACTGAGAGATCCATCTCTCACACTAGGAGAAAATAGATGAAAAAATAACTCAAACCTATGTATACTAGTACTAAATCAAGAGTAAAATAAATACATACCATACCTCTAATTATATCATGATCTACTAGGTCATAAGCCTACAAAGCATGCATCTATCTACAGTCGTGACCACCAGCTCCCTGATTCTGACATGGTATTCTTGGTGGTGGTAGTGGATGGAAATAATAAAATTTTCCACCACCAGAAACTAATCCTTTGAGAGGTCCACTTTCTCCTATACTAGCTCCACCTCACTAGGGGCCACCCTATTTATGTATGGGAGATCCATGATAATGGTTCTACCTCTGTCGTGACATTACATATGCTATTTACCTTCCCTCTTCAATATATCGGGTTAGGAAATCACATTACATATACATTTCCCATCACATGCATAGCATCACCCCTCTCTAGGTTACCCTGGTCCTCTGTGCACCCCCTATGCTGCATGACCACATGTCTAAGTAAGGTCATGATAAGATCTCTTACACCGAGATCCTACCAACCAACACCTACTAACTGATACAAAAAACTTAGCCCTATAACACCAACTACTAGCTCTAAATTCATGACATACCTCAGATAGAAAGGTCTCCATCACCAACACTCACTCTAATACCCCAAAATAAGTGAGAATACACAGGGGTACCACACTTTCATGTATTTATCTATATAGACCCTTCTCAAACATCTTCACCTAGAAGTATCCGTCATAAATCATATTGAGTGAGTATCACATAAAGTAAGTGAACATCATGGTATAATAAAAAACTTTAATCCCTCCTTGACGCATCTCCAGAATCTCCTGAATATGGACTAAGGGAAAGAATGATGAGTAATAATCCTCATGAAATAGTTGTTAAATTTTAGGACATGCGAGTGTCGACTCATCATGTTTTTATATAACTATGCTCCACTAACACCCATCTACTCCATGGAAGAGGTTTTACTCCATCACAACCATCTGATCTGTCAGGGTCTTCATATGCTTGAAACATTAGATCACTGACTTAAGGCAATCCTCCACTTCCTAGGGATGTGGATCACCATGGAACCTTATCATCCTATGCTGCTGGAACACAAAAAGTATGAAAAGGTTGTTCGCATCCTCATATGGATTTTTTGGTATAATTTTCTTCTCGATAGGTTGGCGTGCTACTACCTTCCCACATGGAGGAAGGATATTACATGATGGCCTCTGAACCGAGGCCTCATCACTCATCAGATGATCATAAAGATCCTAAATCGGTAACCTAGATGGATATATTCCTATAGGAATCCATAGAATTCATTTAATATGTACCATTGTTAGATGAGAATATATATATATATATATATATATGGGGAGATGACTCAAGAAATACATTCAAAAGACTCAATCCTATATGATTCATCTACCAATGTTCCCTTATACCAATGTCTCAGTATACTGAGTTGAAAATAATGTAGTCATATTCTTGATGTATGGATATTTCAGATACGACACCAATATTGGGTTCCCTAGGATGAAAGATGCACTCATGGAACTTTGACACCATTTACCTAACCCCCAACCAAATCCTCATATGGGGACAACTCCAAACACTATCCAAATGAATGAACCACCTCCAATACTAATCTGTAATGACCCAACCCACCGAATCCCGCCTGTCCAGTGGAGATTTGAGACAAAATATCCAAATCCAACCTCCATAGGCTAGGATATGGAGATAAGCACTGAAAGGCATAACAAATATATTAGGAATTTTCCTATGTTCTTGTAAGCATACACCCAACCATCTCCCCGAAGACGTGTAGAGGAATAAAAGAAAACACAGTAACATCTAGAGTAAAAAGCATTCATGTAACATCCACTAGGGAATAAAAGAGTATGATATTTCAATATGAAAAGTAATGGTTAAAAATACACACCCACCTAGAAAGATGTATCATCCAAATAATAACTAGAAAATTAAATACTGAGAGATACCGACTCTAAATTTCTAAGATTTGGCCACAGTATGTGGTCAAATGCACTAGGTTATCCATATGATCCTCTGAAATATCCACTAACTAGTCCATCATTTGCATAAGACACAAAAGGAGTGAGAAATACCCATACAGGGGTGATTATATACAAACCCTATAGGATGTCCTGAAAAATGGAGGGGGAGAAATGATAGACACAATAGAGTTAACCATCTTAACCCATAAGTGAGAAGTGAAATACAATCATCAGAGATATATTCTCATAAAGAAAATATATATGAGAGAGAAAGGGGATATCCATATCACATCCCATCCTAGGAAAAGAGTCTTCCAATAGTTCCAAATGTTCATTAACGATGCCCAACATCTTGAATGTTTTCCCAAAGAGTAACCATGTGGAGAAAAACATCACCACTATACCAAACAATCATAGTGAAACTAGATATTGATAGAGGAATCATGCCCTAGTATGATATGAGGGTTCCAATCAGTAGATATATAGAGGACCCACACCCTAGTCTAATAGGGGGTTCCACTTGATAGGTATATGACCCAGTCCTTGGTATCATAGGAGGGTTTCACTCAGTAGGTGGATAAAGGACCCACACCCTAGTCCATAAGGGGGTTCTGATCTATAGGTTAGAGGACCAATTCCCTATCCCATTAGTATGGTTTCACTCTATGGATAGAGGATCCATGACTTATCCCAACAGGAGGGTTCCACTCCATGAATAGATAGAGGACCCATGCCCTAGTTCGACAGGGGGTTCCACTCTATAGTTTATATTGAAGTTTCACAACTTAGTCTGTTAGGGGGTTCCAATATATATGTATAGTATCCATACCCTGATATGATAGGATGGTTCCACTAAGTAGATGGATAGAGTACCCACACCATAGTCTATTAGGGGGTTCCACTCTATGGGTTAGAGGACCCAAGCCATGTCCTAGTATGAGTGCTCCACTCAGTGTATAGAGGACCCATGACCTATCACAGTAGGATGGTTCCACTCTATGGATAGATATTAGACCAACACCCTATTCTATCAGGGGGTTCCACTCTATAGTTTAGAGGACCCATGCCCTGTCCTAATAGGAGGGTTCTACTATGCATACAGAGAACTCGTTCCATGTTCCACCAGGAGGGTTACACTATGTGGATAGATAGAGGACCCCCACACAAGTCCATTAGGTGGGGGGGGTATAATATAGAGTTTATATGACCCATGACCTATACCAACAGGAGGGTTCTACTATGTAGATACAAGAACCATGACCTATCCTAACTGGAGGGTTCCATTCCGTAATGATCCTCCCTGATCCCTTCCATCATCAAGCACCGCCTAAATAATCATCACTCTAAAAAAATATCACATAGTATCTAAAAATATACTATGAATTAAATAATATAAATCTATGTAGAAACAAAATCAGGATAGTCTACTCACAGGCCAATATATGAGTCTAAACAAAGAAGATATGAGAGGTAGAATTTTACTAAAAAAGGAAGTACATGGTATGTAAAGGGGTCAACATGGCATATTTCTCTACTCCTTTTTAGGGTCCTTACCTCACTAGTATATGGATTTGTAGACATGTAGTACTACACAAAGTGTAAGTTCCTAAACAACATGTCTCATCCTCCTAGGGTTGAGTAGTGTTCTCCTGGTTGTGACCGTGTCCTTCATGTCATGTTTGTGCACACTGGCCATGTGCCAGTACATGGTGTGTTCCCTATCCTACATAGCATGTAGGGCCACATGGGATCCTAGAAATGTACTCCCTATACATGATGATTTAGACAACTACGGGTCACATAGTGTGTGGGCCCTCCACACGGCGTCTGATATTTAAATCCATCATAAAATCCTAGCCACCGTAGAAATCAGACTACACGACCTGTATTCATCACAATACATGTCATGTATGTTGTAATTTTCTAAAAAAAATAAGGTTTTACATGACATGTAGATCTAGTTCCTTCGACAAAAATCACACCTATTGGATGCCCATTTATGAAGGTATTCACCTCTAGGAAATAATTCTGGCCCTCCGGTGTCCAAAAATCAAATCTTGATCCTTTATCAGGAAGCCCGTACACACCTCCTATCACTTATGGTTCCTCCTGATGCCTTATTGGATTATTTATCCATATTATAATCACCCTCATCCCACAAAATCCCCCATAAAATCTTAAAACCATCCACATAATGTGAATCTTCTATAAATCTAGGGGTTCGATAGTAGTTACATCCACATGGAAATGTCAAACCACAGTCTCGTAGGCCAACGATGAAGAACAAAAATAAATAAGGTATTAAAACACAAAAAATGCGAAAAAAATCATTTCCAATGTTTTCATGGAAAAAAATATAGATTGGGTATATCTGAAGTTATAAATATAGCACAATGAGAATAATTAATTGAATAAAAAATTTAAATCCGATACACAGGCTCATGAAAATGATTATTCAAATGTAGATCAAAGAAAGGTTCTGATCATGCCCAATATTTTAATAATATGGGTGGAAAATAAAAATGATGAATCCTACCTTCATTTGGATCAATTTTTAGTGAATAACACAATCTTCGATGAAAGGGATGACACATTGCATTCGCTGAACCTCAATTCACCTGGATCAAGAAGTTGGTCGTCGTCCTATATTGATTTTCTATTGAAGAATGGTGAAATCCTCCTCTCAACAGTCCCAAGGTTATAAGGATAACCCTATATATTCTCCATAACATTTTATAAATATAAGGAATATTTTTTTAGGTCATTTAATGAATGAATTTAATTAATTAATTAATTAATTCACTTAACGCATCAACCAATGACTTCTTTATCCAAATATCTAACACCGAATAACATTAGGTCATGAATGGGGTAAATATCATACTATAGATTCAGCCATGGTATCATATTTATGATTTGAAACATATTATAGTGGATATTACATCATTTTTCAAAAACTATATACACATGATATAAAATATATTAATATATTTATAAACATAATTTTGGTTATACTGGGCCTTATAATTGTGCATTGTCTCAATGCTTGGCTACAAAAATAATCCTTAATATATTTAAAAGTCTTAAACAAAAAATAGGGTCTCTAAAATGTGGTCATTATTTTTTATGATTCTCATAGTTATTCAATTTTAATGATCACAACCACTCTTAAAAGTGTTCAATATTTTCATGTAAGTGATGTGATCTATCTTAATTAAATATTTATATAACCCTTTTATAGATGCTTGAACATATATTAAGGGAATTTTTGAATCCTAAAAAAAACTATAGAAGATCCATGGAGGCTTGTTGAAGGATATGGATATGTCGCTTCATGAAGTAAGAGGCTATAGGCAGCAATGACCAACCAGTGCAGTGCCACTAGCCACATAGTGGCATTCCCAACAACTTCCTTAGCTATAAGGAACCCATCGACTACCTAGGGGAGGAGAAATAGATATCCAATGTAGAAGGATAGTTCCCATATACTCTCCAAGAGACCACAGATTATCCAGTGTAGGTGTTTTAGCTAAAAAGTGGTAGAATTCAGTGGGTATCAAGTTCCAGTAACTGCTATGCTACCCAATGGGGGATACTGGGAACCCAGGGGTGTCGGGTTAGATGATTCAAGACTAATTTTTAATGTGTTAAAAATACATTTATCATTGAATTATTCTACTTAAATACCACCCAAGGATTCTAGAAAATTACCAAAGGTATTAGAGTCTATAAATAGAGTCCTTGAGTAGCCTTATCAATCTATATCAACTCACTATCTCACAAAATATCAAAACACCAAAGTGATCAATCACTCAATTTATCTCAAAGATATCTCTTTTTAATTATCCCTTATCCTTTTAGTGTGTGTTACAAAATTGTAATATTCTCTCATTATCTTATAATATTATAATTCTATCCTTGCATTCTTCATATTATTTTGGATAATCAAGACTAAACTAAAAAGTGGCTACTTCCCAGATATACCCTCTTTCTTCCACTTTTGTTATACATTTTCTATTACTACCATTAATGTGATCAGCCTTGGGTTTCTTACCATTACATTAATAGGAAAAGGGATTATTCTTATTGAGTTTTCTTTATTTATAGTTAAAGGCATAATGTTTTTTATAATTCGGGTTTCTTGATACAACTTTAAAATTATGGGATGGTTTTGCTATATTGGAAATCAGTAAATTCAACGGAATAATACATTAAATCCTTAATAGATTGAGGTGGTAGCTGTAGGGTATCTTATAAAGTTATTTCCAAACATCATTACCAAATATACTGTCTCATGTACTTTAAAAAATTTCATTTATTTATATGTATATTTTTTTTATTAGATTTGTTTAATTCATCAATTAATCACTCTATTGTTTTTTGACTTGATTCACTTAATCATTTTTATATTATAATTGCTTAATTATTTTTTTATTTGAATCTATTAATCATTTTAGATTACTCTTTCTTTTATTATTTACTTTTTTATTTTATTACTGTGATTTCAATATTGATTCTTTTATTTATTTTTAAAATATTTTATAAAGAATATTTTAAACTTGGATTGTTTTTATTTTATTTTTTAAAGGTAATCCCACTATTCCATTTTTCCTATCACCTACCTACATTTCAATCCATGACTAGGTGGTCATTATTTCTTATTACCACATGTGTCGCATATCCAGTATGATGATACCACAAAAATAAACATAGAATCCCTTATAATAATAATCATAAAGAAATATGGCATTAAATCCCATAAAAATTAATTTAATAGAATTAAGGGAATATTTTCCTATTTACCTAACTAATATCACATTATGGTATAACCACAATATTTAACATTATAATATAAAAATTATCTTAAATATTGGAATATCATCGAACTCACATTTAAATACCTGTTAGGTTGGGTTCCACATTCTTAACCCATAATTATAATCATAGTCTACAAATAACCTAATTGGTTTAAACATATTTTAGGGTGAGATAACACTCACCCCATAACCTATCCAAATAAGTTCAAAATAGAATTTTAGAAACCCAAAAGTACCTCAAGAGTAAAAAACCAGTATATCCTATCCAAAGAATGCACATTCATTATTTCAAAATAGAATAAGGGGAACCTAATCATGGTCTTATTTTATAATATCCCCTCTATAGTTCACTAAATATAGTAGTTTTACTGGGTCATTACATGACCTTTGAAACGCATCCCCATATATCATAGGCTGCAGACTAGTAACAAGGGTCTAAGATATGACAGTGGGGAGAATATACCTTCATATCAAAGTAGTAATAACAGAATAAATAACCAAATATAATCCTCAATGATAAATAAAAAATAGAGTACATAGAAGAAATAAATAAACAAAATCCATCAACAATAAATAATGAAATTCATCATAAAGTCATACCACAAACCAACCACCCACCATACTAATAACAAGTAAAAATAAAATAAATAACCAAAATAATATAAGATACTGCTACACACTAGAGTCTCATTTTATCCTAATCTCTAGTCCCATCTGAGAAAACTTGATCGATCAATCCAATCTCAGGCCTCTTCCCAACTTGAACTTATGAAAATTGATTGCTTCTTGGGTACCCAAGTGCAATAGTCATCTGAATAGGGAGTGAGTACATAAATTAGAAGGGATATACCAATGTGGTGCTATTTATGTCCAGAAAATTCAATGACATGTATAGGTGATACAATATGTAGAAAATATATACACTTTTAGTTACATAAATAAACACAACCATCAATCCTCAGAGTCTAACATGACATAAGAGATCAATCATACCTACTTTTACTAATGACAGATGTCACAACCCATAATACCATATTAATGTATATAATATATAGGAACTCTAGATCCAAGGACTCAATCCAAGGTCCCCTAATAGTACAATAAAAATAATGGTCACAGCAAATCCTTGGAATCACATCTAGATCCCCCAACATTATATATATAATAATAATAATGGTAAAACAATATCCTTGAAATCACATCAAGTTCCCCAAGAGTTTATATATAATGATAACAATGGGAACACTAGATACTTGGAATCACATCAATCCCCCAATAGTATATATATAATAAAAATAACGGGCATAATAGATCCTTAAAATCACATCAAGGCCCTAATAATATATATATAATAATAATAATAACGGGTACATCAGATACTTGAAATCTCATCAGGGACCCCCAAATATATATATAATAGTAATTATAGGCACACTATATCCCTGTAATCACATCAAGGTCCCCAAAAAGTATATAATCATAAGAAAATTTAATCAATATTCCACTTCATTAACCATTAAATGAATATAATTCTTTAATAAACCATTTAATCAATATCATGCATCAATAAACCATTTGATAAATATATTTTATCAATAATCCATTTGATAATATATTTAATTAAGAAATCAATATTCTAATCATGTTTCACATATGAGGATATGTTTTAATCATCCATTGAAAATCAATTAATAGTTAACTAAAACTTTTCCTAAGGAAACTCCAATAAAAAAGGGTAAAATTAAAATCACCAAGAAACCTTTAGGTCCATTGTATTCATTATTTTTAGGCTTGTTTCATCTACTTAGATAGCTCTAAGGAACATCAAATTTCCAAAGTCCAACTAGGTAAAATTACCCCAATTCATAACCCATCCACACTGAAGGGGTCTATAGGAACCTACCATGTACACTATTTTCATATAATTATTTACTTATTTCTTCACATGGGTTCACAGATCACAAGGTACATAGTTTCAACTCTGCTCATGGCCATCAGTGTTTGGAATATACATCCATTGAACAAGGGTCCGCTATGTCCCTTGATATTTTTTCATTCCATAGTATTGGAATTATCTTTAATTTAGGAAAAACTAATTCTTAGTAAAATAATTTATTAATTCAAGGGTTAATTTTATATAGTGGTGAAACAATATATCACACTTTATAAAAAAGGTGTAAATAATAGCATAAACCATAGGGAAAATCTTAGTGACTGTCTACTTCAAACAAAAATAATTTCTAAAAATTTCACAGAACCCACAAGCAATGATAAAGTGTCCTCTATAGAATCTAGATAAGATCTTAAACTAAGGAATCTATATCATGAATTCTTAATTCAACCATCCATTAGATCAAACAAATATTATAGGAAAACCAACCACAACAATTCCTAATGAATAGAATAATGACCAATGAATAACCAGAATCTATCTCCCAACAAATGATCATTTAGAAAGATCAAACAAGGATATGGATGATAAAAATGAGATCACCCTCAATAGAAACTTAAATGTAAGAATGGTCAACCAAATATCACCCTAGAATCAGTTAGAATGATAAAACTAGAAATTTAATGAGTATGAGTGGCTTGATATAGGGAAATATGAGTAAAAAATAATTAATAACCATCAATTAATTATTTAACATGCCCTCATCAAGATTCATAACTTCTATTTAAAGATCAACGGTCAAATATGATATTTCAAATTTTGAAATAGGTGAAATCACAATGTAGATGTTTCCACCATGCCTATGGTGGCTTGGATTATTCAACACCCAGTAGCTTGAAACAATGATTGATTAAATCTTAGTTCAAAATTCTTATCCAGTTTTGATCCACCACACCTTCCACCCTGGTGTGGTCAGGCCATTCTGTTCATGATCTATAGGGAGACTCCCAATAAACTACACTTGAGACCACTCCCAACTATTTGGTGTAGTGATCTCCCCATTTCAAAAATGTAGAATCCATGTGAATCATATCATCTACTATAACATGGTGCACCTAAAAATTCCCAAATTTCTTTGAATATAATTCCGTACTCCAATTATCAAAATGACCATTTTAATAGATCATAAATTAAAATTACTTCTAAATTTTATCAACTTATCCCAAAACGGGGTGTCACAATCTCTACATAATAACACTTCTCATACCGAATAAGTCTCATTGGTCATACAACCATAAGTAATAACCATTCAAGGTCATTAATTTAATTACATTAAGACACAACCCATCTCTGAATTCCTAAAACACTCCCATTTTACTATTCCAAAATTTTGGTGTTTAATCACTAAAACCTGATCCACAGCTCTTTACTATCACTGAATCACTTAGTAGAAATCACTTGTTCTTATCAATTTCATGATACCATGATTCCTTCCATCAAATTATCTCTATACAGTTGGAACTACCCACTATAAGATTTTTTCCATATGCCCAATTACAATCCATTATATCCCTCACCATAAAAACTAACCAATATACACATTTTCATAGTACAATGACACACTCAGTGTAGTCTCTATATCCCCACACTCATTCTCAGAAAGAAACACTGATCAAAAGGTTGGTATTACTCCTCATCTTGATTCCAACCAAATTGAAAGAGCATCCACTTTTAAATTGAAAGGTTCAAAATATGGGATTTCCCTTGGAAAACCTCGATCTAACCACATAACACATTATTATTATCTAATTTGAAGCAAAAAATATGGTTTCTAACTCCCTATGTCTAATTATATGAATAAGAGTAAGACAAAACTCCTCTGGTTGACCTCTCTAAAAATGCCCAGTTTCAACTACTAATGTATAATCACCCCACATGATCATCATGTCATGAATCTTGGGAAATCCTAAGGTTATTAAATTATAACACTAAATTTTGAACCAAACATCTAGTGAAACTCCATATTGTATTTTCCCACATCCTGACAGATTCCATTCTCTCATACCAATTATTATCACACTATTAAACTAATGCATGATCATATCACTTAAATTTATCATGATCCTGATGCTGATTCTGAAAATCCATCCATCACACATTTGAATTTAACATATTGTATTTACACAAAACCAGATTAGTTAGGTTCACCTTCCCACCGGTATCCAAAGGTTATATCTGCAATCCATTAACTGGCCACATAATGTCAACAACCCTTCCGACACAAGGTTCATTCTCCTATGATCAATATAACACTTCCCCTCATGGAATTATATCCATCATTATTCCATTGAACCAAAATATCAATCAACACAACCCATGATCCTTATGTTACCAAAAATAAGGACTAAACATTGTTATACCGCCCATACTTGGCCACCAACACAAAACATTAGTTGCTACAAGTTTCTAGGTTAGAGAAAGTCATCATTGGAATTAGATAAAACTTTTACTACTATGAGGGTCACACCCTTAATGAACAAATGTTTAACTCCCCACTATTGGGGTTAAATTATACTACTATTTGAACAAAGAAACCTACTCAGGTTCAATTGATAAAAGTTTTTCACTCCTCCGAATCCATGATTTTTCACTATTAGCTCCTGACGCCACATCATCAAAATCATCAAAATCATTATAGAGATGAATCTAATCTTATAATAAAATCCCTAATTCATTTCTAGAGACAACCCTTATTTCATGGAACTTTTCATTTTCATAAAAAATCCCTCTTGTCAATTATACACCCAAGCATCTCACTATTTCCATAAGTCATCGGCCAATATGTGTCCACTAACTGATTTAAAACTCAACCAGAACAAGTATAAACATCACACTTCATCCCAATCTAATACAAATCTAATAATTATTCCCTATGTATTTTCAATATTATCATGTTCCAAGAACCGAGGGAGCTCCTAAAAACTGGTCATTTCCCTTATTCCATGTTTAGTACTCAACCACCCATCAACCAGGGAACCGTTTAATAAATTATAATTACCTACGTATGATTTTACCATGATCCTGAAGGTTTATCCAAATTACATAGGGTAAAATATCCTACAGATCCTACCCTTGAATTCTCTTTTTGATACAAAAAAGTACCAACGATCAAAGTTCTCATCATCCTAAAAAAATTACTAGACATCACATGCGTATTCTATATAATGAGTAGAAATCTATGTGCACTATTATTATCACCTGAATCACCTACCCATGATCCCCACCTATAAGAAACTCACACACCCTCTCTAACCCTTCTCCCTAGTTTCAATTGCATATAATTTTTAAACAATAGTAGGGAAGGATATCCTTATTCCAAATCATAAATACCAACCAACTAAGGTCCTAATATATTATCAAGGCAGTAAAATCTCTCCCTGAACCCCTGTGTCACATATCACATAGGCCATAAATCACATGAAACTACTCTATGTTATCAACTTTAACGTCACACTATAACACATGGTCAAGCTAATCACTCTAGGGCCTCTTGTATCATACATCCAATGGCCCGAAGGCCTTAATTGTTTATTGATTTTGATAATACAACTTTCAAGGGGTGAGGTGGAACCCTTACAAGGCCCTCAGGAGAAAGTATTACATGGCCCGTAGGCCTTAGAGGAATCCATTGCTCGTAGGCTTCAAAAATAACATACAACCCATACTAACTACTTGGAACTACTCCTCCCCAGTATTTTAATCATGAAATCATCTATCCACCTCTGCATGGCTTTTCAGCTAGGCTTTTCCATGCATGTAAAGGCTTGTCCCGATGGCAGGTGTCATACCCTCTGATTCTTGCAATCCGTTTAGCTTCTTCTATGGTGAAATCTCCTTTCTCGTCCTCCTTTTGAAGCATGTTCCTTGTAGGTTGTCTCGTTTTCATCTACACTTAAGGTGGCCCGAAGGCCTTACTGGCCCGAAGGACCAAACAGGGGTATATTACTAGCTACTATAGTGTCAAACAGTGCCTGCTACAGTTCCCACTACAATACATGCTACAGTTCTACACAGTACCTGCTACAGTGCCTGCTACAGTCTGCTACAGTACCTACTATAGTACCCTAGAAATTATCCTCTTCCTGGATTTGATCTCGGGTCTCCTGGATGCACTTAAGGAGTCCTTTCCAACTAGGCTGAGTCTCATGTACACCTCTTGTATCATAGATGTATCTCAAATCACCTTCCATTTCATCATCCTAATCATAGAACTGATTCTCATAGTGTACCCACATAGAGGACTAACCCCTTAAGAATTAAAACCTCATCTATAATTGTCTATAAATAATAGCATTTTACTTGGTGATCAAAATTAATTAACCAGATTCTTATAGTCACATGGGTCAGTTATTTGGAATTCATATATCAAAATTAAATTTATTCCAAGGGATACATCACTAAGGCACATGGTGCATGCACCAACCAATCAAGGGTCTCCATGTATCTATTTGTAAAGTGTATGTATGGTCATTATTGTATGGAAACTCACTATAGAATTCACATGAACTATCATCAAAAGAAATATTAGTGATAAAAATTACAAGAAATATGTCATGTGAGTTTTTCATATTGAATATTATGAAAAAGACTCTTCTTTACAACAGTTCAAGAGTAATAAATATAGTAACTGGACACTTAGAACTATGTAATGAAACAATAAATCCATAATAAATCATAAATTTGAATATCATGTGAATCAAATGAGGTTAAATCAGTCAACTATAACATTGAAAATCAGTAATATCAATTTGAATTCACTGGTAACCTATACTTATTACCAAAAAATGAGTTCATGACACAGTAGTCTATTATCCATCACAAGATATGATGCATTCCTATTCCTCCTATCCACTAACTCCCAAATTTGTAAGATAATAAATTTATTCCTCTTATACCACTTTTTAAAATCCCCACCCCAGATCACTATAATAATTGGTTGATTGGGTCATTAAGTGACCACAATCACACCGCTCCATATACCATAGGTTTCCAACTAGTTGTGAGGGTATAAGATGTGTTAGTGGGGAGAATATAACCTCATATTATAGAAACAATAATAGTATAAATATCCAAATATAATCCCAAATAATAAATAAATAACAGAGTATATAGAAGAAATAAATAAACAAATTCCATCAATAATAAATAATGAAATAAAGCATATATGCATACCATAAATAGATGGCCCACTAGACCCATCACAAGTACAAATAAAATAAAGAACCTAAATACTCTAAGGATTTACTACACCCTTAAGACTCACCTCATCCTCATCTATAGTCCCATTTGAGCTAAAATGTTTGATAAATCAAATACTAGGCCTCTTCCTAACCTGAACATGAAAAGAGTAAATGATGCTTGGGTACTCAAGCAAAATGGTCACCCAAGAAAGGTGTTAGTACATAACTCACTAGATAACCACAAACACTACCCCATAAACATATAGATCTATTGATAAACCAAATATGATAAGTAAAAAACTACAATTTGATAAATAAATATCACCATCAATCCTTAGAGTATAATATGATACTAGAGATCAACCATATTTACTTCAGATAGTACTGAATGTCACTGCCCATAGTACCATAGTCATTTATATAAATATATGGGCACACCATATCAAAGTAATAATTCCAAGGTCCCCTAATATAATAAAAATAATGGGAACACCTCCTTTTAATCACATCAAGGTACCCCAATAGTATATATACAATAGTAATAATGGGCACACCAGATCCATGGAATCACATCAAGGTCCCCCAATAATTTATATATATAATAATTATTATGGGTACACCAGATGCTTGGAATCACATAAATTTACCCTAATAGTATATATATAATAATAATAATGGGAATAAAAGATCCTTAGAATAATATCAATCCCCCCTAATAAAATATATATAATAATATAATGGGCACACCAAAACCTTGGAATCACATCAAGGTCCCCCACCAATTTATATTTAATAATAATAATAGGCACACTATATCCTTGGAATAACATCAATGTCCCCCAAAAGTAGATAATAATAATAATAATTATTATTATTATATTTATTATTATTATTATAATAATGGGAATAAAAGATCCTTGGAATCACATCAAGGTCCCCAAAAATATATAATTATAAAACCATTTAATTAATATGTCACATCAAAAACCATTTAGTAATGACATTTAATTAATGAACCATTTAATAAATATATTGCATCATCAAAACATGTAATCAATATCTTAAATAAATAAACTATGTGATCAATATATTGTATCAATAAATTATTTAATCAATATCTTTAATTAAGAATTAGACATTTAACTCATGTCTCAGATCTTAGGTTTTGTTCTAATCATCCTTGATAAATCAATTAATCATTAACACTTTTCTATGGGAAACCCACATCACTCAAGGGTAAATGGAAAAATAATAGGGAAAATATTCGAGTCCACTATGTTCATTAATTTTAGGCTCATGTCATTTATCTTGAAGGATCTAAGGTTTCTTAAAATTACATAAGGACAGTCGGGTATACTTACCCCAATTCCTTTCTCATCCAAATTCAAGGTTACTATATTCACCTACCAGGTCCACTATATTCACATAATTATTTACTTAGTTCTTCCCATTGGTTAACATATCATAAGGTACAAGGTTTCAACTATGCTCTCAACCATCTATGATCATGATATTCAACCACTACACAAGGTTACTCCATGTCCCTTGACACTTTATATATTATAAATTGTGGGAATAATATTTATTTAAGACAAATTCCTTCTTAGTAAAACAATTTATTAATTCAAGGGTTTATCATACACAGTGGTGGAACCATATATAACATGTTATAGAAAGTAAAATATAACTACATAAACCATAGAGAAAATATTAGGGGCCATATACCTTAAACACTTAGAATTTCCAATAATTACATTGAACCCAAAATCCCTGAGAAATTGATTTCTACAGTAGTGATATAAGATCATAAAACAAGGAATATATATAAAAAATTTGAAATTCAACCACCCCTTAGATAAAAAATAAAAGATTAAATCCTATGATAATGGTTTTTGATGTAAGGCACAATGATCTATGAAGAACCAATCCATATATTCTAATGAATGGTCTTCTATAAATATAAAACAAGTACAAGGATAAGAAGAATGAGATCAAAATAGATATAAAATTGAATGAAAGAGGATTTGACCAAAGCTCACCCTATAATCAGCTGCAACAACAACGCTAAAATGGGAAAGAATAAGTGATTTTTGATAGATAAGAAGACAACTGAAAAAATTCCTCAATCATCATACATTAATGATTTCATGTTACCTCATTAATACCATAAACTTCCCCGAAAATAATAGTGTTCAAATTGTCCATTTAAAATTTTAAAAATTCCAGATCCATGAAATGGAGGTATCCTCCAAGACCATAGTGTATTTGATCATTCAATTCCAAGGTTCCCAACACATAGAATGACATTGACATAGTGAGAAATTATTGGCTATTTTTTACCCACCATGATGTGGTGAGGCTATTCTTGATCAGATCTATAAGGAGACTCCCAGTGCGTTGTTCTTGATACTACTACAAACCATTGGAAGTAGTTATCTCTCTATTTCACATGAGAATACTCTAGGTGGAAAATGGATTCCACCATGATGTGGCCTTTCTAGTAGTTCACTTGAAAATTATCAAATAGATTAGAATCTCATTATGAGTCCTGATTCACAAAATGAACCTTCCAATAAATCTAAAATTAAAATTCCATATAAATTTTATCAACTTATTCGGACACAGGGTGTTACATTTTCCTCTTATCCTAACTCAAGGAATCCCCTGATGGGTTAATAATATATATTTTGTATACATTAGTTCAAGAATATAATAATATATAGGAAATTTATAACTTCATGGTGATCATATGGTCCACCCTATCCTTATAAATCTTTATGAAACTCATATGGGTAAAGGGAAAGTAGTTCTCTTTAGTTTTTGGTGAATCTCACATAGAAGGAATGATTATGTATCACATGTCACATGTAACATGCATAAGACATCAAGAATGGCTATGGACCACCTACTTTATTACTATATTATACTTCCTACTGAATGTTCCTAGATTATTTGGATTTAATTAATAGAAATATAAAAACATAGAAAACTAAAAAATTAGGGAATAATCAATAACACACAATAGAACAATTTATGAAATGATGAAAAGTAATTATAGCAGTGCTTTCTTTACATGAGATGACAACATGAGACAACGCTCCGATATGGAATTAATTGAAGTAGTTATACTACTTAGAAGTGACATACAAGAGGGAAGGGATGGTGAAGAATGAATATAATAATAAGTGAGGTGATAGGAGTGTTATTTTTTAAAAAATAAAAATAATTTTCTTAAATTAATAAAATTTTAAAATAAAATAGAAGATATCTACCTGAAAGTTTCTGAGATCTCATTAGGTACTTGAAACCCATCTGGTAACTATCCAAGAGGTACTATCCACTAGGTGTCACTAACAAAACCACCACTAAAAACTAAGATTCCACCAGGTACCAAGTACCATACCATCAGGTACCCATTGGATTCTATCATCATGATTGAATTTTTGGAACCTAGCCTATTTTCTAGATAAAATACCATAATCTCCCACTAACACATATAATTCTTAATAACAATTAAACTATATGGTTTTGGTTTACAATTAGATTAAAAATAAACCTCAAACCATGTAGGGTTTTATAAAAAACTTCTTATTTTATCAAGGCTCTACTTTAGAGATTGATTACTAATATTTCCACCCATCCTTAGTCATATTTGATCTCTTGGAAACATGGGTTGAAACATGAAACTATCATGGGTATTTTTTTATTATCAAGATTCATATTCAATTATTTCTATAGGAAATAAAATATCAAATTTCATCCGAAAAATTATATATATTTCATTTTTATTTACATTTATTTATTTATAAAATATTACATCATGATATAACAGATGGTATTAAATTCATAGTATTTAAGTGTTATTTAACTAAAATAATGTTTTTAAATTATTTTAAATTTATTTTAATTATAAATTAATTTTTTTCGATATTTGAAAAAACAATTTATTTTTGTGATTATATTATACAAAATAGTGAAGAAATAATCTTCTATTGTATTATATAAAATATAATGACAATAAAACTTGTGATCTTGAAATAATATTTGTTAAATTTTTTATTATGTAAGATGAATATGAAAACATTTTTATAAAAGGCTATTTTTAGTTAAAAACTCATGAAGTAATGATATTTATAATATTATATAAAATGATGGGTGGAGCGTATAGGAATTATATTTTCTATATATAATTTTTTCCATAACATTGGGTCCTATAACTTTAGACTAATGAAAAGTTAGAGAACTAAATTTGTAATATAGTAAAATAATTTCATGTGGTAAAGTTACTATGAAACAATTTTTGAATTGAGAATTATAAACTCACAAAATTGAAAATTTCACATTGATTTCATATAATATAAATATCATAAATAACTTTTTTCATAGATCAACTCATATGGATATAAATTATAAGATATTGAACATGTCAAAATTTTTACCAAAAGTTTCTCAGATTCATACAATTACCTCATCATCTAAATTTCCAATAATAAAAATTTAAACATTATACATTTCAAGTGGTATCTTCAATCATTTCAAATAAAATTTTTAATTAATAAAGTATAAAATGTAACTTTCTATAACTATGGAAAAATTGATTATGATAATAATTGGTGTCAGCATATGAAGAGTAGAAAAAATAAAAATAAAGAAATTTGGATGGGAAATTTATATTAAGGGGACATGATATTTATAAAAGAAAAAAATATTTGTAGATATAATATATAATCTTATTAAAAAATTAAAAATGTAATCATGAGCTATATTTTACATTTCCACTTGATGGTAAATATTTAGTTAATATTCATAATTTACCGATGTTCTTGTTTGTATAGTAAATGATCATAACTTTTAGATTTCTAGACTCATTACCATAAAATTTAAGATTAAAGGTGGTGTATTGATAATAATCTAAGTAATATTTCATGTAAAGGTTATATAGAGGAATTTATCATCCATGAAAAAATTAATAGACATTGGATACAAAACATATATAGAGAGAGTTAACATTAAAATTTAAAAATGTGATATTTTTTGGATTTAGTGTCTTAGAACATTATGTTCTTTGAAATGCATGTATATTAAAAGAAGTGGATATTAATATCTTATTACAAATCATTCATAGTTCTAGGTGACATTAATGTTTCAATTTCCCAGAGTATATGTCATATTGAAAAGGGAATAACAACTCCCTACTATGATGAAAACCTTGAAATGATATAGATATATTCTAAAATATTATTCTATGATTGGATGAAATTCTATGATGGGGTATATAGTATGTTTACTATCAGGAATGAGTACTCGTAAACAAATGATACTTCATATCATGAAGTTCTCACTTGGTAATCCCTATTAAAATAGATTATTAAAACATAAATATCTCTAGGAAATTCATATTTTATGTGTCATTAGATTTTCCTGTCTATGAGTGTGTGTAATGATCCATAGTCTTTCAGTTTATTATTAATGTATGCCTTTGATGTATTGACATAAAACATGATGATATAATTCATGGTGAACTTGGGTATGTTGGGTACATCATGAATGATATGTTATTAATAGATAAGTCGTAGGAAGATTTGTCCCTTATTTATAGAAGTTGATATATCACCCCTTTTACTGAAATGGAATCGTCACATTAAATTTCATGGTTATGGTGAACCACCAAGTTTATTTTGGGTAGTAAAAGAAATATGTATCATGTATATAGGTTGATGAACTAGTGTGAAACCTTCTTCATGAGATATTAAGACAAAGAGATTATATCACATTGTGAGATTTTGTATTTGATTTTATGATTACAATATATCTTCTTCCTCTTTGGGTGCATTGACCAGTTGTTGGATGATAATCTTAGACTTTAGGTAGACCTGCCTAATTAGCTTGAGGAAGAGGCCTAGAGGATCACACACAATGTTTCCTTTAATATCAGATAAATATTATTTATATTTAATGATTTGAATAAATATTATTCTATAAACTTAGAATTAATATTTATTTAAGATCTATTAAATGATTACAAATATTAAATAAATGTTTATTCTCTAGATAATTGTTTAATTATTTGAATATATAATATTTATATATCTTTTTTTATTTATTCCATAATATATTATTATTTAGTTAATAAATTAATAATTTATTTGTTTATAAGAATGTTAAATAAATATTTATTCACCGGTCTGTGAATATAATATTAATCACTTTATTTATTGAATAAATATGTAATAACAATATTTATTATGGTATTTGATAAATATTTAGGAGGAAAAGAAGACCATGATTAAGACTTGTGATAAATATTAATTTACAATACCATAAAATAATATTAATTATTTTAACATTTTGCGCACACCATTGAATAAAATTATATTATTATATTATTACATAGCATGGATTTTCTCTAGATTTAATATTTTACTAAAGAGACCTTATGAAATTAATTAAATATTAAACCCTAAACCTAGGTATATTAATAGACTATTATAACATTCTTGAGAAGGATAATCATTATGAACAATCTATTCCTCTATAAATCTCTCTCCTCCTCTCATCATATCAAGAATAAGAAGAAAAAGATAGATCCTATCAAGCTCTAAGAAGAGTGAAGCTATCAAAGGTGAATAATTCAAGATGATCAATCCACCATGCTAGAACATTGTGATAAATTATTATTTTTCATAGATAAAAGGTGAACATGTGGATCACCATTATAGGGGATCTACTTTGAGTCCACACAACACAACATTGAGATAATTACTTGGTTTAAATGATCAATATACTCAATGAATAAAGATCTAAAGATTAAGGTAAAAATTCTTCATGTGCTTAAACTAATTAAAATATTTACTTGAAAATATACTCTCCTTTTTTCTAGGTTTTATTTTTTAATATTCTTTGATAAAATTTCCATTGTTTATGACATTAACATCTTATACATTCTGAATGATATGTCAAATCCAACAAAATCTGAGTTTTCCATTGGCCAAACAAGCACTTACACTATGCCCGGAACCAACAAGTGGTATCATAGAGGTCACATTCAAGTTTATTTATTTTATCTTTTATCATCAATTATGTAAAATCTAAATTTATTTTAACGTTTTATTTTTTATTTATCCGATCATAGAAATATCTTCTTCCTCCTATTCATTTCTCACCTACAAAACCAAAATCATTTAATAATTAATGAAGATCGTATCTAAAAAAGTTATTCAATCATTCTAAGAATTATTTCTAGATACCATAGTTTTACATGGCATGTACACTTTTGTCACATGTCATTTATATTTTTTATTCCACCAAGAAACCCACATGGACTCCGGGCCATTGTGTAGTGAATACATGTCATGTGCATTAAATGCATCATCTATTTATCATATAATGTGGTATAAAGTTTTTATATACAACATGCCATGCATATTCCTACATGCCTTGTAGTCTAAATTTTTTCATGTTGGAAAACATGGGGTCAAGACACATCATGTAATTAATACACCTTGTGTATTTAATACACGATGTGTACAAGATTGCAATCATGAAATTTGATATACATTCTATGTACCTTACTATATGTAGCATTCCTTATAAATTGTCTCAAGAAATACGCCCTAGGTCCCTATGAATTCACTACCAACCTCTAATGAAGCAAATTACACACCATGTGGATGGCGTTCACATGTTGTATACTATAACTATTTACATAGAAATATTAAATTAGTTTAATTACTCCACTAAATCCCATCAACCTGAGTTCCGTGAGTCATTAAATTAACTATACACATTGCTCAGTAGGTTTTATATTATATGATTAATTAATTTTATATAATATTTTAAACTACTAGTCATATACAATATTTTCAAACTAAAGACTCAACATACATTAAATTGTACATGAAATGCAATTTTTAGGTTTTCTGTGTGTTATTAATTTGAATGCACACACTATGAGATTATGAAACACATCATGTATGCAATGTGTCATGTGAGTGTATTGTATATAATAAGGATCATGTTGAGTATTTCGAACATTTACTCACCAATTTTCTTCTAATTACAATGATGTGTACTATTTTACTTAATTTTTGAATATATTAAAATAATATATTTTATTTAAAATAATAATGGATGAGAATCCCCAGGATAATTGGATAGAATAAGATAAAATGAATTAATTGATTAATAAGATAATTAATTGGATTAATTTTTGTTTGTTTTATCTTATTGAAGAACTCATTGAAATGAATTCTAGCTAGTTGTTTTAAATGAATTGTAATTTCCTATGAATGAATGATCATGAGGCTTGACAAGACTTATGTATGTGTTAGTTTCATTTAATTAAATTATTTTGTGATTTTGAAAGTATTTATTATTAAAATAAATTTGACTTGTCTGTCCAATGTTGTTTTTTGTAATTTCCCTCAACCAATCCTTTAGAACCCGTCAATTTCTTATGTTTTATAATACATATTTAATAAAAGGAGTATCTTAAGGTGCATAGAGTTGGTTCAGGATGGGACCATGGAAAAGGTGGGTTGAGAGGAACCTGATACAAAACCAACCCAGGTGATACATAGGTGGATAGGTGGAATTATATAACTCATGTGAAGACATGCACACTGATTTTTCCTTTAGGGTCATAGGTTGATTTATTTTCCACTCAATAAATCAACTGTTAAATAAGATCATGATCACTTTATTTATTTATTTATTTTATTTATGTTTATTCATTATTTATTTAATGGATGCAAGGCTGCGATCACATAAATAATTGATATAATATACAATTATGGAATTAAAATAAAAGGATTATGTGTAATTATTTTATAGGTACATAGTTAATCACTTTAGTAAATTTCACTTAATATTAATAGGACATGTAAAAATAATAATAAAATCTATACATAATAAAAAAAATCCCCAAGTAATATTAAGTCATTATGCCTTCTATAATCTAAATTAAGAAAAACCATAGTTAAAGTGTTGGTTTATGTCATAGTCAAGGAAAATTTTAATTATTAAGGAGACTTAACAAAGATTATGGGTCAACTTAATAGAACTTTTATTGAATTTAATTTCCATAGTATGTTCAATATAAATTTGGAGGCTAGCATTGAAGAAATATGATTGAGAATTTTCGGATTAGGGAAACTACTCAACCGAAAAAAGAATTTCCAAGACCATAATTGTTAAGACCACCTATTTGAACACCTTTTTAATATTTTCATGGTTTTAGTTTAGATTATAAGGATGAAAATATGGATCTTTACCACTATAATTTTTAATCAGATGATATATTAAGAGTTCAATAGTGAGGGTTTTTGAGTGTTGATAAAATACTGGAAGACTTAATAAAAATAAAATTATTATTATGTCTCACATAAAGTAAAATCAATATATATAATAGTAATATAATATTTTATTGTATAATAATCACAAGTTCATAAATTAACCTATCTCTATGATCAATTATATAGAATGACTATCTTCTTAATATCAGTGACTTCTAGAGATGGTTCAAAGACCTATGAGTTGTGTTGTATCATGGACAGAAAAATTATGTGCTAGAATCTCTAATACACATTTAGAAAGTTAAGGAGGTGAGTGATTAGGATTCCATTATCTATGAAAAACACTTGAATGATGTGGTATATTTTTAGTGTTTAATGTTTACATACATGTCTAGGGAGACCAGGAAGTCAAATTTAAACATGGATGCCTATAGCATGCTCCATCATCTCTATAAACATAATTAAGAGAGAAAAAGATATGAATGATTTGAGATATAAAAGGTGTTATTCATGAGAAATATTGGATTTGGTACACCAATGGGTCATCATGTAGTCATAATTATTGGATACATTGAGTGCCTATAGGTTTTAGGATTTATATTACTTGAAGAACTACGGACTGATCAAATTCTTTTATCACTCTCTCAGAGATTATCATGTTTTTTTGTGAATTTAAATATGAAAAACATAGATAATTATTTCCTAGATCTTATCACTATACTTATCTAAGTTGACAAGGATATGATTCATGAAAATACTATTTCCCTTATGGTGAATAAAAGAAAATTCATAGTGAATATCTCAATGGATAACTCAAAGTATAAATCTTATTCACAACACCCTTCTAAAAAGAGGACTATCAAGGGTCAAGAAAATAAATAAGATGTTGTGTGTTTCTCTTGTGTAAAGAAGGGCCACTGGAAGAAAAACTATACCCAAATAAAGAATAAATGGAAAGATTTAGGTGTGTTCATTTTTGAGTTTAATATATCTATATTTGAAAGTTTGGCATTGGATACAGTATGTGGTGCTCACATATGTATTAAAATATTGGAACCATGTATATTCCAGAGAATTTCCCATGGTGAGGTAGATCTAAGATCAGCCAATAGAGCCAAAAATGCTATTATATCCATTGGTAAATTCCACCCCACATTGAATACTAGAATTATCTCAGTTCTAAAATATTTTTATTATATGTATTAAGTTACCAAAGACATTATTTATATGTCCAAAATTAATATAGATGGATTTATTTTCGTTTTTTTTATAAGTGTTTCTTATTCTATAAAGAAATAATTTTCTATGATAATGAATATTTAAATAATAGTATTTATGTGTTTAATTACACAAACCAATTAACAGAAATCAATAATGAATAAAATTCACATGAATCATACCACACAAAACTATAACATCACCAGCTAGGTCATATAAATAAAAAGTGTTTGACCATATTGCACTAAGATAGATATTTGGATTTATTTGAACTAAAACAAATTGGTATATTTCATACATGTTTATAAGAAAAAATGACCAAATCTACATTTATTGAAAAATGTGAACGATCCCCTAATATTCTTATGTTGTTTTATATTAATCTGTGTTGAAAATTTCTAGTTAAAGATAGGGGTGGGTACCCATACATCAAAAAAATTACTAAAGATTTTAATAGATATGGATATGTCTATGTAATGAGGTATAAGTAATATTCCTTTAATATATTGAAGTAACATAATAATGAATTTGAGAACCAACATGGAAAAAATATTAAGAATATACTTTCAGACTATAACAGATAATATCTTAATCAAGACATCATTGATTATTTATGGGAGTTTGTAATTTTATCCCAACTCACTCCTTATAAAACACAATGGAATGGGGTAATCGAAAGGCTAAACCACACCCTATTGGACATGGTAATATCAATGATGAGTCATGTAAGTCTTATATTATCCTTTTTGGGATATTCATTATAGACAGTAGTATACATACTAAATTAGGTTCTAACTAAAGCAACAACCAATATTCCATATCAGATTTGGTATGGAAATAAAACCACATTGTGGCATATATGAGTGTGGGATTGTGAAGTATATGTTAAGGATATTTTTAGATACAAACATGTACTCCAAGAAACTATATGTATTTTTATATGGTATCTTAAGTAAACTAAATGATATTACCTATATTATCCATTAGATAATAATGTTATTATTAATAGAAATCTCACCTTTCTTGAAATGGATTACAAATCCAAAGGAGATAGTGGGAGAAATAAATAATTCGATGAAGTATAGGATCAAGATACCTAATATTTGTAATAATAATTAATTCTACATAGAACCTTGGAAGAGGAAGAAAAATTATTTCAAAGGAGTATAATAGAGGTTATAAAACTAGAACAATATGTGTTTCTATTAAATAAGGACTGTGAATCATTATTAATTGATAATAATGATCTTATAGCCTATGAGGAAGAAGTATGTGGTACAAAAACCATCAAATGGAAAGAATTTATGAATTCTAAAATTCATACCATGTACTAGAACCAAGTTTTGGATTTAGTAAATTCTCCTATGGAGGTAAAGATTATTGGTTTGAAATGGTTATTTAAGAAGAAACTAGACATAGATATACAAGTCAGTACCTATAAGGCATTAATTATTATAAAAGGGTTAAAATAGAATCAAGTAATAAAATATAAAGAAACATTTACACAAGTTTTCATATTAAAATCAATCAAAATCATAAATTCTATAGCATTTTACCATGACTATGAGGTTTGGCATATGGATTCCAAAACAACTTTCCTTAATGGGAACCTTCAGGAAGATGTCTATAAGACATATCCTAAAGGGTTTGTGATTCCAAAGGATTCAAAAAATTAATTCAAGTTGTAGATAACCATTTATGTATTCAAACTATCATCCAGGTCAAGGAAAATTTTGTTTCATGATTCCATAACTTAATTTGATTTCATAAAGAATGAATATGATCCTTGTGTCTATAAGTTGTTTAGTGTGAGTGTGTTCATTTTCTTTATATTTTATGTTTATGATATAATACTAAATAGAAATGAAATAATGATCATATAGTTTGTTAAATCATAGTTAAATACATACATCTATGTGAAGGACTTAGGTGAAGTAGTAGATATTCTTGGCATCAAGATCCATCAAGATAGATCTAAGGGGATGATTGGACTAAGTCAAACCACAATCATTGACAAGATACTGAAAATATTTAGAATGAAATAATCCAAGAGAGTATTGTTTCTAGTGTCCCATTGAATTCACATTTCAAGGAAAATGTATCCTTAGACACATGAGGAAATATATAGGATGTAAAGGAATCCATACACATTAGTAATTGGATTATTCCTGTATGATATACTATATACAATCCAAGATGTATCCTATACCATAATCACAATAGGAAGATATCAATAGGACCTTAGTGACCACCATTATATGGAATTCAAGAATATCATTAGGTATCTAAGATATAAAAATGATATGATCCTAGTATATGGAGGAGATGAGGAACTATTCATCAAGGGATATTTAAATATTATTTTCTAAAAAGATCACAATAATATAAAATCACAATAATGGTACATAATTTCTCTCAGTGGAGGTACCGGGATCTATAAAAGCTCAAGGAAAGTCATTTTTATTGATTCTATAATAGATTATAAGTATATTTTAGATTTTGAGGTATGCAAAGAAGAATTTTGGATACAAACTTTTTCTAGGATATTAACATGGTACATAGAAATAATAACCCTATCACAATATATTGTGATAATACTATAGCGGTGGATCTTGCAAAGGATCCATGGTTACGTCAGTGGATGAAGCATATACTTCATAAATATCATCTCTTGGGGGATTGTTTAAAGAGAGGTGATTTTATAGTGAGTAGAGTCTATATGGAAGACAACATTGTGGAACCAATGGATAAAACCCTAAATTAGAATAAATATGATAATCATGTAAGAGTTAGTATACTAAAATTTGTTAGAAGTTTACTCTAGTCCAAGTGGTAATCTGTTGTAGTTGTGTCCTAGAACTAACTGTGTATAATTTGGATTTAATTTATATTCATTAAAGTTAATATTAATATCTTATTCTATATAATTCATGGTTCTATATTACATTATAATAATAATGTCCTAGAGTACCTATTTCATTGAAAAGTGAATAGAAGTTCCCCGTTATGATGAGAACCTTGAAATTATATAGTGATATTATTAACACTTGTTCTATATTTGGATAAAATTCTATAATGGGGTGAATAATACATTTAATTTTATGTGTGAGTACTCATAAGAATATGAAACTTCAAATCATGGAGTTTACACTTGGTAATCTCTAAGAAGGTAGATTATAAGAAAAAACACGCCTATAGAAAAGCCATATTTTAGGTGTCATTGGATTTAATTTTCTACGAGTGTGTTTAATGACCCATTGACATTAAGATTATTATTAATTCATTTCATGACATGTGCACATTGATACATTTCTACAAATAATGACAAGACAATGCAAAGAGAAGTTGGGTACATTGGGTGTTTCATGAATATTATGTTATTAATGGATAATTCGATGAAGGATTTGTCCCATATCTATTCATATAAGTTGATATCTCAACCATTTGATTGAAATGGAACCATCACATTAAATTTCATGTCCATGTTGTAATGATGAATTTATTTCATATATTCAAGTAAATAAGGTCCAATAATATAGATTGATAACACAAGAGTGCAACCTACTTGATGAGATATTGTGACAAAGGTATTATATTACACAGTGAGTGTTCACATGTGGTTTTTTCATTATTACATATCTTCTTATATATGGGTGACTTAACCTGTTACTAGATAGTAGTATGGGGATTTAGGTGGGCCCAACTAATGCAATTGAGGAAGAGGCCTAGAGAATCACACACAAACTGTTTCCTTTGACATCAGTTAAATATTATTTGTATTTAAAAATTGGAAAAAATATTATTCTTCAAACCAAGAATTCATATTTATTCTAGATTTATTAAATGAACACAAATATTAAATTAATATTTATTCTAAATTTAATTGTTAATTATGATAATAGATAATATTTATTTATCTCTGGTTATTCATTCCATAATAAATTATTATTTATTTATTAAATTAGTAACTTATTTTTACGAAAATATTTAATAAATATATATTCATTAGTCTGTGTATAGAATATTTATTTATTTATTGAATAAATAAATATTTAATAACAATATTTATTTGAGTATTTATTAATTATCGAGTCAGATGAGAAGTCCAAGATTAGTTCCGATGATAAATATAATTTTTCATGATCATAAAATAATATTCATAGTTTTGAAGTTAGAAGAAACCATAGAATAAAATAATAATAATATTTTATTATATAGAATGGGGTTTCTCAAGATTTACTATTTTATTAAAAGGCCATTTTGAAATTAATTAAATATTAAAACCAAACCCTAGGTCTATAAATATACTAACATCACATTATAGAGAAGGATAACCATAGTTCAAAACATATTCATATCTAGATCTACCTTTTCCATTCATCCTTCTAAGAATAAAAAGAACAGGAGAGATTACATCAAGGCTAAATGGATGTGAAGAGATCAAAGGTTAATTACAAAATATTATCAATCAATTTCACTAGTACTTTAATGATTAATCAACATTGTTCAGAGATCAAATGAGAACATGTAGATCACCACTATAGGGGCTCAAATTTATGCCCTCAAAACACAATGATGCTACACCAATCAGGTTATAATGATCAAAATACCCAATGAATAAAGATCTCAAGATCAATGTAAGTTTTATTTTTATGTTTAAATTAATTAAAAAATTATTATGAAAAGATACTATCTTGGTTTCAATATTTTATTTATGTATATTATTTAAAAAGAAAATTTGTTCATGACATTTATGTCTTGTATATTATGAATGTTCCATCAGATTAAAAAAATCAAGTTGACCATTATCCCAACACACACTTTCACTATGACCATAACAAAAAAAGATTAAGGTTATGAAGTTTTAAAATATATCTTAAAATGAATTAATATTTTTAGAACAATTTTAAACAAATATTTATAGTTAGTTTTAACATCAACCAACTCTATATATGAATTGATGGCCTTACAAAAATAAAAACATGGATAAATGAAAGAATGAGTCTTGAAGATTTTCAACACATATAGGTTTATTAATGATCTTATTTGAGGTATTTATAACCTTTTAAGAAAATAAAATTATGTATGAGAAATATATATATTTTTTTTACATTAATGATAATATGTAAGAAGATAATATAATTGAACCATTTGAATGTTCAAAAAACATTGATCACATATCTTATAGGATTTAATGAACTTTTATATTTCATTTATTATTATTATAAATGGTGTTGGTTATATCTAATCATGAAGAAGGTTTTTTTATTTAAATCAATTTTCCTGAAAACTAACTTGGATTGAAATTGTCTATCAAATGTTTATAGAATAACAATGATGGAAAATATTTAAGTAAGGAATGTGCTGCATTTTTTTAATGAGAATGCCTCAAAAGATTTTGTATGATTGACTTAGTTACTAAAAATTAAATCTTGGAATTTAAAAAAATAATCTTTTTAAATTGAAAAAAGATAAATATTTGAGACTATAACATTGGACAATATTTTTTTGTAAAAATGATAAATATTAATATTGACATGACCAATCAATAACCATATTTTTTGTAGATATGGAGACTCTAATAAAGTTTTAGACTAATAATATATTTAGTTATTTTCATTTACATACTTTTTAAATCTATTAAATGTTTTTTATAATGATTATAATTAAAATAAATTTGTATTAATATATATAAAATATATCTTTATGGGGTTTTTTGATGTTGTAAAGATGTGTCACTTGTAGAATCATATTTCAAAAAAATGTATCATGATTAAAAATATTGTTAATATATAATTCATGACTCAAATAAATGGAAGAAAAAAGTTAAAATAAATATTTAGAAGTAAATATAATTTAGGAAGAAGATAAATTAAATAAATAATTTTTTTTATCGAACTAAATATTGATGGTTAGAATATAGTTAATTAAATACTATAAAATTTGAATCAGGAAAGAAAAAGAAAAATAAATGATATAATGAAACTGATGGAATTATTATATAATGAAACTGAGGGAAGATGAACCATTGATGTTCAATGAAGTGACTTAAAGTACAAAAATTTATTATCAAATATAAATAATTCCATTGAAAATGAAACTGTTTAACATGAACAATATATGGTATTTTGTATCATTACCTCATGTATGAAATGTCATTTGAATTATATTTATGTTAAAAATTAAGTATAATTGTAATAACATAGTTGAGATATATCATATAATACTATATGTTAAGGAATATGACAAAAATATATTTATTTTAATCAAATTTTTTCTATAATGGGATCACATACTATAATTTGATTAGTTTTAATGATCTATGATTATTATATTCTAAATAATAACAATGTAAATATGGAAATGAATTTTTACTTTTGATGATATTGAATAATATAATTACATTTTATAGCCATAATGTTTTTTTGAAAAAATCATAACTAAAATTGGGATTACAAGTTAAAAAAATCACATGGTTTGAGTTAGAAGATATTATAACATGATATTTTATTCAGTTATCATATTCCACTAATAAAATAAATTTTACTTATATATTATTTACCAATTAAAAGGGAAAAGTAATCATGATTTTATTATTATTTTATCAGAGGTAGATGACATGTTGGTCATAAGACATAAAAATTATTCAATAAAGGAGTTGAAAGAATAATTAAATAAGGAATTTTATATGAATAAAGTTGTAAAAAAAATTATACCTATTAACCAAAAATTTAGATTAATTTCTATGATAACATAAATTGTATTTCATATTAAATAATTAATTCATTCCAATAGTCCAAAATAGATTATATTTTTTTTTGCTAATATAATAATATAAGATAAATTTATATAACAAAATTTACATATTAGATCTTATTGATGTATAAAAATTCAAAAAATGACATATATTCACCCCCATCATCCAGAATATTATTATTCTCTATGAATTTTATCATTAATAAATGGAAATATTTTAAATATTAGTAGTGTTTTCTTTATAATCTTGGCAACATATTGAGATATATTCTAGTATATTTCATATGATTGATCATCATACAATAATAAACCCTGGGAAGTGTCATAAATAATCAAATAAAATAATTAATGAATTATATTTCAATATTATAAACATGTTTTCAAGGTTAACCAATAAGAAACTATATTATATATACACCTATAGAGTCTCATTATTATAATGGATATGGTTTTCCCCAAATCATATATATATTATCTTTATAGATCAAACATTACATAATGCATTGGGGTGTATATATTTATCATTTAAAAAATCTCATAAAATGTCTAAAATCTCAAATAAACACTTGAAATTAATTTATATTATCATTTTTCAGATAAAAAATTCATAATATTTGATAAATAATAAAAGAAATATGAACTAGTTTAATTGATAATGAATCTATAATAAAGGAATTATATAAATAAAAATGGGAAAATATTTCAATAGTATGGAGAAAATTGAGTCAATTAAAATTTCTAATTGATTTAGGATATCCTTATAAAATGTTTCTATTTAAATAGTTTGTAAAAATGGTCTTCATGGTGACAATATAAAATAATCCCATGAAGAATAAAATTATTAATTCAAAAATTTAAAAGAAATCTAGTATATGTAAAAAACATAATATGGTATTCTATGTCAATAAATTCAAATACCAATAGTTCCCATTATTCCACATTCTAAGAGTATTCCTTATGGTGATGTTAGTGATTGAACAAGATATATTTAACATCATATTATAAAATTTTATTCTAATTATATCTACAATAACAAATATATGATACATTTAATAATATACATATAATACCCCACATTATAGGGTGTTATTAGAACAAAAAAAGAGTCAAATTTCAATGGAGTGAAATCGAAGTGAGTTTAGAATTTCAGATTTAGATTAAGAGGTATATTTTTTCATATGATCATATGATTTTTAAAGAGAATTTATATATTTGGTTATATGGTTAGAAAATTACAGAGAAGGAATCCTTATGTTTACTTGATAAAAGGATAATGGGTCTTAGTTGCATATAAGAACTCAGTACTCAATGAAATATTGTTGAGTAGATGGATTTATATCGGTAGATTTCTAACACTTTTTTTAACACATAGTGGATTATAGGATTCTAATATATACCTAGTTCTTTCTATCCTAGTTTTTTTAAAAAGTTCTTGATGTTTGATTAATCATTAATCCCTTTTGTTTTTCAATTATATGGGGGGTTAATGAGGTAATTATTTATTATATGTTCCCCCTACTTTTTGCACCTAGTCACTTATTGATTATCCTTTATCAATGGACATATCATATGTTTTAGTTCATTATATAGAGGAAATCACTCCCTTAGCTTCATTATCTACCTTATTATTATTCCTCAATAATTTTTTTTCAAGTTTGTTTTTAATAAAAAATATCATTAAATAATAGAGAAATCTATCAATAGTGATGGTGATTTCATGTTTGGTTTCTATGTATAGTTTAAATTATTGAATGGGATGAATTTTGAATAAATTGTAAAAGGGTTTTTTCATATATTTTAATGAAAAATAAAGTGAGTGTTCTTAAAAAAAATTTGGTTCAATTATCCTTATGTGGTTATACGAATAATATTAACACATGTGTGTTTAAATTATCTCTTGAATTTATTGTTTCCTTTCATGGATTCAGTCATTATCATGTGATACATGATAATATTGGTTGACTAAATATATAAATTTTCTATATTTTATGGGTTTTTAGTTATGGTCGTGATGTGTATAGATTCCCCCTATAACTATATTCTCATTGAGATATTAACAGGTTCCCTTTTAAATTGTTAAATATTATATTACTATTATGGTTTTTATGACTACATGGAGCTGAGTGATTGATTATTTTGAAATATCAAATTCATATCACATGTGGGTTATTATTAGGTCATGTAACAACACTTGAGAGGGTATGAAATACCTTTTAATGACTTTGTGGTTAGTATTGTTTCTTAAAAATGACCCTTTTATAGTCTTCTCTATGTCATAAGATAGGCCTAGTATTGTTATAATGGTAAATGGTCCCAGGTTATTAAGATAAGAACATAGTAGTTTTCATCCTTGGCATGGCCAGATTTTATCTCATGTGATAAGAGGGACTAGGAACATGTATTTAATTATAATAATTAATTAATAAGTGATATTAGATATATAATTGATTTCTAAGGTGACTTCAATGAACAATGAACAATCAAGATTGGGTGGTGATGTCTATGATGACCTCTATGATTTCAATCTAGCATGGATAGTGTTTGATTTATGTTATTTATGAGATGCATGTGATTATAATAATATGACTAATTTTTAAAGGATCCTCAATATAATATATCTTAAATTCAAGTGACTAGAAGAGGTAAAATGATTTATTCAATTTTAAGAAAAAGAGGGAAACACCACTATTGGACAAGATAGTACCTACCTTAGAGGTGGTTTGTTATCCTCTATACCACACTATGGAAAGACCATATGAGATGATGATGGTTTTGGTTCTTGTGAGATTCATTTTGAGGGATCACTTAATATTTTTATTGCTATAAAATAATTGTATGTTTGATAACCCTTATTATGAATCTCGTGATATGGGATAAAAAATTCTCTAGTTAGTTGGTAGTTTAACTTTTTGATATAGTCAGGATAGTGAGATGAGGTTGGTCATGGAATTAGGTAATAAATCTCTATTATTTTTCATTATTTGGAGACATTATTTATTTATTCATTTTTTATCATATGTTTTTACATATTTTTAATTTACTTCTTTTTTCCACAAATTTTTTTCCCTTATTGTTTTTATTATTGTTTAATGATTATATATTGATTTTCTGGACCTATGTGATTACTTATTATAATATATATTATTATGTTCATTATTAATAGTGATATTTTGGGTTTTGTTTATTGCTATTTTATTATATGGATAAGGGGTCATGTTGAAACCCATTCTGTCTATGAAATGTTGTTGGTGACCAATACTCTTGATAGGTATCACTAATGTGTATTTTGATATGTGTTTGTTTCTTCTATTCCATGACTTTAAAAGGGTATGAGTATATTTCACCAGAATTTGTGTGATATATGTTTCTTCTAGGTTGAGTTGTAATGAACCCTTCAAAACATACTTTTATCCTGAGATTCTCTCCACCAACATTATGTGTATTCCCCATAATCTCTAGTGGATACATAAAAGTGTTGAGGGATATAATCACTATTTGAGGGAATTATTTCCTAAAAACTCTTATAATTCCATAAATTGGATTGCCATTAAAAAACGGATTAAAAAATTCAAAAATATAATTTCATGATATCATTAAATTTCACGTAAAAATAAAAAATAATCATATAATAAAATCTAATATAATTAAATAATGAATAATTATAATACTCATGTGATAAATGGTTTGGATTCTTAGTGTCCCACCATCGACTCATATCTAAGCTCCATGAATGAATAATTTAGAATCAATGATGAAAATCATGAATGGACTCATTGTTTTTTCTAAAATAAAAAACATGAATACGTATATATATATATTAAAACTCATATAGGTGGTGAGTATACACCTACCTAGTAGAGATTTTCCAATAGGATTATATAACAATTTTATATAGAGATAAACCAATCATCCTAGTTTGAACTACAAATGTGAAAATACCATTTCTCTTTTTATGAAAAAAAATTACCGATGAGTTAAAATATTAGGGTTCTAATGTGATGTAATAAATGAAAATAATATAAACTATGGATTAAAAATCCAGAAATAGATATGATATAAGGGTCTATGGAAAGGTAAAACATCAAATTTTGAAATAACTCAAATCTATAATCATGTAAATATATAACATCCATTGTGTGTAGGTCACTGGCTAGAGAAGAATCTTGAATTAGTGGATTTTCCCAAAATTTTTCTATCTAAAAAGGAATACATAACCAATACACTCAAGCTATAGTAGAATATTAAGCAATATATTTAAATAATAGGTAAAAATGAATCATTACAATTAAAAACACTTGTCATATAACCCATACTAAGTACATTATGATTCATATTATGTTTTCTATAATCAAATGGTTCCATGTTATTCAATACCAAGTATGAAAAATAACACCTTATTCACAATCTGACTCTCATTTTTACCATTTTTTTCTTCTGTATTTTATAATGAATGGGGAATTAATATAAAATAATGATAATATTACGTAAAAGTACATCAATATGATCTAAACACCACTTTATCCAAGAATATATCTTATAAAAATATGATTCTAACTATTTTTAATTTTTATATAAAAATTACATGATTTATTAATTAATTCATTGAAAATAAATGCTTGGAATTCATTTGAACATGTTGTGTGCACTTAATTAAATAAAATATAATTTATATCCATTAATCAATGAATCTACCAGGTTAAGAATAACATATGGTAAATATATTATATAGTTATCCGAAAATCATCATCAATATCAAACTAACACATTCCAATGATAAAAACAATGTCTAAAAAATAGAATAAAAAGTGATATATTTTATGGATGCGGCATCAAACTTCCTATATCCTAATGTCGGTGTAACCAAGTATCCACCAATAATAATTTCCCTATATTTTATCAAAAAAAACAATCAATGAGGTGATACTAAAAACATTATCCACAAAGTTCACATTCACCCAAGGGACATACTATTACCATCACATAATGAATATCTGTGAGAATCATAATATAAAAACCATAGATAAAGGTTTGCAACAAATCCATCTAATCCTCATATATATTTTATAAGAGAAATACCCCTAAAAAATCATGGTCTTCTCAATCCCATGGTGAATACTTATTGTAAAATCCGTAAAAATTAGGTTTTATTCCCTTAGTGATTGGATGAGAAAACAATTTACATAGGGAAAAAGGGAGAGACCCCTCTCCCTTTTTTTGTATCATCTCCCACTATGAGAGAAATTGGGGATTTTACATCTCTTATAAAAAAATTATTAATAATAAAAGTAATAGTAAAATTAGATTGAGATTAGGGTCAAATAACCCTTCCAGGTTAATTAAATTAAAAAAGGATATAAGTGGATAAAGTGGTCATACATAGCATAAATTCCATCAACCCAAAATAATAATAGAAAAATTAAAACATTAATGATCATCCGAGTTCACTAGAATAATCCTCATCTCAAGGATCATCCTCTCAATAATATGAGTCATAAGACTTGGCCAACATTGTTATTTTCCATTTTGAGTATACTTTCTTTTTTACTTTATTTTCTAGGAGGGTTAGCTTGAAAACCCACATGATCAACTAAGGGATTCATTATTTTTTCCAAATGAATATTTTTATAAGGTTACTCCTTATTCTTAATCATATTTTATATCAAACTAGATACCGAATATTTTGTGAGATTCTATTTTCCAATTAATATACTCTTGGACATGAGAATATCAAAAAATATTATCAGTACAAAATGTATATTAAAAAAAACATTGTTAGACCAATGAAGATTCTTATTCAACTTGAATGTACACCTCCATTATTGATTCCTCTTTCATAACTTTCATATTTCCCATCACTTAATTGCCTCTATCTTTAAATACTACTTACCTATATCTATTTTTTAAAATACCCATGCTCTCACCCTACCCCCTATCAAGAGTTCATCTACACTAGTTCCTTCTCCCACTCCTACTCCTTTCCCAACCCTCCTATATATTTATTTTCCAAGCTCCCAGTTACTTGAATCATCTACTACTCCTTCACTTTCCCTTATGATAAATTCAATTTACCTTTCCCCTATATGTCTATAATAGCATGTTATTCCCCCTATATTAAATTTTCATCCCCATTCCTCTATGAATCAATCACATTATCAAGCCCATAATATGCATTAACATTTATTTACTACTACCTTTATAAGGATTTTATAAACTTAGGCCCCTATAAGGAATTCCAAATATTATGCCCTTGTCCTGTGAAATGGGAACCTAAAATACCATTCCTATGAATTTCCTGCTGATTTTGTTTTTTTTACAATGACTCCCATCATATCCTGTTGAGAAATAGAATGAAAAATAATATTATTATAGTGGTTATCCTTAGCATGACCAATAAGTTTACAATCCAATAAAAAAATTCATCCTTCACAATAAAGTTTAAGAAAATTATCATAATACAAGGTGGGAAAAACCACCTAGTTAATAATAGTATAACTAAAGGATACTTACACCACAACCCTATCATAGTTACCGAAGATATAAGTCTTAGTTTCCTTATCCATTTTAATTGGTATACTAACAACTAAGAGAATTTCAACTAAGAATCTAGGGTGCTATAAAATTAAATTTTGGATAGTAATTTTAATAATAATAATATTTATATTACATCATATATATTTATACATATTAGAATAATAAAATTAAACACACACACCAAACACACACATACACACACATATATATAAATAAATAATATTATTTAAATAATATTTAGAAACTAAATTAAAATACAATAATATTCACCCACACTTGATGAAAACTTATAAACACATTTTTAAACACCAATAAAAGTTCCACAATAATTACAATACATCATCAGAGGATTCTGGAATAAAAATTGAAAATTTGGAAAAGTTTTCAAAGAATGCAAGGTTTATATGCATGATTCTTAAGACTGTGAACCCTACTGTACATTACCCACTGGATCCATAATATTTTTTTCATGGTTACCATCCATTATACCAATGAATGTGTAACATAAATGAACACATTAGAAATTTTTTAAACATAAAACCATTTTTATCAGTGAAATCACTAAAATATTTTAATTATATCATTATTAAAAAGTAGTTTTTATAATTTTCCATACCATAAAAACATTCGACCTCTAGAAATTCATGAGTAGCCTGTAAGCTAAAACACTTAACATATATTCATAGGATTGAAATCAAATTTATATTTATATTTTCAAATATCCTAGAAAATTTATTAAATAATGCTTATTTAAAAATATATTTTGAAAGAAAAATCATAAAGTAATAATTTTTCAAAAAAAGAACAACTCATAGGTTATAAACCAATGAAAAATTCAAAAAACAAAACATTTAAAACCCTTATAAGAATCTATTAAATTCTTAAAACTTCTTTTATAAATCACACTACATAAAATTTTCTTCAAATTATAGAATTTAAATTTCTTGATCTGGATTATAGATATCTATAATAAAAATTTATTTCAAATCATATGAAAATAAATTACTATATTATCCAATACTAAACTTGATCTCCCCATTATAAGGGATTCCAATGACAATAAATGTTTAACTTAATACTTTATATTTAATATACTGGATTTTCCATGTATTATTTTTAAATATTATATGGAATTAATTTGAAACCAAGCATTTAGATGGTGTGTGATTTCGAGACCGTGTGTGCCCAAAATTAATTTTCTAAATAAATTAATCTTTAAATAGCATGCATGAGCAATTTTCCTGAAAAAGTGGAATAAGTTTTAAAGGGGGGACCATATTAGAAATCCAAGGGAACGGTTGTGTCTGAAGTAATAACTTTACCTTAGACAAGGCCTAGCATCAGCCGACGCCGGTTGACTGTGAAAGTTAATATTTGGATGTTTTAAATGAAATAAAATAAATTGAGAATTTTTTTATTTAACATTACGGAAACACAACGAAACATTTTTCCTTTTTAATTAGCAGTTTGGAAGGTAACTAGAGTAAGAATTCATAAACCTGAAGAAATCCCTGGCATCTTTGGAGAGGATACCCCTTGGAGAAACCTCTCAATGGATGGAGATGATAGATCAGATCATGGATTGTTGCACCAATGGTCTGGAGGATCTCATTGATGATGGAAGCACAATCATCCATCATCAAATATTGGTCCAATCCTATAGATTGGGCATGTGATTTTATTTATTTATTTCCCCATTATTTTATTTAATGATGAACGTGGATCAACCCATGAACAGGTTGATCCATGATTCGATTGTTATAGTGAGAGGATTTAATTGCGGGTTTGATTTGGGGAAGTATTATTTGTCTTGATCTATTTTCTTGATCCTTCTAATGGGATCATATTGAGTTCATAACAAACAATGGATGAGGTTTGTTCCTCTAGTTATTCATGTGATTACTTCCTCCATTCTCCCCATGTACTTTTCATTCTTCAAATGATTATGAACGAATGATCATTGCACATTTGATTCACCATGAAATGATCTAAAATCACAAATTTAGCATCTTGAAGAACTAGAAGAGGTGAGACGACAGTGGAGATGAATGTATCAAAACGTTTCAGGAGATATAGTTCTTCGAGCGTTCTTCGCACAGATGATAAGATTCAGTTTTTGGAGCCAATCAAAGGCCCAAAACCTACCAAATCTGTGTTGAAAGGGAGAGGAGACCAAGGATATTTAGTTTTAAGGCGAATGGATAACCAGATAAAAAACCATAGGATCATCCGAGGCATGTAGAGGAAGAATGACGGTTTTGGAAAATACTAATGAACACAATGTGTATTCCAGAATACACAGTGTGTCGACCCCACTGGGCGATGGCTAGGGTCTCAAAAAGCATTAAAGTATCACACAATGTGTGCAACCTATCACACGATGTGTGGACCCTTCCCTGAGACTTGGTGTGTATCTCGAAGGAAACATTAACATGGGGTGGAGTACACATCATGTAACCCACCACATGAATAGACACCGACCACATACACGGGCTACCCTGTGTACTGGTACACTGGTAGGCAGACACAGGTTGACATCATGTACAAGAACATGGATGAGGTATAAAGGTGGACCTAGGGATGGATATAAATGGAATGTAAGCATTTCTATATACCGTGTATACCCCTTTTTACATGACATGTTCTTCTGACATGGGACGTTTCACACGGGCAATACCTAGGGTCAAGGGACATGGAATGCGACCCCTTTTACACACCATGTACTCTATTCTACATGGTTTGATCTCCTTGTCCACTGTATCTTGGAAATGCTTCATGGGTTGGTTCCCCTTGATCGTTCCCCTAATGGTGAGTGGTGTTGTTTTCTACCTATAGAAGTATGACCCCCTTTAGTAGGAATTTATGGATAGAGCGGGAGTCCCATCCGAGAGGCCTGGAGTAGGATCCTCTATCCATTATTGTGCCCTAGGTAGAGTCAGGTTATCGACGCGACCAATCCTACCAGACATCGGTCCTCTACTTTGAAGGTGAATATGTATGAGTTGTGGAATATGCCATGGCCTTGATAATGATCCTCATCCATGTATCATGATCATCCCCACTTGTGGAGTTGGTTATCCCAGAGCGAGTGTATCCTATCTCTCTTTAGATCTACCAGTGTATCTCTCTCTCATGACAGTTCTCAAAGAATAGTACTTCTTGGACGGACATCATCAGGGCTATCGGACTTAAGAGTGAGTTCTCCCGAATGAGTGCTTTATGGAATCTTCAGACTGAATCTTTAGCATGGGCATGTGGTTATTGGGAGATACCTCTAGACTACGGGTCTGGGTTTGAGTATATCTTGATATGTTCTTGTTATATATACTATAGACATATACTTTTTAGAGATGTTTGTACCTTTACTTAGTGTATTTATGGTGGTTTTTGTGCTGTCCTACTGAGTATTGTTATACTCACCACTAAATGGGCTTTTCCCTCACATGTCGTCTCTTGTGTAGACAAGCGGCCTTTTGACAGAGTCCAGAGAGGACCAAGACTGGACAGAGACATGGGAGTTTCAGACATTCCAAGGTGTTCCTACAGCTTAGAACAATATTCTTAGTAACTAGCTTGTTTTCTTTTAGGTTGGAATTTGTAGTTGGAAGACTCTTCCTTTTAGTGGGCTTATATTCTATCCCAGTTTACTTTACTACACTTTACTTTCCTATTATACTCTGTTGGTTGGGTTTAGTGGTATGCATGAATTTTATTCCTTTTTCTGTTTTTACATTTGAGAATTTGTGGGCTTGGATATGTGTGCATGTGTACAGGCGATTCTCGCTCAAATTTACCCAAGAGATGAAGGTAGAATGGTCCTTGTAGTTTAGCTTGGGTTATCGAATCCTCAGAGACCTAAGAAGAAACCTATAGACACGTACATTCAATGGTTTGTTTTTTGATATGAAGTGGCCAAATTGGGTTTATTTTATATGGTTTAAAATTATAACTAATAGATTTAAGTGAATTCAATTTAAAACAATGAGTTGATCCTAGGTTATCGCTCGGGGTGGATTGGACGTATTTTCTTTTTAAAGATTTCAATTTCATAAATTTGAGATGGGATCATTTAAGGAGACAAAACAACATCATCACTTACTGGATTAATTCCTACACCCTTTAATACTAATCACCTATACACTTGAAGGATCAAAGTTTTGAGCACTTCAAGGTAAAGGTTCTTATTAGTACTTGAAGTGTGTGGCCTTAAATTGAACAAGGACAATAGAGTTTAAAAATCATCAAATAAAAATCTCAATTAAAGAAGTGATTATACATTCATGAGGTGATAAATAACATCAAATCCAGCCCCTTGATACTCCCTTGGATCAACCCATAATTGGGTTATCCCTCCATTCATTCTATGGTTTCAATGGAAATGGAAAATAGACTCATGAGGGAGTAAATGGAGAAGTAAAAAACGTAATAAAATAACAATCACTCCACCATTGTGTGATAATCTCACAAGGTTTGGTATGAACAAGTTCACAACTTGAACCAACAGTATAAAATTAATAAGGAGAAGAATAGAATGATAATAGAAGAAGAACTTTTATTAAGAAACAAGGATGAATTAAAACAACTTACATGTGAAGGAAGAACATTACAAAGAGAAATTGGCATCATAACATTAAGATGAAAACAAGCTCAAAATTTTCTAAATACTCCAATACCACTGCCTTAAATAGGAATTTTTGAGCCCTTGGGTCGAGCCTCCCATAGTACAAGTCATCCCACTTGAGTATGGTAGGTCTAGGGTGGTGGAAAGTTTGTGGAAAGAAGACTTTCCACCCTTGACCCGAAAAGGCATCCAGCTTTCATGCACCGAACAGACGAGCTTGAAACACCTTCTAGATGGCCAAATTTTGGTGGTCCATAGAAGACTTCAATTAAGTTGGGTTGTTCCCTCACATCCTGTAAAATCGCAGTCCAAAAGGAGTTATGGTTTTCGAGATATGGTTTAATTGGTGGGCTGTTTTTCTGGGACACAGAATCCGGCGCATAATTTTATCTCTAACTTGGGCCGCCTAAATGGACACTATGGAGGCCAAATTAGCATTGGATCCTGAAAGGTGATTTGTTCCTAGACATGTCTTCTATCCTCCCACGAATGGTGGATTTAGTTGGGCCTTTATGTTGGGCCTCACCGTCTCATCAGTGGGCTGGTGTCCAATCTGCCTTCTCCAGAATTGCTTCCATTCATTGCCAAATATCTCCATCTTCCTCCATGAATTCTCCATTGATCCCTGAATGAAACATTTTCATATTGGAGTGTAGATAAATTTAAAAAAATATAAAATTAAATTATGTATAATTAGAAGAATCATTGGGTACTTCAAATGATGTTAAAAAATGTACCACATAATAGTGAATTTTAAGAAGGTATTACAATCATAATGTGAAATGATGTTCAAAGTGTAAAATGAACTAAAATGGTGTTTATGAATAATAAAGAACATGAATATTATATATATTAACAATTAATATTAGCCTCATTTAGTGGCTAATCACACCCCCCAACTTTATTTTTTCTAGTCCCGAGCAAAATATATCTCAACAATATGAAATTCAAATTCCCTTTTCCAAAAACATTTTAATACACAATGATCACCAAAAAACCTTATACCAAACAATCATGAAACCCATCAAAATATTTTAATACAAGATAGTTTCATAAGAAGATCCCAATCCCAAGCCCATTCATTTGTTCAAATTCATTGCTACATTTCATCCAATATCAATTAAGTATGAGGATGTGTTGTGCATCACAATAGACATGGGGGTTCATCTTTATTCGAGGGGGAAATAACAGAATCGCTAGGTGGAATCACATTTCAATATTAAGATGAGTATTCATTTTTTTTTGTATAATTTTTTTTGTTTTTTTGTTTTTTTGTTTTTTTGTTTTTGTTTTTTTTTTGCAATTTTTCCATGGTAATTGAAATTGCACTCAAAAGAGTCAACCCCTGTAGCGAGACTTTACTGATGACTCCCAGGCTCAAAGACCTTAGGTCACCAAGTGAAGCCCACATACTCGGGCATCATCTCATGTTAACTCAGTCAAAAAAAAATTCAAATTACCAAAAATAGAGATAAAATTACTAACTCTAGGCCAGACAACTATGGAGTCACGATCCCCAAGTGCTGAAAGCCACACATTAGGTCATTTCATTGCTCTACGTGCAATTTTTTTTTGAATACTCATATTAAACTAAAATGATCACCAAACCTATGCTATTTATTTAGGGGTCCCCATGAACTCAAACTAATACCCCACTATCCAAAGGACGTGCATTGTGATCTTTTTTTATTTGGATATAAACAATGAAATATCACATTAGACAGCCACACATTCCAAAATCTATGCTCATGAAATTATACAAGGATTAAAATCAGAATTAGGGCATGATAAATTATTTGATATTCAGTTTCAAAGTGTGAAATGTGTATTAACATGTTTAAAGTTAAAGGAATTTTTACTTCCATTTACACAATTCTTTTTTCAAATCATTCATTTTTTTACACGAAATCATTTTTTTATTTTATCTCCCCCCCAACATAAAACAACATTGTCCCCAGTGTTTAAAGAAAAGAAAATTTATAAGGGTTTAGAGGTAGAGAATGAAATTTCAAAAAGGAAATTGAAAATGAGGATCATGGAATGAAGTCACCTGGTGGTTGAAGTTTGAATTTCTTGCTGCTCTAATTTAGTCCTTTGATATCCATGTCACTTGTAGAGTTCCCTAGTGGAAAAAGGAAAAAAAACAAAACAAAAGAGTATATATATATATAAGAACAATATAAGTTTATATATAAAATAAAATAAACTGATGATACATTGTCTTCTTTTTAAATTTCTGGGTATGGTATTACTCAAGGATCACACCACGTGACATGGATGAATATGGTGATCCCCTTTCCTACCAATCCATACTCATAATAGAAGAACAGGTCAATAGTCTATTTTTTTTATTTATCAAAATGATTAATTAATCCTATTTTAAAAAAGATGATTTGCAAAGATGAAAACCACGGGTTGCCTCCCGTGCAGTTCTTTGTTTAAGGTCGTTAGCTCGACAAGAACCCCCCTCCCAACTTATCCAATACCAAATTTCAAAATTTTAAGGACCACATGTTTCTATATGTCCACTAGATTTAGATTTATTCTTTTTTTATAATTTTTGTTGTATGCAAACCTATGTTCTAAAATGAGTGGTAAAATCCAAGGAATATCAAAAATGGTTGATCTCATTTCCTCTGTAGTATTTCCTAATAAATTATGAATAATCACCTCTTTAGTGGTTTCAAAATAAGAAATGGTGACAAATGAAAGTTTTTGGCTATCCCCAATGAATGGAAACATGAGGGTGGATGGAAAGTCCTTTTGTTCAAGTTCAGGTAAGGTGAAACATTAAAACATAGGTTGGGACTTTGAATTTAACTCAGTTTCATTTTCAAAATTGCTCAACAGAATTGGTTCCTTTTGAATAGAATATTCAACCACCAAATTGGAAAGATCAGTTTCAGGAATTGGTATGGACTCAAAGTTTGTGATTTCTCTTAATGGTTCAGTGATTTGTATTTTTTAAAAATCATCAATGGGATTATATTCATGAGACTCAATCCATGATGTCAAATTTCCCTCTTGTGAATACAAAAAATCAGTTCCTCTTGATTTAAACACCCATCAACAATTCCATGATCCTCCTAATCTTCCCCAAATCCAAAGGTTTTCTCTTTAGTAAATTCATGAGAGGTTTGTGGGAAACTAGACAATTCACATAAGGTTATGGAAGGGACAGTTTGTGTAGGGATGGGTTCCTCACAATGTTTAATTATTTGTAGTTCTAACCTCAATGATGAAACCTAAAAATTCATTATATCCATTTTTTTACACAATTTTTCAAGTAATGGGTGTGAATTAGGATGGATAAGGGGTTGATACAGATGGTCTATTCCAGGAGGATAATTATGTTGTTGGAATTCCATAAGAGGATGTTCAAATTGGCTTTGTGGGGATTGAAACTCATTATATGTTGAGATGTTTTGTGGATCATAGGAGTAAAAATATTTTGGATCATTATGTTGTTGATCATCCCACAAGTAGAAACTAGGATGGTCATTGTACATCTCACTTGGTGTGGAGTGATCAAAGTAAGAAGAGGTTCCCCATGTTTGGATTTGTTCAAAAGGGTTTCCCATAGAAATCAAATTGGGGATGAGATAAGAGAAGTGGGATAATAATGGATGAAGGTGTCCAAGATAACTTACTTAAGTCCCCGGAAACGGCACCGAAATTTGATTCTCGCTCACATTTACCCAAGAGATGAAGGTAGAACGGTCCTTGTATTTTAGCTTGGGTTATCGAATCCTTAGAGACCTAAGAAGAAACCTATAGACATGTAGATTATATGGACTGTTTTTGGATATGAAGTGGCCAAATTGGGTTGATTTTATATGGTTTTAAATTATAACTAACAGATTTAAGTGAATTCAATTTAAAAGAATGGGTTGATCCTAGGTTATCGGTCAGGGTGGATTGGACGTATTTTCATTTTAAAGATTTCAATTTCTTAAATTTGAGATGGGTTCATTTAAGGAGATAAAACAACATCACTATTTACTGGTTTAATGCCTAAACCCTTTAATACTAATCACCTATACACTTGAAGGATCAATGTTTTGAGCACTTCAAGGTAAAGGTTCGTATTAATACTTCAAGTGTGTGGCCTTAAATTTAACAAGGACGATGGAGTTTAAAAATCATCAAATAAAAATCTCAATTAAAGAAGTGATTATACATTCATGAGGTGATAAATAACATCCAATCCAGCCCTTTTCTACTCCCTTGGATCAACCGATAAGTTGGTTAGCCCTCCATTGATTCTATGGTTTCAATGGAAGAGGAAAGTAGACTCATGAGGGAGGAAATTGAGAAGTAAAAAAATGAAATAAAATAACAATCACTCCACCGTTGTGTGGTAATCTCACAAGGTTTGGTATGAACAAGTTCACACCTTGAACCAACGGTATCAAAGTGATAAGGAGAATAATATAATGATAATAGAAGAAGAACTTTTATTAAGAAACAAGGATGAATTAAAACAACTTACATGTGAAGGAAGAACATTACAAAGAGAAATTTGCAGCATAACAGTAAGATGAAAACAAACTCAAATATTTCTAAATACTCCAAAAACACTACCTTAAATAAGAATTTTTGAGCCCTTGGGTAGAGCCTCCAACAGTACAAGTCATCCCACTTGAGTATGGTTGGTCTAGGGTGGTGGAATGTTTGTGGAAAGAAGACTTTCCACCCTTGACCTGAAAAGGCATCCAGCTTTCATGCACCGAACATATGCGCTTGAAACACCTTCTAGATGGCCGAATTTGGGTGGTCCATAGAAGACGTAAATTAAGTTCGGGATGTTCCCTCACATCCTGTAAAATCTCAGTCCAAAACGAGTTATGGTTTTCGAGATATTGTTTAATTGGTGGGCTGTGTTTCTGGGACGCAGAATCTGGCGCATAATTTTATCTCTAACTTGGGCCACCTAAATGGACACTATGGAGGCCGAATTAGCATTGGATCCTAAAAGGTGATTTGTTCCTCGACATGTCTTCTATCCTCCCACGAATGTTGGAATTAATTGAGACTCTATGTTGGGCCTCACCGTCTCATCAGTGGGCTGGTGTCCAATCTACCTTCTCCATAATTGCTTTCTTTCATTTCCAAATATCTCCAACATCCTCCATGAATTCTCCATTGATCCCTGAATGAAACATGTTTATATTGGAGTGTAGATAAATTTGAAAAAATATAAAATTAAAATATGTATAATTAGATGAATCATTGGGTACTTCAAATGATGTTCAAAAATGTACCACATAATAGTGCATTTTAAGAAGGTATTACAATCATAATGTGAAATGATGTTCAAAGTGTAAAATTCACTAAAATGGTGTTTATGAATAATAAAGAACATGAATATTATATATATTAACAATTAATATTAGCCTCATTTAGTGGCTAATCACACCCCCCAACTTGAGTTTTCCTAGTCCCGAGCAAAATATATCTCAACAATATGAAATTCGAATTCCCTTTTCCAAAAACATTTTAATACACAATGATCACCAAAAAACCTTATACCTAACAATCATGAAACCCATCAAAATATTTTAATACAAGATAGTTTCATAAGCAGATCCCAATCCCAAGCCCATTCCTTTGTTCAAATTCATTGCTATATTTCATCCAATATCAATTAAGTATGAGGATGTGTTGTGCATCACAATAGACATGGGGGTTCATCTTTATTCAAGGGGGAAATAACGGAATCGCTAGGTGGAATCATATTTCAATATTAAGATGAGTATTCATTTTTTTTTGTATAATTTTTTTTGTTTTTTTGTTTTTTTTGTTTTTGTTTTGTTTTTTGCAATTTTGCCATGGTAATTGAAATTGCACTCAAAAGAGTCAACCCCTGTAGCGAGACTTTACTGATGACTCTCAGGCTCAAAGACCTTAGGGCACCAAGTGAAGCCCACATACTCGGGCATCATCTCAAGTTAACTCAGTCAAAAACAAATTCAAATTTCCAAAAATAGAGATAAAATTACTAACTCTGGGCTAGACAACTATGGAGTCACGATCCCCAAGTGCCGAAAGCCACGTATTAGGTCATTTCATTGCTCTACGCGCAATTTTTTTTTGAATAATCATATTGAAGTAAAATTATCACCAAACCTATGCTATTTATTTAGGGGACCCAATGAACTCAAACTAATACCCCACTATCCAAAGGACGTGCATTGTGATCTTTTTTTATTTGGATATAAACAGTGAAATATCACATTGGACAACCACACATTCCAAAATCTATGCTCATGAAATTATACAAGGATTAAAATCAGAATTAGGGCATGATAAATTATTTGATATTCAGTTTCAAAGTGTTCAATGTGTATTACCGTGTTCAAAGTTAAAGGAATTTTTCCTTCCATTTACACAATTTTTTTTTCAAATCATTCATTTTTTTAACACGAAATCATTTTTTTATTTTATCTCCCCCCCAAATTAAAACAACACTGTCCCCAGTGTTTAAATAAAAGAAAATTTAGAAGCGTTTAGAGGTAGAGAATGAAATTTCAAAAAGGAAATTGAAAATGAGGATCATGGAATGAAGTCACCTGATGGTTGAAGTTTGAATTTCTTGCTGCTCCAATTTAGTCCTTTGATATCCATGTCTCTTGTAGAGTTCCCTAGTGGAAAAAGGAAAACAAACAAAACAAAAGAGTATATATATATATAATTACAATATAAGTTTATATATAAAATAAAATAAACTAATGATACATTGTCTTTTTTTTAAATTTCTGGGTATGGTTTTACTCAAGGATCACACCACGTGACATGGATGAATATGGTGCTCCCCTTTCATACCAATCCATACTCATAATAGAAGAATAGGTCAATAGTCTATTTTTTTTATTTATCAAAATGATTAATTAATCCTATTTAAAAAAATATGATTTGTAGAGATGAAAACCACGGGTTGCCTCCCGTGTAGTGCTTTGTTTAAGTTCGTTAGCTCGACAAGAACCCCCCCAACTTATCCAATACCAAATTTCAACATTTTAAAGACCACATGTTTCTATATGTCCACTAGATTGATATTTATTATTTTTTTATAATTTTTGTTGTATGCAAACCTATGTTCTAAAATGAGTGGTAAAATCCAAGGAATATCAAAAATGGTTGATCCCATTTCCTCTGTAGTATTTCCTAATAAATTATGAATTATCACCTCTTTGGTGGTTTCAAAATAAGAAATGGTGTCAAATGGAAGTTTTTGGCTATCCCCAATGAATGGAAACTTGAGGGTGGATGGAAAGTCCTTTTGTTCAAGTTCAGGTAAGGTAAAACTTTAAAACACAGGTTGGGACTTTGAATTGAACTCAGTTTCATTTTCAAAATTGCTCAATAGAATTGGTTATTTTTGAATAGAATATTCTACCACCAAATTGGAAATATCAGTTTCAGGAATGGGTATGGACTCAAAGTTTGTGATTTCTCTTAATGGTTCAGTGATTTGTATTTTTTAAAAATCATCAATGGAGTTATATTCATGAGACTCAATCCATGATGTCAAATTTCCCTCTGGTGAATACAAAAAATCAGTTTCCTCTTGATTTAAACACCCATCAACAATTCCATGATCCTCCTCATCTTCCCCAAATCCAAAGGTTTTCTCTTCAGTAAATTCATGATAGTTTTGTGGGAAACTAGAAAATTCACATAAGGTTATGGAAGGGACAGTTTTGGTAGGGATGGGTTCCTCACAATGTTTAATCCTTTGTAGTTCTACCCTCAATGATGAAACCTAAAAATTAATTATATCCATTTTTTGACACATTTTTCAAGTAATGGGTGTGAATTAGGATGGATAAGGGGTTGAGACAGATGGTCTATTCCAGGAGGATAATTATGTTGTTGGAATTCCATAAGAGGATGTTCAAATTGGCTTTGTCGGGATTGAAACTCATTATATGTTGAGTTGTTTTGTGGATCATAGGAGTAAAAATATTGTGGATGATTATGTTGTTGATGATCCCACAAGTATAAACTAGGATGGTCATTGTACATCTCACTTGGTGTGGAGTGATCAAAGTAAGAAGAGGTTCCCCATGTTTGGATTTGTTCAAAAGGGTTTCCCATAGAAATAAAATTGGGAATGAGATAAGAGAAGTGGGATAAAAAAAGGATGATGGTGTCCAAGATAACTTACTTAAGTCCCCGGCAACGGCGCCAAAATTTGATTCTCGCTCAAATTTACCCAAGAGATGAAGGTAGAACAGTCCTTGTATTTTAGCTTGGGTTATCGAATCCTTAGAGACCTAAGAAGAAACCTATTGACACGTACATTATATGGACTGTTTTTGGCTATGAAGTGGCCAAATTGGGTTGATTTTATATGTTTTTAAAGTATAAATAACAGATTTAAGTGAATTCAATTTAAAAGAATGAGTTTATCCTAGGTTATTGCTCAGGGTGGATTGGATGTATTTTCATTTTAAAGATTTCAATTTCTCAAATTTGAGATGGGTTCATTTAAGGAGATAAAACAACATCATTATTTACTGGTTTAATGCCTACACCCTTTAATACTAATCACCTATACACTTTAAGGATCAAAGTTTTGAGCACTTAAAGGTAAAGGTCCATATTAGTACTTGAAGTGTGTGGCCTTAAATTCAACAAGGACGATGGAGTTTAAAAATCATCAAATAAAAATCTCAATTAAAGAAATGACTATACATTCATGAGGTGATAAATAACATCCAATCCAACCCCTTCCTACTCCCTTGGATCAACTGATAAGTGGGTTAGCCCTCCATTTATTCTATGGTTTCAATGGAAGCGGAAAGTAGACTCATGAGGGAGGAAATGGAGAAGTAAAAAAATGCAATAAAATAACAATCACTCCACCATTGTGTGATAATCTCACAAGGTTTGGTATGAACAAGTTCACACCTTGAACCAACGGTATTAAAGTGATAAGGAGAAGAATAAAATGATAATAGAAGAAGAACTTTTATTAAGAAACAAGTATGAATTAAAACAACTTACATTTGAAGGAAGAACATTACAAAGAGAAATTGGCAGCATAACATTAAGATGAAAACAAGCTCAAAGATTTCTAAATAATCCAACACCACAGCCTTAAATAGGTATTTTTGAGCCCTTGGGTCGAGCCTACAACAGTAAAAGTCATCCCACTTGAGTATGGTAGGTCTATGGTGGTGGAAAGTTTTTGGAAAGAAGACTTTCCACCCTTGACCCGAAAAGGCATCCAGCTTTTATGCAGCAAACAGACACGCTTGAAACGCCTTCTAGATGGCCGAATTTGGGTGGGAAATAAAAGACATAAATTAATCTCGGGCTGTCCCCTCACATCCTGTAAAATCACAGCCAAGAAGGATTTATGGTTTTCGAGATATGGTTTAATTGGTGGGATGTTTTTCTGGCCCGCAGAATCTGGCCCATAATTTTATCTCTAACTTAGGCCGCCTAAATGGACACAATGGAGGTCAGATTAGCATTGGATCCTGAAAAGTTATTTCTTCCTAGACATGTATTCTATCCTCCCACGAAATTTGGAATTCATTGGGCCTCTATGTTGGGACTCACAGTCTCATCAGTGGGCTAGTGTCCAATCTGCCTTCTCCAGAATTGCTTCCTTTCATTTCCAAATATCTCCAATCATTCTCAATGAATTATCCATTGATCCCTGAATGAAAACATGTTCATATTGGAGTGTAGATAAATTTAAAAAAATATAAAATTAAAATATGTATAATTATATGAATCATTGGGTACTTTAAATGATGTTAAAAAATGTACCACATAATAGTGCATTTTAAGAAGGTATTACAATCATAATGTGAAATGATGTCCAAACTGTAAAATCCACTAAAATGGTTTTTATGAATAATAAAGAACATGAATATTATATATATTAACAATGAATATTAGCCTCATTTAGTGGCTAATCACACCCCCCAACTTGTGTTTTTCTAGTCTCGAGAAAAATATATCTCAACAATATGAAATTCGAATTCCCTTTTCCAAAAACATTTTAATACACAATGATCACCAAAAATCCTTATACCAAACAATAATTAAACCCATAAAAATATTTTAATACAAGATAGTTTCATAAGAAGATCCCAATCCCAACCTCATTCATTTGTTCAAATTTATTGCTGTATTTCATCCAATATCAATTAAGTATGAGGATGTGTTGTGCATCACAATAGACATGGGGGTTCATCTTTATTCAAGGGGGAAATTACGGAAGTGCTAGGTGGAATCACATTTCAATATTAAGATGAGTACTCATTTTTTTTGTATAAATTTTTTTGTTTTTTTGTTTTTTTTTGTTTTTTTGTTTTTTTTTTTTTTGTTTTTTTTTTGTTTTTTTTTTCAATTTTTCCATGGTAATTGAAATTGCACTCAAAAGAGTCAACCCCTGTAGCGAGACTTTTTCGATGACTCCCAGGCTCAAAGACCTTAGGGCACCAAGTTATTCCCACATACTCGGGCATCGTCTCGAGTTAACTCAGTCAAAAACAAATTCAAATTAACAAAAATAGAGATAAAATTACTAACTCTGGGCCAGACAACTATGGAGTCACGATTCCCAAGAGCCGAAAGCCATGCATTAAGTCATTTCATTGCTCTATGCGATTTTTTTTTGAATAATCATATTAAACTAAAATGATCACCAAACCTATGATATTTATTTTGGGGACCCCATGAACTCAAACTAATACCCCAATATCCAAAGGACATGCATTGTGATTTCTTTTTATTTGGATATAAACAGTGAAATATCACATTGGACAGCCACACATTCCAAAATCTATGCTCATGAAATTATACAAGGATTAAAATCAGAATTAGGGCATGCAAAACTATTTGATATTCAGTTTAAAAGTGTGCAATGTGTATTACCGTATTCAAAGTTAAAGGAATTTTTCCTTCCATTTACACAATTTTTTTTTCAAATCATTCATTTTTTTTACACGAAATCATTTTTTTATTTTATCTCCCTCTCAACTTAAAAAAACATTGTCCCTAGTATTTAAAGAAAAGAAAATTTAGAAGGGGGTAGAGGTAGAGAATGAAAGTTCAAAAATGAAATTGAAAATGAGGATCATGGAATGAAGTCACCTAGTGGTTGAAGTTTGAATTTCTTGCTGCTCCAATTTAGTCCTTTGATATCCATGTGGCTTGCAGAGTTCCCAAGTGGAAAAAGGAAAACAAACAAACAAAACAAAAGAGTATATATATATATATATATATATATATATGTTCAATATAAGTATATATATAGAATAAAATAAACTGATGATACATTGTCTTCTTTTAAAATTTCTGGGTATGGTATTACTCAAGGATCACACCACGTGACACAGATGAATATGGTGCTCCCCTTTCATACAAATCCATACTCATTGTAGAATAATGGGTCAATAGTCTATTTTTTTATTTATAAAAATGATTCATTAATCCTATTTAAAAAAAAAGATGATTTGCAAAGATGAAAAACACGGGTTGCCTCCCGTGCAACGCTTTGTTTAAGGTTGTTAGCTCAACTTGAACCCCCCCAACTTATCCAATACCAACTTTCAACATTTTAAGGACCACATGTTTCTCTATGTCCACTAGATTGAGATTTATTGGTTTTTAAAGAAAAAATTTGTATGCAAACCTATGTTCTAAAATGAGTGGTAAAATCCAAGGAATATCAAAAATGGTTGATCCCATTTCCTCTGTAGTATTTCCTAAGACATTATGAATAATCACCTCTTTAGTGGTTTCAAAATAAGAAATGGTGACAAATGGAAGTTTTTGGCTATCCCCAATGAATGGAAACTTGAGGGTGGATGGAAAGTCCTTTTGTTCAACTTCAGGTAAGGTAAAACTTTCAAACATAGGTTGGGACTTTGAATTGAACTCAGTTTCAGTTTCAAAATTGCTCAACAGAATTGGTTCCTTTTGAATATAATATTCAACCACCAAATTGGAAAGATCAGTTTCAGGAATGGGTATGGACTCAAAGTTTGTGATTTTTCTTAATGTCTCAGTGATTTGTATTTTTTAAAAATCATCAATGGAGTTATATTCATGAGACTCAATCCATGATGTCAAATTTCCCTCTTGTGAATACAAAAAATCATTTTCCTCTTGATTTAAAGACCATAAAAAATTCCATGATCCTCCTCATCTTCCCCAAATCCAAAGGTTTTCTCTTCAGTAAATTCTTTAGAGGTTTGTGGGAAACTAGAAAATTCACATAAGGTTATGGAAGGGACAGTTTGTGTAGGGATGGGTTCCTCACAATGTTTAATGATTTGTAGTTCTAACCTCAATTATGAAACCTCAAAATTCATTATATCCATTTGTTGACACAATTTTTCAAGTAATGGGTGTGAATTAGGATGGATAAGGGGTTGAGACAGATGGTATCTTCCAGGAGGATAATTATGTTGTTGGAATTCCATATGAGGATGATCAAATTGGATTTGTGGGGATTGAAACTCATTATATGTTGAGATATTTTGTGGATCATAGGAGTAAAAATATTGTGGATAATTATTTTCTTGATGATCCCACAAGTAGAAACTAGGATGGTCATTGTACATCTCACTTGGTGTGGAGTGATCAAAGTAAGAAGAGGTTCCCCATGTTTGGATTTTTTCAAAAGGGTTTTACATAGAAATCAAATTGGGGATGAGATAAGAGAAGTGTGATAAAAAAGGATGATGGTGTCTAAGATAACTTACTTAGTTCCCCAAAAACGGTGCCAAAATTTTATTCTCACTCAAATTTACCCAAGAGATGAAGGTAGAACGGTCCTCGTAGTTTAGCTTGGGTTATCTAATGCTCAGAGACCTAAGAAAAAACCTATAGACACGTACATTATATGGACTTTTTGTGGATATTAAGTGGCCAACTTGGGTTGATTTTATATGGTTTTAAAGTATAACTAACAGATTTAAGTGAATTCAATTTAAAATAATGAGTTGATCCTAGGTTATCGCTCGGGGTGGATTGGACATATTTTCTTTTTAAAGATTTCCATTTCTTAAATTAAAGATGGGTTCATTTAAGGAGATAAAACAACATCATCAATTACTGGTTTAATTCCTACACCCTTTAATACTAATCACCTATACACTTGAAGGATCAAAGTTTTGATCACTTCAAGTTAAAGGTTCGTATTAGTACTTGAAGTGTGTGGCCTTAAATTCAACAAGGACGATGGAGTTTAAAAATCATCAAATAAAAATCTCAATTAAAGAAGTGATTATACATTCATGAGGGGATAAATAACATCCAATCCAGCCCCTTAATACTCCCTTGGATCAAACCATAAGTGGGTTATGCCTCCATTGATTCTATGGTTTCAATGGAAGCGAAAATTAGACTCATGAGGGAGGAAATGGAGAAGTAAAAAACGCAATAAAATAACAATCACTCCACCGTTGTGTGATAATATCACAAGGTTTGGTATGAAAAAGTTCACACCTTGAACCAACGGTATCAAATTGATAAGTATAAGAACATAATGATAAGAGAAGAAGAACTTTTATTAAGAAACAAGGATGAATTAAAACAACTTACATGTGAAGGAAGAACATTACAAAGAGAAATTGGCAGCATAACATTAAGATTAAAACAAGCTCAAAGATTTATAAATCCTCCAACACCACTACCTTAAATAGGAATTTTTGAGCCCTTGGATCGAGCCTCCAATAGTACAAGTCATCCCACTTGAGTATGGTAGGTCTAAGGTGGTGGAAAGTTTGTGGAAAGAAGACTTTCCACCCTTGACCCGAAAAGGCATCCAGCATTAATTCCCTGAACATACTCGCTTGAAACACCATCTATATGGCCGAATTTTGGTGGGACATAGAAGACTTAAATTAATCTAGGGATGTCCCCTAATATATTGTAAAAGATCAGCCTATTTGGAGTTATGGTTTTCGAGATATGGTTTAATTGGTGGTCTGTTTTTCTGGGCCGTAGAATCTAGCCCAGAATTTTATCTCTAAATTGGGACGCCTATATGGACACCATGGAAGCCGAATTGGCATTGGATCCTGAAAATTTATTTGTTTCTAGACATGTATTCTATCATCCCACGAAATATTGAATTCATTGGGCCTCTATGGTGGGACCCACCATCTCATCAGTGGGATGGTGTCCAATCTGCCTTCTCCAGAATTACTTCCTTTAATTACCAAATATCTCCATCATCCTCCATGAATTCTCCATTGATCCCTGAATGAAACATGTTCATATTGGAGTGTATATAAATTTAAAAAAATATAAAATTAAAATATATATAATTATATGAATCATTGGGTACTTCAAATGATGTTCAAAAATGTACCAGATAATAGTGCATTTTAAGAAGGTATTACAATCATAATGTGAAATGATGTTCAAAGTGTAAAATGCACTAAAATGGTGTTTATGAATAATAAAGAACATGAATATTATATATATTAACAATGAATATTATCCTCATTTAGTGGCTAATCAACAGGTACTTAGGAAATGCCTCCCATGTTAGCGAAATTCCTACTCAGTACTTGTCACCAGACCCTGGCATATTGGAGGTGAGCTTGGGGAGTCTCGGTGCGAGACCCACTGATATGGGTCATAACATAGTGGTATCCGAGGTGGTTGGTTCTATCTTAGGAATATGAGTCTTTGATATTGGTTTGGGTAAATAGTGTTAAGTGTTTCAAGTTTAGCTTTCAGGCTCGGGAATCCACTATTGGTATGGGTGATCGATGTATCCATACACCATGACTTTGATAACCCTCTTTTTAACTCCGTACATGAGACCAATAGTTGTGGGGAAACAACAACAGTACATTCATCATATAATAATGGGTTGTGTTTTCCATGTCCTTATTAACTCAGCTCTCCAGATATACTCATTGACCTTGGTATATCTTGTTTTCTTACAGGATTCCTCCGTGATGCATACCAGCTAGGATTCAGTAGCTTGATCATAAAGATGACCCCTTCAGTGATGAGAATTCTATACATGGACTAGTTCCCTAGGCATTACCTCTAGGTGGTGCACCAGTTATACCAACACCAGTGGAGTGTCACATGGCACCTGCAGTACCATCAGATGAGGAGCTCTATCTTAGTGTGCTCTTTGAGTTTCAGATATTGAGACCCATTAGGTTCTAAGGTGAGCCCGACCCTCAAGAAACTAATGACTAGCTTGAGGTGGTGACCAGAGTTTTCTTCCTAGTGAGGACAGCAGCAAACCAGATGGTGATCCTGGCGAAGATCCTTCTTCAAAGTTCAATAAGTCGATGGTGGAGTTTGACCATGTAGTTTTATGATGAGATGACTCTTTTATGGATGGAGTTCAAGTGTCTCTTTAGAGAGGATTTCTCTCCAGTTATGATGAGGGCAGCATGTATACATGAGCTTCTTCCGCTACAGTAGGTATCTTGATAGTGGTTGACTATTTACCGAGGTTCACCAAACTCTCTAGGTACTTGATGGATATGGTTAGGGATCCATACTTCAGGGCCTAGACCTTAGATTGGGATCTAGATCAGGACATTCGAGTCAGTGTTGTGACTTTATGCATTCTGACTTTTGCTGGAGTGCTCGAGCGATCTTTTTTGGTCAAGAGATTCTTAGTGGAGCAGAAATAGCTAACATACAGGTGTAGAGATCTCAGCGGTAAGAAACCGATGTCAGACATAGGGATCAGGATGTGGGAGACATCACAGGAGGTCCTAGGACAAGGGATGTACAATCTAGGTCTCTCAGGCTAGATCCAGTCTGCCTAGGGAGAGGTGAGTCTACACATGCAATGGTAGAGGACATATTTCTAAATATTTACCATTCCATTTAGCTACTAATAGGGAGGCTATGGATGGACCAGTGAAGAAGAGGAAATGAGTGGATCAGGCAGATCATCCAGGCGGTGGTCATGGCACACGAGTAGGGAGAGCTGTAGGAGGTGGTAGGCCTTTTTACATGTTACCACCACCACCACCACCCCCAGGAGATCCAATCCAGGATTAGGTATCTATAGGAAAGGAGCATGGATAACTACATGTGGTTGAGTCGTATGACCTAAGGACTCTAAGTATGATTTGAGGTATGATCTGTGCCTTTTCTACCTTAGTTTTCATACTTATAAACATAGTTTTTGGTCATTATTTCCTTTCCACATACCATGTAAAACACCTTGAGATTCCAGTAGAACTGTTGAATTGACCCTTACACATGAATACACCTACGGGAGGAGACTCAATGATCAAAAACCTTTTTCGATAGTGTGATCTTACCCTTGGAGGTGAGAGTTTCGGTTGTAACCTCTTAGTGGTAGCGTAGAGGCCTTATGATTTCATTATCAGTATGAATTGTCTATCTTTGGTCCATGCCCAGATTGACTATTTTAGGTGAAGGGTGTGGTGTTTCTGTAATGATGGGACAAGGTTTTTCCTTTGTTAGTGAATATGAAACCCAAGCAGCATAAGAGGGGCTCATGTTTAGGAGGTTTTATCTGATCACTCATGAGTTTTCTAGCCTTACCCTCAGATTAGCTGATGTTATGAGATTTCAGTTTCGAGCTGTAGTGGCAGACTATGAGGTTGTATTTCTAGAATATGTTCCAGGATTACCTCCCCATTGGGATATTGACTTTTGCATTGACTTACACCACTGGATGACACTGATATTAGCACCATCATATCAGATGTCTCCCACAAATCTTTGCAATCTAAGGGTGCAACTACAGGATTTGCAGATAAAGGTGTTCGTGAGACCTAACATTTCACCTTGGGTGGCCCTAATTTTGTTTTCCAAGAAGGAAAATAGGAGCATGTGGTTGTGCGTGTATTACCGATGCCTAAAACATGTGGTGGTGAAGAACAAGTATCCACTAACAAAGATCGATGACCTCTTCGATCAGTTGAAATGGGAAAAATAGTTCTCAAAGATTGACCTTCTATTGGGATATCACCAGCTACTATTATGAGACAAGGATGTACCGAAGATAGATTTTATATGCCGCTAAAGTCATTATGAGTACTTGGTGATTCCCTTCAGTGTGAAGAATTCCACAATAGTGTTCATGGGAATCATGAATTAGATCTTTAGTCTATACATGGACCGGTTCTTAGTGGTCCTCATTGATGGAATCCTTATGTACTCAGTGTCTGAGGAGGAGCACGCGAGACACATGAATATTATTCTAGATGTACTTTGAGAGCACCAGATTTATGAGAATCTCTCAAAGTGCTAGTTCTGAATTTAGGAGGTCCACTTTTAGGGACATGTTATCTCTACATATGAAGTAGCAGTGGACCCGACCAAGGTGGAAGCAATGTTAGCGTGTGAGCCACCTAGGAGCATAACGGAGGTGCAAAGATTTCCTGAGATAACAGGCTATTACCAGATATTCATACTTGATTTCTCCAAGATATCATCATTAATGATAGCTTTGACTCGAAATAGGTATCCTTTTGTTCGTATGGAGAAGTGCCAACAAGATTTTCAGCAGTTGAGGCAGAGTTTGATGTGCGCCCCGATCTTGAAATTACCGAAGTAGGGTGTCATGTATGTAGTTTTCTACAGTGTATTAGGGACCAGACTTAATTGCTTCTTAATGCAGAGGCAAGCTGTGATTTCATATGGCTTACACCAATTGAAGTCACATGAGTATAACTACGTAACCCATGAACTTGATTTGGTAGCGGTAGTCTTCGCATTGAATATGTGGTGACACAACCTGATGGGCGAGAGGTTTATCATCTACTCTAATCACAAGAGTCTCAAGTATATATTATCTTATAAGGATCCAAACTTGAGATAGAAAATATGTCTAGAGTTACTCTAGGATTATGACTTCAAGATTCTATATAATCCTATGAAGGGGAACGTGGTGGAAGATGCTCTCAGTAGAAGATCTAGTTCACAACTATTGAATGAGGCATCATAGTAGTTGGCCTCATTAAAGTTATCCTTAACGGATGGAGATGATGTAAATTACCTCCAGTTGATGGTTTTATCCCCTCCAATCATACAACGAGTTAGGGAGGCACAGATTGGGGATACCAACAGTGAAACCTTATGTGATCCGATGTCCACAAGGTGTTCTATTGATGGATATTCATAAGGTGGGGAGCACATCGTTCTTTTCCGAGGACACACAATTGTACCAGTGGAATTGTGGGAGGTAGTTATAAGGGAGTTTCATACATCCCCCTTGGAGGTACATCCTGGAGTGTCAGAAATATACCAGGACCTCCAACCTCAGTTCTGGTGGATAGGGATGAAGAAGGCAGTGGTGGAGTTCGTTTCTTGATGCCTTATGTTCCAGTAGGTGAAGGTTGAGCACCAAGTTCTAGTGGGTTTAGCTTACCCCTTGAGGTTCCAGAATGGATGTGGGATGGAATATCAATGGAATTTGTGATGGGTTTACCAAATAAATCTAGATGGAATGATTCCATCTTTGTGATCGTTGAATGAATCACCAAATGGGACCACTTCCAAGCTATCCAAGAGAATAGCTCAATAGAGAGATTGGGATAACTCTACATATAGGAGATAATTCAGATTCATTGAGTACCATCAATGATAGTTACTAATCATGATGCTCATTTCACCTCCCAATTGTGGAAGGGATTACATGAAGTTTTTGGGATTTAGTTATGGTTGAGTAAAACATTTCATACCTAGATAGATGGTTAGATAAAGAGGACCATTCAGGTCCTAGAATATATGTTGTGGGATTGCACTTGGACTTCGATCATAGATGGGAGGACCACCTTCCAGTGGTGTAGATTTAATACAACAACAGCTACCACTCTACCATTGGTATGGCACCGTTCGAGGCTTTGTACGGGCGGCCCTATCGGTCACCACTTTCTGTACAGACCCAGGAGAGTCAGCACTCAGGGGCCTACTGTTGGTACAAGCTACTACTGATAAGGTGTATATCATCCAATAGAAGATGAAGAATGTGTAGATCCGATAGAAGTCTTATGCTGACAAACAGAGGAGACCTTTGGAGTTCATGGAAGGAGAACATGTCTTCCTTCGGGTATCACCTCGAAGTGGGTTGTAGAGATTTGGTCAGAGTGACAAGCTATCTCTGAGGTTCATAGGCCCTTTTCAGATACTACGCAATGTTGGAAAGGTGGTGTATCACTTATATCTACCACCTAGTTCACTTGGTACTTGATTTCTTCCATATATCACTACTGAGTAGGTACATTCATGACCCATTGCACGTCATTGACTGGGGAGAGCTGGATATTGAAGATTGGGAGAACTTTTCTAAGTATCCAGTGGAGATCAAGGATTGGTATGAGAGGATCCTTCATGGGTGAGTGATTCCCCTAATGTGTGTTTGGTGGCAGCACACGAATCTTCATGAGAGCATGTGGGAGTGGGAGGCTCAGATCCGCATGCAGCACCCACACCTTTTTGTATTGCCCTTTGTTTTGGCATTCAAAAATGAAAATCCCCAAGGTGGGGAGAATCTAATGTCCCAGAGTTTCTGTATGTTATTTTTAAATATAATATGGAATTAATTCAAGACCAGGTGTTGAGATGATGTGCGATTCTGAGGCCTATTGTACCCAGAATTAATGCTTGAAATAAATTAAACTTTAAATAGAACACACGAGTTGTTTTCTTGAAAAAGTGGAATAACTTTTAAATAGGTTCCTAGATTATAAATTCAAGGAAACTATTTTATTTGAAGAAGTTAATTTACCTTTGGAAAGGCCTAACATCAACCATCACGGGTCGGCTGCAAAAGTTAATTTTTGGAAATTTTAAAAGAAATAAAATAAATTGAGAATTTATTTTATTTAACATTACAATAATGCTGTGACATATTTTTACTTATTAATTAGTAGTATGGTAGGGACCCAGGGTTAGAATTCATAACCTTGTAAAAATATCTAGAAACATTGTAGAGGAGACCCCTTGGATAAACCTCTCAATAGACGACAATGATTGATCAGATCATGGATCGGTGTGCCAGCAGGATAGAGGATCTCATCGACGATAGAAGCACGATCATACCGTGTCAACGATCGATCCAAAACCAAAAATATTTATGTGATTTTATTTATTTTTTCCCTGTTATTTGATTTAACAATGAACACAGATCAACCCATGAACAAGTTGACCCGCAGTTCGATCGTTCTTACAGGAGGGTTTAATTGTGTGTTTGATTTAAGGAAGTATTATTTGTCTTGATCTCTTTTATTGAGCCTTATAATGGGAGAATATTAGGGCCAAAACAAAAAAATTATGAGGTTCATTCCTTGAGTTGTTTATGTGATTCCTTATCATTTATCCCTGTGTGTTCTTCATTCTTCATGGGTTTATGAACAAAGGATCGTTTCACAATAAATTCAACAAAAAAAGATCTAAAATCGCATATCTGGAATCATGAAAACCTAGTGGAGGTGGGACAAAAATGGTGATAGACAAATCGTTGTGTTTTGGGAGATATTGTTCTTCAATCATTCCTCGTATAAATGATTGAATATGGTTTTTGGAGCCGATTGAAGGCTTTAAACCTACTGAATCAGTGTTTCAAGGGCGAGGTGACCATGGATATTTAGTTTTGAGGTGAAAAAATCACTAGATCGAACACTGGAGGATCATACAAGGTGTGTGGAGAATGAAAGATAGTTCTAGAAAATCTCAATGAACATGGAATGTATTACGGAATACACAACATGTGGACCCTACAGAGTAGTAACAAGGGTTTTAAGAAGTTGTAAAGTTTCATTGAAACACCCCATGTTTTTATAAAAATAAATAGGAATTCATGAAACTTTTTTTAAAATTATATATTTATAACCAGCCTTTATAACATAACTTTTCCACTTCTATGTTTTGAATTTCAAGAAACTGTCATCTACAATTGTGTTCAGTATGTTGTTTTGAGTATATTGGAACCAACTTTTTTTTAGTGAATAGTAACATACCCTTATGGATAGTAATATGAAACGTAATATGACCCTAATGAATAGTAAATTGTATTATTATTTTATTTTCTTAAGGATTTAAGATAATGACATCTTGATTAATTTTTCAATGTGATATAAAAGCAGTTATAGTTTTTAAATAATTAATTTTTGAATTAAGTATGATTTTATTTAAAAATTAAATTAAAAATATTTAGAAAATTATTTTTAAAAAATGGACTTCATTTTTTAAATCTAAATGTTGATAAATGGTTAGGGTGAATTTTGGAAATTTTTCTGAAACAATTGATTTTTTGGTGAATAGTAAAAATACAGTTTTTAGTTTTGGTGTAGTAATGACATCATTAATGATATAATAATGATTTCATAAATCTGGTAGACTTGTGTTTAGTTAAATACGTTGTGAAGTGTCCTAAGTGGCTTATACTATGGACAAATACCATGGGTTTTCAAATACCACCCATGAGGTGTCCCTTGGGAATTATTAAAATATTCCCTTACTTTTCCTATAAATACCAACCCATTCATTCATTAACTTCATTAAAAATTCATCCTCAACGAATATATGGCCTCCTTACCTTCATAGTAGTCCTCCCAAGGTTTCCTCAAGCCCCCAAGGTTCCAACCTTCATGTTCTAAGGGTTACTCTATAAGGTAAGAAAATTCTCAATTTCTTTCTTTTTCCATTCAAGTTCTCTTTTATGTGGTATAACTTTCATGTTTCCATACCATGTTCTTATTTACTTCTTATTATTTATATAATCTATATTATGATTCATTTCTTGATGGGTTACCATTTTCCCATATCTTTTTAATATTTTCTAAAACCTTGTTGCGTAGTTGTAAGGCTGCCGAATTTTAGTAAGGGATTTTTCAGTTATTATTTTATTTTGAGTTCCATTATTTTCTTTTTATTTATTCATATCTTCTTACCCAAGAGGAATTAAATCTCCATAAATAACATAGATTATGGATTTTTTCATTTTCATGGAATATTCATCATCTTTATTTTTCTCCCCTCCCACTTTTCAAGGAATAAAAACATTATCCGTGATGTGTCGAACTACCGATATCATGGATGATGTGATTTCAATTTTCATTAACTCTTTCAAGTATGGTTATGAAACCATTATTATGGTTGAAAAAAGTTGTAATATATGTATTATATATCATCCATGTTTCTGGAATTCTTTTTAACACATGGTTTTAATTTATAAAACGAAATGAGGTCATTATTATCAAAGAACCGCTAAAATGGTCTAAACAAACATCATTAATGTTTTAACATATGAATAATAATAACGTAATAATTAAAAATGATAAATGGTATAATTTATGTTACTAGATATATTTAAATACTAATCCATTCCAATTCTGGAGTTTCACTTCCAAATGAAAAGAACGTCCACCATGAACCAATCATAGAAATCATGTAAAGAACTCACCCATAAACGGTGCAAGGACCAAAATACTATCAATTGAAGGGTGAAATGATGTTATTAAATGATCATATAAGATGTTATAAACATGAAAATATTTCTTTAAAATACTAATAACACTATTTTAACTATTATACAATAGTTTTAAACAATTTGTAAGTAAGACAAACCCGAGGTAAGGGAATTCTTAACCTGATTTCCATTCTTTGGGTTAACCTTATACTTCATTATTTATGTGATATTAAAATTGTTTGTGTGATGGTTTCTATTTATATTATGTTTTATTATGTTTATTTACAGTATATATACATACTCCATCCACTATATTAAGTCTCTCTTCAAATGTATGATATTTATAAGGGGATTTTCTTTAAAAATCCTATTTTTAAATTCTGTTTTACAAAATTCAAAGGTATTGTCTTTATGATATTATTCATTTTGTATGGTTATTTTTTGGTTCTTGGGAATTGTTTATGATTATGTTTGGGAACTATATTTCCCTCCAATACATTTGGTATATGTATGTTGGAGGTCGGCTGTATGGTTATTACAAGTGTAACTGCGATGGTTACACAAAGTAAGGTAGCCGTGAGGGTTACCAATTATAAGGTAGCCAGGAATGGTTACAAGATTAAGTAAGTAATGACCCAATATATGTTGAATATTATATTGATGTTCTCATGTTTTGTTTAGATCTTGTTTAAATATCATGTTACACGATTTAAGTATATATGGGTTACAAGCATGTCTTTTGAAAATGCTTTCATATGTTACGAGTATTCATAGACTAATATGATATTTCATTCTTTTTCATCCCTTACTAAGATTTTGTGCTCATCCCAAGATTTTAAATGATATTCATAGGTTAATGGATGTGTAAGAAAAAGAAGGAATCCATGTTAAATGTTGAAGAATTTTCAAGAATTCATGTTTAATTTTTAATGTTTTATATTTTGAAAAAAATGGAAACTGTTTTTATGGTATCAACTCAGTAATAATGTGTTACGTTATGAATGTATTATCCCAATTATCTAAAGCTCTAAACTTGAAAAGATCCTAAATATAAAATGAAGTGTTTTCTTGACAAAATTAAAGATTATGTATGTAATAAGGTCGGGTTCTTATAATTACACAGTGTATGAAACATGTCACATGGAATGTGGACCCTTCTCGGAGACTCAGCGTGTATGTCAGAGGAAACATGGACATGGGGTGGAGTACACAACATGTACTCCACCACGCAGCTAGACCCCGACCACATACACGAGCTACCCCATGTACTGGTACACGGTCAAGAAGACACGGGTTGACACTGTGTACTGGAACAGGGTTGAGGTACATGGGTGGACCCCTATATGGATGGACATGGTGTTTAAGCTTTTATAAACATCGTGTATACCCATTTTTACATGAAATGTTCTTCTGACATGGGTTTTTTCACAAATATAGTACCTGATGTCAAGGGACACGACTTGTTACCCCTTCTATACACCATGTGATCTCTTCAACATGGCTCGATCTCCTTGCCTAATGTATCTTGGATAAGATTTGTGGGTTGGTTCCCCCTTATCATTCCCCTGATGGTTATTAGTGTCATTTAATACCTAAAGGAGTATGATCCCCTTCAGCAAGACTTTTTAGATAGAGCGGGAGTCCCTTCCGAGAGGATAGGAGCAGGATCCTCTATCCATTCTTGTAACCTAGATAGAGTTGGGTTATCGACACAACCAATCCTACCATATTTAGGTCCTATACTTAGTAGGTGAATTCAGATGAGTTGTGGTATACTCCATGGCCCTGACAGTGATCCTCATCCATGTATCATGATGTTACCCACTTGTGTATTTGGTTCTCCCGAAGTGAGTGTATCATATCTCTATTCGGATCTATTAGTGTATCTATCTCTCATGATGGTTCTCGATGAGCAACACTTATTGGATGGACATCATCAGGGCTATCAGACTCAAGATTTTGTTCTCCCATATGAGTGCTTGGTGGAATCTTCAGACTAAATCCCTTGTGTGGGCATGCGGTCGTTGTGACTTACCTCTAGACTACTGGTTTGTGTTTGAGTATATATGGATATGCTATTGTTATATGTAATGTAGACATATATTGTGTAGATCTGATTGTACCTTTAATTGGTTTATTTATTGTTGTTTTCATTGTGTCTTACTTAGTATTGTTACACTCACACATGCATGGGATTTTCCCGTACGTGTCATGTCTTGTGCAGACGAGCGAACTTTCGAAGGAGTCTAGGGCAGACCAAGACCAGACATAACATTATTAGTTTCAGGAAGTCTTAGGTGTTCCTAAATATTTGAGTAGTAGTCCTAGTACCTATATTATTTTCTTATAGTTTGGACTTTGTAGTTGGCATAATCTTCCTTTTGGTGGGCTTTTACTCTATCCCAGTTTACTTTAATTCACATTTATTTCCTATTGTACTCTATTGGTTGGGTTTAGTGGAATGCATGCTTTTTTTACATTATATATTTCTACATTTTATAATTTATGGGCTTGGAGATGTGTGTGTGTGTACCAATAATTATTCAATGCCTCCCATGTTAGTGACATGCCTACTCGGTGCTAGTCACCAGCCCCTGGCCTATTGGAGGCAGGTTTCGGGAGTCTGGCACGATCCCCACTGGGAGGGGTTGTGACATTATCTATGTTCAAAAAATATAATTACAATTAGGAATCATCCAAGAATAATAATTAAGGGATTTAATAAATTATATAAGATGAAATCTCTAAAAGGATTAATTTATAAGAAAAAATATCATAAATGAAATTTTTTTTATAAAAAACCACTCAAAACAAATAGAAATTGAGAAGGGTCACACTATAGTAAAACCCAATATAGAAAATAAAATCCTTTTCATATGAGACACATAAAAAAATAACTCATAAAAGAAAAACATATAACAATCTATTCAATAAAATAAAAATTAAACATAGAAGGACCCCCCCCCCCCCAATAATCTAATACATAAACCTTAATTAGAATGATCCTATAAAATAAAATATCACAGATATCCCTTTACTAAATACTGTAAGAGTGTCACTCTAAATTAATCCTTTAATTCCTTCACAATAACCATCACTATTCAGTGATTGAGGAAACCATTAAACTATCAATAATATCTAATAAACCCATAAAAACCTCAATAACATCATGCAATTAATGAATGAAACCCAGAGAATAAATCATAACCCAACCACTAGAGAATAAGTTTACCTAATCTAAATAAGTTAAATCATTATAAAATGTTCAAAAATTAGGATAATAAAATATGAAATGAACATCTATATAGAACATAAATATAGTATATGTGAGTTTCTAGGGTCAAATGTGGGTAAAAATCTTGGATTTGATAAATTATTCATATTCCATAGTCATAGTGTATGGTTACTAGATTTTACACTAACTGTGTTGCAAGAACATATTGTATCAATATTATTGACTAAAATGACTCAAGAGTGGGGGTGAATTAAGTACATGAAATTGAATAATTAAAAACATAAATTCCCTTTATAATTAATTCTTTATCCCTCTCTATTATTTTAAATCATATATATAGTATAAAAATGTAAATAAAATAATGGAAGAACATAAAAGTATTTTTAAAGTATTTTGGGGTATGAAATATAATATCATACTCTACTCTATCAACACCCAATGAAAAATTGTTTATTTTATTCATATCCTTTTACTAGGGATCTTCAGAGTTGAGTGAAAATAGATAAAATATAGTCCATTATGAAAGAAAACACAATATTTTGTTAGGATATATCTACATTATTTATCCTTGGTCTTACACCAACACTTAGTACCTGAAATATTAACTACATATAAAATATATAAATATTATTAAATTCAGATATAGAAGAAACACATAATTGTGTAGAAACAAAATTTAAAGAAAATTAATCTATTCTAGAAAATATTTATCTATAATACAACCATTATAGAGTTCATTCTTAGATATATGTAGTTCATCAAGAATAAACAACAATGCCAGATCATTATATTTCTTAATTTTCATTCATTATATAATATAATATATAGAATATGAGTAGAAACACATTCAAAATAATTCTATAAATCACAATAATAGTTGTATCAGTAGTTAACGTAAATAATGTTTGTAAAAAAATTCATGCATTTGAGTCGCCCTTGCATTCACATTAACTACTGTGATAATATATACTAATATTTCAAACTTAAATGACTCAAATAATTATTTAATATTCTTATTTAATGTAGTAAAATAGATAAAATTGATTCGATCTCCCAAAAATATCATCATTAATAATTCCTGGTCAAAACGTCCTGAAATCACTCCTTTTCTAGTAAACCACTTTAATGTTGAGAAAATCTAGTTCATTTAAATCATAAACTATGAATATCTAATAAAATATCTTCCAAATCAAATATGGAATGAATAAACTTAATTTAAGACTTATTATAAGATAAATCAATAAATATATATGTTACATAAGAATATATTCATATTTATGCAGACCATTTAAGATTAAATAGGTCTGTGATCTTATATAAGAATAACCAATTCCATGCATAAGATTTTTCACTTTTCCAAACTTATACTATATAATAATATATTGATCATTGTACATATTGTGTATGAGTAAACTATAGCTACATATGATTCTTGGAATAACTAGCTTCCTCTTATATAATTATAACTTATGGGTTCAAAAGATTACATATGTATAACTCATAACTATGTAAGATTAAATAATTTAAAAAATTCCCCATATAAGGGTAACAATGAACATATATGACTATATATGAATTACCTTAAATTAATGTAAGGTTTTTTACATGTCAATTTTTTTTTAAAAATGTAAATAAGGATAATCTAAATATAATTTAACATTGATTTTTTAAAATATAAATCATTAACCAACAACTCAAAAAAGGTAACATCATTAGTGAAACATACATTGGATTTTATGAGAATCAAATATTAGTATATTATGTTAGAGAAAAAAACTACTCAAAAATATCTCAATTTTTATGATCAAAAAATTAATTTTTTTTGATAAATGAAGAATATAAAATATAATAAATTAAAGTAATACAATAGTATAAATGAAATTTTTTTATTTATTCAATACTTTCACTCCATTTTTTTATTGAAAAATAGTTTTCTTGGAAATGTGTAATATAATCAATGTTTCATAGAAATATAATAATAATAATAATATAAAATTGAATTAAGACAAAATAAAATATTTATATTTATTAAATAAATAAATAAATAATTTACATAGTCATAAAAAATCAAAAGTGTAACAAAATTTAAAAAATTAATGAAGCATAGAAACAAAAATTCGATAATAAATTTTCCTATGGATTAAAAAGGTTTAGGTTAGAGGATTATGGTATTGAGGGACTATTAGATGGATAAGATTACTTTAGTTCAAGATCTTTATATTTGAAAAAATAGGTTCACTTGAGGAAGAATCAAAATATTGATAAAAACAAATTATTTCCTGAATTCCACGGTGAATAATAGATTTTAATCTCTCAAATCCATTACATAGAGATCTTATTGAAGGATATTTTTGTTTTCTCAAAAATTACTCAATGTTTTTATAAAATTATTCCAATTTTTATAAAGTATATTTTTGTTCTTTAAATATAATTTTAGCAGGAATAGATGGTTTAGAGGAACCAACATCATGTTTATGTTTGGATGGTGTCATATCTAGTAGGTCATACTAGGAATTAGGTGGATATTTCTTTTTAATTGAAAAATCTATTCTCTAATTTAAATGACTATTAATTATGTATTTTTCATGAAATTGTTTATGTGGTATAAAAATAATTTGTAAAGAGATTTGGATTTATGTAGTTTCTTTAGTAGAACAATGAATTAATTTTTCTTGTCTCTGATTTCATATAAAGCCTTTCACCACATTTCAAACTTAAAATAATATCATCCATATTAAATTAAAGAGAAACCATATAACCTTATCTTAAATAATAACCATATTATTTCTACATATCCTTAACATCAACCCTTCCAATATAGTTTTTAGATAAATAATCAATTTATAATTTCCAAATGTCTACAATTTTTATTATATTATCATTCAAATTATCTTTGGAATGAAAAAATATTCTATTAAAAATCATCAATAAATTTTTAGGCTCTATCATATTGTTAAAAAATTATTCTATATTCTTTCAATATTTTTCAATGAACCTAAAAATACTTCCAAACATTTATCTTGATTTTTCACTTATTTGAGGAATATGTGTAACAAGAATAATAGATTTATCAACTTCATTTATAATTTCACTCTTAGAAGATGATATATTAGTTTCATCATCTGAAACAAATTCATAGTAAATAATCTATAAATATTACACAATCAAATTTAGGATTATAATATTCTTATCAAACATACCCTAAATCTATCTTTCAAAATATATACACCCATAATTACATTGAATTATAATCATTTTACTTAAATATAAATTCCCTCTATTTTAATTCCATTAATTTCTAGTATGCTATCTTCTCTCAAATCATGTAATTTATCTAAAGTTATAAATTCAAAATTGTAACATTTAATTTTTTCTCATTTATAACTAATATATTTGAAACCGATTTCAATAGAGGCACATGATCTTTAAAAAACATTACTTCATTTTTACATGTGATAAAAACAACTATAAAATCATGTCTTTATATTTTAATAATTAAACGTGATCCTTAATATACTCTTTCAACTTATTGAAATGAAACTTTGAAACCATTAATGATTTTAGTTTTTTAAAGTCATCTATAGAAATTGATGTCTACTTTAACATATTATTTTCTTCTTTGGAATCATTCAAAAAACTTTTCAAATTAGTAACATTATCATGTAACTATTAAAATAAAAAAACCAATATAAAACTAATGTAACTTTTAATAAAATCATTATCTTATTTATTTGGTTATGTAATATCCTCATATGAAAACTATTTTTACCTCTTGATAATTATTACATACATATAATCTTCAAAACCATAATCCTCTAAAATCTCATGAAAATAATTATCTTGTTCTTCTCTAGTTACATGGACTACTTTATCTTATATATGTTTTATTGCTTCATTTAATTCTTGATCATTTTCTTTACCAATCTCTTCTTCTGTTTCAATATCTAGATGATTATTTACTATAGACTTATTATTATTGCAAATGGTCTTGTGAATACCAGTTCAAGCCTGTAGAGACCCAATTTTTACCCTGTAAGACTTTGGAATATTTCTACATATAATTCCAAAGCTTGGCGCGAAGACGACGTGCGATTCTGAGGCCCGGTGTTCCTAGAATTAATTTTATAAAAATATTAAGTGTTTTTGTACTAAGCATGTGGTAGGTTTGTGTTTCCTCCTAAACAGTATTTCAGATCAGAAATATGAGGGTGCGATTGCGACCGGAGTGTGTCGTTTACCCTAGGTGGGGTGTAAAAGTTGTGGGTGTGGGCCTGCTGTGAGAGATGTCACCCAGGGGAAAAATCATCATTTTAAAATTATGACATATTGATTTTTATCACTAGAATTATTTTGAAATAACTTTCGAACAAAGCCTTGGAATGAAAATTTGAGACTTCTGTCGAGTTTAAAATGGGGTGTTTTGCCTAGGCGTGATATAAAATGGGTGGGTGCGGAGGTTTCGGAATCTGCGCCCATCGACGGAGTTCAGAGAGAGTTTATAAATACACCTAAGTAATGGAATTAAGGGAAAGCACTAATTTTTTTTCTCTCTATACCCCTCTCTCTCTCTCTCTCTTGTTATTTGTCATTATTCATTGTTCTTCGTTGGATAGAGGAGCGAACTCCGGCGGATCGAAGTGGGACCGCAGCGGGCGCGTCGCCAACATCGAACGGCTTGATCAAGGTAGGATTCTTGGTTAATTTTCACACATTAGTCAATTTATTGAGTTTTTTACAATTTCGTCGATTGAGTTCTATAAATTTAGAATTGGGGTGTTGGCCGAACAAACACGACCAACGCCCGAGCCTCATTTTAATTATCGTTATTGGGCATTCTTCGTCCAAATTTTCAAATGCGCCAAATCTTGTCAGATCGACGATCGGGGGGAGGCACTGTGAAGGCCTCGCCCCAAGGGTTCTAAATCCTCCTTCAGATTTGGAATCGGGCCACCAGAGCGGTGGCGGCGGCCTTCGGAAGCCCCGACTCCGGTAAGGGCTGTGGCCGAATGTCGGGGTGGCGCAACGGGGTAAATGGAATTCGGATGATGTGCGACCACCGAGGTAGCTCCGGGAGGAGCTGAGCAGTGCAGTCGGGGGTTCAAAACGAGTTGATAGTGTCAGATGTCACCAGTGCGGCTGGGGTAGCTCTGGGAGCAGCTGAGGTGGCGCGGCTGGGGCTTCGGAGGTGCCGGTGTCGAGTGTGGCAGGTGCGGACGGCAGCAGGCGCAGGCAGTGAGAGGCGGTCGGGGGAGCGGAGGAGTAGCATCGGGTGGCGTGGGACATGGAAAGGCACGGCGGTGCGTCACAAGAGGCACCGGCCCTGGGTCCATCGCGGTCTAAGGGGAACCCAGAGGTCAGCGCCTCGGGGGTGCGGAGGAGACTAGGACCCGCGTTCGGCGGGTCCTGCTGGGCGACGCGGCGAAGACCGGTCATTTGGCTGGTCTACTTGAAGAACCAGGCCTGAGGGAGGGGGTTCGGTGTTGCTAGAGAGCATCGTGGTGAGTCAGTCCAGACACGTGGCTGGGCCGCGGACTGGCGGTTCGGACCGGGCCGGTCGGGGTGAACCGGCCCGATTGTGCCCCCCCTTGCGTTCGGGGGGGGGGGGATAACTTCTAAACAGCGCATCCGTTTGATGCACTGTCTATTGTTGTAGGTTAGTGTCAATGAAACGGGCTTTCTGAAGTGGATTTTTGGGTTTTTGAGTTCTACGCCCGAAGGCGGGTGACCCAGAATGCCATAATTTAATTATATTAAATTGTTATTAAAGTTACGACGGTCGTGATTCATGAGTCGGACGTCCGTTTGATGCGCCGTCAGAGGATTTGTGGCCCTGGGGTTGTGATGGTCTTTTCAAAGTTGGTTCGGGACCGCTGTGGTTTGGTTTCGTTGTTCGGTGGCAAAAAATTCTTAATGCGAATAATTAATGAATTGTTTAATTAATTAATTATTCTTGCATCAGACCTAACTTCTTCTTGGGATGTCCGATTGATGCGCCATCAGTGGCAGCATGACCCCAGTCCTTGTGCGGACTTCTTGATATGATTTCAGAAGCATTTAGGTTGGAGACAAGGTGTGGCCACCAGAGGTCCTAGTTCGCACATCTTACAGTGAAACACCACTTTTTCACCCGATATCCATTTGGGGTGTTTGAGTTCCCATTTCTGAGTATTCTTCCAAGGGGATTGCGACGACGCAATCCGCCCACCTAAATTTTGGTCCGAGGTGTGGGCCCCAAAAGGCAAATTTCTGACGTATGATGCATTTTTATGACTTATTCTTCATAAGTTCGTTCCGGGAAAATGAATAGCCTACGCGGTGTGGTTACCTGCAAAGAATGCAATTGTACAATCTGTGTGATGGGTTTTGGGGTCGAGGTGTCGGCCCCACAGGGCCCCATTTTCATAACGTGGGGAGTTGCAGCTTCTGCATTCAGAGTCCGTTTTAGGCATTGTTGGTGGTGTTATAACCCTAGAATCGAGGCGAATTTGACCAAGGTGGTTTCAGGCGTTAATGTTGGAGTTGAGACATGGGCCCCACGGGCCGTCTTTTAAGATGTGTGCAGCGTACTACGACTTTTGCATCAGGCGTCTGTTTGGGGCGTATGAATAGTCAATTTGTCGTGTTTTTACGATAGCATCGCGATGGAATAATTCTCCCGACCTTTTTTGGGACCAAGGTGTGTGTCCTACAAGATGTAGTATGGGCATAAAGCGGTGTTGAATAACTTTTCCATCGAGAGTCGTTTCCATCTTGTAAATAGTCTATCTCATGTGTTTTTTCGCGAGGATTACCACGGTGTAATCTGTTTGGGAGAGAGGAGCTTCTTTCAAGATCTAATTAAACTTGGAAACATGAAAGGGCATTGGTCAGAGTTTCCTTTTATGCACTCCGAACCTATGCACGGTAGCGGTGTTAGTGACACCCAGTGATGGAATGGGCAGTGCGGAGTTATGGGACCAGTACTGGGTTTTCCCTCCGGTGGGGCTGGGTAGTGGGTTATCCATTGACCTTAGGGTTTACCCTACAGTGGGGCCAAGCAGTGGGTTACCCGTTGAATTTAGGGTTTACCCTCCTGCAGGGCTAGGCAGTGGGTTACCTGACGACCTTTTGTGATTTACCCTCTAGCGGGGTTGGGCAGTGGGTTACCCGATGACCTTCTGTGGTTTACCCTCTAGGGGGGATGGGCAGTGGGTTACCTAAGGACCTATTGTGGTTTACCCTCCAGTGGGGCTGGGCAGTGGGTCACCTGACGACCTCTTGTGGTTTACCCTCTAGCTGGGCTGGGCAGTGGGTTACCCGATGACTTCTTTCAGACTCATCCCTTTCTATGAGGCTAGTTAGTGACTTTTCTCCGTGGCTACCAGAGTGGGATCCTGGGTTGCAAGATTCAACGATGAGGTAGCTTTGACGTGCGGGACGTTTGGGCTTCAGTGATGGATATCCTTAGAACTATTGGCGACTTATCCTGAGATGTGATTGGAGATGGAGATCCCCTTACACAATCGTTTGGGTTTCTTATTTAGCATATATATATACAAGCTAATTTTGTTCCCACTCCTTGGGTTTGGTTACTTTCCTTCTAGGAAGGTCGAAGACACGTGGGGTATTGCACGTGCTTTCTGTTTCTAGCTCTTCTTGGTTGGACGAGTCTACTTCCTTTCTTTTTTTGGGTTGATCTGCACTCTACTTACTATACTCTTTCACTGTTCCTTTTCATGTCTACTAATAACCATTTTAGTACCCCCTTTGTTGCTCCCTCAAGCTTTCGGGGCATCCTACTGAGTATCTTTATACTCACCCCTCCTTGGGATTTTCCCACACTTGGTTTGCCCTTGCAGATGACAGACTGGTCGATCGAGACTACGAAGGAGCGTAGGGGACACAGGAGTTTGGGATGCGTTTAGTGGTTGTAGTAGGACTCCTAGGTGTGAGACTCACCAGCTGTACTTTTGTTTACCTATCTCCAGGGTGTGGCACTTTTTTTTAGTTGGGCACGTGTTTTTCCCTTTTTACTGTTCAGTCTACTTTTTAGCAGTTTAATTGTTCTGTTTTAGAGGTTGATACAAGAAAATGATTGGTTTATGGTTGTTGTCCTTTGGTTTTATTTTTTACTCCGCACTTCTGCATCGAGTGGGTTGTGTGTGTACATACAGTTACATAGGCGATGGCCTCCCTGAGATCGTTACACCTTCGGTGCTTCTCTCCAGCCCCTGGACTATAGAGGCGGGCCTGGGGTAGTTGTGGCTCTAGACCCATAGGTTCGGGTCGTGACAAAGAGGTATTAAAGGTGGTTTGTTCCTTGGGGAATTTTTCGGACGCCCATAAAAAGGAATTGGTTGAGTTTTGGGGAAATAGTGTCAACGTGTCTCGAGAGTGGCTCTCAGGCCAGGGAGTCAATTAATGGTGCGGCGGCCGACGTATCCATTCACTAGGACCCTGATAACAAGCTTGTCGACTCGACACACTGAGACACTTGTTATAGGGAATTTGGTTCATGAATCATATAGGATTGAGTCTTTTACTGTCCTTCTTATGTCATCTCCCCATCATTGTTGATATATATATATATATGCTCATTTGACTGCAGTACTCCTTGATTAGATTCAGGATGTCCACGCGATGATATCCAACCTGGATACTAGATCTGGTCCGTGATGACGACTCTGTGAGTGATGAGGCCTCAGTTCAAGATGCATCATACGATTAACCTTTCTCCAGGAGGACAAGCAGCGGCACCTCCACCTGTGGAGTAGCAGATAGTACCAGCAGCGAGGGCCGATGACGAGCGTAGGCTGGGTGTGCTACGTGTGTTCTAGTGTCAGAGACCACTGAGGTTCCACAGTGATCCATACCCTCAGATAGTGAAGGGTTTTCTAGGGTCGTTGGTTTGCCTCTTCAGGATTGTTCGGACACTGACAGGATGATGGTGGCTCTGATAGCCATATTTTTCCACCAAGCAGTTTGGCGTTAGTAGATCTAGTGTTACTCAAATTCACGATGAGTCGGTACTCTCGTGGGATGGCTTCTAGTAGCTGTTTTTCGAGGATTACTACCCCTCCTACTTACGCTTTATACGGTTTCGGGAGCTGATGGAGCTTCAGTGGGGAGTGATGGTAGTGGCTGAGTACATGACTAGGTTCACAGAACTTACTCCGTACTCTTTGGACATGGTACATGATGGAAACTTTCAAGAACAGAAGTTTGAACAAGGTCTCTGTAGAAGAGATTCATGCCAGCGTTGTGCCCTTGTGCATCCTCACCCATCTCAGGGTGTTGGAGCAGGCATTGGTGACAGAGAAATTTCTGTTAGAGGGATGTTAATTGGCAGGGCCTCGGTGTCGGAGGTCTCCCCTTGATGAGACTCAGGCACATGGTCGGGGACAACATAGAGCACCGAGACAGCCCATGGAGGGCTAGTGCTATAGTTGTGATGTGCGAGGTCACGTGGTGTGAGACTACTCGACCAAATGTGCTGATTTTTCTAGATAGTTGGTAGATGCACCGCCACAAAAAAGGTAGTTTTGTGATCAGAGAACCCCAAGGTGAGGACGGGGTGGTCCCCAGGGAGGCGACGTTGGCAGAAAAGCAGGAAGAACTGTGGTTGGATGATGATGTTTTGAGGTCCTTCCACCACCACTAGGCAGCCCATGTCAGTCTCAGGGAGCTGACGGACGGGGCCGCGGGCGGTTTTGTGCTATGAATGTCTACAATCCTGCAACACATGAGATGATAAGAGGTACGCTCTGTGTCCTTTTCTAATTTTCTCAGTAGAAATTCTTAGACACTCTACAAGGTACTCTTTTTTTCTAACTCCTTTTTTGAGGGGTTACTGAGGGTGATGCAGGGTGTCGGTGTAACCCTTTGTTGGTATTGTCCGACGTAGATTTGAATGCATGGGAAAGAGGGGTTATTTCCCCACTGATATGTGTTTTTGTAATGTGATAAAAAACCATGAGGTAGAGTCAGTACCACTCAAAGAGGATAGTATTGAGGTGAGGTGGACGAGTCCCTCGAACATGTGCATTCATGGTGGGGTTGTGCGGTGGAGTGTCAGAGCATGTCTTGGATTTTCCAATAGGGATTTTTTGCTTGACCTCCCTTCGCTTTAGGTGCCACTAGTAGGTTTGGAAGAGTTCCTGTCTTGGGGATTACTCTCCTTCCGAGAGGGGTAAAGACACGTGGGGTATGCCACGTGCTTTCTGTGTCTAGCCTCTGGTGGTTGGATGAGTTTACTCACCTACCCTGTTCGTTAGTACCTTACGTGCTCAACGTCAATTTTGATATCATTATCAAGTACAAGTTGATGTGATATAAACCCCATAAACAGAACTACGTGTTCCACTATGTGGTGATGGTGGGGGTAGCTCTTGCGCTGAGAATGTGGAGACACTATCAATTGGGAGAGCGCATTGTGGTTTTCTCAGACCACAAGTTTCTCAGGTGCGTCCTCACCCAGAGAGACTTGAACCTGAGGTGATGGTTATGGTTGAAATTTATATAGGACTATGACTTCAAGGTAGTTTATGTCTTGAAAAATGGCAGTGTTGTAGTAGGTTCCCTTAGCAGGATTTCCCAGGCTCGCCGAGTGCGGTAAGTTTCAGAGCAGTTGGTGTCCCTACAGCTGAACCTGTTGGACCAGGATGGTGCAATTTATCTTCAGTAGATGGTGTTGACTCATTTGCTTTTTTAGCATGTAAGAGTGTCTCGGTTGTGATGCACCGACTGTGAAATCTTGTGTGACCAGATATCCTTGGGCGTTTCACCAGATAGGTATTCTGAAGGAGGAAATCATGACACCATGTTCCAGGAATGAATTTTGATTTCCGTCACGATGTGGAAAGTAGAGGTTCGGCCGAGGAAGTCCCCTGATTTTATTTGAACCGTTTGGGAATTGTGCAATAGATGGTGAGGTTGCCTATAGTCTTTTCCTAACCTCCCAATAGTAGGAGTGGGCACACGACGTCTTCCACGTGTCATAGCTAATGAGGTTCATGCGTGTTCCTATGCCTTCCATCGAAAGTAGTATACCTTATAAGTACGAACCATCCCTTTGGTTCACGTGTTGTGCCAGCATGGTGTTGTGCAAGTTTTGTTGGGGGTGGGAGAGCTAGGTGTGAGCTCTGTATCCCGATCTGTTTTCCCTAGTTTTGCTTTTCGGGGATGAAAAACTTGAAGGAGGGAATGATGTAAAGACCCATTTTTTACCATGTAAGACATTGGAATATTTCTACATATAATTCCAGAGCTAGGCGTGAAGACGGCGTGCGATTCCAAGGCCCGGTGTGCCCGAAATTAATTTTTTAAAAATATTAAGTGTTTTTATACTATAAACATGGCGGGGTTGTGTTTCCTCCTAAAAAATAGCTCGGATTGGAAATCTGAGGGCGCAGTTGTGTCCAGAGCGTACCTTTTACCCTAGGAAGGGTGTAAAAGTTGTGGGTGCGGGCCCGCTGTGAGAGATGTCACCCAGGGGAAAAATCGTCATTTTAAAATAATGACTTAGTTATTTTTATCACTGGATATCTTTTCAAATAACTTTTCAAAGAAGCCTTAGAATGAAAATCTGGGACATCCATTGAGTTCAAAATGGGGTGTTTTTCCTATGAGTGATATAAAATGGGCGGGCATGGAGGTTTCAGAATCTGCGCCTGTCGGCGGAGTTCAGAGAGAGTTTATAAATACACATAAGTGATGGAATTAGGGGAAATCCCTAATTTCCTCTCTCTGTCTCTCTCTCGTTCTTTGGTGTTCTTCACTATTCTTTGCCGAATTGAGGAGAGAACTCTAGCAGATCGAAGTGGGATCGTAGCAGGCGCATCGCTAACATCAAACGGCTGGATCGAGGTAGGATTCTGGATTAATTTTCACACCTTTATCAATTTATTGAGTTTTTTCCAATTTCGTTGATTGAGTTATATAAATTTAGAATTGGGGCGTTGGATGAACAAACACGACCAACACCCGAGCCCCATTTCAATTATCATTCTTGGGCGTTCTTCGTCCAAATTTTTGGACGTGCCAAATCTTGTCGGATCAACAATCGGGGGCAGGAACTACGAAGGCCTCACCTTGAGGGTTCTGAATCCTCCTTCAGATTTTGAATCAATCCACTAGAGCGGTGGTGGCAGCCGTCAGAAGCCCTGACACTGGCAAGGGAGGTGGCCGGAGGTTGGGGTGGTGCAGTGGGGTAAATGGCATTTGACCGATGTGTGGCAGTCGGGGTAGCTCCGGGAGGAGCCGAGGAGCCGCGGCCGGGGTTTCAAAGGTTCCGACGTCGAGTGTGGCCAGTGCGGACGACCATGGGTGCAGGCGGCTGGGGGAGCAGAGGAGCGGTGTCGGGCGGCGTGGACCCCAGCGAGGTGTGGCAGTGCGTTGGCCCTAGGTCTGTCGCGGTTGAAGGGGAATCCCAAGGTCATTGCCTCAGGGGTGCGGAGGAGACTGGGACTCACATTAGGTGGGTCCTGCTGCGTGACGTAGCAAAGACCGGACATTTGGCCGGTCTGCTTGAAGAACTGGACCCGAGGGAGGGGGTCTGGTGTTGCTGGAGCGGGCTGCGGTGAGTCTGGCCTGACCCGCGGCTGGGCCGTGGGCCGGCGGTTCAGACTAGGCCGGCCGGGGTGAACCGGCCCAGTTGGGCCCCCTTGCATTTGAGGGTGTCGTAACTTCTAAACAGCATGTCCGTTTGACGCGCCGTCTACGGATATAGGTTCATGTCAGCGAAACAGGATTTTTGAAGTGGCTTTCCTGATTTTTGAGTTCCGCTCCCGAAGTCGGGTGACTAGAATGCCTTAATTTAATGATATTAAATTTTTATTAAAGTTGTGATGGACGTGATTCACGAGCCGGATGCCTGTTTGACGAACAATCATAGGTTTTTTGGCCATGGGGTTGCGACGGTCCTTCCAAAGTTGGTTCAGGACCCTTGAGGTTTGGTTTCCTTGTTCTGTGGCACGAAACACTTAATGCGAATAATTAATTAATTGTTTAATTAATTAATTATTATTGCGCCAGACCTGACTCCTGCTTGGGATGTCTGATTGATGCACCGTCAGCAGCAGTATGACTCCAGTCCTCGTGCGTACATTTTGAGATGCTTTCTGAAGTGTTCAGGTTGGAGACAATGTACGGTCCCCACAGGGCATAGGTCACACGTCTTATGGTGAAACACCACTTTTTCACCCGACACCCATTTGGGGTGTTTGAGTACTCGTTTTTGAGTGTTCTTCCGAGGGGATTGCGACGGCGCAATCCGCCCGCCTAAATTTGGGCCCGAGGCATGGGCCCTACAAGGCAGCTTTCGGACGTATGCTGCGTTTTTACGACTTATGCTTCATAAGTTCATTCAGGGAAAATTAATAGACTACACCGCGTGGTTACCTACAAGGAATGTGATGCTATGATCTGCGTGACGTGTTTTGGGGTCGAGGTGTGGGCCCCACATGGCCCTGTTTGCATAACACGGGGAGTTGCAACTTCTGCATTCTGAGTCCATTTTAGGCGTCGTCAGTGGCGTTGTGACCCTGGAATTGAGGTGAAGTTTACTAGGGTGGTTTCAGGCATTAAAGCCGAAGTTGAGGAGTGGGACCCACAGGCCGCCTTTTAAGCTATGTGCAGCGTACTGCGACTTTTGCATCAAGTATCCATTTAGGGTGTATGAATAGTCAATTTGGCATGTTTTTCTGAGAACATCACGATGGTGCAGTTCTCCCGATATTTTTGGGGACTAAGGTGTGGGTCCCACGAGATGTTGTATGAGCATAAAGTGGTGTTGAATAACTTTTCCATCGGGAGTTGTTTCTAGCGAGAAAATAGTCTATCTCGTGTGTTTTTCCATGAGGATTACCACGATGTAATCTGTTTGGGCGAGAAGAGCCTCTTTAGAGATCTCATTAAAAGTGGAAACATGAAAGGGAATTGGTCGGAGGTTCCTTTGACGCACTCCAAACCTACGAATGGTAGCGGTGTTAGTGACACCCAGTGATGGCACGGGCAATGCGGAGTTATCGGACCAGTTCCAGGTATTCCCTCCAGCAGGGCTGGGTAGTGGGTTACCCATTGACCATAGGGTTTTCCCTCCAGTGGGGATGGGTAGTGGGTTGCCCATTGACTTTAGGTTTTTCCCTCCAGTGGGGCTGGGCAGTGGGTTACCCGACAAACTTTTTTGGTTTACCCTCCAACAGGGCTGGGCAGTGGGTTACCCGATGAACTTTTGTGGTTTACCCTCCAGCGGGGCTAGGAAGTGGGTTACCTAATGAACTCTTCTGGTTTACCCTCCAGCAGGGCTGGCAGTGGGTTACCTGACGACCTCTTGTGGTTTACCCTCCAACTGGACTGGGCAGTGGGTTGCCCGATGGCTTCTTTCAGACTCAACCCTTTCTATGAGGCTAGTCAGCGAGTTTTCTCCATGGTTACGGGAGTGGGATCCTGGGTTGCGCGATTCAGCGATGAGACAGCTTTGACGTGCGGGACTTTTGGGCTTCAGTGCTGGATATCCTTAGAACTGTTGGTGACTTATCCTAGCCTGAGCTTGGAGATGGATATCCCCTTACGTACTTGTTCGGGTTTCTTTTTGAGAATATATATATACACCCTAATTTTTTTCCCACTCCTTGGGTTCGGTTACTCTCCTTCTAGGAAGGGTGAAGACAGGCGGGGTATGCCACATGCTTTCTGTGTCTATCTCCTCTTGGTTAGACGAGTCTACTTCCTTTCTTTTGATGGGTTGAGCTGCACTCTACTTACTGTACTCTTTCATTGTTCCTTGTCTTTTTTACTACTCACCATTTTAGTACCTCCTTTGTTTCTCCCTCAAGATTTCGGGGCATCTTACTGAGTATCTTTATACTCACCCCTGCTTGGGATTTTCCCACACATGGTGTGCCCTTCCAGATGATGGACAGGTCGATCAAGACTACATGGGAGCATAGGGGACACAGTAGTTTGGGTTGCGTTCAGTGTTTGTAGTAGGACTCCCAGGTGTGAGACTCACCAGCTGTACTTTTGTTTACTTGTTGTCGGGTTGTTGCACTTTTTTTTAGTTGGGCGCGTGTTTTTCCCTTTTTATTGTTCAGTCAACTTTTTAGCACTTTACTTTTTATGCTTTATAGGTTGATGCATGACTATGATTAGGTTATGGTTTTTTTCCTTTGGTTTTATTTTTTACTCTGCACTTATGCATCAAGTGGGTTGTGTCTGTGTGTGTACAGGTACTTAGGAGAAGACCACCCCGAGATCGTTATGCCTTCAGCGCTTGTCGCTAGCCCCTGGCCTATGGAGGTGGGCCTGGGGTAGTCGCGGCTTGAGACTGGTAGGTTCGGGTCGTGACAAAGCCTCAACTATGTCTTCAACATCATTTTCAATTGTAACATGTTTAACAATAATATACCGATCTTATTAGGCTTCTAAACCAACATTATAACTGACATTTTCAGTTTCAAAATTCAAATTAATCTTGTCCAAATTTTCATTTTCATTTTCATTTTGATCTTTTTGAACTGTAGGGGAAAATTTTCCTCAAAAAATTGTAACCCAAGTATAACTTCATGATTTTTATATTATTTATTCTGAAATACATTTGTTTCAATAACTAATTCCCAATTTTCTTCTTCATATAAAATTTCACCATCCAGAGTTATAAAATTCCCAATAGTAAAAACAATGTATGTTTGAGAAAACTAATTCTTCGGTCTTGTAGGTTAAGTTACTTTTTCTTCAGTTGGTACATTAGTAGGGCCCCCTGATCAGTATCATAGATATATTACTCATCATAACTACTAATATCATCTATCTATTCTATATTATATCCTATTTTAGGATATAATCAATGTAAATTTATTTTTCTTTAATACTCCATCATTAAGAGTGTGGTGATGATGAAATTTCAATGTTTTATTATTCTTTAATGTAACTACCTTATTTGTAAAATAAGTTTCCATGATTATTCCATATGGAGAATAATTTAGTACTATATTACCCTAACTAATTATCTATCATTCTAATCATATATCATGGAAAGTTAACTTTCTTATCATCCAATAACATATAGACAAGGTAGATTCCCTTGAATATAAAATTTTCAAAACTCTCATATTCTATGAGCAATTATCGTCTAAAAAAACATGTATAAGACCTTGTTTTTAGGTTATAAAACATTATAGTTTTCCTTTATTAAATATATTTTTACAAAAAAGATAAAATATTATATTTTTCCCTATATTTTATAATAAACTATCACAGACCTGTCAAACATTAATCTTCCTTCATGTGGGAATTTAAATTGTACTGATAACTCTATAGAAGTAAAATAATATTCATTTCCATTAATAGTAAAATTTAGAATTTTTTAGTTTTTTGAAAAATATAAACATTATAATAAAATTAATCCACGTAAACATCAAATACATATTTTTTTCTTATCACATCAACAATACTTCCCACTATTGAAAATATAAAACTCTGTTTAAGAATTTTTTTTCCAATTTAACTAGATAAGATTGATCATTGTTCTTTGTAAAATATTTTGGTCATGATTTTTTTCTCTTTAATGAAAAAATTAAAGGATACCCCCAATTTTGAGATTTTTTCATTCCCCATTTTAGAAAATATAACATGAAAATAATGTAGGGTTTAGATTTGTGAGGGAAATGATTAGATTTTGGTGTTATAAGGATTAAAATTTGACCTAAGGATCAAATGAATCATGAAATGAAATGAAAATAGTGATAATAATATTATAACTCATTATATTAAATACATAAAAAATATTTTAAATATAAAATGAAAATAAAAATAATAATTAACCATATGTGATTGATAACAAATAATATATATTTTGTAGAAATACAAAATTAATATTACGCAATAACATAACCTACACATAAATACAATTATTTTAAGATTAAGAAATTATGAAAAATTCTATGTGATAATAATTTTCTTTTTGAGATTCAAAAATACAAATAATAATTTATTATTAAAGGGAAAATAATATACATATGTATGATTAAACACTTAATCAGAAAAACATAATGAAAAAAATAAAAAAAAAACTTTAAAATAATTGTATAAAACTAGTAAATTCACTTTAATTCAAACAAACCCAACTCACTCATAGGAGAATAAAATTGATCAGACTAAAGGGACTTGGTAAAAATATTTTTTATGACATCCCCGACCTGGAATCCACTAAACCGGTTCCCTAAGCCAAGTCACCACATGACCTCAAGCATGCCTCCTTGTATGATAGAGGTTGCCGACTAGCAATGAGGGTCTAATAAACCATGTGGGATATTATACCCACTTTACCATAGTAAGACACAATAGATAACAATGAGATAGTGGAAAAAATAAGTAATAACCAATGAACATGCATAAAAAACCATTACTTGAATGGGGTACAAGTCCACATCCAAATAGTAAATATGCCATGTCATGATAATTAATCTAAAAGTGTAGGAAACTCAAAATAATATCGAAAATTAGAATACCCAAGACAATCCTAACTCAATGTTCGGAACCTCATCCCTATACATCCCTAGGCCAACTCAACTCCCTAGTAAGGGCCTTTTCCCTTATCAAAACCCACAACAATGAAGTCTACTCGAGTACCCAATGATAACCTAATAAGGTTGTGAGTTTAACCCAGTAGTCCACCACCAATGGTGTCTAAAAAATATCTAGTTTAAACATAGAGTGCATTAAAATAATAAATAAATTACAAGTAAACAAGGAAAATTCATGTGCCATTAGTTAACAATCTTAATTTTACCCCTTTCTACCATTATTTCCATAGCCATCATTTATTTCATATTCATTACTTAATACATTTTCATAAAGTGTTGCATGGTTTAGGCATTTACATTATCTATAAAAGGGTATAAGTCAATAAATAACTATTCATAGGGTAAATAAATCAACTCCCCATCTCACTAGGGGTAAACAAGTCACACAAAAAATACATTTCAATCACCTTGAAGCCTTAGTCTGGGTGGTCTCGTCGAATGCAACCGTTAGGGGAATAGATCCTCTATACACTTCCCTAACCCATTAATTTTGGGGTGGAGTTTAGAGCCTCAGTCTAACTAGACCCATGAGAATATAACCTTAAGTCAATAACCCACACTACCAAGACATGTGCACATGCTTATTTATCCATTCAACACACACATACCATATCACAACCCATAATCAAAAAAATACTCATAATAATCACAATCCATAAAAATCAACATGGGAATGAATATTATTCCATAACAAATTAAAACATTTTCCATTTACATTACATAGCCCATTTAACACATTTCCCTTTTCTTATGCTTAGATCACTAAGCATATTAAATAATTTCCATACATTATCCCATTTAACATACTCATAAGTTCTTATATGTTAACCCATTTATCCCATTCCTCATTTCACATGAAATAATTGACTTATTCATTACTTGTGAAATTCATAATACACTATGCACATTCACATTAATCCATTTAAACTATTTAGCATATTTAACAATATCTATTCATTATCACATTAAACACTTCCATAAAATTACAATCCTTGACCCATTCACCCATTCCCATTTACATGTCTTAACCCAACTATCCCATTTATCATTCATAAGCCTTAGATCATCAAACAATTACCCTTTTACATTTCAAAGCACTTATAAACCATTATAATTTATCCAAAATCCCCCCTTATGACATTATCCAAGTCTAGAAACATTTATTAATATTCATATTTTAACTCAAATTAAAATATCAACAACTTAATCATGGATATATTTTATCACACATCAATTCCATGTTTTACATTACCAATATCAAGGTTTTTGAATGTCGGCACACCCCATGGGTGGCCCTAAATCGGTCTAATCATCCTCCATTCATCCCATGGGGATCATAAGGGGTTCAATTCACCATTTAGACACCCATTTTACCTAGATCCCACTAAAGTAATCAACACACAACAAGTTGTAACCAAGAACACAAACACACATGCACAAACACACATCAAAACAATGGGATATAACTTATAGACTATCAACCTTGAATTTGATGATGAACAAAATCTTAATCGAAGCCTTAGATATGGATTTAAAAATCCATTGAAGCCCCAACCTAGGTTCCACTGAAAAAAGAGGGTTTTAGGGCTTCAGAAGAATATAAGAGGAACTACAAACCCTAATTTAGAAAATTAATGCAATAGGAGAGTTAGACTTACCCAAAGATTTGATCCGCAACCAACGACACTCTAAATAACAATGAATCAAATTATAACCACCCTTGAGAAGCTTGGGTCGATTTGGTTTGTCTCTAAGGATGAGAGGGGAATAAATGAGGGAGAAATCGGGTGGGGATTTTAAAATACTAAGATAGAACAACTGTAAATTTTACATCTTTTAATGGGGCTCACAGTTTACTCACATGGTTTGTCAAACCATGCACAAGACACTATCTAAGTGATGATCAGTTGCAAAGTTACCTAGGAAACCTCACACAGTTTGGAAAACTATTCTCTAACCATACATAATGACACTATCCATGGTTTCACGGTTTTCCTGGGGAGGTTGCATAGTATACTTAACCATGCGCCAACCATGTGCCTTGCACAGGTTGGCCCATTTTTCCTTCCATTCATTCCCTGAACCTTTGAAACACCCCCTAGGATCCTCATACACCAGATGACAAATTAATTAATGAATTATAATGGATTTAAAGAAAAATTTAAACAAGGAGTTACCTCCATGAAATATGGGATCTTACAACCTCCCTACATTATAACATCTCATCCTCGTGCTTCTCTTCTTGAGCATCACTATGCTTTCAAGGAAAAAATATCGGGCCACTAAGCCTGCACATCCAACTCCCTTTCACCAAGTTCTTTCTGAAAATTACCCTTCTACCGTACACTCAGCCCAAAGGTACAACCTTAACACACAAAACCTTATCATTGTGATATATAAGATGACCTAGATTACCCTCAAGGACACATCATCCTCAAACCACACATTAACCACTTGAACTCCATAGGGAATCCTAGAAAAAATTATCGAAAACATAGCATAAGTGAACTTTCAACACAACATCATACAGATATGGAAGATCTAATATACACCTCATTATTCTGATCCACTTCGCAACTCATAACCCAAATCACTTGGTTCCATATTGACATGTTTTCAAAAATCTAATGGTGACCAAAAATTAGCATCCCTCAAAGGAAACACACAATCCTTCAAACCACATTTTTTGACTTACATAGATCCAAAACATGAGGCCTGATGGTCCCATTCTATAATTGAACATTTTAAATAAAACCACCACACTCAAAGCACTCAACTGGTCAATCTTGATCTAATGCTTGCTATCCAGGTCAACTCCCCTGAATGGTAATCAACCGAGTCCACCAAACCCAAAACACCAATCTAAATATCAACCAACCACTTATCCACTGGGGTAATCTAAAACATACACTTTAACTCACCCCTACCATCTTCTGGTTATTAGCACCCCAATATCGATAAGGACCACCATCACTACAACTCAACTCCACAACATACCCAATGTGTTTCCAACTCACTGCACCCAAACATCTAAAATGAATCCTCCCTATATTGGAATCCAAACTTTTCATTTAAACCACATGAGAGGAAGTTTCTACACAATCCATTCAAGGACTAAGACCAAATTGAACCCACTCAAGTATGAATTCATTTATGAAAGGGACTTTCCACTAAAAACATCAAACCGTTGGTGGGTCACACTTACCACACCCTTTCCTTTTACCACATTGTGTCGGTCCAACCTGACTGGCTGGTCCTCAAACACCCACCTTCCTCTATTTCCATACCACTCTTTATATTCACCCATGATTCTTCCTCACTTGGGTAATACCACCTTTACCGAGGTACCTACTAGGGTCATTCTCTAATATATGATAACTCTATCATCAAGGTATCCACTACCTTCCAAAACATCATTGTTCTCCACCACACCCATTAATACCCCTAACAAAAATACCCTCATCATCTATATATTTAATTAGGTTGATTAGGTTACTTCTCAAAACACATATCCGTTATAAAATTTCACTTTTCATTCCAAAACTTCTACAGAAAGCTGTTTATAACTCACCCCTTGTGTACCTCTTTTTAACCAAATTAGGCCGTCCTCGGTCAAATCATACTAGGACACCCAACTTCAATGTTGGAATGGAACTACATCACATGGACAATGTGCCTTTACACTTCTAGACATTTTTATGATACCAAAAGACATCTACCAGAGTCTGTGCCTGAATTTTCAATGAAGTTCTAGAACCCATACTCCCTTTCCAAAAACCATTTTCATGTCTTCCACACCCTTCAACAACTCAATCATATACATCTAGAAGTTCATTTGGAACCACCCTAAGCCTGAATCCAATGATTTTATCATTCAATAACCACATCCAAAGCCACCCTAGCCTATTTGAGGAACATAGCATGCACCTCATAAGTTTATCATTGGTATTCCAAAGTCACCACATCATATCCACACTCTACTCCACACATCCAGGACTGAATTATCACTCACCACCTTAGGAGTGTCATTAACCTCAATTTCCTCAAGGAATTTCAACCACCATGTCTCACTTTTAGATCATAATATAAGACATAGAACTTGGACGTGGCCATATATCTTTTCCTAGATAAAAAAGAATCACCCGATACCTATCCCCAACTTCCATGAATGGCTCCCACAACATTTTTTGACACCCGGTCTATCCCAAAGACCTCACCCGTAACCTGTTGATGGTGTGCATCCCACCATCTATATCAATATATAATTCTCCATGAGTGTAACCTTTATGACTTCCCACATCTAACCCAAACACATTAAAGTCTCTTGGCATAAATCCATAGCTTTCTTAGTGTACCCAGGATGATGTCAATATGTTTAGAACGATCATCACTCACTAAAAGTATCCTAAGAGGTTTTCAAATAACACCACCATAACTTATCCAACATTGATGTCACCTCCCACTGTGGGACACCATGAACTTCCAAGAGTTCTTGGCTTCCCCTCCTGCAAACATCTCATCAATACTTAGCCACCACCTCTCAAGCATGATTCCCAACCAAGACTCACCACCTCTCCATGACCCAACGTTTCCTTTGGAACTACTACCACCACACCACTCAAGTCCTACCAGAATTACATTGGATATTAACAATTGAAACACAAAGTTCCACCGCACTAACCAAAACCAATGACCTCTCTCATAGCCACACTTCCTGCATTAGTTCTGTAGAGGATGAAAGTGCTTATCCCGAGTCACATATTTTCCCATCCCGAACAGACTTAGGCCTTACCAGTGTGTGCTTGCATATGGACCTCATTATATCCATGGAGGTCTCACACTTCCATGAGACAACACACTTAAACCAAATTGAGCTTTCACAATCCAACCATCCCTAGAGCCTAGCCCAATGCCCGCTTACTCATATGACTATTCCTCTTGGCCCATCAACCCTATTAGACTCTTAGAATCCTAAACATTTCACCCAACATCTATAACATTCTAAGAGAAATCCCAACAACATGACCATCCTCACCTTAGGTGTCACCTTCATAATAAGGCATCTAACCATTCTTTAGTCACCCTTCTCTCGTCCACCCAAATTCAAAATCAATAATTCCATTAATCTTAGTCAAAAAATATGGGTCATGCATCCAAATGATAAAATCATTCAAAACTAACCTTACCCTGGCTTCATTCTCCCAGGTGACCCTACGAAAGTCTAGGGAACAACCATACAATTTAACAAAATTTAATGGTACTCATCATGTATTGATCCCACATTTGAAGAATCTCCCATGATTTATATTCCAAGGCACCTGAAACACTAGTCTAAAATCCCACGAGGTCAACCTTGATCTTCCCATGATTTCCAAATCATCATCACAACTTGAGTCGCATCTCCAAAAAAACATTGACCTTCCCACTTATCCCTCTAGTCCCATCTGCACATGTCTAAATCCAAAACATCTATCTGAGTCTCATACACCCAACAGAATTGAAATAATAGTTTACCATCCTCACGGGTCTTTCTCAATGAATGAATAATACCAACTTCCCAACTAGGTTAAGGGGAACAAGTCACCATCCCCTCTCTCTCTAGGCCATTTACTCCAAACATACTCACATACATACTTAGACACCATGATCCAAACCCCCCTCTAGGGTCGAAAACACAACTCCCAAAGTATTAACTCACATGGGTCGCTACAACCATAAATAAACACCCATAACTAATGACACCACAAACAAGGCACTCATTCTTAAGTCCAACATACAAACTAAATAGTTGAAACCCACAAGGGTTAGCACCATAAACTTATCAGAAAACATCTCAAAACCAAAAGGTTATAACACTACTGAATGCATAACAAGAAACACCCCTTTATCCACACATCGAGAATTATCAAGGTCTCCCAAAAAATAATTGATCTCTCTTCCTTGGGAACTCTCACTGCCCAAACCACCCATTCAAGGGTTATATAAGAAACACCAAGAATACTCAAAACATTTTTCCTTAAATTTCCATCATTATAGGTTCTTTTATAATTAACATCACCATTTTGAAAACCTAGAGTTTTCCACTTTTGAACAATTCGTTCAACCAACATTTCAAAAATACATACTTATTAAAATTCACATTTGAAACCACTTTCATTAATAAACATATCAAGGGAAGTCTAATCGATATAGACCATTTTGAAAACCTAGGAATTATGATTTTGGAGGTTTTCATTATGCCAAGATCACTAATAATATTAAACAATTCCCATACATTATCCCATTTATCATACTCATAAATTCCCATATGTTAACCCACTTATCCCATTCCTCATTTAACATGTAATAACCCAATTATTCATTCTGTGTGAGATTCATAATCCATTTGGAAAATTCACATTAATCCAATTAAACCATTTATATACAAATTTAAACACACTTTGAAGCCCCAACCTAGGTTCTACCGAAAAAAGAGGCTTTTAGGGATTCAGAAGAAGATGGGAGGAACTACAACCCTAATTCAAAAAAAGGAAGTAGGAGGGGTGTAAGTATTACCCAGAGCATCTATTTGCAACAAATGATGCTCAAAATGGACAAGAATCAAAGTAGAACCTCCCTTGGGATTATTGGTTCAATTTGGTTTTTCCCTAGGGTTGAGAGAGGAAGAAATGAGGGAAAAATTGGGTGGGGATCTAAAAATCCTAAGATCTAAAAACTGTAAATTTTCCAACTTTTAATGGGGTGCATAGTTAACCCACACAGTTTTACAAACTGTGTGAAAACCGTGTGCAAGTCACTTTATAAGGGAATTTGATTTACACATTTACCTGGGAAATCCAAATTTTTTTGACAAACTTCGTGCTAAGCATGTGTAATTCCACTGTCCAAGGTTTCACGATTTTCTTAGGGTTGCCACACAATTTACATAACCATGTGCCTTACACAGGTTGGCTTGATTTTCCTTCCTTTTATGCTCAATCACCCATAACAGCCCTAAGTCCCCTCATAAATCGAGGGAAAATTTAATTAATAAATTCTAATGGACTTAAACCAAAATTTAAAAATGTAATTACCTCCCTGAAAAATGAGATCTTACATTTGTAAAATGATACTCATTGTTAATAAAGTCAAGAAAATTATTACATTGTTGAGTATTACCTATAATGAAATGATCCATCATATCATTATGTTTGGTTATAGAATGGATTGTAGTATTTTTAGAAATTTTCATAGCACTAGTGATGACACATTTTATAGGGAATTGTTCAAAAACAAATCTGATGTCATTTAAGGACTATATCATCCACAATAATTCATCATAGAAACTCTTAACTGTAACATATTTAGTATTGTTAGTAGATAATGAGATCAATTGTTTTTTTAATAGATAAATAAAATAAATATTTCCCTATGAAATGAAAATGTTTAGAGGTGTTTTTTCAATATAATATACTCCTAAAAAATTCACTATCATAATATTATGCCAAATTAATTCCAAAGGTTTTTATAAATAATAATATAATATAGAAAGATTGTTTATGACACCTTAAAATACTTTTGGATTATTTTTTATGATATTCCTTATGATTAGCATGAAATATAGCATATATACACCTCTAAAACATGGTTTATTCTCTATGGTAATTAAGATATAAAAATATCCTTATAATTCAAATATATAACTTTTTGTTTAATAGTTTCCCTAATTTATCCATGTCAAGCATACCATTAAAACTCCTAGAAATATCATATGCTTTACTATTTCTAAGTAAAAGATTTTTCAATTTTCCCAATTTGTAATTTATTATGTTTGAAACATTCTCATCATTATGGTAGAATATTTAAAACCCAAGGAAAAATATCAAATCACCCATCATGCCCATTTTTAAAAAAAATAATGAGTTTAGTAAATTCATTATAAATCTTTTAGTTATTTGAACCAAAAAACACACCATCTATATATATTTGAACTTGAAAAATTTATAAATATTATGTTTTCTTGAAAAATTAATAGTATACCATTCCTAAAAAATTTGGAAAAATAAAAATAAAAAAACATATCCTCTAATAACAAGAAGTAGGTGTCCGCTTTACACAAAACAAATCATTAGTATGTTTGAAAATAGAATTTAGAAAAAAAAAAGATTTAGGAAATGAGAAAAAATTTCAATATAAACACTTCTTCAAAAAAATTATTTAATAAATATTTTTTTAATATTTATATATATAATTTTAAAATTTATGTGAGATTCAAAAGTAAGGTGGAACCAAAAGGATTCTATCATAGTAAAAGGTGTAGTGGTCTCGTATTAATCTACACCATCCACTTGATTATAACCTTTATTTACTAAAATATCATTTATTCCTAGTGATCACACTTTAACCATGTCTCTCATTCCAAAAAAACCCATTTATTTCTTATAAAAAGTTTATCACATGGTCTATTAACTAATTTCAAAACCTTATTTCTCCCAAACAAGCTCAAATCGTATTACATGGATAACACCCAAAATTCAAAACTCATGGTGTAATGTCCTCCGATCTGATACTCTATCATGTGGCCAAATATGGTTGGTTATAGGGCCTCAAGCACACGTCCTCGTATGCCAGAGGCTTTCGAATAATGATAAAGTTGTGATATGTATAGTAGGTTGACTATATCCCCTAGTATATAATTCATTATAATGAAAATAAATAGGTGTAAATATCATCAGAGAAAGAGAGAAACAATGTAAACAATATATCTAACAACTGGAAAGAAAAAGGAGGAACTAATAAACCATTAATAGAGAATCATTTAATGGAAAGCTGATATGTATCTAAATTTCAAAATGAAAACAATACAAATAATTGAATTAGTTGACACAAAATAATACAAAAAGTATCCAGTCCCGAACTACACGTTGGACCCATCTCTAAACTCCATCCCATCTGGGAAATCAAAAAAAGGAATTAGTAACATAGTCCCTTGTCTTTGTCCAAACCTGTATCCATGTAATCTGCTCTGGTACCAAACAGAATCTCAAACAGGGTGTGAGTAAAACTTAGTAGGTCAATACCACCATGTCTAAAAAAACCAATCTAATAATGAGTGTATACAATAATGTGATAAATAGGTGTATTAATCAATCAATTAATATAATACATCAATCAACCTACTTTATAACCATTACATAATATCTTTATGTATGTAGCAAAACCAAGCCAACCATAACCATAAACCATGGAATAATCAAAAAACTAGGTATATCCCTCTGTATAAGAATTTTAGAGTTAGGGAATAACCCTATATATAATCATTTCATCATGATATTGGGAAGATCTCACTCAATATAAGCATTACAAAATAAAACTAGGCCAAGAATTCTATATAATCATTTCATCATGGGTATGTGAATAGCTTTCTCAATATAAGCATTACAACATAAGACTGTGATAACACCCTATATAAGCATTAAAAAAATAGTACTAAGTAGAGACCACTCAATATAAGCATCGTAGTAAGGATGTAAAAATACCACAACATAAATCTCAATGGTTGATTATGAAAATTATCATTTTCTTTCAATTGCACTTTCATTTATATCTAAAATGATCAACAGTCACATCAATAAATAATAAGACCTTACATAGGGATTCTATATAAATAAATCACCCAAACTCTTATGTCATGATAAACAAAATTTAAACTATTAGCCAAGTTCTTATTATTCAAAGGTTTTCTCACTGAATGGGTATCTATAATATAAGTTTCATCAACTGTAGAAACCAAAGGAATCATATAAATATTTCAATACATGATTTACCATAAAACAATAAATTAATTAATTATAGAACATGTTATGTTGGAGAAACCAAAATATCACATATACTTCACCATTTAGAAGACCATATGGTTAGGTTAAAACTCACTGTAGTTATCTAGTAATTAATAAATTCTTCCAAATAGAATCACCAACAAGAACATAGGCAAGTTAGATCAATGAAAAAAAACCTAGATCATAGAAACTCTAGGTTTCACAAGATCCAATGGTAGTCCAAATATTTCCAACATAAAAATGGAGAAAAATGGAAACAAGGGTAAAACCTAACCAGAATAACTCATTAGAGATTGGATAAAGAAAAAAATTTACAAAATAGAGGAAAGGGACCCAAAATTGTATGGAGAACCATATGTTTCAAGAGGAGGAAGGGATGCACTGAATGAATACAGATAATCAAATTCATGGAAGCCTTAAAACCATTAGGGATTAGACTTACATAGTGTGTAACTCTTTCATGTTGTGTATTTCTCAGTTAATGAGTTATGCCGAAAAACAAATATTCTTAGTTTAATATTTAACCTTGCTTGAATTTTATATGATGTCAATGGTTTACATGAAATGTAACCTCTTCACACCATGCACTAGTTCATGAAATATGTATGTGTTTTTACATGTCTTGTAACATGATCATGATGTGTAAATGTCTAGTAGGAAAATCTCACCCCAATTTATGCAAAATAGCTCCAAACACCTTAGAACCTTCCCAAATAATGGAAAACCATCATAAAACATTAAACAGGTTTATACTTGAACTCCATTAATTCAAATAAAAATACACCCATGAACATTAGGATATTTTCCTTAATAAAGAATCTCTAAATCTGAATAAGACTTATCCACAAAGCCTTAAAGATAAAGGAAAATCCAATAAAATAATTTCAATGAAAAAATCATAGAGGGAGGCACCTAGAAAAAGGCAAGATCTTACACAAGGAAACCTATATGGTTTTAGGTTAAAGTATATAGATAAAGTAATATGTCTTGGATATATTTTACTCACACATTCTATTCCTAACCCCTTAATATAAGAAACCAATAAAATATTCTAAATGATAGACATTTAAGGTCTATTTTATGTGGAATTCTATTTGGTTTTTTAGTTTCAAACAGTTCAGGGAATTGTTATATTGAAAATTGTTACAAATCATCATCTATTTTATAGATTATAGGAGTATAAAATATAAGGTAATTAAAATATTCATCAGGGAAATAAATGATTTACATATGAACAAAATGTTCACCTTTATCAAATTTCACATGAATGTATACTTCAACTATCATTAACACACTCTATGATTTAAAATTATAATAATAACTAAGAAAGATTCCATTATCATACTTTGGATCAAATTTACCATTATATTCCTTTAATATTAAGATATAAACCATCCATCAAAAAACATTAATGTATATATCATTTTTCATTCCTATATTCCATAACTTATAACATGTTTTATTTAAAATAAGAATGATTAAAACTATATCTATGATATAGAAAGTTGTTTTTGAAGATTAATTCCCAAAATACGAGTGTAATATATATTCACATAACATGGTTTTCGAAGTTTATTCTAATATAAAATTTATCCATTCAACAACACCATTATATTGTGGTGTTTTTTTGTAAAATTTTATTTATAAGTCTAGGATTTGATTAAAATTATTTAAATTCATTAAATTAAAATAATCCACCATAGTAAAAAAAGAAAGAAATAATTTTTTAATATTTATTACTATCAATTTTTTTAGAAATTCACATTTAATGAATAAGTTTCAATTTTAAACCTCAATAATTTAACCCATGTAAATCTAGGAAAACCATAAAAAAGACTCACTATTAAGGATTATTGTTCAAGATAGTATGAAAAAATACACAAAGAGGATTTATAATGGTCTATAAGTAACTAAATCGTTGAATGATTTGAGAAAATATTTTATGTTTATTTCCCATTTCACATGCATCACATATCCTATTTTAATTTAATTTTAATTTAATAAAATTATAAATAATGTTCCTAAAAAACATTCTAAAAGAATAAAAATTGAATTGTACATGGAATATATTCCAAATCCAAGAGTAATTAATTATTTTATTGATGAAATTCATAATATTTCGTTATAAATAATAAATATCTAATATATAAAATTTTTTAGATATAGATAATATAAATATAAGATCTTTTTACCTAAAAATAATAAACATTGTAAAAAAAAATCAACTGAATAACCATCACCACAGAGTTGAGATATTATTGTAAAATTGGTATTCAAAACTTCAATGTATAAACATTTATTGATATAAACATATTATATATTTCTAATAGACCCAACTCCAATATTTTTTACCTTTTCATTATAAAACAATTGACACAAATACCATCAATATTCGATAGAGTTTAAAAATTAAAAATTTCTCTTGTCACATGTCTTAAAAAGATAATTTGAACAAACCATTTATCCCTTTTTATTTAAGTATAATTACCATAAAAGAGATCAAACTTGTAAAACTTTTGGTACAAATATTATTTTTGATATATTTTTGTTATAAATTAATAGTTTTTAGAATATAATTTTCCATGATCTAAGTAGAAATTCATACCTTAATAGTAGATAAATATTTTATAATGAAGGTGTGGTTAACACCACAAGACTATAGATATTTAAAACTGAAATTATTATCATAATATCTATAAATTATATATTATAAATAAATAGTAGTAAACATGCTTTTTATATTAGATACAAGAATAAAATAAAAGATAAAATCTTTGTTTTTAGTAATTTCATCGAATATCTGATGTGCCTTTAATATGTTTTTGACTACCAAGGATCTTAATGTTTTATTATCCACCCTATGTATATATAATATTATCCAATATTAAAATTTTAATTTCATATATCAATTCATAAATTCTAATATCATGCAAAGAATTAAAAGATTAAGTTTTAACCAATATGGATTTAAATTCAGAAAGCTAATTACACAAACTATGTTTTGAAACAAGAATGTCATAATAAATTTTAAGAGATTTTCTTATATTTTTTTATAATTTAAAATTAATCCTTAGGTATATAATTTAAAGAAACAAAAATTTCATATAATTTTAAAAAAAAAATATTTGGGATTATTATGAGTCTGTGAAAATTGAAGGTACTTGATTCCGAGGCCCGGTGTGCCCGAAATGGAATTTTGAACTTTTTTTAAGTTACAGTCAGTAAATTTATAGGTAGTGTTTTCTATCTTTAGAACTGGTTCTTGGATTAAAAATACAATAGCACCATTGAATCCGCTGCACTGAGATTCACTTAAGTGAGGCTTAACTTCAATCGTAGTAGGTCAGGTGAAGAAGTTAGTTTTGCGGCTTTTTAAAATAGAGGGAAGGGACTCATTAGGGATTGGATAAAGAAACAGAATGTACAAAATAGAGGTAAGGGACCCAAAATTTCCCGGAGAACCTTATGTTTCAAGAGGAGGAAGGGATTCACTGAATGAATACGAAGAATCAAATGCATGTAATCCTTAAAACCATTTGGAATTAAACTTACATAGTGTGTAACCCTTTCATGTTGTGTATTTCTCAATTAATGAGTTATGTTGAAAAACGCATCATCTTAGTTTAATATTTAACCTTGATTGACTTTTATATGATGTGAATGGTTTAAATGAAATGTAACATTTTCACACTATGCACTAGTTCATGACATTTGTATGTGTTTTTTCATGTCTTGTAACATGATCATGATGTGTAAGTGTCCAGTAGGAAAATCTCATCCCAATTTATGCAAAAGAGCTCCAAACACCTTCGAACCTTCCCAAACAATGTAAAAACATCATAAAACATTAAACATGTTTATACTCAAACTCCATTAATTAAAATAAAAATACATCCATGACCATTAGGTTATTTTCCCCAATAAATAATCTCCATCTCTGAACAAGACTTATCCACCAAGGCTTAAAGATAAAGGAAAATCCAATAAAATAATTTCAATGAAAAAATAATATAGGGAATCACCTTTAAAAAGGTAGGATCTTACACATGGAAACCTATATGGTTTCAGGTTAAAGTTTATAGATAAATTAATAGGTATTGGATATATTTTACCCACACATTCCATTCATAACACCTTCATCTAAGAAACAAATAAAATATTCTAAAGTATAGAAATTTAAGGTCTATTTTATGCAGAATTCTATTTGGTTTTTTAGTTTCAAACACTTTAGGGCATTTTTATATATAAAATTGTTACAAATCCTAATCTATTTTATAGTTTATAGAAGTATAAAATATAAGGTAATTAAAATATTCATTAGGGAAATCACTAATTTACATATGAATAAAAGGTTCACCTTTATCAAATTTCACATGAATTTATTATTCAACTATCATTGACTTGTAATTAAAAACTCTATATGATTTAAAAGTATTATAATAACTAAGAAAGATTCCATTATCATACTTTGGATCCAATTTACTATTATATTCCTTTAATATTAATATATAAACCTTCTGTCAAAAAACATTAATGTATATATCATTTTTCATTCCTATATTCCATAACATATACCATGTTTTATTTAAAATAAGCATGATTAGAACTATATTTATGATATAGAAAGTTGTTTTAAAATATTAATTCCCAAAATAAGAGTTTCATATATATTCACATAACATGGTTTTAGAAGTTTATTCTAATATAACCTTTCTCCATTCAAAAACACCATTATATTGGGGAGTTTTTAGGTAAAATTTCATTTATAATGCTAGGATTTGATTCAAAATTATTTAAACTCATTAAATTAAAATAATCCACAATAGTAACAAAAGGAAGGAATAATTTTTAAAATTTATAACTATCAATTTTTTTTAAATTCACATTGAAATAATAAGTTTCAATTTTAAGCCTCAATAATTTAACCCATGTAAATCTAGGAAAACCATAAAAAATACTCACCATTAAGGATTATTGTTCAAGCTAGTATGAAAAAATACACATAGAGGATTTATAATGGTCTATAAGTTACTAAATAATTTAATTATTTGAGAGAATATTTTATGTTTATTTCCTATTTCACATGCATCACATATCCTTTTTAATTTAATTTTAATTTAATAAAATTATAAATAATGTTCCTAAAAAACTTTCTAAAAGAATAAACATTGAATTGTACATGGAATATATTCCAAATACAAGATTAATTAATTATTTTACTGATGATATTAAAAATACTTCTATTTAAATAATAATTATTTAATATATAATCATTTTTAGATATAGATAATATAAATATAAGAGTTTTTTAGTAAAAAATAATACACATTGTAAAAACATCAATTGAATAACCATCAGAACATAGATGAGATATTATTATAAAATTAGTATTCAAAACTTCAATTTATTGGAATTTATTTATATAAACATATTATATATTTCTAATAGACCCAACTCCAATGTTTTTTTACCTTTTTATTATCAAAAAAAATGACACAAATACCATCAATTTTGGATAGTGTAAAAATAAAAAATTTCTCCAGTCACATGTCCAAAAAATATAATTTCCACAAACCATTTATCCCATTTTATTTAAGTATAATTACCATAAAAGAGATCAAACATGTAAACCTTTTGGTACCAATATTATTTTTAATATATTTTTGTTAGAAATTAATTGTTTTTAGAATATAATTTTCCATGATCTGAGTAGAAATTCATGCCTAAATAGAAGATAAATATTTTATAATGAAGGTGTGGTTAACACCACTAGACTATAGATATTTCAAACTGAAATCATTATCATAATATCTATAGATTTTATATTATAAATAAATAATAGTAAACATACTTTTTATATTCGATCTAGGAATAAAATAAAAGCTAAAATATTTGTTTTTGGTAATTTAATCGAATATCTTATGTGCCTTTAATATATTTTTTACTACCAAGGATCTTAATGTTTTATTATCCACCCTATGTATATATAATATTATCCAATATTGAAATTTTAATTTCATATATCAATTCATAAATCCTAATAACATGAAAAGAATTAGAAGATTATGTTTTAACCAATATGGATTTAAATTCAGAAATCTAATTACACAAAATTTGTTTTTTAGACAAGAATTTCATAATAAATTTTAAGAGAGTTTTTTATATTTATTTATAGTTTAACATTTATCTTTACGTATAGAATTTAAAGACCCAGAAATTCCATATAATTGTTTTTTTAAAATTATTTGGGATTATTATGAGTCTGTGAAAATTGACGGCGCTTGATTCCAAGGCCCAGGGTACCTGGAACGGAATTTTGACCTTTTTTAAGGTACATTTATTAAACGTGTAGGTGGTGTTTTCTATATTTTGAATCAGTGCATGGATTAAAAATACAAGGGAACCATTGAATATATAGAACTAATATTCACTCAAGGTAGGCTTAACTTTGACCGTAGTAGGTCAGGTGAAAAATTTAGTTTTGAAGATTTTTAAAATAGATGGAAGGGACTCATTAGGGATTGGAGAAAGAAACATAATGTACAAAATAGAGGGAAGGGACCCAAAAATTCCGGGAGAACCTTAGGTTTCAAGAGGAGGAAGGGATGTACTAAATGAATATAGAGAATAAAATTCATGGAAGCCTTAAAATCATTAGGGATTAGACTTACATATTGTGCAACTCTTTCATGTTGTGTATTTCTCAGTTAATGAGTTATGCTGAAAAACACATGATATTAGTTTAATATTTAACCTTGCTTGACTTTTATATGATGTGAATGGTTTGCATGAAATTTAACCTCTTCACACCATGCACTAGTTCAAGACATATGTATGTGTTTTTACATGTCTTGTAACATGATCATGATGTGTAAATTTCCAGGAGGAAAATCTCATACCAATTTATGAAAAAGAGCTACAACCACCTTCGAACCTTCCCAAACAATGGAAAAACATAATAAACCATTAAACATGTTTATACTCGAACTACATTAATTCAAATAAACATACTTCCCTAAACATTAGGTTATTTTACCCAATAATGAATCTCTATCTCTGAACAAGACTTATCTACCAAGGCTTAAATATAATGGAAAATCCAATGAAATAATTTCAATCAAAAAATCATAGAGGGAAGCACCTAGAAAAAGGTAGGATCTTACACATGGAAACCTATATGGTTTTAGGTTAAAGTATATATATAAAGTAATATTTCTTGTATATATTTTACCCACACATTTTATTCCTAACACCATCAACTAAGAAACCAATAAAATATTCTAAAGGATATACATTTAAGGTCTATTTTATGCGGTATTCTATTTGGTTTTTAGTTTCAAACACTTCAGGGCATTGTTATATAGAAACTTGTTACAAATACTCTTATATTTTATAGTTGATAGGATTATAAAATATAAGGTAATTAAGATATTCCTCAGGGAAATCAATGATTTACATATGAACAAAAGGTTCGCCTTTATCAAATTTCACATGAATTTATTCTTCAACTATCATTGACTTATTATTAAACACTCTATATTATTTTAAAGTAGTATAATAACTAAGAAATACTCCATTATCATACTTTGGATCAAATTTAACATTATCTTCCTTTAATATTAAGATATAAACCTTCTGTCAAAAATCATTAATGTATATATCATTTTTCATTCCTATATTCCATAACTTATTACATGTTTTATTTAAAATAATCATGATTATAACTATATTTATGATATATAAAGTTGTTTTTAAATATTAATTCCCAAAATATGAGTGTAATATATATTCCCATAAAATGTTTGTAGAATTTTATTCTAATATTACCTTTCTCCAATCAACAACACCATTATATTGCGGTGTTTTTAGGTACAATTTTATTTATAATGCTAGGATTTGATTAAAATTATTTAAACTCATTAAATTAAAATAATCCACCATATTAAAAAAAGAAATAAATAAATTTTTAATATTTATTACTATCAATTTTCTTAGAAATTCACTTTGAAAGAATAAGTTTCAATTTTTAACCTCAATAATTTAACCCATGTAAATCTTGGAAAACCATAAAAGACTCACCATTAAGGATTATTATTCAAGCTAGTATGAAAAATTACACATAGAGGATTTATAATGGACAATAAGTAACTAAATCATTGAATTATTTGAGACAATATTTTATGTTTATTTCCAATTTCTCATGCATCACATATCCTCTTTTCATTTAATTTTAATTTAATAAAATTATAAATAATGTTCATAAAAAACATTCAAAAAGAATAAACATTGAACTGTACATGTAATATATTCCATGTCCAAGATTAATTAATTATTTTATTGATTAAATTAATAATATTTCTATATAAATAATAATTATCTAATATATAAATATTTTTAGATATAGATAACATAAATCTAAGATATTTTTACTTAAAAATAATAAACATTGTAAAAAAATCAACTGAATAACCATCCCCAGAAAGTTGAGATATTATTATGAAATTAGTATTCAAAAATTCAATGTATAGGCATTTATTGATATAAACATATTATAGATTTCTAATAGACCCAACTCAAATGTTTTTTACCTTTTCATTATCAAAAAAATTGACACAAATGCCATCAATTTTTGATATATTGTAAAAATTGAAAATTTATCCTATCACATGTCCTAAAAAGATAATTTACACAAACAATTTATCCATTTTTATTTATGTATAATTTCCATAAAATAGATAAAACATGTAAAAGTTTTGGTACCAATATGATTTTTGATATAGTTTTGTTATAAATTAATGGTTTTTAGAATATAATTTTCCATGATCTGAGTATAAATTCATGCCTTAACAGTAGATAAATATTTTATAATGAAGGTGAGGTTAACACCACAAGAATATAGATATTTAAAACTGAAATCATTGCCATAATATCTATAAAGTATATATTATAAATAAATAATATTAAAAATGATTTTTATATTAGATCTAGGAATTAAATAAAATCTAAAATCTTTGTTTTTGGTAATTTCATCGAATTTCTTATGTGCCTTTAATATATTTTTGAATACCAAGGATCTTAATGTTTAATTATCCACCCTATGTATATATAATATTATCCAATATTGAAAATTTAATTTCATATATCTATTCATAAATCCTAATATCATGAAAATAATTAGAAGATTATGTTTTACCCAATATGGATTTAAATTCAGAAAGTTAATTACACAAACTATGTTTTCGAAACAATAATGTCATAATAAATTTTAAGAGAGTTTTCTATATTTATTTAGAGTTTAACATTTATCTTTATGTATAGACTGTAACGACTCTGAAATTCCATATAATTTTTTAAAAAAATTATTTGGAATTATTATGAGTTTGTGAAAATTGAAGCTGCTTGATTCTGAGGCTCGGTGTGCCTGGAACAGAATTTTGAACTCTTTTTAAGGTACGTTTAGTAAATGTGTAGGCTGTGTTTTCTATATTTTGAACCAGTGCATGGATTAAAAATCTGAGGGTACCATTGAATCCATAGCACTGAGATTCAATTAAGGGAGGATTAATCGATATCTTTTTGGAATGTCATGGAAGTTGAGGCACAACCGATATCTTGAGGAGCCGATACTATAGAACTCAAGCTCACTAGGTGCGGAGAATCCTACGACTGACTTTCAAATGAAGCGTGACCCTATGTAGATCATCATCATAGCTACCCTGTGTGGATCAACATCATAGCAACGTTGTGTGGATCAGCATTCTAGATACCCAGTGTGGATCAACATTCTAGAAGCCCTGTGTGGATCAGCAACATAACGACCCTATGTGGATCATCATTCTAGCGACCCTGTGTGGATCTGTAGTTCATGACCCAATGAGGACCAGCCTTAGAGCATCCCATCATGGATCATCAATATACAACCCTGTGTGGATCGATAATGGAACAACTCCTTCGTGGATCAGTTGTGGAAACTTCCTAATGGAATAAAATGATATAACTTAAGAACTAATCATCTTTATTCCTGAAAACTATGTTGTATATCTGGTATGAGATAAGACTTTTTCTTTGTGCTTTGTGATTGATATCATGCTTTTTGGGTTTCCTTTGTGGAATTCTGAGAGACCTTAGGGGGTCTCAAGGTCCCTACTAGGTAATGTTATACTCACCCCTACACGGGCTTCGCCTGCACCTTGTTGTGTCTTGTGCAGATGACGAGCATCTTGGATGAGACATTAGGGAGATAAGACCAGGTAGTATACAGAGGTTACTAGTTGATGTGGATAGCCATAGAGATGAGCTGTACCTACCCTTCATGTAGGATCCTTGATGAATGATCTTAGGAGGTGTTTTCTATTTTTTGTTGTAGTTATATATTTTCAGTTGGGCTTGTATTCTAGCCCCTTTACTTCCAGTACACACTTTTACTACTGCAGTTTTTCTTCGTGGTTGCATCTTGTTGTGTTCTTGGACTGTGTGTTTGTATATGTTTAAAGAAAATTCTTTACTCTTTTAGGGATATGCCTTTCCAGTGCTAGTCTACCATCCCTGGCCTATGGAAGGAGGGCTTCGGGTAGTCATGGAATAGGCCCCGGGGGATGGGTCGTGACCAAGTGGTATCGAAGGAGCCAGTTCTACCAAAGAACTAGGACTCTGATCTTTCCAATAGAGAAATTGTGTTATGTGTTTTGAATGTGGATTTCTATTCAAGGAGTCCAGTGTTCATGCAGCGGCTGATGTATCCATACACCAGGACCCTAAATTCTGATTTCCGACTCGGTGCATGAAAACACTGATTGCATGTGTTTTGGAAATGCTTTTACTTTTGATCTCTTTTGAGTCAGCTCACCAAGTATAACTTATTGACCATGGAACACCTATTTTCTTTCACGATGCCACCACATAGGCAGCCATCCAGGATTCCAAATAGAGTTCATGGTGATGACCCACCGAGTGATGAGGCTTCGGTGTAGGTCCCTCTTATAGAAATAAAACCTTTGGGTGGTGCACTAGCAGCACCACCACCCGTTGGGTAGTAGTTGATACTAGACTCTTCCAGGGAACAACAGGGAGATGGTAGAACTTGACACTCTAGTTACATGATGAGGTAACCCTCACCTGGATAGACTTCAAGATCCTCTTTAGGGTGGAGTTTGTTCCAGCAACTATATGCTCTGTGCATATTCAGGAGCTCCTACACTTAGAGCAGAGAAGCCTGACAGTTGCCCAGTACTCAGAGAGATTCACTAACCTCTTGCGCTACTCCAACAACATGGTACGAGACCCTTTCTTTAGGGACCAGACCTTTGAGAAGGGTCTCCGATGGGAGATCAGAGCATTGATGATATCACTCAATATCCTGATGCATGCTGGAGTGCTCGAACGAGCGTTATTGGTAGAGAGGTTCTTAGCTGAGCAGGCACCGATGGTGAGATCCCCCACCAGATGACAAGTAGTCGAGTCATCTACACCAGGCAATAGGAAGATGACGTAGTGGTCTAGTAAGGACATACCTTTCAGAGGATGACCACAAGATGTAGGATCAGAGGTGAAAAGCTCACGAGGTAGAGTAGGTTAGTAGAGGAGCAGACTGTGCATCATGTGCGACAGGTAGTGCTACATGGCTCATGACTGACCGACTCACCGTACCGACGATCAGCAGAAGGTCGAGGGACCGATAAGACAGAGTAATATATTTGAGTGAGGAGGACCACAATGTAGCAGATGTGGTAGAGGAGTAGTCCATGCAATAGGTGATGGGAGAAAATTTGAGGTTCTACTGCCACCACCTCCAGGTGGTCCATCCCAACCTTAGAGAGAAGATGGACAAGGATGATCTCAACTTTAGGCAGTTGAGTCCTACGAACACGGTGCTCCAGAGATGATTCAAGGTATGATATGTGTCTACTCCACCCTAGTTGCAGTACTTATAGACACCGGTGTCATTCACTCTTTCATTTCCATAGATCTCATTTAGAGCTCAGAGATTCTGGTAGAGCCATTGGCTCGATCCTTATGATTAGAGACTCCTACGGGAGATGATTCAATTATTAAACACTGGTGTCGGTGGTATGATATTACTATAGGAGGTGATATCATTGGATGGGGTCTCCTAGTATCATCATAGAGGCCTTACTATGTCATCTTGGGTATGGACTGGTTATCTATGGTCCATGCTCAGATTGACTGTCTTAGGCGCACGGTGCAATGTGTCTGCAAGGGTGGGACTAGGTTTTACTTCACCAGTGAGAAGGTAACCTTACTAGCATAGGATAGACTTACTCAGAGGATGGTGTAGCCAATAAATAATTAGTTTGATAGCCTTACCCTCAGAGTGGTTGACGTGAGGAGTCTGAAATATCCGGTAGTGGTTGACTAGTATGCTGATGTCTTTCCGGATGATGTTCTGGGACTACCTCCTCATAGAGAGGTATACTTCTACATTGACCTATACCCTGGGATGACAACGATATCTAAACCATCATATAAGATGGATCCCGTGGAGCTTTGTGAGTTGTGGGTACAGTTGGAGGACTTGTAGAAGAAGGGGTTCATAAGGCCTAGTGTTTCTCTATGGGAATCCCCAATTTTGTTCGCCAAGAAAGAAGATGGGAGTCTAAGGCTCTGTGTGGACTATCAATGCTTGAACCTGGTGACTTTGAAGAACAATTATCCTCTTATGAGGATCGATGATCTCTCTGACCATCTGAAGGTAGCTTGATGGTTTTTGAATATAGACCTCAGATCAGGTTATCATCAGCTTAGGGTACAGAACGAGGACGTACCGTAGACAACCTTCTGATGTTGGTATGGCTATTATGAGTTCTTGGTAATGGCCTTCTACATGACCAACACTCTGTAAGTGTTCATGGTGCTCATGGATAGGATCTTCTATCCTTACGTCAATCGCTTTGTGGTAGGCTTCATAGAATACATCTTGATATACTCAGTATCGGAGGAGCATGCCACGCACCTGCAGATAGTTCTTGATACACTCTGAGAGAACCAGCTTTATGGAAAGCTCTCAAAGTGCCAATTTTTGATATAGGAAGTCCACTTCCTATGGCACATTATCTCGGAGTCTAGGGTTTTAGTGTATCTGGAGAAGATAGAGTCAATGATTGCTTGGGAGCCACCCAAGAGTGTGAATGAGGTGCGGAGTTTCCTGGGATTGGCTGGGTACTTCTGGAGATTCGTAAATGACTTTACCAGTGTTGAGCAACCCTTTTAAGCTTTTAAAAATAAGGAAAAACCCTTCGTGTGGATGGATAGATTCCATCAGAGTTTTTAGGAACAGAGGCAGAGACTGACGAGTGCCCCCATCTTGAGGCTACCGGAAGAGGGCGTTGGGTATGTAGTTTACTGTGACACATTAGGGACTAGATTAGGTTGTTTCATGATGTAGGAGCAAGTGGTGATCGCCTATGTCTCACAACAGTTGAGACAACATGAGAAAAACTACACTAACCATGATCTAAAGTTAGTAGTAATGGTCTTTTCACTGAAGATGTGGCAACACAACTTGATGGGCGAACATTTTATAGTCTACTATGATCACAAGAGTCTCAGGTATATCTTCTCACAGAAGGATATTAACCTGAGACATTGATGATGACTAGAGTTAATCCAGGTCTACGACTTTGAGATACTCTACTCTCATGGGAAGGAGAACCTGGTAGTAGACACAATCAACAGGAGGTCTGGACTACAGTTGTTGAGTGAGGCGACAGAGCAGTTACCCATGTTGCAGTTATCCTTCACGGATAGTGATGGAGAAGCTTACCTTCATTCTTTGACAGTTACTCCCCCACTACTTTAGTGATTTATGGAGGCACAACTATAGGACATAGACTAGAAGTCCCAATGTTCTCAGATATCCTTAGGACAAGATCCTGATGGATTTTCTGAAGGTGGGTAGCACACCATCCTCTTCAGAAGATGCACTATGGTGCTAGTGATGGTATGAGAGGAGGTGTTGAGAGGAGGTGTTGAGGGCATTCCACCATCGACATGGCTTCGTTTGAGGCCCTGTATGGGTGACCTTACAGATCACCACTATGCTGGACAAGCCCAAGGGAGTCAGCACTTATGGTTCTAGAGTTGGTATAGGCTACCATGGAGAATGTGAAGATCATACAAGAGAGGATGAAGACTGCACAACCGGTATAAGTATTATGACGACAAGAGATGGATACCCTTGGAGTTTGAGGAGGGAGACCATGTTTTCCAATGGGTCTCACCCCTATGAAGTTTACAGAGGTTTGGCTGGGGTGGCAAGCTATCGTTGAGGTTCATTGGACCTTTCTAGATCCTCAACATAGTAGGTGAGGTGGTGTACCATCTAGCTCTTCCTCTACAGATGCACCGGGTGCATAATGTTTTCCATGTGTTGCAGCTAAGGAGGTACGTGCATGATCCATTGCATGTTATCAACTGGGGTGAGATGGACATCAATGATGGGGTGATGTTTGTGGAGTTTCTAGTGGAGATAGAGGATCGATAGGAGCCAGTCCTCATGGTTGGTTGATTCCTCTAGTTTGATTTCGTTGTCAGAACAAGAATCTTTAGGAGATCACATGGGAGCGGGAGGCTAAGATACATTCTCAAAACCTACATTTGTTCCCCTAGTTTTGTTATAGCTTTGGGGATGAAAATCCCTAAGATGGGGATAATATAAAGACCTGGAAATTCCATATATATTTTTTTAATATTATTTGGGCATATTACGAGCCTACAAAAATTGAGGGCACTTGATTCTAAGACCCAGTGTTCCCTGAATAAAATTTTGAACTTTTTTTAATGTACGTTCAGTAAATGTGTGGGAAATATTTTCTATATTTTGATCTGGTACTCATATTAAAAATATGAAGGCACCTTTGAATCTGGAGTGCAAGGATTCACTTAAGGGAGGCTTAACTTTGACCGTAGTAGTTCGGGTTAAAAAGTTAGTTTTGCGTATTTTTAATGAATAATAAAATAACATAAAATTTTTATTTTATTTTTCTACCAGCGGTTGAGTGATGGTGGTGGAACCGTTGAGTTGTTAGGCCATTTAATGGCTTGAATCTTTAGTTTGTAACCATACCATTGAGATTAAGACGATAATTCATTAATGAACCTCATTAATCTCTCATTACATTAATCACTCATCACCTCTATTTAAATGTGTCTTGGGCATGGGTTTTTTGAGAAGGAAGTGAGGAACCCCTGATGAAGTACTGCAGTGTCTTCCACCATTGAAGAACAGAGGCTCGAATGACATCATTGGAGGAATCGATCTGGGGTCGATGAATGTCGGTGACTTCATCAAGCATGGATTATTCTTCCACAACCGCGATGTCACCTCTGACTCTGAGGTAGGGGTTGTTATTAAATTCAAGAAATTCTCATGATTAATTTACTCATTCTTGAAAAGAATGATGAACACAGATCAACCAAAATGATTTGATCCGTGATTCGTATGAATCTGATGGTGGTTTTTGTGGGAGCTTTTAATGAGTTTAAATTTATCTATGTGATGTATTTATTTAATACCCGCTTGTTATGACACTAACGCGGAGGGAACAAGCCAAATGAACAATACTCAGACCCTCCACTACTTCAGTTTTTGTCGCGTTACTCATGGTTGAAGTTCCAACTCAACAGAAACTTGAATCCGGAATCCACATAGTGATGGAAACATCTCGGGAGGCCCGTAGGCACGTTTGAAGGGAAACAGGACCACTGGAGCTCACCCGGTGGCCCACAAAAGTTCCACCAGCACGACACCAGCGTCGCGGTGCCAGAGGGAAACGGCAGTGGCTGCCATCGGCTAGCCATGGTGGCAGCAGGCAGCGTGCCATCATGCGCCGTGGAGGGAAGACATGACATTGAGTTTCGGTAGTCAGTAGGGGCGGCCGAACCTCAGCAGGCCGCATTAGCAGAAGGTGGCACGCCACGGTGAGGAGGCTGAGGCTTCGAAGCCGCATTGGTGGAGAAGAGGACACACACCCCGTGGATCCCGCTGATAAGAGGGAGGCACCACATAGCACCGTCGGTTGAAGATCACAAATAGATTTTCCATTAGGGGAGGCGGACCATAAACCCGATTGGTGGCCCGCGCCCAGCCGAGACGGGCCGGGTCGGTCCGTGGCCCAGTGGGCTAAGCCCACCATAGCCTAGTCTACTCGAGCTGGCCCAGCTGGTTTAGGCAGGGCTGAGTCAGATTTGGGTTGGACCCAGACCGGTTTGACCCGAACTAGATTGGGTTGGCCCAAGTCAGGGTGGGTTGGGTCAGTCCGACATGGTCGGACCGGACCCAGACCCTTTTCGACCCAGATACAGTTAAAAGGCCGTATCTCACAAACCATACATCTGTTTGATGAAATTTCTATAGAGATGGAATCCATGGAATGATATGGTCCTTTTGAGGCACTCAATATGAGTTTTTGAGAAAATTGGTGTATGGCCGGGTTGGATTGAAACCAAATCCAACCAGGCCCTCGACACTAAAATGCCAATAACTCACAGACCTGACATCCGATTGACGCACCGTCTGTCACGTTGGAACCCGTAAGACATAGTGGTATTTTGGGTTACTACTTTTTGGAACTTTGTGTAAGTTGAGGCACAACCTATATCTTGAGGAGACATTAGTACGGAACTCAAGCACATCGGGTGCGGAGAATCCTATGGCTGGCTGTCAAATGAAGAGTGATCCTGTGTGGATCAGCATCATAGCGAGACTGTGTGGCTCAGAATTATGGTGACCCAGATTGGATCAGAATTCTAGAAACCCTGTGTGGATTAATAAAATATTGACCCTGTGTGAATCAACATTCTAATGACCCTATGTGGACCATTAGTGCACGACCTGATGAGGACCAGCCTTAGAGTGGCCCATCATGGATCAACAATATATGACCATGTGTGGATCAAAAATGAAACAACTCTTTCATGGATCAATTGTGGAAACTTCCTAATGAAATAAAATGATATAGATTAATAATTAATGATCTTTATTCCGGAACTCTGAGTTGTATACCTGGTTCGAGATGAGTCTTCTGATTTGTGCTTTGTGACTGAGATCATGCTTTGTAGTTTTCCTTTTTGGAATTCTTAGAGACCTTCGGGGGTCTCGAGGTCCCTAATGAGTATTATTATACTCACCCATACATGGGCATCACCTGAACCTTGTTGTGTCTTGAGCAGATGAAGAGCATCTTGCCTGAGACTTTAGGGAGACAAGACAGGGTGGTACACAGAGGTGACTGGTTGATGTGGAGATCCACGGAGATGAGTTGTACCTACCCTTTAGGTATGATCCTTGGTGGAAAATCTCATGAGTTTTTTTCTATTTTCTGTTGTAGTTGTATCTTTTTATTTGGGATTGTATTCCAGCCCCTTTACTTTCAGTACACACTTTTATTAATGCAGTTTTTCTTCATGGTTGCATCTTGTTGAATTCTTGGAATCTGTGTTTGTATAGGTTTAAAGGCAATGACTTTTAGTTTTAGGGACATGAATTTCTAGAGCTAGATTCCAACCCTTTTCCAATGGAAGGCAAGCTTGGGTTAGTCACGACATGATCCCCAAGGGACGGGTCATGACATAGAATAATATCCATTAATCTCATTAAGGGAATAATTATTTGATTCATGTATTGGAGAGAAAAATGAATGTACATGTTTAATGTGATCCTTGAAACACCATTTTCCTTTTTTATTTGATTACTAAGCCTTATAGTAAAAAAAATAAATATAATTAGAGTCTTTAGAAATAATATATTTAGTTTTCCTTGATTTTATTACATTCTTCTTGCAATATAACCTTCTTTATTTTGTTTCATATATTTTTATTATCTTTAATTTGAGGAAATTCAACCATGATATTACTAAGGGAATTTCACTCATAAAATCTAAACAAATTTGAATTTCAACAATTATTATGCTTTTTAAAGGATATTTTGAATCTATTTATTCTCTTATAATACCTATTAATCTTTTGACTTATTGAGATAATTCATCACCTGAGTTTGAAAAACTAAAATAACATTCATCAGATGAATCATAAAATATATATTCATCCTTATTATCATTTTTTGGATTAGTAATATTAAGATAAAACTATCCTTTATAAATAACTTATGATCATAAACCTTATATTTTATTTATGGATCATAGATAATGAGGGTATCAATTAGATTAATTATTTTTAGATCTTTAATATGAGAATATTATCCAATTATAGATTATATTTGAATCAATATAGAATTTATAACTCTAAATAATTTTAAATATTAATGTGATTCATATAAATCATATCCCAAATAAGAAAAAGTATTTTATATCTCAATGATTTTTTTCACTAATTTGAGTGGCACATTCACTATCAAAAATCCTGATTGTGTAAATTTACATTTAGAAACGCAATTCATCAACTATATCAAATTATTTATACATTCAATGGAAACGGAAATATTTTCCCACATATCATAGGTTTTAATATAAGGTGAAAATTTATTAAATTCATTATTTTCAAAAACATAAAAAATATTTTTTTATAGATTCTAAATTAATATCCTCTTTAGCTTCTTATTCACTACTTCTATATTTGGGTTCACAAGTAAGAGATTTTTAAAGATTTTCTACTTTCTTATATACATTCAAAACCAAAATTTTATGATAGATAATCATTCTAGTTCTCAAGAAAATATAGTTTTATATTTTAATATATGAATGTATATCTATAAACATAACTTCTTTAAGAACATCCATTATAGATACAAATGATAAAACATTAAATTTTCAACTATCCATTATAGAGAACTCAAAATCATGGAATTTATGCCATATTTTTTCATATCTTGGTTTATTATAATGTATCAAGTGGGGGTGCATTGAGTTCTTGAATTTCACCAATTTAAAACCTAACATCACTCTTTAATTAATTTTTAAAATTAGTGTCTTCTTTTAAATTAGATTTATAGTGTAATAATGTAAATAAAGTAAATATTATTGATGAAATTATTTTTATAGTGGTTCATAGTTTTTAGGATAATCCCTAATTCCAATCCACCAATACCTGATATAGGCTTGTTTATTTTATTTAGACATTTTTTCTAAAGATCTTCATGACTGAGTTCATGGATCTAACACTTATTAATTTAAAAAATAAAACAATATCTTTTACTAGGATCATTTTTATAAGAAATATCATTATGCATACACCCACACATAATACAAGAAGTGTAAACATCAAAAAAATATAGAAAGTTGTATAAATTAATGGATAGTAGCAACAAAAAAATATGTTGAAACATAAGTGATGAACATAAATCTTCTAAAAAATATAAATATTTATATATATTTATTCTAAATTAGATTCTTAGATTTATATAGTTATTTAAGAGAACATGTAAACCATAATATATTCACCTCTTTCTTAATTCTTTCTTTCTATAAAAATATATAGAATATGAATAAAAACAATTTTATAATAAATCCAACAAATCACAATAAAAATAGTATCATCTATTATTGATAATAATGGTTATAAAACTATTCATGCATATGTGCCTCCCTCACTTTCACATACACTGTTCTGATAATATATAATAATAATTCATATTTAATTGAGTCAACTATTTTCTTAATCATTTATTTGAAAGTAGGAAACCCATTAAACTTGATTCAATATTTCATAATTAATAGATTGAGTATAAATCATTAAAAACTTCCCAAAATTATTCTGTTGGAAATTAATAATTTCAATTTTGAGAAAATGTTTATCATTTAAATCAGTATTTAAAAAACTCTATAAAACATATCTAAAATCAGACTATGGATGAATAAGATTGATTTAATAATTTTTATTTGATAAATTTCAATATAGGTCTATTATTTAATAATAAATTAATATATAATAATTCTATATAATAATAAATAGGTCTCTATCTTGTGTAATAAAAACCCATTCCTTGTTTAAGAATTTGTAATAAGCTAATTTTCCATTATGTAAAATAAACTAATATTTGAAAAAATTACATATAATTAAACAACACCCATGTATGATACATGACACATATGATTTCCATTTATATAAGAATAACGTAGATATTTTTAAACTAATTTAATATTTACTTGTAATTATATACGATATTTTACATTGTAAAATTCTTCACATAAGAGTAAACTATGTAAATCAGTATTTTTATTTAAATAACCCAATATTCTTATAAGGTTTTGTCCTTGTAATTTTTTTTCTAAAACATAAATAATGATAATATGAGTATAATATAACATTGATAAACTATTTTAAAGATAAATAGATAACCTATCATTCAGTCAAGGGAGTTTCTTTTATAAAACAATATTTGGCCTTTTTTAGCCTTAAAGCGTAGTATATTATGTTGGAGTATAAAAAATGAAAAAAATAACTTGACCAAAATTTTGAAAATTTATGGTCACCATGCATGGAAATTATTTATACCATGAATATTCCATTGGATTGGGATTTTGGGGTTTTATGGACCTTGAGACCCTAAAAATTGATAGTGCAATATGTTGTAGACTACGAATTTTGATGAAAATTATTTGTTCACAACTATTTTTTAGTAATTAGATTTGAAACATTTATATGAACCTTAAAAAAGAATATATAAAAAAATATAGAGTCACAATTATTGTCACTTGAAGAAAATGTTCTTTTAAAATATTGGAACTTAAAACCACAATATCTTTAAAAACTACAAGAAAACCCAATGAATATAATATGAGAAATAATAATTCACATCCAATATTCACTAAAATACATACCATTCATTACAAAAAGTATATATACACCTGATTTATTTCTTTATTACCATAATTCATTACAAAGGACTAAAAAAATTATCATCCTCTTTATAACAATTCAATAACTAAACCAACTTCAAATTTTACTTAAACAAACACCAAAAAGAAATAATTCCAAAAATAAACAGTGAAATCAAGATAAAACCTGACAAATTACACCATTAAAATTTATTTATATTAGTATAAACTCAATAATACCATTAAATAATAACTCAACCTACATTAAACCTTAAAATTATATAAAAACTAATAATTCCTTTTCAAACATATCCTAATAAGACCTAACATAAATAATAACCTATAACTAAAAAAAATTAAAATAAAAATAAGAAGAAAATATAAATAACAAAGCTAAAATCATGTAATCCATTTTGATAAAATAACTCACACTAAACCGAAATTAAAAAAACAAAATAACCAAATATACTTTAAGAAATATTTTTGAAACTAAAAAGTTTTAATTAACTTTATTGAACTAAAAAAATATTTTTAAAATAATATCTTTATAAAAACAACTCTTCAACTTTAAAATCAACCATAATTTAAAATCTTATATTTCCAAAATACACATTTTTTAGTTAAAATAGAATAAACTAATCAGTAAACATTTAATGAAAAAGATATGATTTAAATCATATAGACTTAGTTAAATAAAAAAATAAATTTAATATTTTTTTTGATGTTATTACATTAAACATGGTTTCATAGGAGTCACATTTCAAAATAAAACATTAAACCAATTGACTTTTCTTTTCAAATAAAATATAAATTTAACAAAAAAATAATATTTTTGAAATCAATACATGAAACCTATTTTAATTCATGTATTTGAACCAAAAACAATATATTCAGTATTTATAACATTAAAAACACATATATTAGATTGTGAAATAATTCAATGTTTACAATATAAAAAAATTAATATTTTTAATCAAAAATATTTACCTAACCCTAATCACATTGAATTAATCTTTTGGAATTCATTTTCAAAACAATACATTATTAAGAAACCAATAATTCTTATACACCTTACTCATAATAAATTAAATCTCAATTTTTTAAAATAATTTTATTATGAAACCTTATATTTACATCATCCAACATGTAATAGATTACTTAAACATGTATTTTTAAAATATCAACATTTTAAAATCAAATTTTATCACTTCCATTCCTTAAAACACAATTAATGTATCAAAAATATTTTTTATAAAATTAAAAATAATAAATTAAAAAAAATCACAAACATAAAAAAACAACCATTTATTTTAAAACAAAACATTAAAATTGTTTATGTGTAGTTAACACATCCAAACTATTTTCATAAATAATAAATTTATATAAAACAATATTTCAAAAAATTAAAATAAATTTGTTATGAATAAAATAATTTCAACTATACTGATACAATCATGAATAAACACATTTCTAAAAGTGTTATACATTTCCAATAAGAATACATGTTTTAAATTTCATTAGTACCATTGAAAAATGAATATCTACTTTATTTGAAATAAGATAAGAAATTTATAGATGACACATTATGTTGAGAGATAATTTTAAAATCATTCTTACTAACTCATTTGAACTAATGATGATTTATACAAAAGGTTTGTCCTTTTATAAACAAACCTAAATTTTTTGGATATTTTAAAACCAAACTTCACACCCAAAAAAATTATCCATAATTTAATAACCTTAAAATATTACACTAACCTTAAATTAGAACAAAAACCCTCATTCAATTTGGTTATCATTTGGACAAACCATTTATTATATGTTATTTAATTGATTATTGTTTATTTTATTTTCTAAAGATTCATCCCTTTTATAGAATCCTGATAAAAATCACAATTTTTTTTATAATAATCATCATCACATACCTTCAATTTAAACACTAATAACAGGGAATAAGATAAAAATATTATAAAAACATTCATAAGAATACATACCCCTATAAAAGTATCCCTAGAAACCTATAAGATGCAGGATAATTTCTTTTAATTTCTCAATCGTTGTCTAAGACACCTCTATATGGGTGAAGAAAATAATTAAAACATAACAAAGGCCAACTAATAATAATCTCACCTATAAATACATTTGTAACTCAATTATAAATACAAAAAATGTAAGACAGACATGTATAATAACCTACCTCTTGAGTCCCAAAACTCCATTCTCCATGCCTAATACTAACAAAACCACCCATACTCACTCTGATACCATTTTTAATGAATAGATTATGATTTACCCAAAACATGATATGGATCACTAATAACCTCATGTATTCACTCCCTAATCACCAAAGGAAACCAAAAAGTGGAAATATATTACATAACACTATAGGAAACTACTTTAAAGATTATTAATTCCATAAATTGGATTAAAATTAAAAAATGTAATAAAACATTATTATAATATGAATGCATAATATTTTCAAAGTTTCATATGACAAATAAAATCTATAAATATAATAGGATCCAAAATAAAGATATAAATAAAAAAATTCTCAAGGCCTAAATGGTCAAGATCCTCCTTAGACTACCATCAATCCATATCTGAGCTCTAAATAAGAAAACTTTCCCACCAATGACCAAAAAACATAATTACCATATCATTTTACCTGAAATAAAATACATTAATACATATTTACATATACATTGAAATGAATATTGTTAGAACCTAGATCTTCTTTTTATGTATGGATCTTTATTTTGGGTTGTTTTTGAGGAAAAAGGATGAAATGAGAATTTTTTAAGTACATGTCGTGTACTTATGAGTACACAATGTGTACCAGGGTACCATGTACAACTGTGTAATGCTTGTGTAATGGCCGAGTACATGGCTATGTGGTGACCTGGTAGACCGCCTATAGCGGGGGCCGGTTGAGTCTAATACACGACGTGTACATTTAATGAACATGTTCAGTAATTTTATTTTTATTTGTTAAATCAAATAAAGGTCATGTCTAATGTTCATAACATATTTCTTCTCCCCCCGGTTCATACAAGAGAGTGACATAATGACTGAAAACTTCGAGCCCCTCCCAATTCTCCGTCCGACCTCCGATTGAGATTTTGTCAGGTGAGTTGGAATCCCAGCAGTGAGTTCTCAATTCCCCTAAAGCCTCTCGTCATGATTCATCCTCTCTCATGAGTTATCATGGGATGACCAATTTTACTATTTTTATATATCTACATCATTCTAGGCTGATTCAAGGTTCGACGTTCAAGATTATTGATCTTACGACATCAAGGTAGGTGGTTTGTGGCTTTCGTTTCTCATCTTTGGATTATATATGCTTATATTGACACATACCCATGTTTGGGATATTTCTTGATTTGGATTTTAACCCTATTTATCACCTGATATGGTTTGACTATTGAATTAAGGGTAGTTACTTATGCTTAATGTTGTATACCTTGTTTATGGGACATACCGTGGGTGCGTTTCATTATCGGATTATTCAAGGTTGTTTGGTCTAGGATTCCTATACGTTTTCCTTATTTCCATGACTTGTTTTCTTAGTATGTAGTTTCTGATTATATGAAATTTCTGTGATATGCATTGTGGAAGTGTGACCATGGGGAATTTGACTATGAGAGATTCCCGAGGTAGGGTTATTTATGTATGAATTGTTGTTATTTTGAACCATAGGTATTGACTGTGAGAGCTTCCAAGTGGTCATAGACCAGAGGGGTTAGACCATGAGAGCTACCTAGAGGGTTGTTATTAAATGGATATTGGACCCTAGTCCATTGACTATGAGAGCTACCAGGTGGTCATTATAGTTTATTATTTCTATGTAGACCAAGGGGGTATTGACCATGAGTGCTACCCAGGTGGTCGTTTGTAAATGATTGATGCTATGTGGGACCAAAGGGGTTAGACTATGAGGGTTTTCCCAGAGTGTCATTATTTATTGAATTGAAGATATGTTAGACCAGAGGGGTTAGACTATGAGAACTTTTCCCAAGGGTTTCTTATGAATGATTGAATGATTGTGAAAAGTCTTCCAATCCAAATCACAAGATTAGACTCGGTCTTACTAGATTGTTTAGATGGTCTTCTGAGACATCTATTTTTCTATTACACTAGAGATAGAGAGCTTATGATATATCCCAATATTTCATTATTCAACTATTTGAATAATTAATAAATGTAATTGAAAACTATAAGATTGTTTACTTTTGAGTACTTCCTAGTTTATTGCTTTATTTCTGCATATTACCTGCTATATTTATTCAATGATAGTTAGGAAAAAATATTTTTGTTGTTTCCTACTATTATTCATCTCACACCCTATTTGGGTCATGCTTCTTGAACCAAACAGATTATATGGTTGTAGGTATAGATAAGGGCAAGCGCCCTTCTTCATCGGGTACTTGATTGCTATTAGAGCTGGAGATCATGGGACCAAGATGAGTCTTGCGTTGCTATTAGAGTTTACTGGTTTTCTATAATTTGGTTTTATTATTGTATTTCCAACATTGTGACTTTTTTGGATTCTTTCCTAGACACGTGTGACATGCAACATATATATGTTTGCTCCAGTTCTTATATTACTATCATTTTTTCACTGTTTACTTTTGTTGTATGGTATTACTGCTTCTGCTATTGTTTATTGTTATCTTCCACTGTGTTACTCTACCAATGAGATCATAGTTTCCCCAATATCACACCCAAGGCCCTTGCTAATAGTCATCAACCTCTGTCATTTGGGGAAATTCACTTGAGGCCATGTGACCAACAGGGTACATGGCACCTTTGGGCATCACCGAAACCTGAGACCTTACAAAGTGTTATCCGAGCAGTTCTTTAATACTTTGCCTTATTATTTGGATCATATATACTAGGATAGGAAGGAATAGGTAGTTGGTAATAATTTTTTCCTAGGAGCAGCTAAACTATGTACAGGGAAATTCCAAGTTACCTTGAATATTGTAGTATTTTGTTTTGGTTTTTCAATTGTTATAGTTTATTTGATTTCACCATTGGGTGATACACATGTATTGTGCTATTATCATTGAGATTATTGAGGTTCTATTTTGTTTCAACCCAATGATATGAGGGTATTCCATCTAATTCATCATATAAGAACTTTCTAGAGATCACATGTCATGCATTTTTGTCATACCATTTAGGGTGCATTATTGATTTCATGCTATTGTGATAGATGTGGTTCTAGATATGCATTATATTGTAATATATGTTGTGATATAATTCCTACTATTTTGATAGGGTATTGGTAATTGTAAAGTTTCATTTGGATGGATGACGAGATTTAGTCCCTGAGGTGTTATGAGCCCTCTTGGATTAGAATTTGGTTGGTCATGTTTGAACTTCAACTAAATTTTGTTAAGTTATCATGTGAAAAACGATGCCAAAATTTGATTTGTGGGGAGTATGGGATCTCACAGGTGGGAATTTTTCATTCCTTGGACAAAATTTTATGTTTTTAAGGGTTCCGAAGAATTTTCAGAGGTTTACATTCTGGAAACTCATACAACACGATGTGTGATGTTATGAACACACGCCATGTGTTATTCTATTCTATAGGAAACAACTTTTCTTAAGTACACACAATATAACATATATACACACCGTTTATTCTTTGACTGCATGACTTACTATGTGAGTAGAGACATGGGGTTGAGAAATGTTTGGTAGAACATGTCATGTAATGGAATTACACGTCGTGTTGAAGATACCATGTGTCCGGCCGTGTGACTAATGAAATGGGTGGATAAAACATTGGTTGTACATGATGTGTCTAGCTTGTACACACCATAGAGAAATCAACCATGTATCCATCTGTGTGACTAATGACATGGGTGGAAGGAACCTTTGAAGAAGACACCATGTCTAGAGTGAACACACTGTGTAGTGTTACACCAGTAGAACCATGTGGTTCAAGCCGTTTATAAGTACTTGTGCAACAAGGAAAATTCAATTACATGCCATGTATCAGGAGGAACTCATCATGTGTAAGGGCTGTTACATGACTAGGATTGGTAGGGGTTCACTCCCATGTTAAAGGCTTAAGGAAACATGCATGTAGTACTCATACACATTGTGTAACCCTGTTTGGTAAAACATGAAAGCTTTCCTTCTCCTATTCTGTTCTTGAAATAATAAGTTTTTATCCTTGATAATATTGAAATAAGGTGTGCACTTTACCTTTTAAAGTCATTCCACCAAGATGTCCTTCGGTTGTGCTCTAGGTATAGGGTGATGGTCAGACACTGAAAATGGTAGATCAGGGACTAACAGTAGATCCTCATGTCATGCCCGTCCTGGAACCAGCTGTTATACCAAACATAGGTGTTGATTCATAGTTCCATAAAGGATTTATGAGGTTGATATAGACATTTAAGTGAGCACCACTTCCTACCCTGACTAAGGTAGAGTTGACGTGGGTGTTACAACAACAACATCCTCCTACTTTTTCAAAGGATGGAGGACCACAGGCTGTAGAGTCAATATTGGAGGCCACGCTTTCTATATTCGAGCATCTGAAGATTCATCCAAAGAGGATGGTGAAGATCACAATGTACATGTTACATGATTCCTCCAAGAGATAGTGGGATGTTATCTCACAGGTGGGATGTCATCGGAATATGGCTTGGGAAGAGTTTTAGAGGACCTTATATGATTAATTCTACCCCAAGACATTGATGACTAACCAAGCCCAGGAGTTCATGAATTTCGAGAAGGGAAATCTTTCGATGATGGATTATTATTATCACTTTACAGAGCTTCAGAACTTCACGCCTGTTTTGGGAGGTGACGAGTTATCTTTGGCTAGGTGATTTGAGGATGGTCTCTGGTATAAAATTTGATCGTAGGTGAATTTTTTCAAGCTAAATTCAGTGAATGCTATAGTAAACTGGGTGTTGATTATCGGGCATAATCTGAGGGAGTTTGGAGCTATGATCTAGGGAATTTCAGCATCCAGGGATGTCAATCCTTCAACAGATAGCAGGAAACACCATAGGGAAATTTCACTCGATGTTCCTTTAAGTATCCAAGTGGTGTGCTACTAGTGCGGAAGGAGTTGGTGAATGAGACCACTGTTCCCGAGAGACCCAGTTGAGTTCCAATGTTGTGGAATGATGGGTCATATCTAGTGTTTCTGTAAGAAGTTATCACCTGCAGTGAGTGAGAATGGATCTCTTACAAATCCAAGTTTAGGAGCAGAACCAGTAGTTTCTCATCAGTCAGGGAAATGAAGTTCTTCAGTATGTTTAGTAAAAGGAGGTGGTTGTGGCTGTGGTATCTAGATGACAAGATTTCAGTGACACCAGGGTGGGTCATATTAGGTTAGTCAAGTAGGGTCATAGGAATGTGGTATAATTTAGACTTTTATGATGGAGAAGACCTAGTAAGAGAAGGATCCTGGACCCTATATGGTTAGAGGTACAATTCTAGTTGCCTTAGTTTTATCTTATACTCTTTTCGATACATGGGATTCCAATAGTTTCATATCTGTTTCCATTGTGGAGAGCCTTGGGCTTGGTATCTTTAATTATGATGAAGTTATGATTCTAGAAACTCCGTTGGGGATTTGGACGACTAGTGTACGTCAGTGCAAGGAGTTCCCTCTTGAGGTTGCAGGGTATAACTTCTTAGAGGACCTCTATTTATTAGAGATGATAGTCTTCAATTTTATTCTTGTAATGGAATGGTTGGTCTCTTTCCAGACCTTTATTGACCGTTATCGCTGTAGGGTGAGTTTCACGTCACTAGAGGGCGAGTATTTTATACACAAGGGAGAATGGGATGTCCATGAGAGAAGAAATGTACCAGAGCATCATGAGTTGGGAGTAATTACATCCTATATTATTAGTTTATATCTGGATGACCTGGGGACTTCCCAGATGGGCTTTACTCCAGTGGTGAATCGTTTCTGGTACGTATTTACACACAAATATTCAGGTTTACCTCTGGAGAAAGTGGTAGGTTTCTCTATTGATCTTGTTCTAGGAGTAGCACCGGTGTAAATTACTCATTATAGGATGGCTACACCAGAGTTACTAGAGCTCAAGAAGAATTTAGAGGAGTTGTAAGAAAAGGGTTTCATCCGACCTAGTACTTCTCATTGGGGTTTTCCTATCCTTTTTGTAAAGAAGGTGGATGATACCCTCAGACTCTGTGTGTATTATCAGAATCTAAACCAGTTGATGGTCCATAACCGATATCCCATGTTGAGGATTGAGGATATATTTGAAAATCATCGATGAGCCCAAGTGTTCTAAAAGATTAAATTGAGATCCAATTATCTTCAATTGCACGATAGACCATCAAATATACCTATTACAACCTTTCAGATTAGGTATGGTCTATACAAGTATTTTTTCATGTCGTTCGATCTCATAAACACACTGGTAGTTTTGATGGCACTGATGAACCAAGTGTTCCATCCTTAATTAGATTATTTTGTGGTAGTCTTTGTGGAAAATATCTTGGTTTACTCTCACACTCGACAAAACCATGACATCCATCTTGAGATCATATTGAGTGAACTGAGAGAGCATCAGTTATATGCTAAGCTCTCAAAATGACACTTTGATGGACCATATTCACGTATTAGGTCATGTTATCTCAGAGACAGGAGTGTTTGTAGACCAAGAGAAAGTGAGAGTAGTAGTTTCATGGGAGAATCCAAAGAACATCATTGAGGTACATAGTTTTATGGGGCTAGATGGTTACTACATGCATTTTATACAAGACTTTCCATGCTTAGTAGTGCAACTAACGAGCCTGACTAAGAAGGGTATGAAGTACTTGTGGACAGATTCATGAAATTCAGCCTTTCAGGAGCTAAAAGGGAGGTTGACTTCAACACCGATACTGATTTTTCTGGATCTGAGAAAGAGTTACACCATTTACTGTGATGCATCAGATATTGTTCTAGGAGTAGTGATTATGTAGGGGAAGGAGTCATTGCATACGGGTCATGACAGTTGAGACCACATGAGAGGAATTACCTGATGCAAAATCTCGAGTTAGCTATAGTTGTGCATGCTTTATGCTATTGGATACATTATATTTTTAGAGATCATTTTGTGTTGTACACTGACCAAAAAAAGTCTCAATTATATATTTACTCAACGTGACCTAAATTTGAGATAGTGAAGGTGGGTTGAGTACCTTCAGTCCTTTGACTTTGATCTTGCCTACATGCCTGGGAAAGGCAATGGACTGGCTGATTCGTTGAGTAGGAGGACTAATATACAAGTAGTTTAAGAGGCCAGAAATGAGTGGAAGCTTATGGATCTATTCTCTGAGATGCATTTAAAGGTGCATGAATGACATGGGAAGATGTTTCTTTCTTCTATAACTGTTACCTCTACTCTTCTAGATTGAGTGAAAATGAGGCGAATATCATATTCTAAAGGCCTAGTCTTAAAGGATATTGTGTTAGGTTAGGACCCTACTACTAGGTGGATGAGTTATTTTGATTTCATGGACACGTATGGGTGTTAGTTGACATATGTGAGGAGTTGATGCGAGTTTTTCATGCCTCCGTATGGGCAGTTCATCCTGGTGTCACGAAGATGTATCGATATCTACATCATCAGTATTGGTGGTCAAGCATGAAGAGGGATGTAGTTGGGTTTGTTATGAGATTTTCCACCTATCATAAGGTTAAAGCATAGTATTAGTGACTGGTAGGGATTTTACATTAGTAACCCATTCCCAAGTGGAAGTGGTATGATGTTGCTATGGAATTTGTTACAGGTTTACTGAGGTCACCTTGAGGGAATGATGTAGTATGGGTTATTGTTGAAAGACTCAAAAGGTTTCACACTTCCTACTGATTAAGGAGACCTTTAGTGTCAATGAGCATGGGAGGTTATTCATCCGAGATATAGTACATTTTAATGGGGTTTCAAACTCTATCGTTTCAGATAGGGATGCATGGTTTACTTCTCATGTATGATAGGGACTACAGAGGGCATTGGGTACACATGTACTTCTGAGTAAAACTTACCATACCCATATAGATGGATAGTATGAGTGCACGATTCCGGTTTTGGAGGACATCCTTTAATCATGCGTCTTAGATTTTGAGTGATCTTGCGAGAGACACATACCCCTAGTCGAGTTTTCCTACAACAATAGTTTTTATGAAACTATTCAAATGGAACCTTATGAGGCTTTATACGGTAGGACATGCCGATCACCCCTATGTTGGATGGATGCAGGAGAGACAACTATGATAGGAACTCATCTTGTCTAGGAGACCATTGATCCTGAGGATTTGATTCAGAAGTGGATGGATACTACACAATCTCGGTAGAAATCTTATACTGATCGACAAAGATGACCTCTGGAGTTTGAGGTCGAAGATCATGTTTTCCTGTGTGTCACACTAAGGATAGGAAAAAAGAGGATTAGGATATATGGGAATCATTCACTGAGATACGTTGGGTTGTTTGAGGTTTTGGAAAGATTTGGTACGGTTTCCTATCGGTTTCAGTTACCCTAGAGGTACCGAGCTATGCACAATGTCTTTCATGTTTCTCAGCTTCAACAATACTTTTCAGTCCTATATCATGTTTTTCAACCCAAGGAGGTTGAATTAGAGGTGGATGCATCCTTCAAGGAGAACCCTATTTAGATTATGGATCGTAGAATGAAGGTTCTCCATGGCTATTATGTTCCTCTAATATAGATTCTATGGCAGCACGGTCGAGTACAAGATGAGACTTGGGAGAGGGAGGCCGATGTACGATCACAATGGCCAGAGTTGTTTGGTGTTTCTTCATCAACACCCTTAGAAGGGAAATTTGGGGATGAATTTCTTTAATGGGGGACATTTATAAGAACTCTCATATTCTTTTCAGGTATATATCTTTATTTTAGGTTGTTTTGATGAAAAAAGAATAAATGGGAATTTTCTAATTACACACCATGTACTTATGAGTACACATCATGTACTCTGGTACCACATATAGCCATGTAATGGCCATGTAACAGTTGAGTACATGGCTGTGTGATGACCTGGTAGACTGCCCAAAGTGGGGGATGGTTGAGGCAAATACATAGTGTGTATATTTAATGAACACACCATTTAATTTTCTTTTTTATTTGTTAAGTCGTATCAGGGTCACGTCTAATGTCTAGAACATATTTCTTCTCCCCTCGGTTCATACAGTAGAGTGACATAATGACCAATAACTTCAATACCCTCTCAATTATCTATCCGACCTCTAATTGAGATTTCGTTGGGTGCGTTAGAGTCCCACTTGTGAGTTCTCAATTCCCCTAGAACCTTTCTTCATGATTCCTCCTCTCTCGTGAGTTATCATGGGATGATCAATTTTACCCTTTTTATAGATCTACATCATTCTCTGCCAATTCAAGTTCCAATGTTCAATAGTATTGATTTTAAAACATCAAGGTAGGTAGTGTTTGCCTTTTTTTGCTCATATTTGGATTATATATGCTTAAAGTGATGCATACCCATGTTTGGGGTATTGCTTTATTTGTATTTTAACTCTTTTTATCACCATCTATGGTTTGACTATTTAATTAAGGTTAGTTGCTTATGCTTGAGGTTGTATACCTGGTTTATGGGACACATAATGGGAGAGTTTCCTTATTTTATTATTCAGGTCCATTTGATCTAGGATGCCTAAAGATTTTCCTTGTTTCTATGCTTTGTTTTGTTAGGATGGAGTTGTTGATTATATGAAATGCCTGTGATATGCATTGGGGAAGTGTGACCAAGGGGAATTTGACTATAAGAGCTTCCCTAGGTAGGGTCATTTATGTATGAATTGTTGTTATGTTTACCCAGAGTTATTGACTGTGAGATCTTCCAGGTGGTCATAGACCAGAGGGGTTAGACCATGAGAGATACCTAGAGGTTTGTTATTAAATGGATGTTAGGCCCTAGGGCATTGACTACGAGAGATGCCAGATGGTCATTATAGTCTGTTGTTTCTTTGTAGAACAATGGCTTATTCACCGTGAGAGCAGCCCAGTTGGTCATTTGTAAATGATTAGTGCTATATGGGACCAAAGGGGTTAGACTGTGAGAGTTTTCTCAGAGGGTCATTATTTATTTAATTGATTATATGTTAGACCATAGGGTTTAGACTGTGGGAACATTCCTAGAGGCTTGCTTATGAATTATTGAATGATTGTGATGAGTCTTCCAAGCCAAAGAACAAGCTTTGGCTTAGTCTTACTGGATTGTTTAGATGATATTATAAGACATCTGTTTTTCTATTACACAGGGGATATAGATCTTATGCTAGATCCTAGGATTTCATTATTCAACGGTTTGAATAATTAATAAATGTAAATGAATGTAATTGAAAATTGTAGGATTGTTTGCTTTTAAGTACTTCCTAATTTATTACTTAATTTATGCATATTACCTGCTATATATATTCATTGACAGTTAGGAATATATCTTTTGGTGTTTGCCTAATGGAATTCATCTCAAACCCTATTTGGGTCTTGATTTTGGACCCAAAAAGATTATATGGTTGCAGGTATAGATAAGATAAATTTCCCTTCTTCATCAAGTACTTGATTACTATTCGAGCTTGAGAGCATGAGACCAAGATGAGGCTTGAGATGTTGTTGGATTTTACTAATGTTCTATACTTTGGTTTCAGTATTGTATTTATAGAATTGTGACTTGTTTGGATGATTTATTGAACATATGTGAGATGCATCATTTATATATATTCTTCAGTTGTTATATTACTATCAATATTATGTTATTTACTTTTGCTGTATGTTATTATTGCTTCCACTATTTTTTTTATTGTTTGGTTATTCTATTTTACTCTGCCAATGAGGGAATATTTTCCCCACTATCACACCCAAGGCCCTTTCTACTAGTTGGAAACCTCTGGTATTTGGGAAAATGCAGTTGAGGCCATGTGGCCAACCAGTTATGGGGCACCATTGGGTGGCACCCAGATCCGGGATGTTAAAAATATATAGGGGTAAGTATATGTATAAAAAGTATGAATTTCTTTGAAGGATTCTATAAACATTCTATATAAAGATAAAATTATCATTCTAATTTTAACTTCAAATATGAAAATACCATTTAACCATTTTTTATGAAAAAAATAGGTGATTCAAAATATCTAAGTATCGATGTAAAATAATAAATAGTAGATATGTGTGTTATGGTTTAATGATTCATAATAGGAGAAAACTATGGGTTTAGCGCTGGGGAAAACTAGGGTCCCCATGCTTAGTCAAATCCACACTAATATCCATATCTAATTATTTCTCTGTACATGACACTAGATATAGTGAAATAATAAATGAATGGGCATGCTCAAAATAAAATTAACTATAGTAGAATAAAAAATGATTCTACTCCTATTAGCATAGAATACTAAGCTATAATCGATGAAACTGGGTTGAGTAGTTTCATTATTCAATGATGTACATGTCATAGAACCCCTAAAATATACCAAAGATTATTGTAATTTTTTTCTAATCAAGGGATCAAAGTTATTTTTTACCAAGAAAACTGATCAACTGCTTAGTTGCAATACAAATATCATTTATAATAATTTGTTGAATTTTTATTTAAAAATATTTTTGGAAAAAAATTAAAGACAAATAAACCATATTAACTAAAAATTAGACCAATCCAAATATAAATTTATCCAATTATTTATCTTATAAAATATTTTTAAAATTTATATCAAAATATTCCATGAAAACTTATTTATTTTATTTATTTAAACCCTTTTGTTATAATTTATAAGAAAGAGTTTTGAGTTCTTCTTTACAATAAATACAATTTATAAATTTAAATCCACAAATCAACCATGTAAAGAATCATATAATATAAAACTATTATATGGTTATCCTACCATCATCATCGGTATCAAAAAAATAATATACTATAAAAATAACATAATTTTAAAATGTAAGAATCAAAATTCATATTAGTTATGTAAGAGGTAATAAAACCCTACCTCATGATGTTTCCATAATCAAGTGACCATGACTAATAAATGGTTGATAATTAATTCAATACATTAAGCAATGAGTTGAAATTGAAACCATCAATGATGGATTTTGGATTCACCCTTGTGCAATAAAGCTATAGAAGCCTCATATAGCTTTCTCGAGAGAATTCCCCATAGAAGTCTAGGGTTTAAAATCCATTACATAACCCTAATGTTAAATCTATTACATGAGGGCTTGGTTACCCATAGATTATAGAGGATAAAAATATTGAAGGAGAAAATGATGGGTGTGACCCCTCCCAACTTGTGAATGTATTGCTCCAAAGGGAAAGAAACATGGGCTTTACCCCCCTCTTCTAATAAAATACTTAATTATAACAATAGTAATTAATGAGTATATTCAGTGGTATAAATCATAAAATATGACACACACACATGAATAGGGGAATTATACCAAGACACCCCAATGGGTATACCCACCCCAACACCCCATTTTATTATAAAGGGACAAATATCGATAATATTCAACCAAAATAGACTAATTTTAAATATACCGTAGAGTAACATGTGTTTATTCCTTCTTCTTTCTGAATAATTCATATGCCTACCACTATACTAATCTTATTAATGCATAATTTTCCAACATCTATGAAGTTTATAGTATGAATTCCCACATCATAAAATGATTTCTCCCACAAGACCTTTACTTGATTCCTTCATCCTATCTAGAGTCATATCCATCATGTTTTGGAAGCCATACTTTGTTTTCATATGTAATACATGAGTTCCTTATACAATGTACATCTACTCTGATATCTTTAACTAGTCAACATTAGTTCTTTCTTCTCACCCATCACAAACCTTCACGTCCTATATGTTTTCCCTTAGATTCAAGTATATCTGATATAGATCCCCCATTTCTAAACTTCTACATGTTTTCATCCTCCTCCGCATGTGGCATTAACATTACATATCCTAATCACACCTATATCCATGCTCATTAACATAGTTAATATTAAACAAAGAAATAAAATATATTTATATCCACTATTGGAAAAAAAATATAAATAATTTTTATAAGGAATTAAAAGTCTTTTTATAATTAAAATACCTCAACATACGACTTTGGAATACAAAATAAAAATTAGAAAATATTTTAAAGAAGGAAATAGCATTATACATGGTCCCCAAGACAATGTAATCGGCCATTCATAGCTCATGATATGCCTAAATTTTTCATCTATAGTCACCATGAATAGTATGTATGGCCATGAAAAATGAATTTTATCATTTTGAAAATTTTAGTATCAAACCCATTTTTATCAAAGATATAATTAAAATATTTTATTTAATTCATTGTAAAAAATTGGTTGTTACACTGGAATTCAACATAAACATATAGATGAATCAACTTGATAACTAGCACTCAATGAGTTGAGATTATCTGGGTAATCCTATATAGTTTTTAGAGTCACCCCATACATCTAAAATGACTCAAGCGTCACTTATATAAATATTACATCATTTTAGATGAATATTCAAAACATCTCACAATAATACATGCCCAAAAACTATAAAGGTTAAGTGTCTTTGGAGACTATATATATGATAAAATTATTTCCTAAAAGATATTCAAAATCTCCCACAATGTTATTCTCACATATTACCCTTATTATAAATATCCCACTTAAATCCTTTCTTGATAACCTAGGTAAATAGAAACATAAGAAAAGGCAAGCTTAAATGCTAAGTAAGGGTAAACATGAGAGATATCAATCAATGATCATAATTTAGAATAATATAAGCATAAAGTTATGAGAATATAATAATAAATTATGAAAATATATCTATAATTTAATAGACCATAAATCATTGGTCATAGAATAAGGCTTTATCACAACAAAACAAATGAGTCATAAGATTGTGGAATCACCAATAATCAATCGTGAACAAAAAGAAAAAATCATAAGCATGAGACATCAGTTTGTGTCATACACATAAGAATATAAATCATATTTATTTTCCACATATTAAGGCTTTAATCACATAATATGTTTGGGATAATCACCCACGTACCTTATTGGGTCTGGTTTGATAGCCCATGTACCCTCTCAGGATTGGGATGACTACCTGTGTATCCTCTTGGGCATTCGATAGCCACCTGTATACCCTCTTGGTATTGTGATAACCACCCATCTACCCTTTGATATCATGAGATATTCAATATTACCAAATACACTGGAGGGATATAACTGACATAATAGTCACATAATGATAATCTATACATATCTATTCCATAATATCACAAAATATTCATTATTTCATCATAAGTTAATTAACCCATGGTAAAGAAAGAGGTTTTAATAAAACATAATTAAAACATCATCATTAAAAAACATATATAGAAAGGAAGTAAATGGTATCGCAAGATCATATCCCTATGAATCATAAAAATACATAAAGAATACTAATAAATATAAAAAATACTTTTATAAAAGCATTAGAAATATACTTTCAGAAAACTCGAGAAAACATCATTTTAATTTCTTAATTTTTTTTAAAAAACCTAAAAAAATGGAAATAGGATTTTATTTGTAAAACAATAGAAACATGTAAAATAATCTTCAATATGAAGAAATTATATGAAGTTATAAATATCCATCCATGCTATAAACATTTTAAAAAAATCAATTTCAAACATTTTAAAGAAAGTAAAAAATGATTCATTTTGAAAATAATAATAATATTAATTTTAAAAAAATTAAAGAAAGTCAAAATGTCATGACCCGTCCCTTAGGGCTCGTGCTGTGACCGCCCCAAGCCTGCCTTCCATAGGACAGGGGCTGGTGACTAGAACCAAAGGCGTAATTCCCTAAAAATGGGAAGGCATTGCCTTTATAACCTATAAACACACACAGCAAGATACGAACATGAGTAAACTATATAACAAAAAGAGTGCTGAATGTAAAAGGGGTCAGAATACAAGCCCAACAGTAAAGGTACATGAACAACTGAAAACAATACCACTTAATAAAAGAAAGAATGACATCCACTGGGTCATCCTCTGGGATTAATACATGAAGGGTAGGTATAGATAGCCTCCTCAGCACTCCATGTTTGTTCGTCTCCTCCACGTACTGACACACCGTATGGTCTACCTCTGGGTACCGTCCAGTCTTGGTACTCTCAGCCTCAGTCAGCATTGTATGTCATCTGCAACCAACACAACAAGGTGTGGTCATAGCCCGTGCATGGGTGAGTATAATGATACTTAGTAGGCACCCTAAGACCCTCAAGGTCTCACAAAATCCAACAAGGATAAACCACAAAGTATGAAATTAACAGATAACATTACGTAGGTATATTCCGATACATATACCTAAGTTATCAAGTGATCCACCACAATTATGAGGAAAACACAAAAGTACTGAATCAGCTCAACCCGGATTTTATTCACATTATCAAAACCTCAGCTACTAGAGAACTTCTACTCAATTGAGTACAGTGGGCCTACTGTGACACCAAGCGCACTTCCCACTAACCTTGGACTGCTGAGATACTCCTCCTGTCGAATACCATGGTTCTTCCGCGTCACACAGAGGCGCTCCCCACTGTGGGTCTGCTGCATCCCCAAGCACGCTCTCCCTCATAGCCTGCGGAGGTACTCATCATCTCGAGCATTGTGGGTCTACCGCGTCACCAAGTGCGCTCCTCCATCGTGGGTCTTCCGCGACACCAAGGTGCTCCCCACTGGGCTAGTAGAGTCACTCTGAGTCAAATGGTCACCAGTCGTCAGGTCTTAGCCAGATACTAGGTCTCCGTACTACGGTCGCTCATCTCTGGGAGGATCCACTCCAAGATCTACTGGTCAATACTCCAAATTTCACTAAGTCCCATAAATAAGTATCTCAACGGTCCGCCACGTCATAGGGATCTCAATGTAATTGACGGCACATCAATCAGACACCCGGTCTGTGAGTTATTAGCTGTTTAGTCCTAGGGGCCTGGTTGGATTCGTGCTCGATCCAACCTGACCATTCCCCATCTCAAACCAAAACAAATTGGGGTATCACTCAAAGGGACAATCTCACTCAAAGATTTCCAGCGCCACTAACGGTTCCTTAAACGGACGTCTGGTGCCAATGTTATGGCCAAAAGAAAGTAAAGGGTCATAGTGGGCCCGGGTCTGGTCTGACCCGGCCTGTTCCGTTGGGTCTAGCCTAGCCCGTTGGGTGGGCTAGCCCATTGGGTTTAGTTTGGCTTAGCCCAGTAGGCCGTGAGGGGCCACGGAGAGTCGAGAGGGCGCAGACCGGCTGTGAGGGCACGGACCGACCGCGGGTCGGCGTGATGGAGGTTCGGCCCAGAGGGCACCGTGAGGCCGGCTCAGCCCAGAGTGTGGGGCTGGTTCGGCACAGAGGGCACCACGAGGCCAGTTCGGTCGGGAGGGCGCCATGAGACCGGTTCAGCCGGGAGGGCACCGCGATGCTGGTTCGGCCGGGAGGGCACCCTGAGGGTGTGACGGCTTGGGAGACTGGCGGGCGGCGTGAGCCGGGGTGGCTCAGTGGTAGGCGGGTGGCACGAATGGTTCAGCAGGTGGGGGGCACGGCCGGTTCGGCTAATGGGAGGCGTGGTTGGAAGGAGGAGCAGCCAACAGGAGGTGCGGCTGGGGCGGCATGGTTGGCGGGCGGCGCGACTGGTGGGAGGTGCGGTTGGCGGACGATGTTGCTGGGGTGGCGCGACCAGTGAGAGGCGCACCCGATTCAGCCATGTGGCTGGAGCGCCGTGGGGGTGGCATGGGTCGTGGTGGACGTGGGTGGCAGTGTCGTTGCCTTTGTCACCTTCTTCATCTCATCGCATTCCTCTATTCTGAAGAACATCACAAAGAAGAATGGCAGAGGGAGTCGGACCATGTTAGTTTGGCCCACACCCTCTGCGTTAAGAGTGGTAGCCAGCGGTCTTCAAGAACATAAACGAAGAATGAGAATAGAATATTTTTTTAAAACATAAATTCCTATAGTCCCTTTGTAATTTATATTCCCAACCTCACAAAGGAAAAAGAGGGGAGAACATGGGAAGTGTAAATCATATAAAGAATAAACCCCTATAACTTCCCGCAACAATTTATCTTCAACCCGTAAGGAAAACATTCGCGGATCAACTTGATAATAAGTTGATCTGCGTTCTTTTTTTTATTAGGAAATAATCAGGGTAATAAAATCAAACAGAATTAAAAACCATACTTGTTCGATGATGGTTGACATTGGTGCGAGAAGGCGGACGTCAATTCGTTGTAGACGAACACATCCTACGTCGATGGAAGTTCTGAGGAAGAAGGTCAAAGTCGTCAACATTCTTCATGGAGGGAGTGTTCTTCATTGGAGAATATTTCTCCCAAGAGATCCTCCTCTCCCCCATTCCACCAAATAAAAGAGATAGCCAATAATAAAAAGTGTTTCCCCCAATTTAATCGTAGGCACAAATCAAATTGGATTAAATTAAATTGGCTCAATTAAGTGGTGCATTGGCAAGATTAAAGGTATGTGAATTAGGAAAATTAAGGTGGAGGAGGTCAAGTGGATCTCCCTCATTAATTGTGGGAGTTGAGGGTTTCTCCCAATTAAAGGGGGGTTTCACCACGGGTGGTCCCCACCACCATAACCTTTCATGGGAGGGTATGGTTCGGGTGGTCCCCACCACCTTAACCTCTCATGGGAGGTTAATGTCTGGTGGTCCCCACTTCCAACATCCACATGGAGGTTTAGTTCCAGTGGAACCCACCTGAAATATCCCCATGGAAGTTAAAAATAAAATAAAATGAAGTTTATTTTATTTTATTATTTCCCTGAAAAACCCAAAAAATAACTTTCACCCTCGACCATCTGCCTTCGAGGTGAAAGTCTCCTTAAGAAAAAACTGGTGCTGCAAGTTCAATAGTGCCCTCAGATTTCAATTCCGAGCACTAGTTCAAAAGTTAGGAAAAACCTCTTGCACGTTTACTGAACGTACACGAAAAAAAGGTTCAGAAATTCATTCTGGGCACTCTGGGCCTCGGAATCACGCGCCGTCAATTTTCAAGGACTTGTAAAATTCCCATATATTTAAAAAAAAATACATGGAAATTTTGGGTCTTTACAAAAAAATATTATAAAAAATACTTTAAAAATTATTTTAATGTATATAATATCTTCCATAAAATAATTTTAAAGATGATGGATATAGAAGAGTAAAAATCTTGTCCAAAATGGAGAAATAAGGTCATCTTTTCATAAAAATAACCGTTTAGACTTTTTTATTGCCAAAGATGATAAAACATTATTGAATACATGAGATACCATGAAATAACCCAAGTATAATAAAATATATATGGATTAATAGAGATAAAACACAAAATTTCATGCAATAGAAATTGAAAAAAATCAGCCCAAATAAAAAGGGACATTGTATCATAAACCCTTACATCTTTGGTAACCTATAAAAGTAAAACCCCATGAAATATTGAAACATATATGTATTAGTAAATATATATATTTTTTATGAAAATTATCTTAAAGTACATTCATGTTCAGTATATAGAGATTATAAAAGAATATGGTATTGAATAAAGAACATATCTCAATAAAGGAAAATTAAGATGAGGAAACCCTTACCTCAAGTCCCAAATTTCATCATATAAACTATATACTTCTATATTATAATTTTATATTTATTATAAATAAGCATACAAATGATATTAATATTTATATTAATTTATAATATTCAGTTATAATTTCTTATTACGCACATAGTTTTAATTCTTTGTTAAAATCAAGATTTATGTACAAAATATTCAATTTTTCACCCATGTTTTGATTCAACGGTTCCTATCCTTAAAACTCTTTCATGGTTCCATCAACTAAATATTTTTAATAAATATGTACATAATGTGTTTGAAATATTTATTTAGTACCATAGAAACTTTATGTGTCTTTTTTTAACACTCCTCATGGAATTCTTATGAATTCTATTTTCAGGGATTATTAAATTAAAAAATTGAATTTATAGGTAAATATAATTTTTAATAATACCACTACATAATTATTAAAACATATTAAATCCAAAATTATTATATAATATAACCAATACATTACATTCCTTAATTATTCAGTATAAAACAATATAACAATATTCATGTCAGGGGTAAAATCGACTAAACAAATATATGTTATGACAGTTAAATGTGTAATAGAAAATATATAATATTAATATAACTTTTTTCATAATATTATAAATATTATAAATATCATATTTATTCATTATATACACTTTTATAACATTAAATATAAGGAGTTGATGAATAATTAATTACATAATATTTTGGAGAAGGTAGCATGCTTGTGAGAACATGTGATGTTTTCATTTTTCAAAATATAGAAATGATGGAAGGTAGATAATAATTTATCATTATATGATTATAATAATATCATAAATATTATATATATTTACATAAATATATCAATATAAATTTCTATGATAGGAAGATTTGAAAAATGAATTACATCGTGTTATGAAGGCGGTAATCTGCACGTACGCATGTGTGACATTTTCATTTTACATTGGATGGATGAGTAATAAATAATAGTTATTCCATAAATAGACTAATATTTATTTATATTTATGATATTTATGTCACTATTTTAGTATATATATAATGAACTTCTGAATGATCGAATAATAACTAAGAAGGGGGGGGGGGTTGAATTAGTTGTTCACTTTTTTTAAGTTTCAAAACATTTAGAAACTTAACCTCTAAAACCTGTTAAGATTTTTTCCCTCATCAACATTTATTAAATACTCATGAATGAAAAATTATGAAAGAAAATAAAGAAAAAAAGATTTACAAGGTTCAGCCTCATGGTGAGAACTTTCATCCTTTCTATAGAAACTCCCATGTATCTATGGAAATACACTATTAAGAAAAAAGTGAATACAACTTGTGAAAACTCCTATTAGAAACCTTCTACCTCCCAATAGGAATGATTATACTGAATCCCATAAATGTAAAATTTTTTATTATAAAAAAATTAATGCAAACAAAAGAATAAAGACTTTGTTGAATCTGCCCCACAATTTCTCAGTCCGAATCATCAGTTTGATTTAGTTGGATCCAATTTTCTCAATCTGATGATGTTGGATCCGATTTTCTGAATACAATGATATTAAATCCTAGATCCAATTTTCTGATCATGATAATGATAGATTATGGATATAATTCTCTGAATACTATAATGTTTCATCCTAGATCTCATTCTCTAAATAAGATAATTCTAGATCCTGGATCTGTTTCTATTGAGTCTGATGATTCAATATAAAGAATTCATTCTTAATATGTAAAACTCAAAATTATTCTATAATTATCAATAAAATTATTCTTCAATCATATTGTAACATCCACTTAGAATTATCTAGATATCTGCCTTTTGCGCATATGTGAAAGTTTCAAATGGAAGAATGATCTGAGGAAGTATTTATAGGTGACTCAAAAAGAAAAGGCAAGAAACATGGAAAATTTCCCCACTTCCTCAAATATCAAAATCCTAAAAATTATATTATATTTAAAACATAAAAATTGACTTATTAAAACCTTTATATATTTCTCCAAGATTTACAAAAAATTGAAATTCAAATTTGACCACTTCAATTAATCATACCTTTATCCACTCATTATAATATGTTTCTTTCTCAGCTTCAGTATGATCTATTTATTTCTCATATCATTATGATCTTTTCCTTTCTCTGATTATTACTATTTGTTTATTTCTCTGCTTCATTACGATCTATTTATTTTTCAGCTTCATTTTGATATGTTTATTTCTCAACTAATTATGACATTTTTCTTTCTCAACTCATTATGATATATTTCTTTCTCAGATCATTATGATATTATTTTTTCTCTATAAAAACTCTTCATTATGATTAATTCAGTACAATTTCATCAATACAAAAATTCTTGTATAAAAATATCAGTATGATTTTCCCAGTATGAAAATCTCAATATGAAAATCCAAGTATGAAAATCCGAGTACATGAATCTTATTATGATTTTCCCAGTACAAAAATCTCAGTACGAAAATATGAGTACGAAAATAACATTATGAAAATCCCATTACAAAAATACTAATAATATTTATTTCTTCCTCAAGCTTAGAAACATATTTTTCTTTCCCAATTCATTATGATGTAATTCCCATTATGATGGAAATATCATCATGGATGAAATATCATCTTGCAACTCTAAAATTTTTCACAATATTTTATCATGATAATTTTCATGATTTTTGATAACTTATAGATCAAAAAGCATCGCCTGCTTTTGTTTTAGAAATTATGAAAACTTTCTAACTCCTAACATCACATTCTTCTTTAAAAACTCTTCAGTATCTTCATTCTTTCTTGGATTATAGAAAAGATATAATTCCAGCAAAAAATAAATGTTGCATCTGATTATTTTGAATCTAATGATTTTCAAAGTCATATTGATGGACTTGAATATGATAAAGTTTATGATCAACAACTTTATATTACCGACTGATTCTATGTACGGTAAAGCTCATTATGAAAACATGAGTATGAAAACAAGTGTCCAGAAAAAACCTCATTATGATGGACTGGGTCTGGTTCATGGAAAATAAAAATATTATTTTAAAAATTGATTTAGTTATTAATAAATACAAAACTTTTTTCAAACAAAAAACCACAAATATTCTTTAATCTATCCCTCTGGATTTGTTGGAAACCCTCATTAACAACTTTTCAACTCCCATAATTTTCACAACTCAAATTTTTAACTTTTATCAAAAAATAGACTTTCTTAGAAGAGAGTGTCTTAACACCACACTACAGTATAAAGTAATGTTTTTTAAGGAATTGCATCCCTCAATGTCAAGAAAATTTTGTGTCCATTTAAAGATAAACTCTCCGCACTTTTCTTTTCACACTTTCTTTTTCTCTGCAAAATTGTCTATTTTTTTACTTTCTTTTTCTATCACTTTTATTTTTCACTATCCCCATTATATATTAACCACAACTTCATATTCACAAAAGTTAGATAAGTAAAAACTTCTTATAAAGTACAAATTTGTTTCTTTCTCTTCCCATTTTTAACATAATCCAATTCACGGTGGGGGTACTTCATTATGAGGTTTAGGAATATATGGGAGGAGTATGAACATGAAGTTACAACCTTAATTACACAAACCATTCTTTCAAAATTTCTTTTTCAAATATATTAGAAAAATAATACTTGGTTGAAATGTATTCTAGAAAAATATATCTAATTGAAATTTTATATTTTATAAATTGAAACATGATATCAATGTGTTTTGATCTTGAATATTGGACAGGATTCTTAGAATGATCAATTATACTCTAATTATCAAAAATTATTTTCAATGGTTTAGAAATTTTTACTTTCAAATATTCCACCTAAACTTTCATCCATAACATTTGAGTACAAAATCAAGTAGAATCAACATATTCATATTCATCTGGGATCAAAGTTACTGAACATTGTTTCTTACTATTCCAATTCTGACAACATTCACCTAAGAAAAATTCCCCCCCCCCCTGAGTTTGATTTTCTATTATTACAATCTCTAGCCCAATTGAAATCTGTAAAACCATGAAACTTAATCTAAATATTTATTTTGTATAAAAACCCGTGTGAATTTATTCCTTTAACATATCTCATAATACTATTTTCTACCAACATATGTGATTCTTTTGGATTAGTTTGATACATGTCATATAAAGTCACAACATAAACAATATCTGGCCTTGAGACTGTAAGGTAAAGAAGACTTCCTATCATCTTTCAAAAGTATTTATAATTCACACTTATTCCAGATTCATCTTTACTAAACTTTGTGCTCATTGAAATAGGAGTAGAAAATTCTTTGGATTTTTCCATCCCAAACTTCTTTATAAATTCATTGGAATACTTTTCTTGAGATATGAAAATATAATTTTATTTTTATTGAACTTTTAAGACAATGATGAAAGTTAATTCTCCCAATATAGAAATTTTAAAATTATTCTTCATTTCCATAGAAATTTTTTTACAAACATATTCTCTATCACCAGAGAAAATTATATAATCCACATAAACAATTGCAATTAGAGTTTCAGAGTCAACATCTTTCAAATACTAGTTTCTAACATCTTTTCCTTTAGTAAAATTCAAAATTCTCCAAAAAATTTTAATATTATAATACCATGAATATGGTGTTTGTTTCAGCCCATAAAAAGGTTTCTTTAATTTAAAAACTTTGTTTTCATCCTCAGTAATTAGAAACCCACATGGATATTCAATATAAACTTCTTCCTCAATCTCACCATTCAAGAAAGATTACTTTAAATCAATTTGATAAACTTTTTAATTATGATGTGAGGCTAATGAATGAAAAATTATATTATTTTCTAATATTATAATCGGGGATAATTTTTTTTCAAAACACATACCTTCAACCTATTAATACCCTTTACAAACAAGCCTGACTTTGTTTCTTGAAACTTCTCCATGATCATTTAGCTTTTTTATATAAACGCACTTGGTTCTGAAAACAATTTTATTTACTATACATGAGACAAGTTCCCATGCTTCATTATTTTCAATATGATCAAATTCTTCATTTATAGCATCCATCCAATATTTTTGTGGAATAGATTCTAAAAATGATTCTGATTAAACTTTTGAGATTAGTGAAGTCTGATTATATAATCTCAACTTTCATCTTGTATGAACTAGAGACTTTTGATTCCCAATAATTTTTTTTCGGATTCAGCATTTTTATGTAAGGTAGGAAATTTCAAAGTTTCTTTCCCAGATGAAATTTCTGCATCACATGATTCTTCTGTGTCTTGATAAGGATATTTTGAATTACATTCACTATTTTTGGAATTATACAGTTTATCCTCCTCAACATTATCAACAACTTTTGTTAAGTAAATTTTATTTTAAATTACGTTCACATCATATAAGTCCACCAACTTTTATAAACATTTATTCCAATATTTGAAAATTCCTCAATTTTGTGAATAACCCAAAAAAATTTCTTCCCCAGCTTTCTCATCAGACTTTCCCAATTCCAGATTTTTGATTTTGATAAAAAATGGGATTCTAAAAACGTTGAAGTATTTCAATGATGTTTTTTTTTGTTATACGACATTTCATAAAGAGTCATGTTAGTTTCGAGTCTCAAAAAACATCTATTTTTATCATTTAAAGTAGTACTAACAACTTATCTAGAATATAGTTTTGAAAGTTTTTATTCAACTAACATACTTCTTACCATTTCCACTATGATTCCATTATTTCTTTTCTCTACTCTATTTTTTTGTGGATTATAGGGAGCAATATACTAATGTTTGATACCATTATTTATTAGATAAGTTTCAAAAGTATTTCTTATGAATCCAGTACCAATATATGTTCTCAAATTCTTTATGGAAACCCACATTTCTTTCTCAACATCCTTTTTGAATAATTTAAACATTTCAATAACCTCTAGATTTTGCTTCATAAACATGATTTTTCTTCATCTGAGTGAAATCATCAATAAAAGTGATAAATTATAAATCTATTTTTTTATTAATGTATCAGAAAACTACATAAATCATAATGAATAAGCTAAAGTGGTCTGTTATATTGAATCTCAACTCTTTTATGACTTTTGTTAGTCATCATCTCTTTTTTACAAGTTACAAAAACATCTTATTCACTTCTTTTCAATTATAGACTGTTTCAAATGACATCAAATTTAGAACTTTGTTTCATAATTTTCTATAAAAGGTGCACAAGTCTTTGGTGCCATAATTTTTTTTATCTTCTGCACTCAAATAATAGGAGTTGTTGAATTCTTCTATTTAGAAGAGATTCCCAATAGTTCTTTATCATTTTGTAATAACTTTTCATCTTTCAAACTTTTGATGATACACAAATATTTTCTAAAAACAACTTCTTTTAAATCATCACAAATTTTACTCACACTAATAAGTTATGTTTTTATACCATCAAAAAATAAAACTTCATTAGATATTAACTTTTCAGATATAATCTCTGTTGTTCTAGTTCCTTTGATTTTTAAGAAACAATCATTACCAAAGATAACTACTCCTCCATCATGACATTAAAAATGTTTCAAAATTTTTATATCAACTATCATAAATTTTTTTTTTATTTTTTCAAATAAGACACTTTTTGGGTTAGTGAGAACCTGACAAGAAATGAAAACCATAGGAAGGTCGGGTTTGGAACCCCATCTAAGTACAGACCCACCCAAAAGAGAAACCAAACAACAATAACCAAAATCAATTAAGGAAAAGTGATAACCAACATGCCAATACAAGCCATTGGTGGGATGGACAAAGAACCTTGTCCAAGACCAGATCCACCCAATGAAATAGCACTGGAAAGCTCAATCATCACTATGACCACCTACATAATCCAAAGAATCAAGAAATTTGTCGAACCCTATCATATGTGAAGAACATCCACTATAAATTATCCATGGTTCATTCTTTTTTACTTTCCTTCAAATCTATTTCAATAAAAAAATCTATTTCTTTAACTTTCTTCTTTTTAGATTTCATTTCTTTTCTATCATAAGAAACCTATTATAGAAGTAGTGTCATAATTTTTTAATATGATGAATAGCTTTATCACATATTCCAAAAACTTATTCCAGACATTCAAATTTATTTTTTATTTGAAAGTTTCTTACATCTTGAGAATTCATTTTTTTAACTTTCTGTAAGTTAGTAAAGTTTCTCATTCTTCTTTCACTATTTATTCCACTTTTCTCAAACCTTCTTCCGGGTATGGATAAGTTGTGACAAAAATTATAAGCCCTATGTCCATAGATTCCACAACACCAGTAATAACCATAAAATATTTATTTTCTATTGAAACAAGATCTTTCACTTTTGAAACTTTGTTGAGGTTGGTAACTTCTTTCAGCTTTAACATACTCAGGATGTGGACCATCTTTTATTTTGAGTGATTTATATACTTTTTTAGATTTTATAGGTTTATCCCATCCTTTCTCCACCCAATATTTCATGATACATTTTGAAAAACCTAAAATTTTAAAAGAATCAAATGAAAAATGATTTTTTGTAAGAAAAGTTTTCACCTGATTCTCATATTGATCATTCTCAGCAACTCTAGAAGTCTCAGGTTTTACTTCCAAAGCTTTGGTTAAGTTTTCATTAATCTTCCTCATAGTATTTTTGGACTCAATAAGTTTTTATTGAAACCTCTTAACATCTTATTCCATAGATTCCATATCTTTACTAAGATCTTAAATAATCTTTCCCTGTTCATAAATTATAATATTGTAACTTAAAATCTCATGAATGCATTCATCCTTATTCTTGATGACATACTTTATTCCATCAGAAATTTCTTCACAATATTTATTTGTTACTCTGATTTCTTTCTTAAGAGTTTTTTTCTCAAGACATGAAAAAAGTTTTATTCTGAGATGATAATATTTATAAGATTATTCACCACCTTCTTTACTCTATGATGATTACTTTCTTTTCTCAACTTTTGAAATGAAGGTTCTAAATTGTTTTGAACATTCATCTTCAGAAGAATTATTATCGATTGAGTCTGATTCAACATTCTTACTGAACATACTTCTTTTTTTTCTGTAAACTTATTCTTGTATCTGTCAAAATTCTTTTATTCTTTATCATCTTTGTTCCACTTCTTCCATAGAGGGTTTTCATCGGAATTATATCAGTATTCTTCAAATTTCTTCTTGGAAAATTAATAGAAAAGTGTCTGATTCCACCAAACTCAAAAAATTTGAGAGGAATTTTACCTCCATTCTTTCCTCTTCCTATTTGATAGTTCTTGGATATAAGATACTTTATTTTTACTTCAAATCATCATCCTCTTTATATTCAAAGTCACAAGGATCAATATATTTAACATCATGAATTTTCAACTTTCTCATAACATCAAGATCTATTTCATCGTTCATCATATTTTTAAACATTGGAACTTTCCTCGTTTCATAAAATATAAGAAATTTATTCAATTAATCAAGAGATAAATCATCTTTATCTTATAAATAAGAAATTTTAGAATCAAACCCATCCAGAAAGTTTCTCATAAGTTTCTTTAAAATTGTAAAATCTTCCAAGACATCTATGAATCCTATGATGTTGCAAACAATTTCATTTACTCCGGTGAAGTATCCATCAATATTTTATTCATATCTCATTGTAATTTCTTCATACTTACTATTCTATATTTGTATCTTTATTTCCTTAACTTTTTTATTCCCTTTGAAAACACTTTCCATCTTTTCCCACATACTTTTTAATGTTTTGAGACCCATCACCTTATAATAAATATTCTCTAATAAATACATAAGGATTTAATTTATATCCCTTCAATAAACATATATATTTCTCTTATCAGCAAACGTCAATGGAGAATATTTCTTAACAGGTGGAAAACCAATAGTACCATCATAAACAAATTCAATCCCAATAGATAGAAGATATGGAATCATCGTATTTTTTCATCCATAATAATTTTTCTATAAAATGTAAGAATTATTCTACTATTGAAAGACTTAATATTATCCATCATAAATTTTAAACATGGGAACCTTTGATCTGATACCAATTGAAGTTCTAAAGGATTGAATAACAACTTAAAAGGGGGGTGATTAGTTGTTCAATTTTTATATGTTTTAAAACATTTATAAATTTAACCCATGTAACCTGTTAAGATTTTTTTCCTTATAAACTTTTAGTAAATAATCATGCATGAAAAAGTAGGAAATAAAGTAAAGAACACAAGATTTACAAGGTTCGACCTCAGTGTGAGAACCTTCATACTTTCCATAGCCACTCCCATGGGTCTATGGAAATCCACTATTGAGAAGAAGTGAATACAAATTGTTCCAACTACTTTTAGATACCTTCTATATCATGATAGAAATGATTATAATAACTCATTATAGTTTAAAATATTTTTATATAAAAAAATTTATCTAAAAAAATAATAAAACTTTTTTTGAATCTTCTCCACAATTGCTCAGTTCGAATCCTCAGTCCGATTTGGTTGGATTCGATTTTCTCAATCCAATGATGCTGGATCTAATTTTCTCAATACAATGATGCTGGATCATGGATACGATTTTCTGAATATGATAATTATGGATTATGGATTTGATTCTTTGAATACGATAATTCGAGATCCTAGATCCTATTCTCTGAATATGATAATATTGGATCCAGTATCCGTTTCTTGGAGTACGTTGATTCAATACAATGAATTATTTATCAATATGAAAAACTCAAACTTATTCTAGAATTATCAATAAAATTATTCTTCAACTATATGGGATATTTCACTTAGAATTCTTTAGCACTCCTTCTGTTGTGTGTATGTGAAATTTGAAATTGGATGACTGATCTGAGGAAGTATTTATAGGTGTTTAAAAAAGAAAAGGTAAGACACTTGGAATCTTTCCTCACTTCCTCAAATATAAAAATCTATGAAAATATCTCACATTTAAAACATCAACTTCGACTTCTTTAAAACTCATTATATTTCTATGAGATTTATGAAAAATTGAAATTCATGTTTGACCACTTCAATTTGTCATACCTTTCTCAACTCATTATTATCTGTTTGTTTCTCAGCTTCGTTATGATATGTTTATTTCTCAGTTCATTAATATCTTTTTCATTCTCAGCTCATTACGATATGTTTCTTTCTCAACTTCATTATGATTTGTATATTTCTCAACTTTTTTATGATCTTTTTCTTTCTCATCTCATTACTATCTTTTTATTTCTCAACTCATTACAATATATTTCTTTCTCAGCTCATTATGATCTGTTTCTTTCTCAGAATGAACTCTTTATTATGAATACTTTAGTATGATTTCCTCAGAATGAAAATTTGAGTATGAAAATCTCAGTAATATTTTACCAGTATGAAAATCTTAGTAATAAAATATAAGTATGAAAATATGAATATGAAAATATCCATATGATTTTCCTCGTACAAAAATCTCAGTACAAAAATTTGAGTATGAAAATATGAGTATGAAAATCTCATTATGAGAATCCTATTACAAAACTCTTAGTAGGATTTATTTCTTCCTAAGGCTCGGCAATATCTGTTTCTTTATCAATTCAATATGATGTAATTACCATTATGATGGAAATAACATTATGATGGAAATTTCATTTTGCAACCCTGGAATTCTTCAAATCTCTCCCCCGTTTCATCAAAATATTTTATCATCAATGTTTTCATGATTTGTGAGAACTTATTTATCCACAAAGAATCATCTAGTTTTTTTTATAATGTATGAAAACTTACTAACTCCTAACTTTAAATTATTCTTTCAAAAATATTTATCAGAATAATTTTTTCTCTAATTACAAAAAAGACAGACTTCCAAAAAATAATAAATTCGGCCTCTGATTCTTCTAAATACAATGATTTTCAAATTCATGCCAATGGACTTGAATACGATAATGTGTATGATCAAAAACATCTTATTCCTAACTTATTCTATGCATAATAAAGTGAATTATGAAAACCTGGATACAGAAACATGTGTCTAGAAAACAACCTCATTAGGATGGCCTGGGTCCTATTCTTGGAAAACAAAAAAGAATATTTTACAAATAGAGTTAGTTGTCAACCAATAAAAAACTTTGTTAAAAGAACACCACAAATATTGTTCATATATAGTATATTCGGAGTAGTTTAAATAAGTAATAAACTTTAAAGGATTAGGTTAAGAAAATTACCACTTCTTTAGGTATCCTCTTTTTTCTTACACATTAAGCATTTATATGTTGATATTTTGGTGAATAAAACCCCTATTGGGAATGGGGATGAGATTTTTGAAGTGATATGGGTAGATATTGGTTTAGTTAATGTGGTAAATGTGTGTTTATAAGTGAATATTAGAGGTGACCCATTATAAGTGAGGGGTGGCACCCTTTTAGATACACTTAACTATAAAATAACATAAATTCATTTTCATGTGAAAGTTAAACAAAATAAGACAAATTTTTAAGATAATTTGAGGGGATTTTGTAATAAACTCAGAAAATATAAAAATGATAAGATCTTTTTTTTATTAGAAAACAAATCCCTTAGTTTATCCCTTTTTAACCATTACCATGATAACTTAAATTTTTACCAAGGTAACTTTTTTATATAACAAAAAATGAAAATGAAATTATAATTTTTTTTGAAATGATGTTTCTAGATATGTAATAATTTTTTTTTCAAATTCAATTTCATATTTGAAGAAATTAACTCAAATATATTCTTATGAAACATGTAAAACCCAATTTTAGAAAAAAAATATCTATTACCTAAAAGGATATTATTCCCATTCCTTGCCTAGTAAAAACCATTAAATGAATGTTATTACAGTTTTTTGAATATATTTTCTATGAATTTAATTAAAAATATTTATCAATAGTTATTAATTTAATTTATTAAGATAAAATACATTGGTTGAAAATAAAATAGTTTTACTAAAAATATCCTTTTTCCCTTAAAACGGTTTTACCATCATTTCCAACCAATAGATAATAAATGTATGAATGTTCATTAATTTTTATAAATATAAAAACAATAATTTTCCATAAGTTTAATACTATAAATAAATTAAATTTAATTTTAAATAAAATATATATAATAAAACATTATTTATAATCAAATCATTTCCATTTATCCAAGAATTATTAGATGATTATTCCTTATCATTACTTAACATTTTCATCGATTTACTTAAGGTATTTTATTTATTATTTCATAAATTTTGTCCTTAAATTTTATTGATATAATTTCTATAGGGTAATAAAGATAACAATAGTGAATAATTTAAAAAAAATCAAAACTATTTCCAAAGAAGTAATGGTATTTCCTTGAGTGAATTAGACCCTTTTTACAAAGTCATTTATTTTATAAATTTAATTAAACTATCTAATAATTCATTTAATTTGATAATTAAATAAATCATTATTCACATTTTTTATGTTTTATAAATCAAAATCTAGCAAAAAAATTTAATTTATTAAAGATATAATATTCTAAAATCCCAGGGGGTTACATTATACCCCCCATAAATTAAATTATGACAAGAGAATTTTAATTTGTTCTAACTAAAAAGAGTTTATCATGATATAGTAATAAAATTTGATGTATTTTTTATTATGTTAATTAATTTCTAAGTTGCTACTAGGAAACTTAGTATAGCTTAACAAAATCATTTTAAAACCATGTATGCATCATCTTAACACTGAATTGTTTTGAATGAGCTTCAAAATGTATACATTAATAACTGAGAAATATTTTTTACATAATACACGAAAGATTTATATTTTTCTTCCTTGATTTGAAGAATTATTTTACCATTAATATAGTGTATTTGAGAAAATAAATTTACTTGATTTACTTCCATTCTATAAGTAATATTTCTTCCTTTGGTTGTGTTTCAATTCATTTTCCATTTATACTTCATCTCACATTCCAAATTATAAATAACTCAGATGAATTATTCATGCCTAAATCACTTAAATTAACTTATAATGGATAATAAGATTAGTAAAATGGATAATAATTTATTCCACAAACCTCTAGATATTTAATACAACCAAAAAATATTAGTATGATTAAATATAAAACCCAATGAGATAATAATAAAACTTCGAATAAATAAATAAATAATGTTAATATCTAAATACTTATTAATAAAACCAAAATTTAAAATTAAATCATTCCATTAATACTGAACCCTAAAAATATTCAAAATATACATGATCCAATTTGACACAGAAATATTAGAAATATTTGATCCCTTTTTATTCTAAAATAAACATAACATTTATATCTAAACAACATTAATCCCTCATGAATTCACATACAAAAAATGAATATTTCATAACCATATGATCACTAAAATATGCTAAAACATTCCCAAAAATAACTCGAATCATCTTAACATAAAACCACAAAGAAATTAGTTAATTTTACAAAAACTTTCATGATACACCTTGTTGTTATATTATATATTATCTTTAAGGGACATAAATACCTTAATCATTAATTTTTCAATAAATTTATCCAAAAAATTATCATCTCAAAAAATTAATTTTCAATTTTATCAATACTATTTAACATATATTTCTATGGGTTGAATATAGATACCCCAACCATTTATACTTAAATATTACATATTAATATATGAATATTTATTGTATAAAATTACAATTAACACTAGAACCATAATGGTTTTTTGTTCTTTGGAAACCTGGATACATTAACATTTGGTACATAAAAATACAACATTATTTTCCACTAATTTATTCATAATAATAACCATTCTTATAAATATCATACTTAAAACCATTCTTCATAACCTGCGGAAAATAACTATAAGAAAGGGTGAAATTAGATTCTCAGTAAGGGTAAAAATAAGAGATATAAATAAATGATCATAAGTTGATAATAAGGGTATGATAACATGATAAAAAAGTACAATAATCATACATAATCAGTCAAATATCTTTAATCATGAATCTTAGTATAAGGTTTTTTCAATCAAATTACATAAGTCATAAGATTTAAAAATCATCAATAATCAATCATGATCCATGAGAATATATCATAAGAATAAGATAGAAGTTTTTGGGATTCACATTACTATAGGAAATCAAATCCTTATTCATGTTTGACTCCTAAGACTACAATTGTGGACAAACACTAATAATGTGAATGTCTAGTAAGTCATTTCCAACATTCTATTAGGAGCATGTTCTAATTTTTAACTTCATCATCTCTTAGGAGTTTATTAACTCCATATTCTCTTAGGAGTTTCTCGAATCTTTTATCATTACCTAGTACATTTGAGGGATATAACAGACCCACCCATTCTTATTTTATAACAAACCAACTTGTTCATGTTTTATAACGAAACCACTATCACATAATCATAATTCCTTTATATTTACTCGAAAATATCATAAAAAAAATTTATTATTAAATCAAATTTTAACTCATAGAAAGAAAATTAGTTTCATAAAAATTTCATTATCATAAAAATAAACCATATAGAGAGAGAATAATGATAGAAACATCAGATCAAATCCCCATTAAATCATGAGAAACATAAAAAAAATTATAGATTAAAAATGCTATTAAATTATCATTGGATCATTTCTACAAAAAATTCCCTTTTCTTTTTGAAATCAATTATTTAAAATCCAAAAAAATACAAAAAAATAAGTATTTTTTTATTTGAAAATAAATAAGAAAATTTATCAAGGAATCTTCAATGAAAAGATTATTCATGATGGTGGGAGAATTCTTTGACATAGTGTACATTTAAAAAATTCCTCTCAAATTTTTAGTAAAACGTAAAAAGTAAAAAAATTTGGAAAACAATAATAAGATTCATTTGAAAAAAATATAATAATTCAAACATGGGTATATATTACTTTAATAATTTTTTGAGAAAAGTAAAAACATTCTTGAAAATTTTTTAAAGAAAATATAACATAGAAGAAAAGATTCTTAACCAAAGTGAAAAATTAAGTCGGTTTTCCTTAAAAACATTATTTTGGTCTATTGAGTACATAAAGAGAGAAAAATAAAATTAAAAATTTAATATATATATAAATAAAAATAGGATAATAAAAAATAATATTTTTTATGGAAATATCCAAAATTTATATCATCAGATATTTTAGTATAAACAATCATAGTAAAAAGATATTTTAACATAAAAACCTTACCCCAAGTCTATCTCATCTTATGGGATATCTAACCTCCTGTATAATAAATTTAAATTTATTATAATTTTATACCAAAATAATATTAAAACCTATAATATCACACATGATTTAATTATAAAATCTTATCACTAATTCATTAATAATCATTCATTATAATCTTCATTTTTGCTGTTAATTACTTCAATGTATCATGTATATTTTTGTTCAGAGGTTATAGTCCATCCACTTTGATCATGGTTTATTCATATATAGAATATAAATAATGATATAAATAAAATATATATTAATTATATACTTATTTATAATCATTCATATAGAGCCGTGATGAAATAATGAATTACATTACTACATGTAGATGGTAGCCTATATATATGCATGAGTAAAGCTTCCATTTTTAAATGGATGGAATGAATTATGGGTAAATATTAATTAAACATTATAGAATATTTATTATCCCAAAAATATCATATATTGACATTAAATATATCATAATAACCAACCATGAATGAAGGTGGTGGAAAATGAATTATATCGTTGCGTGGAGGCGGTAGTCCACACGTTTTCACAAGCGATACTTTCATCTCCCATTTGATTGAGAATAGGTGGTAAATGGTTGTTCCACAATCATAATAAAATATAAGTATATTTATGATACTATATTCACCATGTTTTTATGTACAATAATAATTTAGGGTATGTAGAAGAAGAAATAAATTTGACAGAGGCTGGTTTATATCAATACCACTTCTTTGAGAGACCTCCTTTGGCTTACACCTTAATCCTTGAAGGATTGGTCTTATAATAATACAAGAGTATCTAGGATGAAGGGAAGTATTATATGATGTTTTTTTAGTAGGTATTCTCCATTATATAAGGATCAAATGATGTTATAGGGGTAGATAAGAGGCTCCATTTTATAATTGAGGGGGTGGGGGACACACATGGAATTTATTAAAATATTTCAATGATATATGGTCACTTTCATGGGAAAGTGGATGAAAATGGATAAAGATAAGATTTAGGATTATATAATGTTTAAATAACTTCAACCAATAAAAATTAGATAAGTTTGTGTGGAAATAATACCATTATCTCTTGGTTTAACTCCTCAGTAAAACCTGTTTTAACCTTAACTGTAGTAATAAAATTTTACCATTTTTACTATTCACTATGACAAAAAATTATGTTGTACCTATTAAATTATATTAATTATGATTATTATCAATATTTAATCCATTTTACCAGATTTAATTTCTTTATGTGTCTAAATTTAATTTTAAATAAGCACACAAACACTAATGGACACTCGTTTTAAACAAATGAATCTTTAGGCATAAAACATAATTTACTCCCATTGATTTCCTTGTAAAAACCATAAAATGTATATAAAAATTTATTATTGAATATATAATCTATAATTTTAATAAAACCATTAATATATAGAATCTATTTTAATTTATTACGATAAAAACACATTGCATGCATAAATATATTTTTTAGAAAAATGTGTTTTAAACTCAAAAATGAACTCATACAAAAAAAAATAAAATGATGATTTTTATATAATTAATTATATTATATATAATTAAATATTTTTTTTTAATTTAAGATAAAATTAAAAACATAATGTGGCTCTTTATTGTAAATAAATTCTTGTTTTTAAAAAAATCAGCATTTTTCACTATTCATGGGAAAATAATTTTTTTAGAAAAATCATAAAAAATCACCCTAAGATAATATTGAAATGTTAATTTAAAAAAATAAATTAATTTTTCAAAATAAACTTTCTAAAAATTGTATAAATTAATTATAATTTTCAGGTGCAATTACAATAAAACCTATTTTTGAAGAAAATATATTTTGAGGCATAAAATGACATTTCTAAAAATTTAGTGCTTACATATTATACATTAATCCACATATTTGAACTATTTAAAAAATTTATAAAAAATTTTCATAATGTGGTTATTATTATTTATACCTACAAATTTAATGTCTATGTTATAAAGGTTTACTATATCATAGTTTATATAGACTTGAGGTTACATGTAATTTAAGTTATCTACCTCAAGTTTATTTCAAATAAAATACATGTAAAATATTAGGGTGTTACATTAAAAAAACATTAAAATTAATTTTTCATTTGAAATTATATCTCTGTAATTCAAATAAATTAGGATATATTTACTTCATCATATCCTCGTGTTCAGATATAACTTCCATTAATTTTTAATTCCTCCAAAGAAAATTAACTCAGTGAGTGGTATTATTATGTAGAACTATATATCTTTGATCCATGATTTATACGAGTTTATATTAATAAGAAAGTTCATGTTATAGTGGAATAACCTCTGTGTTCAGTACATGTGAAGGATTCGACATGTACTTGCTCGGGTGAGATACATGGAACACATCATGAACCTGAAAGTGGTTTGGTGGGAGTAAAAAGTGATAAGAAACTATCCCAATATAATCAAGAATATTGAAATTACCAATATAACTATGGATCATATTTCCCTTTTTTATAAATCTCATAATATTATTCCTTGTAGAAATTCATAGGAAAAATTTATCACCACCTTCAAATTATAGATCTCACTAATGATTTTCAGTATAAATCTTCTATCTACTTTGAGATGCCTTGATGTGATGTTGGATGAATCCAACCTTCCATGTCATTTCCTCATCTAGATGAGGTCCCAATAGCTTTATTTCTCCAAATCCATCTTATTATGTCCAATTTCTATACATATTTTCATATATGGTCTCATAAGAACCCATTTTAATACATGAGGTGTAACGACCCGAAATTTTAAATAAATATTGTTTCCTAATTTTATGTGTTATTTTATTTTATTTTTATACTCAACAAAAATGTTTCATTTGATTACATGAGTATTATTAAAATGAGACTGTTGGGTTTTGACTGTTATTTGACCATTGGTCAATATGACCACTGGAAACTAAACGTTTTGACTATTGTCTCTAAATACAAGCAATCTTGGTTAATTAATATAGAAAGAATATTCGATGGCCTCACCCAGTAGTCTTGGACCGATCGAAGCCCATCTAACAGAACATGGGAAGGGGGTAGCACCACTAGGCTTTTCTCTGGACCAAACCCAAGCTGAACTTCATCGTATAAAGCTAGAACGGGATCGCCTTCGCGAGAAGTTCAAACTGATAGAAATTATTACTCGTGCGATGTTGGCCGAGCCTCCCTCGGATTCTATCACCTTAGCACACCTTACACATAGGTCCTATGCTGGTGTGATAAGGGGCTATGTAAGGAGACCGTAACTGTCTTGTGTAATCCTTTGTTTTAACTAAAAATTTTGATTTCTTTTATGAATTTTCAAATGTCCGGATAAATATAGTATGCATATTTTTGATGAATTTTAGAAAAAGGATATTTTAAATATGTTTATGTAAACCCTAAATAATTAAAAATTTGTAATGATTTTCAAAAAATGGTCTTCTACAATTATGTTCAGTACGAAATTTAGAGTCTAATAAGATCAACTTGATTTTTGATGAATAGTAAATTATGAATAGTGATTTTATGATTAGGATTAATAATTTGTCCAAATGTATTAGTAATCTCACTTAAAGAAAGTATTAAAATAATCTAGGCACTTTGATTAAGTAATGTGATTCAATAAAATGGTTAAATAACAGTTTCATAAATTATTATTCAAGTATTAGTTCTTTTAGATGAAAAGTGTTTTTTTAATTAAAATTTTAATTAAAAATATTTATAAAATTATTTTTATAAAATGGACTTCATTTTTGAACTCAGAGCATCGATATTAAGTTAAGGTAATTTTGGGGATTTTTCTGAAAAAAATGAATTTTCGATGAATAGTGTTTTAATTAAAAATTTAATTAAAAATATTTAAAAAATTGTTTTTATAAAATGGATTTCATTTTTGAAATCAGAGCATTGATATTTGGTTAAGGTGAAATTTTGGGACTATTCTGAGAAAGTTGAATTTTCGATGAATAGTGAAAATACAGCTTTTAAGTTACGGGTGTTTAATGACATCATTAAATGATGTATTAAGTATGTAATCAATATGGTCGACTTATGAATAGTAAGATAAGGTATGAGGTGTCCCAAGTGGCCAATACCATGGTCAAATACCATGGGCAAGCCCATGGTTTTTTCAAAACCACTAATGGGGTGTCCCTTGGCCATTAATGTCTTGTCCCCTCACTTTCCCTATAAATACCAAGCCATCCTCTCATCCATTCGACTCCCCACTCTCCCCCAACGAAGTTCTGGTCTCCTTACCTCCCAAGGAGTCCTCCCAAGGTTCCCCCAATCCCTTAAGGTCCAAACCATTGAGTTTTAAGAGTTACGTTTTAAGGTAAGGGATCCGACCTCTTTCTTTCACTTCAAGTAATCTCTTTTATGTCATTCATTTTTTGCTCCATGTTCTTATGTTGGAGGATGTTATTTTATACTCCTATTACTTCCCTTTTCATGTTAATATAATGAGATATTCCCTCTTACTCTCATTATTATGTTTTATTAAGTTTTAAGTGGCGTCGTTAGGCTGCCGAAATTTTTGTAACGGATTCTTTCTCCCTTCTCATTTTTCAAGATCTATTTTCATGTAAAGTATTTCAAGTTCCTTTTTATTATGTTTGGGTATGATCTCTAAATTTATCATACCAATATTTTATGATCATATTATGAGAGACCCCATTTGATCTCTTAAATTCAGTTTTTTGAAGTTTTAAGTGGCGCCGTTAGGCTGCCGAATTTTTAAGTGGTTCTTCACCCTTCTCATTTTGAAGTTCTACTTTAATGTCAATTCTTTCAAGTTACTTTTTGTTATGTTGGGGTATGATTTCTATATCTATCATACTGTACTATTATGTTCATATTATGAGAGACCCCATTTGATCTCTTCAATTCACTATTTTGATGTTTTAAGTGGCGCCGTTAGGCTGCCGAATTTTTAAGTGGTTCTTTACCATTCTCGTTTTGAAGTTCTACTTTCATGTCAATTCTTTAAAGTTCCTTTTTGTTATGTTGGGGTATGATCTCTATATCTATCATACTTATATTTTATGACCATATGATTAGAGACCCCATTTTATCTCTTTAATTCAGTATTTTGAAGTTTTAAGTGGCGTCGTTAGGCTGCCGAAATTTTAAGTGGTTCTTCACCATTCTCATTTTGAAGTTCTACTTTCATGTCAATTCTTTCAGGTTCCTTTTTGTTATGTTGGGGTGTGATCTCTATATCTATCATACTGGACTTTTATGTTCATATTATGAGAGACCCCATTTGATCTCTTCAATTCAGTATTTTGAAGTTTTATGTGGCGCCGTTAGGCTACCGATTTTTTTAGGGGATTCTTTCACCCTTCTCATTCTTTTCGAAGTTCTACTTTCATGTCAAGTCTTTCAAGTTCCTTTTTAATTATTTTGGGGCATTATATCTATATCTATCATACTGAACTCTTATGTTCACATTATTATAGACCCTATTTTATCTTTTCAAATCATTTTTGTTGAAGTTTAAGTAACGCCGTTAGGCTGCCGATCTTTCAAAAGATAAATCTAATTTTTGTCTTCCTTCCATGTTTTTCATTTCAAATGGTATTTCCTTGAAATTTCATTACCATGATCATGTATCCTTTTTATTCTGTCCATCTACTATTTTATGGGTCATTTATGAATGTTTTACCCATTTTCCCTCTCTTTTTAAATGTCTTCTAAAACCCTGAAACATAGCCGTTATGCTGCAGATTTTTTGTCTCAAAGTGCCTCTCTCTTTTTTCTCAAAATTATTTTATGTTATAAAGTGAATAATCAATGCTCTTATTTCTACAGGGGTATTCACATATATATCAAAATGTTCTATTTTAAATTCTGGGATTTACATACATGAAACCCTCTTTCCCTTTCCGTGGGTTTAAAGTGACATAAAGATCTTGTCTTTAAAGCAGTTTTTAAAATGTTATGATTATGAAATGAAACCCATTTATTTTATGCTATATGGGTTATTTATGAAATGTTTGATGATGATATATGTGGCTCAAATGATAATAAAGTAAAATTTAAGGGTGCGCCCTGATAGCGCTCCAATGCATTGGGTAATGATGTAACCACTAGAGATTACAATTTTCACGATACCTTGGTGAATAACCTTGGTAATTTTCAAATGACACCTTGGGGATGGACCTTGGTGATATGTTCATGATTTTATATGTTAAATGATGTAGCCACATCTTCAAGTTATGAAAAAGTTTTATTTTTATTATGATATGCCTCATGATTTCATTTTTATGCCTTAAAGTTCTTTTCATGACTTTATTGATGTATCTCAAGTTCATATGTAAAATGTTTCACTTGTTTCCCTTGCTGGGCCTTCTGCTCACCCTTTCTTTTGATGTATGTCCCCAGGTTATGATATGCAGTAATGAGCCTAGGGTGAAAATGAGGAGAAGCCTTTCAAGTGTTTAAGAAGAATGTTTTTTTTGTTTCATGTTTTATGTTCCTTGTTTCCAAGACACTAAACCTTAAAGATCCTCAGTTCCGTGTAATGGAATTAAAGTTATGTTATAAAAAGACGGGATGCTATAGTTGGTATCAAAGGATGGTTTAGTTATTTGTGGAAATTAGGATATGAAAACTCTAGGAAGAACCCTATAGAAAAGTTTAAATATATGAAATCTTCCTGGTATTTTGGTGAGTATTGAGTAAGGGGTTGCCATGAAAATACATCCATGTCTGGATATGAGCAGGTAGAGGTGGCTCTGGCACAGATGTACATAGGGGTAAAACCCGAAAACACCGCTTTGAGATAGACTCGAATGGGAACTGGTACACGAAAACGGGCCTTGCTGCACTCTTGGTTATGACACTCCCGGGGGATATGCTTTGGTAAATTCATAAGCTTGGTATGAACCATTGTTAAAGGAACAAAGATAAAATAAAATAAAGATTCACATAATAATATATGATCATTGATAACCTAGATGGGAACCTAGGGGATCACAAGTTAGGGTATAATTTTCTTCTACAAGTTATCCTTATATGCTTTAAGTTCCTTTTCATGATTATTGGTTAAGTATTTAAGCCTCTAATTATACTTTCTTTTATTAGATAATGGTGGGAAATGGAATAAGGTTTCCCAACAACCAATGTGATAGGAAATGCGACAATTTCCGTATTAATATGAAAGAGATGATTAGGGGATTAAAAGATGATTATTATTTTGGAAGACGTTCACTATTTTGGGGACCCTATATGATCGAGGTAAATAGATTACTATAGTATTTTAATTGAGGAGTATGGTTGACTTATATTTTGAAGAATTGATGAATTTAAGGTGGACTTATAGTAATTTAGGTTACTTATGGGAATGATTAACCTATCTTGGGTAAAATATGTTTAGGTTAGATACTTTTGTTATAAGATGTTAGGAGTGGTTGATGTTGTCTGGAGATGAACAATGAAGTTGTTTTGGAAGACTATGTTATCAAATCCTTCTTGTATTTCGGTTTCAATCTTAGTTTGGTTTATTTTGAGGAATTTTAAGGACCGTTATTTATGGAATGGTCTATGATGAACTTTGGGTAGTACCATGGAACTTTAGAGATTTAAAAGTAGTTTCCATTCCTATGGGATTCTTTCTTTTTGAAGAGTTGTTTTACCTTAACCTTTATGTTTTTGGGATAATGTTTAAAGATAGAAGAAATAGATAGTTAATCTTTTGTAGATTATGTGATTCTCTAGAAGATGATCCCTGTGCTTTTATGAGACCAAGTGTTTTTGAAGTCTTGTCATTTGGAGAAAAGATTAGTGGTGGTAGGGACTTATTAAAGGATGAAACTCTATTTGAAGTTAGGTATATTTTCTTATGTTTTTGTTCTATGTAGTAAATGAATTCCTCAAAATTATGAAAAGGAACGTAAAACAAAAATGTTGTTGGTTTACGTTTCCTACTAGGTAATCAAAAACCGTTTACACACATCATAAGTTTGGGATTTTCTTATGGTTAACTTTCTCCTAATCATGTTCTCTATCACTCTCCCTCAGAACTTGACCCTTGGTTTTCTCCTCCATGTCCATGTTTTCCTACATGGAATCCTAGTGTGGGTTAACTCGGGTGACCATTGTACTTCCCTTTCTTTCTTTTAAAGTAATAGTTTTACTGACTCCTTTTCCGATGTGGGACTTTCAATGAAATTTCAAACCCCAATTTTAAAAAATTGCGAGGACTCAATTTCTTAATGGGGGAAGATTGTAATGACCCGAAATTTTAAATAAATATTGTTTCCTAATTTTATGTGTTATTTTATTTTATTTTTATACTCAACAAAAATGTTTCATTTGATAACATGAGTATTATTAAAATGAGACTGTTGGGTTTTGACTGTTATTTGACCATTGGTCAATATGACCACTGGAAACTAAACGTTTTGACTATTGTCTCCAAATACAAGAAATCTTGGTTAATTAATATAGAAAGAAGATTTGATGGCCTCACCCAGTAGTCTTGGACCGATCGAAGCCCATCTAACAGAACTTGGGAAAGGGGTAGCACCACTGGGCTTTGCTCTGGACCAAACCCAAGCTGAACATCATCGTATAAAGCTAGAACGGGATCGCCTTCACGAGAAGTTCAAAATGATAGAAATTACTACTCGTGCGATGTTGGCCGAGCCTCCCTCGGATTCTCTCACCTTAGCACACCTTACACGTAGGTCCTATGCCGGTGTGATAAGGGGCTACGTAAGGAGACCGTAACTGTCTTGTGTAATCCTTTGTTTTAAATAAAAATTTCGATTTCTTTTATAAATTTTCAAATGACCGGATAAATATAGTATGCATATTTTTGATGAATTTTAGAAAAAGGATATTTTAAATATGTTTATGTAAACCCTAAATAATTAAAAATGTGTAATGATTTTCAAAAAATGGTCTTCTACAATTATGTTCAGTACGAAATTTAGAGTCTAATAATATCAACTTGATTTTTGATGAATAGTAAATTATGAATAGTGCTTTTATGATTAGGATTAATAATGTGTCCAAATGGATTAGTAATCTCACTTAAAGAAAGTATTAAAATAATCTAGGCACTTTGATTAAGTAATGTGATTCAATAAAATGGTTAAATAACAGTTTCATAAATTATTATTCAAGTATTAGTTCTTTCGAATAAATAGTGTTTTTTATTTAAAATTTTAATTAAAAATATTTATAAAATTATTTTTTTAAAATGGACTTCATTATTGAACTCAGAGCATCGATATTATGTTAAGGTAATTTTTGGGGATTTTTATGAAAAAAATAAATTTTCGATGAATAGTGTTTTAATTAAAAATATTTAAAAAAATTATTTTTATAAAATGGATTTCATTTTTGAAATCAGAGCATTGATATTTGGTTAAGGTGAAATTTTGGGACTATTCTGAGAAAGTTGAATTTTCGATGAATAGTGAAAATACAGTTTTTAAGTTACGGGTGTTTAATGACATCATTAAATGATGTATTAAGCATGTAATCAATATGGTCGACTTATGAATAGTAACATAAGGTATGATGTGTCCCAAGTGGCCAATACCATGGGAAAATACCATGGGAAAGCCCATGGTTTTTCCAAAACCACTAATGGGGTGTCCCTTGGCCATTAATGCCTTGTCCCCTCACTTTCCCTATAAATACCAAGCTATCCTCTCATCCATTCGACTCCCCACTCTCACCCAACGAAGTTACGGTCTCCTTACCTCCCAAGGAGTCCTCCTAAGGTGCCCCCAAGCCCTCAAGGTCCAAACCATTGAGTTTTAAGAGTTACGTTTTAAGGTAAGGGATCCGACCTCTTTCTTTCACTTCAAGTAATCTCTTTTATATCATTCATTTTATGCTCCATGTTCTTATGTTGGAGGATGTTATTTTATACTCCTCTTACTTCCCTTTTCATGTTAATATAATTATAGATCCCCTATTACTCTCATTATTTCGTTTTATGAAGTTTTAAGTGGCGCCGTTAGGCTGCCAAAATTTTTGTAACGGATTCTTTCTCCCTTCTCATTTTTCAAGATATATTTTTATGTAAAGTATTTCAAGTTCCTTTTTATTATGTTGGGGTATGATCTATAAATTTATCATACTGATATTTTATGGTCATATGATGAGATACCCCATTTTATCTCTTCAATTCAGTATTTTGATGTTTTAAGTGGCACCGTTAGGCTGTCGAATTTTTAAGTGGTTCTTCACCCTTCTCGTTTTGAAGTTCTACTTTAATGTCAATTCTTTCAAGTTACTTTTTGTTATGTTGGGGTATGATCTCTATATCTATCATACTGGAATATTATGTTCATATGATGAGAGACCCCATTTTATCTCTTCAATTCAGTATTTTGATGTTTTAAGTGGCGCTGTTAGGCTGCCGAATTTTTAAGTGGTTCTTTACCATTCTCGTTTTGAAGTTCTACTTTCATGTCAATTCATTAAAGTTCATTTTTGATATGTTGGGGTATGATCTCTATATCTATCATACTGATATTTTATGACCATATTATGAGATACCCCATTTTATCTCTTCAATTCAGTATTTTGAAGTTTTAAGTGGCGTCGTTAGGCTGCCGAATTTTTAAGTGGTTCTTCACCATTCTCGTTTTGAAGTTCTACTTTCATGTCAATTCTTTCAGGTTCCTTTTTGTTATGTTGGGGTATGATCTCTATATCTATCATACTGGACTTTTATTTTCATATGATGAGAGACCCTATTTTATCTCTTCAATTCAGTATTTTGAAGTTTTATGTGGCGTCGTTAGGTTACCTAATTTTTTTGGGGATTCTTTCACCCTTCTCATTCTTTTCAAAGTTCTACTTTCATGTCAAGTCTTTCAAGTTCCTTTTTAATTATGTTGGGGAATTATCTCTATATCTATCATAATTAACTCTTATGTTCACATGATGAGAGACCCTATTTGATCTTTTCAAATCATTTTTGTTGAAGTTTAAGTAACGCTGTTAGGCTGCCGATCTTTCAAAAGAGAAATCTAATTTTTATCTTCCTTCCATGTTTTTCATTTCAAATGGTATTTCCTTGAAATTTCATTACCATGATCATGTATCCTTCTTATTCTTTCCATCTACTGTTTTATGGGTCATTTATGAATGTTTGACCCATTTTCCCTCTCTTTTTAAATGTCTTCTAAAACCCTGAAACATAGCCGTTATGCTGTAGAATTTTCATCTCAAAGTGCCTCTCTCTCTTTTCTCAAAATTATTTTATGTTATAAAGTGAATAATCAAAGCTCTTATTTCTATAGGGGTATTCACATATATATCAAAATTTTCTATTTTAAATTCTGGGATTTACATACATGAAACCCTCTTTCCCTTTCCGTGGGTTTAAAGTGACATAAAGATCATGTCTTTAAAGCAGTTTTTAAAACGTTATGATTGTGAAATGAAACCCATTTATTTTATGCTATATGGGTTATTTATGAAATGTTTGATGATTATATATGTGTCTCACATGATAATAAAGTCAAATTTAAGGGTGCGCCCTGATAGCGCTCCAATGCATTGGGTAATGATGTAACCACTAGAGATTACAATTTTCATGATACCTTGGTGAATAACCTTGATAATTTTCAAATGACACCTTGGGGATGGACCTTGGTGATATGTTCATGATTTTCTATGTTAAATGATGTAGCCACATCTTCAAGTTATGAAAAAGTTTTATTTTTATTATGATATGCCTCATGATTTCATTTTTATGCCTTAAAGTTCTTTCCATGACTTTATTGATGTATCTCAAGTTCATATGTAAAATGTTTCACTTGTTTCCCTTACTGGGCCTTCTGCTCACCCTTTCTTTTGATGTATGTCCCCAGGTTATGATATGCAGTAATGAGCCTAGGGTGAACATGAGGAGAATCCTTTCAAGTGTTTAAGAAGAATGTTTTTTTTTGTTTCATGTTTTATGTTCCTTGTTTCCAAGACACTAAACCTTAAAGATCCTCAGTTCCGTGTAATGGAATGAAATTTATGTTATAAAAAGATAGGATGCTATATGAGGGAAAGCTATTATTGTAAGAAAGCATGACTAGAGGATAGTGTTGATCCCAACCACATTTGAAATCTATATAAAAAGATATCAATATATCCTCTAGTATTTGAATGGTCCTCTCAAACCAAACATCTATTTTAGGATGATAAGAATTAATGAAACACAAATCTGTATCCATATCTTGCTAATGACTTCTCCAGAACATTGATGTAAACCTCTGATCCTAATTAGATAAAATAAAATGTGGTACTACATGAAACCTAAAAAGATCCTTAATTTATATCCTGGAAGGATGATCAAGTTAGAAATATTCTTTGATATTAATGAGGTCTGCTGACTTCATAAGGTGGTCGACCATAACTAGCATTATAGACTTTAGATATTTTGGGGAGTCTTATGATGTAATTCATGGAACTATTTTCCCTTTTTCGTTTTGGTATGGGTAAAGGTTAAAACATCGCCTTATACTTTTATATATCATCCCTTACATACTAACATAGCAAGAACTGAGATACATAATCCAAAATATCTATTTTTATATTGTCCCACCATAAATGAACTTTTAGATCTCTATACATATTCATACATTTATGATGAATAGAGAAAGATGATTTATGAGATTCTTCCAATAGATCTTTCTTCAATTATAGTGTTGAAAAGAAACATACTCAGTTCTTGAAAATTATCATCCCATTAAAATAAAGGTTGAAATCAGGAATATTTTCCACAATAGTTTTCAACTATAAATCCTTCTTTTGTGCCTCTTTAATTTTCACATGGATAGATGGTCGAAAAATAATTTTATAAAGATAATATTTACCCCATTCATTCAATATTTCAAGATCCATTCCTTCCAAATCAAAAAATATTGAATATTTTGAGATAATTTTCATAGATAAGTTGGTATGATCTGTTTGACTCAAAGAATTAGCTACCTTTTCACTTACCTGGGGTGGTAATTTATTGAGCAATCATAATATTTAATCAGCTCCAATCATCTTCTCTAATGCATATTATTCTATTTTTGGTTGAATATATACTTTAAACATTTATGGTCAGTATATATGTCACACCTTTCTCTATAGAGACAATGCCTTTATATATTTAATGCAGAGATTACCGATGCTAACAAAAAATCACGAGTGAGGTATGTTTTCTCACAAATATTTAATTAATAGGAGGCATAAGCTATCAGTATATCATTATGCATGAGAAAACATCCCATACCATTATTTTATGCATCATTATAAATCAAAAACCCTTCTCCACAATAGGGTAGTGTGAGTATATGCGAACTAACCAACCTTCTCTTCAGTTCCTTGACATTTTCTTCACATTCATCTATCTGATGGAACTTAACTCCCTTACGATTTTACATGGTGATTGGATTATAGAACCATGATAAATCCTTCAAAAATAATCAATAATATCCATCCAATCAAAGAAAACTATAAATATCATTCATAGTGGTTTATCTAGGCTGATGACCAATAACTATCATCTTTGATTTATCCAGTGATTTAGCCTCACATGAGATTATATGACCCAATAATGAAACCTTTTGCAATTAAATTTCACTCTTGGTAAACTTTTTATATAGATTATCCTTCTGTGGGGGTCTTCAGTAAAATCCTTAGGTGATCTTAAGGATCTTTATTTATCTTTTAATATTTAATAATATCATCTATAAACAATTATATAAACTAATAAAGTTAATATATAATGACTCTATTCATTAAATCCATGAATATATTGGGGGAATTAATAATACAAAATGGAATCACGATTAATTAATAGTGATTATACCTTGGTTAGAAGAATTTATTGGGTATGTATTCTTTTTTTACTATCAATTGATAGTATCTGGATTGAATATCTGTCTTGTAAATATATTTATCTCCAAATAATTGATAGAAAAAATCATCAATATGGTGAAGGGGATACTTATTCGTCATTTTTATCTCATTATGTTCTAGATAATCATTGCAATGTCACATTGATACATATTTCTTCTCAACAAAAAGAATAGGTATGCCCTAATTTAATACACATGGACGATTGAATCCCTTATCAATATTCTCGTTGAGTTGCTTCTTAAATTCCTATAACTCAATCTAGGACATTCTATATAGAGTCTTTGAAATAGGTGTAGTATCGGGTATGAGTTCCATTTAAAACTAACCTTTATAATTTAGAGGAAGACTAGTAAACTATTTCATAAATACAAATAAAGTATTTATAATTATTATATATTTTAGGTTAAGTTTCTCCAAAACCATTTTTCAAAAATACCCCTTTTGAATAGGAACCAAGATCCATGAAACAGATGTAATTTCCATTAGAAATTAATATTTACCCCCACACAAATTGATGATTATAGTTTGATTTGGAATATCATATGTTTCCTTTATTCATAGGTAATTTTTATGATATTTATATAAATAAAAAAATCAATTCCCAAAATCCCATAAAATTAAACTAAAAAAATTGTAACAAGATTTATAGGAAGTTGTCACGACCCGTCCTCGGGGCCTGTGCCGTGACTACCCCAAGCCCACCTTCCATAATCCAGGGGCTGGTGACTAGCACCAAAGGTGTAAATCCTGATAAAAGGGAAGGCATTGCCTTTATATAAGTAAACAAACACAACCGAGTATGCAAGATGAAGTAACACTAAGTAAAAACCGGGTACAAAAATAAGTGTTGAAAGTAAATGGACCAGAATACAAACCCAATTGGAAGTACAGTAAAACAGTAAAGAAATAACAACTACAGTAAATTAAACCAGTAACCACTGAGTCATCCTCCGGATATCTCACCTGAAGGGTGAGTACAAATGGTCTCCTCAGCTCCTCAGGTCCGGCCGTGTGCTCTGTGTACGTCCCACCAAGTTTTCCACCTCCAGGTACCATCCCGCTCCACAAGACTCCACCTCAATCAGTGTTGTATGTCGTCTACATGCAACACAATGTAGTGCGGGCATAGCCCGTGCAGGGGTGAGTATACGATACTCAGTAGGGACCCCGAGACCCCCGAAGGTCTCCCAGAATCCATAAAGGATAAACCACAAAGGAAAGATACAAACACAAATTATCAACCAACTCTACCTAGGTATATGCCCATACATATACCTAAGTCATCAATTCCAGTTCGGCTCCAACTCACGAACCCAAGTACAACCCAGTCTACACAAGAAAGCACAAACCAATCCACATAGGAAAACAAGTCATTCACATCGATGATAATGACTGAAAGTCAAGACTCATCCAACACAGGTATACTACTCACGAAGAGGGGTAGATATGATAGTTGTAGCCTCTGAATCATCTCCCCTACCGAACCCACATAGCATTCAAGTACAGAAGTCGTCGCTACCGAACCCACGTAGGATCCAAGTACAGTAACCTTTGTCGCCGAACCAACGTAAGATCCAAGTGCAGTCATCATCGCTACCAAACCCATGAAGGATCCAAGTACAGTCGTCCTCGCTCCCGAACCCACATAGGATCCAAGTACAGTCATCATCGTCGTCGTAGTCACAGCCAGCTCAAGGGTCCCCGTACATAGCACACCCGATTCCGGGAGGGTCCGCTTCTCAAGACAAGGGGGTCGATACATCAACTATCACAAAGTATATATTTTATGTATACCAAAGTTATTTCTCGTCATTAGTAACTCAACGTAATAGACGGCGCATCAATCATACACCCGGTCTGAGAGATATTGGCTTTTCCATCCCAGGGGCCTGGATAGAAATACGCTCGTTTCTAACCCGTCTGATATCCAAATTCATCCGAAACTCAGTTAGAGTATCCTAAAATGACCGTCTCATCTAAAGGGTCCCAGTTCCACAGGCGGTTCATCGATCGAACGTGTGGTCCGTATGTTATTCATGTTTAAGTGAATAACGGCCCCGACCTGTTTAGCCCAGTGGGCCGACGGGTCGGGTTAACCCAGTTTGACGGGTCCGACCTAGAAGGGGTGTCGGACCGGTCCGAAGGAATACATAACTCGGCCCAAAGGGGCACGTCCCAGCCCGAAGTTGTGCGGCCTAGCTGGGCGCGCGGCCCGGTTGGCTAGGCTGGCTTGCCGAGCAGGTTCTAGGGGGCCCCGGTTGTCCGCACCGGCGGCGCTGCCCTTCCTCAAACCGGCCGGCTAGACCGGCCTGCCTCCAGCCTACATGTCCCATAGGGGCGGGCCGCCAATCATTCAGCGTAGTTCCCTCCTGGCATCACGGTCCAGCTCCGCCCGGCCGGCCGATGGGCCAGTCGGTTCTTCCGCCGAAGAGGCCTGTGTAGTGGGCCGCAGTTCCTGCCACACAACCAGAGTGACGGTGCCAGTTTTCTTTTCCACGTTTCTGGCATGGCGTGACGACGCCGTTCTTTCCCTGCCTCCGATTTCCAATTCCAAAAGGATCAAGAAATGACAGAGGGTCGTTGGGCCATTTTTCTTCGGCCCGCACCCTCCGCGTTAGGCGATAACATTCAACTGAAGATGTAAAAGATTTCATGAAGCACAATGAACAATTTTTATTCAAATAAAAATTGGAACATAACACCCTACCTCAACAAAAGATGTCAAACTTCATATGTCGCGGAAGATGGCATCGTAGGGTGAGGTTTTGTAAGCGTCGTCAGAAAGCACCTGAGGAGGAAGCGGCGTCTCTACTTTTTGTCATAGAGAAAAGATTATAAGACGAGACGTTGTTGGCGAGTTCCCACATCGGTGTCTCCTCCCTTTTCGCGGAGGAAGAAGAGGACTGAGAAACCGGGTTCGTCGAGTCGATGTTCTTCATCGGAGAGTTGGCATTCTTCAACAGAAGAGAATAACCATTCTTCGAAAACCCAAGAGCTCTCCCAATTTCTCCCCAACACCACACTGACCAACCCCCAAATAAAATAAGTCTTATCCTTATTTTATTTAATTTTTCCAAGTATTTAAAATTTAAAAAATTCAAACACTTAATTAACTTAATTGAAGAAGTTCAATATATTAATTAAAGTGTGTGTTGGAAAGAATTAATGAGGGAGAGAGGGGAGAGGAAGAGTTACTCAATTAGATTCAAAGGGGGGGTGTCATCATTAAACAAAAGAGTTTAATGGGAGGCTTAAGGGGTTTAGAGAATGTGAATGGTTGGGTCTCATGTGGGTCCCACCTCACAATTATCCTCACATGGGTTGTTAGAAGCTTGTGGGTCCCATACCAACTCCCCCATGTAGGATATAACCACTTAATATATAAAAATATAATTTTCCCACAATTTTATTAACTTCTCATTTAAACCACAAATTTTTTACTTCTCCTCCCATGCAAACGCAATTATAGTAAAGGTCACCCTAAGCATTTACTGGTGTTGTGAGCTCATCGGGGCCCTCATATTTCAATTCCGAGCACTGGTTAAAATGATAGAAAAACCTGCTCGTTCGTTCACTGAATGTATCCGAGCTAAACTACAGAAAATTATTCTGGGCACACCGGGCCTCGGAATCAGGTGCCGTCAGAAATTGCGTACTTGTAAAATCCCAAAGAATTTAAGAAATAATTTTCCTTGAAATTTACGGGTCTTTACATTACTCCCAACTCATGGCTTTATGTCCCTGTAAAGCTACATCATAAACTAGGGGAACAAATGAGGGTATTGTGCACGCATATGAGACTCACGCTCCCATGTGCTCACCTGGAGGTTCCCATGCTACCAAAGAATGCACACCAGAGGAATCGACTATCCACATAGGACCCGCTCCTATCGATCCTCGATCTCCACCGAGACCTCCGCAAATGTCGCCCTGTCATCGATGTCCAACTCTCTGTGATCGATGATATGTGTTGGGTCATGCATGTATCTCCTCAGCTGAGATATGTGGAAGACTTCATGCACCCAGTGCAATTGAGGTGGAAGGGTTAGGTGATAAGCAACCTCGCCTACCCTGTTGAGAACCTGGAATGGTCTGATGCAGTGAAAAGATAACTTGTTTCCCTGACCAAATCTCCATAATCCATGTCTATTTGATACCCATAAGAACACATGGTTGCCATCCTCGAACTCCAGTGGTCTCCACCTCCTATCATTATAGGACTTCTATCTGCTCTGTGCAGTCCTCATCCACTCCTAGATGATCTGCACCTTCTCCTTCAAATCCTGGACCATCTCTGGTCCTACAAGTGCTGACTCCCCAGGGTCTGTCCAACACAGAGGTGATCAGTTCAGTCGTACAATGCCTTGTATGGTTCCATCTTGATGGTGAAGTGTTAGCTATTGTTTTACGCAAACTCCACCAAGGGTAGGTGATCCTCCCACCTGCGACCATAGTCAAGGACACATTCATGGAGCATGTCCTAAAGTGTCTGAATAGTCCTCTCCATCTGGCTATCCATATGAGGATGAAAGGCGGTGCTCAGGCGTAGCTGCATCCTAAATGCCTCCTGCAACCCCTTCCAAAGCCGGGAAGTAAAGAGAGAATCTCGATCGAAGATGATAGAAGATGGAACACCATGAAGTCTTACGATCTCCTAAACGTAGAGGCGTCCCAAGCTCTCCATTGATCCCTACTCTCTAATAGGTAAGAAGTGGTTCGACTTGGTGAGTCGGTTGACAATCACCCAGATTGAGTCATGTCCTCTAGAAGTATGTGGGATCCCCATCATGAAATCCATGGATATCCCATACCACTTCCACTCCGGAACCTCTAAGGGTTGTACCAAGCCTGCTGGTACCTGGTGGTCTGCCTTCACTTGTTGGCAGGTGAGGCATCGTGAAACAAACTCTGCCACAACCTACTTTATACCCAGCCACCAGTGCTATCGTCTGAGATCCTGGTAAATATTTTCCACTCTTAGATGTACCGTAAGAGGGGAACTGTGAAACTCCCTCAGCACTTCCTCATGCACTGCAACTGGTACCATGGTATGTCCCCTGAAGAGGATGACATGCACTGCTCCTTCAGAAAATCCATCAGGTGCTTGTCCTGTGGATATATGTGCACATCACGTCTCACAGTCAACGTCCCCACACTGTGCCTCTCTGACCCGCTGAAGTAGTGCAGGAGTGACTATGAGTGACTGTATAAATTCTGCTCCATATCTATCCACGAAGGATATCTGCAACGCGGCTAGTTTCTCACTCACCTCTCCAAGTAGCTGAATTCCCGATCTCTTATTGAGAGCATCAGCTACCACATTCCCCGTCCAAGGATTATAGACTATCTCAATGTCATAGTCCTGGAGGAACTCAATCCATCGTCGTTGTCTCAAGTTCAGGTCCTTCTGTGAGAAGATGTTCCTGAGACTCTGGTGGTCTGAGTAGACTGTAAAGCGCTCGCCCATCAGATAGTGTCACCACATCTTCAAGGCGAAGACCACAGATGCTAATTCCAGGTCATGGGTAGCATAGTTCTGATTTTTCTACCTCAACTATCATAAACCATAAGCGATGACTACCCACTCTTGCATCAAGACACACCCAAGTCTGATCCCTGATGCATCGTAGTAAACTACATACCCTACGCCCTCCTCTGGTAGCCTTAAGATGGGTGCACTGGTCAATCTCTGTCTCAACTCTTGGAAGATCTGATGACATCTATCTGACCACACGAAGGGTTTCCCCTTCTTTGTCAATGATGAAAGCGGTGCTGCAACTCTGGAGAAGTCTGGCACAAAACTCCGGTAGTACCCAGCCAGACCTAGGAAACTCTGCACCTCCGTTACACTTCTGGGTGGATCCCATGAAAGTACTGCCTCGATCTTCGCAGGATCCACTACAACTCCCACCTCAGAGATGACGTGCCCCAATAAGTGGACCTCTTGAATCTAGAACTGTCACTTCGATAGATTACAATAAATCTGGATCTCTCGAAGTGTGTCCAGTACAACCCGCAAGTGGTAGGCGTGCTCCTCCTCAGTAGTCAAGTAAATCAGTATGTCGTCGATTAATACTATGACAAATCAATCGAGGTAAGGCTAGAAGATCATATTCATGAGACAAATGAACACTTCTGGAGCATTGGTTACGCCAAAAGACAGAACAAAGAACTCATAGTGGCCATACCGACACCTGAAGGCCATCTTCTGCACATCCCCGTCTCGAACTCTGAGCTGATGATAGCCTGACCTGAGGTCTATCTTCGAGAACCATTGTGCTCCCTTGAGCTGATCAAAGAGGTCTTCTATCCTTGGGAGTGGATACTTGTTCTTTATGGTCGCCTGATTCAGGTGACGGTAGTCGACACATAGTCTTAATCTCCCATCCACCTTTTTGGCGAATGAAATCGGAGAAGCCTAGGGTGAAACATTGGGTCGGATGAATCCCTTTCCCTGCAAGTCCTCCAGTTGTACCCACAACTCACGAAGCTCAGCGAGATCCATCCGATATGCTGGTGTAGATATCAGTGTTGTCCTGGGGTACAGGTCAATATAGAAGTCTACCTCTCTGCAAGGAGGTAGTCCGGGAACGTTGTCAGGGAAAACATCCACATACTGATCCACCACAACAGGAAAACTAGGACTCCTCACATCAACCTCTCTGAGGATGAGACTAGCCAACTGATGTGTGATCGGCTACCCTCTCCTCTGCGTAAGCCCATCCTACGCTGCAAAGGCTTCCTTCTTGCCGGTGAAGGTGAACCTTCTCCCATCTTTGCAGACACACCGCACGTTGTGCCTAATATAGTCAATCTGGGCATGGAATTTAGATAACCATTCCATAACAAAGATTATGTCGTAAGGCCTCGACACCGCTACAAGAAGATCCCAGCCGAAGCTCTCACCTCCTAGAGTAAGCTCACATTGTCGGCAACAGTGTGTAATCGTCGATTATGCTCCCATAGGAGTCTTTAGCCGTAAGGATTGAGCCAACAGCTCTATCGAAATCTCCAAGCTCCGAACAAGGGCGGCGACAATGAAATAATGACTCGCTCCTGTGTCTATAAGAACTGCATCAAGGGTGGAGTAGACAAAGATAGTACCTCGAATCATCTCAGGTGCGCTGCGGTCGTAAGCCTCCACTGCCTGAAGCTGAGCCTGCCTCTCTCCGCCAGCTCCTTGTGGCCGGGGTGGACCTTTTGGTGGTGGTGGTGGTAGAGCCTCGAAGCGTTGTCCACCACATGCTGCTCGGCCATCTCCTCTTCCTCTTCTGCCTGCTCCCTGCGTACCACCACGGTCGAACCTCTGCCTCTTCCTGGGTGGTCCCTCAACCGTCTGCTACTCCTCTGCATGGCAGATTGGGAAGTCACGAGCCATGTGGCCCTGCCCACCACATGCATAGCACTGCCTACCTCTCGTATCACTGGATCTACTCTGTGTGCCCCGCACCTCCGAACCAGTATCCTAAGGGCGCCCACCTGATGGCATGGTCCACTTGGACCTCTGCGACATCTGTCTACTACCGGTTGCAGAAGACTCTGCTACGTGTCGCCCTGCGGTTGGCCTCGATGCTGGAGTAGGCTTAGCAAGGAAGCTCTCCACAAGAAGGGCTCACTCCAGTACTCCTACCTGCGTCGGAATGTTGAGGGAGATCACCGAAGCCCTAATCTCATGCCTCAGTCTCTGCTCAAAGGTCCGGGCTTGGAAGAATGGGTTATGTACCATGTCTGTGGGGTAACGCGAGAGGTTGGTAAATCTCGCAGAGTACTGGGCTACTATCATGCTACCCAGCCGCAGTTGTAGTAACTTCTGGATGCACAACACACGGAGGGTGGACGGAACAAACTCCAAGCGAAAGAGACTCTCGAAGTCCGTCCATAGTAAAGATGTCTTGTCGTGCACCTGGAGCATCAGGCTTCACCATCTACCATCTGCTGCGTGTAGGAGACTCGTGACAAGGATCACCATAAGATCTGCTGGTGTCTCTACCAATCTTAAGACTCGGACAATAGCCTCCAGCCAATCCTCGGCTGCCTGAGGGTCCGTCTCTCTGTGGAACATGGGCGGCCTATGTTGCTGAAACTCATGCAGTGCACTCTGGCAGGGTGCACTCTCCACTGTTGGGGATGGTGGTATCGGTGGCCCAGTGGGTAGAGGTGCCGTTGGTGCCTCTGCTGTAATGGGGCCCTACACTGAGGCCTCGTCGCTCGGTGGGCTTCCATCTCGTACGTAACTGGGAACCCTACCTGGCTGCCATCGTGGGGATATCCTAAAAAATAAATAGGTGCACCACGGTTAATACAGTATACCTGATTAGCTGAAACAAAGTAATCACAAAGAAAACTTTTGAAAAACACATGCAATCAGTGTTTTTGAGCACTGAGTCGAAAATCAGAAGTCAGGGTCCTAGTGTATGGATACGTCGGCCGCTGCACCAACACTGGACTCCATGAACCGAAAACCACACTCAATACTATTAACAATATTTCTTCATAGAAGAAATTATTAGAGTCCTGAGTTCTATGGTAGAACTGACTCCTCTGATACAAATTTGTCACGACCCGTCCTCAGGGCCCGTGCTGTGACTACCCCAAGCCCGACATCCATAGGCCAGGAACTGGTGACTAGCAATAAAGGCGTAAATCCCGATAAAAGGGAAGGCATTTCATTTATATAAGAAATGAAACACAACAGAGTACGCAAGATGAAGTAACACTAAGTAAAAACCGGGTACAAAAATAAGTGCTAAAAGTAAATGGGCCAGAATACAAACCCAACTAGAAGTACAGTACAATAGTAAAGAAAGAAAAACTGCAATAAATTAAACCAGCAACCACTGATTCGTCCTCCGGATATCCCACCTGAAGGGTGGGTACAAATGGTCTCCTTAGCTCCTCGGATCTGGTCGTCCGCTCCGTGTACGTCCCACCAAGTGGTCCACCTCGAGGTACCGTCCCGCTCCACAAGACTCTACCTCGATCAGTGATGTTTGTCATCTACATCCAACACAACGTAGTGCGGGCATAGCCCATGTAGGGGTGAGTATACGTTACTCTGTAGGGACCCCAAGACCCCCAAAAGTCTCCCAGAATCTACAAAGGATAAACCAAAAAGGAAAGATACAAACAGAAAGTATCTAACAAATCTACCTAGGTATATTCCCATACATATACCTAAGTCATCAATTACAGTTCAAATCCAACTCATGAGCCCAAGTACAACCCAGTCCACATAAAAAAGCACAACCCAGTACACACATAAAAGCAAGTCATTCACATCGATGATAATGACTGAAAGTCAAGACTCAGCCCACCCAGGTATACTACTCACGAAGAGGGGTGGAGATGATAGATATAGCCTCTGAATCATCTCCCCTTCCAAACCCACGTAGTATCCATGTACAGAATTCATCGCTGCTGAAGCCACGTAGGATCCAAGAACAGAAGTCGTCGCTGCCAAACCCACGTAGGAACCAAGTACAATAACCATCACTGCCGAACCCACATAAGATCCAAGTACAATCGTCATCACTGCTGAACCGACGGAGGATCCAAGTAGAGTCATCCTCACTACCAAACCCACATAGGATCCAAGTACAGTCGTCATCGTCATCGCAGTCGCAGCCATCTAGGGTCCCCGCACACAGCACGCTCGATTCCGGGAGGGTCCACTCCTCAAGGCAAGGGGGTCGATACATCAACTGTCATGAAGTCTAGAGTTGATTTATCCCGAAGTTTTTTCTCGTAATTAGGAACTCAACACAATAGACGGCGCGTCAACTGGACGCCCGGTTTGAGTGATGTTGGCTTTTCCGTCCCAGGGGCTCGGTTAGAAATATGCTTGTTTCTAACCTGGATGATATCCAAATTCATCTAAAACACACTTAGAGTATCCCAAAAGGACCTTCACATGGAAAGAGTCCAAATTCCACAGACGGTGCGTCGATAGGACGCGCGGTCCTTAAGTTATTCACGTTTAAGTGAATAACGGGCCCGACCCGTTTAGCCTAGTGGGCCGACAGGTCGGGTTAACCCTGTTTGACGGGTCCGACCCAGCAGGGGGGTCAGACCGGTCCGAAGGAATACATAACTCAGCCCGAAGGGGCATGGCCCAGCCCGAAGTGGCGCGGCGCCGCTCGGCCCGACCCGGCGCGGCCCGGCTCAGCCCGGCACGTCACGGCCCATCCAGGCGTGGCCCAGCTACACCCGGCCTGGCACGGCCTGGCACAGCCCAGCACAGCACGGCCTGACCCGGCTGGCCGAGCGGGTTCCAGGGGGTAGCCCCCACAGTTGTCTGCACTGGCGGTGCCACCGTTCACCAAACCGGCCGGCTAGACTGGCCATCCTCTTGCGCAAGCGGCCCACATGGGCGGGCCGCCGGTCTTCAAGTGTGGTGCCCTCCTGGCACCGCGGTCCAGCTCCGCCTGGTCGGCCGATGGGCTGGCAGGTTCTTTCGCTGAAGCAGCCCGTGTAGCGGGCCGCGGTTCCTCCTGCACAACCGGCGCGACGACACTAGTTTTCTTTGCCACGTTTCTAGCATGGTGCGACAACGCTGTTCTTTCCCCACCTCCGGTTTCCTATTCCAAAATGATCAAGAAACGACAGAGGGTCATCGGGCCATGTTTCTTTGGCTCGCGCCCTTTGTATTAGGCGATAACATTCAGTCGAAGATGTACAAGATTTCATGAAGCACAACGGACAATTTTTATTCAAATAAAATTGGAACATAACACCCTACCTCAACAAATGATGTCGAACGTCAGACGTCGTGGAAGGCGGTGTCATGGGTTGAGGTTTCATAAGTGACGTCAGAAAGCACCCAAGTAGGAAGCGGCGTCTCCCCATTTTGTCACAGAGAAAAGATTATAGGATGAGATGTTGTTGGCGAGTTCCCATGTCGGTGTCTCCTCCCTTGTTGCAGAGGAAGAAGAGGACAGAGAAACCGGGTTCGGTGAGTCTATGTTCTTTTTCGGAGAGTTGGAGCTCTTCAACAAAAAAGAAGAACTGTTCTTTAAAAACCCAAGATCTCTCCCAATTTCTCCCCAACCCCACACTTTCCAACCCCCAAATAAAATAAGGCTTATCCTTATTTTATTTAATCTTTCCAAGAATTTAAAATTTAGAAAATTCAAACACTTAATTAACTTAATTGAAGAAGTTCAATCTATTAATTAAAGTTTGTTTTGGTAAGAATTAATGAGGGAGAGAGGGGAGAGGAAGAGTTACTCAATTAAATTCAAGGGGGGTGTCAACATTAAACAAAGGAGTTTAATGGGAGGTTTGAGGGGTTTAGGGAATGTGAATGGTTGGGGATCATGTGGGCCCCACCTCACAATTATCCTCACATGGGTAGTTAGGATCTTGTGAGTCCCATCCCAACTCCTCCATGCAGGATATAACCAATTAAGATATAAAAATAAAATTTTCCCATAATTTTACTCACTTATCATTTAAACCACAAAATTTTAACTTCTCCTCCCGTGAAAACGCAATTACGGTAAGGGTCCCCCTAAGAAATTATCAGTGCTGCGAGTTCATCAGTGCCCTCATATTTCAATTCCGAGCACTAGTTCAAAAGCTAGAAAAACCCGCTCGTTCGTTCACTGAACGTACCTGAGCTAAACTTCAGAAAATTATTCCGGGCACACCGGGCCTCGGAATCAGGTGCCGTCAGAAACTGCGTACTCGTAAAATCCCAATGAATTTAAGAAAAACATTTCCTTGAAATTTATGGGTATTTACATGATATAATTACCAAAAACATAAATTGGGTAAGAATCATAGACTTGAGTGAGATAATAGTACTATTAGAAGTTTTTACTACTATTTCAATATCAAATTGTTGAATTGGTAATGTGATACCTTTAAAAAATTATTAATAATTAAATTAGTGGTAGAACTAGAATTAAATAATACTTTATAAGTTATATGGTGGATTAAAAGTATACATTTCAACATTTTGTTATCATAACCCACATTGGAAATAGAGATCGTATGAGATCTCACTTTTTCTTTGGGAATAAGAGGCTGTTGACTTCGATCATTGTCATTAAACCTTGGTTTCATTAATCTGTTTGTATAATTACTATACTCCTTGCATTTAAATAATGGATTATGGGTGGTCCATTATATTGACCTTTTTCATTGTTCCTTTCATTGACTGGTCTCTTCATATCACTTCAATACCCTTTTTCTTGTTGTCATTACTTTCCACACTTAAAGTATTTACAGGCCCCCTTATAAAAAATTCCTCCATGTTTGTTTCCACGCTTTTGGAATAAAGGAAGGTTAATATTTTCCCTCTATGGTTTTTGTTATTAAATTTTACTTTGAATTCCATTTTTTTCTTTTCTTATAAAAACCATCCAATTTATGGATGACTCCAATCTCATTCTCTACCTTTATATAACAATAAAAATTTTCTACGTAGATACCAAAGTATCACATGGATAATTCCATTTGGAGACATTATTTTAAACAAATGATGAACTGAAAAATCACACTTTTCTAGTTCAATGAAAATACATAAATCATACGTCACAAGAATTTTAAAATATTCCTCATAAGTAGCAAAACATTCATCATACTTATGATTTACATTAAAGAATTTATTTTTATAGTTATATTAAGAATATAAGGAAAGTAATTATTGAAAAATAATCTTCTAAAATCATCCCATTCCATGGAGTCTATTTATTTTATTTGCCTCATAATCATGATAAGAGTTCACTATTAATCCACTTCACCTTCAAAATAATAAACAACTAAGATAATCTTTCCATGTTTTGAGAACTAGATAATAAAAAATATATTTCCATTGGTACTTATCCATTTCTCAAAAATTATTGGATCAACAAACCCACTAAAAGATAGTGTGCATTGACTCATGATGGACTTAAAATCATTTTGTTACCTTCTTTTATCATTTGGAAATTTAACTTGATTCATGTCATGAGAAATCTTCATAAGCATAAATATATTTTTTCATTCAATATCACATAAGTTTTGGTTTTCTCATGGGTAAAATTGGTTCATTTACCATTATATTCATCATTTACATGATTATTTCTCATTCTATCCATTTATTAAAAAAAATGTAGTATGAGAAACAATAATCACAGTGGAAAATTATATAATCATGGAAAAAACATTCATATGATGTCTAAATCAAGACACTTTATTTTCAAATAGTGACACCTTAGTTGTTACCTAAGTCACCCCTGGTCATTATCTATCTAAATCTATCATAATGGTTCATAAATAAAATATGAGTTAACCTAAGCATATCACCCAAGAGTTTCAAACTAGGTGCACAGTAAGGGTATATTCACCTTGCACTAAAATGATGGTTGGTATATACTCGATAAACTCTTTTGGATTTATTACCCCTATATGCATCTATTATAAAACCATATCCACTTATTGTATCCAAACAGGGATGTATTTTCATAATAAAATCACACTTCTTTATTTACCATAACTTAGTATTTTATCCAATACATAGGATTATTCTAAGAGTTCTCCCAAAAAATTTCTCATCCTATATTAAAAAAGTTAATAAACATTTCCTTAATACAAAATTTAGAGACCCAAAACATCCATATATTAATATTACATCTGAATATATGAATATTCAATATACAACATTATAGTCTATAATAGAACCATAAAAAATTATTATCATTTGAAAATTTGATACATAAACAACTAGTACTTTAAATAACTATATAATATACCATTAAGTTCTTCATAATAAGAACCCACCATAGAAATATCAATATTAAAACATTTATTCATAACCTAGGGAAAGGATACATAAGAAATGGTGAGATTAAATTCTCTATAGGTGTAAACATAATAGATATCAATAAATGATCATAAGTGAGAATAAGATAAGAATAAGGGTATAAGATCATGATAAAAATTTATAATAATCATACCAAATAGGTAAAAGATATTCAATAATGAATCATGGAATATGGTTTTATTAATAAAAATACATGATACATAAGAGTGTGTAATCATCAATAATCAATCACAATCCATGAGAACATATCATAATCATAAGACCTAAGTTTTTGGAATTCACATAATAATAGTAAATCACTTCCTTAGTCAAGGTTCACTCCCAAGAAATTAATTTTGGAAAAATTCCCATAATGGAAATCCATTACCATACATTTATAACATTATCTTAGGAGTAACTTCCTTCCAGTAAATTTTTTATCTCTTAGGATTTTAATAACTCTTTCTTCTCTTAGGTGTTTCCCAACTCCTTCATCGTTACCCAATGCATTGAAGGGATATAATAGACCCATATAACCTTGTATTATAAATTAACCACTCATCCTTGGTTTATAATGAAACCACCCAAATATAATCATACTCTATTATTATTCATTCCATAAGATCATGAAAAAATTTATCATCACATCAAATATTTACCCATGTAAATAAAACGAGTATCATTAAATTTTCATCATCATAAAGATAAAACATCTAGAGTGAGAATTAATATGGAATCATTGGATCATATCCCTATTAAAGCATAAGAAACATTAAAGGATGTTTTTATAGATGAAAGATACCTTTAAAATATCCCTAAAACATTTCTTGAGGAAAATGACGTTTTCATTTTGAAATCACTAATTTAAAATTTAAAAAGATCCAAAATATTAAGAAAAAATATTCATCAAAAATAACTAAGGAGACCTATAAAGAAATATTCAAGGAATAAATTATTCATGATGTTAGGGAAAGTAACTCATGTGGTGTACATTAAAATAAAAGTTCCTTTCACATTTTTAGTAAAAAATAAAAATTACCACAATAGAAAAATGATAAAAATAATCCCTTAAAAAATATAAAAATTAAAACATGGGTAAAATGAATTTAATAAACGTTTTCATAATTTTAAAAACATTATTTATATTTTTTTAAATAAAATATGGTCATGGATGAAAATATTACCAACATAAGAGAGAATGTTAGTAATATTTCCTTAAAAAATTGTTTTAGTCAATTGAGTACTTAATGAGAGGAAAATGAAAGGAAAACACATAATATATATAAATAACCATATTAAAAGAAAAACATAATATTTTTTAGAGATATGTCATATAGTTTTATCATTGGATATTTAATCATAATCAACCCTGATACAAAAAGAGATCATCACATAAAGCCTTTATCTCAAGAATGTCTCGATTCGTTGGTGGTATAAACTTCTATTTAATAAATTAAAATTTATTATAATAAAATAACATAACCATATTAATAAATATAATACCATATATGTTTTACTTATAACATCTTACCACCAGTTCATTTATAATAATTCATTATCATCATAGTTTCGGGTGTTAACTACTTAAAATTTTCGTATATATTTTGGTTAAGAAGTTATAGTTCATGATATTTGATCATGGTTTATTAGAATATAGAATATAAATCATGATATAAATATAATATATATTAATTATCTACATATTTATGAACATTCATTTAAATCAGTGAAGAAAAAATAATTACATCACTATGTTAAGATGGTAGTCTGTGTATACGCACGAGTGACGTTTCCATTTTTAGATGGATGTAATGAAAGAAAGATAAATAATATTTCAAATTTAAATAATAAAAATTATAATATAAATATAACATACAATCATTAAATATATCATAATAGCTAACCAATAATAATGGTGGTGTCAAATTAATTATATCACTATATAGAGGTGGTAGTCCATACATACACACAAGCAATACTTTCATCTCCAATTTGATTTAGAAGAGGTGGTAAATGGTTATGAAATAACCATAATAAAGTCTCATTATATTTATGGTACTAGATTAATCACTTTTATGGATAAAAATGTTTAAAGGAATTAAAAAAAGAAAAAATTTAAGGATCTTAGTTAAGATCCATACCTATTATTTGAGAGACCTCCCTTGTCTTACATATTAAGCCTTGAAGGATTAGTCTTAGTAGAATACCAGAAGATCTTGGATAAAGGTAAGGATTATTGTAAGTTTTTGGAAAAGGTATTTTTAAATCTATAATACTCAAATCATGTGAGTAATGTATGGTAAGAGGTCTTTTATAAGTGAGGTGAGGGACACGTGTAAAATTTCATAAAATATTTGAATGATATAAAGTCACTTTCATGGGAAAGTGGATACAAATATTTGGGTATTAAAAGGGAGGATATTATAAGAATGAAATATATTCAACAAATAAAAATTATATATTTATGGGTGGAAATAATTCCCTTATCTCTTGGATTATCCCCACCCCCGGTGAACTTCTTTTAACCTTACCGTGGTAAACAAATTGTATCATTTTTATTATTCATTGTGACTAAAAATTAAGTTGAACTGATTATATTAACTAATTACGATTATTAAAAAAATGTAATCAATTTTACCATATTCAATATCTATTATTGGGCAATTTGATTTTAAATAAGCGTGTATCCCATAAAACCCCATTTTAGAAAAATGAATCTTTAAGCATAAAACTTAATTTAATTTCATTCCATTATATGAAAAAACCATATAATGAATGTAAAAATATATTATTAAATATAAAATATATAAATTTCATTAAAACCATTAATAAATATAGATTAATTTAATTTATTTATATAAAAAAATATCATGCGCATAAAAATAGTTTTTAAAAAAATGTGTTTTTTATTCCAAAAAAGAACCTATACCAAAATCAATTATAATGATGTTTATTTTTTAACTAATTAGATTTTTTATAATTAAAGTATAATTATGTTACTTTAATATAAAATTCAGAATATAATGTGTATTTAACATAAAAATAAATGATATTTTTTAAAAAAAATAATTTTTCCATATTCATTGAAAAAAAATATTTTTATAAAAATATTAAAAATTATTGCTGAAATAATATTATAATATTGATTTGAAAAATGATATTAATTTCCTAAAATATTTTTTTTAAAATGGTATTAATTAATTGTATTTTTTATCTACGAAAAATTAAATAAAAACTAATTTTGAAGAAAACATATTTTTAAAGAATAAAATGACATTAAAGAAAATTTAGTAAATATTTATTATGAATTAATTAACAAATTTCACTATTTAAAACCTTTAAAAATATTTTTCATAAAGTTTTTATTAAAATTTATACATAATAATTTAATGGTTATGTTATAATTTTTTACTATATCATGGTTCATATTGACTCAAGGTTGAGTGTAAGGAAATATATCAAATACCTCATGTTTATTTATATAGAGCCCCAAATTGGATACATTGAGATGGGGGTGAATTAGTGGTTACTTCTTAGGAATTATACTTTTTAATTAAAACTTTTTGGTCAGTTAAAATCTCTATATATTATTCTTTGATGTTTCAATTCTCCCGTATGAAAAAAATAAAAGCACTAAAAAGAAGACAAGGATTTTGACAAGATTAAGTCTCGATGTGAGATCATAATCCTTGTAGTGATTATCCTATGGTTATTTCATGGATTTTATTATCACTATAAATTTATAATGAATATAAATTCCTAGAATTAGTGCACAATTGTTTTGTTGGAAACTATTAATATTCATAATTGAGTTGTGTTATTTATTCCAACACCACCAGTCTTTAATTATGTTGTTTATAACGGAACCCGTAGTTCATAAAATATATTCAACAACCACCTATTAATAGGTCTTCAACTTATTATACCTTCTAATAATTTGTGAATGTTTCCCTTGATCCACTTCAATTCTTCTCAATCAAATATTCTTCTGATTAACTAATAACCTTTCTCACCTTCACTAAAAGTCTTCAACTGCCACTGAATATGATTAATAACATTGCATGAAAGTTAAATTAGTATACTATTATGAATGAGTAGAAGATATCAATTATACTACATCTCAATATTATATCAATATTAATGACTTAATATTTCTCAACACACTACATTTTTTATTCTACCATTCTTATTGAATTTTCAGCACATTGAAAACTCGAGTATGAATGCCTTCTAAAATGCTGCCCAACTTCTATCTCAAAAAAACCCTATTAAATCAAATAAACTTCATTCATAAAAGTGTACTGAATGTCATGTGAAACCATAAAACCTTTATTTTTTTATTACCATCCTATTTTCTTATAGATTTAGGTATTTTATCAAATGAATATCTATTATTGTGGTAATGAATATATATATTCATGATATCTTCTCCATAACTCATATAATATCCTCATTCACTCAAGTGATAAATATGATTTAACCTCTAATAGTCTAGTTATATTGCACATGTTCATGGAACATGCTTACTCACATGTGAAATATTTCTTCACAAAAATATATTACATGATAACTTCCTCAATAAAGGGAATAGATTCATGGTGAAAATCCTCATGTAACACAGTGGGATTATGATACTCAAGCACTATCTTGCGGAAATGAGAAACATTATATAACTATGTCTTGCATGGGATCTCTTTTTCACATCCTCAAAGACTGTGGAATGTTCTTATTTGTGAAACTAGGATGATTCTTGAATCCTTATCCTTTATGTAGATGAATGAGGCTTGTAGGAATTAATCATTAAAAATAAATCCAATGATTCTTCCATCACAAACCAAGATGGTTCATGGTTCTTATTCACACCAGAGTGTATCATAGAACTTTATTTTCTTGGATTAATGGAAACATGGATCTTATTCTTCACACAGAAGGATTCATGAAGGATTTGCAGATGCTCTGTTTTCTTAAAATAAAATAACATTAATTATCATCATAAGAAATGATCCCAGGATAAATGGTTCATTATTTATTCTTAGAGGTATACACACCAATTTCCTTCAAGTTTCACCAACTTGAATACTCATTTTTTATTCCATGTTAATCACCATGTTTGAATCCTGAAGATCTTGAGTTATTTAAATCCATCGAACATAGGTTTTCTATTTATGTGATATTTAGAGTCATGTTGTAACATTATTCATAATATACTTCTCCTAAAATTCTTTAAATTATGATCACATCATTCTTTTATCAATGAACTATCAGTCTTATATATCTTTATTTACATTTAGTCGAATGTTAAACCTTCAAATTATTAACATGCATGAAATAAATAGTAGAATTCATGATGTTGAGACTATTTTAAATAAATATCATGATATTGGAGTGTCCAAAGTAGCCTGATTCTTACTTGGTAGCCTCATCATGTATAAATCTAGAAAATAGTATCCTTCGAACTTCGTTGGAGGTCGAAGGCGACAAGAAGTAGATTGAACGTTCTAGATCAAATGCATCCAATGAACGATTTTATTTCTAAACCTATTAATATAGAGAAATAGTGTGGCAATTAATCACATCCCACATTGATATTTAGCATGTGTTTTCACTTCCATATTAATCAATTAGTTTCACTACCAATTCAAGATGACAGTTGGGGATCAACACCTGCACACATTCACTTCACACCACATGGGCCACACCAAACCCGTGCTGGCCCACTGACAACTAGGACCAACGTATACACATTCTCATATGGTACTACACATGGAACACTCATACATTATACCACGTATGATTTCTCGGCACAATCACATCTGTGGTCAAGAATGCCTATAACATGTGCTTGGTTGAGTTGGATAGATGAACATGTAATATTTGTTTTCTTTTTTTGAAGGGAAAACATCATCATAAAAATAAAATATTGAATGAAAACTTAAGAATTATTCTTAATTAAATTAAATAAGAATAATTTTAATGTAATTCATAATGTAATAAACTTCATTTAATATATAGGAATACATGTTTTCATGGCCAACTTTAATTCTTATTTATCTTTTAATGAAAATAAATATTTAAATGGTTTTCTATTATTGTATGCATTTTGTGCTAATTAAAAATTATTTTTTTACATTTCTCAAAAAATTATAGATCATTTTAAAAATCTTCAAAATTAATATGGATAATTTTTCAATCATTAAATAAAATTCCATTAAATGAATCCATAAAATTTATCCAAGCATCACCCCTTTTTCTCAAAATATGATATTTGATATTTCTTAGGTGGAACACAATATTAAAAAAACATGATTGGGAACACCAATGAACTTCAAAAAAATTATTATTATTAAATAAATATTGAGAAAATTATTGAAAACAAATTTAACAATAAAAAAAGTAGGATCTTTAATCTCCCCTTTGGTTTTTTGATCAGTACACATATAAAAATGATGTTTCAATTTGTGCCATTCCTTCTCTGCACATTTCTTCTAAAAAATAATTTCACTTTATCTCCCTCTTATTGATAATAAATAAAAATTACTTAGGAAAATAGGTATAAATTAAAATATAGAATGGTCCATAAACCACTCCACTCTAAGTCTACTTGGTCTATGCTCTGTGTAGAAAGCAAGAGGTTTTGATCTATGCATCAAGTTGTTTCTTATAAAATTAAAGGATAATACACAATATTCTTCAAGGAATACCCAAATGTATTCTAGGATAATTTAAATGATAGTTAAAAATTTAAATTCAATAATATCAACTTGAAACCCCTATACTAACTTCAATAAACAAATTAAAAATATTCATTTACAAATAACAGGATTTTATGACAGCCTTGGCACTTCTCCGTCATTTCATTTTTCATGACATTGATATTTTTTTCTCCCCCATTGGTTTATTATATGATTTTTTATAAAAAATTATAGATAAATAACACATACCTATTAAATGATATTTTCAAGTGAGAACCTTCTAGAATTTCCATATTTTGATGAGACAAATAATTCTTATAGCTTCAAAATATCATTTGTCTCTCCCTCAAAGGAAACACTCCTCAAAATATACATAATATTGAATATCTTTAATAATTACAATATGTTTCAATTTAGACAATAAACCCTAATAGATCATTAAATTTTGGTTTTCTAGTGTTTTTTGCTTCCACATCATCATCATCAAGTATGATCTTATTTAAAGGATTCTCTTTAGAACATCAAATTGTGTGGTCAATCGAGCATATAATAATCATCCATTTTATTGTTCCCTATTGACATAAAATTATTCAAATCTTATTAGGTTCTCCTCTTGATATCTTTCTTCATCTTCAATTCTTTATATTATAATCATGAATATAGTATAAAATGATTAAGGTAATATCATGGGTCTTCTTGTTTCTCAATGTGAGCATCAAGCCTGAGATTGTTTTCTCAAAAAAGTTTCTACACTTTCTCTATTATTTTTGATTACACATCTTATCTTTATTTTATATTTTTTTGAGGAAGTATGGATCTCATTATTTCATAAATTTCATTTTTTGTGGACTTTTTCTTTATAATTTTTTTTAATTCATTTGTATCTCATGGTGCAACAAGAATCCTTCTTAAGAAATCTATTTGTAATAGAACTATTATTGAACAATATTCATTAGTGTGTCCAGCCATATTGAACCTCCAAAAAAACCTTACTACAAAAAGAGTTGTTGATTGTTGAAAATATCTCATGAAATTCATCTTCTTTTTACAGAATCTTTATTTTTCCTTTTGCGCAAACATTTGCTTGTGCTTCTTCCAAATATATTTCCCTCTAAAAATATGTTATCTAAACAACTAATATATATTTTGGGTTATTTATGTCCTTATTAGAGTCTCCATAAGGCTTCACATGAGTTTATTTATTCAAATATTTCTTTTGATATGTACCACACTTCTTGATAATCATCTGGTACCTATTTTTAATAAGTTTTTATTCATATTGTTGTCCAAGGATGACATATTATAAAGTTTATTGGGAGAACATTGTTTTGAAAAATTCTTCATACTTATACCTAATGAGGAATATTCTTTATTCTATGGTTTTTTATTAAAATTCTCTATTGATGCATGTTGAGATGTATATGCTTTAATTTTGCAAACACCACTTATTCCAACAATATAATTCTTTTGAGAGTATAAACTATGTTTGATGTAAAATTATTATTATTTTTCTATGATTGTTAAATCTTTTCCATATTGACCCCCCTTAACGCAAGCATCCTTTTTCATTATAGATTAAATTATTGTACAGAAAATCCTATGAAAAATGAAAAAATCTTTTGCAACACCAACATTGAACCTCAAATATTTATCTTTTTTTTATCCTTTGTATGCTACACCAAATTTTTCACATAATCAACATATTACTTCCAGGAAATCTTTACCACCTATTGTGCTATACTTGGGGAAACATATTCCAAATTTCTTCTTCCCACAATAGATATAATGGAATGATATTATTCATTTTTACGCATCCATATTTTACTATAATTTTTACTTATACCTAGAGTTCTTTTTGAAACATATGAAAAATCATTACATTGAGATATGGATGGTACCTCTTTCTTCACAGATTGTTGATATAGATCATTAAATGATGTAATGATATTATTTCCATGTGATGGAGGTATTTTGTTAGTAGAATCCTCCAAATAAAATCATGTTTCCTCATCAATATAATTCTTTAATTTTTAAGTCACATTAAGAGTCTTTTGAATATTGTCTTATTTGATTTCTGATAAAAGACATCTCATATTGAGGGAATTATTTTTTCATTTATTAAATAACATTATATCATCGTGGTATTTTCTCATATTTTCAACATCCACATCATGCAATGTAACCTTTTCCTGTAAAAGTGAGTCAATACCTTTTAAACTATTGTATTTTATTTCCATACGCATTATTTACATCAATGCTGTTTTGTATATTTTCTTCTAATGCATGGATCTTATTCTCAATCTATTTAGTGACTTCATCATTCTCTCAAATTTTTTTAAGCCATTACTCTGGAATTTTGTATTATATTACATTAATCTCCTCATATTCTATCACGGTAACTCTAACTTGTATGGAGATATTTTCTTAGGTGTTTAACTTTTTCTTCAAAATCTTATCAGTTTTTTCATACCTATCCTCAAAGAAAGTGATTTCATTTGGAATTTTTACAAAAATACCATAGATAATAGAAATAATATATTTTGGAAAATAATGCATAATTTTCCTTAATATGTTAATTGAAAAATAAATTTTCCTGTTGTCACTTTCACGAGTGCTTGGATCATCTTCTGGATTCAAATTAGAACTTGCCTCATGGTTACTTGAATGCATTTATCCCATTAAGGTAATAAAATTTTCCATGTCCTTGGTTGTTGAAATAAGAATTTTTTTATCTTCAAAAATTTTAGATTTGAAAATATCATTTCTTTGAGGAACTGAAGATTCTTCTTTCTCTCTTAACAAGAATGACATCTTCTTCATCTTCCACTTCTCTTTCATTTTACTATTCATCAAAGTCTTAAAAGAAACGGAGTTCTTATTCAAAATAGAATGAACTTATCTATAAATGTACGTCATAAAATGTTCAATAAAGAGACTCAAATATTTAAAAATAAAAACATCAAATGTAGTGAATAAAATAGAGGGAACCATATGATCTGATACCACTTATAAATCCCCATGTCGGATCCACTAAGAGGGGGTGAATCAATGGTTAATTTTTATGAATTCCCCATTTAATTTAACCTCAGGGGAAAGTTAAAGCCTAGATCTCCCATTTTTTAAAGTCTCACATAACCTATATGAAAAAAAATGAAACCACTAAAAAGGATTCAAGGATTTTTACAAGGTTCAGTTTCGATGTGAGAAACTACTCCTTATTATGATCAACCTCTAGTTATTTCAAATATTTTCTTATCACTATAAATTTTGAATGATTAAAATTCCTAGATTTGGAGAATAATGTTTAACCAAGAAACTATCAATAATCATGAGTGAGTGGAATTTTTTATATTGGAACAATTGGTATTCAATGGTATTATTTATACTATAACCACTATTTATTCAAGTATATTCAGCAACCACCACTAAATAGGTCTCAAAATTATTCTACATACTAATCCATTGTGCATGTTTTCCTTATTCCACTTCATGTTCACTCAGTCAAATATTCATTTGATTAACTTATATCCTTTATCATCTTCATTGAAAGTATTAAATTTTCCCTGAATATGTATAATAAAACTTCATGAAATTCATTTTAGTATACTATTCTGAATTAGTAGAATATTTCACTTCTACTAAAGCTTACTATTATATCATAATGAATAAATTATGATTAATCAATATACTACAAGTTGTATTCTTTTTTATTCTTTAATTATTAGCACACTAAAAACATGGGTATGAATTCCTTCTAAAATAATTCCTTCATTTAGTCTCTAACAATCCGTTTAAATTAAATTAACTTCATACATGTAAGTGAAGTCCTTGTATTATGAAACCATAGCTCTTTTATTTTCATTATTTTTATTATATGTTGCTTTTGTATTAGTATATTTTTTCAAATGAATATTTATTCACATGGGATTTCATGTAAGCATGAATGGTCTCTTCTCCCTACCTCATGCAATATCCTTCTTCACACAAGTGATGGGGATGAGTTAACCCCAAACAAGCCAGTTATATTACAAAAGTTCTTAGAAAAGGATGCCTCACGTGCATGGTATTACTTTATATATATATGCTTAATGATAATTTAATCAAAAAATTAAATAGATTCATAGTGAATATATTCAAATAGAAGAGTGGGAGAATGATACACAAGAATTGTCTCATGGGAAAAATAAACATCACATGAATGTGTCAAGCCTAGGATCTTCTTCGCAGATCCTCAAAGACTTACAAAAGATTATTCTTCACACAAGAATAAGGCTTCATGGAACCATATACATCATGTAGTTAAATGAGTTCTTTTTAAGGTTGGGGCCAAAGCCTCATTTTTATTATTAAAGCAAAGCAAAGACCTCTTTAACTGGGTAGAGGGAGACCCATTACATAGCCTGAAGGCCCAGTGGGCATTTATCCCATTACATGACCCGTAGGCCCATTTTTTTGGCCCAAAGCCCATTCTGTGAATATTACTACTACAGTACCCGCGTTGCTACAGTACTGCACAATCATGTAGTTAAATGAGTCTTTTGGGTATTCCTCAACAAAAATATGTGAGTGGATTCTTCCTTAATGAGCTAGTAAGGTTCATGGATCTTCTTCACATAGGAGTGTTGTGTGGAACTTTCTTCACATAGACTAACAAGCATGAAAATATTCTCTTTTATATAGAAGTATGTGTGAAAGATTTGTGGATGCTCTATTTTCAAAAAATAAACTGATATCTATCGATATGGAAAGAAAAAACATTGGGAAACATGGTTTGGTAATTATAGGTAAAGGTAGCCATAATCTTTACCTTCAAGTTTCACTGGCTTAAAAGCCTACTTTTTATGATGTGATAAATTCAACATTTGAATTACCAAAGATCCACATATTTTTGAATCCATTTAACATAGGTTTCCTTTTTATGTGACACTGAGATTCATGGGGAAACATTTTTTATGATTGAATTATCCTCATGTGCATGTGATGATGATCACATCCTCCTTTTATCCATAATATTATCCTTCTACAACTTTGTTTAAATTCAGTTGAATGATAATCATCCTTATTATTCACATGAATGTATAACATAGTTTCATGCATGATGTAGAGACTATTTCAAATCATTATCATGAACATAGAATGTTTATAGTAGCTTAGTTCTTCCATGGAAGCCTCACTATGAATAACTCTAGAAAACAGTAACATTATAACATTGCTAGAGGTAAAATTTGATTAATATTCGATCAAATGACTCAGATAAAACACATATAATAGTCATGTTTATTTACATGTTTATTAATATGTATGAACAATACAACAAATCATTCCATACCACATTGATCTTTAGCATAGTTTTCTCATTCCATATTAATAAATCGGTGTTGCTACCGGTTCGAGATGACAATGGGGGATTAGTAGTCGCACATATGCACTGCATTACACATGGGTTACACCACACCCATGATGGACCAATAGAAACTAGGCCCAACATATACGCACACTCCTATAGTCCTACACATAGACCACTCATACCTTATATAGTGTGGGATTTCCTAGATGAATCCCATATATGGTCGAGCATGCCTCCCACTTGTTCATGGTTGAGTTGGCTAGGTGTTCCTGTAAGGTTGGTTACTTTTTTTAGTGAAAATTTCATCCTAAAAATAAAATATCAAACCAAAAATCAAGAATTATTCTTCATGAAATTATATAAAATACTTTCATGGAATTCATAATGTAATACTTCACATGAAAAATATAGGAATATATTTTTTCATGGCCAACTACAATTCATATTCTTCTCTTCATGAGAATAAATATTTTCATGGTCTTGCATTATTATATGCATTATTCTCTTCTTCAAAATTACTTTCTCACATGTCTTCGTCAATTAAAGATCAGTTCAAAAATAATCACAATTAATATAGAGAATTTTTCAAGCATGAAATCAAATTCCATTAAATTAATCGATAATTTTTTTTCTAATAATCACTAATTCATCTCGAAATATGATCTTTTATATTATCTAGATGGATTAAAATCTTAACAAAACAATATTGGGAATACTAATGCACTTCCATTATTTTCCTCTTGTTCAAGACATATTGACAAACTTATTAATAACTAATTCAACACAAATGAAAATTCTGATCTTCAATTTCAAAGCAAATACATATAAATCAGGGGGTTTTACATTAAACAAATAATGTAAAAATATTTGAAATAAAATCCCATATTATCCCATAACTTTCCATTTAAATTAATTCCTATAATTTTTCAAAAAATATAGTCAACTTCTTCAAAAATAAATTTAATCAGTTTTTCAAAAAATCTATTTTCAATCCCCAAGGTTATCTTTATCTCTTCATCATATGTTCCTATTAACATTTTTATAAAATAAACATATTTATAATATAAAAGAATATAATAAGACTAAATTTTATCTATCCTATAATCATGTATTCATCATAAAAACTATCCACCATTTCCCAAAATATCATTAATCACCCTAGAATACAATAACATAAGGCCTAAAAAGGGTATATATACTATTGAATATATGATACCCATTAAATTTATCGAACCATAAATATAATTTCATTACATCATAAATATTAAAATCCTACATATAAACCCATTAATCCTTCAATTTCCTTCATAAAATTTTAACCTTGATTTGCAATCATATTCCTTATTACAACCATCCTACTATAAAAAAAATTAAATCATGTCTTAAGATTCACCAATATTAATATAATAATGTTTCCATATTTAAAAACAAAAAATACTATTAGAATAACTCATTCATATTATATGTTATTCAAGGTTTATTCATATTTTTCATTTGAATTTACTAAACATCTATTCATATGATATTATAGATCCCCTTCATGATATTTCCTATTATGGAATCAATTTGTAAAATTTTGGTACTCCTGACAATTAAAAAATTCAATTGTTAGTGATACCATAGGATAAAAGTTTTCCTCTCCATTGAGTTAACTAAAATGGTCATTTTTCCTCAACAGTTTATTTAATTATACCCTCATTTTCTATATTTAAAACATCTTCCTAATATTTTAGACATTTTTCTGGGTGCTTCATTCCTCATTCTTGACACATATGATGTTTAATACTTTTACATTCATGATATTTATTAGCAAAAAAATATATGAAACTCCATTTTACTATTATTTTTTGAGTTACTAAATTAATCTAGGTCAATATTTGTAATCATAACTCATGGTAGCTGGATAGCCATAATAACAAGATGTTTCACTCCAACTCATATCCTATTTAGTTTATCAGGAGGATGGTATTTTCATTCATTATCACATTCATTATAATATTGATTCCTCCTACATCCATCCATTAACTAAACATAAAATTCTAAATGTGAGTATCATGAATCCATAATCTGATTGATCAATCATATAATAATGGAAATCATTCCTAATATGACCTAAGTTATGACACTTTATTATAAACCTATAACACTTTTAGTTCATTATATATCTATTTTTTTATCACAGGTTTTACTAGGTTCTATCCTACCATTTATCATAACCTAATCTCCAAAAATTACTAAACTTTGGTTTGACACCAACTGAAGTGACCTGATCATAACTTATATAAATATTGGATCATTTTAGATGAATATTCAAAACATATCACAATAATACATGCTAAGGAATTATAAAGGTAGAGTATCATTAGAGAGTAGATACATAATAAACATATTTTGTGAAATATATTAAATATCTCTCAATTTTTTACCCAGTAACCTTATCAGACTTATCTTTTTTAAAACCTATCTTCATAACCAAAGGAAATAGAATCATAATAAATGGTGAGATCAGATTTTTAGTAAGGGTGTACATCAAATATATCAATTTATGATCATAAGTGAGTAAAATATTAGTATAAAAAGATGAGAACCAATTAATAACTTATGAAATTATACCAAATAAGTAATATAAAATAAATCATGAATTATTGATTAAGTATTTTTCTTAACCAAATAAACGAGTTAGATGATTGTAGAATCATCAATAAGAATCATGATCTATGAGATCATATCATAATCAAAACAAATATGTTTTTGGAATACAAATAAGCATGGAAATAATATATAAATGCTAACCACTAAGACATTAATAAAATAATAGGATTGGGAGAATAAACTTTGTACCTTATTAGGCTTGGTTTAAACACCGGTTTTCCCTCTTTGTCTTGGGCTAACCACTCGTGCACCCACTTAGTCTTTTCCTAACCATCTGTGTACTCTCTTAGGATCAGGTTAGAGACTCATGTATCCTTTGAGAATCTGAGATATAAAACATTACCAAATTCATTGTAGGGATATAACATACCCTTATTCCACAAAATGATAAACTATATATATTTATTCCAAAATATCACAAAAAATTCATCATTACAACAAAGTTTAATTAATCTATGGGAATGAAATGGGTTTCATGAAAACATACTTAAAACATCATCATCATAAACCATCCAGATAAAGTAATTGGATGGTATCATAATATCATATTACTAGTGAATCATAACAATCCTTAAATTATTATTACATTGATAAAAAATATTTTTATAAAATATTTAGATATATAATTTATAAAAACAAGATAAAAAACCTTTTCTTTTGGTAACTTTTAAAAACTAAAGAATATGAAAAAATGGGAATATTATTTTATTTGTAAAACCATTGGAAATTATAAAGTAATATTTATGATGAATAATGTACATGATGAAGGGAAATTATATTCATGTCATAAATGTTTAAAAAAACTTTTTTTCACACTTTTGTAAATAAAGTAAAAAATGATCAGTTTGGAAAAAGATAATAATATTTCATTAATATGATTGAAAGGAAATTAAAAAATAACATAAAAATAACTTTAACAATCATTTAAAATTATATATTAACTTTTATAAAATAATTTTAAAGAACATGGATATAGAAGAGAATGATACCCGACCAAAAAAAGAAGAAAAAATGTCGTATTTTATTAACAAAATTATTTCAAACATTTTGAGTACCAAAGAAGATATAATTGGAAATAATAATTTGAAGCCCTTGAAATAACTATAGTATAATAAAATAAATTGGTTTTAAGATATAAAAAACATACAATTTCCTATAATGTAAATTGAAACATAAACCATCCTTAACAAAAAATTGAGATTGTATCATAAACACTTACAAATTTGTTAACTTTTCATTTAAAACCTCATGAAAGGGAGGAAAAAATATGATTCAGTAAATCCACATATTTTTCAATAAAATTATTACAAAAATAAATTCATGGGAATCATATACACCACATAAGATAATAAGGAGGTGAATATAGAACATATATCATTGAAATGAAATTGAGATGAGGAAACCCTTACCTCAAGCCCTGACTTGATTCATACATTTTCTAAACTCATATAAAATAAATTTATATTTATTATAAATTTATATTAAAACCATATTTATTTTTATCTTAGTTAATAACATTCACTTATAATTTCTTATTTCCCACTTAGTAGTAATTCTTTTTATAATAACTATTTTTTATTGACTAATATATTTTCCATGCATGTTCTAATTCAACAGTTCAAGTAATTGCACCTTGGTCATGTTTTAATCATCCTAATAATGTTAATTAATATCTAAATAATGTTTTTAACATATTTATGGAGTTCCATAGTCACATATATTGTAAAACCAACCAAAACAAAACATGTTATAACAATTGAATGAGTTTGAACATGTTATTGTATAATGATAATATCACTTTTTTAAAAGATTAATCAATTTATAAATATAATATTTATTTATTACATACACTTTTGGAACCATACATATAATTCAGTGATTAAAAATAAATTACATCACTTCATAGACGCGGTAGTCCCCATGTACACATATGTAATGTTTTAATTTTTCAAAGGATAGAATGAAAGGAATGTCGATAATAATTGATAATTATAGAATTTAAATAGTATTATAAATATAATATATATTAATTAAAACCATATATATAAAAATCAACAATAATTGGTATTGAAAAATGAATTAAATCGCTTCCTGGAGGCGGTAGTGTTTATATATGCATAAGCGACCTCATCGTTTTCAATTAGATAGATGATAAGTAGATAATGTTTATTACATAAAAATATTTATTATATATTTATTATAATTATATAATAATTTTTAGAAGGATATAATAGATTCATGGTAGGTGTAAGAATAAATAAACTTGAATATACTTGGTTAAGACACTTACCTCTTCTTCGGGTATCCTCCTTTGGGTAACACCTTACTCATTCTTAGGTTGGACTTTTAGAAATAAAAAAACTTTTAGGATACGAGGAGTATATTTTATAAGTGATTTGGGTAGATATTATTTGATATATGTTTCTCAATGTGTGTATCGAAGTGAGGATAAGGGGTACCCATTTTTAAGTGAGGGGAGAGGCAACCCTATACCCTTAACATTAAAATAATATAAAGTCATTTTCATGGGAAAGTGGAACCAAATAAGACCAATTTTGATGATAAGGTGAGGGGAGGTATATATAAACTCAACCAATCAGATAAATATATGTTTATTTTTATATTATTATCCTTATCCATTAGTTTAATCTCATTTAACCCATTTTAACATCTACCATGATAACTTAAATTTTTACTACGGTAAATTATTTTTATGCACAAAAATCAAATTAAACATATCAAAAAAAATTAATATTATGATTATAAATATGTAATAAATTTTATTGTATTCAAACTCTAATGTTTTTACAAATTAAATCTAATACTTGAGCACAAAAAACATAACAACTAGTTTTTAAAAAAATGTATCTTTAAGTATAAAATGGTTTTATTATCATTTTATGCTCAGTAACACTCATTATATGAACATTAATTTAATTTATTGAATATATTATCTAAAATTTTTATTAAAATCATTTATCAATAGTTATAAATTTATTTTATTATTATAAAATACATTGTACACATAAAAACATGTTTTTGAAAAATAAATATTTTATCTTCAAATGATTTTATATTCATTTAAAACCAATAGATAATAAATGTATCAATTATAATTAAACTTTTTTAAATGTATATAAAATTATTTTCCATTTTATTAATAATCTAAATAAAATTAATTTATATTTAAATTTAACATATATAATAAAATAATGTTTTTAAACAAAACATTTCCATTTAACCAGTAATTATTAGACGATTATTCCTTGTCATTACATAACCATTTCATCGACATCCAAAATTAATTTTATTAATTATTAATTCAATTATATATATAATTATTATTGATATCAGTCCTATAAAGTAGTAAATTTAACAAAAAATCATAAATTAAAAAATTAGTTCAAAAAATCTTCTCAAAAATTAATAGTGTTTCCTTAACTGAGTATGAAACATTTTAAAAAAGTCATTTATTTTATAAATTTTATTTAACAATCAAATAATTATTCCCAATTTATATTTTAATAAATCGTTATTCACTTAAGTTTGGTGTTTATATCATCACAATCTATCAAACACATCAATTTTATTAAAGAGGAAATATTATAAAATCTCACGGTGTTACCAATGTGCACATGACATAGAATTTGATTCTTGTGGATATACCATAATTTTTTTAGGTTTATTTATCATATTTAAGCTTGATTTGAGATTAAAATGATGATTTTTATATAGTATGAGGATTTGACATGTGATACAGTCAATTTTTTTTTCTAGAGGCCAGTATATTTTATTTAGTTATTTTGTTTATATCAACTATATCTGCCATGGGTGTAGAGTATTTTTTATAATTTATATATTTGAATTTACATTGATATATTATTATATGATTGTATATATGAAATTTGAATACTAAAATATATTTACATACTATATTGTGGTATGATATAGTGGTTCCCTTTTTTATATTTCCACTTATTAGAAATATCCAATTTTTAAAGGGTTCACTTTGAATAAAAATAGGACTGGGAATAAAATCATAAGAATATTTTATATTAATAGTATCCTTATATTATACAAAGTCTATATCCATTATCTATTAGCCTATAAATTCTGGACTATTGTAACTACATTTTTATGGTGACTTAATCTTGGGTGGAATTGTTTTTATATGGGTTAGAGGATGCTAAATAATTATATGAAATAATGTTTCATGTTGATATATAACTTTTTACTAATAGGGATATGATTTTATAATTTTAATGGAGGTCCTTGAGAATTATTGGGTTTTATTTTCTTGGTCAAAACCCTTTTTTCTAGAAGATGTATAATATTATCAGTACTTACTTTAGGTATGAGTAAGATTTTGTTCTAAAAATTAAAAGTTCCAAATTTATTGGACTCAATATGATCATAGGGATCAAATATGATCAATTTTTTTATTTGTTTAGATAAAATTATATTGAAATGATTAATTCATCATACATGTTCCTATGGAAGGTTTTTGGTTGATATACTACCTTAAGGGGATTCATTATTAATTAAGTTTTAATAACAAAAAATTTGATGTTTTCTTAAAATTATTATTAATATTGAATTAATTAATTTAAATTACAATATTTTTTTGATTAATGTGGTTGATTATTTGAATATTAATTTTTACCCACCATAGAGAAATAATTTCAATGTTTTATATTATTAAAAAATAAATAATTTTTGTAAAATGGTTTTGTTGGGATAACAATGTGTAAAAAATGATTTATTATGTTAGTTTACATTTAGATGGTTGTGAAGTTCATGGTTTTTAAATGGATTGTATATATTTGGAAATTTGTTTTTGGTGAAATCCTAGAAAAGTTGTTTTTTGTAAACAAACTAGTGGTGATAAAAAATTCTTTTAAATTAAAACTCAAGGATTATAGGGTATGTTTGAAAAACATTATTGCGTTTTAAGTCTGTAAAATTATATTGAGAGTTTTCAAAATGATAAACCACTGTATAATTAGGTCACTATATTTTTTAAAAAATGGAGATTGTCTTGGGTGATTTAAATCATTTTTCTACTCAAGGATTGGTAAACCACTTATAATTTGTGTCTTAGATAATATAATTATTTCACAATGTAGAGGTATAAGGAGTAAATATTTTGTATAGAGGAGATAAGGCTGAATTGATAGTTACACTTTTTTAATTGTGTGTATTTATTTCTAAAAACATAAAATTATAGTGGGGATAACTATTATTTGAATTGTGTTCTTTGAAGGAGTTCCTTATGATATAGATGAATATAAGATGAGGAATAATGGGTTATAATATTGGAATAGAGGATGGATTATCACACCATTTTAGGGTGTTGATTTTAGATTATGAGTATTATGCTATGTCATTTGGAGTTGTGTAATATGGGCATGGTGGGAAATGTTTTATGAATTAATACATGTTATTGTTTAATTAATGATAAAAATTTATCAAGGTATTTAATTGAAGGAATTATTTATCTTTTAAATTATGAAAATAATATTGTTGGAGAGTTTGTGGGTGGAACTAAGGGTAGTTATATTTTAATATAGAAGAATCTGGGTGATTCTGAAATCTTATAATTCTATAGAGAATGAGAGAGATTGTTTTCTATGATTCCTATAAATTAAAATTTACTTTTTGGGTATGGTTTCACAGATAATAATATTAAAAGAGGTATGGTGGAGTTTTGTTGATAAAAGTAGAATGAAATTTTTCTAATGATCACTAAAGGATAATTTGTGTTGTGTAATTGGGTAGTCAGTGGTCATCTAGTAGTTTTTTAAAAAAAAATTTTCCAATGAGTGGCCAATTTTCTTACACTAGGTGCCCATTGGTTCTTAAGTCTATTTTTTAGAATGGGTATGATGATTATTTCAACATTAAACCAATGGATTCTTTAATAGGGAAGGTGGTTGAGGAAAATAATTTTTTTATAGTTCTCTCACCTTATTTTTTCCCTATTACTACCCATTGATTCTCATTGATACATTGTTGTTTGATATGTTCTTATACACCATTTAGAGGTAATATATCACTTATATAATATGTTTACTTATCTTATTCATTATCCTATGATTTATTTTTTCCTAGTTACATATTTCATAATAGATTTCATTGAATTATGGTAAAATACATCTATAATAATGGTTCATCTATGTTTAGTGGTGAAAATAGTTTTTGGATAAATGAACACATATTATTTACCACTATTTTAGTATAGGTAATTTTTGGGGTGATTTTTCCTATTGTTTTAATTAATATTGGGAGGAATTGATGGTTTTTATGTTAAAGTATTTTGTGAATTTTCTTATAGAAGAACCATGAGTCCATTGAGTATCATATGATCCATGATGTTTGTGTCCATAGTGTTATTATTCCACATGGTGTTCTTTTGTGAATTTAGAATAGCTAGAATAGTCATGGAGAAATAAAATTTACATTTTCTAAGGTTGGTGGAATTTAGTCATTGGTAAATTTGATTTTTAGGGTCATAGTGGATTTTTGGTTGGTTATATTATATTAGAGTGTTATTATTATAAATTATTATGATCAATATGATTTTATAAAATTGTATAAATCAATAATAATTTAAGTAAAACTGTTATATAATTGTCACAAAATTATTGTGTAGATAAGATAAATGGTTCATTTGTTGGTACTAGAGTTTAACTATTGTTAATGGACTATATTTGTGTTATTAGTTAATGTTTGACTTGATATTTTAATCATTTTTTGGAATTAATTTTCATGAAAATTAAAAATATATTGTAATATAAATGATTTATTTTAAATGAAAGTATTTTCAAAAATAAAAATATTTGAAATGACATTTCAAAATGGGAAAAAAATATGTTCAAATGGTTTTTAATAAGATGTTTTCCAAGATCCATTGATGATTGATGGAAATTAGGGGATTCAATCTTAATGTATTATAAGAGAGTACATTGACTTATATTTCCATTAAATTTAATGCTTGTGTGTTTAAAAAATTCTTTTTTCTGATTGATCGCACATGGTTGATGGACTACTTCAAAAGCATGTGTATTTCCATACTCCCTTGATATGATGATTTTGTTATAGGGCCACAACTTTTTCAAATGAATCATCATAATCTATGTTGACTTTATGTAAAACCTTACCCTATTTTTTAGGTTCATTATGTTAGGTTGGGAAATGTATTATGTCCTCAGTTGAATATGCACACTTATGGACCTTGGGAGGTTCCCTTTGGAACTGTGATTCTTTCTATGACTGTTATGGTATTACAAGTTTTTTTGGATTCGAGTCATGGGTTTCTTGTCATGAATCGATTAGAAATACCATGAGGGTGATTACTAAGTCATAATATAAATCTTTTGAGTGTGTGATAAAACTTGTAATGACCAAGTGATGTGAAAAAAATCACCATAATCTATGTGGGTACTGTTTTCTATGCAATTAGATAGACCTAGTATTGTCATGATCATTAATTTTGTTTGAAATATTGGGATTGGAAATCAATTACTTTCCTTCTTGTTATGGATTGATTCTTATTTTATGTAATATAGAGTGATGTGAATGTAGCATGCTAAGTATTAATTCTTTTTTTTTTACCAAAAATAAAAAGGGAATATTAAAGATGACCTCAGTGATAGGGATATAACTAGGATGCAGAGGTGACGTCTAGGATAACCACAAGGATCACAATCATTATAATGTCCCAAATTGTTTGTGTAAAATTTCCCTCAATTAAAACTCACGTGATCAATATATTATCTTATATTAAACACTAAAAAATGGAAAATTATTTATTTCATTAAGTTATTACATTTCAATATAAAATATAATAAATTAAAATATAAATAAATAAATGAAATATAGGATAATTATAAATGTAATAAGATCACAAGTAAATAATAATATAACAATATTGAAATATTCATAATCACAATTATCCTTTAGTATCATACCATTGATGATCACTATATAATGGATACATCATTTTTGAAATATAAAAAGAATATTAAAAAAATAAATGAGAGAATGAGATGAGTGATTTTGATGAGGTTTTTGTGGTTTTATATAATATTATAATATGACCATTATATATATGTTTCTGGGTTGTATGGTCATTTTTCATTTATGTCCATTGGGTTTATATATCCATCGATATTATGTATCATTAGGATTATATAGACATTGATGCAATCCTTGGGAATAATATAAATTAATGAGATAAATTATATGTTTATTTTGAAGTAGTATTCATTAAAAATGTGATTGTTATAAAATTTTTATTTAATTTTTTGATATAAATAGAAGTATATGTGATTTAAAATATACATAGGAAGTAGAATAAATGAAATAAAGTAGTATAATTATTACTTATGAGTCTCAGTTTTCTATGATCCCAAAATATTTTACTTCACTAGGGTTTTCCCTAGTCATAGACAAAGTTAAACTTCAATAAATAGGGCTTTAGTGGAATCATCTATAAAGGAGGTTCAGGATTATTGAAATCACCAGGAGATCCATTCTAGATGAATCAAGACCCTCTTCAACCTCCATTTCTTATCATTCCATTTTCTCTTTTACATAGGTCTTGAAAAAAAAATTATATGTAATTAATGGTGATATAAATAAGTAATTTTTAGTTTAATACATTTTATTATTAAAATATGATATACAATATTACAAATATTTTTATTCATTACCCATTTTTTTCATTTAAATAAAAAAATTAATTAAATTTTTTTTTTAAATGCAAATGTATTGATAAATTTCAATTAATGTTTAGTAAATAAATATTAAATTTTGAAGAATAAGGATTAAAAAATTTAATGTTAAGGGAGATATTTTTCAATGAATTATTAATTTTATGTATAATAAATTTTCATTTAATTAATAACTATTAAGGAATTATTTTAATGAAATATACTGATAATATATACAAAAAAATAATACTAATCAAATTAATATTAATTTTTAAGGAATAAGAGTAAATTGAATTTTAAGAATAAAAATACATTTTTTGAAAAATAGTTTTTTATTGGTTATAACTTCCTAGATTAAAAATAATTTTTTTCACTTATGGAAATTGAATATAATAAAATGGATTTGATAATTTTTACAACAATTTATAATTTTTTTAAAATGATTAATATCATTTTTTCCCAAAAAAACAAGTTTTCAAGGTAAGAAGTAAGTTTCTATAGTGAAAATAAAATGTGGTGAAATGGTTAAATAAAGTGTTAATGTCTTAAAATATATTTAAACCATTCTAAAATTTATATTGATGGTGTAATTAAGGACCCATATCCATTATTTTTATCACTCTGAATCCACTTTCCATTTAAAATGACAATATTTACTTGTTAATTAATGGGTATTTGTGGAAATTCCCCCCAGGATCACCTATAAGAAAAACTCCACCTTTACTCACCTCAAAGAACACCTTATTAAATTTTACTCTTGAATATTATCCTAAATAATGTACATAAAAATAATATCAAATTTTTTGCAACCTCTAGTCCCAACAAGGACTCCCAAATCCATTATTTCTAATAGTCTCTCTAAGAGACGATGAATGTCGTCAATATAATTGTTACCCTCTGTAACACCCTGAGATTTGGTGAAATATATTTTTCGAATTAATTTAATATTTTGATATTTTTTATTTCAAAAAACACTAAAAATATTTTTTTATATTAAACTACTAATTAAAACATTCCTTTCACATTTAACTGACTTGGCTTGTGCTACAAGCAACACCAACTTGATGTACCTTACACACAACACAGAGTTTCTATGAAGCATCATTTTATTGTTATAATTATTCAAATGATATAATTGTAACCTAGTTGTTCAAATTAGTAATATGAATAGTAATAATTAATTTTTTAAAAAATTATAATGGTTTTATAGAAATAAAACATACTGGTAATGAAATATATAATTTTTGGTAAAGTCCTTATATGTTTAAAAATATTATTTTCTCAAATGAACTACTTTTAATGTTCTTCTATGAGAAATAATAAAATTAATTTTAAACACATATAGATATTTAATTTGATGAAATAAACTTAATTTTTCAATTTGTAATTTCTAAATTATCTTAGGGGTAATTTTTGGGATTTTTCTGAGAAACTCCATTTTTTATGAATAGTTAAAAATATTGGATTTTAATTCAAAATTTCCTTTTCAGTTAATTTATTTATAAGGTTAAATTATAATTTAATTTGGGTTAAAAGTTTAATTAGATCATATTTTTATAAATTAATCCAATTTAGGTTATTATAATCAATTTCCCTTTGAAATTGGGTATAAAAACATAGCAAATATTTAGACGCTTTTACTTTAAAAACCCACAATGTCGTCCAGTCAATGGGATTAATTTTAAATTAATTTATGTCACTTTTGTAATTTTGGAAAAATGGATTCCATATTTTAAATAATAATGATTTATAATTTATAATAATTTAAAACTAGTTTTTGACCAAAAATATTAGTGAAAGTGATTAAAATTAATTACAAAAGTTGAGAGAGAAATTGGGTTAATAAAGAACTAAACCATAAATTTATGACCCAAAATGTCCTATAAACGTTTCCTACACACATTTTCTAACCATTATTCAGCGATAAACCTTCCATTATTGAGTTTGGTTGGATTCTTATGAATGTTTTTTGTTAAAAACATGGGTACAACTAACTTGTTTTAAAAAATTTTAATTGTGTCACTTCCCTTCCATATAAAATGATACCACCTATCCCTCTTCTTCACACCTCTCAACCCAATTAGGTTTGAAAATTATCTTCCCAATAAAATTAAAAAAATCCATTTTTTCCTCCTTTAATCCTCCCTTTTGGTATAAATAAATCCAAGGAATCCTTTTGGCACAAACTAAAAGGAGTTACTTGATTAATAGGTAACATCTTCTCTCGAGATCTTTTCTTTTATTTCCTTTATGCACCCCTACAATATATTTATTACATGATTTTATAATAAATCTATTATAATAAATATACAAGTATGTTTTTATTCCAAGGATTCTTCCTACACTTACACACATATCCATCTAATGGGTAACAAACATACTATTTGCCTGTACGACGAATTACCGCCTCATGAAATGATGATTGTTCATTTTTCCTTTACCACCTCTCAAGGTGGAAATTATGTTGAAAACTATGTTTATATATTATATATTATTATTATTATTATTATTTATTTATTTAACCTTATGTAATCCTTTTACAACTAATATCTTTATACTTTCCACTTAGTGTAAATACGATAATTTCCTTTGAGGAAGTGTGGGCTACCATCCCCTCAAGGTGATGTGATTCATTCACACAATACATGGAATGTATTAAGGATGATTTTAGTGAAACTATATGATATATATGAAATAATAATTCTACTGTAATTATAATATATATATATACATATACATAAATTTTATTTTCTTTCTTTCTTTTAATATGATAATAAAAATGGAAACAACGTTCATGCGTACATACAACTTACCATCTCCATGAATAGTGTATTCCATTACATAATTATATATTCTATAGATTATTATAATACACATATAATTAATATAAATTATATTTATATCATTTATTAAATTTGGGAAATAAATAAATCTAGATCTATGTTCGAAGACTAAGAATAACAAGTCAAATCATGTACGATTAACAAGATGTTTATCACCTGAAACATGAAGTTATTGATAAATAAGTAATGTAAAGAATTAATAGAATAATATATGGTATTATATATATTAATCTTGTTCTGTTATAGATTTATATTCAACTTATAGTTATAATAAATGAGGTTTTAACGAGTACAATGAAGACCAAGACATAAGGTAAGGGGATTTCATATCCCTTTTTTATTTCCATGATATACAAGCCTTGTTCACCACTCACTTTTGTTGTGTGGTATATACACTACCATTTTAAATTTTATATAATGAATCATCTTGTTTTCATGATATCATAAGATTCATGAAATTTCATTTTATTACTTGGGGAGTATTATTCTATGTTACCAAGTGGTAAGAGTCTATTTAAATAACCTCATCATTTATCAAGATTATTTATGATTATGCTTAAATTTATGACATATCAGGATCCATATCTCAAGAAGACACATTAATTGTCTTATCCATGGGTTTTCTATGATCTATTCAAGTATTATTACTATTTTCCACTCTATGGTACTTAGGATAACTAATAAATGTTTTTAATTAAAATCCAACATTATTTACCCTTTCAGTCAGAAATATGTGTTCTTTTAAAAGCATGATTGTTTCATCTGGAAATGGGTATGACCTTTTTTGTTTAAGGTTCAGACTTTCCAATTGGTTTCTAATGGGTTTATTCATAGAACCAGAAACATCCAATGATTCTATATCCATTTGGACCTACTTTCCAAAGGTATGTTCTCATTAGTTGTAGATCGATGAGGCTTATGAATTTTCATTGGTTGAGAGGATGAGAGGTCAGGCTCATCACACCTATTTTGGGGGAAATTATTGCCTACTCCGAGACTCTCTTATATATTTAAGTTATGTTCATGAATCCTTATTAATTCACCAAGAATGAAATTTTTTTTTCCTTTAGATTTAGAAATCAATGATTGATATGTATGGGATTTAGAGAATCTTTTATATATATTTTAGGTTCTTCATTGATGGAGAATCATCTGTATGTATTAGAGATTCTTAGTCAATGGTATCCTTCAATAAATTATATATAAATCTATTGGTCATTATGATGACCATACTGGTTTTAAAGCCACTCAGTGAGGCACTTGATGTTTATTGTCATTCAGAAAGACAGGGATTATTTAAGAGTTGGGATCATACCCGTAGATGGGCTACCTACGTATCCTCGTTAAAAAGGAATCAGAACCCACATGGTTCGATAAGAAGGATATAGTTTAACATCATATGGGACGTAAAAGAATTAATGAAAGATGGGCTTGAACCTTAGAAAGGTTTCCTACGTACTCTACTTTTAAGGCAGAGATCAAAGTCCACATAATTTGGGTGAATAAATATGGGGCTTATGTATGGTTAATGGCCCAAAAAGAGATGTCGTGATTACTTTTTCACTCTGAGATCACGTGAGTCATGCTCGGTGTGAGAAACAAGAGATATCAGTAAACCTGACGATTGTGCCATGAAAGATGCAGTCAAAAGAAATGATGTCAGGATTACATATGTATGACAGCCCAAGTAGATGAAGACCAGGACTTACTTTTGGAAAGAAGCCCAGGAGAAGGGTCCATAAAGGTATTTTTACTTTATGGAGATTTTTAGTTTTAACCTAGGGATTACTCCTAAGGAGGATTCCCAAATTAAATGGGACTTATAACTTGGAGATTATTCCTAATAAAGATGCCCAAATTAAAGTAATTATGATTGGGGACTATTCCAGAAAAGGGGGCCCAAACCAAGGGAACTTGTGATTCGGGCTTATTCTTGAGAAGGAGGTCCAAATCAAAAGAAATTAAGACTGGGGCTTACTCCTGAGGAGGATGCCCAATGTTAAAGAAAACTATGACTGGGGCTTACTCCTGAGAAGGAGGCCCAGGTTAAGGGGACTTGGGGCTTACTCCTGAGGAGGATTCCCTAAATCAAAAAGAGCTTTTCATTATAAGGGATGAGGTTACATGGAAGAAAACGTCTAACCATAGTGACATAAATATTGTAAGCCATGAGGTTTTGGGAGTGGTTCTCATATAATTCCTTTCATATAAGGAATACAACAAAGTAATCATGACATAAATGGCATTGAAAAGGGGTTTGGGGGCTAATATCATGAAGAGGAGAGGTGAAAGAGAGAGCGGCGCACAAATGAAGTTGGCACGCAAGTGTAGGTCATGTAAGTGATTTGGAGTGAAAGTCTTGGATGTGAAATTGTACTTTTGTAGCATGGGTTCACCTGGGTGATGAAGAATCTGTAGGGTAATACTTGGCCGAGACTTAACTCAAGCATTTAGTATTATCCTAAGATGTTTCCAAAAGGGTGGCGTGCAAGTTTCATCGAAAGGGTAGGGTGGCACACAAGTGGTTCCATTTTTATGGAGGTCTGGACACTTAGGTGCGCAAGTTTTGATGAATTCTAAACACTTAGGCCTTATTCTACTCCTTCAAGTCTTCCATTATAGCTAAAAAGTTACCTTATAAGATTTCGGTAGAGTTGAGTTGAAGACTAGGGCAACCAGAGCATGAATTTGACTTTTGGAAAATTCGTCCTCAAAATAGGGGGCCCACAAGGGATATTTATAGGCCACCTTGCACCGTGGGAGAAAAATAAAATAGGGCATGCAAGTGAGCTGCGCGGACCCATAGGTGGCGCATAAGTGACTTGTCCACCGCGCAAGTCACTTGCGCGCCTCACTCCAAATGGGCTCCTGGTCCCTGCCTTCGTCAATTTTGTTGATGTTCTTCAAAGGGTGACCCTCTTTGTGCTTAAAGTATTCCCCTTTGACATTCCTTGGACTCTGTGATGGAAAGGATCATCAAAAAAAGTCCCCCTCAGAGTTGGATCTGAAAAGGAAAAAGGATCCTTCTCTGAGGTAAAGCCGGAGATATCAAGGATCTGTGGTTATTGGTGGTTTAAAGTCATTCATGTTGGACTATAAAAAAGGCAATATTTAAGGTCAAATATCTTTGACCAAATGGATGATATTGACTCAGTTCTTGATTATTTGTTTGGAAACATATTACCATATTCAAGTATGGAGGTGGAAAATGTAAACTGTGACTTGAGAAATTTTGTATCTGATGAATGACATGGGAAAAGAGCTAAAAGGCATTATAGGAAGAATTTTCTAAGAATGAAGTTACCACTACTTGAAAAAACCCGTTATGGGGGATGAATTACGCAATGCCAACTAGGGAATATGCTGCATAGTCAAATAGTAGTATATTTTGGATGACAGTTCTTTTGTGTAGACAACTTATGCAAGGCTACCTAAGGGCACGTACTGCATAGTCGGGCAAAAGAACTCTAAAAAATTTGACTTTCTATTGCTTAAAGCCGAAGAAAGTTTTATGAGATTCAAATTTTCCAAAGCATAGAGTCTATTTTATGGAGAAAGGTACTTGAATATGGAGAGGATATTTCCAATTAGAATTGTCAAATAATTGGAGGAATGTGACTTCTACGAAGGTCTGACCCAAACGTAGGAAAAAAAGGTATATGTGGTTTTAGATCATATGACTAAAACCGGAGATAGAAACATTATACAACATATGGTCAAGTGGTCCAAGGTTATTTCATATTGCTATGAACATATGTAGAAGGAGGAAAATGTAAACTATAGACTTGAATACTTTTAGATCATGAAAAAGAGTATGGGAAAAATATGTTAAGGATGGCAGTTTTTTTGCAGATCCCTACATATCGTTATTAAGACCAATAGGGACAAAAGAGGCTTCTCCTAAGAATGAAGTTACCATTACTTGACAAACCCATTATAGAGGTCGAATTATGTAGGGCCAATTGGGGCATAAACTACATAGTCAAATAGTAGAATCTTTTGGCTGACAGGTCTGTTATATTGACGACTTATGTAGGGCCACCTAAGGGAACGTGCTGCATAGTTAGGAAAAAGAACTCTCAGGTATCATACATTTTGTGACCAGAATTCAAGAAAAGGGTTATGGATACCATTAATATTATTTTTATAATTTTGTGGATGGGTCCTGAATTGATATTCTAGATGTCACTACATATCTCATTGGGATGAGAATCAAGCCAAATGTAGTTCTTGAAATATAGTTTAACATCATGCAGGACGGGAGCATGGAAAATCTTAGTTTAGGTTCATAGATCTCAGACCATAGGGAGGGAGACACATCATTCATTTATTATAAACTTGATGTGAATAAAGACTTGGGTGTTCCATATCTCACCATGTGCTCCCAGGGGGACTTTTTATCCAAGGGACTGAAAGTGGAGTTTGGGGTTAGGCCCAAAGGCTCGGGGATGGACTCGAGGAATGCTCGAGCATTCCTACGTATCCCATGAGGATGGGAATCGAGCTGCACATAGTTCATGAAATACCCTTTGAACAAATTTGGTTCGTACATATGAGGGGAAAATAGGACTTTATTACAATTATGGAAGGACCCAAGATTAAAGACTTGGGTGTCACTACGTATCTCATAAGTATGATAATCAAGCCATTCATAGTTCTTGAAATATGACATGGTTGGAGACCATGTCAATGGTGATTCCTCTTGAGTGAGGGTATCATGGATTGTTGCAGTTTAATATCATATAGGAAAAAAGTGCAAATAGTTTAAGGTCATATGCATGGACTAGTGCTATGCAGTTTAATGTCTTGCAGTAAGTACAATGGGGGACTGTATAGTTTAACGTCATATAGCTAGAACGATGGGACATACATAGTTTAACGTCATGTAGGATGAAAGTGAACAGGTATGAATAAAACGGTTGATGGGGCTTCACGGATCAACATCATATGGGATGGAGGTGAATCAATGTGAAGAAAGTGGTTTTGGGCTTGAACCTCAGGAGGTTGCCTACGTACCTGTCCTAGGAGGCAAGGATCAAAGTCCGCGTAGTTCAATTGAGAGGGATTCGATGATCAGGGTGTACTTGAGGACAATGACCCAAATATGATGTCAGGACTTAAGCGTGGTTAGCGTCCTAGAGAATATTTCATGGTTGAAGCTTACTCTAAGATCACGTGAGTCATGCTCGGTGTGAGAAACAAGAGGCAACAACAGACCTAACAATCGCATCCTGAAAGATGCGACCACAAAGGATGGTGTGGGGCTTATGCATGGTTAGCCAATTGGGGTACACATGGAAACAGAGTTTAAAAGGCAATTTCACAGGCCACAATCACAATTTAATGTCATGTATCACAGACATGGGGTGCTTGGCAGTTTAACATCCTATACCTCAGATGATGCATAGTTTAATGCCATGTTGGACGATAGAGGGGACATGGTTTAACGTCATGTCAGACGATATAGGGGACGTAGTTTAACTTCATGTTGGATGATAGAGGGGGCTATGCAGATTAATGTCCTGCAGCAAGGACAATGGGTGTATTTGTGTTACACAAAATACTTCTTCAAGAATATTACATTGGTCGGAGTTGTAATGAGTTCTCCATCCATTGAGATTAAAGAATAAGCTCCATTGGAGTAGACCCCATGTATTGAGTAAGGTATTTCCCACATTGTCTTAAGCTTTGGAGGCATCTTTCCCAATATCATTGGGGTTTTGTGGACCAATACCAATTATCCTTGAATGAATGAATTAAGATGAACTTTTTTATTGAAAGCTCATACTATTCAATTCTGAAAGACTTCTAAATGGTGCAGTGTGCACAATATTTTTTCATCTAGTCGTTCCAATTCATCCAATAGCTTTTGAGATTTTTCATCTATAGATAACTGATCACAAATGGTGACTCAAAGAGAAATTAATTGTACTTCAATCGAAATGATTGATTCCATTCCATATACCAATGAATATGGAGTTGGTCGTGTAGTAGTGTGAATGGTAGTCTAATAATCCCATAGAGTATGAAAAAGTTTATCAGGCCATGATTTCTTATCTTTATCCACCATCTTTTGAAGTATGTTTGAAAGAGTCTTATTGAAATAATCTACTTGACCATTGGCCACTGCATGATACCGAGATGAATGGTTGGATCTGATATTGTATTCTTGATACAATTTTCTTACCTCGTTTGAACAAAAGTTGGTGCCATTATCGATCAATATGGTATGAGGAACACCAAATATGGTAATGATTTTGGACTTGACAAAGCTAACAATGATTTTACCACCAACTTATTTGAGAGGTATTGCCTCTTCCCACTTGGAAAAGAAGTCAGTAGCAGTAAGAATATACTTAAACTGCTTAGTTGTAGCTGGAGGATAAGGTCCTACTACATCCATTCCCCATGTAGCAAATGGCCAGGAGTATTTAGCTATATGAAGAAACTCCGAGGGTTGATGAATGAAGTCGTAGCATACTTGGAAAGAATTACACTTCTTAGTGAAATCTACATAATCATGCATCATTGAATGCCAGAAGTATCTAAGCCTTCGAATTTGACCAGAAAGTTTATGTACAGACTGGTGGGCACCACAAACTCCTGCATGTACTTCATTCATGACAACCATTGTCTCTTCACCATCAATACATATGAAGAGAATTACATCAAGACCTCTCTTTTAGAATTTTGTTTGGTGATATGGTCTATCATAAAGAGTAAAATTGACCACACATCGTCAGAATTGTTCTTTCCCGTCTCTATCAAGTTGGAGTGTTCCATTTTGAAGGTATTCCTTGATAGGTGTCATCAATCCTGTAGTATGATCATATGGTTCATAAATGGGACTAATTTCATTGATTTTATCTCTTATGATTTTAACAAAATGTGAAACTATACGACGGTGGGCAATACTGATGATTGTTTCATCCTGACTTGGGTCTGCCAGGGTTGTGCCTACATTAGCCAGTGCTTCAGCTTGGGAATTTTTTGATCGCAGAACATAAGAAAATGTATGTTCTGATGGAAATTTCTCCATTAACTCTCTGACGTAATCACACAAAGGGATTAACTCTTCCTTTCTAATGGCATAGTTCCCATTGATTTGTTTGTTTACCAAATCTAAATCACATTTTACCTTCAAGTGATTCACCTGTGCCTGAAGTGCCAATTCCAAGCCTGCAATGAGATCTTGATATTATACTTCATTGTTTGTACCGCCTTCCAAAAATAAGAAAGAATAGGTGAGAACTTCCTTTTCTGTGGAAATAAGAACAATTCCTAACCTAACTTTGTTGAATTTAGGATCTTCTATTTTATTCCCTGTTGGACTTCTTGAGGCACTATCAAAGTACATTTCCCATGTTTGAGTATATTCCTGAATAGAGAAGACTTCCTTATCAGGAAGTTGAATATTTAAAGATGTATCTTCTACAGATGGGTGTTCATCAAGGAAATTGGCCAGAGCTTGTCCCTTTACTGCCTTTTGAGACACATACTGGATATCAAACTACTGCAAAATAACCACCCACCTTTCCAGACGGCCTGTAAGAATTGGACGACTAAGGATAAATTTGAGCGGGTTATTGTGAGATACCAATTGGACCTCATAATGTTGCAAGTAGTGTCTCAATTTCTGAACTGCAAATATTATTTCTAGGCAGCACTTTTCAATACTTGTGTATCGAGTTTCTGCCTCAAGCATAGTCTTACTAAGATAGTAAAGGTTGTTTTCTTTCCCAGCATAATTATTTTGGGCAAGGAAGGCACCCAATGATCGCTCTAAAGATGTCACATAGAGAATAAGTGGTCTTACTTCAACAGGTGTCATTAATACCAGGTGACTCAAGAGATATTTCTTGAGGATATAAAATGCTTCTTGATAGTCTTCATTCCATTTTTAGGTGACTCCCTTCTTCATTAATCTGGTGAAGGGTAAACACTTGCCTACCAAATTGGCAATGAAACGCTGAATATAGGCCAAGTGTCCTTGAAGTCCTCTTAATTCCTTCAAATTTCTAGGTGTAGACACGTCAAGGATTGATTTTTTCTTCTCATGATAAACTTCGATACCACGATGGTGTACAATAAAGCTGAGAAAGTTTCCTGAGGTTACCCCGAAAGCACATTTCAAGGGGTTCATCTTCAAATTGTGTTGTCAAAGTTTGTTGAATATGATTTCCAGATCGTCCAAGTGATCAGAACTTTGTCTAGATTTAACCAACAAATAATCTACATAGAATTCAACAAATTTACCTAAAAAGGGTTTGAAGATATGGTTCATGGCACATTGATATGTTGCACATGCATTCTTCAGGCCAAAGGGCATTACACGATAGAAAAACACACCTTTAGGAGATCTAAAGGCTATAGAATCCTCACATTCTGGGGGCATTCATATTTGATTGTACCCAAAGTAACCATCCATGAAGGAAAGAGCTTCGTATCCAGCTGTTTCATCAATTAAGAGTTCTGTGATCGGAACTGTAAAATCATCCTTTGGACAATGCCAATTAAGATCTCTGAAGTTAATGAAAACTTTAATTTTCCCATTCTTATTTTTCACAGGGACAATATTATCCATCCATTTTGAATATTGAACTTCTCTGATGAAGTTATCCTTGATAATCTTATCAACCACAACTTCAATTTTGGAGGTATAAGTTGGGTGTGTTCTTCTTGCTGCTTGCTTGAATCCTCGATGTTCTTCTAGAAAACCCAAATGATGAGTGGAAACATTGGGATCAAGACCTGGAATTTCTGTATAATTCTAAGTAAATACATCTCGATTTTACGTTAGAAATGAAGTATAAATTTCTTTCTCTTCAAGAGTCATGGATGCACTAATTAAAGTGGTGCATGGATCTTCTTTTGTACCCAAATTTATTTCTCTGAGTTCATCCACAGTTGTAGAGATACCCTCATCAAATGTTAGAGGAGCATCCCTGAGGAATTTCTCTTATTATTCTTCAATATGTGTTACTTATTCTATTTCTACTTGCATAGTAGATAATGAGGCATAATTTCCATGGTCAGGGGAGAAGTTAAAATTTGAACATATTGAAGAAAAGGCTTCCATTTCTGACCCTATTGATGATCAAGGGTCTTCCTGGGGTGATAGAGAGGAGATGATGGATTGAGAATCGACATCATTGTTTTCCTCTGGTATTTCTATAACATCTTCTGGACTGGTTGATGAAGCCTAGAATTTTTAGATTTTAGTTGATGAAATTAAGACATCTCCATTTAATATTCCATCACTGCTTGGTGAATTAACATTTTCTCCAATGCTGTCTAGCATGGTTGCCATAATTGACATTGTGGAAGTTTCAATAAGAGTGTTTGGATTTAGGTCTATAATGTCAATTTGACTGATAGGAAACACATAATATGTACTCACATGTATGAATTGGTTTACTAGATTCTTTTCTAAACCATTTTGAGCATTAATTTTGGTGACCTTCTTTGCCGTGGATTTTTCCTTTCCCTCCAAGGGATAAAATTCTGCCTCAACGTATTAAGATTCACACATTTTGAATGGGGCGTTGTCACCATAAAATGTCCCAATTTTACCATTGAAACAATATTTAATACATTGATGGTATGAGGAAGGTATGACCTCATGTTGACGTAGCCAAGGTATTCCAAGAAAAATGTTGAAGGTTGTGTCCTAACAAACAACCATGAAATCTGAATTAGACACAAGGTCTCCAAACTAAATTCTGAGTGTAATCCCGCCCACATTTTCTTATTCATTATTATCATATCCTTGAAACATCAAATTATAAGGGGATAAATTAGATTCGGTGAGTCCCAATCGACAAAGTGTACGAATAGGAATGAGGTTGAATCCTGAGCCATTATCAATGAATGCTCATCGGATGTCTATGTCATTGAATTTTCCAGATAGATACAAAGGTCTGATATGTCTATGTACAACATCATCTTCATCTTCATCTGTAAAAGATATCACTGCATAGAATTCTATAGGGTCATTCTCTATATGGTAGACCTCATCCGCAGCAATTTCAGTTTCGAATTTTTGAGTACTTGACAAAGCCTCAATAAACGCCTCCCAAAGATCTTTTGATATATTCAAGGAATCTATAATTGATAACTTGGACGGTACTTGGTCCAAATGTTTCAAGACATCATAATTTTGATCCAAAGGTCTGTGTTTCCCAGCATGAAAAATTGGTTTTTCATGTGCCTTGGAAGTTGATGTTTTGGCAGTAGATGCATCCAATATCGGCGCAGGAATTGGAAACACTTCTGACTTTAGTAGATTAGACCGACTTGGTCTATATATTTTCTGAGAGGAAGAAGGTGTAACCTCTAACCAGTCCTCCAAAATAACTGTGTCAGGACCGAATCTGCCATGTGTGGAAGAACTTTCTTGTTCCTATTGAGCCCGCTAAAGGGATTTTCCATGAGTTTCTGCCACATATATAGTTCTAGAAGGGGTAGGATTGAAATAGTTTCTTTTGGAATATCTATGTCTTCCTCTGTATCCTAGACCTCTATCTCTTCCTATAATTCCTCTGTTAGATATAGGGAACTTAGGATCATCATGATTGAAACTGTCATTGGAATAAGGATCCGTTAAATGAATCATGTTAACATAACCAAAGATCAATTCTTCATCTGATGAATATTCTTCCTGATGAACCAGTTTAGGTTGTGACGTTTGGTGGGGCGGTGCTCGTGCTTTTGAAGTAGATGGAATAAAATCTTCCAGAGTCAAAGACAACTTAGGCTTTTACATGAGATCGTCTTCTTCTAACTGCTCTTATTTCTCCAAATTACGCCGCTTCTTTGAGGATTTCCCTTCTGATGAAGGGGGGTTTGCTATGGTAGAAATAGCAGAAGACACAATTGGTTGATTTAATTGTGCTCGTAAAATGGAATGAGTTTTGTTGATCATTTTATTGACCATCTAATCATCATATTTCTACAAATTTTTACTTTAGACTTCATGCCAATCGCCTTCTTCCTCTGGATTAGTAGCAGTAACACATGTTACCTAGGCTGAAGAACCTTTCAGTTTTACTTGTCTAGAGTCAACCATATTTTTCAAGAGGTCTTTGAAGGCCAAACACTCTTGAATGGGACTCCCCAACATCTGATGAATGGGAAATAGTTGGGGAGGTCTTCATCCCCTTCCTTGTTCGGCCTTTTGGGCCTTGGAAACTGAACAAGATTGTTTTCCAGATCCGAGATGAAGTAACCAGGAACTTGTTCATTTCAGAAATAATAAACTTTGTTCTTTAAATCCTCAGACTATTTCCGCCTTTGATCTCTTTGATCATCTTGATGAGGCGGCCATTGTTGTTGATGCTCAAGAGGTGGAGCCCTTCGATATGATGGAGGTTTTGAAGTGGAAGCAGGTACAGGTGCTTGTTTATGTGTAACTATAACAGTCTATGATTTCCCTATTCTCCTTCCCGAAGCTGATGGAATTACATGAGCTTTAGCACTAGTCTCTATAATAGAGTCTTCTATCTACTGAGTGATTGAAGTAAGGTCTAGAAACCGTCCTGTGTATTTCACAGGGATCAATGGTGTGCGTAATTAATCACGCGGATTTTCCACACATATTTGTAGTAACTCTTCTTAAGGGAGTGCTAAACATAAGGAATATGTTAATCTATTCCAGCGAGAAATGAAATCCGAAACTCTTTCATTTTCCCTTTGTTTACAATTGGTAAGATCAAAAACTATCGCCTTTGGTAATGTTGAGCTAAATTGAAGAAGGAATCTTTGACAGAGATCTTCCCACCCAATAATTGACTGAGATTGCAAACTTGTATACCAGACAAAAGCTGGTCATTGTAATGACTATACAAAACACCTGAGCTTAACTAATTCTTGTTGTTGAGGAGTTACCATCATTGGATCACAACTAGAAACAAAATGTAATAAGTGTTGTTCTGGATCTCCTAAACCATTAAAAATTGGGAATATGGTATTCTAAAAATTTGATGGGGGAGGAATTGCATCCACCCATTCAGGGTAAGCTCTCTTTTTTGGTTGAACTAGTGCACTTTGTCCTTCCATATCTTCCAACCGAGCTATTAATGACTCAATGGTAGTAATTAATGCTTGAGAAACATCTTTTTGAGCTTGGACCTAAGTAGGTGCAACAACTAGAGTTTGGAAGGGTGTGGTGACTGGTACTGCCACTGACGGTAGTATTACCAGTTGTCGTCGCATATGACCCATAGGATTGGACCTTTGAGGGTTTAATTATAAAGGGGGACATTCTTGATCCATCCCAACAGCTGCAACAAATTCCTTTGATTGATTAACTCAAGCATGCTTAGGAGGAATACTACCTTGAAGTAGTTCTGCATTTAACCTCCTTAACTCCTTCATTTCTTCTTCTTGTTGTGCGAACCTTTCCTCTAATGAGAGTGATTGGCCTTCTCCAAAGGTAGGGTGGGATGTAACATAACTTTTACCCTTTTCCTTGGCATGTTCCTTTTTTAGAGTATGGATGGGTATTACCCAAAAAAATTTCTTGCCTCTGGGAAACCCTCTAGATTCTGGTACGCAAACCTCCTTCATTTGTTTCTGTGTGTACAGACTCTTGAACATGAACTTATTCATCTGATTCCTCTGAGTGATCCTCGTGTTCTGGGTGATCTGTAACAATGGCATTGATGACATTTATCAATGCATAATGCATTGCAGCCTTTCTTTTAGTGTTTATGTGATTCTATCTTCTTCCATGTCCTTTATGAGACATTACCTTTTCTTTGGTTGATCCCTTAAGAACTTCTTGATGAACCATAATTTGGAGGGAATTTCATGATAATTTGGATCTGCGTTCCTCTTTTGGTTTCTTCCCTAATTGAGATAAGACTGACTTTCACTCAGGAAGAGATTGAGAATTTGAAAAATTACCCAGTCTGGTGGAATGGGGCTGTTCCTATTTTTCCTTCTCAACTCCTTGAATCCTGTATGTTGAGCCCGAGGGATGGATTAAAAGAGTCCCCAGCCTAGAAAGATGATGTGTCTCTTGAGCTGATACATCTGAAACTTTCCTAAAAGATCTCCTAATTTTGCAGATTTTAGTCCGGAAATTGTCTGAATGCATCATCCGACATCCACTCAAATCACCTAGCTCATATGACCGTTGGATTATTTCTGACACCTCTTCCACCTGATGATGTGCATGCTCTAAATGAGAATCCTGTTTGATATTCTCATTTTCTATATGCAAGAGTAACTCGAAAACTTGTTCTTTATATGCCTGACTTTGGAGAGAACTAGGTAAGGCTTGTTCTTGATCAAGACTTTTATTACAAACAAAACCAGTTAGTTGTGGCCATCCATGGGAAATAACATTTCATGAGACCACTTTTTTCAGGCTTTGTTGACTTGAGATCATAGTGAAATGCAATGCTCCATGAAAACCCCATCGCATGATACGAATACCAGATGGAGAATTGGTAATTTAACTGGCGCAACCTTTTTAATGCACCAAATCATGTACACTGAAGGGATCTCTGCTGCTTTTCAACCTTTGGATGTTGGGAAACTGAGAGAGATGACAAGTAAATTTTGGGTTTCCACCCTTCTATTACCTTAACATGATTTTGATATTCATCATAAGGTAATATTTATCTTTTAAGTGAAAAAGAGTTTTCTATATGTTGAGACGAATACCGTGAATACAATATTCTATCAACATTTCTGGAATATCATACTGAGAGTCATCCAAAGACCAAAACATGAATGGTATTTCACATTTCACCAATTTTTTTCTCATATTCATCACTTCCTATTAGTCATTTGATGAAGATTATTCTACCTAATTGGAACAAAGATGGTGCTTATTTGTTGCGTCATCATATTCAACAAGATTGTTAGAGAATTAATTTGTCAAATTAAAAGATGAATGACCCATGGATGGTTCGGAGAATGATCTACACCCCGAGCTATCTTCTGATTGAGAAAGTACTTCACCTACTAGCGGTAAGGCATCAGACATGACTGGCTTCACATTTGCAAGTGCCTCAAGATAAGAGGTCTTTCTCATTACTACATTTTACATTGAATAATTTTCTAGGAAATGGAAATTACTACTGTGGAGATGAATTTCATAGCTAAATTCATCATCATGGGGAGGACCACCATGGTGGGTTACATCAAAAGATGAAACCTTTTTCTCCTTGGTCTTCTCGTTATGAAGAGGGTTATCATGCCACTCATCTGAAGATGATGCTTCTAGATTGACTGAATTTTCATGAAGAAATCATTCATGAGGAAGTGTCTGATGAATACCTTCAGAATTATTTTTGTTATTTCCAAAATTTGGAAATGAGAGAGTAGAATCTTGAGTTGCAATAGATAATTGTCTGAGGGCTTTAAGAACTCCAGCATTGAGCAAGGCCTTATTGCAGATTGGATATTTATTTTTTAACTGTGATGGATGGGTCTTATTCTTGGATGTCTTCTTACTCACTTTGGAAACCACTTGTTGAAAAAAGTGGTTAATATGGGCAGGTTTATGTGCCTACTGAGGAGAAATGGTTAGGTTAGGCTGATTATATCCATTTAAATCGGGTGTATGTGCCCGAATTAATTTTCTGTATGACATGGGGAAGTATGACCCACGACCCTCCTGGACTGGAACAGTGATGTGTATCTGCTACGGGGTGACCTGTTGATGAGTCACTCCTTTGATAGGGATAGATTTATGTTTATTTCCCTCTGATGTTTCTGAAGTTGTTATAATATTCTGAGAGGTATCCAGAATATGGGCAGGGATTTTCTTATGCTCTTTCACCATTGTCAGAATTTTCTTGGTGACTTCAGCTATTGGAATGGGAATATACGTCCATTATGTGTTTAGAGTAGGTGTGTGTTCCTTATCTTGTGCTCATTTTCCTGTCAATTAATTCTGAAAGTACTCATGTGTGGGGGCAGAAAGTTGTGTCTGCCTCTTGTTTGTCATTGGAGCTTTCCAATTGACATCTCTGGGTGCTACCAAACGATACTGTTGGTTAGCTTGATGAATTGCAGGTGTATGTTCTTACTGATTGTTCTCCACCGAATATGATTGATTCACTTCCTTCAATACTGGCAGACGAGACTACTGGTATATTTGATGAGTGAAAGAATGTGTATCTGCCTGTTTATAGGTGGTCACCACATTTGGTTGGAGAGCTTCTTTGGATGCAGTAAAACGAGCCTACTGACTGGCTAATGATTTATAAACAGGTGTATGTGCCTGCCTATAGTACTCTGCCGGAATTGTCTAGCGGGATTGGTGTGTTACTCCCAGACGAGTCTGCTAGGCAGTGAAATTTGGATGGATGGGTGTATATTCTTGCACGTTTTTTTCCATCAAGTTAGGTTGATGGACTTCTCTGGAGGGGGTAGAGATAAGAACCTACTCCCTATTGGCCAAATTTCACCTCTTACAGTTCATCTTGCATGCTCGGGTCTAAGGAACCTAAGCCAAACGCCTAGAGGTGATACCCCCATCACGTTGAGGGTGCACTACCGCACAAGTCTGGCGGCGATTGTTGGTGGGTGTCCTTAGGAAGGAATCCTATCATCTTAAACTGGGGCCTTGAGTGACCTATTGATCCACCTCCCTATAATATGTGAGGGACTAGTTGTTATATTCCAGGGATAATGACCCGAAATAGTTAGAGACGGTGGTTGGCACCACCTACTTCTTGACCACTGGTCGTCGCTGTTCGAACAACCAGGGTGAGTTGTTAACTTGGAGGGATTGTCAAGCGGCCTCCAGAGTCAAGATGGTACTATGTTGATAGTATTCCCTCACCAATTCATTTGAGACCAAGCATTGAAGACACTGAGTTGGTGATGTCGTCCTGAGAGTGGATGAGGATCCCGTAGGAGTAGCGGCCGAGGCATTCACAGGTGTGAACCTTAAAGAAGCCATTTTTTGTTGCAGATAGATCTTGGAAAAGAGTGCCTGTTTGATATAGAAAATATAATCAACATAAGTTTGTCTAGACTACATCTTTTGGATGAGCACATATGTTATTTATTGCTTTGTTGGCCCTTATATTTAGTTTAATAGGGGCCTAACAAATAAGTAAAACATCATTTAACTTGGTTAAGGATTCACATCGGGTTCACCATTCTTTGTTTCGTCTAGAAATGGGGATTACCTTGTTTGTTTAAGGTTCAAAGTTTCCAATCAGTTTCTAACAGGTTTATTCATAAAACCGAAAACATCCAATGATTCTATATCCATTTGGACCTACATTCCAAAGGTAGGTTCTCATTAGTTGTGGACGATGAGGATTAATAATTTTCATTGGTCGAGAGGATGGGAGGTCAGGCTCATCACACCTTTTTTGGGGGAATTATTGCTTACTCCCGAACGCTCTTATAGATTTAAATTATGTTCATGAATCCTTATTAATTCACCAAGCATGAAAATGAGTTTTCCTTTATATTTAGCAATTGATGATTGATATGTATGGGATTTAGAGAATATTTTATATGTATTTGAGGTTCTTCATCGATGGAGAATCATCCGTATATATTAGAGATTCTTAGTCAATGTTATCCTTCAATACATTATATAGAAATCTCTTGGTCATTATGATGACCATACTAGTTTTAAAGCCACTTAGTGAGGAACTTGATGTTTATTTTCATTCAGAAAGACATGGATTATATCAGAGTTGGGATCGTACCCTCAGATGGGCTACCTACATATCCTCGTTAAAAAGGAATCAGAACCCACATAGTTCGATAAGAAGGATATAGTTTAATGGAATATGGGATCGAAAATAATTAATGAAAGATATGGATTGAACCTTAGAAAGGATTCCTACGTACTATACTTTTAAGGCAGATATCAAAGTCCACATAGTTTTGGTGAAGAAATATGGGGTTTATGCATGGTTAATGGACCAAAAAGAGATGTCGTGATTACTTTTACACTCTAAGATCATGTGAGTCATTCTCGGTGTGAGAAACAAGAGGTATCAGTAAACCTGAAGATTGTGCCAAGAAAGATGCAGTCATAAGAAATGATGTGGGGCTTACATATGTATGACTGCCCAAGTAGATGAAGACCAGGACTTACTTTAGGAATGAAGCCTAGGATAAGGGTCCATAAAGGTATTTTTAGTTTATGGAGATTTTTAGTTTTAACCCGGGGCTTACTCCTAAAGAGGATGCCCAAATTAAAGGGGACTTATAACTTAGGGCTTACTCCTGAGAAATAGGTCCAAATTAATGGAATTATGAGGGAGGATTATTTCTAAAAAGGTGGCTTGAACCAAGGGAACTTGTGATTGGGGATTATTCCCAAGAAGGAGGCCCAAATCAGAAGAAATTAAGATTGGGGCTTACTCTTATGGAGGATTCCCAATGTTAAAGGAAACTATGACTGGGGCTTAATCCTGAGAGGGAGGCCCATGTTAAGGGGATTTGGGACTTACTCTTGAGGAGGATGCCCTAAATAAAAAATTTCTTCTCATCTTAAAGGATAAGGTTATATAGAGGAAAACCTCTAACCATATTGACATAGAGCTTGTAAGTCACAAGGTTTTGGGAGAGGTTCTCATTGAATTCCTTTTAGATAAGGAATCCAACAAAGGAACCATGCCATAAATGGATTTGAAAAGGGGTTTGAGGGATAATATCTTGAATAGGAGAGGTGAACGAGAGAAAGGAATGCAAATGAAGTTGGCGCGCAAGTGTAGGTCGCATGAGTCATTTGGAGCACAAGTCTTGGTCGCGCAAGTGTACTTGCACGACATGGGTTCACCTGGGAGATGAAGAATCTGTAGGGTAATACTTGGGAGAGACTTAACTCAAGCCTTTAGTATTATCCTAAGATGTTTCTAGAAGGTCGGCGCACAAGTTTCATCGAAAGGGTAGGGCGGCGCACATGTGTTTCCATTTTTAAGGAGGTCTGGACACTTAGGCGTGCAAGTGTTGATTAATTCTAAACACTTAGACCTTATTCTACTCATTTAAGTCTTCCATTCTAGGTAAAAAGTTACCTTAGAAGCTTTTGAAAGAGTTGAGTTGAAGACTAGGGTGACCAGAGCTTGAATTTTACTTTTGGAAAATCCATCCTCGAAATGGGGGGCCCAAAGGGGATATTTATAGACCACCTTTCACCTTGGGTGAAAAATCAAATCAGGCACGCAAGTGAGCTGTGCGACCCATAGGTGGCACCTAAGTGAATTTCATGTTGTGCAATTCACTTGCGCTCCTCACTCCAAATGGGCTCCTGGTCCATGCCTCGTCAATTTTTTTGATGTTCTTCAAAGGGTGACCCTATTTGTGCTTAAGGTATTACCCTTTGCCATTCGTTGGAATCTGTGATGGAAAGGAGAATCCACAAAAGTCCCCCCCTCAGAGTTGGATCCGAAAAGGAAAGAGGATGCAACTCTGAGGTAAAGACGGAGAAATCAAAGATCTGTGGTTATTGGTAGTTTAAAGTCATGCATGTTGGACTATAAAAAAGGGTAATATTTAAGGTCAAATATCTTAGACTGAATGGATGATATTGACTCAGTTCTTGATAATTTGTTTGGAAACATATTACCATATTCAAGAATGGAGGGGGGGGGAATGTAAACTGTGACTTGAGAAATTTCAAATTTGAGGAATGACATGGGAAAAGGGCTAAAAGTCATTAGATGAAGACTTTTCTATGAATGAAGTTACCACTACTTGACAAACCTATTATGGGGGCTGAATTATGCAGGGCCAACTAGGGCATATGCTGCATAGTCAAATAGTAGTATCTTTTGGATGACATGTCCATTATGTAGACAACTTATGTAAGGCCACCTGAGGGCACATGCTGCATAGTCGGGAAAAAGAACTCTCAGAAATTGGACTTTCTATTGCTAAAAGCTGAAAAACATTGTATGGAGATTCAAATTTTCCAAATCATAGATTCTGATTTATGGAGAAAGGTACTTGAATATGGAGAGGATATTTCCAATCATAATTGTCAAAGAATTTGAGGAATGTGACTTCTATGAAGGTCTAATTCAAACATAGGAAAAAAAGGTATCTATGGTTTTAGATCATATTACTAAAACCGAAGATATAAACATTATACGACATATGGTAAAGTGGTCCAATGTTATTTCTTGTTGCTCTGAACATATGTAGAATGAGGAACATGTAAACCATAGACTTGAATACATTCAGATCATTAAAAATAGTATGGAATAAATATGTTAAGGATGGTAGTTTTTTTGTAGATCCCTACATATCACTGTTAAGACCAATAGGGACAAAAGAGGCTTATCCTACGAATGAAGTTACCATTACATGACAAAACCATTATAGAGGTTGAATTATGCAGGACCAACTAGGGCATAAGATGCATAGTCAAATAGTACAATCTTTTGGATTACAGGTCCATTATGTAGACAACTTATGCAAGGCCACCTAAGGGCATGTGCTGCATAGTTAGGCAAAATAACACTATGGTATCAGACATTTTGTGACCAGAAGTCAAGAAAAGGGTTATGTAGACCATGAATATTATTTGTATAATGTTGTGTCTGGGTCCTCAATTGAGATTAAGGATGTCACTACGTATCTCATTCGGATGAGAATCAAGCCACACATAGTTCTTGAAATACAGTATAACTTCATGCAGGACAGAAGCATGGAAAATCTTAGTTTAGGGTTGTAGAGATTGAACCACAGTGAGGGAGACACATCATGAATTTGTTATAAACTTGATGTGAATAAAGAACAGGGTGTTCCATTTCACACCATGTGCTCCTTGGGGGACTTTTTAGCCAAAGGACCGAAAGTGGAGTTTAGGGTTAGTCCCAAAGGCTTGGGGCTGGACTCGAGGAATGCTCGAGCATTCCGACGTATCCCATGAGGATGGGAATCAATCTGCACATAGTTCTTGAAATACCCTTTGTACAGATTTGGTTTATACATATGAGGGACAAAGAGGACTTTATTGCAATTATGGCTGGACCCAAGATTAAAGAATTGGGTGTCACTACGTATCTCATAATGATGAAAATAAAGCCATACATAGTTCTTGAAATATGACATGGTTGGAGAACATGTCAATGATGATTCCACTTGAGTGAGGGTATCAGGGATTTTTGCGGATTATTGTCATACATGACAAAAGTGAAAATAGTTTAAGGTCATATGCATGGACCAGTGTCATGCATTTTAATTTATTACAGCAAGGTCAATGGGGGGCTATATAGTTTAACGTAATATATCTAGGAAGATGGGACGTACACAGTTTAACATCATATAGGACAAAATTTAAATGATATGAATAAGACTTTTGACGGGGCTTCACAGATCAGCATCATATGGGATGCAGGTGAATCAATGTGAAGAAATTGGTTTTGGGCTTGAACCTCAGGAGGTTGCCTACGTACTCGGCCTAGGAGGTAAGGATCAAAGTCCACGTAGTTCAATTGAGAGGGATTCAGCGATTGGAGTTTACTTGAGGACAATGACCTGAAGATGATGTTGAGACTTAAGTGTGGTTAGTAGCCCAGAGAATATTTCATGGTCGAAGCTTACTCTAAGCTCACGTGAGTCATGCTCGGTGCAAGAAACAAGAGGCAACAACAGACCTGATGATCGTGTCATGAAAGATTCAACCACAAAGGATGGTGTGGGGATTATGCATTGTCAGCTGCCCGGGGCATGCATGGAAACAAAGTTTAAAATATAATTGTGCATGCAGAGATCACAGTTTAATGTCATGTATCACAGAAATGGGGTTCTTGGCAGTTTAACTTCCTGCAGCTCGGATGATGCATAGTTTAACGTCATGTTGGACGATAGAGGGGACACATTTTAACATCACGTTGGAGGATAGAGGGGACATAGTTTAACGTCATGTTGGATGATATAGGGGGTTATGTAGTTTAATGTCCTGCAGCAAGGACAATGGGTGTATTTGTGTTACAAAAAATACTTCTTCAAGAATTTTTCATTGGTTGGAGTTGTAATGAGTTCTCCATCCATTGAGATTAAAGAATAAGCTCCATTGGAGTAGAACCTATGTATTGAGTAAGGTCTATCTCACATTGGCTCAAGATTTGAAGGATTCTTTCCTAGTATCATTGGGGTTCTAAGTACAAATACCAATTCTCCATGAATGAATTAATGAAGACGAACATTTTTATTGAAAGCTCATGCTATTCGATTTTGATAGACTTCTAAATGGTGCAGTGTGCACAATCGTTTTCCATCTAGTCATTCCAATTCATCCAATTGCTTTTGAGATTGTTCATATGCAGATAACTGATCACAAATGGTGACTCTAAGCGAAGGTAATTGGACTTCAAGAGGCAATACTGCTTCTGTTCCATATACCAATAAATATGGAGTTGATCGGGTAGTAGTGCGGGTGGTAGTCTGATAAGCCCAGAGAGCATGAAAAATTTTATCAAGCCATGATTTATTATCTTTATCCACAATATTTTGAAATATGTTTGAAAGAGTCTTATAGAATCCTTTACTTGACCATTAGGAACTTCATGATTCCGAGATGAATGGTTGGATCTAATATTGTATTCTTGATACAATTTTCTTGCCTCAGATGAACAAAAGTTGGTGCCATTATCCGTCAATATGGTAGGAGGAACACCAAATCTAGTAATGATTTTGGACTTGAAAAAGATAACAATACTTTTAGCACCAACTTATTTGAGAGGTATTGCCTCTACCCACTTGGAAAAGAAGTTAGTAGCAGTAAGAATATAATTAAACTGCTTAGTTGTAGCTGGAGGATAAGGTCTTATTACATCCATTCCCCATGTAGAAAATGGCCAGGAGTATTTAGCCGTATGAAGAAACTCTGGGGGTTGATGAATGAAGTTGGCACATACTTGTAAATAATGACACTTCTTAGTGAAATTTACATAATCTTGCATCATTGAAGGCCAGAAGTATCCAAGCCTTCGAATTTGACCAGAAATTCTATGTCCAGACTCGTGGGCATAACAAACTCCTGCATGTACTTCATTCATGACAGCCATTGTCTCTTCACCATCAATACATATGAAGATAATTCCATCAAAACCTCTCTTGTAGAGATTTTTTTGGTGATCTGGGCTATCATAAAGAGTAAAATTGACCACACATCGCCGGACTTGTTCTTTCTCAGCTCTATCAAGTGGTAGTGTTCCATTTTGAAGGTATTCCTTGATAAGTGTCGTCCATCCTATAGTATGACCATATGGTTCAGAAATGGGACTAATTTCATTGATTTTATTTGTTCTAATTTGAACAAAAGGTGAATCTATATGATGGTGGGCAATACTGATGATTATTTCATCTCGATTTGGATCTTCCATGGATGTGGCTACTTTAGCCAGTGCATCATCTTGGGAATTTTGTGATCGTGGGACATAAGAAAATGTCGGTTCTGAGGGGAATTTCTCCATTAACTCTCTAACGTAGTCACACAAAGGGATTAACTCTTACTTTATGATGGCACAATCACCATTGATTTGTTTGATTAACAAATTTGAATCAACTTTTACCTTCAAGTGATTCACCTGTGCCTGATGCGCCAATTCCAAGCCTGCGTTGAGAGCTTGATATTATACTTCATTGTTTGCACTGGCTTCCAACAATAAGAAGGAATAGGGTATCACTTCCTTTTCTGGGGAAATAATCACGATTCCTAACCAAACTTTTTTGAATTTAGGATCTTCTATCTTCTTCCCTGTTGGACTTCTGGAGGCACCATCAAAGTACATTTCCCATGTTTGAGGATTATCTTGAATAGAGAAGACTTCCTCATCAGGAAGTTGAATATTTAAATATGTATCTTCTATAGATGGGTGTTCAGCAAGGAAATTGGCCATTTCTTGGCCCTTTATTGCATTTTTAGACACATACTGGATATCAAACTACTGCAAAATAACCACCCACCATTCCAGACGGCCTGTAAGCATTGGATGACTAAGGATAAATATGAGTGGGTTATTGTGAGATACCAATTGGACCTCATGATGTTGTAGGTAGTTTCTCAATTTCTTAACTACAAAGATTAAGGCTAGGCATCACTTTTCAATACTTGAGTATTGAGTTTCTACGTCAAGAATAGTCCGACTAAGAAAGTAAAGGTTGTTTTCTTTCCCAGCATCATTATTTTGGGAAGGAAGTCACCGAATGATCTCTCTAAAGATATCACATAGAGAATAAGTGGTCTTACTTCAATAGGTGGCATTAATACCGGTGGAATCAAGAGATATTTCTTGAGGATATAAAATGATTCTTGAAATTCTACTGTCCACTGGTAGGTGACTTCCTTCTTCATTAATCTGGTGAAGGGTAAAAACTTGTCTACCAAATTGGCAATGAAACACTGAATATAGGCCAAGTTTCCTTGAATTACTCTTAATTACTTCAAATTTCTAAGAGGTGACATGTCAAGGATTGATTTTTTCTTCTCAAGATCAACTTTGCTACCACGATGGCGTACAACAAAGCTGAGAAATTTTCATGAGGTTACCCCGAAAGCACATTTCAAGGGGTTCATCTTCAAATTGTGTTGTCAAAGTTTTTTGAATATGATTTCCAGATCGGCCAAGTGATCAGAAATTTTTCTGGATTTAACCACCAAATCATCCACATAACATTCAACAAATTTCCCAAAAAAGGGTTTGAAGATATGGTGCATGACACGTTGATACGTTGCACCTGAATTCTTCAGGCCAAAGGGAATTACCCGATAGAAAAACACACATTGAGGAGCTATGAAGGCTGTAGACTCCTCATCTTCTGGGTCCATCCATATTTGATTGTACCCAAAGTAAACATCCATGAAGGAAATAGCTTCGTAGCCAGCTTTTGCATCAATTAAGAGTTCTGTGATAAGATCTGAAAAATCATCCTTGGGACAATACTGATTAAAATATCTGAAGTCAATGAAAACACTAATATTTCCATTCATCTTTTTCATAAGGAAAATATTAGCCAGCCATTTGGGATATTTAAATTCTCTAATGAAGTTATCCTTGATAATCTTATCAACTTCAGATTCAATTTTGGAGACATAAGTTGGGAGTGTTCTTCTTGCTGCTTTCTTGAATCCATGATGTTCTTCTGGAAAACCCAAATGATGAGTGGCAACATCGGGATCAAGACCTATAATTTATTTATAATTACAAGGAAATAAATCTCGGTTTTTATTTATAAATGAAGTATACATTTATTTCTCTTCAAGAGTCATTGCTGCACTAATTAGAGTGGGGCGTTGATCTTCTTTTGTACCCAGATTTATTTCTCTAAGTTCATCCACAGTGGTAGAGATACCTTCTTCAAATACTGGAGGAGCATCCTTGAGATCTTGCTCTTCTTCTTAAATATGTGTTACTTATTCTGTTTCTACTTGCATAGTTGATGACGAAGCTTAATTTCTATGGTCAGGGGAGAATTTAAAATTTGAACATCTTGAAGAAGAGGTTTCCATTTCTGACCCTATTGATGATGAAGGGTCTTCCTGGGGTGATAGAGAGGAGATGATGGATCTAGAATCGACATCATTATTTTCCTCTGGTATTGCAATAAATTATTCTGGCCTAGTTGATGAAGTATAGAATTTCTGGATTTCAGTGGATGAAATGAAGAGATCTCCATTTAAGCTTTAATCACTGCTTGGTGAATCAACAATTTCTCCCATGCTATCTGGCTTGGTTGTCATAATTTACATTATGGAAGTTTCCATAAGAGTTTTTGGATTTAGGTATATCCTATCAATTTTAATGATAGTAAACAAAAAATCTATACTCACATGTATGAATGGGTTTTTTGGAATCTTTTCCAAACCATTTGGAGCATTAATTTTGGTGACCTTCTTTGCCGTGGATTTTTCCTTTCCCTCCATGTGATAAAATTCGGCCTCAATGTATTGAGACTCACACATTTTTAATGGTTCCTTGTCACCATACAATGTCCTAATTTGACCATTGAAATAATATTTGAGACATAGATGGTATGATGAAGGTACGGAAACATGTTGAAGTCAACAAGGTCTTCCAAGCAAAATTTTGAAGGCCATGTCCTAACGAACAACCATGAAATCTGAATTAGACACAAGGTCTCCAAACTGAATTCTTAGTGTAATCTCACCCAGATGTTCTTGTTCATTCTTATCATATTCTTGCAACATCAAAGTATAAGGAGATATATCTAATTAGGTGAGGCCCAATAGATGAAGTGTACGAATAGGAATGAGGTTGAATCCTGAACCATTATCAATGAATGCTTATCAGATGTCTATGTCATTGACTTTTCCAGATAGATACAAAGGTCTGATATGTCCATGTACAACATCATCTTCATATTCATCTATATAAGATATCACTGGATGGAATTCTGCAGGATCATTCTATATATGGTAGACCTCAGCCGCAGCAATTTCAGTTTGAAATTCTAGAGGACTTGAAAAAGCCTCAATAAACGCCTCCCGAAGATCTTTTTATAGATTCAAGGCATCCAGAACTGATAGCATGGACGGTACATGGGCCAAATGTTTCAAGACATCATTATTTTGGTCCAAAGTTCTGTGTTTACTAGTGTGAAAAAGTGGTTTTGCAGGTGCCTTGGAAGTTGATGCTTTGGCAGTAGATGCATCCCATATTGGGGCAGGAATTAGAAACACTCCTGGCTTCAGTAGATTAGACCGATTAGGTCTATCTATTTACTGAGAGGAAAAAGGTGTAACCTCTAACCGGTCCTCCAAAATAACTATGTCAGGACCGAATCTTCAATGTGTGGAAGGACTTTCTTATTCCTGTTTATCCCACTGAAGGGATTTTCCATGAGTTTCTGCCCCATATACAGTTCTAGAAGGGGTTGGATTGAAATAGTGGCTTCTGGAATATCCACGTCTTCCTCTATATCCTAGACCTCTGTCTCTTCCTCTAATTCCTCTGTTAGATACAGGGAACTTAGGCTCATCATGATTGAAACTATCATTAGCATAGTTATCCATTAAATGAATCATGTTAACAGAACTAAAGATAAATTCTTCATCTGATGAAGATTCTTCCTGATGAACCAGTTCTGGTTGTGCCGTTTGGTGGGGTGGTGACCTTGATTTTAAGTAGATGGCATAAAATCTTCCAGATTCAAAGACAACTTAGGCTTTGACATGATCTCGTCTTCTTCTGACTCCTCTTCTTTATTCAAATTACACCACTTCTATGAGGATTTTCCTTTTGATGAAGGGGGTTTTGTAGTGTCAGAAATAGGAGAAGACACAATTGGTTGATTCAATTGTGTTTGTAAAATAGCATGACTTTGGTTGATCATTTTCCTGAGCATCCAATCATCATATTTCTGTGCATTTTTACTTTTGACTTTGGGCCACTCGCCTTCTTCATCTAGATCAGTAGCAGTAACACATTCTACCTAGGCTAAAGAACCTTTCAGTTTTACTTGTCCAGAGTCAACCATATTTTTCCGGAGGTATTTGAAGACAAAACACTCTTGAATGGGATGCCCCAACATCTGATGAAATGGGAAAAAGTTGGGAAGGTCTTCATAAACTTCCTCATTTGGCCTTTTGGGCCTTGGAAACTGAAGCAGATTGTTTTCTAGAGCCGAGATGAAGTAACCAGGAACATGTTCATTTCGGAAAGAATAAACTTTGTTCTTTAAATCCTCAAACAATTTCTGCCTTTGATATATTTGATCATCTTGACAAGACGGCCATTGTTGTTGAGGCTCGGGAGGTGGATCCCTTCGATATGATGAAGGTTTTAAAGTGGAAATAGGTACAAGTGCTTGTTTAAGTGTAATTATAGCAGTATTTGCTTTCCCTATTCTCCTTCCCGAAGATGATGGAATTACGTGAGTTTTAGCCCTAGTATCTGTAATAGATTCTTCTATCTACTGAGTGATTGAAGTAAGGTCTTGAATCCCTCCTATGTATTTCACAGGGATCAATGGTGTGCGTAATCCTGAGGGTTGGATTAAAAGAGTCCCCGACCTAGAAAGATGAGGTGGCTCTTGAGCTTCTACATCTAAAACTTTCTTAAAAGATCTCCCGATTTTGTGAATTTTAGTCCGAAAATTGTCCGGATGCATCATCCGACATCCACTCAAATCACCTAGCTTAGATGACCATTGGTTTATTTCTCACACCTCTATCACCTGATTATGCGCATGCTCTAAACAATAAGCATGTTCGATATTCTCATTTTTTTGATGCAAGAGTAACTCGACAACTTTTTCTTTATATGCCTGACTTTGGGAAGAACTAGTTGAGGCCTATCCTTGAGAAAGCCTTTGATTACAGACAAAACCAGTTAGTTGTGGCCAACCATGGGCAATAACATTGCATGATACCACTTTTGGCAGGCTTTTTTGACTGGAGAGCACAGTGAAATGCAATGCTCTATGAACACCCCATCCCCTGATATGAATAACAGATGGGGACTTGGTAATTAACTGGCACAACCTTTTTGATGTGCCAAAGCATGTATGTTGAAGGTCTCTCTACTGATTTTCAACCTTTGGATGTCAGAAAACTATGAGAGATGCCAATTCAATTTGGCATTGCAACCATTCTATTACCTTAACATGATTTTGATATTCATCATAAGGTAATATTTCTCTTTTAAGTGACAAAAAGTTTCCCATATATTGAGACGAATATTGTAAATACAATCTTCTATCAAAGTTTCTAGAATATCATACTGAGATTCATCCAAAGGCCAAAACATGACTAATATTTCACCTTTCGCCAATTGTTTTCTCATATTCAACACTTCATATTTGTCATTTGATGAATATTATTCTACATGATTAGACCAAAGCTGGTTATTCTTTGTTGCTTCATTAGATTCAACAATATTGGTAGAAAATTCATTTGTCAAATTAGATGATGAATGAACTAGGGGTGTTTTGGAGAATGACCTACACCCCGGGATATCTTTTAATTGAGAAATTATTTCACCTGCTAGCGGTAATGCATCGGACATGACTAAATTCGCATTTGCAAGTTCCTCAAGATAAGAGGGATTTATCATTAGTGAATTTTCCATTGAAGAATTTTCCGGGCAATGCGAATTACTACTCCAAAGTGGACTTTCTCACCTAAATTCATCATCATGGGGAGGACCACCATGGTGGGTTATTGCAAAATTTGAAACGTTTTTCTCCTTGGTGTTCTACCTACGTAGAGGGTTATCATGGCTCTCATCTAAAGATGATGCTTATAGATTGACCGAATTGTCATGAAGCAAGACTTCATGAGGAAGTGTCTGATGAAGACCTTAAAAATAATTGTTGTTATTTCCAGAATGTAGAAATGAGAGAGTATAATCTTTAGTTGCAACAGATAATTGTCTCAGGGCTTTAAGAACACCATCATTGAGAAAGACCTTATTGCAGATTGGATCTTGATTTTTTAACTGTGTTGGATGGGTCTTGTTCTTGGATTCCTTTTTACTCACTTTGGAAACTACTTGTTGACAAAAGTGGTTATTATGGGAAGGTGTATGTGCCTATTCAGGAGAAATGGCCAGGTTTGGCTGACTATCTCCATTTAAATCGGGTGTATGTGCGCGACTTGATTGTCCGTATGACATGGGGAGTATGCCCCAAGACCCTCCTGGACTGGAACATAGGTGTGTATCAGCTATAGGGTGTCATGTTGATGAGTCACTCCACTGATAGGGATAGATTTATGTTTCTTTCCCTGTGATGTCACTGAAGTTGTTATAATATTCTGGCAGGTATCCAGAATGTGGGAAGGGATTTTCTTATGCTCTTTCACCATTGTTAGAATGTTCTTGGTGACTTAAGCTACCAGAATGGGAATAGACATCCATTCCGTGTTTGGAGTAGGTGTGTGTTCCCGATCCTTTCCTCCTTTTCTTGTCAGTGAATTCTGACAGTACTCATGTGTGGGGGCAGAAAGTTGTTTCTTCCTCCTATTTGTCATTGGATCTTTCTAATTGACATCTCCGGGTGCTACCAAACGAGATTTTTGGTTAGCTTGATGAATTGCAGGTGTATGTGCCTACTGATTTTTCTCCACCGAATATAATTGATGCACTTTCTTCAATACTGGCAGATGAGACTTCTGGAAGAATTGATGAGTATAAGCAGGTGTATGTGCCTGTTTACAGGAGGTCACCACATTTGGATGGCGAGCTTCTTTGGATGCAGTCAGACGAGCCTGCTAACTGGATGATGATTTATAAATAGGTGTATGTGCCTACCTATAGTACTCTTCTAGAATTTCCTGGCGGGATTGGTGTTTTACTTCCAGACGAGTCTGTTGGGCAGTGAAATTAGGACAGACGGGTGTATATGCCCGCTCGTTGTTTGCCATCATGTTAGGTTGATGGACTTCTCTAGAGGGGGAAGAGATATGAAATTGCTCCCAGTTTTCCGAATTTCACCTATTATGTATTGTCTTTCATGCTCAGGTCTGAGGAACCTGAGACGAATTCCTAGAGGTGATACCCTCATCATGTTTAGGGTGCACTACCGCGCGATTCTAGCGGTGATTGTTGGTGGGAGTCCTTAATAAGGACTTTTTTCTTCTTTAACTGAGCCCTTGAGTGACCTCTTGATCCACCTCCCTGTAATATGGGAGGGACCGGTTCTTGTGTTTCGTGGATAAAGACCCGAAACAGTTGGAGATGGTAGTTGGCACCACCTGCTTCTTGAGAACTAGTCATCGCTGTCTGGAAAACCAGGGTGAGTTGTTAACTTGGAGATCTTGTAGAGCGGCCTCCAGAGTCATGATGGTAATGTGTTGACAGTATTCCCTCACCAATTCATTTGATACCCAACATTGAAGACACTGAGTAGGTGATGTCATCCTCAGAGCGGACGAGGATCCAGAAGGAGTAGCGGCTGAGGCATTCACAGGTGTGAACCTTAAATAAGCCATTTTTTGTTGTAGATAAATCTTGGAAAAGATTGTTTGTTTGATATAGCAGACATAATAAAGATAAGTTTGGCTAGACTACATCTTTTGGATGATCACATATGTTATTGATTGCTTTGTTGGCCCCCATATTGAGTTTAATATGAGCCTGACAAATAAGTAAAACATAATTTAACTTGGTTAAGGATTCACATCAGGTTCACCATTTTTTGTTTCATCTGGAAATACGGATGAACTTGTTTGTTTAAGGTTCAAACTTTCCAATCGGTTTCTAACGGGTTTATTTGTAGAACCCGAAACATCCAATGATTCTATATCCATTTGGACCTACTTTCCAAAGGTAGGTTCTCAATAGTTGTGTACCGATGAGGCTTAATAATTTTCATTGGTCGAGAGTATGATAAGTCAGGCTCATCACACCTTTTTTGGGGGGAATTATTGCCTACTCTAGGCTCTCTTATAGATTTAAGTTATGTTCATTAATCCTTATTAATTCACCAAGCATGAAAATGAGTTTTCCTTTAGATTTAGCAATCAATTATTGATATTTATGGGATTTAGAGAATCTTTTATATGTATTTGAGGTTCTTCATTGATGGAGAATCATCTGTATGTATTATAGATTCTTAGTCAATGGTATCCTTCAATACATTATATAGAAATATATTGGTCATTATGATGACCATACTGGTTTTAAAGCCACTCAGTGAGTCACTTGAATTTTATTGTCATTCAGAAAGACAAGGATTTTTTCAGAGTTTGGATCATACCCGCAGATGGGCTACCTACATATCCTTGTTAAAAAGGAATCATAACCCACGTAGTTCGATAATAAGGATAAGGTTTAATATATTATGGGATGGAAAATAATTAATGAAGGATGGGCTTGATCCTTAGAAAGGCTTCCTAAGTACTCTACTTTTACGGTAGAGATCAAATTCCACATAGTTCGGGTGAAGAAATATGGGGCTTATGAATGGTTAATGGCCCAAAAAGAGATGTCATGATTACTTTTACACTCTAAGCTCACATGAGTCATGATCTGTGTGAGAAAAAAGAGGTATCAATAAACCTGATGATTGTGCCACGAAAGATGCAGTCTTAAGAAATGATGTGGTGACTACATATGTATGACTGCCCAAGTAGATGAAGACCCAGACTTACTTCAGGAAAGAAGCCCAGGAGCAGGGTCTATAAAGGTATTTGTACTTTATGGAGATTTATAGTTTTAACCTGGGGCTTACTCCTAAGGAGGATTCCCAAATTAAATGGGACTTATAACTTGGGGGTTACTTCTGAGAAAGAGGCCCAAATTAAAGGAATTATGATTGGGGCTTATTCCTGAAAAGCAGGCCCGAACCAAGGGAACTTGTGATTGGGACTTATTCCTGAGAAGGAGGCCCAAATCAAAAGAAATTAAGATTGGGGATTACTCTTGGGGAGGATGCCCAATGTTAAAGGAAACTATGACTGGGGATTACATCTGAGAAGGAGGCCCTGGTTAAGGGGACTTGGGGCTTACTCTTGAAGAGTATGCCCTAAATCAAAAATATCTTCTCATCTTAAAGGATGAGGTTATATAGAGAAAAACTGATAACTGTAGTGACATAGAGCTTGTAATTCACGATGTTTTGGGAGAGTTTCTCATATAATTCCTTTCAGATAAGGAATCTAACAAAGGAACCATGCCAAAAATGGCTTTGAAAAGGGGGTCAAGGGCTAATATCATGAAGAGGAGAGGTGAATAATAAAGAGGCACACAAATGAAGTTGGCGTGCAAGTCATTTGGCGCACAGGTCTTGGCCGCACAAGTGTGCTTGAACAACATGGGTTCACCTGGGCGATAAAGAATCTGTAGGGTAATACATGGGCGAGACTTAAATCAACCCTTTATTATTATCCTAAGATGTTTCCAAAAGTGCGGTGTGCAAGTTTCATCGAAAGGGTATGGTGGCGTGCAAGTATTTCAATTTTTATGGAAGTTTTCACACTTAGTTGCGCAAGTGTTGATGAATTCTAAACACTTAAGCCTTATTCTACTCCTTCAAGTCTTCCATTCTAGGTAAAAAGTTACCTTAGAATCTTTCAGAAGAGTTGAGTTGAAGACTAGGACGACCAGAGATTGAATTTGACTTTTGGAAAATCCATCCTCTAAATGGGGGGCCCACAGGGGCTATTTATAGGCCACCTTGCACCTTGGGTGAAAAATAAAATAGGGCACGCAAGTGAGATGTGCGACCCATAGGTGGCGCATAAGTGACTTGCACGCCATGCAAGTCACTTGTTTGCCTCACTCCAAATGGGCTCCTGGTCCATGCCTTCATCAATTTTTTTTATGTTGTTCAAAGGGTGACCCTCGTTGTGCTTAATGTATTCCCATTTTCCATTCGTTGGACTCTCTGACAGAAAAGAGCGTCAAAAACGATTTCTAAATATGATTTCAAAAATATTTTACTTTTATCATATGGTGTTAAAGGACATTTTACCCATGTTTTACCTTCTCAGGTCTTATAAAAAATCTTCTTTTGGTTTTCCTATCAAGTCACTTTTAATAAATTTTAATGTAAAAAAATAATGTTTGGAAAACACATACTTACCATCGCTGGGACCGTAATTTCCTTGAAGATTCCATTGTTTGTTTACAAGTTTAATATAAAGTAAAAATGTTTTAATAATATTATAGAAATTTAATTTTTTTAAGTGGTTTTCAATGAAAAAGGTTTTCAAAAATGTTTAATGGTTTTTCAAATATTCCTTTAAGATATTTCAATTCTATTTTCAAAGAAAATGTTTTTCAAGAATATTTTTTGTTTAAGAAATGTTTTAAACATCTTCAATAATTATATATAAGTTTTCTTAGAAAAAAATCCAAAATTATTTCAAATATTTCTTTATATGTTTTCAAGTTTATTTACAAGGAAATGGTTTTGAAAAGGTTTAATTTTTTTAAAAGTATTTTTTCAAAGAAGAAAGGATATTTTCCTTAAGAAGTGTTTTTAAAAGATATTTCCAAATTATTTCCCATCTAAGATGACATCTTTTGGTGTTAATCATGCCTTTATGTGAAAATGACTCAATTATTTCCTTCATATTATTTCTATGAATGGTTAATGTTTTGATGAAATGATGTTTATGAAACCCATTTCTCTTTCATGGGTTATATGCTTTCGAAATCCACTTCTTTTCATGGGAGGGGATTATGATACCTACCTCTTTTCCATAGGTAATGATATGATTAAATTTTCATTATGCCTATATCATTTAATTGGTTAAAATATGATTATTTTTTATAATCTTGTGGAACTCATATGTATGACTTGGTTATGTCTTGGGTTGGATCTATATATCCCTCAAATTCATTGGGTAATAATGGATGACTCATGAGTATATATTTTATGTGTTAACCTGATTTCATGTTCACAATTTTATGCGTGAACCTGATTACATGTTCACAATGTTAGGCATGGACCTTGGTCATGCCCATAAGTTTATGTGTGAACTTGATTACATGTTCAAACTATTACGGGTGAACCTCATTATGTGTTCACAATGTTATGCATGGGCCCAGTTGCACGTACATAAGTTTTTGCTTGTACATGATTACATGTTCACAATGTTATGTTTGAACCTGATTACATGTTCACAATGTTATGCATGGACCTGGTTTCCTGTTCATAAGGTTATGTGTAAACCTGATTACACATTAACATTATTATGAATGGACTTGGTTTCATGTCAATAAGTTAACACAAGGGCCTCATTTCATGTCCTTAACCTAATGAGTGAACCTGTTTCTACTTATACATGTTCACAAAGTTATAAAAAAAGGTGTATTCTACAAATTCCATGTCTTATTCCTATGTTACACTTTCATGAATTATGCTATTAATTTTTTTATGATCTATGTATTATGAACTACCAATATTTATTATGAACTCTAATATATAGGTTATGATCTTAAAATGATATGCTCAAGTTACATACCCTTTTGTTCATGTTATTCTTACGCATTTCCTTTATTTTCTCTTATTGAGCATATGAGCTCATCCCTTTCTTATGTTTTCTTTCCCCAGGTTATAAAGAAATGTTTTAGGTAGATGTACTGAAGGTGGAGATATTTATGGGATATGTTGAAGATATTTCACTAGGAAAGAAGATTTTATTTCCATGCTTCCAAAGACACTAAACTATTATGGTCCTCAAGCATGTGTTATTTGTAATTTACTGAATATTCATCTAAAATGATGTAATATCCATGTATTCTAATCTTAGGTTTCTATACCATCAAACAAATCATTTTTCATTATCATTTAAATTCACCCATTCTCTAACAAGATTTATCATAATAATTTTTATTTTTATTTTGAAATCATTATTAAAATATAAAGATGGTTTCATAGATATATAATAACATGAGCCTTTTCATTCATTAAGTATAACACATTCTTGTTTAGGGAAGTTCTTCCACCAACATGAATGATTTTGTAACGTTTATATCACAAATGATTAATAAAACATAAATAATAGTAATATAATTTAATTATGATGGACATAATATATTTTCATAATTCTATAATGGTAATATATAAATGTATATTAATTTATAAAATCAATTCCATTTAATGAATCAGAAATCAAGAGAAAGATATTTTAGAAACTTTTAACGAACCACACATTCCATAAAATGATCATTGGACTTCAAAACTATACAAAAATAACCTATATAACCTCTATAACCATTATATAGGTGTTGAAAACATGATTATGGAGAATAGACTAGAATTTTCATACTTAAGATAGCATAAAATAGATAGAAAAATTAACAACTAAGTATTAATTTTATATAGGAATGATAAATAAATGGGTAATAAATTTTTTTTAAATGAATGTTATCAAGTTAAATAAATATAATTAAGTTTATAAGATAGATTAATAATAAACCTAATTGATTATATATGATTATAGGGCTCATCTGTCCATATATAAATCTAAGGTAATGGTTATTTGTCTAAATTTAAATTCCGTGAAACATGTTTCATATTAAGAATCAATTTTATATTGTATCATATAATTACTTCCCCATTCACATATTTAATTAATAAATAAATTCTTATTCATGGGATTGAAAATTCTATTTCCAGTATTTTCTTTCACAAACTTTTGATTCTTTCATTACATAAATATTATGGGGTTTTCTTGACTCAAATACATTTCCTTAAGTCATAATATTTCCTCTTTAACTATGTTCATATATATTTGTTATATTTTCATATTTCACTTTTTCATATGTTATTCTCAATTTTATCATGATAAATTATATTTTCTTGTAAAAAATATTTTTCCATGATCAATCTATTACTTAATAAAAACAATACATTATTAAGAATATTTATCATCCTCTATATTGGGTATTTCTCTTCTATTCCCTTATTATTTAATTCAATAAATGTTTTGTTTTCATATATTTAAAACTAAATATATATAATAGAAGATTTTCTAATATCTCACTATTTTTCTCGAATTCATTGTAGTTTTTTCTCCTATAAAAAGGTTGTTTTCCCTAAATAAGTTATAAATAAAAACCTCTTTGTTTTAATGTGAAATATGCTGGTTTAATTCAGGTTTTATGGAAACTCTATGCTCTTATCCATTTTAAAGACTATTTTTATTTTTTATTAAATGTTCAATAAAATATTTTGATTTTATTACTTATTCTTCATATTTTATTATTATTTCTCCTTCAATTAGAGATCTATTTTTTTGAACATTGATCTTTTGAATAATAATTAATGTACAAGATTCTTTAATACCTTATTTTTATAGGATCTTACATGATACCTCAATGTTTAATGATTTATCAACTTATTATTTAACCCATTTATTTTTAATTGTTTTAGTTCATCTTTATGATTTATGTATGTTTCCCTTATATGTAGAACACATATTCATAGTTTATTATGAATATGGGTGTTCCTATAATTATATAACCCCCCAACTGATTAGGAAATTAGTTCATCTCATTAGATACTATATATGATTCATGGGTAGTGAGTCAAGAAATTTGTTTTATATTATCTTGGTACTAAAACTTAATGTTGGTCAGAGTAGAACACCTAATATAGGGGTGAATTGAGTTTCAAATTAAAGTCGCTTTTTAAAAAAAATAATAAAATCCCCCAAATTAATAAAAATGACATGTTAGCTAAATTATATTATTATATAATTTAATCTTCACAAAATATTCTCAATATATTGATCACAACTCAGTTACAATAACTTTGAAAATACATTAACTTTTAAAACTAATATAATATAATAAAACATTGTATATAAAACGCATCTTAAATACAACTATCAAAGTAATTTTTTGTAAATAAGTTTTGAAAACCGAATATAGAAAATCAAATAAACACACAATAGAAATAAACAAGGGGTTTGGTATCAAATAGAGACTTAATCCCCTCTACTTATAAATCACACACTACCAAGTAGTTATTTATTAAATTAACTGATCCACAACTTGGATTAGGTTTTTATGCAACAACTCATAATTATGTCCATGCATAAAGCCTCTTCCATAGTTCTTTGTAGGATAAAAGAGATACAATCCACACAAAACCTATTCCACAGTTATATGTTGGATTAAAAATATAAAATATAAAGAGTGTGACAAGAACTCTCTATTTTATTGCATGAGACTATGATTTATAGATAAATAGAGAAATACAAAAAAAAATTCAAAAGTAAATAAAATAAATTAGGAGAAATATAATAAATCAATGTAACAGAGTATGTTTCAATATTAATATCTAATTAGTTATTATCTTCTTGTTATCATATATTTATTTTCTAATGATGCTCATAGATGTATGAATGTTATTTGGTGCATCGATTGTGTTTAGGAACAAAATTTCAAATAATTATCAATATAGAGTACTAGTTTGTCTTATTTATTATATGTTCATAAAACTAGGTGTGTTATCATATATTGTATATTCTTTTATACCATTATTCCCATTATGTTCTAATCAATGGTTTCCTTTTAAAATATATTCGTTGAAAAATATTCGTTGAAAAATAATTATGAAGATATTTGTATTTTAGCATAAAATATGGGGTCATTTAACACTTCTAAATTCGATTAAATAAATCATAAAAAATTGGTTGGATTAGTATTAAAAATAATAATATAATACTTAATTTTTTGTGGTTGATTTATAATTTCCACATTTTCATTGGTGGTCACATATTTTTTCCACATAATCATTAGTGTCATCATTTATCAATCTCTTTGAATTTTTGTACTGTATAGTCGATCATTTGTTCTTACAGTTGATTCCATACTTGGTGATATCTCTGCAAGGTTGCTCAGAATTTTTTTTGTGGTCGATAGGTTGCTCATGCAATCGATACAACGAACTTTTTAATCACTTGGGTCCTTTTTCAATTATCCATGGTCGATCACTTATAAGGTGAAACCATTCCCAAACATAGAAAAATTTAGCAAGAATTATTTTTATTTCAAAAAATACAAAATGTATTAGAATTAACATAAACATTATTTTTCATTATTAAAATAATGAATTGCTAGACTAATCCAACAATATCCCCCCTTTTAATGATCACAAATCATGGCATAAATATCTAATAGAAAATATAAGTATAAAACAATACAATCATTAAATATAAGATAATGACTAAGAAATGTAAAGTTAGATAATTCCCATTTATATTATTTCATTTATTACCCCTTTTGGATTTTAAAAAAATAATAAACAAAAATTAAAAAACATAAGAATTAAAAGAAACTAAAATTTGATTAAAAATTCAAAAATGTGTACAAAATCTCTATCAGAGTCTAATCTAAATCAGAATATTTAGGAATAATAGAGTCATTTTCTTTACCAAAACCAAGAGAAAGGTTATATGGAGGAATATGAGGAGGTATCAGAATATAGATACCATTAGAAATGAGGATTATGTGACTAATATCTTGGGAAATAGAGATTCCAAAAGGTCTTGCTGGTGGTATAAATGCGTTAGAGGTTGTGAAAACTGATTTCTAATCAGTAGTTGAAACTAAATAAAACTGGGTCACTAGGAAAGAAAGATGTTCCAACATATATTAATTTCAAACATATATATTGGGATCCAATATTATTTAGATATTATATACTGCTCTTGTGTTATGCTCCATGACTTGAAGAAACTCGTCTTTCTCTGACCGAACTGAATTAGCAGAGTATTCATTAACAATAACTTATCTATGATAGCTTTCCAAGAAGTGTTCAAAGGTTTCATTTTTTAAATCCCTAAACAAATAAAATAACTAAATTTTAATATCATCCTTAGTGTATATTCTATTTAGATAATACTTGATGGAATCCTTGATTATATATTTATCTCTTGAAATCTTGGTGGTCTCATCTTTTAGAAAATCATATTACTTTTCACCATGAGCAGCAATGTCCATCTTGAAATGATTTATAATATCATTCAGAATTTTAAGAACATTCCAAATTTCATAATGAATCAAACTATGAATAAGGATTTCAACAATTAAATTTGAAATGGGATGAGTTTTTAAAGTAGAGGCTGAAGGTTGAGTAAGATTGGTAACAATGCCAAGACACCTTCGATCCATAGTAGCCAAAATTTTATTCATATATCCATAGAGGGATCCCACTTGATTTTGAAAACATTCCATTTCCCTTCTTAAATAATGATCTTAATTTTGACTATGAAATATTTTTATAAAAAACATCAGATGAAGGTGAGAAATAAATTTTTGAATAGTGAAAAAAATATCATCCTCATTGTCCATATTATTTTTAAAAAAATGATACCTAATAAAATATAATTTTACTATTTCAAAATTTTATTCATAAAATCAATAATATCTTAAAATTTTAGTACCAGATAAGACATAAAAGTTGGTACATCTTCTTAATATGGAGTAGTTATATCTTGAGAAAAAGAAACTTTAGTAAAGGGATCATCTCTCAGATCAGATGGTTTAGAACTTGAAACAAAATCTGAAGGGTCCTCAAGTGGAGACCCTTTAGGTTAAAATATTCCAGGATGTTTTTAATATCTTTCAATTAGACCTCAAATTCATTTTTATAATCTTCCATATACATAACTTATGTCCTTGGAGGAGAGACAAATACAGGCTCTTCGTTAAATAGAATATTAAAAATATATTTTAGAGAGGGTGGAGTAGCCAAGAGCTTTAGAAAATCTTCATTAGAATAAAGACTTCATAGACTTACTGGAGTAAGAGTAGATGGTTTCTGAGTCCAACAACTTTATCAACAAAAACTGATGGAGTAGACACGTATATATAAAAGAAAGGATTGTTTGGAGGATTTTCTTCACTAGAAGGATAAGTGTTTAAAATTATATCCCCTTATCTAAAAAATAGGTGGACTCTCTACTAGTTCAGGATCTATATCCTTATCACTCACAGAGTTTGTGAGAATTGGTCCAAACAATATATATCTAGTAATTTTATCCCCCTCAGTAGTTATGAGTCCTTCTACAACAGGTTCAGCTAACATAAGAACTTGATTCTCTTTTTCTAGTTCAATTAGAATATCATATGGATAAGGAACATCAAGAATAAGAGGTTTTTCTTACCTTACAGGTTATTCTATAATAGTAACATGAACTAGATTACTTTCTAAGATTTACTCAAAATATATTATAGCTTCTTCATCAAGATTTATAGAATTTTTAGATTATTCTTTATCAGATGAGTAATTGGATTTAACTATTTCATCTAGTTCCAAACCAGGATCAATTATATCTCTTAGACTAGTGGGATGTGAAACAGGATTAAATATTTCATATATTTTCTCCACATCATCCAATCACATATTTTTCACTACATTCCAACTAATATTAATTGTATTACATGTAGTCTAATTCAAGTATACTACATTCAAGATCACACTCCATTAAACTCTTATATGAACAAGTCTCTTCTGTTTCCATAATAAATAGATGAACTTAGGGTAAGGAAGTGGGTTTAATCTAGATGACGGGTTGGTAAAATATTACATATGTATCATTAATAAATTAGTGAATATTATATAAATACCATGAACCATCAGATATTGACAGAAAAAATCTTGATATTTAAAAAAACCAAAAGATACATTCCTTGGGAAAATATAGTGATGAAAAAACATTAAAATAAGTCTACACTCTCCACTTATCTCATCCATAGTAGTTCTTATAAAGGTTCTATCATTAATTAGATCTTAAAAAGAATTCCTAATACTAAAATGGGGATATTTTATTAGATACAAGCTCTAGTGGTCCTCATATTATCCTATAAGTGAGAATCTTAAATAGTAATCCCAGAAGGTTGAGGTGTACTCACATTCTTGACCGCTAATGACTATTCAAATAACATCTTCATATTCACTAGCTTCAAAAAATATGTTCAGATAAAACTCTCTATCTTGGAAGGGATTTAAAATTCAATCTTCATACAAATATTAATTTTTCTAGTTTGGATGAAAAAACAAAAAACGATAGTAGTAAAGAACTAGTTTTGATCCATACAATACTACTTTTCATTCAGATACAAATTTATAATAAATAATTTGTTCTTATGAAATATTGTTAGTCCTAATTGAGCTATATTTGGATCTTTTGGATGATTTAGGAACATCATCTCGAAATGATATCCTATTCTTAACTATACAGGCTATGAATCGCAACATGAGTGTTAAGGATTCTAAAAAATGGTTCTAGAAAGAGTTTTTCATTTGGGTTTATAAATTTTGTGATTATTCAACTCTAATTTGGAACATTAACCATTTAGTGATTTATTTATATTGTAAATAATGGGAAATAACAATCATATTTAATGTATTTCCATGTGATACTATAAAATAAATAGCTAAATAGAAAATTCAATAAATTAAGAACATAAAATGTTAAGTGAAATAATAAAAAATAATTTAAAATAAATTTTTCAAAAAATAACTAAAATTAATCATAGCTAATTCATATTGGATATAATCCATTCTCTCATTATTCAAAAGATTTAGAAAACTCATTAAGATGATGTTCTATGCTAATGAATTGTAGAGTGACATCTTCTTTTGAATAGAATCTTTCAAAAAGGGATTTGGTATATCAATATGATTTGTTATAGAATGAGATACAAGATTCTTATATATTTTTATCACACTTTTATTGTAATAGTTTATAGGTACATGTCAAAACTGATGTCTATAGTCCTATAATGTGTGTTTCATCCATAGAATCTACGCACAAAAACTACCATTAGATATGTATTGAACTTTATCTATAGATAATGCAATATAATATTGTTTCTTACTATAGTATGTAGCTAAATATTTTCCCAAATTCTGACATGTTCCACATGTGATTTTTCTATATATCTTACAACTACCAAAATTAGTATTTGAAGAACTTGATAATTCAAACACATGTACGTTAGGATAAAACAATTCTAACTTGGTTTTATTTTTTTTGGTATTTGAATATTATTTTCACAATAATAAAATAACATTCTTTTGATTTTTATATAAAATGTGAACACATTAACACACCAAATATAAAATTAGGCCAAATATCTGTTAATTATATAAATATTCCAATCATACCTATATAACTGGTTTAATCAACTAGTTTTTCAATTTCATCAAGATCGTGTTTGCAGCTTGTACTCAGGGATGCATCACTATTTTTAGTACTATTTAATACCAAACATTTTAAAAATTAGTTGGTGTACCTAATTTAGTTTAAAATAATTATATATTTATTTTGAAAATTTTCAAATCCAAGAAATTTTTTTAACTCACTCATTATAATCATTTCAAAATAATTCTGTATTATTTTTTAAAATTCATTTGAATGAGAATTTGATGAATATATAAATATTATATAATCAAAATATATTTATACTACAAAACCATATCTCAAATTTCATTTAATAAATATATTATGGAAATATATTCCATTTATGAAACCTTTTGAAATTAAAAATGAGTTGATCCAATCATTCAAAGATCTCAGAGCTTGTTTTAAACCATATAAATTTTTTATTAATTTAAAAATATGATTTGTAAAATGAGTGTTTTGAAATATAGGGTGTTTTACAAAAATAAATTCTAAACTATATAACCATTTAATAATGTAATATTAACATCCATTTTATATAATTTGAAATCCAAATGTGTTACCTAGGAAAGAGACATTCTGATGTAACCTAGTCTAGCTATTGGTGTAATGGTTTCATCATAGTAAATACATTCTTATTGAATGCATACATGTGAAACCAATATATCTTTATTTCAAATTATTATGAATGAATCATCAACATTGTTCCTAAACACCAATTTAGTGCCAATGGATATGAATTTTTTAGGTCTTTCAAATAATTATTAGACTCTATTTCATTCAAATTGATTAAGAACTTATTGCATTTCAATTACCTATAATTTATCATCAATTTTTTTTGTGATGTTATTAGGTTCATATTATGACTAGAAGGCTTGATATTTAAACCAATTTCATAGAAATTATCTTTTATGAATTACTTTATCTAGGTTGCAGACTCAAATTCTATTGAACATCATGAAAATTAATTATTTATAACACCTACTGCATATTAGTGTCATGGTAAGTAGATATCAGAAAAAAGAAAAGGAAATTTTTATGAACAAAATAAAGTAAAATAAACTGTAACACCTTAGGATTTCATAGTACGTTATCTCTTTAAATCAATTCAATATCCCGTGCTACACGCAACACCGAGTTGGAGCGCACCACAACTTACCAAACTAGCCATTCAAAAAGTAGTTGTGAATAGTATTAAAGGCATTTTTAATTATATATAATCCATATAATTTTAATATCCATATTATGTGTTTCTTAAACATAATATAAGGACAAATTCAATTTTCATATAAAAGAAGTATTTTTCAAAAAAATGTAGTTCTATTCCTTTTAATGGAAAACCCTTTTTAAATTCAATATTTGAAACTTTTATATATTTAATTGAGTGAAATTAAATTCTTATTTAGAATAGGGACATAAAAAATTATTTTGGATAAATTTTTGGTACTTTTCTGATAACTTTCATATTTTCATGAATAGTGAAAAATACTAAATTTTAACTGAAAAAAAACTTTTTAAATTGAAATAATTTGTAGTTTTAAATTATTAATTTGAGTGGTTCTAATATATAATTATATTATATTTTTATAATTTAATATAATTTAGGTAATTATAAGTAATTTAACATTTAAATTTGATATAAACGCATGTCAATCTTTTGATAGTTTTTACTTTTTAAAAACTCTGTTTTTTTTGTTTTGACAACGAGAATTAATTTAAAATAAAAATTAATGAAACTTATAGGTTTTTAATTTTATAAAATATAATTCATTTTTGAATTCATAATATCAAAATTATCTTAGAGTGAATTTTCGGTATTTTTCTGAAAACTTTCAATTTTTGATGAATAGTGAAAAACATTGCATTATTGTTTAAAACTGACTTTTTATTTAAAAAATTATTTATTTTATTTAAATTTATTTTAAGTAAAAATAGATATATAATACCTATATATGTTCAATTTTATTCATTAGAGTCATTTTATAATAAAATTAGATGTATAAAATTTTATTGAACTTTTTAATGTCTTTTATCCACCTTCTAGGCACATTTGCAAATTTGCATAAAACGTAATTTTACCACTTTTGTGAATTGAATTTAAAAAATCATAGATACATGGTTGATATCATTAAGTAAAATTCAGTTCAATTATATGAAAATAAGTTTTGGTGAATAGTAACTTTCAACTTTTATTTACCACGATTAAAAGTAAATAGTGTAATTAAAGGAAAAAATGATGTTATTATTAGCCTAACACATGTCCTAATTCAATTGGATAAGTGTTTTTCGACCAAAGTCACACTTAGGAATAAAATATGATCCTTTTTGACAAACTTTGATTAGGTTAAGACATTTATTATTATTTCATTTTAAAAAGAGTTAAAAGTGTAAAATTCAAATTTTAATAACTAAAACATTTTTAATATAGAGTTATAAATAAGATAATTTAGACTATAAATATTAATTATAAATAAAAAATATTTCCTATGTCATGGTATTTCATTTATAATTTTTAGACATTAAATAATTAAATTTATTTATGACACAATGATGATGCAGCAATTACCATATTAATGAAATAATCAAATAAATGATATTACAAATATTAAAATAAATGTAATTTCAAAGTTTTGATGCCATAAACGAATTTTCTAGGTGAATATTACATGTTAGGGTTGATTGAATGTATTTTTTTTGAAGTAATCAATTTTTTATGACTTTCACAAAAACCAAATACTAAATAGTGTCAAAATTGACATAAATGTGTTTTTAAAACAAATACTATTTTATTAAATTATATAATAGTCCTAAAAATATAATGTTCATCCAAAGAACTTATATAATTATATTTATGTCATTAATTAACCACTTGGGGTTCAATTGGATTTTTATATTAAGTTTATTAACCATTTATTATAATAATTCAAGAATACATGGTAAAAGTTAAACTATTTAACTAAGGGTTAAATCTAAAAGATAAGGTTAATAAGGTGACCTAAACTTGTCTAAAACCTATTTATTGATTGGTTTTAGACCCATACCCACTTTATCCTCAAAATAAATCTTTTTGGAGTCATTTGAAATCGAAAATGATTTTATTATAAAATAATATTTCAAAATTTTCCTAAAGTTACCCTCACCTCTCTTTTAAAAGGGTACTTCCCCTTCTCTTAATTTCACACCTCCAAAGCCATTTGGCTCGGCCAAACCCTTATAAAATCACCTACCAACTTCCATAAATTCAACCTAGAGGCCTTACCTTGAGAATAAATCCAACCTAAGGAGCCCTTTTGTTCAATTCAAAAGAAAACACCCAAAAAAGAGGTAATTATTTTATCACCACTTTCAAAGTTCTTTTCTTCTTCCACTTTCTCTTTCTTTGTTATTTCCATACAAAAATAATAACTCCAGTAACTTCTACATACTGTGATTTTATTATAAATATGGTACAACCATAATCATTATTCTATCCATCCTATGAATAATAATGTCACCATGCGTGCGTGCGTATGACTTACCGTCTCCACGTCGTGGTGTAATTTTTTATTCAACACTATGTTATTTAGATGGATATAATGATGAGTAATATGTATATAAATAATGAAAATAACATGATAATTTCTCTATAAAATTAATTTATCATCTAATTCCACACCTTTTAATCATTAAGTAAATGATATCATCGCTTGTGGGTACGTACGACTTACCATCTCCACGACGCGATGAGATTCATTTCCATGTTCACCATTCAACGATGATTATAAAAAATATATATTATTAATAAGTATGTAATATATGAAATAATAATTATATTGTATATATATATATGTGTGTTTGTGTACTTATATATTTCTTATTCACTTACTTTCATTCAATACGATATGAAAATAGAAACAACGTTTATGCTTACATACGATCTACCATCTCTATAAACGGTTTTTTCCATTTCATATATCTATCTATTATACATATTTATATTCTAAATATATATTATATATAAATAATTTTTTATATTCTGGAAGTATTTAAATCATGATCTAAATGATATGATTAAGAATAACAAGTTAAAACACATACAATAAAGAAAGCAATTATTCCCCAAAATGTTAATTTAACGTGGAAATTATTATTAAATCGGTAGTATAAAGTCATAAATGAATCATGTATGATATAATAAATATGAATATGGTTATGGTATAATTTAATAACATACTATGTTAATTATAAATGAGGTTAAACATACCCTCAGCCAAAGGAAAGTGCAAGGTAAGGGTTAATTCCTCAATCTCATTATTATCCGAGATTGTTTATGTGTAAGTTTTTTCTGGGACATATTTATTATCCATGTCAATGTTTCATAAAATAAATTTAAAAACGATTCTTTTAAGTTACTCTTTTACTAAAACATCATTCTAAATGTTTTAAATATTTATTCTTATAAATCTTTCTCATTAATGTCCTTGTTTTCAAAGTGGTTTTAAGGATTTATTTATATGGACATTATTATTTTAAAATGTTAATTCCTTTCAAAAGTTTCAAAGTGGTATGCGATACTTTGAATCAAAAATCTATTTTAAATGAATTCCTTTATAAATTTGTTACTTTTAAATGATTTATCAAAAAGGGATTTTTCTCTCAAAAATTTTTACAGATCATTTTCAACTATGTCAACATTCTTTACTAGATATTATTCTTAATTAAGTTTGATTTATTATAATACAATATTCCATGTTCTATATAATGAGGTATGATATGTTTAACTATGGATGTTCTATTTTTATACCCTTCATGGTTTATGGTTGAAGTATTGACATTCCCTATGTTAGTTTTAATACGAATGTTTGTGTTATGTTTCAATATTTTCATATGAGGAATATAGTGGACTTAGTAAGTGGTGGGCGGGGCCCGATATAGCCCCTCGATGTATCGGTAGGTCTCATGAGACTAAATAGTGTCTTGGAATAAGGCCTTGAAAAAAAAATTATTTATAGTCTTGGCACTAGGCCTTGACTATGTGGTAATGATGTCTGGTGTTAGGCATTCCCTCATTATGAAATTAATTATCACATGTGATTATTAAACTAGTAGGATATCCATGTGCATGTTTATATGGTAATTTTTGATTTATTTTCTCTACATTATGTTCAAGTTTATGTTTAAAAGGTTGTTTTTTTATTTCACATCTTGCCTTAAAAGTTTATTGCTTTCTATAAATTATTTACCCTTACTGAGCATCTGAGCTCACCCTTTTCTTGTGTTTTGTTTTCCTAGGATTCCAAGAAGTATATTATGTTTGATATGTAGGGTTAAGATAGGGGAATAATGGAATTATAAATGTATTATTTATGTTGTGTATTATTTTTGAATGTGTAATGTAATTTTCATGTATGTAATCTATTTTCCAAGACTGCTAAACTGATCGGTCTTTCAGGACTTGATTCCTTGTAATCATGCCAATGTATTAAAATAATTCATCGTCTCCAGGATTATAGGGTTGGGTAATTTCATAAACAATGTAAATAATGATGAGGTGGTGGAAGATAAAAAACAGATATAAGATAGATACTAGAAATAGATGAATTTAGGGTGATTCAAACTGTCCAAAATCAATTTAAAAATAATTTATCTACTTAAAATATATAAAAACAATTGAGCCAGTGACTAAAATGAATTTTTATAGAATCACCTAAAGATCATTCAAGTGTTCTATGCAGTACAATGAACTCTCTTAAAATTATTGGTAAATCAAATTCTGGAAGAAAGATGTTCAATGATAGAAAATAGAGACATCATCCTTTTCCAAATTATTGGTACTTTAAATGATAGCCAAAATTGAAAAGGTTCATCACCATCATCTATCGGTCCTTAGAATAGCGCAGAAAAAATCATCATCAATAATGAAATGATTTCCATTATATGAAAAATGCACTAAAAAAATTAGGAAACTAAATCAAACAGATAGAAAATTATCAATTCATTTAATTTTGAATCCCCTAATAAAATTATGTACACTTGTTCATAGAGATAAAATACAGAAAATATTAATAATATTTCATCTCTAAACATATATATAGGAAAAGGAGAGGGTGAAAATATGCATTCTATAAGAGTCACCTTCTCCCTTGATCTCTAGCTTCTAAAATTCCTATGTTAAGAGTGTTACTGGCTTTTCTCCCCCTATCACTCCAAAATCCACTCACTGCAATCTACTCTTTTATCCCTATCTATGTAATGATATTTTTGTATATATCTATATAAATTCCACTTTAAATAGAAAAATTGAACTGAATTTAATTCTTTCACACATCTATCTAAATTCACTTCCAGTTAAAATTCTCACTCCAAAATTATCCTATCATTATTTAACTTATCAGAAAATTGAAGTCTACATTTCAACTAAATAATATACAAAATATTTCACTATCCTTGATCTAGTACTTCACCAAATTAAATTGATTAATTTATAACTAGGATACATTTACAAATGTAAATGCATCAATATTTCACTTTCTACATAAGTCCATCTTAAAATAAATTATCCCTCATCAACCACCTTATGTGTATATTCCACTAACTTAGAATGCGTTAACAAATGTCAATGATGAAAACCAAAAAAAATCAACCTTAACACAATCCTCCACCAATCATCTTCCCTGAAACTCTTTATCATGGAACCTAAAATCATCCTACAATGTATCGGTTTATATCCCACAATGTTGAGATCTATAGAGGATGGATTTGATACCACTCAGTATCACCAGCAGTTCAACACAAACTCAAATAGTATTAAAGTCATAAAAACTTATCTTGGATAGAATCAAAATATTGAATTTGATTAAATTAGAATGGGAATAGTATGACTCATCCACATCTTCTGTGGTTAACTTGGGCTCAAGCTGTCACGAACCAACCCAGGTAGACCCTGAACCAGTCACCCAAGCCACCCGCGGCATGGCCTGAGGGGCGTTCCCAATCCCCATGGGCTGGAAACTAGTGCCGGACATCAAAACTAAACAAGTGGGAATGATTTGGCCCATAAAATGAAGACAAATAAATTAATAAATACTAAATAAAAATAAATAAAACTAGCAGCGACAAGAAAACAGGACTGCACATACCTCCATGTGACCTCTTGGTCACCTCCAACAACTCACAGTCTACCTCGCACTGGTAGATGAAACAAGAACTTGAACCAAATATCTAAACCTACATCTGAAAAGGTATGATAGGCTTGAGAATTAGAATTATCAGTAGGAATGCCAAAAATGAACCATAGAATCCATGTATTTTCCAGTTCCAAAACAGCCCAAAAATACTAGTTGGAACTACAATTATAAAAGTAATGTTTTCATATTTACATTTCATTTTGAAAACTAACAATCAAAATTCCATTTCCCTTATAATTCAAAAACAAGGAAAATAAAAAAAGAGGGTATCACACAAACTTTTCCAAAACAACTACTTTGAAGTTCATTTTAAAACCAACCATTCACACAAAAATTTTCCAAGAAAACACCAAAACCTAGTTCAAGGGTTTGATTCCACACACAGTAAAGGAAATGGTACTAATAGTGGTTGTTTCAAAGGATCACGAAAAACCTACGAACTCAGAGGAATACCAGAACATACTATACATGTGACTCATCCTGAAGGCATGACAACTCTCGATGACGTCATAATTCCCAAATGCTCGGTATTGCCCTACCTAGCCTAATCAAGGGGTCCAATCCCCTAGCAGAGTATAATCCAAACTAAGGGATACTAGCCAGTTCATAGTCAAAACTAGTGCAACAATCATTCTTAGTAAACCCCCTTTCTATTCTATATTTTTGTGCGATGTTCACAAAAAGGTGTTCCACGCATTTAAATAACATTCCATATAAATATATTCCAGCACGTGACACAAAACGACACCACCCCGAACACCTCAAGGTTATTCACATTCCTTAACATAAAAATTCTCAAAAGGAGGACCATGCCGAGGACCCTCCTACCACATCATCGACAGACGAGGAAGAAAAGGGCCTAACCAAAGAGGGGTTTTCCAAACACATAGTTTCAAAGATGCCAAACGGGCCTCATACAATTCACACACATCAAAACTTTTGTAAACTACCAAACTAAAATTCCAAACGGACCTGTAGGTTTACTTCATCAACCATTTACCAAAACATTTATGAATGTTTCCAAAACAGTAATAAACATCATTTCTTACAAACATGGTCAGACAGACCAAAACATGCCAATATCCTTTTACGAAAACATGCATTTACCAAAAAACGCATCTACCAAAACAATCTAAAACAATAAACATTTACGAACCATATTCGAAACAACTCAAAACACCAAAACATGTTTCGAACCAAATGGTAAAACCTTAAAGAACCAATTAAAACCATGTTTTCCAAACACTTAAAGCAACACAAATAGTTTACTAGTCATTCCATAAACAAATAAAATAGTTCGTTAAAAATTATATTAACAAATCAGACTAATTACACAAACTAGAAGATAATGTAACAAACTACTTTTAGCATGCCCAAAAATAAAACTTGAAACCACTATAGAAGGTTGTCCAATTATTTTTCAAAGATACTAATCTAGTAAAAGAATTTATTACAAACATGCAAGCATTAAATGGACTTATTTTAAAACTGGAAAAATGCGGATTCGCCTATCTCAAGTAAGTCAAGCTAAAACTTTATACCTCAAGCAACAGCTCGCTCACACGCGTGCATGAGAAAACATCCATATATATATACACCTTTAAACTGATGCATGTGTTCCTTGCACCATGAGGGAACACATACTCAGAAGATATATATATATATATATATGTATATATATATATAATACAAAAAAAGTGAACTTTACCAACAAAAAATCACTGAAAGATAATATATCAATTGGTAAAAATGATTAATTCCAACATATATTAAATTTTGTTGATTTTAAATATAGGTACCAAAAATTATTTTTACCAATAGATATGTCTGTTTATATAAGTAGTTCAATACCATCAAATCTTTTACTGACACTTATATCTGTCATCTTATCATAATAATACCAACAATTGATTTACCGATAAATGAGTCTATTATTATTAGTTATTGTTAACAATAAATATTTTTCCATTAAGAAAGTCTGTTACCAATAAATTATTCAATAATACCAAATATTTTACAAAAATTAAATATATATATATATAAATATATATTACCCATTACAAGCATATCAATTTGGTAATAAAAATATATAATTAATTTAAATATCCATAATTTAGTAACATTTATTGGTGATATATATATAGATACATACATACATACATAATCTTTATATAATATAATTTTTTATAGAAATTCACAACTTTTTTCATTATATATATATATATTCAAAAAATAAAAAATAAAAAAACCCTAATGTACCCCCCACCCACTGTCGTTCCTCGGCCCCTCCCATCCCTTCTTCCGCCACCGCCATCCCCTCCCGCCCCACTTCCGTTTCCCAGCCCCTATTGTCCATTCTTCCGCCACCACAAACCCCTCCCCTCCCACTTCCATTCCCCAGCCCCTCTCATCCCTTCTTCCACTGCCACCCACAGGTCCCTTGCCATTATCCTCCACCCTAGGGTAATCCCTACAAGCCCAGGGGCTTGGGAAACCAAAGGGAAGGGGCAACAGTATGACACCTTCCTCCTTATCCCTCTACTCAAAACCATAGTAGATATAGTCACAACATCCCCCCACCTTTCTCTTTCCCTTGACCCGACAATCCTCTCCCTCTAATGTTGTCTCCCTAGCGTGCAAACTCCAAGGCACAGTCAGATGATTCTCATGGCATTAGCGATGCCACCTCCCCCCATTGCCTCACGCTACCTATTAAAATCATAGAATCCCAATTTTATGAAAAGTGATTGTTGGACATTTTTGAAGACCAACATGTAGGTATGATAGATCATGTTGTCTCCTATATTAATTTGACATGTAGGTGTTGAAATGATTAACAAGTCTCTAACAAGCTCTATCACCATTGGTATGGAATTAACATATGAAAATGATGAGATTTATGAAGTTAGGTATCTTAATCCTAGAGATTCAGAACTAGCATGGCATGTTAGAGATGCTCTTCGGTTAGTTACTCTAGGTGATATTGACAATTATGACCAGCTGATTGGGGTTCTCCAAAATATCTAACCTGATGAGGAGGACTTACTGGTGACTAGCTTAAAGTCCTTGATAGGTGTAATTTCATCTATAAATGTCATCCAACATAGGAAGATTCTTTCTACTATTTTTGGAATCAACATGTGGAACCATGGGCCTGATGTGTTGTATGCACTGGTGGAACTTATTACATTATTGGCTGCATCAAATGGAAATTTTGTTAATTCATGATTGGAGATTCTTATAATCAATTTCAAACCACATAATCCAGTCATGTATATCTTATATCAACCATGTGGTATTGTAAATAAGAATCATGTTCTTTCCATGGTGAATTCTTCCCTTACCTCCATTGCTGACCTGGTGCCTCTTGCTCCATTGCGCTTGTTGAACATAATTCCCCAATGAATGCCAAATGTTTTTAGCAGGGAACCCAAGGATCCAATTTTGATATGTGTAGAGAACATCTTTAGGTTGGAGAGTAGTGCAATTTGGGAAATTGTTGGGAGCACCATGCTTAAAGAAATGATTGATTTGCTAGTAGATTTGGATGTGGAGATTGGTTGGGATAACATTTTACAAGATGACCCTAGCAAAGGAATTTTTCAGATGGAGATGGAGCAGTTGGATGAGACCTCTAATGATGTTGATATTCGCAAAGAATTTTTCATTCTGAGAGGTTTATAGAAAAACATAGTCGTCGATAGATTAGACAGCTTAATGGTGGTGATGTTTGAGAATCTTCAGACATGTGTTGACAATGGTTGATTAATAGGGTTTTTTGAAACTCTTATTTTTTTCATTCCAAACAACTGTTATATCTATATACAAATCTAAAATTTCTCAGTTTGTGATGTGATATGCTTTCTTATTGTATCCTGAAAATTGTGGTGTCAAATTTTCCATGGTTCTTGCAGATATTTTTACGTACAACTCAGACCCCCTGAAAATAGGATGATCAGCATTTCTTATTTATCCACTTACTTGTCTCGTGCAAAATTTGCACCAGCTTCTTTGATTATCACCATGTTGAAGAGGTTGGTTGATTGTTGTGTAGAGTATTGCAAAATTCAGCATATTCACATAATTCCAGCGACCCATGAAGTTTACTATTCTAGATGTCAGGGCATAATTTATGTTCTATGCTTCTGGATGCGGTCGATGATTGATATTCCACTTCTCAAATCAGAGCATCTTCTGATTCCCATAGAGTCTATTTTGAAGCATTCATGAGATCTGTTGAAGGTGTGCCTACCATGCATAGTAGAATAGTTTCTTCATCAAGATAAGTCTGATAGACTATATACTTTTTCAGAGATATTTGTGATTGGTGCTGCATCAGTCTAGGAATTCAAGCTGGTGCTCACTGGTTTGGATTCAATCCCTATAGGTAGACCGGACGGAGGCTGGTTAGTGTTCCATGGTTGGATCAAGGCTAGTTGGTGTTTCTTGGTTTTGAGTCAAGACCTGCAGATGGACCTAACATTCCTTCAATCCCCTTTCAAACCTCACTGTTATTCTAATTTCCCACAAGCCCACTCCCCAAATAACCAGGCCCTCACCAGCTTGAAACTAGCTCAACACCTTACTGTTAGGAACCACATCCTCTATAAAAATGAAGCCAAACCAAGCCCACTTCACAATTCTAAAGACATCCCAACAACATGAAATTGAATCCTAATTGAAGGAGGATCATTCTCCCACTTCCACCTGGATAAATGGGTAAAAAATTCTCTCTCATTCTCTTTTAAAATTTTGATAGCCCCTATATTGAATTTTATTTATATTTTGAACATCACAATGATATTATTATGTGATTATAAACTACTGGTGCTTCATTTTAAAGAATCATACTTTATTTTAGTATTTAAAATGAATTATCAAATGTGTTATTTTAATGTTAGCTTCTTTGTTAATATTCAATTATGAATTTTTATTAATTTTTGAGCAATGTTGCACTCATTCTCACTTAAAAACAACATCATTTTCTACTCAATATGCATTAGTTTAATTATTAAATTACACTTAGGAGTTTTTATTTATTGTTGATCAATGTTACACTCTTTCTCGCTAATCAGTTTATAATCAAATTATAGATTTTTTGGTGTCATTGATGTGAACATTTCTTGAAGACAAAACTACATGATCGATTTCTCTCACTATAGATGTGTTCAAGCTGACATACTTGGAGGGTAACACTCATTATCACTCATAAAAATCATCAGTTTTTACTCAATTTTAAGATTTTATAGGGTACTTGTAATCCTTATGTCATGGTAGTGGATTTAAATTTTTGGATGTGCTCTAGATCTTTTTTTCAACAACAATAACCAATAGTTGGTGTGCTTCTCGAGTAGCTCAAGCTCAATCTCAATAAAAATTTAGCAATGTTGGCCTTCTCTCCTTGTTTGTCTACTAGATGATTTTTAGGTGAATTACTGGGTTAATTGATTGGACTGCTTCAAATATGACATGGTGATCTGTAGGATCTTTCTGGAAATTTTTTTGTTACCTTTTTATATGGACTGCACCATGACTATTTTGATGTAGAGATGAAGTTCACAGAAATAATTTGTGTTGTTAATGCGTGTTTTCCATGTCACTATACTCTCTATTTATGGGTACATAGAGTTTGCACTATTTGGATTCCCTATGACTGGATTCCACTTCATATATATTTTTTTGATCTTGATGTTCTGCATATTTAAGAATGAAAGAGGGAAATCAAACTCAAGTGTACATTTGGTTAGTATTATGAATATGCAATATAGATTATAGGATATACATATTCTCAGTATGAAATCTTCATTTTATTCTATATGTATTATACATATGCATGATATAAAATATAGTGTATGGAATATTTGTACTTTTTACTATGAAATCTTATTTAATCTATTAATCTATTACTGTATTTTTTTCCTGTAGAAAATAGGATGAAAAATAATGATTCACAATGACTACTAGTTTTTCACTACCCTCTTTGGCTCAACCAGACCAAATGATTCCACCTAGGGACAAAGTTTCAGTTTTTATCGATGGAAACACTATGTTGTTTTTGTGAAGGAAAATGACAGGGCTACTTTCACCACTTGAACGGTGGATGATTCTCACACACTTAATAAAGTGATGTATTTGATCCCCCTGGTAATTTTTGTTCCATGAATGATCTGGTTGATATTTGGGAGGGTAATATAAGTAAAAAGGTTGAAAGGATTTATATACAAGAAAGAAATCTTCTCAAGGACATCAAAAAAAATTCTGGGTTGTGTATAGAGACTCCATATCCAAACAACATGGAGATGAATTTTATATATTATGCATTCGTGAAATGTGATCATACCTACTTCATCATCGATATGGATAGTGGAATGAAGGGTATGTAGCTTTATAACAATCTCAAGTACACCACTATAAGTGAATATTTGGACACACTCCTGTGATTATGTTACACAATTGGATTTTATATATTTATTCATGGTTTCACTTATATTTCTTCTTCCTCCTGCTGATTATTTTCTTTATGTTCTCTTTACTAATTTTCATTCTAACATCTCTTTTGTACTATGTTTCTATCCCTAATTGTTCTTTTGTGTTCCGTTTATATCCCTAATTTGTTTCCAAGCATTGTTAAGTGTTCATTCTGGTATACATGAAATTCTATGTTTCTAAATGTGTATTGTATTTAAAGATTCAGATGGTTCTTTCAAGCCACATCTAAGGTTTAGAGGATTTATGCCAAGCATAGATTCTAAAGAGAATCCTAAAGAGCCAATGACACTATACATGAGGATTATCTTGAAGGGGTCGATGATACCTATGTATGTTGTGCTCCTGAGTATGCAGGGGTTGTCCAGTTGACTACCAAATCATATGTGTACAGATTTGGTGTCATGTTCTTGGAGATTATTGTTGGGAGGTGGGTTATTGATATTATGTGGCCCACTGACTAGAAAAATCTGATATCATGGTTACATTTGAAGTTATTATTTCAAACCTAATGCCAAGTCTATATTTTTTCAAAATAAAATGTTGTCTTTGAATATTTATTTTCTTTCTTTTTAGGTACTACCATTGTTGAAAGTCAAAATAAAGTTCAAAACAAATTCAAGAAGTTCGACACAAATGTTTATTCTTGTTTTGCATGTACTACCTCCCTTTGGTGTAAGCGTATTTTTCTCACTTGTTTTTGTAACTCTCAATTCCATATGAGGTATTTTCTCATATGTTTTCTAATTTGTTTGGGCATAGACTAGAGATGACATGAATGAGGCTCGAGCTAGAGCTAACATAGACTGGAGCTATCATGGATGAGATGGAGTTGGAGCTAGCATATATTGGAGCCAGCATGGATGAGGCTGGATCTGGATGAGCTGACATAGACTGGAGCTGGCATGGAAGGTGTTGGAGGTGGCATAGATGGATTGGGGTTGAAGCTAGCATGGATGGGCTGGAGCTTCTGGTGATGGAATCACTAGCGATGATGGGATGGAGTTGCTCTGGGGGGTGGTCAGGGTTGTCGAGTGATAGAATTATAAGAGACAATTGGGGTGGGGGCAGGGTTGTCCGATGACAGAATTTTGGAACAATCCTAGTGGGGATCCAATAGGTTCTATTTGTAATAAATTTCATTATTAATATAATTAATTCTTTTCTAGTTTGGAACATGTGTTCAAGTCATCTTTCGTTTAATAATTAAAACATATGTATTATATATGATAAATTAATAAATATAATATGAAATTTTAGTGTAAATAAAAAAAAATATAGTTTTTATTTAAATGAAATTTATAAACAAATATTATATATTGATAATATTATTACTAACAGATAAATTTGTCATCATAACCTGTTGATAAACACTTTAACCAATATATATATTATCTATTGGTATTATTATAATTGCAACAGAACAATTTTATCTGTCGCTAAAACATTTAGCGACAGAGTTTTTACCAACAGTTTAGTGATAGAGACATATATGTTAGTAAAATGTTTTACCAACAGAAAATTAACTTTTACCAATAGATATATCCCTGTTGGAAAAATTGAAATATTTTGTTGTGATACAGACATATATCCATACATGGGAAGAGCGTGTGTGCACTTGGAAATGACCTCAGCTCCTGGAAAAAAATTTCTGACACCCAAAATTAGTGCGTTGAAGACCCTATCACATCCCAAAAAATTCCAGGGACTCATAGAAATAAAGTCAAACAAAAAAAAAGTGTGCAACAAGAAAACAGATGAATAACATCACCTCGGACGGTGGTGAAACCTTGAAAACATGCAGCAAGCCGAGGTTGCATCCAAAATAATTATCCGCACTACAGTTAAAAAAACAGGACATCAAAAGGCAATTCAAACACTCAAACAAAGGAGTGCGTGATAGAAAAAAAAGATCTCTTACCTTGGATGGTGGCGGCGAACAAAAAACATGCGGCAAGATCAAACGTGCCTCGCGAATAACGACGAGTGGTCCGAAGTGATCTGAATCGCTTCACCTTCAGCGGTGGTGGATGGGATGCTGTCCGACATGACCTGGGACACCCTTCGCAAACCCGGCGAGGGGATTCATGTCCACGCTAGAGCAATGCAGAGGCGATGCGCAGTGGGATTTGGGTTTGTGCTGGAGGATCATCAGACGGTAGGGGCCGGGTTCACTGGAAGCTCATCGGGAAGGGGGCTGGGTTCACCAGAATCGTGCTAGGAAGGATGTGGTTTCACCGGAATCATACTAGGAAAGGGGCTAGGTTCACCTGAATCACGTCGGGAAGCGAGCCGGAATGGCAGTAGGCCGATGTTGGTATGAGGCTCGCGCGGTCGCGGCTCGCGCAGCTGGGAGGAGATGCTGGAGCGGCAGCAGCTCGCTCGGCTGGGAGGAGAGGATGTCGGCGAAGGGGGAGGGTGTCTAGTGGAATGGGGTGGTGGGATTTGAGGGGTGAGGGGAGAAAGGGGAGCAATGGGCTGGGGGAAGCACCATCCGTGCAAAGGAGGAGAACCCGGGGAGGGCCACCACATGCATGAGGTCGACGCCTAGGGGAGAGGGGGCCACGAGCGAGGGGATGGGGATAGGTAGATATAGGTTTTTTTTTCATAATAATAATAATAATAATAATAATAAGGAATATTAATACTAATAATATAGTAATGATAATTATAATAATAATAATTATTATTATTATTATTAATTATTATTATAGCAACTTTATAATAAAAATCACGATAATACATTTTTCCATTTCATTTTAAATAATAATAGTAATATTTATAGAAATTTAGTAATAATGATAATGTTATTTTCAACACAATATATTATTATTTTAAGTGTCACACAACCGCACGGTCACCCGGGCGGAATGCACAGTCACCGCTAACGGTCCGGTGTCTGCACACCGGTCCAAAACCCATCAAAAAGATCAAAATTCGAAAATTTCAAACCAGGACCCAACTAAACCTCATCGAAACGACATGGGACTGAGTAAAGTCTAAAAATAAAATAAAATAAATAGGTGTCTGAGGTCGGGGTGTGACAATTATCCCCACCACAGACACTTTCTGCCCCCAAAAATTCATCAAGCCAATAGTTGACACAACTAGAGTCCATGGACAGACAAAACCAAAGGAAAACAAGAGCCTCGGAGTAACTATTCCCAAAAAACATCACACCCGACCAGTTCAAGGAGGGCAACAACCCGATATTGAGGGGAGAACACGGGAGGGTTCTCCCCACCACAGGAATTCACTGATACGAAAACCTTTAAAACCCGAACAAACCACCCCCAGGGGGGGAACATAGGAACTCCCAAACCAAACTCATTCCTTTTCCCCATATGGACCAAAAAACACACCTAAGACTTTGACAGAAAGAGTTTTACAGAATAATCCAGCAACATGAGGATGAGAAATTAACTCAACACCTCTATCAATTTCAGGAAACGAACATCCCCCTTATGAACACCACTGAGACCAAATAAAATAATAACGAGTTAGTTTATTCACTTCCCACACCATTCAAAGAGACCGAACAGTTTAAAAACTATATTGAGAGCAGATAAGACCGCTTGGATTATGGGGAACAAGCTTATCATGCCACCACAACAAGGATGAGATTATGACAGTGATGAGAATAGAATAAGTAAAATTTGGATATTTCCAACCCAAATCTGAATAAATTATCCAGACCGAGGTTCCACACACCCTCAGCAACTCCTGACTGTGCGCGAGCTTCACCCCGAGACCTGTGGTTGGGGCCCTGATGGTTGAAACATCTCTTGCCTCATAGTTAATCATTTTCATCCTCCGGTCCCTGACTCCTTCTGAAACAACGCTTCATTCAGAACTCTCCCTGGTAGCCCGAACAGTCGCACAGTAGTAGGACTTCGGAGGGATCCGGCAAGGCGGCTTAGAATGCATGAACCGGTCACACTAGTGGCATGTGAGAGAACGGTTCAAAAATCTAGGTGTCGGTATAGAATAGGATAGTTTCTTGGAGACAGGTTCCACTAACCTGCACTTCTCGCCAGAAGGGGAACCTTTACGGAAGTCAACCACAATTAATCACTACCAAAACTCTAATGAAGATGACACATCTCATCTTTACTAGTCCATAACTGAATCCTCAAATAATTCTAGTATGGTACGAACCATAAATTCCCTAGTAGTTCCCAAAAACCCGAAGATGCACTATCTTTCCAAACTATAAAAATTCCTTTAATAGACTTCAATTAACTCAATAAGTAGGCAACAGACAAAAAGAACTGGGAATTGGGCATAACTCATTACCAACTTTTGGAGGCTTTATAGGCAACATATTCGGAACAACACGAAAAACACAATAAAAACCGGCATCAAGACAAAAATAAATTATAGAAACAATGCAAGCCAAGGGAAATAGGCCCATAAGCCAAACATATACATACACAAGCATAAATCACTTTTCCAAAAGCTTTATTTCTTTAAAATTTTAAAAATTGCCTATGGGACCTTATGAATTGTCACATGTGTGTTCATTCAATATCACTCACATAATCTACAAAAAAATTCCCCCACACACTCTCCATACATACCCATGCACGTGTGACCCTCCATAAGGAGTTCCAAGGTACAAACACTTATTTTCCATACCAAATCCATACACATTTCATGCTTTTCCATACTGATACACTTTCTCTTTAAAAACCCTCTTTAATAATTTCAAAAACAATTTGGAAGGAACCCCCTTATTTTATTTCATTTTGAAATAACTTTCATTTTTAACCCACTCTCACATCGACCAAGTTCAAAATGAAACACAACCAACAATAAACCTTTGGAATGAGGGACTAGTGTATGTGCCTAGCCTGGTGACATGGTGGTGAGCCATGCCCAAGTAAGGCATAACACTAAGAGGACCTTAAACCAGGAATTAGGACTCCACATGGGTTACCACCCCATGTGGGGATGCAACATGAACCAATTCTCCCCCATTTTCATCCCTCAATCCAAAACAACCAAAGATGAAAGACTCAAATCCCGGACTACCCCTAGTAACTCAGGTCTCATTGCGAGCAGTGGTGATCAGGAAACGACCCGTAACCTACCTCTTGAGCCCCAACAGTCATAATATCCTTCTACTAGACACCCCAAATAACAAGAACCTTCCTCTGATACCATTTTGTCACAAACCAACCTGGGTCGACCCAAAACCGGTCACTCGATTCGGCCTACGGTACGACCCGATGGGCGTTCCCAATCCCCGCGGGCTAGCAACTAGTGTCGGGCATCAAAAATAAATAGGTGGTAATGATTTGGCCCATAAAAGGAAGAAAAATAAATTAATAAAGACTAAAAGAAGAGAAATAAAACTAAAAACGACTAGAAAAAAATACTGCACATACCTCTATGTGACCTCTTGGTAACCTCCAACAACTAACAGTCTTCCTCACACGGGCAGACGAAACAAGAACCTAAACCAAATAGCTGAACATGCATCTGAAAAGGTAAGATAGGCGTGAGCATTAAAATTATCAGTTGGAATGCCAAAAATGAACCACAGAATTCATGAATTTTCCAACTCCAAAACAACCCAAAAATACTAGTTTGAACTACAGTTACAAAAATAAGGTTTTTATATTTACACTACATTTCGAAAACTAACAATCACAATTCCATTTCCCTTATAATTAAAAAACATGGAGAATAAAAGAAAAGAGGGGATCACACAAACTTTTCCAAAACAGCTACATTGAAGTTCATTTTAAAACCAACCATACACACAAAAAATTTCCAAGAAAACACCAAAACCAAGTTCAAGGGTGTGATTCCACACACAACAAGGGAAATGGTACTAATAGTGCTCATATCAAAGGATCACAGAAAACATAGGAACTCATAGGAAGACTAGAACATACTATACATGTGACTCATCTTGAAGGCATGCCTACTCTCGATGATGTCATAATGCCCAAATTCACGGTATTTCCCAACCTGTCCTAACCGAGGGGCCCAGTCCCCTAAATGTGTATAATCCGTACTAAGGGACACTAGCCAGTGCGTAGTCTAAACTAGTGTTGCAATTGTTCTCAGTAAACCGCCTTGCTATGCTAAGTTTCTATGCTATGTTCACAAAGAGGTGTTCCACACATTCAAATAACATGCCATATAAATATAATCCATCATGCGACACAAACCAGCACCACCCCGACCACCTCAAGGTTAGTCCCATACCTAAACATAAAATTTCTCAAATGGAGGCCCATACTGAGGACCCTCATGTCCCATGATCGACAGACGAGGCAAAGGTCCTAACAAAATAGGTGTGTTCCAAACACACAGTTTCAAGGATGCCAAACGGGCCTCAAAAAATTCACACACATCAAAACTTTTGTAAACAACCAATCTAAAATCCCAAACGGGCCTTTATGTTTACCTCATCAACCATTTACCAAAACATTTATGAATGTTTCCAGAACAGTAATAAAAATCACTTCTTACAAACATGGTCAGACAGACCAAAACATGCCAATATCCTTTCACGAAAACATGCATTTACCAAAACATGCATTTACCAAAACAATCCAAAACAATAAACATTTACGAATAATTTTTGAAACAACACTAAACACCAAAACATGTTTCAAACCAAATGGTTAAACCTTAAAGAACCCATTAAAACCATGTTTTACAAACACTTAAAGTAAAACAAATAGTTTACTAGTCATTCCATAAACAAATCAAACAGTTCGTTAAAAATTATATTAACAAATCAGACTAATTACACAAACTAGAAGATAATGTAACAAACTACTTTTAACAATCCAAAAAGAAAACTTGAAAACACTATAGTATGTTGGCCAATTATTTTTCAAATATACTAAGCTAGTAAAATAATTTGTTAAAAACACACAAGAATTAAATGGACTTCTTTTAAAAAGGGAAAAATATGGATTCACCTACCTCAAGGAAGTCAAGTCGTGACTTTCTACCTCAAGAAACAGCTCGCTCACACATGCGCATGCGCACACATACATACATACATACATATATATATATACACCTTTAAACTAATTCACGTGTTCTCTGCACCCTCAGAAGATATATATATATATATATACATATATCCATACCTGGGAAGAGCATGTGTGCACTTGGAAAACGACCTCGACTCCCTACAAAAAATTTCTGACACCCAAAATTAGTGCGGTAAAGACCCTCGCACATCCAACAAAATGCTAGGGACTCACAGACATAAACACGACCGATAAAAAGTGGTCAACAAGAAAATGAACGAAGAACATCACCTCGAATGGTGGTGCAACCTTGAAAGTACACGGAAATAAAAAGTTACATCCAAAATAATTATCCGTACTATAGTTAAAAAACAGGACTTCAAAACGCAATTCATATACTAAAATAAATCAGCACACAATAGAAAAAAAGAACTCCTACCTTGGATGGTGGTGGTGAACCCAAAACATGTGGAAAGATCAAACGCGCCCCGCGAATAATGGCGAGCAGTCCGAAGTGATCCGAATAGCTTCACCTTTGGCGGAAACGGACGGTATGCAGTCCGACATGACCTGGGACAACCTTTACAAACTCGGAGAGGGGATTCATTACCACATCGGAGAAACACAGAGGAGCTGTGCAATGGGATTCAGGTTTGTGCCAGAAGATCATCAGAGGGCAGGGCCTGGGTTCACCGGATGCAAGCCGGGAAGGGGGTCGGGTTCGCTAGAATCGCATCGGGAAGGGGGTCGGGTTTGCTGGAATTGCACCAGGAGGGGGCCAGGTTCGCCAGAATTGCGCTGGGAAGGGGGATAGGTTCACCAGAATCACATCGAGAAGGGGGAAGGACTGGCAGGAGGCCGACGATGGGATGAGGCTCATGTGGTGGCACCTCACGTGGCTGGGAGGAGATGTTGGAGCGGTTGCGGCTCGTGTGGCTGGGAGGAGAGGCTGCTGGCGCAAGGGGATGGTGCCAGGCAAAAGGGGTGGTGGGATTTGAGGGGTGAGGGGAGAAAGTGGAGCGACGGGCTAGGGGAAGCATCGTCCGCACAAGGGAGGATAAACCATGGACGGTCGCCGCACACATGAGGTCGACGCCCATGGGAGAGGGGGGCGTGAGTGAGGGGATGGTAAAGGGTAGATCTAGGGTTTTTTTCATAATAATAATAATAATAATATTAATAATAATAAAAAAGGAATATTAATACTAATAATATAGTAATGATAATTCTAATAATAATTTTTATTATTAATAATAATTATTATTATTATAACAACTCAATAATAAAAATAACGATAATAAATTGTTCAATTTCATTTTAAATAATAATAGTAATATTTATAACAATTTAGTAATAATTATAATGTTATTGTCTACACAAGATATTATTATTTTAAGTGTCACGCAATCACATGGTCACTTGGGTGGAACGTGCGGTCACCGCTAACGGTCTGGTGTTTGCGCATCGGCCCAAAACTCATCAAAAATATCAAAATTCAAAAAAATTAAACCGGGACCCAACTAAACCTCATCCAAACGATGCGGGACTGAGTAAAGAATAAAAATAAAATAAAATAAATACATGTCCGAGGTCGGGGTGTGACACAAGCTAAATGTGTGTTGATCCTAATCTGTTCAGATATGAAATCCCTATAAACATCATTGTCATATTTAAATGAAATAAGATGTTATTATCCCATGCTCTGGTTTCGATATCCAAACAAGATTTTATCCCCTTTCACAACACATAGATATTCTTCTAAAACAGGATAGGAAATGCTTGGGTGTTCTTCAACAGTGGAGGTGGATTTAGTTGGGATTTGACATTGAGTAAAGGGTACGATAACTCAAGATCTGCAGTAGTCGATTTTCAGATCTTCTCAACATTTCTAGGCCACAACATCACTCAAAATCAGTGGCAGTAGTGTCAAATTCATCCACAACTACTTGAAAGGTTTCATTATAGATGACTTAGACCTCAAAGAAAGTTTATCTTCTCTATAGGGTTGAAATCCTAATAAAAATTCATATAAAATGGAGACTTATTCCCAATTATATCTTCTTCATACACATGGTGTGATCCATCAACATCCAAATCTGGAACCCCCATGGTGTTTCAAGTTCTTCTTCCCTATTCATCTCATGGGTCGAGATTCGATGGGAGTTAAATCAGATATATGTGTTATTTTGTACATTTCCATTTAAGAATGTGAAAAATTATATAAGTAACTCAAGTAATATTTCTGTGTATAGAAACCTAAAAAAATAGATATGTGTCTCCTGGTAAAATTTAATATGTGCCTCTTACGCTAAAATTGGCTACATAAACCCTTTGAAATTTCAGCCACATGACATGCTATAACTTAAAACAGAACAAAAGAAAACAATAAATTAAAATAATTCATCAATGATAAATATATATGTATATCTAAATATAACTAATTTTAAATATATAAATTCAAATATATTTAAAAGTCACATTTAACTTGAATAAATTTATATTACTTAAAATTATTAATTAATTAATTATAAACAAATGAGGATTAATATTTAAAAAATAATAAAACTAAAAATTAAAGTTATAAATTATTAATTCATTAAAGTCATTAAATTGTAAATTAAATATCAATTAACAAATTAGTCTATAAAAGCAAAGACAAAAATGAAATTAAAAACATTAAACAAAAAATTAAATAATGATAATAAAAATTATAATCTTAAAAGAAACACCATTATTAAATAATGTCTACATAACTCAATACATATTAAAAATAAAACATAAAAACATAAAAATAAGGAAAAAATTCATTAAGATAGAAATTTTCTTGAAAATTAACCATAACACATAAATTAACTAATTTAAGAGTTATTTTTAACAATTAAAACATAATTTAAAAACAAAATGTGATGTGAGAAAAATATTTGAAATTTAATCCACATAAAATTCACCCACTCTTAAGATGATTTTTATCCTCAAGAAACCTTTTGTCATATTCAATGGTAAGAAAAAATATTAAAATGGAAAATCCGAAATGACACTAAGAATTGATTGTCATGTTTATTTTCCCTTTTGTATTCATTCAAGTAGTAAATATGAATTCCCCATAAAATTAAATTAATTAATTTAAAAATAGGTTATTGTTATAAAAAGGATTTAAATTTAAAATTTTAAAGAAAATTTAAAAGAAATCAATTTACATCAATTTGAAAGTCCAAAATTCTCTTTTATCTCAAGGTGAGCATACATGCATAATTTAAGAAGTCCTAATAAATAGATACAACATTATGTTGGGTGGAGTGAAAATTTATTAGTTGAATAAATAACCCATTTAATAGTTTTATGAATAAAGAACAAAAAGAATTAAGGAATACATTTAACCTGAATTAGGATTTTTATTTCATAATTCATTTAGATTCGTATCTTATTAGTTAGATTTCAATTAAAAATGTCAAAGTAAATAATAATCATATGATGTTTTCCCAAGGTTTTTCCAAAATCCATTTTCTAAAAGGGTAAAAAATATTTAACCAATTAAATCCCTTAGGTAATACATATTAACCTCCTTAAAGTGGCATCAGAACCCTAAAATTTGAGAAAACTTTTCACCCAATAAAAATTCCTAAATGATGCTTAAAAACTGCCAATTTTTTTAAAAAATTAAGGTATTTTGATGTTATATCAATGAATTATATTTTAACACATTAAAAACCCCTCCCTGACACTAAAAACCCAAAAAATTCCTTATGTTTTAAAGGAATATTTATAGGTAATAATTTAAGGAAGTTTAAGTTCAAAATGATTCTCAATTAAGTTCTGAATGTTTCATGTTTTAGGGTCATAAGATAGAACAAAAATTATTTTTTCACACAAAAACATTAAAAATAGTATAAGGAATCCATTGGCAACAAAATATAAGTTCAAAAAAAAAATCTAGAAATGGTTCATGCTCTCACATTTAAAATTCATGAATTATTTTCAAATGAGTAGATAAAATTGCATGAAAATACACATTTTCATTATACACATTAGTTAAAAAACAATTATGACCAAAAATTTTAACAATAATTTAATTCCTATAGAATATATTTTCATAATCTTTTTAATATAGCCCATGAAACCGGAAGTATATTTTCTTGAACAAAAAGTAGAAAAAAGTAGCTAAATTCTAATTTTTAATAACCAAGAATAGATCATTAACACTGTAGTTTTAGTAAAATAAACTTACCCTTTTGTACTTTGAATAATTCCTCTAGTATCCCGAATTTAGAACCTACAAAATGAAGAAGATAAACAATAAAATACTAAATTATAAGTTCAAATAATAAAAAACCAGAGTAAATGCTCAGGGTGTTTGATTCATGTTGATCAAACTAGTATCTCCTATTTATATTTGAAAAAAAATTGAATTTTTTCTCCAAAAATATGTAAAATTATTCCCACCATAACACTTAAAAAATAATATGTTACATGTACAATCATTAATTATTTATGGACAACTTAAAATATTTTCAATAAAATTCAGTAATGTTTCTTGTTTGACATTTAATTCTGCAATCTATAACATCCATCAGCCGAAATAGTAGAATAGTAATGAAATTGTAATGTAACCCTCCCCTAAACATTATTTAAAACATATAATAATAATTCAAACTCAGAAAAGGTTATAGTGGATAGATACACCTTTGAAGTTTGATTATAGTGGATGAATTTATTCAGATTTTCTACCACAAAGTGGAATACACTACGACTTATTACCTAAAAGAAACAATAATATTTTCTTAATATAGAAAAAAATAAAAAATAATAAATGAAATAAAAATAAATAAATTTTTGGCTAATCCCCAAGGGGGTGCTATATTTTGGTTTTCCACCACTGGACAACCTTTGGTTCATCCATTGGTTTCTTTCTTAGAAACCACCAAATGCGATTCTTCCCTATGTGTTTATTTACACACTATTTCGTTATACTAGAAAATTTTTATTTTACTTCTAGTACCTATTCATTAATGTAAAAAAATTCACCAACTTCTATTTGTATTCAGTTTCATGGTTGAATTCCAAGGTAGATAAGAGAAAAAATTGAGACGCCTCAGTAGAAGGTTGGAACACTTCCTCTTCAATTTCCTCCACTACAGCAGTAGACTAAAAAAACCATCTTCAAAACTAACTAGAAGTCATTAAGTACATATAACTTTTAAAAATATGCATAAGAAAAGACACATTCAAAAACATGCTCATATAACTAAAAATGAAATAAAAAACAACCTCTTTTATAAAGTAATTATCCCATGGATTAAAAATTAGGAGATATTTTTCAATGAAACATGGTGACCATAGGGAAATATCCAAGGCTACTGTAGGAACTCGGGTTTTTTCCTATCAGATTTCAGAATACTCCTATAAATAATTCTAGAGCTATGCATGATGACTACATGCAATTACAAGGCCCGGTGTGCCCGAAATAAATTTTATAAAAATATTGAGTATTTTTATACTATTCACGTGGAGTAAATGAGTAATCTCTTAAATGGTAGCATGGATAAAAAATATGAGGACACGGTTGTGTCCAAAGAATGTTGTTTAACCTTGGAGGGGTATAAGTTTAGTCGGTGTGGGCATGCTGCAGAAAACTTTATCAAGGTCATTTTTGTAAATTAATAAATTAATATAATTATGGAAATCAACTTGAATTACTCTTGAAAGGAGTCTCAAATCAAAATTATGAGACCTCTGTTGAGTTAAGAATGTTGTGTTTACCTTAGGTGCAACATAAAATTTGTTAGCACCTGGTGTCGAGTTAGAGGCGAGTTGGGGCCTAGGAGTTACCTGATAGGATTTAATAAAAATTAAATCCCTTCCCCCATTGTCCACCTTGTGCATAGAATGAGGACAAAGTCCCCTCTCATCCTTTTTCTCCTCTTTTGCGATGAATGACCTGGAGGCCAGATCATCGAAACGAGGTGTTGTAGGACTCAGATCTTGACATCGATTTCTCCCGAATAGTGTAGTGGGAGTTTCAGAGCGTGGATCTGACATCGAAGCTTCAGCGTTTCACCCTCGAGGTAGGAGGTTTTGTTTTTAGTCCTGATACCGCTTTTAATGTGTTTTTAAGGTTATAGAGCCCTTATAAAACTTCTTGGGACCCCTGATGGGTCAATATATGTGTTCCAGGGTGAACAGGGGAGATCCGAGCTGTTTGCAGGAAAATCCCATCGGATTTTTCTATCAACACAACATGTAAGCCAGTCAGACATGCCATGTGTTCTTCCCATTTGGGGAAGAAGTAATTTTGAATAGTAAATTCTATGTAGTGGGATTACACACCGCCTATTGGTACATGGGTGTGTGTCCGGGTGAAGAAGAACACAGCATGGTGGTTTTTGAATAGTACATGTCGTGTACTAGGAGTACACTCCATGTAGCGGAACATGGTCGTGTGTCTAGGTGAAAAATAACACGGGATGGTAGTTTTTTAACATTACAATCTATATACAGTAAATTACATGTCGTGTACTTTTACATGGGTAGACCCCATGTACTCCAGAGTACATGTCATGTACTTTGTCCAGCTTCTTTTCATTTGGGGTTTATTTAAACCCATATAACATGAAATAGAGAGGTTTTTTTGTGTGAGTTCAGAGGTCAGGTGACCCTTTATTCAAGGAAAAAATTTTGAGACTGATTTCAGGTTCTAAAACCAAAATTAGGGTGCGGGTCCAATAAGGCTTTGTTTGGGGGTTTGCGGCGAGATGAGACTTTTTCACCAGGAGACCATTTTGGATGAATGAGTAGTCGATTCCATGTGCTTTTCTGAGATGATCGCATTGGTGTGATCCATTTGATATGTTCTAGGATAGTGTCATGGGCCCCACTCAGGCTTGTTAAGGTGAATAGTATATTTTTCGTCAGTTATCCGTTTCTGGGGAGTAATTAGCCTATCTTGCATTTTTTTTCTATGTATAATGTGATGGTACCCTTGGTTTAGTCCTAAGAGGTGTGCAGTGTGGTGATTTTGTGTGAAAAGTAGGTTTACAATGTATGGACTAGCAGCGATTGAGTGAACTCCCTTGGCTCATTCCTATGTGGGTTCATGCAGCATTACAACCCCAATACAAGTTTATGATCCCCTCGATAGGATGAGTTCAGATCGAGTTGTGGAATCCCTTTAGTGAGGTCGTGGTAGGATCATATTTCTTCGCTTCCCTAGATCAGGTTTATTGATATCAATGTGACTACTTATGCATGAATGGAGATCCCCTATCTAAAAGGACAACCCTGTAGGGTTCGTGCCATCATCAAGAATATGATCCCCTACGCAGTGGGTTGTAATAGTATGGTTATCGTGTCATCATTTATACAATCCCGTACTCATCTTGTGGTTTCGATATGGTTTATGGTATCATTGGTATGATCCCCTATATCGTGAGTTATACAAGATGTGGTTTTCGGCATCATCGAGCCCACCTTTATACAGGCGATGATCCTCAATCTGAGTGATGTGATCTACGGAACATCAGATTGGGTTGTAGTATCCCCCAGTGGATCCTGGGAGTGATAACCTATCTTAGAGTTCTTCGAGTTACCAACTTGGGTTCCTGAATCCCCTAATAGACCCAAGGAGTTATCCCCTATCCAAGGAGTTTGGTGTTTCCGTTGTGTTTCGTCATGACATGCTTAACGGCAATATCTGATGAACGTGTTCTCTCAGATGTGCCAACTAGGATGGTGGTGTGAGACATGAGTGAGTGTATCTCTTGGATGAGTTTCATCTAGGATGACAGAGCTCAAAGAGTGTGTTCTCTTGGTTATTTTTTCCATAGAGTCTGGAGTATAATTTGATGCTGGTGATGAGGTTGAACTTTCATGATGCTTGGTGCTTGATATAAGTATATATGGTGTGTTTTCTAGGTTTCGCTTGGGGTGTTGTCACATATTTGATGACACACCCTATGGTTTGAGCTAATTGGTTGAGTTTATCTAAGGATGTTCACGAGTTGGAGTTTATCTCTCGTTTGGGTTCTCTCTAGTTGGGATGCGTGGATTAATGCCTTTCACTTTATCCCTTTTATTTTGGGGATTTTGGGGCACCTATTGAGTATCTTTATACTCACCCCTACAGGGATTTTCCCACACATGTCTTTCATTTTGTGTAGACCACATACCTTTTGACGGAGTCCCAACAGGACCCAGAGCAGGTGGAGCTTAGTGAGATAGACCGACTGGGGTGTTTACCGGAGTTGGGCTGAGGAGATTTCTGGTGGGTGCTTTTAACAGCGATCCCCTCCTTATGAGTAGGTTGGACACTTTGGCAGTTTCCTTTTGGTGGGCCCTATATTTTCCCTTTTTTACTTTTTCTATACTCTTTTTGTGGGATAGATGTATTCATGCTTTTCTTTTTAATTTATATATATCTCTACATTATTTCATGGAGATGTATGTGAGTGTCTGTGTATAGGTACCTTAGGCTGAGGCCTCCCGTGTGTGTGATAGCCTACTCAACGCTAGTCGCCGGCCCCAGACCTATTGGAGGTGGGCTAGGGGAGTCTTGGATCGAGCCCCATTGGGTCAGGTCATGATAGAGTGGTATTAGAGGAGGTTCCACCATTGGGATCTCAGACTGTAGTTGGTCTAGCAGTGATCTTGATTTATGTTTCATAGTGACAATTTTTGGATGTTTCGAGTATGGATTTTAGGCTAGGGACTCCATTATTGGTTTGATAGCTGATGTATCCATTCTCTAGGACTTTGATAACCTAATTTTCAACTTAGGACATTATTACATTGGTTTTACGGAAATAATGGTATATGCATCATATAGGACTGGGTTTTGGGTTTTTCTTATCCTTCGTGAGTCAACTACCCAGATATACTCTTTAATAGTGGTTCAACTTGATTTTATTTCAGTATGCCTCCATAAAAACATCAAATTAGGGATGAAAAGAGAGATTATGGGGATGATTTTCCCTGAGTAGAGGGTTTGGAGAAGGGAACTGGTTCTGAGGATGGAACTCCATGTGGTCCACCAGTTAAGCCACCACCTGCCCAGAAGCTGGTCATGCCAGCAGTGTTGGACAAGGATGTGTGTAAGCTAAGTGCGCTTCATGAGTTCTATAGGCAGTGATCACTGAGGTATCAGGGTGATCTAGACCCCTAGGAAGCTTATGACTGGCTCAAGATAGTCACCCAAGTTTTCCACCTAGTAAAGACACCTCTAGATCATATGGTGGTCCTAGCGGAAATCCTTCTGCACGGTTCGTCCGGGCGATGGTGGAGTCTGGTGACATAGTCCCACAATTAGGAGATTCTTATGTGTGAAGAGTTTGAGAGTCTCTTCAAGGAATATTTCTATATAGTTACGCTGAGTTCAGTGCGGATATAGGAGCTTCTGCAGCTTCAGCAGGAGGGCATGACTATGTCGGAGTACTCCGCAAGGTTTACAAACCTGTCGCTCTACTCCCTAGATATGGTTTTAGACCCATTATTTAGGGTGAAATCCTTTCATAAAGTCCTACATAGAGATATCTAGGCTGGTGTGGTTTCCTTGTACCTTCCCACCTATGCAGGAGTGCTAGAGCGGGCCTTGGTGGTGGAAATCTATCTGGTTGAGTAGATTCTGACCGTTACTGCTGGGTACATGGGAACTGAGACCACATCATCTATTTCGGTAGTTGGTAGCCAATGGCAGGATTAGGGTTCTAGACATGCATGAAATTTTAGGATGTGGCCCGAGGATGTAGGATCCGAGGCTTAGGGATCTCAGGGCTCGCAGTCCATTTTTGGTCAGCCGTAAGAGAGGTGGTGTTATGATTATGATGATTAGGGAAATATTTATAGATATTGTCTGACTAGCTGTGCAGCTGAGAGGGAGCTGGTTGAAATCCTGCCTTGGTAGAGGCAGTTTCTCAAGTATAGAGGTCTTCAGGGTGACAGACATGAAGATTGAGCTGGTACAACAACATGAAGTGGTAGGCGGTACGAGTTTCCACCACTTCCACCCCTAGTTGGTCCACGCCGTGCTCAAGGAGCTAGAGAATGGGGGTGAGGACAACTGAAGGCCTTAGAGACCGTTGACCTAGAGGATTCACAGATGGATAGAGGTATGGTCTGTGTCCTTTCTACTTTCTATAGTAGTTTTCATAGAAACTAATATAAAATACTCTTTCCTTTATATTTATTGCTCAAGGTTTGCTCAAGGCATCTATATGACCTTGTGCTGGTGTTGTTTGGTGTGCTTTGAATACACAATAAAGAGGTATCCTTCCCCCATTGAGGCGCTTTTTTCTGTGATGTGATTAAAATAGTGTGGTCGAGTCTGTGCAACCCAAAGAGGATAATGTTGAGGTGTGGTGGAAGAGTCCCTCAGACTCATGTGTTTGGGGAAAGGTTGTGTGTTGGGGAGTTTGTGTGAAAGGCTTTGGGATCCCCAGAGTTTGCACTAGTTGGTAGCATGGTAACCCTTGGTAACTTTATTGTGGATATGGATGAACAAGCTAGTGTGGGAGACCCAATTCAGAGTTCTTCTTCATTACATCGTGCTTATGGATTTTTTGGGATGAAAAGTATAAGGTTGGGAGGATGTAAAAACTCAGGTTTTTACCTATTATACTTTTGAGTATTCCTTTGAATAATTCCAGAGCAAGGCATGAAGATGGTGTGCGATTCCGAGGCCTGGTGTGTGCAAAATTAATTTTATAAAAATATTAAGTGTTTTTATACTATGCACGTGGTGGAAATGGGTTATATATTAAACGGTATCTCAGATCAGAAATACTAGGGCATAGTTGCATCTGAGGCATGTCGTTTACCCTAGGGAGAGTATAAGTTTAGTCGGCGCGGGCCTGCTGTAGAAAACCTCATCAAGGGCGTTTTCGTAAGGAAATAAATTAATTTATTTATAGACATCGACTTGAATAACTTCTGAACAGATTCACATATCAAAATTTTGAGACTGTCGTTAAGTTTGGAACATCATGATTACCTTAGGTACAACATAAACTTTGTTAGCACCTAGTTTTGGGTTGGTGGCGAGTCGGGGATCGAGAGTTAGCAGAAAGGATTTAATTAAAATTAAATCCCCTCCCCCCTTCTCTCCCTTGTGCACAGAAGGATGTTGAATCCTCCTCTCCCCCTTCATCTCCTCATTGGAGACGAACAATCCGGAGTCCATATTATCAAAATTAGGTGCCTTTGGACTCAAATATTGATGGTTATTGCTTCTGGATCGTGCAACAGGAGTTTCGAAGCCTGGATCCAACCTCGATGCTTCAGAGTTTCACCCTTGAGGTTGGAAGCTTTGTGCTTTAGTCATTATCTCCCTTTTTATGTGTTTTTTTAAGATTATAGAGCCCTTATACAACTGCTAGGGACCCCTGATGGATTGATCTATGTGTTTCAGGGTGAATGGGGGCGATCCGGTCTATTTGCAGGGAAATCTCGTTTCATTTTTTTGTCAACACGGCATGTAAACCAGTCACACATGACATGTGTTCTTCACATTCATGTAAGAGGTACTTTTGAGCATTAAATTCCGTCTAGTGGGATTACACTACGTTTAGTGGTACATGGGCATGTTTCCAGGTAAAGAAGAACACAAAATGGCGGTTTTTTAACAGTACACATTGTGTACTGGGAGTACACGCCGAGTAGTGGAACATGGGTGTATGTTCGGGTGAAAAACCACATGGGATGGTGGTTTATGAATATTAAACTTCATTTACAGTAAATTTCATGTCATGTACTTTTACATGGGTAGACCCCATGTACTCTGGAGTACATGCCATGTACTTTGTCCAACCTGTTTTCATATGGGGGTTCTTTAAACCCTTGTAACTTGCAATTTAGGGGTTTTTTCATGTTCCATCTACGGCCACATTACCCTTGCTTCAAGAGGGAAGTTTTGAGACTAATTTTAGGTGCTAAAACCGAAATATGTGTGTGTGCCCCATGAGCTTGGTTGGGGCATTTACGGTGAGATGTGACTTTTTCTTCGGGTGTCTGTTTTGGATGAACGAGTAATTGATTCTGTGTGTTTTTTCATGAGGATCTAATTGTCATGATTCATTTGATATGTTCTGGGATTGAGGCATGGACCCCACTTAGGATTTTTATGGTGAATATTACCTTTTCACCGGTTATTCATTACGGGCGAGTAATTAGCCTTTAATGCATGTTTTTCCGCATAGAATGTGATGGGTGTAACACCCTGAGATTTTATGAGAAGTATTATTTTTAATTTATTTGATGTATTGTGTTGTATGATACCCCAAGATTGTCTAGCGCTATACGGAACATCGTATTAGCTTGCAGTATATGCAACACTAATCTTGGATCGTGTTACACACAATTTCAAGTTTTTTTAATAGTAGTTATTCTACGCAACATTGTGTATGTATATATATATATTAAATGTATTAATGAAATATGGTTGTATTTTGTTATATGCAACAAAAAAGGAGTCGTGAACTACACACAACCCTGAATTGGCTTGCATTACATGCAATCGCGACCTTCCTCGATAGCATGTGTTGTACGCAATACCTGATTTCACTAAACAACAATATATGGTTATAATATTATTATGAACTTGCCATTATGAATAGTATTAACTACATTTTGAATGTTATCACATTACTATTTCATCTTACACATTTTCTATAACATGGTATGTGAACAAAATAAATTTTTCAGGTAAAATGAGTATTTTTAAAAATATACAGTTTTGCCGCCTTTTGATGGCGCACCCACTTTAAATCTACTTTTTGAAATTTTATAAGTTAAATTTGAAAAAATAAAATTATTCTTTGGAATTAGGATATTAAAATTTACTTTGGATAAATTTTTCATATTATTCTGATAACTTTCATATTTTAATGAATAGTAAAAACACGCTATATTTCAATTAAAAAACTTTTTTAATCGTAATAATTTATATGGTTAAATTATAATATTGAATGATTTTAACGTATAAATAAAATATATTTTTACCATTTAATATAATTTTTTTCATTAGCATTGATTTTACATTGAATTCATAGGTAAAATCATTTCAATCTTTTGCAATGTTTTAACTTTTAAAACTCGTTTTCAAAATAGCGGGATTAATTTTAAATTAATTACTACAACTACTGTGTTTTGAATTTTGAAAAATGGATTCCATATTTGAAATCATTAGGTCCAAATTATGTTAATAAGATACTTTTTATTTTTGTGAACTATGAATAGTAACTATGGTAATTTTTATTTATTTAAGTTAAAGATAAATCGGGTAATTAAGGGTAAACCTAAAATTATAAAAATACCCTAAAACATTCCAAAATTATATTGTATGACTAAAATTAGACCCATGTCACCTAAGGGTCAGATTAGATTCATTTTATGGTCTTTTGACCATGAAAATAATTTAGTTATTATTAAAACCAAAAAAAGTGACAACATGTCACTCTCTTAAATATTATAAGTATAATAATTTTAATTTAGAGATAAACATCATGAAACATCAAACATGAATAGTATCCAGAAAGATAACAATATTATATACATCTTGAGACTCTATTTATAATTGTTAGGGATTAAATAATTGTCATTAATGCTGACACAATGGTGATGCAGAAATTGTTTATTTAGTGAAAAATCAATAATATAGTTTTTATTAAAATAACAATACCTATCAAAAGGACCCAAAACTTAACTAAACATTATTATTCGAGTATATATATACCCTAATCATCCATGGGTAGATTTGTGGACCATTTGGATCCTTATAAAACTGATTATGACATTTATATTATTTTATTTTAAATGATGTCAAAGATGTCACCTTCATAATTTAATAAATATAACAATTTAAATGTTGTGATTTTAAGATGATAAACTCAATTAAGAATATTATTATTAAATTTATTATATTTATCTTAATCATAGTATTTTATTTTAAATTTTTATGCAACAAATAAGTATATTAAGTAATTATACAAAAATGTTGTATTAATTATTATATTAAGAGATATACCAAATAAAAGGTTTTAAAAATATTAAAATAAATATTGTATGAAATAGTTAATGTGCTCCACTAATTTTATAGATAAATATGACATGTTATGAATCTATTAATGCATTTATTTCGAACATATAGTCTTTGAGGATTTTAGTTAAATTCAAATAATTGGATAGTGTCAAAATTGACACTATTGTTATTTTATAAATATTACATATTATAAAATTGTTTAAAAATCAAAAAAAATTATAAATTATAAATTAAAATTTATATGGTCTAAAATTTAATAAATCATAAAATTATGGACAATTCACAACATATAAGTAATTATTTATAATGATTTAAAATTTAGAATATTATTATCACAAATAAAATTAAATAGATTATATAAGGATAAATCAAGTTGATACTGTTTAAAATAAATTCTTAACTTATCTAAATTTTATTGGTTGATGAGATTACAACCCTATATCATCTAATCTTCGGATTTGAGTAATTTTTGTGGTTTTTATGTGGGGTTGGAATTTATTATAAATTAATGTTTCTTATAATTCCAAAGGTTCCCCTCTCCTCCCTTATAAAAGGGAACCTCCTCCCTCTCCTCATCACACCTTTTTGAGCCTTCAAGATTGGAAAAACCATGCCCATTTCTCTTCTAAACCTCATTATCAACATACTAGAGGTCTTGGTCTTCTTCAAAGAGAAATTTTAGTGCCCTAAGAGGAGGTTTCAAAGAGGCGTGTCGAAGAAAAGGTAATATCCGTTACCGATTCTTTCAAGTTTCTTTCTTCTTCTACTTACTCTTCATTAGATGTTTCATTATAAATTAATAACATCATTATTAATTATATACTGATATGTTATTATAAATATTAAACAACCCTATTTCACCTTGTATCCATCCTACTGAAAACAAAATCACCGCGAGTGCGTACGTATGGTATACTGTCTCCACGCCGTGGTGTAATCTGTTTCTCCACCACCACCTTACTTGGATGGTTATAATGGTGTAAATAATAACTACATATGATTATTATAACTTCATATTGATTCTAAGATATTATATCATTCACTCCAATTCCATTTATTAAATATGGGAATGATATCATCGCTCGTGCGTACGTACAGATTATCGTCTCCACAACGCGATGAGATTCATTTTCCATGTTAACAATTAAAGAATGATTATAAAGTATATATAATAATTAATAATGAAATATATGACATAATAATGCTACTGGATTTATGAATATATATATGTATTTCATCTACTTAATTCTATTCAATTTAATAAGGAAACGAAAACAGCGTTCATGTGTACGTACGGCCTACTGTCTCCATGAATGGTGTATTTATTTCCATCTATAGATTTATTATATATAAGTATATTATGAATATATATTATATATAAATAATGTTTTATATTATGTAATTAAGTAATCATGATCTAAGTAGTCATATGAATAATTACAAGTCAAAACACGGATAACAAATGAAACTATTTTACCCAAAACGCTCTTTAACATGGAATTTAAAAAAGAACAGGTAATATAAAGTCATAAGTGAACCATATATGATATCATAACAATGAATATGATTCTTTAATAAGTCAATTAAATTATTTAAATCATTATACAGGAGGTTTGGATATGTACGAATCATATCGGGCCTAAGGTAAGGGATAACTATTCCATTCTCGTTTTTATCCGAGATTGTTTATTCATAAGTATTTATTGGGGTCATTGTTATCATCCATGTCCATGTTTTATAGAAATTTTGTCATGTATGTTTAAATTCCTTTTTACCCTTTTATTAATTTTACCAAAAGGCCTGGAAGGAATCCTTCTTTTTTTAACCATACGAGGTACTTTTTGACTTTTCTGGCAAAAGTACGAGAAGAATGTTTTTTTAACTTATACGGTGTGAATGGATTTTTGTGATTTCATAACGCCTTATTTACATAAATATTCCTCTACATGATTTCATGATTATTTTCAATAAAATCCTTTTCTTTTAAAATTGCATGAATTTTTTGAAGACAAAATGATTTCGAAGAAGAGAGGATATTTTCCTCAAGAATTCATTTCAAGTGTTTTATCAAAACAATTTTCTATATAAGATGAAATTATTTCATATGTGTATGTCTCAAGTATAATGTATCTATGATTTACATGGTTTCACTTTTCTTATGATGAAATTATATCCATTTTTTTATATATGGATTATGTTATGATGGGATGATTTTTATGAAACCCATTTTTATTCTTTGGGTTATGATGAATGATTTGTGTTTAATTTGTGGCACAAGTAAGAATGATTTCATTATGAGATGGGTGGGACCTATATCTCCCTCTAATGCATTGGGTAAAGATTTATATCTCATGAGATAGACATGGCTGAAACGACAAGTAAATCCAATTCAGTAATACAGGGTTGGAACAGCAAGTAAACTCAGTTCAGTAAGGGACTTTGTCCACTAAGATGGTCTTGGCAGCAATGCCTTGGCTACTATAGAAATCATATCATGTGCTTAATGTTTTTCCACAATTACAAGTTTTATTTCCAAGCTATTTTATCATGATTGATGTTCCATTATGATCTATTCCTTACGTACTGCCATGTTCTATGTCACTGCTCAAGATTTCGATGTTTAAACATTATGTTCATGTTTTTATTTTCAAATGTATACGATTTGTTTTATTTTCTCCATGATTACCCTTACTGAGAATTTGAGCTCACCGTTTATATATTTTCTTTTCCCCAGGATATAAAGAATGGTTTTAGGTAAGGAAAAAAAAGGGGAAGATCATTACGGGATATATCGAAGATCTTTCACCATGATTAGAAGATTATATTTTGAGTTTCCAAAGACACTAAACTATTACGATCTTTTGGTTTCTGTTTTTGTTATGTATTAAGTATTTCAAAAAAGTAATGTAATGTCCATGTACGTCAAGATTTGGGTCTCTACAGTTGGTATCATATGAAAGGTTTAGTTGACCTTTGGAAACTAGGATGCGAAAACTTTAGTAAAATCCCTTGAGATACTATAAGGTATATATAGGGATGTCTCTAAGGTTAACAATACGTATTGGTTATAGTCCTAGAATTACGGTAACGATCTTATAATTAAACCTAAGATGTTATATATGGAAGGTACTCCCCCATTATTATGTTGTTTTCCAAGCATTATTTTTTCCTCTCATACTGTTCTTTTTTGGGTTTTAGAAAATGTCCGGAAACAAGAAGATTAATGACAAAGGAGGATTTGATGGACAATGGAATGATATTCTTCATGAAAAGCCAAATGAAACAGGATTTGGAAGTCAAAACATCATTATTATGCCTAATAAGTAATCTCACAAAATGATCAATAATCTAAACATTGGTAAGTATCCCGACTCATCTAATAAGAGAAAGATGGAGTTTCATGATGATCATAGAGAAAAGAAAGTTCAATTTCCCTCATGTAAATCAAGTGGGAAGAGGCATAAAGGAGAATGTTTCCAAGGAACTGGTAGATACTTTGGGTGTGGAAAGGAAGGACACAAATCCAGTAAGTGAAAAGGAAAAGGTTTAGTTAACACCATGGACAAGGATAATGGTATTTCTATGACATCAACAACAATTAAATGTTTTAAATGTGGAATGTACAGGCATTATGCAAACCAATTCCCTAACGGAAAGTCTCATGAAGAGAATCAGCATGGTCGTATGGGTAGTATTTATATTGATGATGATAAAGAGACTACAAATGATATGTGAGATGAAAGAATTTTTCAATATAGGTCAATAGTTTAAGAAGGTAGTGGAATGATTACAAGTTTATCAAGAGTAATGTTGTATAAGTAATCTCATGGTACTATGGAATAATGAGACGTCTAAGGATTGTTACACTATTGTTTTTACTTATGTTTTTTAAATTATATTTTGAATGGTACCGGTAACCATGAAAGGTTATTCAGATTATTTTTTTTTTTGAAAGAAGATGACATGAGCATAATGATGGGATAATGATAAAAAAATATGTTTGATAGTATTCATGAGCTCGTGGCTGATGAAAGGATAAAGTGATATCATGATTTGAGTATATAGATTTTTTTTGGGATTTTGGTATGTGGAAAGAGTTAAATTTTGACAAAATTCATGATTTTGCAAAGGTAATATGGTAATTAATGTTTCAAAAGAATACATGATTAAGGTATTCACATGTTTGTAATGTGACCAACAAGATATATCTTATGATATATGGGGGAAAAATGAAGGAATTCACATGCTTGGAAGATGAAATTTCTAGTAATCAGACAGAAGTATTTTCGATAAGCCTAAAGGTTGGAATGGACATCATATAGTATTGGTTAAGGATATAACTTTTTATTTCTGAAATGTTATGATAGTATAGTTTTAGAAAAAGGATAACCTATAGGACGGACGACAACCCGTCGCATCGGAAAAGGTTGTGGAAATTGAACCCAGAACCGAAGTATGATAGGCCTATATCACCTACCTCTGGCCTACAAGAAGTCCCTGGTTAGTAGAAACTAGTTTTATTTTATTAAAAGGTATGAAAGATGAAGTATAAATCCATTTTTGGAACCATATACGATTAATCTCACCCTTGATGTACTTATGTATATAAATTTTTCTAACCTTATGTTTTAGATAGATGAAATTACCTATCATTCTATCGCATGATCTGATAACACTTCACGGAAGACAAATTCAACTTTATTTCTTTAAGAGATGAAGTGTAAATTGTTCACGGCACAAACAACAGTGAGATTGTACCAAAATCAAGTAAGAATTTCTTCAAATTAAAAATTTTCAACTTTAGGGAAATGATTTTGAAAACAAAAAATTTTGTCCCGGTGCTCTTATATTTGATGAATCCAATGGTACCTTAGATCATCACAAATTTATGGCTTTGTGATTGTTGGATTTTTCATAACCATGTTCTCTACCACTCTCCATCAGAACATGATGGTTAGATTTCTCTTCCATATCCATATTTTCACCTACGTTATCATATATGTAAACCCAGTGATTAGTTAATTTGGGTAACCGTTACGTTTCTAATTTAGTTTTTAAAGTTCAGTTTTGGTATTCCTTTTTACAATGTGGGTTTCTATGAATAGTAAACGATTTATAATCCCGACGAATTTCGAGGGCGAAATTCATTTTAAGGGGGGTAGAATGTAACACCCCGAGATTTTATGAGAAGTATTATTTTTAATTTATTTGATGTCTTGTGTTGTCTGATACCCCAATATTATCTTGCGCTATACGCAACACCGTATTAGCTTGCAGTATTTGCAACACTAATCTTGGATCATGTTACACACAATTTCACGTTTGTTTAATAGTAGTTATTCTACGCAACATTGAGTATGTATATATATATATATATATATATATATTCAATGTATTAATGAAATATGGTTGGATTTTGTTATACGCAACAACAAAGGAGTCGTGCACTACACGTAACCCTGACTTGGCTTGCATTACACGCAATCGCGATCTTCCTCGATAGCGTGTGTTTTACGCAATATCGGGTTTCACTAAACAACAATATATGGTTATAATATTATTATTAACTAGCCATTATAAATAGTATTAACTACATTTTTAATGTTATAACATTATTATTTAATCTTAAACATTTTCTAGAACATGTTATGTGAACAAAATAAATTTTTCGGGTAAAATGAGTATTTTTAAAAAGATGCAGTTTTGCCGCCTTTTGATGGCACACACACTTTAAATATATATTTTACATGTTTATAAGTTAAATTTGACAAAATAAAATTCTTCTTTGGAATCAGGATATTAAAATTTAGTTTGGATTGATTTTTCATATTATTCTAATAATTTTCATATTTTAATGAATAGTAAAAACATGCTATATTTTAATTAAAAACAAAAAATTTCATCGTAATAATTTATATGGTTAAATTATAATATTTAATGATTTTAAAGTATAAATAGAATATATTTTTACCATTTAATATAATGTTTTTCATTATCATTGATTTTACATTGAATTCATAGGTAAAATCATTTCAATCTTTTATAATGTTTTAACTTTTAAAACTCGTTTTCTTAATAGCAGGATTAATTTGAAATTAATTAATACAACTACTGTGTTTTGAATTTTGAAAAATGGATTCCATATTTTGAATCAGTAGGTCCAAATTATGTTAATAAGATACTTTTTATTTTTGGGCACTATGAATAGTAACTACAGTAATTTTTATTTACTTGAGTTAAAGATAAATCGGGTAATTAAGGGTAAACCTAAGATTATAAAATTACCCTAACACATGCCAAAATTATATTGGATGACTAAAAGTCGACCCATATCACATAAGGGTCGGATTAGATTCATTTTATGGACTTTTGACCATGCAAATAATTTAATTATTATTAAAACCAAAGAAAGTGACAACATGTCACTCTCTTAAATCTTATAAGTATAATAATTTTAATTTAGTGATAAACTTCATGAAACATCAAACATGAATATTCTCCAGAAAAATAACAAAATTATTTACATCATGAGAATTTATTTAGAATTTTTAGGGATTAAATAATTGTCATTAATGCTCACACAATTGTGATGCAGAAATTGTTTATTTAGTGAAAAATCAAAAATATAGTTTTAATTAAAATAACAATACCAATAAAAACGACTAGAAACTTGACCAAACATTATTAGTCGAGTATATCTATACCCTAGTCATCCAAGGGTAGATTTTTGGACCATTTGGATCCATATAAAACCGATTATGACATTTATATTATTTTATTTTTAATAATGTCAAAGATGTCACCTTCATAATTTAATAAATATAACAATTTAAATGTTGTGATTTTAAGATTATAAACTTTATTGCGAATGTTATTATAACATTTATTATATTTATATTCATCATAAGATTTTATTTTAAATATTTATGCAAAAAATAAGTATATTAAATAATTATACAAAAATGTTATAGTAATTATTATATTAAGAGATATACCAAATAAAAGGTTTTAAAATATTAAAATAAATATTATATGAACTATTTAATGTGCTCCACTAAACTTATAGATAAATATTACATTTTAAGAATCTATTAAAGCTTTTATTGAGAACATATCATCTGTGAGGATTTTATTTAAATTCAAATAAATTAATAGTGTCAAAATTGACACTATTGTTATTTTATAAGAATTACATATTATAAAATTGTTTAAAAATCAAAAAAAAATTAAAAAATTATAAATTAAAATTTATATGGTTGAAAATGTAATAAATCATACAATTATGGAAAATTCATAACATATAAGTAATTATTTATAATGATTTAAAGTTTAGAATATTATTATCACAAATAAAATTAAATATATTATATAAGGATAAATAAAGTTCATAATGTTTAAAATAAATTCCCAACTTGTCTAAATTTTATTGGTTGATGAGATTACAACCCTATATCTTATAATCTTAGTATTTGAGTAATTTTGGAGGTTTTTATATGGGGTTGGAATTTATTATAAATTAATACTTCTTATAATTCCAAAGGTTCCCCTCTCCTCTCTTATAAAAGGGAACCTCCTCCCTCTCCTCCTCCCACCTTTTTGAGCCTTCAAGCTCAGCCAACCCATGACCATTTATCTTCTCAACATTCTTAGAAACATACTATAGGTCCTGGTCTTCTTCAAAGACCAATTTTAGTGCCCTAAGAGGAGGATTAAAAGAGGCGTGTCGAAGAAGAGGTAATATCAGTTACCGATTCATTCAAGTTTCTTTCTTCTTCTACTTACTCTTCATTAGTTTTTTCATTATAAAGTAATAAAATCAGTATTAATTAGGTACTGATATATTATTATAAATATGAAACATCCCTATTTCACCTTCTATCTATCCTACGGAAAATGAAATCACCGCGCATGCATATATACCGAATACCGTCTCCACACCGTGGTGTAATCTGTTTCTCCACCACCACCTTACATGGATGGGTATAATGGTGTAAAGAATAACTAAATATGATTATTATAACTTCATATTGATTCTAAGATATTATATCATTCACTCCAATTCCATTAAATAAATATGGGAATGATATCATCACTCGTGAGTACGTACGGATTACCGTCTCCACGACGCGATGAGATTCATTTTCCATGTTAAAAATTCAAGAATGATTATAAAGTATATATAATAAGTAATCATGAAATATATGACATAATAATTATACTGGATTTATATATATATATATATATGTATGTCACCTACTTAATTCTATTCAATTAAATAAGGAAACAAAAACAACGCTCTTGTGTACGTACGACCTACCGTCTCAATGAATGGCGTATTTATTTCCATCAATAGGTCTATTATATATATGTATATTATGAATATATATTATATATAAATCATGTTTTATATTCTTTAATTATGTAATCATGATCTAAGTAGTCATATCAATAATTACAAGTCAAAACACGGACGACAAATGAAACGATTTTACCCAAAACGCTCTTTAACAAGAAATTTAAAAAAGAACGGGTAATATAAAGTCATAAGTGAAACATATATGATATCATAAAAATGAATATAATTTTTTAATAAGTCAATGACATTATTTAAATCATTATATAGGAGGTTCGGATACGTACGAATCATATCGGACCTAAGGTAAGGGATAACTATTCCAATCTCGTTTTTATCCAAGATTGTTTATTCGTAAGTATTTACTGGTGTTATTATTTTCATCCATGTCCATGTTTTCTAGAAATGTTTTCATGTATGTTTAAAGTCCTTTTACACTTTTATGACTTTTACCAAAAGGCCTGGAAGTAATCTTTCTTTTTTTTACCATACGAGGTACTTTTTGAATTTTCCGACAAAAGTACGAGAAGACTGTTTTTTTAACTTATACGGCGTGAATGGATTTTTACGATTTCATAACACCTTATTTAAATAAATATTCCTCTCCAAGATTTAATTATTATTTTCAAAAAAATCCTTTTCTTTTAAAATTGTATGAATTTTTTGAAAAGAAAATGATTTCGAAGAAGAAAGGATATTTTCTTCAAGAATTCATTTCAACTGTTTTCTCAAAACCATTTTCCATATAAGATGACATTATTTCATATGTGTATGTCTCAAGTATAATGTCTCTATTATTTACATGGATTCACTTTTATTATGATGAAATGATATCCATTTTTTTATATATGGATTATGTTATGATGGGATGATGTTTATGAAACCCATTTTTATTATTTGGGTTATGATGAATGATTTATGTTTAATTTGTGGCACAAGTAAGAATGATATATGCCTTACGTACTGCCATGTTTTATGTCACTGCTCATGATTTAGATGTTTAAACAATATGTTCATGTTTTTATTTTCAAATGTATATGGTTTGTTTTATTTTCTCCATGCTCACCCTTACTGAGCATTTGAGCTCACCCTTTATATGTTTTCTTTTCCCCAGGATATAAATAAAAGTTTTTGGTAAGGAAACAAAAGTGGAAGATCTTATGGGAGATATTGAAGATCTTTCACCATGATTAGAAGATTATTTTCCGAGTTTCCAAAGACACTAAACTATTACGGTCCTTTGGTGTCTGTTTTTGTTAGGTATTAAGTATTCCGCAAAATTAATGTAATGTCCATGTACGTCAAGATTTGTGTCTCTACAGTTGGTATCATAGGAAAGGTTTAGTTAACCTTTGGAAACTAGGATGCAAAAATATTAGTGAAATCACTATAGATACTATAAGGTATGTATAGGGATGTCTCTATGGTAAACTATACGTATAGGTTATAGTCCTAGAATTATGGTAACGATCTTAGAATTAAACCTATGTTGTTATATATTGAAGGTACTCCCCCTTTATTATTTTGTTTTCCAAGCATTATTTTTGCCTCTTATACTATTCTTTTTGGGTTTTAGAAAATGTTCGAAAACAGGAAGATTCACGATAATGGAGGATATGATGGAAAATGGAATTATATTCTTCCTGAACAACCAAATGAAACAGTATTTGGAAGTCCAAACATAATTATTATGCCTAATCAGCAATCTCATAATATGATCAATAATCTCAACTTTGGTAAGTATCCCGACTCATCTAATAAGAGAAAGATGGAGTTTCATGATGATTATAGAGGAATGAAAGTTCAATTTCCCTCATGTAAATCAAGTGGGAAGAGGCATCAAGGAGAATGTTTCAAATGAATTGGTATATGCTTTGGGTGTGGGAAGGAAGGACACAAATCTAGTAAGTGCAAAGGAAAAGGTTCAGTTAACACCATGGATAAGGATAATGGTATTTCTACGACATCAATAATGATTAAATGTTTTAAATGTGGAATGTATGGGCATTATGCAAACCAATTACCTAACGGAAAGTCTCATGAAGAGAATCGGCTTGGTCGTATGGGTAGTATTTATATTGATGACGATTAAGAGACTAAAAATGATATATGACATGAAATAATTGTTCAAGATTAGTCAATGGTTTAATAAGGTAGTGGAATGATTACATGTTTATCAAGAGTAATGTTGTATAAGTAATCTCATGGTACTATGGAATAATGAGAAATCTGAGGATTGTTACACTATTGTTTTTACTTATGTTTTTAAAAGTATATTTTGAATTGTACCGATAACCATAAAAGGTTATTCAGATTAGTTTTTTTTGGAAATAAGATGACATGTGCATAATGATGGGATAAGGATGAAATAATATGTTTGATATTATTCATCAGTTCATGGCTGATAAAAGGAAAAAGTGATATCATGATTTGAGTATATAGATTTTTTTTGGGATTTTGGTATGTGGAAAGAGTTAACTTTTGACAAAATTCATGTTTTCGCTAAGGTTCTATGGTAATACATGTTTCAAAAGAATACATGATTAAGGTATTCACTTGTTTGGAATGTGACCAACAAGATATATCTTATGATATATGGGGGAAAATGAAGGAATTCACATGCTCGGTAGATGAAATTTCTAGTAATCGGACAGAAGTATTTTCAATGAGCCTAAATGTTGGAATGGACATCATATAGTATTGGTTAAGGATATAAAATTTTATTTCTGAAATGTTATGATAGTATAGTTTTAGAAAAAGGATAACCTGCATAATGAATGACAACCTGTCGCATCAGACAAGGTTGTGGGAATCAAACCCACAACCGAAGTGTGATAGGCCTTTATCGCCTACCTCTGGCCTACAAGAAGACCCTGGTTAGTAGAAACTAGTTTTATTTTATTAAATGGTATGATAGATAAAGTATAAGTCCAATTTAGGAAACATATATGATTAATCTCACCATATATGGACTTATGTATATAAATTTTTCTAACCTTCTGTTTTAGACAGATGGAATGACCTACCATTCTATCACATGATCTACTAACCCTTCACGGAAGACAAATTCAACTTTATTTCTTTAAGAGATGAAGTGGAAATTATTCACGGCATAAACAACAGTGATATTGTACCAAAATCAAGTAAGTATTTCTTCTAATTCAAAATTTTCAACTTTAGGGAAATGATTTTGAAAACAAAAAATGTTGTCTTAGTGCTCTTATATTTGATAAATCTAGTGGTACCTTGGATCATCACAAATTTATGGCTTTGTGATTGTTGGCTTTTTCATAGCCATGTTCTCTACCACTCTCCATCAGAACGTGACGGTTAGATTTCTCTTCCATATCCATATTTTCACCTATGTTCTTTTATGTGTAAAACCAGTGATTAGTTAATTTGGGTAACCGTTAAATTTCATAATTTAGTTTTTAAAGTTCAGTTTTGGTATTCCTTTTTACGATGTGGGTTTCTATGAATAGTAAATGATTTATAACCCCGATTAATTTCGAGGGTGAAATTCATTTTATGTGGGGTAGAATGTAACACCCTGAGATTTTATGAGAAGTATTATTTTTAATTTATTTGATGTCTTGTGTTGTATGATACCCCAAGATTATCTTGTGCTATACGCAACACCGTATTAGCTTGCAGTATATGCAACACTAATCTTGGATCGTGTTACACACAATTTTAAGTTTGTTTAATAATAGTTATTCTACGCAACATTGAGTATATATATATATATACTCAATGTACTAATGAAATATGGTTGGATTTTTTTATACGCAACAACAAAGGAGTGGTGCACTACACGCAACCCTGACTTGGCTTGCATTACACGCAATTGCGACCTTCCTCGATAGCGTGCGTTGTACGCAATACTGGGTTTCACTAAACAACGATATATGGTTATAATATTATTATGAACTAGCTTTTATGAATAGTATTAACTACATTTTTAATTTTATAACATTATTATTTCATCTTACACATTTTATAGAACACGATATGTGAACAAAATAATTTTTTTGGGTAAAATGAGTATTTTTAAAAAGATGCAGTTTTGCAGCCTTTTGATGGTGCACCCACTTTAAATCTAGTTTCTGACATGTTTATAAGTTAAATTTGACAAAATAAAATTCTTATTTGGAATCAGAACATTAAAATTTACTTTGGATAAAATTTTCATATTATTCTGATAACTTTCATATTTTAATGAATAGTAAAAACACACTATATTTTAATTAAAAACAAATTTTTCATCATAATAATTTATATGGTTAAATTATAATATTTAATTATTTTTAAGTATAAAGAGAATATATTTTTACCATTTAATATAATTTTTTTCATTTGCATTGATTTTATATTGAATTCATAGGTAAAATCATTTCAATCTTTTGCAATGTTTTAACTTTTAAAACTCATTTTCTTAATAGCGGGATTAATTTTAAAATAATTACTACAACTGATGTGTTTTGAATTTTGAAAAATGGATTCAATATTTTGAATCAGTAGGTCCAAATTATGTTAACAAGATACTTTTTATTTTTTGGTACTACAAATAGTAACTACAGTAATTTTTATTTACTTCAGTTAAAGATAAATCGGGTAATTAAGGGTAAACCAAAGATTATAAAATTACCCTAACACATTCCAAAATTATATTGTATGACTAAAAGTCGACCCATATCACATAATAGTCGTATTAGATTCATTTTATGGACTTTTGACCATGAAAATAATTTAATTATTATTAAAACCAAAGAAAGTGACAACATGTCACTCTCTTAAATCTTATAAGTATAATAATTTTAATTTGGTGATAAACTTCATGAAACATCGAACATGAATAGTCTCCAGAAATATAACAAAATTATCTACATCATGAGAATTTATTTATAATTTTTATGGATTAAATAATTGTCATTAATGCTGACACAACAGTGATGCAGAAATATTTTATTTAGTGAAAAATCAATAATATAGTTTTTATTAAAATAACAATACCTATCAAAAGGACCAGAAACTTGACCAAACATTATTAGTCGAGTATATCTATACCCTAATCATCTGTGGGTTTATTTTTGGACCATTTTGATCCTTATAAAACTGATTATGACGTTTATATTATTTTATTTTAAATGATGTCAAAGATGTCACCTTCATAATTTAATAAATATAACAATTTAAATGTTGTGATTTGAAGATGATAAACTCAATTAAGAATATTATTATGAAATTTATTATATTTATATTCATCATAGAATTTTATTTTAAATTTTATGCAACAAATAAGTACATTAAATAATTATACAAAAATGTTGTAGTAATTATTATATTAAGAGATATACCAAATAAAAGGTTTTAAAAATATTAAAATAAATATTATATGAACTATTTAATGTTCTCCACTAATTTTATAGATACATATGAAATGTTATTAATATATTAAAGCTTTTATTTCGAACATATGATCTGTGATGATTTTATTTAAATTCAAATAAATGAATAGTGCCAAAATTGACACTATTGTTATTTTATAAAAATTACATATTATAAAATTGTTTAAAAATCAAAAAAAAATTATAAATTATAAAATAAAATATATATGGTCTACAATGTAATAAATCATAGAATTATGGACAATTCACAACATATAAGTAATTATTTATAATGATTTAAAATTTAGAATATTATTATCAGAAATAAAATTAAATAGATTATATAGGGATAAATCAAGTTGATAATGTTTAAAATAAATTCTCAACATGTATAAATTTTATTAATTGATGATATTAAAACCCTATATCATATAATATTATGATTTGAGTATTTTTGGAGGTTTTTATGTTGGGTTTGGAATATATTATAAATTAATATTTCTTATAATTCCAAAGGCTCCCTTCTCCTCCCTTATAAAAGGGAACCTCCTCCCTCTCCTCCTCGCACCTTTTTGAGCCTTCAAGCTCGGCAAAAACATACCCATTTATCTTCTCAACCTCCTTAGAAACATACTAGAGGTCCTGGTCTTCTTCAAAGACCAATTTTAGTGCCCTAAGAGGAGGTTTCAAAGAGGCATGTCGAAGAAGAGGTAATATATGTTACCAATTCTTTCAAGTTTCTTTCTTCTTCTACTTACTATTCATTAGGTGTTTCATTATAAAGTAATAACATAAGTATTAATTATATACTTATATGATATTATAAATATGAAACAACCCTATTTCACCTTCTATCCTTCCTACGGAAAACGAAATCATTGCGCGTGCGTACGTACGGAATACCGTCTCCACGCCGTGGTGTAATATGTTTCTCCCCCACCACATTACTTGGATGGGTTTAATGGTGTAAATAATAACTACATATGATTATTATAACTTCATATTAATTATATGATATTATATCATTCACTCCAATTCCATTCAACAAATATGGGAACGATATCATCGCTCGTGCGTACGTACGGATTACCGTCTCCACGACGCGATGAGATTCATTTTCCATGTTAAAAATTCAAGAATTATTATAAATTATATATAATAAGTAATCATGAAATATATGAAATAATAATGCTACTGGATTTATGTATATATATATATATGTATTTCATCTACTTAATTCCATTCAATTCAATAAGGAAACGAAAACAGCTTTCATGTGTACGTACGACCTACCGTCTCCATGAATGGTGTATTTATTTCCGTCTATTGATATATTATATATATGTATATTATGAATATATATTATATATAAATCATTTTTTATATTCTGGAATTATGTAATAATTATTTAAGTAGTTATATGAATAATTACAATTCAAAACACGGACGACAAATGAAACGATTTTACCCAAAATTCTCTTTAAAATGGAATTTAAAATAGAACAGGTATTATAAAGTCATAAGTGAACCATATATGATATCATGAAAATGAATATGATTCTGTAATAAGTCAATTACATTATTTAAATCATTATACAGGAGGTTCAGATACATACGAATCATATCGGACCTAAGGTAAGGGATAACTATTCCAATCTCGTTTTTATCTGAGATTGTTTATTCGTAAGTATTTACTGGGGTTATTGTTATCATCCATGTCCATGTTTTCTAGAAATGTTTTCATGTATGTTTAAAGTCCTTTTTACCCTTTTATGACTTTTACCAAAAGGCCTGGAAGGAATCTTTCTTTTGTTTACCATATGAGGTACTTTTTGACTTTTCCGGCAAAACCACAAGAAGAATGTTTTTTAACTTATACGGCATGAATGGATTTTACGATTTCATAACGCCTTATTTACATAAATATTACTCTACAATATTTCATGATTATTTTCAACAAAATCCTTTTCTTTTAAAATTTCATGAATTTTTTGAAAAGAAAATGATTTCGAAGAAGAAAGGATATTTTCCTCAATAATTCATTTCAAGTGTTTTATCAAAACCATTTTCCATATAAGATGACATTATTTCATATGTGTATGTATCAAGTATAATATATCTATGATTTAAATGGTTTCACTTTTCTTATGATGAAATGATATCCGTTTTTTTTATATATGGATTATGTTATGATGAGATGATGTTTATGAAACCCATTTTTATTCTTTGGGTTATGATGAATGATTTATGTTTAATTTGTGGCACAAGTAAGAATGATTTAATTATGAGATGTGTGGGACTTATATCTCCCTCCAATGCATTGGGTAAAGATTTATATCTCATGAGATAGACATGGATGAAACGACAAGTAAATCTGGTTCAGTAATACTGGGCTGGAACGGCAAGTAAACCCAGTTCAGTAAGGGACTTTGTCCACTAAAATAGTCTTTGCAGCAATGCGTTGGCTACTATGGAAATCATATAATGTGCTTAATTTTTTTCCACAATTACAAGTTTTATTTCCAAGATATTGTATTATGATTTATGTTCGATTATGATCTATGCCTTACGTACTGCCATGTTTTATGTCACTTCTCAAGATTTCAATGTTTAAACATTATGTTCATGTTTTTATTTTCAAATGTATATGGTTTGTTTTATTTTCTCCATGATTAACCTTAGTAATCATTTGAGCTCACCCTTTATATGTTTTATTTTCCCTAGGATATAAAAAATTGTTTTAGGTAAGGAAACAAAAGGGGAAGATCTTTATGGGAGATATTGAAGATCTTTCACCACGATTAGAAGATAATATTTCGAGTTTCCAAAGACACTAAACTATTACGGTCCTTTGGTGTCTATTTTTCTTATGTATTAAGTATTCCAAAAAATTAATGTAATGTCCATGTACGTAAAGATTTGTGTCTCTACAATGGTCGCCTCAGTTTGGGCCTAGGATGTGTGTAGTGTGGAGATTTTGTGGTACACCTAGGATGACAACGTATGGACAAGTATAAATTAATCGAACTCCCTTAGTTAATTACTCTGAGGTTGTTTTTGGCATTACAACCCCAGAACATGTTTGTGATACCCTCTAAAGGATGGGTTCTGATAGATTTGTGGTATCTCTCTGGTGAGGTTGTTCTAGAAGCCTCTATCTTTGCTTCCCTAGATCAGGTTCTTGGTATCACTGTGAATACTTATGCACAAATAGAGATCCCCTATTTAGACGAACATCACTGTAGGTTTTGTGGCATCATCAGTAATATCATCCCCAATGCATTGGGTGGTAATAATAGGCTTGTAGTGTCATCAGTTATACGATCTCCTACAAAGCGTGTGGTTTCGATAGGGTTTATGGTATTGTCGGTATGATCCCCTACATCGTGAGTTATTCCCGATGGGATTTTCAGCATCATTGAGCCCACCTTTTATGGGAGATGATATTTTATCTGATTGATGTGATATGTGGAACTCCATATTGTGTTGTAGTTTCCCTCAATGGATCCTGGGTGTGATCCCATATCTGATAGATCTTTAAGTTACCGACTTGGGTTGTTGTATACCCAAGTGGACCGTAAGAGTGATCCCCTATCTAATGAATTTGGTGTTTCCATTGATTTTTGGAATGACATACTTAACAAAGATATTTTATGGGTGTTCTCTCTCAGATGGGCAACTGGGATGGTGGTGTGAGACCCGATGGAGTGTATCTATCAGATGAGTGTCGTATGGGATGATAGAGCTCGACAAGCTTGTTATCTTGGTTATGTGTTTCCATAGTGTCTCAAGTAGAATCTGAAACTGGAAATGAGGTCAAACCCTCATGAGGCTTGTTAAGTGAGATGATTATATATATTATGCTTTCTAGGTTTCCCTTGGGGTGTAGTCACATCTTCGATGACAAACCTTGTGGTTTGAACTGACTGGTTTTGTTTAGAAAAGGATGGTCATGAGATGGAGTTTCTCTCTCATTTAGGTTCCCTTTGGTTGGGCTGAGTGGACTATTGCCTTTTAGTTTCTCCCTTCTCTTTTGGGTTTTTTTTGGTGCCTACTGAGTATCTTTATACTCACCCTTGCACGAGATATTCCCACACATGTCTTGTGTTTTGTGCAGATCACAAAACTTTTGGTAGAGTCCCAGGAGGACCCGAAGAAGGTGGAGCTTAGTGAGATAGACTAACATGGGTGTTTACCAGAGCTGGGCCGAGGATCTTTCTTGCTGGTTCTATTGATAGAGATCCCCTCATTCTGAGCAGTTTGGACACTTTGACAGTTTTCTTTTGGTGGGCCCTGTATTTTCCCTTTTTTAGTTTTGTTGTACTCTATTTGTGGGATAGATGTATGTATGATTTTATTTTCAATTTATATTTATATCTCTTCACTATTTCATGGAGATGTATATGGGTGCGTGTGTACAGGTACCTTGGGATAAGGCCTCCCATGTGTGTGATAGCCTACTCGGTGCTAGTCGGCAGCCCCTGGCCTATTGGAGGCGGGCTTGGGGAGTCATGGATCAAGCCCCATTGGGTTGGGTCGTGACATCTGGGTACCAAAAACTATCTCCTAAAAATTCTCATCAAAATAAACCACTTCTATAGTGGTATCTTCTATGAGAAAAAATAGGGTATCTTTAATTGATTAAAAATTTTCAACAGTGGAAAAATACTTAGAAAATTGAGTTCAGAAATATGGTTCCAATGAAATATAGAAATATTCTAATCATCCAAATAAAATCTAGCTTCTTGAATTTTAGTAGGATTATCTTCTTGAAATCCTTCAAATTAATTTTCTAGTTTAATATCAGTCTTGAAAACAAAATCATTTGCCCTAGTTTTGATTTTATTCAAGAAACTAGTGTTTGAAAAATGATCAAAGAAATTAAATTCAACCTTTAAAAAAATTCCACAAACATAAAATCACAAACATCGTGCCCAAAAACTTTTTGTATGAGTTTTTATTTAACCATAAATATTTCAAGATGAAAATTTTGGATTTTAATAGAGTGACCACATTCCCTTAATTATACTTTCGTTGATTTAATTTTTGAAAGTATTCCTTGAGAAAGTGATATAATTGAATCTCTACAAAAAAATTTATAAGGTCACCATTCTTCATTTTTTATAACTCAACTTCCTAATATTTAATACATTAGAAATTATCTTGAACATATTTATCAAAATATTTCAACATTAATACCAATTTCTCATTGAGGATCACTAAAACAAAAATTAGACCATCATCCCCATTTCCAGCAATTTCAAGAAATACTTTAAAAATTGATTTTTCCAATGCAGCAGAAACATAATTATTTTAAAAATTAATTTTTATATTATTTATATAATTAGTTTTTTATATTTTATTTTTTAAATTTTTATTTATTCAATTTTTTTCAAATATTTTTTTATTGGATGCATGTGTCTTACCCGACAACGATGCCAAAAATTGACATGAAGGTTGTTGAACTTATTGTAAATTAATTATTTATAACAGCTACTAACTGTTTTAATAATTGTAAGTAGGGATAAAATCAAATAGAATTAAAGTTTCATGAAAAAGAAAACTAAAACTGAACAATGTAAATAAGGATGATATTGTGGAAGAGAAACAAGAGAGATAAGAGAGAGACTAATAGTAGATGAATTTAAGGGGGGGGTACAAGCTATCTATAATTGAGAAAAATATTTTATCTATTTAAAATAAATAAACAAAATTGACCTAGTGATTGAAATCAATATGTGTAAAATCACATAAAAATCATTCAATTATTATATAATTTACAATACACTGTCCTAAAATGATCAATAAATAAAATTTAGTAAGAAAAATGTTCAATGATGGAAAAGAGAGACATAATACTTTTTAAATTCTTGTTACTTCATATGATGATAATAATTAAAATGGTTATTTATTGTCACCCATCAGTATATATAATAGAACAAAAAAGATCCTCGTCAATAATTAAATGATGTTCATTGTATGAAAAAATAGACAGACATAATTTTAATACTGAATCAAATAGATAAAATATTATCAACTCATTCTATCTGAAACCCCTAATAAAATTAAGTACACATGATTGTAAAAATAGAATCAAGAAAAAATTAAAGGTATTTCATCCTAGAGTTCCATATTAGGATTCCCTATTATAGTATCCTTCTTCCTAGAGTTCTATATTATGAAATTCATACATCAAGAGTGTTCCATCTTTTTCTCACACTCTTTCTCTAGAATCCTCTCTCCATGATCTTCTCTCATATCCATGTCTATGTTGTGGTTGTGTTATATCTATATCTCTAATGATTCCCCATTAAAAAATAAAGAATCAACCACCTTTAATTCCTTTTCACATCTAGATAAATTCACTACCACTTACCACCGCCACAAAAAAAATTATCCTATCATCATTTAATTTCTCAGAATATTAAAGTCTGCATGTCAATTGAATACTCCATGCTTTATTTCTCCCATTTTGATTAGGTATGTCACCAAATACAATTATTTAACTCAATAATTAACTTGATCTATGAGTCTCTCTTAAAATAAATCAACACCCATTAACCACCTTCTGTTGAGATTCCACTAACCTAGAATGCATAAACAAATCTCAGTGATGAAAACTAACAAACTCATCCTTTACACAAAATACCACCAATCCTATTCCTTGATATTTTTCATAGAAACCAAAACGATCCATCATTGTCTCAGTTTACATCCCATGAAATTGACATTTACAAAGGATGGATTTGGTAAAGTTTGGTTTAACTATCTCTTTGACACAAACTCAAATTGAATTCAAGTCATCAAAACCAACCTTAGATGGAGACAAAAACTTGAATATAATTTAATTGGCATAGACACAAACCGACTTATCCTCATCTTTTGTGGGAAACTTTGTCTCAAGGATGGTGATGTTTAATCCTCATCTATATGGATTTTAAATCCCTATTAATAGTTCCATCAAATTTAAACAAAATCATAAATTCATATCCCACACTTAGGGGTTTTTATCTTCAAACAAGTTTTAATCCCCTTTTACAAAACTCATATCATATTATTCAACAGGACAGTCTTAGTTTGGGTGTTCTTCAATCAGTGTTGAAATTTCACCTACATAAAATCCTACAACTTAACAAAGAACAAACAAAAAATCTAAATTAAAATAATTCATCAAAGATAAAAATATATTTATATATAAATTTAAATCAATTTAAATATATAAATAAAAACAATTAAAATAACTAATTTTAAAAAAGAGAAAGTTAACTTGAATAAATTAAAATTACGTAAAATTATTAATTAATTAATTAAATGAAAATAAGGATTAAAATTTAAAAAAAAATTAAACTAAAGAATAAAGTTACAAAATATTAATTAATTAAAGTCATTAAATTATAAATTAAATTTTAATCAACTAATTAATCTATTAAAATAAATAAATAATGAAATTAAACAAATAGAACACAAAATTAAATGACAGTAAAAATTGTAATTTTAAAGAATCATTAATATTAAATAATATATACATAACTCAAAAAATATTAAAAATAAAACATAAAATCATAAAAATAAGCATAAAATTCCTTAAGTTAAAATTTTACTTGAAACATAACCCAAAAAATTAAATTAACTAATTTAACTGATATTTTAACATTAAAAACATAATTTAAAAACAAAACTGATGTGGTAAAATATATGAAATTATGGCCACATCAGTCACCAAAAAAATAAGGGATTATATATATGAGTCCCAAAAATTATAGTAATATAGTTGTTTTGCACTTCATTTTCATCTATAGATTTTGGTTCCAAGAAGTTCCTCAGATTTGGTATATTTTTTGATAGATTTAACATAATTTTCACTATCTTTGGCATTGATATCTATGTTAGAAAGGTCATCCTCATGGTTTTAAAAAGGGGCCTTATGCTCATGTGTATCCGTATCATAAAATTTGATAAACATAGATTATTTTATCATCATAATCTTTTTATTGATTACCTAGTATGACTTATTGGATATAGAGTATCCATAAAAATTTTCTTCATCACCCTTGGATGTAAATTTGTCTAAATTCTATTTTATATTGAGTATAAAGGCGTTGCAACCAAAAACTCAAATTTATTTAACTTTTGGTTTTATACCATTCCATAATTTGTAAGGGGTTTTCATTAAAATTGGTCAAATAAGAGCTTTATTAATAATATAGAAATCTATTTTCAAAGATTCTACCCAAAAATAAAATAGAAGTTCATACTCTTTCAGCATAGTTCAGGAAATTTCATAAAGGGTTATATAACTTCTTTCTAAAACACCATTTTTTGTGGGTTCCTAGCAGAATAAAAGTTATGATTATAGACATTTTTTGAGCATAGATGTCTAATTTTCTGATTTTCAAACTCATAGCTATGATCGTGGTCGTGAAGCTCAAGTATTCCCTAGTCATGTGTCTATAACATCCACTATCTAGATACCATAATTGCTTACTATTAAACTTTAGGTATATTTCCTACAACAAACATTTTTAAACAATAAATGATTTTGATACCCATATTTTCTTGGGTCTAGAAATTTTTCTAATAAGAGATTAAGGAATCTAAAACTATTTAACTGGATTCCCATAAGTAGACCTTAGACTTTCAAAAAAATATTTATTATGCCTAGTAGAATAATAACTATTTACTGATTTGGAAGAATTGGAAATAGGTATAAATTTATTCTTATAAATTTTCCCCTATCCATATTAGTAACAAATTCCAATATTATATTTAGGAGTAGTTTTATAACCAATAATCTAGATTAGAGTTGTTCTACCATTTGAAAATCTCTCTAGATCCTTCTTTAATATCTAGTTAGACAACTTAATCTCATTATTTTCTTTTAACAATTGATAATTTTTATCTTTTTCAATAGAAAAAAAATAGTTTTAAAATGAGAAAATAAATAATGTTGCTTCATTAAACATTTGTATTTACCTTTAAGTTCCTTAAATGTTTCTTACAATATAAAACAATATCCAAATAGTTCCTCACTAGACATATATTCATCATCATTTTAATCCTTAGAAAATTTATAAATATGAATAGGAGATAAAAGTAACTATTTGATACCTTAGATGTATTTTTCATAAAACACATATTGTCTTTATTTTCTATATCATGGTCAGAGTCGCTTGAACTATCTTTATAGGTCCTCCAGGGGGATTTCATGGCTTTTTATAAAATTTCCATTTTTCCTCCTAATTCTTCTTTTATTTTATCTTGGTAAAATCTACTTTTATGTGTCCTTTCCTCTTCTAATCATAGTAGGTTGTTTCATTTGTGGATTCATTTTTCTTCCATTCTTTCCTCTAGTTTACTTTATTTTCATAATTTCATCTATAATTTTTCCTTCTGAATAACTTATTCTTGTATAAATTATTTAACATTTTGGAAAGATGATCCATTTGTTCATCACTATCCGAAGGTGATTCTTCATCACTCGAACAATCTAACTTGAAGTCAGAAGTCTTGAAGTCTACTATCTTTCTATTTGGTTCACCTTCTACTTCCTTATTTACTTTATGTTCCTCCTCATACATCATGAGTTTTCCAATGAGTTCCTTCACTGGTACTGTACTAATATCACATGATTCCCTAATGGAGACTGAATTTCCTCTCTCTATATCTAGTAAATATCTTATTAGTCACATAATTTATTCCTTCTTAGTAAGTATCTTTCTAATTACACAGTTTGTATTGAATATTTCATTAAACCTGAGATACATATCAGAAATGGGTTCATTATGCTTGATCTTAAAAGTATCACATTTAATAGTATGAGTATTAAAATGTTTTTCTTTAACATTAGAAGTTATCTCATTTAAAATAGCCAGTGTATCCCATATCTTATAATAAGTAGTGCAAGAAGATATTATTTTAAACTCATATTCCGCTAAATCATAGTATAAATAATTCATGTCTTTAAAATTTGAATCATGATAATTTTTTACAGTAGTATCCCATATGTTTCTTATTGTTTTAGGTATTTCATATTTTTCTACAATTGTAGACCAGATATCAAATCACATGCTCCCAATATGGATTTTCATATTGATTTTCCATTGAGAATAATTTGTTTGATTAAAATAATGATGTTGATTAGTGTAATCTTCCTCAAACATTGTATTATCTATAATGATTTAAATTTAGAGCTAATAGAAATTAATATCATTATGAAAAACTAAATCATAGTAAAAAGACATTTTAAGAACCTTTAATACCAAATTTTTTTCAAGGTGAAACATTCAATAGGGGCGAATTGGGTTTCTAATTATAATTTCTATAAAAAACTATTTAATACTTAAATCCCTAAAATAAATAAAAAATCCTAGTTAACTAAAAGTGTAGAATTATAAAATTTTATATTTGGAAAAGATTCTCAAAATCATGATCACTTATTAATTATAATAACTTTGAAAATGAATTCACTTTTAAAACTAATCTACTAGAATCAAACACATTATATAAAAAATATCTTAAATCCAACTATTAAAGAAAATGTTTGTAAATAATTAAAAAAATAAGTATTTAAAACAAATAAAAACACAGTGGAATTAAAAAATGGATTGAGTATCATACTTAGACTTAATCTTTCCACTTATAAATCACCCAGTTATATGTAATTTATTATTAAATAAAATTATCCACAATTAGGATCAGGTTTTTACATAATAGCTCACAAGGTTGTCTAGGAACAAATCCTCTTCCATGGTTCTTTATGGGATAAAAGAGATACATGTCACAAATGAACTATTCCACATTTATACATGGGAGTAAAAATATAAAGGATTGAGAGTGTGTTAAAAAATATTCGGTTTAGTACAGAAGATTTTGTTTTGTAGATAAATAGAGTAATACAAAACATAGCTCTAAAGTAAATAAAATAGAGTAGGGGAAAGAAAAGAAATTGATGAGAAAAGTATGTTGCTCTATTATTCATTAGGTAGTTATTCTCTTCTCATTTTCATCTCCTGATTTGAAAAATATTCTCAAATATTTTTGAATGTTATTTTATTATTTTAGTTGAGTTCAGGAATATTGTTTTAGACACTTATCAAAATAGAGTACTAGTTCATATTATTTTATATATGTTTATAAAGGTACATGTGCTCTCATATATTATATCTTATTTCTTCCCTTTATCCTATATTTTTCTTATATTTAGTTTCCTTTAAAAATATATTCTCCAAACAATAGCCTTTGATAAATCATCATGAAGGTCTTTTTATATTACTGGTAACTCTGGGGTCATTTAATAATTTTGATAGGCATTAAATTCTTCATATAAAAGTGGTTGGATTATTATTAAAATAATAATAAAATATTTAACTTTAGTTATAGTCTTTTTAAGGTTTCCATGTCATCATTTATGGTCACTTAATTTTTCTTTATCAGCATCTATGTCATCATTTTTCAATCACTTTGAATTTTTATGTTGTATGGTTGATCAGTTTTTCTTACAAATGATATCTTTGTAGCAGTTTATATTTTTATATTTATGGTTGATCCCATAATTGTTGAGGTATTTACATAGTTGATCTAAATTTTCTTTGGGGTTGATATTTTTCTCATTCAGATAATAAAACTAGCTCTCAGGTCACTTGGGTTGTTTTTCACTTTTTCCATGGTCGACCACTTATAAGGTGTGTTCATTTCAATAATTTTTAAAATTAATTGAGAATGATTTTTCTTTAAAAAAACACAAAATGGATTAGAATGAACATAAACATGGTTTTTTATTATTAAAGTAAATAATTTATTAACTAATCCAACACTTGACTAACTACATGATTTATGTTTGTACCACATTCTTATTATTCCCATGATTACCATACTCTTATGGAATCTTGTCTTTTATTAAATGTTTATATTTGATGGTTTAAGATATTTCCATTTATATATTATATGTTGTGATTTCTGAATCTCTTGTTATATCTCCCCATGTTTTCCATGTTTTATAACCTCACTATGCTTTATGACACACCCCTTCTTTTATATATATTCCCAGGTCATCCCATGTAGTAATAATAACATACATAGCTCTTGTAGAAAGTTATAAATAAGGAAATAAAAAACTATGTTATTGTTTTAGAGATGTTTTATTATGTATCTAATTTCCTAAAGATATCATACCTTCATATTTTGGGAGTATTTATGGATAATTATATTAAAAATGAAGTAATAATATGAGTGTGATATGTGGGTTATTATAGGTTAACGTGGTCATAAGATATTATTGTGATACTATGTAATTGTTATCTAACAATGTCATTAGAGGTTTTTTTCCACATATTTATTATGTCATGATATTGGTGGTGGAGGTGAACATTAGTCTAACCAATCAGTTTGGGATGGGTTTTTACCTTGGTAATAATGAAAATTATATCGCCCGTCTTGAATAATTTGTTAATCAGTCCTTAAGAAAGCATAAATCCCAATCAATTTAAAAAAATTATCCTGAAGGCTGGACATTTTATTAATCCAACTATGGAATAAAATTTATTAGATGAAAAATATATAATAGTATTGATTTTAATATTATAAATTTATAAAATTCTAATTTATTCAAATTTATTATTATAATATATCATTACCATACATGTCAGTTCAGGATTCAAATCACTAATTATATCCTAATCCAAACATGAATATTTGTCAATTCTTTTAAAAGGACCCATTTATTAACCAGGATGAAAAATTTTCCCCAAAAATACATTTTTTGGATCAGTCTTATTTCGTCCTAAGACCCATATACAACTCTAATTAGAAGTTATATTTTTTATAGGTTGTCGTATGGGTGTATTTTTATTATTTAGTTACCATTCATTTCTTATTCCATCATTCCTTATATTCTAGGATGATATATTATTTCCCATTATGTTCTATAATGATTCCTTCATTATTTATGTTCCAAAATCATTTATAATATATTTCCATGATCATGTTTTTGAAACAATCTAATACAGGTTTTATAAAATATTCTTCTTTAACAAACTGCCATGTTGTTATGATACCCTTAATAGGGTTTTCATCTCACCCTTTCTTTTGATGTAAAATTACCATTAACGTAGGAATATTATCAATGATAAAATACTTATATTTCTTGGATATTTTTATAAAATAATTTAATAAATAATTTTTTAATAATTTTTATTCTATATTATTCATAGTTTCCATAGACATTAAACTTATGATTCTTATCTTTTTTAAAATATGTTAAATTTTCATGTTAAGTGTAAAATGATGTAATATTATCTCACTCACCCTATAATCGTGAGTCAGGGGTGTTACAAGGGGTGTTTAGTTCAATGTGTGTTATCTTATTTTATATTTCAATTTTAAATAACATTATCTTATTTCCCACACTCATAAAAACTCTCTTGGGATTATATTTGGATAGTTATAATTTAAATATATTATTATGGGTTATTTTTATTTGTTTTTAAAGGGGGATAAAAGAATAAAGGTATAGAAAAAAATATATGAACATAAAATAATATGTATATAATTAGTGTAATTATTTAATATAATGAAATATAACTAATAAAAATATTTTTAAAATATTTTTAAAATGAAAACATATGATAAATCACACCTAGAATCTAAAGGTCTTATGACTTTGTGAGATTAGCTATATAATATAATATTTTAAAACCATGATTATATCTTTATTAATTTAAATATTCATAACAATATCCTATATTTAATCACACACTTATTCATATATGGGACACACTAGAGACATACATAAAAGAGAGGGTAAGCTAAACTTTTGTTAAGATAATAATTTTAATAAACATGATGATGAGATAAATTATGGGTCAATAGATCTAAAATGCGATCATAAAAAAGTATTAGAAATAATAACATAGAAAAACGGAATTAAATTAATGATATAATAGTAAAATGGACATTTTATGAATATGATAATTATACAATTTTACTATTAGAATAAAATGTGTCATCATAATCGTAAGTTTAGATTCAATTCCCAGGCATCATAATGAAATGTGATATCCCAACAAATCATGAAACATATATATTATATCATAAGATGTAACCATTTCCTAATAGATTTGGATATGTATAATTCAAATTTCACCCACCACATTATATTATTTCATGAATATATATACCACATATAAAATAAATCATTAACCAATCATAAACATGAAGGAACCTATGAAATTAAAATGAGTTACAAAGCAATGCCACATAGTGAAAAAAAAAAGATATCATATATATTCCAAATAGAATACATAATTAAGGAATATTAAACATTAAAATTTTCATAAAGAATCATAGTTCATGAATATTGGGATGAAAGTGAAAGAAAATGAATAATAAGTAAAAAAATCTAGTAAATTGACAACATTTATAAAATTTTAAGGGACAGGTAAAACAACATCTAATGAAAATAAAAGCATTTATTTTCTTTAAAACTAGAAAATAAATATAATATTTGATGTATAAATAATGAATTTTTAGAAATCATAAAATAAAATTTTCATTTAAGTATCGATTCATAAAAAGGAATAAGTGATAGATAAGTTTCATTTACATACTTTATATTATTGGGCTTGAAAGAAATGATTGGAAGCTAACTAGAAATACCTGTATATACCAATAAAAATAAAGAATAAATGAAACATGATGTATTAAGTAATTATGTATATATAAAATGTTGGGAGTATATGTGAAATATATAAATAATAATATAGAGCTATATATAGATAGAGTAATATGGATAGATCATAGTTTAAAATTAAAGAAGGAAAATGTGTAAGTCCACTACCTTGAGTAATAATTATCTTAGGATGATTCTCTAACATCCTTTAAAAATCACCTTAGTCCTTAAATATGAAATAACCTCAATAATTTTTAATTAAATTATTATCAATTATTATAGATTTATTGTATTCATTTTATTTATGTTGATCGTTTGGTATTATTCGGTCTATGGTTCCAAAGAAACATCAATATAACGACAATGTGAAATATTTTTTTTCAATGAGTCCATATCTCCAAAAACTTCAAGGTATAGAGTCATATTAATCTATTAGTATGAAAATTATAAATTTTAAAACATAATTTAATGTAGTTAAAAATCATGAAGCATTTCTTAGTAAACTCATTTTAGGTGGATAAACCAACCATGAGGGTCTATTTTTTAATATTATTAAATTTATGACTATTTTATCATTATAAAAACCTAAATATTACATTAATTGATTATTAATGTTATAATTATTCATTAATTACATTTTTAAAACTATATACAGAAGGTGGTGTTAAAAACATTAGGGTCCATAGGTGGTATAAACATATAATGTTGTGAAAGGTGTTTTTAAGAATAATTAAAAGTGAAGAAAAATAATAAATGTTTAGTTTTAATAATTACACTAAAGTATAATTATAGCAATAATTTAATTCTATTATAATTATAACTTAGATATATAATTGGTTAGTGGAGAATGAAAATAAAATCATTGGCATTTGGAATGTGTACCTACCTCTTGATACGCCTCCATTGGTATATGAATTAATCCTTCATGGAATGGTCTTTTGGATAGACTAGAGCTTCCAAAAAAGGATAAAAGGGTTTATGGGAGATTTGGGTATATATTAGAAAAATTAAAAAGCTTTATAAGTGGGTAAAAATGAGTGAAGAAGTGTGGTATTTATAAGTGAGGTGGAGATTTTTTTTTGAATAACATGTCAAATAATTTATTATTTTTACTCCATAAAATTAATAGTATGGATTATAGTGACTATTCATATTAATTTATATATATTTTTCACAACAAAAGATTTCTTATATCATTCACTATACAATTAATCATTTTCACACACAATATTGTATTTCACTATTCACCTCTATATTTTATTGTTTATGAAAATTACAAAAACTTCACCCTTACCTAATTTTGACATGTTAATTCAAAAAATGAAATCCATTTTACAAAAATAAATCTAAAAATTAGGTAATTATAATATTTAATGTTGTCATAAAATGTAGAGTTTTATTAGAAAATGTAAAACATCTTGTACTAAAAATTTATAACATCATGGTATATTGATTGATTAATTATTTTATAATATTATTATAGTCATATTTAATTATTTTATTCATGTTAACCAATACATAAGTTTACATCATCAGATACCCTAATAGTCATTTTACTATTACAATGGTTTACTTACTATTCTAATGGTCTGATTACTACTCTAATGGTTATATTTCAAGTGGAAACTCTAACCATTACAAAGATTTTACAGACCTTATAACTTATATATATACTACTTAATTCCTTCATTATTTACCCAATTTGATTTCTCTCAATGATTTATATATTTATTTTATAAAATCTCTATATTGTTACTAGTGTTTCAATTTATTAGTATGTTTTTGTTCATGACTATGCTATTTTTTGGAGACCATGACCCATCATATTTAAAAAATAATAATTTATTTACTTGAGTTTACTATCCCATTATACTAGTATTGATCTTATGTAATTTATTATCCTTCATTTGAAATGTTATGTTATAAAATATAAAAAAATCTTACATTGTGCATATAATTTATTTATTGTATAGTATATTACTTTGAAGAAGTAAGTTAACAATAAAACATATAAATTTTGAGGAAAAAATTTCTATATTAAAAACTGTTATGTTACATTATTACCCCCATTTGAAATTTCTCCCTTTAAATTCAATGTCTAATATGAAAATATATGAGGTTACTTTTTGTTGGAAAAAATCCCTCAAGGTATCATTGAAGAATTTTTGAGGTGATTGTGTTTGTTGATAAAGCGGGCCTCTATATTGTGTTTGTTCACAAATCAGACCACGATGTATAATTTGTTGAAAAAGGGGGTTTACATGGTGATTTTTCAGGTTCCAAATATGTTTTTGGCTATCCATGTTTGATTGAAGAACCGCAAAAAAGGAAATTGGTGCACGAAATATTTGAGAGGTGCACGAAAATGAAAATTGGTGCGTGAAATATTTTCATGGTGCGCGAAAAAGAAAATGGTGCACGAAATATTAGCATGGTGCGCAAAATAGAGGATTGGTTTTTTTCGCGCCAGAGGTGTTTTGTAATCAGAACCTTGAAAATTGGAAAAGGCATGAGGTGTGTGAAATAGTGGATCAGTGAGTGAAAAACCAATGCTCGAAGTGAATTACGTGGTCAAGGATGGTTTTTCACACCGGGGTCGATTTTTCCTATAAATATGAAGTGAACCCTCTCATTCAAAGTATCTCAAGACTTAGATAATATCCGATCTCTCCTGCGTGAAATTGGAATATGCAAGGGAGTTGCGCGTAAACATCAAGTTTGTGAGTAAAGTTAAGTGGTTGCGTATAAAATAATTTTTTTGGGCGTAAAAGAAACGATTATGCGTAAAAGAGGTCTGTTACACGTAAAATAAGGTTGTTGCACATAAAAAAAAGTATTTTCATGTAAAGTAAATGTTGAACGTAAAAGGAGGTGGTTGCGCGTAAAATTGGTAGTTGCGCATAAAAGTGGTGTTTCGCAAAAAGTGGATTTTGTGCAAAAGTAGGGAATTACGTGCATGGTAGTGTAGAGACTGCACGTAAAAATTGGAGTTGTTCAGTACACCCGATGCAAAGAGAGATTCATCTGTGGGTGAAATTTGGGCGTCAATATAGAATCTATCAACATTTAAGGATGCAGAATTCATTAGAGATAATGAAGAGACCAACAGGTCTATAAACTGTGATTGGATCCTTTCTAGAGTAGTGAGTAAGGGAAGAGGAAGAAGGTGATCCTCTCCACTGGCAGTGAGCCAGAGAGAGAGAAACAGGGAGTGATCCTGGGGAAAGTAGTGAGCTAACCCTAAACATTGTAAATGTAGTGAGTTTGGACATAGAAGTGATCTATCATGAACATTGTAAATTGTTAGTGATATTTACTGGATTTGGTACAGCGGCACATTGTCATTGCATGCTCCTTAGACATAGCCGAGTGAGGGTAAACCAAGTAAAAATATATGTGTCTGCCTGTTTTCTTCCCTGTATTGCATCCAAATCATCATTATCAGATAAAGGAGAAAATAACAAGATAAAAATTATCAACATAATAGAAAACATAGTGACCCTTATAATATAGATGTCAAGATCTAGTGGGGTAGGAAGAATTTGAAATAGAATATCCATACCCTGATTCATCCCCCTCTCAGGGTATCTAGGCCCCTTTTGGTCCTAACACTTTTGTTTAATTATATCCTTTTATTCCCATGTTACATTATCATACTTATGATTACACAATATAACATTATTGGTTGTTTTTACTTACCACATTATATATATTATCCAATATCATATTGGTTGTTCCTCATAAGATAAATTATTCTCTAACTGCAACACCTCTCAATTTAGTACGTGAGTGGGATCTTGTATGCACTTCTTCAAGAGAGATATAAGGAAGTCATTATTTACTTAGGATATATTTTCTTGAAGTTTCAGTCGATAGACCATAGAACCAACACAATCAATAATCTTGAATGTGTTGATATACCTTCAATTATTTTTTCCTTTTTCCAAATTCTCAAAACTATCTTCCATTGAGAAATTTAAAGTAATAATTTATCCATAATATAAAACTCAAGGTATCTTTGATGATTATCAACAAAGATATTTTTTCAAATCTATACTACTCTGATGTGTTATTGAATAGAATAGAATTTTTTTTCATATATTCCACTATTTTTTCCCTAATAGTTTTTTATCCAATTTCACCATGGAATGTTGGATTTCAACATTTCGTATCAAAATGGGCTTCATACAGGGTTATATTTATGCTTTATTGAATGATATTATTGTACATTAATTTTATTAGTGGAAGTTATTGATATCATCCTACTTTATAGTCCATAAATTGGGATCATATAATGTTTTATAGTGTATGAAGGGACCTTTTAGATTGTACATTTGTACGATTTAGATATGTCACGCTAACTTTTAACTGTATATTAAATTACTTTTTATAAATCCTATATAATTTTAGGTGGACCTTGGATCTTGATCAAATATAATAGATAGTGTTTTTCTATACTATCTCACCACTTCCCTTATATATATCATGGAATTTTTATTGAGTGAAATATTCTTAAATGTTGATTAAGTTTGGAGTCTTTATAAGATAATACACCATAATTCATATATAATCATTTCCTTCATATATCTTTTGAAGACTCATGAAAAAAATACATGTATGTGTTCTCATATTTCCATATAATTATAGATAATGGTTTCCTAAACCCCTTTTACATTTTTCATTATGAATTAACTTACTGTAATACCAAGAAATTTGATATATATTTTTCAATATTCATCTCCATATTATCCCACCAAAAGTGATCTTAGACATTGTTTTTCATCTTTGTTCCACCATTGTGGAAATATAAAATGATATATGAGCATATTCGTATCACACCATCATTATTTTTGTAAATAATGGTAAATGTAGTATTATCCAAAATATTACATCTTCATCTATTTCAATATTAAATTCTGATATTATTCCCTTCTTTATAACTTAATCCTTATTTAATATCTTTATATAATCCTTTTGTAACACATTAATATTTTCCAAGATAGATATTTGAGTAATCATTTGAGAAAGGTAGGATATTGTACTACCTATTATGATGAACATGTTCATACTTTAAATATATAATATGATTAAACACTTTTCAATCCTAATAATATATTAAATTATATTGTAATATCATGATATTTTATGTTATATTTCTATTTAAATAAAATTTCATTGACATCATGATTTAGTTGAAACACCAAATTTTAAAAAAACACTTCGATAAATTTAAATATTATTTTGTGAAAATTATATTACATTTTAATTCAAAATTTAAATATTATGTTATATTAAATTTTGGGGAATTTTCTAGAAAAGTTAGTTTTTGGGTGAATGGTGAAAATAAATATTTTTAATGAAAAATTTATTTTATTTTATAGTATATTAATATATTAATTTTTATTTGATTTAGTTTTAAAATTAAAATAGTTTATTTTTATTAAAAATAATTTAATTTATATCTTTTGGATCAATATTATACATGACCTTGGTATAAAAATACCTTGAATCCTAAAAAGTGTTTTTTTAGAAAACTGTTTTTTAGTTTTCTTTGAGGGATTATTTTAAAATGAATTTATACCACCTAAAGATATTGAATTTTTTAAAATTTATTTCATATTTAGAATCAGTAGGTTCAAATTTGGTAAATAGGTATCTTCTATTTTTTATCACTATGAATAGTAACCATGATAAAACTTATCACACCAGTAATTGGAAAATCAGGTAATTAAGGTTAAAAATAATGTGATAAGTTATTAAACATATATCCAAAACATTCATTAATTCCATTATATGAGTATATTTCATCCATAATCATCTAAAATTATGAAATTTGATCTATTTTTTTCATATATCTTTGATTTTGATCTTTATAAGATTTAAGTAAATGATAAAGTCAAAAAGGTAATTCTCTTAATTTTAATATATATAATATTTTTTTTATATTGGGATAAAAACAAAAATGTTTGGTTATAAATAGTAATTTGATATATAAATGATTTTTCATCAAGTTATTTTATTTTTAATTATTAGTAATGACATAAATACCTTAAATGCTTATGCAACACCAAGAGAGTATTTATTCAATTAATAGAAAAATAAAATTAATGATTTTAAAAATATTAAAAGTAATTTAATTTGAGTTATTTATAATATAAAAATAATTTTATAGAAAACTATAACATATTATTTATGTTTTACAAGTTTATATTTTAATTTCTTATCTCTCATATTATTTTCAAAGTCAAATTAAATCAATAGTTCCAAAAATGACATTAATGATATTTTATATAAATAATATTTTATAAAATGATTTAGAATACGTAAAAATACTATATTCAGATAATTTAATGGGATATGGATTAAAACATCAACCATGTTCCATTTATGAGCATTTTTATCCTTTTATGGTATCATTCTTGACCCCTAAAGGGTAGAAAACTTTAATATTGCAGTAATTGTCCAAAGGGTTATCAGCGGTTAAAACTAAAAATAAGGATGAAAACAAAAAAACATGTAAAAATTTAATTATATGAGATTATTTATACTCATAATTATATTATATTATAATTATACCAATTTAGATCCATATATACAATAAAAAAATATATTAATTTAATACTTTAAGAAATTACAAGAATGCACATCCACTCGCTTATAAAAGGACACCCATTCTCTCTTTCTGGTACACCACTTTGAGAAGAATCTTTTGATAAAAATATAACTTATAAAATTACATATAAAATAATTAAATATTTTTTCTTTAAATAATACTTAAAATTTCCTTAATAAGGTATTTAATGGAAGTCTACTGAAGAAGAGGTAATCATATTTACCGACTCATTCAGTATTATTTCTTTCTATACATTCTGTTTTATAATATAACCATTATAAAATAATAAATTAAGTAAAATAAATATACTAAGATTTTATTATTATTTTTTTAAACCATAATTTACCCAATTGTCATCCTATGAAAAGTGAAAAGACCGTTTGTACGTACATACGACTTACCGTCTCTAGGTAGCAGTGTAATTTGTTTTTCATCACCACTTTACTTGGATGGTTATAAATAAGAAAATAATATATATATATATATATATATATTAAATTTAAGATATAATTATACTTCTTGAATTATAATATCTTGTAAACCTTTTTAACTTTAGATATTTTTGGAAAATGATAATGTCTCTCGTGCATATATAGGGACTACCATCTCCACGAAGCAATATGATAAATTTTTCATTTATGATTTACATAGATATAATTTATGATATATTTAATAAAAATATATGATATATAAGATATAAAAATTATCTAATAATGGTGAATTATTATTTAATTTTCTTCCTTTCCATTCGCCAAAAAGTGAAAACAACGTTCATGCGTACATACGACCTACTGCCTCTATGAATGGTGTAATTAATTTTTAATTATATTTATTTTATTGCTTAATATATATATATTGAATATATATGATATTTATATCATGTATAAAATTTTGGAGATGATTTATCCCTGAGAAATATGCAAGGACTGAACTACCGAATCAAAACGTCCATGAAAAACATAGTTAACACCCAAAATAAAGAAAATTTTAAAATATTCTTATGAAATAGACAATAAAAAATTTTAAATTAACAACATATTATATTATACATATTTATATGGTTATTTTATGTAATTATGATATATCTAAATCAATTATACATGAGTTTAAAATCACTTATAAGGAAAGTCAAACTTGAGGTAAGGGGTTTCTTAAGGCAATTTATATTCATTAGGTTATAATTATACTTCATTGACCATATTATTACATGATTATGTGTGAAATGACCTCTAATTATATTAAGTAGTATTTAATTTTTTTGGATATAATTTTGTTTAAAAAAATAACTTAATTTATTAATTATCACTTCAATGATGTGATATTTGTAAGGGAATTTGTCTCAATTTTCACTCAATTGAAACATATTTGGTATTATACATATATTTATTTTTATGTTGTGTATATATTATAATTTTTCTGTATTTAAAATTAATATATATTTATTCATTATGATTTAAGTTTCATTCCAAATCTACTCTTTCAAGGGGTTACAATATGAAAATTACCAAATAGGTAATGATTTATTTTACAATATCATTTTTTATGATTAACTTTACTTTAATTAAATGAAAATTATAATATATATTTCATAAATTCTATGAATTTTGTTATCTTATAGATAATTAAGGTGTTTCTATGTTTTCTTATAACTTTTCCTCTATTTTTCACTTAAATCAAGTAATGAAATTTTTAAAATAGAAACCGATCTTAATTTTATTTTTAATTAGTTATATTTTTATTCCATGTTCATATTTTGTAAAATTGTCTTATAAAATTCATTTTTATTTACTAAGAGTAAATTTTATATTATTATTTAATTTTTAAATTTTTTTGAATCAATATTTATTATGTTTTCTAAATGTTTTGTTTTCATATTTATAAAAATTCAAAAGGAATGATCTTTATTATACACGGTGTTAACTGATTTTCCCACCACAATAGACTTTACCTTCTTCTAAAAGATTGAAATGATATTAAAATGAAAATAAATTTAAAAAAATTAAAATTTTCATATCTAATTTCTTCTATTCAATAAAGGACTTGATTTTACTACAAGATATACTTTTCTGATTAATTCAAGCTTATCTTTTATCTCTTACCAATTTTATATTGATTATAATTCTCTTTAAACGTTCACTTAATTTTGATAATTCTAAATTACATTTCACTTAAATATATATATTCTTTTTAAAATATATATGATTATTTCCTAAACCATATAACATTTCTAAATATAGTGATTGAATTTAAAATGTATTTGATTGACTACGAAAATATTGATATTTTGTATTCTTTTCTAAATATAGAAGTTTATAGATAATGAATTTTTTTTATGAATTAAATTGATCATTTAATATATGTTTAATGTGTTGGACATGTTGTGAAGGGTAGGTCCTACAATTATATATCCCCATTGTGCATCAAAATCTACAATGAGATAACCAAGACGGATAGTATAATTAAATGAGTTTTTGGTGTATGCCTACCCATAGTTCAAAACTGTCTTATTACAAGGTCATTCTGGTAAATATATCATGATGTTTGATTTCATGACATCCAATATATTCAATATACTTCATTGGTAATTTAGTTATTACTATCTATGAGATTACTACATTGATATAATCAATGAATTCATTTGATGCTCAAATTATTGATTAAGTGGCATGAGTTTTTAATTATTTACCTTTATATATTGACTATGATTTATTTAATCATGGTATATTCTGTTATAATTATACCTTATTGGGTATTTTTTTCTCAACCTTATTCTGTTTCCTTTCTCAAAAATATGAATAAGTAATATTTAAAGAGTTTCAAGGACACCAAACATTTTCTATTATTATTTTTTGAATTTTATTTTCAATGTAAAATAAAAATAAAATATTTATCTAGTTATTCAAGACTAATAAACTAATAGATACTTTGTGATTAGATCCCTTGTATCTTATTCCAATATAATAAAGAACAAATTGGATCTATGTTATTAGAGTTGGGGTTGTTATTGTTGGAATTAGAGGAATTTTAGTAGAAACCATAGAACTAGATTTATGAAAACATTGATTAATGAATATAACCCTATGAAAAAATATAATTATTTTTCTAATTGTATGATAACATTATAAAGTCTTTTTTAATGTGAAGATTATATGGTTTTCCAAGTAACACATATCTATCTGGATATTAAAAGTATATGTGTCTTTGGAATAGATGAATCTAGGGGTAATAACCCCTAAAATAGTTGGTCAAATATATCTCAGCAGTCATTCCAATGCACAGTGAGTGTTCCCTTAATATGAACATGATTTCACACTCACATGGGAAATGATAGGGTTAGTTAAAATTTTCTTTAAGAACCATTATTATTAATGGAAGAATAGAACCTATATAAACTTATGATATGTCATAATGTAATGGGTTAAACATAATGTGTGTTAGGTTGGTAAGTATAAGGTTCATAATAAGTTCAAGGGAATAGATACCCATTTTAAGGTTTTATGTGATGAGAATTTAACATGATTAAGGATATTTTGGGAGGTATTTATGAGAAAATTACCATTCGGTTTAGTATATATTTCAGTGATAATATTATTTGAGTAATAATGGATTTATATATTTTTTGAAATAGGTTTAATTTTATTGATTAACATTTTGGGATAATATGACTATTAATGTTAAGGTAATAATAGTCAATTAAAATTATTTGAATGTTTGAAAAAATAAGTTGTTTAGAAAACCTTTATGGTTAAAAAGTGATTTGATGACAAATATTATTTTTGACGATTTTTATAATATTTTTTTGGAATATTATAAGAATTATATTAATATAGTATTAGAATAAGGACAACCTATAGGTCAGGAAAAAACCATTCATATCCATAAAGGTTGCGAGGCTTGAACCTACAACTGAAGGGTGACATGGGTGTAGCGCCTACCACTAGCATATCTAATGTCCTGGTTAGTATGAAATTTCTTTTACTAAAATTATTTTATGGATATAGATTTTGTTGATTTTTGGAATCGTATTATAAGATCAAATATTTTTTAGATTTTGAGGTGATTTATGATATTTCAGGAGAATTTTTATTTGGTTGAGGTATATATAATCTTCAGGTTTAACATAAATTATTATTTGGGAATAATTTTATTATGTTTTTAGGGGTTTGAACTGAATGGTATGAGATAACCTTTGAGGTTAATACTATATTTATTTTTCAGGTTATTGAGGTTATTTTAAATATAGGGTTTTTTGTTTAATGAATGATATATGTTTAAACTTTGGTTTTATTATTGAATTATAGAGATTAATATGAAGGTTTATTCATTTAGGGTATTATATTATATTGTGATAACCATTTGGTTTCAGTAAAGGTAGGATTAATATATTTTTATAATTTTTTAAATTATGTGATCCATTAGAAGTTGATTTTAGTGCTACAGTCATGAGAAATTAATCATGAATGTCCATTTCTTGGAGTAAGAGATGAAGTGGAAGAAATCTATGTGAAATTGATGGATAGAATTGTGATCAGGAAATAGAAATAAATCAAGTAATTTTATTTTTCATGTGCTCTATATTTATAGTAAAGGAATCCCTAAAACGTAGGAAATGGATCTTAAAATAAAAATGTTTTCCTTTTAGATTAATTTCCAATGAATTAATGGATTTTTCACTACTCATTGATTTATTATTTTTTTATGTTATCCTGAACATTTTATCTAAAATGATTTATTAGTCCTTTTATGACATTATTATCTTCCATTTTTATATTTTAACTTCCCACCAATGTTCTTCGTATTTGGGAACCTGAATATGTGATATTCCAGGTAACCATTATGTTTCCCACTTTATCTTTTCAAAAATGTTTTATTATCCATAAGTATGATGTTGGATTTCAAAAGAGGATGAAACTTCTATTTTCATGATTAAACTACGATGGTTAAATTTGTTTAAGGTGGTAGAATATAACAACTCGAGATTTTATGATATATTTCTCCTTAAATAAATTTTCCTTGATTACTAGATTTACATTCAATAACAAGTTTAAAAAACCTTATCAAGTATGGGATTGGTTTTTATCTTGGTGATAAGGAAATTTTTATTGCTCAACCCAGTCCATACATCAATCAAGCCTTGAAAAAAATCCTAAATCCCTATCCATTTGAGCTTTTTTTCTAGAATTATAACTATTTTATTAATTATTCCTTATAATAAAAATAATATTAAATAATAATCACCATTATTATTTTAAATAGTAAATCATAAAAATATGATTTCATTTAAAATTATTATTATAATATATCATTATCAGGGAGGTTATGTCACGATCCAATCCACTAATTATGGTTTAACCCTAGAAAAAATATGTGTAAACCTTTTAAAATGACATATTTATTATTACTATAAAAAAATTAGCACACTAGTATATATTTTTAGGTCAGGATTATCAAATCAGTTTGGTATTTTGTCCTATATACCACATTAATTAGTGGATTTTTATGTCATTGGAGGTCTTATAACCACATTCTTAGAATGTCCTGTTATTGTGTGCTATTTATTTCATTATTAATTATGTTCTATTGTGAATTATTATTTTCCTTGTTGATTACTTATATTCCATGATGATTAACTGTTTTATTACTTATGTTTCAGGATCATTTATTATCATTTCCATGTTAATATTCCTTTCATGCTCTAACCCAAGTTTTATGGAGGATTTTTCCATAACAAACAATAATGTTATTATAATACAATTAATGGTATTTTTAATTCTTCCTTTCTTCTTGTTTAAATTAATATTAATGATAGAATATTATAAAGGAAAAAATACTTATTTCTATAGATATTTCTAAAATATTATTAAATATATATATTTTTGTAACATTTTCCCATGAATAATATTCTCAGTTCCCATTGAAACTAAATATAAAATTCATATATATAATTAATATATTAACATTTAATTTTTATTATAAATGGATATAAAATTATCACACTTTATATATAAGTGTGGGTCTGGGGTATCACAAAGGGGGTTTCATTAAATGTTTGTTATATTGATTCATCTTTTACTTTTTAATAAAATTATATTAATTTCTATACTCAATATAAATCTCATAGGATTTGATTTGAGTGGTTTGAATTCTTATCTATAATTATGTTTTCTTTGTATCTATTGTAAAATGGGGATAAAATAATGAACTGGTTCAAAGAATCATGTGAACATAAAATTAGATTTATATTATAGGGTGAGTTCATTAGGACTTGTGTAACTTATATTGGAAGAGTATGGGTTCCTTAATAATTCAAGGAGGGATGATTAACACATTGTATTATTTAAGTTATATTTGTTATATGATTTGTTTTGAGGGGCATTTCTACTTATCTCTATGGATCTCTGTAGAATGTTAGTGATAATTCAAGTTATGATAATTTTTTTTGTGATTATATAATAGGTCATGACTTTCCATTTTCATCAATCATAACATAGGGTTATAAATGAATTATAATTCACACAAAATATTATTGTTGGATTTTAGGGTTTATTTATAGCTATATTATAGAAAATAAATTGGAGTTTTATTACATTAATATGTCACTAGAAATAACATAATATAACATAGGATACAAAAAATTGTATTTAAAGAAATTTTGGATCAACATACAGATAACGTAGTGCATGATAGAGCCACTCTCAGTGACATGTTTCAATATAGCTAGTGAAAAATGGTTTTTTGATAGATAAATGAAATATCACACCAATTATGATAGAAATCACATCATAGGTTTTCATCATTTAAATTTAATCCGTTTTTATTAAATCAATTATCAAATCATTCCATTAATTATATAATTTTAAAAATTCACCCCAAAACCATTCCATTTTAAGATTCATAATTAAAATATTCCAAATAAAGTTTTTATAAATCAATTAAAATATATTTCAAACAATTCAAGAAAATAAGGGTTTCAATTTTAGGGAAAATCACAAATGGATTTGCTTACCATTAAATCATGGAATCAAATGATCAACATCCACAATGGAAATTCCAATGATGATCAAATGAAAAGAAGATCTACGAATGAAATCTTGAATCAAGATCCAAAAAAATGGAGATTAGATCCATCAAAAATGTGATTATCTATCAATCTCTAATAAGGATAGAAGGGAGGATTGGAAGAAACTATACGAGAGGAGATCCACTTACCTAGAGGAGATCAATCGAGATCAACACCACTGTTATTCACCAAGAAAAGGGTTTGGAGGATCCAAAAACACTTCTAGAGAGCCTTTACAACCAAGAAAAACATATAAGGGATGATTGGGGTGATTAGGTACATAAACTAGGGGATCGGTAAATTTTAAAATATTTTTAGTAACTTTTAATCCCCCACGCATGATTATCTTTTGAGGGTCGCACAGTTATACAAACTCTGTAACCTAACCTTGAAATCCCTCTAGAATCATTGTCCATGGGTTCACGGTTTACCCTAGGTGGGTGAATAGTTTGGGAAACCATGTGCTAACTGTGAATTCCCTACAATCTAGGGGTGTACAGTTTGTATTAGTGGGTCTCATGGTTTGGAAAACTATGCGCTAACTGTGCATAGACCGAAAATCCTCCAAAATTCTCCAAATTTCACCTAAAACTCACTGAATAAAGAAACAAAAAAAAGGATATAAATATAGGGTAAAAGAGTACCTAAAAAAAATAATATGATGTTACAACCCCCCCCCCCCCCCTACAATAAAAACTTTCAGTCCCTAGAAAGCCTGTAGAGAAGTTTCCATATTAAAGAGATGAGGCCACTGCTCTCTCTCTAGTGCTCCACACTCCCATGTATCATGAGAATCAGAACCATGATACAATAACACAGGGAACGAAGGTATCATCCTACCATGAAGTAACTTTTCCTTCACTTTTGGGTACTCATTCATGGATAAATTAGGCTTAACTTCAATATACTTATAGATTAGAACATGAGATGGTTCAAAAACATACTTCTAAAGATGATATAGATGAAACATGTTATGTATTGATGTTAACTTTAGTGAAAGTTCTAAATTATAATAAATTTTCATACCTTATCAACAACCTCAAAAGGTCGCACAAACTGGGGTGAAATGTTCCCCTATTTTTCGAGATTTCAATGACCCAACCGAGATGAAACTCTCAATAAAACCTAATCACTATCCTAAAAATCCATTGATCTTCGATAATGACCAACAAAATATTTATATCATCTCTGTGATGTTACCATTCCATGAAAAAAAATAGAATCTTAGTCATCATATCTTTTACCAAACTTGGTCCAACAAAGTATGTTTCACCAATCTATGACCAACACAACAATGATTTACGAAGGAGACCATAAAAATCCTCTAAGATATCCATATGAATGGATTATCAGTAACTGTTGTTATAGGAAATCTAAACTAGTCCCAAGTGTCTATCCCATGCTCCAACAAAATCAAGGATGCAATCATGGATCATGTCTTACAAAATTTTTATAGGATGGTCTGTTCGGCCATCAGTCTATATTTAATATGCCAGACTCAAGCTTACCTGAGATATTAGTTCCTCATGGAGGCCTCTCTAAAAGTGAGAAGTAAAATAGGGATCTCTATAAAAGACAATCACATATGGAACACCAAAAAACTTGAAAATATCATGTACATATAGGCTTCTCAATTCATCAACTTTGGTTATATCATGGATGGGTATAAAGTAATCCGATTTGGTCAGATGATCGATCAAAACCAATATCACATTCTTATTCTGAAGGGTAAAAGTAAAACCCACCACAAATTCCAAATAAATCTTATCCCACTTCTATTTTAGCATTGTAGTGGTATGGATAATACTCAAAGGTTTATAGTGATTGACCTTGACATATAAGAAATTATAAAAACATGAAGCAACATTAGTGATGTACCATCTCATACCAAGCCACCGGAATCGTCACCGTATATCATAGAAAATATTTTCGATAACCAGGTGAACTTCCTACTGGGAACTGTGAAAGTCTCCAATCACATACTTTATCAAGGAATAATGAACAATGTATCGGTTTTAGAAACATTGGAAAAACTTTTTAGAGAAAGGAATCTCAATGACAGTCTCCCCGCCATAAATTGAGTCCCTGATACCATTCATAATCAAGTTACTGATCTCAAAGAATCATCTCTAGAAGAGGGTAGGTCAACTAAAAATTGGATAAAATAGCCTATGATTCATTTTCTTGGACTGGTACCATGAGAGATATAAAGTTACACTCTTATGATGATTCTTTCATGCCATGGGTCATAATTTTTCATGTTCAAAGCATCAGTGATGAAATTACCCTTCCCTGGGGTGTAGGAAATGTAAAAATCAAAATTATATAGACATTATACCCAACACCTCTAGAGGATATTAAAATATTTTTAGGATAATATATCACTCAGGATCATGTTGCCAGAATACATGGTAAACATTTCTCCAAAAAGTTAATGTCACCAACTCTTAAACTAATGACTCATGTATATGAATTGAAGGTCCTGGGTCAGATAAATATTCAAGTGTGTCTTAATCTATATATAACCACAAGCTACCATGTGATCACCCTATATAAGAATAAATCCCAAACCTAAACCTAATGCATCACAAAATACCACATAGCCATTCCTGACCTCCAGATGAGTAAACACCGACACATAAGTATAAATAAGTTTCAAATCAAAAAAATAACTCTAATATTTATTATCCCAAACAAACTTCACTCCTTTTCGAGTGAGATGGGTCATTGAAGAATCCATATTTGAGAAATATTTGAAAACCCGATGGTAATACCTTGCTAAAACCAAGAAAATACGAATCTCAAAAACATTTCACAATTGTTCCCGTGTAATAAAAATTTTCACTTTATCAGGATAAATTGAAATACCATCTTATGAGACCACGTGTCCCAAGAAATTCACTCCCCAAATCCTGAAATTACATATTGATAGCTTGGAATAAATTTTTTGATTTATCTGAATTTCTATAAATACTCTCAGGTGATGCACATGGTCCTCCTTGGTCTTAGAATAAACTAGAATGTCATCCAAAAAGAATACAACAAATATATCAAGATACTTGTTATAAACTGGACCTTCTTTTCAGGTATGTTTTTCTTTCTTCTGGAGTTTTTTTGAAAAGAGGAGTTTCTGTAAATTTTTGAAGTACACGCCTTGTACTTTATAAGTACACGCCATGTACTTTGATGCCGCTCGAGGATGTGTGCTGGCCGTGTCATGGCCACACACATGACCATGTAGGGGTGATGTAGAGTCCACTTAATGAAGAGTAGGGAAAATCCTAGTACACTTCGTTTACTCCAAAAGTACACACCGTGTAATTTTTTTAATTAAATGGACCAGGGTCGGTCATAACCCCAAAACCATCTTCTTCTCCAGATTCTTAGACCGAGAGCATCCTGTACGGCCGCGAATATCCTCCAAGCCCCCAAGCCTCCGTTCTTTCTCTGAATTGACCACCGTCGATTGCATTGGAACCGTAGTGGTAAGATCTTCCTTCTCCTAGAGCTTCATTTTCTAATTCCTCATATTTCTCATGTTATCGTGGGTTGATAATTTTGTGAATTTTCATAGATCTACGATGTGATAAGAATATTCAAGCCTATTGGCTCAATTATATCGATCACCTATCATCAAGGTAGGTGGTTTGGGCCTTTCCATTCCAATTATTTGTGTTTTATGTGAAATTTCCACTAATACCCTTGAATGGGGTACTACGGGTTTACTGTTTTTCCCCTATTGTATTCTTGCCTTGCTTGTATGATTGTGTAGAGGTAATTTTGTTATATATGAGGATAATTTCTATGCTTGGATGTTTTTTCCATGACTTGTTCTGTTTACGACCTTTTGGTCTTGTTCAGCCTTTGTCTGTTATACCTGTTTTCCATGCCCTGTGACCATAGGATAGAGTGTTGTTCCCTGACATGATTTTTATATTGTAGACTGGTTATCCATGTTGCTCTATAGGTTTAATTTGGCCTTATAGCATTATTATGCACTGACTGGCATGGGCCCGTGAGAACCTGGTGCTATAGACTATAAGGGGATAGAGCAAGTGAGCTTCCTCAGAGAGTCTTGGACATTATAGACTATAGGGGACTGACCGAGTGAGCTTCCGAGAGAGTCTTGGATATTATATACTATAGGAGGGTATACCAAGTGAGTTTACTTAGAGAGTCTTGGATATTATATACTTTGGGAGGATAGACTGATTGAGCTTCCATGGAGAGTCTTTGTTTTGTTTGAATTTCCTTAAATCATTCCAGGCTATATGAGGAATTGACCGAGTGAGCTTCCTCAGAGAGTCTGTGATCGACCTGAGGCTATAGGAGGAATTGAATGAGTGAGCTTCCTTAGAGAGTCTCTAGACCTTGGGGGTATAAGGGCATTAGACTACATGATCTTCCATAGAGAGTCTCTGACTACCTTAGACTATAAGTGGAATTGAATGAGCGTGCTTCCTTATAGAGTCTTATAATTTCGTATGACCAAACCAGAGGGGTTAGGCTGAGTGCACAACCCAGATGGTTTTTGGTACTTATTGGATATGACCAGAGGGGATGGTTGTGAGTACTTCCCAAAGGGAATTCTGTTTGTGGTTAGCTTTTTATTTCACTGCTGCTTGTTGATCTGTGGATTGTTTACTGTGTGTATCATCATGTTTACTATTTATTGTTTACTGCTTATTGTACTGTTACCTGCCATATGCTCACTGATTGTTAGGCACAGATCTTTGGGTGGTTTCCTACTAGTATTTAGTCCCACACCCTGTTTGGGTCATGTATTTCAGCCCAAACAGATTATATTGCTGCAGGTATAGACAAGGGAAAGTGCCCTTCGACTCCAGGTACTTGATTGCATTGGAGCAGGAGAGCATGGGACCAAGCCGAGGCTTGCGATGATGAGGAGTTTATCTGTTTACCTTTCTTTTGTAATTTGGTTTTCACTATTGTATTTTCATCATTGTGACTTGTTTGACTGCTTTCCTAGACATATGTATAATGCATCATTTCGTATATGTATGTGTGCTCCAATGGTTTATTGTTTTAGTCTTCCGTTGTTTACTGTTGTTGGATATTTACTACTTCTTCTATTGTATCTGTTGCTTATTGTTTCTATTTTCCATTGTGTACTCTTCTAATTATGGCATAGTTTCACCACAAACACACCCAAGGCCCTCACTACTAGTCGGTATCCTCTAGAGTTTGGGAAAATGCGCTTGAGGCCATGTGACCAACCGGGTATGGGGTGCCTCTATGTGGCTTCTGGAACAGGGACGTTATAATACCGATGGATGATTCTATTCATAAAATACATAAAGTTGAAAGGAGAATCTTTTAGACCAAATGGAATGATACGGTAATCATAATGTCCATAACAACTATTAAAGTAAACCATATAAATATAAAATTATTTTATTCTAAACTGATGATAACCAGACCGATGATAAATCCTTGATACCCACTTCTCCCATTTCAACTAGTCAAAAAAATCATCTATATGAGGAAATAGATACTTTTTATTTTCCATAACTCAGTTTATATTTTAGTAATCAACACATAGATGAATCACACCATTATATTTCTTATCTAAGAGAATAGGTTCTACCCAAGGTTACACACTCAGGCGTATAAAACCTTTCTCTTGAAAACCATCCAATGGAGTCTTAAACTCTTTTAGTTATTTTAGTTGTATTTGGCAAGAAGGAATAGATATCGGCAGATTACGAGGTACTAAATACATAGAAAACTCTAACTTTATTTCCAGTGGTAGGACAAATAAATTAGATAGAAAAACATTGGGAAACTCAATGGCATTTGGAATTAGATCATCACTCAATGATTATCACTCCAAGTAAAAAATATAATACTAATATTACCCTTACCAACTCTAGAAAATAAGGTATATCCCTACTCGATCTTGGGTTCCGTTCTCCCTAAAGTATATGTAACTCTCCATAATTTGTGGTAAAGGAGACCCGCTGAAGATAATTGCCAATTTGTGGATGATGAACGATCTTCCAATCCATCTTGATAATAACGTCAAAATATTTTATATCAAGGACCAGAAATTTCTAAGTAATATTGATATCTAATAGAAAGAAGACACAAGTAGGACACCAAAGACCCTGATCTCTCTTCATTCTGAGGGGTATAGTAATATCAATCAGAAGAGATAAAATCTCTGTAGGAAGGGTTATAAAATAGAAAAAATGGGTCACTATGAACTAGTGAGATGCATCAATGCCAAATAAAGAAGTCTCTAAAGATGATTCTATAGTGATGGTACCTCTCACAGTAGTTGGACCAGTATCAACATCCTCTGGAGACTCTTACACTTTATGAAGAAGCGTCATTCTAGATTCCTATAACTAAAAACCCTTTATTATTGAAGCATATTATTACACCATAGTAATTTTTACTGTTAATAAGCTCATTAAACTATGTGTTGAAGAAAATATATAATATAATTTGTGCAAGTGACCTGAGCGTCTGCAAGAACAATAGATCTTGGGTGCTTCAGTGAAAAAATATTTTGAAATCCCAACCTTTATACACAAGAAATAAGTCAAAGGGCCAATACTAGGAACTTAAAGGTTTAGAGAATAAATATGCTATCAAGATCCACCATGAGACTCACCAAAATTACTATATTATTTAAATGAAATCATAGAACTACCACTGGAATAAAAAGGAACTCCTTTCGACACTGAATTACTAGCCTGGTCAAGATCAACCACGAAAGATCTATCCAGTACACCAATATAAGAAGTCATCATTGGTATGAAAACATGGGATCAAATATCAACTCAAAGTCCTATCTAAAATCTTCATCCCTTAATTTTCCCATTAGTTATAATATTAGTATCAAGGTTAACCAACCTAATAAATAAGTTTTCATACCAAGTCATGGTATTTTCACTTTGCTGAAGATTAAGGAACTCTATATAATTTTCTAAAACCATGGACTCTAGATAGAACTAATCATTGAAAATGACAGTGATGTATTTCCACACTAATTCTTCATGATTTTTTTTATTGCCATCAAATCCCACCATCTTTTTATAGACCCATAAATCTTGAAGGTAGTACACATCACTTTAATTTAATCAGGAATTTTCAAGAACTCAAAAATCCAATTAATTACTTTCTACCAATCCTTAGCCTCTTAAGGATCATTAGAGACTTGGAAATCTAGTGGATTATGGAAAAGAAACTCTTCCACGTGATCTCTATATTCATCTCTTCAAGGTTCCATGACTGAAGCCTAAATAGGAATGGGTGTGGAAACCTATCCTCGATCTTGGATAGCATATAATAATATCTCAATATGATTATAGAAAATTAGAGGGGTTGTTTGTTTGGTTCATTATCATCTCCCTCCTTAGTTCAATTCAAATTTATTCTCGATGGCATGAATCTACACACCATCAATAGAAAACAATAAAAACATCAACATGGAAATTCAGATCCACAAATAAAATGGGAGTCAAAAGTCATGTATTTTCATAACACTCTAATAAAAAAGGTATAATACAAGAAATATATCAAAAAACTCTTCAAATACACTTTTACCCCATAACTTATGGTGACTTAAGGTTCATTAAGATGAGAGATGCCAAAGAACTCACTCATAACTACCTCTGAAGTCCAAGAAATCCTACCTCTTGTCTACCAGGACAACCCAGATCACATACTGGCTTCAAGTAAATATTCTTAACCTAAAAATTTGATACTATATTTTTATGAAACATCCTATATACCTTGGTACACTGATACTCGATCCGAAACTAGCATAGACCAAAGGGTGTTACCAATCTCCATGGGTTGGAGACTAGAACCTGTAATTATACAAGATGAAAGAGGGAATGGTTTTTTCCAAAAAAATGGAATACAAATAAGATAAAAGTCAGTATATAGACACTCCTAACGTATAAAGTACCATAATTATAATAGGTAAAATAATACTCAAGCATCCAAATAAAAAAATAAAAGGAAACTAAAATGAAAACTAGTCCAAAGTATCAGAAACCATTTATAACAAGTGAAAAATAGCACCACTAGTCACTATCACTAATCCATGATCCAAAGGATCAAGAACATCCACCATCTCTAAGTGGTGCTTTCCGTTTTCTTGGATCTGACAAAAGAAAATAAAAAAATTCCTAAAGAAAAAGGTAAGGTGAGAGATATAAAGCCTATTAGGGTATCACAAAGTGTTTTATAATATATTCCATGACATTAAACTAATCATACATTAAATTTAAATAAAATGGGTCATGGAATAATATATGATTTTCATATTTAAAACAAAAAACACATTCTTTTGAATAGATGGAAAACATTTCAACATAGATTAAATATACATTTTTTATATTAAAGAATTTATATAAATCATTTTTGAATAGTAAATTAGTTCGATAAACAATGGAATATATAATAAAAACATACAAAAAAGCACCATGTTCATCTTCCCTTAATCATGTTAGTTTCTAGCTATAGGATCCTTACAATTCTTAAATCATGGATCATGGATAAACAAGTTTCTACATGTCCCTTAGGCTTATTCCAAATTGGAATCATCAATATACCATCAAGGATACTCATGTTGAACAAGGTTTTTTTTAGAGTTTTCATCATCAATAAATCAATATGAGATCAATATACTAGCGTTATTTTCATAAATAACCCACTAACTACAAAATCACTTGTTCTGAACTGATTAATAAAAATTATTCAATTAATCTCATTTCAAATCAATCATCATTTATAACTCAATTTCCCTATTTTATATTTCAATATGCCAATTAAAATAAAAATCCAAAACATGGGTTTTTAATCATTTCATGAATTTTCAATGCAAAACCAATCAAAGGTTTTAATAATTTCAATTTGATCAATTTTTCCTAAAACAATTCTCAATTAATTCCATAAATTCTACCATTTTCAAAATTCACCCCACAATTCCAATTCCATTAGAATTGGGTGTTTTTTACAAAATCCATCCCATTTTATGTTTCATAATAAAACCATTCAAAATCAAGGTTTTATAAATAAATTTAAATCTATTTCAAGAAAATCAATAAAATAAATGTTTCAATTTTATGGAAAATATTAAATGAACCAACCTACCTTTAACATAGAATTAAATGATCAACATCCACAATGGAAACACCAATGGAGATCAAAGGTGAAGAATACCTATGAATCAAATCTAGAATAAATATCCATAAAAAAAGAAATAAGATCCATCAACAACATGATGATCTATCTATATATAAGAAGGATAGAATGTATTCTTAAAGGAAACTACATGATAGGATATCCACTTACCTAGAGGAGATTGATCTAGATTAATACTAATTTGATCCCAAACAAAAGGGTTTATAGGAGAGAAAAATGCTTTTATAGAGCCTTAAAAACAAATTAAAATATATTTGGTAATATTAGGGTGATTAAGTACATAACCTGTGGGTGTGGGAATTTTTAAAATAATTTTTAGTACTTTTTAATCTTGCATTCATGGTTAGCGGGAGATGGAAACACAGTTAGACAAACTGTTCACCCCCTCTATATTCACTATCCCAGGGTTAAAAGTTTACCCTAGGTGGGAACATGTTTGGGGAAAAAATACACCAAACTTTCATTCCACACTATCTAAGGGGTGCACAATTTTCATTGTTGGGGTTCACGGTTTGGGAAACCATCCGCTAACCATGAACAACCCAAAAATACTCCAAATTTCTCCAAATTTCACCTGAAACTCCCTAAAAAGACCCAAAAAATGAGAAAAAAATAGGGTCAAGTAGTAACTAAAAACAAGTGATGGGATGCTATAGAATATCTAAAAAATTTGTAAATAACTCTTCTATTTATTCAAAATATTTCACTCCTCTCATTTGAGATTCTTTACATCAATATTTTTACTAGGATATAGAGAGAAAATATAATATCCCTTTCTTTGATTAAAATAGAATTAATCGCTCAAAATAAAAGTATAAAAAAATATTAAATGAAGAGGAATAATTAATTTAGAGTTATAGAAGGAGATTAAATAATATTAAAGGAGTTTGAATCTTCTTGATAACTATTTTTTTCATATTGATTAATTTTTATTATATTATACTTGGATTTATTTGTTTAATTTTGATAGTGATCCAACATGTATGTAAAAATTATTTATATTTATCCCATTTCCCATGAAAAACGTGTCCACTTATGGTGACTAGAGAATAAAATAATGAGTTTCATAATCCTTTTATTATCCTTAATTTTGAATTTGATCCATGTGAATACTCATTTTAAGGGTGTTTTCACTCTCTAACATCATTTGGTTTTTTTAATTAGTAGATAAGTTCTACTTCTCACTGAGAGAAGAGACAAAGTATATATTTTATTCCAAATTATATTTTAAAATGTTTTAAAATCCTAAATTCATGATTCATCCCACCCCAATAATATACCTATAACTCTCAAGATTCGATTATAATAAGATTTTCTTTCCAGAGAAACAGTAGCATAATGTGTATAGTGTTATTAAAGAGTGTGATTTAAAACTAAATTATAAACATTTATAAATTAAATTTGATTAAATTAGTTTAATATTTAATTCATAATTTCAAAATTAGATTAAGGATAATTTTTTACATATTTCATAAAAAATTGATTTTATGGTGAATTTTAAAAAATACCAATTTTATAGAAATGTCACCACTATGACATTATAATGGTATGAGAATAAATTAAAATATTATGAAACCATTTTATAGAGCAGATATATATTTAAAAATTAATATAATATATATAAAAATATATCTTTTAACATAGAAATAAATGCTTAAAATTTTGGAAATCTAAGTAATGTTTTTGTTCAAATAAAAATTGTTTTTAGTTATTCTATATTAATCAAGTATTTCAAAGGTTACCTTAAAATTTGGTTTGGTTTGAAATAAAAATAAGTATAATTTTATTGAAAATAATCCAATTAATTTCATTGGAATCAAAATTATAATTTATTTTCCTTTTAAAATCATTTTTATGATTAAAATAAATATTTTTCTTAAAATGTTTTCCTTTTGGTTTTGCACACTTATATTAAAATTAATTTTTAATACTTAAAAAATGAATTTTTTAAAATAGATTAAATATTTTTAATTATAATAATTATTATTAGGTAAAAATTTTAACTTAATTTTTATTCATAATGAATAGTAAAATCAATAAATATGTATAACCACGGTTAGGGTTAAAATGTGTTTAATAGGGTGTTAAACTAAGATATAAGATTAAAATATAACACATAAAATTATCTAAATATTATTAGTTAAATATATTTTGACCATATATTATCTTACCATTGAATCCCTATCCATATTTTTTCACTTTCACAAGAAAATTACCTTATCTCATTAAAATCTTTTAAGTAATTTTATGTGTGTCCCTCCCACACTTATAAAAGGGAACCTCTTCTCCTCCCTTATACACAAACATTGAGTGCTCTAGGGAATCCAATAACTACCCAAAAACATTCCTAGATTCCTCAAATTCATTTTTAATCTTATGGTATTCTTATATGAGAATCCTAAGAAATATTAAGTTGGAATTCAAAGTAGATATCTCAAAGAGTATATAATCATCTTTACAGAATCTTTTAAAGTTTATTTCATCATTTAATTCTTATAAATCTTTTGTATTGATACTAACATAATTAATATAGTATTATAAATATACTTAGATGTTATTATTATTATTTTATAAAAATTTCCACCTCCTTTCCAACAAATGGAAAAAGAAATTATCGCTCATGCATAGGTGTGGACTACCACTTCCACGTAACGATATGATTCATTTTACATTATTATATTTCATGTTCAGTTATTATTTTGGATTTAATGTTTATATATTATATTTATGACATAATTTTACATTCTCAGATTTATGACATAATTATTCTACCTTCTTACCTTCCCATCTATTATAAAATGATAACACCGCTCGTGAATATGTGTGGACTACCACCTCCATAAAGCGATGTGATTTTTTCATCACCAATTTATATAAAAGGTTATAAAATTTTATATAATGATTAAATATAATATTTGTGACAATACTACTATTTTTAAATGATATAACCATTATCTAGATCTAAGGACTAAAACTAATGAAGCAGATATTACATGAAAACTAAAATAGTTAACACTCAGAAACCATGATGTTAATAAAGAATTATTAATAAATTATTGTTAAAATGATATAAGTGGATCATATATGATATTTAAAGTATTTATATGATTTTTTATAGAATTATAATAAAATGAACATTATTATACAATTATTTAAAATCACTTATGAAGCAAGTCTTATATAAGGTAAGGGTTTATTTCACAATCCCTTTCTTTTCTAGGATTGTTTATGTTTAAACATATATTAGGGAAATTATATTATATTTATATATTAAACCCCATATAATTTCTCAAAAATGGATTATTTTAATAAATTTAAAGTATTTCTTTCATTTTTCTCTCTCTATTTACACAAAATTTTTAAGGAACATTTATATGAAAAATTGACTTTATTTATCTGTTCAATAAAGAATATTTTTCTTCCATGTACATAATTTCAAAAAATATGTTTTGAAGAATTTTTTTAATATTATCTAATGATTTATTAAAATAATTTCTACCCAGTTTTTACTTTATAGAAAAATATTTAAAATGAATCTTCATGACCAAATGAGGTACTTTTTTTAAATGTGTAAACTGGATTTTTTAAAACATTAATCAAACAAACAGATTTTACCAACATCATGAATATTATATTCCGAGAAGTATAATTTAAATTTTTACATGTTTATTTTGAAGAAAATGTTTTCCCTAATATTTTGGATTTTTTTAGAATTTATATAAGTGATTTCAAGATGAAAAGTGTATTTTTTCCTTAAGAATTTTTCAAGTGGTATTTTAAATTTTTTTCATCTATGTCAGTATCATTTGATGAAAATTTTACTTTAAAGGGGATATAATCTAGTGATAAAATCCACCATATCAATCTAGATTGCTTTCGATCAAGTTTTTCTATTTATTAACAAGGGAAAATACTAACATTTCATATGAAATTTTTACAATACGAATATTTGTATTGATTATGTATTTCATTTTTATTAATTTCTCTTATATAATAAATGAATTGGACTTAGTAAGTGATTATAAGGGAATGTAATACACCTTTGATTTATTGGTAAGTCTCATGATACAAGAAAATTCTGGGTTTCTGGAGTATTCCCTACCTATTTATGTATGATGTCTGTCCACAAGGCCTTTTCGGTAAGATTATGATGTTTAACATTATGAATTAAATCATTATACAACTATTTATTGTTATCCATGTGATTATTCATGTTGTAATATAATCCATAGATATATTCCCCTTTTATGATTTTAGTTATATGGAATATTTTATTATTCTTTTTATTTACCATATTTTTCATGATGTATTTATTCTATAATAGCTTATGTCGATTTATTTTCCATACTAATCATCTGGTCTCTCCCTTTATTATGTTTTTCATTCCCTAAGATACTAAAAAGGGATATATGACTGATTTTAGAGATTTATTGGAAGAAATAATAAATCTCTCACTATAATTTTTAGGTTTTATTTCATCTTTTCATATGTAATGTAAAAATCATATATGTATCTAGTCTCCCGAGACTACAAAACTATTTGGTCTATTAAGATGTGATCCCTTGCATCATGTGATAATTTAGTAAAATAACCACTGGCATAGGGTTACTAGAGTCATGGTTTTATATTTGGTATCATATTTGGTTTATTATAAACCTTGGTATCTATATTTATGAATGCATATATTATATAACATAACCCTATGACTAGCTCTAAGGATAAGTCTATGAAATGGTTAGTATCATAATTTTTTTGTAAAGTATATATTGTGTGGTTTTCCAAGAAAATACATCCTTTTCTTGATATTTCAAAGTGTATGTGGCTATGGAACATATGAACCTAGGGGTAACAACTCTAAAATGGGTTGATTGGGTATTAACTCTATCATCACTGATGCACATTTAATAGGCCTAAGACTACACACATGGTTAGAAACTCCCAGAGGATATTCTTTGGTTGATTCACATCATATTTATGTAACATTATGAGAGATTTGAAAATCTTTTTTTATGATTTTAGGATTTTCCCACATTCATTTAGTTTATGATTCTAAGATTATCTATGCATAAATTTTTAATTTATTTTAAGTGTTACACCAAATTTATTACTATATACTATGATTTAAAATTCATAATGTAATGAGATAATTAAGTATATTACATTGTTTAGAAATTTATCCTAGAGGAAATAATGATAACCATATTAATACACCTAATCTATGTTGAGATTTTCCTCATGGAAAATTCAATGAAGTTTAAGATAGAGTTTTAGATAGAGATGAAAAAATTATAACTATATTGGGGTAGCTGACTTAGGTTATGACCAATAACCTTTACTGTATGAAACAACATGCTAATCCCCAATATCGTGAAACAATGTTAGACCACTTAAATATAAACCTACATCATTTAATGGGACTTCTAATATATTAATAGATTAGAAATGGATTGATCCTTTGGAGATGATATCTCTAAATTTGGGAAGTAGTGAAAGAGATAAAGTTATCATAGAATTTTTTATCAAATAAAAGGAGGAATTGAAAAATGGTATGAATTGATCTAGTACTATAAATATTCACAAGAAATAAATTGTAATATGTGTAATGCTTTCAATGATATAGTATTTGAAAAAAACATTCCTCAAGAGAAATGAACTGATATAGAGATATAATTACTCAATCTAAGGAAAAATAAAGGATAAAATTTTTCTAATTACGAATCTAACTTTAAAAAGTTAGAAAATCATGTTGTGGACTATGTATGTAATCCAAGGAGTAATATTAAACATTTATTTTGTGGGATAAATACTATCCTTCAAAGTGCATTAGTCTCTCATAAATATATAGTATTTGAGTATATATTTTCAACTTCCATAAATAGAGATAAATAATTATCCAATTCTTTTATTTTCAAATGAAAAATATAATTAGGTGGATAAACACTCTGTAAAAGGGATTATGAAAAAATGGTAATAAGGAAAGGGTGGAAATTCTAAATTGTGAAAATGTTGTAATGAAAAACTATGTAATATGTTTTATGGGAATCGTAGTTTTCCTCGAGTGTGGAGAGAAATTCCATTAGGATCATGATTTAAAGGGAAATAAATAAGTATCCAATGTTTAATTATTAAACTATAAGGATATGTGACACTATTCAAATTAATTACCTAGGTGTTAATGGAATTTTCATCAGAAAAAGTAAAAGGGATAATTTCTGAGATTATATGATCACTATAGCTAAGTTTGAAGTTCCTACAGATACAATGGCAGGTGTGTTGATCATAGACTCAAATTTAACTAATTATTTATTTGATTCTGGATCTTCTCACTCTTTTATATCTTACATATTTTCTAAGAAAGTTATAAATTTCTTTAGTACTTTAATAAGGGAGTGGTTAATTAATACTCCTAGTGATAATATTAATGAAACATGGATATTTCAGTCAACTCCCATTATAGAACATAGATATACCCTATTTGTAGACTTAATTATTATACCTATGGTTTAATTTTATATAATCATTTATATGGATGGGATTTCAAATTATTATGTGAAATTTTATTACTGAGGAAGAATATTATGATTTGTGATGGAGATATAGAATCCCTTGTCTCCAAAGGGGAGACTACATTGTCTAAATCATGTATATATCCACTTCTAATATCTCACTTTAAAAAAAATCTTCGAAAAGAAGAGAAAACATAACCTATTTATAGGAATGGTATTCTTATAATAGAGAATGTACCTATTTTGTAGGAATATATTGATTCGATTTCTGAATAATAAACTAGACACACACCTAAGTGTGAAGTTGAGTTTTCTATTGATTTAATCCCTAATAAAAAACCCATATTTGTTACTCCCCATAGGATGGGCATAGTGGAATTATTGTAACTAAATAAAAAACTATAGTAATTGTGTAATAAGAGAATTATATACCCTTGTGTTTCACTATGGGGATCCCATGTTCTTTTTTTAGAATAAATTTGGTTCTATGAGGTTGTGCATGGATTATAGGGAAATAAATTCCATTAATATAAAGAACAAGTATCCCCTGCCACACATTGATAACTTGTTTTATCAACTTAAAGGGGATCAATAATTTTCAAAGATTTATCTTTTTTATGTGATTCATAAACCACAAGTAAATAAGGAACATATTCCAAATATATAATTTCATATAAATTATGGACATTAAAAAAATTATAGTAACTACCTTTGGATTTACAAATTCACCCTCTATTATTATATATCTGATAAATATATTATTCAAGGATAATCTCAATATTTTTTTGTGGTATTTATTGATGATATTTAGATATAATCTAAAATCTATGATGATAATAAGAGTTGTTTATAAATCATTATTTAGACTCTTATAGAAAAGGAATTATATGTAAAATTATCAAATGTGAATTTTGGATTCAAAAAGTTTATTTTCTTGGCCATACTGTCTATAAGGATGGAATATCAGTTGATCCCTTAAATAAAAATGCAGTATTGTAATGGAAAAATCTAATGAATATAATTGAGGTATATATCTTTCTTGGATTAGTAGGTTAATATCAATTATTTTTTCAAAAAACTTCTTATTTAGATAAATCATTAACCAAGTTTACATGTAAAGTGGTTAAGTTTATATGGTTATAATAATGTAATGAAAGTTTTGAAAAATTATAGAGGATATTGGAAAATGCATAGATATTGACATTAACATTGGGAAGGGATATAATTTTTATATATAATTGTGTACCAAATAATTTAATTAGATGTTTCCTTATGTAGAACAATATATTTGTTTCATATACAATAATGAAGTTAAAGATTAATTAAAAAGATTATCCAACCCATGATCTTGAGTTGGAAGCCATAATATTTTCACTGAAAATATTTAGGTATTACCATTATGGTGAAATATATGAAATTTATATACAGCAAAAATGTTTTAAATATATATTCCATTATACAGATCTCAACATGAGGCAATGATGATGGTTATAACTTCTCAAGGATTGTGATTTATCATTACATTACCACCCTGGTAAGAAAAATAATATGGTTGATGCATTGAGTTGTAAATATCATTGATTTTTTATTAGAATTAGGACTATAAAAGATCTTATATTAATGTATTTAGTAAATTTGTATATGGGAGTCATTAAGGGGAAACATCACATATATTAAAAATTATTTCTAAACCATCCTTATTGGAGAAAATAAAAAGTTCTCATCTTGATGAAAAGAATATTTAAAAAATATTGGAATTTAGTAAACTTTATCCATGAATATTTTAAACTGAAATTTGGAGAGAGGATATGTGTTTCATATAGGATTGAGATGAAAATATAATTATTATATGAAGATCATAGATTAAATTTCTCTAAACACCCTGGTAGCACCAAAACATATTGGTATCTAAAGGAAAAGTTTTGGTGGGTTAATATGAAAGGAGAAATTATAGACTACAAAGGATTCATAAAACCTATACCTATTTGTGTGTGGAAATTGGATGATATTAAATGTACATTTTCACGGGATTTCTAAAGACACTTATAAATAATTTTCTCATATGGTTTATTATTAAAATCTTTACCATGTCTGAAAATTTCCTCACTATAAGGGAAGATATACCTTATGGAATCCTTTTGAATATCTATATCAATTAATTTTTGATACTTTAGGGTGCAAAAATTTTGATTATATATAATCATGATCTATGGTTTCCATCAAAATTTTGGAAGAGTATTTCAAAGGATCTTGGAAACAAATTATATTTCAGTACCACCTATCATACTCAAACTGCTAGTTGATCTAAAAGGATTACTCATACATTAGAAGAAATTCTGATGTTATGATTACATCGATTTTAAGGTATATCAGATCAGTATTTACATTTGGTGAAATTTTCATTTAATAACAGATTTGATTAATGAATTCAAATGACACCATATAAATAATTTTACAGTAAGAGGTTTTGTACTCCAACTTGTTGGGATGAAGTTGGTAAAAGAAATCTTGTTGGCCTAGATCTCATGGAGGATAAAATAGTGAATGTGAATACTATTCATAATCATATTAAGGAACCTCAAAGTAAAAAAAAATCATGTAGATAACCAAAGGAATGATTTAGGGTTTCAAGTGGAAAATCATGTTTTATTGAATTTATCTCTAGGGAAGGGTGTTATAAGGTTTGGTAAGAAATAGAAAATAATTCTTAGGAACATTGGACCCTTTGAAACTCTAAAAATAATTTGAGATTTGTATTATCATTTGGTAATTTCAGCTAGCCTCTCTAAAGAACATGATATATTCCATACCTATTTATTAGGTAAGTAAGTTATATAATAAATACATGTTATCATCTATAAGGAAATATAATTTGCACCTAATTTATCATATTTTGAAGAGACTACCTAGATTCGTATCATTAGAGAATAGTTATTGAGGAATCAGATAACTCAGATAGTAAGGGCACATTAGATAAATCATAATATAGAAGAAGAAATGTGGAAACATGAATAATTTATGATGAAGAAATTAACATATATGTTCTTGATGTGATATTCTATAAATTTTGAGGTTGAAATTTTTGAAAGAGGGAATAATGTAACACCTGATATTCAATTATAGTATGGTTTTCTTTCTAAATAAATAATACAAAAATGTGCATTGCATCATTAAATAATGATATTTAGAACTTAATTATTGAATATTATAAATTTAATTTAATGAAATTAATTTTATTTTTTGAATTATTCTGGTAAAACTTATCTTAGGGTGATTTTTTTATGTTTTTCATAAATTATTGATTTCTAGGTGAGTAGTGAATAATCTGATTCTACAGAAAATGTCACTTTTATGGAATTACGATGATATAAAAATAACATGAATGATTATGAAACCTTTTTTATAGACCTGATATATATTTAATAAGTGATATAATTCATATAAAAATATAATGTTTAACCTATAAATATATGATTAAAATTTTCTGAAATCTAAGTAATTTTTTGTTCAAATAAAAACTTTTTTTAGTTCTACTCTTTCAATCAAGTATATATAGGCGTTATTTTGGATTTTATTTGGATTAAAAGAAAAATAATAATAATTTTATTAAAAATATTCAAATTAATTCCTTTTTAATACAAATTATACTTTATTTTTTTATAAAATCATTTTTGTCCTTAAAACCAATATTCTTATAACGACTGTTGTCATTGTATTTTTCACATTTATATTAAAATTAATTTCTTCTACTTATACCAAGTGAATATTATAAAATTTATTCATAATTTTGTATCATAATAATTAATATTATTTAATATGGTTAAATAAATATTTTTCATAACGAATAGTAAAAAAATTAAAAAAAATACCATGGTTATGGTTAAAATGGGTTTATCGGGGGTTAAACTAAGAGATAAGGGTACAAATTTCACTTAGAATTGTCTAAATCATATCTTTTGAAGATATTTAGACATTATATTATATTATATTATAATCAAATTAGTCTCCATTTTGTGCCAATTTCATAATAAAATGAGTCCATGTTATGTAAATATTTATTATAATTTCATTTGCGTCCATCCCCTTGCTTATAAAAGGGAACCTATTCTCTTCCATTATTTAAAAATATTGATCACTATAGATCATCCAATACCTACACAAAAACATTTTTATTACTTCCCTTAATTCTTGATATTATTTTATTCTCCTAATACTATCCAAGAACTACACAAAAACCTTTTTTATTCCTTCCATTAATTCTTGATATTATTTTATTCTCCTACTACTAACCTAATAAGGCTTAAGGTGTAAGCCAATATAGGTCTCATAAAGAAGAGGTAATCATCTTTATTGACTTTTTTAATGTTTATTTATTCTGTATTTCCTCAAAATTTGTTGTATATATCATGAAATAATAGATCCAATATCATAAATAAAATGATATTTTATTATTATTATTATGTTAAAACCATTTTCCATCTCCTTTCCATCAAATGGGAAATGAAATTATCACCCATGCATACATGTGGACTACCAACTCCACGTAACAATGTGATTAATTTTCCGTACTCATATTTCAAGGACGGTTATCATGATGGATTTAATTTTTATATATTATATTTAATATATGATTATTGTTATTTAAATATAATAATGTATCCACCTTCTTACCCTCATATCTTTTAGGAAATGATAATGTCACCTGTGCGTACATGTGGACTACCACCTCCATGAAGCAATGTGATTCGTTTTTCATGACCACTTTATATGAATGTATATAACAGTATAAATCGTAAATAAATATTGTATTTATTAAATGATTAAGGTTTTTGATATTATGAAACCATGATCAATATGAAATGATCGAAACCACCAAACCAAAACATATAGAAAAATCAAAACAATAAACACTCAGAAATGCTGATTTAAATAAATATTTATTAATATATTGGGGTTTAAATGTTATTAGTGGATAATATATGATATTATAAGTATTTATATTATTATTTTATATATTTATAATAAATTTATATTTATTATACAAGAGGTTGAAATCACTTATGAAGAAAGTCTTACCTGAGGTAAGGGTTTATTTCACAATATCTTCCCTATTTGGGATTGTTTTTGTTTAAGATTATATTGGGGTAATTATATAATTATTATATCCTAAAACATATATATTTTATTCTCCTATGGTTATTTTTTTAATATCATGTTTTCCTTTCAATTTTCTCTGTTTAAGTACTCAAAACTCCAAAAAAATATTTTTAAGAAAAACTGACTTTGAATTTCTATTCAGCCAGGGATATTTTTATTCCTTTACCATATTTTCATTAAGAGGTTTCATATAAGTTTTTTTACAAAAAAAAATATTTATTAATGTTATTTTTATCCATGTTATAATTTATATAAAAAGTCTTAAAATGAATCTTCTTGTCATTTTTTGAACAAGGTACTTTTACAGAATGTGTGAATGGAATATTTTTATAACATTTACCACATGAATGAATTTTCCCACCATCAGGAATATTATTTTACTTGAAGATTACATTATAAGTTTCTATTGTTATTTTAAAGGAAAACTTTTTTTCTTAATGTTTTGGAAATTTTTATATTTTAAATAAGTTATTTCAATATGAAAATTTTATTTTTATCTAATAAATGTTCCAGTGATATTTAAAAGTTATTTTCATAAAAATAAAAATAATTTAATGAATAAAATACTTTACTTTGGATATAATATAATAATACCATACTATATATTACTCCAAATAGATTATGATCATTTTTTCTATTTATTTACTGTGAAAAATATTATCATTTCTTATGCAAGTTTTTCAATATGAATTTTTATATTGATTATATATTTAATTGTTATTTATTTATCTTATATGATGAAAGTATTGTAAATAGTAATTGATGGGAGAGGCCTATTATAGAACCTTAATACATCAGTGGGTCTTAAGAAATAATGTAGTTTGGGTTCTTTGTGTACACTTTACCTATTAATATATGATTCATTAGAACAAGGCCTTGATGATAAGATTATAATGTCCAACATTATGAATTCCATCATTAGGGAACTGTTTATTGTTATACATGTGATTATTTATATTATTATGTTATCCATGGATATATTCCCCTTTTATGATATTATTTATATGGTATATTTGGTTATTATTGATCGCTTCCATATTTTTCATTATTTATTTATTCTATTATATATTATGTTCTATTGTTTGCCTTACTAAGTATATAATCTCACTCTTTATTATATTTTATGTTCCCCATGATACCATTAATGGATCTATGAATGATTTCATGGATTTAATAGAAGAAATAATAAAGTTATCACTAGATTTTTAAGTTGTATTTGAGGTTTTTATATTTAATGTGAGAATCATGTATGTATCTAGTCTCCAAAGACTAATAAAAAATTTGATCCTTTAGAATGTGTTCCATTTTACCTTTTACCAATCTATTAATACAACAACCAATTATAATTTCCTAATCCGAGGGACACAAAACTGGTTCCCTAAGCTATTTTTCCACGTAAACTTGATAATGCCTCCTCATACGTCTAATTCTACTGACTAGAAGCAGGGTTCTAAGATGGAATTTTGTGGATACAATACCCTATATCAAAGTTATCAATAAAAAAACAAATAATCAGTCATGATACACATCTGAGAATGTTAGAAAAAATAGACATCGACATCTTAAAATAAACTAGAAACAAAAACAGATAAATATAAACATGACTAAACAACTAATGTAATATTGTAAATTCCCAAAAATACATGTCATACATACAAAACTAATCATACATCGGGATGATACCATATATAAAATATACAACTAAAAGATAATTACACTATGCCTACAACAACTCTAAGATGAATCTCATCCATTATCTTGATACTATATCATTTATCCTGCTCAATCATCAAAAACTAAACTTGGGCCTCAGTCTAACTTGTACTAGTAATAAACACATGACTATTGATTAAGTACCAATGTATAGTGGAGGACTGAGCAAGGTGTGAGTAAAACTTAATGGGCCACCACTAATAGTGTCTAACGAAATCACTAGTCAGAGAAGCAATGTATGAAAATAAATAATGGGATTAATAAAAATTATACAAAAGGAGATAAATCAAAGTAAAAAATTGTGTATTTAGTAATCAATTATCCCTTGATATCTAAGGATACACTTGGGACCACCAACCCAAATCATTCTTCTAAGTTGTAAAAAATAGGGTAGAACCTACTTTAATATATATAAGATATCATTCATGCCTAGAGTGTCTGTATGGAACCAAAACTATGTATCAAACACAATCATTTATAAAAACAATTATTACCTAAACTATGCCAAAAAATATTAGTACTAATACAAAACATCATTTCCAACATTCTACTCATAAATCACATTAATATTTACTAGAGAATCTGTCTAGCACCAAAATCATGGATACAGAGCATCAATCCACTATACATTCTATCTGGTATACTAGCACACCCAGAGTATCAGTCTAAAAATTAAACTATACAACATGATATTAGTTCCTAGGGCCTCATACTAACACCTAGTCCATATAGTATACTACTTGTTTCAGGAGAATTAGTATAACACCTAACTAATACAGTCTACTATCAGTGCCTAAAGGATCAATCTGTCACCTAAACCACTATATCATTTCTCAATCACTAATTTTACACATCTTTAAATTTAAAAAAAAATTATAAAACCAAAACCAAACCATTTTTAAAAACATTTATTTACCAATGTCTCCATGGGCCTTTAACGTGGAAAAAAGTTTAAATCCTTCATTTCCATAAAAAATCATTAAACGATTCATTAAGTCATTTCAAAAAAGGGGAAACCTCAAGAGTATTTCAAATAAACATTTTAAATTCATTTATAAACCCCTTTTTAAAAAATGACTTGGTGGTCAACACCACATTTTCAAACAAGAGACCTTTCAAAACATAAATTCCCCCCTTTGAAACCAAAATTTTTTTCAAAACCCAAAGAACTTGAGAAAATCACTTTGAAGGCCTCATAGGTATTTCTTAATAGATTAACACATAAAAACATTCCAATTAATTCTTTAGTAATATTATAAAAATTTTATCACCAAGTCCTACCAAGTGTCCTTTAACCATTCAATCAAGTCAACCAACAATATTAATTGAGTTATGCTCATAACCCACTTAATTTACCCTTTAAAAACACATTTTACTATTTCTATGAAATGGAACTCCCAAAGGGAATCCATGAGTTTGGTCTTATAGGCATCAATGGAACTAATGGGGTCCATGGAAGGTACAAGGTATCAATTTAAATCCCAAGTTCATTCACTGTAACCAAAAAAGTAACCAAAACACACTTGGGATTTTAGGTAAATACCACATACACATGTAAATAAATTAACAAGACTATGTGTAAATCTATTAGACCACCTACCTTATTAATGAATATTTCCATAAAATTTCTACGAAATTGAGGCCTTATCAATGTTCATCCAATACTTTTCCAAACTCCTTGGAATCCAAATAAGATTTTATCAACTTTCAAATCTCTAACATCATTCTAATAAAAAAGAATTAATTAATTATAAAAATTATAATTAATTAGTAAATTAAACCACAATTGAGAAATAATGTCAAAAAAGTCACCAGTTTCTCACCTCTTATCCAAACTCTGTACAACCACCATAGGTAGTCCACAACACACATTGGACATCATTCTCAGGAAAATACCTATGATTAGAAACCATTATAATAAATAATTATATTAATTAATTAGGGAAAACATAATAAAATTAATCATGAACAAATGCCTTAATGAAAACCCATGAAATCAACATACCATAGTCGTCTCATGATATCCTCTTTGAAATAAAACCAAAATCCCCATGTGAATTAGATTATTCCACCATGATTTAATGAAATAATCAATGACACTTAAGCTAGAGAACCCCAAATTAGAGAGAGGGAAGGAGAAGAGGAATGGAAGTTACCATATGGGAATAACTCACCTAAAAATCCAAAGAATCATCATGAACACACCCAAAATCAAGGGGTCAGAGAAATAAGAAGGGTTTTGGAGAACCCCTAGTCCGCGCATGCCTAATGTGGGAGGATGGGGGTGAGTGGATAAAACAACATGATGGGGTATTTTGGTCATTTCACTTATTTAATGAAATTCTAGGCTACCACAAGGTTATAAAAATCATTCACCAATCAATAGCCTTCCACTATCCAATACTAACACCCCTCACATAGTTTGGCCACAAAGATTTCTAACCATGTTCCAACTATGAAAAACTAAACCATACCCCACTCTAAGAAGGTGGATTTTTTTTCTTAAACTATGCATAGACCATGCATTATTCCTTGGGATATCCACCACCTTGCGTGATATCTCATTTGGATCATATGGTTTACCCTAAACCATGATCTGATCATTCAACTTAACCATCCTTAGTTCAAAAAGAATTAAAAACTCCCTTATAATTAAGGTGTCTCATGTTTTATCCTAAACCATGGACCCCAAACCATGCACCATATCTTGAAAACTCCATAAATTATAAAACATAACCCAAGGATCCCAATTATCACCAAAAAAATTATTTTCATTTCAATCCACATTCATCATAAAAAACTCGAGGAATTTGAACTCTCATAATCTCATTCCAAGTCTTAATTCAAAATTTGACCCATCTAGTAAATAAAATTATAAAATTACTTTTAAAATTTTGGACATGTATGGACACGGGAACTTAGAAACTCCCCAACAAAACACTTCTTATCCTTGAGAAGTCTTAGTGGTTATCAATCCACACAACTCAACCTACATCAGTCACCTATTATAGAAAATGGACTTTCTCGATTTCTGATTTCCTGAAAAAACTAAAGCACAACCTCCAATTCAAGGAACCCAATTGGACAAAACCCAAGTCAAAACCCATTGCCTAAACTAAAACACTATGATGGTGATTAAATGATCTCATACCCAAAAAAAATTATGTAATTGCCTTATAACTCATCAAATCTATGGTTCTCCCTACTATAAGCTTCAACTTACAACAACTAACTTTTGATGCTTGGAACCTTCATCCTTGGAAAATACCAAAAGACAATAAAAATTTCACTCCCAACACATCCCTAGCATGATTCCCAAATTATCATGTGAAACAACTACAAGAACTAAAATCAACATCAGAACCCATCCTCATCATTTAAAACCAACTAGAGTGGATTCACACCTACCATCCATGCACAAAAAAATAAAAAACTGACTTCTCCCAAAAAGATAGGTTTATTTTTTTTAAAAAAAATATTTCAATTACAAAGTGACACACCTAATTTGTTTTGAAACTCACTATATATATTTCATATATTAACCCATGTTGAACTATTGTCCTCCAGATCTTCCTGAAAGCGCCTTTCCCTAACTACCGACACATCAAAACCACACCAGATCAAGAAGACTTCATGTCCATAGACATTCCACTACCACCGAAACACACCCATTGGAGTACATAAATGAATCATGTTGAGACTCCACATTCAGATACTCTACTGACGTAAAACCATCTCTATACCCTACTGCATCATAAATGTGCCTCCAATATAATCACCTCAGATTAATTTTTAACATCACCTCAACCCTGAATCCAATGCTTAGTTTTATCATCCACCACAACTGATTTACTACTATAATTGCCAACATAATTAAAGAACACATCTCATTAGTTCCTAACTAGAATAACGGATCTACCATGACTGATCTTCTTCCACTTCTACATACCAACAACCCTACTGACATGAAGTTCAAACATCTATAACTAACACGTCACTCCCAACTATAGGAGTATATTTATCATTCCCAACTAAAACAACTCCAACCACCACTTTAAATTATCTAATCACTACTTACCTATTTATTAGATGTGTCCATATCACATTAACTAGATCGAAAAAAGTAAACATTAAATATCACTCATTATAAATTTTTTATAATACGACCCATGGAATATACAAAAAATCATTCCATAATGAGTACATTATTCATTGATATATGATTGTTCACTTCCCACCATATGGCTTCACTCTAATCTCTCCTTGAGCATCATTTATAAAAAGTTCATTCATCAACCAGAAAATACATTTAGATTGCTAGGCATATGGTTGACGCACTCTCAACAAAATCAAGTGGATGTCAAAATATTGGAAATGATCTTATATAAACTAGAAATACACTAAGATGTTCTTGAAAAATACCACTAAAAACTCATCCATTTCCAATTTTACCACTAGCTACACGGACATGTCAAATCTATAAGAGGGATGCAGGTTTTCTTTGCCTACAAGCACCTCATCACACACACATCAATTCTCATCATACTCGTGAATAACTTATTAACTCAATCACCTCAAGAATATATGCTCCCATAATGTCTGATACATAATCCAAATGACATAGGGTGTCACCACATACTCATGTATCTAAGATTTCATTATCACTTAATTGTTACATTCTCTTTTGTCGCCCAACCATATAATATATTTATGACTCTAGTGAGTCACATCTCATGAAAACTCTTCTCAAAATCCCTATAAGCTGGCCATGCTTACCCCACATGATAATATCACCAAAAAGAATAACACCCTTGGTACTTTCCAAAACCTTAGGAAACTCACCAAACTGAAACTATTTGCATGACCACTCAATTCTCAAGCATCATTCAAAAGATACGCTAAGTTCTTTTATGATGTCAATGTATTCCTGATGATGAATCTAGAGATAATAATCCCAAGAACGGAATTGGTCCCTCCTTCATAAACCACTTGTAAAACTGAAATAACATCATTCCAAGTGCTCTTTATCTCCAGAAAACATGAAATATTCATGTCTCTCATGCTGTAAACATACTATGTCTCCATCACCTGTATAGTCACCATAAAGCATACCTTTTCACCTAAAAATAAATGCCCTGGAGCACCTCATATTCTCTCGATCTATCTCATGATCATTTAGTACATCCCAAATGCACATCCGTTACTCAATATAGGAATCTAAATAATCTTATCCCTGTAGATTCCAACCACAAGGATAAAGAACTACCACATGAGTGGTCACTCTAAAAAAATAAATCCAACATGCCTAAACTCTATAATAGGCTACACCCTTCATGAACCTCTATAAAAAGTCCCAAAATATCCAAATATTCCCTAAATACCAAAAGTTATAAAAAAACTCAAATGACCCCTCTCATGGGTCACCCTTCAAGGTCAAACAAAACCAACTCCCTAAATTGGAATCATGTCAGAAAGTTCATTAGGAACTCCCATCTAGCCCCACTAGTGACGTTTCATGACAAGTAACTAGGTCCAACCACCGAGTTATATGCTAACTCATATAATTTCACAACTCGTGGGGCATCAAACATGCTCTCATACCAAAATTACATGAAATCAACAAACCGAAACACTCATCTCTATAATATCACATATAGAAGGCTTCACATTCCAAAATGACCACCCACAACTTGGACACCCATCCCCTCTGAGAATATTTACATCAGACAACTCTTTAGGGTACTAGGTCACAGAATAGATTCTAAGTAAAACCACCCAAAAGGTTTCAATGGTCATATATTTATACCATACTAACCCACAAGGTTCACTACACCTTCTGTGCACATGTAATGATTCAAACTTTTCATCGTCGATATTCTCACTATATATCTTCATAACCTTCCATCAAAAATAGATTCATAGAAAGGTAATCCTAGCTGGGTATAATTTCACAAATTACTTATACAATAAAATGTTGTATGAAAAGTTGTTGACACTTTAAAGAAACTGAGCCTCTATTTTCAATAGAATAAAAAACTAGAATCCCTTTAACATTTGGATCCTACATTCATAATATGATGAGTGAGATATTTATAGCCCCTAAAGTCCAATATTCAAATCAAAATCATAGGCCTCTTGTTGTAAGGATCTAGATGTAAAAAATACATATTCTATTATCTTTAGAAAATAATTCATTTTCATGATTTCCCAAATATCTATTAGGTTTAGTGTTTTAGATAATTATTTCATCACCACTAAATAAATAAATTTTATATCATATATTTTACACTTCCACTTAGTGTCCATTTTTTCCATAAAAATTATGATATAAAAAGTATTATTTTCATGAAATATCTTTAAAATTTTAATCTTGACCTCACCCTTGACCCTAATAATCCTTAAAATCCTATAAAACATTTTAAAACATGGTAGGGAATAAAACATAGTAGGGTATTTATTTGAATAAAAATATGAAATATTATATGGGAATTCAAATGTAAAACAATGGTTATGGTGGTGGGAAAATTCATTGTTATCATATATGTTTAAATAGAACATTAATTTTGTATTTTGTAAATAAAGTAAGCCATTGCATATAAAATATATAAGAAGATTTCTTTTGAAAACCATTTAAAAAAAGTAAAAAAATAGATATAAAATTTCCTTTATAATTCATTTATATCCATATAAATACATTATAAAAATAATTTTAAAACATATGGACATAAAAGAAAAATATTTGGAAGGGAAACATTAAAAGATGATATTTTTAAATGAAATTCCATTTCCTTGAGAATGACTCATCATGTACATTATTTATCTTCCTAGATAATGAACTCATGTCAATTATTTATTAATCAAGAACATTTTTCATGTTTATTATTCCCTTTGTTTTATTTGTTATCATGTTATATTTAATTAATAAATTAATTTCATGTCAAATGTTTTGATGATATTCAACCCATTTGTCTAAAATGAATTCAGTAGGATGACTATAGATAAGGAGATAATTATTTTGTATCACTATTATTTTTAGTAAAGTAACCCTTTATTGATGTATTTTGACCCTATATAATGTTTAGGTTGAGTTTTGGTAGGTTATGAGGGGTTTTGGATTGTTTAGGAGGGTCTTCTAGAGGTGTATGGTTTGTGAACGGTTAGTAGAAACCATGAACGATATCCCAGAAATTGTTAAAGGGAAGAAAATCCATACTGGGTAGGCTCATAGTTGGAACATGGTATGGAAAAACCATGTATGTTACTATGAGAAATTTTTCTTCTTGAAATAGTGGGGAAAACACGGTTAGTTCATAGCTTGTCTAACCTTGTGAGACAACTATGAAAGGGGTTGGATTAAGACAGTATCACCACACAGTTGGCATATTTTTTTCCAAACTTTGTGGTCTAACTTTGTGGTGTATATTTGGAACCCCTAAAAAATTGGATCAAAACGAAATTAAGCCTCAATACCCCCTCTAATCTCTTATTTCCTCCATAACCCAAATTCCTTTTTCTACTAAGGCTTTAGAGACTTTTCCATTCAATCTGAAAGAAATTATTAGAAGAATCAATGTTTTTTAGAGGCCTGGAATCATTGATAAGTCATTTTTCTTCATCATTCTTCTTAGATCTAGCCTTATTTACTCTTCTGAAATCTTATATCAAATTTATGGTGGATAGATTATTGTTCCTTGATGGAAATATTGATTATTTATAATTGGAATAATTAATAAAAAGGATATCCAAGGATGGATCTATACTTTTGTTATTTCATTATTCATTTTCACCAACCATTGAGAGGTTGGTGGATTCTCTCTTATCTCTACTTAATTTAGAACTTAAAATATTATATTTAATTAATTTTTTTTGATTAAATTATGGTGAAATCCTTGTGTGATTATTATTCAAAATCCTGATTGGTAATTGGATTTATAAAATTGTGGGAAAATTGTCTGGATATTATAAAACCCATTTGGTTTATGATTTTAAAATATTGATTTTAAAATTATGGGTTTTCTTTGATGCATGGAAATTATTTATTGAAATTATTTAAAAAAGTAAAATTTTTGGAATTTTTTTACATGGATTTTGGAATACATGGTGGGAGTGAGTTCAATTTTATTATATGTGACCCTTTGGAAGGGGTGTGTTCCATTGGATCACTTGGTATTGGCCATCTTATAATGACTTGGTGGATCTATGAGAGATCGTTCATGAGTATTGAACAGTCAAATGGGAATGTATAGTTTTTTTGGAGATATGGTTATGGGTAGTCCAAATGATTTTATAAAGGTTTTATGATTTAAATGTTTTACTTGTAAAATTTTTATGGTTTTTATATAAATTTTTTAAACTTATTTTAAACTATTTTATATAATTTATGATAACATATTTAGTCCGAGTGGCATGATTTGAGAATTCATTTGGGATATCCTACTAAGTTTTTCCTCACCCGCTACTTAGAAACTATTTTACATTTTTGGATTCCATCCATCGAGACGCTATTAAAGGCATTGTATCTTAGTTCTTTAGTGATGTGTCTTCATTCCATGATCATGGAATATAGAGTTCGATCTTGGAGCGGGTTGTGTGTTGATGGTTGATTTCACTTGGGAGTTTTGAGTTTTTTAGTATTTTGGTTCTCTTAATGTATGTATTTTGGTTTCCTCTTGTACTCTAATATGGTTTGTTAGTTTGGTTATGTTTTGAGTTTTATTTTTTACTCATGCACCATATAAAGGTTTGGTTGGTTACTGTTTATGAAGTTTGGATGTTTTATATTTCAATGGGATAATTTTCCCCCAAATGTTCTTAAGAAACATGACATTTATTTCCATCCTTTGGTGCCTTTTGGATGTCACAGAAGTCCTAGTAGCTCCCCTATAACTTCTCAAGACGATGTGGATGGATGAGGTGTTAACAATTGTATCAGCTTCAGTTGGTCCGTATATTTTTTGGGATAAATGGTGTGAGTTTTTTTTAACATTTAGTTGGAAATGATATCAATATATCTATTGGGATGTTATTAAGGAAATAATATTTTCAAAACTTGAAATTTAGATCATAAAAATGTCTATCTAACCGTTTTTTGTTGAACATCATGTTACTTGGGTGTTTGGGTACATTAGTGTTTGAAGATAGTTCTAGATGTATAATAGCCTCATCACCATGGGTTTAGCCGTTGAGAGATACATGACATGAATTTATAGTAGGAATTATAAATAATACTAAATTGTTTATTTTGATTTATATTGTTAATGAAATGGAAAAAAAGTCATGATTTTTGAAAAAAGTTAAAATGGTTGTTTTGAAAAGCAAGGTTATAATATCTTCAAAAATGGATAAAATGTTAACAATGTTTGACTTGTGGAAAGATATGTTTATTATCTGTGTTTATGTAGATAATTAATATTTATAAGCCTTTGGTTTCTAATGAGTGAGACTAAATGGTGTTTTTTTATAGTTTTATTGAATGACATTGTGTAGGTACTGTTAAAATCAACAGGAGAAGGTTATTTAAAATGTAGTTTCACCTGATCTATAGGTGAACTAAAAGCTCATCCCAAGCATTGTATATGATTTTCAGTCCATATATAAGGGTACTAGTAATGATGGACCATGGAAATTAGACCATCTAGTTCAGTTCCACAAGTATAATCTACCCATATTTTGGGTGGATTATGAGATGAAAAAGGTAAAGGTATGGTTAAATTGAATGAATTGAGACCTAGATATACTTGGGACACCATTAGAGTTGAAAGTAAATGTGGAAATGTATATACTGGTGTATTTGTAATTATAGTGGTGGTAATTAAAAGTTCATACTAAATTGTACCACAATATTATATAGGAGTATTTTAAATAATTTTTAATAATAAATTCTATCCTCACACATTTTATATTGCTAGAAAAATGGAATTATTTATTTTAAAGTAATAGAATCACTCTATGATAGAGTATGAATATAAATTTATGAGTCTAGTATGCTTTTCACTATAATTTATTTTTTAATTACGTCTTTGAAGGCACACATTTTTGAGTTGGGGTTGTGGTTGGATATCCACTCAAAGATTTTTGTTCTTTGTATAATATATTATATAGAAATATTTAATACAGTGAAAGTGGAAAAAGTTATATGTTGGGATGTATTTTTAGATTAATTATGTTTATTCCTATGGAAATAGGTGGAAATTACAATCTTGGAAATAAGTGAAAGAAGGGTTACCTGCTTCTATAGTAGAGTGAGACCTCATATTCAAACTATAAGATCAGTAAACATTCCTTCTCAACTAAAAAGTAATCCAGGATGTTTTTAATGTAGTTATTTTAAGAATATGAAGAGATAATGTATAGAACCACCTAGATAACGTCACAATTACAACTATATGGTACATATTCAATGTTATTATCGTAATACTCCGAGTTCAGGTTCTAGAGAGACAACTCATGCTTCCCAAACAACGTATGCTTCAATGGGGTGAGTACAGTAGAATACTTATCATCATCAGAACCAAGTGATCCAAGGAGATTATAGGAACACCATGACTCCTCAATCAATTCATTCTCAATAAGTTAAAAAAGATAAAAGTGTCACAATAATGCAATTGTATAGAGCTGAGTAAGTGGTCATGGATGATCAATATGGTCCTTCAACATTGAGAGGTGTGATTCATTTGAATTCTACCCTTATGAGATATTTTTATGATATGTACACATCCCACTCATTTATTTCTTCTTTTAATATTTTTCAAATGGGTTTGTGTATTGAGATGATTCTTTCTATATTGAAACATCAAAATATTCTTGGATAAATATAATTTTGAGTCTTTATGTGTAAAGATTATTCTATAACTATTGATAGGGTTGAGTTTCTTTGGGATTTATGTATTCTTGAGATGGATTTATATGACTTGATTTTGGGTATAGATTGGTTGACATGGTTCAAGTCACACATTGAATTTTATGCTTGAAATTCTAGTTTCACATCTCTTGATGGCATCGAGTATCTCATTAGAGTAGATTTGTATGTAAAGACAAGTGCAATAGGACTTTTGGAACTAGTGGTTAGAACTATCTCTTATCAGTTGGAATCACTTACCTTGGAATCTATGGATGATGTTGGGACTAGATATTTTCCAATAATTTTTTACTAGATTTATGAAATTTTCCTAAAACAATTCTCAGGGTTTCCACCCAAAAGAGAAGTGCATTTTATTATTTATATTATACTAGGTACTAATTTTATATCAATTCTATCTTATCAGATATCACCAAAAGAATTTAGGGAATTGAAATTTTGTTGGAAGAGTTAAAAAAAGGGTTTATTCAACCATGAACATATTTGTGGGAATAACTGGTTATTTTGTGAAGAAGTCATATGGAACTCTTTGACTTTTCATATATTACCAAAATCTTAACCATGTCATGATAAATAATTTTTATCCTCTTCCATACATTGATTATATAATTTATTAATGGATGGGATAATAGTGGTTCTATAAGAATGAATTACATTTGGGATATCAATAACTATGAGTTCAGAAGGAGGATATTCCAAATATAGATATGAGAAGAAGATATGGCCATTATATTTTTCTATTATTCCTTTTGGTCTTATGAATTCACCATATGTCTTTATAAAATTGATGAATGAAAAACATTCATAGGTATATGGATTACATCATGGTAGATTTTGTTCATGATATACTAGTGTATTCTATGAAAAAAGAGGATCATGAGAAATACTTAGATATAGTGTTGGGTATATTTTGGGAGGATCATTTGTATTCAAATTTATCAAAGTATGATTTATGGATATTATAGGAGTGATTCCTTAGCCATGTAATTTCTAAAAAAGGTGTTTCTGTAAACTTTAAAAAGATATAAGTTGTTTTATCTTAGCAACTAATGAATAATTTCTTTGAGATGCGTAATTTTCTTGGCTTAGTGGGATAATACAGAAATTTTTTACATGATATTTCATGATTGGTATCACTAATGACAACATTAAAATATAAAGGAATTCAGTTCCAATGTAATGATTAATGTTAGAAATCATTTCAAGAACCTAAGGATATACGTACATCAGAACCTATCCACATGTTTCTAGGGTCTTTATGGGGCTATGTAGTCTATTGTGATGCATCAAGATCTGGGTTGGGATGTGTCCTTATATAGAGGGATCATGGTGTTTCTTAAGGATCATAGTAGTTACAGTTCCCTAAGAATGACTACCCAACACATTACTTGGAATTATCTATTGTAGTCTAGGATTTGAAGTCATGGAATCATTATATCTTTGGTGATAAATTCAAAAATTTTATGAATCATAAGATTTTGGAACACATTTTCTCACAAAGAGATTTGAATTTTAGGCAGCGCAGATGGGTTTAGTATATATAGATCATTTTCTTTGACTTGATGTATACACCAGATAAAGGAAACTATATTATAGATTCATTGAGTTGGAAGTCATATGATAAATTATCTAAAGAGGATTTGTACCAGTAGAAGCTAATGTTGTACATAGTAGTTATGAATCCAAATTTCATGGACCAAGGTGATGCGGTCATTTTTTTTCTGGTTTCTATTATTATTGATTTGGTTGGTAAAATTATAAGTTCTCAAAAATCAAATCTAAAATGTGTTATTATGAGGTCAAAACCCAATGGTGGGGATACCATTGATGGTTAGAAACTAGATGTGAGTTCAGTGTTGTAGTTTATAGATCAGATGGTCATACCTTTGGATAATCAGGAACATATTCTTAGTTCCTACAACCATTCAATATTTTTTATTCATCCGAGAATTAAAAATATGTACAAAGCATTGAAATCATAAATTTTGTGGGTTGGAATGAAAATATTTGAAGTAGAATATGTCTTGAGATGAACCACCTATCAACATGTCAAGGTAGAGCATAAACAACTAGTCAATCTTTACTAATTCCAATGTAGAAATGGGAGAAAATTTCTTTGTATTTTTTTATAGGATGACCAAGGGTGGTTAGTAAACATGATTTAATATGGGTGATATTGGATCAACATAGAAAGTTGTCTCCCTTTATCTTGATTCATGTAACTAATATGGTGGAATACTTGTCAAAAAATATATAATACATAAATTTTATTGATGCATGACATTTGAGATTATATTTTATAAGACAGAGACCATAGATTTACATCCCGATTTTGGAAATCCTTGCAACAAGCCCTTAGAACATAGTTGACTAGGAGTACTGCTTATCATCCTCAAATGGATGGACAGAATGGATGGAAAATATAATCATTTGAGGAGATGCTTAGGGATTTTGTAATGTATATTGGTTGCTTATGGGATGATAATATACCTTTAGTGGAGTTTTCATGTAATAATAGTTATCAATACTTGATAAATATGGATCCTTTTGAAAAATTATATACACCTCCTTATCATTCTACACTTTATTTGGTGGAAACAGGAGAAACTTCACTAATTAGGACCAACATTTTTTAATAGGTAACATAGAAGATTTATTTAATCATAAAGAGGATGTAAATGACTCAAATTCATCAAAAATCATATGTCGATCATCATCGATCACCTTTTTAATTTTAGGTTAGTGTTTATATGTTTTTTAGAATCTCTCCAAGGCTTGGGCATCATGATTTTGGTATGAATGGAATTTTGTATCATTGATACACATGCCATTTTGTGATACTTTAATGAGTTAGTGAGCTAGACTATCTGTTGGATTTTCCCCCAAGGTTAAATTTAGTGAACAAAGTGTTTCATGTATCTTAGTAAAATAAGTAACAATGTGATTATGTCCATGTGATTTTATGGGATTGCGTTGACCTAAAGTTGGATGCAACATTGATTGGTGTGTTGGCATAGATTTTGGATAGGAAATAAAACATCTTTCATGAGAAACTAATTTGTCAAATGTGGGTTTTATAGAAACATAGTTGGATTTAGGAAGAAATCTATGAGCGTGAGAAGGAAATGTTAGAGAATTTCCCTAAACTCTTCCAAGTCCACTGGGGTTTTCTATATTAAGTAGATAGAATGGAAATTATGGAATAAAATATATCACCCTCTATTTATTGTTAAATAACCCAGTATTAAGGTATTTTGAGACTGTATAATGTTTAGGTTGAGTTTTATGAGGCTTTCAGGGGTTTTGGTATATTTTGGATTATTTTCGGGAGGTGTATGGTTTGTGCATGGTTAATAGAACCCTTGAACCATATCTAGGAAACCATGAAAGTGAAGACAGTAGGCACTGGGTGGGTACATAGTTTGGACAAACCATATGAGTTCCCATGAGAAACTATGTTTCTTGAAACATAGGGAAAAGAATGGTTGTTTCACGGTTTGTCTAACCATGTGATCCAACCATGTGAGGGTTTAGCATAAGATATTATAATTGCATGATTAGTGCAAAATCTTTTAAACCATACAATCTAACCATGTGGAATATAATTTTCACCTATAAAAACATGAATCTAATCCAAATTAAGCCTCCATAACCCTCCCCCCTTTAACCCCGTATTCTCTCCATAACCAAAATTCCCTTTTCTCCCAAGGTTTGAGAGAATTTTATTTTTTAATTTAGAAGTGATTATTATGTGATTAAAAGTTTTTTTAAGGCCAAGATTCATCGATAATTCCTCTTTCTTCATCATTATTCTTATATCTAGCCCTATTATCTATTATATAATCTTATATCTATCCTTAGTGGAAGATTTTTGTTCCTTGATGCGAATGTTTATTTTTTGTCATTGGATTGATTGAAGGAAAGGAGATCCAAGGCTAGATCTAGAGTTAAGTTATTACATTCTTCATTTTCAACAACCTCTTAGAGGTAGGTGAATTTTATCTTATCTCTACATAATTTATATATTGAAGGCTTTGTTTTAATTAAATTTTTTGGTTGAAATTGTGTAGAAATACTTATGTGATTCTTGGTGGAAATCCTAATTGGTAATTAGATTCAAAAAAATTTGGTAAAATTGGTTAGATTTCAGAAAACCCCTTTGGATTATAATTTCAAAATGTTGATTTTAAAATCATTTTTTTCATTGATTCATGGAAATTATTTATTGAAATGATGTAAATAAAGGAAGGTTTATGGAAGGGTTTTACATTAATTTTGGCATACATGGTGGGAATGAGTTTATTTTCATTAGACGTGACCCTGTGGAAGGGGTGTTGGGGAACCTAGTATTAGTTTCATTATTATGACTTTGTGGATCGATGAGATGCTACTCATGAGTATGAAATTGACACCTGAACATGCATAGTGTATGTGGAGACATAGTTATGTGTATTCTAAATGACTTTAAACAAGTTTTATTCTGGTAATTTTCTTATTTGGAAAATGTTTATGGTTTTGATATGAATTTTTTAAACTGGTTTTAAACTCTTTTATATAATTTATAACAAAAACATTTGTCCTAGTGATGTGAGTTGGGAAGTTATTTGGGAAATCCAACTCAGTTTAGACTCACCCCCTGCTTGGGAACAGTTGTGTGTTTGTCGATTTCATCTATTGAGAAATGTATCGGAGTTCATTAATGATTCTTCTTGATATCATGGTCATGGAATGTGGATTTGGATATTATAGAGGGTTGGGTGTTGTTGGATGATTTCACTTGGGACATTTGAGTTTTTTGGTCTTTGGGTCATCTTCTAGTATTTCTTTTTGTTTCTTCTTGCACTCTAATATAGTTTTTTGGTATGGTAAGGTTTTGAGATTTATTTAGTACTCAGTAATCATATATAGGTTTGTTTGGTTATTTTTTATGTAGATTTTATGTTTTGTCTTTCAAGGTTAAAATCATCCCCCGAATGTTATTGAGTCCCTTGGAATTTATTTCCATCCTTTTGTGTCTTTGGGATGTCACCTAAAGCCTAGTATCTCCTTTATCACTCCTAAATCCAATGAGGATGGGAAGGATGTTACAAATTTCATCATATAAAAAATTATAATCATGATATAATGATAATTTTATACATCAATTATACTTTTAAAACCAATCATGAAATATGATTATGAAAAATGAACTATGATACAATCATGGAGATGGTAGGTCGTACGTATGCAAGAGTAATGTAAGAACCCATATCTTTATTTTAGGGATGTATCTTGATTTCATGTGTTTTGAGGAAAATGGAAGAAATGTAAATCTTCTAGGTACACACCGTGCACTCCTGAGTGCACACCACAAAACTGGTTTCCACGTGTAGCTTTGTAATGGCCGTGTAATGGCCCAGTACATGGCTATGTAGGTGACCTGGAAGACCGCCTAAAGAGGGGACCATTTGAGGCTAGTACATTGTGTGTACATTAAATGAACACAATGTTTAATTTTATTTTTAATTGATGAATCAGAGCTGGGTCACATCTCATCTTCATAATGCACTTCTTCTCTTAGTGTTTCGTATAGGAGATCAATGGAACACCAATGAACTTCGAGATCTTCCCAGTTCTCCATCTGAGCTCTGATTAAGACACTTCCAGGTGCGTTGGATTCCCACTGGTGAGTTCTCTCTTTCCCTATATCATTTCTTCCTGATTCCTCCTCTCTCGTGAGTATTTAAAGATTTATAGTTTCTACCCTTTTGTAGATCTACATCATTCTAGGAAGATTCAAGGGACGACGTTCAAGAGTGTTGATCGTATGACATCAAGGTAGGTGGTTTGTGCATTTATTTTATTGTATTTAGATTATATATGCTTAAAGTTCCGAATACCCATGTTTGGGGTATTTCGTATTTTGGGATTTTGACTCTGTTTAATACCTGCTATGGTATTTTTGATTAGGAAAGGGTAATTTTTTAGAATAAGGTTTTATACCTTGTTATGGGACACCCCATGGGTGTGTTTACCTGATTGACTATTTATAGCTATTTGTCCTAGGTTGCCTATGAGGCATACCTTTTTTCTATGAATTTAATTATTTAGGATGGAGTTTGATTGATTATATGAGATGCATGTGTTTTCGCATTGTGAATGTTTGACCAAGGGGAATTGACTGTGAGATATTTCTAAAGTATGGTCATTTATGTATGAATTGTAGTAATTTTGACCCAGAGGTATTGACTGTGAGAGCTGTCGGGTTGTCATAAGCTAGAGGAGTTAGACTATGAGATCTATCCAGAGGGCCATTATTAAATGAATGTTATACCTTAGGTAATTGACTATGAGAGCTTCCAGGAGGTCATTATAATTTATTGTTACTATTCATACCAAGGGGGTATTCAACGTGATTGATACCCAAGTGGTCATTTGTAAATTATTAGTGATATGTGGGACCAAAGGGGTTAGACTATGTGAGATTTCCTAGAGGGGCCTTATTTATTTAATTGATGATAGGTTGAACTAGAGGGTTCAGACTGTGAGAACATTCCCAGAGGGTTTCTTATGAATTTTTTAATGATTATGACGAGTCTTACAAGCTAGATCAAAAGCTTGGACTTGGTCTTACTTGATTTTTTATATGGTCTTTTGAGATTTATGTTGTTATTATTATACAAGGTGATACATAGCTTAGGATATATTCTAATGTTATATTATTCAATGGATTGAATAATTAATAAATGTAAATGAATGCAATTGGAAACTGTAGGATTTTTTACTTTTGAGTACTTCATAGTTAATTGCTTCATTTTTTATATTGCCTTCTATATATTTTCACTGATAGTTAGGCACAGATATTTTGGTGGATGCCTACTAGGATTTGTCTCACACTATGTATGGGTCATTATTTTTTACCCAAATAGATTATATGGTTACATGTTTAGATAAGGGAAATTTCCCTTCTTCATCAGGTACTTGATTTTTGTTAGATCTCAATATCATGGGACCAAGCTGAGGCATGCGATGTTGTTGGAGTTTACTATTTTTTGTACTTTGGTTTTTGTATTTTATTTCTAGCGTTGTGACTTTTTTGGATGCTTTCCTAGAAACATGTGACATGCATCAGTTATATATTCTCTAGTTTTTATATTACTATCTTTATTCCACTATTTACTTTTGTGGTATTGTATTACTGCTTCTGATATTGTTTTACATTTAGATTCTAATGTGAATACTCTACCAATGAGGGAATAGTTTCCCCAATGTCTTACCTTGGCCCCCACTGCTAGTTGTCATCCTCTGTTATTTTGGGAAATGCGCTTGAGGTTAGGTGACTATCCGGGTTCGGGGTACCTTTGGACGACACCCAGAACCTGGACATTACAAAATGGTATCAGAGGAGTTTCTTTTCTTATTTTCCTTACTATTTTGAGCATATATACCAATATAGGAAGGAAAATGTGGTTGGTAATAAGTTGTGACTGGGAGTAGCTAACCCGTGTACAGGGAAAAGCCAAGTTACCTTAAATATTGAATTTTTTTTGGTTTTTCAATTGTTACAGTTGATTTGATTTTACCATTGGGTGATTCACTTATTTTATGCTATTATGATTTATATCATTATGGTTCTATTTCTTTTAAAACCTGATGAGATGAGGTTATTCCATCTTAAGCATCATATAGGCACTTGCTAGAGATCAAATGTCATGCATTCTTGTCTTTCCATTTAGGGTGCATTACTGATTGCATGATGTTGTGATAGATGTTATTCTAGATATGCATGTTTTTGTGATAGAATACCTGATATTTTGATAGGGTATTGGAATAGGTAAAGTTTCATTTTGTTTGACGCCAAACTTTGGTCCCTGGGGTGTTATGGGCCCTATTGGATCAGAATTTGGTCGATCAGGTATGAACTTTAATTGAATTCTGTTATGATATGACATGAATAGGGATGCCAAACTTTTATTTATGGGTAGTATGGCCTCCCATGGGTTGTAATTTTTTATGCCTTGGACAAAATTTTAAGTTTTAAAGGTTTCTGAAGAAGTTTCAGAATCCTAATGTCTGGAAACCTATACAACATGGCGTGTGATGTTATGAACACATGTTGTGTGTTCTTCTATTCTGGAAGAAAAAACATTTCTTAAGTACATGTTGTGTAATGTATTTACATGTACTATAGTCTTTAACCATTTCACTGACAATGTGAGAAGAGACACGGGGTTGATAAAAGCTTCGTAGAACACACCGTGTACTAGTAGTACCTGTCGTGTCGCAAAGAACTGCATATCCGGCTTTGTGACCAATGACACAGGTTGATGTAAATTAGGTTTTACATGTTTTTTAAATCTTGTAAAAACCATTTATTTATAAACCGTGTATCCATCCATGTGACCAATGACATTGGTGGATGAAACATAGGTTTTACATGCCTTTTATAGCTTGTACACGCAGTATAGTTTTCAACCATCTATCCAGCCATGTGACCAATGACACGTGTAGATGGGACTTAAATGGTACATGTTATGTCTAGGGTGAACACTCCATGTAGTGTTTCCTAGGAGGGAACCATGTAGTTATACTTGTGTATAAGTACTTGGGAAAGAGGGAAAATTCAAGTACACACCGTGTCTCAGGAGGAACACACCATGTGTAAGGGTGTTACAAGACTAGTATTGGCAGAGGAACATGCCATGTTAAAAGATTAAGGGAACACACCATTTAAAATTTATACACATTATGTAACCCTTATTTGTAAATATTTGAATGATTACCTTCCCTTATTACATTCTTTCACTTCGAAGTTATTTTCCTTAATAATCTTGTATTGAGGAGTGCGCTTGACCTTGTAGATTCATGCCACCAAGACATCCTCCAGTTGTGATCCAGGTATAGGTCAATGATAATATATCGGAAAGTGTATACTAGGGACTACCAGTAGATCCTTTCGTTGTGCCCATATTAGAACCAGCTATTATACCGGACGTAGGTGCTGATGCATAGTTCCATGAAGTATTTTTGAGGATGTTATAGAATTTTCAGGGAGCACCACATCTTGCCCCATCTATGGAAAAGCTGACGCAGGTGTTCCAGTAGCAACATCCTCCCACCTTCTTAGGTAATGGAGGACCACAAGCTGCAGAGTCGTGGTTGGAGGCTATTCTTTCTATCTTTGAACATCTAGAGATGCCTTTGGAGAGGAGGTTGAATCTTTAGACTTACATGCTATGTGACTCTACCAAGTGATGGTGGGATTTTATCTCATAGGCAGGACTTCATCGGGATATGGCATGGGAAAAGTTACAGAGGACCTCCTATGATTACTTCTACCCTAATATATTGAAGGCTGATTGAGCTTGGGATTTCATGCATTTGGAGTAGGGCGCTCTTTCAGTGATGGATTACTCTTCTTGTTTTACAGAGCTTCAGGGCTTTGCACCTATACTGGGAGGTGATGAGTTATCTTTGGGTAAGTGATTTGAGGATGGTCTCAGGTATGACATTGGATCGTAGGTGAATGTCTTCGAGATGAATTAGATGATAGATATAGTAAACTAGGAACTGATTAACATGCACAATCTAAGGGAGTTGAGAGCTGCGACCCATGTTAGTTCATCATCCAAGGATATTACACCTTTGACTAATAGCAGGAAGTGCTTTAGGGAGATTTCACGTAATGTTTCTTCAGGTATCTAGTTTGTATGCTTCAAGTCTGGTAAGAGTGGTTATACATGACAAAATTTCCCAAAGGACCCAGTTGAGTGTTGGTATTGCAGCAAGATGGGCCATCTTTGACATAGTTTTTGGATGTTCTCACCAGCAATGAGCGATAGGGGTTTTGTTATGACTCCATGTTTAGGAGAAGGACCACTAGTTTCTCATCAGTCACGGAACTAGAGTTCGTCAAGCCATTTAGTCCAAGGAGGAGGTCATGGATGTTGTATCCATATGGCATTTTTTTAGTGATAGAAGGGTGGATCAGCTCAGGGTAGTCTGGAAGGGTCGCAGGGATGCAGTATAGGTTATACTTTTGCAGTGGAGCAGACCCAACATGATTCGGATTGTATACCCTCTACGATTAGAGGTACGATTCTAGTTGCCTATATTTTAGCTTCTACTCTTTTTGATATAGGTTCTTGCCATAGTTTTATATCTGATTTCATTGTAGAGAGACTTGGATCTGTATATTTACTTCTTAGGATATTATGATGCTAGACACTCTGTTGGGGATTAGGACGACTAGTGTGCGTCAATGCAAGGAGTTCCCTCTAGAGGTCGGTGGGTGTCACTTCTTATGGGACCTCTATGTATTTGAGATGATATGATTCAATTTAATTCTTATAATGGACTGGTTGGTCTCTATTCAGGCCTTTATTGACTTTTATTACCGCATTGTGATTTTCACGTCACCAGAGGGTGAGTCTTTCCTACACAAGGGAGAATGGGATGTCCAGGAGAGCAGAACAGGACCCAAGAACCATGGGTTGAGAGGAATTATAACCCTGATTGATATTTTATATCTGGATGACCTGGGGACTTCATAGATAGACTTTCCTCCAGTGGTGTATCATTTAATAATTTTCTTTCCTGGTGACTTTTTAGCTTTACGTCTGGAGTGAGAGGTAGATTTCTCTATTGAGCTTGTGCGAGGAGTGGCACCGTTGTCCATTACTTATTATAGTATGGCTACACTAGAGTTATTGGAGTTCATGAAGCAGTTAAAGGAGTTGTAAGGAAATCATTTCATCTAACCGAGTACTTCTCATTGGGTTTATCCTGTCATTTTTGCGAAGAAGGTGGAAGGTACCCTCAGAATTTGTGTGGATTATCATAAGTTGAACCAGTTGACAGTTAAAAACTAATATCCCTTTCCTAGGATTGATGATCTCTTTGATCATCTTCAAGTATACTGGGTGTTCTCGAAGATTGACTTGAGATCTGATTATCATCAGGTTCATATTAGACCAACATATATACCTATTACATGCTTTCAGAGCAGGTATGGTCTATATAAGTATTTGGTTATGCCAGTTGGTCTCACGAATGCGCTTACATTTTTCATGGCAGTGATGAAATGAGTGATCCATCTTTACTTGGATTATTTTGTGGTATTCTTCATGGAAGATATCTTGGTGTACTATTACACTCGACATGACCATGTCACCCATCTTGATATCATATTGAGAACACTGAGGGAGCATCATATATATGCCAAGATCTCAAAATTCCACTTTTGGATGGACCATATTCAGTTCTTGTGTCATGTTATCTCAGAGAAAGTAGTATAAACAAATCCAGAGAAAGTGAGAGATGTAGTTTCCTGGGAGAATCTGAAGAACATCAATGAGGTAAGAATTTTTATGGGGCTGGTTGTTTACTATAAATGATTTTTTTAGGACTTTTAATGCTTAGTAACACCACTGAAGGTCCATACTAAGAACGGTGCAAAGTAATTGTGGAAATATTCTTGCGATTCAGCCTTTCAGGAGCTGAAATGGTGATTGAATTCAACACTGATACTGATTTTTCTAGATCCGAGCAACAGTTACCCCACTTATAGTGATGCGTCAGGTATCGGGTTGGGAGTAGTGCTTATTTAGGGGAAAGGATTCATTGCATATGAGTCTCAGTAGTTGAGGCCACATGAGAGGAATTACTCGATACATGATCTCAAGTTGGATACAGTTGTGCATGATTTGTGCTATTGTAGACATTACCTTTTGGGAGAGAATTGTGTGGTATACATTAACCACAAGATCCTCATGTATATCTTTACTCAGCCTAATATGAATTTGAGACAGTGAAGGTGGGTTGTGTGCCTTTTTTATTTTGACTTTAAGCTTGCCTACACACCTAAGAAAGGCAACACAGTGGCTGATGCATTGAGCAAGAGGACTCAGATACAGGCAGTTCAGGAGCCCAACAGTGAGTGGAAGATTATAGATCTGTTCTATGAGATGCATTTGGAGGTGCATGACAGACAGGGGAAAAACTTTTCTTTCTTCTATATCCATTACCTCTACTCTACTAGACCAAGTGAGAATGAGGCATCTATCAAATTCTAAAGGCATAGTCCTACGGGAGAGTGTGTCGGGCAAGGACCCTACTCCATGGTGGACTATAGGCGATGATGTGGTCTTACATTTCCATGGGAGTGTATGGGTGTCAATAGATGTAGGTGAGGATATTTTGTGATATTTTAATTCCATAGCATAGGTAATCCATCCTAGTGTCACCTAGATGTATCAAGATCTACACTGTCAGTATTGGTAGTCGTGTATGAAGAGGGATGTTACTAGTTTTGTAATGAGATGTTCCACCTATCAGTAGGTTAAGGCAGAGCATCAGTGACCGGAAAGGATTTTATAGCAGTTACCCATTATCGAGTGAAAGTGTAATGATGTCGCTATGGATTTCATAATGGTTTTACTGAGGTCTCCTCAAGGGAATGATGTGGTTTGGTTTATTGTTGAAAAACTCACAAAGTTTTCACACTTCCTCCCAATTAAGGAAACCTTTAGTGTTGATGATCTAGGAAGGTTTTACATCCGAGATATTGTATGTTTTCATGGGGGTTTTCACTCTATAATTTGAAAAAGGGACGCACGGTTTACTTCTCATGTCTGGAAGGGACTATAAAGGGCTTTGGTTACACAAGTACTTCTGAGTACAGCTTACCATCCCCAGATAGATGGCCAGTCTGAGCACATGATTCAGGTTTTAGAGGACATTCATTGAGAATGTGTCCTAGATTTTAGGGGCTCTTGGGAGATACACATACCCCTAGTATATTTTTCATACAATAAATTTTTTTAAGAGATGATTCAGATGGAACCTTATGAGGCTTTGTATGGTAGGCAATACTGATCACCCCTATGTTGGATGGAGGTAAGATCTACGACTATGCTGGGAACTCATCTTTTCTAGAAAACCACTAAGTAGGGGGAGTTGTTTCAGAAAAGAATGGTTATTGCATAGTCTCTGTAGAAATATTATGTTGATCGACAAAGATGACCTCTGGAGTTCGAGGTCGAAGATCAATTTTTCTTACGTGTCACGCCGAGGTTGGTAAAAAGGAGTATTAGGAGACATGGAAAGATTTCACTGAGATACGATGGACCATTTGAGGTTTTGGAGAGAGTCAGTACAGTTGCCTATTGGTTGTAGTTACCTTAGAGGTATCAGGCTACGCATTATTTATTTCACGTTTCTCAACTACGGTGTTACTTTTCAGACATGTCTCATATTTTCCAACCTGAGGAAGTTTAGTTGGAGGTGGATGCATTCTTTAAGGAGAACCCTATTTAGATTGTGGATCAAATAATGAAGGTTATCAAGGGTTAGTCTATTCCTTTGGTATAGGTGTTATGGAATCATTGGAGAGTACATGAAGAGACTTGGGAGAGGGAGGCCAACATGCGATCCCAGTGGCCAGAGCTATTTTAATATTATTATTCACCACCCTTAAAAGGGAAATTTGGGGATTAATTTCTTTAGGGGGGAGGGAGTTTTGAAAAACTCAGATCTTCATTTCAGGTATGGATCTTGATTTCAGGTGTTTTTTATGAGAAAGGAAGAAATGGAAATTTTCTAAGTACAAGTCATGTACTCTTGAGTACATGTCAAGTGCTCAGTTTTCGCATGTAGCTATGTACTATCTGTGTAACGGGTGATTACATGTCTATATAGGTGAACTAGAAGACTACCTAAAGTAGGGGTTGGTTGAGGCTAGTACACAGCATGCACATTAAATGAACACACCATGTAATTTTATTTTTAATTGATGAATCGGAGCGGGGTCACATCTCATCTCCAGAACACACTTCTTCTCCTAGTGTTTCATATAGAATAGTGACGGAATGATAAAAAACTTCAAGATCCTCCTAGTTCTCCATCTGAGCTCTAATTGAGACATCTTTGAGTGCATTGGATTCCCACCAGTGAGTTATTTATTTCCCTAGATCCTTTCTTCCTGATTCCTCCTCTCTCGTGAGTATTTCAAGCTCGATTATTTCTACCATTTTTTTAGATCTACACTGTTCTAGGCTGATTCAAGGGCCTACGTTCAATAGTTTTGATCGTACGATGTCAAGGTAGGTGGTTTGTGCCATTCTTTGACTGTCTTTGGATTATATGTGCTTAAAGTTCAGAATAAAAATGTTTGGGGTATTACATGTTTTGGTATTTTGACCATATTTAACACCTTATATGTTTTTTTATTGGGAAAGTGTAATTTCTTATACATAAGGTTTTATAGATTTTTATGGGATATCCCATGGGTGTGTTTCCCTGATTGAATGTTTATGGTTGATTGGCCTAGGTTTCCTATGAGGCATACCTAGTTTCCATGCCTTGAATTGTTTAGGATGGACTTTGACTGATTATATGAGATTCATTTGTTTTTCATTGTGAAATTTTGACAATGTGAATTTACTGCAAGAGATTCCCAAAGTAGAGTCATTTATTTATGAATTGTATTTATGTTTTCCTAGATTTATTAACTGTGATAGTTGTCAGGTCATCATAGACCAGAGGGGTTAGACTATAAGAGATACCCAGAGGGTCGTTATTAAATGAATGTTGGACTTTAGGTAATAGACTATGAGCGCTACCAAGTGGCCATTATAATTTATTTTTGTTATATAGACTATTGGGTATTCACTATGAGAGCTACCCAGGTGGTAGTTTGTATATGATTAATGAAATGTGGGGCCAAAGGGGTTAAATTATGTGAGACTTCTAATAGGGTCATTATTTATTGAATTTTTGATAGGTTGAAATAGAGGGTTCAGACTATGAGAACTTTCCTAGAGGGTTTCTTATTTATATTTGAATGACTGTAACGAGTCTGGCAAGCTAATACACAAGCTTGGACTCAGTCGTACTTGATTTTTTATATAGTCTTTTGACATGTCTATTGTTATTATTATATAATGGAATACAGATCTTTGGCTAGATCCCAAGGTTAAATTATTAAATTGCTTAAATAATTAATAAATGTAAATGAATTTAATTGGAATCTGTAGGATTTTTTTTCTTTTGAGTACTTCCTAGTTTATTGTTTCATTTTTCATATTGTCTTCTATATATTTTCACTGATAGTTAGGCACTGATATTTTTGTGGTTGCCTACTAGGATTAATCTCAAACCCTATTTGAGTCATGATTTTTGACCCAAAAATATTATATGGTTGTAGGTATAGATAAGTAAAAGTTCCCTTCTTCCTCAAGTACTTGATTACTATTGGAGCTGGAGAGCATGAGACCAAGCTGAGGTTTTTGATGCTATTGTAGTTTACTATTTTTCGATACTTTGGTTTCCGTATTTTATTTCTATCATTGTGACTTGGGTGGCTACTTTCCTAGACACATGTGACATGAATAATTTATATATGATCTTGTTGTTATATTACTATCAGCCTTTCATGGTTTACTTCTGTTGTACGGTATTACTACTTCCGTTATTATTTTATATTTAGATTTTGATGTGCATACTCTACTAATGAGGGAATAATTTCCCCAATGTCTTTCTTTGGCCCTCATTTCTAGTTAGTAGCCTCTTTCATTTGGGGAAATTTGCTTGAGGTTAGGAGACCAACCAGATTTGGGGCACCTTTGGGAGGTACCCAGAACCGAGACGTTAAAAGTAACATTTCCATTTTTTCAACAATTATTTTGGAAATAGTGGTAAGTGTTATTATATATTTAAAAAAGTATCATAATATCATAAATACCATATCTTTTATTTAAATATACTTATATATATCATTCATGTGATGTGGTAATGAAAAAATACTCACGTAGCTTCATAGAGGTGGTAGTCCACACATACGCACGAATAACATTATTATTTTTTAGTGAATAGAAAACTATGAAACTAAATGACATATTATATTTTAATAATTATAATATATAATTAATATAATATTTATATACATTAAATCCATAATTACATCCATTTTTAACAGGTGGAGATGTAAAATGAATTACATCAGTTCATGTGGCGATAGTCCACTATAGACAAGAACGATGGTTTTGTTTTCCATTTTATGGAAGAGGAGATGAATATAGTTTATTACATTAAAATAATAAAATATTATTATATGTAAGTTACTGGTGTTATTATTTCATCATGTTTGAATAATATTTTAAGGATGTAGAAAAATAAACAAAACGAAAATGCCTGGTCCAAACCTATAGCTTTTCTTTTGGAAACCTCTTAAGGTTAACACCAAAAGATTAACTAGGTTGGTTTTATAATATAACTAAGGACTATAGAACTTTTTATGGATTTAATTAAAGGATTTGGGTAGTTCATGGAAAAACTAAAATGCTTCTTAAGTGTTGAGAGAATAAGAGAGGAGGTGGTCTTTTATAAGAGAGGGGAGGGGAATTCATGGAATTTCTTAAATTATTGAATTAATATAAATTTATTTTCAATTTAAAATTGATATTATTATAATATAATATTCATATAATTATTAATCTTCTTATATAATTAAAATCAAACAATTTTAGGTTATGTTTTCACCCTTATCTTTTTGTTTAAATCCATGTTAACCTTTTTTGACAATTACTGTGATGACAAAATTTATACTATTTAGAAGTCAATGTAGTTATTATAATAATAAAATTGAGCCCTAAATAGACCATGGTTTATATTTCAAACAATATTAAAATTAATTGATCAAACATAATATTTTTTGTGTTTTTAATCATTTAATAAAATATTATTTATTATAAGATTACATTTATGTCATTTATGGAACTATTAATTATATTTTTACAGTAATGGAATTCAAATATAAGGAATTAAAAACTCTATAATAATTCATTTTTATCTAAAAAATTATGGAAAATAATAATTTATTCAAATAATATTACTTTTTACATTTTTAAAATAATTTACTTTATTTTTCTATTAATTGAATAAATATTGTATTGGCGTTGCATAGGAATTTACAGTAATTATTTCATTACTAAAAATTATAAATAAATTACCATGATAAATAAAAAAATTATATTTAAAATTAATATTTATAATCAAACATTCCTTCTTTTTATCCATTTTTACGAAAATTTGAATATAATAAAACAAAGAAAAATATATTTTTTACTTTTATTTATATAAAATTTTATAAAGGTTAAAATCAAGGACATATAGAAAAAAATTCATATATTATAATTTTTAATGATTATGGATGAAATATATTTATAAAATAAAATTAATGAAATTTTTATAGTTACTTTCTAGTCCTTATCACATTATTTTTACCCTTAATTAACTGAATTTACCTTTACTATGGTAGCAAAATTTACAATGATTACTCTTCATAAAGACTAAAAATAAAATGGAAGTATTTAATAAATTTTTAAATACTGATTCCAAATATAGAATCCATTTTTCAAGATTAAAAACATAGAAGTGGAAGAATTTAATTTAAAATTAAACCCACAATAGGTGATGAAAAACATTTTTTCAGAAGAAAAAAAATATTTTTATGTACAAAAAAATGTTTTTATCGAGTGTAAAATTAATTTGAATTAATTTAATAAGATTATTATTAATCCAAAGTGACTATATAAATTTTAAAACTAATAAAAAATAAAATTTTAATTTATAAATAATTTAAAATAAAATATATTTTTCAATAAAAGTCAATATTTTTTACTATTCTTTAAAAAAACATTTCAAAGAAATCTCAAATATTCACTATAAGATAATTTTTATATTATGATTTCAGAAGTGATATAATTTTTATAAAATAAATTTTCTAAAATTTTCAAAAATTAATTATAATATTCACTCACAAAAATATAAAATGCCATTTTTTAAGAAAATTTATATTTGATGAATAAAATGTCTTTTCTAAAAATTGAGTTATTAATTACTAAAAAATAATCGATAGTTTTTTATTGATTAGGACCTTTATATATATTTATTAATGTGTTTAATCTTATTCATACCCTCTAATTAAATGAATTGGTTATACCAATCATATTTAAATAATAATATGTTGTGGGTCGTTAAAACATGGTGTTGTGTATTGTACACATTATTGAACATAATCTCCTTATTTTAAAATATATGGGGTTTAAATAATCAACCCATAAAAAAACTTCATTCTCAAAATTTTAACTTTACCTTAGTAATCAAAGTTTTCCCATCAAAAAATACGTTTTTTGAAATCCCACATCATAAAAAGGTTTAACAAAACTGCCTATTGAAAAGCGAGAAAGGGAAATACGAAGGTCATCTAAAATAACAAGGTTTCTAAACATGAAAACATTATAAAGAAGTGAAAATATAAACATTGAAGAAAATAATGATGTTTAAATAATTATAAAGAGTGATAGAGATCATTAATCACAAGAAAGTGGATGATCATGATAAAGTTAACATCCTCAAAACCATAAACCAAAGAGGTGTGAAATAGAATATTAATTCATCAGAAATAAAGGTAATAGGATTTGATTTTTGTTTCAAGATCCTTTTAGTAGTGTTTAGAAATCTCATTATCATTTATACTAAGAACATAAGAAAATATTGTTACTTAAAAAGTATAATTATATCCTTTATTCAATTTCGACCACAATATCATCTTTTTCTCCAAACGATGAGTATTGAAGATGATTTTTTACACCTAAATAACTAAAATAAACTTCCATTGAATCATATACTTCCAAAAAATAATAAAAAGTTATTTATCCTATATTTATACATTAACCAAAATCAATATAGTTATCTTAATGTAAGATAATTCCCTAAATGAAAAATTTTCATATATAGAAATAATGCATTTATCTCTTCAATTTAACAATATTACTAAAGGTTCAAAAAAGATCATTTCATAAATATCTATAATTTAATTACGTCAAAATATTCCTTGCTAATATTGAAACCATGTTGCGATTTGATCACATATTCTTCAAAGATAAATTTAAAATCTATCTCAAAATAACTTCAATCACTCTTAAAGTATCATACCAAAAATGGATATGACATAGTTGTATAATATCCAAGATATGATAATTGTTTACATAAATAACCTAATCACCATAATGATTCCAAAATATAATTTAACATTTATTGAAAAAATAAAATTCCATATTATACAAAAATATTTCCATTTACCTTAATCATATAAGGTTCCCAAAATAGTGAACTTCTTTAAAAATAACATAAACCACTTAATCACTAAATCACTTTTCAATTTCATGGTTATCTATATGATCTCACATATTTTTTCAATATAAAATTATTCTTAATTTTTTAAGTCATTTAAATAATTTAATACATACTAGGACATCATATAGGCTAGTGGTGGGCCTTTCACCTTTGGTTCCCTTTGGCTGTGGGTTCAAGCCCCGTGGCCTTTCCAGATGTGATAGGTTATCCTTTCTTCTAAAATTATATTAACATAATTCCTATATTGTTCCTAAAAAATATTATGAACATCATGAAAAATATCATTAATTATAAAATCACCATTTAACCTATATGGTTTTCTATAAAACTAATTTTTTCATAAAATAAAAAAAATCATAATTGATTATTGTTTCCTTAACATCAAGCACATTTTAATACAACGTTTTATTTATACCTTTATCATATGTCCTTAAATGAGGGTATCCAAAAACTATAACCTTTTCACTACACCAATTTTCTATGATATCGATTCCATATAACACATGTTTCCAAATTTTGATGATAACTTATATTATAATATTAAGAATATATCATAATATCATTGATAAACACATCCTTCATTCAACATATTTCTTAAAATTTTAACCATGTTTATTATCTTATTCTTTAATAAATTATTAAATTAAATCAATGATATGAAATATTTCCTTGTGATTCATCAATATCAACTCAATAATGTTTCATAATTAGAATACAAGAAAATAATTCATACCTTAAATACAAACATCATGGTCTTCTTTTAGACTATTGGTATCCCATTTATCATTCAGCATTAAGTCTATATCTCAAGAAAATAAATACTCAAGTACATTGTGGTATTTACCTTCTCAAATGATATGTATGAGTTAATATTTTGAAATCAACTAAAATAAATACCATGATCCATATAAATTTTATATAAATAAATAGGAGTTGGATAAGTCAAATAATTCTTTACAGGTGATTTAAATGTTCAAAAAATATTTCAAAATAATTTGGTTAAATTTTTTCCATGATAGTGATGTTTAAATCATCTAGAATGGATAATAAGGCTTTTTAAGATAATTTTATTCTAATATTTTTAAATTATATTAAATATATATATAATAAAATCATTAAAACCTGAAAAGAATTACTATATGTAAAAATTAAAATGGTCCTTATAAAGATAGTACCCACTGAAATTCTATAATTATTTTTCCTTAAAAACATCTAAAATAACCTTAATAACTTAATAATTAATTAAAATTTTAACCTAAAATTTTATCTCATACCTATAAACTTGTATCCCCAAAAATGTGGTAGTATTATTCTGAAATAATCATTCACATTAACAATAAGGGTAACATAATCCTCAACCTAATAAAACATCTCCCCAAAAATATTATTAGTAATCTTAAAATATAATCACTAAAAACATCAAAATTTGTTTATAAGTCTTTGAACTTATGATTAACCTTAAACTTATAAACCCATCATGGAATCCATAACTCTTAAGTTAAACTCATAGGATAAATCCTAATATCTAAAGTTATCTAAACCATTTTTCTGATACAAATTGTAATGACTTGTCATTAAACAATAAATATTCTTGTATATTTAGACAAGAATTAATTTTATTTAATTATTCAAGATCCTTTAGGTTTATAGTTTTATAAAATTATTTCATTGGACTTATATAAATAAATTTTACATCACAAAGTGGACACATCCACTTAGTATCTATTTTTTCCACAGAAAAATATTTTTATGATATAACAAGCTTTCTATTTATGAACAACTGCACAGTTTTCATATTGACATCATAATTGTCCCTAATCATCCTTAAAATCCAATAAAAACATTTTAAAGCATGTTATGAGCACAAAAATATTTATAGGGAACATTAAAATAAATAAATAAAATTGTTATTCCATGGATACTCATAAAATTTTCTTTTTTTCAAAATAAAATTTAGCATGAAAATAAACATTTTCTTACCCAAGAAATAAACTTCTCATCAAAAATATTTTCATAAAAAAATTAATAATAAATATTAAAATAAAAATAAACCCATTATGTTTTATTTTAAAACAAGAAAATCTATTGAATTTTTTTCCACAAAGTTATACTTTACAACCTTAAGAAGTAGAAAATACTTTTCTTAAACATAATCTCATTAGCTTAACTTGGGAAATCACAATATTTATATGAAAACCATAAAAAACATAAATAAATAAATTATAAAACATGATACATCATCTTACACACCACTTTTACAAATGGAATATCAAATATGGTCTACTTCCATACAAAATGAATTGGATGGATATCACAGACCCACTCATCTTTAGTTTATATTGGAACCGACTGTCCTAGGTTTATAACATAACCACCCATAATTAGTTTATAATGGAACCAAACTTCATCATAAAAATTCCCAATAATAATAAAATCGTTGTAACACATAAAATATTACAATTTATATCATTATACAATTAAAAATATTATTTCCACACATAAGAAAACATTTATAGATATTGAAATATCCATTCCATTTTAAAACCCTTTTAGAAAATAACCTGAACATAAGAGGGTTTTTATTTGAATAAAACATGAAATCTTATAAAGTAAATAAAATTTTATATTACAGTTATGGATGTGGGAAAATTCATCATCATCATATAAATTAAAATAGAACCTAACTTTTTGTAAATAAAGTCAAAATGTTTTGTATAAAATACATAAGAAGGTTCCTTTTAAAAACCTTTAAAAAAGTAAAAAACGGACATAAATTTTCATTTATAATTAATTTATTTCCATATAAATACATCCATAAAATAATTTTTAAAGATATGGACATGAAATAAAAAAATTGAAGGGAAACATTAAAAGATGATATTTTTAAAAGAAAGTCCTTTAGCTTGATTCTGACTTATCACGTACGTTCTCTGTATTCCTATATAATAAAATTATGTTAATTGTTTATTTCTAAATAGAATTTTATGTTTATTATTCGATTTTATTTATTTATTATCAGGTTATATTTAATTACTTCATCAATTAAGTTCGTGTATAAAGACTTCACGATATCCAACCCATATATATGAATTGAATTTGGTAGGTTAAATATAGTCAAAGTGGTCATTATTACATTATATAAAAAATATTAATCATTAAATAATTAAAATTTATATAAATAAATTACAGTTTTAAAAAAAATCAAGAAATATGGCTATAAAAAATTAACTATGTTACAATCATAGAGATGTTAGGTCATATGTACGCATGAGTAACGTTTCTACTTTTCAACTATCATTATGGAAATAATGGTAATTATCACTTTGTATATCCAGAATGATCATGATATCATATGTAAAATATTATTTCTTTAAATATACTTATAAATATAATCTATGTGATGTGGTGATTAAAAATAAATAACATCATTTTGTGGAGGTGGTAATCCACACAGACACACAAACGATGTTATCATTTTTCAGTGAATGGAAAGGTAAGAAATTAAATGATGTTTTATTTTTTAATATCGAAAATATTTCATTAATATAATATATATACATTTATTCCATAATTAAAACCATACCTAAGGAGAGGTAATATAAAATAAATTATATCAGTTGGTGAGGCGGTAGTCTACCGTACACACGAACAATGGTTATGTTTCCCATTTGATGGAAAATGAGATTTATATTGGTTATTAAATTAACAAAATAAAATCTAAGAATTTAGAATATACTAGTTTTATTATTTCATCATGGTTTTAGAATATTTTATGGATGTATAAAAATAAAAAAAACACAAATTATTAGTTAATAACTATACATCTTCTTTGTTCAACCTCTTATGGTTTACACCAAAATATTTACTAGGTTGATTTTAGTATAAAAAAGGCCTCTAGGTCATGGGGAGTGATTTAAAAAATGTATTTGGGTAGGCAATATCTAATATAAAATTCATTTTAAGTTGTAAGAAAATATGAGAGGAGGTACCCTTTTATAAGAGAGGGGAGGGACATTCTTGGAATCTTTTAAAGAATTAAATTAATATAAATACATTTTCAAGTTAAAATGAATAAAAATTAAATTATTAGAATATAATGTTAGATTTAGTTTAAATACTTATGTAAAATAAAAATTGGACAAGTTTAGGTGATGTTTTCACCCTTATCCTTTTCTTTTAACCCTTGTTAACTCTTTTTGACAATTGTCATGATAATGAATTATTTACTCTTTAGGGGTAAATATATTAAATATAAAATTTCAATTAGACCATAAATGGAAAAAATATATTTAAAAAAAATATTCAATTCACTTTTCTAAACATGTTTTTTTTTTGTAATCATTTAATAAAATTTTATTTATTATAAAAAACAATTATATCAATTTGAACTATTCATTTAATTTGACTTTTAAAACTACAAGAAAATAATTTAATTCATATATAATTCATTAAAAACACTATAATATGTCATTTTTAACTAAATAATCATGTAATATAAAAATTCATTCAAATCATATTACTTTTAACATTTTTGAAATCATTTATTTTTTTCTATTAATTGAATGAATATTGCATCAGTGTTGCGTAGAAATTTTAGGTGATTATTCCATTATTAAAAATTATAAATAAATTAACATAATAAATAAAAAAAATTTATATTTAAAATAAATATTTATAACTGAGTATATATTCTTTTTATCCATATGTAAAAAATTTAAAGATAATAAAACAAATAGAATTCCATTTTTCACTTTTATTTACATAAAATATTATAAAGGTAAAAATCATGGCCATATGGGGAAAAAGGTCATATATTATAATTTTGGATTACTATGTATCAAATATTCTCATAAAATAAAATTAAGGACAATGTTATGGTTACTTTAGAGTCCTTATCACATTATGTTCACCCTTAATTAACCCATTTTAACTTTACTATAGTAACAAAATTTACTATGATTACTATTCATAAAGTATAAAAATAAAACAGAAATATTTAAAAAAAAATAGACCTCATGATTCCAAATATGAAATCCATTTTTCAAGAATAAAAACACAAAATTGGTTGAATTTTATTTAAAATTAAACTCATAAAACATGACAAAAAACAACATTTCAGAAAAATGCATTTATAAGTACAAAAAATGTATTATATTAAATTCAAGTATAAAATTAATTCCAAAGACTATAATTAGAATATTTTTAATCAAAAGGAACTCATTAAATTTTAAAACTAATAAAAAATATAATATTACCTTATAAATACCTTAAAAGAAAATATATTTTTTAATAAAAATAAATATTTTTCACTACTCATTGAAAAATAAAACTTGTTAAAAAATTATCAATATTTTTACCCTTAATTAAAACATTTTACTTTTATCATGGTAACAAAATTTACCATGATTACTATTCATAATGAACAAAAATAAAAGGGTCATATTTACAAAATTTGGCTTTTTTATTCCAAATAGGGAATCCATTTTTCAAGATTCAAAACACAAAAGTGGTAGAATTTAATTTAAAATTAAACCTACAAAACATAATGAAAAATATCTTTTCAGAAAAATATATATTTAAGTAAAATAAATATTTTATACTAAATTCAAGAATAAAATTAATTCCAATGTTAATAATTGGATTATTTGTAATCAAAATTAAATAATAAATTTTTAAAACTAATCCAAAATATAATTTGATTTTATAAATACTTTAAAAGAAAATGCATTTCCAAAAAAAATCAATATTTTTCACTATTCAATAAAAAATCAAAATTTTCAAAAAAATTATCAAAATTTCACCATAATTTAATTTATATATGATGATTTAAAAATTTATATCATTTTTATAAAATAAAATTTATAATAGTTATATAAATTAATTATAATATTCTCTTATAAAATGCAATAAATACCATTTTTAAAGAAAACGTGTTTTTGAAAAATAAAATGAATTTATAAAAAATGTGTGCTTATTTTCATAATAATTAATCAATACATTTTTATTGATTAATAACTTTATATATATATATATATCATAATGAGTTTAATCCAATTCATACCCACTAATTCAACAGCTAGTTTATAATGGTCATATTTAAATAATAATATTCCATGGTTCTTTAAATCTTGGTGATGCATGTCATACAAGTTAACAAACATAATTTCCTTTAAAGTCCCATAGTGTTACAATTTCCATAGGTACAAGGGACAAAATCCATCATAAATCATAAATTCCAAACCACATGTGTGTCTCCTAAGGAGAAAAATCATATACAACCATAACATCACATACCAACAATACATCAAAATTATAGTTTAGTGGTGGGTTTTTAGTGGCAGTTTATTAAACCGTTGCTAATTTTTTTTAAATAATTTATTGGTGGTTTATTAAAAACTGCTTCTAAACCTTTTAATTTTATTAACAACCCAACACTTCTCCCTCGACCCTCCAACACTTCACGCTCGACCCCCCCCCCCCCCCCTCGGACCCCCCGAAGCCCTACCCGACCCCCTGAAGCCACACCACTGATCCCAACCCTAGCTTACCTTCACCACTGATCCTGACCCTCACTGCTAATCCTGACCCTCATCACACCAGTCTTGACCCTCACCCCCACCCCCTACCATCACCGCCCCTCACTATCAGTCCTAACCTATCCGCTCATAAGCACTCTCCTCCAATCTCAAACTAGCACGTCACCGCCCCTCAAAGTTCTAGTGGTAAGTGAAAGAGAGCTTCCATCTTTCTCTTTATTGTATAAAAATTTGATTTACCATGGTTGTTTAGGGAATTACATATTGATTTGAGTTTTTTTATTAGGTATTTTGACATGGTTTGATGTGATTTACAACTATTATTAGTAATTGGGTAGTGTTGATTTGGTTTTTTTTATGGGAATAATACCGTTGATTTGGTTTTTGTCTTAATTTGTTATCATTTTTACAAAAATAATTCTATTTAGAAATTGGGGTTGATTATATTTTTTGAAGTGGGAATAGTATTTTTGATTTGGTTTTTATCTTAATTTGTTATCATTTTTATAAAAATAATTTTGTTTAGGACTTGGGGTTGATTATCTTTTTTTAAGTGTTGTTTGATTAGGGTTTCCATGTCATCTCATGTTCTAGTTGTTAATGATTCCATTTAAGTAAGGCATTCAAGGAATTAACCTCATTATTTTGATAAAAATCCAAGAATTATCAGGATTTTTTTTTCATGATGGTGTGGATTAACATAAAAGATAATGAATTATATAAAAGTAAAATGAAGGTAAGTGAGTGACTCACATGTTTTTTTATCAAATTTCATGATATTGATTATATATTATACTTTTTCAGAAGTTTCTGGTAAAATATTATTTTGATGGTATATACATTGTTTTATTAAAAATATTTTCTAGAATCACCCAACATAGAGGTTTAATAAGTAATACATGTAAAGAACATGAGTAATTAAGTTGGTATTGAACATGAAATTCTTTATTGACTAGAAGTAATTTCCAAATAATGGTTCTTTAATTTGATATACCAAAATGCATCCCATTTCTAATATGTTTCTATGGGGTATAGTTCATTGGTATTTGAAGTTGTATGATATTTTTTATAGTTTCTAGGTTGAATGTGGAATAAATTTTTATGTGGTAAAGATATTTGGGGTACTATAAGTTTATGGTAGTGGTGAGAACATTTTTTTGGGGGGAAATAATTAGATTTTTGGCTGATTTGGGGACAATTGACAAGTTTTTTGGGGTATTTTATGTATTAATAAGATCATTTATTATGTGGTTGTGTTATATAATCCCAGTAGCATGTAATGTGGTTGTGATTAATGAAAATTTTAATTGGTGGTGTTATGAAATCAATATTTTTTAGGTTGTTAATTTTTAATAGATTATGGATGAAACAAAAATAACTAATTAATTATTGAGATTATTAAAAGAATGATACTAGAATGGAATTAAATATTTTAATGATTAATATCTTGAAATGAGACATTATTTAATGAATGGGTTTAAATTAGAAATGAAAAATTCCATGGAATAATAAATGTGATGATTCTAGTAAATGATATATTTATAATTTAATGAATAATATGATGAAATGGGTGATAAATAATTTTCATATAGATACTTTTGTGGATATATAGCGGGTTTTTTAATATTTATGATTACAAATGACAATATGTTATAGTGATAGTGGCGTAGATTTAGTATACAATTTTAATATTTTTTTATGTCAACCCATTGGTTGGGATTTTGTGGGACTATATACCCATTGTACTTCATATTATTTAATGTGAACTAAAATCCATGTCTGATAATTAGACCAATGACACCTTCAGGGTGTATTCCATTGGTGTGTTTCTAATATGGGAGGGTAGGTCATACCAAACAATAGTACCAGGAATCTTCCAAGATGTTCACAAATTTTGGCGCTTGGGTTATATGTAAAATTTTTGTAGGATACCTCCTCAGAGAAGAAAGGTTGGGTTATTTCACAATGAATACCCTCAGTCACAATTGGATGTATTCAAGGTAAAGGGGCATAATCCTTAGATTATAGGTGATTCTCATATTAATAATAAGTATTAAAGTATGATCAGTTCTGAGCATTTATATTTGACAGATCATGTGGTAGAGGATTCAAATGTCAGACCAAAAACTATTATATGTATGATATTTCAATTAACATTTTCAAAAATTTCTCTTGATTGTGACATGTATGTATGTATTTTAAGTCAATGTTAAAAAAATTCAAAATTTTATTTTATGTTTTCAACTATGTTTACATTTTATATTCAAAAGTATTTAACCTCAAGAAATTTACGTTACATGATTGATCCCTTTATAAATATAATTATTTATAATTTTGGTGATTGAACTCGCGGATTCATGAAAATTGATTCTTGATACCTTCCGGTGTAACACCATTTGAAAATTTATCACAAAGGATTTTTTTATATATAAAAATTCATTTATGATTCCTTTGTTAAAAAGGGGGTATGTTATTTTGAAACCATCGACCTTCTTTCTCAGGAAGGATTATGAGATGTTAATTTCTCACAAGAACAATACAACACTAAAATTATATTTCCAAATCATTTGAAGTGATTAAAAATATTTTTTCTTAAAATGAATATAATTTATGAATACCAAATTATTTAATACTTTAATTTAATGGTTCGCATCTATATCTCATTCATATATTGAATTTAAAATTTATTATATTATAAGTATATACTTTATGTGGGTGAATATAATAATCTTTTGTATTTGGATTAAATCATATTTATCTAGAAGATTCATTATTAACAATATGTATTTATATAGGAAAAACTTATTTAAAATATTCATATTTTTTTCAACAAGTATATATTAATCTATTTTACTATTTAGAAATAGTTGTGTGTTTTAATTTTTTTTATTAATTTTTCGTCACATTGTGATATATATGGATAAAAGCTAGATCACATTACTGAGGAACACGCTTTAGCATGCTAAGTGTTTGGAGGAGTTTTTAGATTTTACAATTTCTAATTGATCTGTTGGTGGGAGAATAAGATTTCCAGGTCCTAAATTTAAATTTAGAAGATGGTTGAAGAGAGATGAAGTTTATGGACACTTGATATTGAAGAAATTCCCTACTCAATATTTGTGTGGGATTTGGAATAGAGAATGGAACGTTAAAGAATGGTTGAGAACTGATGTCATTCCATAGAATGAGCTCCCAACATAATTTATAATATACTTTGAAATGAAAAACCTTATAAACTCAGAATTGTAAGACACCAACACCAACATCAAAATCAAAACATATCATAACAACCAGTTGAGGGTGCTACAAATAGCAACATGAAAAGTTGTGTTTTTGAGACTATAGGACACCTAGTTCAAGATTGTAACATATCATTAGATCCTTGTCTTGATTATGTGGAGACTAATGAAAGAGAGAACTTCAACTAGTAGACAGATGCATTTCATGGTTTTGTTGATGATAGAAATCAAGAGTTTTATAGTGCATGTTTAAAATATTCAAAACATTCGTTTCTGCTAAAGTTGTACCATATGAAATGCCTATGTGTAATTAAAAATAAGTTGATGTATGTGATATTGGAATTGTTGAATAATTCATTTCTTGAAGAAAATATCTCTGAGTCTTTTTATGATATGAAAAAAGTTGTTAAATGCTTGGTCTGAATTATACAAAAATACATGTGTGTCCCAATGATTGTATTCTTTTTTGGGGAGAGGATTCAAGTAGATAGGATTGAAAAAAAAATTTCTTCTAGATGGAAGTCTATGGGTGATGTTGGAATTATGAATCAATATACAACCATAAAGAATAAGAAAAGAAACATGCCTCAATGGTTTTGTGTTACTTTCCTTTAAATCCTTAATTACAATGATTATTCATGTCATCAAAAACCGCCGAACACATGAAGTAGAGTTATGTAGATAAAAAAATGATGGTTTAATGTGACATCCAAGAGATTCAAAATTGTGGAAGAAATTTTATTCATCACATCAATATTTCTCATCTGATCCTAGGAATTTTTTATTGGGATTGGTTGTCGATGGATTCGACCTATTGGGAATTTATGTACCAGTTATAGCATTTGGTTGGTTGTTTTGATCCCTTGCAATATTCCTCCATGGATGTGTATGAAACAAAAAACATTTATCATTTAGATGATTATTCCTAAAAAAATAATTGGAAATGATAATGATGTATACTTGTTGCCTTTAATTGAAGAATTATTGTAGTTATAGAGAAATAATATTGAGACATATGATGCACCTTCTAGAACATTGTTCAAAATAAAAGATGATCTAATGTGGAACATTAGTGACCTCCATAAACATGGGAATTTAGCTATTTATAACACTTACACAAGTTTGTCTTGTCCTATTTGTAACTTTGATTTTGAGATCGAACAACTACCTCACTGTAGAAAATGGTGCTTCTTGTGTCATCGAATATTTCTCTAAGAATCTCTGAGATTTCAACTGAACAATTCAAAATTCAATGGTTTCATTGATCGTAGACCACCTACAAAGTTATTAATAGGTTATAAAATATTAGAACAACTTGTAAATGTTTAAATAGAATTTGGGAAGGTGCATCATTTGAATGATAGTGGGAAACTAGTTCAAAGTGCATCATTAAGTGAAATCAGAACGAAAAAATAGAAGAAAAAAATATATTCTTAAAACTTATGTATTAGGAATTTAATTTGTTGTGGAATAATAGATATGTGATGCATATTGAGAAGAATGTTTGTGAAAAGTTGATATTCACATTGATTAACGATCATGGAATGTTTAAGGATTGTCTCAATTTTTAGAAAGTCTTATAAGAAATGAACATAAAGCGTGATCTATGGTCAGATGAGAATGGAAAGTATGCTTTGGAAATTTTTGCAATGAAAAAGAGGTATAAAGATACTTACCTTCAAATTTTAAAACATATGAAGGTTTCTGATTGGTATTCAAGTAACATCTCAAGGTGTGATAACTTAAATCATCATAGGTTACATGGATTGAAAAGCCACAATTCACATATTTTTGTTACATCAATTACTTCCATTAGAATTTTGTACATTATTACCTGAAAAGGTTACTATTACTGTACTCCAATTCTATACATTTTTCAGACAACTATGTGATAAAACTCTATATCCATTTCAGCTTAACAACCTTCAGGAGAGATTTTTATTGACACTTTGTGCCATGGAGATAATATTTCCTCTATTGTTTTTTACTATCATGATGCATTTAACTATGAATTTGGTTGAGGAAGCTAAATTAGGAGGCCCCGTACATTATCGATGATTTGTATCCAATTGAGAGGTAACTTATTTATATGTTTTTCATTTTAGTAAACTATTCTGAGAACTTCTTAAATAAATAATTATGTTTTTTTATTTTATTTCATAGATATTTTGGGTATTTGAAATCATATGTGAAAAATAAATCTCAACCTAAAGGCTATATTTCAGAAGGATATTTGGAAGAGAAGTGTCTTACCTTTTTTATAGATACATAGATGATATTGAGACAATTTTAATCAATTTTGATGTGTTGACGACACATCAACTCAATCTGAAATACATGAAAAATCAAAAATATTTTCTGGTATTGGCTGATCAGTTAGGACACTACTATAAAAACGGGCAAGGAAAGTTCCACCTTTTATTAGCACTAAGAAAAAAGCGCTAATAAAGGAATCCTTTATTAGCGATGATAAAGGCATTCTTTATTAGTGCTAGAAAAGCGCTGATAAAGAATCCCTTTATCAGTGCTTTTTTCTTAGCACTTATAAAGAGTATTCTCTATAAGTGCAAAAAAAGTGCTGATAAAGGAAGCCTTTATCATCACTTTTTTAGCATCGATAAAACCATAGTCTCATATTTTATAAAATCTGGTGCACATTATCCTCTGTTTATTGTGCACTCAAGCACTCGTAGTGTTGTACCCCTGCGACAACTCCCCCCCCCCCCCCCTCGATCTTCTCTTTTTCGGACCTCTGACGATATCCCTACTCTTTATCCTCCCCCTCAAACCCCTTCCACAGATCCTCCTCCCCGCAAACCCTACATTCTCCTCTCTGTTGGAAACTACTCCCACAAACCCTACTCTTCCATTTCTCAATGGTGTTGGCTCCTCCCATGCACCTCCCCTTCACAGTCACGCCTTCCCCTCCCGATGTAGCGCATAAGGCTCCCTGACCGCTCGATGCTTCTTCTCTCCCTCCATCACGGGTGCGATCTACTCTAGGTAAGTCTCCCACTTCCCCTTTTAGGATTATTTTTGACGGATAAGTTTTTTGGGAGTATTTTTCATTAGGGTGATGCTTATATTCTTCCCCATGATCACTACCCTTGGATTATATGTTAACTAACATAGAGTTATAACAATCTATGTCACGAAATAACACACGTAGTGGATTATTATACTTAGTTAGTAGATGATTTGAACCAAATTTTGAATTTTTATGATTCCCCATGGTTCCTTATGATGTTTGGAATTAGAATTTATTTTTCACCAAGTGTCATATGTATGAGGGTTTGATATTCTCATGAAACCTCAAGATAGACCTTGTTATACATGAATATTCTATTAATGTTGAGTATTTTTCCTCATCCTTCTGGTGGAGTGGGTTTATCTAAACTGGGGAAATTGGTCTTTTTGTAAACCCCTTCATGAAAAAGAATATTTTTGAGATTACCCACCTCATTATTAATTGGTTACACTTTGTGGGTGTCCTGATGTGTTGGTGATTGTGTTTATGGGGAAGGTTCTATTTATGATAGATATTAGGACCCCTCAAATATAGAAAGTGTATCCAACCCTGTGGATGTTAAGTTATATTTCCCTTAGTTGGTGAGCATGGTTTTATGTGATGTTTTCAGGAAGAATACTTTTCTTCCCTATGAATGTCGATGAATTCAGGAATTCTTCATAAGGGAGACTTATGGTTAACTCTTGGTAAGGATGTGGTGTATGCATCAACCCATATACTAGAGATGATGAGTGTCTTTGTGAAGTTTTAGTGTTCTAAATTGAATCTCCCCTTGATACGGTTCATAGTGGATCCTATAATCCATTTAGGTTCATTTATTATTAGACCAAGATTCATGGAGTGGCCTCCAGTCTTCATGACAAGGGCCAAAGAAGATGAGGAGATCAGAGTAGCGCATCCATGGAAAGGTGAATGGTATTCTTTGGAAAAGGAATTCTTGGTATGAACATGTGAGAAGTTTTATTTGTGTGGTTAATTCTTTTTAGGATTGAGGGATGTTTCTTGACTTCTATTAATGGTAAATTCCACACATCTTTCTTTTATGTCCGGGATAATTTAAGGGTGGTGTCAACTTAGTGAACCTCTATGACCAGTTGTTCCTAGGTGCTAGTCTAGAAGGTTTTTTCTTGAAAATGGGGAGACAGCATGCACTTCATTGGTTAGATAATGATTCTTCCCTAATACATATTATGGGTATCAAGATTGTAATTTTGAATGGAGACTGCTCTAGTAAAGAACTACCCTTGGTGAAAACAACAACCGACATACGTAAATACAACCAAATGCATTTGGATTGTGTTGATACTTTAGGGTAACGATACATTGGTCATTTTTGACGTTTATGAGTCAAACCCTCCCCAATCTGAGGCACGGTGTGGCTGGTATCACTCAAAGTGTCTCTCTTTTGTTTAAAATGGACAGAATTTTAAGTGAAAACAACAACAGACGTATGGAAATCTGACCAAATGCATTCAGATTGTGTTTATAATTTAGGAGAACGATACATGGGTAATTTTTGACATGTATGATTCAACCCCGACTAAATCCGAGTCACGTTATGGCTAGTATCACTCAAAGTCTCTCTTTTATTTAAAATGGACAGAATTTTAAGTGAAAACAACAACTGACATACGAAAATCTGACCAAACGCATTCTAATTGTGTTGATACTTTAGGGGAAAAATAAATGGTTAATTTTCGACATGTAATAGTCAACCCCGCCTCAATATGAGGTAGGGTGTGGCCGGTATCACTCAAAGTGTCTCTCTTTTGTTTAAAATGGACAGAATTTTAAGTGAAAACAACAACTGACATACGGAACTCTGACCAAACACATTCATATTGTGTTGATACTTTAGGGTAATGATACATAGGTCATTTTTGACATGTATGAGTCAAACCCTCCTCAATCCGAGGCACGGTGTGGCCGGTATCACTCAAAGTGTCTCTCTTTTGTTTAAAATGGACAGAATTTCAAGTGAAAACAACAACTAACATACGTAAATCTGACCAAACACATTCTTATTGCATTGATACTTTAGGGGAATGATCTATGGTTCATCTATGACATGTAAGAGTCAACCCTTCCTCAATATGAGTCACTATGTGGCTGGTACCACTCAAAGTATCTCTCTTTTGTTTAAAATGGACAGAATTTTATGTGAAAACAACAACTGACATACAGAACTCTAACCAAACGCATTCATATTGTGTTGATACTTTCTGAGAATGATCCAAGGGTAATTTTTGATGTGTACGAGTCATCCCTGCCTCAATCTGAGGCACGTTGTGGTAGGTATTACTCAAAGTGTCTCTCTTTTGTTTAAAATGGACAGAATTTTAAGTGAAAACAACAACTAACGTACAGAAATCTGACCAAACAGATTCATATTGGGTTTATACTTTAGTATAAGGATCCATGGGTCATTTGTGACATCTATGAGTCAATCCTTAATCAATCCAATGCATGGTGTGGTTGGTATCACTCAATGTGTCTCTCTTTTGTTTAAAATTGACTGAATTTTAAGTGAAAACAACAACTAACATATATAAATCTGACCAAATGCATCTGGATTGTGTTGATACGTTAGGGAAATGATCCATGGGTCATTTTTTTATGTTTAAGATTCAACTTCACCTGAATTTGAGGCATGGTGTGGCCGGTATCTCTCAAAGTCTCTCTCTTTTGTTTAAAATGGATAAAATTTTAAGTGAAAACAACAACTGACGTACAGAAATCTGACCAAACGCATTTGGATTGTCTTTATACTTTATTTTAATGATACATGGATCATTTTTTATGTGTATGAGTTAACCCTGCCTCAATATGAGGCACGGTGTGTCCGGTATCACTCAAAGTGTCTCTCTTTTGTTTAAAATGGATAGAATTTTCAGTGATAACAAAAACCGATGTACATAAATCTGACCAAACGCATTCAAATTGTGTTGATAATTTAGGGGGATGATAAATGGGTCATTTATGACATGTAAGATTAAACCTTTCCTTAATATGAGGCACAGTGTGTCCGGTATCACTCAAAGTGTCTCTCTTTTGTTTAAAATGGACAGAATTTTAAGTGAAAACAACAACTGACGTACGAAAATCCAAAAAAAATGCATTATGATTGTGTTGATACTTTAGTAGAACGATACATAAGTCATTTTTTACGTTTAAGGGTCAACCCCGCCTCAATCGAAGGCATGATGTGGCTGGTATCACTCAAATTCTCTCTTCTGTTTAAAATGGGCAGAATTTTAAGTGAAAACAACAACTGACATACTGAAATATGACCAAACGAATTAGGATTGTGTTTATAATTTATGGTAACTATCCATGCATCATTTGTGATGTGTATGAGTCAACCTTTCCTTAATATGAGGCACGGTGTGGCCGGTATCACTCAAAGTGTCTCCCTTTTGTTTGAAATGGACAGATTTTTAAGTGAAAACAACAAATGGCATACAAAACTCTGACCAAATGCATTAGGATTGTGTTAATAATTTAAGAGAATTATACATGGGTAATTTATGATAAGTAGGAGTTAACCCCATATCAATATGAGGCATGGTGTGACCGGTATCACTCAAAGTGTCTCTCTTTTGTTTAAAATGGACAGAATTTTATGTGAAAACAACAACTGATGTACGAAAATCCAACAAAACACATTCGGATTATGTTGATACTTTAGGAGAACAATTCATGGGTCATTTTTGATGTTTAAGAGTCAACCTCACCTCAATATGAGGCATGGTGTGGCCGGTATCACTCAAAGTGTCTCTCTTTTGTTTAAAATGGACATAATTTTAAGTGAAAACAACAACTGACGTACGAAAATCTAACCGAATGCATTCAGATTGTGTTGATACTTTAGGAGAACGATCTATGGGTAATTTTTGATGTGTAAAATTCAACCAAACAACCCTTTGGATGGAACCACCACCCCTCCTAGACACCATCCCACCACCTAGACACCCCAACCCCTTGGAAACCCCCACCCCCATGGACAGCCACCCCCACCCCCTAGACACCACCCCACCCCTTGTACACCCCCACCCCTCGGGACACCCCCACCCCCTGGACACCCCCACCCCATGTAAATCCCCCCCACCCCCTGGACACCCCCACCCCCTGGACACCCCCATGGACAGCCCCCCCACCACCCTAGCTAGCCCCCCCCCACCCCCTGGAAACCCCCAACCCCTTGGACGCCCCCACCCCTGGATTCCCCCCACCCCTCCTAGGCACCACCCCACCACCTGGACACCCCCCACCACCCCCACCTCTCCGGACACCCCCAACACCATGGAAAGCCACCCACACCCCCTAGACACCGCCCCACCCCCCTTGGACAGCCCCACCAACACCCTGGACCCCCCCTGGACACCACCCCACCCCCTATACACCCCCACCCCGCTGGACACCCACACCCCCTAGAAAGCCCCCCCCCCCCAACCCACTGGACACCACCCCACCCCCTGGATACCCCCCACCCCCCAAGACACCCACCAACCCCCTAGACAGCACCCCCATCCCTCCTAGATACCACCCAACAACCTAGACACCCCCACCCCCTTGGCCAGCCACCCCCACCCCCCTGGACACCACCCCACCCACCTTGGACACCCCCCATCAACCCCCTGGACCCCCCGCCCACCCCTGGACACCACCCCACCCCTAGAAACCCCCACCCCTCTAGACACCCACACCCCCTAGAAAGCCCCCCAACCCCCTGGACACCACCCCACCCCCTCTAGACACCCCCCAACCCTAGACACCCCCCCCCCCCCCTCCACCCCCATGGACACCCCCACCCCCCTAGATACCCACCGACCCCCTGGATGGAACCCCCACCACTCCTAGACACCACCCCACCACCAAGACACCCCCACCCCCTGGACACCCTCACCCCCTTCGACAGCCACCCCCACCCCCCTAGACACTGCTGCACCCCCCTTGGACAGCCCCACCAACCCCCGAGACCCCCCACCCCCCCAAGACACCACCTCACAGCCTGGACACCCCACCCCCTGGAAATCCCCCCCAACCCCCTAGACACCACCCCACCCCCCTAGACACCCCCATGAACAGCCCCCCACCCACCCCCTAGACACCCCCACCCCCCTAGACACCCACCAACCACCTAGACGATACCCCCACCCCTTCTAGACACCACCCCACCACCTGGACACCCCCACCCCCTAGACACCCCCACCCCTTAGACACCCACCCCCACCCCATGGACACCACCCCACCCCCTAGACACCCCCACCCCCTAGAAATTCTCCCCCCCCAACACCCTGGAAACCACCCCACCCCCTGGAAACCCCCATGAATAGCCCCCACCCCCACCCCCCCCCCCCCCACCCCTAGAACACCCCACCATTCCCCTGGACGGCCCCCACCCCTGGACCCCCCCCCCCCTCCTTGACACCACCTCACCACCTAGACACCCCCCACCCCCTTGGACAACCCCACCCCCATGCACAGCCCCCACCACCCCCCCTAAACACCACCCCCACCCCCCTTGGACAACCCTATCCCCCCAGACACCCCCATCCCCCCGGACACCCCACCCCCCCTGGACACCCCCTACCCCCCTTGGACAGCCACCCCAAACACCTGAACATCCCCCAAACCCCTTGAATTCTGAATTGAATTATTTATGTATTTAATTAACTTTGGAATTATGTATTAATGGTGCATGGGTATACTTTTTGTATGGGTATACTTTCTATAATTACCTTTTGAATTATGTGTTAATTTTGTATGGGTATACTTGTTGATATGGTGATTTTTTTACAGGTCTTGTTTGGGTGTGCTACTGCAGAATTTTATATTACAACAGGTAGGGCATTTATCAGTTATTTTTTAGCGCTGATAAAGAATACATTTATCAACGCTTTTTTAGCATTGATAAATGGACCACCTTTATCAGTGCTGATCTTTACATCGCTTTTTTATCACTGTTAAAGCCCATTTTGAGCGCTCATAAATCCCGTTTTGTAGTAGTGGGAGGATATCAAATGTTATACTAATACAAATGGAATTATTATAGGCACATAGATACATGAAGATGAATAGTGAAATTTCAGATTCATTTATTTAAGATTTGAAGATACAAATAAAGAGATGAATGAGAGGATGAACACGAAATGAGAGAGATATAACAGAATCTATTAATAAATATCTTGTAGAATGGTTTGCATGATGTGTAAGCTCATAAATATTGCAATCAATATGGTTATTAGGTTAATACATATATTTTTTAAATCTAATAATGTATATTACTTTATTTAGATCATGAATACTGAAACTCGATCAGAGTTGTTAGAAGATTTAAAGTTTATTGATCGAGGTCCTCAGAAACAAGTTAGAAAGTTTGACGCTTACAATGTGAAAGGATTTAGATTTTGTACAGTTGATTGGGAAGACAGTTTGAAAACATATAATAATGGAATATTCACATTTTCTAAAGTGTAATACTATGGAAAGTTTAATGATATTATCAAATTAAACTACCACATATATTTTTTAGTTTTTTTATTAAAATGAAATTGGGTGGATATTATCAAGGGTGTTAAAAGAGATTCCTTGCAATTTACTTATTTGAACTTATCTTGCTTGATAGATGTTGGTGACCATGAAATACATGATCCCTATATCTTATCATCACAAGTGAAAATGGTATATTATGTGAAATATGTTGTGGATGAAGCGTGGAATGTGGTTTCTTATATAAAACAAAGAGACTTGTATGACATGGGTGATGAAGTAGAAATTTTGACCAATGAAATTGAATCCCATAAATAGTAATAAGCAAACTTATTTATCCATTATAATATTGAAAATATTAGTCTTTCAAGGGTGTATGAAGTAGATAAAGTAGTCATGGAGTAGGAAACCAACATGATTGAAGGATGAAATGATTGTATGTGTAGTTATCCATTCATTTATCAACCACTTATGTCATTTTTGCAGTCATTCATTATCATTGTTATGTATATTTTGTTTGTTAGTACTGTGCATATTTTTTCATTTCTATTTTTTTCTGCATAATATTTTTAAATATATGTTATGAACTTAATTTTATTTGATTAAATGATAGTAATTACAAGGAGGAAATGTTATACTGATGTTAGTCGACTATCAGTCAACATTCCATTAACTACTCCAATAGATGATGATATATCTTTCTCCCTCCCTACTTAATTTGAGACACTATCCACTTTCCCCCATGCACTATCTTTCACACCCTCCAGCAACATCCCATTAGCAGTATGTCATCTTGCTCTTTTTATTACATAACTTTTCATTACATTTTACAAATAGAGGATCTTTAAAGTATAGTGTCTTAGAAATTAGGAAAAATAAAACATGAAAACATAAAACACTCATTTAAATACCCTTGAAAAGCTTATTGAAAAGTTCATACTATGTAAAATAACTACATCTCATAACCTAGAGACATACATCAAAGGAAAGGGTGAGTTGAAGGCCCAGTAAGGAAATCAAGGGGATTAGTTTACTTATGATATCTATAAGAACTTGATGAAAACCATTAGACTTGATAAATGGAAAAATATTTATATCATAAAAAAAATAACATGAATTATAACTTGAATATGTGTCAACAACATTTAATTTATACATTCATGAACATATCACCAAGGTTTATCCCCAAGGTTTCATAATAATTACCAAGGTTATTCACCAAGGTATCATGAAATTTTTCATCCCTAGAGATTAAATTCTTTACCCAATACATTCGAGTGCTATCAGGGCGCGCCCTTAATATATCTTTATATCCATGTGAGACACATAGATCATAATCAAACACTTCATAAATAACCCATAGAGAGTTAAAGTAATGGGTTTCACTTCAAAATCGTGACGTTTTAAAAGTGATTAGAAACATGATCGTTATGTCTTTTATAACCCTTGGAAAAGGAAATAGGGTTTCTTATATGTCAATTACAGAATAAAATAGATCAATTTTATGTCTTGATTAATACCTCTATAAATGAAAACATATTTGGGTATTCAGATAAATAAAACAATAGAATTTCTTGAGAAAAAGAGAGATATATTTTGAGACAAAATTTCTACAACATAACGGCAATATAACACGGTTTTAGAAAACAATAAAAATAAAGAGGGGAAAAGGGTCTCCCATAAATAAATGAGTCATTTATAGTGGAGGTATAGAATAAAAATAACTAAGATCATGGTTTTTAATGACACACCACATGGAAAGGAAACATGAAAGAAAATAGAAAATGTGATTTCTTTTAAGAAAATTCGGCAACCTAATAGCATCACTTAAAAATTATTAAAATAAATTGATGAGATAAGAAAGGTTATATAATAATTTGGACATGAAATGGACATTAATAATAATATATATGAACATACTCCCACATAAGAAGATGGAAACTGGAAGACATAACTTAAAAGAAATCATGACTAAAAGAGGAGGGTGGAAGGTTCCCTTACCTTGATGAGTGACTTCGAAAGCTCAAGGGTTGGGAACTTGGGGTCTTGAGGGAACCTTGTGAGGAATCCTTGGGAGGTAAAAAGACTAGAAATTTTTTGAAGATGATTTTTGAATGAAAGGAATGAGAGAATGGCTTGGTATTTATAGCTGAAGTGAGGGAATATTTAATTATTTTCCAAGGGACACCTCATCCGTGGTATTTGAAAAACCATGGGCTTGCCCATGGTATTGGACACTTGGTACAACTCATAAAATATATTAATATTCAGAATTATAAAAGATTTATTACATCATTAATGATGTCATTAAACACCCAAAACTCAAAACTATATTTTTACTATTCACTGAAAATTAAACTGTTTCAGAAAAATCACAAAAATTCACCTTAACCTAATATTGATGCTCTGAATTTAAAAATTAACTCTATTTTATGAAAATAATTCTCTAAATATTTTTAATATAATTTTTAAATAAAATCATTATTTATTAAAAAAAATAACGTTAAAACTATAACTTCTTTTGTAACACCTTGAAAAGGAAATCAAGGTCCCATAAAATTATCATATAACCATAATACAATAAAGTAACAATTTATTATTACATTTTATAAAAATAAATTTTCATTTTAAATTATTAAATTAATTATAAAATTTTAAATAAAATATTTATGACATACAAAAATATCAAAACTTATACTATGATTGTTTTTCACTTATAAGATGTCTAAATTGTATTTATACATTCATGGGTGAAGTTTATATTTTTTGGCTGATTTACTATTCATTACTATTCATAAGGGTATGTTACTATTCATACTTTACTATTCACTAAAAATCAAGTTGATCTTATTAGACTCTAAATTTCTTACTGATCACAATTGTAGAAGACCATTTTTTGAAAATCATTTCACATTATTAATTATTTAAATTATACAAAAATATTCTAAATTACCCATTTTTCCAAAATTTATCAATAATATGGAACTTCATCCTACATTTATCCGTACTTTTCAAATTCACAAATTTAATATAATAAGAAATAACAATTTTATTTATACAAAAGGATTACACAATGTGACTATGGTCTCGTTACATAGCCGCTTACAACACCTGGATAGGACCTAAGTGTAAGGTGTTATATGGTGATAGAATCTTGGGGCGGCTCGGACAACATTTCTTGAGTAGTGATTTCTATCAGCTTGAACTTCTCCCTAAAGTGATTCTATTCAAGCTTCACATGTTGAATCTCAGATTGGGCTTGGTCCAGAGGAAAACCCAGAGATGCTACATCCTTCCCAAGCTCTGACAGATGGGCTTTGTATGGCTCGAGTCTACTAGATGAGACCATCGACTCCTCTTTCTATATTAATTAACCAAGATCACTTGTATTTATAAACAATAATTGTAATGTTAAGAGTTTAGCTTCCAACAGTCATATTGACCAACGATCATATAACAGTTGAAACCCAATGGTCTCATTTAATTATAATCACTTTATTAATTAAAGGATATAGTAATGTTGAGTATTAAATAACACACAAATTTAGGAAATAAATATTATTAAAAAGTTCAGTTCGTTACATTCTTCCCCCCTTAAGAAATTTTTTCCCTATAATTTTAACTCATACCCTAAGAAGAGAAAAGGTGTAGTTACTTCTATCTCATAGACTCGTCTAGTTCCCATGTGGCTTCTTCACATTTGTGGTTCCTCCACAACACCTTAACAAGGTGGGTCATCTTGTTGCGTAGAACCCTATCTCTATGATCAAAGATCTCCATCGGATGCTTTTCATAAGAGAGGTCATGTTCTAGTTGTACCACCTCTGGATTTATTACATGTGAAGGGTCAGGTATGTACTTCCTCAAAAGCTATACATGGAAGACATCCTGAACTTGTGCTAGATTTGGAGGAAGTGCAAGTCGATAGGCCACTACTCCTATGCGATAAAGTATTTCTTAGGGGCCAATGTACCTAGGGTTGAGCTTAAATTTCTTCCCAAACCTCATGACTCTCTTACAAGGTGAAATCTAAAGAAAGAATTTATCACCAACATCAAACTTCAAGTCCCTTTAATGGTTCTCGGCATAGCTCTTTTGCTGATTCTGTGCAGCCTTAATGTGTTTTTGGATAGCATGGACTTTTTATATCATCTCTTTCACAATATTAGGCCCAAGAATATTTCTCTCACCATCTTCATCCCAAAAATTAGGAGTTCTACATCTCTTCCTATATAGAGCTTCATAGGGTGTCATTTGAATGCTCGTGTGGAATTTATTGTTGTAAGAGAACTCAACTAAAGGGAGATGTTGATCCCATCTACATTTAAATTCCATTGAGCATGTTCTTATCATGTCCTCAAGTTTTTGAATAGTTCTTTCAGATTTTCAATCAGTTTGGGGGTGATAGGCCATACTAAAATTCAATTTAGTGCTGAGATAATATTGAAGACTTATCCAGAATTTTGATGTGAACCTTGGATCATGATCAGATATGATAGAAATTGTAACTCCATATAGCCTTACTACTTCCTTCACATAAATCCTGGCAAGTCGATTAAGAGAGAAATCTTCCCAAATAGAGGTAAAATGGACAGTATTGGTGAGACAGTCCACAATAATCCATATCGCATTATTTCCATTGAGAGTTCTCGAGAGACTAGTGACAAAGTCCATAGTAATATTTTACCACTTCCATGATGGTATGGGTAGTGGTTTTAATACCCCTTTAGGAATTTTTATCTTTTCATTCACATGCTAACATACCAGGCACCTTGAAGTGTTTTCAGAAATCTCTATTTTCATATTATCCCACTAATAATGATCATAAAGGTCTCTATACATTTTTGTGCTTCTAGGATGTATAGAGAAAGTAGAGCTATGAGCTTCATCCATCATATCCTTCTTTATTTCTGCAATAGATGGAACACATAGTCTTGTACAAAATTTCAGTACACATTATTGATCAATATTGAACTTAGGAAACTTCCCATCCTTCATAGCCTCAAAGTTATTTGGTAAAAAAAGATCTTCTTTCTAAGATTTCTTGATCTTCTCTAGTAATGATGGTTGAGAAATCATTTTGGTTAAGGCTGATGATGTACCTTCCCTTATAATTCCCATGTTCATCTTTATGATGTCATTGATCAAATGATCTCTTTGAATCCTCGTCATGGAAAGAACAATTGGGTCTTTCCTACTTAATGCAACATCAACTTTTTTTACTCTTCTAGTATGATAATGAATTGAACAATAATATTCTTTGAGAATTTCCAACCATCACTTTTGTCTCATGTTCAATTCCTTTTGTGTGAAAATATACTTCATACTTTGATGGTCATGTTTATATAACATTTCTCCCCATAAAGATAGTGCCTCCATATTTTCAAAGCAAAAACAACCATAGCCAGCTCCAGATCATGTGTAGGATAGTTCTGCTCATGAGTCTTCAAATATTGAGATGCATAAGCAATGACTTTTTCATTTTTAATAAGGACGCACCCAATCCATTTTAGATATAAATTACTAAAAATAACGAATCCTTCTCCACTTGAGGGATGAATTAACATGGGTGTATTAATCAATCTATTCTTTAGCTCTTGGAAAATTTCTTCATACTCCTTTGTCCATATGAACTTGACCCCTTTTCGAGTTAACTTGGTCATTGGATTAGAAAGTTGTGAAAAAAATTTCAAAAACCTCCTATAATATCCCATTAATCCAAGGAAACTACAAATCTCATTTATTGTTGTAGGATGAGGCCACTCCTCTACAACTTTTATCTTTGCAGGGTCAATTGTGATTCCTTCATTGGTTATATTGTTCCCCAAGAAAGAAAATTATTGTAACTAGAATTTACATTTTCTGAACGTCCCAAAAATCCTCTCCTTCCATAGAGTTTTCAAAATAACCCTTATATGGTCTTCATTCTCCTCGTGACTTTTGGAATATATCAGAATATCATCAATAAAAACTACCACAAAGTTATCAAGGTGGTCCTTAAAGACTCTATTCATCAAATCCATAAAAATAGCATGTGAATTAGTTAATATAAAGGGAATAACAACAAACTCATAATGCCCATATCTTGATCAAAAGGAAGTTTTCGGAATATCTTCTTTCTTCACCCTCAATTGATGATAACCAAATAGAAGATCAATCTTAGAGGAAAATTGAGCCCCATGAAGTTGGTCAAATAAGTCATCAATTCTTTAAAGAGGGTATTTGTTCTTCACTATGATCCCATTATGTTCTCTATAATCAATTCATAGCCGCATCGATCCATCCTTCTTCTTCACAAAGAGAACTGGTGCTCCCCAAGGAGACACACTCGGTCAGATAAAACTCTTCTCCAAAAAATTTTGGAGTTGTTTCTTTAACTCCTCCAACTCCACATTTTCCATCCTATACTGGGTCTTTGATATTTGATGGGATCTAAGTACAAGTTCAATGGAGAAATCTACCTCTCTTTTTGGGGGAGGTCCGGGTAACTCCTTAAGAAATACGTCAACGTATTCCGGGAAGATGGGGAAATTTTCTATCCTCAAACTCTCATTTCCTTCTTCTTCACTGATCAACTCCATAAATAAGGATATAGGAGGTTCTTCTAGACAAAGATCAGGTTGATATATCTCTACTTGGAAAATAACTATAGGTTTTCCATTCAGGACTATTGAGATTTCCTTGCTTCTGCATTTGATCTTAGTATTGTACTTTGAGAGCCAGTCCATTCCTAGTATAATGTTGAATTCCGGAATGGGAGCGACTACTAGATTTGTGATAAGATTTTTCTCACTAAATTAAATACTAGAGTTTCTAAACACTGACAATTCTTGGATAATCCCTCCATGAGTCTTGACTGATAACTCTACATTTAGAAAATCGGGGGTTGATTCTAAATTCTTTGAAAAGATGGAGGAAATAAACGAATGTGTAGAAAAATAATCAAACAAAGTACTTTCTAGCTTTGAGAGAACAACAAGAGTACCTACCACCGCATTATTCGGTGCTTCAACTTTATCCATAGTGATTGAAAAAGTATGACCTTATTCCCTTGGCTGTTGCTAAGGATGATGGTGGTTCCCCTCCACTGCCCTCATATTTGGACAGTTATTGGAAAAGTACCCATGTTTTCCACACTTATATCATTGGACATAAGGTAGGGCCCACACTATCTTCCCTTTTCCACTAGTGTTGGGAAGTTGAGGCTTCATCTCACTATGAAAATTCCACATGATATGGTCATCTATTCCACACTTGTAGCACTTCCCGCTCCTGAGAAATTAGTTCCCTGAGTGCTTCTTCCCACATTTATTACACATGGGACGTTGCACTTTATTTCCACCTATTCCCTGATCAAAGATCCTCCCTAATCGTTTCTCCATCAATACCTTCTTTTCATTGGATTTATGATACCATTATGTCTCACCAAACTCCAGTTCAACTTTCATCACACTCCGTACAATCTCCTCATAGCTATCATAGTCTCAGTTGGCTAGATTCTTCTGAAGATAAGGTCTCATTTGAACAAAGAATCTATCAACCTTACCATTTGGATCCATGAAAAATCTAGAGGTATATTAGGAAAGTCCGGTGAAGTTCATCTCATAGCTTCCCACAGATTCATTCTCTTTCTACTTCAGCTCGAGAAACTCGTTATCCATTATTTTTCTCATGAATGAGGGAAATACTTACTAAATAAGATCCCTCTTAACTCTTCCCACTCCATAGATTCAAATTCCACTCTTGGACTGGTGTTTTTAATCAATTCCCACTACTTATCAGTTTCTCCCTCTTAGCGATAGACATCCAGGGTTACCTTCTCTTGCTCTGAACAACATAGCACAGAAAAGATCTTCTCTATAGAGCTGATCCACTGTTTAGAAATAAATGGGTTGGTCAATCCACTGAAGGTTGGTGGCCATTAACACATAAAGTACTCAAAATAATTTTGTTCCCTTCATGGTGATATCAGTCTCTCAGCTTGATTCAAGTTATTTACCATAACTTGAGTCAGTTGTTTCATCATTTGCATGAAAGGTTCCATTCCGGATTCCATTGGAGGGTCATCAACGCATGGTCCATTGCAGTCACCATTTGCACAGATCCTCCTATTGACCTCCATTTTCTAAAAGAATAAAATATTAGTGAGAAACTTATTTAATTTTCGAATCTTTTAACTATAAAGGATTTTATGTCTTAAAACTTCATGCTTTAAACAATTACATTTCTCTATAAATCTTTCATAATGATTCATAAAAAGCTTATGATTAACCAAAAATATCCTCCAGGAGTGTTGTAACTAAGAGTACAGAAAGGCCCATTATTGTGTACTAGGATACCCTAGGTCAATCCCGAAACTCATGGTCAGAGTTTTCACTCTTTGGTACATCTGTGCCCGAGCTGCCTCTACCTGCTCGTACCCAGATAGGGATATATTCACTTGATAAACCACTTACTCAATACTCACCAAAATACCAGGAAGTTTTTTTATATTTAAAATTTTCTATAGGGTTATTCATAAAGTTTTCATATCCTAATTTCCATAAAAAACTAAACTATCCTTTGATACCAACTATGGCATCCTGCCTTTTTTATTACATAACTTTTCATTACATTTTATAAATAGAGGATCTTTAAAGTCTAATGTATTGGAAATCAGGAACAATAAAACATGAAAACTTAAAACACAATTTTAAATACCCCTGAAAAGATTCTTGAAAAGTTCATCCTATGTACAATTACTGCATCTCATAACCTGGATACATACATCAAAGGAAAGGGTGAGCTGAATTCCTAGTAAGGAAAGCAAGGAAATTAGTTTACTTGTGTTATAAATAAGAACTTGATGAAAACCATAAGACGTGAGCAATGGAAAAAGAGTCATATAATAATAAAAATAACATGAATAAAAACAAGAATATGGTACTATAACATTTAATTTATACATTAATGAACACATCACCATGGTTCATCCCCAAGGTGTCATAAATATTTTCAAGGTTATTCACCAAGGTATCGTGAAACTTGTCATCTATAGAGATTAAGTTTTTTACCCAATGAATTAGATAGATATCAGGTCATACCCTTAATATGTCTTTATATTCATGTGAGACACACAGATCATAATCAAACATTTCATAAATAACCCATAGAGAGTAAAATTAATGGGTTTCACTTCAAAATCATGACGTTTTAAAAGTGCTTAGAAACAAGATTGTTATGTCTTTTATAACCCTTGGGAAAGGAAATAGGGTTTCTTGAATGTCAATTTTTTAATAAAATATATCAATTTTATGTCTTGATGAATTATTATAGAAATGAAATTATATTTGGGTATTCAGATAAATAAAACAAGATAATTTCTTAAGAAAAAGAGAGTGATATTTTGAGACAAAATTTCTGTAGCATAACGACTATATAACATGGTTTTAGAAAATAATAAAAAAATAGGGCACAAATGTCTCACATAAATAAATGAATCATTTAAATTAGAGGTATAGAATAAAAATAAATAATGTCATGGTGTGTAATGACACACCACATGAAAAGGAAACTTGAAAGAAAAGAGAAAACGAGATTTCTTTTACGAAAATTTGGGAGCCTAACAGCGTCACTTAAAAATTCATAAAATAACTTTATGAGAGAAGAAAGGGTCTCTCATAATTTGTAAATAAAATTTAAATTAATAAGAATATATAATAACATACCCCCACATAAGAATATGGAAACTGGAAGACATAACTTAAAGGAAATCATGACTAAAAGAGGAGGGTGGAAGGTTCCCTTACCTTGAAGAGTGAATTAGAAATCTAGAAATTTAAAACCTTGGGGGGCTTGAGGGAACCTTGGGAGGAATCCTTGGGAGGTAAAGAGACTATAACTTAGTTTAGGAGGATTTTTTAATGAATTTAATGAGGGAATGGATTGGTATTTATAGCAAAAGTGAGGGAATATTTAATGAATTTCCAAGGGACAACTCGTCGGTGGTTTTTGCAAAACCATGGGATTGCCCATGGTATTTGACCGTGGTATTGGACACTTAGGACACCTCCTAAAATATCTTACTATTCACAAGTCTACCATATTTATTACATCATTATTAAATCATTAATGATGTCATTAAACACCTGAAACACAAAACTATATTTTTACTATTCACCGAAAATTAAACTATTTCAGAAAAATCACAAAAATTCACCCTAACCTAATATCAATGCTTTGAATTCAAAAATTAAATCCATTTAATGAAAATAGTTTTCTAATTATTTTTAATTTAATTTTTAAATAAAATTATTATTTATTCAAAAAAACAACTCTAAAACTATAACTTGTTTTGAAACACCTTGAAAAAGTAATCAAGGTCCCATAAAATTATTATATAACCATAAGACAATAAAGTAAAAATTTATGATTAAATTTTATGAAAATAAATTTTCATTTTAAATTATTAAATTAATTATAAAATTTTATTTTATAATATTTATGTCATACAAAAATATAAAAACTTATACTATGATCGTTTTTTCATTTTTAAGATGTCTAAATTGTATTTATACATTCATGGGTGAAGTATATATTTTTTTGGCTGATTTACTATTCATTACTATTCATAAGGTTATGTTACTATTCATACTTTACTATTAAATAAAAATAAAATTGATCTTATTAGACTCTAAATTTATTTCTAATCACAACTCCAGAAGACCATTTTTTGAAAATTATTTCACATTATTAATTATTTGAAGTATACAAAAATATTTTAAATTACCCCTTTTCCCAAAATTCATCAATAATATGGAACTTAATCCTACATTTATCCAGACATTTGAAATTCATAAATTTAACATAATAAGAAATAAAAAATGTATTTATACAAAAGGATTACACAACATAACTAAGGTATTGTTACATAGCCCCTTATAACACCTGTATAGGACCAAAGTGTAAGGTGTGCTATGGTGATGGAATCTTGGGGAGGCTCGGACAACATTTCCCGAGTGGTGATTTCTATCAACTTGAACTTCTCCCTCATGTGATTCTGTTCAAGCATCACATATTGAAGATCATCTTAGGCTTGGTCCAGAGTAAATCACAGAGAAGCTACCTCCTTTACAAGATCTAATAGATGGGCTTCGTACAGACCGAGTCTATTGGATGAGGCCATCGAATCCTCTTTCTGTATTATTTAACCAAGATCACTTGTATTTATAAACAATAATTGTAATGTTAAGAGTTTATCTTCCAACGGTCATATAATAGTATAAACCCAACGGCCTCATTTAATTATACTCACTTCATTAATTAAAGGATATAGTACTGTTGAGTATAAAATAACACCCAAATTGTAACACCCCAAGCTTCTACGGTACGTTTCCCTTTGAATAATGCGATAGCGTGTGTTGTACGCAACCTCGAGTTCTAACACACACCACAACTAATTAAACTAGCCGTTGTGAATAGTAATACCTAATTTTTGAAATTATATATATTTTATATTTGAAAATGGACTTCATTTTTGGACTCGGAATATCGAATTTAGCCTAAGGTGAAATTTTGGTACTTTTCGGATAACTTTCATATTTTGATGAATAGTGAAAATTACTAAATTTTAATTAAAAACAACTTTTTTACTCAAAATAATTAATAGTGATAAATTGTGAATTTGAGTGGTTTTAAAGTATATTTAGAATATATTTTTACCATTTAATATAATGTTGGTCATTGGACATAATTTTACAATTAAACCGAACATAAACAAGTGTCAATCTTTTGTTAGTTATTATCTCTTAAAAAACACGCTTTTTGTTTTGACAGCGGGAATTAATTTTAAATTAATTTCTGCCACTTATGTGTTTTGAATTTAGAAAAATGGATTCCATATTTGGAATCAGGATGTTCAAATTGTGTAAATAGGTAACTTTTATTTTTAGACATTTTGAATAATTACTGCGGTAAATATTTTATTTACCATGGTTAAAGGTAAATCCGGTAAATAAGGGTTAAAAAATAATATTATAATAATACTAAATTACCCTAAAACGTGTCGTAACCCTATTGGTTGATACATGGTCGACCATGGGCATCTTTGGGTCAATTTGGGGACCCCATTGATCCACTTGTAAGTGATAATGACACTTTATTTTAATTAAGTTAAAATGAATACAAAAATGGCATAAGCTTACATCTTTTAGAAGAACAATTTTTACATAGGGTTATACATGTTGGATTTTCGATTATAAATATTCATTAGAAATATAAAAAGATTTACTACATAATGATATTTTACTTATAATTTTTAGACATTAAATAATTTATTTTATTTATGACACAATGATGATGCAGTAATTACTATAATAGTGAAAAATTAAAATAAGTGATATTATAAATACCCAAATAAATATAATATGAAACTTTTAATGAATTAAACTAATTTTCTAGGATAATATGATATATTAGGATTGATTTAATTTACTTTTTTCGAAGTAATAAATCTTTTATGAGTTTCAAAAAAATCAACTAATGAATAGTGTCAAAATTGACATAAAAGAATTCTTAAAACAAATATTATATTATTAATTGATATTAAATTCCTAAAAATCTAAGTTTCGGCCAAGAGACTTATATCATGATAGGTTAATCATTAATGGACCACTTGGGGGTCTCTTGGATGTATATAGTAAGTTTATTAACCATAATATATAAAATACAAAGAGACATTGTAAAAGTGAAACTAATTAACTTAGAGTTAATACTTAAAGATAAGGTTAATATAAGTACCCAAACCTGTCTAAATTCTATTGGATGAGTTTCTTTCGACCTATCCCCACCTCATCATTTTAATAGTCCACTTTGGAGCCTTTAGAAACCGAATATGAATTTATTATAAATTAATATTTCTAGCTTTTCCAAAGGTGCCCCTCACCCCTCTTATAAAAGGGCACTCCTCCTTCTCATTTCTTCACACCTTCAAAGCCTTTTGGTTCGGCCAAACTCTGCCCAAATACTCTCCCAACATCCCTCAATACAACCTAGAGGCCTTAGTTTGATCAGAAAGCCAACCTAAGGAGCCCTTTTGATCAAATCAAAAGGAAGAACCCGAAGAAGAGGTAATGATTTCACCACCCTTTTCTAAGTTCATTTCTTCTTCCACTTCTTCTTCCTTTGTTCTTACCATTCTGAAATAATAACTCCAGTATCTCACATATACTGTGATGTTATTATAAATATGGTACAATCATATTCAGTATTCTATCCACCCTTTGAATAACATGTCACCATACGTGCGTACGTACGGCTTACCGTCTCCACGTCGTGGTGTAATTGTTATTCAATATAATATTATTTGGATGGGTATAATAATGATGTGTAACTCATGTAAATAATAAATATAACATGTTAATGATTCTGTATATATGATATACCATCCATTTATATATTATTTTAATATCAAAAGAATGATATTGTCGCTCGTGCGTACGTACGGACTACCGTCTCCACGAACGCGATGAGATTCATTCTCCATCGTAACCATTAAAGCGTAATTATCATTTTATGATTTAAAAATGATGTTTAAGGACTTGATATCATTCTGGATATGAATAATATACAACCTATCCTTTACAAACATGTCTTACATAACAAAACATATGAAAGAAAACAAGTAAGTTAACACCCGAAACAACGATAATACTAAGATATTATTATCAAATCAATATTAAAAGATCATATATGATATCATATTAATGTATATGATTCTTGTATAATTTAATAACAATTATTTCACCATTATACAGGAGTTTAACCTACCACAACCAAGGAAAAGTACAAGGTAAGGGTTATTTCACAATCTCTTCATTATCCGAGGTTGTATTATACGTAATAATCTACTGGGATCTCTTTATCATCCACATCCATGTTTCTTAGAAATGTATTTCAAAACATTTTTACTATTTACAAGAATATGGGTTAAAGTCATTTATACCCTTGTTTGACTTTTTATAAGAGGTTTATAAAGGAATCATTCCGTCGTTTTCAAAACAAGGTCCTTTTTAACCTTTTCGACATAATTGAGGTAAGAATGTTTTTTTAACTTATACGGCGGGTGCGGTTATTTTACGCCGTTATAAAATCTTCAAAGCTTTCCTTACAAGCTTATAAGAATATTTTCAAAGAAAATGTTTTATTTTATATGGATCTTAAATGATTTCAAAATAAAAGGAGATATTTCTTTAAAAAGAATTTTGATTTCATCTATGTCAACATCCTTTGATGGATTTTAAGATTATTTGAAGTTGATTTATTATGATACAAAACTTCTATATTGTATTGAAGGTTTTGTGATATGTTTGACTGTGGATGTGCTATTTTTATACCATTCATAGTTTATTGTGAAAGTATTGACATTTCGTATGCTAGTTTTAATACGAATGTTTATGTTATGTTTAAACCTTTTCATATGGGAATGCATTGGACTTAATAAGTGACGGGTGGAGCCCTCTATAGCTCCTCGATGCATCGGTAGGTCTCATGAGACAAACTAGTGTCTTGGCACAAGGCCTTGACAAAATCTTATTTGTAGTCTTGGCACGAGGCCTTGGCTATGTGGTTATGATAGTCTGGCATTATGCATTCCAACATTATGAAAGTGGTTATTGATTTTTGCATGTGATTATTCGATTAGTAGAATATCCATGTGAATAATTAAATGGCATTATTTCATTTTATTTATGCCATACCATGTTGAAAGTTCATATTTAAAAGGCTTTTGTTTTAGTTATACATTGCCTTAAATGTTTATTCTTTCCGCTATATTGTTATCCTTACTGGGCATTTGAGCTCACCCCTTTTCTATGTTTTATTTTTCCCAGGATGTGAAGAAGTAAGTTATGAATGACCGACAGGGATTTTATGAGGGGATAATAGTGTGGTCTATTGAGACATTATGTTGTTGTAGTAGTTTTTCATTTTATAATGTAATGTAAAACTTATGAATATATCTAGTGTTTCCAAGGCTACTAAACCAATCGGTCTTTCGAGATTTGATCTTTCTTGTGATCATGCCAATGTTATGTAATAATGCACCGACTCTGGGCAACTGGGGTCGGGGCGTTACAGTTGGTATCAGAGGAGGTTTAGTACAAACCTTGGAAGCTAGATTTAGATAAACTCTGATTAGAGCACGTAGACCTAAGATGAACTTTGAGGATTAGTATAGAAGAACTTCCTAGAATTTTGGTATTGTAGAGATTTTGTGAGTTTTCCAAGCAATACATCCCTGTCTGGATACGAGCAGGTAGAGGCGGCTCTGGCACAGATGTACCTAGGGGTAAAACCCGAAAACACCGCTTTGAGCTAGACTCGAACGGGAACTGGTGCACGACAACGGGCCTTGCTGCACTCTTGGTTACGACACTCCCGGGGGATATGCTTAGGATAACTCTCACTATCTTTACAAATCATTATGAAGGGTTTATGAGTATATACTTCCTCAAAGAAAACATATTTATGATTATGGATTATATCCATAGATAGTTCAATTTATGTTAAGTGTTTTATAAGTATGGGATTATGTATTTTGATGCATAAACTGATCTAGTTTATGCCATTTTTTTAGAAATGGCGCCTAGTGGAAGAAATGGAAACCGTATCAATGCACGCACTCCATGTAGGGATTGCCCTCCTGCTCAAGATAATTATAGTGGGGCTGGTGATACAACTGGTGCTAATCAGCTAATCACCGTACTGGGACAACTTACTCAGGTTATGAATAATAACCTTACCCGTATGGAGCACCCTGATCCGCAGCGTGGAGGATCAATGTTAGATCGATTCATGAGGCAACAACCACCAACGTTCAATGGGAATACAAATCCCGTAGTAGCTGAGCAATGGATATTTTCCCTAGAGAAAATATTTCAGGCTTTGGGGAGCAGTGAAAGGGAAAAAGTTATCATGGCAGTTTACCGCCTCACTGGAGATGCTGATCAATGGTGGTCATTGATTCAAAATACGAAGGAAGATGATGAAGTATCAAATATGGAATGGAGGGAGTTCAAAGATCTGTTTTTAGAAAAATACTTCCCTCGCGACCATCGAGCAGATATGGAAAGGCAATTTCTGAGTCTGAGACAAAAGGAGGATGATAATGTCACAAAGTATGAGGCTAACTTTACAAGGTTAGCGAGGTATGCTGGAGATTATATTCGCAACCCAAGAAGTAAGATTGATCGTTTCTTTGATGGGTTAAAACCATTTCTCCGTCGAGCATTAGTCTCACAATCCTTTTCATCGTACGAAGACATTGTCTCATGTGCTATCAAGACCGAAAAGGAATTCTCTAAGTCTTATGACTTTAAAGCAAAGCAAGAGAAGAAGAGACCTGCTGATCAATCTGGGAATGGAAATAAGGGGAAGAAGGGAAAGGTTGAATATCCATCTTGTGGTAAGTGCGGGAAGAAACACCCCGGTGCTTGCCTGAAGGGAATGGGAGTCTGTTACAAGTGTGGTGAAAAAGGCCACCAAGCTCATGATTGCAAGGGGAAGAAGGAAGCTACCAACGTTCAGTGCTACAATTGCAGGGAGATGGGGCATTATGCAAATTCATGTCCTAAGCGTCAGGAGAACTTACCTCAGAAAAGGCCAAGGGATCAAGGCCAGGCTTATGCTATCACTACTGCTGAGGTAGAAGCTCCGAAAGACGTGGTGGCAGGTAATTTAATGGTTTCCTCAAGTTTGGCAAATGCATTATTTGATTCTGGATCATCGCATTGTTTCATATCTTCCCAGTTTGCTAAGAAAATTAGATATTTCCAATTTGATTTAATAAGGGAGTTGTCAGTTAAAACTCCTAAGGGAAGTATCGTTGCAACAAAGTTTTGTGAATCAGTCCCCATTAGAGCACATAAATTTTCTTTATCTGCTGATTTCATCATCATACCTATGATTGAGTTTGATATAATCCTCGGTATGGACTGGCTTTCGGACTATGATGCGAAGATTTATTGTAAGAAGAAAGAGGTTACGATTCTTGATGATAATGATAAGGAGCACCTTATTTTTAGAGCAGAATCGTCACCACCTAATTCTTATTTAGATCCACCCCCAGTAGCTCAACTTAATTCAATTATTGGGGAGGAAGAGAATGAAATAACTGTCGGTGAGGAAAGGAATGTTCAAATAGAGGATGTACCTGTTGTGAAAGAATTTGTAGATGTATTTCCGGAAGATTTACCTGGACATCCTCCAGAACGAGAAGTTGAGTTTTCTATTGATTTGATTCCTGGATCAAGGCCTATATCGAAGACCCCTTATAGAATGGCCACTGTAGAGTTAGTCGAACTAAAGAAACAACTAGAGGAATTGAGTAATAAGGGATTTATTCGCCCTAGGGTTTCTCCATGGGGAGCCCCTGTTCTTTTTGTTAAAAAGAAAGATGGATCTATGAGGTTATGTATCGACTACAGGGAGATCAATGCCATAACGATAAAGAACAAGTATCCCCTACCTCGTATTGATGATTTATTTGACCAACTGCATGGAGCTCAATACTTTTCAAAGATCGACCTTCGATCTGGATACCATCAGTTGTGTGTGAAGAAGGAAGACATTCCGAAGACAGCATTTCGAACCAGGTACGGGCATTACGAGTTTACTGTAATGCCGTTTGGATTGACCAATGCACCCTCTGTATTCATGGATCTGATGAATAGAGTTTTCAAGGAGTATCTCGATGAATTTGTGGTAGTATTTATTGATGATGTATTGGTATACTCCAAAACCTATGAAGATCATGAAAATCACTTGCGCATTATCTTGAAGACTCTGAGGAGGCATGAATTATATGGAAAGTTTAGCAAGTGTGAATTCTGGCTTCAGGAGATTTCTTTTCTTGGACATATTGTCTCTAAAGATGGAATCTCTGTTGATCCTTCTAAGACCAAGGCAATCCAAGAATGGCCAGCACCTACGAGTATAACTGAGGTACGTAGTTTTATTGGTTTGGCAGGTTATTATCGACGTTTCGTCCAGAATTTTGCCCGATTGGCAAACCCATTAACGAAGCTCACACGTAAAGGGGTTAAATTTGTTTGGACAAAAGAGTGTGAAGAATGTTTCGAAGAACTGAAGAGAAGATTAGTCAATGCTCCTATATTGACTCTACCATCGGGGAATGATGGGTTCGTTATTTATAGTGATGCATCAAAGAAAGGACTTGGCTGTGTCCTTATGCAGAATGATAGAGTTATTGCCTATGCATCACGATAGTTGAAAATTCATGAACAAAACTATCCTACTCATGATCTTGAGTTAGCAGCTGTGATCTTTGCTTTGAAGATATGGAGGCACTACCTCTATGGTGAAAAATGTGAGATTTATACTGATCACAATAGTTTGAAGTATATTTTCTCACAAAAAGAACTCAACATGAGGCAAAGGAGAGGCTTGAATTACTCAAGGATTATGATTGTACGATACACTACCACCCGGGGAAGGCAAACAAGGTGGCAGATGCTTTGAGCAGAAAAGACCATGGAGTTTTGAATATGATGAGAATTGAAAGGGATCCAATTTTCATGGATCTAGTGAAGATGGACATGGGAATAACCAGGGAAGGTGAAACATCAATGCTTTTTCAAATGGTTGCCAAACCATCTTTACTAGAAAGGATTAAGAGTTCTCAGACCGATGATGAAGAATTTCAGAAGAAGATTAAAGCTGTGAATGATGGGAGATTGAGAGACTTTGTGTATGAAGATGGAACTTTGAAATTTGGAAAGAGACTTTGTGTTCCCAGTATACCTGATCTAAAAAGGGAATTGCTGGATGACGCTCATAGTTCCAATTTCTCTATACACCCTGGGAGCACCAAAATGTATAGAGATTTGAAGGAACATTTTTGGTGGGACAACATGAAGAGGGAGATTGCTGATTTTGTGTCAAGATGTATGATTTGTCAACAAGTCAAAGCTGGAAGGCAACAGCCTGGAGGAGTCATGCAACCTCTTCCCATACCGGAGTGGAAATGGGACAATATTACAATGGACTTTGTCATGGGGCTACCAAAGACTCCTAGAAGGAACGATGCAATATGGGTTATTGTTGATCGTCTTACCAAGTCAGCACATTTTCTTGCTATAAGAGAAGATCTACCCCTGGAACGTCTAGCAAGACTATACATTAATGAAGTTGTGAGACTTCATGGAGTACCCCTATCGATTGTTTCTGATCGTGATCCCCGTTTTACTTCAAGATTTTGGAAAAGTCTTCAGAAATCCCTGGATACTGAACTTCATTTGAGCACTGCTTACCACCCTCAGACAGATGGACAATCAGAACGGACTATTCAGACCTTAGAAGACATGTTGAGATCTTGCTCCCTTGACTTTCAGGGTATGTGGGATCAATATTTACCACTGGTAGAATTTTCCTATAACAATAGCTTCCATTCAAGTATTCAGATGGCACCATATGAAGCATTATACGGAAAGAGATGTCGTACACCAACCTGTTGGGATGACGTTGGTGAAAGAAAACTTGTAGGCCCGGAACTGGTGGAGGAAACGGTGGAAAAGGTGAAGGTAATCCAAAATCACATCAAAGCAGCTCAAAGTAGGCAGAAGAGCTATGCCGATAATCGAAGGAAGGATTTGGAATTTCAAGTCGGTGATCATGTTTTCCTGAAGGTATCTCCGTGGAAGGGAGTCATACGTTTTGGTAAGAAAGGAAAATTGAGTCCCAGGTACATCGGACCTTTCGAAATTCTAGAACGAATTGGGGTTGTAGCTTACCGATTGGCAATGCCGCCAAGTCTCTCCAAAGTTCACGATGTGTTCCACGTATCTCTGTTGAGGAAATACATGCCTGACCCAATGCATGTACTCACCTATGAAGATTTAGAACTGGAACCTGATCTGTCTTATTGCGAAGAGCCCATCAAGATTCTTGATACGAGAGAACAAGTGCTGAGAAACCGGACGACGCGTCTGGTAAAAGTTTTGTGGAGGAATCATAAGATGGAAGAGGCAACGTGGGAACCCGAGGAACTTATGATGAAGAACCACCCGAGTCTTTTTATGCAGTAATACCCTAGAAATTGCGAGGACGCAATTATTTGAAGGAGGGGAGAATGTAACACCCCAAGCTTCTACGGTACGTTTCCCTTTGAATAATGCGATAGCGTGTGTTGTACGCAACCTCGAGTTCTAACACACACCACAACTAATTAAACTAGCCGTTGTGAATAGTAATACCTAATTTTTGAAATTATATATATTTTATATTTGAAAATGGACTTCATTTTTGGACTCGGAATATCGAATTTAGCCTAAGGTGAAATTTTGGTACTTTTCGGATAACTTTCATATTTTGATGAATAGTGAAAATTACTAAATTTTAATTAAAAACAACTTTTTTAATCAAAATAATTAATAGTGATAAATTGTGAATTTGAGTGGTTTTAAAGTATATTTAGAATATATTTTTACCATTTAATATAATGTTGGTCATTGGACATAATTTTACAATTAAACCGAACATAAACAAGTGTCAATCTTTTGTTAGTTATTATCTCTTAAAAACACGCTTTTTGTTTTGACAGCGGGAATTAATTTTAAATTAATTTCTGCCACTTCTGTGTTTTGAATTTAGAAAAATGGATTCCATATTTGGAATCAGGATGTTCAAATTGTGTAAATAGGTAACTTTTATTTTTAGACATTTTGAATAATTACTGCGGTAAATATTTTATTTACCATGGTTAAAGGTAAATCCGGTAAATAAGGGTTAAAAAATAATATTATAATAATACTAAATTACCCTAAAACGTGTCGTAACCCTATTGGTTGATACATGGTCGACCATGGGCATCTTTGGGTCAATTTTGGGACCCCATTGATCCACTTGTAAGTGATAATGACACTTTATTTTAATTAAGTTAAAATGAATACAAAAATGGCATAAGCTTACATCTTTTAGAAGAACAATTTTTACATAGGGTTATAAATGTTGGCTTTTCGATTATAAATATTCATTAGAAAGCTAAAAAGATTTCATACATAATGATATTTTACTTATAATTTTTAGACATTAAATAATTTATTTTATTTATGACACAATGATGATGCAGTAATTACTATAATAGTGAAAAATTAAAATAAGTGATATTATAAATACCCAAATAAATATAATATGAAACTTTTAATGAATTAAACTAATTTTCTAGGATAATATGATATATTAGGATTGATTTAATTTACTTTTTTCGAAGTAATAAATCTTTTATGAGTTTCAAAAAAATCAACTAATGAATAGTGTCAAAATTGACATAAAAGAATTCTTAAAACAAATATTATATTATTAATTGATATTAAATTCCTAAAAATCTAAGGTTCGGCCAAGAGACTTATATCATGATAGGTTAATCATTAATGGACCACTTGGGGGTCTCTTGGATGTATATAGTAAGTTTATTAACCATAATATATAAAATACAAAGAGACATTGTAAAAGTGAAACTAATTAACTTAGAGTTAATACTTAAAGATAAGGTTAATATAAGTACCCAAACCTGTCTAAATTCTATTGGATGAGTTTCTTTCGACCTATCCCCACCTCATCATTTTAATAGTCAACTTTGGAGCCTTTAGAAACCGAATATGAATTTATTATAAATTAATATTTCTAGCTTTTCCAAAGGTTCCCCTCACCCCTCTTATAAAAGGGCACTCCTCCTTCTCATTTCTTCACACCTTCAAAGCCTTTTGGTTCGGCCAAACTCTGCCCAAATACTCTCCCAACATCCCTCAATACAACCTAGAGGCCTTATTTTGATCAGAAAGCCAACCTAAGGAGCCCTTTTGATCAAATCAAAAGGAAGAACCCGAAGAAGAGGTAATGATTTCACCACCCTTTTCTAAGTTCATTTCTTCTTCCACTTCTTCTTCCTTTGTTCTTACCATTCTGAAATAATAACTCCAGTATCTCACATATACTGTGATGTTATTATAAATATGGTACAATCATATTCAGTATTCTATCCACCCTTTGAATAACATGTCACCATACGTGCGTACGTACGGCTTACCGTCTCCACGTCGTGGTGTAATTGTTATTCAATATAATATTATTTGGATGGGTATAATAATGATGTGTAACTCATGTAAATAATAAATATAACATGTTAATGATTCTGTATATATGATATACCATCCATTTATATATTATTTTAATATCAAAAGAATGATATTGTCGCTCGTGCGTACGTACGGACTACCGTCTCCACGAACGCGATGAGATTCATTCTCCATCGTAACCATTAAAGCGTAATTATCATTTTATGATTTAAAAATGATGTTTAAGGACTTGATATCATTCTGGATATGAATAATATACAACCTATCCTTTACAAACATGTCTTACGTAACAAAACATATGAAAGAAAACAAGTAAGTTAACACCCGAAACAACGATAATACTAAGATATTATTATCAAATCAATATTAAAAGATCATATATGATATCATATTAATGTATATGATTCTTGTATAATTTAATAACAATTATTTCACCATTATACAGGAGGTTAACCTACCACAACCAAGGAAAAGTACAAGGTAAGGGTTATTTCACAATCTCTTCATTATCCGAGGTTGTATTATACGTAATAATCTACTGGGATCTCTTTATCATCCACATCCATGTTTCTTCGAAATGTATTTCAAAACATTTTTACTATTTACAAGAATATGGGTTAAAGTCATTTATACCCTTGTTTGACTTTTTATAAGAGGTTTATAAAGGAATCATTCCGTCGTTTTCAAAACAAGGTCCTTTTTAACCTTTTCGACATAATTGAGGTAAGAATGTTTTTTTAACTTATACGGCGGGTGCGGTTATTTTACGCCGTTATAAAATCTTCAAAGCTTTCCTTACAAGCTTATAAGAATATTTTCAAAGAAAATGTTTTATTTTATATGGATCTTAAATTATTTCAAAATAAAAGGAGATATTTCTTTAAAAAGAATTTTGATTTCATCTATGTCAACATCCTTTGATGGATTTTAAGATTATTTGAAGTTGATTTATTATGATACAAAACTTCTATATTGTATTGAAGGTTTTGTGATATGTTTGACTGTGGATGTGCTATTTTTATACCATTCATAGTTTATTGTGAAAGTATTGACATTTCGTATGCTAGTTTTAATACGAATGTTTATGTTATGTTTAAACCTTTTCATATGGGAATGCATTGGACTTAATAAGTGACGGGTGGAGCCCGCTATAGCTCCTAGATGCATCGGTAGGTCTCATGAGACAAACTAGTGTCTTGGCACAAGGCCTTGACAAAATCTTATTTGTAGTCTTGGCACGAGGCCTTGGCTATGTGGTTATGATAGTCTGGCATTATGCATTCCAACATTATGAAAGTGGTTATTGATTTTTGCATGTGATTATTCGATTAGTAGAATATCCATGTGAATAATTAAATGGCATTATTTCATTTTATTTATGCCATACCATGTTGAAAGTTCATATTTAAAAGGCTTTTGTTTTAGTTATACATTGCCTTAAATGTTTATTCTTTCCGCTATATTGTTATCCTTACTGGGCATTTGAGCTCACCCCTTTTCTATGTTTTATTTTTCCCAGGATGTGAAGAAGTAAGTTATGAATGACCGGCAGGGATTTTATGAGGGGATAATAGTGTGGTCTATTGAGACATTATGTTGTTGTAGTAGTTTTTCATTTTATAATGTAATGTAAAACTTATGAATATATCTAGTGTTTCCAAGGCTACTAAACCAATCGGTCTTTCGAGATTTGATCTTTCTTGTGATCATGCCAATGTTATGTAATAATGCACCGACTCTGGGAAACTGGGGTCGGGGCGTTACACAAATTCAGGAAATAAATTTTATTAAAAAGTTCGGGTCATTACGAGCTACTCAGTCAATTCCTTCCCATTCATTAGCCTCAATAGTAAGGGGTCAGGGCACCACTTCTAGTAATTCATGGGGTCATTGGAGGGTGACTATTATAGGAAAAAGGTTTAATATGAATAAATGTATTACAATTTTTTTATACAACTAACTATTTTTTCCTAAAAGATGGAAATAATGATACTGTGGAGAAAAATGTGAAAAGTGTAGATTTATGGAATCTGATCAGACAATAGATAGTTGTCTCATTTTATTCTTATGGGCTCCCTATGTATGACACTTTAGGATTACATTTCCATATTCTCGTCCAGCTAGAGGTAGAGCCAGTTAACCTACCCATTACGTACGATAATTGGAGGCATATTCCTTTATCTTGGAAAAATAAAACTTTTGATTCAAAAATAAAGGTAATTTTAATACATTATGGTGTAATTGAATTTGATTATGTTATTAAATATTAATAATTTCAAAATCAATCTCTTTGTATAGATGTTTTTCCACTTTACCATTGCTGATATCCTAGAATGAAAGTGGATGTTGAAAATTTTGGGCAAGAAATGGAAAGATTATAAATGGATATTATGGAATGAAGTCAACAATACTTTGTTTAGCACCCAAAAAATATGTTATGAGGTACCCAATTGGGTACCTAAAGAGTAATGTAAAGTTTTTATTGATAGGAATTGTGATGAGAAACACATGGTATTTAAATATATATTATTATATTAATCTCATTTTACATTTATGAATCTATATTAAAAGGAGAAGAAATAGAATAAATTACTATTAAATTGCATTTTATTTATTTGAGGATATTTCAAGGAAAAATATATCAAACTGTGATAAGAAAATCATTCATCACACTATGGGGTCAAAAAGTTTTTCTAGAAGTCTATCGACTCTGGTACTAATTTTATTAGTTTAAATATTTATTAGCCAATATTATCATGTTAATATATTAAATTGCTGATTTATCTTTTTTTAATATAGTCACAGAGTTTAGGCCACCCAACTTCTTGAACAGAAGTGTGGTTGGATTTTCATAAAAAAAATTGATGGGAGTTTTGTTAATGATCCTACCAAATAAGTTGGGGTATGAATTCATTTCTCATAATAATAACTTATTATCAATTGTTTATATGTTAATATATATTTCTTCTAATATAACTGATATTTGATTTATAGGTTAAAATTAATTAACTATGGGATTCCAATCCCATGTAGTCCTACTTAGTCTCTGAGGATGACCTAGTTGGAAAAGTCCTTGGGGAGGAGAATCATGGTTGAGTGCACAAGATGGGTTTGGGAATAGTACCATCTGAGGTCTTTGGTAGGGAAACGGGGATTGAAAGTGCATCAACTCTTGGTTTTAGTATCTCCCTACCCCAAGATGATCATATAAAGATTGATTCTATGAAAAACACAATTTAGGAATACGGGGATGAGATATCCATTTTGAAGAAAGTGTTGTTTGATTTGTATTACACTACTGGAAAGATGATCTTTCCCAACACTTCTATACCAACGGTTTTTAAAAACCGTTGGTATAGCTACCATTTCCCAACAGTTCACCAAAACCGTTGGGAAAGCCATAGATTTCCCCACCTTTCCCAACGGTTTGGTAAACCGTTGGGAAAGGGTCACTCTTTCCCAACGGTTTAGCGGGAAAGGGTGTGTTTTGAGCCTCTTTCCCAATGGTTCACCAAAACCGTTGGGAAAGGGTGTGTTTTGAGCCTCTTTCCCAACGGTTTGGTGAACTGTTGGGAAAGAGTGACCTTTCCCAACGGTTCACCAAAACTGTTGGGAAAGGGTGTGTTTTGAGCCTCTTTCCCAACGGTTCACCAAAACTGTTGGGAAAGAGTGACCTTTCCCAACGGTTCACCAAAACCGTTGGGAAAAAACACCCAAAAATCCAACCTTCGGCCTAAAAAAACTCAACCCACCCCTAACCTATCCCAACGGTTTTGAAAACCGTTGGGATAGTTTCTTTAATTTTTTTCCAGACCTACTAACCGATAACATTATATAAATCAAAATTTTAAATAATTATGATAATACATATATATATATTTATGAAATTATGTTTACAAAAGTGATGTTAGCTTAGTGGTTAAGTCGTTCGATTATAAACGAGGGGTCCTGGGATCAAATCCCAGTGGATGTTTTATTTTTGGAATTTATATACCAACGGTTCCATTACCGTTGGTATAGATTTCATATTACCTATACCAACGGTTTCCAAAACCATTGGTATAGACCTATCCCAACGGCTTACTTGGCTACGGTTCTCCAAACCGTTGGTATAGGATATACCAATGGTTTGGAGGCCTATACCAACGGTTCCAAACCGTTGGTAAAGGTTAGTTATCCAGTAGTGTTAGAAGATGACCAGATCTGTCCCTGGGGATTTTGCAGTGATGACTGGTGGTGAGAAGGTAAATCACACAACTTAAAAATCATTTAGTTTACAAACATTTTTTGATTTTAATTTTTAATATAAATATTTAATGTTTAATTTTCAATATAATTGTATTACAGGTTCCGGTAGTTGGTGGTAGAGATGGAGATGGAGAGGTTGACGAGAAGAGTTCATCATTGGGAAATTATTAGTGGAGAGGGTTTATTCATGTGAAATGTATGTATTTTTTATCTTTTTCTTATATTTTAGATGGTATTGGCACAACAGGTTCCCTATGTATGTGTTTTATAATCTTGTGTCTATATGTTGTGTTTCAACCGGCTATGGAAATTGAAATTTCTTTATGATCATATATGATGTTTAGTTTATTGACTATTTTACAGATAGGTTGATCTAATTATTATATTCTACTATTTACCACTTTTTTTCATGGTGCCATACTAAGTATGTTTATACTTACGTCTTCATGGGCCTTTGATGTATGATTTTTTTCTTATGCAGACAATTGGTAGATTGCTGGTGTCCTTAGTGGACCTAGTATCTATAGAACATAGAATTAAGTAGAGGCACTGACCATGTTTGCTGGTTAGACATAGGGATCTTGAGTTAGGAACTCCTCTTCCTTTTACTTTCAATTGTCTCTAGATTGGGACCTACTTTCTATCTTCTTGGTTTGGCATGTATTTTAACCTTTTCCTTTCCTAAATATTTATCTATCTCATTCTGATGTATTTCCTAGAGGTTACTACATGATTTTTTACCCCATAGAGGTTTTATTTTATTATACCTATGCACTATTTCATGGTATTGAGTGTGTGTGTGTGTGTGTGTTCACATATAATAGGATAAATCCTCCCACTTTAGTGATATTCTTATTACGTTCTTGTTGCTAGCCCTCCACCTATTGGGGGTGAACATGTGGCATCACTCTCAGCTTACCGGTGTCCCAAGTAGGGGCCCTATAGGTCCATTCATGACACAAAACTCCATGGTTTTCTCCAATACCATAATCTCTATATAACCCCAACCATTATAGGAAAGTCAATACCCTTTTCCAAATCTCACATCACGACCCATTCCTACTGACCAAGGATCGTTATATGTTATCTATCCCAAAACTAAGGTCATATATCACTTATGCATACAATGATATATCTATACTATAATAAATAAGATAACCCTTATTTATCCAAACCTTTGTTCGATTATTATCCTCTTGTTTTTTCCTTATTGGTTAGATCTCAATCTTGATGTGTTGGGTGATCTCTCTTTTGGGATATTTTTGTGCTCTATTTGTGCATGGACCCTATTTTTTGGGCTTTGTTTTGTTGGTCTTGGAAAGGCCATGGAGATGTAATTGTGTAACTCGGACAATATATATTCTTGTTAGACTGGGAACATAGAGGCATCAATGTAGTTTTTCATGATCTCATCAAGGGGTGGGATCAGTTTTGGAAGTCCTAGGATTACATAAAGTATTTACCCATTGTATAAATTTAAGTCAGTTTTAATACTCTCTTGTGGAAGTTTAGATCATTTATGGATATTTAGGGTGATTTCTCTTTTGTATAATCATTTCTTATTTGTTTTGAATCATAAATGTCTATTTTGATGAAACCGGTATTCATGATGGATGGTTTCATATTGAGAATTATTTCTTTATTATTAAATTAAATTATCTTGTTTATAATTTTGTTGGAGTTAGTATTAACATTTGAAGCCTTGTTTCAATGAAAGTACATTGATTCATTATAGATGATTTTAAATGTATTCAATATATGTTTTCCTTGGAAATTTTTTGCACAATAGTTTAAAGAATCAACGTACTTTCAATGAGAAATGTATTGATAAATGTATTGATTCTTTCAATGTATTGGGAAATGTATTATTGATTCTTTCAATGTGTTTATTATTTTAATGTATTTGTGTATTATTGATTATTTTAATATGTTTTGTCTTTTTTGATTCTTTCAATGTATTGAGAGATGTATTATTTCTTTTAAAGTGTTGTTTTACTTTGTCAATATATTGATTCTTTATGTTTTGGTGAGAATCAATGTACATTAATTCTTTAGTTTTAACATGTGTTGTTTTATGTGTTTTTTTCCTTGTACACTGATGATATATTTGAAGATCTGGTCAAATTTTCATTCTTATTCTTGTGTTGTTCTATCTATAGGTTTTAGGACTACAAAATCTAAAACTTTTTTTTTGTAATTCAGGATTTAGCGATTGTTTAAACCATCACTAGATATAGTTCTTATTTTTTCTAGAGGTTTAAACCACCCCTATATTATGGTATTTTTGGGGGAGATAGTTAAAATCACCTCTAAATATGAGAAATTTTTATTTATCGGCAATTTTATCCATTTTAGTGGTGTTTTTTTTGTTAGAAAACATCAAAATTTAGCGGCGGTTAAAAACCGCCGTTAGATTCTCGATTTTATTTTAAACAAAAACGATCACTAAAATTGAGAAAATGGCTGCAAAATATGTGTTCTATGAAACTTTCCATATATCGCCAACAAATGGAAGGAACTTCCATGTGTTGAATGCTAACACCAATTTTAGCGACGGTTTTTTGAAACCGTCTTAGATCCATGTAGAAGCTGTTTAAACCGTTGTGATATAAAAAACCGCCGCTAAATAGAGATTTTTTTAGTGAAAGAACATCAATCCAAGTCCTTGGAAACCTATAATTTTTACCAGAATAAGTGTTCATGATGCACCAATCTTATATTCATCACATATTCTGACACATTACTAAGTCTACATTCTACCAAATCATAAATAGTAAAACAATTATATTATAAATCGACTGATACAAATTTGTAATGTCCTGACCAAAGAGCCACTGAACTGGTTCCCCAACATGGTTTTCTACATCACCTCAGGCATGCCTCCCTCATATTCCAAAGGTTTTCAACTAGAAATGGGTGTATATGATGGTACTATGAGGATAATATACCCCAATATTAGAGTGATAAATAAAAAACCAATCATGATACACATGGAATCATCCACGAATAAATAGACATCAACATATCAAAATATACTAGAAACAGAATCTGAAGAATATGAATGTGACTAGACCACTAAAGTAATACAGTAAAGGTCCAAATAGTCACATAATACATACAACACTAATCACCCACTAGGAATATCCTATATATAAAATAGAAAAATAGAATATAAGTACACTATGAACTACTGCAACTCTGAGCTAAATCTCATCCAATCATCTAATACCAACCAATCCATCATGTGTTATTTGGTAAAACTGAACATGGGCCTCAGATTAACTTGTGCTTGTAATAAACATGTAACAACTCCTCAAGTACCAATGTGGAGTGTCAAACCAAGAAGAGTGTGAGTAAAACTCAGTAGGTTGCAACCAATAGTGTCTAAAGAAATTACCATTAAAAGTAATAGTGTGTGTAGATAAATAGTGGGATGAATAAAAAGTGTAGAAAAAAAGTTACATCAAAGAAAACAAATATTTATTTAGTAATCCATTATCCCTAAGGTTCTAAAGAGACACCTTTTCCCACCAAACTTCATTGACCCAAGTTGGTTTTCTAAGTCAAAAAACATAGGGTAAAACATACTTTAATCCATAAAGGATATTATCCATATTTAAAGTTTTTTCTTGGAACCTAATTTGTGTATCAAACTCAATCGTGCTCAAAACATTGTTCCATTACCTATACCATGCCTAAATAAATCGGTACTAGTATAGAGCATCATTTTTGAAATTCTAATTATACAACATCACAATAGTTTCTAGAAATAATCCTAACATATAAACTATGGAAGAAAAGTTTCAATCCTCTACCCATTCCATTTGGTATACCGACATGCCTAGAGAATTAGTTTGGAACTTAACCCACAGAGTATACTATCAATTCCTAGAGATTCATTTTGACACCTATACCATATAGTGTACCACATTTTCCTAGAGAATCAGTCTAACACCTAACTCATATAAATTTAATATAGTTTCTCAAAGTATCAGTCTTTCATATAAACCATTACATCATTTCTCAGTCCCTAAGTTTACACATCTTGACCTTTCATAAGATTCTAAAACCATAAAAAATCTTTTTAAATATCTATCATTTAACAATGTCCCAGTGATCGTTTAACACTATGACAAGGAAAAATCCTTCATTTCTATAAAAAATCATTAAAAGATTCATTATTTAATTTCACCAATGGGGTAACTACACAAACATTTCATATTAATATTTGAAATTCATTTATAAACCCCTTTCATAAAATCACATGGATTTCAACACCTCGTTCTCTAATAAGAACCCTTTCAAAACATATCTTCCCCCTTTGACACCCAAAATCACGTCAAAACCAAAATCACATGGGAAAATAATTTTAAAATCCTCATAGGTATTTCATAAGATATTAACACATAAGAAGTTTCCAATTCATTTTTTATACATATTATAAAACATTTCTCCTCAGGTCCTAATGAGTATCCTTTAACCATTAAATCAAGTCAACCAATTATATTAATAGGGTTAAGCTTATAACCCTTTTAATTTACCATTTACAACCCCATTTTACCATTTCCAAGAAATAGCACAGCCCAATGGTGGTCATGAGTTTTTTCTTATAAACAACAAAGAAACTAACAAGGTCTATGGAAGTTATATAGTATCAATTTAAATCCTAAGGTCATTCACTATAAACAACAAAATTAACCACACCACACATATGATTTTATGAAAATACTACATACACATGTAAATAAATTAACATGACTATGGGTAAATCTCTTAGACTACCTACCTCATTAAATATGTTTTCTATAACATTTCCAAAGTCTAGATGCCTTGCCAAGGCTCGTTCAAGCCTCATCCAAACTCCTCAACATCCAAATGATATCATATAAAATACACAATCTATAACCTCAATATAAGAAAAAATAATTAATTAATTATAAATATTATAATTAATCAATGCATTAATCCCCAACTAATAATAATGCTAGAAAAATTCACCGGTCGCTCACCACCTATAATAACTCTATGAAACAGCTATGTGTAGTCCACAAAAAACTCCCAACACCACTCTCGAACAATGTTCTAAGATGAAATAAAATTTAAAAATAATAATTAGATAAATTAGTTTGGGTAAACATAGGAAAATTCACCATGAACACATACCTTAAAGAAACACCTAGAAATTGAAGTGCAAAAGTCATCTCAAGATCTTCTCTATGCAAGCTAATGAAAATCCTCGTGATAACAAGATTATTACACCATGAACCGATATATCCATAAATAAAATATAAACTAGAGAACCTCAAAATTAGAGAGAGGGAATGGGAATAAGAAATTAAGTCACCATAGGAGATTAATTTACCTAAAATTCCAAATAATTTCCATGAATACAAACCAAATTGAGGGTTTTTTATCACCCCTAGTCTACAATTTCCAAATTTTAGAGGAAGGGGTTGGGTTTCTAAAAACCCCTGAGAAGGTATTTTGGTCATTTCCCCCTTTTAATGAAAATTTGGGAAGATGCATGGTTTGGTCACATGGTTAGCCACACTGTTAGAAAAATCATGTGTCTACTGTGTGAATCCCACTATCCAACACCAACACCCCTTATAAGATTTGGTCACATGGTTTTCTAACAATGCGCCAACTATATAAAACCACACTAGACCCATTTGAAACAAGGTGCATGATTTTTCTAAAACCTTTTTCAGATTAGGCATTGAATCTTAGGATCACCACAACCTCATAAGGTTTCTCCTTTAGTTAAATTGATTTACCCTAAAGCATACTCAAACAATTAAAATTAATCATGATTAATTAAAAATGAACTAAAATCACATGTGTCACATGATTTCTCCTAAACTATGCACACCAAATCTTGTTCCCTATCCAAAAAACTCCAAAACTCCCGAAATATAACTCAAGGATCATAAGGCTCATTCGAGAACTCGATCTACCTTATGAGCTACATTCCTTATCTACAAACAATTCCTAGATGCATTCCAAATATCATAATCCCATTCTATGTCTCTATTAAAAATTTGAAAAATCCAATAAATGAAAATTCAAATTCTTGTTGAAATTTTCAACTTGTTCAAACATAGGATCTTATAATATCTCCATGTTTCTAAAGTCATGGTGTTACAATACCATGGTACATACTATATATTTTTAATCATTTGAAACTATTCAAAGTGATATAGTTTTTGTTCACGGTTTTGAAATTTTGTAGGTAAACCATGCATGCCTTCAGTTTTATGTTTTTTATTTATTTTGTTGTTTCCCATCTTAGAGATGGATTTTTTGGATTCATTATAAATTTTTATTATATAATAGGGTTGTATTTTATTTTAAATAGTAATTCTATTTCTGGAAAGTTATTTATTCTTGGAAAAACTTGGTTAAGAGTTTTTTGGATTTTAATGAATGATGTTTATTCTGATTTTGAAATTAAACTTAGATAATTATGGATAAGTAATATATGGGTTATGCCTTATGATAAAAGTGGGTTAACTCTATTGGTTTTAAGTTGGTTTTTTAAGGATTAATATGAGATATTATGAAGAACCCTTGTAATTTTTGAATGTTTTTTGTATATTCTGTTAGTAACTTTTGTGAAGGATTGGAAAAAATTATAGTATTTGAGACTATTTTTTAGACAAATTATAGTGTTTGAGTTTCCCTAAAGATTATTTGAGAAGGTTAGATAATAATTTTAAGATTCACCTAGTTTGTACATAATATATTGGTTATAGAAGAATTAGAAAAGGCAATATATATCATCAACTAAATCAAAAATTGGAAAATTACTAGAATAAATACACTATGAAATATAACATCAACCTGATGATACATAATGTTTTTTATAAAATATATAAGAAGTAAGTATAAGGTATTACTGATAAATTTAAGTTCTATATAATCATATGTAAGAAAAAATCTATTTTTCCAAAGGATATGTGTAGTAACCCAAGATTTTATATTTATTAATTTTGAAAGAAACTTGTATTATTTGATAGCTTGAGTTACATGCAACTAAAAGTCTAAATGATCATGTGATATAGTGTACCTTTATAACCAAGTCATGGGATTAGAGGGTATGAATAGTTTAACCAATTTTTGAAATATATAACGATTTTTTTCCTAAATTTAAATTTACTGATTAATTATTAAAAAATAATCATTAATTTTTTAATAAAATATTTTAATGATTAAAAGACCTATTTTTAAAAGAAATGTATTTTTCTACATGTTATATATTTTTATCTAAACAGAATATATTTATAAATATTTAAAAATATAAATGAAATATATTGATAAATTATATGAATAAATAAATAATAATTCAAACATTATATATATAATGGTTAGGAATAAAGATAAAATCATTTAAAGGTAAACTGGGTTATTTATCCAAAAATATTATATGTGAAAAGTGTTTTATCATAATAAATTAGATAAAACATTTTTTATTAATGGTTTTAATGAAATTTAAATGTTATATATGCACTAAAATATTTTAACATTCATTTTATAGTTTTTATTATGAATGGAATCAAAGTAAATTCAGTTATATGCTTGAAAATTCATTTTTATAAACATGGGTTTTGGTTGTGTTTTGTACACTTATTTTAAAATTAATTTATTCCACATATAGGAATTGAATTTGGTAAAATGGGTTACATATTTAGAATAATAATTTCCAAATTTGATAATAAGTCCAATTTTATTTTTGTTCATAATGAATAGGGAAAATATTAAGAATGTATTCCATGGTTAAGGCTAAAATGAGTTTACTGAGAGGGTCAAACCAACATATAAGGGAAATATTGCCACTTAAAATTGTTTAATTATTATTTTATGGATATATTTAGGACCTATATTATCTGAACATTGAATAATTGGATATTTGGAATAATTATACTTGATAGAGGCATTAATTATATTTTAATATTTTAATTAATTCCAAGTGTGTCCTCTCCCACACTTATAAAAGGGAACCTCCTCTCCAAACTTATTTATAAATTTTGATCCTATTATATAAACAAACCCTAAAATACTTTATTAATATCCCTATCTAGTATTAGAGTTCCTATTTTGATCAGAATATTAGTTTTTTTATGTCCTAAGGTGTAAGTCAAAGGAGGTTTCTCAATGAGAATGTATAACTCTTAACCAGGTACTTTCAATTTAATTTCTTATTACACCTTCTATAAACCTATTGTATACATAATTTAATTTTTAATAAAGTTTAATAAATATACATATATTTTATTATGAATATTTTCCCACCTCTTTTTCATCAAATGGGAAATGAAAGTATCGCTTGTGTGTATTTGTGAACTACCGCCTCCACATATCGATATGATTCGTTTTCCATCACTGCCATAAATAGATATTTATAATGATGGATTTAATAAATACATATTATATATATTATATAATTACAATTCAATAATTATAAAATATTATTTATCTTTCTTTTATTCTTTTTATTAGAAAATAAAAACAATGTTCACGCATACGTATGAACTACTGTCTCTATTAACTCGGAAATTTATTTTTCTATATTTAAATTTTATGGAATATTATATATATATATATATATATATAATTTATTAATATATTTTATATTCTTATGATTATTTAAATTATTAATATGATGTAACCATGATCAAAGTACAATAAACAATACTTTCGAACAGAAACTTTGATGAAAAATAAAATAGCTAACACCCGAAAGCGATGATTTTAATAAATAATTACTAATAAATTGGTGTTAAAAAATTACAAGTTGATTATATATGATTTTAAAATTATGAATATAGTTTTATTATAAAATTATAAAAAAATTAATTTATTATACATGAGTTTAGAGTGCTTACAAAAAAAGTCATACTTGATGTAAGGGTTTTATGTTACAGTCTCATATTTAATAGGATTGTTTATACTTAAGTTTATGATGATGAAAATATATGATCTATATCTCAAAAATATTATTTATTTTATTCTATTATTTTAGTTATTATGATTACATTTTTTCCATTCATTTTCCTCTCTTTAATTTTTTAAGATATCAGAATAATGTTTTTAAGAAAAAAACATATTTATTTTTCTCATTAGTCGAGAATATTTTTTCCATGTCATTATATTCTTTAATATGTTTTCAATAATTTTTTTTATATTACAAATAATTTATTAAATAAAATTTTATCCATGTATCAATTTATATAAAATTTCTTAAAATTAATATTCTTGTTGTTTTCTGAATAAGGTACTTTTTACCAAAGGTGTGAACAAAATGTTTGTTTTAATGTATACCACACGAATGGATTTTCCCTTATGTAATCAGCACAGAGAGGATTCTGATCATCTCTTCTTGTCTTGTGCTACGGCCACGGCTTTATGGAACTATATTTTTGAGCTTTTTAATTCTTCATGGTCCTTATCTGACCCGATTTGTTTACTTTTGAAGAAATGTACTAAATATGGCGCCTCTCGGCAAGTCAAAAATATTTTTCTTGCAGCAGTGGCTGAACTTCTTCATGAAATATGGTATGCAAGAAATGATCTTATCCATAATAATCACTCTTTCAGTCTTAATGCAGGAAAAGCTCGAATTCTCATTGCGATTCATGAAGCTGCATCAATTCAAAAAGATTGTTGTAGCAATCATATTGGAGACTTCGAGATCCTTAGACGTATCCGTGTCCCGGGTATTTTCCCGAAGCTCAAGCAACCCTTTGAAGTTTTCTGGCAACCTCCGATGCCGGGTTGGATTAAATTGAATGTCGACGGCGCCTCAAAAGGCAATCCTGGACCTGCTAGTTGCGGGGCCATTTACAGAGACTCTGATGACCATTGTCATGGTTGCTTCTACGGTGGTTGTGGGATCGCCTCTTCCATTGAAGCAGAGATGCTTGGAGTCATCCATGCTGTTGATTTTGCACTGCAAAGAGGTTGGCGTAAACTGTGGATTGAAAGTGATTCTACCACCATTGTTCAAGCAATTTGGAACGGAGTCATTCATCTAGCCTGGCCAATTACTATGCGCTGGATGAACTGCTTGAATTCGCTTCAGAAGATCGACTACATTGCTACACATGCCTACCGGGAAGCAAATGCAGTTGCTGATGCCCTTGCCAATAAAGGGGTCCACCAGAACATGACTTGGCTGGATGCGCTGCCAGCTAATTTTCTTCACCTCTATGAAAGAGATTGTAATAAAATTCCTTCCTTTCGCTTCATGTAAACTTTTGTTTTCTTTTATTATGCATGGGCTCTTTCTTTCTTTCAAAAAAAACACGAATGGATTTTCCCACCATCATAATTACTATTTGATTTGAATCATAATTTAAAATTCTCAATGTTTATTTTTAATTAAAATTTTTACCTTAATATTTTGGAAATTTTTAGATTTTAAAAAATTAATTTCAAAATGGAAAGGTTTTTTTCATTAAGAAATGTTCTAGTGATATTTTAAAGGAATTTCTCAATTATGATAACATACTTTGGTGTTACTTATGATTAACTATGGATACGATAATATGATTACATCCTTATTTTTTCTTTATATTTTTTATTATTATGAACATGAAATATTTATTAAAACCATTTTCTTTTTCCATGGATTACGATTTGATGAAATGATAAATGTTTTCAAAATATTGTGGAATACATATGAATATATTATGATTATGTGATGGGTGGGACTATTATATACCTCTAATTAATTAGGTAAATATTAATGTCTTATGAGATCAAAGGGTATATGGGAGGTTAACCCAAACCCAATAGATAATACACATGTGGTTATCCCAAGCTTGAAGCAAGTACATTTTTGGTTAACCCAAGCCTAACATGTGAATATTATCTTGGTGGGTAACCTTGAAATAATATTTCTATGATTATGATTTTGAAACCCTTTTATCAATTGATATTATGTCAATTTTATTCTCTCATGGATCATTTTATTGGAATTAATTATGATTCATGTCTTATGAACTACCAATCTTTATGTCAAGAATCATGACTATGATCAATGAATTATTGAGTATAATTTTAAAATGTTAAGAACATATTCTCATAACATTATGATTATGTTGTGATTATGTTATCATTATTATCCCTCTAATTTACCCTTATTGATCATTTTATCTCACCCTTAATTATGTTTAATTTTCCCCATGATGTGATGAAAGGTTTTAAGTATAATATGCCTAATA